>AP026542.1:10000000-12860286 GCA_026075535.2 Tricholoma matsutake
TGACAATGGGGAAAGGTCCCAAGAAGCAATGAGCAAGTTTCTTGGATGGACGTGTAGTGGAGATGTCACTGGAGTCAAGATAAACTCGATCACCAACCTTGTATTTAGGGGTTGGGGAGTGGCGTTGGTTGTAAAATCGCACCATGTCGTCCTTTGCCTTTGCTAAGGCTGCCCTTGCCTCCTCCAAGCTATCCCTCATGCGTTCTGTGAACTCATTCACTGTCTCAATGTGTGAGGGAGTTTGGCGAGGTTCGAATCCCATGCGTGGATGTCGTCCAGTGTCTAAGAGGAAAGGGGTCTGTTGAGTGGAAGCATGGACATGGTTGTTGTATCCGAACTCAGCCAAAGGAAGGAGATCATCCCAATCGTCCTGGCATTCATTGACAAAGAGGCAGATGTACTGCTCCAGTTCCTGGTTGACTCACTCAGTCTGGCCATCAGTTTGTGGGTGATAAGCGGTTGAAGCGAGGAGTTTGATCCCCAGGAGTCAGTACAGCTCACGAGTGAACTCTGCCATGAACTGAGGGCCACGATCTGAGAGGAAGGCACCAGGAAGTCCATGTAATTTCCACACGTGGTGGAGGTAGAGTCGAGCAGCACCTAGGGCACTGACAGTGGTGTGAGTGGGAATGAAGTGAGCGCGTTTTCCCACTGAGTCAACTGTGCACATCACCACATCAAACCCATTTGACTCTGGCAATTCCACCACAAAGTCGATGCTGACAACATCCCAACGACTCTCTGGAACAGGAAGAGGGTGTAGCTCGCCAATAGGCTTGCAATGAGGAACCTTGGTGCATAAGCAAAGGTCACAAGTGCGACAATACTGACCAATGAGCCATGACATTTGTGGCCACCAATAGTTCTGTGAGGTGAGCTCCAAGGTCTTCCAGCGTCCGGGGTGGCCAGCAATCTGTGAGTCATGGTGTTGGGATATGATGCGCCGGTGAAGGTCTGGGTCATTGGGAACATAGATGCGATCCCTGAAATACAACAAGTCCTCCTTTTCAGCCCACTCTGCTGCACGTAAGGAAAGGGTCGATCCCTTCCTCAGTTCTTTAACAGCTTGGGCGACAACATCCTCATGTAAACCGCTATGGTTTGCATGACAAATGTCACATAGGATGTCCTGCTCCTCACCCTGGGGTGCGATGCCTTACAGTGCCCAAATGGTGAACAGGTCTGGCTGCAACAACACAATGTTTTGGTTGTCACCGCTGCCATCCCCATGGTCTGCACGTCGGGATAGGGCATTGGTCTTCCCCATGCTGCGACCCGGACGGTGGTGCAAGGAGAAGTCGAATCTAGATAGATACAGGGACCAACGAGCTTGACGACGGTTCAATTTCTTGGCCATCATGAAGTACTCGAGATTCTTGTGATCTGTCCAAATTTCCACCTTGTGTTGGGCACCCTCGAGGAAGTGTCGCCACTCCTCAAGTGCATGCATTATCGCCAACATCTCCTTGTCATGGATCTCGTAGTTTCACTCTACAGCACTAAGGCTTTTGGAGTAGAACGCAACAGGATGCCACTTCTGGTCCTCTGGAGACTGCTGAGACAACACGGCGCCCGTTGCAAAGTCAGAACTGTCGGCTTCTACACGAAAAGGATGCGAATCATCAGCAAAGGTAAGGATGGGAGCAGAAGTGACCATCTCCTTAAGCTTTTCGAACACCTCCTGTTGTGCATTATCCCACCTCCATGCCTCCTTTCCTGTCAAGTCGAACAGTGGTCGTGCATGATGTGAGAAATCCTTGATAAAACGCCGATAGAAATTGATGAAGCCCAGGAAAGACTGCACCTCCTTGTTCGTGGGCGTCGGCCAAGCTGTGACCCCATTTACCTTGATAGGATCCATCTCCACTTGACCCTCCAAGATAATCAGGCCGAGGTACTCGATCTTGGTCCTTTCAAACTCACATTTGTCCTGACGAAGGTAGAGTTTGTACCGTCAAAGTTGCTCTAGGACGAGGTGCATGATGCGATGGTGCTCTTCAACCGTGCGAGTGAAGATGAGGATGTCATCGAGATAGATGCAGACAATGCCTTCGAGGATGAGGTCGTGGAAGATGTCGTTCATCATGGTCTGAAAGGTGGCAGGGCTATTAGTAAGGCCAAAGAACATGACAAGCGGTTCAAAAAGACCACGGTTGGTATGAAAGGCTGCCTTCCACTCACCTCCCTCCTTTATCCTCACATTATTATAGCCCCAACGGACATCGAGCTTGGTGAAGTATCAGGCTCCACAGAGCTGGTTTACAAGTTCGGAGATGAGGGGTAGTGGGTAGCAATTTTTGACCGTGATGTTGTTGAGCCTTCTGTAGTCTTGAACCGGTCGAAGTGAGCCATCCTTCTTCTTTACAAAGAAAAAGGGAGAGGCCATGGATGACTTCGATGGTCAAATATGTCCAGAGGCCAGGTGCTCGTCGATGAACTGGTCAAGCTGCTGTTGTTCTTCCGGAGAGAGAGGATAGACCTTGCAGGATGAAGGGGTTGCGCCGGGGGTGAGTTCAATCACGTGATCCCATGGCTTGCGTGCAGGAAGAGAGTTGAATGATTCCTTGGAGAACACATCTTCAAACTCATGGAGATGAGGGAGTAAGGAGTTAGTAGAGGATTTAGCAGCGTTGTTTTTGTGGAAGGCCTCAGTGAGGCGTTGGGATATGTTCGATGTGGCACACACCTCGTGCGATGAGCGAATCACAGTGTAGAAGATCCAATCACCCTCCTCCACTTCCTCTGGGTCCTCATCATCATCATCCAAGTCTGGCATTAGATCAGGAACCCCTTCCAATTCCACTTCAGGTATAGGCAGGGGTCCGGCACAACACTTCTGAGTACGTCGTACTGCCACCTTCTGTCCACGACGTTCTTGCCTGGCTTCTGTGAAACACATCCGACAGCGGGATGAACATCGGCTCATGGTAACCTCCCCGGTACGCCAGTCGACCTCTGGGTTATGGTCTCGAAGCCATGGATATCCCAAAATCACCTCTTGCTTTCCTAATTGAGTGACAACAAAAAGGGCACACTCACTATGATCTTTGTAATGGAGAACCAGGTCTGCAACCTCTCAGATGGCACCAGCTTCATTTGGGGATCCATCCACGTTATATACAGGTATCAGGCGTGAGAGTGAGCGAGTATTTAGGCGATGTTGTTGTACCAGATGGGAATCGATGAAGAGACCAGTCACACCAGAGTCCAGGAGCGCAGAGACACCGAGTATCTGTCCAGTGTCGGTTGTCTGCAGTTCGATGGCTAGGTTTAAGGAATGTGCAGAGGGAGTGGATGCCACAATATACTTGCGGGGTAGTTTACGCTCCCATGATTTAATTTTGGGACGTGGAGTAGAAGGAGAGATGGGGAGAGCAGGTACATCTTTAGCCAACTTTGAAGGGTCAGAGAGGGGAGCAGTCACAGAAATGGATTCATTCTCCGGGGATTCAACTGACAAGACTTCAAAGCGGTTATGGACAGGCAGTGAGGGCGTACGATTCACTCGCTGTGAATAGGAAAATCCTGCTCCTCTACAACTTCCAACTTAATCTCCTCTGCAACTTGATCCTTCGCTTCCTCAACATCTACAAGTGCCAACAAATCTTGCAGGAGTTTGTCTCGTCCCTCAGGGGTGAGCATGCGGATATCCTGACGATGGGGACACACTCCAGCCCTGTGTCCAGGTTCCCCACAACAGTAGCAGAGATCGAACTTACGTGCACGGCTGCGGGCTGCATCAACATCCATTGGTACCGGGACATTGACAGCTGGTGTGGGAGTTTGACAAACAGGAATGGGGTTAGGGCGGGGGAGGCTTTGATTGAAGGTGTAGGGCATATGAGTGGTAGTTGGAGCATGGAATGCAGCATTAAACGCCACATTTGTGAGTCGGTTCTCGTCACAGAGTGAAGCAGCTTCATACCAAGCAAGGATATCATCGTCCGCTGGGCGCCCTTCCAACATCTGTGCAATCTGGTCCTGAATTTCTCGGTTGAGCCCCCGTCGGAACTTCACCACCACTGGTAACCCACTCCCATATCCTGCCATGTCCACCAAATCCTTGAACTCATTGATATAGTCGTCCATGGATCGACGTCCCTGGTGGTAAGCGGATGACTCAAGTTGTGTCACTGCTCAGTGGCATTCATTGAGGGGGCAGAAGTGGCATACGAACTCAGCTCGAAAGTCACCCCAAGTGGAGAAAGGTAGAGAACCGAGTTCTTTAGTTTGACGTAGGATACAGTCCACATAGAGATAGGCGCGTTCAGATTTCATGTATGTGAAGGCCCAATAAATTTTTGCAGCCTCATCGATGAATTGATGCGACTGGAGACTAATGTATAACTCACAGGAATTAAGGAATGCATGTCCCTGCGCACATGCACCATTAAATTCAGCGGGGGGGGACGGTTTGATCTGGGCATGTTCCTTAGTGGATGTGTTTGGCAAAACATTGTTGTTGGGTGTGCTTGGAGTCGTAAAGGGGGAACTATTGGTCGTAGGGTTAGCCTGGAGGGTCCTAACGAAGTTTTCAATCGTAGATTTAAGCGAGTCGATTTGCGCGCGCATTCTGGAAACGTCGCTTTCAAGCGCGTTGAAGTGTTCTGATGTGTCCATGTCGCTAGGGAGCGCATTTGGCAAAAATGGCAGCATAATAAAGGCGAGATTATCTGGAACGGTGTGTAGGGACTCTGTGGAGCTTTGGGAAGCATTGTCCAGTCTGTACCTGCCTATCTTGGGCAGCGCGTTCGCGATTTTCGGGCCTTAGGGGAGAGTTTTCTACTATAAGGGCAACCTAAGCCTCTAGCAAAGGGAAATCCGAAGTTAAAATTATACTACATAATACAGGCATTGGGGACACACCTAGCAAAGGGAAATCCGAAGAGAAAACTCTAAGGATCCCCTTGCTGATGCCCAGTATATGTGAAGACGACAAAAATTAAATATAACCTAAAAATAGAAAAAGGCAGAGATAGGCAGATCAAGGCCGCCGAATGACATCATACCAAGGGGTATGTGTCAGAAGGGGTACTCCGCCTCTAAATATAAAAGTGTCAACATGTACAAACATGATAGCAAGGGACAATTAGTAATAAAATCAGGAAAAATCATAGAAAATGAAGAATAGAAGGAAATGAGGTGGGGAAAAATATAGGACGAACATAAAAAATAGGAAAAACACACACAGGGCACCCCCCTAGTCCCCTTACAGAAATGAGGTATAATCATCAACTATGTCCATTACATAGGAGTTCCCAGTGCGAGACCTCACAGTGTGCGGCCCTGATAAATCCACCCAAACTTTCTCCAACTTCCTCATCGCCTTATGACCCTGCCCTTCCCTGCACTTCTTGGGAACAGGTGTCTTTGTCTGTTTTCCAAGCACACATGATTCACATCTAGGCGGCTTCAAGGTGGAAATGATGGGTGCACCTGTAAGCATGCCTTTCTTGGCCATGTCCCAGATGGATTGGCAGTTTGTGTGGCCAAGGCAGTGATGCCATGTTTCTAAAGTTGGAGATTTATGTACAGTGAAGGCATGGTCGACAGCAACAGAGTGGAGATCGAGTGAGTAAAGCTTCTTGGAAAGTTGGGATCCATGAGCAATCAGCCCACCAGTGGACTTGTCAGTGACCCAACACACCATGTTGTCAAAATGGGCAATAGCATTGGAATTGTCTGCCAAGACACCTACAGAAATGAGCTGGATGGCTGAGTTTGAGATGTAGAGCACATTACATAAGAGAATTGATGCACCCCAGGCTATTTTGAGTTTGATATTCCTGATGCCGATGGCGGCAATGGACAAACCACCAACACCTCTGACAGTGCAGGGCAGGATCAGGCAAAGGAAAAGGAAATCAGACATATCTGGGGATATGTGCACCATTGCACCAGAATCAATGATAAAAGGGTAGTCATTGAGGGAAAGTTGTGATCAATGAGCCTGATTGAGAGGTTCAACCAAAAGCACGTCCTTGGTAATCCTGGACGTGTGTTGGTGCCAGTCGATAGTGGTGGAAGCGTCCTTCTCAACAACAAGCCACCCCTCATACTCGATCTCCTCAATAGTTCCTGTGGGAACTGGATCAGAAGCAAGACCTGCAAGCTCAGGATGAGGGGCAATGGATGGGGTAGGTTCAGGATCCACCATGACCATGAATGTGTGCCCCTTGACATCCTTCACTGTGATCGGAATTTTAGGAGCTGTGGTACCCATCAATTTCTTCTTGAGTGCCAACTTTCATGCCACTTTAGATTCATCAATGGTCTTCCCAGCCATGCCCCCGCCTGGTTTGATACAATACTCCATAGTGTGTCCAGTTTGTTTACAAGTAGGGTTTCCGCAAGTAGGGACATTGGGTGTTTTGTTGGGTTTGACCCAAGTGGTGAGTGCAATGGGGGAATGAAAAGTATGATGTTGATCATTCTCAAGGAGAGATTGTTCATTTTCCAGGAACAGGTGGATATCTTTTGACCCATATGGGGAGCTAGGAGTTGAGGCAGCAATGTCACAAGAAATGATGGAATGCACATGAGGGAAATTGTTGCTAAGGGAATTTAGGAGGGTGATGCAGCAGAGGAGATCAGCCTTAATGTTGCCCATAGCAAAAGCTCATTCAATGAGAGTGCAGATCTTTTTGGTGGTCTCAGGAAGTGGGATGTCCTTTGTGCACTGTAATGAAAGTGCCTGCTGGAGTAATTGGACCTGACAAATTGGACCTTCTTTCTGGTGATGATTTTTGAGAGTCATCCAATTTACATCAGGGCCCTTTGTGATGTCAATAAACGGGTGCTCAGATGGGGAAATACTCAAAGCAAGGAATGCATAGGCCAGGCCTGAATTAGCTTTCCAGTTTGCGAGTGCACACAGCTCCGAAGAAGGGGGGAGGATATCTCCTGTCACATAATCATAGAGGCCATTTAGTGAGAGAGCAATAGTGATCTCCTCGCACCACTCTTTGTAGTTAGACTTTAATTTGTCAAGCTTTTCCCCTGAGTATTGGACAGACAATTTAATAGGGGAAATGGATGGGGGGGGTCATGATTAGAATATTGGGAGGTACAGGACGAGGCGAGTGGCAAGTAGAGTTATGTTGAGAGACAAAGAGAAAGGAGACAGATCAGGGAGTTGAGGCATGATCTGAGATCTAGATGATTGAACCGATCAAGATATGACATAGATGAACATTGAGTGGCTAGGAATATTTCTACTGTCATCTAAGTATGATGAGAGTGGCCCATAACCTGTAGAAATTTAATCCTAGAATAGACAAGGCTAAACTCAGTGTATACAAACTGTACTGTACCTAGCATAGACAAGGCTAAACTAGGGAACTCTGGTGAAGCGACACTCTAAGATAATACTCACCTCAGTCCTTGTATAAGCAACTGAGGTGGCAGGTAATGTATCTGGCTGTATATATATGTTCTGTCAGACAAAGGGGGGAATAAGAAAGGGAAATGGGGTGTTTGTTCATATGCATCAAAGGGTAGCACTAAAAATAGCACACACATCAAAAAGTGATGCGTCGTTCCACCGTGTGTCTCTCAACAAAGCCGAGTTCAAATATACTATTCTCGTAGCTATAGGTGCACTACTGAGTGAGCTACGGGTCAATTACTATTTGAACCTAACTCCTTAGAATTTTTGAAAAAACAATCGGCTGCGCCCTAAGTTCTGCAAATGGCACATCACCTGATCTCGTTGAGTTAGCGACTATCTTATCTCAACCACTCTTCTTCTCTTTTTCGCACTCTGCTCTCAGATCTGCCTAGAATGTCTGGAATATGGTTTCAGTGAAACTAATATTTTGGGTGGACCGAAACCTCGTAGGGTCGCCCGAAAGGTCCGATTTCAGTCACATCACTGAAACTATTGTTTTCGGCAAAGATTTCCAAGTTTTCAGTTGATCTGAAAAACTTTGTTGTTCCCAATGTGAGTACTTACAGTACATGGATCGGTCACCGGTCTAGGTGAGGCCGGTGGGTCAAGAAATTCGGGCAAGCTTCGGCTGGCAACATTACATAATAAGTTGCCTGCAAGTTCAACTGTGTTGTGCTTGTCTCAATCAACCTGGCCAGTGGCAGCATTTACTGGATGTCATAGACAGCTGCGAAGTTAGTTGCCTCTGTTGAACGACATAGTCCAAGTCATTAAATAATACAATTATTATTGTTACAATAAAGACACCATCTAATCGTATGGACCATTTTCGTCGTTACAATTACAGTAGTTCATAACTCTTTACGTGTTTCTCAATACAAACACAAATATTAATATTGTCGTTCATCTCTCGCGTGGACGTCCACACATTTATTCTTGTGCAGTTCGACTAGGCCCTCAAAGATACATAATTTTGCAAGTGTAAAAGTCCAAACTGCTTGTTTGCCCTTTCTGCCATCTTGAAAAGAGATATTCATGAAAAGAAAATCCTCATGCTGTACATGCTCAAGCCGTTGTGTGGTGTCATATCGGCAAAAAGGGTAAAAACAAGTATTAGGTAATTCAGGTTTCTCAATGTAAGTCAAATATAAAGTGGTTTATTGTTAAGAGCTTACTTCCTATGAAAGGGACCAATTTGTTATGGATATAATCAGTCCACAAATCACTCCTTGCCAAGAGGAATATGCATCCCTGCTCCACCTGAGCTGCCACTACAGCTATGACAGGTGAGGGAAGCCATTTGATGGGATCGAGTTGGAAGGATCAAGTATGGACGCTAAGTACAGGTTGCATTACTGGATTATTGTCAACCCCGGTATACGTAGCAGTCCCCGATGCTGAGAGAGCAGACCGGATGATGCGCATCGAGTTTTCTTCATCGGAAAAAGCCACCTGGTTGATACAGTGACCTCTGGCGCCCTCTGCGACAGGAAACAAAGAAAGTTACGCTTACATGTTAGTGCGTCGAATTCTTTCATTTTCACAGTTCAGTCGGAGGAAGATGAACGGAATTCACGAGGCTGTGCCACACCGGGTTGTCGGGAGATGGCGGAGTTGATTCTGACCCGGTGGTTTCCGAAGTGCTTTTTACACGCGAAAGTTTTTTCCAACTCTTTCACCAACGTTTACCTCGCCCAAACCTCCACTCATCCTCCGTCCCTTCCTCCTCCCAAAAAAAATGGCCGAAGCAAAGAAAGGCAAATCCCCCAAGGAATTCGCCAGTTTGTATTCTTACTTGATGGTACTCTGTGCGTAACGTTCAAATCTTTTTTAGTGGACTTCATGATGGGCGGTGTTTCTGCTGTACGTATTTCTACAACGCGTCTTCAATTCAACACTCATCGAACATTCTGTAGGCCGTATCGAAGACCAGTGCTGCACCCATAGAGCGCATTAAGCTCCTGGTCCAGAACCAGGACGAAATGGTTATTATCACCCCTTACAACTGAGTTTGGGATATGCTGACACATACTCGCAGATCAAGCAAGGCCGCCTAGCCAGCCCTTACAAGGGCATCGGCGACGCTTTTGCTCGCACATACCGAGATGAGGGCCTTATCTCTCTTTGGAGAGGAAACACCGCCAATGTCATTCGGTACTTCCCTACACAGGCACTCAACTTTGCCTTCAGTGCGTATCATTCTCCTAATCGTTTTTCCCTGATCTGAATACGCTGCAGAGGACTACTTCAAGTCATTGTTTGGCTTCAAAAAGAACGACGGTTACTGGCCGTGGTTCTTCGGTAACATCGCGTCCGGTAGTGCCGCAGGTGCCTCATCAATGCTCTTCGTCTACTCTCTGGACTACGCCCGTACGCGTCTGGCGAATGATGCCAAGTCCGCAAAAGGTGGAGGAAGCCGTCAATTCAACGGATTGATCGACGTGTACAGGAAGACGCTTGCGTCTGATGGTATTGCCGGTCTGTACCGCGGTTTCGTGCCCTCGGTTGCCGGTATCGTGGTGTACCGCGGCCTCTACTTTGGTGTTTATGACTCGCTCAGTTCGTATCATTTCAAATCTGATTTATTTATATGAGCTGAATTTTTTTCTGCAGAGCCCGTGGTCCTTGTTGGGGGCCTTGAAGGTTCATTCTTAGCTTCCTTCGCTCTCGGTTGGGTTGTTACTACTGGTGCTGGTCTCGCTTCATACCCTCTGGATACCATCCGGTATGTCTAATGCCATCTCCTCTCACACATGATACTAACATCGATACAGTCGTCGCATGATGATGACTTCCGGCTCCGGTGTAAACTACAAGTCCATGTTCGATGCTGGCTCACAGATCATTGCCAAGGAAGGTACAAAATCTCTGTTCAAGGGTGCAGGTGCCAACATCCTGCGTGGTGTCGCTGGTGCTGGTGTGCTGTCGTTGTACGACCAGCTACAGGCACTCATGTTCGGCAAGGTTTACTCCGGTGGATCTGGTTAAGCTCGCCCTACCTACCCACTTTGGTTATCATGCATGCCCTATTAAATATAGACTATTTCTTCCTTTATTCCACTTTCTCTAGTAGGGTAATATGGTTACCCTACTATACCCTTATTACAGACTTAGTACCTTCCACACTTTGGATGAATAGAGATTGTGTGGTGCGGGGAGAGCTATGTCCTAATTCAATTAGTGTAGATGTGCTGCTATGTCCTTCCTAATGGGATTGCGCTGGGAATTATTCCTCCTATCCTTCCTCGTGATTATTCGTCGATCATCATGAGGTAAGGAAGGTTATGATGTCCTCGAAGATGTTCGCTTGTCCACTAGCGACTCACCGGCACGGGCATACAGATCCGCTCCAAGCATTTCAACACTGCAGCATATGCATAGACACGAATCTTCCGGAATTAACTCATGTTTTCACGAGGACTTGCAAGAGTTTTCTCAATCTCCAGAAAACTGGATGCTCCATTAGTAATCGGTAATGGCAAATGTTAAGTATTGGAGGTACAGCTCAGCTCCCTTCTTTCATGAATTCGCCTTCCACTCAGCTGTGCTTTCGTCCTCGCCTTCATAATACTCTCTCTTCCAAATCTGAGCTTTGCGTTTCACCTCCTCCAATATCTGCCCACATGCAACGAACGCCTCCTTGCGATGCGGCGATGACACTGCAATGACTAAAGAACAAGGGGGTTCCTACACACGATAACGTATTGTGCTCTGTGGATCGTACGTACCGATAGATGGCTCCCCAACTGAAACTGTCCCAAGGCGATGATGAACAGCGCAGCGAATTAGGGAAGAAGCGGGTGTATCATTGGAAGAGTGATGGTCAGACCGAGAGATCGATGCTGCTGCTTTGTGGACAATCCCAACGATTGTTTTCAACGCAAGCTTCGAGTATGCTTCGTACTCCAAATGGGTCACAGTTTTCCCTGGCATTGTAAAATAGAACAAAGCCCAAGTCTATGATCATAAAAGAAAACGAACCCCTGAACGAGTTGCGTGTTGTTCCTAGATTGTTATATGTCGGATTGTGAAATGTACCGAAGCTTTTTTTTTATAAAACTCTACCAATGAACACTGCAGTCGCTCCTGCTCCATCGTCACGTACGGAATTTATAACCTCATCGACGTTTATCGGTGTGTAGGATAGCGCGCATTTACCCTCTGGAATGTCCAGGACCGCGTCGATGCTTGCTGAAGGTAATAGAGACGTAGATCGCGTCATTATGTCCACTGTTTCAGTCGTTTGTTGATCAAAACTAAATGCTGATAGTTAGTACATAGTAAATACACGGCATGGTCCCTAATAAGAAACGCCGGGTTCCGAAGGTTCACACAGGTACATGCAAGCCATATACCCTACCTCCGGGCCACCTCAATCACCAACAGAAACTGGTACGTCTTTCCTAGCAGACTGAAGGGCAAGTTTGAGATGCTACATTTTTTTTTTGCTAACTATATAGGTATCTAAGGTTCGAACCTGCCGAACCCGGTTCAGCTGTCGGTTCTGGTTCGTGGTTCTACCCTCTCCCACCAACAGGTTCAGGTTTGCGGTTCGGAGAAATGTCTCAGAGAACCGGACCGAACCGAACTTCGGCATCCCTAGCGCCGATTATCCGTGTCCCAAAAATTGTGGACATAATCCGCGGATATACCATATATTATCATCATATGAAGGTATTGTGACAGTATCGTAGATATGTCCTAATATTGGGTACATATCCTAGATCAGTATGATATATTACTCCTTGGTGAGTGGACACGATAATTTCGTTCAGCAGCCAGTGCTTATTGTAATCAAATTGTAATTACCTCTGAGTCGCCAGATTGGGGGTTGCCCCTCTGCCTGCAATAACCAGCCCAACATACAGTGATATGATATAACTGTACTTTCATTAAAGATACACAATTAGCTAGCACCTCGAGTTCGTAAAGAAGGCGAGTGCCACCAAAAAACTACAAGTAACGTATTTTTAGGATACGGACATGTCCATTGGATTGGTCAATAAGCGTTCAAACCAGCATCAACGTAAGGGTCCACTCTGGAAAACTAAGATCACAGCGAGCACGCTGCGATTAGACTAACTAACATGGAGACGACAAGTAGGGTCGCAGGGGCAGCCTTGTTTGCTGAACTTGTGCTACTGCCGCTGCTGCTGCTGCTGCTTGCGCCTGCAGAACAAACATTATAATCAGTGCCAATTCAGAGAATACAGTCGGATACACACCAGCCGGAGCAGCACCTGGTGTTCCTGTTGACAAAAAAAGATCAGTTCAATAACCAGCATGAAACAAAAAATGCGGTCGGACCTGAACCCCCAGCTGCAGCAGACAATTGAGCGAACCCGACCGACGGTGGATTCGAGCGGAACACAGAGTACACGTTTTTCTAAGCAGACAAGTCTATTCAACAAGAAAACATGGCGGCACATGACATTGACTTACCAAAAACGTGGCGCCTACAACCCAAGTGGGGTTTGCGCCAGTGCTGGGGATATTGCTGCCTAGGGTCAGATCGAAGATGGCTCCCACACATTGCGAACTTCCGGCGGAGACCTGGCCAATATTCATATCTTGAGGATTGATCGGCCAAGACTGGCCTCCAAACGATATGGAGACGTTTACGTTTGTATTACAGGCTGCAAGACGTGTGTAAGTAAGGGAAGAAGGCGCAAAAGTTTTGAAACTTACGGAACTGGAAGAAGCCTGGTGTACCCTGAATGGCTGTCCCGCCAACAGCATTCCAAATCGCCCGAACATCGTTCGTCGGGCCACCGATCAATGTCGTCCCCGTGTCAATAGCCGCCAGCGCTGAATTCCCCGTCGTGATGGGCACCGAATTACCCTGCACCGTGACACCTATCACCCAGTCCATCAGTACAAAGCCGATGTTAAAAAGGCTAATTCACCCACCCGCCACACTTAACATCCAAAACGATGCTGCGTTTAAATTCAAAAATTCGATATTACCCGTGTACCAAGTCGGATCGGTGCCCCCGAGCGTGAAGGTTCCTCCTGGCTCCAATGCAGTAGCTGACGTGTTCCCATTGAATCGGGTAAGAAAAAAGGACATTTCGGGTGTCGTTAGTTGACCAGCGTCTGCCTGGGCTTCCCAGAAGGGTTTTGCACCTGTCGCGGCGATCGTCTGGAATGCAAGTCCAAGGATCCCACCCACTGAACCTGAGAGCAGTCCCGAAGATAATGTGTTAACAGCCACTGCAGAACGTCAGTAAAGTGAATCAAAAGAGGTGACATGAAGAACATACGGAATTGTTGGTTGGAAATATTGAATCCACCCATACTGACAGCATCCTGCGCAATTTGACCAGACACTTGACCAGAGCCATACTTAATGGTTGTACCAGAATTAGACGCCTGGAATGAGCTTGATTTCGTCGGATCGAATAATTGCGTGGAACGTGGACATTGGGTACAACCGGTATCTGCCACCCAAAGATCGGCAGAGCCTGTATCCAGTATTATGTTGAATGTTTGCGGTCTGAAACAAGAGCTGTGAGTTTAACGAACGAACACTGGAAATTTGATGGAGGCGGTGGCACTTGAATGTCGAGAAACGGTAGTACCGGCACGTGCCAGTCTTACTTGCGTTACCGTTCGACGTTCAATGTTAAGTAAAAATCTAACGGCCGTAGAGTACCACATAGTGGCATAACCCATTGATGAGAGTGAACTTACGGTGTACCAATGTTTACCGATGCAAAATAACTCGAGTCGATATTCTGAGGGAAATGTGAGGTGAGGGGAATAGGAAGTCCCGCTAATTGCACTCACCTGGTTTGTTATGGATATACTTGACGAGGTTGCCCGTCTAATTGATCGTCTACTAATCCCATACTTGCCACGCAAGTGTTCAGCCGCAGATTTGTAAAAGTCAAGGTCATGTGCAACAGGAGCTCTGCCTGAGAGCTGTATATGTATGGGCTCGGCATATGATAGCGCAGGGAGAGAGAAGAGCAGCGCTAAGGAGAGGAGGGCCATGTTCAAGTTCGTCGATTCTGGATAGCAGCTGATCCTGTAACCCGGACAGGTGGATGAAAGCCAAAGAGTAACTAGGAAGAACGGTTATAAGCCAATCGATGGTATAAGCGTCGAAAGACAGCTCCGCTGGGGAGACGAGTTGGTAAGAATAAGAAATAATGAGCACGTCGCACAGCCATGGTGCCTATTTCAATTCCGCAGTGTCGGGAATCGGCATCAACCCTGCACTACCCACACTGGACATTCGTGTACCTCGGCGGCAACATACATTTATCATACAAATTATTACAGGGACGTCTTCATCTTAAACTTTCCGAGGACTCCATCGTCTTGATGCCGTCTTTTTCTTACCCAAAAATTCACAACGAGAACTGCAGCACACATTGTGAGTCCCGTGTGTTACAAAGCGCAGCAACCTTGATGATCAGATCAGATCAAAAAAGGAAGGCCATTTGTTACCCACTGTAAGCTGAACATAGCCTTTGAAAGTTTGAAGTTTGAAAGTTTGAAAGTTTGACGCAGAGTGCCTGGACTTCCGTCTATGGTAACACAGAGTCGATTTCTAGACACTCCAGTCTGCCCTTTCATCCGAGATGCTCCTTGGCCGGACTGCAGCAGTGTGGGCTGCGCAATGGCTGTGTGGGGCCGGAGTTGTTGCGTAATAGATAACCCTCTCCGCAGCTGCGAGCGCGAGAACAATCGACCACCTGCAGCACATGCAGCTGTCAGCTTCTCATTTCTTGGCATGTTATGTACAGGCGTTTTATATTTCAAAGACGATTGCTTGGACGTGGCTGGACAACACTGCGTGCATGACAAGGGTGCAGATCTGCAGTCCGGCCTTCAGCTAGTTGGAAAACACTCCCCCCTGGTAGCGACGAACGATTCCTTGCCTGCGTATTGTAAATGGGAGGGCGGTGTACGACATGATTCTGTACTACGATTCAACGGTGCCGCTGACTAAATAAAATACTTAAAACACACAGTTGCTGTTAAGATACGGAATTACACTGTAATAGAAGGTTTACCCCTGAATAATTCTGTCAATCATGTTTGAATACTAGACAATGGCATCCGACATTCGCACTTGATTCGCACATTCATTGGAAAAGTCGATTGCCGAATAAGGCAACACCGACTCATACCCGAGTTTGATGACACACATGCAACTCTCGCGAGCGCGTCTCGCAGCATTTTGGCTCTTGCGCCATCGTCTGGTTTTTCAAAACTCGGAATGTAATGTATCAAGGTACAACAATTGGTGACTTTTACTAAGGGCCTGGTCGGCTGCACTAGGATCCTGGATTATACCCCCCTCCGTTCGCCAATCTGGAGTCTGGACAGATTTTGAGAATTTTGGCGTTTAGGCCATGTCCGGACAAAACTAGCCCAAAATGAGGGTACACAGGTTGTATATGTCTAGACATGACGAAGGCCCTTATGAGAGAGCTATATCCACATCTGGATGAGGTGCGGTAGTGTACTGATCCTTTGATGTTCAATGTACAACCTATTGTCATGAGTTCAAGTACTGCCAAGTGTAACATATTTTCTCCAGTACTTATGGTTTTGGAGTTTTATATTTTTTGCCTTTTTTTCTCAATGGAAACACCTTGCCTGGCAGTGATTTGCCGCTTTACTTGCTTTCGGAAGATATTGAGAAAGAGATCGCAGGAATTTACAATGAGTAGTAATTGTTACATAACCCTACCATGTTTCTACCTCTCTATGAAGCTTTTGGTGACATGCATGCAAAATCTTGGCAATCTGGACAAATCTGGGCCCAGTTTCCGAGTCTGGACAAAACTTGAAAATTTTGAACACAGCTAGTTCCAATCCAGGCAAATCTGCCAAAAGTCATCTAGACAAAAATTGCAAATTTTTGACATTTTGGGAACAGCCTTGGGTGGTATAATCTGGGGTCCTGCTGCACCAAGATCAAATTGACATGCAGGAAATTAGCCTGTTGCCCTAGCCTAGGTCATGTGATGCAAAGCTAGATCATCAGCCTCTGCATTCAAGTCCCATGCATAAGCTGTGTCTGAATGGTGGGTTTCAAGAGCAGATTGAGGAGTAGACAGATAATGGATTGTTCATTAAGGTGGAGCATTGGAAGGAACTGAAAATGGAAGAGGTGCGAGGCTTGTGCATGGTGGATACTAAATAGTGATGCCATGGCTCAGCTTGGCTTGCCCACAGTGTGGCTCAGGCACTTGAGCCGATCAAAATGGTGCTGAGTGGCTCTGAGCTGGCTAAGCTGATTGAGATTGCCCAAAGTTGTGGGCTTGCAATCTGAGTTGTATTTATGCTTCAGTTATGTATTTTAACAGTCAAATGGGTTGTGTAGACTATTATTACAAAAGAAACAAGTCATACTATTGAGTTTTGCACAGATCAGTATCTTTGATGAGATTATTTGGCTGTGTTTATCTCCTCATACCTATTACAAAACATGCTCGAGAGATGGCTCTGGGGAGTAGGGTATAACAACATGTATTCAAAATTGCAGTAGGGACTCCTACAGAGTGTTTTATAGTGTTTTAAGAACATTTAAAGCCCTCCAGTCACTCTGAATTTGAGGCAACTTAGGGCATGGCTTGAGTGGCTCTGGGTGGCTCTGAGCTGCGAGCTGATTTATCAGTGCAGCTGGCCCAAAATAGCAGCTTGGCTCAATGGCTCGTGGCTCCAAGCTGTGCTGTTGGCAACACTAATGGTGGGTGAGGGTCCAAAGCTGACTAAACACTCAGGCTGGGATGCCCTCTGACTGTCACTATCACTTGAATGTTGCTGTGAAAACCACCCTAGGGAGGCTGCAATGTGGAGAAGTATATGCCATGATTCCATGTGTGCAGTGAGGTAGTTTTAGTGTAGTCCTTGCCATAAATTTGTTCAAAACCTTTAAATACAAGATGTACTTTCCATCTGACTGCCTTCCCAGTTTCATCATGCTTAATGTGGAAAATAGAATGCCCCTTTCTAATTTGCTTCCCCTGGGGTACCTCTGTCCATGGTATGAGTTTATAGACTTCCATATCTTTCAGGGATTTTAATTTGTCTCGATATCCCTCCTCCCACTGTATTGTGTCAATGGAACTCTTTTCTTCTTCCCAAGTTCTCAGCTCATTTTCAAATTGTAATGATTTCAGATCAAAATCATTCATTTCCAAGATCAGGGTGAGAAGTTGATGTGCCTGATCACCCAAATTGAGATTCTCAAGGACCTGTTGAAGATCAGCTACAGCATTCTGATTAGCATCCAGCATCTTGGCATCCCTGGCTTGTACCTTGGCTGCATTCCACCCCTGATGGGCTTCTTTGATGTGTGTTGCACTGTCCCAAGACTCCTGTACCCCCATCTCCATGTGCATGGTAGTCAGTCCTCCATTTGGATTGCACTCAGTCAGGACTCAGTATTGGTACTCAAGTTGAATGACATGTAATTTGGGGTAATGACTGTGACTCAGCTGATGTTTCAGCACTTCCTGACTGGCCAGTTGGAGGGCAATATCCTGACTTGGGGCAAGATGATTCAAAAAGATTGAACAGAACCTTTAAAGCACTCAAATGCCTTGGTTGCAATGCCAACAAGAGGTCCAAAACAAAGTATATCTGCTTGTAAGTGTGCAAGAAGGTGCAGTTTGAGTTTCCATGTCATTTTTGAAGGATTGATCCTGGCAAATAAGTCAGATATGTTTGCAGTGGCAACTTTGACATCAGGCTAAGAATAAGATGAGTAAAAAGGAATATAAAGTTGTGCTTTGAACAAACTGGATACTCCTCCAAATTCCATATTTCCAGCATCCACAGGAGTGCAGTGAGTTCACCCACCACCTTTGTCAGAAGGAACTGCATTGCATCTATGAGGTCATAAACATGAAATACATTGACTTGAGCAATAGTTTTGAACTGCCATCCAATCAGCAAGTTAGTGTATTGCATAATATAAGTAGTGCAGATGGCATGGATAGAAAGCCCAGATCTTTCTGTTGATTGCAAACAAACTGAGTAGGTCTGTTTTTATGTAGTGGCCCATGGTGTATGTGACCCATGCCATAGATCCTTCATGATACCTAATAGAATTGTGTGAAGAATCTCCACTGGAGTGTCAATAGCGGGATCAAAACCTGTCAGAAATGCAGCAATTTGAAAGGCTGCCTTGTTGGGCAGCCTCACTACAGTGGAACAGAACAACAGGATCAAGTCATCTTCATTGCACAGAAGTAAGAATCAGGCAATCAGTACTATAGGAATAATAACTATACCTTCATTGCACAGAAGTAAAAATAAGGCAATGAAGGGGGAAAGTTTGCTATATATGTGAAGTAAGAAGCATGTCCATATTAGTTGTGGACCATGTATAAGGGCAACCTAAGCCTCTAGCAAAGGGAAATCCGAAGTTAAAATTATACTACATAATACAGGCATTGGGGGCACACCTAGCAAAGGGAAATCCGAAGAGAAAACTCTAAGGATCCCCTTGCTGATGCCCAGTATATGTGAAGACGACAAAAATCAAATATAACCTAAAAATAGAAAAAGGCGGAGATAGGCAGATCAAGGCTGCCGAATGACATCATACCAAGGGGTATGTGTCGGAAGGGGTACTCCGCCTCTAAATATAAAAGTGTCAACATATACAAACATGATAGCAAGGGAAAATTAGTAATAAAATCCGGAAAAATCATAGAAAATGAAGAATAGAAGGAAATGAGGTGGGGAAAAATATGGGACGAACATAAAAAATAGGAAAAACACACAGGGCACCCCCTTAGTCCCCTTACACCATGTAAGTAAATGGCTGCATCAGGTATAACTGTGTAAGTAAATGGCCACATCAAGACTTTCTACATATAAGGGGAATTCAATATTGATGCAATGGCCATTTTGATGACCATTGCAAAATCAACTGCAACAGTTCCCACATTGCAGGAACGAGCCCAAGGGCCATTGTGGGACTGACCCATTTTGATGGTGGTTTGTAGCGGAGCTTGAAATAAAGTATGCGAGTGAATTGTTATCTGCATCGTCATCGACTCGTCGAGGCTATCCTCCTAATATACCTACCATATACACTCTTTCAAGTTTATTTCCAATTTATCACCTTTTACCATGTCTACATCTGGAACTCCAGCTTCCCAACCAAGGTTCTCGAGGCTCAGTTGATTGTTGCCCAAGCTAAGGCTGCAAAGAAGAATGCTGCTTGGAGGTCGAAAACAAAGAAAGGCCACAACAAGACTGTAGTAGAGGCTCCTGGAGATGATGGCTCAGATATAGAGAATGCTGGGAAAGCTGGTCAGGATACTGAGAAGAAAGATGTGATATGGTATGTGACTCATGATGCTCGCTCCATGCACTGCAGTACTAATTTCTACTAGATGGGCTGACTTGGCTAATTTTCATCTGATGGACAAGCTCATCTCAAGCATTGAAGAGAATATCCACTATCGACAAGCTTTTGGCTTCAAGGGTGGAGATGTCTTGGGTGTGACGAGTGGTGGTAAATCTACAATCCAGATGTGCCACGAGATTGTTCCCTGAGTGTAAGGGGATTAGGGGGGTGCCCTGTGTGTTTTTCCTATTTTTTATGTTCGTCCTATATTTTTCCTCACCTCATTTCCTTCTATTCTTCATTTTCTTTGATTTTTCCAGATTTTATTACTAATTTTCCCTTTCTATCATGTTTGTACATGTTGACACTTTTATATTTAGAGGCGGAGTACCCCTTCCAACACCTACCCCTTGGTATGATGTCATTCGGCAGCCTTGATCCGCCTATCTCCACCTTTTTCTATTTTTAGATTATATTTGATTTTTGTCGTCTTCACATATACTGGGCATCAGCAAGGGGATCCTTAGAGTTTTCTCTTTGGATTTCCCTTTGCTAGGTGTGTCCCCAATCCCTGTATTATGTAGTATAATTTTAACTTCGGATTTCCCTTTGCTAGAGGCATAGGTTGCCCTTATAGTAGAAAACTCTCCCCTAAGGCCCGAAAATCGTGAACACACTGCCCAAGATAGGCAGGTACAGACTGGACAATGCTTCCCAAAGCTCCACAGAGTCCCTACACACCGTTCCAGATAATCTCGCCTTTATTATGCTGCCATTTTTGCCAAACGTGCCCCCTAGCAACATGGACACATCAGAACATTTTGACGTGCTTGAAAGCAACGTTTCCGGAATGTGCGCACAAATCAACTCGCTTAAATCTACGATTGAAAACTTCGTTAGGACCCTCCAGACTAACCCTACGACCAATAGTTCCCCCTTTACGACTCCAAGCGCACCCAACAATGATGTTCTGCCAAATGCGTCCACTAAGGAACGCGCCCAGATCAAACTGTCCCCCCCGCTGAATTTAATGGTGCATGTGTGCAGGGACATGCATTCCTTAATTCCTGTGAGTTATACATCAGTCTCCAGTCGCATCAATTTGTCAATGAGGCTGGAAAAATTTATTGGGCCTTCACATACATGAAATCTGAACGTGCCTATCTCTATGTGGACTGTATCCTGCGTCAAACTAAAGAACTCGGTTCTCTACCCTTCTCCACTTGGGGTGACTTTCGAGCTGAGTTTGTACGCCACTTTTGTCCCCTCAATGAATGCCACCGAGCAGTGACACGACTTGAGTCATCCACTTACCACCAGGGACGTTGATTTGTGGATGACTATATCAATGAGTTCAAGGATTTGGTGGACATGGCAGGATATGGGAGTGGGTTACCAGTGGTGGTGAAGTTCTGACGGGGGCTCAACTGAGAAATTCAGGACCAGATTGCACAGATGTTGGAAGGACACCCAGCAGACGATGATATCTTTGCTTGGTATGAAGCTGCTTCACTCTGTGATGAGAACCAACTCACAAATGCGGCATTTAATGCTGCATTCCATGCTCTGAATACCACTCATATGCCCTACACCTTCAATCGAAGCCTTCCCCGCCCTAACCCCATTCCTGTTTGTCAAACTCCCACACCAGCCATCAATGTCCCAGTACCAATGGATGTTGATGCAGCCCACAGCCGTGCACATAAGTTGGATCTCTGCTACCGTTGTGGGGAAACTGGACACAGGGCTGGAGCGTGTCCCCATCATCAGGATATCTGCATGCTCACCCCTGAGGGACAAGATGAACTCCTGCAAGACTTGTTGGCGCTTGTAGATGTTGAGGAAGTGAAGGATCAAGTTGCAGAGGAGATTAAGTTGGAAGTTGTAGAGGAGCAGGATTTTCCTATTCGCAGCAAGTGAATCGTACGCCCTCACTGCCTGTCCATAACCACTTTGAAGTCTTGTCAGTTGAATCCCTGGAGAATGAATCCATTTCTGTGACTGCTCCCCTCTCTGACCCTTCGAAGTTGGCTAAAGACGTACCTGCTCTCCCCATCTCTCCTTCTACTCCACGTCCCAAAATTAAATCATGGGAGCATAAACTACCACGCAAGTATATTGTGGCATCCACTCCCTCTGCACATTCCTTGAACCTAGCAATCGAACTGCAGACGACCGACACTGGACAGATACTCGGTGTCTCTGCACTCCTGGACTCTGGTGTGACCGGTCTCTTCATCGACTCCCATCTTGCACAACAACATCGCCTAAATACTCGCTCACTCTCACATCCGATACCTGTGTATAATGTGGATGGATCCCCAAATGAAGCTGGTGCCATCCGAGAGGTTGTAGACCTGGTTCTCCATTACAAAGATCATAGTGAGCGTGCTCTTTTTGCTGTCACTCAATTAGGAAAGCAAAAGGTGATTTTGGGATATCCATGGCTTCGAGACCATAACCCAGAGGTCGACTGGCATACTGGGGAGGTTACCATGAGCCAATGTCCATCCCACTGTTGGAATTGTTTCACAGAAGCCAGGCAAGAACATTGTGGACAGAAGGTGGCGATATGATGTACTCAGAAGTGTCATGCTGGACCCCTGCCTATACCTGAAGTGGAATTGGAAGGGGTTCCTGAGTTGGTGCCAGACTCGGATGATGATGAGGACCCAGAGGAAGTGGAGGAGGGTGATCGGATCTTCTACACTGCAATTTGCTCATCGCACGAGGTGTGTGCCACATCAAACATATCCCAACGCCTCACCGAGGCCTTCCACAAAAACAATGCTGCTAAATCCTCTACTAATTCCTTACTCCCTCATCTCCATGAGTTTGAAGACGTGTTCTCCAAGGAGTCATTCGACTCTCTTCCTGCGCGCAAGCCATGGGAATCACGTGATCGAACTCACCCCTGGTGTGACCCCTTCATCCTGCAAGGTCTATCCTCTCTCTCCTGAAGAACAATGACAGCTTGACCAGTTCATCGACAAGCATCTGGCCTCTGGATGTATTCAACCATCAAAGTCACCCATGGCCTCTCCCTTTTTCTTTGTCAAGAAGAAGGATGGCTCACTTCGACCGGTTCAAGACTACAGAAGGCTCAACAACATCATGGTCAAAAATTGCTACCCACTACCCCTCATCTCTGAACTCGTGAACCAGCTCCATGGAGCCCGATACTTCACCAAGCTCGATGTCCGTTGGGGCTACAATAATGTGAGGATAAAGGAGGGAGATGAGTGGAAGGCAGCCTTTCATACCAACTGTGGTCTTTTTGAACTGCTTGTCATGTTCTTTGGCCTTACTAATAGCCCTGCCACCTTCCAGACCATGATGAACGATATCTTTCACGACCTCATCCTTGAAGGTGTTGTCTGCATCTATCTCGATGACATCCTCATCTTCACTCGCATGGTTGAAGAGCACTGTTGCATCACGCGCCTTGTCCTAGAATGGCTTCGATGGTACAAACTCTACCTTCGTCAAGACAAATGCAAGTTTGAGAAGACCAAGATCGAGTACCTTGGCCTGATTATCTCGGAGGGTCAAGTGGAGATGGATCCTATCAAGATGAACGGGGTCACAGCTTGGCCGATGCCCACGAACAAGAAGGAGGTGCAGTCTTTCCTGGGTTTCATCAACTTCTACCAGTGTTTTATCAAGGACTTCTCACATCATGCACAACCACTGTTCGACTTGACAGGAAAGGAGGCATGGAGGTGGGATAATGCACAACAGGAGGCATTCAAAAAGCTTAAAGAGATGGTTACTTCTGCTCCCATCCTTACCTTTGCTGATGATTCGCATCCTTTTCATGTAGAAGCCAACAGTTCTGACTTTGCGATGGGCACCGTGTTGTCTCAGCAGTCTCCGGAGGACCAGAAGTGGCATCCTGTTGCGTTCTACTCCAAAAGCCTTAGTGCTGTAGAGTGAAACTATGAGATCCATGACAGGAGATGTTGGCAATAATGCATGCGCTTGAGGAGTGGCGACACTTCCTTGAGGGTGCCCAACACAAGGTGGAAATTTGGATGGATCACAAGAATCTCGAGAACTTTATGACGGCCAAGAAATTGAACCGTTGTCAAGCTCGTTGGTCCCTGTATCTATCCAGATTTGACTTCTCCTTGCACCACCATCCAGGTCGCAGCATGGGGAAGACCGATGCCCTCTCCCAACATCCAGACCATGGGGATGGCAGTGATGACAACCAAAACATTGTGTTGTTGCAGCCAGACCTGTTCACCATTCGGGCACTGGAAGGCATCGCACCCCAGGGCGAGGAGCGGGACATCCTATGTGACATTCGTCGTGCAAACCGTAGCGGTTTACATGAGGATGTTGTCACCTGAGCTGTTAAAGGGATCGACCCTTTCCTTACGTGTGGCAGAGTGGGCTGAAAAGGAGGACTTGTTGTATTTCAGGGATCACATCTACATTCCCAATGACCCAGACCTTCACCGGCGCATCATATCCCAACACCATGACTCACAGATTGCTGGCCATCCTGGATGCTGGAAGACCTTGGAGCTCACCTCATGGAACTATTGGTGGCCACAAATGTCATGGCTCATTGGTCAGTATTGTTGCACTTGTGACCTTTGCTTATGCACCAAGGTTCCTCATCACAAGCCTATTGGCAAGCTACACCCCCTTCCTGTTCCAGAGAGTTGTTGGGATGTCATCAGCGTCGACTTTGTGGTGGAGTTACCAGAGTCAAATGGGTTTGATGCGGTGATGTGCACAGTTGACTCAGTGGGAAAATGTGCTCACTTCATTCCCACTCACACCACTGTCAGTGCCCTAGGTGCTGCCCGACTCTACCTCCACCATGTGTGGAAATTACATGGACTTCCTGGTGCTTTCCTCTCGGATCATGGCCCTCAGTTCATGGCAGAGTTCACTCATGAGCTGTACCAACTCCTGGAGATCAAACTCCTCGCTTCAACCGCTTATCACCCACAAACTGATGGCCAGACTGAGCGAGTCAACCAGGAACTGGAGCAGTACATCCGCATCTTTGTCAATGAATGCCAGGACAATTGGGACGATCTCCTTCCCTTGGCTGAGTTCGGATACAACAACCATGTCCATGCTTCCACTCAACAGACCCCTTTCCTCTTAGACACTGGATGACATCCACGCATGGGATTTGAACCTCGCCAAACTCCCTCACACATCGAGACGGTGAATGAGTTCACAGAACGCATGCGGGATAGCTTGGAGGAGGCAAGGGCAGTCTTAGCAAAGGCGAAGGATGACATGGCGCAATTTTACAACCAGCACCATTCTCCGACCCCTCAGTACAAGGTTGGTGATCGAGTTTATCTTGACTCCAGTGACATCTCCACTACACGTCCATCCAAGAAACTCGCTCATCGCTTCTTGGGACCTTTCCCCATTGTCAAGTGTGTTGGAATGCATGCCTATTGTCTACGCCTCCCAGCCTCCATGTCCAGACTCCACCCTGTCTTCCATGTCGTCAAACTGCTTCCAGCTCCCCCAGATCCATTCCTGGGATGCCATTCACACCCACCACCACCACCTACAGTGATTGAGGGAGAACCCCAATACGAAGTCGAATCAATCTTGGACAGCCATTTTGTTGAGGAAAACTACAGTATTTGGTACATTGGAGGGGTTATGGGTATGAGGAGAACTCATGGGTTGAAGGGTCTGATGTGAATGCCCCTTGGTTAATCAAGGAATTCCACCAACAGCACACTGCTGCACCGCGTCGCATTCAAGTCACAGACTTTGGTCGTATGTGATTTCGAATGCATCAGGGTGATGCATCTTAGAGAGGGGGTGATGTAAGGGGACTAGGGGGGTGCCCTGTGTGTTTTTCCTATTTTTTATGTTCGTCCTATATTTTTCCTCACCTCATTTCCTTCTATTCTTCATTTTCTATGATTTTTCTGGATTTTATTACTAATTTTCCCTTTCTATCATGTTTGTACATGTTGACACTTTTATATTTAGAGGCGGAGTACCCCTTCCAACACCTACCCCTTGGTATGATGTCATTCGGCAGCCTTGATCCGCCTATCTCCACCTTTTTCTATTTTTAGGTTATATTTGATTTTTGTCGTCTTCACATATGCTGGGCATCAGCAAGGGGATCCTTAGAGTTTTCTCTTTGGATTTCCCTTTGCTAGGTGTGTCCCCAATCCCTATATTATGTAGTATAATTTTAACTTCAGATTTCCCTTTGCTAGAGGCTTAGGTTGCCCTTATACATTCTCTTGCACCAACAGAACCAAACAACAAGAGTGATAAACTAAGAAAGAAGAGGGATCGTCAGATTCGAGAAGTGTCAATGGTTTCCAAGATATGCATGGCATTTGTGTGGTGGATGGTGTGGTGATGACATCATCGAGTCCTTGTCTAAGGGTTTCAGCAGCTGGGAATATCTTGGGGAGTGATCCATCATCGAGGCTCTCTATTTTGTGGGACATGACTTGTGCCCCCAGCAAGTGTGGAGAGCACCCAAACACAAACTCTCGACCCTACCATCCAACTGATTGGCCTGTTGAGTACAGATTTTGACTAGCCATGGATTGTGATGTTGGATTGAATGCTGGATTGTCGCCAGATGAGTTATAAAAAAGCATCGGATGCAAGAATAATTAAAAACTGGAACTGTTCCATCTTGTCAAGAGTGGAGCTGTTGTCACAAGAGCCGAGGAAGCAAGAAAGGTGTGACACAATGCCTGACTGGTGTGTCAGGTGAAAGTGGAATGATCGTCGAACCTATTGGAATAAAACTGAGAACTGTAAAAGAACTAAATGAAATCAGTCTCATGAAATATGAATAAACAAGAGGCAAAAGGGAAGTATCCGATAACTCTTGATAAATGGTGCATGATGGAGGTGTTCAAATGAAATCCCTGGAATGGAAGAGTTGGCGAGCAGGCCAACTGACCCTTCCACAAAGGGTATGTGAGGGTAGGGGTAAGGGTACAGGAGTTATCCCCCTACCCTTGGAAAGGGTATGCAGGGGTATGGCAGGGTATGATTGTGCCCTAAGTAAAAAGCTGCCATATTGTGAGATTTCAGCAATGGAGTTAATGATTTTAGAACTGAAACTCAACATAACTAGATATCTCTTCAGAATAGTCCAGTCCAGTCCAGTCTTTGTACCCTAAAAGGGGTAGACTGAGACCATAACTGGTCTAGGACCACCCCAGGCATTGGGCAACCAGACCAGCTAGGAGTAAGGGGACTAGGGGGGGTGCCCTGTGTGTTTCTCCTATTTTTTATGTTCATTCTATATTTTTCCTCACTTCATTTCCTTCTATTCTTCATTTTCTATGATTTTTCCAGATTTTATTACTAATTTCCCTTTCTATCATGTTTGTGCATGTTGACAGTTTTATATTTAGAGGCAGAGCAGCCCTTCCGACATCTACCCCTTGGTATGATGTCATTTGGCAGCCTTGATCTGCCTATCTCTGTCTTTTCTATTTTTAGGTTATTATTTGATTTTTGCCGTCTTCACATATACTGGGCATTGGCAAAGGGATCCTTAGAGTTTTCTCTTTGGATTTCCCTTTGCTAGGTGCGCCCCCAATCCCTGTAATATGTAGTATAATTTTAACTTTGGATTTCCCTTTGCTAGAGGCTGAGGTTGCCCTTATAGTAGAAAACTCTCTCCTAAGGCCCGAAATCGTGAATGCACTGCCCAAGATAGGCAGGTACAGAGTGGACAACACTTCCCAAAGCTCCACAGACTCCCTTTTTTGCCAGATACTATGACCACCACATCGTCTATGAATAGCAATACCCATTCTCCTGCTTTGAGTACTGGGATTTTTAGTAGGTCAGTGTTATAAATGAGGTATGAGATGCCTGAGAATGGGTCTCCCTGGTCCAGTCCATTCAGCACTTCCAAAGTGTCTGTCTGGTAGTTGTCGAAGGATAGTACTGTTTTCTGATTTTGCAGTCGTCTCTCCATCCATTCTGTATACTCCTCATTTCCTCATGTTGTGGATGAGCCGGTCGACGTCCACACTGGGAAAGGCCCCTTTGATGTTGAGGAATAGGACTGAGGCCACCTGACCCTTATGCCATGCATCCTTAATCGTTTTCATGAGCAGGTGAATGGAGTCCGTAGTAGTACGTCCTGGTCTTGCCCCGAAATGGTTGGCTGGGAGAATGTCGCGTATCTCACACATGGTGGTCATGTCCTCCGCCTGGCAGCTGTTGAGGAGCTTGGTGATGCCATCTGATAATACGACTGGTAGCCACGTGGATGCAATGGTGTAGCCTGGTTTGCCAGGCTTTTTGCCCTTATACTGAGGTTGATGCTAAGGTTGTGCATGAGAAGTTGGGTGAGAGTGTCAAGAATAGAATTCACATGTATGTTTATGTTCATTTTACAATGACTGTCATATAATTGACCTATGCACAAAGCATCAAGCGCTCGTATGGCGAATACCATAAGCAGTTGGGAGAGACAGGACATGGTCTCATTACTGAGGATCAGGAGATGGAGATTATATCAGGTACTCCCATTCATAATGTTTATTGTGCGTAATATATGTCTATTCTCCGACACACTCTAAGATGCTGCTCTAGAGAAAATACAGGTAAAATTCAAGTGGTATAAGCAGCTTCACCTGCTTCTCAGTATGAACCCAGTCTATGACCACACTGCTCTTGTGAACAGTGCTTCCAATCCTGACTTGAGTTCTCTGGCTCTCTCTCAGGCATCTCCGCTGGTTGTAGCAACCCAGGAATCTATTGCGGTATGTTCTGGTCTCTACACAGCTTTCCACCTCTGATGTTTGATAGACCACAACTTTGCCTTCAGATGACCCAGCTCTGTCAAGCTCTCATGCATTCTTGCCTGACTGGAACTATGATGGATTAGATGAAGAGCTGGGTGCCAAAACTCAGTCCACTCTGAATGACAGCTCGCAGCCAGCTTCTACTGTCTTACCTTCTCCCTCTGTCCCTACCACTCCTGGTCCTCTTTCTCGAGCAGCCTCAGGATTGATTTCCACTTCGACTCCATCTGCTGATGTATCGCAATCTGAAACCCCTAAGATTGTTCCTGCAAAATGTAAATCCATCTATGACAACATATCTGAAGCTCTCAATTGCAGCCACAAAGCTTGTTTTGAGTTAGAGGAATGTCGAAGCAAGGTTCAAGAGCAGGGCCAGATTGACCAGACATTGCTGAAGCTCGAGGCGCAAAGGGAATGGGAAGACCTCAGATGGGCACATGAGCTTGTTCTCATCGAGAAGCAGATTGAACTTGCAAGAATCCAGGCTGGTATCACCACCTGCAACTAGTAATTCCAGTATTACTACAAAAGTGACTTTGATACCCCAACTTATTATTCTCCACCTCCTTCATTTATACCTTCTGCATACAGATATGCCTTTAGTGCCTTCTTTAGCTCCTCTCACTTTATTTTACCCTCTAGAAGCTGAATATTTTCTTCATCGTCATACTCCATCTCATCTTTGGCTAGTTGTTCCCTCTGTAATGATGTCCAAGTTTCTCATAGTTGCCTCTCCTCTTCCATAATTCGTTGGCCTTCAATAAAAAATGTGTCAGTATAGACATCATTGTCCTGCTCATGCATGATGGCAAAATTATGAAGATGAATACAGCTCATGACCCATAATGTTGCAAAAGCAAGACCTTTCTGATCATCAACATGAAGCCATAGATCTCGTAAACATGACCAGCATCTGTTGAGAAAACCAACACAATGCTCTGACTGAATTCGGATGTTGGATACATAGTAGTTGTATTCTCTGTTTTCTGGAATTGATTTTTCAGGGCTAGTGGCAGTATTGTTCAGCATGTAACAACACATAGATAAGGTGAAGACTCACTCTTTGTAAGGTGCTTGACACCAAGTCTTTAGTGGATATGCTGAATCCGCCCAGATAAAATCCTTTGGTCCCAGTAGATTCTCATGCTCTTGTTGGAATATCAAGCGTGACTCGCCCGAACGGGTAACCCCGCCTACCCGCGTTCTTACTACTTTCCGGATCTCATGCGCAGCAGCGCGCCACTATGCCGACTCCACTGTACGTTTGTATTGTTTCTTGTAATTCCTTTCATATTACTGCATTGCTATTGCTCTCATCGAGAGCCTTTCCTTTTGTTCTCTCATTGTAGTTTAGCTTACTTTACTGTTTGCTACAAGTACTGCTACTTGGACTTGTCTCCCCTCAGTCGTTTGGCTACCGCTCTCGCGTACAAACACTGAGCTCTATTATTAGTACGGCTTAGGTCTACGTTCGTTACAGGTTATTGGGCCCTGCGCTTTTTCTAGTACCTCTCGTGTCCTTCTGTTCCCATGTCTACCACTGCTCTCACCACCACAGATATCCTTCCTTCTTCCGTTCCAAAGCTCCTCCCAACCAGCTTGAATTGGACCGCATTTTCCATGTGCTTCGAGGATGCCATCAGAGCAAAGGGCTTGTGGGGCCATTTTGACGGTTCCGTTGCCATGCCTACAGTGAGCTCGCCACCAACCGCAGACGAAGAAACTGCTCTCGCTCAGTGGAATAAGGATGATCTCACTGCGAAAGCTCTACTCACTCACCGCATTCCCGACTCTACTTTGATCCGCATCCACGGCAAGGCTGTGCTGAAGGAACGATGGGATCTAATCTCAAATGAGTACACGTTAAAGGGCTCCTTTGCACAGGCTAACCTTCGTTCTCATTTCATGGAGTCGAAGTGCCCCGATAAGGGTAACATCTGAGAATTTTTGGATGGGCTGCATGTAAAAAAAGAGGAGTTAGCGACCTATGGTGTTGTGATTGAGGCCAAGGATTACCGTTCCACCATCATCACTTCCCTTCCCCATCATCTCTCCAACTTCACGTCGAATCTACTTGCAGGTGCGAGGCTGTACAGTTCCACAAAGACGATTGACCCTGACGAGCTCATCGCGTTGATCTCAGAGGAATTCGAACGCAACGTGGCTTCACGTTCACGTCGCTCGGGTGCAAAGTCTTTGAAAGGAGATGACAAGGACGAAGCTATGTCTGCGTCGTCAAATGGGAAAGGCAAGCGCTTCGAGCGCAAGCCACGTGGTGTTTGCTGGAATTGCGGAGAGAAGGGTCACTTCAAGGACAAATGCCCTAAGCCTGCGAAAGAAAAGAAAGATGACTCACCAAAGAAGGGCGGCTCTGCAAATGCCGCTATTGAATCCGATTCTGAGGGCGAAGGAGCATTCTTTGCAGAATTGTGGGATTCAGATTCTGAGCTCCCCGACCTGCAGTCAGTTTCTAATTCTGATTCTGATTCGGATCATGAGCTCAATGGGGAAAGCGATGGAGATTGGTTTTCAGAGATCGGCGATGATCTGGACAGTGGCTGGGATACCGAGGAGTTATTTGGGACTGACGGAAGCGAGTGCGGCTCGCTTGTCAGTGTTGACCTGAACTCGGTTGCTGTTGATCTGGATGAGGTTGCAGCTCACGTTGAGTCTAGCAGCAAGGCCGAAAGCTCACCTCGTGTGGAAGTCTATGATTCCGGATGCACGAGGCACATTACCCCTTATCGTGATGCCGTCGAAAACTTTGTCGACATTTCCCCGAAGTCATTCCGGGCTGTGAATAAACAGAATTTTAATGCAGTCGGAGTGGGCGAGATGGTAATCGACGTACCAAATGGTGTTGATATCTCGCAACTGAGACTTACAGAGGTGTTGTATTCACCCGAAGTCGGCTACACCCTGGTATCCGTCGGCCGTCTCGATGAGAATGGATTTTCGGTGACATTTGCTGATGGCAAGTGTACGATCCAAGGGCCTGAGGGGGAGTGCATTGGTGCAATCCCAAAGATGGGTCGTGGCTTATACCAAGTTGCACATGAGCCTGAAATGGCTAACGTCGCAACTGAAGTCCTTACCTTGGACCAGTTCCATCGTCGGATGGGACACATTTCTACTGAAGTGGCGAAAAAGCTCGTTGACAAGGGTTTTGTGACAGGCGTGAGATTGGAAACCACGTCGTCTGGGGAACCACACTTTTGCGAGTCTTGTGTATATGCAAAGGCTACGCGTAAGCCTGTTGCAAAGGCTACGCGTAAGCCTGTTGCAAAGGCTCGAGAGGGCGAGCGTGCCACAGAATTTGGTGGGGAGGTTCACAGTGACTTGTGGGGACCTGCCCCAGTTGCTACGAAGGCAGGAAAACGTTATTACATCACATTTACTGATGATAAAACTCGTTTGACGCACCTGCACCTTTTGCGGAACAAGAGCGATGCTTTCGCATCCTATAAGGAGTACGAAGCATGGTGCGACACCCACTTGGATGCTCATGTGAAGATCTTACACTCGGATCGCAGCAGGGAGTACCTAGGCAAGGAATTCATTGTCTACTTGAAGTCGAAGGGTACAGCACAGAAACTTACTGTGCACGACACTCCCCAGCATAATGGCGTTGCAGAACGTCGCAACCGCACCATTGTCGAGCGTATCCATGCATTATTGCATGCGAGTGGTCTCCCGAAGACCCTTTGGGGTGAAGCTGCACGTCACGTCGTCTGGTTACTGAACCGCACGACAACTAAGGCCATTGATGGGAAAACCCCTTACGAGGCCGCTTTTGGGAAGAAGCCCGATTTGCGGCATGTGCGGGAATGGGGTGAAAAGATTTGGGTGCGCGTCGAGGGTGGAAACAAATTGGGTGGACGGGTAAGGGAGGGTCGTTGGCTGGGTGTTGATGAGCAGAGCAAGGGATTCCGAGTTTACTGGCCGGATAAGAGGACAGTATCGACGGAGCGCAATGTCTATCATGACAAAACATGTGCGTTAGTTGATCGTCTCGAGGGGGAGGATTGGGAGTTCATCGAAACGACAACTGACTTACCTAAATCTTTGACACCCACTAATCCCACTCCAGCTCAACCCGCTGTGTCACAAGCTGTCCCTTCTCCTACTGTTTCCCGTGCCCCGAGTCCGAGCCCATCTGACCACCAAGATCTTCACGAAGAAGAGCCTGTCCCCGCAAAACGCGTCAGGAAACCGAGTCAACGCATTCGAGACCTTATTGAAGGCCATGGCACCACATCTGCACGTCCATCCAACCCTACTGTTTCTGCAGGAATACAGCTACCCCCCGTTGTTGAAGAAGCCCCGAATCAGGTGCTTGAGGGGGAGGGATTGGCGGACTGGATGATGTTGGCCGATTTTGAGGAGGAGTATGTGATGGCTGCTGAGATTAGTGAAGTTGAGGCTTTGGAGCCGAGATCGTTGGCGGAGGCAAAGCGTCGTCCTGATTGGCCGCTTTGGGAGAAGGCTATCCATGAGGAGTTAGCGCTTTTACGAGAAACTGGTACTTGGGAACTTACCGATCCACCTGCTGGAGCCAACATTGTAGGCTCGAAATGGGTTTACCGCGCGAAGAAAGATGCCGCCGGAAACGTTATCCACTACAAGGCACGTCTTGTTGCCCAAGGATTCTCTCAAGTACCTGGTGTCGACTACTTTGACACTTTTGCTCCCGTCGCAAAGCTTGCGTCGATTCGAGCCGTTCTGGCTATGGCTGCTGCTGAGGACATGGAACTCCATCAGATCGACATCAAGGGGGCATATCTCAATGGAGAACTCACCGAACGAGAGAAGATCTTCATGCAACAACCTCCTGGCTATCACGCTCCAAACTCCTCTGGCAAAGTGTGCCGTCTTCGAAAGATCTTGTATGGTTTGAAGCAGTCGGGAAGGCGCTGGTATCAGAGGCTAGTCGAGATCATGGTTCAGCACCTGGGATTCTCGTGTTGTGATGTCGACCAAGCTGTGTTCTTTCGGCGAGAAGGGCGAATGATAATTATTGTCCTTGTGCACGTCGATGACTGCATGATCGCGGCGACTGCAATCATGTTGATCGAGCGTTTCAAAAACGAAATCGCCAAGCACATCGAGATAACCGATCTAGGAGAGCTCCACTGGTTGTTAGGAATCGAGATCAGACGCAATCGGGAGAAACGTACCATCCACCTCTCCCAACGTTCGTATATCAACTCTATTCTCCGTCGTTATAACCTCCAGGATCTGAAGCCCATTTCCATTCCCATGGAAACCTCCATCCATCTCTCGACATCCCAGTCTCCTGCCACCACCGCTGAATTCGCTCAAATGCGCGATGTGCCGTATCACGAGGCCGTTGGCTCGTTGATGTACGCGTCACTCAGAATGCGCCCGGATATTTCATTTGCAGTTCAGACCGTCTCGCGTTTCTCCACAAAACCTGGACTTATTCATTGGGACGCCGTAAAGCGGATTTTTCGGTACTTGAAGGGTACGAAGGATCTTTGGTTGTCGTATGGGCATGCAAAGATTGACTTGGCTGGATATGCTGATGCTGATGGGAGTATGGCCAAGGATAGACACACTATTTCTGGGTACGCATTCATTGTTCATGGTGGAGCTGTTTCTTGGAGCGCTAAACGTCAGGAAATCATCTTGTTGTCAACCACCGAGAGCGAATACGTGGCTGTGACTCACACGGCAAAGGAAGCACTCTGGCTTCGTTCACTCATAGAACAACTTTTCGGCACCACCCTATCTCCCACCACACTTTTCTCCAACAATCAGTCTGCTATTGCACTCTTGAAGAATCACCAATATCACGCCCGTACCAAACATATCGACATCCGATTCCATTTCATCCGCTGGATTATTGAACAAGGTTCTATTCGGCTCATTTACTGTCCTACCGACGACATGATCACGGACACACTCATGAAGGCTCTTCCATCTGCGAAGGTCAAACATTTTGCTTCCGAGCTCGGGCTATCGACAGCTTGAGGGGGAGTGTTGGAATATCAAGCGTGACTCGCCCAAATGGGTAACCCCGCCTACCCGCGTTCTTACTACTTTCCGGATCTCATGCGCAGCAGCGCGCCACTATGCCGACTCCACTGTACGTTTGTATTGTTTCTTGTAATTCCTTTCATATTACTGCATTGCTATTGCTCTCGTCGAGAGCCTTTCCTTTTGTTCTCTCATTGTAGTTTAGCTTACTTTACTGTTTGCTACAAGTACTGCTACTTGGACTTGTCTCCCCTCAGTCGTTTGGCTACCGCTCTCACATACAAACACTGAGCTCTATTATTAGTATGGCTTAGGTCTACGTTCGTTACAGCTCTTTGAAAATCCAAGCTTCTTGCCATGCAGTTGCATCATGCTGGCTACCAGGAAGCCCTATTCCATAGTCAGCAACATGGAGATCAGGTGTTGAAACCAGCTAATTGGTGATACAGTTTATCACAGGTGTATTTGTAGAACAGTAGACATTATTCTTACCTGAACATTCAATGAATAATTTGACTTCTGATCAAAGAATGTATTACCATGATGGTGAGGTTGTTGGAATAGTGGCACAAGAGTCCCATCAACCATTAGCCATCCATCCCACCATGCAGGACATGAATGTCCCTCAACCCATGCCTTTGCATGCTCAATTTCAGCAGGATTGGACCATGGCATGGTCACTTTGTGAAATCGTTGATCACAAACAGCAGTCATGACCTGGATGGTCACAAGCTTGACAGTGCCATAGCCAATACCTGCCCAGAGTGCAACCTTCATTGTCGATGCAGCATTTCCATAGTGACCAAAATGGTACAGTGTGATGGCCAACTGCTCCTCAACAGACATATGGACATGGTTGGAATTATTGCGGAAGACTGGATGATGTTGGATAGAGGTGACAAGGCGGTCAAAGCAATCAGGGCTCATACACATGTAGCAGTGGAAAATGTCAGGGAATTGAATCTTGTATACATCAAGTAAGTTGCAGATGTTTGCAACAGTTTTGGGTATGTTCCTGCAATCATCCTGGTACTGAGTACGATAGAGCTCAGCCAGGGTCTCCAGAAGCACATCAGTTACTCCATCATCCACTTCCATAGAATCTGAGGTTGAGGAGGTATCTGATGTTGATGACTCTGAGGAGGAATCAGAATCCGAGTCGCTCCCAGAGTCATGGTCACGGTAAGTGGCAATTTCCACCTCTGCAATCAGTTGGACAATGAAAGCATTGAGAATGGCATCAGTCTCTTTTTGGCAGTCAGTCTTGCATGGCATAGTGGGAGAGGGTAGAAAATATGAGCCCTTACAACTATCATTAGTGTCAGTATATATTATGTATGGTCAGCAGTGCTAATTGTCTTGAATGCGCTATGACCTAAGGCTGATGAGATTTCAAACTCCACTGGCCATAATCACTGTTGAAACGGTTCAAATTAGATGGAGCTCATATTGATCAAAATTGAATTGGTGCAACAAGGGCATTTTGATGTCAAAACAGGTCATTAAAACAGCCATAAAAATGGCTGTTGCATCAATATTGAATTCCCCTATAGATGGGCTGCATCAGGACATTTGGAGTGATGGGAACACATCATTCCTTGGATTGATGGGATGTTGATGGGAGATTGATGGGAATGTTTAGTGGGTGCTGATTGATGGGGGATTGATGGCAATGTGATAGCAATGCATAGTGGGCACTGTTTCACAGCCTGGTTCCATATTTGGTAGTTCTTTGATGTGAATATTGATGCACACAGTGAATATTGATGTGTGCATGCATTGGAACATTTTGGTGTCTGTATGAGTGATTTGGGTCATTTAGGTGTCTGTGCATTCTGGAGATGTGTTGGTATGTGTTGGTTACTTGTATTAGGGTAAGGAAGTATGTTTCTGTGTATAAGGGCCATTATGTATGTGCATAATGGTCATCATGTTTGCATGTTGTGGTGGGTGTAATGGTTGGGGGTAATCACCAGTGGCAGCAGTGTGCATTTCAGCAGTATGTTTTACATGTGTTGCATTAGTAATGTTGTGAGTCTGTGTGGGCAGACTTACACAATTAGATAGCTGTTACTTGATATGTTTGTGAAGTGCCCACTATCCAATGTTAAAAATGGATTATATAAGTTCAAATAAAGAGTAAATACACTGTTCACTTTGAAGAGACTGTGAAACCCAATCTCAGTCTCTTTTAGGGATTATCATGGGTTTTAAAAACTTCAAAATAATTTTGTAAATTATGAGCTCAATTCAACAAGAAATTCTTTAGTGCCTTGGAAAAAAGGATATGTAATAACCACATCAAGAGTGCTCCCAAATGACAAACCCAACAGGATAATTTCTGCACCAATACTGCCCAAAGTGTTGTCCAAAACGCATGGGTTAATCACCAAGGGTTAAAAGTAATGAAAACCTCAGAGTTTGCAGAGAATAATATAATTTTTTTCATTTTTAAGAGGTGTAAATTATATGTTTCTGCACAATGTTATATGTGAACATCAAAGCTAAGCATATAAAGAATGTCTGATAAAACATTTGAGTTCAGCACTTCATTAGAAGTAGGAGATCTTTAATAGTAGCAAAGATTTGGCATTACACTTAGGTGAAAACCCATGATGATCCCTAGTCTCTTTGTGGCCCACCAACCAATCATTTCCTGCAAGGATCATTTCCATTTCCACCAATATGACCACAGACCTCACTCTGTGCAGGGTTATCCCCTGGGCCATAATCTTAAATGGTATTTGCTGTCCTGACTCCCAAGATTCCATGACAAACCCTTACAGGTGTGTTATGTGTTGACCTATTTGTGAAAATGACAACTTATTAGGACAGAACAGCTTTCAATAGCCTCTCAACTCACTCGAGAACCTCTTTGATGCCATGAAACTGCTCAGAAATACTAGCAACTGGTGATGTTGAGACAAAGTGGGTATGGAACTCTTGTTGAAGAAGCTTTCATGGTAGATTTTTATCACTTACATAGGTGTTCTAGTGCTTATTCTAATTCTTTGATCAGTTTCCAGATACATCATCTCTGAATATGTCTATCCAACTGGATCACCTTCTGCCAATGCATGGTCAGGGTTGGGCATACATGCTGGGTGTTCAGATTCAATGGCTTGAACTACTGATTGTGAGCAGACTTTACAGTGTGAGTGACTAATACAACTCACCATTTCATGCTGGAACCAGTCTAGGGTCTCTCAAATATAAAAAGTTATCCTGTAAGTCTGAAGCCCTTACTAGAATTACTTTGCTGTCAATAACACTGGCAACAAACTGTGTGGATTATTTTGATCAATGTTTGGGATAAAACACAATTCAGATGATGAGCAAAAAACCCCACACCTGATCATCAAAAACAACAGTGTAGGTGTCTGCAAAAACATTTTATTGGTGTCCTCTAGCCACCACACTGGAATAACAAAATCACCATTCTTGAGATGAGCAAGCTCATCAATATAGCAGTGGCAGCTGCCCACATCATACATTGGGCTTAGTGTATGTTGATCAACATCCTGCTGCCATTTTGGTGCATGATAAACTTCAGAGACAACCCCACCTGGTGGGATCACTGGATAACAATGAATATGATTGCATACTGATGGATTAGCCCAGTCCTATAATTGGGGCCAATAAGGTTGGCATCATATATGGAGGGCTGTATTGCTCACCATAGCCACAATCATGCATGGGTCATTCATTGAGTAAATGTTGCCTTTAGGAGACTTGTATTGAGTAATTGGTACACCACATGATTTACAGAGAACTCCACTTCCCAAAATTTGCTGGATAATGAGATTTCACTATGTCTTCAGATGAAAACTTTTGAAGAATCTGATGCAGCTTGAACAATCTTATGGTGCTTGTCTTTTGCAGTTCTGTGATCAGGAGGGAATTTCTGAGATACTTCAAATGCCTGCCTCTGTCATACTGCTCTCTGCTTCAAAGTTCAAGGGAGTGGTCACAAGTCTAATGGATGGACCACCATGACCCTCAGTAAAAAAGGATTTTCCAAGAAGTCATGTGATTGTCAGGCTATAGTCATGTAAATGTCAAAAAAATGACAAATAGTCAGGTAATAGTCAAAACAGGCCACTTCTTGATCTTGTACTGCCACCATCCCATAATTTCCCATGGCCAGTGGGCTGTAGGAAAGAGGAGGTCAATGAACACAAACATAGTATAGTGTAGAACTACACAGCTCATAATCACCCAACCATGCCCTGCCTGCCTCAGTAATACCATGCTCCAACTGCCAGGACCAACCCTGCCACAAACAAGACAAAAAAGCAATATGGCAACAGTAAGAAAGACCAGAAAGGACCTAGAGGAAGTGGAAGGGTTAACCACAGATGTAAGAAATAAGGAACAGGCATTAAATCTCCTACACATGAAAGAATACCTAGTCCCCAGTGAGCCCGCCAACTTACTAAACTTATCATATGTCCTCCTGCAATTCGCACACAGTGCATCGAAACTGCCAAAACCCCTTATAGACAGAATCAGGGCAGTAGCCTTCTTAATGGCTGACACCGGCATCCAACAAATAGCAGAAGAAGTATCCCTTGCAGTTAAGGAAAAACTAACAGAACAGATCGAACACTACAACACACAGGTAGAAACCATGAGAGATGCCGTAGAACATGTAACGAAGGCAGCAAACAACATAACAGAAAACATGGAAGAGTTCAAGGACAATATCCAGGAAACAACAAAGAAACTAACAAATGCAGAGCAAGAACTAGCAGATAAGACAACAGATGCAGACAATATGCCACCCCAAACCTCACCCAACCCACCATGCACTTATGTGTCAATCACACAACAAAACATACCCACAACACATCTGACAGTCATAACACAAGGAGAGGCAAGCGACAAGCAGATGCTACTACAGAAAGACCCAAAAATAACTGACAGTTCACTGGACCAACTCACAGAGAAGGAGCTGGTTGTCAAAGCAAATACAACAATTGACTTAATGGGAATTGAAGCAGGCGACCAACCAGAAAACACCAGATTCATTGGAGCAAAGAGAATGAGGAATGGAAGCATACTGTACCAGCTCAACACAAAGGAGGCCACGGACTGGCTGAAGAAGACAGATGTCCAGAAAGCCTTCATAGCACACTATGGGGGTACATCAAGCATCTCAAATTGCCTATTCTACACGTTAGCAGAATTTGTCCCGATGACCTTTGAAGCAGGCTCTGACTTTGCACACGCACATATAGAAGACAACAGTGGGATCACCACCACCTCCATTGCATACTCCAAGTAACTAAAACTGCCACATATCTGCAATGCCTTGCAAAAAGTCGCCCACATCATCATAGGGTTCACAAGCTGACAGGCAGCAAACCATGCCATCGAGCATGGTGTTTTCATTGAAGGCAAGTGGATCACAGTGTGAAAACTCTTACCAGAACCAAAGTGATGCCTCCAATGCCAGGACTTTGGACACTTGGCAGTGGCATGCAAAACAACAGTGGATACATGTGCAAGATGTGGAGGAAAACATCGAACTAACCTATGTATACTCACAGACACAGCAGATTTCAAATGTGCAAACGGTACTGACAAAGAAGGTAAAGGGCATGGAGCAGCCAATAGAAAATGCCCTGCCTTCACAAGAGAAACTGCTAAGCTACACACGTGAATTCCGGAAACCAAGTACAAATACTTCCCCACCAACAAACCATGAACATGGAGATTAAACAACCAACCTGACTCACAAATGCCACAGCAAGAGAACACACAGCAGCAAGAAACATTCCAAACATAGACCAGAAGACCCATACCACAGCATACCATACAAAGAAAGAGCAAGAGGAGACACCGACTATGGGAATCAGCGACAGTTCATGGATGACTGGCAACACATACGATGACGAGGATGACAGAATCCAAATATGCTACACCAACACAGGACCACAGGGGGCACAGGAACAAACCCACAAACAACAGACAATGGCTGGTCATCGAAACCTATACAGTACATGCTGCCAGGATTCTTCATGCAAATTCAGAGAGATTGCGACTGGAGAAATGAATGCAACAGAACACGACATGAAACCTCTGGATGCAACATGCCATGGGGAGATCAAGACCCATATGAACAAGACATAGGCCCACCAATGGCACCACACAAGGCATCACAACTATCATACATCAACTCACCCAATGGAAACTGAACAACCACTCCACATCCAACAGCAGAATACTAACAAATCCCTACTTAGTCAATCCAACCTTCTACAGAGCCTCAAAAGAAACCGCTATGACCTATGCCTCATACAGGAACCATACATCGACTTCAAAGGAAAATCCAGAGCCAACCCATGCTGGACAGTAATATACCCCACAATGCACAACCAACACCCAGATGACATGCAATCGCTGATCCTAGTCAATACAGAATTATCAGCCAATGCCTGGAGACAGATCCCCATTGACTGCCCAGACATAACCACCATGGAAATCACTGGCGACTTTGGGACACTCCACATCATGAACATCTACAATGATGTCAAACACAATGACATGCTAACACAGCTATCAAAATACATGAGAGACCCACACTGCCAATGCTGCGAATGCAATCCGCTACACACAATATGGATAGGGGACTTCAACTGACACCACCCCATATGGGATGAAGCATGCAATGCACACCTGTTCACAAAACACAACCTAGATCTCATGCAACTGCTACTCAGCATGCTAGGGAGGCACAAGATGAAAATGGCACTACCAGCATTCATCCCAATGCTCAAGTCACACAGCACAGGTAACTACACCAGGGTGGATAATGTTTTCTGCACAGAAGACCTCCTCGATGGAATCATCAAATGCAACACAGATGATGCCACCAGACTGGTGAAAACTGACCACTTTCCCATTGACACAGAAATAGACATAAGAACACCAAAAATGGCATGGGAACTACGTAGGAACTTTTGGCTTGCAGACTGGAAAGAACTGACAAAAACTTTGAATGAAAACCTAACTAACCTCCCACCCCCAACAGAAATTCAAACCACACAAACCTTCAACAAAACCCTTGAGAAACTCAATGGTGTGATACAAGACATGATTGAGAAACAAATCAAAGAGTCCAAACCAAGCCCATTGTCAAGAACCATTCCTCGCCCAATTGGAACCTGCACCCGTCTGACCCTTTTCTGCACCTCAAACCCAACATTTGTCTACTCCTCCCGCTTTCATTCCTGGTTCCCTTGCACTGCCACACTGCTGTGCACCAGGCTGCCATCTCTTTTGCAAATTTGACTATGGATTCCTGTGCAGCTCCCACTAGGTAATTTATCTATGCAGTCGAGACACTGCCACAGTCTCTGTTTCTGTTCTGCCTTTATTCTAGACTACAGTATTTAAGCTTAGTTAGTTTTGCCTTGTATTCCTCAGTTTGTATATCGACATAGACTTGACTTTAACCTGCCAATCTAAAATCTCATTCTACTCCTACCTCAGTTCTCTAAGAGTCTGAACTCTATTTGACTCAACCTCTAGTCTCCCTCTGAAGTTCTGGTCTCACCTGAACTTAACCCAAGTCCCTCTGCATTCCTTACCATGTTTACCTGCACTTCCCCACTTCTATCTCCAAACCTTTGTCTTGAAATTAGGACACCAGATGAGGTGAAGGGCACAGCTTCTTACAAGCTGAAGCCAAGTCCTTTCCATTTTCCCCTCTACAGAATCTGCCACGGCCTGACAGCCTTCCGCTATCAACACCTGCAGGGTCTGATTGGATTCCGATGTGCCATCTAGGATCAGTTCCTAACACCCATACACCAAACGGTGGTGGAATAAAGAGCTAGCAGAGGCAAAAAAGGAGATGAGAAGGCTAGGCACAAGATCAAAGTACCATCGACTCAAAAACGACCACCCCATACATGAAGAATACCGGCGACAGCAAAACAAATATGCAGAAGAAATCAGGAAGGCAAGGATCAATCACTGGGTGGAGTGGCTGGAAGGATTGGATGAAGCAAGTGTGTGGCAGGCAAGCAGGATAGTGACAGGGCCAGCGACAGATACAGGGAGATCAAAGGTACCAACACTACAAATCAGGGACCCAGTAATGAAGCAAGTCATCAGGGAAGCAAACAACAACACAAGCAAGGGACAACTATCTTATGAAGCATCCTTCCCACTGCTGAACGCATCCACACCAGTGCTCCCTGAAAACACCAGATACCCAGTGCCAAAATGGAGCTCTGTTAACATCACTGACAAACAGATCCACTGAGCAATCAGAAAGATGAAACCATACAAGGCTATGAGGAAAGGAACAGTACCAAACAACGTCTTCATAAATGCATGCAAAATCCTCATCCCACACCTAGGCCCTCTCTTCTGAGCAATGCACACACTCAAATACTATCCAAAAGAGTAGGCACTAACAGAAATGCTAGTCATGAAAAAACCAGGGAAACCAGACTACACAGTACCCTCAGTGTGGCACCCCATAGTCCTCTTGGATGGCATGGTGCAGCTGCTAAATAGCTGCCAAACAGAAGACATTGTGGTAATGTGCAAGAAACACAACATGTTGCCAGCCAATCACTTCGGAGCATGCCCAGGCCATACAACAACTGACTCTATCCACCTCCTTACAAAAACAGTCAAGAACGCATGGCAAAAAGGACAGGTAGCATCTGCCCTCTTCCTAGATGTCAAAGGAGCCTTCCCCAGCATTGACACTAACCGACTAATCCACAACATGAGGAAACGAGGAATACCAAGTGAATACACAGACTGGATGCAGCACTGACTACAAAACAGAAAAACATTGATCGTCTTCGACAATCACCACACAGCACATTTCACCATCACAAATGGCCTAGACCCCTTCTCGGGAATTTGCTACCTAATATACAATGCTGACATACTTAAAATCCCAATACTCAAACTAGGGGAGTGGATACTATTGTTTGTGGATGATGCAGCAGTAATTGTAATTGGGAAAGACTTCATGGAGACACACAAGAAAATACGCAACATCATGGAAAGAATGGGAGGAATCCTAGAATGGGTGAAACCACACAACTGCAAATTCAGCATTGAAAAATTCCAACTATTAGACATGTCCAAATGAACAATCCCTCATGCCTTCCTCCTCAGAAAGCGAGTCTCACTACAATGAAGTGACCTCACAATAGGACAACACCACATCAAATCAGTAGAAACCACCAAGTTCCTAGGTGTATACCTAGACAACAGGCTCACATGGAAAGTGCAGGGACCCTAGCCAAGGGGCAAGACTGGATGGTACAGTTCAGGTGACTATCAAGAACATCACAGGGAGTAACAGCAAAACATATACAACACCTATATCTATCAATCACCGTACCACAAATGTTATATGCAGCTGACATCTTCCTCACCCCCCAGCATAAAGCTGCCATGAGTGCTCAGGGAAGGAAGAACACAAGCAGCAGCATCAACAGACTAGCCAGAATACAGTGACAAGCAGCCATCATGATAATGGGAGCAATGAGGACAACAGCAACCAACGTGCTAGATGCTATGGCCAACCTACTCCCTTTCCACTTACTAGTTGACAAATATTGATACAGGGCTACCCTATGACTAGCAACATTACCAATGAGTCACCCGCTACACAAGCTGGTAGCAAATGCAGCATGCAAACTGATCAAGCGACACCCCACACTGATACACATTCTATTACATACATACAACATAAAACCAGAAAACCTCAAAACAATAAGCACAGTCAGACAAGACACCAAATGGAAACCAAACTTCAAAACCCAAATCACAAACACAAAAGAGGAAGCAATGGAAGAAGAGGAGAGGGACAGAGTGGATGTGAAGGTATACACAGATGGATCAGGGATGGAGAGAAAGATAGGAGCGGGAGTGGTATTATATTGAAGAGGAGTAGAGAAGGCAAGGATGAGATACAGACTGGGAACCCAGGGTCAACACACCGTATACAAAGGGGAGTGTACAGGGACACTAATGGGAGTAAAGCTGATAGCAAAAGAGTGGAATGTGAGGACAGCGACCATCTGCATCGACAGCCAAGCAACCATCAAGGCGACCCAACTAACCAAACTAGCATCAGGGCACTACATTGTCGACATGTTCCATCAGGAACTCAAGGCACTACAAAGGAAACAGAGGGGGCTGAAACTCATGATCAGATGGACCCCAGGGCACTAAGACATAATGGGGAATGAGTGAGCAGATGAGGAGGCAAAGAGGGCAGTCACAGATGGCAGCAGCCAGGACACTGACCTGCCACAACTACTGAGAAAGGAGCTCCCACACAGCAAAGCAGTCAAGGAACAGGCATACAACAAGAAACTCAATGCTCGAGCACAAAAGGAGTGGACCAAGTCACTGAGATACACACACATGAAAAGAACAATCCCAACAGCACCATTGAAGAAATATCTTACACTCATGGAGCCCCTCCCTTGAAAACACACCAGCATCCTCACACAACTACGAACAGCACACATGCCGCTAGCAAAACACCTACACCACATCAGAAAAACCAACTCCACAATATGCCCCAGCTGCTGACAACACAACAAAACAGTCATACACTACCTGCTGCTGTGCCCAGCACACCAAGAAGCATGGAATGCAATGAAGAGAAAAATAGGGGGCCTCACACAAGATTGTTTGTGGCCTGGAATTGGTGCAATATTGTTTGACAATGGTAGGGGATACATCTGGCATGTGTGCGATGACCATTCAGATAGCAATATAGTGTCTGATGTCGATTTTCGATGTTTGATGATTTTTGAAGTCAGTCGAGGAAATATTGGACTTGTTCGAAGGCCGATATTGCAGTGATATTGCTCAAAACTGGTTCAGAACTCATCAACGATGTTCCAAGTGTATATTCTGAGCTGTACGAAGCATTTGAAGTCAATTGAAAGTGCAAAAACTGATATATCAGTGCTCGAACTGCGCTGGGGACCTATTAGCGCCCCACTACAAGTAGTAAGCAGGAGAAGGTTTTCAAGACAGCTTTTATGCTGTTGTTGTTGCAGAATTTGATCAGAATGTAACAAATGTATTGTTGTCTAATTTTAAAAAAAGTGGAAGCCTAGCCCATAGTTGGGCTAGGAAACACTGGAGGGAGAGGTAGAAAGGGAGAAAATGTAGGAACTCACTGCTAACCACACAAAATAACAAGACAACGACATGTAATTAGAAGTGAGAAATAATACAAAAGCAGAGTTTCTAGGGAAGCAAGAAGGGAAAAAGGAAGAATGGGGAATTTTCCATATATAGCAGTATATATGGTTTGAAGCATATGTGTATACAAACAGATGTCAATAGGATGATGTAAGCCAGGCTTACAGAGTGCTTAACTTGTGCATGTCAGAAAATGAAATAAAGAACATCATTAAATGATTGACCCTCACCTTTACTCTGCATTTCAGCCCCTAACCCCCTCCCCCCAACTGATACTCCCCCTGTTCTCCACATCATCATCCTACAGTATATACACCCCTCATCCACCTCTTGCTGATGAAGTCTGATCGAGAATGCCAACACTCTCCCAATAGGGTGTGGACTGTGCAGGGATGGTTCCTTGGCAACCTTCCACTATAAGGTTACAGGTCTCCACCCAATTGACAAAGGGTTGCACCCCTGGCACAAGGCCAGGGTCTGCACAAAGAGGACTGAAGATGGTGCCGGAGTCATGTTGAGTAGTGGATCATAGCAGGGCATTCATGCTGCCAGTGAGAGCAAGGTGGGATAGACCACGCAAATTGTTGTGATGTATTCCAATTAAAGAATATATCTGAAAGGGATGGTGACACAGGCCATAGAAGTGTTGGAATTGATCGAGTTTAAAGCCCGTTTACACAAGTCCAATAGCAAGTGGTATACCGTGGTGATGCTTATGCCTCTACTCTGCACTGCGTGCACGTGAGGACTCGCGCTTGAGTCTTCTTCAGCGCCACGCGCTCAAGAGTTCAAGCTGAACTCTTTTTTTCATCGCTTGGACTCACATGACGCTTCACCTCCTATTCCTAGTGAGAAGTGTGAATCGTGGAGTTTTGTTGTCTCAGACTCTCTCTGCCTCTCACACTCTCCTAGCGTCATTCTCTGTGATCTTCAGATCATGTATTTTTGTTCTTGAAATTTATACATCATTTCACTCATGACAGGCAATGCTCATGCCTCCTATTTCGGACAACACACTGTACCCACTGAAGCACAAGCAGCTGCTGGGACTTCTACTGGAAGGAGCCTCTCCAATAATCTGTCCACACAAACTCTTGGAACTGCAGATGCCGCTGTTAGACAGACTCAGCAACGCGAAAAGTCCCCAGCAGATCCTGAGCTCACAGGAAGTACTTTTTGAACCAACATCGTCTCGAAGTTGGACGACTTGGTCCAAAACTTCAAGCAAGACAAAGCGTCACGAATGGAAACATTATATCAGATCTTATGCACCTTACATGCTGCTGGACTTGAAGAACTGGACAGACACGCTACACTTGAGGAATACACACTCTACGTCGACATTATTGCCTCCAAACACAAAGATGCGGAACGATGAGGATTGGTGGCAGGAATCGAACTGGATCACCAAGAGCACAGAGAGGAGAGAGTTGGACAAGGGGAACAAGGTGTCAGAGTTAGAGATGGGAGTGCACAAGAGGAAGAAGCTGAACTACTCCTTCGACGGATCCGCAGAGAAGTACTATGTAAAAGGCAACAGAGTGTATCGAGTTCATCAGGATCAGAAGATGATTCAGAGTCCGGGAGAAGAGATGGCAAATCCAATAAGAAGAAACGAGTCTACCAATCTCAGCTACCTTGGTACTCTGCACAGATCACAGCCGAGGCGAGAGAGGTTGATGAGAACCAAAGAAAAACACGAAAGACACTCGCCATATTCCAGAAAGACTTCAACTTTGTCAAGCGAGAAATCCATCGAGCATCAACAGCACCACAAGGTTTCCCCGAGTCAGAGTGGAAATGAATCTTCAAGGGAGAAGTGGTCAACCTCGACATCATCTTCAGTAACCTTCACCACATTGCCCCTCCTAAAGAGAATGTGGGACGCATCGGTGGAACAGAAATTTCTCTTGGAAAGGCAGATCCAGCTAGACAAGTCCAAACAAGTGGTGACTGGACCGTCGCATGGCACGCTGCATCCAAGGCAATTGTCTTCGCTTTCCCTCACAGATCAGAAGAATTGCAAGAATGGGGGGACTATATGGCCTCCAAATTCTCAGCCAAGCAAGTCAGCGCGCATCACAAACTTATCACCTTTGACAAAGCAGTTAGGGCAATGGTCGGAGGGGGACAAGCAATTCTACTCACTGACTGAGATCATTTCGCCTATCTCTACTCAGCCTATCTACTTCCAGATGGAATCCAAGGAGGATCATCCATGCGACTCGCTGTCACAGACCAATCCAGAGAACGAACTTCCAAATCTTGTAGACATTTCAACTCTGCCGAAGGATGCCATCGCACAACCAGCACTTGCAGATACCGTCACACCTGTCTCAAATGTAAACAATCAGGACATGGCCAAAGTAGCTGCACTCAGCAGAATTGAAGTAGCTTATGGGATGCGACCTAAGTATCTCCATTACAACCTGTGGAGCAGTGAGGAGGAAGCAAACTTTGGGAACACATCTGCTCCACCAAGTCTTGCAGACTGGACTGAATATGCTAAGCCGCTGCCTAGCGTTCCTGACAAAGAATTCGCTAACATTGATGCTATGAAAACTATCAGAGAAAATCCGCACCTTTTCAAAATCGTTACACCAATCAATATAGATTGATTCGAAGAATTACTCATCACCCATCCCAATCGCCCATTTGTCAATTCGGTCTGTAGAGGTCTATGTGAAGGTTTCTGGCCATGGGCAGATATGCATTATGACACATATCCAAGCATGGTAGATGAAGCTCTTGGGATGCCGCAAAAGAAGGAGGAAGTGGATTTCTTGCAAAAGCAAAGGGATCACAAGCGCTCAAAGGGGAGATTCTCTGGATCATTCGGTTGAGGTCTCCTCCCGGGCATGCACACCTCACCCATCCATGTGGTACCAAAACCTCACTCCACGAAGCTTCGAATGGTAATTAATCAAAGCACGGGACTTTACTCGCCGAACTCAATGATCAAACACAATGATGTCAAGGGTTTCCCCTTGGACAACATGCAACACCTCGGTGAAGGCCTACTCGCACGACACAGAAATAACCAAATCAGTCATTCGTACTCTACAAATCAGATGTTGCGGAAGCCTACCATTTACTACCCATGCACCCGCTCTGGCAAATCAAACAAGTAATCACAATCGACGGAGAACGGGACTTGGACCAGAATAACTGCTTTGGAGGACGTGGATCAGCAGGAATCTATATTTCCTTTGATGGACTTGTAACGTGGATTGGCAAGAACATAAGATTGATCATCGATCTCTGGACTTACATGGACAATTTGTTCAGGATCAACAAAGAGGGAAATGTTGTATGGTACCCTTGTTATGAGAAGTACATGCTGAGGAACCAGGTCAAACTTCTCTCCCTATGGGACGAACTGGGGATCCCTCATGAAGTGCATAAACAGCTGTCTGGAGGGAAGTTGACAATCATCGGAATCAAGATAAATGCCAACAACCTAACTTTCACACTTCCCAAGCAAGCTTTAGATGACCTCCTACATGAACTTGAAGATTTCACAGCAAAACCGGTGAAGAAAAAGGGAGCTTCATGGATGCTACGAAGATGGCAAAGACTGGCTGGATGGATGAACTGGAGTTTCAACGTCTTCCCAATGGTTTGACCCGCACTCAACAATTTCTATCCTAAAATCACGGGGAAAGATCAATCCCTAATGAAAATTTGGGTCAACAATGAGGTGAGGTCAGACTTGCAATGGGCGATGGATCACCTCCGAAATTCAATGAGAGTTAAATTGTTATCCTCAGTCTCCTGGAACATAGATGACGCTGATGAAATTGTTTTCTGTGACGCATGTATGCAGGGAATGGGTTTCTGGTTCCCCAACCATCGACAAGGTTTTTACTCACCTGTCACTCCTTCACTGCTGGGCGAAACAATCTTCTTCTATGAAGCGGTCACTGTGACCAGTGCAATCGACAACTTATGACAAAGAGAACATGGCTTGAAGATCGTACTATATACCAACAGTTTGAATACCGTCGACATTTTCAATTCACTACGCTGCTCATCCACTTTCAATCCATTACTTCTTTTTTGCGTCGACACTTGCACCAACAACAAATTTGACTTATGAGTACTGCATGTTCCAGGTGTGGAAAATGAAGTGGCAGACACGATTTCCCGGTGTAATTTCAGGAAGGCACTGAAGCTGGTGCCTGACTTACAGCTTTCAATGTTTCAACCCCCACACTGCGCAATGCTGGGGGCAGCCAAAAAATGATCTCGTCGCACGTACGCGCCAGGCAACCGATATGGGAACCATGGACACATGAGCGCCTTGTTTGGGAGCGAGCAATCGCTCTAGGGCAGGCAATAGATGTCAGTACATGGAAAAATTATGGATCTGCCCTAAACTCCTATCTTTCTTTCATCCGCATGCACAACATGTCGGTTGAACCCACTCCAGATACACTCAGCCTTTTCACTGTCTTTATGTCACACCACATCAAACTGAATTCCGTCGACACTTACCTTTCCGGCATTTGCCAACAACTCGAGCCCTATTTTCCTTATGTTCGCGAGGCCAGAAAATCATGACTTGTTCACCGCACTCTGCAAGGTTGTAAGCATCTAAGGGGGACTCCAACTTCACACAAATGAGCCCTCACTATTGAAGACCTGAACACAGTGTGTGTCTCTTATTCTGAAAACCCAAACCACGACAACCTCCTTTTCTGCACCCAGCTCTGTATAGGCTTCTTCGCCCTCATGCGACTAAGAGAACTGACCTGGCCTGAGGATAAGGATCTCAGAGACCCCAGGAAACTCACTAAGCGGAGCTCAGTCATCATCAACGACACCTTCCTTCAGTTTTTCTTGCCCGGCCACAAGGCCAACAAGTTCTTCGAGGGGAACACCATCATTGTATGCCCAAACCCCTTTCCTTGCAACCCAATGGTGTTATTCAAATCTTACTTGCGATCCCATGATCACCTTTTCCCCTTGTCGTTTCCTTTATGGCTGATGGCGAATGGCACAGTTCCGACACGCTCTTTCTTCATGCGTCATCTTTGCCTCTTCTTTGAGAAGGACATTGGTGGACAATCAATGAGGGCAGGAGGTGCAACCTCATTGGCGGAGAATGGAGTAGCGCCTCATATCATCCAAGGGATCGGTAGATGGGGATCGGACACTTGGCACATATACATACGAAAGCACCCTGTGTTGCTGCAGGCAATGCTTCATGCTTAACAATGGACAGAACATGCTTGGACTGCTCCGAACACCGCTTTCTTTCTCTCTTGGACATGTACTCGTATTCACGCTCCTCACATCGTACACTCATCTTATTTTTTATTCTTTTCGGACAACTCCCAACCTTTCTACATACTTCCCCTTCCGAATTTATAGCCTTTAGGTGTACCTCGAGAATACGAAATGGATTGGGCGCCTCCGATGAGCCCTTTGGGTTATCGGGGGCGCCGTTTGCCCCATTCATAACATGTCCGTGAGAAACAAACAAATACCCTTGCTATTGGTCGAGTTTAAAGCCCGTTTACGCAAGTCCAATAGCAAGCGGTATACCGTGGTGACGCTTACGCCTCTACTCTGCACCGCGTGCACGTGAGGACTCGCGCTTGAGTCTTCTTCAGCGCCGCGAGTTCACGCTGAACTCTTTTTTTCCATCGCTTGGACTCACATGACGCTTCACCTCCTATTCCTAGTGAGAAGTGTGAATCGCGGAGTTTCGTTGTCTCAGACTCTCTCTGCCTCTCACACTCTCCTAGCGTCATTCTCTGTGATCTTCAGATCGTGTATTTTTGTTCTCCCACCAGTCCCACCACTAGTTCACTTATGTACGGTGTACCTCGAGAATACGAAATGGATTGGGCGCCTCCGATGAGCCCTTTGGGTTATGTTTGCCCTATTCATAACATGTCCGTGAGAAACGAACAAATACCCTTGCTATTGGATGAAATAGTACACCCATTTTAGGACAAGGACCCCGGATGTACGTATTCTCTCTCACGCTGAACCGATATACCAGCTTTTTCGGCTGGGCGCCCTGTGTGGAGTTCTCTGGATGGTCTCAAATCCAATATGTTATGAGACAACTATGATCCGTGCTTCCATTCCTTACAAAACTGACAGCTATACATCAATCGGTGGCATCGCATGAAGCCGCCGGAGTTTGTCTGACTACTTCTGTCGGCTCTCAAGCACAAACAATATCTTGACCCGCACCATGCCCGTCCAGCGATTCCCCTGCGCCCAGCACCACAAGACCACCGGGAAACTACGCTTGAACCACAAGTGCATTATAGACATCATAGCATAACCGTGCCCAGCCCGTCATGGATCATGAGACCAGCAGGAGCTACGAGAATGACAAGAATGGTAAGCACTACAAGAATGGCGAGCACCATGAGAACAGTGCCCCATGGAGCGGGCAGTCTTTATCATCCAGATCAAACTTCAAAGCGGTCTTGTACTATCGTCACTTGGTTAGTTCGTGTTCACATTGGCTTATGCCTGAGTAAACGTTGTACGCGTACATATATTCGAGGAGGGAACGCTCAACACAGGACGAGTATGATTGACATCTTTGATTTTGACGACGATAAAATCGGAGCATCGCGGTACCTTATTCGCTAGTGATCGTGGGTGTGAAAAGGAGGTTGGGTTGAAGGTAACTTATGTCGAATCGATACTGGGACGTTGGTGTTAGGAGGTGAAATGTTCAGGTTGACTTTGGGGTACGTTCTACATGGACATTTCCTCGTATAACTTGAGAACAGTTCTGACCGTACTGTCACGGCCGTCCTGCGACTTCAATCAAGTTTCGGTACCGGATTTGCCGGACAATTGTGGAGGTTTCGCATCTGAGCAAAAGAGGCTGTGGCACGACGTCGCTAAAATTAGTTGTTTGGATGTTTTCAGTTTGGAGATTCCACACGTACGTTTCCGCAACAGTTCCGGGAGTCTAGAACAGCCGATGCACAACTGTCAACCGATGCAGTAATACGCTCTAGAACCCCTGCGCCTTGTCAGATTATTGTTTGCGTGGCAGTGGCGGCGAGTGAAGATTCAAGTCACTAGTAGTGGAACTGCCAGTGCATTGCGTTTCTCACTCTAGAATTCGAAAAAAAAACACACTAGAAGATCGTTTACCCAACACGAAGAGAGTCCTTTCGAATCGCAACGAAGAGTAAGGGTCCGAGAAGCATCGGCGTGTTACTATCAGCATTTTAATTTTGAGACGGTCATGGGATTTTGGAATGTAGTGGCGCGTGATTTGAATTTGGGATTAGTTCCTTACTTAGGTTTTCCTGTCTTCATTCGTTCATGAATTATGAGCAGAGGACACATGGTGGAGTATACATTCAAGTTGCGTAAACATGTCACATGGCTTTCTTAAGCACTTATGTCCTTTCTAAAAGCCCCGTACGAATCGGGACTTTCCACCCACAATGCAACGGAACATAATATCTCTGCAGCATCCTTCGTTCGACTTTCACAAGTGGGGGCTTGAGCTTGAGATTGAAGGGAAGGAGTAAACCAACAAAACTTTTCAAGCCAACAGTCTAGATCTTGGAAATTTCGGGCACTGAAAGCCGCCAATGATTTTGCCACACGATGAATCACCGTTGTCAGACAGATTCGTTCATCATTACGGAGGATCAGAAACGAAATGGGTCGTTGAACATAATGCCGCTACGACCGCTTCTACATATGTAAATCACAACCAGAGTCTTTTCTTTCCCTCAGTACCCAATGATCCCCGTGGTTCTCTGCGTCATATTAGCACTGGTTGTCCATTCTTTCGGGTCTCCCGTGCTGCAAAAGCGTGCGTCAGGCGTTACGACCGACCCAGCTCTCGCTAATGGACAAACATTTGACTACATCATCGTGGGCGGAGGCCTTACCGGCACGACCGTCGCTGCCAGACTAGCAGAGAATGCGAGCGTCACGGTGTTGATGATTGAAGCCGGTGCGGACGAGAGACTGAATCCTCAAGTTTACGATGTGTATAACTATGGTACATTCTTTGGCTCGAATCGGAATTGGGCATGGCCAACGGAAAAAGGTAATATGCCTGGGTAAGCGTCCAGTTTCTTTCATGTTCCTTTGATTTAACTAGTTGTGCAGCGGTAAAACTTTGGGCGGAGGATGTAAGTCCCTCCACTTAATCATGTCGATCATATGGATGACTTTCCCTTGTGATTTGTTTTCATCTCCAGCTTCGATCAACGGTGCTCATTACACTCGAGGGCTAAAGGCACAATATGACTCTTGGACTACCTTGCTCGAAACCTCAGAGTCGGGTGTGGGGTGGGACTGGAATGGCTTATGGAGTTACATGAAAAAGGTAAGCTGATCTGTTCCCCTTTCCCCCAATCTTCGACGCTCACCACTAGGAATGCAGTCGGAAACATTCTCCCCTCCCAATGCGCAGCAAGCAGCTAAGGGCGCTCAATATATTGCGAGCTACCACGGAACTTCTGGCCCTGTACAAGTAACGTACCCTGACCTGATGTATGGAGGACCCCAGCAAACGGCTTTCGTCGACACCATCGTCAATCTTACGGGTATCAACCATTACAAAGACTTGAACGGCGGTACTCCGAACTGCGTTTCCATTACACCTTTGGTATTTATCCCTCCCAGAATTTTAGAGGTTCACCCTGTTAATTTTGGTGATTCGCAGACGATGAACTGGCATGATTCTGACCATCGGTCTTCGGCTCCCCAGGCCTATCTTACTCCCGTGGAAAGTATTAGGACAAACTGGTTGACTCTGACTACCCATCTCGTTCGTCACTCCAAGTTTTTTGTTCATTGAATTGATCTAATAATATGGTTTCCTATCCAGGTTACGAAGATCAACTGGGGCAACACGACCATCCCTATCACTGCAGCCGGTGTCGAGTTCGCCCCTGCAAGTGGTGGTTCGACGCGTTATACGGCAAACGCCCGCCGGGAAGTCATTGTTGCTGCTGGTGCCATCCAGGTACGTGTTTCATTCCAAATCCACGCGACACTTACTAAGTGATATCCATCCACAGACCCCTGCACTTCTCCAACTTTCTGGGATCGGAGACTCCGCTATTCTTGGACCCCTCAACATTCCCACTCTCGTCGATCTGCAGACGGTCGGTAGGAACTTGCAGGAACAGGTAAACATTTGTCTTTGTGTTCTCTCTCGAATTATTAATCGTCCTTTAGACCCAGAGCAACCTCGGCGCAACTGGCAACGGATTCAACCCAGGCGGAAGCGGTCCATCCGACGCAATTGCATTCCCGAATATATATCAAGTGTTCGGCGCACAGGCCAATGCCTCTGTTTCCAAGATCAGGTCATCAATCCCGACATGGGCTACATCACAGGCAGCATCTGGGCTGTCAGCTGCCGCTCTGCAACAGATCTACCAGGTGCAGGCTGATCTGATCATTAACAGCAATGGTGCGTCGTATGAATGATTACAGAAGTTTTTAGTTCGCTGACGGTGGTGGTTAACAGCTCCTGTTTCTGAGCTATTTTACGACACTGGGTATCCTAAGTATGTGCTTTTGGTTTCGTTGTTGATGTGTGGTTGATCTAATCGCGTTTTGCACAGCGATTGCGGATTCGACATGTGGAATCTTCTCCCATTTAGCAGAGGCACCGTGAAGATCACTGTAGGTCATGATTTTTGTCTTGAGCTCACTTACTGACATCCCTTCTATTAGAGCACTGACCCGTTCACGTATCCCACAGTCAGAGTCGGATACTTCTCCGCCGACATCGATCTTGACATCCAAGTCGCCACCGCACGTTTAGCTCGGAGGATCTTTAGTTCTCCTCCCCTGAAGTTTGTCTCGAAACTGGATCTTTTCGCATACTCATTCTGACTTATAAATATTGATAGCTCGATATGTATCACCGAAACTATCCCTGGCAGCGCCGTACCGGACAACGCTCAACGCGGTACCGATGCAGCCTGGGCATCGTGGATACAGGACACTTTCGTTCCCGTTGCGCATCCTATTGGTACAGCGGCAATGATGAGGCGCAGCCTTGGTGGTGCGTTGTTTTTGTGCATGTTCCATCTTCAAGCTACGTGACTGACCTATACTCCGTAGGTGTTGTTAATGCCCAGCTCAAGATCTTCGATACGGCGAATGTGCGTGTCGTGGACGCCTCGATCATGCCGTTGCAGATTAGCGCACATCTGTCGGCCACGCTGTATGGCGTGGCGGAGAAGGCCGCGGATTTGATCAAAGCTTCATACTGATAATGGACTTAAACAGCTACAACCCTCTGCTGACCGGATTATAATTTTGCTCTACTGATACATTTGTTCATACTATACACTTTTACGCTGATATATGGACATATACGCATACTTATATTTACATTACCACTATGGACTGTTGGATCATCGGACGGTGCTGTAAACTTGCAATTTAATTATGTTGCTGTATATCGTTCCGATACTTATAAGCACTGAATTATGTTGGCTCTCGCCACACGTCGGTCAAATTTCTCTCTAAATATCGGGAGTGCCGAGTCAGGTGGTATAGGCAGATAAACTCGATTGTCAACCAAGGGGCCGGGATTCAAAAAAAAAGACCCAAGGTCGATTTTGGGGTTAAATGGGGGTGGGAGTTGATTTTTTGAGGTTGAGAGTAATCCAGTTCAGGGTTGTGGAGATATTTGATGATTTTTGTTCATGAGAAAAAAATTTTCCTTCATTTTTTGTCGATGAATTTGACCATTCTGCATCTTCTTTGAAACAATATGCCCCTACATCCCTCCCCACTCAAAAATGTCCCAGATATTGTTCTTCCACCTCCCAAACATCCAACTCAAATATCAAGACACCCTCAAGGTCCAAAGCAGCTTTATTGTGACCCAACTCCTGTTCCACTGTTGCAACCTTCAAACTTACCCTGAGTAAAGCCAGCAACCCCATTTGAATTTGTGGAGATTGTTTGAAAGGACAAGATTTTCTAAATTCCTGTCACCCTCACCCCACACCAGTTCTCCAATGAACAAGCAAAGGTCATGTTAGAGGAAAGCTGTCTTGAATTTTGATATTGATTTGCTGGGCATCCCATCCCAACAATGTGGTGATGTGTAGAAGAATTCACCAAGATTCCATGCATGCTGTAGGTGAGGTTGTTTTGGTATAGTCCCTTCCATGGATCTGTTTGAAACCTTGGAGTACAAGTTGGACCTTCCACCTCACAGCCTGACCATCTCATCGTGTTTGATGGGGAAAACTGGGCAGCCTTTGGAGATCCATTTTCCTAGAGGTACATCACTCCTGGGAATGAGTTTATAAACCCCATTTCCCTCAGTGACCTCAATTCATCTAAATAGCTTCTCTCTACCACTCTGCATCACCCTGAACTCTTAGCCTCTGGCCATGTTTCGGGCTCATCTTCAAATTGAAGCAACTTGGGGATCAAAATATATCATCTCTAAGATTAAGAAGGCCTGGAGCTGATGTGCCTGATTGCCCAAATCAAGATTATTGAATGATTGCTGCAGTGTCTCAATGATGTCACAATCATGATCAACTGTAGGACCTGGTGTATGATTGGGGTTTCCTGATTGGGCAATAGTGGTGGCCCTGCATTTTTGTCAGGCTGCTTTAACCCAAGCTGCACTTTCTCAAGATTCTCAGATGGCAGCTTCAGTTCTGGTGGTTGGTCCACCATCTAGGTGTTTCTCAGTGGGGATAGGTACACAGGATGAGCAGCATGGGAGGGGGTTGGGTGCATGTGATTGTCATTCATCTACGTCAGGACTGTCCACCTTAGTGGTACCTGGTGTATGGAAAGATTCATCATCATCATTGTCATTTATGGGAAAGGAGTAAAAATGGGATTATTCTGAGTAGAGTCCCCAATGGTATCAGTATCTTCTGAGGGTAGTGGTGTGGGACCTAAGTAATGGCCATCATGGCTTTCAAGGAACCTGACATGATAAAAACTGTGGACTTTCTTGGTGGCGCTGTTAAATGTATGATTCACCATCTCTCCATTTTACTTCTATCCTACTTCTATTCCATGTCCTATCACTTGTAGTTACACTCATGGGCACTTAGAGTAGTTTCCACCTTGTGTTTATCACTGTTTGTTTCAAAGTATGTAGACTGCAGAGTCCAGAGTTTTTGCACTCTTCAGTTGCTCACTCTGGACTCCAGGTACTGTACTCCTTATTGTCTCATATAATAACTAGTTGCTCACTCTGGACTCCAGCTGTTCAGTCTATCTGAGTCTCCCTTCACAGTTGCTAGGTTAAACTGCACTAAAGGCAACCTCAGACTTTAGCAGGTTATGGGCCCTGCACCCTAGCGACTTCAAATCAACTCCAATCACTCTGAAACCACTCTCAGTGAATTCCCTGACCTCAATAACCCCCCAGCACCTACAATTTCCATTCTGTGTGCCTTGGTTGTTGGTCAACAAGCACTTGTTGGAGTTATCACACTTTTCCCACCAAATTCGACGTTCCTCGTCGCCCACTGGTCGGATCGCTTAGTCATTTTTCTAGGACACTTGGGGACATACCCCCCACCTCCCGTTAACACCGATAGTCGAACGCGCCCACGGTTTCCACTCAGCGCTCATCATGAATCTGAAACACCAAATGCTCAAATTACACCCTTCGCTCAAATCATCTCATGCGTGCCCAATTCAAACGCTATCGTCGAACAGATTCAACAGGCAGATTCGGCACCTTCCCTTCCCTCGAATGCACCTATGCTTACCCCAATCGCACCCACGCTTGCTTCTCAGCGCATCATTCCGCAAACATGTCCAACTCATCACCTAATTTCCCAAAGCTCAACAATCGCAATTATGCCTCCTGGAAGGATCAGATGGCTGCCTGGGGATGTAAACAGGGGTGGTGGAGGGTTGTGACTGGTGATATACAGGAGCCTAGCCCTGGGGATGCAGAGGCATGTCGTTTGTGGTTTCAACTAGTGGATAAGGGGGCTGGGGACATTTATTTGCATATTGAGGATGATCAGAAGCATCACCTGGGTGGGGTTTTTGATGATCCAAAGAAGATATGGGAGCTGTTGGAGAGAGGGAATCAATCAAAGAAGCCTGGTACGCACTTCAATACCTATGATGACTTATTCTCTGTTAGGAAACAAGAGAGTGAGGGCCTGGAAGGTCTCATAGCTCGCGTTTCTGAGAAGGTCCATGCTATCAAGGATCTCTGTCCCTCTGGCTTCACCCTTGATGACCTTGACAATGAACTTCACTCCATGGCTCTCATCCGTGCCCTTCCCGATGAATATTCCTCATTCGTCTCTTCCCTCATGCTCATCGACAATCTTGATCGCTCTACTATTCATGAAGTGTTCAGGAATGAGCAATTAAACCATGAACATCATTCTGGGTTCTCCAGTGACTCCACATCCGGTACTGCTCTAGCCACCTCTTCAGTTATCAGTTTACTCTGCGACTTTTGTGGATTTAAAGGTCATACCCTACCTCAGTGCAGGAAATTCCTTGCTGCAAAGATGGAGGCACGTAAACCCAAGTGGTCTCATGTTGCTAACACCTCTACAACCACATCCTCCACATCACCTTCCTCTCCTGAAAGCACAGCTGTTGCTACTGCCGTTTCAGTCGCTGAGTTTGCTGGGAATGCAAGTTATCGTTCCTCTCAACCCACTCCTACTTCAACCACAACTTACCTTTGGAATGCAGACACAGGCGCCACATCTCATATGATGCCTCATCGCAACTGGCTTCACGATTATACCCCTTTTCGTGTCCCAATTCGTCTTGCGGACAATACTATTGTCTATTCTGAAGGTGTAGGAAGTGTGGTGTTTAAACTGATTATTGCAGGAAAAGAATTGAGGGCTGTCGAGTTTACTCGTGTTTTGCATGTCCCCGATCTCCAGAACAATCTCCTCTCAGTCTTGTATTTACCCTGTCAATGTGGTATTGACATTTATATCTCTGCCAATGAACTTGCAATGATATTCTTACTTGATGGTGAACGCCTTTTCATGGCTCCCATTGATGAGAACAATTCTGCATTTCTTGCTGGGACTACTGAGGTGTTCACTGAGCATGCTCACCGCTCCATATCCACTCTTCCTGCAGACCACAATCTCTGGCATCGTTGTTTTGCTCATCATGGCTACGATGTTGTCAATAAGATTGTGAAGGATGAGCTGGTGACTGGTATGTGTATTAATATGTGTGCCAAACCAGACCCTATATGTGAACCTTGTTTAGCTGGCAAGATGAACGCACATCCATTCCCCACTTCCTCTAGTCGTGCTGCCAATCCCCTTGATCTCATCCACTCTGATTTGCATGGTCCCTTCAAAACACGTACTCACTCTGGGTATCATTACTGGATCACTTTCATTGATGACAATACTTGTTTCTGCTCCAAATACTTCCTTCGTACCAAAGATCAGGCATTTAATGCATTCAAGTTATTCAAAGTGAAAGCTGAGAATCACTGGAATCATAAAATCAAGGCTATGATTGATGACAAGGGAGGCGAGTACATGTCTAATAAATTCCTTGCATTCACGGATCAGTGTGGGATTGAACGTTTGCATACTGTTCGCAATCGACCTCAACAGAATGGTGTTGCTGAACGAGTGAACTGCAGTATTGAGGAACACGCTACTCCCATGCTTTATGAAGCTGGTTTACCTCCTTCTTTCTTGGGTGAGGCTGTCGATGCATACATCACAGTCCAGAACAAGTGTCCCACTCATTTCCTCTCGGAGAAAACCCCCTTTGAACTCTGGCATAAGTGTAAACCAGATGTCTCAAATCTCTGAGTTTGGGGTTGTGCTGCATATGTTCATATCCAGAAGGATAAGCGTACTGGGATTGGCTCTCACATGGAGAAGTGTGTTTTCATTGGCTACCCTGAGGGTTATAAAGCCTGGAAGTTCTACAATCCTGTGACCAAGCGTACTGTGATCTGTGAATGCGCTGAATTTGATGAGCGCTATTTTCCTGGTCTCAAACACACTTGGAACGAGCCACCTGTTGATCCCTCTTCCCCTCTCATCATGTCCGAGTATCTTACACCTTTGATGGTTCCTGATCTTAGTGACATTGATCCTGGACCTGTACAGGCAATTCTTTCTTCTGGTGTAACTGATCTTGATGATGATCCTGTTCCATCTCAATCTCCTGCTCATGCTCCTACTCCTCCTGCTTCTTCTCCTCCTGCTAATACTACCCCTCACACTCCCACTCCTCCTACTGAGACACCTGCTGTATCTCCACCTCAGACCCCAATTTCATCTCCTCCTCCATCACTTCCTCTGCTTTTAGAGTGTCGAGCTGCTAATCCACGCAAGAATGCTGGATTGCCACCATGGGCTTGGAATGAGCCCCTTGCTCCAATCCCAGCTCCACAATTCAATCAACCTTCATCTGATGATGAGTCTGGTCCAGTTGTTGGTGATGGTTCAGATTCTAGTATTGATCTTGCATTATCTACTCGTTATGCGGACCCACAGTCGTTCAAGGAGGCTATGAAGCGCTCAGATGCACGAAAATGGCAGGAGGCAGCAAATGCAGAGATAAACAATCATTTTGAGAATGGGACTTGGGATTATGTGGAGTTACCTCCTGGTGCAAAGGTAGTTGGATGCAAATGGGTTTTTAACCTCAAGCATAATGCTGATGGCTCCATTGAGTGTTACAAAGGTCGGGTTGTGGCTAAGGGTTTCACCCAATGCCCTGGTTTTGAATATGCAGAAGACGCTACATTCTCCCCAGTTTATCGTCCTGCTTCACTTCGGCTAATTCTTGCATTGGCTGCAAGGAAAGACCTCCACCTTCGCTCTCTTGACATCTCCCATGCTTTCTTACTTGGGAAAGAACTTGAGGAAGTCATCTACATGTGCCAACCCGAGGGTTTCCATCAAGGTAACCCAAACACAGTTTGTCTGCTGCATAAACCTCTCTATGGGTTGAAACAGTCTGCTTGCAACTGGAATGCTCGCCTCCATGAGGTATTGACAGCTATGGGATTTACACACTGTGAAGCGGACCATGCTGTTTATATTTACACACGAGGTGAAGTCAGGGTAATTGTTCCAATCTTTATCAATGACATTACTCTTGCTGGGACTTCTACTTCTGCCATTGACAAGGTAGTTGAAGATCTCAAATCCCATTTCAAACTTCGTGATCTTGGTCCTACTCAATTCCTACTTGGCATCCACATTACTCGTGACCTCACAAATCACACCATCTCCCTCTCCCAACGTCAGTACATCGTTGATGTGCTTGAACATTTTGGTATGTCAGATTACAAACCTGTCTTGACTCCCATGGATCCCTCCCTTTCATTGACTTCTGACATGTGCCCCAAAACAGAGGAAGATGTTGCAGAAATGCGCAATGTTCCTTATTTGGTTGCTGTTGGGTCTTTGATGTACCTTGCCACCACCACCCAATCCGGACATTGCTTATACAGTTGGTGTACTTGGTCGTTTCAACCACAACCCTGGTCCTTGTCATTGGCTTGCAGTCAAGCATCTACTTCGCTATCTCAAGAATACTATGGACTACAAACTAGTCTATGGACCTGATGAGGATGGTAGTGAGTTATTCACAACTTACACTGATGCTGACCATGGTGGTAACAAGGATAATGGTCGCTCAACTGGTGGCTATTTGACTTGTGTCAGTGGAGGTGCAGTTGACTGGCAGAGTTGGTTACAACCTTTTGTGATGCTTTCCACCACAGAGGCTGAGTTTGTTGCTGCAGTAGAGGCTGGAAAGGAAATCAAGTGGACTCACAGCATTTTATAGGAATTTGGATATCCTGTTGATTGTTCGTCCACTCTCTTCATTGATAACCAGTCCACTCTCACTGTTTCCAAAAACCCGGAGCACCATGGACGAATGAAGCACCTTGATCTCAAGTACTACTGGCTACGTGATGAAGTTGAAGCTGGCACCATTTCCCCTGTCTATATCCCCACCACTGACCAACTTGCCAACATTCTTACCAAGGCACTACCTCGTGTAACGGTGGAAAGATTCCAGACTCTTCTTGGTTTAAAGGTGTGATTTCAGCGATTTTGAGAGTTGCTTTATCAAGGGGGGGTGTTAAATGTATGATTCACCATCTCTCCATTTTACTTCTATCCTACTTCTATTCCATGTCCTATCACTTGTAGTTACACTCATGGGCACTTAGAGTAGTTTCCACCTTGTGTTTATCACTATTTGTTTCACAGTATGTAGACTGCAGAGTCTGGAGTTTTGCACTCTTCAGTTGCTCACTCTGGACTCCAGGTACTGTACTCCTTATTGTCTCATATAATAATTAGTTGCTCACTCTGGACTCCAGCTGTTCAGTCTATCTGAGTCTCCCTTCACAGTTGCTAGGTTAAACTGCACTAAAGGCAACCTCAGACTTTAGCAGGCACAGTTATGGCATCAATAAGATTTGAACTTGGGGTCATATCTGATAAGTAGTGTTTTAAAGTCCAGTTTGGTCCCATTTCCCCCCCTTTTTTGGAGTGAACCAGGACTGCAACCAGTCTGGTTACATTCAGAGACTAAGTAAAACTGGACCAAACAGCAAGAAACTGGTTCATTGTGGTCCAGTTCAATCTGACCTCTGGTTGTGACTAGTTTCTTGCCACAACTGGTCATCAACTGACTCAGGTCAGTCCAAACTGACATTACATAGATATATCCCCTCACACCTGTGAGCAAGCATGGATGTAATACAATAATGAAAAAATGATACACCCTCCTACCTCGCAGGATGTGCAAGGGAGGGGGTCAATTAGCAAGTGTGTCATAATGAAAAAAACCCTCCTGCACTTGAAGCAGGAAGCATCCATTGTTGCCATCATCCATTGTTGCTGTTATCCCTGATCGTCATTGTCAGCCATCCCCATTGGCCCCATCATTGTTGTTGTCCATTGTCCATCATCATTGTCCATTGTCATCATTGTCTGTCACCATTGTGTCATTGCCATTGTCTGTTGTTATTGTTGTCCCCCATTGTCATTGTCTGTTGTTATTGTTGTCCCTCATTGTCATTGTCTGTCATTGTCTGTTGTCATTGTTGTCCCTCATTGTCATTGTCTGTCATTGTCATTGTCCCTTGTCATTGCTGTTGTCCATCATCATTGTCATTGTTGTCATTGTCCATTGTTGGTATTGTGCTGGCCATTGTTGTCCCTCATCATTGTTGTTAGCTGCTATTGTTGGTGCCATCCCTCCTCTCTGTCAGCACCCCATCTCTGTTAAGAACTGATCCTAGAAGGCATGTCGGAATCTGATTGGACCCTGTGGGTGTTGATAACAGATGGTTGTCAGGTCATTGTGGATTCTGCGGGAGGGAAAATGGAAAGGACTTGGCTTCAGCTTATAAGAAGCTGCACCCTTCACCTCATCTGGTGTCCTAATTTCAAGACGGAGGTTTGGAGGTAGAAGTGGGGAGGTGCAGGTAAATGCGGGGAGGAGTATGGAGGGACTTGGGTTTAGTGCTTTGAGGTCTGGTCCTAAGGACTGGAAAAGGACTGGAAACTGGACCAGACCATAACCAGTTATATAGGACCGCTGGTTATGGTCCTAGTTAAATTTAAACAAAAAAACTGCAGAAAACCGGTTCAACTTAACCAGTTCAGCTATGTCCATGCATAGCCACGTTCAGGGGCTACAAAATGACCAAAAATTTAAGCAAATTGGTCAAGAATTGAGTGAGATATCATCAAAACCGACTTTGAATGCAAGTTTGATGATATCAAACTCAGTTTTAATGATATCTCACTTGTTTCTTGGCTGATTTGCATAACTTTTTGAATCTTTTGTTTGCATCCTGTAGGGGAACATGTGAAAAAGGTGGTTATGACTGGTTATTACCGGTGTGGACTGCAGTTCAGTTACAAACCAGTCATGACTGGTTATGGTCAGTTTTTTGCGGTTTTTTCAGTCCTGGTCCAGTTATTTGGCCATTTCCTTTTATAGATAACCAGTCCGGTTATCAGTTCACCCAAAAAAGGCAAAAAAACCGGACTGGACTGGACCTCGAAGCACCACTTGGGTTAAGTTCAGATGAGAGTTAGAACTTCAGAGGAAGACTAGAGGTCGAGTCAAAGGGAGTTCAGACTCTTAGCAGACTGAGGTAGGAGTAGAAGGAGATTTAGATTGGCAGGTTTAAAGTCAAGTCTATGTTGAATACAAACTGAGGAATACAAGGCGAAACTAACTAAGCTTAAATACTGTAGTCCAGAATAAATGCGGAACAGGAACGAAGACTGCGGCAGTGTCTCGACTGCATAGATAAATTACCTAGCGGGAGCCACACAGGAATCCATAGTTGAATTTGCAACAGAGATGGTAGCCTTGGAAGGCAGCCATGGGTGCTGTACAAGGTGGCCTGGTGCACAGCAGTGTGGGCAGTGCAAGGCAGCCAGGAACAAAATCGGGAGGCATAGACAAATGTCGGGTTCAATGTGTGGGAAAGAGTTGGACAGATGCGGGTTCCGATCAGGTGAGGAATGGTTCTTGACAGTATTTCCCCCTTAGTGCTGAGCCTACGAGGCACCTGAGGGTTTGAGTCCAAATGAGGAAGTTGGTTCAATTTTCCGAATGCGGCAATTGGTTGAAAAAAATTTCACGTTCTTTCCTTCCCCCATCAACTATCAAATATGTCCCCCCCAGCAGTCTCCGTGCAGATCAAATTGGCCACGATGAGGGCCCAACATGAACAGAGGGAGCGGGCGATGAAAGAGCAGATGGAAAGGGAGATGAAGGAGCTGGAGGAAGCGGTGAGGGAGGAGGAACACTGGGCACAGGAGGTGCAAAAGGCAGCAGAGGAGGCATGCCAGGCAGAGGCATGGAAAAAAAGGCATTGGCCGCAAGACGAGTGGAGAAGAAGCGGGCAGCTGCAGCTGTGGGTTTGGAGGATGAGGCCGAGGGGAGCAAGTCCCCAAAGAAAAAGAAAGTTGCCAAGTCGAAGGCACAAATGGGGTCGGAGGAGTTGGAGGGTTCAGTGTGGGTGCAGGCCGCATTGCCCTGCAAAAGGTGCATACTTGTTTCCCTTCTCAGTCTTCTTTTACTGATAAGTGGCCTAGATGCAGATATCAGAAGATTGCTTGTTTCAAGATGGGTGCAAGGGGATGCATGTGCAACAACTGCATGCACATCAAACATAAGTGCGAGGAGGTAGTGTGGGAGGGGCAGGAGGCCCCTGCAGCAAAACTGGCGGGAACTGCAGCAGGAATGATGGGGGCGATGGGGATTAGCAGGGAAAACCCAGAGGTAATGCAACAGATGATAAAGTTGATAAGGAAGGGATTCACGGAGGTGGCCACTGCGGTGCAGGAGTCGATGGGGGAGATCCAGGATGCTTTGGACCCAGAGTGGATGGAGGATGAAAGTGCCGGGGAGGAGAGCGACAAGGGTGACAAAGAAGTGGAGCAGGCAGTGTGAGAGTCCCGGCGGGAAAGACACGGGATCCGCAAGTCTGGGGATGACTGGGTGGCCTTCCAGAGATATCTGGAGAAAAGGCAGGCAGATGATGATGAGGAGAGTAAGAGTGGAGATGAGGGTGAGGATGGAGAGAAGGACAAGGGTGGAGAAGAGGGCAAAGTTGGGGGAGAGGGTGACAAAGATGGAGAGGGAGAAGTGGAGGTAGGGATCCTGTTGGATCCAAAAAAAATCCTTTTTTCAATAAAGTTTGTTTCTGAGTTCAGACTGAGTGAATAAGTAATGTGAATAGACTTTAAGTGGGTAATGGTCCAGGTTTCTGTGGGTAGCGGGTGTGAAAATCCGCAAGGAGTTCTTGGATGTGGTCCAGTTCCATAACAGGTAGCCAGGAGGTCTCTTCATTGGTTCCCTGGTAACCTTCCCATCGGACAAGGTAGAGAATCTTGCAGCGACATCGGTTGTCGACCTTGAAGTTGAGGACTTCGGCGATCTCATATTCAAGCTCGTCATCAATGGTGATTGGAGGAGGTGGAGCTCATGCTTGATTTGGAATTGTGTTTGGGAAGTGTTTTTCTAGTTGAGAGACATGGAAAACAGGGTGGATGGCCTGCATGTGGTCCGGAAGCTGCAGGGTGACTGAGTGAGTACCTGGGTGGGCGATGATTTTGAAAGGACCATGGTTCTTTTCAGAAGGTTTCTTGGAGGGACGAGTGGTGTGGATGATTTCCACAGTGACATAGGCAGAGTCACCAATGTTGAAGTCAGGTGCAGGTGCCCGATGTTTGTCCACAGGACCTTGATAATGCTCTTGAGTGGCCGCAAACTGTTTCTGAAGTTCCTGATGAAGGTTGTCTAAGTCGATGATGAACTCGTGGGCAAGCTGTGAAGCTAAGTCATGTTCTGGAAAGATGGAAATGTTCAGGTGATAGCCTTTGTTGGCAAATAAAGGGGATATGCCTGTAGAGGCAGAGGGAGCATTGTTGTAGGCAAATTCGCCCAAGGGTAAGAGGTGAGACCAGTTGTCCTGCTGATAATTGCAGAAGATCTGGAGGTACTGCCCCAAGGTCTGATTAAGTCATTCTGTCTGACCATCACCTTGTGGGTGATAACCGGAAGTGAAGTGGATCTGCATGTTGAGCACTTTTCCGAGGGAGCAGAAGAAATGGGAGACAAACTTGGATCCCCGGTCGCAAGTGACATGTGATGGGACACCATGCTTGGAGAAGATGTGGAGGATGAACAGGTTGGCTAATTCTTGGGCTGTGATTTTGTTGACAGTCAGAATGAAGATGCCTTGTTTGGTCAGGCAGTCAATGATGACCAGGATAGCTGTGTGGCCATTGAAGTCGGGTAGTTGTTTGATGAAATCCATGGATATTGAGTCCCAGGGTTGTTCCAGGACTGGAAGTTGCTTTAGGAACCCGTAGGGTTTGTGTCAAGGTGATTTGGATTGTTTGCAAGTGGTACAGGAATTGCAGAATTCCTGCACAAAGGTGTGAAGGTTTGGCCAGACATATTCCTGACAGACAAGCTGCTGAGTTTTGCTTTGTCTGAAGTGGCCAGAGAGAATGTGATCATGTTTGTACTGAAGGACCTTGAGGTGAAGATCCACAATGTCTGGAACATAAATCTGGTCAAAGTGGCAGAGAAGACCTGCCTCGTCTATAGTCCAGTTGGGGTCGACAGGTGTTGGGAGGTGAGTGGATGATAGTGGGTCAAGGGGTAGAGAGGTGCAGATGTCGTTATGGAGTTTCTCAACATCCATGATTACAGCTTGTCAGATGATGGGTGTGGCGAGATAGGTGGCACAGAGGGAGGAGGTGAGTTGTTCCTGTGTGAATACAGGTCGGAAGTTGGTCGGGTTTACAGAAGTGAAGTCATTATTTCCCCCTTTGCAGTAGACATCCCAACATCTTGTGGGCGCGTCTGGCTTGGCCCCTAATTTTCCGGGGCGGAAGCAGATGATGAGATTGAACTGGGAAAGGTATTCAGACCAATGGGCCTGGCAGCGGGTGAGCAATTTAGTAGTGCTGAAGGACTCAAGATTTTTGTGGTCAGTGACCACATCAACCAGGTTTGCAGATCCCTCAAAATACTGCCGCCAGTGTTTGAAGGCTTCGAAAATGGCCAAGAGTTCCTTATCATGGGTGTCATAATTTAGTTCAGTGGGATTGAAGGAGCAGGAATGAAAAGCGACTGGATGGATTTCTCCATCCACAGTGTAAACTGAAAGGATAGCCGCTAGGGCATAGTTGGAAGCGTCAGTTTCGAGGACCATCTGTGAGTCAGGTACCCATTGAGTTAAGATGGGGGCATGAGTGAATTCTTGTTTGAGCTTTTCAAAAGCGTTGTGGCACTTCTTGTTGAAGTCCCAGGGTGAGGATTTCTGCATCAAGCAGGTGAGTGGAATGACAATGTCCTAATAGCCATTAATGAAGTGGCGGTAAAAGTTGCAAAAGCCTAAGGAGGATTGTATATCCTTAACTTTCCTAGGCTCAGGCCAGTTGAGCACAGTTTTGACTTTATCCTCGGACATCCGCAGTCCATCTGGTGACAAGATGAAACCCAGATATTCAACGTTGTCTTTGTGGAACTCACATTTCTGTGGAGAGGCATAAAGTCCATTTTTCTGGAGACGGTGGAGGACTTCTTTGACGTGAGCCCCATGCTGGGACTTGTTGTCAGAGTAGATTAGGATGTCATTGAGGTACACAATGACACAAACATCCAGCATGTCGCTGAAGATGTCATTCATAAACTGCTGGAAAGCTGTGGGTGCATTAGTGAGTCCAAAGGGAACCACCAACCACTCGAAGGATCCATAGCAGGTGCAGAAAGTGGTTTTCTACTCATCACCATCAGTGATGTGGACTAGGTGATAAGCATGCCACAAGTCTATCTTGGTGAATAAGTGGGCTTTGTGGGGAGAGTCAAGGAGGTCAGAAATGAGCGGGAGTGGGTAGCAGTCCTTCTTCGTGAGATGGTTGAGGCCTTGGTAGTCAATGCAAAGTTGGAGACTACCGTCCTTCTTCTTGATGAAGAGAATAGGAGCACTGCACAGGGACTTGGATGGGCAGATGAAGCCTGAGCAGACATTTTCATCAATAAAGACTCATAAGGCTTCTAATTCAGAGGGGGAGAGAGAATACATGTGACCCGGAGGTGGAGGAGCATTGTCCTCTGTCTCTATCTTGAGGTCGTAAGGGCGATGTGGAGGAAGGGTGTCTGCCTTAGTCTTATTAAAGACATCAGTGAATTCATGATATTCAGCGGGGATGTCAGATAAATCTGGCAGGGGTGAAGATTGAGCAGAGTGGGTGGATAACCCTTCTGGAGCAAAGGTCATCTGGAAAGCTACTGCCCCAGGAAGTTTGCTAGCATGCTGATAGGTTGTCTCCTTGGCTCAAAGGCCAATTCACTATTTCAACCACATTCTAATCACATCGGATAACTCACACGAGGTCCCAGAAGCAGCGCGACCACTCCCAACCAAGTCTATCAATCATGATATCATATCGACTGCATCAAAACATCACCAGCAACATTGATCGTACCAAGAAACCACATCGCACAACCTTAGGACTACTTTGAAAGCCTCTAAGATCCCTCTAAATGACCATCAAACATTCCCAATCAATGTTGAGCAAACTGCAACCGTGATTGATCATCGTCGAACATCATCGATCGATATCGAGAGACTGCAAGCAACATTGGGTGCTGCATTCGTTATCTAAATGGTGGAATACCATGCACCAGGGAGTACTCCAACTCATGCTCAAACCTGCTGATGATAGGTCAGCCTCATTCCAAGTCCCTATCATGTACAGAACCCGCTGGATGGATTATTGCAAGACTTAGCATGGTTTATACACAAAGGACAGTCCCTTTTTAGTTCTATACCCTTTATTACTCTTTCATCATATGATATATATCTTTCTTGTTCAGATTCCAGTCTCCTTTTTGGCCTTGTGCCTTAACTCATATCTTTTGCCTCATGTTCTACACATGTTTCTCATTCCATTTTAGGAAGTTTCTTTAAAACATATAAAACTCTGTAGTATCTACTTGGAAACAAGAAATCATCTTCACCTATCATCTCATATTAAGTTCTAAGAATCAGATCTATCCTCTAAAACAATCTAAACTTCTACGAGTTGTCTCGATCAACAAGAAACCTCTGCGACCATCGTTGTCCTCGATCTTCCAATGATTCTCTGATTGTTAGCACTAGCAACCATTCCAATACCTCCTAGCCATCAGCTATAGTCTTCATATACTATCGACCTATCGAAAGGTCCTCAGAATTCACACATTGACCATTGATGATCAACATCATTCACCATCGATCTTGTTGATCGTCCTCAATATTGATTGATACTTGATCAGACTGTGCCAAACACCTTTGTCTCCTATAGCACTACCTTCACGACTAGTACCAACTAGTTATCTACCCATAGGTTGGACCACGAACATTTGGAACACATCGCACCCTTCCTCTGACTCATCGCAAGTATCATCAGCTGTTTTGGTGGTTTTCCCGGGTTGAGTATAATCATTTTTGGAGCCCGCCGCAAGGGTCTCTGAATCAGTTCATCGTCAGACCTCCCCACCTTTCCATCACCATGTTTTTTGGCCTTTGGCTGAAGGAAGCTCGATGATTTTGATTTCACATTAAACTCATAGTGCCTCTGACCCTCCTGAACAACCAGGAGGTCTCGATACAGTATCTCGACCATCGATAATATTATTTTGCACTCTTTCGCCCTTCACATTTACTATTTTGCTACCTTCTTCGACTTTGACACATACAAAACCCAATATCACATGAATTTCAACTTCGCAGCCCCTGAAATCTACTTCAAACATGTCGATGTCCTTTATGCCAGCTGAACATTTTGCATCGAACTTTGCATCAGTTGTCGCAGCTTTGCATCCAACCAGGATAGCATCTGAAACTTCTGTCCTGACCTCGTTCTTCACTGATATAACACCTTCGACTGCATTGAACCAAACATTTGATGGTACACATTTCAGATAATGTAGAAGCTTGCATCACAGTGCTCGAACACAAACTAGCTCTTGAAAAAGAGCTTGTGCTTGAACAAGAAATTTTTGCACTTCAAAATTGTCATGTCACACCTCCCAGTCTTCATCACATAGTTCCAGCTTCATCAGCTTCGAGTTCGATTGATCCCATTCTACCTGTTCCATTAGTATCGACTTTGCCATCATTGGTCTTGCCAGCTTCGACAGTTTTGACATTGTCTAAAGAACATGAAATATTCGAATTACCATTTTCAACTTCAACTTGCCCTCCAACACCATTTTCGCCTCTGCAATCTAGCTCAATCTCACCTCCAATATTCTCATCGTATTCATCCTCGTCATCGCCCATTTCGACCTCGTCTTTGCGCTCACCACTCCCAATATTTTTGTCCTCGATCTCGTCATCTGTGCCATTGTCCACTTCATCATCTATTTTGATATCATGTTTGCCCTCATATATTTCATGACCAGTTTCGTGTTCACATTCGCATTTGCCCTCAAAGTCCAGTATAGCACTCGAAGTTCCCTATCCATCATATATCCATCATCCTCAGCTCACAACCCTTGTCATCATCCCCGAAATCTTTATTACATCCATTGTCAACCACAGTTTCGTCGACCTCATTTTTGATCCCTCGATCTTTCACTCAGACTATATTCGACTAGTTCCTCGACCCGATTATAGCGATCATGGTTAGCACTCTTGACATCAACCCAATTCATGCATTTCCTTCTCTTTCACTCACATTTCAACTTTGTTCTATTTATCAAACTCATCTTCACAATGCTCGACATTCTTCAATTAGCCTCGATGGCTTTCATTTCAGCTTCAACACTCATTTCACATCACTTCATTTTGATTTAATTTACCTTTGCAGTTCAATCGACTGACCGGGACGGTCAGTATTTTAGTCAGGGGGAGGATGATAGGTTGTCTCCTCAGCTCAAAGGCCAATTCACCATTTCAACCACATTCTAATCACATCGGATAACTCGCACGAGGTCCCAGAAGCAGCATGACCACTCCCAACCAAGTCTATCAATCATGATATCATATTGACCATGTTGAAACATCACCAGCAACATCGATCGTACTGAGAAACCACATCACACAACCTTAGGACTACTTTGAAAGCCCCTAAGATCCCTCTAAACGACCATCGAACATTCCTGATCAACATTGAGCAAACCGCGACTGCGAGACTGCATCATCATTGTCCTCATGCAGGGGGGCATTCTTCTTTAATCTTCTCTTTCACTTGTAAGGAACTCTTGTTAGGCTCATGATGATTTTGGGTGAGTCACAATGACACCCATTTATTGATGGGGCTATTGTACTATCAACCTTGTGTGATCCTTGTGTGATCCTCATGTCGATGATATGTTTTATGTCAATGACAAGAATAATTCTTTCCTTCACATCAGTCCCACCCAATGCCACCTGAGCCATCAGAGAACCCACAGTTGAGACAGTACCAGAAGGGAAGCAGATATACAGTTGAAGAGCAGAAGATCATTGAGCCTTATAAAGTTGCATTCCGATCACAGGAATCAAAAGCTGGCTGATTGCAAATACTCAAGTGCGACATCCTCCCAGCAATATTCAACTACTGGGCATCAATTGACAGGGCCCCTATGGATGAGGAGAGATGCATTTGTGCCAAGGTAAACTCACAAGCATGTGAAGGTTGTATTATTGATCACATCACCAGGAACTAACAACCTGGCTTTCCAACAACTGGTGAATGACCAAAGGCCTCTTATGGAAATCGAATGACTTCAAAGTAAAGCGGTCAGAAGTCATTTGGAGCTTGTACTGAAACTGAGTTTTCCAACAGATCGCAAACCTGTTAGGTGTTGAGGACACCACCACAAGTACACCAGGATGGTTCCAAGCATGACTGCCAGCTATCAAGCATGTTTTTGACACCATGAATGCAGATGAGAAAGCCATCCTTGAAGTCAAACAGGAGAAAATGATGCAGGAAGGATACCCCGAGCAGACGAAGTGAGTGTAAGTTGAAGCCAATGCCATTGCCATTGCTGTTGCTGTTGCTGCTGCTGGACATAACAAACATTTCACAGTCTAGCAGACAAATACCTCCTTAAATGTGTGGTGGAGAATGCATGACAACAGTGGCTGGAAATGGGGGTGTTGTCTGTGACATTTACAGCCTATACTGCACCTAATGGTTTGATTGTTGTTGACATGTGAGTCCCCAAATCATTTACTGCCAATGTGATGCCAATGCCAATGCTGACTCCAGTCATGAAAATGTTGCCTCTCTGATAGCCACCCCTGCACAATCATTTCTGGACACGTATCATGATCAAGTCACTGAACTGAAGCAAAACTTCATGAGTTATATCAAGTTTTTATGCCCATCACACCTTGCTTCAATGTCAGCAACGCAACACTAACCCAATTAACAATGACTAACGATGGCTTCCCAATCCTTCCCACATCATGGAAAGGATCACCATTCAAGAAAAAAGAGCTGGAAGAATGGTTTATGTTGTATGTTGGCCAGCATTACAGTATGTTGGCTTCCTATTCCACAAACTGTTACTTATCTCCTGCAGAACTAGCAAACAATAGTCATAGTTGCCATATCCTATTCAAAGCAATTGCAGATCAGCATTATCATTTGTCAGTCTGGAATATCTCCCAGCTAGGTTCAAAATCAGAGACCCACAGAACATGCACAAGAGTGTCATAGAAGACTTCTTTGACCATGTTCTGCAGCGACAAATAGTGCAGGGCCCTGAAAGAGTGTTCTGGTTCAAAGCAATCAAAGCCATGGACGGGAGTGTGGCTCCTGCACACTATCCAAATGATTTGAATAACCCTTCACCCTCCTGACACATTTCCAAATGCAGGGGCCAAAGAAATGATGATGCTGATCCTCATAGCAGCACCAAGCTGGAGGCCATTGCCAATGCCAAACTGCCTTCTGCAAACCACAGGGGCCAAAGAAATGATGATGCTGATGCCGATCCTCAACCCAGCCCCAAACTGGAGGCTGTTGCTGCTGCCAAACCACCTGCTGCATCAAGAGGCAGAAAAGTTGTCAAAGGCAAACCCAAGTGCAAGGAAGCTCGCCGAATATCAACAGCAGGACAGACCCCAAATTCTGATACAACTGAATCACAATATGTCCAAGTGGATCAAATGACAATGGACAGCCTCTGCATGGTTGGTGTCACTCAACCACAGCCAATTAATGGTCCTAGTGATGGTGAACCAGAATATCTTGTTCCTCAACATATTTACATGAGATACATCATGCCTGGATCAGCCAGAAATGCCATTGTAAATGATCCCCCATGCCCAATTGATCCATTTCTGTTGGATATACCTCAAGAGAGCTCACAATGCCCTAAGCCTTGACCACTTTTAGGGCAAAATCAGACAGAGCACCCTATTGCAAGGGCAAGGCTTTAGCAGTGTTAGTGGGATCAGGAATGGCAACACCAACATCGGCAATGGCACCAGTAGGATTGGCAATGGCAACACCAATATTGGCAATGGCAACAGTGGGATCAGCAATGGCAGCACTAATATCAGCAATGGCAACAGTAAGATTGGCAATGGCAGCACCAATATTGGCAACAGCAACAGTAAGATCGGCAATGGCAACACCAATATTGGCAGCAGCACCAGTAGGATCGGCAATGGCAACACCAATATTGGCAATGACAACAGTATGATCGGCAATGGCAACACCAATATCGGCAATGGCAATAGTACAATTGGCAATGGCAACACCAGGATCGGCAGCAGCTGGTGCCTACCATATCCCCCCTGCACTGGATGTTCAACAGATGACTCCACCATCATCTCAAAATCCATCAGCCTCAGCACGAGCATGACCTATCCAAAGGACAGCTGATGACCTTGCATATCAGGAAGCCATTTCAACCCAGGCTGTTGGGAGGAGACAGAGAATTAAAAAAGTGAAATTTGCAGAGTAGATTTACAAATAAAACACTATGTAATGTGAAAAAAAAAATAGACCAACTTTTATGTACCTGCCGAATCACATCTATTCTTTTCTGCCTCGCTTTGTCTCCCCTCTGTCCTCAGACTTTCCTGCTCTCTTCCTTGGGTTTGGCTGAGGGGTGGTACTTCTGGAACATAGTCCAGATGGACCAGGGGTCAGCCCATGTGGGGATGGGTGCAGCTGTGCAGGGGGAGGGGAGGGCTGGGGTGAGGTGATTACATTGACTGCCAATGCCGGTGGGTTAAGTGCCAATCCCAGGGCAGCAGCCTCAGGCTCAGTGAGCAACGTTGGGGGGAAGAGGAGAGGGAGTGGTGGGGCCATCTATGTTGTGGGCTGTACCATTTCTTGAGAATCCTGTGGTGTGGCAGGAATAATTTGGATGTGGGGGGCACCAGCCAAGGATGCTTCCCCCACCACCTCTTCATGCACAGCCAGTCCCTCTTCACCATGCTCAGGATCAGTGTTACCCTTGACAAATCCCCCCTCCTCAACCAGTTCTGCCATCTGTTCATCTTTGTCGCTGGCAGTGGCAGCAGGAGCAGGAGCGGCAACAGGAGCAGCAATGGGAGCAGCAACAGGAGTGGCAATGGGAGCAGCAATGGGAGTGGGAGCAGGAGTGGCAATGGGAGTGGGAGCTGGAGTGGGAGGGGGTGCAGGAGCTGGAGTGGGAGTGGGAGCAGGAGCAGGAGCAGGGGCAGGAGCAGGAGTGGGAGCAGGAGCAGGAGCAGGAGCAGGAGCAGGAGCAGGAGTGGGAGCAGGAGCAGGAGCAGGAGCAGGAGCAGGAGCAGGAGCAGGAGCAGGAGCAGGAGCAGGAGCGGCATCGACTTCCTCGGCATCTGTCATTTCTTCCCAATCTGCCTCTGCCCTCCTGCTTGGAGTCCTCTCAAGGCAAACCACCTGCCCAGCCATGTAACCATTGTACAACATAATGGGCTGTGTGCCAGCCTGCAACCCAAGGTATCCTTCAATGTCATTCACCCTGTTTTGAAGCAAGTCAACCGTGTCCCAGAGTTCTCGTATGTGGAGTTGGGACTCTTGGAATGACTCTTCATTCCACTGTGCATGCTTGTACATGTCTTTCTCCAGTTGGTATAGACATCCAGTGAAGGTGGTGTAGTCACCAGCAGAGGGGTAGGGAGTCAGGGCAGGAAGGGCAGTTGACTCAGGCTCGGGATTGGCCATGTTGATATCCTCTTCCACAGCAATGGGTATATGTGTTAGTGGTTTTATGTGTCATGATATGGAAGAACTAACCTTTTGATTTTCCTTTTTGGCTTGCAGTGAACTGCCTAGACGATTCCTCTCCACTGTCTTCCCTGGAAAATCACGCCTTCTTTGCTTTTCTTCTTGCCAATCCTTTTGCTTTCTTGGTTCTCGGCACTCAATCCACATCCTCTGGATCACACCAAACTTCCCTTTCCCACAGAAGTAGCAGGCCATTTTCCCATTCACCTGCTCCCAACACTCACAGCTAAGCCTGACACATCATGCACATGGCATCATTTGCAAACTCCCTCGCTGGGGGTGCTCATGCTGCCCTTGCTGCATTGTGCCACTTCTGCTCCATCCTGGGATTGGCACTGGCATCACTCTCCATCTCCTCATCAAAATCCTTGTCCAATCCCCTGCTACTCTGCACCTCTCGTGGCCTGGGTCTCACTGTGATTGCTGGCAGCATTGGTCGCTGGGCTGGGGCTGGAAGTCTGGATCCTGATGCTTCTGGTTGGGCCTGCATCTTGGCCAGTGCTGGTGCCGCTTCTATCCTTGTTGGTGTTGGTGTTGCTGCTGCTGCTCCTCCTTTCTTTGCTGCTGCCGTTCCCACTTTCTTGGCTGGTGCCATTCCTGTTCCCACTGCCATTCCCATTCCCGCTGCAGTGGCTGTTCCAGTGGCCATTGCCATTCCACCTGCTGTCGCCACTGCCATTGCCAATGCAGTTGGTCCAGCCAATGTGGATGCAGGTCCTGTTATGCCCTTTTTCTCGTCGAAGGTCTTTATTGCCCTCAGTTGACCTTCAATAAACTTCTGGTCCCCTGTCCTGTCTGACTTTGACCATGCTACCACAAATCCCCACAAAAAGGTATCAGCCCGGAAGATGGCCTGCACATCCTCTGTGAGAACCTCTCTTTGCCAGGCAAACAACGTTTTCTACAATTCATAAGTGCATCATTGATCTGATAGCATGCCAATCCACTCACAAGGGCCAATTCTCTTTCCTTCATCATGGCCTTGATACTTTGGTCCCAAAGTCCATTGCGGATGGATTGCTCAATTTTGCTGATCTGGCTGAGCACTTGTTGGCGTGTAACATTCATGGTTGATGAGTTGGCTGCAGCAGCAGGGTCGATGTTGAGATGAAAAAGAGTGAAACACTGGAAATCAACAATCACATGTTGTTGATCAATATACAATCAATATATACAAACAAATAATGTCCTGATTAAATGGTATCACTTGTTATCATCTGTGTTATCTATACCATGAGCAATTAGCAAACCAACACTTATATTATAATATTCCTGATGGATATGTTGTTATCCAAGGTGACAATGGGCAGCACTATCTAGTACCCCATTTTATGATTCCAGCTACCCACCAGGCAATGGAGGCCTATTGCAAGAAGGTTGAATTCAATGTACACATGGCACATGGGGGGGGTAAGATTTCCTTCTTTTCAAAGTCTCATTGCCACCAGCCTAGCTGTCTTGGCCTGATGCCATCCTTGGGCCAATGTCATCCTGTTGGCCAATGCTGTGTCTTAGCTGATGCTGTGTCTTGGCTGATGCTGTGTCTTGTTTGCCTCATCTATCCTCTCACTGATGACTTTGCAGTCTGGAAACATGACTGATACACCATACTACTACGCATTGGCCCACAACCAGCTAATGCTACCTGCTGATCCAGTAAGTGCCTTGTCCTCATTTGTATGACTGTTAGTTCATCCTGTTGCAGAAATTGACAGACAGGGAGCTGTTGAGCTGCCATGCTGAAGTGAAAGCCCTGAAAAACAACCTTGGCACCTCATACAAGGATGCCAGTCATTGTCTCTACATAGCCAAAATTGAGAATAGTGTTTAAAAGTCTGGTCCGGTCCGGTTTTTTTGATGACAACAGGGGCAACCATGGACCGGACCGGTTGCTTACATGCTCAACATTAAGGCAACTGAGGACCAGACTGGTGTAAACCGGTCCTACTCGGTTGCCTCACGGTTGCCAAACTGGTTTAAAACCAGTCCATACTTAGACTGGTCCTGACCAGTTCACAACCAGTCAGGACCAACTATTTGTACACTAATATACATGTCTCGAAGTAATATATTTTGAAAACTAGTAGTAGTAATATAAGTAAACACTACAGACAAAACCATAAATGAATGGCTAGACCATGTGGCTAGTGCTTTGGGGGGTGTATCTATATCATATATGTAGTGTCTAATCCAAGCTTAATGAAAGGATACATTGAACCATTATTGAATTACAGCTCTACAGAGTTCTCAGAGGAATGAGGAGGAAGGGTTGCTTACCATAGATGAATGGTTGTACCATTTGACTAGTGCTTTAGGAAACACATATATATAATATATATTGTATTTAATCCAAGTTTACGAAAGGATCAGTTGAGCCGTTATTGAGTTACAGTGCTACGGAGTCTTCAGAGGAATGAGGAGGAAGGGTTGCTTACCATAAATGAATGAATGTACCGTTCAACTAGTGCTTTGGGGAGCATATATATATGCTATATATAGTGTCTAATCCAGATTTACGAAAGGATGCATTCAGTCATTATTGAATTATAGTCCAATGGAGTTTTGAGAGGAATAAGGAGGAAGGGTTGCTTACCATAGATGAATGGTTGCATCGTTTGACTAGTGCTTTTGGGAGCATATATATATAATATATATTGTACTCAATCCAAGTTTACGGAAGGATTGGTTAAGCCGTTATTGAATTACAGTGCTACGGAGTTTTTAGAGGAATGAGGAGGAAGGGTGTTTACCATGAATGAACCACTGCACCATTGAACTAGTGCATTTGGGTGGATGTAGATATACTCTATACAGTGTGGAATCCTGGTTTATGGACATAGCTGTTAAGGCATTACAATCCTACAATAACTTATTTAGTCAGTGCCAGCACACAGATTACTTGTATCACATGTAATCAATTGATCACTTGCCTTAGCAACACATCAAATTATGATCAAAGACCAGTTGGAACTGGTCTTTACCCAGTCCATAATTATTTGAAAAACTATGCAACCGGCAACCGGACCAGTCCAAAACCACTGCAGCAGAACCTGCAAGACAGACCGGACCGCAGTTGGGTCCGGTTTGGTTGCCAGTTTTTTTTTTGGTCCATGCAACCGGACTTTCAAACACTAGTTGAGAAGCTGGAACAGCAAGATGTCACATTGAAGACATATGCAACCTTGAAGGAAAGGATGGAATATAATCTGAAATCATTTGAACACAGGTTCTCAGACATTTGAATCAGATCATTGTCCCATGACGACAACATGGCCGATCCCGCCGGTTCTCACAATCAGCTAGTACTGACATTGTTATTTTAGCTAGGATGAACACTGCTGTTTTGTTGATTTTGTTCATTCATACTGCCTGTGCCCATTGTGTGTCTGGTTTGCTAATGCCCATTGCCAATGCTCTTGATATATAGATATACACCCCAAAGTGTCTGTCTGCTGCCGCTGATGTTGATGTTGATGTAGATTTCTGTGCCGACCTGTCTGCTGATGCCGATGCCGATGGCTGTGACTATTTCATCAACAGTATTAGATTCTTATGGCACATCTATGCCAATGCCATTGCCATTGCTGTTGCTGATGCCGATGCTGAATACCGTGTCCAATGCTATCTCATAGGTCACCAATCTGTCTATTAACATTCTTCATAGTGTATCACAAGCAAGAATTGTAAAAGACCCATTTGGTAGGTCTGCACTACATAGAATGAATTATTGCATCATTGCCCATAGCTAGGCCATACAGTCTCCTATGCACATCTATATCAAGCATTGAAATTCACTATAGTACATGCAGCTAGGTCATACTGTTATGGCAAAGTGATGCCTGATGCCGAAGTGGGCCCCGATGACACCAATTGTCATTTGGGTTCAGGTATGTTCTTCTTTTTTCTGTATATTCAACTAACCAGACTTTCTTTTTCTTTTGTTCAGGTTCTTTCTTGTGACCATGGCCATCCAACCCCCAGCCCTGGCACAGCACCACCACCCAGCCTGCAAGTGGCTGCTCATGGGGGGAGATTGTCAAGAACCATTCCTTGCCTGATCGGAACCCACATCCGTCCGACCCTTTCCTGCACATCAAACCCAACATTTGTCTATGCCTCCCAATTTCATTCCTGGCCACCTTGCACTGCCCACACTGCTGTGCACCAGGCTGCCTTCCAAGGCTGCCATCTCTGTTGCAAATTCGACTACAGATTCCTGTGCAGCTCCCGCTAGGTAATTTATCTACGCAGTCGAGACACTGCTGCAGTCTTCATTCCTGTTCCACATTTATTCCAGACTACAGTATTTAAGCTTAGTTAGTTTCACCTTGTATTCCTCAGTTTGTATATCAACATAGACTTGACTTTAAACCTGCCAATCTAAATCTCCTTCTACTCCTACCTCAGTCTGCTAAGAGTCTGAACTCCCTTCGACTCGACCTCTAGTCTTCCTCTGAAGTTCTAATTCTCATCTGAACTTAACCCAAGTGGTGCTTTGAGGTCTGGTCCAGTCTGGTTTTTTTGCCTTTTTTGGGTGAACCGATAACTGGACCGGTTATCTATAAAAGGAAATGGCCAAATAACTGGACCAGGACTGAAAAAAACTGCAAAAAACCAACCATAACCAGTCATAACCACCTTTTTCACACGTTCCCCTACAGGATGCGAACAAAAGATTCAAAAAGTTATGCAAATCGGCCAAGAAACAAGTGAGATATCATTAAAACTGAGTTTGATATCATCAAACTTGCATTCAAAGTCGGTTTTGATGATATCTCACTCAATTCTTGACCAATTTGCTTAAATTTTTGGTCATTTTGTAGCCCCTGAATGTGGCTATGTATGGACATAGCTGAACTGGTCTAAACAGGTCTTAACCGGTTTATTTGAACTGGTTTTCTGTGGTTTTTTTGTTTAAATTTAACTAGGACTGTAACCAGCGGTCCTATATAACTGGTTATGGTCCGGTCCAGTTTCTGGTCCTTTTCCAGTCCTTAGGACTGGACCTCAAAGCACTAAACCCAAGTCCCTCCGTACTACTCCCTGCATTTACCTGCACCTCCCTGCTTCTACCTCCAAACCTTTGTCTTGAAATTAGGACACCAGACGAGGTGAAGGGCGCAGCTTCTTATAAGCTGAAGCCAAGTCCTTTCTGTTTCCCCTCCCACAGAATCCACAATGACCTGACAACCATCTGCTATCAACACCCGCAGGGTCTGATCGGATTCCAACGCGCCTTCTAGGATCAGTTCTTAACACAGATGGGGTGCTGACAGAGAGGAGGGATGGCTGCATGGCATGGCACCAACAATAGCAGCTAACAACAATGATGAGGGACAACAATGGCCAGCACAATACCAACAATGGACAATGACAACAATGACAATGATGATGGACAACAGCAATGACAAGGGACAATGACAATGACAGACAATGGCAATGAGGGACAACAATGACAACAGACAATGACAGACAATGACAATGAGGGACAACAATGACAACAGACAATGACAATGGGGGACAACAATAACAACAATAGAATGAGGGTTATTAAAGGTTAAGGCAGGGGGATAAGGTCCTGACTCACCAGGACATGGGTTCACCATCAGGAGAGGAGACTTTTGCTCACCTTGCATCACACACCTCACCTGCTCTCAAAACCTCCTCCTATATAGCTATAGTAGTCCTGTGCCCCTCATTTATTGCCTACAAGAGATCCATATAGTCAATACTTCACTCTACAGGGTAGGAACTTCACATACTCACCTAATCTCTTTGTTGCACCATGCCAGCTCATAGAACTCACTAATTGTTCTATAGACATACATACCAAGTTACTGTTGGTAGAATTACACCATATAATGGTCCTCAAGTCTGCAAAAAAGAGATGGAGGGTCAATGTAGTGAGTTGGAATGCAGTTACTCACCTACAGCCTGCAGGACTTCTAGACCTGTATATAGTGCAGAAGTAATGGTACCATAATAAAGTAAGACAGGTTCTCTCAAGTTGGAGACCATCCAGATAGGAGTTGAGGCCATAGGATACACCAGAGTGTGTGTTCAACCAAGTAGTCCCGAAAAGGCAATAAACCGAAGATAGCTCAACAGAGACTTGGCACACTGCTAATCAGAGGGCAGGAGCAGATAGAGGAAGATAATCTGCATAGGGTGCAAAAAGACCAAAGGGAATCCATGGAGGCATGGGTGAGATACATGCAAAACAATACATTCTGGAGTGTTTGATCGGGGTGGGCATTGAGACGCTTCCAATCATTGACGTCATGCTCTCCCCATTCATAAACACTTTCTTGAGCACTCTGCCTCCACTCCTTGATGGATTTGCTCCAGACTTTTTGCATCCTATGCAGCTTATCTTCCTCTATCTGCTCCTGCCCTCTGATTAGCAATGTGCCAAGTCTCTGTTGAGCTATCTTTGGTTTATTGCCTTTTCGGGACTACTTGGTTGAACACACACTCTGGTGTATCCTATGGCCTCAACTCCTATCTGGATGGTCTCCAACTTGAGAGAACCTGTCTTACTTTATTATGGTACCATTACTTCTGCACTATATACAGGTCTAGAAGTCCTGCAGGCTGTAGGTGAGTAACTGCATTCCAACTCACTACATTGACCCTCCATCTCTTTTTTGCAGACTTGAGGACCATTATATGGTGTAATTCTACCAACAGTAACTTGGTATGTATGTCTATAGAACAATTAGTGAGTTCTATGAGCTGGCATGGTGCAACAAAGAGATTAGGTGAGTATATGAAGTTCCTACCCTGTAGAGTGAAGTATTGACTATATGGATCTCTTGTAGGCAATAAACGAGGGGCACAGGACTACTATAGATATATAGGAGGAGGTTTTGAGAGCAGGTGAGGTGTGTGATGCAAGGTGAGCAAAAGTCTCCTCTCCTGATGGTGAACCCATGTCCTGGTGAGTCAGGACCTTATCCCCCTACCTTAACCTTTAATAACCCTCATTCTATTTTACTATTAGGCCTAGGAATTGAAGAAAGCGAACACTTTGGTGCCACGGATCTCACAAGGTAAGCATACCTTCTCCTGGATGCATGTACTGTTTTATGTCTCTACCAATAACTGCAGGGCCTCTAAGGGGTCTATCAGGTTGTTTATTAGGACTGTTATACCATATTCCAATGCACATTTTGTCAGGGGAAGTCCTAGGATTGCAGGTAAGTAACAACCTCTCTCCCCTCTCCATACAGGTGCATTGACAATGAGCCCCTTGTTACAATCACTCCCTACATCACTCCCTACCTCTACATACATCCCTCCACCCCTCTACATATACTTCTTTGGCTCTAGAGGGTGTGCAAGCCCAGTAGATGGTACACTGTCTCACACTCCTCTCACTCCTCCATACTTCCCTTCTTCCCCACCCCTGTACAGCCTTGCCCAGTCATGTATTGAGCTAAATAAATCATTTTAGAGTCCTGTATATGTAGTAGAACCCCTCAATAGCAAGAAGAGACCCCTGCTTATCCCTTGTTCAAGGGAGAATGTTGATTGCATGCTTAGACATAGGTGAAAATGCGAAAATAGATGTTGATAATCACTATATATACATACAGAAGTACTATATACCAAAAAAAGCGAGGGAAAGTGGTCAGGAATGAGTGGTAAGACATGCTCATTGTCAGGGATGATGAGCACGATGGTAGCCGAAGCTGTGATGCATGTTGATCAACCGTGGGAGATGTGATCAGACAGTGATCGGGGTGGGAACAGTGGCAGGAAGTTGTCCTGCACATCCCCGGAGCTATGCTTATGTGAGCATAGTGTGTATGCTGGCCTTGGTGAAGATTAAACGGTGCTTGGGGAGGGAAATAATGCCGGTGTTGGGGTTTTACAGAAATGAGCCTTATAATAGTGGGTGAGGCACCGGATCACCCACTATTATAAGACTGGGTTTGTGGGAAGATCAGGTGCCTAATCTTCCCACAAACCCTAGTGGTGATCCTGTGCCTACTATTATAAGACTCATTTCTGTAAAAACCCAACACTGGCATGATTTCCCTCTGTAAACATGATTTAATCTTCACTAAGGTAAGCCTATATAGTGTGCTCACATAAGTGGTAGGCCAAGCATATGTGGGACAGCTTTCTGCTGTCTGTTTCCCACCCAATCATCAATTGATCACCATCTCCCATGGTACATCAATAGAGATTGGCAGGGGTAACCCTAGAGTATCTTCATTGTTACCCAGGGTATAGAGAGTATTCAATGCCCTTGGGGTTATAATGAAAGGGTTTATTTCAAATAGTTTCCTGATAATGCTTAAACATGGTCCTATCTATCTTTAGTAAATATCTGAGCTTTAGCATGTTAAGAAGCACAAGGCAGTAGTCTGGTGCTATCTTTAGATCCTTTTGCCTGAATAACTCAATAGTCAGGAACCATAGAAGAAATAACCCAACTTGCACAGATGGAGAGGGTGTGTAGGCCATGGCAGAGAAGTGCCGGGAGACCCCTGAAGGGAGATGCCCACCAGTAAGCATCTGCCTATGCCCCAACCAGTGCCATGTTATTGACAGCCACATAACCTCCTCCACTAGGAAATCCTGGCAGGACGATGTGACAACACACTGAACAATAATGAACACATGCCATGCCATTGACAATGGACAATACACCACCCGCACCCAGCCCCTCAAGCAACTGCTCATGGGGTGGATTGTGGGAGGAATGACTGTGACAACTGCAACAATGAAGGGGATGACCAGGGCCAGACAAGCATGAGCATGATGGGGCTATGGGGATGAGGATGAGGAGCCTGATGATCCAATGACCTGATGCCAATGAAGGATGACCTAATGGGAAAATGAGGGGGACCACATGGCCACCACCACCACTGCACCCCCAACCACTGCCATGAGCAACTGCCCGCAGAGTGGAAGCGGGTAGCAACAAGGAAGGGGAGGGCTACCAGATGGCCACCACGACTGATGACAGGGACGATGAATGAAGGGGCCAATGAATGATGGGATGGGGGACAACAAATGATGAGTGATGATACCACATCCACCCCAGCACTCATGACAACCATGGGTGACACACCACCCACACCCTCGCTGCATCACCACCACAACCATTCACCCACCCTCCCTGACATTTCATGCAGGTTTAATTTTCATTGTATATAGACTGTAGCTTGTTAATAATAGGTATCTCTGGTGTATTTAATTTTATAGACATAATACATGCATTATACAGTACAATTATGAGATATGCAAGGCAAAAACCACAGTGTATATACATGGTGTTGCACCTGTGGTGTTCCATGACAAACCATGGTAAAAACCTGTCACCACAGTTGCAGTGTTAGAATCAGTGCAGTGTTAGCAGGTGCGGGTGGGGTGTGTGAAAATTTACCCACAATGTAACCTGCACCATAACGATACCATCTTGTCATGTTTGGCCACCTTGGGAAAATAATGCTTGTAGTGAGAATGGAAAAATGACTTTGACCCAAATAATTCAATAATGTTGGTCTTGTTGGTTGTTCAATCATCCAGGTGTTTGCTTTCACCATTTCTTCATAGGTTTGGAATGCAGTAAGAAAAGCCTTGTATTTTTGATATGCGAGTTGAAGAGAGACATCACCTGTACCGGTCAATGAACTTGGTATTCTGAGAATAGTGATGAGCTGCTGTTTAAAAGGAAAAATAAAGATTGAGGAAGAGGCTGGCAAGAGTGAATTGGAATTCAGAGTTGGAGCAAGATTTGGTGTCTGATCAGCCACCTAAAAGTGGAGACTCAACAAATAAATTCCTATAAGAGCAAATAAAATTTACAATGAGAAGCTTCAAGATAAATTGGTGGTTTAAAACCACCCAATCAACCTCTCCATCTTCTTCAATAACAGACTCATATTGACCTTGGACATTCCAAAGTTCTTTCTTATATACAAATACATGCTGATTTTGCTCTAGACTTTGTCTTAAGACCAATTTAAAATTTAAAACTGTTAAGAACTGATCCTAGAAGGCATGTCAGAATCTGATCAGACCCTGTGGGTGATGATAGTGGAAGGTTGTCAGGTTGTGGTGGATTCTGCAGAGGAGAAACAGAAAGGACTTGGCTTCAGCTTGTAAGAAGCTGTGCCACCTCGTCTGTTGTCCTAATTTCAAGACAAAGGTTTGGAGGTAGAAGCAGGGAAGTGCAGGTAAATGTGGGAAGGAGTACAGAGGGACTTGGGTTAAGTTCAGATGAGATTAGAACTTCAGAGGGAGATAGAGGTTGAGCCAAATGGAGTTCAGACTCTTAGAGAACTGAGGTAGGAGTAGAAGGAGATTTAGATTGGCAGGTTTAAAGTCAAGTCTATGTCAATATATGAACTGAGGAATACAAGGCAAAACTAACTAAGCTTAAATACTGTAGTCTGGAATAAAGGCAGAACAGAAACAGAAACTGCAGCAGTGTCTTGACTGCATAGATAAATTACCTAGCAGGAGCCACACAGGAATCTGTAGTCAAATTTGCAAAAGAGATGGCAGCCTTGGGAAGGCAGCCATGGGTGCTGTACAAGGCGGCCTGGTGCACAGCAGTGTGGGCAGTGCAAGGTGGCCAGGAACAAAAGTGGGAGGAGTAGACAAATGTCGGGTTCAATGTGCAGAAAAGGGTCAGACAGATACGGGTTCCGATTGGGCGAGGAACAGTTCTTGACAAAAACTAAAGCAATGTACTGTTGACTGGTGAGTATGAGTTTCCAAGGTTCTTGAGGATGGGTGTGAGATGGTTGTTGACCTCATGCTTGAGCACCATATAAGGCTTGGACTCATTGGGATTACCATGCATTGTATAAACATGGACCTTGCCTACAACCTTGCCCTGCCAGTCATCAACATCCATGTGGTCACCAAAATTATAAAATTTCTGAGTGCATGGCCACATAAGATGCCACCTGTGGTATGAGACACTCCATGTTGACCAGGAGGGCTGTGAGGAGGGCTCACCATAGAAACATCTGACCTATTTTAAATTAACCCATATATTAAATAAACAAGTATACCTACCATTTGCTGGCTGGTCACCGACTACATTATTCCTGTCATCAGTCATTATAATATCTAATACATGTAGAGGTATATGATACAAATTAAAGATTGAAAACAAGTTACACTTACCCAGGTCAGCTAAAATACTGACAGCAGTGGTGGCCATAGTGTTGGTGGTGGTGTCATGTGAGGCAGTCAGGCCACTGGTGGCAGTGATGGCAGTGACCGTGGTGTCCATGGGCCTCCTGGCTGTGGTGGCGGTAGTGGTAGTGGCAGTGGCAGTAGTGGCAGTGGTGGTGGCCATGCCCATGGTGGTGGTAGTGGTGGTGGGAGTTCTTTATACTGCCCCACATATTCCTGGATGAATCCTAGTTATCCCTACCACAGACATTGTTCACCAAATGTTGCATTCCTAGCTGTTTTTCCTCCAGTGGAATTCCTGGTTCAGTCCTGGTATATTCCTGGTAAATCAGGCTCTTTCTCATACTATTCCAGGAATTCCCCAGGACTTGGACTCTCAGGAATCTGGGGGGACTGACCAGGAATCCTGTAAGAGTAACCAGGACTCTGTAAGAGTAACCAGGACTCTGTAAGAGTAACCAGGACTCTGTAAGAGTAACCAGGACTCTGTAAGAGTAACCAGGACTCTGTAGGACTAATCAGGACTCTGTAGGACTAATCAGGACTGACCAGGACTGACCAGGAATCCTGGAGAAATTGTCATACTCAGTAGAGTGAAAAATATATAAATACTTACAAGGGGAATTGAACCCTGGGTCTGACAGACACAATTTCATGCCACAATTAACCACTACACCACAAGGTCTTATTAGTTGCATTGTATTTAGCTACCCAAGTACCACTCTACACTGTTTCTATATTATAAATATAAATATATATTCAAAAACACAATTAACATCAATTGGGTTTGAACCCAGGACCTTAGGTAATCAAATTATCAGTAGGTGCTGGTAACCACTAGACCATTGGGTCTTATACACCTCAGGTAAGTCAGTCCCTATCTTACATTGGTGTTCAGCACCTTCTGAAGCTTACCAATGCACAGCCCTCATCAATACCAACCATTGCTCACATCAACCACAACCACGACCACCCCCTGTCACCTCTCCCACCAAATCACACCTCCACCATGCCCAACACCTGCTGCTCTGGCATGAAGACCCATATCAAGACCAAGAAGGCCAATCTGGTCCCCTCTGGCACCCATAAGTGTGCCACGTCACAAGTTGACAATGACCACATGGCCAAGAAACAACACAAAGGAGTGAAGAAGGGGGTGAAGGGAGGGGAGGAGGAGGAGGAAGGAGAGAAAAAGCAAAGAAAATGGGGGTCCACTAGGTAAGAATCCCCCACTCACCCTCGTCTTTGCTAACTGCCTTCTCCTGCTGCAGAAAAACCTTGAACAACAAAGCCGAGGAGGTCGCCGCTGCGGCAGAGCCCTCTACACTAACAAAGTAAGTAAATATTTTTTCTTTTCTCTTTTTACTGACATCTAAAAAATAGGACTGAGCTCACTCTCAAGTGGAGCAGTGTCACCATTGCTCCACCCCCTTGTCCATGGATTCCAACCACCACCACCCTTCCACCCCAGCCTGCCTTGAAGGTTCAAGGCTGTCTCCAGCTATAAGGGCAACCTAAGCCTCTAGCAAAGGGAAATCCGAAGTTAAAATTATACTACATAATACAGGCATTGGGGACACACCTAGCAAAGGGAAATCCGAAGAGAAAACTCTAAGGATCCCCTTGCTGATGCCCAGTATATGTGAAGATGACAAAAATCAAATATAACCTAAAAATAGAAAAAGGCGGAGATAGGCAGATCAAGGCCACCGAATGACATCATACCAAGGGGTATGTGTCGGAGGGGGTACTCCACCTCTAAATATAAAAGTGTCAACATGTACAAACATGATAGCAAGGGAAAATTAGTAATAAAATCTGGAAAAATCATAGAAAATGAAGAATAGAAGGAAATGAGGTGGGGAAAAATATAGGACAAACATAAAAAATAGGAAAAACACACAGGGCACCCCCCTAGTCCCCTTACATCACCCCCTCTCTAAGATGCATCACCCCGATGCATTCGAAATCGCATACGACCAAAGTCCATGACTTGAATGCGACGCAGTGCAGCAGTGTGCCGTCGGTGGAATTCCTTGATTAACTGAGGGGCATTTACATCAGACTCTTCGACCCATGAGTTCTCCTCATACCCATAACCCTTCCAATGTACCAAATACTGGAGTTTTCCTCGACGCAAATGGCTGTCCAAGATTGACTCGACTTCGTATTGGGGTTCTCCCTCGATCACTGTAGGTGGTGGTGGTGGGTGTGAATGGCATCCCGGGAATGGATCTGGGGGAGCTGGAAGCAGTTTGACAACATGGAAGATGGGGTGGAGTCTGGACATGGAGGCTGGGAGGTGTAGACGATAGGCATGCATTCCAACACACTTGACAATGGGGAAAGGTCCCAAGAAGCGATGAGCGAGTTTCTTGGATGGACATGTAGTGGAGATGTCACTGGAGTCAAGATAAACTCGATCACCAACCTTGTACTGAGGGGTCGGGGAATGGCGCTGGTTGTAAAATCGCGCCATGTCATCCTTCGCCCTTGCTAAGGCTGCCCTTGCCTCCTCCAAGCTATCCCGCATGCATTCTGTGAACTCATTCACTGTCTTGATGTGTGAGGGAGTTTGGCGAGGTTCAAATCCCATGCGTGGATGTCGTCCAGTGTCTAAGAGGAAAGGGGTCTGTTGAGTGGAAGCATGGACATGGTTGTTGTATCCGAACTCGGCCAAAGGAAGGAGATCATCCCAATCGTCCTGGCGTTCATTGACAAAGAGGCGGATGTACTGCTCCAGTTCCTGGTTGACTCGCTCTGTCTGGCCATCAGTTTGTGGGTGATAAGCGGTTGAAGCGAGGAGTTTGATCCCCAGGAGTCAGTACAGCTCACGAGTGAACTCTGCCATGAACTGAGGGCCACAATCCGAGAGGAAGGCACCAGGAAGTCCATGTAATTTCCACACGTGGTGGAGGTAGAGTCGAGCAGCACCTAGGGCACTGACAGTGGTGTGAGTGGGAATGAAGTGAGCGCATTTTCCCACTGAGTCAACTGTGCACATCACCGCATCAAACCCGTTTGACTCTGGCAATTCCACCACAAAGTCGACGCTGACGACATCCCAATGACTCTCTGGAACAGGAAGAGGGTGTAGCTCACCAATAGGCTTGTGATGAGGAACCTTGGTGCATAAGCAAAGGTCACAAGTGCGACAATACTGACCAATGAGCCGTGACATTTGTGGCCACCAATAGTTCCGTGAAGTGAGCTCCAAGGTCTTCCAGCGTCCAGGGTGGCCAGCAATCTGTGAGTCATGGTGTTGGGATATGATGCGCCGGTGGAGGTCTGGGTCATTGGGAACATAGATGCGATCCCTGAAATACAACAAGTCCTCCTTTTCAGCCCACTCTGCCGCACGTAAGGAAAGGGTCGATCCCTTCCTCAGTTCTTTAACAGCTCGCGTGACAACATCCTCATGTAAACCGCTCCGGTTTGTGCGACGAATGTCACGTAGGATGTCCCGCTCCTCGCCCTGGGGTGCAATGCCTTCCAGTGCCCGAATGGTGAACAGGTCTGGCTGCAACAGCACAATGTTTTGGTTGTCACCACTGCCATCCCCATGGTCTGCACATCGGGATAGGGCATCGGTCTTCCCCATGCTGCAACCCAGACAGTGGTGCAAGGAGAAGTCGAATCTGGATAGATACAGGGACCAACGAGCTTGACGACGGTTCAATTTCTTGGCCATCATGAAGTACTCAAGGTTCTTGTGATCCGTCCAAATTTCCACCTTGTGTTGAGCACCCTCGAGGAAGTGTCGCCACTCCTCAAGCGCACACATTATCGCCAACATCTCCTTGTCATGGATCTCATAGTTTCTCTCTACAGCACTGAGGCTCTTGGAGTAGAACGCAACAGGATGCCACTTCTGGTCCTCCGGAGACTGCTGAGACAACACGGCGCCCATCACAAAGTCAGAACTGTCGGCTTCTACACGAAAAGGACGTGAATCATCAGCAAAGGTAAGGATCGGAGTGGAAGTGACCATCTCCTTAAGCTTTTCGAATGCCTCCTGTTGTGCATTATCCCACCTCCATGCCTCCTTTCCTGTCAAGTTGAACAGTGGTCGTACATGATGTGAGAAATCCTTGATAAAACGCTGATAGAAATTGATGAAGCCCAGGAAAGACTGCACCTCCTTCTTGTTCGTGGGCGTTGGCCAAGCTGTGACCCCATTTACCTTGATAGGATCCATCTCCACTTGACCCTCCGAGATAATCAGGCTGAGGTACTCGATCTTGGTCCTTTCGAACTCGCATTTGTCCTGACAAAGGTAGAGTTTGTACCGTCGAAGTCGCTCTAGGACGAGGCGCGTGATGCGACGGTGCTCTTCAACCGTGCAAGTGAAGATGAGGATGTCGTCGAGATAGATGCAGACAACGCCTTCAAGGATGAGGTCATGGAAGATGTCGTTCATCATGGTCTGAAAGGTGGCAGGGCTATTAGTAGTAGTTGGAGCATGGAATGCAGCATTAAACGCCGCATTTGTGAGTTGGTTCTCGTCACAGAGTGAAGCAGCTTCATACCAAGCAAGGATATCATCGTCCGCTGGGCGCCCTTCCAACATCTGTGCAATCTGGTCCTGAATTTCTCGGTTGAGCCCCCATTGGAACTTCACCACCACTGGTAACCCACTCCCATATCCTGCCATGTCCACCAAATCCTTGAACTCATCGATATAGTCGTCCACGGATCGACGTCCCTGGTGGTAAGCGGATGACTCAAGTCGTGTCACTGCTCGGTGGCATTCATTGAGGGGGCAGAAGTGGCGTACGAACTCAGCTCAAAAGTCACCCCAAGTGGAGAAAGGTAGAGAACCGAGTTCTTTAGTTTGACGTAGGATACAGTCCACATAGAGATAGGCACATTCAGATTTCATGTATGTGAAGGCCCAATAAATTTTTGCAGCCTCATCGACGAATTGATGTGACTGGAGACTAATGTATAACTCACAGGAATTAAGGAATGCACATCCCTGCGCACATGCACCATTAAATTCGGCGGGGGGGGACGGTTTGATCTGGGCATGTTCCTTAGTGGACGCGTTTGGCAAAACGTCGTTGTTGGGTGCGCTTGGAGTCGTGAAGGGGGAACTATTAGTCATAGGGTTAGCCTGGAGGGTCCTAACGAAGTTTTCAATCGTAGATTTAAGCGAGTCGATTTGCGCATGCATTCCGGAAACATCGCTTTCAAGCGCGTCGAAGCGTTCTGATGCATCCATGTCGCTAGAGAGCGCGTTTGGCGAAAATGGCAGCGTAATAAAGGCGAGATTATCTGGAACGGTGTGTAGGGACTCTGTGGAGCTTTGGGAAGTGTCATCCAGTCTGTACCTGCCTATCTTGGGCAGCGCGTTCGCGATTTTCGGGCCTTAGGGGAGAGTTTTCTACTATAAGGGCAACCTAAGCCTCTAGCAAAGGGAAATCCGAAGTTAAAATTATACTACATAATACAGGCATTGGGGACACACATAGCAAAGGGAAATCCAAAGAGAAAACTCTAAGGATCCCCTTGCTGATGCCCAGTATATGTGAAGACGACAAAAATCAAATATAACCTAAAAATAGAAAAAGGCGGAGATAGGCGGATCAAGGCCGCCGAATGACATCATACCAAGGGGTATGTGTCGGAAGGGGTACTCCGCCTCTAAATATAAAAGTGTCAACATGTACAAACATGATAGCAAGGGAAAATTAGTAATAAAATCCGGAAAAATCATAGAAAATGAAGAATAGAAGGAAATGAGGTGGGGAAAAATATAGGACGAACATAAAAAATAGGAAAAACACACAGGGCACCCCCCTAGTCCCCTTACACCAGCACTCTGAGGCCCAGGATGACAACTCTTCAATGGATGAGACCAGCAGCAAGGGAGCAACAACAGAGGCGATGACTCCTTGATGGATGAGACCAGCAGCAAGGGCAGCAACAACAGAGGCAACAATGAGGAAAACGAGGGTGCCAACAACAACACCAACAAGGACAGCAACAGCAACAGCAACAAGGACAAGCAGGAATGCAGCAACAACAGTGAAGAGAGTGACCCACCAAGAAGGGCTGGGGCAACAAGGGCAACAACCTGAGAAGGACGAGGATGGCAACAACAAGGACAAACAGACAAAGATGACGAGCAGCAGGGGCAACAAGGGCAAGAAGGGCAATAGCAACAATGACAATGACAAGCAGACAAAGACAAACAGCAACAGCAAGACCAACGATGGGAACAAGTGGGACCAGGAGCAGCAGTGGGGACAACACCACAGCCACACCAAAAGCCACCACTGACAAGAAGGACAGCAAGGGCAGCACCACAACCACCACCACCACCACCACTGCCGCTGCCACCACTGCCATGACCACCATGACCACCACCACCACTGCAACCACCACCACCACAACCACCACAACCATGACCACCAACAACAATGCTGCCATGACCATAACCACTGCCACTAACACCACCACCAACAAGAAGGGTGGCAAGGGCAACATGATCAACCAACACCACCACTGAGAATGGTAAGTTTGATTTGTACTATATAATTTATGTAGACTGTATAATTATTGTAAATAGATGGTGATGATGAAATGGTAGAAGGAAATGTGAACAATGTGGAAGAATTGAGGAATGATGGTAAGTCTATTTTAATTCATTATCTTTTGTTTATTGACTTCTCTTTTTCTATTAACAGATATTCAGATGATGAGTCTGCCTACAAGTCCATCTCAAAACCTCTGAGGAGCTTCCCAAACAACTGGGGGTTTTACCCATGGTTGTGCCCTGGGCAACACGTTCAATATCGCTGATGCTCCCAACTATAAAATGGATCTCGATCTCACACTCTCGATTTCTGGCAAGGTCTACATTTATGAGTCTGGTTCTGACCTCACCAATTTGGACCCCAACATGGTCAAACCCCAGTGCATCATCAAGACTGATGTTTCTCGAACAAGTGCTCCTGTCCTTGCCCACATGGCCCACAAATATACACCAATCCACAGTATGTTCCATCAATTTTGGCATTGATAATTTGATGATCATTATTTAGAATCTGGGATGTGCATCCACACCTACGAACAGAATGAATGGATGATCAAAGGCAAGTACAACACCGCAGCTGATCACAATGAAGAAATCTTGTGGACAAAGATCAATAAGGAGTATATGTTACCAATGTTCCTCATGAGTAATAGACTCTGTTTGAATGACTTTTTATTTATGTTTTGGGATAGGAAAGGGATGAACCTCAGGAGAATATCATTTCCTCTGTGACAGTTGCCATCATGATCATCCATTGTTGCTCTGCTTCTGCTAGCATCCAATCTGTGGAACATTCTCCATCCATTGATTCTTTGTCATATTCAACTGAACTTATGGTTCATTTGGATATTCCATCTCATCTCACCAATTGCAGCCAATGCTCTCTCTGCCACTCATATGCCAAGTCCAAGGCATTTCTCACTGCAGTTCCCATCTTGGACAAGAAGTGGAAGGACCATGAATTGCTATATGAGTGGAAGCCAACTCAAGATCAAGTTATCAAAACAATGCAGTCCAAAACATTTTGGCACGAGTCCATTTGCAAGTATTTCTCTCATGTTTCAGCATATCCAGAGATGGTCTCATGGTTGGAGGATGCTAAAGATGCTCCATCTGACCTTGAGGTTTGGAAGGTTGAGAAAGGGCAATATGGGTTTGCTGATCTTGATGCATGGTTGAGGAATGATGGAAATGGTTTGATGTTGGATGGGTTGAAGAAGGAAAAGAAAAGTAAGAAGGGGAAGGAAAAGGAAAGGAGTCCAGTGAAGGAAAAGACAGAAAAAAGATCTCATAAGGCTAATAATGGAAAGATGATATTCCATTGGTTATATTGATCAAGGGATTCAACATCTATGAGGATTGCCCAGTACTTGCTGGCAAATGCACACAGTGTGATGTGACATATTATGCTGATCACAAACGTGCACCTATGGAGGAGAGAGAGAGGAAATATTCTCATGTTTATCTGAACAGTGCCAGATATCTCAAAGCTGGCCAAAATATATGGGTGGACCAGAGATTTTCTCATGCTGTCATAAGTGGGGTATACCACTTTCATGCATCTGTTGCCTCCTATGCAGAGTATTGGAATGATGGCATCTGGAAACAACAACTGGGAGATTCAGGGAAATTGTCACGTTGACAAATATGGCATACCTTTGTCCAGGAGTCTATTTGATCCATCACAAACTCTTGGATGGGATTGCATTGGATCAGGTCACAAAAAAGCATTCTCTATCCTGGGTGACAGGGGTATCATCAGAGCTGCAGATAATCATTGCTGCTCTGAATGTACTCAAACATACAAACAATGGGCAGATTCATTCTCCCTATTTGATCCTGCTGCCACAGTTGGAATGGATGAGAATGGTTTGGTTCCAGAACTTGAAGTTGATGTGGGAGATATTGAAGAAACTCCTTTGAATTCTCTTCCCACCCAACTCCCTATTACATAGAGTTTTCAGTTGGGTCTGGTTTTTTGACCTGAAAATCAACAACTGCAACTGCAACCAGTCAGAGAAATTCTTGATTTCTTACAACTGCAACTGCAACCCAACCAGTTGCAGCCAGTTGCAACTGGAAATTTGACTGGCAACTGGTAGCAACTGATGTTATTTTTACTCAACTGATCAAGGTCCAGTTGGGTTGCAGTTGTTTTGCAGTTGCTGCAACTGGACCTTGAATCTCTACTATTATGACTCAAAGTGATGGCAATGCAGATGTAAGGATGGTGGTGGTTGATGGTATTGTTGTTGGCCCTAATGTGCATTTATTTTATTTTATTTTATTTTATTCTCTTTTGTTGATGATGGGTAACAACTGTAATAGTTTTGTGCTTTTGATAATTGTGAAAAGGAACTTGCAAACTCTTGAGGAGGTGTGTTTTGTGAGATACATCAAAACCAGCTTGGTGCACAATGTCATATCCATGATTGCACCAATCTGAAGGTAGCTGGAACCAAAGCCTGCTGGAGCCATCAGGAGCTGTGGAAGAATCATATTCAGCAACACAAGAATCAAACATTGCCTGGTGCACACAGAATTTTCCAGCAGCCATATACCCAGCCTTGGTTTCAGGCTCATCAAGCTTCTATGCAATGACATGATGAGCCTGCAGGAGAAGAACCAGAAAGAAAAAACTACTTTTCCCCTTCTCAATTTTACTGTGTGGAAACAATCTGTGCTCCATGTGGTGTTGTGATTGCATGGGCCAAATTTGCAAAATTGGAGTCATCTACAAACATTCTGGCATTTGTGGAATCAGTATTTCCTACAGAAGAGTCAAGGCCTGATTACATTTGCATTGACAAATCTTCACACTGCAATTTCAAATGGCAGCTGGGGCCAGATTTGGCAACCTACCACATGGTTTATAGTAGACTCCTATCACTACATCAACCACCAAACTTCTGATTACATGTGCAGAAAATGGTGCAATCCTGCACCATTGGATGGGTCTGCTCCAAACTTGGTCATTGTGGAAACAGACCCAGATGGAAACAACTACTACAAATGTGCCTTAAATACACAGGTAAGTAACTATCAAAATGATGACTTTGTTGCTGATGAACCAATGATACAGGCATGTGAACAGCTTAATGCATGGCTTGGAGGATTTGAAAATATATTGAAGAGAATGGTTCCAGGTAATTTTGATTGGTTCCTGCATACAATGTTATTCTACCATACCAGACATGTGATTGACAAACAAAACAGGAAAGATAAGAAGGATCAGGCTAGTGATTCAGAAAGAGATGATTAGGAGAAAAAAATGATGAGGAGTGCTTGTACTATCAACTAGTTTACCTAACTTATGCTGACAAATATACTTGGTACTTGGTTCTCTACACATTACTTCAAAATTTTACCAGGACTATACCAGGAATACCAGGACTCCACCAGGACTCCACCAGGGATTACCCCTTCACCCCTGGTACTTCGAACCCCCTTCTCACCTCTGATATCTCAAAATTTCACCAGGACTCTACCAGGAAGACCAGGACTCCACCAGGACTCCACCAGGAATCCTGGTAGTTCCTTACTCACTTGATTCTTTACAACATTGCCAGGAAGACCAGGACTTCACCAGGAATCCACCAGGAATCCTGGTAATTCCTTACTCACTTGATTCTTTACAACTTTGCCAGGAAGACCAGGACTTCACCAGGAATCCACCAGGAATCCTGGTAATCCTACGTGTGTTTACCAGTCCTACCAGGAATCCACCAGGAATCTGCCAGGAATCCCACCAGTCCCCTAGAACTACCAGGATTCTTCCAGGACTATGTGGGGCAGTGTAAAGTTCAGGGTGGTGGCCATGGTGCTGGGGACAGAAGTGGTGGGGGCAGCCTCATTGTCATTCACCTCGTTGTTGTCAGCACCCTTGTTGTATTTGTTGTTCTTGTTGTCCTTGTTATTGTTGTCGCCATCATCATTGCCTTGGTTGTTGTTATTGTTGTCGCTGTTGTTGTCACTGTTGGTCTCATTGTTGTCCTCATTGTTGTCCTCATTGTTGTCCTTGTTGTTGTCCTTGTTGTTGTCCTTGTTGTTGTACTCATTGCCCTGGTTGTTGTCATTGTTGTTCTCCTTGTCCTTGTTGTCCTCATTGCCCTGGTTGTTGTTGTTGTTGTCCTCCTTGTCCTCCTCATCCTCCTCATCCTCCTCATCCTCCTCATCCTCCTCATCCTCCTCATCCTCCTTGTCCTCCTCATCTTCCTCATCCTCCTTGTCTTCCTCATCCTCCTTGTCCTCCTTGTCCTCATTGCCCAAGTTAGTGTCGTCCTTCTTCTTCTTGTCATCCTTCTTCTTCTTCTTGTCATCCTTCTTCTTCTTCTTGTCATCCTTCTTCTTCTTCTTGTCATCCTTCTTCTTGTTGTTCTCCTCATCATCTGTGGTGGTGGTGGTGGTGATGCTGGTGCTGGTCATTGTGGTGGTCTCACTGGTGGTGTCATTCATCTCATTTTCGCCTCCGGTGTTGTCATCGCTTTTGTTGTCACTCCCAGTGCTGTCCTTGTGGTGTGGCTTGAGTTTGGTCTTGCAGCATTGCCTCGAGGTTGCCTGAGTAAAGAGAGGGGGGATGGTGGCACCACCGGTCTTGGCTCACTTCAGAAGGGCAACAGCGATGCCACTGCATTCAAGCAGGGCTTCCATTCTAAATATAACATCATTAGTAAGATAAAAGTAAAACAAAAACAAAAACAAAAATGAACTGGAAAGAAAATGAAAAGCAAAAGAAAAGAGTAAAAAGAAAAAAAAAACCACTCACCTGGTGAGATGAGATGGCTCTTGGGCAGCTGCATCCTCAGCGGCTCGCATAGTGGAAGCTTTTTGACTACAAAGACTTTGTGAGCAACAGTAGGGGGAGGGCGGCAATACATACTTTTGTTTGTTTGTTTTTGCCCTTCTTGGGCTTCAGTTCCTCCCCTTTCCTCTTCTTCCCTTTCTCAATCCCCTTTTTGGTTGTGTTCTCATCTGATTTCTTCTTCTTCTTGGCTTTTGCAGCCTTGTCATCAACTGTGGAGATGGTGCGCTTATGGCCAGCATGGGTCATTGTAGCAGTGGAAGTGGGGGGCAAAGCAGCCCTCTTGTGGCTGCTACAGGTCTTGGATGTTGAAGCATGGGTGGAGGGCATGTCAGTGGCAAGAGTGTCAGGTTGTAGTGCTGTGAGCGAGGGAGGATGTGGTGGGGGATGTAGTGGGATGGTGGGAAGAATCAATGCCATGTCACCAGAGTATTCCCATTGTTTCAATAATAGAATGTAACTAATAATAGACCTTATCTAATCAGCCTGGCTGACATGACATGTAGCATTGGTTGCAATGGCTGCTTGGTGTAATGGTATTGCACATCAAAACTTTCCCACATGCTTATAAGATCACTGGTTCGAGTCCTGTTCCTTGCATCATTTTGCTAAGCTCAAATGGTCAGTTCAGATGTATGTGGACTGTCCTTGCTGGTCCTTGCTGGTCCTTGCTGTCTGATCTTGGATGTGGATGGCTGAAATCTGTGGAATCAGAGTAAACAGTGTGGAATCCGAGCTAGTCCGTGCAGATCTGTGCAGACTGTCTGCCCCTGTTGCATAACTACAACTGTTCATTAGATGGGTTGTAAATCTGTGTAGAGTCTGTGCAATTATGCATGGATCTGCACAGAACATATGGGGTAGTGTAAAGACCTCAGTAAAGTGCATGGTGCTCTAGGCTTATCACCAAGATTGGGTGGACACAGTATTGACAATGTAAATGTACATGTACAGTGGCAATCATAAGGGTTTAAGGAAAGAGATGAGTAGAACCTTCTACTTATGGCACATGACATACTGCCATCCCCTACATCCTTGGGTTGTATCTCCACAGCCTCCTCTTCCTCATCCACTCCTGCAGCCATGGCCATGGCCCCGACCTTGGTTAGTGGGGCTCTCAGCCTGGGCTAGAGTGCTGCTTGTGGCAGTAGGGACCAGGCCCAACCAGTCGGGGATCTTTAGGAAGGGGCATGCATGGGCAGGGTGTGTGTTGGATTTACACCACACACAGTCGACAATGCATCTGTCAATGGTGAGCATGTGCATGCCAACCCAGTAGTATTGCTGATGGACAGAAGCAAGGAACTCCTCATGAAGGAGAGGGTTGGAGGAGAGGGGTTGACCAGTGAGTTGCCAGATGGGCACATGGATGCCTTGAGCATTGTTTGATTCGATATAGGTGATCTCAAACAAGGTTGTCACCTTGTAGGCATGGTCAGAGCAGGATCCAGTGACACCAAAGGTGGCTAGGCACTTATCCACAATGGCTTGGAAGCATGGGTTATGCCAGAGGAGTGCTTTGATTTTCCCTAACACATTACACTTCGCCGCATCCCCCTCCTGGACTACATCTCCAAAAATATTCATGATAACCCATGATTAGAGGCTAGAGTCAAATGGAAGCACACTGAAGGTGAGTTCAGGGTGAACAGCAAACATCTGATGCCAGACCAGGTATTCCTTGAGTTCCTGGGGAGCTCCTCCCAGAACCATGGTCCAGGTGTGCTCAAAGTCATGCTTCTGGTTTGCTGAACTTATCACTCCCCCACAGAGTCCTGGAGGAGTCCTGGTAGTCCTACCAGGAAGACCAGGAATCCAGTGGGACTCACCAGGACTCCAGTGGGACTTACCAGGACTCACCAGGAATCCAGTGGGACTCACAAGGATTCCTGGTACATTACAGTATCCTAAAGTCAAACCATAATGGAAAGTCAATTTGAGATATCTTACAAGTTTCAAGTGCTTCGGACTTCATGAATTTCACAAAGTACCTACAAAATAAACTTGTTCAGAGCAGGGATTGAACTCTAAACCTCATGATCAAGAATCACATGACAAACCAAACAAGTGTGCTCAACCAGTTGAGCCACAGGAGAATTATTAGCTGTCAATATAAAGTGTATTTATATCCTCAAACTCAAACTTAGGTATTTCTCTCTCAAAGCTCACAATTAAGATCAAATAAAATTTATTAACTACATCCCCCATGTTGGATGCGAGGGATACACCATCAACTACATTAAAAAAAACCTCCCCCACACAAGGTGCAAGGGGGAGTCCTACAAATATATACATATAACACTAATCTCCCACCATGTCAAACATGAGGGGAGCACTACAATTATAAAGAAAAAGAAAGAAAAACCCCTCACCCATGTAAAATGCAGGCGAGGGGGAAGGTATTACCATAAATAAAAAATGAAAAAAATGCCCCATGCAAAATGCGGGGGCGGCCTGGTGAGCATATCATCATGTGTACATCCTGGGCGCATGGGCCCCACTCCTGTCCTTCCTGTCTGCCATCCCTGTCCTCGCCATCCTCGTGGTCATGCCCTTCATCATTGTCCTGGTGGCTCATGGGTCATGCCTGTTGTCCTGTCCCCATTGTCCTGGGTGCCAGGCCTTCATTATCGCCATCCTTGTTGTTGCCATCCTGGGTGTCATTTCCATGCTGCTCCTGGTTGCCGTGCCCTTCCTGGTCATCTAAATAAAGAATTTCCAAAGAAATCAGAACCTGCACCTACAAATAAATCTGAAAATATATAACACTAAATAATGCTAAAATTAACAAAGGTAGTATAACCACTATTTTAGATTCATGAGAATTTAAATAAGATTGTTTCTGACCATTAGGTGTTGTTAAGAATACAAGACTAATTAATCTAAAACTATAAAATGCTGTTATACCTGCTGTTATTGATCCTAAAATAAATGTTAAGACTATAGGTCCTTAACTCAGCCTTGGCTTCATTTCTCACAGTTGGAGGCTTTCCAACTGTATCAGTATTGCACTAGGAGGCTTTCCTAGTGTATCGGGCTCTGGCCTTCACTTGGGTACTTCCTCAAGTTGTTATGGCTATCCATACTCAGAGGCTTTCTGAGTAGACTGTTGGTTCGTGTATCACAGTTGGAGGCTTTCCAACTGTCAAGTTCGAGTTATCACAGCTAGGGGCTTCCTAAGCTGTCAAGTGTTCTGGTTGAGTCTAAGACCATTGATTGAATTAGGTCAAGCTAAGGAATACAGACAGTATTACAGTAGCTTATATACATTTCAGAGATATCTATCGTCCAATCAGAATACAAGATCCTTGTCAAGTAATAATAGAAGGAACAATAGAACAATAAGCCTCATGCCGAGCATGAGGCATCCGATGTCACGGACCCTATGTCAAGGGTCCAATGTCAAGGAATGCTGCGGCGCAGCATGTCGATCAGTGGGAGTTAAATGTCCAAGGGTCTCCCGTCAGAGTGAGTCGAGTCGAACTGGTTCTGGAAAAATAAAGTACCTGGTCTTGCCGGCATACCTCTGGCTGTCATCGGTTATGATAATAAAATCATAACAATAAATGCATACATACCAGTAAAACTATATTGACCCAAAGCTAATTCTAAAATTAAATCTTTACTAAAGAATCTGGTTAGATAAGGTGTAGCTAATAAACTAAAAGATCCCACTAACATAACTGATGCTTTGAAGGCAAATGCTTTACCAATTCAGCTAAAGGTGTTAATTCTATTCCTTATTTATTATATATTTAATTAATCTACATCTTATTTAGGGTTTATATTGTTATAAAAACTAAATTAGGATTATACAAATGTCTCTCAATTCTACATGTTCTATGATCATTGCCATCCTGGTCGTTGTTGCTATCCTGGTCATTGTTGCCATCCTGGTCATTGTTGCTATCCTGGTCATTGTTGCCATCCTGGTTGTTGTTGCCATCCTGGTTATCATTTCCATGCTGCTCCTGGTCACCGTGCCCTTCCTGGTCTTCATTGCCATCCTGGCCATCTCCTGCCATTGTGTTCCCTGGTGCTGTTGTCCTGTCATCATTGTGTGGTTGTCTCTGTCCTTGCACCCCCTTCAACTGCTCACAGCAGTGGAGCTGGGTGCTGGGTCATGCTTGTCCTCCTGGCTTTGCTGTTGCTGTCCTCATTGTTGCTGTCCCTGTCATTGTCCTGGCTGTCCTGCCTCATCATCATCATTCCCACCCCATTGTCCTTGTCCTTGTCCTTGTCCATTGTCCTCCCTGTCCCATCATTTTTGTGGTCATCTGTTGTAGGACCCAAGAGACATTGATGTCTCTTGGGCCTTTTTTGTCTCCCTGTCAGTACCTGCACTCTCGCACCCCCCATTGTAAGGGGACTAGGGGGGTGCCCTGTGTGTTTTTCCTATTTTTTATGTTCGTCCTATATTTTTCCCCACCTCATTTCCTTCTATTCTTCGTTTTCTATGATTTTTCCGGATTTTATTACTAATTTTCCCTTGCTATCATGTTTGTACATGTTGACACTTTTATATTTAGAGGTGGAGTACCCCTTCCGACACATACCCCTTGGTATGATGTCATTCGGCGGCCTTGATCCACCTATCTCTGCCTTTTTCTATTTTTAGGTTATATTTGATTTTTGTCGTCTTCACATATACTGGGCATCAGCAAGGGGATCCTTAGAGTTTTCTCTTTGGATTTCCCTTTGCTAGGTGTGTCCCCAATGCCTGTATTATGTAGTATAATTTTAACTTCGGATTTCCCTTTGCTAGAGGCTTAGGTTGCCCTTATAGTAGAAAACTCTCCCCTAAGGCCCGAAAATCGCGAATGCGCTGCCCAAGATAGGCAGGTATGGACTGGATGATGCTTCCCAAAGCTCCACAGAGTCCCTACACACCGTTCCAGATAATCTCGCCTTTATTACGCTGCCATTTTCGCCAAACGCGCTCCCTAGTGACATGGACGCATCAGAATGCTTCAACGCGCTTGAAAGCGATGTTTCCGGAATGCACGCGCAAATCGACTCGCTTAAATCTATGATTGAAAACTTCGTTAGGACCCTCCAGGCTAACCCTACAACTAATAGTTCCCCCTTCACGACTCCAAGCACACCCAACAACGATGTTTTGCTAAACACATCCACTAAGGAATGTGCCCAGATCAAACCGTCCCCCCCCACCAAATTTAATGGTGCACGTGCGCAGGGACATGCATTCCTTAATTCCTGTGAGTTATACATTAGTCTCCAGTCACATCAATTCGTCGATGAGGCTGCAAAAATTTATTGGGCCTTCACATACATGAAATCTGAATGTGCCTATCTCTATGTGGACCGTATCCTACGTCAAACTAAAGAACTTGGTTCTCTACCTTTCTCCACTTGGGGTGACTTTTGAGCTGAGTTTGTACACCACTTCTGCCCCCTCAATGAATGCCACCGAGCAGTGACACAACTTGAGTCATCTGCTTACCACCAGGGACGTCGATCCGTGGATGACTATATCGATGAGTTCAAGGATTTGGTGGACATGGCAGGATATGGGAGTGGGTTACCAGTGGTGGTGAAGTTCTGACGGGGGCTCAACCGAGAAATTCAGGACCAGATTGCACAGATGTTGGAAGGGCGCCCAGCGGACGATGATATCCTTGCTTGGTATGAAGCTGCTTCACTCTGTGACGAGAACCGACTCACAAATGCGGCATTTAATGCTGCATTCCATGCTCCAACTACCACTCATACACCCTACACCTTCAATCGAAGCCTCCCCTGCCCTAACCCCATTCCTGTTTGTCAAACTCCCACACCAGCTGTCAATGTCCCAGTACCAATGGATGTTGATGCAGCCCGCAGCCGTGCACGTAAGTTGGATCTCTGCTACCATTGTGGGGAACCTGGACACAGGGCTGGAGCGTGTCCCCATCATCAGGATATCCGCATGCTCACCCCCGAGGGACGAGACGAACTCCTGCAAGATTTGTTGGCGCTTGTAGATGTTGAGGAAGCGAAGGATCAAGTTGCAGAGGAGATTAAGTTGGAAGTTGTAGAGGAGCAGGATTTTCCTATTTGCAGCGAGTGAATCGTACGCCCTCACTGCCTGTCCATAACCGCTTTGAAGTCTTGTCAGTTGAATCCCTGGAGAATGAATCCATTTCTGTGACTGCTCCCCTCTCTGACCCTTCGAAGTTGGCTAAAGACGTACCTGCTCTCCCCATCTCTCCTTCTACTCCACATCCCAAAATTAAATCATGGGAGCATAAACTACCATGCAAGTATATTGTGGCATCCACTCCCTCTGCACATTCCTTAAACCTAGCCATCTAACTGCAGACAACCAACACTGGACAGATACTTGGTGTCTCTGCGCTCCTGGTCTCTGGTGCGACTGGTCTCTTCATTGATCCCCATCTGGTACAACAACATCGTCTAAATACTCGCTCACTCTCACGTCCGATATCTGTATATAATGTGGATGGATCCCCAAATGAAGCTGGTGCCATCCGAGAGGTTGCAGACCTGGTTCTCCGTTACAAAGATCATAGTGAGTGTGCCCTTTTTGCTGTCACTCAATTAGGAAAGCAGAAGGTGATTTTGGGATATCCATGGCTTCGAGACCATAACCCAGAGGTCGACTGGCGCACTGGGGAGGTTACCATGAGCCGATGTCCATCCCGCTGTCGGACGTGTTTCACAGAAGCCAGGCAAGAACGTCATGGACAGAAGGCAGCAATACGATGAACTCAGAAGTGTCATGCTGGACCCCTGCCTATACCGGAAGTGGAATTGGAAGGGGTTCCTGATCTAATGCCAGACTCGGATGATGATGATGAGGACCCAGAGGAAGTGGAGGAGGGTGATCGGATCTTCTACACTGCGATTCGCTCATCGCATGAGGTGTGTGCCACATCGAACATATCCCAATGCCTCGCCGAGGCCTTCCACAAAAACAATGCTGCTAAATCCTCTACTAACTCCTTACTCCCTCATCTCCATGAGTTTGAAGACGTGTTCTCCAAGGAGTCATTCGACTCTCTTCCTGCGCGTAAGCCATGGGATCACGCGATCGAACTCACCCCCGGCGCAACCCCTTCATCCTGCAAGGTCTATCCTCTCTCTCCGGAAGAACAACGGCAGCTTGACCAGTTCATCGACGAGCACCTGGCCTCTGGACGTATTCGACCATCAAAGTCACCCATGGCCTCTCCCTTTTTCTTTGTCAAGAAGAAGGATGGCTCACTTCGACCGGTTCAAGACTACAGAAGGCTCAACAATATCACAGTCAAAAATCGCTACCCACTACCCCTCATCTCCAAACTCGTAAACCAGCTCCGTGGAGCCCGATACTTCACCAAGCTCGATGTCCGTTAGGGCTATAATAATGTGAGGATAAAGGAGGGAGATGAGTGGAAGGCAGCCTTTCGTACCAACCGTGGTCTTTTTGAACCGCTTGTCATGTTCTTTGGCCTTACTAATAGCCCTGCCACCTTTCAGACCATGATGAATGACATCTTCCATGACCTCATCCTCAAAGGCATTGTCTGCATCTATCTCGACGACATCCTCATCTTCACTCGCATGGTTGAAGAACACTGTCGCATCACGCACCTCGTCCTAGAGCGACTTCGACGGTACAAACTCTACCTTCATCAGGACAAATGCGAGTTCGAAAGGACCAAGATCGAGTACCTCAGCCTTATTATCTCGGAGGGTCAAGTGGAGATGGATCCTATCAAGGTAAATGGGGTCACAGCTTGGCCGACACCCACGAACAAGAAGGAGGTGCAGTCTTTCCTGGGCTTCATCAATTTCTATCAGTGTTTTATCAAGGATTTCTCACATCATGCACGACCACTGTTTGACTTGACAGGAAAGGAGGCATGGAGGTGGGATAATGCACAACAGGAGGCATTCGAAAAGCTTAAGGAGATGGTCACTTCTGCTCCGATCCTTACCTTTGCTGACGATTCGCGTCCTTTTTGTGTAGAAGCCGACAGTTCTGACTTTGCGACGGGCACCGTGTTGTCTCAGCAGTCTCCGGAGGACCAGAAGTGGCATCCTGTTGCATTCTACTCCAAAAGCCTTAGTGCTGTAGAGAGAAACTACGAGATCCATGACAAGGAGATGTTGGTGATAATGCGTGTGCTTGAGGAGTGGCGACACTTCCTCGAGGGTGCTCAACACAAGGTGGAAATTTGGACGGATCACAAGAACCTTGAGTACTTCATGATGGCCAAGAAATTGAACCGTCGTCAAGCTCGTTGGTCCCTGTATCTATCTAGATTCGACTTCTCCTTACACCACTGTCCGGGTTGCAGCATGGGGAAGACCGATGCCCTATCCCGATGTGCAGACCATGGGGATGGCAGCGGTGACAACCAAAACATTGTGCTGTTGCAGCCAGACCTGTTCACCATTCGGGCACTGGAAGGCATTGCACCCCAGGGCGAGGAGCGGGACATCCTACGTGACATTCGTCGCGCAAACCGTAGCGGTTTACATGAGGATGTTGTCGCGCAAGCTGTTAAAGAACTGAGGAAGGGATCGACCCTTTCCTTACGTGCGGCAGAGTGGGCTGAAAAGGAGGACTTGTTGTATTTCAGGGATCGTATCTATGTTCCCAATGACCCAGACCTTCGCCGGCGCATCATATCCCAACACCATGACTCACAGATTGCTGGCCACCCCGGACGCTGGAAGACCTTGGAGCTCACCTCACGGAACTATTGGTGGCCACAAATGTCGCAGCTCATTGGTCAGTATTGTCGCACTTGTGACCTTTGCTTATGCACCAAGGTTCCTCGTTGCAAGCCTATTGGTGAGCTACACCCTCTTCCTGTTCCAGAGAGTCGTTGGGATGTTGTCAGCGTTGACTTTGTGGTGGAATTGCCAGAGTCAAACGGGTTTGATGTGGTGATGTGCACAGTTGACTCAGTGGGAAAATGCACTCACTTCATTCCCACTCACACCACTGTCAGTGCCCTAGGTGCCGCTCGACTCTACCTCCACCACGTGTGGAAATTACATGGACTTCCTGGTGCCTTCCTCTCGGATTGTGGCCCTCAGTTCATGGCAGAGTTCACTCATGAGCTGTACCAACTCCTGGGGATCAAACTCCTCGCTTCAACCGCTTATCACCCACAAACTGATGGCCAGATGGAGCGAGTCAACCAGGAACTGGAGCAGTACATCCACCTCTTTGTCAATGAACGCCAGGACGATTGGGATGATCTCCTTCCTTTGGCCGAGTTTGGATACAACAACCATGTCCATGCTTCCACTCAACAGACCCCTTTCCTCTTAGACACTGGACGACATCCACGCATGGGATTTGAACCTCACCAAACTCCCTCACACATCGAGACAGTAAATGAGTTCACAGAACACATGAGGGATAGCTTGGAGGAGGCAAGGGCAGCCTTAGCAAAGGCAAAGGATGACATGGCGCAATTTTACAACCAACGGCACTCCCCAACCCCTCAGTACAAGGTTGGTGATCGAGTTTATCTTGACTCCAGTGACATCTCCACTACACGTCCATCCAAGAAACTCGCTCATCGCTTCTTGGGACCTTTCCCCATTGTCAAGTGCATTGGAACACATGCCTATCATCTACGCCTCCCAGCCTCCATGTCCAGACTCCATCCCATCTTCCATGTCATCAAACTGCTTCCAGCTCCCCCAGATCCGTTCCCGGGATGCCATTCACACCCACCACCACCACCTACAGTGATCGAGGGAGAACCCCAATATGAAGTCGAGTCAATCTTGGACAGCCATTTGCGTCGAGGAAAACTCCAGTATTTGGTACATTGGAAGGGTTATGGGTATGAGGAGAACTCATGGGTCGAAGAGTCTGATGTAAATGCCCCTCGGTTAATCAAGGAATTCCACCGACGGCACACTGCTGCACCGCGTCGCATTCAAGTCACGGACTTTGGTCATATATGGTTTTGAATGCATCGGGGCAATGCATCTTAGAGAGGGGGTGATGTAAGGGGACTAGGGGGGTGCCCTGTGTGTTTTTCCTATTTTTTATGTTCATCCTATATTTTTCCCCACCTCATTTCCTTCTATTCTTCATTTTCTATGATTTTTCCAGATTTTATTACTAATTTTCCCTTGCTATCATGTTTGTACATGTTGACACTTTTATATTTAGAGGCGGAGTACCCCTTCCGACACATACCCCTTGGTATGATGTCATTCGGTGGCCTTGATCCGCCTATCTCCACCTTTTTCTATTTTAGGTTATATTTGATTTTTGTCGTCTTCACATATACTGGGCATCAGCAAGGGGATCCTTAGAGTTTTCTCTTTGGATTTCCCTTTGCTAGAGGCTTAGGTTGCCCTTATACCCATCCACCCTGCGAGCAGTTGCCTGCAGTGGTTATGGGGGGTGCTGGGTGTCATTGGTGTCTCCCCTAATTGTTGTCATTCCACCCATCGTCCACCCTACGAGCAGTGGCTCATAGGGCTGGGGTGGGTGCTGTCATTGTTCCCTGCCATCGTCATCACCATTAGCAGCTGCTCTCCCAAATGTGAGCAGTTGCTCGCACTGGCAGGAGCAGGTGCTGTGTCATGGTTTTGTCATTGTTCCTCATCTGGTGGTTTGGGGGTCATCATGCTGCTACAGTATAGATATAACCTATAATTAATGAAAATATGTGTTAGCTTAAAGAAAACATGAGAAAAGAAAAAAGAAAAAACTCACCTGGGCCCATTTCATGTGTGATGTGGTTGGTATCTGTTGTGTGCTGGCATGGGACCCATGGCAGTGGGGTGTTCAGGGGGCAGTGGTGGCAGCAGGACGTGGGAGGGAGGCATCATCGTCGAGTGGTGGTGCCAGTGGTGGTGGTGGTTGGTGATGATTGATGATGAGCTGGCATCATCGTTGGTGACATGGCTGTGTTGATTTGTCATCACAGCCATGGCGGTACATAGAGAGATAAAACTATTTACCTTTAGTCTAATGGTTATATTGCTGCCTTAATTGTACTTTATCATGTGACTATGAGGGTTCAATCCCTGCAGTAGCCACTGATTTTTCAGTCAATTATATAAGCAACTCAGACAGTCCTAGGACAGTCTGAGGACTCAGCTCAGACTGGACTTCTAGTTTGGCAGGACTTTCAGCCAAAAAAGTCCAAGCAAAGTCCAAGCAAAGTCCTAGGACTGTCCAAGTGTCTGAGTGGAGTCCACTCAGATTGGAGGGGGGGGAGTGTAAAGACCTCAATGAGAAACCATAAAAATTCAAAAGAAAACTAATATTAATCAAAAAAGAATGAAACAAACAAAAAAAAACTTACCTGGGGCCCAAACAACAATGTACGTTGTTTGGGCCCATTTCCTGTGCATTGTGGCATGGTTGTTGTTGGATAGAGGGGTGGCAGTTGGTAATGGCATGGTGGCAGTGGCAGTGAGAGAAAGGAGGGAGGGAGGGAGGTGGAGGGGGCATTGTCAATAGTGGTGGTGGTGGTTGAATGATGAGCTGGCAACGTTGATGATGTGGCTGTATGCTTTGTCATACACAGCCACTTGATGTGGTACTTAGATCAACTTATGTTGTATATTAGAATGGCACTATGGTCTAATGGTATACTGCACCTGTTTAATTCAACCCTGAGGTCCTGGGTTCAATCCTCAAAGGTTTCCTTTTTAATAGTAAGGACTCCTGGTTAAATCCCAGTGGATTCCTGGTAGAGTCCCCCTAGAGTCCTGGTGGAGTCTTGGTGGATTCCTTGTACAGGAGTCCTGGGGATTTCCAGGAATTCCTCCTGGAAGAGTGTAATTTACCAGGAATCAACCAGGAATCCCTCTGGAATGGAAAGAGTCAGGAATATATATTAGAGTGACAAATGGCTGGAACATTGGTTCCCAATAATCCTCCAGGATTCCTCCAGGAATACATGGGGGAGTACAAAGACCTCTAATTGGTCATGATGGAAGAGACTATGCATTGTAACAGCCAATGACCATGCTCGATCAATAGATCGCCTGCAGAACCATGTCTTGAGTTGCCAATAGTAATAAGAATGCAAGTAAATATAGGTGTTAATGTATTTTTAAATTTCAGTTTACCTTTCGACATGCAATGATAGCCTCTTGCAATGTTTTCTTCTCAACATCAGTCAGAGACTTGTTAGACACTTTACTAGGGAAAACTGCTTCAGCCTCTGGAAAGGTTTCAAACCATTTTTCAAAGAGGGTCTCCCAAAATGGCTGAAATAGTGAGCTTCCACCTTTCTGTGCAACAAGATACGCATCTTTTTGGCCTGTGAGAAAGCTGAACTGTTCGATTGTGGTCCATTCCTTTGGTGCCATCTAGATTAATGCCACCAGGGTCAGCTACTCAATTGGAAGTTTATGTTAATCAGAGGGCACACCATGTATTAGTGCTAGTTGTTGATAAGTGGGTTTTTTTCTCTTTGACTCAGACCCTTTTCCTGAACCTCAGCTATTCAGTGATGCATCACCTAGGTGCACTACATTTCCCCTCAGACATTGGAGCAGCCTTGACAGCTGAACAATTTTTTTCTCCTTAATGCATTAAGTATGCTTGTGTTGAATGTTGAACCTTTTCCATTCAGCAATGCATCACCCCAAGTCAAGGACCAATCAGAGGCTGCTAAACACCATGTACATCATGGCCTTGAATGATTTTCTTCTACTTCATGCATTATGCTCCTGACCTTTGCAATTCAGTGATGCATCACCCTGAGTCAAGCACCAATCAGAGGCTGCCAAACACTGCAGACATTATGGCTTTCATCCAGAAGTGTCATTGTCTGGCAATTCAAATTATGTAATTCACTTCCTTCAAAGGTCATTGAATGCCACCAGTTATTAATTCATTGAGAACTGGGTTCCCACATATTACTGTCACAGTTTATAATGTCAATGCTATTGATCCTCAACTCCATCTACCATTTATCCTTTTCTTGTCCCTCATCCTTCAACCTACTATGACTGAAATCATCAAAGATGTTGAAGCATCCATGAACAATGGGGATGCCCTAACCTCTCTGCAAGCACTCATGTCTGCTCTCATGCTAAGTGGCAGAGGTACATCTGCCTTACAACTCCTCTGGATGCTGTTTACATCATTGTGTAGACATTTCTCTCCATTTTAAAATCTTCCCCTGAACTGTCAAGCACACAGAAAAATTTGTCCATCAATCCAACAAGGATGACAAAGGTTAGTCTCTCATATGCCCAGGATTTGCTTGGTAATCCTGAAACCATCCATCAGTCTGAGTCAAAAACTCTATCCTACCAATGGTCTAAAATATGTATGTGAAATCAACTGGCCATTCTAAAAGGCAGTGACTGACTTGACCCACTTAGCGCTCTCTCTGACAGATGCAAGAGTACCTCAGATGCATATGCTGGTAGAATTGCTGTTGAAGAATAGAATGAAGCTTGTTTTAGTTTCACCAAATTTCATAGTCTTACCAATTAAAACCTTCTCTGTGATTCCCTCAAGCTCATGTATGCATACATGGAAATGAATCCATCAGGAAGAATCTTCAGGGATATAACTACTATGTTGACTTTCCCCTGTTATACTGTGCTACATAGTTCAATATAGCAACCAAAAGACTGGTAGCTTGCACAGACTTCCTTAAACCTTTCCTGATGTCTTGTCACTGCAACCCTGTGAATACAACCAGAAACCCTATGATTACAAGATAACAGTTATTAGCAACTTGTCAGTTATCAGGTGGGACAGATCATCACCAAACTACTAAACATGCCCAAAGCACTACCCGCATTGTTTCAATACATCGCAACGACTGCACACTTCCAAGCTACTTTCAGGGAGTTTACAAACCTCACGGGAACATAACATGCGATGAACACACTGATAGGTCCACCTAGTGTTATAAGGTCTGTAACCACTCACAGCAGTTCCGCATCAATCTCCCATGACACTCAGAACCCTTTGAACACCTTTGAGCCTCATGAAACGCTCCCGAACAGGCTTCGAGCGGCCTCGCGCTACCTCGATCCCCCTCGATCCCCCTCGAATGATATAGGAACACTTTGGACGCGCTTGGCCACCATCATCATGGCCTCTGGCACTCTTACTACATGCTGATGAGTCATAGCAAGGCTGACCAAGCTATTTGGCCACCGACTGAGCACGCGCGAGATGACTAAGGACATGATGAGGCAAATTTCAAATGTTTAGATGGTTTGTAATGACATAGGACGAGTACATTTCGCACATATCAGGACTCCGGAGATTTAATGCTTATCTTTTATTGTTTTACTCAGTGATAGAGGTTTATCTTTTATCCTAGACTTCACCTCATGTAGGCCTCATGTTCTCCTTACCCTTTTTGGTAGTACCTCTTCAGAACTTATTTAAACTTGTAATAGTTACTCACTTAAAAAGGAAGAAAGAGATCGTCTTACTTCACTATAGTCTGATTTAAGAGTTCAGCTCTTGAGTCCAAGCCTCTCGTCTAGCCCGAAGTTCTGCAAATCATTGCAAACTTCCTCGAAACTTCGTATTAGCCCTCGAACCCTTCATCCGTCGTATATCGTTATCACCCCTCGTCACTATCATTGCTGCCCCACTCACATATTCCTTCTACACACTTCGTAAAACCATCTATACCATTCCCAATTACCTCGAACATCTCCTATAACCCTTGAACCTTATTGGTCTCCCTCGAACTTACATCGAGAGGTCTCGCGCCCCTTCGAACATTCTCGAAACCCTTTGTACCCACTCGGACGTCTTACACCTCCATCGGGTTGGATTCGGTGACTTTTAGTACCACCTCGCACCCTTCCTCTAACTCGTGTTATACCATCCAAGGCCATTTTAGTAGGTTTTGTTTGGGGTTTCCAGGTCGAGCATATCATTTTGGAGCCCACTGCGAGGGGTTTCTAAATCATTTCATCGCCTAATCCATCTCGAATCTCCCGGCTTAGGCCAACACAAGCTAGAAACCTACAGATTGACACTCGTCATGCCTTCAAATCTCTTGAACAATCGGGAGATATTCTTATACCTGTTTCCAAAGCAGAATCGACTCATCGTCGGCTATTCCCTTCACCAATATCATCACCCTCAACATCATCTTCTACTTCTTCATCTTCGTCATCCACATCTTCATTCATCCTTCCAACCACTTCAACTCCTCTACCATCATTCACACAAGTTTTAACTCCCACTCCTAGAAACATCGCATTCATGACTATGCAAGCAACGATGCCAGCTCGTGGTCATTCCACAGCTCCGAAATTCGACCCTACCCAGCCATGAGAACTTCGCAGATACTTTAACAAACTCGAATTGCTTTTCTCCACATGCAATGTCACAAACTCAGAGGATATGAAGAAGCATGCTTGTCGCTACCTTGATATTGACACTTCCGAACTCTGGGAATCGATTCCAGAATACGATGCCGGCATTTTGTTCCAGCACTTTTGCATCGCAATTCACAAACTTTACCCCAGTTCAGAAGACGATCACAAGTGGTGTATCTCCGATATGGACAAGTTAGTTGGCGAGCAACTACGCATCGGCATCTTCAACACGAATGATCTCAGATTGTATTTCCGAGCCTTTTATAACATTACGAAATTCCTGTCAACTAAAAACAGAATCTCAGAAGCAGAGCAGAGCAGAGCGTTCGTTCGAGGATTCCAACCTGGATTGTGGATGCGCATTGCTCGACGACTCGAGCTTAAGTATCCTGACCATTACCCAGACGACCCCTACCCACTTGATCACATCCACGAAGCTGCAAAGTTTGTCTTAGCTGGATCAAACTCCTCAGACACCTCTTCCCTACTCAGCTCAAACTCGGCAACCTCGTCATCGGCAGCGACCACCTCGACATCAGCACCTCAGATCAAATCGGAAGACCTTTCAGCTATCTTTGAAAAGTTTGCAACTACTCTCGTCATGGCTCTAGCAGGTTCAAAAATGTCTAACCCACCTCGTGCTAACAATGGCCTTCGACCTGAACAAATCAAAGCTCTGGTTTGCATCTTTTGCGGTCTCGCCACACATTTTATTAGCAACTGTTTGGTTTGCCAGTCCTATATTAACAAAGGAAAGTGTAAGAAGAACGCTGAAGGAAAGGTAGTTCTCCCTAACATCCCCGGCTGCTACATCAAGGAACACGTCGATGAGTGGCTTCAATGAAACCCACAGGTCTTCCCTCATGTATAACATTGCATCTTCAATATCATCGACACCACTACCTAGAGGTATGTATCAGGTATCGGAAGTATCTAACACAGCAGATGATCACATCGCAAAGCTCGAGGAAGAACTATTCGCCTTACAAAGTGGTAGACCGTATGCTCGAACTGATCATAACATGTCTGCAGCACAACCCCATCCTTCGAACCTGGTCCCACCTACTCCAGTCCAGCCAACGACTGCTCCACGTGCTCTGGTACCTTCCACTTCGTCTACGGCAACCAATCCTCCAACATCGACCTCAGCATCGGCTACCAAATCCAGTCCAACCTCGCCACCTATCATTCACCCATATGCCGCCGCTAAAGAGAACTTGTACCTCCCACCTCACAAATGAAACTTCGCATCGACTGGTAAAGGTAAAGGTAAAGAAGGCCCATTGCACCATATCCAAGCTCCAATTCACAAGGACAAGATCATGGAAGACATTTTCACTCATTCGATGAAGACTCCTATTATCACACTAACATCCGAAGAATTACTCTCGGTAGCACTGGAGGTTCGAACTAAATGGAAAGAACAGGTCACAACACGACACGTTCAGCAAACCGATAACGCGATGAACATCCTTGATGATGACGTCTACGTACTCAACAATCCTTATGAGACTTATATTAACAGTCTGCGCCCTGGTGACATTCTGGAACCTTTCATCGTCGCAAAGGAATCTCACGCAATTAGATCGGTCATTATAAATGTCAATGGTAGAAACCCAGTCGAGAGTGTCGTCGACCCAGGTTCCTCAATCATCGCAATGTCGGAAGAGGTTTGTCACAAACTCGGTCTCGCCTACGACCCTTCAATCTGCATTCCTCTACAATCAGCAAACGGCGGTATCGATGAAAGTCTCGGTTTAGTGCGCAATGTTCCTTGTGAAGTTGGCACCATCATGCTATACATGCAAATTCATATTATTTGCGACCCAGCATACGACATTTTATTTGGACACCCTTTCGAAGTTCTCACTGAGAGTACAGTGAAGAACTATTGGAACAAATCGCAGACAATTACCATCCTCGATCCAAACTCGACACGATCGTGTACCATTCCAATGATCCCTCGATCAAATCAATGTCGAAAAGTAGTTCGAAAGGATTTTCAGAGTTAGAGGATCAACTTTCGGAGGCTGATCAGTGCACTTTCATTATTTCCTACAACCATTCTAATCCTTCTATTACTATTGAGTACACTGCAGACATTCCCAATATTGACTCCTCGAACACTTCGAACTACTATTCCTTTTCTTCGATCATTGTGAACTTATATTTAACAGCTAGCGAACAGTATGCAACATATTTATCGACCTCAATGGCAACCCCTATGCAATCTTCTTCTATCTATTCCCCTTCCAATATCTTGACATTCGACTCTCTCTATCCAACACTCGCCACTTCAAAGAAGAAGTACGAGCCTGTCACACAGAAGATTCGACCTGTCATCGCCGACCTTCCCGATCGCTTTCGCATCATTCGCAAGATCACTGGTGATCCACTTGAACATATGCCAAAACTCAATCCTCGTCCCCCACCTTTCTCTCCCACCCCTCGATATTCACTCCAATGCAAGGCCATCATCGACAGGAATCATCCAGGTGATTTCCTATGGCCCAAAGAATGAAATCTCATGCACGACTTCATTCAAAACCACAAAACTGGCTTCGCATGGACTGACAATGAACGAGGTAGCTTCCAACCAGACTTCTTCCCCCCAATTGAATTCCCAGTCATCCCTCACACCCCTTGGGTCGAGCAAAACATCCCGATTCCCCCCGGCATTTACAAAGAAGTCTGCGATATTATCAAGAAAAAGCTCGAAGCCGGTGTCTACAAACACTCAAACTCTTTGTATCGATCACGATGGTTCGGCATCATGAAGAAAGACGGCAAAGCCCTCCGACTCGTCCACAGCCTCGAACCTTTGAACAAGGTTACGATCCAGCACTCAGGCGTCGTTCCCATCCCTGAGCACTTAGCAGAGCAGTTCGGCGGATGATTGTGCGGTGGAATGCTCGACCTCTTCGTAGTGTTTGACAAAAGGAAAGTCGCCGAATCTTCTCGCAATCTAATGATGTTCCAGACACCCTTCGGTGCACTTCGCATTGTCACCCTTCCGATGGGTTGGACAAACTCAGTCCCGATCATGCATGATGATGTCACACATATCCTACAACCTGAAATACCCTACATCACGATCCCCTACATCGACGACGTTCCAATCAAAGGCCTGAAGTCTCAATACCAACTTCGTGGTGGTGCCTACGAGACAATTCCAGAGAATCCCGTGATTCGAAGGTTCATCTGGGAGCACTTCAAGAACCTCAACAGGGTGATTCAGCACATGAAGTATTGCGGAGGGATGTTTTCAGGCCCAAAGCTCTTTCTCTGTGTTCCCAAAATAATTGTTCTAGGTCATCGTTGCAACATCGAAGGTCGTATGGTCGACCCAACATGCATCGAAGCAGTCAGCAATTGGGGACCTTGTCGATCGCTCACTGAAGTCAAAGTGTTCTTAGAAACAATCAGAGTTTGTCGTATCTTTATTCGAAACTTCGCTCACCAAGCCACAGCTCTAATCCACCTCACTCGAAAAGATGTTCCTTTTGAGTTTGGACCGAGCCAAATCACCGCACAGGAAGACTTAAAGCAAGCCCTTATCACCTCGCCAGCCATTCGCGCCATCAACTATTCGTCCAATGCACCAGTCATACTATCAGTCGACACTTCGCACATCACCATCGGCTTTTTCCTTGCCTAATGCGACCCCGACAATCTTCGAAAGCACTATTATAGCTGATTCGGTTCCATTACGCTCAACGACCGTGAATCTCGATTTTTGCAACCAAAGCTCGAACTCTATGGACTTTATCGAGCCCTTGGTGCCCTTCGACTTTATATTATCGGCATTCGCAATCTTATCATCGAAGTTGACGCGAGGTACATCAAAGGCATGTTATCGAACCCCAATATCGCACCCAGTGCTAGTATAAACCATTGGATTGTTTTGATACTCACCTTTCACTTCACCCTCGTCCATGTTGCAGGAACCCATCACGGTCCCAATGGACTCTTGCGACGTCCACCACAAACCAAAGACAGCCAGCTCGATAATGAAGAAGACTTCAGAGACTGGATAGATCGACTTCACGGCTTTGTACACCAGATAAACCCAATATTGACTCAGCCATTCTCCTGCCAACAACAACTGACACTTGCCCTCTCCTCCAATATCGCTCAGCAGAACGAAGTTACCTATGAAGGCATCCCATGAAGTATCAACGCGAAAAAGGATGACACATGACTACTTCATGTTCGAAAGTGGTTAGGTGACTTGGTACGACCTCTCGATCTATCAGATGCAGAATATGCTACCTTCATCTGATATTGCACCAAATTCTTTATAGATTCAGGCAAACTATGGAGAAAAGACTCCCACAGCACTCACAAAATTGTCGCCATCCCCGAACGCCACCTCGAAATCATTCGTGCAGCTCACGACGACATCGGACACAAGATGGTGTTTGCTACAAAGTCCCTGATCACTTTGCGATTCTGGTGGCCCAACATGAAGGCTGACATCACCTGGTATATTCAAACATGCCATCTCTGCCAGGTTTGTCAGATGCAAAACCTTCTAATTCCCCCCATAGTCACGATGCCAGCTCCTCTATTTGGCAAAGTTTACATCAACACTATGCAAATGCCTCCATCAGCTGGATTCAAGTACATTGTCCAAGGCCGATGTTTGCTCTCGACATATCCAGAGTGGCGAAAGCTTCGATGCGAGAACGCGACAACCCTCGGCGACTGGATTTTGGAAGATATCATTTGTCGATGGGGCTCTCTTTACGAGATTGTTAGCGACAACGGAAGCGCTTTCATTGCTGCGATTGAGTATCTCTCCAAGCGCTACCATATTAACCACGTTCACATTAGTGGTTATAACTCTTGCGCTAACGGACTCATTGAACGAAGCCACTTCGACGTTCGCCAATCACTATTCAAAGCCATTGATGGAGACCAAAGCAAATGGTCGAACGGAGCACACTCAGTCTTTTGGGCAGAACGAGTTATGGTTCATAAACGTATGGGTTGCTCCCCTTACTTCATTATTACAGGATCGCACCCCCTCATTCCCCTCGATATCTCCGAAGCCACCTACTTGCAACCCCCTCCCACTTCAATCCTCTCGACTACTGACCTAATCGCCAGATGTGCCATCACCCTACAGAAGAGATCCTCAGACCTCGAAGTCCTTCATTCAAAAGTCTTTTTGGCACGGCTCGAAGCTGCAAAGCGCTTTGAACAAGTTCACCAGCGAATGATTTGTGATTACGACTTCGCGAAAGGTGACCTCGTTCTACTTCAAAACACACAGATTGAGAAATCATTCAATTGAAAGATGCGTGCACAATACCTATAGTGTTTGAAAGTCCGGTTGCATGGACCGAAAAAAAACCAGCAACTGAACTGGACCCAACCGCGGTCCGGTCTGTCTTGCAGGTTCTGCCGCAGCGGTTGTGGACCGGTCCAGTTGCCGGTTGCATAGAGTTTTTCAAATAATTATGGACCGGGTAAAGACCGGTTCCAACCAGTCTTTGATCATAATTTGATGTGTTGCTAAGGCAAGTGATCAATTGATTACATGTGATACAAGTAATCTGTGTGCTGGCACTGACTAAATAAGTTATTGTAGGATTGTAATGCCTTAACAGCTATGTCCATAAACCAGGATTCCACACTGTATAGAGTATATCTACATCCACCCAAATGCACTAGTTCAATGGTGCAGTGGTTCATTCATGGTAAACACCCTTCCTCCTCATTCCTCTGAAAACTCCATAGCACTGTAATTCAATAACGGCTTAACCGATTCTTTCGTAAACTTGGATTAAGTACAATATATATTATATATATATGCTCCCAAAAGCACTAGTCAAACGATGCAACCATTCATCTATGGTAAGCAACCCTTCCTCCTTATTCCTCTCAAAACTCCGTCGGACTATAATTCAATAATGACTGAATGCATCTCCTCGTAAATCTGGATTAGACACTATATATAGCATATATATATGCTCCCCAAAGCACTAGTTGAACGGTACAGTCATTCATTTATGGTAAGCAACCCTTCCTCCTCATTCCTCTGAAGACTCCGTAGCACTGTAACTCAATAACGGCTCAACCGATCCTTTCATAAACCTGGATTAAATACAATATATATTATATATATGTGCTCCCTAAAGCACTAGTCAAACGGTACAACCATTCATCTATGGTAAGCAACCCTTCCTCCTCATTCCTCTGAGAACTCTGTAGAACTGTAATTCAATAATGGTTCAATGTATCCTTTCATTAAGCTTGGATTAGACACTACATATATGATATAGATACACCCCCCAAAGCACTAGCCACATGGTCTAGCCATTCATTTATGGTTTTGTCTGTAGTGTTTACTTATATTACTACTACTAGTTTTCAAAATATATTACTTCGAGACATGTATATTAGTGTACAAATAGTCGGTCCTGACCGGTTGTGAACTGGTCAGGACCAGTCTAAGTATGGACCAGCTTTAAACCAGTTTGGCAACCGTGAGGCAACCGAGTAGGACCAGTTTACACCAGTCTGGTCCTCAGTTGCCTTGATGTTGAGCATGTAAGCAACCGGTCTGGTCCACGGTTGCCCCTGTTGTTGTCAAAAAAACCGGACCGGACTGGACTTTTAAACACTAGATACCTAGGCCCACTCAAAATTATGGTGGTGCTTATATCCTTTGCAAATTAGATGGCTCCGTACTTCATCGACCCGTCGCCGCATTCTGACTCCTTCCCTATCTCACCAGAAAGTCCATCCCTCTTCCCCCGAACTTCCTCGACATTGACTCAAACCATCTCGAAGGACTTCAAAAGACTTCAGACGTTGACTCCGACATAGACAAACATTTTCCAGATATCGAACCCAACTAGCTATTCTTTTCCTTTGTCTCAAACATTGAACTTATAACTTTGTTCTCAATTAGTGTACATTACAAGTCGCGATATCGCCATATAGCATGGTCGCGCAAACTCAAAAGGGTTTTTCGGCCATGATGATTTACTGAGCCTTTCCCTTATTATCGTATTTTGTTTCTTTCCTCTTTCTTATCGTTTTCATTCGATTATTTACAAAACTTTATTTAAGAAGATAGAATACAAACCAAAGTCCACAAAAAACACAAAAAGAAAACCGTCCTACTCAGCCAGCAACCCTTCCAACCCCTCTATCTCATCTAACAACATCTCCAAATCAACTCGCCTCTCCGCCAATCTCAATGCATCGCTACCCCTTCGTCCATCACCTCGCTATCCTCCACCTCTCAAACCTCCTTCGCCTTCCCCTTTCCCTTCGACTTCTTTCCCTTCGGCTTATCCCCTGATGGCGTTGAAGGCCCCATGACATTTTCAATGGGCTTGATCGCCCTCACCACACGAATTTGAATGACTAAAACGATCGATTAGAGAGCTCGAAACACATTGAATAGCACTCATACCTGGTTTTGGGTGCGAAGTCTCCTTTGCAGCCATCACTCGCATTGCTACCACTGTCATCACTTCCTCGGCCTTTTGACCCCCGCGTTTTGGCACATCCTCCTTGTGCACCCCTCGTCTTGAGACCCCCTCCCAGTAGCAGCCTTGGACCGCTTGCATGCACTTGATGCACTTCAGTGCCCCCTTCTCAATGATACACAGAGGTTGCAACTGCATCTTGGCGCATCGATTGCACTACAAAAAAGTCGATTAGCAAACTGGAAAGGACAAGACAGAACTCGACCACTTACCAGGCCCTCGAACTCGAGCAGTCCGCTCTCGGTGAACTTCGCGTGCTTCACATTCACCTCCTCTATCTCCAGCTCCACCTCGCCGTCTTCCACATCTCCCACCTTTCGCTTCCCCAGCTCTACCAACTCCCCCCATCCAACTTCACCCTCGTTATCATCAGTGATTTCCGCTACCTCGATCGCCTTTGCCTCCACCTTGACCTCTGTGTTCTGCTCCCACAATGCCTCCTTCGAAAGCATCTTTGCATGGAAACTCTCAATAAGTGCTCATTGCACCTTGACGAGAGCAGCCCTGCGCTCTTGCATTCTCTCCGCCTTCCGCTCCACTGCCACCCATCTCGCCGTCTCCTCGTCTTCCCGTCGACACCTATCCATCGCCTCTCGTTCCTCCAGCTCAATTTCCTCCTTCAGATCCAAAAACAACAAGTCTCCACCCCACAAAACCCATTCCCGATGCACCATCAACTTAAATAGCTTGAGTGCCTCATTGACGACCTTTTGGATGGCTGGTTCGTGTTCTTTGCCAAGATCGTCTGCCAACTCATCATATTCAGCCTGCACGAGACGTTTCAGTGGATCAAACCAAAAGGAAAGAGATGAAAACGTACCATCTTCTCGCAAAAACCCTTACCCCACACTTCAAAATCGACGTCTTCTGCCACACCGCGTTCGGGCATGGACTTGGCATACTCGAGGACCTCAGTGTTCAGTTGAGCTAAGAGAGACATACCAAAGATTTGAGGTAGGGAGAACAATTGAGAGAGGAAGGAAATAACTGGTTCAATGTTTGTTTATCGTTGTCAACATGACCTTGTGATGTCACGTGTTTTGGATCAGCTGACTGGGACAGTCAGTATTTCACTTAGGGGGAGGTTGATAGGTCCACCTAGCGCTATAAGGTCTGTAACCACTCACAGCAGTTCTGCATCAATCTCCCATGACACTCAGAACTCTTTGAACGCCTTCAAGCCTCACGAAACGCTCCCAAACAGGCTTCGAGCGGCCTCATGCTACCTTGATCCCCCTCAATCCCCCTCAAACGATATAGGAACACTTCGGATGCGCTCGGCCGCCATCATCATGGCCTCTGGCACTCTTACTACATGCCGACGATTCATAGCAAGACTGACCAAGCTATTCAGCCACTGACTGAGCATGCGCAAGACGACTAAGGACATGATGAGGCAAATTTCAAATGTTTAGATGGTTTGTAATGACATAGGACGAGTACATTTCGCACATATCAGGACTCCGGAGATTTAATGCTTATCTTTTATTGTTTTACTCAGTGATAGAGGTTTATCTTTTATCCTAGACTTCACCTCATGTAGGCCTCATGTTCTCCTTACCCTTTTTGGTAGTACCTCTTCAGAACTTATTTAAACTTGTAATAGTTACTCACTTAAAAAGGAAGAAAGAGATCGTCTTACTTCACTATAGTCTGATTTAAGAGTTCAGCTCTTGAGTCCAAGCCTCTTGTCTAGCCCAAAGTTCTGCAAATCGTCGCAAACTTCCTTGAAACTTCATATTAGCCCTCGAACCCTTTGTCCATCATATATCGTTATCGCCCCTTGTCACTATCATCACCGCCCCACTCACATATTCCTTCTACACACTTCATAAAACCATCTATACCATTCCCAATTACCTCGAACGTCTCCTATAACCCTCAAACCTTATCAATCTCCCTCAAACCTTATCAATCTCCCTCAAACCTTATCAATCTCCCTCAAACCTTATCAATCTCCCTCAAACCTTATCAATCTCCCTCAAACCTTATCGATCTCCCTCAAACCTTATCGATCTCCCTCAAACTTACATCAAGAGGTCTCGCACCCCTTCGAACATTCTTGAAACCCTTCGTACCCACTCAGATGTCTTACGCCCCCATTGGGTTGGATTCAGTGACTTTTAGTACCACCTCACACCCTTCCTCTAACTCGTGTTATACCATCAAGGCCATTTTAGTAGGTTTTATTTGGAGTTTCCGGGTTGAGCATATCAATGCCTATGCCTATGCCTACCCCTGCACCTCACAATACCCTACTCCCAGTCTACGAACCATTTATTCCAGCACTATGTGTGGTCTCTCAAGCAGTTGCCACAGGCACTACAAAACATACAATTCAAACACTAGTAGATATGCAATGTGTACATATTCCTCAGTAAAAAAGGATTTTCCTGTAGTCACGTGACTGTCAGGCTATAGTCATGTAAATGTCAAAAAAATGACAAATAGTCAGGTAATAGTCAAGAGTTTGTCATTTTTTTGACATTTACATGACTATAGTCTGACAATCAACATCCCAGAAAATCCTTTTTTACTGAGCATACTCTCTGACATATGGTCATCGTAAAGGCAGGTTCCAAGGGTAAGGAGCCTTTTCAGAGGCCTCTGCGCCGCTCCAAGCCATCTCACACCTAGCTCCACTCAATCTCCTAATCGTGCTGTCCATAGTCAGGTGCTAGGGTCTAGCAGATGCCAGGCTATAGGAAGTTTCAGTGCAATTAGGAGGTCTTCTTGTGTTGCTTTCTTTCGACCTTCATCTCATTTACAAGCAACACAGGTAAGCGCTTTGCGCTCTTTGTTGGTCCAGCCTCTCACTATTGCATTTGGTTGTTATCCAAGGCTTTGCCTCGAGAGTTCCATCTCATGCTCCAACAACTACTTACATTGTGAGGGTTTCCACTATTCTTCATAGGTATATACTCAGTTGGGGTCTCACTTTACAGGATCCAGCTGGTGTTATCTTTTAGCTGTTGCTACCTCACCAAGTTGGATTCTCATAGTGAGTAGTAACTTTGGTTGCCCCTATTGACATTTATCCCTTATTTGGGTGCATCCAGGTCTTATCGATTAGTTCTCGGAACATTCGATATTTTTGCGGCCTTTACTACCTTTCATTCATCATCACTCGCTTTCTCTCTATGTCAAATGCACCCTCTCGCCACAGAAGCCCTCTGGCCGACAATATTGACGATATTCATGTGCACGCCAAAGCATGCCAGAAGCTGGTGGATGAGGCTGTCACAGGCACCATCAGTGGACCAGTCTTCCTCGAAGGCCTTAAGGGTACAGGGGCCACACCTGATGAGGCGAGGGACTATATCAAACAGCTTTCTGAGTGTAGGAGCCAGGCTGTTGCCAGTTCAGCCAATTTGGGAGGGCCTCAACCACTCCCAGATGTCAATGTACCTCCCAACCAGATTGATGCTGCTACTTCAGTGGCATGGGCCCTATTGCATGCAAAAGTCAACCATCTCCAATCAATAACTTTACAATTGACCCCTATTCATGATGGTTCTATTTCAGATGAGATCGCCAATCTCTTGGGCCTTTCCAATGTTAAGGGAGCCATTCCAGCATCTGTACTCACTAAAGCTCCCCACTTGTCAAAGCTCTTGGATCCTACAATCACTGACCCTCACCTCAAAAAAACTCAAGAGTTGCTCTTGGTCTACAGCCCACAGAGCTCGCAAGATTACCTCATTAACAAGGCTCAGTTTGCTCCTGTTGGGGATCCTCTGCTGCATACTATCTGGCGTAAAATCCTCCTCGACCTTTTTGTTGATTTTGAGAAACTTTTCGCATCAATAGATAAGGGCTATGACCACCATGACAATCCAAAGGACTTTGGAGCAGGTTATGCACTTGTTAAAAAGGACCAGGCTTTCTCTAAATGCCCTCTGTGTACTGAGGCTGATTGGGTGTGGGTATTTGGTGCATGGTCTGGAGGCGTCGCTTTCTTCTTTCCTCACCATGACGCAGAGTTGCGTGAGTATAGGATCATCATCATGGATCTTTTCCAAGCTGCGCCATTGAATCCACTCATCACTATCTCATTTGATGTCCATGTTTGCGACAAATACTCCAAGAAGCTGTTCCACCTCAATCATCGGGACCAACTTAATCTTCTGCTCCTTACGCAAATGCTTTCTACCACTCCATCAGCTTCTCCTTGTGCAAATAGGTGTGTGGCCTTATCTCAGCCTATGGCTTCAGGTAGTAACCAGAAGTGAGCTGATGTTCCATGCTATAACTGGAGCTTTGGTATGTGCAAGGCTGAGGTATGCCCCAATCATAGGAGGCACAGCATCTGCTGTGTTTGTAGTGAAGGACATCGAGCAAGGGACAATGAGCCATGCTTTGCTGTCCTCCAAACTCACAATTGAACGGGAGTTGCTTGAGGCATGAGAGAATGTGGCTATATTCATTGAGAAGGGATCTTGGACATTTAGTAGTTCTTCCCCGTCTCTAAAGTGTAAACTGGCAGATTCTCTTGATGCCCCTCAGTTTAACCAAGGTTTTGTGTGGTCTGATAGTTCCAATAATTATATCTCTCCTTCAGCCCTTTACACTGAGTTTGCTCCACCTCTGCCATCACCACCTCAACACCTCCTCAATGACATAACAATCCAAGCATCACTTCAATCACTGGGTGATTCAGTTAAAGTTGAGACCCCTTTCAATGTGGACAAGTTTGAACTCCTGCTGGTTGACCACCCCAATCAACCTTTTGTGCAGTCAGTTATGACAGGGCTTCATGAAGGATTCTGGCCTTTCAATGAAGGAGAGTGGAAAATCAAGTTGGAAGAGGTCATACCTAACTATGATTCTGACCCTGAAGATGCTGATGCCATTCATGCCTTTTGCGATCGGGAAATTGCTGCAGGATGATGGTCTGACTCTCTGCCTAGTACGGAGCTGCTTCCTGGGATGAAGATCTCTCCCATGTTTGTTGTCTGGCAGAACAAGAAACCGCGGGTCATCACAGATCATTCATGCTCTGGAATAAATGGTGGTATTCCTTGCATGGATGCTAAAGTCAAGTATGACAATATGCATACTTTTGGTCAGACACTACATGATGCTTGCAATGCTAATCCCAGTAAATGTTTGGTGACCTTCAAATCTGATGTAGCATCCACCTTCCTCAACCTCCTGGCACATCCCATCTTCCAACTCCATCAAGTGGTAAAGGTTGAGGCAAAATTGTATATTGTGCACCGCCTCATGTTCGGTAATTGCACGTCTCCACAATGTTGGTGTGCTGTGTCTGGCCTGCTGTGCTGGTTAGGTGTCTGGAAATTTAACATCAATGGCTTACATGTGTACATGGACGACTTCTTTGGCTGGGATTATGCTGACAACCCAGTTTGGTACTGAGGGAGGTTATAGCCGCATCAACAAGTGCAGCTTTTGGTGCTCTGGGAGTCAATTTCTTGCCCTTTCGAAGATCAGAAACAGGATCATGGAGAGATCCTCAAAATAATTGGATTTTGGGTGGACATCAATGCCGGTAGTATTTCCTTGCCCCCAAACTCCATATCCGAGGCTATTGCAGAGATCAATCATTTTCTCACCACCCCAGATCGCTCACCAGCACTTCGAGCTTGGCAACGTTTGGCAGGCCATCTCAACTGGATGCTGAATGTTCTTCCTTGGGGTCGGCCCGCATTGACAGAACTGTACCGGAAAATCAGTGGAAAGAACTGGTCTCATTGTGGGATTCCCATCAATGCAGCCGTGAGGGTCGACCTGTCTTGGTTGAAGGCTGTTATTCCTTCTGCCATAGGCATTCGGTTCACTGATGTAGGTCTGTGGTCCAATCAAGGGGCTGACATGGTGATGTGGACAGATTCAAGCCTTCAAAATGCCTTATCCTTTGTCTATTCGAATAATGGATTTCTGTACTCATCAAGGCTCCCCCACAAGGAACGAAAGTTGACATCTTCTTTCTAGAACTCCTGGCTATTGCTTCTGCTGTTCATCACACTGGGTCACTTCCTCAACCGCCTCGTTGTATTCTCATTTGGACTGACAGTTTGGATTCTGTCGCAGTCTTGAATTCACTCCACACAGCTGAGTCCTTGCATAATGCACCACTACTGGCCATCACTGAGGTCATCATGCGCACGGGTATGGACTTACGAGTATGATTCATTGAAGGAAAAATGAATGTACGTGCCAATATGCTGTCTTGTCTGCTGATAGACGAGTACCAGAGCAAATTTCCTGCTGACCATGTCCACCGCTTTACTCCTCCATGGGAGCTTCTGCCAGCGTGATGGAGAGGGTGCTTTTGAGTGCACTGGGGGGATGATCGACTGTGCCTTGCATGCATCGCCCCCCCATGGATCTTGCTGATCTGGATGCTCGAACTCTCTACCTACAGGTCAACTCCATCAAGTGCTCCACTTCTAAAAACTATGCTACTGGGGCTCGTGACTACATCAATTTTTGTATTTTGCACTCACTTCCACTCAACCCCACACCAACAACCTTGTCTCATTATATTGCGTACTCCTCCCAGTTCATTGCCTCCAGTCCAAAGTACTTAACAGGTGTCTGGCATTTCTTGCGGGACATATATCCTGAGTTTGATGCTAATCACGTGCATGCACTGGTTAAAACAACTATTCAAGGTTCAAAGAAGGTGTGGGCTGATCCTGTGCAATGAAAACTCCCTCTTCAAATTGCACATTTGCAATCCTTTGTGAATGTGGCATGATGTACAGGGACATATGATGACTTCCTATTCACCGTGTTGCTGTCCTGTGCTTTTTATGGATGCCATCAAATGGGCAAGTTGGTCCAGAAGAATGATCAGAGCCTGTTTGACTGGCGAAAGATCATCAAGCGACCATCTGTCACATTTGAGAATGGACATGTACAGTATCATTTGCCCTACCATAAGGGTGATCCTTTCTTCTGTGGAACATATGTTCTTTTTACATCTCAAGAGGTTGCCGACCCTGTTTATTTGCTAATGGAGTATCTCTGTTGGCATGATCGTCTCCATGGTGCCAAGGCTGCACTGTTCCTATGGGAAAATGGTTCTCACCCATCACGCTCTTGGTTCAAGCTTCGCTGTTCTTGACCATCATTTTGGGGGACATTCTGCTTGTACCAGTTGTGCCACCTTTTTAGCTTCCTTGGGTGTGTCAGAATCAGTCATCCAAGCAATAGGATGGTGGTCTTCAGAGGCTTGGAAGATATACATTCATGAAAACCCTGCCATTAGAGTGGAACAAGAGCTGGTGGCTATCCGACTATGAAACTAATTGCTCACTGATCACTGCTCCTCGCTCTCCATATTTTTTGCACCTCCACCACCCCCTCACACAGCACAAACAGCACCTTTTAGCATGTCCGCTTCATTGCCTATCTACTTTAGGGTCCACTTACTGGGTGGACCTCTGTTTACGCTACACTCGTGTTGAGCCATGCAGCAGAGGTCGTCGTAAAGGCAGGTTCCAAGGGTAAGGAGCCTTTTTGGAGGCCTCTGCACCACTCCAAGCCATCTCACACCTAGCTCTGCTATCTGTGCCAAGCTCTGCTCAATCTCCTAATTGTGCTGTCCATAGTCAGGTGCTAGGGTCTAGCAGATGCTGGGCTATAGGAAGTTTCAGTGTGATTAGGAGGTCTTCTTGTGTTGCTTTCTTTTGACCTTCATCTCATTTACAAGCAACATGTTAGGGCGACACCCACTATCTGCTAGCTAAGACCATGCAGGTTCTCTCTACAAGAAGGGGGGGGATCCGTGCTCATGATGGGGGGATTGATGGTTTTGATGCGAGGGGTTATTAATAGGTGAGTTTGTTGACAAAGACCTTTCACACCAAAAATGTAGGTGGAATACCTAAGAGAACACAACTGGGGTCCCCTAGGCATATATTTAGGGTTTATATACTATGTTACATATATTGTACATTGTTGTTACTGATGCACTCATACATGCATGTACATTTTGATGCATGCGAAATAAAATTCTCATGCTATCAAAGTGTAGCATCATTTGGTGTCATGTAGCATAATTCAACATAATAAAATAAAAATGAAATTTTATTAGGTAATGGGGTGGTTTCCTAACACAACACAGGTAAGCGCTTCGCACTCTTTGTTGGTCCAGCCTCTCACTATTGCATTTGGTTGTTATCCAAGGCTTTGCCTCGAGAGTTCCATCTCATGCTCCAACAACTACTTACATTGTGAGGGTTTCCACCATTCTTCATAGGTATATACTCAGTTAGGGTCTCACTTCACAGGATCCAGCAGCCAGCTGGTGTTATCTTTTAGCTGTTGCTACCTCACCCAGTTGGATTCTCGTAGTGAGTAGTAACTTTGGTTGCCCCTATCGACGTTTATCCCTTATTCGGGTGCATCCAGGCCTTATCGATTAGTTCTCGGAACGTTCAATATTTTCGCGGCCCACCCACCACTTCCCTTTTCTCTTCTTTTCTTATTTGTGTTTCTTTTTACGTTTAGTAAAATGGTCTACGTAGTCAAATGGTCATTGTGCATATAGTCGTACATACGTAGCATGTCCGCTTCGTCGCCTATCTATTTCGGGGTCCGCCACAACGGAGAATAAATAGGAATTAAAAAAATAAAATAAAATAAAAATTGTCAAAATAAAAAGTCAGGTAATAGTCAAGTGTTTTGTCGTTTTTTTGACATTTACAGCCTGACAATCACGTGACTTCCTGGAAAATCCTTTTTTACTGAGCATGACCTAAGCTGTGGAAACTGCCGAACGACCACTTCATGTACTCATGGTTAATGCCCTTTATAGCCTCTAGTCCGCGAATCGGATACTCATGTGTTCGTTTGACTCCTCAACTGCCGCAGCGCCTTCCAGTTCAAGTTTCTTCGCTCATTAATATTGGTCTCTTTGGAGCATTGGCAGTATATCGGAAACTAAGCCAAGTGATCAACTTTGGCACGCCGTCTAGCCTTTGTGACAGAAGTCATGTTGCATTCTAATCAGGCGACCAAGCAAATCTCACCATTCATGAGCGTTCCACCTAGTTTTCCCGACGAGTTACAACGCCTTATATTTGAAATCGCTGCTCGAAAGAGTGGGGTGTGTGCTTTGAAACTCGTCGTATTGGATCGACGTGTACGAATATGGTGAGGTTCAAAAACCTTTTTTCTGGATGTGTGATGGAATTTGTTTCAGGATCGAACCAATCATTTACGAAAGCATAGTCGTTCGCAACAAGCTCAGCGCTTCTCGCCTCCTGGAGACAATGAAGATGAAACCTCCGATGCTCTTCGATGCGAACGTGAGATCCCTGGCGTTCGGCAGCACGGTGACGTTTTTACAAGCAAAAGCTATACTTGAGAAATGCTCGCGGCGAATCATGGACTTTGCGGTTTGGGGTTTCGACCGCAATCCTAGCATCTTCTTGCCTTTCATCCGCCTTCCATCCCTCCGGCGTCTATCGTTGACATCACATTCTCCTTCTGAGCTTAACATCCCGCCTGGTGTCCTGTCGTCTTTGACGCATCTTATTCTTGACGGGCCATATACGTGGTATCATCTCAGAAACGCCATACACCATCTCAAACACACTGACGAAGACCATACCGATCATATCACAGCTACTGCTTTGTTCCCAAATTTGACTCATTTCTGTGTCGATTCTCTGAATTGGGGGAGTGCACAATCTCTTCTGAAAATAGCCAAGAATCTGAAATACTTCGCAATCATTGTTCCACTGCGGTTCAAAGCGATACCAATCATCACCCAACGTATTGTGGAGCTCGGTGACCCTAGGGTGGTTGTCATGGAGCACGATTATAACATTAAGCACTGGGAAGGTTCTGTCCGTGGAGGAGCTGATATGTGGGACCAAGTTGAACAACTCGTTAACAAGGGTTGTTTCACTGGCAAGTTCTTAGAATGACTTTAATAAGGTGACTGCACAATATGAACATAGTCAGGATTCGAAACCCCGAATCTAGGACATAGCGGCATCATACTTAACAAGCCTTTGTCCTTGCCAGTAGAACTTTTGCCATCATGCTCCTAGCTATAGGTGTCAGTAGTGTTGTTCCTTAGTACTCGGATTTCAAACTTTTAAGAGCACACAATAGTGTGAAGAATAGGTTATTCGTCATGACTTAGTAGAAAAGAGCTCAGGTATACAAATTGAATGCCGGGTCCAGATCACCTTGCTTGCACTGTACGCAGAGGCCATCACCCATTATTTCCTCTGCCAGTGTTGGCCAAACCTGCTTTGTTTCGGTCCACTGTATGGCTCCACGAAATAAACGATCCCAGTGTCAAATTTGTTGCGAAAATGTATCAAAATACACTTGCTCAGGATGTCGGATGCCATAGTATGTTCAATTTGAATTGACAATTGTGCGTTTGTATCGATGAGCATGATATGATATGTAGCTGTTCAGTGGCGTGCTACAAGCAGCATAAAGGTTAATTTCGACTTGTGTTGTACGATGGTTGATAGTCTGAACGCATTTCAGACACATCGTCAGACTGCAAGACTGCAGGTCCTGGCGAAATATCTTCCACCATCGATGAATCGTCAAGTGTCAAAGACAGGCGTAAGACCCTTTCCCTCGTTTCTCATCAGAGTAAAGTCATAATGAAGCACCATCAAGCTATTCAACAGGTTCTCGAAGACGTAGCTCTTGAAGATCCAAAACCTCTCATTCCCCTCACCGCTCTGAAATGGCCGTATATTCCCGAGGAATCCGCTTATCCAGATCCATTGAAACGCGATGATCCGAAAGTACTACAACTCCACCAGTACGAAGCGATAGGTACGAGACGAGCGCCCTTTCTTCGTTGGTTATTATTCATGGGCTGCTTAGCCACCTCCGCCACCATCCGAAAGGTTCTCAACGAGCATCCTAATTTAATAAATATGCTCTCATCGATTGATACATTCCGAGGACCCGAACGGGAACAAGCTCTCCAACGCGCACTTGGTGTGACCGCGCAGGATATCAGCAATCAGTTCAAAGGCGTCGAGTTGAGCGAAGATGTCCTTGCGATAAGGAGATTTGCTGAGGCTGTAGAAGCAGCTGTGAGAGGCGAGAATGAGGCGGCTCTAGGTCTGAATTGGGATCCGAGCGAAGTTTAATGATAGTGAACTGTGTCTTCGAAGGTAAATCTCGAAGCTTGAATGTGTTGTCCAACTTTATCTGCATACAGCATAGGGGGGCATCTACAGAGGCTCACACGGTTCATACAATCTGGCATTCGGATGGGGACCACATCGCATCTCGTAGAAATTCAAGATGTCATTGGTCCATCGTGGATCTGACGCTCCGTTCGTACAGTACGGACAAGGCTACAAGGCTACGTCTCCCGATTGTATTCCTGTACCATGTCAATAAAGGCGGCTCTAGGTACCTCCCATGTTATTGATGTCAAAGGTGTGCTTAGCAGAGAAATGATACAAGTTATTCCTCCTCTGGATTACGTGTGTACGATATTCCACCCCTTCAGTACACAGCAGATCTTCGCTATTGCAAAAGATGTTCCCAAAAAAATCAGATTGCATGCATGTGAGGGCAGACACCAAGTCCGATTAATAGTGGAAACCTGATAGAATCCAGCCTACTGCTTGATCCCCAAAAATAAAAGACCTCTTTTCGCCAGCTCCACAGCCTCCTCCAAATCCCTCCCATCGCTGGTCGTCCAACGCCCGCCCTCCGTCCCAGCGTCCTCCGGCGACTTCCCATTCCGCAAAGCGGTCTCGAATGCCGTCTTCCGCGCATTGAGTGAAGCCATGCGGCGTGGATCCGAGTGGCCGGTGAATATGAGCAGGGCGGTGCGCGCTGGGAGGGCGGAATGGAGAGTCTTGAGGTGTGTGGTGAGATTCGCTAAGACGGAAGCGAGGGCTTCGGGAGTTGGAGCTGGTGGAGCTGGTGGTGGTGGAGTGTTTGGTGTGGCTTTTGGTGTTGTCCCTGAGGAAAAGAAGAAATGTTCAACAAACAGAAAAAAAAGATATACGAGACAACGCTTACAGCCAAAAAGATCCGCCAACGCCACGAACCGTCCGAAAGCAAAGTGGTGCGAGGGCACCACATCCAGCAAGCCCTTCAGCACCTCATCGTCACTCGTACACCCCACCGCCGTGCTTGACTTATTTCCATGCATAACGGCCGGGTTGCCGTGGTCCACAACTGCGCTCTTAATGCTTCCTGCGCCGCCCCCCGCACGCCTGTTCGACCTCGCCATGCGCTCAAAGATTGACTCCAAGTCCGTCTTGAACTCCCCAAAGCCAGGACCGCCCTCGATTTTCTTTCGGAGCAGATCTACACACGCGCGCGCATCCTCCTCGGGGTCGTGACCACCCTCCCCATGGGCCTGGATTTCACGTCCAATCCACTTTTTAGTGAGCCACGCGAGCCCGGGTTTGAGGGGCCGGCCTCGCGGGTGGTGGTAGGTGAGTGCAGTGTCGATGCAGAGCGGGTGGCTAATTTTGAGGGCTTTGAGGTCGGATTCGAGGGAGTGCCCGAGGAGAATGGGGGTTGGTGGTGGGGTGGCGGGTGACGTGGTGAATGGGTTGCGGGGTGGTGGCGAGAGGAGGCGGAGGACGTGAGCTTGGACTTCGGAATGTGTGGTCGTTACTGGCGCGAGCGCCGTGGCGGTGATCCCAGACCACCTAGGAAGGGACGGATCAGTTGGAAGATCGTCGATAAAATGGAAAGCGTACCGAGTTAAATAATCAATGATGGGTTTGGAAGGTTTTACCAGCTGATCATAGATGACTTTGTCAGAATGAAAGTCAACTATGCACACTCTGGTGAGCTCCTTGCCGTCCTCTGTCAGGCACTGAGGGCGTAACGTCAGGTTGTGATATAAATTAGATAACAACTCATACCATTTCACAATCTATTGCGTATACTTTCTGTGCCGGCAGATCACTACCTTTTGCAGGAGGGTCGAGTAAGTGCGGCTTAATCGGTTCTGGTGTTTCTACCCACCCATCAGGCTTCTCGAAAACATCAGCGATATAGGAAGGTATCGGGTACTCGTTCTCTATCATCTGCTCCCGCGTCAAAATATACTGCGAAGGATCCTTTTCCGAGTTGTTTTCTGCTACGCATGTCGAAAGGTAAACAAACTTTCAACTCTATAACACAAAGATAAACCTACAGATAAGCCTCTGAACCAGCCTCTTCCTTTTCTCTTCGTTGCTGACTGGCCCTTGGAAGAATGTGCTGAGCACACTGTGCATGTGCGTTTGGTCGCCTGGGGCACGAGTGGGACATGCATGGCTGAATGTAGATGCTATGAATGGTATACTTGGGCAAGAGACACCATCGGTAGGGATGGGGGGGAGGGGGATCGCTAGAGGGAGGTTGGGGTTTGATGTTGCTGTGGATGGAAATGGAGGCAAGGATAGTACGTCTGGGGTTAGACCTGGGATCCAAAGAGTCACGACTCTTTGGATAAGCTGAGCATTCTGAGAAAATATAAGCCGTAGCAGGGAGAAATTATGAGTTGGATAAGGACATACATCGACTCTCAACCAGTTCGGAGGAGGTGCGTCTGCAAGAATATGGATAACAAGATCTCGAATGTCCTATGCATGAGAGATCAGATTAACGAAATGAAGCAGATAGCCCTCCACACACACATCGATTCCAACAGCATGATTCCTCTTGACAATCTCTGCATTATTGTACATGAAACGAGGTTGAGTTGCCTGTATATCTGTGAGCAGAGAAACATCATGAGGGTAAGACAACCTCACATCTACTCTAGCCTTTTTGATTTTCTTTTGCTTTCGCTTTTCGACTTTTGTCCATCCATCGTCGGCATGTTCATCGTCGAGCGTGCCATTGGTGGTCTTGATTTTCTTTTGAGTTGGAGCCTCAGCTAACGAGGGAGACATCCGCTGTGATCTTTTCTTGGCCATTTGTGTAGTGGTATGTAGAAGACCCGTTTGTATACATATTTGATGTAAACATTCCTTTGGTACTTGCATACTTCTATGTAACGTACTCGCAGGAACTACATGACGCTCGCGCAATGCATGGATCCAAATGACGACCAACGTTTGTTCCTACAATATTTTCTGGAAATCGTCCAGCTTGTACACAGCAAGTCAATACTCGGATACGCTCAAACTGATGTGGGTTTCACATAGCAATGACAATCCTCGATAGGCAGAGTGCGATGTTACGCACGAACGTATCAGTACCACGACAGAGACGATAAGTGATCAGAAGAGTACCGTCACACCCGATTCAAAGTTACGCACTACAAAGTTACTCACTACAACAAGTTCCTTCCCAAGATACTCGCACCATTGACGGTCTTGATGCATTGATGCGCGAGGCTCCACCACCTACGTACTACGAACATTGTCGTGGACGACAAAATATTTCCATTCAGGTGGTCAACTATATTACCTATAACCGGCCTTCTCGGACTCCAACTGGCTCAAATCACTTCTTCACGCCATGGGATCGAATAAGAATGATGGAGTCTTTTTGAGTTGTTGCTCCCTACCAGGATGTCGTCTATTCCCATTCCCAAAGAAAAAGACGAGCGCATTGATAGAGTGGCCTCTTCGATCCTCAAGGATAAAGTTCAAGCTCAAGAGTTGAGGTTTGGAGATGCAGCCCTTGCCGTGCTTGATGAAACTACGATCGATCGTCAAATTACTCCTAAGGAGGATGCGAGGGTCCTTCAAAAGATCGACCTATGGGTGCTGCCTGTGATTATTCTTGTTTATTTCTTCCAACAGCTCGACAAGTGCGTTTTCCCTACTTACCTTTTGTCTGTACGCCGGAAGTCGTTGATCGTTTGACCAGATCTTCTGTCTCTTACACGTCGGTCTTCGGCCTTGTTGACCAAGCCCGTATGTACTCACAATCCCCACTCTATATACGCCGATCATGATGACATTTTTGATTGTCAAGATCTCGTTGGCTCCCAATACAGTTGGCTTAACAGTATTGTGTACCTGGCGGAGCTAGTTTGGCAGCCTGTATCGTCCGTCATGCTCGTCAAATTGCCAATTTCGAAGGCTTGTAAATATTCACACATGCACAAGGTGATACAATTACTGACATACTGCAGTATTTACCCATGTCGTCATGTGGGGCGTGATCGTGTCTTGCACTGCTGCAGCGAAAGACTTCAAGGGGCTGCTTGCGACGCGGTTCTTCCTTGGTATTTTTGAAGCTAGTGTCGGTACATGTTATGCTCATACTGTGTTCACTTCAAAGGTGCTTAAGCTTCTTTATTAGCTCCGGCATTTATCACGATCACTCAAATGGTTGGTAGGCACATCTATAAGACTCAGACTCGTTGAAGAAGACTTGTAGTGGTGGCGTCGTCGGGAACAATCCATGCGATTGTCCTTTTGGTACGCGGCTAATGGAATAACTGGCATAGTGAGTCTTCACACTTCGTTTGACATAGATTCTAATTTTCAGACATGTAGGTTGGCTCCCTCCTGACCTATGGTCTCGGCCACATTCATGGATCTCTGCGGTCGTACCAGGTCGGTTTGTCCGAGTCACGCGTCTTCCGTTCATCTTCAACTATGCCTAGATTATCTTCCTTTTCATTGGCGTTGTGACCATTGCCTTTTCTCCGATTATTCTGTGAGTTGTCTTTGTTTCTTACAGTTTTGGAAATTCTAAAGAGGAAAATCAGCTTTGTTCTCCCAGATTCGCCCACAACAGCAAGGTTTTTAACCCAAGATGAGAAGGTCATAGCACTCGAGCGCCTTCGAGCGAATAATCAAGTACATCATTTGTTAATTGCTTCGCACTGCTTTGACACTTTCATTTAGGGCACCGAGAACAAAGTCTGGAAATGGGAGCAAGTCTGGGATGCTGCGACAGACCCTAAGACTTACATGTGGGTCGTGTTGTTTTTCCTCTGCGCGTATGTTCATAATCGAATTGTACACCTTGGTCATTGATTTATTGTCGGTTCCCAGTCTTCCTAGTGGTGGCGTTAGCGCGTTCGGGCCTTTAATCATTCGTTGAGTTCTCAATTTTTTACAAGTTTGCATCAACTCACGATACTTAGAGGGTTTCGGGTTCGATCAGTTCCACACGATTCTTCTTAGCATCCCATTCTTTGCGTTGTCCGTTATCTCCATCCTCCTATCTGGCTACGTTTGCACGAAGATTAAACTGAAGTGGCCGGTTGTGTTTGTTCTTTGTCTGCCGCTGATCGCTGCCGCCGCCGCTCTCCTGGTGCTTCCCCGAGGTCCCAAGATGAAGGGCAAGCTTCTGGGATGCTACTACGTAGTACGAGATTCTCTATTCGTATCACATCCACTGAGTTGAGGCTTTGCCAACGTCCAGTTATCTATGTACACTGCCCTCCGTGAGCCTTGCTCCATCATCTCTTGTTTTACTTACTCACCACGCATCAGAGCCTATGTTGTACACTTGGAGCGCACAGAACACGGCTGGCCACACCAAGAAATTATGTACCACTGGGCTCGGCTTCGTTGCTCAGTGCACGGGAAATGTAGGCTTTTCGAGAATTAGTGCCTTCCATTCGACTCATCACTATCCAGATTGTTGGACCTCTGTTATACAAGACTGCAGATAAACCGTTTTATCACGCAGGGCTCGTCGCCAAGTAAATACATTTCATGTTTTCTTCTCGCGCAGTCGCTCACAGAATGTTTGTAGCTTGGTTTGCTGGATCCTTCTTTCGTTTATGACCGTGTATGTTGGTGTAGGTTATGTCCTCGCAGATACTCTAACTTGGTTTCAGTATAACGGCTGTTTTCCTTGCTTTCCGTAACCGTCAGCATGCTGCTATCCGCGAAAGCTTGGGAAAGAGCGGCATGATAATCGACACGTCTCTCGAAAAGAGGGATGCAGAAACGCACAAACAAGCCCGAAATGACCAATCCTTCAATGATCTAACGGATTCACGAAACGAGGACTTCATATTCGTATTGTAAGATATCGTCGACGCCATTAATGCCGTACTTAAGACGATCAGTCGAGATGTCTGGCCATTGAGACATATGTTCGAATCCTTCGTGTAACCGCTCGATTATTCATGTGCATATCCCTATACTCAAAGTATGCAATCCGATTGCAGGATTAGACGGCGGAGTTAAGTATTAGCATACGAACATCAAGTGAACTGCGGGAACACACTTCGATGCCAACATAGAAGCACACATGTTATCCCAGATGGGAAGCACAGGCAGCATTTCATTATATCTTCACATCGTCATTTGGAAGCCGAGATCCCACTCCACAAGTTTCCCTTGGATCCATGAGTACGCTTCATCGAAACACTGGTAATCGTTATTGCCCGTGTCGATGATATTGGATCCCACCCAGACATTCGGAATACTGCTCACATGTATTAGGGTAGAAAAGTGGACTAGTAACTACTCGCCTTGTCATAAACTTCCCATCGGATGCTCTTCCATCCATCGTTGCCCATCCCATGCTCATGAAGAACGTCATTCAACGCCGCGAACAACTCGCTAAAATACTCCTCTGTCCATGAACAACACCATTCACCAGCGAACATATCGTGATGCCGTTTAACCCTAGAGTCGCTTGTGTGTAAGTTTGGTGCATGATGTAGGATGGCTCGGAAGACATCAACAGAACGAGATGGCGGGAGTGGCGCTGCGGGACGGCGAGGATAAGGTCCCAGGGGGGGCCGGGCATAGCGTGAGGTTTTACGAGCATAAATAGCATCACGAAGCGCAGACTCTCGTTCCGACAAGTTACTGAAACGAGTTGTGCAAGACATCGGGTGTCCCAACGCGTTATTACAACTCTCCCACAACCATTAGGCAGGAAAGTTATTCTTTAGATTACGGAGGCTGTCAGTGGGCGTGTAGGGATCGCTGTCCCAGAAAGATAGGGGCATAAATCCAATGCTAGGACTTTGGGAAGATTAGTAGGCAGTACTTAGAGGATGGAAAGTGTGCAAGCGTACTGTCTTGCGAAGCCTTCCGGACCGCCATAATTCTCCCAAGCTTTCTCCACGTCCCGCTCCTTGTAGAAGTAAGCTTCTGGATTGCTCTTAGTCCCAGGCAGAGGCAACTCCAAATTGATATTCGAGGGAGATATTTCGTACTGTAAGGCAATTATCTGAGAGCTTGAGCTGAAACTTTGTACTCTGTGTTTTTCGGAATCTAAAATGCAGGGTCAGAAAACAAGCTACTATATCCAGGCATGTATAAATGCTCTTACCTCCTTGGCTTCCGGTATGCTTGATTTCCGCCAAGTGCTGGGACTAGTGGTAGAACTTGAAGGTTTATGAGGTTCGCACTTTCCCCCATGTTCCGCCGTCGTGGATGGAGTGGCCGTAGTGCTCGACATCATTGTGGAACCCGAGAGCGTCAGAGACAGAAGAATAATTCCGAGACATTGAATTGAATGGAAGCTACATACAGTGCAAATGTGAAGGGAACGAAATAAATCAAATGATAAAGAATGAACTGATGGAATAAATTATACATTGAAAAAAGTGAAGATCCCAAAGCAAAATTAAAAGGTGAATAGTCATTAAAAAATGAGAGTACGAACGAAGCCCCAGAGCCAAAACATAAAGTGGTGGGAACGTTAAATATCGTCCTCGTCATCCCACCTCGATATCTTCTCCAACGGGCGATAATAATACTGCTTGTACTTTTTCGTTTCAGTCCGCTTCGACGGACGGGGCATCATGCTCCTGATCAACGCCGCACGCTCCTCGTCATCATCACGTTCGGGGACATAGAACCACTGCGCTTCCAGTGGGCGATCTGAGTCATCCTAATAAATGACCAAAACGGCCAAAACGACCACTTATAAGCAAGCTCAGAAGGGAAGAGACAAAAAAGCCACTGACCTTCCCACTGCTTTCCACCTTCCCGAACACACCAGTTCCCGCCACACCGTTCTTTAACACTCGCCTGAACACGATCGCCCACTCCTTCTCATTGCGCTGGGCCTTGAGCGATGGGCGGCATTCCATGAGTGATTTATATAGCGACGAGATGGGTAGACTGGATGCTCGGGATGTGGCCATACACTCGATCAACATGCCAGTAATCTCTGCGTCCAGCTCGGACGTGTCCGTATCGTCTTGTTGGGGTTTCGAGGAGGGAGGTTCGTGGGAAATTTTCGATAGGTTTGAAGAGGCATCTGAACGGGAATCTGACGCTTGCCGAGCTCGCGTGCCAGAACCGGTGTCTCTGTCGCTTTTTTTTTGTTTCTTGACTGGGGCAACCGATCCAGCAATATCTGGTTCTTCATCCTCTGACCTCCGCTTCCCCTCTTGTTTGAAGTTCGTCCTTGTCTTCTCACCAATCCTCACGCGGGCCTTCTTCCTCGGTGGACCATCGTGTAGGCTATCTTCCATCTGGTTCTTCCGCTTTTTCTTCATAAGATCAGCCTTCACATCATTAAATCCCTCATTCGTACTCGCATCCAATATCAGGACATCGTCCCTCTCTTGATCGTGTAACGTTGTGTGAAGGTCATTTGCTGCCCTTGTTGCCCCTTGAGTCTTGTCACTGCGAATGTCGATATCGGTGTCTGAAGTGACGGAAGTCGAAGGGTTTACATGATCATGCTCTGCAAGCGCTTCTTCTTCGCACGGAACGTTGGTTTTCATTGCTGAGTCCGTTACCTCGGCAACGGTCTCAAGGGGCAGATTCTTCTCGCAATTCGTGATATTACTTGGGCCGTCGATAGGAGATACAGAGAAACCTGCAAGTGGCGCATCTTGTGATTCTGCGTGGACTTGGGGAGGATTTGAAGTCTCTTCCAAGAAAACGGAAATAGGTTCAATTTCCGTAGTAACGACTGACACATCAGAGATCAGCCGAGACGACGTCGACGAGACTGTCGCACAAGGTGACATTGGTAGCACTCCAGTGTCAGGATCACAGTAGATAGGCGGGTATATTAGTTCTTGATCGGTTTCGGATGCCCGCTGCGGCGAACCGTTATCGTCACGAGATTAAACTAGCCAAACGTGCCAACTCACCGTAGCGGTAGGCTCTAGTCCAGTTGTAGGTGTGTGATCGACCAATTTACCTGCCTCATCATCCAAGTCGATGATCTCATCAGAATCTACAGAAGAACTGAATGTCAGGGGTGAAGATGACACAGGAGGTGGGGAAGATGGAGCAAAAGAAAGTGGAGAAATGGATCGCGCCATGGGAGAATGGGGATAAGACATATGCGACAACGGCGGTGATGATGGAGGAAGAGGCGACGATGGCTGCATTTCTTGTTCCGGACTGGTATCCCTATCGCTCATTAGAGAGGGGAGGCTTTGTCGCATCATGTTCCGGTTATCCGACGACATGGAGAAGGTAAATGGAAGTTCAGAAGCATCTTCGTGCTGATCGTCAGGAAGGGCAGAAGTGTCCAAAGGACTACTGATCGAAGGTGCAGGTTCTGAGATTGGTCTGGAGACGAGTTGAAGGCCGGAAAGGGTAGGAGGGGACCAAGTGGGGATGGATTTCCCCATTTGCGAGCGACCATAGGGAATGAGGTCATGTCTCCATTGACCACGCTCTGCCGACGTACGAAAGAACGTGGCACGGGCATCCGCTTCGAAACCAAATCCAGAACCTTCATCCTGGCCTTCCTCTTCACTATCGTAAAAAACGTTCGAATGACGCGATACAACATCACTGGGGCTGTACGATCGGTCTTCGTGGAAATTTGTGCTTGCACCATCGTACAAAGACGACGCGTCGTGAGGAGACGTGAGTGGAAAGGACGCTTCATTAGCAAATCTCGATTGAAAGCTGGGAAGAGCATAGCTGGTAGTTGATGCCTTTACAGGAAGATGGAGCGGGTTATTGCGATCGAATGTTGACGAAAGATGATCTCCCAGAGAATAATGACTGTGTTCTGAGGCAATGGCAGGACCATGAGTATTGACGTGATGTTCCATCGAAAACAGTGTCTTCGGTGAGAATGAAGGGAATGAAAACGCGCGATATCCATCGGACCAAGCAGATAGAGGAGGTAGGGATACCCTGGAGATTGAATTGGTGTTCTCCCCGTCCGCTGCTGGGATGAGCAGCGGGGGAAGGATGTTTGACATGAGGGTTACTGTGATAAGACAAACGTCACGTGCATTCACGCGTTAAGTAATTTCTGGTAAACGCGCTTTTCAGACGGAGTTTGGTTTTTTCTGAACTCCATCAGATTCATGATGCATGAGGGAGACGGACGGCTGAAATGCGGACGGACCTTCAGAGTAACAAGTATACCATGGCATTAGGCAAGCCTTGCTTCTTCGGAGCATGCCGACGAACAGAAGAATTGAAGTTCGACGTCCATGAGGGTCAGCTGAGACGAAGCTGCGTTGACGTCCATTGATCTCACCCATGGTGATCCGTAAGGAAACAGACCTGATCAGATGGCGTGATGCAAACACCTGGTCGTAGGTCATGAACCCATCCTCGAGGCCATGACAAGCGCAAGAATTTCAGACCCAATGTTAGGTCAAGAAGCAATTGCAACGTGTCCGCCAGATGGCTTAAAAACATACTATGATCTCAGCCGCTGCCGTAAGGACCGTCAAACGACCATGTATGACGCATGTCGCGGTTGACTCTGGGGCTGCTTAGAATCCTTAGATGATAGGAAGTCAACCATCGGACTCCTGAATCCAAACGGCAGACCGTGGCGTGACACAAACCAAGACGATACTTAGCCTTTGTTACGTCGAGAAGAGGGGAAACCGAGGTGATAAAGGTGGTCGAGTTGCTATCTGAGTGGAGGACGCTGTCGATATCAGGAAGCCAGGGGCGGTCGAGATATAAGGATATATTCTTCTCGACAACCATCTTGCGCGAAAACGCATGTCAGTGGAGTCGTCGGCGTCGGCGTCGAATCGTCATGGCTGTTCAAGTGATAGAGTTGGATATACGAATCCGCAACTGATATGTATACTGCCATTCCATTTGAACACGAATGCCCGTCCTGGCTTGACCCTGACACCCAAAAAGCGTGTTCCTGTCCATATCGGATGGAAGTGCCTGCTAAGCCAAGGGAGCCACTATTTGAGTGACATGATAGCAACTGTTTGAGAATAGACCGCTGAAAAAGGAGAGAAGCTCCTATGGTATCCGAGTCATTGACCGAAATATAACCTGCGGATTCGTAAATCGATACCCGCCTCCAGATCGGGCCCGTCAAAATGTTTCATTTACTTACAAGTCTGGCGCAGAATCACACCAAGACTACTGACTTCATCAGGTACAAGTCACAGCGCCCATCTTGCTCGAGCGCAAAATATCGGAACGGATGGTCGGCGGGCTTTGGCAACCGTGCTTCGGTAAAACGTAACCTCCGCACTGGCCTTTAATAAAGCTTTGAAGCTTAATTGTAAGTCTTGGACAAGAAAATGACTTTTCAAAAGGTGTACTTAGATGGTGGTGATGAAGAACAGCCTTACATGTTTGAACTAACTAATTTCGTTTTAAAAATAAACTATGATAGACTTGATCTCCTTCCCACGGCTTTGTTGCTTTGTTTCTGTGGCTATCGGTCCTGGGAAATAACAACCCTGCCAAATTGAAATGACAAGGCTGTGCACCGCTGCTGACGAATACCATCCGAATAAGAAACAGCAAGTCTATATTATTGTATTAACCTTCTACAGGCTCGCTTTCCTGTTCAGATCCGCTCTGCCATTGGTTGCAAATTGTTTAATATTTTTCTTTTATATTTAAACTTTATTTTCTCACTAAATTTTCTTGTTCACGGGAAACTTCGTGACTTTCCATAAGGATCTAGAAATTTTTAGAAAGTTGGCGGGGTAATGGGCGGAGCTGGAACGTCAACCATGCCATGTATACAAATAAATATCTATTGATGAGCATTGAGGGGAGCGGGAGAGGGACAAGATCATATGTATATTTCCAAAACGAGTGTTCGGATCACAAAATATCAAGATCTCGTCACACCGATCTCATTTAGCGAGCTTAAGCGAGGTGGAAAGGGTCTGACTAGACAGATCGAGTGTAGACTCGGGTCTGAAAGGGTGGAAATTGTCTTGTACATAAGTAGATTTTGTGACTACAAAGGTTGGTCTTCAGGAACAGAATTGATGGTCGTCCAAATTTGGCCTCGGCATATCGGCTGATGGAAGTTCAGAGTACTCTCTAGATTTTTCTACATACATTAGATCCTTACGGGAAGTCGCCCACTGTTTCCTGTTTCCGATCGAATACTAGATGCCATCATGGCCGGCCGTTGCCAGCACTGGGCTATCTTTTGGCTGCTGTAATTAGGCCCCGACAATCCTTCTATATGATATCCAGGTAAAATTTTGTGTTTTGGTGATTAGGTACGTGCCAATCCAGATGAGATTGAGCCCAAGTTTCTGGCGATATATATGTGCAGAGATTCTACAATCCAGTTTGTTCAACAACATGGTGGAAAGCGTTTCCCAGAATTCCGTCTGGCAAACCCGCAAGTGCCAAGAATATTGCGCGACCCTGCTCGATAGCAGCTAAAGAACGTGCGCTGCTCCCCAATATACAGCTTAGCGTTACAGAGCTTCTAAACCGCGTGCTCTCGACAACGTCCTCTACCTTGGTCAACGTGTTCGCCAAGGGATGCTTTTCAATGCGCCTGCCAAGTGTGGACATACGGTAGCTTCTGACAATACAAAGACTGGTCCGAGAACTCGCACAACCGGGAGCCTGCAGAGTCTCCAATTTTCAAGATGGAAACCCGCTATGCATTCCGAAGGAGTGATACAACCACCGCGACTGACAGGAAACGCGCTGAATGCGGCCTAGGTAAGTAATTAATCTTCGTAGTGCATCTCGTCTGCAGGTAATGATCGATGATCAGGAAGGCTTCCTGACTTGCGCGATTTTTAAATTAGGTTACATTGACGCACACGACATTCAAGCTGCTTATAGAAGTCGAGAACGCCCATGTTTCCGCATTGGCGCCCCTCCAGGTCAGACGGCGTGGTAATGGTTGGACGAGAGAAGTCTTTATGTGAAATATGTTACTCTTGAAAGTTCATCAGAGTTGTTACTCAGTCCTTTTCATGTGTTGCAAAACCGATGGCAAAAATGACCACTCACCTCACGTCTCCCGATGCAAGAACATGAACCTGTGCGCCAGACACAGTTTCGCACAGTGCATCGTATGTTGCAGCATCTTCATATTAGAAGATTCTCTTTACTCCCCTCTAGCTTGTTTCTTTGCATGTTGAACTCCCTACCATCCAACATCACTGTGGAACAATACTCCCCCACACACACTAAACACGCTTTACGGTTGGCTTGCGCGAGAACTCAGCGCATTGTGGTTCCGCTCAAACTTCAAAAAGGACGAAAGGCATTACTTTGGAGGTGGAGGAGGATGACTGAAATATAGATGGTTATTGCTTGGAAATTATGTACTCGCTCTCCACCACGGTACGGCGCCAGAGTGCCATAGAAGATAGAAGAAAAAACCGGATGTATATGTGTGTGCTATTATTCGGATAAAATTAGGGCCTAGGTGAAAAATATTACCCGGATAAGGATTCTTTTTGCGAACCATACGTTATACATTACTCAGTTTAGTGGGGGCTTTCGCTGGCTTTCGGGGGTCCATTTGTGGAATGGCTGCGGAGAATTATTTTTAAAGACAAAGTTCCCTTTCTTTGAGCAACGCCTCGGAGAAAGAAACGTTGGTTTCCATTAATCCCAACATATGTCTGGTAAGTTAGATGCATCGTTGTATCTACACACACGCCCGCATCGCTCTAAGGCTATGTATGTAACGCCCCATGTACAGCATAGTCTGGGATATCTTTCGACTGATGGTGCAACGACAATCCAGCTGCCAGGCACCTTTGTATTATTGCTGCGGATACGTGATGGGCTAAATATACTTAGCACATACATGGTGTCGGGAGCAGAGTTAAGTTGTTTGGAGAGTGTATGTTGTTACAATGTAGAAGAACTCTTTAGCATGTTATATCATGAACATCTGTATACTGCCCACGTCGAAGTGCAGCAACTGAGCAACAGATAGCAACGCTCGTCGCCATCAACACAATCGGGAGACTCGGTCTTGGCATTAATGAGCTCGAGAGATCTGGAGGCTGCGCATCCATACAATTCAAATCCCGTGCGTGTAAATTTTCCGAATTGGATTATCAGAAGAACGTACTGTATGGCATTGCCTGGCATTGCGCAATTGGAATCCTGGCAATCCCTTGGCAATTGTGCGCATAAGCCCTTCCTATCTACTAGTCGGCCAGACGCTGAGGATCATCACACATCTCTCATTCTCTTCACCAACTTTTTCCCGGGGTCGGGCATTCACTCCATTCGTTTTTATTCTGAACTTGGTTTGCACAAGGCTTTCCCATCCCCTTTATATACCCAGCTTGATTTGAACCACCATCAGTCCTTTGGAAGCGGCGACCGTTATGCTGCTTTCCCTTCCGTTGTCCCTTATCCTCCTCCCAGTGCTATGTTTTGCCGACCCATTGCATCTCACACTCAACCGTCGCGCAAGCCCAGTAACCTATGACCCAAACCGCTTGGCGTCAATAGCGAACAACCTGCGGCACAAGTACGGATATGTGGCTAACAAGAAGCGAGCATCTTCTGTCGGAATTTCCATGCTAAATCTGGTAAGATTCTCAATTGATCGTCATCGGTGACTATGCTCAGTAATGTTAATCAGGAAACAGATGCAAGTTACGTGGCATCAATGGGCATTGGTACACCGTACGTGCATTCAGTTTTATCAGAATTATAGTGGGAACGATGAAGTGAACATGGTGGGGCTGGAGTTGAACCTGAGCTTCGCCGGTCAACATGGATGGATTGAGACACGTCTACGGTCGCTACGCTACCCCACCTGACTTTTGCCACCCATGTATAATCTGACTTTCACGTTCTACTTACAGGCCACAAACATTTGACATTATACTAGATACTGGTTCTTCTGACTTGTGGGTAGCAGATAGTTCCTGTAACAACTGTCCACCATCCATTACACTATTCGATCATACGAAATCAACGTCATTCAATCCGTCAAATGCTGCCGCAACAATCCCTTATGGTCAAGGAAAGGTTTCCGGCCAGGTTATACAAGAAGTTGTCAACATGTCAGGATTGTCCGTTCCTTCGCAGACAATCTGTGTGTCCATTTTCATCGCATCATAATGCCTGACCGAATCGCTCATCTTGCTTTGCAGTGGCCGCGACGGTATTAGCTCAAGATATTGTGAGTGCTCCGGCCTCAGGTCTGATGGGACTTGCATTTGCCGGTCTCGCTGCTACGAAGTCAACACCCTTCTGGCAATCTTTGTCAAATAGTGGCCAATTGGCATCATCAGAATTTGCTTTCCAACTCACTCGCGAGCGAGGTAATCCTAATCCGGTCACCACGGCGGGGTACGGAGGACTTTTCACACTCGGTGGCACCAACACATCGTTGTTCACCGGCAGTATTGAATTTTTGAATATCGTGAACAGTGCCTCGCCCACATATTGGCTCTTGAGCATGGCTGGTGAGCGAATATGCAGTACAGAAGTGATATTTACGTTTACGCGTCATGATTTCACAGCCATTACGGTTCAGGGAAAGTCTGTGCCCCTCACCAGTGCCATATTATCAGCTATCGACACGGGCACAACATTGATTGGCGGACCGACGGCCACAGTCCAAGCCATTTGGGCTGCTGTCGGTGGACAGCCCATGCCACAGACGCCCGGATTCTTCCAATACCGTACGTTCATCGTCTCTTTCTCCGTTGGTTCTTTCTAATCATGTTGCAGCTTGCAAAACGTCCATTAACATTTCTATATCATTTGGTGGGCAAACATGGCCAATAGACCCAAGGGATATGAACTTTGCGCCTGTCGATCCGCAAGGAAGGCAGTGCGTTGGAGCCATTTTTGACCTTAGTCTCGGCACTAATATTGTGAACGGTGGTGGGAACCCTGACTGGGTTATCGGTGACACGTTTTTGGTCCGTTGCATTCGTTTTCCTTCTCCTACCTGGTTTTAAGTCTGTGTCTGGCATGTAGAAGAATGTCTACTCTGTGTTTCGAAACAACCCACCATCTGTGGGGTTCGCACAGCTATCCGCCGCAGCGGGGGGATCAGGTGCGGCCCCCTCTTCTGCACCGTCAAGTGTATTGACCAACCCATCTACTTCTCGCGTCCCTTCGTCAACAGGTGCTCCAGGTGCTGCTCCTAGCGGAACTCCCAGCAGTACAAGTACTAGTAAGTGTTCAATCATGCCCTCCATGGCCTCCCGTACTTTGAATTTGTTGCTCACTTCTGTGCAGGTGGGAGTCTTTCGAATAAAGTTAGTCGTACGGCTGTGATTGAATCCATATTCACCTTCGCCAGCCTGCTTGTATATCGCTTTCTGTAGTTTTCCGACGACGACACTCTTATTCTGGACGATCGTATACATACCTATATACCTGCATTTTTAATGAAGTGGGGTTAGTTCCCTTTGATGCTTACGCTGCCCATCAGACAGTGACGCGCCGAATTATAACATTTTGACGCGACGATCACGTGTTTCGTCGTGACATACTCTTCCTTGCGCTTCAACTTTCAATTTCAACTACACAGAGCGTTGATAAGTGGTGACATTCTCTTTGCGACGCTAAAATAATCATTGACGATACTATCATGGCTGTACTCGATTCTCCTGCAGAAAAGCCGTGGATGACAGTCAGCGGTCGTAGCATTAGCGACGGCCCTAAATCCCCTGTGTCGAAACCCGCCTTGGATCATTTCTCTCCCAAGCTCGCAGAACGAATTCTTTCGAATGAAAACATCCTTTTGAACGATTCTGTGGTCGCCGTTGCTTCTGGTTCTGCGGAGACCGCCTGTGGACAGAAAAGCTTACGAAGTGCCTATTCACCATCACCTCCATGTCTGGCACAGCCTTCTATGTCAACTTTTCAGAGTTTCGAAGTCATACGTGCCTTCCCAACCAGCGAATTGGACGTCTCGGCGGATTTGCCTTCTGTGGTTCTTGATGATTTTAAGACTGTCATAAAGCCTTCATCTACGGAGAGAACCTATACAGCGAATGGAGGAATTGTTCTCAGTGGAGAACTGCCACAGGCGCCTTCTAATCCAACCTCATCTTCACGTTTCTCGAGTATTGCGACCTTTTCTCTGGACGATCATGCGGGCGCCTCACAGGATGGTCTCGCCAGTACTACGGAAAAGGTGCTGATCCGAGATCTACCGTCTCCCCATCTATCTACCCTTCCATACCCCCCAAAGCTCTCTCCGAGCTTCGAAGTAATTCGTATATTTCCCTGCGGCGATGTGGAGTTTTCGGATGCCGCTATTCTACCTCCTTCGCTGAAACATTTCCCTGCTCGAAGAGGACCATCGCCACTGTCCTTCACATCGAAGAATTCTGAACTTGAACAGGTTGTATTGATCGCACTAGCTTGGACGTTCGCCTTCACTTTTGGGTTCGGATTCCTACTTCTTCTGGCAGAGTGGACGCATAATGCCTATGCTTGTTCGCTCATGGTTGTTTTGTCATTAAATCTCGGCGCATATCTTGTTATGAACAATTGTGTAATGAAGCAAATATCAGTTTCTAGGGTCAGAAATCCAACGGACGTCACCATCCGGAGCAGGGATTTAGGATCTGCTGGAAATGAGTCCCCTGAAGACGGTCATTCAAGCTTCGTTCAGATCAACGGTCGATTTGAAATCTCGAGCTTCCGTTCATCTCAAGACATCTTCCGGAGTGAGCTATTGATGAACGGCCAAGTAATTTCAGTCTGTGTTGACTTCTTCCGTCAACTTGAACCTATTTCGCTAATATGAACATTCGAATTCGTAGTCTACTCCTCGTAGGGATACCCTTTATCCTGGAACACCGACGACTCTCACATCAATGTCATCTAACACGGGTCTTACTATCTTTGGAATGGCTGGAACATCGTCAGAGAGAGGTTTACGTACTCGGCAGACACCTCATGCATCCACGCCTTCCGGCCTTGATATCATGCAAACTGCTACCTCGAAGGTATCTAAGACCGCATAATATCACTGCTACGCACCTTCATCACCTACATGGTCCTTGTATTCTGTGTCCTACCCGTACGTCATATTTACTGCTATTGCTTTCCTCCAGCTCACCACACATCCCAGGCAGGCACTTCAGGTATATTGTATTCCCCACATCAGTAAGTTTTGCACCCAATCATAGAAAGCATGTTTCTCTTGATTTGTACTGTATACACCATTTCTATCATGCCTGCTTGTTGGGATGTAATATAGGTACTGCTAGTAACATATTATCAACAAGTACATATCGAAGCTACGTATTACTGGCCGTCGGATGGAGACTGATGGGAGATGGCTTGTACAAGCCCTCCCAGTAGCTTGAGCAAGTAGACAAACGTTGCTTTACTGCTCTAACGATGCTCCCATTGTAACCGGCGCTCTTGGGAAAGAACCGAGCTATGAATCAGCGAAGGGTAAGTACCGATTTGCAGGCTTGTTGTTACGTGACGGTGTAGCTGCCGGGCTGATTTCTTAGGTACAGCCATTTGCAGAACGATAGGCCCTTTTGAAAACGGCTTGTTTATATCTTTTTGTTAACGTTTGTTCCATATGCTTGCTCTCTAACCTACAACGTTGTGGCAAATGCCGAGTTTCTGTTTGCTGCTCTCCAACCTGTTCGTTTGCAACGTTGTGGCAAATACCGGTAAACCCCTCTTCGTCTTTTCTCTTACCTTTGTTGTACGTCTCTGTTAGAGCTTTGATGTTAATTACTGTCTTCCATTGTGGCCTAATTTTCATTTTCCTGCCCTTTAGTACTTTGCCTACCTACTTTGGTGCTCCCTCCCTTGCCACCTTGTCGCCTTCATTGCCGTTGCCCCTGAATTTTTTGTATGTACTCCTCTTCTGGAATTTTTGTTCCTGTTGTTATGTCCTGCTGCCTTGGAAAAAACTGGGTCTTGCTACAGTGCAATGAACCTGCACTCCGTCGTCCACAGGTGGAGGATCCTTGTATGAGTCTGGGCCATGTCACACTCCTTATTCAGTTCACAAGATCTCTATCGCTCCTTTGGATCAAGATATGTGGCATGACATGGCCATGTGGGGGATGCTGTTTCAGTTCCAATTGGCCATGGGGATGATGAGCCCTCTGGGATTTGCTTTTGCAACTTGCAGTGAAGGAAAGGGTGATGGGTGGAAGACAGGTATGTTGACTGATACTGATTCATGTCAGCTGACATTCCTTCTCATATGCACCTTTAGGGCCCTCATCACCCACTTCTGCAAAATCGTTGTTGCTCAAGACCATATCATCATCTGTTCCCATGTGCTTGCACTTTTTCTACATGTTTGCTAACAGTGAGAGTTTTGATGTTGTGGCAATTGCCACCCACTGTGACACTAAAATTGTTCTAAATCTCACACTTTGATAATGCATGGCCCTTATCTAATGATATATCTAACTAAAAGACATGCCTATGTTTGTAGCCTAACAGCAAGCCATGTGGTAGACTGTCAAAGTGGTGCTGGTCAGGGTGTTTGTGGTTATGGTAGGTGGACATAGAGAATGGCAGGGGTAACCCTGGGGTATTTTGAGGCTACCCTTACCCTTACCCTCCAAAACCCCTTACCCCTCACAAGGGTCAGGGTTTTGAGGGGTATGGGTAAGGGTATGGAGGGGTATGGAGCATACACAAACCCCCAAGATGGTATCATAAGATGAGTGACTAAAATCACTTTTATTATCAATTGAGTCAAAGACATGAACATCTGGCCACTTTCTTGGCTGTATAAAAGTGCTACAACACATTTTCAGGTAGTACCTATGCAGAATTTGGAAATCCTGTGATGTCAAAACATCAATACATGGAAAATGCAATGTATATTCTGCTGAATTTGAGTACAAGTTGTGTAGAAGTCTTTTGTTGATGATATTTGATGCAAATTTACTTTATTATATGCCCCCCATTGAGAAATTTTACCTACCCTGGGACCCCTCCCAAGGGTAAGGGTTGGCTGAGGGTACAAACACTGTACCCTCACCCCTACCCTCATTTACCCTTGACAAATACCCCCAGGGTTTTGCATACCCCTGCCATTCACTAGGTGCACACTTCAACATGGGGGAATCTCTGGTTGAGCTTTTTTCTTTCTTCCTTGTAATAAAAGACAAGGCTTTGTGCACATCAGGAAAACTACAAGTACTTTGACTTTTGGACTTTTACTTTTTGGAGACTTTCAGGACTTTGACTTTGGACTTTCGGTCCTTTCAAGACTTTGACTTTTGGGACTTTGACTTTTTGGAGACTTTTGGGGTTTTACTTTTGAACTTTTACTTTTTATTGACTTTCAGCCTTTTACTTTTTTTACTTTCAGGACTTTTAAGACTTTCAGTTCTTGTTCAGTAATAAAGTATGAATCAAGTGAGAACAACTTGTATTCCAAATAAAACAATAGTGCTAGCATACTAAAAGCATAGGTAGGCTGTTTAACAGCAAGTTGCCACACTAGTACCATCTTTGCATACATGAAATAGTGTTTATGAATTTCATGGCAACACATTGGAATCATGCTTCGGGCTTGTGGGTTAAGGACTATGAGTCTATGATCCAGCCAGTGGTCAGTAAGTACTAGTACTAGTATTAATACTATTAAAGTAAGTCAACAATCCAAATCATGGAGTATATACAAGAAGTGTAGAAGTGGAAGTGAGTTTCAAGAAGTGGAAGTGAGTGACATCCACTAGAGAGATGTCAGAGTTCAACCACATCGTGACACCATCCCACCTCTTTCCAGTTTTGGACAACCAGTGTCATGCTTCAACATCTGCTGGGCCATCGTAGTGTACCATTGTTCCCAGTAGATCCATCTCTTGATCCAATGTTTATGGTACATCCAACATTCATACTAGAGGACCAGCTTAACTTAGCATCCCTGTACTACTAGATGTCGGTAATTGTAATGAAATTCCTTTTCAGTGCAGATACCGGCTGCATCACTGAGCACACTTGGTATTTACAGAATTTGAACACTAATTGTTGCCTTACATGTCAATTGTAGAGGGCTGGATAGAGAGCGGGATGTTGCTAAGGTGGGAGACTCACACCAGTGGAAGTTGGTGGAAGTTGGTGGAACTCCAAGTAGTGTTTGAAGGTCCAGTCCATGGTTATGTAACAGTCTTTTGGAATTTTGAGATGTAATCTGCTTGTTAAAGCTTTACAACTTATCCTGGCATTTCAGGACTTTCTGTACACAATGTCAAGATAGGACCAAAAATGTTTTGTCATTATGCCTCAGTGGTTTTTACATAATTAAACCTATTAAACACAAATCAATTTTTCCAGTTCATACATTTTTCTCAAAACCTTGGAAAATGTATAGACTGGAAAAATTGTTTTATGTTTAATATGTTTGGTTCTGTAAAAACCACTGAGGCATAATGACAAACCTTTTCAATCATATATTGACATTGTGTACAAAAAGTCTTGAAATGCCAGGATAAGTTGTAAGGCTTTGACAAGCAGATTACATCTCAAAATTCCAAAAGACTGTTACATAACCATGGACTGGACCTTCAAACACTAGGAACTCGACTGATCTGAGTGGAACTCAGCCCAGTGGAACTCATTTTCCCAGTTCCACTTCTACTATTCTGGTCACGACTCGAATCATGGGAATGTTTCCATTGAAGTGGGGATCACCGGCCCTCAAGCAAAAACCATGTGTTGGTTGAATTGCAATTCTGGCATGCTCTCATCATTCTACCACTACCCTCAGCCTCAACTCCAATGCCCGTCACTGAGAATGATACCTGAGCCATGTCATCCCACCAACTCATCACTCATTACCAAGATGCGCTGCTCCCATCACACCACCACCTCCTCAACATCCAGCATGACAACTCCCATGGTCACCACACTGCCGGATAATGCTGCCAGAGGCTTCAAACAACCAATGTGGCATGAACCATAGGCCCAAAATGATGTCAACATTGTTTTGGGCCCAGGTAAGTTTTCATCTTTGTTTCACTTCTCACTAACATTTTTTCATTGATTTAGGTTTTGACTATCTTACAATGATGCGGCAGCTTGAGACAACCCACATATGGCAATGGCAACCACAGAGATGATGGAGGGGCCCAAACCAGGGATGGTGAAGAGATCTGATGGCTGCGAGAACAAGGATGACAACAGCAACAGATGGGGATGGCAGCAGCACTGCCCACACCAGGTATGAACCAACCACCACCTGTCTACCACCTCCACTGACTGCCCTGCCTCTCCAGAAACCCAGCACCCAGCACCACCATGATTGGACACCACCAACACTGATGGGGAGACCAATACGACAAGAACCAGGGGCACAAAGATGGAGGTAACTTTTTTCTTGTTCCCTCCACCAAACTAACTATTTCATTAGTTTTAGGTTATAAATTTGTCATAACAAGATGACCCAGCCTGCCAACAGCAACAACCATGAACACCAACACCCATCAGGGCATGATGCACCGCTCCCATCACACCACTATTGCCTCAACATCCAGCATGTCGACTTCCACAGCCACCACACCACTGGATAACGGCACCAAAGGCTACAAACAACCAACATGGCACAAATCATGGGCCCAAAATGATGTTGACATCGTTTTGGGCCCAGGCAAGTTTTCATCTGTTTCATTTCATATTTCATTCTAACTAACATATTTTTTCATTGATTTAGGTTTTGATTATCTTACCACAACATGGTGAGCTTGAGACGACCCACATATGGCAATGGCAACCACTGAGACGATGGAGGGGTGCAAACCAGGAACCGTGAAGAGACCTGATGGCCATGAAAACAAGGACAACAATGGCAACAGATTGGAGTGGCAGCACTGCCAACACCAGGTAAGAACCAAACACCACCCATCTACCACCTTCACTGACCACCCTGCCTTTCCAGAAACCCAGCATGCACCACCAGTATGATGGGAACCAAGGGCACAAAGATGGTGACATTCACCTGTCTTTAGTTTAGCTACTGTAAGGGGACTAGAGGGTGCCCCACATGTTTCTCCTATTTTTTAGGTTTGTCCTATATTTTTTCTTGTCTTGTTTCCTTCTATTCTTCATTTTCTATGGTTTTTTCCTTATTTTATTACTAATTTCCCTTCTATCACATTTGTGCATGTTGACAGTTTTATATTTAGAGCTGGAGTACCCTTCTGACATCTACCCCTTGGTATTACATCATGTGGCAGCCTTGATCAGCCTATCTCTGCCTTTTCTATTTTTAGTTATTATTTGATTTTTGCAGTTTTCACATATACTGGGCACTGGCAAAGGGATCTGTAGAGTTTTCTCTTCAGATTTCCCTTTGCTAGAAGCTAAGGCTGCCCTTACAGTAGAAAACTCTCCCTTAAAGCCTGATGTTAAGACTATAGGTCTTTAACTCAGCCTTGGCTTCATCTGTTGCAGTTGGAGGCTTTCCAACTGTCGGTATCACACTAGAAGACTTTCCTAGCGTATTGGGCTTCTGGCCTTCACTTGGGTACTTCTTCAAGTAGTCATGGCTATCTGTACTCAGAGGGTTTCTGAGTAGACCATTGGTATGTGTATCACAGTTGGAGGCTTTCCAACTGTTAAGTTCGAGTTTATCACAGCTAGGGAATTCCTAAGCTGTTGAGTATTCTGGTTGAGTCTAAGACCGTTGATTGAATTAGGTCAAGCTAAGGAATACAGGCAGTATTACTGTAGCTTATATACAGTTCAGAGAATGTCTATTGTCCAATCGGAGTATGAGATCCTTATCAAGTAAATATAGAGGAAACAATAGAACAGTAAGCCTCATGCCTAGCATGAGGCATCCGATGTCACGGAGTGCTGCGGTGCAGCATGTCAAAGAACAATAGAAGAGAAGCCTCATGTCAAGCATGAGGTGTCCGACATCACGGATCCAATGTCAAGGGTCCGATGTCACAGAATGCTGTGACACAGCATGTTGGTTGACAGCAATCGGATAACAGGGGTGGGTCTCCATTGGAGTGAGTCGTTCTGAGTCAGAAGGAAAAATGAAATACCCGGTCTTGTGGGTTCCGATGGACAAATCGTAACACCTGAAATCATGAACGCACTGCCTGAAATAGGCAGGTACAGAGTGGACAACAGTCCCCAAAGCTCCATAGACTCCATACACACTGTTCCTGACCATCCTGCCTTTGGTGTGCCGCCATTTTCACTAAACATGCCCCCTAGTGCTATGGATGCATCAAAGTGCCTTGATGCGCTTGAAGGCGACATTACTGGAATACATGCACAAATCGACTCACTTAAAGTTACGATCAAAAAATTTGTCAGGACACTTCAGACTACCTCCACGACCAAGATTTCACCCATTATGACTCCAAGCGCACCCAATAACAACAACGTGCCACCTGGTACACCCACAAAAGAGTGCACCCACATCAAACTGTCCCTGCCTGCCAAATTTAATGGTGTGCATGCGCAGGTACATGCGTTCCTTAACTCCTGTGAGTTGTACATTAGTCTCCAGTTGCATAGATTCATTGATGAAGCTGCAAAAATTTATTGGGCCTTCACATACATGAAATCTGAATATGCCTATCTCTACATGGACCATATTCTACACCAAACTAAAGAACTCAGTTCTCTACCCTTCTCCACTTGGGGTGACTTTTGAGCAGAGTTTATATGCCACTTTTGTCCCCTCAACAAGTGCTACTGAGCAGTGACATGGCTTGAGTCATCCTCCTACCACCAGGCACATTGATCTGTGGATGATTATATTGATGAGTTTAGAGATTTGGTGGACATGGCAGGGTATGGGGATGGGCTACCAATGGTGGTGAAGTTCTGACAAGGTCTCAACTGAGAGATTCAGGACCAGATTGCCCAAATGTTGGGAGGGTGTCTAGCAGACGATGATATCTATGCTTGGTATGAAGCTGCTTCCCTCTGTAATGAGAACTGACTCACAAATGCAGCCTTCAATGCTGCATTCCAGATTCCAACCCCCACTCCTACACCCTTGTTGCCTGTCCATAACCGCTTTGAAAATTTGTCAGTTGAATTCCCAGAGAATGAATCTACTGTTCCCCTCTCTGACCCTTCGATGTTGGCTGAAGACGTACCTGCTCTTCCTACCACTCCCTCTGTTCTGCGTCCCGAAATTAGATCATGGGAGCGCAAATTACCACATAAATATATTGTTGCACCCACTCCCTCTGCACATTCCTTAAACCTGGCAATTGAACTACAGACCACCAACATGGGACAGTTACTGTGCTACTGGACTGTGGTGCGACTGGCCTCTTCATTGACACACATCTCATGCAACAACATTGCCTAAACACTCGCTCACTCTCACGTCAAATACCTGTTTATAATGTGGATGGGTCCCCAAATGAAGCTGGTGCCATCTGAGAGGTTGTAGACCTGGTCCTTCATTACAAAGATCACAGTGAGTGTGCCCTTCTTGCTGTCACTCAATTAGGAAAGCAGAAGGTGATTTTGGGCTACCCATGGCTTTGAGACCATAACCCAGAGGTTGACTGGTGTGCTGGGGAGGTTACCATGAGCCGATGTCCATCCCATTGTCACACTTGTTTTACAGAAGCCAAACTGGAATGTTGTGGACAAAGGGCCTCGATACAATGCACCCAGAAGTGTTGTGCTGGACCTCTACCAGTGCTGGATGTGGAGTTGGAGGGGGTTCCTGATCTGATACCAGACTCAGATGATGACGAGGAGGAGTTGAGGAAGGGGATTGGATTTTCTACACTGCAATTCGTCCATCGCATGAGGTGTGTGCTACATTGAACATATCTCAGTGCCTTGCCAAGGCCTTCCACAAAAACAATACTGCTAAATCCTCTACTGACTCCTTACTTCCTCATATTCACAAGTTCAAGGACATGTTCTCAAAGGAATCATTCAATTCTCTCCCTGCATGCAAGCCATGGGATCATGCAATTGAACTCATCCCCAGTGCAACCCCTTCCTCCTGCAAGGTCTATCCTCTCTCCCCCGAGGAACAGTGACAACTTGACCAGTTCATTGATGAGCACCTAGCCTCTGGATGCATTCAACCATCCAAGTCGCCCATGGCCTCTCCCTTTTTCTTTGTCAAGAAGAAGGATGGCTCACTTCAACCAGTTCAAGATTATAGAAGGCTCAATGACATCATGGTCAAAAATTGCTACCCATTACCTCTCATCTCTGAACTCATGAACCAACTCCATAGAGCATGATACTTCACCAAGCTTGATGTCCATTGGGGTTACAATAATGTGAGGATAAAGGAGGGAGATGAGTGGAAGGCAGCCTTTTGTACCAACCGTGGTCTTTTTGAACTGCTCGTCATGTTCTTTGGCCTTACTAATAGTCCTGCCACCTTCCAGACCATGATGAACAACATCTTCCACAACCTCATACTTGAGGGCATCATCTGTATCTATCTCAATGATATCCTCATCTTCACTTGCACAGTTGAAGAACATCATGGCATTACATGCCTCATCCTAGAATGATTTTGACGATACAAACTCTACCTTCATCAGGACAAGTGTGAGTTTGAGAAGACCAAGATTGAGTACCTTGGCCTGATTATCTTGGAGGGCCAGGTGGAGATGGATCCAGTCAAGGTGAATGGGGTCACGGCATGGCCAATGCCCACAAACAAGAAAGAGGTGCAGTCATTTTTAGGCTTCATCAATTTCTATCAGCATTTTATCAAGGATTTCTCACATCATGCATGACCACTGTTCGACTTGACAGGCAAGGAGGCTGGTAGGACAATGCACAGCAGGAGGCATTCAAAAACTATAAGAGATGGTCACTTCTGCTCCCATCCTTACCTTTGCTGATGATTTGTGCCCTTTTCATGTAGAAGCTGACAGTTCTGACTTTGCGACAGGTGCCGTGTTGTCTCAGCAGTCTCTGGAGGACCAGAAGTGGCATCCTGTTGTGCTCTACTCCAAAAACCTTAGTGCTGTGGAATGAAACTATGAGATCCATGACAAGAAGATGTTGGCAATAATGCATGTGCTTGAGGAGTGGCGACACTTCATTGAGGGTGCTCTACACAATGTGGAAATTTGGATGGATCACAAGAATCTTGAGTACTGTATGATGGCCAAGAAATTGAATTGTTGTCAAGCTGATTGGTCCCTGTATCTATCCAGGTTTGACTTCTCCTTGCACCACCATCCGGGTTGCAGCATGGAGAAGACCGATGCCCTCTCCCAATGTGCAGATCATGGGGATGGCAGTGACGACAATCAAGACATTGTGTTGTTGCAGCCAAACCTGTTTACTATCTGAGGATTGGAAGGTATCGCACCCCAGGGCGAGGAGCGGGACATCCTATGTGTTAGGGCAACATCCACTATCTGCTAGCTAAGACCATGCAGGTTCTCTCTACAAGAAGGGGGCGGGATCCACACTTGTGATGGGGGAATTGATGGTTTTCATGTGAGGGGTTATTAATAGATGAGTTTGTTGACAAAGGCCTTTCACACCGAAAACATAGGTGGAATACCTAACAGAACACAACTAGGTCCCCTAGGTGTATATTTAGGGTTTATATACTATGTTACATATATTGTACATTGTTGTTACCGACGCGTGTGTACATGCATGTACATCTTGATGCATGCGAAATAAAATTCTCATGCTATCAAAGTGTAGCATCATTTAGCATCATTTGGCATCATTTGGCATAATGTAGTGTAATTCAACATAATAAAATAAAAATGACATTTTATTAGGTAATGGGGTGGTTTCCTAACATTACCCCCCTTTTATGCCTTGACTTCCAGGTGAGAAAATATTACATCTGTCACTTCTGTGAAATTTTGGTAAGGCTGGAATTTCATCCCCTCATACACCATTCTCGCAATGCAACATGGAGCATTCAGATTACATTTAAAGAATTGGGTGATTGTGTTATGTGCTCACTTACAATTCTCTTTGGGCTCCCACAAATTATTTTTGTAGGTATAGTTTTTCCACTTTATTAAGAACTCCAATTTGTTCTATCAAAGATGTGAGTCTAGAATTTCTTCAACTATGTATTCTGGAGCACCTTCTACTATTATCGGAGGTTGCAGAGTAGTTTGTTGGCCAGAAATAGTGGGTGGGCGGTAAGGGTGTAGGCAGGATACATTAATTTCAGGATCAATCTTGAATGATCAGGGTAATTTTAGCACTACCGCATTAGGCGAGATCACTTTAGAGATTGCATATGGGCCAACTTGTTTCTCCATATGTTTCCTTGAAGGTCATGGAATATTCAGGTCCTTGGTGCTTAGCCACACCAAGTCACCAACTTTGTACTCTGGAGCATGTGCTTGAGTACGATCCATGTGTCGCATCATGTCATCATGTGCTTTCTTCAATGCCGCCTCTGCTTCCCCTTGTACCTTTTGCATCTTAGATACAAAGTCTTCTACCGACTGTACTTTGACTTCCCTTCTGGGTTCTACTCCCATGCGAGGATGATATCCATAATTTGCGAAAAAGGGTGACATATGAGTAGCCGAATGGAATTTGTTACTGTGGGAAAACTCAGCAATTGCCAGCCATTCGGGCCAGTTGGTTTGTCTGTAGTTGACAAACATACATAGGTACTGCTCCAACTCCTGATTCACTCTCTCCATCTGCCCATCAGTCTGTGGGTGATATGCCGTAGATAATTTGGTTTGAATTCCCAATATGTTGTTTAGCTCTCACATAAACATGGAAGCAAATTGTGGTCCATGATCAGAGATAACGTGTATCGGGTAACCCATGTAACCACCATACCTGATTTAGATAAAGGCGCGCCAAGCCCAATGATGAGGTTTCTGTAGTAGTAGGAATAATATGGACCTCCTTTGTGAAGCGGTCACATATTATGAATATTGCATTGTACCCTTGAGCCTCGGGCAATCCAGTAATAAAATCCACAGATATATCTCGCCATGGCACTTTAGGTATAGGGTTTGGCATTAATTTTCCTGCAGGTTTTTCTGGAAATTTCTTCCCCCTCATGCATGTATCACATCCATCCACATACCCCAACACATACTTCAAAATTCTGGGCCACAAATAATTTCTCATTACTAATTCCAACGTCTTCCATCTTCCTGGGTGTCCAGCAGTTGGTGTATTATGATGTAACTGGATGATTTCCCTTTGCAAATCCTGATCCTTCGGTACATACACCTTTCCTCGAAACAACACCAACCCTTGTTCCTCAGCCCACTCATCTCCTTTAATATTACCCTTCTTCTCTCCCTTCAGAGCTTTTATGGCTTCCACTACTTCATCATCCATTTCTGAACATTGTCTAATTTTAGACAACATTTCCATTTCTGAGCTATCTATCAATAGATGCCCTTGATGCATAGTGCAAATGTGAAAGTATTTGGGTTTGAGTAAGGTTACATTCTTATTGTCCTCCTTTATGATCAATATGTCTGGATAATGCATCTGCTTTCCTCATTAAGCTTCCCGCTTTGTGGACCAAGTGAAAATTGAAACATGATAGGAATAATGCCCAAGGTGCTTGCCAGCGATTAAGCTTTTTAGCAGACATGAAGTATTGCAGATTTTGATGATCCATCCAGATCTCAATCTGATGTGTACATCCTTCCAAATAATGCCTCCATGCCTCCAATGCTCATATTATCCCCAACATCTCTTTGTCATGCACATCATAATGTCTCTCCACATCATTCAACCCTCAGGACAGATATGCACAAGGATGCCATTTGTCATCTTTGCACAGCATTGATAATACTGCTCCAGTAGCAAAGTCGGATGCATCTGATTCCACTGGCAAAGGGCATGTGAAATCCACTGGGGCTAATATTAGTCCCTCCACAAACTTCCTCTTCAACTCCTCAAACACTGTCTGCTGCTGCTCTCCCCACCTCCACACTACTCCCTTTTGCATAAGGTTATGTAAGGATGCAGCAATTTTAGAAAAATTGTGCACAAAGTGACGATAATAATTTGCGAGTCCCAAGAAGGCTTGAACCTCCTTCACACGGGTGGGTGCAGGCCAATCTGTGATTGCATGTACCTTGATTGGATCCATTTTAATCCCGTCAGGGCTGATCAATAATCCTAGGAACTCGATTTCGCTTGCCCCAAACACACACTTCTCCAGTTTCAAAAATAGATCATTCTCTGCCAACCTCCATAACACCTCCTGCACTATTGCCTCATGGTTTTATTCATCCTCCGTGGATATCAGAATGTCATCAATAAATATTATTACCATGCCTTTGTCTATTACATCCTTGAAAATGTTGTTCATCATATTTTGAAAGGTTGGGGGACTATTTGTCATCCTGACAAACATGACAAGTGGCTCAAAGGATCCTCAACACATGGCAAATGTGGCCTTCCACTCATCTCCTTTCTTTATTTGTACATTGTTGTATCCCCATCATAAATCCAATTTTGTAAAGACTTTGGCTTTTCCCACCTTGTCAATTATTTCTGAGATCAATGGCAAGGGGTATGTGTTCTTCACTGTCCACTCATTCAGATACCTATAATCTGTATACATCCTCTTCCTTTGGTCTTTCTTTGGCACAAAGAATATTGGTGATGTCTGCAGTGATTTCAAAGGTTGTATGTATCCTTTCCGCAATTGCTCCTTCAGGAATGCATCCACTTCTTCTTGTTCCATCAGAGATAATGGATATACCTTCAACTTCTTTGGCACAAACCCTGGCTTCATCTCAATTGCATGATTTCATGGCTTCCGCACTGGCATTTGCTCAGACTCCTTCTTCTGGAACACTGACAGATATTCATGATACACTTTCGGCACCCACTCCTCCACTGGCTTCTCCACCTCCACGATATTCTTGTCCCATGACTGTCCTCCACAAATTGCTCTAAAGGTTTGCTTCTGCTCTTCTTTCTCGATCATGATTGGAACTTCCCCATTTGGCATTTCCTCATCCTCCACTTCCTCCATCATAACAGAATACTTCCTTGGACATTCTTTCTCTTTCTTTTTTCTTTTCTCCCTCTTCATCTTCCTCCCATACACATTACATTCCTTAGGACAATGAGTCATTTGTACTTTCTCAGTTTTCCAATCAATTTCTGGATTATGCTTCCATAACCATGGACATCCTATTATTAGATTGGTTTTCCCAAGATTGCACACTTCAAATACAGCTCGCTCCTGATGCTCCTGATACTTTAATACCATGGTGACCTCCTCCTTGATAGTTCCTCCATGATTGACCATTCCGTCAATATTATACACCATTATAGGTTGCACCAGCTTGTGTGTGTTAATACCGTTTTTGGTAATCAAGGATCGATTAATAAATAGTCCTGTAGCACCACTATCAAGCAACACTTCCACATCAATGGCTGCATGCATGTCCACTGTCTTCAGTCCCATAGTCAAGGTGATTTCGGGTTCTACTCACGCAGAGCAAATAAAGAATTTAGGGGTTTTCAGAAATGATGCGTGACAATTTTCTTTGTGATGTGATTTGCAACAGTTGTACTCCTCCTCAATTTCCTTTTCTGAGTTGTTCTGGGTTTCCTCGGATACTAATACATTGTAATGATTCTGGGTCACCAATGGGGAAACCTTCACTGGGACTCTTCCACAAAATTCTTCTGTCTGCCTTCCTCCAGCTTCACTTCCTCGATTGTAGCTTCCCTAATCCAGTGTCTTCTTCATCTTGTGGCCCAATGGGCTCTGCACTTTGAAGAGTCATGATCACAATCTCTTCATCATCTACTTCTTTGATTGTCATTCTTCTTGTTTCAATGAGTATCTTGCTTCTTCTTGGTTCAGCATGGAGGACTTTAGCTGTTCTTTGTTCATCAGTTTCTTTGTTTTGGGGGCAAGTTTCTCTTTTTCTCTGGCAATCACATTTTGCCACTGTGTTCATCATTCTTCATCAGTCTTTTTCTTGAGAGCAAGTTTTTTTGGCACCATGCCCGTTGCTCTTCTTTTGTCATTTTCTTGGAGGTTCTTCCTTCTTCAGTTGCTTTTTGGCACCATATTGGGTGCTTATCATTGGGTTTCTTGGTTTGCATCCTCCCAATAAGGGTCCCCTCCTTCTTGAATGAGGCTTTAGGGTAAGTCCTATCATTTGTCCTGAACTGGAAGGTCCCAATCTTCCAGTCGATTACTGGGTTCATTCTTCTGAGCCATGGCAGGCCCAGGATGATCAATTCGTTCCCTAATCCTGCAATGAAGAAGGTTGTCAGGAAAGATCTTTAGTTGATCATCAAGAGTCCCCTGGCATAGTGGGAGATTTCCCCCTTCTTGTTTGGGGTTCCATCCATGTTCTTGACCCTGATCACTTTTTCCAGGGGGCACAACTCGAATCCACTGCTTTCTGCAAATTCATGGTTCATGAATATCCCTCCCACTCCTGAGTCGAGTAGGGCTTTGGTTTTGATGGCTTTCCCTCTGCCTGTTCCTATCACTTTGACATCTAGATGCATAGATTGATTTTCAAAGTGGCTAGTAATACAGAACAGACAGAGAGTTCAGTGGTACCTAACATTGAGGCAGGCCACCTTGCTAAAAACCCTTGTCCTCAATTGCAGGGAGAGCTCTCCCCTTTTCTTCTTCATTGAGCTCCTTCATAATTGCTTGGATCTTCGAGTAGGCTTCTTCACCTTTCTTCTTTGGGAATGACCAGTTCTCGGTCCTCATTTCCCCTTTCTTGTGTTCAGTCGCTTTGTGTCCAGGCTGGTGACACACAAAGTACAGTCCCTTCTTCATGTGCTTGATCCTCTCCTGGTAGGAGAGTCAGTTGATTTTGAGTGGGGTCTCCTTCACTCTAGAGCTCAGGAGCTTCTTTGCCAAAGTCTCCTGTGCTTTTCCTGCTATGGCTTTCACTCTCCTCCACTGTCCATCATACTTGGAGGCAGTGTTGATCATTCCTTCCAAGGTTGTAGGGATTGTTTCCATATTGAATACTCTTTCAAGGAGCTTGGGGCTCAGCCCATCCATAAAGAGTTTAATAAGGGTGGTATCGTCGTCATTGATTCCTGCCTTCTCTTGCAAGATTTGGAACTGCACGATGTAGTCCTCCAGGTCCTGTCTCTAGGGCATGACATGGGTACAGGTAACACCATGATAATCCAGTCATGGGTATGCATGGGTATGGGTACAGGTTTGGATTTCTGTACCCAAGGCAACACTGTACCCTTACCCATAGTGTCACAGGTTTATCCAGTACCAGACCTGAGGTCTGATCATAGTCATGTACTGACTTTGTTGATCGATCAACTACCTCACACTACCACCACCACCACCCTCTCTCTGGCAACAACCACCACCTCTAGGCAACAACAAAGACAATGGCCACCACTTACCCCTCTTTAGGCAACAATGACTGCCACCAACCCCTCCCTCGCTTCTAAAGTGAGTGGAGGGTTTTCCTGTTTCATTCTAGGCAACAATGACCAACACCAACTGCCACCCTCACTTCAAAAGTGAGTGGAGGGTTTTCCTGTTTTATTTTAGATGCAATGACCGCAACTAACCCCTCCCTCACTTCAAAAGCAAGTGGAGGGGTTTCTTGTTTTGTTCTAGGTGACTACAGCTACCAACACCCCCCTGTTGTCTCAAATGTGAGCAGGGGGTTCATCTCATCTACCACTGACTACCAACACTGTAGGGCAGGACAATGAGGAGGAGGGCAGGACCATGAGGACCATGACAATGGTGAGGGCAAGACCATGACAATGACAATGATGAGGGCAAGACAACAACAACAACAACAGCAATGAGGGCAAGGACCACAACAACAAGGAGGGAAAGATGACAACAATGACAATGACTACAGCAAGACCATGATGATGACAATGAGGGCAAGATGATGATGATGATTATGAGGGCAAGACCACAATGACAACAACAAGGGCAAGACCATGACAACAACAACAGGGGCAGGATCACAACAACAATGATGAGGGCACAACAACAACAACAACAATGAGGGCAGGAGAATGACAACAAGGATGAGGACACAAGGACCACCACCATGACAGCACCCCCAACTGCTGCCATGAGCAACTGCTCGTGGGGTAGAAACAGGATGCAATGAGGATGGGGATGATGAGAAGGCACCACCCACCCTCTCTTGCTGCAAACACGAGCAGAGGAGTGTCTTATTCTGTTCTTGGGGACTACAGGCACCACCCCCCCCTCTCTTACTACAAACATGAGAGGGGGGGTTCTCTTAATGTAATTAGTTCAATTAAATACATGTATATGTTGAAACCCACAAAAACCATGGATAACCCACAAAAACCATGGGTAACCCACAAAAACCCACAAAAACCCACAGAAACCCACAGTAATACTGTACCCATACCCATGCAGATACAGTATTGATGGGTATGGGTAAGGGTACACGAAAATATACCCAGGGGTTACCCATGTCACTCCCTACCCATCCCTGTTTCAGGTTTTTCCTATCTGTCCTGGCTCTGCCAGCTTTGTCAATTGGTGTGAATGCTGTCTTGAGTGCCACTTCAAAGGTTGATGAGGTCCCTAGGTCTTCCTTCTCTGCCCAGGTCTGTGCCTAGGGTGTGGCAGTTCCTCCATTCATAAATGACAATGCAAAGATGATCTTTTTCTCATCAGTGTCATAGATTCCATGGTTCACTCAAATAGAGTTTCACTTCTTGTAAGAACTTTGCAGTTCTAGTTTGGTCCCCTGTGAAGTCAGATGGGGTTCGGATTCTGATTTCTTTGGTCAACATGGTAGGTTCAGTAGACATGTCATCATTGGATAGGGAGACTGGGTCTCATTCTGTGGTTTCTTCTTTATCCAAAGGTCTGAAATCTTCTTCATCAAGGTACTGTGGTTCCTCATCTCTTGTTCTCTTTGAGAACCACTTCTGTGCTGGTTCTGAGTATTGTACTAATTGACCCTGGTATCTATACCATGGGGTTCTTCCTGATGATGATGCTCCTGTCGGAGGTCTGTCTGGGCTTTGTCTGAGAGACATTGTGTCTGCATCTAGGTAGGTGGACTTCATGGATCAGCTTGACCTTTTGTTAAGACTATAAGTCCTTAACTCACCCTTGGCTTCATGTGTCACAGTTGGAGGCTTTCCAACTGTATCAGTATTGCACTAGGAGGCTTTCCTAGCATATTGGCCTCTGGCCTTCACTTGGGTGCTTCCTCAAGTTGTTATGGCTATCCATACTCAGAGGCTTTCTGAGTAGACTGTTTGTTTATGTATCACAGTTGGAGGCTTTCCAACTGTCAAGTTTGGGTTATCACAGCTAGGGGCTTCCTAAGCTGTCAAGTGTTCTGGTTGAGTTTAAGACCATTGGTTGAATTAGGTCAAGCTGAGGAATACATAGAATGTAGCTACAGCTTATATACAGTTCTAAACTGCCTATCATCCAATCAGAAGGCCAGATGTTTATCAAGTAAATAATAAGGAGAACAATAGAGAAGTAAGTCTCATGCTTAGTGTGAGGTGTCTGATGTCACAGATCCAATGCCAAGGATCTAATGTCAAGGAGTGCTGCGGCACAGCATGTCAATCAGTGGGAGTCAGATCGGAGTGAGTCCAGTCAAGTCAAAGGAGAAATGAAATGCCTGGTCTTGCCAGTTACGATATGGAAATCATAACACATTTAATAGCAGTAATATTTCACATGAAAAGTTCACTGTATTCATTGGAATTTTAATCTTAGTGCTTGTAGCAAGGAAAATGACTGACCTATCATCATATCCACCTGTGTCAAGTGGTTCATCAACAAGCATCTCATCGATGGCCTTCCACACTTCTTTGTCAGAAACCAGAGGCTCTGATCCAAGGGAGATGGTATTGTCTTCAACCTCCACAATCCTAGGCTCTTCAGGTTCTTCAGGTTCAATCCTCCTTCTCTTACCTTCTCATACCATCAGGTGCTCTTCCAATGGTTACAGATTTTTTGCACTGCATGGAAGTTGCATTTGCTTAAGGGTGTCTCGAGCTTGCTGATATTCAGCATAAACCAAACAAGAGGTAGAGGCAGTGCCCATATATGCCTGTGCAGGCAGTTGGTGGTGAGGTCCCTTGTGGGAGTGTGGTCGCGCTGTTCGATGCACTGAGTGAGCAGCATCAGCAGTATGATGGTGCCATTGCCATTTCTGGTGGTATAGGCACTGGAGGCAAGGTGGGTATGCTTATCTTTTGGCTTATCCTCCTTAGACTTTTTGTTCCCATGTCATCCATGCTTTCAGGATGAATCTCCGTTGTCATTTTGCCTTTCTTTGGGCTGCCATTTATGGTTGTTTCCCTTGCACTTGACAGCAGAAAGTTTATTGGCCTGAGGTGGGCCAGTGGGCTTTCCAACTGCTGTGCACCTAGAGGCTTCAGCAACAATGGAGTCTTGACATATTTCAACATTAAGGCACTGGTCACAGTCATGTTAAGGAGGAAAGTGAATTGTACTCATGCAGCATCACAGCAAGTAGAATTATTGCTTGGACTAGTTTGGGAATGGCAACATTGGCAGCCATGAGGCACTCAAATTTGTCTGCCATTTTAGTGATCTCTGGCACAGGGTTCACAGCCAGGATTCTGATCGCTATCATGGACCTAAAGTCCACAAAGACTTGGGAGGGGCCATCGACACCATAATCAGTGCAAATGAGATCCCACACCTCCTCAGTAGTGTCCTTGGTGTTGGCATGGTGCTGAATGGAGGGGGCCAATGCTTCCAATGGCCTGGTCATTTTTGTTGCTCCAGGTCTGGAGCTTGGCAAGAGCATCTGCTACCACCGTAACATTAGTCACCATTAGGGTAGGCACCTGGGGCAGTTTGGATTCTGCTCTGCTTGTTATCTGCCAGAGGCCCTGTGACCTGAGCCACACCTTCATTGAGTTGGCCCATTGAATATAATTCAATCCATCAAACATCTGAACAAGTTTCTTGAGGGTTGAAGACATGATTGTTGGTAAAGTGGCTGTAAAAGTGCTCAATCAGTTTCTGCCTCATTAAAACACATTCCTTAACAATGTTGGGTAAAAGCACTCCTTCAGAGTGTGAAAAACCCTAGTCATGCTAGGTTTTAATGCAGCTCACAAAGAGTGCAAGGTTATAGTTTGGAGACTATGAAGTCAACATCATTTGCAGCCAGTTAAGGCATGTTCATGATGTGCCCAGCAGGGCCCATAACCTGTTGGAGCAGACTATATATGCTGCACAGCAGAAGAGACAACATGCTCCTTATAACCTACCTGAGGTTTGTATAGACTTACAGCTAGGGTTAGCAGAGGTAAGAACACTGTATTCCTACTACAGTACAGGTTCTCCTTATATACATAATAATAAGGATGTCACATGACTCAGAAATGTGTTTACCACATGTATGCACAGTAAGCGCAGTAACATGTGTATGCTGCATGTATTGCCTCATGTATGCAGCATGTATCTCAGGGTTAATAAGTACCAAGGACCTTAATATTCCATGAGCTTCTCAGAAGCTCACAGAGAAACAAGTTGGCCTATATGCAATCTCTAAAGTAGTTTTGCCTAATGCAGTAGGCCTAAAATTACCTTGATCATTCAAGATTGATCCCAAGATTAACATTTCCTGCCTACACCCCTACTGCCTGCCCACTGTTCCTGGCCAACAAACCACTCCACAAGCTCCAATAACCATAGAAGGTGCTCCAGAGTATGTAGTCAAAGAAATTCTCCTGTCTTCAACAAAACCAATTGGAATTCTTAATAAAGTGGAAGAACTACATTGACAAAAATAATTTGTGGGAACCCAAAGAGAATTGTAAGTGAGCATGTAATGTGATTGCCCAATTCTTTAAACATAATCCAAATGCACTGCATCACATTGTGAGAATGGTGTATGAGGGGATGAAATTCTGGCCTTACCAAAATTTCACAGAGAGAACAGATACAATATCTTCTTGCCTGGAAGTTGAGGCATAATGGGTAATGTTAGGAAACAGCCCCATTACCTGATAAAATTTCATTTTTATTTTATTATGTCAAATTATACTATATTATGCTACATTATGCTAGCATGAGAATTTTATCTCACACATGTCAATATGTATGTGCATGTATGCATGTGTTGGTAGCAACAACATACAATATATGTAACCCAGTATATAAACTTGAATATATACCTACCCTAGTTGTGTTTTCTTAGGTATTCCACCTACATGTAAGCTCACCTCAATAGTGTTGAGCTTCACTAGATCAGATGAGACAGAATAGGACCAGTATATATAATAAAGCAAGAGCCAAGCAGAGAGTACAGCAGTAAGCAAAGGTGATCGTAAGTCAAAAAAAAGGAAGAAAGAAAGATGATGTCAGGTTCATAGTATATATGGGTGGATGTGACAGCAGTGCAAATAACTGTAACTGATTAGTAAGCTCCAGGATTACACCCTCCCCCCCTCTGAAGAATTCCATAACATCAGCCATTCAACTGGATAAAGAAAATTGAGTGGGTAAGGTAAAAAAAAAAACTGCTCGTCGGGTGCATCAAAAACCCCTGGGGGAAAAGCTACCAGTGGCAGGGACATGATGAATGTGAACTGTACATGATGCCATTACCATGTTCCTGCCAGCCAGTCCTCCAATGCCGCATTGTCTGTGAGTTCTGAGCTGGGGAGCTATTGGTCTTCTTCTGGGCCATACCCTAGCCATCTCACAAGATATTGCATGCTGTGTCCATGTTTGTGTGCATCGATAATCTTCTCCATGAAGTATTCTTGCATGCCTTCTTCCCTGATGATTGATCCAAGTCATGTGAGTTCTCATGAGAGGAAGAGAGATCAGCCGTTTTCATTGTAAGGCTTGACTTCTGTGGTGCGGAATGTAGGGTATATGTTCAAGGTAGCAGGGAGGTTGAGTTGATGCTCCTGGGTTGACATCAGCAATGCGGTAGGGACCATTGAACCTAGGCATGAACTTAGCAACATATTTCTCACCTTTAGCAGCATATTGACATCTTTGATTTTCTGTTGAGAGCATCACACAATCCCCAATCTCCAGTTCGAGGTCAGGATTGCATGCAAGATTGGCATGAGCAGCTTGTGATACCTTTGCTTTAAGCAGGTTGTCTTGGGCTTCAAAAACATCCTGTTGCAGTCTGTCTATCACCTCTCGTGCATGCACTTCCTCAGGAGTTGTGGGGATGATTGGCATGAAGAGGGGTAGAATAACATCAGGAAACCATGGATATGCTGGTATTTCCAGTCAATAGTGACAAATAGCTATCAAAATGTTATATAATGAGACCTGATTAAATACTTTTACCTTTACACTACAATTAATTTATTACCAGAGCTAACATTTCAATGTTAAAGCAATATTTGAGTTCTGGGGCATCTTATACAAGTCTGAGGGAGTATTGCAAAGCATGGTAAGTATTTCACAATTATGTTGTATAGCTGGAAAGCTATGAGAGTATCCATCACTCTTGTAGCTAATTGTAGCCCATTGCCAGAATGGGATCCTCTTGTCAAATATACTCAAACAACTTAAAACACCAATAATGCACAGATAAACATTTTCAGATGAACTCAATTCAACTTTTTAATATGGTTATTTGTTTCCATTATTGCTAAGAGTATGAAATCTAGGAGGTTTGAACAAATTGAGACTGCACAGCCACAACCCAGTGGGCTCAGCAAATACAAAAACCTGATCATGACCTCAGCCACAAACAAATAAAGGTGTGTGAGTAAGCATGTAAGAACAAGTAAGACAAATACATAAACAAAAATTAAGTTAATTAACATTACTGAGTCAATCACTAATTAATAAAGTGCCTCTAATAAAAGAGTAAAGTATGGAAAAATGAAATGAAATGAAAATAGTATTATTTTCTATCTTCTTCACCCTGGATTACAAGGTGTGATCTATAAATGGAAAGATGCTAGATATTGATCAAATCCATCAGTCTGGCAGATCTGGTAGAATTGGCCAACTTTACTGTGCTATATCTTTCATTAGCAGAGGATGTATAAGAATTTGACATGTCATACTAAAGATTTAGCTTATCAGGCCTTGTATAATATAATAATATTGTCATTTCCTCCTTGGTTTCCTGATGAAGGTGTGGACTTCACCCGAGTTGCAGTTGGAAGGGCAAGAATCCAGTTGATTTGTTTACTGTGTTCATGAGGTCAAACCTGATGCATGGCAGTGCTCAAGCCCAGCCCTTCTGGTTCCATGTTACATGATACCAGAGTGCCTAATTAACTGTTTTGTTGGTTCATTCACTTGCACCATCCATCTGAGGGTGGTAGGCTGAAGACAGTTTCAGTTTAATGCCAGTCAGCTTGTGTAACACAGTCCAGAACTTGGACATGAACAATTTGTCACAGTCAGATATAATTTCAAGCGGTAGCCCATTTTTGCAGTACCAGCGGTCAAAAAATATTCCTGCAAGGTCTGTTGCAGTGATGTCCATTCTGGTGGCCATAATTTGGATATCAGCATTCAGTTGGTTGGTCATTGTAAGTATGCAGTTGTAACCATTGTCCTCTGGCAATGGTCCTATGAAGTCTATTGCAACAGAGTCTCCATGTTGATTGGAGATGGGGAGTGGGTGTAGGGGTCCAGCCAGTTTGGTGGTTTTTGACTTGTTACACTGGCAGTCACTGCAGCTGGGGATGTACGCAGATTCCAAATCTCTCTGCATGTTTGGCCAGTAGTAGGAGTTGCATACTGCACCATAGGATTTCTCAAATCCAAAGTGACCCAGTGAGACATGCACTAGTCAGAACATTGATTCATGGATGTTGCCAGTAGAGGGGATCACAAGACACTCCCCAATGAACAAGAGATCTCCTTGCTTCTGTATGGACAGCATTCCAAGCATGGTGCCTTGTAGTTTTTGACACCAAGTGTCCATTTTGTAACCTTCTGTGATTGCAGCATGAAGTTTTGGATTCTGGGATATTGACTGCACAATGGTTATGGCTTGTGATGAGGCAATGTCAGTTTCAGTGAGAGCGTGTGTGGTGAACAGTGGGAAAGTGTGGGTTGCTGACAGAACAGCATTGACAGTTGTTAGGTTGTCATCATCATCAGGGCAGAACTCGTAGGGTAATCTAGCCTGTCGTACGGCAGCATCACTAGAAGGGGATAGTGTAATTGGTAGACAAGAAAGTGCATCTGCTACCATATTGTCTTTGCCCTTGATGTAAACAATCTTAGCATCAAATTGGGACATGAACTCCATCCATCGAGCTTTGCAACATGATAAGTCTGGTTGGTTGTTGAAGTTCTCCAGTGTTTTGTGATCTGTGAAGATTGTGAATGAGGAACCAACCAGGTCAACTCGCCACTTTTTTAGTGCCCTAATGATTGCTAGCATTTCCTTTTCATGTACTGGATAGTTTAGTTCAGCACTCTTGAATGTCATTGAGTCAAATGTGCTGTCTCCCATGTTTTGTTAAATGAGAGGATGGCCCCTGAGCAGAAGTCACTTGCATCTGTGGTCACAAATATTTTTCTGGTAGGATCAGAGTGGTCTATCATCATCAGGCAGTCATGGCTCACTACAATTGCTTTTATCGCCTCAAATGCAAATTGGTGCTCTGAAGTCCACAGCAGGAATGTTCAGTTGGTTTTGGTGGTTGTCAGTGGTGTCAGCACAGCAGTGTGTGTTGCAAGGTTCAGGAGGAAGGCAGCAAGATAATGGATGAGTCCCAAGAATTGGCAAACGTCCATTGCAGAGCATGGCCATGCCAGAATATGGTCAACTTTCTTTGAGTCAGCTTCAATCCCATTTACAGAGATGTGATGCCTGAGGAAATCTATCGATGAACAGTACAGTCAAGTTTTTTTTTGGGTTACAGTATAGACATGCAGCATGGAGAGCGGTCAGTATTATGCATACATTCTGATGGTGTTCTTCAATTGTATCTGACCAAATGACGATGTCATCCAGGTATACATGGCAAATTTGGCCAATGTATTCATGGAGGGTGACTGCCACCCTTTGTTGGTGAATGGCAGGTGCATTTCTCAGTCCCATGGGCATGACAAGCCATTCATATAGCCCAAAAGGTGTCAATACCACCATCAGTGGTACATCATCAGGATGCATTCTAGTTTGAAAAAAACTGTCAGTCATATTGATTGTTGCCCAGATTTTCCCTTTGGTGCAATCATTGAGGATGTCGTCCACCCATGGTAGAGGGTGTGAATCAATGACTGTATTTGCATTCAGTTGTCGGTAGTCATTGACCCAGCATGGTAGCACAGATGTGTTGGCTTTGGGGATAATGAATGCAGGTGATGCCCAGGATGAAGCAGATGGTCTTATTTGCCCAGTGTCCAAATATTTCTGCAGTAATATGCCCCACACCTCACAGAATTTCCATGGACATTGGTACATTTGTGTTTTGATTGTTTGTTCTGCATTCTCGAGTTTGATACACGCTTGGACATCTGTAGGCAGCTGGTCTGTGTGTGGTATGGGCTCAAAGATTTCTTTGAACTCTGCTTTAAGCATATCTTTGTGGTGCATCAGTTCTACAACATGGCTCAGTGTTTCAATGTTTGTTGATTGCACTGTGTTTGTTGATTGCACTGATGACATCGAAGGGTTTGATGTAGTCAAACGACATCAGGCATCTGTGAGCTCTCAGTACATATTTGAGTTTGGCAAGTACCAGTTTATGGTCTGCACAAACCTGCTTCAGTTGTTCTTTTAGTTTCAGTTTCTTATGTTTTGGGAGTGGCAAGGGTATTGGGTTCAACAGATCATAATTCTTTCATTTATCTATACATGTACATGCAGCATGATTGGTTACAATGGAATTATGTGATAAAAAGGGCAGTCCAAGTATGATTGAAGTACAGAGGTGCAGGGCTATGAGGGCATGTACAGTTCGAGATGTCCATTGGTCATCTAGTGAAGTAATGGAAAGTTTAACCCATTCAGTAAGGGTGGTGCAAGACAATGCATTGGATGATCCAACAGCAACATCAACAGTTTTGGGTTTGGGTAACAGGTGGCATAAGCCAAGTTTCATGACTAGGTCTCATCGTTCTCATCATCCTCGGTGTTGGAACCTTCTGCAAGTGCAGACAATGCTGAAGGGAAGGTAGCTGCAGTTTCATCTGCCCATGACCTCACAGCCATGATAGGTTGACTCTGGGATTTGTTCTTGGGTGCTGTGCTACCAGAGCTTGGTCCAGTGATAGCAGTGGCAAGGATGTTGATGGCAGCCTTCGATGTACCTGGCGCGGGTGGTGGTGAAGAATGGAGGGGGTGGTTAATGAGACTGGTGTACATGGCAGCATCTGGAAAACTATTCAGGCAGTTCTTTGAGATGTGGTATATGTTGAGACGATGGCACTTGCAGCAGCCATTGTTATTGTCAAGTTGGTCATGTTCGGCATTGGTGAGGGCTGGTAAATGTTGGATGGTTCCTGTAATTGCTGCAGTAGTAGCAGTGGCAGCATTTGCAGTATAGGCAGCAGTGTTGGCTGGACCATTGGTGCCATGATGACACTTGTTGGTGTCTTCACATCGGTTGAAAACTTCTTTGGTGACCTCATGAGCACATTTCAAGTCTGTGCAACAGTTTTCATCATGTCGTTTGACTTTGAGAGCCCATGGCCTCAAGACCAGTATCTTGTCTACCTTGTTTGCTTTGCAATGGTGCATCAATTCAAGGTTGAGGCCAGCTTCTAGCTTTTTGTGGAGGGAAGTATCAGAGAAGTGAGAAGGGGTGTTTGCAAGAAGGGAGTTGAGAGACTGCATGCCTGTCATGCCTTAATCATTGCAGTGCATGGCCTGCTAATGCAAACATCTATGCAAACACCAGTGTATTGGCCTGTGCTCAAAAACTTTGTCATCATGTTTGAAATTGGAATAACTGACTTCCTTGGACACATAGAGATGCCTGCTGTCAAAGTGATATGGCTAATTTTTCCAGAGTGGCTACTCCAGTTACTGTCAGGACTGCAACAATCTTTCCCATCATTGTAGGCAAGTGTTACATACTTGATGACTCTGACGATGAAGATGACTCTATGATGAATCTAGGCAGTACAATTCTGACAAAGATTATCATGCAGGCTCAGATGGTAGTAATGGCAGATATATACCCACAGATCATGTGCCACAACACAACACAATGCTTGCATCAGGAAAACTACAAGTTCTTTTTTGAGGTCTTTTGAGACTTTTGAAAGTCCAAAAAGGCCTGAAAGGACTGAAAGTCCTAAAGACCTAGATTACTTTTTATGCCCAGTCACTTTTCTTTTAAAGGCACCAGGATCTTTTCAAAGTCTCAAAAGTCTCAAAAAAAGGTTTGAAAGATGGCTCGAAGAGATGCAAAGGGAAGTGAATAAGCCACTTAGAACACATTTTTGTAGATAGGTATATCAATAATTGATTATTATTCTATATAATGTACATGAAGATATTAAGGTAGCTGTAAGAGCAACCTTAGCTTCTAGCAAAGGGAAATCCGAAGAGAAAACTCTACAGATCCCTTTGCCAGTGCCCAGTATATGTGAAAACTGCAAAAATCAAATAATAACTAAAAATAGAAAAGGCAGAGATAGGCTGATCAAGGTTGCCACATGACATAATACCAAGGATGTCGGAAGGGTACTCCAGCTCTAAATATAAAACTGTCAACATGCACAAATGTGATAGAAGGGAAATTAGTAATAAAATAAGGAAAAAACCATAGAAAATGAAGAATAGAAGGAAACGAGGCGAGAAAAAATATAGGACGAACGTAAAGAATAGGAGAAACATGTGGGGCACCCTCTAGTCCCCTTACATCACCCCCCCTCTAAGATGCATTGCCCCAATGCTTTGAAATCGCATATGACCAAAGTCACTGACTTGAATGCAATGTGGTGCAGCAGTGTGCCATTGGTGGAACTCCTTGACTAACCAAGGGGCATTCACATCGGACTCCTCAACCCATGAGTTCTCCTCATACTCATAACCCTTCCAGTGTACCAAATACTGGAGCTTCCCTCGATGTAATTGGCTGTCCAAGATCAACTTGACTTCATACTGGGGTTCTCCCTCAACCACTGTAGGTGGTGGTGGTGGGCATGAACAGCATCCTGGGAAAGAATCTGAGGGAGCTGGAAGGAGTTTCACAACATGGAAGACTGGGTGAAGTCTGGACATGGAGGCTGGGAGGCGCAAACAATAGGCATGTGTTCCGATGCACTTGACAATGGGGAAGGGAAGCGATGGGAGAGTTTCTTGGATGGACATGTCACTGGAATCAAGATAAACTCGATCACCAACCTTGTACTGTGGTGTTGGAGAGTGGCGTTGATTGTGGAAATATGCCATGTCATCCTTTGCCTTTGCCAAGGCTGCCTTGCTTCCTCCAAACTGTCCCTCATGCATTCTGTGAACTCATTCACTGTCTCAATATGCGAGGGGGCTTGGTGAGGTTTGAATCCCATGCATGGATGCTGTCCAGTGTCCAAGAAGAAGGGGGTTTGTTGAGTGGAAGCATGGACATGGTTGTTGTATCTGAACTCGGCCAAGGGAAGGAGGTTGTCCCAATTGTCCTGGCATTCATTGATGAAGACACAGATGTACTGCTCCAATTCCTGGTTGACTCGTTCAGTCTGGCCATCGGTTTGTGGGTGGTAAGTGGTCAAAGTGAGGAGTTTGATCCCCAGGAGTCAGTATAGCTCACGAGTAAACTCTGCCACAAACTGAGGGCCACGGTCAAAAAGAAAAGCGCCTGGGAGTCCATGTAATTTCCACACATTGTGGAAGTAGAGGCAGGCAGCACCCAGGGCACTGACAGTGGTGTGAGTGGGAATGAAGTGAGTGCATTTTCCTGCAGAATCAACTGTGCACATCACTGCATCAAACCCGTTTGACTCTGGCAACTCCACCACAAAGTCAACACTGACAACATCCCAACGACTCTCTGGGACAGGGAGAGGGTGTAGCTCACCAATGGGTTTACAATGAGGAATCTTGGTGCATAAGCAAAGGTCACAAGTATGACAATACTGACCAATGAGCCGTGACATCTGCAGCCACCAATAATTCCATGAGGTGAGCTCCAAGGTCTTCCAGCATCCAGGATGACCAGCAACCTGCACATCATGGTATTGGGATATAATATGTCGATGAAGGTCTGGGTCATTGAGTATGTAGACACAATCCTGGAAATACAACAAGTCCTCCTTTTCAGCCCACTCTGCCACACGTAAGGAGAGGGTAGATCCCTTCCTCAGTTCCTTAACAGCTCAGGCCATGACATCATTGTATAAACCACTATGGTTCACGTGATGAATGTCACGTAGTGTTAGAAAACCACCCCATTACCTAATAAAATGTCATTTTTATTTTATTATGTCAAATTATGCTACATTACACCAAATGACACCAAATGACACTAAATGATGCTACACTTTGATAGCATGAGAATTTTATTTCACATGCATCAAGATGTACACGCATGTACACATGCATCGGTAACAACAATGTACAATATATGTAACATAGTATATAAACCCTAAATATACACCTAGGGGACCTAGTTGTGTTCTCTTAGGTATTCCACCTATGTTTTCAGTGTGAAAGGCCTTTGTCAACAAACTCATCTATTAATAACCCCTTGCATCAAAACCATCAATTCCCCCATCACGAGTGCGGATCCTGCCCCCTTCTTGTAGAGAGAACCTGCATGGTCTTAGCTAGCAGATAGTGGGTGTCACCCTAACAGAAGAACACAACTTCCCATATATGTGCCTTCTCTTACTTGTGCATACATCATTGTTTCACTGCACCACATCTGATTACTCATCCTTTCGGCATGAGCCAGAAGTACTTGTATATATGTAATCTACCTTTTCTTTCATAAGCCAACACCAGGCCTTGCCTTACATTGCGACTGCCAGTGATCGAGAGGCAGTACTCATCATTAGGACAGCTGCAACCAGACAACTGATTGGATCTGGTTTAGTTACAATTTACATCACTCTAGTTGGACGACTATTTTAGTTACAAGCCAAATTCAGCAATATCTCCGAGATCAGGCACTGTTGGAAGGGTTATTGATCTGGAGTGTCAAATTAGGCACCCCACGAATGACGAACGATTGACAAACGATTGACAAATGATCATGTGACCCGTGAACATTTGGAGAGGTCTTGAAATTGTCGAAGAAGTGATTTATCACAGATTTCACAATTATGTCCAAACCCTCAACTTCTAATCCCAGCCCTAATCCTGTTCCCACGCCCACACTAGAGGCAAAAATTGATGCGCTTACAGTGCAAATGTTGCAATTAGTGTCAGTGTTGGCAGCATCACAGCCCAGACAAGCAGAAGTACAACCAGAGACGACAGGAGAAAGAGATGATGAGATGGATGAGATGGTGGAGTGGATGTCACAGGAGGATGAGATGGCAGAGAAATCTGGAAATGGAAAAGCATGCTTACCTAAGTATGCACCCCCACAAACTTTTGACAGTACCATGGAGAATACAAAATCCTTCATCAGCTCTATAGTATTGTACATCCATGGGAGGAAGCCAGAGTTTTGTACAGCCGAGTCTAGGATTATGTTTTCTCTCTCATACATCCAGGGGGGGAAAGCACAGTTCTGGAGGAATGAAGCTATAAATCAAATTGCCATGGGAAATAAACCATTTGCAAGCTTCAAGGAATTTCTGGAGAGATTGGAGGCACAGTTTGGAGATCCTAATCCAAAGGCGACAGCCAATACTAAATTAAAGACCATGCACCAAGGTTCCCTAACAGTGGATGAATTTATTTTGCAGTTCAAAGCAGAAGCTTCACAAACAGATATGGGAGAAGCCACATTGGTAGAATTTTTGAAAGTGGGATTAAATCCCTCTTTATTCAAGTCTATTTACCAACTACCTTCTATGCCAGAGAAGTTGGACGAGTGGTATAATTGGGCAATGTGCCTTGACCCACAATATTGGCAGGAACAGGCGGAGTCAAAGTTGATGTATGGAAGTAGTAAATTTGGAAAGTCATCAGGAGGAAAGTCCGAGAAAGGAAAAGTGCCTCAGGTACAAGCTCCAAGGGCACAGCCACTGGCCATGGCAGTGACACCTATAGTTATGGAGTCAGTAGCACCAGCAGAGGCAATGGAGGTTGATCAAGCAGGGAGGCAAGCCCCACTTAAATGTTTTAACTGTGGGCAGTTAGGACACATTTCTAGGAATTGTAGGCAGAAGAGAAAGATTAGGGAAGCTACAATCAAGGAAGTGAAGCCAGAGGAAGGCAGGCAGAAGAATTTTGTGGAAGAGTCCCAGTGAAGGTTTCCCCATTGGTGACCCAGAATCATTACAATGTATTAGTATCTGAGGAAACCCAGAACAACTCAGAAAAGGAAATTGAGGAGGAGTACAACTGTTGTGAATCACATCACAAAGAAAATTGTCACGTGTCATTTCTGAAAACCCCTAAATTCTTTATTCACTCTGTGCGAGTAGAACCTGAAATCACCTTGACTATGGGACTGAAGACAGTGGACACACATGCAGCCATTGATGCTTGATAGTGGTGCTACAGGATTATTCATTAATTGATCCTTAATTACCGGAAATGGTATTAACACACACAAGCTGGTGCAACCTATAATGGTGTATAATATTGACAGAATGGTCAATTGTGGAGGAACTATCAAGGAGGAGGTCACCATGGTATTAAAGTATCAGGAGCATCAGGAGCGAGCTGTATTTGAAGTGTGTGATCTTGGGAAAATCAATCTAATAATAGGATGTCCATGGTTATGGAAGCATAATCTGGAAATTGAGTGGAAAACTAGGAATGTACAAATGACTCATTGTCCTAAGGAATGTAGTGTGTATGGGAGGAAGATGAAGAGGGAGAAAAGAAAAAAGAAAGAGAAAGAATGTCCAAGGAAGTATTCTGTTATGATGAGGAAGTGGAGGATGAGGAAATGCCAAATGAGGAAGTTCCGATCATGATCAAGAAAGAAGAGGAGAAGCAAACCTTTAGAGCAATTTGTGGAGGACAGTCATGGGACAAGAATATCGTGAAGGTGGAGAAGCCAGTGGAGGAGTGGGTGCTGAAAGTGTATCATAAATATCTGTCAGTGTTCCAGAAGAAGGAGTCTGAGTGAATGCTAGTGTGGAAGCCATGGGATCATGCGATCAAGATGAAGCCAGGGTTTGTGCTGAAGAAGTCAAAGGTATATCCATTATCTCCGATGGAACAAGAAGAAGTGGATGCATTCCTGAAGGAGCAATTGCGGAAAGGATATATACGACCTTCAAAATCACTGCAGATGTCACCAATATTTTTCATGCCAAAGAAAGACCAAAGGAAGAGGATGTATACAGATTATAGGTATCTGAATGAGTGGACAGTGAAGAACGTGTACCCCTTGCCATTGATCTCAGAAATAATTGACAAGGTGGGAAAAGCCAAAGTCTTTACAAAATTGGATTTACGATGGGGATACAACAATGTATGAATAAAGAAAGGAGATGAGTGGAAGGCTGCATTTGCCACGTGTCGAGGATCCTTCGAGCCACTTGTCATGTTTTTTGGGATGACAAATAGTCCCCCAACCTTTCAAAATATGATGAATGACATTTTCAAGGATGTAATAGACAAAGGCGTGGTAATAATATTTATTGATTACATTCTGATATTTATGGAGGATGAAGAAAATCATGAGGCAATAGTGCAGGAGGTGTTACAGAGGTTGGCAGAGAATGATCTATTTTTGAAACTGGAGAAGTGTGTGTTTGGGGCAAGCAAAATCGAGTTCCTAGGACTATTGATCAGCCCTGATGGGATTAAAATGGATCCGATCAAGGTACATGCAATCACAGATTGGCCTGTGCCCACCCGTGTCAAGGAGGTTCAAGCCTTGTTGGGACTCGCAAATTATTATAATTGCTTTGTGCACAATTTTTCTGAGATTGCTGCACCCTTACATAACCTTATGCGAAAGGGAGTAGTGTGGAGGTGGGGAGAGCAGCAGCAGACAGTGTTTGAGGAGTTGAAGAGGAAGTTTGTGGAGGGACCAATATTAGCCCCAGTGGATTTCACATGCCCTTTGCCAGTGGAATCAGATGCATCCAACTTTGCTACTGGAGCAGTATTATCAATGCTGTGTGAAGATGACAAATGGCATCCTTGTGCATATCTGTCCTGAGGGTTGAATGATGTGGAGAGACATTATGATGTGCATGACAAAGAGATGTTGGGGATAATACGAGCATTGGAGGCATGGAGGCATTATTTGGAAGGATGTACACATCAGATTGAGATCTGGATGGATCATCAAAATCTGCAATACTTCATGTCTGCTAAAAAGCTTAATTGCTGGCAAGCGCCTTGGGCATTATTCCTATCATGTTTCAATTTTCACTTGGTCCACAAAGCGGGAAGCTTAATGAGGAAAGCAGATGCATTATCCAGACATATTGATCATAAAGGAGGACAATAAGAATGTTACCTTACTCAAACCCAAATACTTTCACATTTGCACTATGCATCAAGGGCATCTATTGATAGATAGCTCAGAAATAGAAATGTTGTCTGAAATTAGACAATGTTCAGAAATGGATGATGAAGTAGTGGAAGCCATAAAAGCTCTGAAGGGAGAGAAGAAGGGTAATATTAAAGGAGATGAGTGGGCTGAGGAACAAGGGTTGGTGTTGTTTCGAGGAAAGGTGTATGTACCGAAGGATCAGGATTTGCAAAGGGAAATCATCCAGTTACATCATAATACACCAACTGCTGGACACCCAGGAAGATGGAAGACATTGGAATTAGTAATGAGAAATTATTTGTAGCCCGGAATTTCAAAGTATGTGTTGGGGTATGTGGATGGATGTGATACATGCATGAGGGGGAAGAAATTTCCAGAAAAACTTGCAGGAAAATTAATGCCAAACCCTATACCTAAAGTGCCATGGCGAGATATATCTGTGGATTTTATTACCAGATTGCCCGAGGCTCAAGGGTACGATGCAATATTTGTAGTATGTGACCGCTTCACAAAGGAGGTCCATATTATTTCTACTACTACAGAAACCTCATCATTGGGCTTGGTGCGCCTTTATCTAAATCAGGTATGGCGGTTACATGGGTTACCTGATACGCATTATCTCTGATCGTGGACCACAATTTGCTTCCGTGTTTATGCGAGAGCTAAACAACATATTGGGAATTCAAACCAAATTATCTACGGCATATCACCCGCAGACTGATGGGCAGACAGAGAGAGTGAATCAGGAGTTGGAGCAGTACCTACGTATGTTTGTCAACTACCAACAAACCAACTGGCCTGAATGGCTGGCAATTTCCAATTTTTCCCACAATAACAAATTCCATTCGGCTACTCGTATGTCACCCTTTTTTGCAAATTATGGATATCATCCTCACATGGGAGTAGAACCCAGAAGGGAAGTCAAAGTACAGTCGGTAGAAGACTTTGTATCTAAGATGCAAAAGGTACAAGGGGAAGCAGAGGCAGCATTGAAGAAAGCATGTGATGACATGATGTGACATGTGGATCATACTTGAGCACATGCTCCAGAGTACAAAGTTGGTGACTTGGTGTGGCTAAGCACCAAGGACCTGAATATTCCACAACCTTCAAGGAAACTTACAGAGAAACAAGTTGGCCCATATGCGATCTCTAAAGTGATCTCGCCTAATGCGGTAGTGCTAAAATTACCCTGATCATTCAAGATTGATCCTGAAATTAATGTGTCCTGCCTACACCCTTACCGCCCACCCACTATTCCTGGCCAACAAACTACTCTGCAACCTCCGATAATAGTAGAAGGTGCTCCAGAATATGTAGTTGAAGAAATTCTAGACTCACATCTTTGACAGAACAAATTGGAGTTCTTAATAAAGTGGAAAAACTATACCTACGAAAATAATTTGTGGGAGCCCGAAGAGTATTGTAAGTGAGTGCATAATGCAATCACCCAATTCTTTAAACATAATCCAAATGCTCTACATCGCATTGCGAGAATGGTGTGTGAGGGGATGAAATTCCAGCCTTACCAAAATTTCACAGAGGTGACAGATGTAATATTTTCTCACCTGGAAGTCGAGGCATAAAAGGGGGGTAATGTTAGGAAACCACCCCATTACCTAATAAAATGTCATTTTTATTTTATTATGTTGAATTACACTACATTACGCCAAATGACACCAAATGATGCTAAATGATGCTACACTTTGATAGCATGAGAATTTTATTTCGCAAGCATCAAGATGTACATGCATGTACACACGTGTCAGTAACAACAATGTACAATATATGTAACATAGTATATAAACCCTAAATATACACCTAGGGGACCTAGTTGTGTTCTCTTAGGTATTCCACCTACATTTTCGGTGTGAAAGGCCTTTGTCAACAAACTCATCTATTAATAACCCCTCACATGAAAACCATCAATTCCCCCATCACACACGTGGATCCTGCCCCCTTCTTGTAGAGAGAATCTGCATGGTCTTAGCTAGCAGATAGTGGGTGTTGCCCTAACAGGCACTCATTATGGCCATATTATGGTGTACATCATACAATTCCTTGCAGCCATTGACTTTTCAAGGCTTTTATTTACAAGTTGTTGAGGTATGAGCAATAGGGATTACATTATATATATATATTCCTTTGGACTACTTACAAATAAGAAAAATGGCTATGGGTATGGAAAGTGCAGCTCCCTGTGATGGGGTCATCATTGTCCCCATCATTTTGTCATCCCCATTGTTTTGCCACCCCCACCATTTCACCACCCCCATTGTTTTGCCACTCCCATTGTTTCACCACCCCCACCTTCCCATCATCCCCATCACTTTGTCATCCCCATTTTTTTCACCCCTGTCATCTTGTTCCCATTCTCTATCCCTCCTCTTTACCACTGTCATCTCATCAACACCCACAATCCATCCTATGTGTAGTGGCTTGTATGCATAGGAATGGGTGCTGGGTGCTTGTCATCATTGTGGAGGTGGTGATGGGCCATTAGCACCTGGGTGCTGGGGTGCTGTCTTATCCACCTCATCTCCATGCACCTGACATTGTAGCCAAGCTGCACCCACAATACACCCTCTGAGCAGTTGCTTGTAGGCATGGGTGAACACCATTGTGCATCGTTATCATCATTCCACCTATGATCACAAGCAGTTGCTTGTGAGGCTGGGATGGGTGGCATGGCCATTGGGTCATCATCAGCTGCTGGGTCGATGTCTCATGTTGAGGGTCATTGTGTATCAGTGATGTGGCACTGAGAGGGGGTTGGCTGGTGCTTACCTGACAGGTGTCCCCCCACATGGGTCTCCCAGTGCCCCTCCCTGTTCTCTGCTGGGCCAGGGTAGTCATCAATAGTTCTTTGTTAGTAACAAAAAAAATGAACTGAACAATGAAAAAAACTCACCTACAGCCCAAGAGATGTCAATGACATCTCTTGGGCATTTTTTGTGTTCCTCATTGCTGTATCCATCACATGCGCCTTCAGTTCTTGTCCTGTCTTCATTGTCCCCCTCATCATGCACTGCCACCACCACTGTTTTGGTCATGTCATTGTGTGTCTCCATCTTCATCCCTGTTGTTGTCTTGTGGTGGTTGTCCTTGTCATCATCTTCCTTGTCAGTCTTTGCCCCCTCATTGTCATTGCCATTGTCATCTGTGCCCTTGTTATCAGTGTTGGTGTCATCCTGTCCCATTGATTTTGTCATTGTGGCTCCCCTTCTTTTTTGTTGTTGCACCCTCCCCATCTTCACCATGGCAGTTGTTCATTTCCACCCTGCAAGCAGCTTGTAGCAGTGGTGTGGGTGTGCTATCTTGGTGCTATCTCATGGTAAATAAAATGAATGAAACCTAGAAAAAGTAATTGAAAACATTAGTTAGTTGAAAAGAAAAGAAGAGAACTTGAGAAAAATTACCTAGGGCCCAGATGACCTCTGTTCTCATTTGGGCCCAGTGTGATGGTCTGCCATGGTTAGTGATGTTAGTTGATATAGGAGTCCATGGGAGTAATGATGGTGGTGGCAAAGTTGTGGTGGTGGTAGGTGTGAGGGGGGTGTTGTCATTGATGGTGGGTGGTCTGTGGTAGGATTAGGCATTGGAGCAGGGTTTGAAATAGCAACAAAAATGAAAAGTGAAGATGATCAATAATTATATTGCTAACTCAATTTGATGCGAGTAATATGGCTGTAAAGTACAGTTTACAGCCATATACTTGATGGCACTGTACAGTGCAATCCTGTACTGTACACTGTACCTTCAAGTGTTCTTCCCAAGACCTGACAGTATGGTTATGGTGACTGTAATATGGGTGCTGTATAGCTGTATAGTATGGTGATGGCAGACAGCCCTAGTCTGGGGGGTTTGATGGTGTGCTGATTGTTTGTGTCATGCTGAGGCCAACATTAAGGGACAGGTAAGTTGCCAATCCAAATATCAGGAGTGAGAAAACATAGTACAGCTGCAAAAAGAAAAAGAAAAAAAGATCAGCTCCACAGGACCACACCAAGCACAGGGTACAACACATACAACCAAACTGCTCCATGTTCCATGTTCCATGACCTGAGTAGCTACCACTGCATTTGCCAAGAGCCCCCAAAACAGTGCAGCCACTACTCTAGCATATATGGCTGTAAGGACTACCAGTGCCATTGCTCCCTGTATCAACACTGCACCTGTCATTAGAAGCTGCAAGGGCAAGCTCAATGCATAAACTGCTAAGAAAGCACAGAGCTCAACATGGCCTACAGTGGCTTTGCAGAGGTGGGTGAGATAGATAGGGCAAGGACCAGGAGGAAGGAGAGGGCACATATGAGGAGGTTGGCAATGTTACTGAGGATGGGTGCTGCTGCTGGAGTGTTAAGAACTGAACCAAGAGGGTACATCAGACCCAGTGGGTTTCAATAGTGGAGAGTTGTTGGGTTGTAGTGGATATTGCAGAGGGGAAATGGAAAGGACTTGGCTTCAACTTATAAGAAGCTCCTTCACCTCATCTGGTGTCCTAATTTCAAGATGAAGGATTGGAGAAGGAGGGAAGGTAAGTGCAGATGAGCATGGAAGATTGAGTACGAGGAACTTAGGTTAAGTCTGGATGGAACCAGGACTTCAGAGGGTGACAAGAGGTTGAGATCAAGGGAATTTGGACTCTTAGCAGAAGACAAGAGATAGGAGGAGAACATGATTGGATTATCTTTGTCAATATACAAACTGAGGAATACAAGGTGAAACTAACTAAGCTTAAATACTAGAGTCCAGAATAAAGGCAGAACGGAAGCAGGAGCTGCAGCAGTGTCTCAACTGCATAGATAAATTACCTAGCAGGAGCTGCACAGGAATTCATAGTCAAATTTGCAAAACTAGATGGCAGCCTTGAGAGGCTGTTCTTCTTTCTTCAACAACTGCCCAGTTTGGCTATGTGAACAGCTTGGATTGCTGCAGGTTTGTTGATGTGGATAAAGAGTGTGAGCAACTGATACAACTGTGTAATAAGTCATGAAATTCAATGCTGAAGATTCAGTTTACACACAAAGCCCAAATGAATGCCCATGAACTGCAAAACTCTCCTCCACTGAACTCTCAATGTTATCTGTCCAGATTGGCATTCTCAAAGCTGCCCAACACTCCTGAACACAGATAGCTGAGACTCTACAACTATTCTTCAGGAATGTGGCCACTATTGGTGGTAGTACTTCAGGAGGGCCAGAGGCAACTATTGAGGCCAGTTGTGCAAGAAGAATGTCATCCTTGAGTTTTGAGGCCAGTGTCATGAATTGTTGGACCTGAGTGAATGAAAGCTCTGGGTACTTCTCACACAACAAAAGTGCATCTTTCAAGCTCAAGTTGGCCATTGCTGGTTGTCGGGTTTGCATAGGAATATCTTCAACGCACTTCAGCACCATTGTTGACACTTATTTGGGGATCAGAACTTGCAGAACTCTCAGGACAAACTGGACAAACTGGACAAACTGGACTCTCAGGATTTTCCAATACCCAGATGTCCTCGCTTCAGGAACCCATAGGGTTTGTGTTAAGGCAATTTGGATCTTTTGCAAGTCATACAGGATTTGCAGAAATCTTGGACAAAGGTGCAGAGGTTTGGCCAGACATATACCTGGCAGACAAGCTGCTGGGTTTTGTTCTGTCCAAAGTGGCCAGAGAGGATATGATTGTGTTTGTACTGAAGGCCCTTGGGGCAGAGATCTGTGATGTCTGGGACATAAATCCAGTTGAAGTGGTGGAGGAATCCTGCCTCATCCATGGTCCAGTTGGGGTCAGAAGGTGTTGGAAGATGAATGGATGAGAGTGGGTCAAGGGGTAGGGAGGTGTGGATATCGTTATGGAGTTTCTCAACATCCATGATTACAGCTTGTCAGATAATGGGTGTGGCAAGATAGGTGGCATGGAGGGAGGAGGTGAGTTGTTCCTGCATGAACACAGGTCAGAAATTGGTTGGATTTATGGAGGTGAAGTCACTATTTCCCCCTTTGTGGTAGACATCCCAACATCTTGTGAGTGCATCTGGCTTGGCCCCTAATTTTCTGGGGTGGAAGCGGATGACGAGATTGAACTGGGAAAGGTATTCAGACCATTGGGCCTGGCAGAGGGTGAGCAATTTAGTAGTGCTGAAGGACTCAAGATTTTTGTGGTCAGTGACCACATCAACCAGGTTTGCAGATCCCTCAAAATATTGCTGCCAGTGTTTGAAGGCCTTGAACATGGCCAGAAGTTCCTTATCATGGGTGTCATAATTTAGTTCAGCAGGATTAAAGGAGTGGGAATGGAAAGCAACTGGATGGATTTCTCCATCTGCAGTGTACACTGAAAGGATAGCCACTAGGGCATAGTTGGAAGCATCGGTGTTGAGCACCATTTGAGAGTCAGGTACCCATTGAGTTAAGACAGGAGCATGAGTGAATTCTTGTTTGAGCTTTTCAAAAGCATTGTGGCACTTTTTGTTGAAGTCCCAAGGTGTGGATTTCCACATCAAGCAGGTGAGGGGGATGACAATGTCTGAATAGCCATTAATGAAACAGTGGTAAAAATTGCAAAAACTTAAGAAGGATTGTATATCCTTAACTTTCCTAGGCTCGGGCCAGTCAAGCATGGTTTTGACTTTATCCTTGGACATCTGCAGTCCATCCAGTGACAAGATAAAGCCTAGATATTCAATGGTGTCTTTGTGGAACTCACATTTCTGTGGAGAGGCATAAAGTCCATTTTTCTGGAGATGGAGGACTTCTTTGATGTGAGCCCCATGCTGGGACTTGTCATCAGAGTAGATCAGGATGTTGTTGAGGTACACAATGACACAGACATCTAGCATATTGCTGAAAATGTTGTTCATAAACCACTGGAATGTTGCAGGTGCATTAGTGAGTCCAAAGGGGACCACCAACCACTCAAAGGATCCATAGCGGGTATAAGGGCAACCTAAGCCTCTAGCAAAGGGAAATCCAAAGTTAAAATTATACTACATAATACAGGCATTGGGGGCGCACCTAGCAAAGGGAAATCCGAAGAGAAAACTCTAAGGATCCCCTTGCTGATGCCCAGTATATGTGAAGACGACAAAAATCAAATATAACCTAAAAATAGAAAAAGGCGGAGATAGGCGGATCAAGGCCGCCGAATGACATCATACCAAGGGGTATGTGTCGGAAGGGGTACTCCGCCTCTAAATATAAAAGTGTCAACATATACAAACATGATAGCAAGGGAAAATTAGTAATAAAATCCGGAAAAATCATAGAAAATGAAGAATAGAAGGAAATGAGGTGGGGAAAAATATGGGACAAACATAAAAAATAGGAAAAACACACAGGGCACCCCCTTAGTCCCCTTACATCACTCCCTCTCTAAGATGCATCGCCCCGATGCATTCGAAATCGTATACGACCAAAGTCCGTGACTTGAATGCGACGCGGTGCAGCAGTGTGCCGTCGGTGGAATTCCTTGATTAACCGAGGGGCATTTACGTCAGACTCTTCGACCCATGAGTTCTCCTCATACCCATAACCCTTCCAATGTACCAAATACTGGAGTTTTCCTCGACGCAAATGGCTGTCCAAGATTGACTCGACTTCATATTGGGGTTCTCCCTCGATCACTGTAGGTGGTGGTGGTGGGTGTGAATGGCGTCCCGGGAACGGATCTGGGGGAGCTGGAAGCAATTTGACGACATGGAAGACGGGATGGAGTCTGGACATGGAGGCTGGGAGGCGTAGACGATAGGCATGTGTTCCAACGCACTTGACAATGGGGAAAGGTCCCAAGAAGCGATGAGCGAGTTTCTTGGATGGACGTGTAGTGGAGATGTCACTGGAGTCAAGATAAACTCGATCACCAACCTTGTACTGAGGGGTTGGGGAGTGGCGCTGGTTGTAAAATCGCGCCATGTCGTCCTTCGCCTTTGCTAAGGCTGCCCTTGCCTCCTCCAAGCTATCCCTCATGCGTTCTGTGAACTCATTCACTGTCTCGATGTGTGAGGGAGTTTGGCGAGGTTCAAATCCCATGCGTGGATGTCGTCCAGTGTCTAAGAGGAAAGGGGTCTGTTGAGTGGAAGCATGGACATGGTTGTTGTACCCAAACTCGGCCAAAGGAAGGAGATCATCCCAATCGTCCTGGCGTTCATTGACAAAGAGGCGGATGTACTGCTCCAGTTCCTGGTTGACTCGCTCCGTCTGGCCATCAGTTTGTGGGTGATAAGCAGTTGAAGCGAGGAGTTTGATCCCCAGGAGTCGGTACAGCTCACGAGTGAACTCTGCCATGAACTGAGGGCCACGATCCGAGAGGAAGGCACCAGGAAGTCCATGTAACTTCCACACGTGGTGGAGGTAGAGTCGAGCGGCACCTAGGGCACTGACAGTGGTGTGAGTGGGAATGAAGTGAGCACGTTTTCCCACTGAGTCAACTGTGCACATCACCGCATCAAACCCGTTTGACTCTGGCAATTCCACCACAAAGTCGACGCTGACGACATCCCAACAACTCTCTGGAACAGGAAGAGGGTGTAGCTCACCAATAGGCTTGCGACGAGGGACCTTGGTGCGTAAGCAAAGGTCACAAGTGTGACAATACTGACCAATGAGCCGTGACATTTGTGGCCACCAATAGTTCCGTGAGGTGAGCTCCAAGGTCTTCCAGCGTCCGGGGTGGCCAGCAATCTGTGAGTCATGGTGTTGGGATATGATGCGCCGGCGAAGGTCTGGGTCATTGGGAACATAGATGCGATCCCTGAAATACAACAAGTCCTCCTTTTCAGCCCACTCTGCCGCACGTAAGGAAAGGGTCGATCCCTTCCTCAGTTCTTTAACAGCTCGGGCGACAACATCCTCATGTAAACCGCTATGGTTTGCGCGACGAATGTCACGTAGAATGTCCCACTCCTCGCCCTGGGGTACGATGCCTTCCAGTGCCCGAATGGTGAACAGGTCTGGCTGCAACAGCACAATGTTTTGGTTGTCACCGCTGCCATCCCCATGGTCTGCACGTCGGGATAGGGCATCGGTCTTCCCCATGCTGCGACCCAGACGGTGGTGCAAGGAGAAGTCGAATCTAGATAGATACAGGGACCAACGAGCTTGACGACGGTTCAATTTCTTGGCCGTCATGAAGTACTCGAGGTTCTTGTGATCCGTCCAAATTTCCACCTTGTGTTGGGCACCCTCGAGGAAGTGTCGCCACTCCTCAAGCGCACGCATTATCGCCAACATCTCCTTGTCATGGATCTTGTAGTTTCTCTCTACAGCACTAAGGCTTTTGGAGTAGAACGCAACAGGATGCCACTTCTGGTCCTCCGGAGACTGCTGAGACAACACAGCGCCCGTCGCAAAGTCAGAACTGTCGGCTTCTACACGAAAAGGACACGAATCGTCAGCAAAGGTAAGGATCAGAGCGGAAGTGACCATCTCCTTAAGCTTTTCGAACGCCTCCTGTTGTGCATTATCCCACCTCCATGCCTCCTTTCCTGTCAAGTCGAACAGCGGTCGTGCATGATGTGAGAAATCCTTGATAAAACGCCGATAAAAATTGATGAAGCCCAGGAAAGACTGCACCTCCTTCTTGTTCGTGGGCGTAGGCCAAGCTGTGACCCCATTTACCTTGATAGGATCCATCTCCACTTGACCCTCCGAGATAATCAGGCCGAGGTACTCGATCTTGGTCCTTTCGAACTCGCATTTGTCCTGACGAAGGTAGAGTTTGTACCGTCGAAGTCGCTCTAGGATGAGGCGCGTGATGCGATGGTGCTCTTCAACCGTGCGAGTGAAGATGAGGATGTCGTCGAGATAGATGCAGACAACGCCTTCGAGGATGAGGTCATGGAAGATGTCGTTCATCATGGTCTGAAAGGTGGCAGGGCTATTAGTAAGGCCAAAGAACATGACAAGCGGTTCAAAAAGACCACGGTTGGTATGAAAGGCTGCCTTCCACTCATCTCCCTCCTTTATCCTCACATTATTATAGCCCCAACGGACATCAAGCTTGGTGAAGTATCGGGCTCCATGGAGCTGGTTTACGAGTTCGGAGATGAGGGGTAGTGGGTAGCGATTTTTGACTGTGATGTTGTTGAGTCTTCTGTAGTCTTGAACCGGTCGAAGTGAGCCATCCTTCTTCTTGACAAAGAAAAAGGGAGAGGCCATGGGTGACTTCGATGGTCGAATACGTCCAGAGGCCAGGTGCTCATCGATGAACTGGTCAAGCTGCCGTTGTTCCTCCGGAGAGAGAGGATAGACCTTGCAGGATGAAGGGGTTGCGCTGGGGGTGAGTTCGATCGCGTGATCCCATGGCTTACGCGCAGGAAGAGAGTCGAATGACTCCTTGGAGAACACGTCTTCAAACTCATGGAGATGAGGGAGTAAGGAGTTAGTAGAGGATTTAGCAGCGTTGTTTTTGTGGAAGGCCTCAGCGAGGCGTTGGGATATGTTCGATGTGGCACACACCTCATGCGATGAGCGAATCGCAGTGTAGAAGATCCGATCACCCTCCTCCACTTCCTCTGGGTCCTCATCATCATCATCCGAGTCTGGCATTAGATCAGGAACCCCTTCCAATTCCACTTCAGGTATAGGCAGGGGTCCAGCACGACACTTCTGAGTTTGTCGTATTGCCGCCTTCTGTCCACGACGTTCTTGCCTGGCTTCTGTGAAACACGTCCGACAGCGGGATGGACATCAGCTCATGGTAATCTCCCCGGTGCGCCAGTCGACCTCTGGGTTATGGTCTCGAAGCCATGGATATCCCAAAATCGCCTTTTGCTTTCCTAATTGAGTGACAGCAAAAAGGGCACGCTCACTATGATCTTTGTAACGGAGAACCAGGTCTGCAACCTCTCGGATGGCACCAGCTTCATTTGGGGATCCATCCACATTATATACAGGTATCGGACGTGAGAGTGAGCGAGTATTTAGACGATGTTGTTGTACCAGATGGGAATCAATGAAGAGACCAGTCGCACCAGAGTCCAGGAGCGCAGAGACACCGAGTATCTGTCCAGTGTCGGTCGTCTGCAGTTCGATGGCTAGGTTTAAGGAATGTGCAGAGGGAGTGGATGCCACAATATACTTGCGTGGTAGTTTACGCTCCCATGATTTAATTTTGGGACGTGGAGTAGAAGGAGAGATGGGGAGAGCAGGTACATCTTTAGCCAACTTTGAAGGGTCAGAGAGGGGAGCAGTCACAGAAATGGATTCATTCTCCAGGGATTCAACTGACAAGACTTCAAAGCGGTTATGGACAGGCAGTGAGGGTGTACGATTCACTCGCTGCGAATAGGAAAATCCTGCTCCTCTACAACTTCCAGCTTAACCTCCTCTGCAACTTGATCCTTCGCTTCCTCAACATCTACAAGTGCCAACAGATCTTGCAGGAGTTCGTCTCGTCCCTCGGGGGTGAGCATGCGGATATCCTGATGATGGGGACACGCTCCAGCCCTGTGTCCAGGTTCCCCACAACGGTAGCAGAGATCCAACTTACGTGCACGGCTGCGGGCTGCATCAACATCCATTGGTACTGGGATATTGACGGCTGGTGTGGAAGTTTGACGAGCAGGAATGGGGTTAGGGCGGGGGAGGCTTCGATTGAAGGTGTATGGTGTATGAGTGGTAGTTGGAGCATGGAATGCAGCATTAAACGCCGCATTTGTGAGTCGGTTCTCGTCACAGAGTGAAGCAGCTTCATACCAAGCAAGGATATCATCGTCCGCTGGGCGCCCTTCCAACATCTGTGCAATCTGGTCCTGAATTTCTCGGTTGAGCCCCCGTCGGAACTTCACCACCACTGGTAACCCACTCCCATACCCTGCCATGTCCACCAAATCCTTGAACTCATCGATATAGTCGTCCACGGATCGACATCCCTGGTGGTAAGTGGATGACTCAAGTCGTGTCACTGCTCGGTGGCGTTCATTGAGGGGGCAGAAGTGGCGTACGAACTCAGCTCGAAAGTCACCCCAAGTGGAGAAAGGTAGAGAACCGAGTTCTTTAGTTTGACGTAGGATACGGTCCACATAGAGATAGGTGCGTTCAGATTTCATGTATGTGAAGGCCCAATAAATTTTTGCAGCCTCATCGACGAATTGATGTGACTGGAGACTAATGTATAACTCACAGGGATTAAGGAATGCATGTCCCTGCGCACGTGCACCATTAAATTCGGCGGGGGGGGACGGTTTGATCTGGGCACGTTCCTTAGTGGACGCGTTTGGCAAAACATCGTTGTTGGGTGCGCTTGGAGTCATGAAGGGGGAACTATTAGTCATAGGGTTAGCCTGGAGGGTCCTAACGAAGTTTTCAATCGTAGATTTAAGCGAGTCGATTTGCGCACGCATTCCGGAAATGTCGCTTTCAAGCGTGTCGAAGCGTTCTGATGCGTCCATGTCGCTAGGGAGCGCGTTTGGCGAAAATGGCGGCGCAATAAAGGCGAGAGTATCTGGAACGGTGTGTAGGGACTCTGTGGAGCTTTGGGAAGCGTCGTCCAGTCCGTACCTGCCTATTTTAGGCAGCGCGTTTGCGATTTTCGGGCCTTAGGGGAGAGTTTTCTACTATAAGGGCAACCTAAGCCTCTAGCAAAGGGAAATCCGAAGTTAAAATTATACTACATAATACAGGCATTGGGGGCGCACCTAGCAAAGGGAAATCCGAAGAGAAAACTCTAAGGATCCCCTTGCTGATGCCCAGTATATGTGAAGACGACAAAAATCAAATATAACCTAAAAATAGAAAAAGGCGGAGATAGGCGGATCAAGGCCGCCGAATGACATCATACCAAGGGGTATGTGTCGGAAGGGGTACTCCGCCTCTAAATATAAAAGTGTCAACATATACAAACATGATAGCAAGGGAAAATTAGTAATAAAATCCGGAAAAATCATAGAAAATGAAGAATAGAAGGAAATGAGGTGGGGAAAAATATGGGACGAACATAAAAAATAGGAAAAACACACAGGGCACCCCCTTAGTCCCCTTACAGCGGGTGCAGAAAGTAGTTTTCCCCTCATCACCATCCATGATGCAGACTAGGTGATAAGCATGCTGCAAGTCTATCTTGGTGAACAAGCAGGCTTTGCATGGAGAGTTGAGAAGGTCAGAAATGAGTGGAAGTGGGTAGTGGTCTTTTTTTGTGAGATGGTTGAGCCCTCGGTAGTCAACACAAAGTCATAGACTACTGTCCTTCTTCTTTACAAAGAGAATTAGGGCACCATGTGGGGACTTGGATAGGCAGATGAAACCTGAGTGGACATTTTCATCAATAAAGACTCATAAGACTTCTAATTCAGAGGGGGAGAGAGAATACATGCAGCCCAGAGGCAGAGGAGCATTGTCTTCTGTCTCTATCTTGAGGTCATAAGACCAATGTGGAGGAAGGGTATCTGCTTTAGTTTTATTGAAAACATCAGCAAATTTGTGATACTTGGGTGGAATATCAGAAAGGTCAGATGGGTTAATGGATTGGGGGGAGCAGTCAGATAACCCTTCTGGAGCGAAAGTTATCTGAAAGGCTACTGCCCCAGGAAGTTTGCTAGCATGTGCATAAGTGGCAGCATTGATAAAAGAGATGTTGGGAGGTGGAAACTTAGGAGTAGGGAACTGCATGGGTTTTACCTGCGGGTTTCCCACGCTTTTATTTCCTAATTTATTCAATGAGTTTTGCACAAAAAATCATGAAAAAATGATGTCCTGAAAGCTTTTTGTTGTCTCTTTGTGATCTAACACATAAAACAATATTTGGGTGACATCTGTCATGTGACAAGGTCGAAAATAAATTATTTTGTCCCTTGTATCACAAGCATCCATTGAATAGCTATCAGAAAATCATTTTTTTATGAGTTTTCATGCAAAACTCAGTGAATAAATTAGGAAATAAAAGCGTGGGAAACCCACGGGTAAAACCTGTGCAGTTCCCTACTTAGGAGGGATGGAGGGTTCAGAAAGTGCATCAGATTTGAGGATTTCTACTGGAAGGTTCAGGGACAAAGGTGACATCAGGGGTTCTGGACCTCTATGACCTGCAGAACAGAAAGTGATTTGGCTTGAAGACCAGTCAATCAATGGATTGTATTGCTTCAGCCAGTTATGACCAAGTACAGTGGAACAGGAAGAGTTGAGCATGGTTACATAGAATGACAGATTGAACACTTCACTGGCAGGAAAGGTGACCAGAAGTCTGACAACTAGGGTCAAGCATGGGTGCAGGTCAACCTGCAGTATATAGGCAGCAGGTTTGATGAGTACAGGTATGGTTGCTGAAATTCCATACCTGTGGCACACCATCCCCATTTTGGCAGTGTCATGGTTATTAACAGGTATTTAGGTCACCAGCCAAGGAAGATGCTGGACATCAATTGACAAGCTGTGTTTTGTCACAAACAATGAAGAAATCATCCTTTGTAAGTTTTCTTTACTTTCTTATTTCGCAGCTCACTGTTTTTTAGGTCCTTGACTACTACACCAGCAAAGTGAATGAAATGGGCCCAAACAATGTTTATCATCATTTGTGGTCCAGGTAAGTTTTTCTTTCTTTGTTCATATCTAGTTTTTATTCAACTAACTTTATTCTCATTATTTACAGGTTTTAACTACAATGACACCACTACTCAACCAACACACCCAAACCCACCAACAGGTAGATCATGGGTGCTACCAGCTGACAATGAGGGATAACAGAATGGGGAACAACACCACCACAGCACTCTGAACCATTGTGGTGAGTGACTAGCTCATAGGGTGGAAGGTTTGTGTGTACTAGGAAATGACCAAGGATCAACCATAAGTTACTTTCTTATTTTCATAACTAACTGTTTATTAGGTTCTAAACTACCTGCCCACATGGCAAAATGACACAAAGTGAATGAAACAGGGCCCAAATGATGATCAATGTTGTTTGGGCCCCAGGTATGTTTTTCTTTTGTTTTCTTTATTCAACTGACTTTATTTTCATTATTTACAGGTTTTAACTCACATACAACAATGCAACAGCAAACAATGTAATGACAAATGATGCAACGATGCAATGCCTGGCTGCACTGCCCCCACATGCCATGTCACAGGCCCAAACAATGACATGACTACCCAACCAATGCACCCACACCTGCTGACCTGCCTACCAGCAACGACAAATTGCCACTGCAAGCATCTGCTTGCAGGGTGGAAGCAAGAAGCAACAATGAGGGAAGGGCTGGCCACCAGGACACCACCACAAACCAGTACCCACCACCACTGCTGCAAGCAACTGCTTGCAGGGTGGATGGGGGGTGCTAACAGATGGGAAGCAGGAGCAAAGCAGAGAGGGAACAAACAAATGACCACAGCAGCACCTGCTTGCAGGAGGAAATGGGGAGGGAAAGAATGTGAGGGAGTTTTTTTGTTTCTATCATTTTTGTGACCCCTCCCTCGCATTGTGCAAGGAGGTTAGTTAGCTCAATAAAAAAATTGTGTTAATCTCACATTGTTCAAATGCAAAAAAAAATATTGTCTGTATGCTTAGGTATTGTATACAGGGTGTAGTCAAGTTCATGGGTTATACAATGCAAATGCTCTATGGATCATAATTTAGCATATCAAATATGTCAGTCAAAACCACAGTACATATACACAGTGTCACACCTGTGGTGTTGCATGACAGACCATGGTAAAAACCTGTCACTGCAGTTGCGGTGTTACAACAGGTGCAGTGTTTGTGGGTACAGGTGCAGTGTGTGAAAAGTTACCTGTGGTGTGACCCATGGTACACCCTACTGACAACCTGAGTTATGGTGGAGTTGCAAGATCCATCAAAAAGTTGTAAACCAATTGGGTTAATGGATTCTGTGCTGAGATGGTTATTCAACACGAAAGAGGAGTCAAGGAAGCAATGGGAAGAGCCAGAGTTGATGAGGGTGCAGACAGGAGTGGAATAGTTGGGAATGGTTAAAGAGTCAGGGTTTGAAAGAGTGGATGCATTGAGATGAATGTAGGCAGCCAAATGGGTAAGGTCAATGCAACCCCCAGCCCCAATAGTATCCTGAGGGTTGTGGACTATTTTTCCGAGTCCGCAGGGTCAGACTTGGATTCTGCGGGGGTGTCAGAAGTGATTGCGGAAGTGTGGGCTTTTGTGGCTTTGGATTTTGGGCAATTTCCTGTTACATGCCCTTCTTCTCCATAGTAGAGGCAAAGTCATTCCCTCATGCAGTGTTCTTGTTCTTCCCCAGTCAGCTCAGGCTGGTTGATGCCCCCTATGTACTCAAGGGGAGTCATGGGTCAGGGTTCTTCTGGACTTGCAGGAGGGTCATCAGGTCCACTGGGAGGTCCATCCTCTAGACCAGGATCTTCCAACCCATAGGGTTCAGGCTGGTTGATGCCCCCTATGTACTCAAGGGGAGTTGTGGGTCAGGGTTCTTCTGGATTTGTGGGAGAATGTTGGGCATGAGTAGACATGAGGTTGGCACTGATTGATGGGGCTCCAGAGCCAATTTGTCAAAAAATATTTGAAGGTCTGGAAGACACTCCAAATGTAGTGGTGGGTTGGGGGCTGGGTAGGGTGGATCACTGAATTGCAGAGATCCCTGGAATGGTGCCAGTGCATTGGGAGTTTCTGGTTGTGTGCTGGCGAGTTTTGGTTGGGGTCATAGAAGGAGATGAGTCAAGTGAAGTGTGAGTTCATATATACTGTTAAGAACTGAACCAAGAGGGTATGTCAGAATCCAGTTGGACCCAGCAGGTTTTGATAGTGGAGAGTTGTCAGGTTGTAGCAGATATTGCAGAGGGGAAACAGAAAGCCTTGGCTTCAGCTTATAAGAAGCTGCAGCCTTCACCTCATCTGGTGTCCTAATTTCAAGACAAAGGATTGGAGAAGGAGGGCAGGTAAGTGCAGATGAGCACAGAAGATTGAGTATGAGGAACTTAGGTTAAGTCCAGATAGAATCAGGACTTCAGAGGGTGACAAGAGGTTGAGTTGAAGGGAATCCAGACTCTTAGCAGAAGACAAGAGATAGGAGGAGAATGTGATTGGATTATCTTTGTTGATATACAAACTGAGGAATACAAGGCAAAACTAACTAAGCTTAAATACTAGAGTCTGGAATAAAGGTGGAATGGAAACAGGAGCTGCAGCAGTGTCTCAACTGTGTAGATAAATTACCTAGTGGGAGCCACACAGGAATCCATAGTCAAATTTGCAAAACTAGATGGCAGCCTTGAGAGGCAGCCATGGATGCTGTCCAAGGCAGCCTGGTGCACAGCAGTATGGGCAGTGCAAGGCAGCTGGAAACAATATCAGAAAACATCGGAAGAAGTTGGGTATAAAACAGGAGACGAGACAGGGAGTGGAAAAGGGTTGGATAGTTGCAGGTTCCAATTGGGCAAGGAATGGATCGTGACAGGGAGCAAAGATGGGTGGGATGCCACAGGATGGGTTTATACCAACTGGGGAGGAGTTTGGGGATGAAGAAGCATTGTGTAGGAATGCACAGCAATTCTGATCCATATTGAGATTGAGAGGCATAGATGGCTCACTCCTACACCTTGCTTTTAGCTGGTGGAAGAGCTGTATATGGATTGTCGAGGGCTGTAGTTGCTGGGGTGAGTCTCCAGGAGAACATTGAGAAGAAGTTGGTATGTAGCATTGGTGGTGGTGGATATGGGAGGTGAGAGTCATTTCACAAGGCAGCAGATGGTGGAGAAAGAAAGACTTGAAAAGGTGTTCTGGTGACTGACAGATGTAAGACAGAATAGTGGTCAAAGTTAGTTTGAGTTGGGATCGGGTTCTTACCTGGACTCAATTGCACATCAGCCTCATATGACATTGATCAAATAACTGCCTGCCATTCCACATATAGTACAGTCAGCCACATGGTTGAGAGCACTGAACATTGATGTTCATACATCAATTACCCACACAGAGCTTGAATGAAGATCCGCAGGTATATTCCAACCTGGAGCTCCAGCTGTTCAATGAAACACATGGCTCAGTGAGCCATCATGGAGGACAGCTGATCTTGATGGTCACTAACAAAGTTCTCAGGTATGATTTGTTCAAGGAAACCGTAAAGCTCCTGCAAAAGCTAGTACATCAGTGATAAGAGCCTGTTCAGATATCATGGGTTGCATATAATTTTTTGGCAACTTGATCCAACATTCTGGTGGCTGCTGAGTGTGGAGTCTTAACTTTACTCATCCATTATTGATGGACAATTGATTACTATGGCCTTGTTTACTTGTTCACAGACTGTTGGCAGAGGCTACAGTAGTTACTGTACTCTCTGCTCTCAATATACCACTCTCCTTGTGTCATCTCAAGCTGTCCTGAAGGCACAATGGAATCCTCAAGAAACCCAAGCCCTCCTTGACCATCTTGTTGCACACAAGTCTGAGGATGAGGGTGCTGGCAACTTCAATAATCTAACATTCAATGCTGCTTTGTCCAGTATTGCACTTTTTCTCACTTTAGAATGACCAAAAATACTCAAATCATGCAAGAACAAGTGGGCATCTGTATGTTAGGTTGCTTGTTGTTATGTACAAGACTTACTGTGATATGTCTAGCTCAAAGCAATTTTCAAAATGATTGAATCCTATCAAAATGTGTCTGGGGCTCACTGGGATCTGCAGCGAGGGGCAAATATTCAAGGAGAAGCTGCCATGGCCATCTTCAGTGCATTCATTGCCCAGAAGGTATGTTTAGATATATTCATCAACATGGTATAAGGGCAACCTCAACCTCTAGCAAAGGGAAATCCAAAGTTCAAATTATACTACATAGTACAGGGATTGGAGGTGCACCTAGCAAAGGGAAGTCCAAAGAGAAAACTCTAAGGACCCCATTGCCAGTGCCCAGTATATGTGAAGACTGCAAAGATCAAATAATAATCTAAAAATAGAAAAGGCAGAAATAGGCTGATCAAGGCCACTGAATGACATAGTACCAAGGGGTAGATGTTCTGTCTCTAAATATAAAACTGTCAACATGCACAAATGTGATAGAAAGGGAAATTAGTAATAAAATAAGGAAAAATCATAGAAAATAAAGAATAGAAGGAAATGAGGTGAGGAAAAATATAGGACAAATGTAAAAAATAGGAGGGACACATAGGGCACCCTCTAGTCCCCTTACATCACCCCCCCTCTAAGATGCATCACCCCGATGCATTCAAAATTGCATACAACCAACTGAACTTTACACTCCCCCACATAGTCCTGGTGGACTGGTAGGATTCCTGGCAGATTCCTGGTGAATCCCTGGTGAAGTCCTGGTCTTCCTGGCAAAGTTGTAAAGAATCAAGCAAGTAAAGAATTACCAGGATTCCTGGTGGATTCCTGGTGAAGTCCTGGTCTTCCTGGTAAAGTTGTAAAGAATTAAGTAAGAAAGAATCACCAGGATTCCTGGTGGAGTCCTGGTGGAGTCCTGGTCTTCCTGGTAAACCAATCAGTTCAAAAGGTCACACAATTAACTGTAGATAAATTATATTGATACTAATGCTATGTAATTCTGAGAAATTACTATGAAAGGCATACAAAAGCCCCCCTATTGTACAGGGGGGCAAGTGCTAAGTAAAAAAAAAAAACACCATCTCACTTATGCAGCAAGATGGTGGGTGCATATACACATGGGGGGTTGTTGTCTCCCATCTCCCACCCCCTCATGGCCTCCCTGTGGTCTCCTCCCTTCCCGCCACTTCTCTATCCTCATCATGGAGGGGTGACATAGCTGTTAGCACCCATTCCACCCTGCAAGCAAGTGCTCACAGTAGTGGGGGGCAGGTGCTGGGGGTGTCATCTCCCTCCTCCCTTGCCGATACCACACACACAAACCACCCTATGAGCAGGGGCTTGTAGGCATGGTGCTGTGTCATTCAGTGGGGTCATGTAAGAGGAACACCTCATGAGCCCCTACAATGGTTGGCACACATTTGCAAACATTTCTGCAAATGTGCAATCGTTCATGCAACAAAGCACCTTTCATGCAATGAGGTGCCTTTTGCACCAACCATCTACAAACATTCCTATATATTGATCCATCAGCCCCTATTGTACTCTCACTATTCTCCAAGTCAAAACCCCTGCACAAACCATTGTCACAGTTTGTGCCTTTGCGCAAACCAGTTGCACAATCGTTGCACCTGCAGAAATGATTGAGGATGTCTTTGCATGCCCATTACCAATCATGGCCTGATGCAGACACCACTTACCAAGCATGGCCTGATGTGGACACTATCACTGATTGATGGCTGTCTCCCCAAATGGGAACATGACCCTGGATCTGAATTAGTGCTAGGATGGAAGGGGCTCCAAGTATTTCAGAACATTGCATGCCTTCCATATATATACTTTGGCCTTGCACCAGACTCCTTAGAGTTTTCTCTTTGGTTTTCCCTTGCAAGGTATGGGTCTTTTCCTTGTTCAATAGTTATGGAATCTAATCTTTGGTTTTCCCTTGCAAGTATCAAGTTCTTAGGACTTTGATTGTAAGGTTGTCCTTACAGGTCGTCTCCCCTCCTCGTTGCCACCTGTTCCACCTGTGGTCCACCCCCTGAGCAGTTGCTCAAGGGGCTGGAGGTGGGTGGTGTGTCATTGGCATTGCTGTTGTTGGCATTGCTGTTGTTGGCATTGTTGTTGTTGTTGTTGTCCCCTCCCCCCATCATTGTTGTTGTTGTCCCCTCCCCCCATCATTGTCATCTCATCCCCCCCCTCTCATCCCCCCCCTCTTGTCTCCCCCCCTCTTGTCTCCCCTGCTCTTGTTCCTCCTTGTTCCCCCTCATCATTTGGTCATCGGCCCTCATCATTGGCCCTCCATCTGCTCCATTTCACCCATGATCCACCCCCTGAGCAGTTGCTCAAGGGGCTGGAGGTGGGTGGTGTATTATCCCTCATTGTCCCTTATTGTTGTCCATCCAGCACCCCACACTCATGACCCACCCTATGAGCAGAGGCTCGCAGGCATGGGGTAGGTGTGTTGTCAGTTTCGGGGGGAAATATCTCTGAACTTTCCAGTCCAGAAGAGAATCAGGTTGGGGATGAGATTGGTCCATATAAGATGCATGAAATCATAAGGGAAGGGCATGGGGAAAGAGAGGGAGCTTAAGGTGCTGAGCAGCAGCAAACCTTTGATGCCATACTTGGTTGCAAGGTGTTCAGAATCTGCATTGATCGAGGTGTACTGGACTTCCTTTGCCTGTTCCATAAATGATGCATGATTTTGTAGTGGAAGTGCAGATGTGTCATATTGCTATTGCTCCTGTGAGTCTGGAAAGCCATCATTGCACAAAGGAACATAGTGTGTTGTCACTTGCAAGGATGGAATGCGGACTCCTTTGATTGTACACATGCAGCATGTAGAAATTGCGTTGTGGCCCTTCATGCGCATAACCATTGACACTGCAGGTATATCACCAAAGATAACAATCAGATATGCATGTAGGAGGAAGACAACCTTGGTGATTGCATTGAAAGCAGAAACACCAATCTTGAGCTGCAGGAGTTCCTGGACTAGGGGCCATAAAAATGAATCAAAATCACAGGGTTTCTTTGGTCCAGGGATCACCCCAATCAAAATAATGTTCCACTTGAGAAACCACTCTTCAGGAGGGAGGTTGTAGTTGAATATAATGATTGGCCATGCAGTCTTGGTACAGCACTTGAAGGGACCAAAGCCATCTGTGGACAACCCAAGTGCAATGTTGCGAGGATCAGAAAAGAACCACATTGAGAGCTCTTTATCACCAATTGAGATGAACATCTCCCAGCATGAATGGTAATGAGTGCCATCAAAGATATCAGTGATCTTGGTTGGGTCATCTTCATGTTTGGACCAGTACTGCATTTTTGTTGCATAGGAAGAACTCATGAGCATTGCATGGAGATGGGGAATAATGGGAAGGTACTGGAAAATTGCCTGTGGTGTCGTCCCATTGGCTTTATAGCAGTCAGTGTTGCATTTGGGGCATTGCTTGAGGGTTTCATATGGGCCAGTGTAGCAGATGCATGAGGAGGGGCAACAGTGATAGCACACAGGCTGGAAACCAGAGAAAAATTGAACACATTTCTCTGTATTCTTCAGGGAGTCTATTGGAGACTGAGGAAAACTCATTCAACACAACAGGCAATGTGACTGGAGTGGTGTAAGTTGGTCAAACCATACTCATCAGCATCACAACTGAGGGGTGGTGGCAAGGCCAGTTCGGGGTAATCATCATTGACTCCAGATGGTCCTGCTTCACCCATCTGTGAGTCCAAGTTCCCTTCCTGCAACAGACAACCTTGATTGTGAATATTTCCTGGTAGATCATTACAAGTATAGTTGTTGAACTCCTCACCTGCAGTAGAGTTAAGTGCTAAGTCCTTCACCAACAAAAGGGCATGTCAAACAGGAGCAGGGCATCCGAGGACCTGTTGCTTTGGGGAAGGGCAAGAGGATTTCTTGTGTCCAGTCTTCCATACCAAGGACTGGTTCTGTGCAAGGATGGTTGACATCAAAGATGAATGACCTTGCCCAGCCTCATGCTGCTTTTCAGTCTTTTGGGTGACTGCCTTGCCACAGTTACACATGCAGAGATGTTTAGCAACCATGACTGAGGAACAGATGTTAGCAGGAACACTTGTAGGGATGCGGGGATTGGCTCACCAGAATCCAGCTCTTCACACCCATTATTGTCCTCCTCATTGTCAGCTTGAGTCTCGATATCAATGGAACACTGCTCATCGTGCCTTCAGCAACACTCCTAAAGTTTCCTATGAGCTGAAATCAGCACTTTGTATTTCACTCATTGAAGACTTAGGGTTTTTTTGTATTATTATTCAATTGACATCTACCATGTAACTACTGTAGTGACTAGACAAAATGAACTTACTTGAGAGGACAGCGAGGAGGATGGTGAGAGCACCAACAAACATTGAAGGTGGAAGTTGGGATGAAAGAGAGAACCCATGCAAAAATGAAGCATCAATGTTGATATTGTTTGGAATGTTAAATTCTTGGGTAATCAGCTATGTAGTTACCCAAGAATTTAACATTCTGAACAATATCAACATTAATGCTTCATTTTCACATGGGTTCTCTCTTTCATCCCAACTTCCACCTTCAATGTTTGTTGGTGCTCTCACCATCCTCCTCGCTGTCCTCTCAAGTAAGTTAATTTTGTCCAGTCACTACAGTAGTTATGTAGTAGATGTCAATTGAATAATAATACAAAAAAAACCCTAAGTCTTCAATGAGTGAAATACAAAATGCTGATTTCAGCTCATAAGAAAACTCAGGAATGTTGCTGAGACCATGATGAACAACATCCCAGACAAGGTCTGCCATTTCCTTGACATTGAGGCTCAAGTGGGTAGCAAGGAGGATGATGATGAGTCAGGAGATGGGCCTCCTGGTGAGTTGACTCTAGTATTCTCTATGAGCACCGTTAACATCTGTTTGCATTTCAGATGACTTCATTGATGATCAGGATTGTGGATGATCAGAAGACACACCAAGGCCAAGGCTCCTGGGTAACAAGCTGCCTGACCAAAACAAGGAGGATCTGAATGACCTTTGGGCAAGAATCTTGGAACAGTTGCGTAACCTTGGTGCACAACAGGCAACATATGATGGTGATGTCGATTCTGATGACTCAAACACCCCAGCTTCCATCACTGCACACATGCCAACCAATGCAGATTATCCACTACTGAGGGTCTGCTGCATTGTGAGCCTCAATCATTACAATTTCCTGGTATTCTACTGACATGTAGTATATTATTATATCTAGCCAGGGAAGGAAACAAACATCATAACCTACCTGTTCAGGACTGCACAACTGAAACACATGTTAAGGTCTGCATTTTTGTGGGATTCAGTCTGCAGCTTGTTCTATATCAAGGCCTTCATGAACCCCATGCTGTCTACGCTATTACATTCTAACAACCAAGTTATTCACCCACAAGAGGGTTTTTCCATGATTGACATGCAAGAGTGGATGATGTTATTGGATATGGATAATGAAAAGAACTTCTCTGTTGGAGATTGGGTTACAGTTGTACAAAGGGGATGTAGGCTACATTCAGTCCATCGAGAACTGGGGGTAAAGTCAAGCTTCTTTTAGTTCCTTGCCTCCCCTGTCCTCCCGGGGTTGGTTCTTCATCTGGAAAAAGAAAACGATCTAGCACCTGAACTGACCCCCACCTATTTACCAAGGAGATGCTGGTGCCCTTTGCAATGGAGCATGGCATTGCTCAAGTCTGGAAATGGATTGATGAAGACTGGTGGAATATTTTGGGTCAGAAGTTCGAGCACACTCTTGAAGTTAGAACATTCCATGGTCATTCACTATTGTCTACCTCGGTCTCCATGCCAAGCACTATATTCTATGAGTTTCAGAATGCCCCTCACCCAGACATCATGAAAGCGACATTCCCTTGCTCTTCAGAATGGAAATTTTCTGATGGTGAACATGTAGTAGCCATTCAGCCCTCAGAGAAGCGAGGTATAATCAAAACCATGTGTCCTTTTTCAGTGCAAGTGGATCTTGAGGGTGGTGAGGGTATGGTGAATGTCCCTTGGTCCAATTTGAGGAAGTATGTTGTCATTGGTGACTTTGCCAAATTGATAAGCAGAGCTCTCTGTGGAGAAAAAGGATGGGTGGTAGAAATTAGTGGTGACATAACAGTTCAGATTGCTGAATGGTTGGAATAGCAAGACATAAGGGGCAGCATAATGGCTGTTGGAAGGGGTGGTGTACATGGCAGTGTACATCACAATATCCTAACAGTAGGTATACAGCTGAACTTTTGCAACCAACCACTAATCAGCCTTTACCAGGAACACCAAGTCCATATAAATTGGGTCAAAGTTATTGACCCACCACTCACATTTATGAGGCAACAGTCTATGTCAAGCAATACACTAGCAGATCCACTCAAAATAACCCATCCAACCCATCCATTTGCATCAGATCCATCATATGTTGAGCGGGGGCCATGGATCAAAACAGAAGTCATAGTCTGCAAGGTCAAGCATCCAATGAAGGGCTATCATGCAGGATGTTCTGCCTTGGCAGGACACTTTAAGTGGCCTCAGAATAACTGCTCAGTTCACCCACATTAACCCAGCCCATCCATTCAAGATTGAGATTTTGGACTATGATGATGTTGTGGAAGCATTGTATGTTACTCTATATCTGTTAGTGTGTATTGTGACTAATTTCCTTCAAGTTCTGGTCTCCCATTATATGATTTTGCCCAGCTGTTGAGTAAACTCTTCAAACCTCGTATAAGTCATCCTGCTAGGTTTCTAGCACCCCAGCAAACCTCACCTGTTGGCAGTAGCACTCCCATGTCGGATTACATTCTCTCATTGCCTGCTTGGAATCCATCATCATGGAATCCTGTTCCTCATTTCCAGGAGACTGAGGGGGCTTCCAGTTCTCATCATCTGCCTATCCCCCCACAGCAGCAAGGTCCAGCTCACCCTCTCCTAGACTCGCAACTTAATGGTGCCAAAATGAAGGTATTGGTTACTGGTGGAGAATATAAAGGTAAGGAAATGGCCGTTGCAGTTGTGCAAGTGGATGGACAGCTATCAGTACAGTTCTTGCATTACAAGATGTCAGGATCCTTGCCTCCAGAACAGATTTCTCCCAAGCACCCTAACCTGATGTGCAACAATGGGCTGCTTGTTGTGATTGAAGGTGATCACTGTGGCAAACATGTTTGTTGGATCCACCATCAATATGAAGATGGTCGACCAATTGTCATAGTGGCTGTTATCAATTGGGTGGAGGATGGTCAAGAAAGTCTTTTGGGGGAATGCTTGGAGTTTAGTCCCGATGAACTGTGTGTTGGCCACGAGATGAAGGAGGAAAAACAATGGAATGATGGACTAATGTCTGGTCTTCATGAGGAAGCAAGGAAGACTCATGCAAAAAGGTGATAGGTTCAAGTCTTTACAATAATTCAGATACTCTACAATTTATTCTATGTGCATTACTTTCTGCCGCTTATTCTGCCCATCATCCTCTTCTTTCTCTCATCCCCTTGCTTTCTTCCACACTTCTTTTCTTGTTGGACATTTATGTTGAAGACTGGGTTTACTAAGTGGCTACCATCAATGTAGATGCAGATTATGTTCTCCTGAATTCCAAATGATATGTCATGGCAACTTATCAAGTAAGGATCTTTGCATACCTTTTGTCCAGATGGTTGGATAATACTGACATCTACATCCCTGTCAGGGACTGGGCTGGCTTGTCTGATATCTATGCAGAATTTTCAGCTTCCATCTGCCTGCAGTCAAATCAGTGCTTACTGCTTGCCTCCGAGACACTGGTGACATCAAGATGGTGAACATTGGCCTCATGTACTATGCAGTTCTCTTCCAGGCCAAGTTGATTCTCCAGATAATAGTCTTGTTCATCTGTTTCTGGTTCCGTCATGCTTTCTGCAATCACCTCGGAGTCGCTGTCACTGATAGTGTTCAAAAGTCCGGTCCAGTCTGGTTTTTTGACTTCCAAATGGGGCAACCACAACCAGTCCAGGACTGACCCAGATATTGGGGGGACTGAACTGGACCACTTAGGACCAGTCTTTTTCAGTTAATGGACTGGGAAAAGATGGGTTTGGACCAGTTTTTTGATGTAAAATTTGTCATGCTAATATAAGCCATCTGTATCTCAACAATCATTGCTCAGAACCTTGAAAGAATAATCTAACATGATAGAGCTTGTAAATACCCGGCTTTTGATCCAATTCTTAAGAGATTTAATAGAGATTTGACATAGCTATGACTGAAACTGAATTACATCTGCTAAAGATGCAGGTAAAATGTAATGTGACAACCATAAATTATGTGATGCATATCTTACATTGATGGATGGCGAGCATATTTACCTACATAAAATCTCCATATCCAAAAATATAATGAAGCAAAATGATCAAAATATGAGTGAGTTAGAATCAAAGTGATTCTGATACAAGTTGAATGAAAAAAAAAAATTGTACCAAAATGAATTTGGTCATATCTTTCTCAATTCTTCACCATTTTTGATGAACCAAAGGTCAAATTAAAGGTAATAATCATGGTTACATGGTTATATAGCGCATGTAACGTTTGACCAGTTGCAACAGGTTTAAACTGGTCCTACATTATTTTTCAAAATGAAAGACCTGCAACTGGACTGCAAAAGACCAGTCCATAAATAGACCACTAGTCCAGTCCTAATTGGTCCAGTTCAGTCTGGTTTTGGTCTTTTTTTCAGTCCTATAGACCAGACCTTCAAACACTAGTCACTGATGCTAATTACACTCCTGGCACAATTGCAATTGCAAAGGGCAGGGTACAGGTGGCGAACAAAGGGGGACTTTTGGTTTGTGATCATCCTAATGCACTGTGGATTTCCTTGCTTGCATCCTACTTTATATATTGCAGGTTTTGTTAGTCTACCCAGATGACTATTTACCCTAAGTTTAAGATCTGGAATGATGCCAAGCAATGTAAGGTCTCCTTGTGCCTTTACATGACAGCATTTCTGAATGTTGAATGTGTTATTTGCATCCCTTAGCTTTTGATACCATGGTGACTAACTAATATAGTTTGCCCAAGGTCTGGCACCCAAGGTCTGGCATCAAGCAATGAGTGCCATTTCTGCCTATACATTATGTCTAGTCTATGTGAAGTGCATCCCCCTGGATGTGTTGATCACATCCCTGGCTTTGCAGCTAAGTCTAGTCTATGTGAAATGCATCCTCTGGATGTGTTAATTGCATCCCTGACTTTGCAGCTCCTCCCACCCCCAACACACAAGCTCTGGCTGCAAGCAATGAGCTGATCTCCCTGGGTGTGTTAATCACATCCCTGGCTTTGCAGCTCCTCCTGCCCCCAACACACAAGCTCCAGCCTGGAATGATGAGCCACTGCATATGTCAAGTCCAGTCTAGCAAATGCATTCAAATGTGCTAACCATGTCCCAACTTATTTCCAGGAACATTCAAAACCAGGTCCTCAACTTATATAACTTATTCAATATTCTGACCCTTGTGCTAGAAGACCTCTCTTGTGGTTTGCCTCCACAACTTTGTGCATACATGGATCTTATCCTTTATTGAGTCCTTAAGAGCAACGTGCATTGTTACCTTCCTCAGCAAATCAATCCTCATGGCAGCATCCAAGAAATCCAAGCAAGGTGGCAAGTCAAAGTCAAAGTCGACCTCTAATAGGAAGAAAGCAGCAGAAGGTTAGTACTTACCCTATTTTGCATTGGGGTGTTATCAGTTATCGTTGCACTTGACCAGCAAAAGTGTTGGAGGCTCAGTTGAAGAAACTAAAGGGTGTGGTCACATTTATCTCCCTCATTCATTCCTGACACCATCATCAGCTGAGAATGATGCCTTGTGCAGGGTTGTGGCTGCTAAAGAAAATACCATGATGATGATACCACAGCCACCAAGTGGAAGCGGTGTTGCTGGCAATGGATACAACTTACAAATTGTGACTTGAGGATGATACTAACTTGTACACTACCCTTTGCATAAGTCAATCTCTTGTGCAGATAGCCTTTCTGAGGATTAGTAGTGTTGCATCTGGGACTTAACTGCCAAGGCTGGACTTGACTTCTCCGTTACATGGCACCACCAACCAAAGCAGGTTGTTGCCAAAATCATTGCAATGGTATGTTCTTATCTGCTTATCTTTCTCATTCTTAGATGGATCTCCTAGGCTCAAGAGCACCATCAATACTTCAAGTGATTCCCACACAGCTGGGCAATTTTGAAGAATTATCAAGTCCAGCCTCAAGAACAAGTGTGCCTATGCCCATAAATGTGGATATTTTGTGGAAATGACAAACATGGATGATGTAGCAAGTGGCAAGGATGAGGAAGAGGACATGGAGGACATGAAGGATGAGGAGGATGAGGAGGATGGGGAGGATGTGGTGGGCATGGAGGATGATGAGGATGAAGCAAATGAGGAAGGTGAAGAGGATGAAGATGACAATGACAAGGGACTCAAAGGGGATGGGGGTAGCTCAGATACAGGTGATGCTTGAAATGTTATGATAGCATGTTGCTGTGTATGTACAAATGGCCAGAATTTTGGCTGATAATGAATGGTTTCTAGTAGGAGAGAGCTCCTCCATCAATTGACATTTGAAAAGTTCCATCCCAGTATTCAGCCTGCATGTACTCTTGTCTATAACAGTTGAAAATTCACTGCTAACAGTATGAAACTTGATGACAAAACTACTACATAAAGCAGATGAATTCTTCCCCTACAAAGAACCATGGAAAGTTGATGAAATTCAACCAGGGTAAAGGCTGTTATTTTTGCCCATATAAACATGAAAAAATCCCATGGGATGGATTTGGTGCAGTATGAATTAGGACAAATTTTGTGAGGAATTCATCCCTTCAACACACCCTTAGATGGAGGGAAAAAACTCCTTCTTTCATTCCCCTTGAACACCTGGAAAGTTGATGAAATTCAACCCACATAGAGGAGTGTTATTTCTGCTCATATAAAGATGAAAATCATCCCATGGGATGAATTTGGTGTGGGATGAACTGTGGACAAACTTCAGGAGGAATTCATGTTAAAAGCTTAACAAGTTTTACTAGTGTTAAACACTTGTCAACAACTCCCATCTACTGTCCACAACACACTTATAACACAGGTTTAATAATAGTAATGTGTTTTGTACTTTATTCCAAATCAATCTCGTGTCTAGTTTCCAAGACATAGTAGGATTCCACTTTTGTTTGTTCCTGTTGTGCCAGGAAACCATGAGGCGTGAAACTAGGTGTCCACTATATCGTATCTGCATTACCCCCTACATCTGGGTCCAAAAATCTAAGCGATAGCTATAATACGAAGTGAGTTATGAAGTAAACAAAGTTGGGTCTTAATATCTACAATGTAATGAGTATTGTAATAAGTCTTTTGGACTATGTACCAAGTGTTTCATCACTGTATTCAACAATTCATCCCACTGATTCATCCCTTACATGTAGAAAAAAAACCTTCTTTTTCACTCCTCTTAGTGGTAGATTTTCATTCCCACTCCTGATGAAAATTATTCCATTCTGGGGTATGGAAACTCTACCATAAATATATTATTTTACACCTTTTAAAGGTGTGAAATATGGGATGGTTTTCCTGCTGTGCAGGACTCATAGTGTCCACCACTGCACCGTGTTGCATTCAAGTCACTGACTTTGGTTGTAGAGCTCTTTACACTCCCCCACATATTCCTGGAGGATTCCTGGTCTTCCTGGTAATCCCTGCCATAGCCATTGTCCACCAAATGGTTCAGTCCTGACTGTTTTTCCTCCAGTAGGATTCCTGGTTAAGTCCTGGTATAATCCTGGTAAATTGGGCTCTTCCTGGTATATTCCCAGCAATTCCCAGGACCAGGAATCTGGGAGGAGAAGGGAGGACCCACCCATACTATTTATTTATAAAATAAAAAAATGTTACCAAAGCAAATTGAACCAAGACCTTGATATCAGATACTAAAGCAACAACATAACCACTGCACCAAGTGGTCTTGTGAGGTATAGGTACAAGGTACTCTAGGTACTGTTGGCATGGCTGTGTATGACAAAGCACATAGCCATATCATCAAATCTGCCAGCTCATCACACACCACCACCACCACCACCACCACTGTTGATGCTGCCTCCTCCCTCCTCTCCTCTCTGCTCTCCCACTACCACCACTGTGTGGACACCTGCCACCACTGTTCCCATGCCCTATCCACCATCACCACAACCCCAATGAGCCGACTGAATGGAATGCGGCCCAAATGACACAATCTGTGTTGTTTGGGCCCTATGTAAGTTTTTTTCATTTGCTTTTCATTTTCATACACTAACTAATTTGTCTTTATTCTTTCAAGGCCTGAAACATACATTTCGACACAGCATGGCCCAAATGACACAATCATCATTTGGGCCTGTGGTAAGTTTTTCTTCTTCTTTTTTATTCATTTCTTGTTCTTCTAATCTAACTGATTTGTTTCTTGTCTTTCTAGGTTCTGATCTATTGGGCAATGAAGGACTGAGGGTCCCTGGCAACCCACCCTCCCCCCCTTGCATGCCACATCACCTACCCATCAGGATGAAGGCTATGTGTTGGCACCAACAGTATGGCAGGCTATTGGAGAGGCCACTGTGAATGCAGGGGAAACCATTTCTGTGGTGTTTGGCTCTAGGGTTCCAAATATAGCATCAGAGAAGGCACAGATGACTGCTGAAACTCATTCAATCTGGACATTTTACATTGCCCATACTCTTCTCAAAGGCCAATTTGTGCGTCCACAATACTACAAACACTTCATGGAATTAGTTTGACTACTAGCACTCTGCCTTGCATTTGAAATCACCCAATATCAAGTTAATAACCTTGAGAGAGGTTTCCAAAGTTGGGTACAGATGTATGAGCAGTATGTGCTTCTTGTTGCCAGTAGGATGTTCTCTGATAGGTTAACAGTCTATATTACCAATATGATCCACTGCACATAGCTTGTTGTCCCATCACCATCCACACACTGCTGCACATTGCGCTGACTGGGTCCAGTCTGGGCTTATTGGGCATTTCCAATGGAGCACCATTGTGGTGACATCCTCCATAATGTCAGGAGCCAACAGTTTCCCTATGTGAGCATCAACAAGTATGTTACCTCCTGTGCACAGTTGATGCACATAACTCTCCTCTGTGGCTTGCACACCAAACTTAGTCTCTTGCCTCCTGTCTGTCATAATACAGATGTAAAGTTGCCTTCATGTAAGTCTTCAGTTATTGTTGATGAACTTGCTCACTTATTGTAGTGAGCTAGATCCATTATATGTTCTTACTCCACCCAAGGGACCTGTGGAACCCCTCTCTGCTCCTCTGAGGATGAAGCTCATTGTCACCCTAGCCACTTGCTTTAACAAGTCTGTGTCAATCATTTGGGAGCTTATACCCCAGAATACTCGATTTATCCAATATGGCCATGCACACCAGCTGGAGGGTAGTGATATTATGCATGCTCATGACTTTGTTCCACTCAGATCTGACAGTTGAGATATGTCATTTGTCCAGGTAAGCCCCCACTGGACTATTTCATGCATATTAACTTACTTTGTACTCCAGTATCAACTTGCTGTTGACATGTTTGCTCATCTACGATGTAGAGCACCAGAGTTTGAGCTGCAAGATTTCTTCAGGCAAATCCTCTGCTTCATTATTGTTGATATCCCTCACTCCCCTAAACATAAGATTAAGGTTGATTCTTTCATCTATGCGCTCATCAATCAGGTTCAAGATGTTTATAAAACATGTATTGGGAGTGGAAACTGAACATGATGGACTTTATGGAAAAACCTCTGGTTACTATGGCACTGTTGAGCAACAAGGATGACTAACTTTGCATTTGCATATGTTATTATGGATTCAAGGAACTTTATCACCAGAGGAGATCCAACAAAGAATATTACAACCAGACTCACAATTTTTTAATTGAGTATTTGGAGAGTGTGCAGTCTGGAGATTTTATGACTTGCTCAGAAGAGGATGTAGCAGACTCTTTGGAAAAAATAAGAGCACAGTCTAGCTACTGGGGCCCTACTGAAACACTTCCAATTTCACCACCATTTATGAGCTCAACCCAGAAACTCAACCAAAACCAACTAAACTGGTCTTAGGAGATATAACACAAGTCAGAGGAAGGTTGTGAGGTGGCTCCAAATATCACTGTGCTAACCAAAGGCCAGTAGATGCACTATGAAGGTCTACAAAGCGATGAGAAGTCCTGCAAAGCATACAAAGTAGTACAAAACACTATTAAGCATTTCGAAATGATACAAAAGAATTTAGCTGGTGCAAAAGAATTTGAAAACCCTCGAAATGGTTTGAGGAGTTTGGGAGATGGTGATGATAGGTGAAGATGATGTAGAAGACAACAACAAAGTAGATGGATGATCAATGATAGTTTTGAGAGTTAAGGTAGAAAAATGATGAAGTTTGCAGAATACTGGAGAGTTTCAGACTAAGACTGAGCTAAGACTCAAGAGTAGAACCCTTAAGTCAGATGATAAGTGATATGGGAAGACGATTTGTTGCTTGGGTGACAGTAAATACACCAAACTATATATGTTTTAGAGAGATAGTACTAAAAAGTTAAAAGGCCATGAGGCCAACATGTGGTAGACATAAGGCAGTGAAAAAAGGTGTCAAAATCACAAAGTAAATGAGAAAATGATAAGAAGGAAACATGCAATATACATGATATATCAAATCTCCTTGTCTTGTTGTTCCAATAAATCATGAAGACATCAAAAAGCACCTTGATGTGCACTAAGGTGCTAGCTGTTGTGTCTCCTCATGTTTCTCATGCCCAAAATGCAATATGTCAGTGTGTGGAATGTTGGGAACATGTGTTCAAGGTGCAGTATGATATGAATATGGCAGCCAAAGGCTTTCAAAATGGTATGAAGTCTTTTGAAACATTTCAAAGTGTCATGTCATTGTTTCATGCATTTGTAAGTGTTCATAAGTATTTGCAAAATCATAGGACATTGTAAGAGATGTGTCCAAGTGTGATGTGTTGTTTTCAGAGCTCTGCCACAAGGTGGACCTATCAACAATGCAATAGCAATGAACACCTGGTGGCAACAATTTAAACAAACAGTTGATAATCTTCTTCTCAGATCTAACACTCACCGTTGCAGTACAAACAGGAACAAGGATGGTTCACAAAACAAATCACTAGTGTTTAAAGGTCTGGTTTATCAAACCAGAAAAAACCCAAGTTGAACTGGACTAAACTGCAGTCCAGTCTTTTTTGCGGTTGTGGTTGCCTTAGTTTGTGTACATGGTTGGTTGCAGTTTCACAAATTGTACATTTATTTTGAACCAACAAAGGTCAGTTCAAACTGGTTGTAACCAGTCTACAATATACTTATATACTGACTATATATACTACTTAAGAAACTTGAAAAGTGGGGGATATGCCCAAGAAATAAATAACAAAAGTGAGGGTTTATATATGTTGGGGCTGTGCACAGACCACTTGGTCATGTTTGCGCACCCAAACAAAAAAAGTGGTGCCACTTGTTCACCATTCCCATGGCTGCCAAACCATCAACACAACCCAGGCCACATATATCAACATCAAGCACCACCCTTGACACTGCTGCCACCGCTCTGCCTCCTTCCACCACCACCACTTCATCAATGCATGCCGCTACTCCCGCATCCTCCATGTTGGACAATGCTGCCAACCACCACAAACAAACCACATCAGGCCCAAATGACATCCGTCATTGTTTGGGCCCCAAGTAATGTTTTTTAGTGTTTTTTTTGCAAACTAACTAATCTTTCCTTCTCGTTTTTTAGGTTCTAACTTTGTTGATGGTGAGTCACCATCACAAACAAATGAACACTAATTGCCCAAATGATGCTAGTCATTGTTTGGGCTCCCAGTATGTTAATTTTCATTGATCTATTTTTTTTTACTATCTATTTTTTTTTCAGGTTTGATAACAACAAGACCACCCTACCCCTACATCGCCCCTTCAAGCCACCACCCACCCTTCATTGCTGTGGTGAGCCTCTGCTTGCAGGGTGGCAATGGGCTTTGTTTCTAGCTACAGAAAATGCCACGTCAGCACCCACCCACCCACCTGCAAGCTACTGCTTGCAGGGGGAATTGAGGTGCTGATGATGAGGGACAAGGATGACACATAGTGAGGACAACACATGGGGATGGATGACACAACAAACAGTGGGGACGACACACAGTAGGGATGACAAACTGCAGGGATAATAAATGGTGAGGGCAGCCAACAAACAGGAGGGACAACAAACGCTGGGGTCAACAAATGTGGGGGTCAATGAACATGGGGGTCAACAACTGCTGGGGGCAACTTTTGGGGCAATGAACACAATGTGAGGTGGGCCGTTTTCTTCACTTTTTCATTTGTTTTATTTTTTTCTTCTCTTGACAACCTCACTGCTGCGATCATCTGCTTGCAGGTGCCACATAAATAGTTTTATTTTATATATACAGTAAAAATTAGTTAGAGACAAAAATGAGTGGTAAAACTGGCCCCAACCAGTTTTTTAAGGCAACCAAACTTTGTGTCTCAGTTTGGACCAGTTGTGGTCCTGGTTGGCCCTCTGGGGGTCAAAAAACTGGACCTAACTGGACCATAAAGCACTACAAATCATGTTCATTTACTGGATATCTGGATAATATGTGGGGAAAATGCAAAGCACATTTCCCCAGGCTAATCATAAGAAAGACTTTTATTGATGATGAAATGGGTCACATTCATATGAAAAAAGGAGTGAAGTGGATTAATACACTTACATATTTGGTAACATACTTTATTCATTGCAATACTGATGTGACTAGCTTGAAATCTGGAACTGCAATCAGAGGAGTGCTTTCATATGTCACAAACTATATAACAAAGCCAGCTTTGCTTTGAAGACTCATGTAATATTCAACACTGTTTGTTCTGTGTTTCAAAAGAATTTGGACATTGTGACTGGCTCAGAAAGCAGACAGCAAGTTGCATGCAAACTGATGACAAAGATTGTAAACTAAGTGTCAAGTTGGAGCTTGGGGGCCCTATGATCAATATGTATTTACTAGATAATCCTGATCATTACTGTAGTCATAAATTTGGTAACTTGAATTGGAAATCCTTTGTGACAACATCCCAAAACTCAGGGATGGCTGATGAACCTACAAGTGATGAAATAAATCCACATAACAAGCCTCCTACAGTAACAGTATTAAAACAAGGAGAAAAAGTGATTGGATTGTCTCCAGTTACAGACTACATCTGGAGACCACACAAATTAGAATCACTGAGTTTGTATGACTGGGTAAGGAATTGTGTGCAAGAAGAAAGAAAGAAAATTGTTAAAGAAAAAAGGAATGAACAAAATGGAGGTACACCAGAAGCTTCTGATGATGACACTTCTGATGAAGAGTTGGTTACTGTTAAGTCTGGAAACCTACTATCATTTGCATCTGGACATCCATTAGCAGCAACTCATGGAATTCATTGGCTTTCTGATGGGAAAAAAAAAAGATTCCTAATTTTATAGGCCCTACACTTCCAAGACATGACCAAGGAGACAGAGATTATTACTGTTCTACCATGTTACCAATCTTTAAACCATGGTGAACAGAACATCATCTCAGAAGTGAAATGGAAACATGGGAGGAGGCAGGTGATAAACATTCTTTTTCAAATCAACATACTCAAATTATGAAAAATTTGAATATTTGCTATGAGTGTCTGGACTCACTTCATGATTTTCATGTTCAAATGAAAAAAGGTGCAATATCAATGCCAAAGTGGGCAAATGATGAACATATATGGCAAGAGTTGGATCAGACAACAGCCAATTATGACATGGAAGTTGACAACACAGAGCCAGTGGGGGAAGGTATGCAGATGACTTAATCAACTGGAAAGAAAGAAAGTTCAGATAAAAACTTAATGTCTACAATGAAATGAATTTTGACAGAAGCTGGGTGGACAAAGGTGAGACCAGAACTATTACCAGAAAATTTGAACTTGAACCCTGAGGAAATAAATGTTTCCAAATCATCTGCACAATGGAGGACATCAGTGGTAGAACATCAAGCACAAGTATTGCAAGAACATAGCTGCCATCAGAAGTTTTCAACAAGTGAGACAAAAGGACATTCAAAATTTACACCAAATGAAGTTAAAATCATCAACAAAGAGCACTTGAGCAGTGCATTCCACAGTAGTCAATGGCAAACAGAAATTGCTCAAATTGCAAGAGACTTTGATTTGAAGAAAGAGCAAGAACATGCATACCATATAATTGCAAACCATTCATGTAGTGAGAATCCTGACCAACTAAAAATGAATATAGCAGGAATGGCTGGAACAGGAAAAACTCAGGTTTACTTGCACTTATGCATTTTTTTGCCCTAAAAAAAGAAACACATCATTTGGTGATTGTAGCTCCCACAGGAAGCACTGCAGCACTCCTGGGAGGATCAACATATCATTACATGTTTGGAATTGACAGTGACGGATGAAAGACAACAGGAGCTCAGCTTGCTCAAATTAAAACACATCTATAAGGAATAGACTATGTGTTTTTTGATGAAGTTTTGATGCTTTCTTGTCATGATATGTACAGGATCAGTGAGAGGCTGGCAATAATTAATAATAATCCTGAGAACCTTTTTGGAGGGCTCAGTATGATATTTGCAGGAGATTTTACACAACTACCTCCTCCAATTGGAAAATAGCTGCACTGTATAGCAGAACAGTGGGTATAAATGCAATCTCACTTTGGGATCAAGAATCAGCAATGGGAAAAGCACTGTGGCACCAAGTCACTACTGTGGTAATACTGCAGCAAAATATGAGACAGAATCATGAGTCAAAGCTGACAGCACCTTTTGAACAGCTCTGACAAACATGCAGTACAAAGCACGCACTGCAGCTGATATTGCCTTTCTGAAAATGTGAATGTCTGCTAACATTGTAGGTAGACCATGTGTGACAGATCAAAAGTTTAGAAATGTGTCAATAATCACTGCAACAAAATGCTAAAAAGATGAAATAAATTGATTGGGTGTAACCAGATTCTCATTAGAAACAAACCAATCATTGTCATACTTTGTGTTTATTGACACAATCACTCAAGAGGAAAAAGATGACAATTTCAAAGGTAGTTTGAAGACTGCAAGAAGACATAAGGTAAAACATATAGCAATATCACAACACATTCAACCACAATTATGGGACCAATCAGCATGTGCAAATACAAAGCTAATTCCTGGAAGACTAGCTTTATGTATAGGAATGCCAGTGATGATACATACTAACTCTGCCACTGAGCTTTCAATGACAAAGGGTCAGGAAGGAATAGTTCATCCTTGGGATTATAGCACAAATGCAGAAGGAAAGATGATTTTGGAAACTTTATTTGTGCAACTGGTAAATCCTTCAACTGATGTTCAGATTGATGGATTACCTCCACATGTAGTACCTCTGACAAGAACCTCTGTGACAACCTCTGTTTGCTTACCTGATGACACTCAGCTCAACATTTCATGTAACCAGGTAGAGGTTTTGCCAAACTTTACAATGACAGACTATGCTTCACAAGGAAAAACCAGGAAAGAAAATGTAGTTGATTTGGGACACAGTAAAACACATCAGGCATATTATACTGCTTTGTCAAGAGGTTCAACTGCCACAAGGACTTTGATACTTTCTGGATTCCATTTCCACAAAATTCAAGGAGGAGCTTCTGGAGCGCTTAGACAAGAGTTTTGAGAATTAGAGATGTTGGATACAATAACAACCCTGCAATTTTGGATGCAGACATGATCATGGCAGACTGTCACAGTACACTGATCTCTTTGTTAAGAAAGAAAAAAGGCACAGAATTTATGCCTGAGAATATGCACGTGGCACTGCACTTGGGACTATGAGATCCTACTCCTGCAAAAAGGAAAAACATGATGACAGATACCACAAACATAGAATCACCAAAGAAATCTTCTGAATAGTGCTGTGCTTGGCCTGGCCTGAAGCCATGAGCTGGGCCAAGCTGAGCCCAAATAGGCCAAGCCAGGCCAGGCCATGAAGACAGCTTCATGATGGCTTTGGCCTGGCTTGGGGTTCTGAAAAGCCAAAGCCAAGCCACTAAGCCACAGCTTCTTGGTGGGCTTGAGCAAATTTTTTGGTGATGAGAAAATTATTTCAGTATGGGAATTTAATTCATCGTTGATTGACATACATTTCTTGATTGTTGCTGAACCATCCTCAATAGTGTTGCCACTGGCTCAGCTGAGGCTTTTCAATAAATTGGCTATAGCATGCCAGATAAATTTTATAAATTCACCAGAATATTTGGGCATATAGACGGGTCAATAAGCCGAGGGGTCTTCTGCCAACATTAGTTGATCCGATCAATTGTTCCTAAATTATTTAATAAATAAACTTTGGCTTGATGGCTCAGCTTGAAATCAAAGCTGAGTAAATATGTCGGGAATGGGGCATCAAATCGACTAAGACTGGCAGAAGACCCCTCGGCTTATGGGTTTGTCCATATGCCCAAATATTTTGGTGAATTTATAAAATTTATCTGGCATGCTGTTGAAAAACCTCGGCTGAGCCAGTGGCAACACTAAAGTCTTAGTCTGATTCCTTGAGTAATCCACCATGCACATTGGCTGCATCGCTTATGCCCCTACCATATATTCAACTACCTACCCCTTCAACTTGATTTGATGGCAAACTTCAAATTGTTTCTTTGTACATTGGTGGCTCATAGTTACCCTGAGTGAACACAGTCTCAGTAAGGCTGTTTATTGGACAAGAAGACTTGTGTTGTTCTAATCAGCTTCCTGTATAAGTTTATAACCAATGGACCTGTGGGCAAAATTTGAACATTTTACATACAAAAGCCAAGGCCTGGGCCAGGCCAAGCCAGGGCCAAGCCATGGTTGACAGCTTTGGCCTGGCCTGAGGTTCAAGAAAGCCAAAGCCACCTCAAGCCATGCCAAAGCCACAGCTTTCAAGCCAAGCCAGCCCAGAACAGCACTGCTTCTGAAGGAGCAAGTAAAAAACAGAAAACACCAAGGACACAAAGCCAAAGAGAGAGAGAAATAATTTTGCATCAAGAAATATTTTGACACAACCTGAAGGCACTGGTTGGTCAAACAATAGTTGTGCATATTATGCAATAATCACAGTGCTCTTCAACACTTGGAAGGAACACATACATATAAGTAACATAACTTGGACTGAAATTGATAATGAGATAACATCAGAGTTGTTGGAAGGATTCAATGATTATGCAAACAGGCCTGTGACACCAGGGCAACACCAGCTATCATTGGAAGATATACACAACTCCATGCAGAGAAACCTGGGGATTTTTATCAGATCAATTTCAGTTTGGGAGTTTTACTAGCATTTCATCAGTGCTCAAATATGTTTTACAATGTAACTGACCTATCACATCTTGGGTGCGAAGGTGCAGAGTAGGAACCCATCCAACAATACAAGACAATTGACAACACATGTTTGATCACAACTTATCCCTTGCCTAACCAAAGCTTGCAAGAACATTTAGACAACTTTCACCAAGTGTTAGCATCTCACTGTGAATCATGTGGACAATTACAAGTTAGAGCAACTACTTTTAGTTGCCTGCCTCCTCTGCTGGCTTTCCAGTGGGTGGGTGGCACTACACCAACATTAGAATGAGAGATCAATGTAACTGCAAATAACTTGCAGACAAAATACACATTGAGAGGTGTAATTCATTACGCACATAACCATTTCATTGTATTAGCCTCAGGAACATGGTTTCATGATGGGATAGTAACAGGCTGATCATTGGCATGGCAGCCCCTGGAACAACAGCATCAGGAAACAGTAATTTGTGCTATTTATAGCCAAGGACCAGCCCTGTAAAGAACTTGGATCTGGAATTGCCATGCGAAGCAATGGCCTACTAGCCCATGTACATCCTTCCTTGCCCGATGTCCCCATAGCTAATTCCACCCCTTCTCCACCAGTGCAGCCCAAATCTTCTTCATCCATGACATACATCATCCTCCACATACTCAACAAGATGCACCTTATATACTGGTATGCACTAGCCACCCTCCTCTTCATTGATGACCAGGAATAGACTTGTAACCACTCCTTCATACATACATACATGAGCAAGCATCGAGTGCATGTAGAAGGACTGGTGAAGCTGAGTTTAAAATCCCTTGCCATTTCTTATGTTCAAAAAAGGAATGCGGACCATTCTCCAAGGACATTTTTCAGTAAATAACCCTTTTGGGAATGACACATGCATCCCATCCAGTATAGTGTCATGACATGCCTTCACTGGGCTTGGCTTCATCCTATGTAATGCCACCTACTACTTATAATGAATACCAAACCTTGTTTCAGCTGGAGTGCCATGTTGAATCTGCACCACCAGATGTCAACCTCGTCACTAAGCCCAACCTGAATCTTCTGAATGATTTTTTTGGTACACGAAAACCTCAAGGCAGAGCTCGTACACTGAAGCCATCCTGGAACAAAAATGTGTTGTCCTTCACAGAAAAACAAGCCTCCTACATTTGCCAAGAAAAACTCGATGACAGGCCAGCCTTTTGGCCTCTTGACACCCTGAACACCCTCTAGTTTGAATAGTGCTAAAGATGTCAAGCCGGAAACATATTGGGGAGAAGGACCAAGTGATGATGGAATTGATAATGCACTCTCATTTACACCAGAACCATGCATATACATCCTCAGATTGGTCCCATTCCTCAGGCTGATTACTCCCCATAGCTTTCACTTGAATCCTCCACAAGGTCTTTCAGATGATTCACCTGCTTTCATGGGCTCTCCGATATATGATTCTCTGTCTTCCATTGAAGGGGCTGCTGCAACAGTACCTTTCTTTCTGCCACCAAACACCTCCTTTCCCTTGTCAAGTGGAAGTGATATTGTTAGCAGTACTATCAGCACCCTGCTTCAAGGATTGTTGTTAGATGCTTTCCCTTTGCCGCTGTCACCATTGCAAGATCTTGATGTGAATATGGGCTCTCTTCATTGGCCAATAGAACTTATTCCCCCCCACTCTCATGCGCCTTGCTTATCAAAAGTTGAAACAATTGCAAATGTCCTTGACACACTCAAAAAAAGCAAAAGTCACACTCGCCAACTTTCTGTTACATATTTTGGATGAATCTCACTTTGCATCATATCATGCGCCATTCTATAACTCGGAAAAATTTAGAGAGCTTCTCAACTGGTTCTGGGAAAGTGAACATGGATTCTCTCGTCCTGAAAGATTGGCTCCAACCCAATGCCATTCACCTCATGTGTGAACTGGTCCACTCAGAAATGGAGTGTGCAAAGCCTTACCTTTGCATGTCTTCAAATGAAGTGACTCTTGACTTCCTTTCTGATTGGGATATCAACCTACTTATGGACCCAATTTCTCAAAACATAATGCCGGTCTGGTCTGAAATCCTCAATGCAGCCACAGAAGGTCAAGAATCAAAGGTATGTGAAAAGGGTCCTGGGTTGCACAACCAGCATGTGGTAGGAAATGACATTCATTGGGTTGGTTCTCTTGGCTAACCCACTTGCCAGGGACTAAACATCATTAGCATACAAGCTCACTTTCTATGATCATACAATTCATGTAAGGTTCAGATAGGAATCAGCCTGATGGCATCCTCCAGTGGTGCGTCATGCCAACTAATCAATGTTTTGAATCATTCATGTCTTTTGATGTTGTTCATCACATTGAACAAGATCCTGAAAACCATTGTGGGCCATGCCATTGAAGAAGCTCATATAATCGTGTCGAGGCCACATACTCTCACATATGACAACATCAACCTCACTGGATCAATCTATGCTAAGAAAACACCAGGTGGAATGAGCAAGGTCCAGTCTGGGACATTTGCCATGATATAAGAGATGCCCAGTACTTGAACTGAAGACATGGAGGTGGAACCAATGATGCAGAAGCTAATCAAGGCATCTCCACTCACAATATCAGATCTTCGACCCTCTCGATCATCTATGCAATTTTACACACAGTCATCTGCCATACATATTTGTTGCAAATACGTTGAGCACTTTGCAAAATATTGGCAACATCCCTGTCTTCAGAACATACCACATCAAAAACTTCCTACAGGTCACAAAACAAGGTGTTTTCCACTCTGAGCCTCAACGATAGAAGAGGCATTGATCATGGGTAACCTCCTTGTTCACGATGACATTTATCTTGTTCAACTGGCTCATGACCCAGATGACCTGAATAAGCTGGTGATCCCAGCTATCAACAATCAATTGACCAACTCCCAGATTCATTCCACCCAATCCATGAGGAACCAAGACCTTATGTCCTGGACATGCCAAGAGATATTTCAAATTGCTTTTGGGATCTTTCACCTGATGATGAACCTCATATGGGTGCTACTTCATATCCACAGAGGTACAATCAATCAACAAGGTAGCTTATCACACTTGTTCACTGTCTTGGAGAAGGTTCACCTTGGTGCTGATCACCCCGATTTCCATACACTCTTGGCAGCACTCACTCAGGTTCTCGAGGGATTCATCCTCAACACCTGGTGAAAAGAATGTGGATTTGATTCCTTGGATGAATTCGCTGTATCTCAGCCCCTGCCTGAACAGCTTCTAGAGACTGCCCGGAAGATCATGACAAAGTATGCCACCCCAACTGAGACCATGCTGCCAACTGAGAAGCCAAGCACCAAGGAATCTCAGATGCTGCAGGTGGCAGAACTTGAGTCAGAATGTTCAGATTCTGAAGATGAACTATCTGACGATCCAACCACTGGCCCCGTCCTTCCTGATATCACTCATGAAAACATTGTCTGACTGATTCAAGATTTGCTTTATGTGACAGAACTCACCAGCACCATTTCTGAGTGTGATTTTGGTCAGATTGAAGATATTCTACCGGACCTTGCATGTATCTTCTGGGGGGCAGGCTCCAACATTTATTCTACTGAAATCTTACATCTCCTCTTCAACATTAAGGAGGTTTGGACACCTCAATTTACATGTGTTACAGTTTACCTAACCCCCAAATATACCTACAATTTGACTTGCCATTTGACAGTAATGCAGTCTGGGACATAATGCTGGTCAATATATCAGGCCTACCTGGTCACACAATGGCAATTGACCTCAATATTGAACACCTAATTGGAAGTCATTAAGGCCCTCTTTGCTTCGAAAGGAATCTACACAAATTGGGATCAGCTTGGAAATCTTTCTGCTGTGATCAACCACTTGCAGACAATCAAAACACAAGTCACTCGATCAATGGAGACAAACTACCATGGTTCAACACATAAGGATGTCAACACCAATGAACTTGTCTGGCAGACTGCCAACAAGGCTTGCAACCTCCAACTGCAGGATTTTGTCCCAAATAGAGAAGGCAACTCTTGATCTCACTCAGTCCCAGATTTGCATGCCTTGGGAAGGGAGAAATTTGCATCATCATCATTGGCAACTTTCAACAAGAAGATTCATGAGTTGGTCGCAGGAAAGGATGTAGTGGATGAACAGGATGATTTGCCACCAGCTGATTTTGAAGTGGTCTTGGAGTCAGAGAATGGTGATGATGATAGCAGGGAATCAGGTGAATTTGCATAGCATTCAATGCTCTAATCCAGTAACAAGTAACAGTTATGTGTAAGCTTCACCTTTTTATGCTGTGAGGCATTGCCATTGCCATTTGCCCCAGACACAAGCACAGCCTGCTCATTATCATATGTTAAAATCAACTCAGCTAACGATGCTGCCCATTCTGCACCTCATTCTTCCCTTTCCTCCAATAATCTGATGATATCATCAGCCAAGTGTACTGATTTTGGCTGTGCACAGACAAGTTTGGTGCATTGTATGAAAGAGAGGATATCATATGTAGTTTGGACACCATGCAGGTGATCTTGTTCACTGGCTAAGGTTAGCCAGGTGGTGATGCAAAAGTCAAGCTCTGGTCTATCAGCTTTTGGGTGGTAGGTGGGCTGTGCCTTGCGTTTTGGTCAAGTGAGATTCCCAGGCCCACTGGCATGCATCAGAGCAGGAAGGAACTCATCAAGGTCAAAGACATTGTCATCATGGTGGTCACAACGGAACTCATCTGTACAGTTGAGAGCTAAAATAGTGATAATGAGGGCCATGTTATGGAGGACCAAACTCGGAACTACCATTCATTGATGTATCATTGAGGTATAATGCAAAATATTCCCGCAGACATGTCTTGCTTTGCACAAGTTTGATTGATGAATACGATGCGCAATCCCATGTACGAGAAGTAAGCATGTGATTTTTTCGTGGTTGGTCAGGATCACCAGCATTGCCAGCAATGAATCAGTACTTTACAGTCCCCCACCTGTCCTAGTGGACTCTGACTGGACTGACTGGAGTCCACTGGAGTCTGAGTGGAGTCTGAGTGGAGTCCAATTGAACTACACTAAGTCATGTAGAGTTCAATCCCCCATTGGAGTCCAACTGGAGTCCATGTGGAGTCTGAGTGGAGTCTGAGTGCAACCAAATGATAAGTCAATTAGATATGAGCTCAAAGGACTTCGGACTTGGTGAATTTCATAAAGTACCTGCAAAATAAATTTGTGTACTGCAGGAATTGAACTCAAGACCTCACTATAAGGAATCACATGACAAACCAAACAAGTGTGCTCAACCACTTGAGCCACAGGAGATTTATTGGGGATCAATATAAGGTTTATTTATGACTCAACTTTTCATATTCTTTGAGGAGGCATTTTTCAAACAATTAAGATCAAAAAATTTTAATTAACCACATCCCTCATGTAGGACACGAGGGAGTGGGTATAATATAATAATAAACAAAAAAAAACCCCTCTCGCATCTTGTGAGAGGGGGGATTACTATGTACATAAAAAACTAAACCCCTCGCATTCAGTGTGAGGGGGGGATTCGTAAGTACTACAATATATATACCCCTTGCATTCGGTGCGAGGGGGGGGCAGAGATAAATTAAAATAATAAAGACCCCTCCCCATGCAAAATGTGGGGGAGGGGGGGTTGGGGGATGCGGTCTGGGGTGGGTGTCATCATCCACCCCTCCTCGCACGCGTCTGTCGCTGTAGCAAGCCACACCCATCATCCACCCTATGAGCAGAGGCTTGTAGGCATGTGGATGGGTGCCATGGTCATCATAGCCTTGGTCTACCTGCCATCCATCTGACGAGCAGGTGCTCATTGGCATGGGGTGGGTGTGTTGTCAGTTTTGCAGGTCTCCTAGTTCAGAGGGGTTGGGGGGAGGGGTCAGTGATGTGGCATGCAAGGGAGGGGGTAGGTGGGTGCTTACCAGGTGGCTATCCTGCTCCGCAGGTCTCCCGTTACCCCTCTGCCATCTCCTACCCTTTATCGACACCCTCACATCCTGTTTGGACAGGGAGGAGGGGGCTGGCATGGGTGTCATCGGGTCTGGGTTGATCCCCATTGTTCCATGTTGGCATCAGCATTGCCCTGTCATCGTTTGCCATTGTAACCTCCATTCCACCCATGATCCACCCCCCGAGCAGTTGCTCAAGGGGCTGGAGGCGGGTGGTGTGTTGTTGGCCCCATTGCTTCACGTTCTGGGGGTCCTGGTGACACTCATGATCCACCCTATGAGCAGGGGCTCACAGGTGTGGGGTGGGTGTGTGGGGTGGGTGTGTGGGGTTGTCTCACATCTGGCCGTCAGTCATTACCAGTAGAGTAGAACCTACAAAACAAAAGAAACAAGTTAGTTAGTTTATAAAAACAAAAAGCAAATGAAAAAAACTTACATAGGGCCCAAATGATGCAATCTGCATTGTTTGGGTCCGCGTTCCATCCAGTCGGCTCATTTGTGGGTGGTGGTGTTGTTACCAGTAGATTATGACCTAGAAAACTAAAGAAACTGGTTAGTTAGTTTATAAAAACAAAAAGCAAATGAAAAAAAAACTTACCTAAACCCAAACAATGTGATCTGCATCGTTTGGGCCTGCATTCCATCCATTTGGCTTGTTTGTGGGTGGTGGTGATGGTGGCTTTGGCATGGGAGCAGTGGCAGTAGGTGTCCATGCAGTGGTGGTGGTGGTAGAGAGAGGAGGGAGGGAGGCAGTGTCAATGGTGGTGGTGGTGGTGAGTGATGAGCTGGCACATTTGATGACGTGGCAATATGCTTTGTCATACACAGCCACACCACAGTACCTAATGCAAGTAGATGATGCCTTACACAAGGTACTGTGGTGTAACAGTTATATTGTGCATCATTATTGATTACATAAGCAACCTATGGGGATCTGGGTTTGATTCCTTTTCTTACACACTTTTTCAGCAGAATTTGACTGGACTCTAACTGGACTCCAACCAGACTCCATCAGGAAAACCACTTTTTGATCCAGGCTTTTCCAGGATAAAGGGCTGATTCCCAGGGTATCTCAGGAGTATTGGAATGCCCTGTGGTCACCTGTGATGCTTTCATCTTGCTTTACCTGCAAAATAGAACATGTTGTATACAATAAAGAATACAATATTTTTACACTACACTACCATATAGTTTGATATGCATACATATGTTGCCAGTTATTTATAACAAATGACAAACATTTGTCCAGAACATTTTGAGATGTCCAGTTCACTTCTGCCCTTGAGTCCTTGTATTTAGGAATTAGCATGCAGCTCTGACAAATTTCTGACAAAGGTACAACAGCTCCAAGTCGAACTCCCTCTGAGTTCCAGGTTGTTTTTATTGTATACATACCAGTTTGTCAATCTGCCTCTGATTGTTGTTTTGAATACCATTCAACATATGCCAATGGTACCTTTGGCCATGATTCTGGAGCATCTTGAGGTCCCAGCCCCAAATCAATCTTCTGTGGCAGGTGAAAAATAACTTTCACTCTACCAACTTGGGTACCTAAATGATGGACAAGATAATTGGATGCAGTTGAACAGCTATAAATCAACACTTACCAGCTAATCCTGTAGATTCTGTTTTGAGAACTATTACAGTATCAAAATGACCAGAAGATTGCTGCCTTGAAATTGGAATTGCCTTGACGATATTCTCTCTCATCATCTTCATCTTGAAGACCAAGAGGGGAAAACTTGAACTGATTAAACACATCTAGGCATTTGAAGGGCAGGGGGAACTGAATTGCTCTTTGATTAGAGGTACAATGAGTCAAAAATCTGTTCAAATATTCCTTGAGATGTTGTTCAAAGGCAGGTGCAAGAAATATTTGATATGGATTTGTTGGGATAGTTGGGGAATTTTGCAAGAGATATTGAGCCTACAAGAGGCCCATCCAAGTTATTAGATGAATCCTCAGAGTAAGAGAGATAGGTTTCAAAGGAATCAACCTTTTCTTGACGAGAAAGCCAAGAAATCATTTGGGGAAATTTGTCTCTTTTGTTAGAGGCTTGCCATCCATGCTTAGCGAAATCAATATGGAGTCGTTCAAACATTTTGGTATTGTAGTTGTCGGTGGCCCCAAATAAGCATATGGAATCAATGATGTAGTGAAGAAGAGAATGTAACTTTGGAATGTTGAAATCTCCATGTATGCCAGTATCTTCCAGAAGAAAAGTACAATTTTCTTCCCATGTTGTTAGAGCATCTTCCATGTATTTCAAAGTATCTGTATCATGTATGCTGTATTGAGCCAGATAGATGAAGTCCAAGATGGATTTGACTGCCAACAGCCCCTTTTTAGAAATCGCTCCTATGAGACAGCCCAAAAGGATTTTAGCCATGTTTTTATGCTCTGTTCCTGATATTTGAGACAAAGCAGATATGCCATTCTTGAAATGCCATACTCCATAAGCTGGTGGAAGAGTTCATATACATTGGTCCAGTTCTGCAGGTGACATTGCCCTCTGACACCAGCTAATTAAATGTTTCAAAACACCCTGGTATAGCTGGTGGAGAACATCAGGTGTTATTGATGTATGGATGTCGGTAAATGGAAATTCTTGCCAGAAGGGGCAGTGAAGGCTTCCTGACACATCCTCGCTCATACATCTGCTGTAGAATTGAGATGGGGTATTGGAGGATGACATGGCATTGTTGATCACTGAAGATGTCCATTTCTGAGTCCTTGGATTGCTCTGTTCCATCTCCTGGAGATCCTTTTCATGAGTGCAACATTTTGGGCAGGTACCATATTTAGCACATGTAACTAGGCATTGTTCTGGATAATCAGCAACATAGCAAGTGAGGATTGGATGAACTCTTCGAATGGCCCCATCACCACTGCACATTTCAACACCATTTTTACCTGCCTCTATTAATGGGGAAAGAATCAGGTGCATGGATTCATGAAATAGTTGCTGATTTCGAGATCGCAGTTCTTGGGCAGTCAACTTTTCTGATGATGTAATCTTGTCAACTGACAAGTATGCAATAAGAATGCAGGCCCGTTTGGATGGCTTTTGCCTAACACTTCTTGGAAGATTTCTGAGAGTCAAATACACTGGGTATGCTTTCTTGTTACTGGAGAACTGAGTAAGCTGTGTTTTGTCTGTGGTGATAATTATCAGTGCAAGAGTTGAACCCAGAGGAAGTAAACTCTGGATGTGCAAATCATTCTTTTCTTTGTTCATGTAGATTTGAAATATTACTTACCTGGATAGCATTCCACCACTTTCCTGTCCACATCTCTGAAAATATGTGATTTGTCTTGTTACTATTGGTGAAAATCTTTCTCGGAGCATACACCAAATATTTTGCATGCTCAGGAATGCCCCACAGGCTAGCTATTGATTGAATGATGTTTCTATGTCGAATAATAAAGGTCTGGTTTGGGTGATCTTTGAATGTAAGATATTGAGTTTGCCATGTTCCTGCTCGCTCTGGTATATTATCAAGAACCTGATGTAAGGATTGACTATTGTGGTAGGAGTGGTAGGAGAGACCAAGCTTCTCCATGACCTATGGAATTAATGTTAACAACTTAATCTGTCTCAAGACTCAAACAAGAGGAATGCCATGTACCCCAGGGATTTTCAATAATTGATCAAAGGCATTTTGTCCAGGTCCATCTTTCACTGCCCATTGTGCAATCCTCCAGTCCAACTCTGATGTGAAAGGGGCATACAAATTAGTGTCATCACCCATTTCCACATTTCCATCTGTGTCAATTTCCTGATGATCTCCAAATACATTCCTCCATTTGGTGTGAAGAGTCTGGTCCATATGAATGATGTATCCAGCAGTAGGATGGATGTCCACAACTGTTGAATCATTATTGTCATCTAACACTTGAAGAGCACTAGCTCTCAATATTCTGTTAGCTTGAGTTGAAGGTCCTGGCCCACCCATCTGATCATCCATGTTATTGTCATTCCCCTCTACACTTTCAGGTTGTGGAACCAAGTGAAATAATTCCTCCTCTTCAATGAGATCCAACATGACTTCTTCAGGATCCATATCTGGCTCCTCTTCATCACGAGCTTGTACATCCAGGAGTCCTCCTTCCCTTGCATGATGGTCCAAGGGTCATAAATCAACAAGTTTTCCAAACTTATACCATGAGCAAGATTTAGCACTTGACATATGTGTGCGCTTTCCACCAAGAGTTCTGAAAGTTTTAGAGCACACCAGGCAAGTATTATCCTCATAGTAATTCATGATAGATGTTGGTTGGAAAGGCAACTGAGGACAAGAAGAACTGAGATGCGAGAATAACAGGTTCAATGATATTGATTATTCAATGAGGACATGTGAAATGAAATCATTATGATTATATCATTCACCTGACTTCATCGATGACAGACATATTATTGTCATTTTTCCTTCACTTCATACCTCAGGTCTTTCTGCCCAAATCCTGGTTCCCAATGTTGTATTGTTATTGAGATCATAAGTGACCTCATGAGTTACTTGAATTTGAACTGGGACATTTAAGGGAATCTGGCGATGTATAGGCAAACGAAGATGGGAAAGTACTGTCACAACCTCAATTTAGTAGGCACAAACCAGTAAATTGGAAGCAGGACTCATACCTCTCGCTAAGAAATCCCAAGAATGATGGTATCTCAAGAATGTATCATGTTGAGAATCAAGCAGAGCTTGGACGATGAGACTCCATGTTCCTTCTGGCAAAAGAGAGGCAGTAGAATTTGAGCGCTGAGTTGGAAGAAAGAGATTTGCAAGAACATGAAGTACTAAAATACTGTCATTTAGGGCTCATCTCCACCTCAAAAGCACTTACTTGATTGTAGAATATTTGCCATGAGATTAGGCTTCAGAGATTGTTGAAATTGATAGGACTATTGCCAGAGGTAAATGAAATGATAGCAGATGGACAGCAGTAGAACCACAGCAAGAAGAAAGAATCAGGCAAGAAAGCAATCCAGAGAGAAATTATATATTCAAAAGGTTGATTTATGTTTTAGAGAGCATAGTATTTGAAGATGCGCTCCATGGGGTGCCCTTTTCCCATGAATCATGGAAAGCGAAGTGTGAATTGATTTGCCAGCATTTATGCAAGGGACTAGGCCACATACATCCTACCAGCCATGAGCTCTAATGATGTGGAAGATTTACTGTAAGCTGTCAATTATAACTGTATGATGAACACAGAGTTATTTAGTATGAGAAAGAGACTTGCCCACCTTCACCAAGATGATAAACTAGCTACCAATGGTAATTTGTTTCAATGTTGTCTGTAACACAGCTGGACTGGTCACACACCAAGAACAATTAATAGAAGAGGTTGCTACCCTCAAAGATTCTCTTAAAGAAATATCAGAGGAATTGGCTGAGAAAAAGGTGGAAGTACAAAAACTGAGGGAACAGCTGTTTTGATATAGGACTTTGCTGATGAATCCCAATAAATGGAGCTTATGATAAAGGGAGGAGGATAAGGCCAAGGAATTAGATAGTGCTTTAGATAGTATGATCTGAACAGCGAGGATTACATGACAGCTTTCTCCCAGTTTTCACTATTCTGCAAAGTACCCACAGCCACCCTTTCTTTTGCATCCCACTGCCTGTCCAGTTCTTTGAGCTAGCTAAAACTCACCAGGCAGGAAAAAGAAGAATGCTCTTCATCTTCCTCTCCCTTGTGTAGAGTGTTCAGTATCGTAGAAGCTACAAGATCACACAATGAAGCATGGGCACCAGCACAACTTCAAACCAATACCCTAGCTTGTGGTTGTGGTTCTGATGAAGGCTGGGACTGGGACTGGGACAATTGTGGTTGTGGCCGTGGCTGAGGCTGAGGCTGAGGCTGAGTGGCACATATCTCGGTCATTGCGCTGGTGAGTGTGTGCAGCTCAGTGCCATCTCACAGCTCTTCTGGAGCAAAGCCTGCAGTCGGCTGAGGATGTGGTCAAAGGTGAGGCCACTTTTGCCTGGGGGACACATGCTGCCACCCATCCTGCCCATGCCTTGGTTGTTGGTGAAATTAAAGGCAGAAGAGGAAGTAGCTCCATTGGGTTGGTAGAGGAGGGAGGAGGAGGATGGGGCTTGGTTGCATTAGTGCTGCTGTATGATCACATTTTGTCCCTTCCACCTCTACATGAATGCCAGTCCCTCAAGCATGCCCATCTATAGAGCTCAGTTCTTTGTGTTTGTGCTTACATGATGTTCAGAGATGTGTCGAGCACATGAGCAAAGGGCCTCAGAGAGCATACTCATGAGAGAGTGTTGCCATGGCGGGCAAAGAGAGCACTTGGGGAAGGAGAAGGAGAATAAGGGGGAACTTCAACTTGTTTTCTTCAAATGCTCAGTTCAAACAATATAGATGCAGATTATTGTATTTCTTCAGCATAAACCCACACCACCCAAGTTGGCTGTGAATGATGGTACTCTGGGTCCTCCATCTTCTTCAACAAAATGATCTTGCCAGTTTGGGCAAGGGACCACAGCCCATACATCCTGCCATATTTGATAGCATTTTCCACATTCCCCAAAGCTGGTATGCCTTCACGATTGTGTGCATGTGGAAGTTGTAAGGGTCTGATGCCTCCAAGCCCTCTTCCTTAATCACAAAGGCTGATCCTGATAACATGGTCATCCACTAGCAAGAGGTCAGCTAACCAGTTCTTGAAGTCAAGGGTGATAGAGTCGACGCTATTGCAGATGCCGATATGGCATTTATCAGATTCCGTAGTATTGTGTGAATATGAGGCGCAGATGCATTTTATCCCATAAGGTGCAAGATGCTTTTGTGGGTGCAGCATTCTGCTATGACACTAGAACTCATTCAGATTCAGAAATCAAAAACTTCAAAATAATATGTAAGTCAGCAGATTAACAAAAAGCGAAATGAGCGCACAATTAACTGCCACCCACTCCATGATGTCAAAGTATTTGGGGAGCATCATGATCGTCTTGAAGTTCCCCTGGATGAGAGCAGCCTCGACGAACAGACTGCAAAGGTACAAGGGTTTGGGTGGTGGCAGGGGAGTCAGAGATGGTGGGAGGGCATCTGCTTGAAATGTAGCTGAGGTTGGTGTTGGAGACCATTTAGGGTGCTGGGCCCATGTCATGGAACAGCTTGAGAAACATCAGTATAGAATGAATATATACAGCGTGTACAAACCCAATAGTATTGAAGAATGACATGGGTATTGCGGTACTGAAGCAAATCAGTCCAGCAGAGAACTAGAAAATGACCATCCAATGTAACCTCTAGTGAGAAACTTGTTGGGCTAGATACAGCATGATTGCAGCAGTTTTGAAGACAGCAAAATTGTTGCAAGCATGATCAATGATTGCTGGGACTTGTCCATTTGGGTTGATCTTAAGAAACCAATCCTCCTGAACGTTGGCCGATATGTCAAGGCTTTCAACTCTATAAAGGGCCATAGATGAAATAAGCCTACAGCAGATGATGTTCGACTTACTTGTACTCAATCCCATTATAGGCAGCCAAGATATACAGTAGCTGATAAGAGATAAGATTAGTTGAACTAATCTTGAAGTCGAGTGCCCCATGGGGCACCTCACTCCCATGGTTCTCATCAGGGTTCAACCTTCACTGGCAACTGTATTCTAATGCCTCATATCTTGTCGGACAGAGAGACCTCCTTGCTTCTTTGTCACTTATTACATCAACCTGCTAATCCAGCCCTTGTACCTGTAATCCAAGGACTCCACTCTTCTTTGCTGGCATCTCATTCATCCTCAAGTTCAGCTACTTCACCCTATAACTCTTATGACTCTAAAAATGTATTTCAGGACTTCTGGGGGTCTGGTGAATCTCCTGAGGATTCTAGTGATGGAGGCCAGGAACCACTTTTTCCAGAGCTCTGGGATGAACACTATTCCCTGAATCTAGATACCAATGCAGATTTGGATGGACTCTCAGATGCCCTATCTGACTACATATCTGACTGTGATTATGTTAGTGATGATCCACCTCCAACTAGTGAAGAATACTTTGGACTGGGAATTTCTCCCTCGGTGATTTTCCAGGATGTGGAAATTAATGAGGTAAGTATGATTTGTAGTATGTTGGTTGACAATTATACTTATTGCTTCTTAGACAACTGAATATTTGGATACTTCCTATCATGGAAAGGAAGGTCATGAGTCCAGGGGTACCTGGGAACCAGAGGTTCATTGTAATTTTGGGTGGGCATGAGAATGTTTTGATCTCTGATTGAATGTTACTTTCCAGATAGAGATCGGTACACTTTCAGGACATCTGGATGATTCAGCTATGAACCAGCAGCAGAATAATTGCTCTGGAGAGGATGAAGCTGGAGAGGATGAAGTCAAAAAGGAAGGGAGGAATGGAGAAAGGGAGGAAGGGAGGGACACATTAGAAGGAACAGAGAACCAGGAGCAAAGTTTGGAGGGAAGAGGTAGAGGAACAGGTAGAGGTAGAGGTAGAGGTCATAATAAGGGTAGAAAAGGATATCAAGGTGGAAGGTGAAGAGGACTTGCTGGTAAAGAGAGGAGGAAAGAGGACTATGGTGGTGGAGATCCCCAAAATTATTTGATGGCTGACTGTCAGAGGGGAGGGAGATCAGCAACATCAGTCTGGGCATCATCAGGAGCTGTAGAGGACTCTCAGTCAACTCTTCCCCAGGCCTGTGCAAGGGTTCTCACAAATCTAGCTGCTCAGGGAGATATCTTGGCTCAAGAAACACTGTCATCATCTCTTCAACCACAACTAAGCTCTCAACAAAGCAAATCCTCCTCAATGCCTCAGGATGCAACATCTGCTATGAAGAACATGCTATCAGGAGAGAGCTGGAAGGAGAGTCAAGTTGCATTCCAGGTCAATTCCCTTGAAAACATCATATTACGTTGTCAATGTTCCGAGAATGTCAAAGTCAGTGTTCAATTCATTTCTATGATTAACCTCATACAGCTAGCTGCAAAGGTGGAAAGGTGGGGTTACTCTTCAATTACATCATTCACCTATTGAATTTGTCAAATCTAGTACACGTCAAGCAAGAAATCTTAGCAGTGGGACTGAAGTTCTATGTCAAGAATTAGGAAACACTAGTTATCAACATCTTCATATATGTACACTGCAAAAGTGGCTGGTGAATGGAACCAAATTTGCTATTTTAGCTGGTGCTGGTGAGTTTTTAGTCTATTCACATTTTGATATATATTAAAATAGAATGTTATCTTAGGATTGATCTATCTGCTAATGCTAATAGCATGTGCAAGACTAAAATCAAGTGTTTGCAACCTCACAGGAGACACAGTACCAAAACTTGCATCAATCATATGCCATCCCACTACCAACAACTCTTTTGGATGCCAAATTATCAACTGTATTATTCCTGCTTTGACTCAGTTACAACTCACATTTCATCTGTCCTTCTCTACCATGTTCTCTTATCGTATGCTGCAAGACTACAATCTCACAGCAGATTTCAATGCTGCCGATTTAGAGAAATCAGATATTTTTTTTGACTCTCTTCCCCTAAAGTAAGCCTATTTACATGTATCATTAGTTCTATTAACTAATTTATCACAGTGGTTTTTATCAAGAGCATAATTGGGAAGCATGGGCAGATTGGGGATGTTCTTCAACAATGCTGAAATCAGGCCCTCCTCAATTCTCAGTCTCTACATCCAACCACTCTATTCTGTCCATTGGTTCATCTGAATGTTTGGAAAGGGAAGGGACTCATGCACCATCACCCTGCTCTGAAGATGACAACCAAGAAAGCTCAATAACATTGGATTCCAATATATGGGAGGCCCTTTCAAATGCTAATGCAACTGTTGGAAACCCAAATCAAATTACAATCCAGACAAACTTCGATTCAACTCTTCCCAAAAACCGCGATCTAATCTGCCCTTCTAAAGATCAATGAGAGGAACACTTTAAATTTACTTTAGGTGAAAGGAGGCATGCAGAACTGGCCAAAGTACCTGCTAGCTTAGAGGAAATGGAGACTCTGGTGAGTTTTATAAAAAATTTCATTTCGAGTTTAGTTAATTATTTCATAGATCCAAAGTCAGTTGTTACGAAATGGTAAAAAACAAAGTGATGCATATGTCAAAGTACAGACAACATTGTTTCCTGAGTAAGTAGCTTATATCTTCATTGCATCATCATATTATTAAAGCAATTGTTTGCAGCCATAATCTAAGAATTAATGAAAATAATGGCAGTTTATTAGTGTTCATCATTCCAACCATGCCAGATAATATTTGCAAATCCTTACTGGATAATCTCAACATGATTCTCCCTGGAGCTCTATGTGACAAAGATACAAAATCAGAGGGCATCAACAATTTCTTTGAAGCACTGCATCTTTTGTGGTACAATTGCTATTCAACTAATGTTTGTGTTTCCATTTTTTCTTTATCAACAATTTAACTAACAATTTTCACATATCGGATAGGGAGGTGATGCTCCTAAGGATGCTAATCCTACAAAGCTGAGGAAGTTAGGCAAAAAGCATGCCAATCCATCACAGTTCATTCCTAGGACTTCGAAGGAATTACAAGAACATTTAGAAGATTACAAGCAGCTTCAACTAATGTTTGAGCCTTTATTTGCTTGGTTATCAGATGCTGTAGGTTTTTTTACCCTTTCCTTTGTTGCTCTATAAAATTGATAATTAATTGTAGATGGCTGAATTGCTACCAGAGCACCACAAAATTCTCAAACAATGGGTTGAATTTCTCCCAAGTAACAATTTCTCTCCTGTCTTTCCATTTGGTGGCTTAGTGATCAACATGAATGTTGCAACTCATGTTCATCGAGACTGGAAAGACCTCAGTATTTGTTTTATTCTTGAAATCTCAGATTGTGAAGGTGGAGAGCTGTGTTTGATGGAACCAGGGTTGGTGATTGAACTCAGGAATGGTGATGCCATGGCATTTTGTTCTAACAAGATTACTCATTTTAATCTTGATTACAATGGTAAATGTGCTTCCTTTGTTTTTCATAGTGACAGAGCAGGTTTAGCATGGTGCAAAGATGGAAATGGTTGGAAAGGAAATAAATTCTTTAGCCGGGCAGAGTAGATTACATTCTGAGATGGGTAGATCCTAATGATTTCCTTATATGAATTGAATTTTATTTACACAAAACAAACATGGTCATACCATTTTAACCTACAATGTGGCAGGACTTTGTTTTCACACATCACTGTGACTATACATCTACATCCCTCTCTTCCAATATGTCTGGAGTTACTACTCATTCCTCAGCTTCCAAAAAATCCTCTGCTACTGGTGCTAAAGCAAAATCTGCTCCCAAAACTAAAACCAATTCAACTACTACTACATCTGCTGCGACTAAAGCTATGTCTAAATCCAAAGCTACTACCTCTTTGTCAACTTCCACCAAGAGCCTTACTGCTAGCAAATCCTCTGTTTCACAGACTTCTCATACTAACTCTTCTACTCCTTCTTGGGCCAGTTCTTGTGCAGGTTCAGCTGCTCCTGCCAGTAGTAGCAAGGATCAGCCTCTCAATGCTCAAGAAGCTGCTTTGCTCAAAGCCCTTTTAAAAAGAAATAAGGATGCAAACAAATCTCTTCAGTCAGACTTAGATAAAGGTGTGCTATTATTGTCAATTTCACTTATTCTGTAATTTGCTACATTGAGAACCTAGAAATTTGCTCAAAGACACAGGCAATGCTCAATGAGGAGGCTGCTTTAGGGTCTGATGATGATGACACAGAATCCAGTAGACCAAGAAAACATACAAGAGCCAAGTTTCCTTTTCCTCAATTGGATGAGGATGAAGAAATGTTAGCTGGAATGGTAGGAGATGATGAGGCAGGAGAATTAGATGGACTCAGAGACCAGGATGATGTTAATAATTTGGGTGATGATCGTTTCAGTGATAATGAAGGCAATCCTGAGGGCCAAAATGATGATCCCAACACCAATGTTGAAGGCACTGAGAAGGAGTCTGAAGATGAAGGTGGTGCTGGAATGGATCTAAGCATTTTTGGTGGTGGAGAGGATAATGGAGTAATCTCATATTCTTCTTTCCTTGACCTCAATATTGACTCTTTCTGCAGATTGAAGTAAACCATGAAGAAGTTAAACCCTTTAAGCTCAAGGAGGCCAAGGTGAAGAAGGAGAAGACAATGAAGTCAGAGGTAAAAAGAGGATCAGGTAACAAGGTGAAAGAAGAAGATTTTAGTCCACAAACTCGACGTCTTGCAATTGCCTCAAAAAATTATTTGTGTGAACTGACCACCATAAAAAATCCATTTCCCTTGAAGGATGATGAAGATCGAGAAGAATATCTTTGGAGCATCATTCAGGATACTGCCAAGATGAAGCCCATATATCAAGCTGCTTTTGATGTTGCATCTCATGATTCCCAAGTACAAATGAATTTGATCACATTTGTACATTCTTTTTTTTCTATGTATGATCTTTCTAATGTTGTACAGGTGTGGTATAGGTGTGGAAACTTTCTCGGAAGTGTGATTGCTAAAGCATGAAGTTTGGTGGGTGCTTGGTATGGCATTATGGGATCTCAACACTCCATGGAGGATAACGCCACAAGAGTTCAATGGCTGATTCAAGATGCTCACTTTGCATTTGGTGATATGAATTATGAGGTAAGCATCAGTATTACATTTGAAACCAGCTAACATAGTCCTAGAGTAAATCATTTGACAAGAACCAGCCTTTTGGAAATCTCATTTTCTGTGAAATTATTCATTCTCAATGTTTCCCCAGCATCAATGCCAAGGGAGATAGCAGCAAAGTGGATTGAGGAGCATTTTGCTTCATGTTGAAGGGAAAATTGGTCTCTCATTCCCTTCTTCTCATCATTGTCTGCATGGTTTGTCATTTTGTTTAATATTTGAAATCCATTTGTTAAATTCCATAAACAGGTTGAGCATGCCCTTAAAGAGTGGTCCTCAGGCAAATATGAAGCTCGAAAGTTCAGTGATGTCGTATGGAAACCCAGGTAAGTGTAATTTAAATTTCTATCATAGATCATCTTTTAAAAGTGTTTATACTATAGGTTTCTCTATTTCATAAACATTTGGAATCAGCTGGCGAAGAAGGCTCCAAAATGGGTTGAAGCAAAGCTTTCTTCTATGTTTAAGACTATGATGTGCGTTACAAATACTCTGACATATTCAAGCCTTAATATGAGAATTTAACAGATCTGATATGAATCTGGACCATATGCTTTTAGAAGATGAGGATGATGCAATGGCAGATTCTATGGATATTGGTTTTCAGCCCTGAATGAATTGGCAGAAGCAGGCAAGGTTTAGGTAGAAATATATAGCATAGAATCGATAATTTATGGTATCAAATGCAATACTGTTTTCAGCAATAATGGGAATCATGTCAAAGTGAGCAAATTATAAATATAATACAGAAGGTATCCAGGCCTGAAAAATCATATGTAGAGATTTGATATACTTATAGATTGAAGCATTCCTTGGGTGTCTTGAGGCACTTTGGGCCTAAATCCATGACCCTGAAGGCTGGAAAAAAATGGCACTTTGCCTACAAAGTTCTCAGGGTAAATAATTGTCTTGAGTGCCCTGGTGTGACCTAAGGCATCCTAGGGTAACCTAGGACACCCTGGGGACAAAAGTAATTTTCCTGATGTCCAACCAGACTGGACTGGGACTGGACTGGGACTGGACTGGAAACTTTGCAGGCAGTTGGCTGGTGACCAGTCCCAGTGGACTCCAGTCAGACTCCAGTTGGAGTCCACTAGGAAAGGTGGGGGAGTGTAAAGACCTCATAGAACTCATAAGATTATTGCATGAATGGTCCATGAGTTCTTCAATGTCCTGACGAGAAAGTAATCCAGTGAGATAATCATGGAAGTGATGATAGGCAAAGGTCTTGATGGGCTTCATGGTGGCTGTATCATTGTGGGGAGTGGCTTGGAGTAGAGGCTAGTCACATGTGTCAGAGTCAGGATTGGGTTTGTTTGAGCACCGTGAAGGGTAGACAGCTATGTTCAAACCCAGGTCAAATTTGGGTTCATAAGTGCAATGACATGTGGGACAGATGGCGTATACCATACATTGACCATCGGGATTGAATTTAGACAACACCATGTCAATTGTCCTAGGAATCCCATTGATGATCTGTGCCCCTGCAAAGGAAGCAGCACCTTGTCTTTTAAAGGCCAGCCACAACACAATTGACAGGATGCCCATGACGAGATCTCCAAACTGGTGGCTGACACCCATAATCATGCTACACACAACACCCAAAAACATGGACACTTGAGTCACATCGTCATACTGGTTGACAGGAAATTAGAAATGGTGATCTGTGGTAGTAAAGGCAATCAGTATGGACTTCAATGGAAACCTATGAACATAGCTTACCACTATCAAAATGTAAAGCTTCATTGTTGAGAGTTGGCACCAGAGCCCGCACTTTGAGAAGGCATGCATCTACTTGATCCAATGGCCCCCTTATGGTTATTGAGAGACTCTGTACACTGAGTGACCTTCCCCAGTGATGATCACAAGAGAGATAATTCCATGTCAACAGATTTCAATGTCTGAAGACTGAGTCTGTTAGAAAAGGTCGTCAACAGCTTCTCAGAGCAAGCCGTCATTTGTGACTCAAGGTTCGTCAAAACCTTGTGTGCCTTTACAGTATGCCTGTTCTTTTCTCTCTTGGCAAGACATGGCTCATAACATTTCTGGGAAGGTGGACTAAGGTCCAATGTTGGGAAAATATCACAGGGTTGAGGAGCTGAATGTATAGGCTGGTTGATTCCAGTGGGAAGGTGGCCCATGCTCTCCACTATACTATCTGCAATAAGTGCGGCTTTGGAGAAAATAGGCTGTGTAGAGCTGTCCTGATATTCAAGGTGTGATGTCCACAGTTTGTCAGGTTGAGTCTCCATATTAGGGCCTTCATCCATAAGCATCAAGGCAAAAATTCTGTTGGGAACCCCTGTGTCCTGTACATGTGCCATCTGAACTTCAATAGCATCATGTTCAGCTTTGATGTGAGCAAGATGAGCATGTTTCTGTGAAAGTGGAAATATGCGCCCCAGTGGTTTTCCAGCAGGATTGTTACCACCTGTGGCAGCACAAGACAGGCAAACACAGAGGAACTCTGTCTTGCAGGAGGGCATGGAATAGAATGGGAATGGTGAGACTGGAAGAGAAGAGGGTACCGGTAAAGGGCCAGAAAGATATGCTGTGTTAACACAAGCGTAAGCAGCCTGTAGGAGAAAGAGATGAGATGAAAACTGAGGAAAAGAGTGGATTTGAAACTCACTTATAGGAAATTGGTGGTATGTCATCATGCAACAAGGATTTGTATTTCCAACATCATTGTCCATTCTCTGAAAACTGAACAAGAATTGCCTAATTCGACCAGAAGAATGATATGTGGATGCAACCAGAAAGCGGGTAAACAAGAATCCAGATTGGTGGGCAACAGACTCATTGCAAAATGAGTAAATGGAGACAGGAAGATACATGCAGGCAGAGGTGGGTAAATGAAGTAGACAGGATAGGCGAGGTAGAAGAAGCCAACAATTCACTGTGTTAATGCCAATGAATCATCAGGCCTCATGATGATCCAGATCATTGAAGATGCTGACTTGAAGCTTGGAGTCCAACAGGAAGATACTTGCAGTGTAGGTGAGCAAAGGAAGTGGACAGGATAATCGAGGTAGAAGAAGCCAACAATTTGCTGCATTAATGCCAATGAATCATCAAGCCTTAGGTTAATCCAGATCAAAGAAGCTGACTTCCAATGTCTTGGAGGTGAATGAATGTTGAGCGTGACAACTTCCAAGATTTGATCATGACCTGGCAAGAAGGCAAGCCAACAAACACAAATACAACCCCACTCATGACTGAAACATAATCCGAAACATAATCACACAAAAATAAGCCACCACTGCAGCACATCACACAGAAATGCTTCTAGGTTATGACCCCAAGCCTACATTTTCATCCTTTGAACACAGGTTTACCATGTTTACTCAGTCTGCACCTTCATCTTTTATGAGCAGTGCCAGGGCCCCTTATGACTTGCACAGTCAGAAGTACACACCACCCCATAGGCCACAAATCAGAGGGCCAAGCCAATCATGCCACTGCCAGTCTCCCAACACCTCACCCCTGGTTGGACCTTCCTGATGACTTGTGATCCCTACCACCTCATGCCTCTGATCCCACTGATCCTGGCATAGTTGCCCTTCCTACTCCTCATCCCTCATTAGATTCTTCCAGCACAGTCCACCCATTGTCTTTTGATCAAGTTCTCTCTCAGCTGAATCCATTCTTGGATGGGATGGCTGGAGAGCAAGAAATATCTATCGAGGGAGTCTCATCAAAAGTCGTCAATGAGTTAATGAAGAAGTCTAGAGCATCTGAGTTGCCAGGTTGGGAGAATCTAAGGTGTGTCTGGTTCCTCTAGTTTGCTGTCAATCTAATGTCACCAAAGGATTGATTTTTCGTGAGACAAGCTGATTGTACACTATCCATCATTTGGGCATGAGATCATGGCAACTCTTTTTAACATCATCGACACCAAAGACTCTAATTGTCGCTCTTTGTTCTCTTCACTCACAAGTACAGGTGTTATCAACCTAGGAAGTTCTGCTGATGTTTCATTGGAGGATGGGATCAAAAGCCCCAATTTCAGTCTTTATGACCATGATCCCAAGGAGGTCTCTCTAATGCAATTATGGCTGACAGTCATCTGTGAAGTGGCATATAGCAAGAGAGCAGAGAAGCTCACATATGATCTTGGGAGATTTGTTGCTTGTTCTCTTGGCAGTGTGCAGCTAGCAATTGGCATGAATATTGAGTGTAATCGGGCCACAGAAGGACAACCGCAATGCCTCAAATGAGCAACATGCACATTCTGGGAAGTAGAAGACCTCGATATATTTGCAACATTCAAAGAGGCAGGCTCTCAACCACTGGGTTGCCTAATCAGATGCGATGGTCATGCTGACAAGGCAGATGATTATGTCATGCCCCCTGCTACCAAGTTTTCTTGTGTTTAATTGATCAAGGGAGAGTATTAACACCATGATTACATTTGTTCCTGACTACCTCTCGGTCAGCTCACTCTGTGTTTGGGGTGCAGATTTTTCCTGAAAAACTCAATGGGCCCACAGAAATTCATATTTTAAACAAACATCTTTATCGTAATTCTAAGGCTGAGGATGAAGACAAGCTGGCAATTGTCATTCTGATGTCAGAATTTTGATACACAATCAACCTCCACAACACAAAACAGTCTTCTCTAGAAAATATTCTCAGTAAGAAGCAGTATGGGGAAGATATCTCGCTGGTGTACAATGAGGAGAGTACTGATGCAGTCGTTTGAGGTATTAAATGCCACTGGAAGAAGCCTCGCACAGAATGATAATGGTAGGTAAGTTGGAACACATAGCAAACCATCATATTCACTACTTGATGATGTGACATACTTTGCCATTATCCTCAGAACTTCAAACCTATACTTGCCTACACCTCTCCTTTGATGTTACATTTGTTCTACATGCCATTGAATATTGAATGCTCAATGAGAAACAATTGACTATGAACAGTAAATTTTGTTCCCAAAAAAATAAAATGATGTGTACAGGGTCCTGGGCCCCTCCAGATGAGACCTGACCAGTGACCTTAGATTGATAACTAACTGGCTCAGGGTGATGGCTGATTACTTCAGACTTAAGGCTGACCAGAGACCAGCTGATCACTCTAGCTTGCCATATGACCATCTACATTGTGCTTGCCCATGTATAAAGGAATGGTCACGAGTCTAACTGTCAGCAATGAGTCTTTGGTTGCAGTTAACTGAGCCAAGGCATGTCTAGAGTCTTGTCTTGTCTTGTCCCTGGCTTTCTGGCTTTGCACTAGAATTGTTCACTGTTCATCCTCATCAAGTCAATCTTCCAGGGCTTCCTTGGTTGCAGTTAACTGAGCCAAGGTGTGTCTAGGGTCGAGTCTCATCCCTGGCTTTCTGGCTTTGTGCAAGAATTGTCACTGTTACTTGCTTGATATCTGCCTATGCAAACAGAGCTAAGGACATGCCTTGATGGACCCATCCTCCTTACCCATCAAGTCTGAACTTTCAGGCTTTTTTTACAAGTGCATATGCCAGGATCACTTTATTTTGTCACAGTTAACTGGATGAAGTACTTCTGATTTCCTATCCCAGATGAACCTGCCTTGGTCCCTCTACCATTGCAGTTAATCAAGGAGGGGAACTTCGTGCTATGCACAATGTGAGAGCCATGTCCCTTATCAACTCGGTGAGTAGCCCAACATCCATCTATATACATGTATTGATTTGCCTCAAATAAAATGACTGAGAATATCATACAAGAGTGGCAAATTTGTGGTCCCAATCACATCCACATTCCCCATGCTCCACTGTCATTGGCTCAGACTTCTTGCTTTCCACAGGTGCCGAAGCCAGCTGAATGAGAACCTTTTTATTGTTCTGCTGTCTCACAGCAAAGCAATACAGTTATCATACACTTGCCCAAGCCTATCCACCCCCTTTTCACTGTGCCCTGACTCTCATCCACTTGAACTTCTCTTTCAATGGGTCCACCATGAATCATTGGTCATTGGGGTCTTGTTCTTCAAACCAATAGTTGTCATAGAATTCATGTGGAAGATTGGAGATGTGGCAATGATCACTAGGCAGATTGTGGTAGTGACATATTCTTGGCCCAGGTTTTGATCCTCATGGAGAAAATAGGTCCTTGTCCTTGACCCACTGCTTGTCAATGATATCCAGTTCTTTGTCAATGTTATGCCTCCATGGCATCATTTTTACACAAAATACTGTCATGTCGAGTTCTCCTTCAATGTCGCTTTCATCAGAGCTCATCCCATCTTTGCCAAGATGTCGGAGAAGCCATTCCATCCATTGCCATGTGGAAACGTCTGTCGCTCCCTCTTCATGTTTCAATTGGATCATCCACTGAACAGTGGTTAAATGCCAGTTGTATCTCTGTAGGGATGCTTAGTTTCATTATCACCTAAGGACTTTAAGATCTACTGCTCTGTGCCATGTCCCCATGCATGAATATTTGCTGTTCTCATCCTTCAACATGATTATTCGATCTTCCACCTCCTTCAATGTTTCCACCTCACCATCATCTTTGATCTTTGGCTGGGCCTTCCTCCAATATCCTCTTGCATGGTCTACCTTCTTTGTGATCATGTTGAGGGAATATGCTTCAGATCTTTCTGGGAGATCAGCCCAGCCATCCAACTTCATTAGAAGCAGTCTATCTAGCAAAATCTGCCCCACCCTCTCATTCCACCTGGAAGGTTTCTTGCCCCTCATGTCAAGTTGTAAATTTTCCTCATCAGGGCCTTCTCACTGGCCCCTTTCATAAGCATGGATAACTTCGAGTGGTGGACAGTCATGTAGTGTGAAATCCTCATCATTATCCACACCAAACACATCTTTTATGAGATCCCATATGAGAGACTTTGCAGCATCAGTTACCAATGCTATATTGTATTGCACAACCTACCAGAAAAACTGAGCATTTGTCCTTGGTGTCTGCCTGCTTCTCAGCTTGCAGTTCTTGCTTAGATTTGAGTTGTTTGCGACGCGGCCATGCCCTGGAATGTATACCCAACTGCTCCCGGTCAAGCTGTACAGCATGGATGGCACAGTCTTCCATGAGTTTCTTGAGGCAATGCTTGCCCATGGTTAATTCTTGATCCATTGCTTCCTCCTGATCTGTGTCTTCTGGTGTTGATGGTGAATCTGCAGGACCAGACTAAAGAAGAGTCATTCTAATGAATGGCCTTGGAATGCATAGTAACAGGGCTACACACTTCATCTGAAGAGAGCACTAGGACCATCCTTTGCTTTATCCATGAGACCTTCTTTTGATGGCATATATGTGCCAAAATTTTAGGTTCTTTGTGCATAGCTGATCACGAGGGTCCATGGTTCTGTATGGTGCTTGGTTGGGGCTGTGGGGTGTTGCTGCTTTGTCCTAGATGCTATAAGAGCATTTAGCTGTTGTACCAGAGCCTTTTTATGGTGCACCAGTCTCTCCCACACCAGTTTCTCCCACACCAGTCTCTCCCATTCCAGTTGTTCCTGTTCCTGTTTATGTGCCATAGCTGTTAACTCATTATCTTTGTCGGCCTGGATTGTCGACTTCAGTCCTGATCCTCATGGTTGTTGTGTACTTACCTGCAATGCTGTGAGTTGTTTGAGCTTGACCTGTTCCCTTGCACACACTGCCTCATCATGCATCTTCAAAGTCTTCTGGAGCTCAATGCAGTGAAGCACATCTGAGTGGGCTTGATTGTTCTTCTGCTGATAGATCACCATCTGTTGCTTCTTCAGCTTTTGGTGAAGCCTGAGCTCTTGATTCCCTATAAAACAGCCATGTCTGAACATATGTTGCAGGTTTACCTTCTTTGTCTGCACCTGTGGAATGTGAGGATGATCTTCATCAGCATATGGATGTTTGATTGTCTGAAATAAGGAGACCATTTACTCATGATGATACTTTGGATTGACCTGCGTTCCATGCAAATCATTGTTCTGTCCCTCATCCTGTTGATACTCACTGTCAGTTGTTGATTTTTCCTGGACTGCACCATGATGATCATTCCAGGGATTTTCTGGGTCTACTTCCATTTCTTCATTGGGAGAAAGTGTGGAAGGGGGAAACAATGGTGTTGTTGGCGGGTTGCTCAATGCGCTATGGGACATGATTAAATGAGATGGGTCTGAGATGTCAATCCTCCCTTTAGATTTGTATTTGGCCTGCCTAGCAACCTGACAAACAATAAAGTTGATGTCCATATTCAGCGTCAACTTCCCTGCTGCCATTTTTCAAGGTTTCTCCATTTATCCTAGGCTGTCTGGCAAGACCAATGGTCCCATTCATTGCATTCTTGTTTAGGCTAGGTTCATGGATCTGCATGGTCGTGCACAGAATATTCAATCTACTTGATAATTGTTTTATCAGGGGCTCTCCATTGCTATAAAAGTCATTGGCTCAGGCATCTTTAACACATTTCATATTTTCACCCACACTGGTCACCCACCCATTCTACTTCTTCCAGCCTCTTGCATTCATTGAATTTCCTCCACTCATTCATGGTCAATACCCATAGTTATGTGCTTGCATCCTGTCGGGTGAGTGATGCTTTAATTGCAGGGTATTGTATCATGCAGACCATAGATTAGGAAACATGGGAGGCAGAGTTGCATTTGCATCTTTATTCCACCATAGCATACAAACCCCATCAGGTTCTCATCACCTCACAGCATTCCACTGCATCATGATATGCTTACCATTATCCATATGTGGAAAGTGTCTTTGAGGGTGCAGTGCTACAACCCTATGTACATGACTGCACAATCACTGTTCATGAAGGTCATCATAGTTACCGCTTCTCAGTTTTCTTCAAATGACATTGCCAACTCCAACCAAATCAATCTCTGCATTGTCTTTGGGGTGCCAGTCATTGAGGTGATGTTGTCATGAGAATAGGATCTAATGGCTGTTATGTGAACATGAGAGATCAAGACACTATCCTTTCTGATAGGTTTGTGCAGAAGTAGGTCATGATTTTTGAAAACACTTTACAGCCTCACTTATGTACCACAGATTCTCAGTTACAATTTTGAACAAGCTGAAAGGCCCGCTTCCCTTGCAGATTACATATCATCGATGCTCTCGGGGATGATCTTTTCTATTAAGGCATAAGTTTTTGCTGCTGATTACATTGCAGGCTCACATGTATCATCTCAATAATACCCATTTGTGTTAGCTCTATTGAGGGCCCATTCTTGAGTCATCAGCATTTCAAAACAACTTCATTCCAAAAGTCTAATACAATGGGTAAACATAACAAACTAAGTGCATATACGTAGATCAGATCACATCGTGCCCCTTTCCTGAGTGAATTTGTAGCGAGGCTTTAATCTCTGGACAGCATCCTTAGGATTAGGAAGGGAATTGAGAAGAATGGCTGAGATGTTGGCAAAGCCTTGTCCCAGCATCAATGATGTTGCATCCATGCATGACTGGAGAGCATCAAAGTCACATTCAAGATCCTCACCACTTGAATGGAGCAATTCAACCATTTCCTCCAGCATAAAATCTTCAAAGAACATATTTATATAAACTGGAAATGACAGATGGTAATACTCACCAGCATGATTTTCATGTCCAGACAAAACACCCGAGTCAGTGAAGGGACTGACAGACTCATTGAACTCAGAAGATGATCAAGAACTGACATTGTTGAGGAGTGTCAATCTTTCAACTCTTATTGAAGGGAAGAAATTTACTTACTGCTGTCCATGGTGGGTGTAAACATGCTTGGGTGAGGCTTGAGTTTCTCTGGAGGAATTGAGTTGTCTCATGATATGACAAAAGACATTACCCATGGCAGCAGCACATGCATCCCTGGCGAACCTCCTTCCATACTTGGGTAGAATCCTCTGGCATTGCAAAAGAATGGAGGTCAAAGAGATGGAGATTTGCCTAAGTTTGCAGTCTGTAAGGGGACTAGGGGGGTGCCCTGTGTGTTTTTCCTATTTTTTATGTTTGTCCCATATTTTTCCCCACCTCATTTCCTTCTATTCTTCATTTTCTATGATTTTTCCGGATTTTATTACTAATTTTCCCTTGCTATCATGTTTGTATATGTTGACACTTTTATATTTAGAGGCGGAGTACCCCTTCTGACACATACCCCTTGGTATGATGTCATTCGGTGGCCTTGATCTGCCTATCTCCGCCTTTTTCTATTTTTAGGTTATATTTGATTTTTGTCGTCTTCACATATACTGGGCATCAGCAAGGGGATCCTTAGAGTTTTCTCTTCGGATTTCCCTTTGCTAGGTGCGCCCCCAATCCCTGTATTATGTAGCATAATTTTAACTTCAGATTTCCCTTTGCTAGAGGCTTAGGTTGCCCTTATACAGTCCAGGTAATGTTCAAATATGTTGCAGGAAGCTCCAGCAGCTGTCAAACCTAATTACACATTCTACATAACCTAAACATGGTTAGGCTTCTTTGACAACCATGTGACAAGGATATCAACCTAGTATACAACCTTGTACAACCAGACATATTACTCAAAGGTGAGGTAGAACAATATCTAGTTGAAGTTATCTACTGAGTGCTGATATCCTTTGACTATAGCATGGTTTCAAATATCCTCTGGGGATAGATCACACCCAGATCAGTGGCTATTATTTCCAATTTACTAAGTGTATGTACAGACAGCGATCTCAAGATGGTCATCTTGGGTAAATTATTTTCCACAACTGACAGAAATATCCCCAAATTTTTTCAAAACTTCACTCAGGGACATTGTAAGCAACAATGTCATTAGAGCACTTCAGCAAACCAGTCAAACCTTGTTTTTCACTCATTCTGAGCGAGTTTTGGTCAAAGTAGTGCAACCGAATTGAGTAAGTTGCTGAGCTCATGTGAGTAAGATATTATCAACATATCAATAAAGTCAATACAACCCCCAAACCACATACAAAAACAGCATAAAACTAGATATGATAGCTAAGAAATTCCTTAAAAATGCAAAGACAACCTATGCAGCATGGTCACATGTGTTGCCAGCAAGCTCCAAAATAATGCTTGGCATTTTTTGATCGTTCGGTTCAACTTTGAATGGGATTGCTGAAGTGCTCTATTCAGCCAAAGAAGAATAACAGTTGCCATTGTGATGTCAAACTAGTGCACATACAACAAAACTTAGATTCTTTGTTTCCTGCCAAAGTTCTTCCCTGCAGCAGCTTTCTGCTTTTGTAGTCAAGCATGTCCAGAAGTGTACTTCAGATGTAACCTGATTACGTCAATGACAGGCCATCCTCTAGAGTAGCTATTGAAAGCAGGGAAGTGTGAACAACCTTTATAGAAAATTAATTACAAACTACCATGAAAAAGGATGAATGTACCAAGTCCCAAACAACATGGATAAGAGCAAGACTTTGGCTTGAATAACTCCAGGTTAGGTCCAGGTGCTCACGCATAACATGTTTAACACATTTCTAATATACTCGTTAAGCATGGAATGAAAACATGTGGATGAACAGATAAATACCTTAAGTTTCACAAAGTCCTTTGGATCCCAGTCCAAAGCATCTTCCAAGTTATATCCACCATGGCCTGGCCGCCCAGCTTTGCCACTAGGTTTTGGGATCTGCTCATTGTCAGAGTCAATTTCTTCTGAAAATGATTTGGAAGAGGTAGAGGGACTCTTGTATCGTGCTGGAGGAGCAGTAGGTTTGATGGTTGACTTCGGGTGATTACCATGATACAAAATAGGCTTCACATAAGGTGGATGTTGTAAATCAACTGTGGGAGCTGATGTGTCTGCTCTGGAACCAAGATGGAGACAGCTGATTTGTTCCTGTGCAAAGACCTTCTCGGGGGTGCAAGTGAGGGTTCCTAACTCCGTTTGAGCAAGGGGGATAGGAAGAGTCAGGGGTGGAGTGCTAGGCTTGAAGAAAGGAGCAATCACTGAGAAAAGGGTCATCAAGGCAGGTATAAGTCGACTATAGGATGGCAATATGAGTGGGCCATCAGTGGGTACCAACAGTGGCCTGACACCAATATATGTACAAAAATCTATGTATTTCTATAACTGGTTTTTGAATTGGAATGAAACAATAACTCCCAACAGTTCCATTCTGCCAATGACAACAATAGCAATGTCCTCTTAGCTAAGGACTGATTGCTGAGGAAACATCAACAATTAGCAAACAGAGATGACTGGTGTGACACAGAATGGCAATGTGAAGAAGATATAAGAGCAATGCGAGACATGAAAGTATCCTTATAATCCCATCACCACCAACACCACATTGAGATATGCTATCCTTCTTTGACAAGTTCAACAGCCATCTGGTTGCAAAACTGGATGGACACATAGGTCTTGCCCTATCACCAAACAGAAACCTTCTCATGAGCAGGGGTAAGTCACCAGATACTGGTCCAGCATTTAATTGACTGTTAAAAGGAGCTGACAGAATCAAAGTTTGGGACATCAAGACTTATGACCAGCTTGTCATTCCTCAGCAGCCCTTCAATGCCTGAGCACAAGTAAGTTGCACAGCATGGATAACTTGCAGAAATGAAGCTTTTGACACTTTATGTTATGGAAATGCACTTGGTTGGCTGGTCTTTCTGCAACACCAACCAAATGAGGTCAGTAATGATATTCCGGGTGCAGCAGAGCTTGATATTAGACATAGGGACACTTTGAGATCATTTACTCAGCACGCATTGCAAAAGGCAGCAAGATATTATGCATTGCTGCCGATACCTTGGGCAGATCATCAACTCACATCACCACTGGTACCAGGGATAGCTGCATTCTCATTTGGACTTTCAATTCCAGTAGCAGGAAACTTCAACCACTGCATGCTGGTAGCTATGGCAATGGTAAGGATATTATACCCAAAGGCCTTGCATTTGCAGACAATCCTACAAAAGACTTGCATGTCTTTGGGTTGCATGATGGTGCAGTGTGAGTCACAACTAGAATGGTACATGTTGTCTGTTCGCTGATCCTACATTCAGGCATACATATGGGGAAAATGATGGAAAATGGATAACAACAGTGAAATTGGGTTCCAAAATGTGAGTCATTCAAAGGAAATCAACAGCATCAATGCTAATCATACCAAGTGGAAATGCTGCAGTTGACCTCCAGCATGAGTTATGCATCGTGGATAATGTGGGAAATGGATTCGACCTCTACAAACTTGACAGGGGCGAGTTTATTCAAACATTTGCAACAAAAGACCCATGGAAAACATATCCAAAAGGAGTGTGCTTCATGTCCAACTCATGCATTGTCATTGCTGGCAGTGACCATGGTTTGGTCTATATCTTTGAGAGAAAGAGTGGGTGGTGTTTGGATACTCTCAAGCACACAAATGAAGGAGGAGTGCAGACAATAACCCTGAGTAAAATAGCAAAATTGAAAGGATCAGCTCCAATGAGAATGATATAGACATTTGATAATGATGGAAAGACTACAATTGTGAGTGCCTCAGCAAGCAGCTGCACTGCTATTCCAATCTTGGTCTGGAAGTGGAAGCATCCTGCAAGCACCGAGGGTGACAGTGTGAAGAGCTGCACCATTACTGCTGTCATCGATGTTATTGTGCAGTCTCTCGTGCTGATTGCTGCAATGGCACATGTCTACAGCATCATGAAGACCCATGTGAGTAGATTGTATGCCTTCCATGGGTATTCTTGACAAGCACCCCTAGTTCAAAAGTACATTTCCAGTAGTGTGGCCACACATGCAGATGCAATACTGGAGTACAAGAAGTAGCCCCTAGAGCACCACACCAGATACAATTGCAGAAAGAGCAGGGAAGGCATTGGGTGACAGAAGATCATCATCCAGAAAATTGCAAATACATTATGAACTCAGCTGATTCGAGGGAGATGATAGAGAAAATAGTAGAAGTGATAGCTGAGACAATGGTAATGAGTGGGAACAATGCTTCCCCCAAACCAGAGATGGAAAAGAAGAAGGATGTCATAGTCATATATGTGATCCCATTGGTTGTATCCTTATACATAGAAATAATGAGTTTATTCTGACTTGGCCACTTCCAGCAGAAGGTAGGAAGTCTGCCAATGTTGACACATGATGGGACTGTGGGGCACAAAGAGTGGAACTGCAGATGCAATGGTGCAATGGTACAATTAACTTGCTACTGGTGGCAACAGGTAAATCAATATACATTAGACAATACAGAGGGCAGGGGAGACAGCTTACAGAATTGCAATGGATCGTGGCACAAGAAATGAGCCATCAGTATTGCAGAACATGGAGAATTTTGCCCAGTTAACTGTGATGAAGGTATGAGACCACTAAGACCTTGAAATGAGGTGAGCCAAAGAATGGGGATAAGGGTTTGCGAGGATGTTGTAGATGTGCCTTGGCTCAGTTAACTGCAGCCAAAGAGTTGCAATGTGGTAGATGAAATGACAGTCATACAAGTTGTGTCACATTTGTGACACAGATCCATCCACACCACCCAACAAGTAGTGACTGTCACAACATCACTGTCAACTCTCTTCATTCGTGTTAATGCAGTGAATTGTTCCTTTAGCATAGACTCCTTTGCCTAGAACCTCTGTCAGTGCTTGATCTTCCATTTGCCACTTCAGCAAGTTTGTTTGTTAGCATTAACACAATGAACTGTTTGTCTTCTCAGTCTTTCTCTGCACAATACACTCTCTTTTCACAGGTTGGGCAACACGGTCTCGATCTTGAGGGTTTGCTCATTTGTGTTAATGCAATGAAGTTTCCCCGTTCTTGGATGTAAAGATCTGCCTAGTGGAGTGTTTACTTGTTGGTGTTGACTTAATTTGCCCCTCGTCCCCTGATCCCTGATATCTGTGGTCTCCATATATTTCAAAATGGCAACTGGTGAGTATTTTTTATTTTTGCATTTGTTGACTCCTTCTGATGTACTCTTAGGTGAAAAGACCACTGTTTTCCTTCATGATGGCTCCCATGTCCTCAGTTCACCAACAGCCACTGATTTACCTTTGCCATTTCCACCATTCATCAACTCACTTCCCAAAGATGTGCAGCCTCATTCAGTTGCAAATATAATGTGGTCTCTTGATGGCTATCCCTACTTTGCATTCATCCTCAACAAGCCAAATTTTGAAGGGCCACTTCTTAAGTCCTTGAAGATAAGTTCTGCCACTGTTGCCCTTGAACCTTTGGCTCATGGTTTTGAGCTCTCGACATCCATTACCAAATGGTGGTTTATGCTGGAGCAAAAATTGTTGTTCATCATGCAGAAACTCCTGGATCGAGCTTCATCACAAAACCCCAATTATAACCACAGTGTTCTTTCCTTCCTTTTATCCTCCCACTTCAGGTACAATGCAGCTCACAGAACTGAGAAGGAAGCTCGAAAGGCCATTTCTGTCTCCAAAGCTGCCTTTGTCATTTTTATAGCACAATGTAGTTTTGGCATTGCCATCAACTGCTCAGAACACAAAATGACTAGTGACTACCCAACCTGGGTCCATTATCTTATTGACAAAAGGGTGCACTGCGACTGGGTCAAGCTGCTCCAGGAGTCATCTGTTGCCAAGTTCCAGGATTTCACCAGGAAGGGTGTCATCATCCATATTGGCCAGTGCCAATGGTTGCATTACATTGGTCAAATGATCCTCTTTGGTATCAAGATTTGGTATTACTGGGGCACATATAACAACAGCCCTTTGCAACCACTTCAACAGTTTGCTTGGATTCCCCTTCCTCCCTATGAAAAGACCATTTCAGCCATGATTGAAGTGAAGTGCTCTTCATCTGGAAGTCTGCCATGGTCACTGCCACCTTCATCAACTATGCAAGATAATTCATTTGCCCCAGCTATTAATCAGATAGAGCCGGAAGTCGAGAAGGGTAGTGGTCAAAAGAAAGGCAAATCTTGGATGGCTTTCTTTGAGAGACAGGCTGAACTAAACTTGAAGAAGATGAATAGGGAGACTCTTGCCAACCGGGAATGCTGAGAAGCCCGAGAGAAGGCTTATGCCAACCAAGAGTCACCAGGGAAAAAGGGCGCCGCTGTTTACAAATGGGAGGAGGTTGACAGATTTTGGGTTAGAAAGTATGTGGACAGGTGCAATGTGCAGGACATTTGGTATTCATTTTCGAAAGCTCAGTGGCGCTATGATAGCTTTTATAATGAATGGGATTTGCACCCTGAATTCTGTCCTGGCCAGAAGTGGTACCACCCTCCATTGTCAGATGAAGAGGATGACGATGAGCTTCCAGTGGCAATATCAATGGTCCAGTCTAGCAGTGCAGGAATGCCTTCAAATCCCACAAAAAAACATGGCCTACCTGAGCTATGCCCATCTTCCATTGCAGCCGCATGTACTACAAAACCATTGCCAGAAGCCTTTGATGCCCATCAAAATGATTCCCTTCCTTCATCCACTGCAAGTGCACAGGACATGGTCCTTCTGATGCCAAGTGGTCCTTTGTGCAAACAGCAGACTTCCGCTGCAATTTCTGACCACCTTCCTATTCCTTCCAACTCCTATGTGCAGCCTGTTTGCTCAGATGCCTCCATAGTCCCATCTTCCCTTCCCACAACCTCAGCTTTATATCTTCGTCAATCCCCCGACCCTGTTGGCACCGAGAATACTAATACAAATAGTAGAAGCTGTCACCCTCACCCACCTGGTCTTGATGAACCCCCTGCCAAGGGTGCACATCACTCCCTCACTAATTCCCCAAGCTCACGTCCCACACCAATTCCTATACAGTCCCCAAATCCAGATCCAGCCCTGCTTGTATCTGTCAGTGGTGCAGAATATATTCATCAACCTTGCTTGATGACCTCCAATCATAAATCATTTCTCGCAGCTTCCGATGAGAGCCAGTCGTGGACTGATGACCTCCTGGATACTCATCATGATCAATCACCAGAAGTTATGGAAGCTGCAGTTGAAGATCTCAAAACTGTCCTATATTGTTGCTATGGATACTGCATGGAGGAATGCCCGTATATGAGTATCTCTCTCAACTTGCCAAAGGAATTGACATGGCTTGAAGTCTGTCATAAGCTGAGTATTCCAGAGGTGATGAACCTCTCACCCAATGTGATTGTCCCAATCAAAGACTTTGTGGTTGCCCTACTCAGATCTGAGCATACTGGTGAACTCATACCAGGAAAATTCTGGGATCTGAGTGCTTCCAACACCTGCTTTCTAGGTTTTTGGAATGCATTCATGGACATTGACAAGTGTCTCTTCGGAAATCAAAACTTGTATGTTTTCCACCCTCGGGGTTTGCATCCAAGTAGAGACATGGCATGGGAGCTGGCATTACCAGATGCAGCCTCAGCATTGGAGTGTGTGCAACGTCAACTTGGTCCTCATATGGTATCACTTGCAGAACATTTAGTTGAAAGAGGTGTTCTATTCTTGACCTTATCAAGAGCCATTGTCAATCCTGTTCTGATAACTTCTCATGGTGTGCCTCATAATGATATTAGTCTCGGATACTGCCCTACCATATACATGCCTCATTTGGCCAATTATGCTGTCTATTGGGCATCGCTGGGAAGCTTTTTGCATTGGCCCCATGCTAGGGCTGCTCTGCTAAAGGGGGGGATCATCTGGCACTTAGGCAGGGAGTTCTTAGATAACAAAGCTGTGCTTATGGGTCCCTCAGAGCATGCCATGCATGGGATACTGGGCATGTTCACTTGCAATGGCACAAAGTTTTGTGATGACCAGCTGACTGAAAGTGAAATGGACTTAATCTCTGGTGTTTACAAGATTTATACAGGTATGGCAAGTTCATGATTTTCTTTCTTATTTGATACATGTACCATTACAGGTTTGAGAGCCCAAACTGCAGATTGCTCATGGTGGCCAAAACAAAGTGTCTGGGAGTTATGTGGCCTCAATGTTGGCTACTGGTCATCTGATTGCAAGATTTGGTTCCAGTCGCATTGTTAGGGCGACACCCACTATCTGCTAGCTAAGACCATGCAGGTTCTCTCTACAAGAATGGGGTGGGATCTGTGCTCATGATGGGGGAATTGATGGTTTTGATGCGAGGGGTCATTAATAGATGAGTTTGTTAACAAAGGCCTTTCACACCGAAAGCATAGGTGGAATACCTAAGAGAACACAACTGGGTCCCCTAGGTGTATATTTAGGGTTTATATACTATGTTACATATATTGTACATTGTTGTTACCGATGTGTGCATACATGTGCATACATCTTGATGTGTGCGAAATAAAATTCTCATGCTATCAAAGTGTAGCGTCATTTGGCATCATTTGGCATCATGTAGCATAATTTGACATAATAAAATAAAAATGAAATTTTATTAGATAATGGGTTGGTTTCCTAACATTACCCCCCTTTTATGCCTCAACTTACAGGCAAGAAAATATTATGTCTGTCCCCTCAGTGAAATTTTGGTAAGGCCAGAATTTCATCCCCTCATACACCATTCTTGCAATGCAACATGGAGCATTTGGATTAAGTTTAAAGAATTGGGCGATTGCATTACGCGCTTGCTTACAATTCTCTTTGGGCTCCCACAAATTATTTTCATTGGTATAGTTTTTCCACTTTATTAAGAACTCCAATTTGTTCTGTCGAAGACATGAGTCTAGAATTTCTTCAACAATGTATTCTGGAGCACCTTCTACTATTATCAGAGGTTGCGGAGTAATTTGTTGACCAGGAATAGTGGGTGGGTGGTAAGGGCATAGGCGGGATACATTAATCTCAGGATCAATCTTGAATGATCAGGGTAATTTTAGCACTACCACATTAGGCAAGATCACTTTAGAGATCGCATATGGGCCAACTTGTTTCTCCATAAGTTTCCTTGAAGGTCATGGAATATTCAGGTCCTTGGTGCTTAGCCACACCAAGTCACCAACTTTGTACTCTGGAGTGCGTGCTTGAGTACGATCCATGTGTTGTATCATGTCATCACATGCTTTCTTCAATGCCGCCTCTGCTTCCTCTTGTACCTTTTGCATCTTAGATACAAAGTCTTCTACTGACTGTACTTTGACTTCCCTTCTGGGTTCTACTCCCATGCAAGGATGATATCCATAATTTGCGACAAAGGGTGACATACGAGTAGCTGAATGGAATTTGTTATTGTGGGAAAACTCAGCAATTGCCAGCTATTCGTGCTGGTTGGTTTGTCAGTAGTTGACAAACATACATAGGTACTGCTCCAACTCCTGATTCATTGTCTCCATCTGCCCATCAGTCTGCAGGTGATATGCCGTAGATAATTTGGTTTGAATTCCCAATATATTGTTTAGCTCTCGCATAAATGTGGAAGCAAATTGTGGTCCGCGATTGGAGATAATGGTATCGGGTAACCCATGTAACCACCATACCTGATTTAGATAAAGGCATGCCAAGCCCAATGATGAGGTTTCTGTAGTAGTAGGAATAATATGGACCTCCTTTGTGAAGCGGTCACATACTACAAATATTGCATTGTACCCTTGAGCCTCGGGCAATCTGGTAATAAAATCCACAGATATATCTTGCCATGGCGCTTTAGGTATAGGGTTTGGCATTAATTTTCCTGCAGGTTTTTCTGGAAATTTCTTCCCCCTCATGCATGTATCACATCCATCCACATACCCCAACACATACTTCAAAATTCCGGGCCACCAATAATTTCTCATTACTAATTCCAACGTCTTCCATCTTCCTGGGTGTCCAGCAGTCGGCGTATTATGATGTAACCGGACAATCTCCCTTCGCAAATCCTGATCCTTCAGTACATACACCTTTCCTCAAAACAACACCAACCCTTGTTCCTCAGCCCATTCATCTCCTTTAATATTACTCTTCTTCTCTCCCTTCAGAGCTTTCACAGCTTCCACTACTTCATCATCCATTTCTGAACATTGTCTAATTTTAGACAACATTTCCATTTCTGAGCTATCTATTAATAGATGCCCTTGATGCATAGTGCAAATGCGAAAGTATTTGGGTTTCAATAAGGTAACATTTTTATTGTCCTCCTCCACCCCCCTTTTATGATCAATACATCTGGATAATGCATCTGCTTTCCTCATTAAGCTTCCCACTTTGTGGACCAAGTGAAAATTGAAACATGATAGGAATAATGCCCAACGCGCTTGCCGGCAATTAAGCTTTTTAGTGGACATGAAGTATTGCAGATTTTGATGATCCATCCAGATCTCAATCTGATGCATACATCCTTCCAAATAATGTCTCCACACCTCCAATGCTTGTATTATCCCCAACATCTCTTTGTCATGCACATCATAATTTCTCTCCACATCATTCAACCCTTTTGACAAGTATGCACAAGGATGCCATTTGTCATCTTTGCACAGCATTGATAATACCGCTCCAGTAGCAAAATCGGATGCATCAGATTCCACTTGCAAAGGGCATGTGAAATCCACTGGGGCTAATATTGGACCCTCCACAAACTTTCTCTTCAACTCTTCAAATGCTGTCTGCTGGTGCTCTCCCCACCTCCAGACTACTCCCTTTTGCATAAGGTTATGTAAGGGTGCGGCAATTTTAGAAAAATTGTGCACAAAGCGACAATAATAATTTGCAAGTCCCAAGAAGGCTTGAACCTCCTTGATACGGGTGGGCGCAGGCCAATCTGTGATCGCCTGTACCTTAATCAGATCCATTTTGATCCCATCAGGGCCAATCAATAATCCTAGAAACTCAATTTTGCTTGCCCCAAATACACACTTCTCTGGTTTCAAAAATAGATCATTCTCTGCCAACCTCCGTAACACCTCCTGCACTATTGCCTCATGATTTTCTCCATCCTCTGTGAATATCAGAAAGTTGTCAATAGATATTATTACCACGCCTTTGTCTATTACATCCTTGAAAATGTTGTTCATCATATTTTGAAAGGTTGGGGGACTATTTGTCATCCCGAAAAACATGACAAGCAGCTCAAAGGATCCTCGACGCGTGGCAAATGCAGCCTTCCACTCATCTCCTTTCTTTATTGTACATTGTTGTATCCCCATCATGATCCAATTTTGTAAAAACTTTGGCTTTTCCCACCTTGTCAATTATTTCTGAGATCAATGGCAAGGGGTATGCGTTCTTCACTGTCCACTCATTCAGATACCTATAATCTGTACACATCCTCTTCCTTTGGTCTTTCTTTGGCATGAAGAATATTGGTGACATCTGCAGTGATTTCGAAGGTTGTATATATCCTTTCTGCAATTGCTCCTTCAGGAATGCATCCACTTCTTCTTGTTCCATCAGAGATAATGGATATACCTTCGACTTCTTCAGCACAAACCCTGGCTTTGTCTCGATCACATGATCCCATGGCTTCCACACTGGCATTCACTCAGACTCCTTCTTCTGGAACACTGACAGATATTCATGATACACTTTTGGCACCCACTCCTCCACTGGCTTCTCCACCTTCACGATATTCTTGTCCCACGACTGTCCTCCACGAATTGCTCTAAAGCTTTGCTTCTGCTCTTCTTTCTCGATCATGATTGGAACTTCCCCATTTGGCATTTTCTCATCCTCCACTTCCTCCATCGTAACAGAATACTTCCTCAGACATTCTTTCTCTTTCTTTTTTCTTTTCTCCCTCTTCATCTTCCTCCCATACACATTACATTCCTTAGGACAATGAGTCATTTGTACTTTCCCAGTTTTCCAATCAATTTCCGGATTATGCTTCCATAACCACAGACATTCTATTATTAGATTGGTTTTCCCAAGATCACACACTTCAAATACAGCTCACTCCTGATGCTCCTGATACTTTAATACCATAGTGACCTCCTCATTGATAGTTCCTCCACAGTTGACTGTTCCATCAATATTATACACCATTATAGGTTGCGCCAGCTTGCATGTGTTTATACCATTTCTGGTAATTAAGGATTGATTAATGAATAATCCTGTAGCACCACTATCAAGCAATGCTTCCACATCAATGGCTGCATGCATGTCCACTGTCTTCAGTCCCATAGTCAAGGTGATTTTGGGTTCTACTCATGCAGAGCGAATAAAGAATTTAGGGGTTTTCGGAAATGATGTGTGACAATTTTCTTTGTCACATGATTCACAACAATTGTACTCCTCCTCGATTTCCTTTTCTGATTTGCTCTGGGTTTCCTTGGATACTAATACATTGTAATGATTCTGGGTCACCAATGGGGAAACCTTCACTGGGACTCTTCCACAAAATTCTTCTGCTTGCCTTCCTCTGGCTTCACTTCCTCGATTGTAGCTTCCCTAATCTTTCTCTTCTGCCTACAATTCCTAGAAATGTGTCCTAACTGCCCACAGTTAAAACATTTAAGTGGGGCTCGTCTCCCTGCTTGATCAACCTCCATTGCCTCTGCTGGTGCTGCTGACTCCATAACTATAGGTGTCACTGCCATGGCCAGTGGCTGTGCCCTTGGAGCTTGTACCTGAGGCACTTTTCCTTTCTTGGACTTTCCTCCTGATGACTTTCCAAATTTACTACTTCTGTACATCAACTTTGATTCTGCCTGTTCCTGCCGATATTGCCAATCAAGGCACATTGCCCAATTATACCACTCGTCCAACTTCTCTGGCATAGAAGGTAGTCGGTAGATAGACTTGAATAAAGAGGGATTTAATCCTGCTTTCAAAAATTCTACCAATGCGGCTTCTCCCATATCTGTCTGCGAAGCTTCTGCTTTGAACTGCAAAATAAATTCATCCACCATTAGGGAACCTTGGCACATGGTCTTTAATTTAGCATTGGCTGTTGCCTTTGGATTAGGATCTCCAAACTGTGCCTCCAATCTCTCCAGAAATTCTTTGAAGCTTGCAAATGGTCTATTTCCCATGGCAATTTGATTTATAGCTTCATTCCTCCAGAACTGTGCTTTCCCCCCCTGGATGTATGAGAGAGCAAACATAATCCTAGACTCAGCTGTACAAAACTCTGGCTTCCTCCCATGGATGTACAATACTATAGAGCTGATGAAGGATTTTGTATTCTCCATGGTACCGTCAAAAGTTTGCGGGGGTGTGTACTTAGGTAAGCACACTTTTCCATTTCTGGATTTCTCCACCGTCTCATCCTCCTGCGACATCCACTCCACCATCTCCTCCATCTCATCATCTCTTTCTCCTGTCATCTCTGGTTGTACTCCACTTGTCTGGGCTGCGATGTGGTCAACACTGACACTAATTGTGACATTTGCACTGTAAGCGCATCTATCTTTGCCTCTAGTGTGGGCGTGGGAACAGGATTAGGACTGGGATTAGAAGTTGAAGGTTCAGACATAATTGTAAAATCTGTGATGAGTCACTTCTTCAACAATTCAAAATTTTTTCTTCGAGACCTCTCCAAATGTTTACGGGTCACGTGATACAGTTTGTCAATCATTCGTTGTTCGTCGGGTGCCTATTTTGGCACTTCAGATCAATAACCCTTCCAACAGTGCCTGATCTCGGAGATATCGCTGAATTTGGCTTGTAACTAAAATAGTCATCCAAATAGAGTGATGTAAATCGTAACTAAACCAGATCCAATTGGTTGTCTGGTTGCAGCTGTCCTAATGACAAGTACTGCCTCTTGATCACTGGTGGTCGCAATGTAAGGCGAGGCCTGGAGTCGGCTTATGAAAGAAAAGGTAGATTATGTATGTACAAGTACTTCCAGCTCGTGCCAAAAGGATGAGTAATTGGATGTGGTGTGGTGAAACAATGACATATGCGCAAGTAAGAGAAGGCACACTGATATGGGAAGTTGTGTTCTTCTGTTAGGGTGACACCCACTATCTGCTAGCTAAGACTGTGTGGGTTCTCTCTACAAGAAAGGGGCGGGATCTGCACTCGTGATGGGGGAATTGATGGTTTTGATGTGAGGGGTTATTAATAGATGAGTTTGTTGACAAAGGCCTTTCACACCGAAAGCGTAGGTGGAATACCTAAGAGAACACAATGGGTCCCCTAGGTGTATATTTAGGGTTTATATACTACGTTACATATATTGTACATTGTTGTTACCGACGCATGTGTACATGCACATACATCTTGATGCATGCGAAATAAAATTCTCACACTATCAAAGTGTAGCATCATTTGGCATCATTTGGCGTCATGTAGCATAATTTGACATAATAAAATAAAAATGAAATTTTATTAGGTAATGGGGTGGTTTCCTAACATGCATCTTACATCCATACATCAGGGTGATGCAGTGCTGAAGAGCTCTTGGGAATGGCAAAAATGTCTTGCACTCACCAAGGATGCTCCAAGGCTAGCAAGAGCCATGGCGAAAGTTGCTGATGGATACATTAGTGGTGCTACCTTTTCATAGAGAGTCAGGCATTGGGCAACATGGATAATCATCAGGTTGTGAGTGGGTGATGGGTGGGTGATAGGTGGGCGATAGGTGGGCGATGAATTCACAAACCCTCGATATCACTAATTCGGAATTGCATTCCAGCCCAGTTAAAAATGGAGATTAATATTTCCTGTATATTCGGTCCCAGAATCGGGTAAAATATCAATTGTATCCATTACCATAATTATCAGATTAATATTCAATCTCCGGTATGACACGAAATCTGAATCCAAGTTTTAACAACCATGAATAATATAAACTGTCCCAAGTGAAGAAATTCTCAATCTTGTGTACATGTAATTTGCACATCTCTTCATTTTCCTACTGCTGGCTGTTCTTTTCTTTTTTATTTGGATCAGCGGAATCAGATTGAGTATTTTTTATATTTTATACTATTCTGGATTCATATTTACCGTGGACTTGAATATTCTAGACCCCGATGTGTGACACATATCTTTTCGATCATAAGAAACGGCAACCTGATTTAAACTCAGATGATCTGTACCGGTCCCTATACAATCGACGCTTGCTCATGTACTAGGGATCGGTCACCGGTCTATACTGCAGTTCCCACAGCGAAATCTGGTAATGACTGATGGCTTATCAAAATAGGCCATGCTCATAATGAAGGGACATTGAAGGCCCAAGAGTTGGCAAGGGTGTAGCCCCAGGTATGGTCGGTCTATTCAACTGTACTACAGAAAATGTACACAAAAAAAATTATGGAGATGTAGAGGCAACTGACCGAGTACCTAGTGTGGCTGAGCACCAGTTTGTCACACATCTATGTACCTGCCACTGCAATGGCAGAATTAACAGTTCTCCATGCCGTGCATGATGTCAAGCAAAAGTATCCAACATCTGATACACAGCTGAAATCCTGAATGTCCTCAACCGACTCACCATCAAAGCTGAGCCACTTCATAACATATTACCCTCAACTCCGACTTCATGAGCTCAAATAATGGTCACACGGCTCTATCTATCTTACCACTTCACTCTGGTGGCAGAGTGTAGAGGACAGAGAGACAGGACCTCAATGGTATCCTGATCGCCTCTCATTTGATCTTGTGTCCAACAGTAGGAGAATAAAACCGAAACACTAGAAACCGATTCTTTCTAGATGAGAGAGCGGGTTATTTGGAGAGAAGAACACTGATGATGTACGACGCACGATAAATTTGCCTGGCTGTATAGTGGAGTTGATTGATAAGAAGGATTGCCAGTTCAGAAATCTCCATTTCTTCCGCTGAAACATTGACATTGCGAAAGCACGAAGCAAATGCGGTGCAAGCCGTTGCCTTCTTCAGATCCTTGCAAATGGCACCAAACCAGATATATAGGTCTGTGATAACAGGTAATATTCCGACGATACACTAATTTATGTCGCACGACAAAGTGTGTATTATGTCTGACAACCACAGTTTGTGCACTGTAACCACCATACTAAAATCACGCCAAATCTGTCAGTCAAAGATGATTGGGAGTTGATTCATAATTTTGTCACCGCTGTGACTAACTCAGGATACACCCAAGTAGCAGCCTATTCTTGATCTGGGCTAACAAGGAATCACACCATCTACAAGCCAGTGACATGGTGAAGAACTCTATGGCCGCCTCGCCCAACGAGAATAGTGACCAACATCTCGTGCTGCACCTGGAGTTGCAGATCTTCGGAGATCGGCTGTCACCTCTGAGGTAGTCTTGTACAACTCTTTCCAACCGTAGGAAGCCTGAAGAAGTGAATCCCAGACGCCCGCCTGCTGTTGCTCGATCGGTCCTAGGATATCTGGAGAAATGCCAGCGCACCAAATCTCGTAGATGACAGCAGGATACTCCGTCGTGGGATTGTGGCGGACAACATTGAGAGAAGGGGTCCTTGATGCTAACGCAAAAACAATCTTGATCAAGGGAACAGCAGGGTCACCTGTCGCAAGAATCTCGAGGTCGTAAGGGTCCATCGCATCGAAGAGTTTCTGCTGAGGCTTCTTGGAATAGCTCGGGTCATTCTTAATTTGGTGGAGAACGAGTCCCGCGTTGTCCCGATGCAATTTCGGGCTATCCCTCAGAAAGACATTAATGGCGTCAACCCCTGCTTGATTGTTTGCGCATAAAATTGCTCCTCCCCGACCTTGAAGCAATAAAAGCGAGACAATATCGATGGCTTTGTGCTCGTGGACCTTCACAAAATGGCTGAAATGAAGTTGAGCATTTGGGAAATCCTTCGTGAGCATGCCCAGTGCGTGAATTGACTTTGCATCCACCAACCGCAAAGGGACGGCCTGCTTCCGAAAGGTCTGGCCATATAAGAAGTCGGATAACCTGAACCAACGTCTTCCTTTGATCGGTCGGCAAAATTCATCGGCGGGACCGACAGTTTTATCGCGGGCGAGAATCAACAGCAGGAGTACCAGAAACTCGCCACGGTCCCCTTTCGATATGGAGAAACCTTCCATCACCGACTTCAGTGCCCTTGGCGCGTTAAACGACTGTTTCTGCATAACAAAATAGGCGGCCTCTGAGAGAATCGGCTCAGACGTAGACGTCGTCGTCATGGTCTCAAAAGCAGCATCAATTTTGAAGCATACTCGCATGTGTCCTTCCACCTGCTTCCTCTCCTTCTCTTGAGATATGTAGTTGGTCGAGTTGAATTCAATGGGAAACCGTTGGGATAGGCATGCCAACGCTTGATCATTAGAGAGCTCCTCAGCGGTATAGTCCGCATTGAGGAGTTTTGCGGCTGCAAACTGAATAATCTCTCGTTGGACAGAAACCGAGCCTTCCTTATATCTGGCTCCGAATCTATCATAACCTCATAAATACCTACAACGAATGATAGGCAAAAGGGATGCGTACAACGGTCGGCCCAGGCTACAGATATGAGAATCTTCAGTCAACTGCGCTAGATTCCACGAGCCATCTGCGGCTATGATACTAGCAAGGGGGTCAAAGCCAAGATCTGTATAAGGTTGAATGATGACTAATTTTCCCTCAACCACTCTCTTCGAAAGGTCTTCCTCGATAGCGGATGTGAACTGAGAAATTTTGCCAGTTGTTGACATGAAGAGCGAGAACAAAGGGAGGTTATGTAACCGCCGGAGTGCGTGTCGAAGTTCATTGAATATGGACCACTCTTCGCCTGGGCCCTTATGTCGCTGAGTTGTTGTATGAGCCTCATCAAACGCAAGAACAATAAGTGGAGCGTCGTTGCGACGAGGCTCCACCTTCTGCTTTCTTTTGGCCCTAGCTCCGATAGGACTGGGCGACGGAGATTCATCATGTGGCGAGTGGAGGAATAGAGAGAGCTCTCGAAATGCAATATACGGAGGGAAGTCCTGACTTCGTGTGGGTGTGGAACCCCGTGGATTATCGGATACTGTCCGCTTGGCGGATGCTTGGAGCTTTGAAGACTTTCCCTGCGTAGCCTAACATTTTAGTCAGTCATAGCGTACTCGAATGTTACGTACCCTTTCGGTTTCTAGCTGTCTTGCCTTTTCAATAACTTGTTCGTAGAAGTGCTCCCGAAATTGGTTATGCCCTGTCATTTTCTGACCCTCAGTCATAGATGATCTGAAACCTCTCGCGAATTCGACGTATTCCAGAGAGAGGTCGTGAGAGCGAAGCCTATCAGTTGTATGCTTGAATAACGCTTCGAGAAAAGCACAAGCGCGATCATAGGCGACATCCTTAGAACCAGCGGTTGTTATATAATCTCGAATGCTGTGGTCTGCAGGAGGATATCCTGAAAGAAGACTCAGCGCGTGGCTGAGTGCCCCGAGCGGAGAACACACATACCTGTAGACGTTGCTTCCCGCAGATTTAAGGGTATGACAAAGTGATTCTTGGCGAGTTCATCTACGGTTCGTGACTTTCCCATGCCTGAAGATTGGACGATGGCAGCATAATGAGCGTACACTCTGTCGTCAGAAGGATTGTAGTGGGTCTCGATGTGCTCCCATAGGCCTCTTGCAGCGTTGCCCCGGAATGGGTATTCCCAAGATTTCATAGTTGCTGAAAGGCAAAGTAAATGAAAGCAGATGTAAATTTTCGTTCTGAATGAACAAACCTGCTACTTGGTCGTCACGAAGACGAGCATAAGCTCTTGTCCCATCAGACTCTACGGCGGGAGTTTCAACCTGGAGTAATGCTACGTGTAACTGCGTTGAAATCTGACGGAGTGAATAATCAGAAGGACTGAACGCACGATGATTCGCAAAACGCTCCCACTCTCCTTTATCGCGAGCTTCAACCCAAATGGAGGCGAGTTCTAGTTGTACCTCGCGTGGTAGCAGATTGATCCGTTCCTCGCCACGCTTGGCGTCCAGCCAAGACTTCTCAAGTGTCGATGCATGAGATGTATCCAGCACTTTAACGGCGACTTGTTGAAATGCCAGCGCAAGGGCCCTCGTCGAGACGCCTTCCACATTCAATAGTGCGTAATGGGGGAAGTCTCGAATCCAGTAACGAACCCTTTCATTCAAATCGTTGACTTCTTCTTCTGTTAGCCCTAGCCGAGACTTTTTGTCGAATTCGGAACCGAGAGGAGAGCTGGCAGCACGTTTTCCTGAATTTTGTAACATCGGATAGATCGTGATAAGCAAGGCACGTCCGTAGTAGAATAGCAGTAGATGATGAGAAGTGCGTCTGGAAAACCAAGTACACGCGTAGATAGATTAGAGCAGCGATCGATCAGTGGCGGTTCAAAATGAAGGCGTTGTTGACGCCTGTTTACCAACGTCACTGAACGATCATTCAATGATCGAACTTTTGCCAGACGCAACTTCTCTCACCAGAATGCGACTGGTTTTCCAGCACGTTTCCATTCCATGGCCGTATGCCGTTAATTCTGTCCAAGAAATAATCGCGGCCGTGACCGCAACCACAATCGCGTTTCTGTGGCCGCATTTCACAATATCCACTCCATTATTAAGTATATTACAGTTGACTCTCTCATAATCCATACCCCTCGGTGGACACTCCAGGCTATGGGTTATGAGGGAGTATGGGGTTTGAGGATGGTCCTAAAAATAGGTCCCAAAAAATCAGCAAACATCGGGAAAAATCAGCAAAAAATCAGTTGTGTATTTTTGAAGCATGTGGGGCCGTTTCGGATGCCAACGCTAGAATAGAACTATGTACAACTAATAATGTAAACTATATACATCTAAAATAACTATTTTTCACTTGTATAAACTCTAGTAAAATTATTCGAGGGTTATAAGTGATGAAAGTAGTCAGTGAGATGAGTAGACTTCATGGAATGAGACATCTCCAGCCGCATTTGACATCTAAAAGAAGCCAAGACTCCCTCTAGCTTGCATGCAACAGGATCATCAAGAGTATCAATATACTTATCAATGACAGAAGCGGCCTGAAGCACTTCGCGATGCGTAGGACATGGCTCGACAGATGCATCACATCAGCAAAATCAAGGATCGACTTATTTGGCTTATTTGGCTTAAACCCCAATTAAGGGAATTAAGGGGAATTAAGGAAAATAAGTTCATTTTTTCCCTTAAAACTGATAACCGTTAAGCAGATATAATCAACCAAGCGGTATAAGCAACATGTAAGCAAATTAAGGCCGTAAGGAGCATGTAATCCCTTAAGGCCTTAAGGACTTTTTCGAATTTTCTTCCAAGTCCCTCTCGGCATTTCCCGAAAATAGAAATTCAAACTCAGCATCACCGACGTCACACGTTGTTTGTGTTCAATCCACCACTTCCGCTCCACACCTCTACACCACCATATCCATGCCCACTAGTGACTGCAAGCAAGATTCATATTCTATGTATGTTGTAACAATGAGATGGTGCCAAGACACCCACACCTAGGACGACGACCCAGGACGGGACCAGGAGAACCCACTGCTGTGAGCCCTGCTCGCAGGGTGGATGGAGGGATGAATGATGAAGATGAAGATGAACCACAAGGGGGAGAGGATGACAACGACGAATGATGAACCACTACCACAGCACCTCTAACCACCGCAGCAAACAACTGCTCACGGGGTACAAATGGGGAGCAACGAGACAGGACAACAATGCCAGGGGACCGGGATGGAGAGGGGTACAAATGACGCATGCAGCAAGGAGGAAGAGAATGGTGATGGGGCCAAAAAAAAACATCAAAAGGCGAGTTTTTTTTCTTTCCCCTTTTCTAATTTCATTTCCTTGTGGCTAACAACAAAAATTTTAGGTAGTGATTTTACTATTGACAACGATGACGGGCGCCCCCTGATCGACCCCCCACTACTGCTACAAGCCCCTGTTCATGGGGTGGTTAGGTGGTAGCATGACCATATGCCCACGAGGAAGGCCACAAGGATGATGGGGTGACATGACAGCAGCACCCACCATAGCAGGTACCATGACGCAAGGAACACTGCCACCCCTCACCCCCCATCATCTCCCTCACAGCGAGATGGGGTTTTTCGCTTTGTAGCATTGAGACGGCATGATGCCCAACCAGGACACCATAACGATGAACAGCATGCCACCAGCCACCAGCCTTGCGAGCAACTGCTCGGGTGGATCGCGGGTGGAATGACGATGATGACAAGGCCATCATGATGATGGGGGAGGAGCAATGATTGGGGGTGAAGGGGAACATTTAGGACAGTGAAAAGGGGTGTCGAGTGGGGGTTGGGTAAACACATGGGAACAATGGGAGCAGGGATGAAACCGTAGTCAGCGATGTGCTGATATATATATATTATTCTTATTTTTTTGCTTAAACTGCTGCTTAAGTTTCCTTATTGACATGGCTAGGCAGCCCCCTAAGAGCCCAAAAGCAGTTTAAGAAGTGATATAAGCATGAATAAGGGGAATTTTGCTTAATTCAGGAAACGACCCTACTTATTCTAAGCAAAATTTCCTTAACAGCCATTTGCTTAATCTTCCTTAATTTCCACTTTAAGTGCAATAAGGAGACATTAAACATAATAAGTTAGTGTCGTATTTTCCTGATGCATCATTGATATCATTATCTCCATCATTGATCAACCCCTCTTCCTGTGCTTTTCTCACATCCAACACAGCCTGGCATATTTCTTCATCCCATTGTCTCATCGATAACCCATGACTCATCAGCCAGATTGAGCAGTGCCTCGATATCCATCCTGTTGCACGCCTGGAGTAACCTAGTTGATTCCAACTCATCAAGAGCATGATTAAGCTGCTTCTTGGTGTGTGTGACTGGATCTTCAATGTTGTCAACATTGAGGAGTGATGAGATAGGGATGCCCAGATTGGGAACTGGGGTGCAGGAAGAAAGGGGAAGAATATTGGCCTTCTTCCAGCAATTCTTGATTGTAGTCACGTCCACTTCATGCCAAGCCACATCCGCAAGCTGCATCACTTGGAGTTGGTCAATGTCATAGATTTCAGAGGGAGTGACACCTGCCTCATAATGGTCAATGGCTCGTTGAATGTATTTTGCATGGTAATGAGCTTTGAAGCATCAGATAATGCCCTGATCCATTGGTTGGACATGAGCAGTGAGATTCAGCTCAAAATTCTCAACATGGATGTTTCAAAGACCATCTGGGGCAATGTGACCAGAGAAATTATCTTGTAAAAGAAGGATCTTGTGGTTTTTCAACTGTAGTTCAGAATCCCATTGCTGAATTCATTCTTGATACTGTGCTGAAGTCATCCAAGCCTTTGCATTGTTCTGATAGTAAAAGCCTAGCTGCTTGCCTGACTTCTTTTGGAATGCTCGAGGTTTCTTTGCTTTACCAATAATGATAGGTGGGAGTTTCTCAGACCCATCTGCATTAGATGTAAATGCATATGTGAGTCTGACCTTCTTTCCCTTCACTCCCAAACATTTCTTGTCTGATAACCCTTGAGCTGGAGGCATCCTATTTTGGAAAATGAGTGTGTTTAAACTAAGAGATTGGTGTGGTACATATGCATAGAACAACCCAGTCTCATCCATGTTAAAGATGTCCTGCAGCTCATAACCATATGTATTGATAAGCTCCTGGATGCATTTTTGCTCTCTCTTCACTGTTTCCAGATCTGCTGATGCTGCATCACTGTGGCACTTAAATTGCTTCAAACCAGTCTGGGCCTTGAAATGACTCAGCCAACCATCACTTAGATTGAGATGTTCATCCTGTGGGACACCTGCCAGGTCTGCAAACTTTGTCCACTTCTGGCATAGGACCTCACCCGTGAGTAGAATACCCTCTGCCATTGACTTCAACACCCACAGCTCCATCATTTTGGTGACTTCTGGATGCTGTGTTTGACAAGCCCATTTGGTTGTGGATCCTCTGTCACAGTTGCTATGTTCCCACTCTTCCTGCCATTTTGGTTCGTCCTTTATCCATGCAGAGACCAGTGGCTGCTTCATCTTTAGGTTTGGATATATTGAATTGAAGTATTTCACTGTTTTCGACTGATTTTTGCCATTCTTATGATACCAGTCCAAAATTTCAATGTGCTGGGCAAGCATTGGATTTTCCTTCTTGGTGAAAACAGGTGTGCTATGTTCCTTATTTGACATGTTCTTCTCATTGGGTTCTTTGGCTTTGGGTTCAGATCCTTTATGTCAGTTCAATGTTACTGATATGGTACTGGAGCTGTAATTGTTCACATACTTTTCCGCTTCTTCCCTATCACCTTGCTTAGGTCACCTGCCACTTCCCATAATCTTCTGATGACACCCTTCTGTGCTTTGTCAAGTCTTCCTAAGCCTCTCTCGTAATCCGAAGGCTTTTCCAGCGCCTCCAAAACCTGTTGCTCATCCACCAAATTTGCCTTGTTATCAAGCCATTTCTCATCAAGAGATGATATTGACTTCTTCTCATGCAGCTGAGCCTGGAGCTTCTCTCTCTTAGCTTTAACCTGAGCCTGCAAGGTTTTCAGCCCCTTTTTCAGGACCTCAAGAGGCCTTAATGGCATGGGTAGCTGGAATTTGAGTATCGAGGGAGTAAATTGGATGTTTGTGGCACATCATAGTTTACATGACCAACTGCACTAACATATATATGGTAATGAATTGTATGGGTTTTACCTTGCAACAGGTATGGGTTATGGGTTCGAATTCCCTGCCTACCAACTTGGTGGATCAAAAATTGTATGGGTTATGGGAGAGTATGGGTTATTGGGGCTATGGGTTATGAGGGAGTTGACTGTACTTGTTAAATGTCAGTTTGGACAACATAGCACATCACATAGACTTGTCAAGACTGGATCAGAAGTCTCACAATACAATCATCAATGATTTTTTCCTCCTTATGAAAAGGCCTTTTGTCCATTGCACCTCGTGTCTTTACCCAACATTCCATGGTCATTCCCACAAAATTTGTGTGTGCAAGGATGGAAGGGACATCCAAGCAAGGAGTGGCAGTCACATTGGCAGGGTCAAATAGCTGTTTACCCACATATTTCCACCATTGGTTATTATAAGCATTGATGATCCAGACAGATTCATGAATGGTGAAGCGGTGGTGGTACAAAAGCCAGAAGCTTACAAAAATCCTGCAATGCATATTGCGTCTTGGCAATCCCCATCATACACTGTAGCCTGAGCCTCCATACCTGATCTGCAAGGTTAGTCTGTTGCCTGATTGCCTTGTCTTCCTCATCAGCTGCCTCTATCTACAGATGACACTGGTCAGCTGAAACAACAATTGCATTGAAGTGAATACATACAATATCCATTTGATCTTTTTGAACCTAACAGAAATGTTTCACAATGGTGTTCATCAAGTTTTAACACTGCCAATGAATTGGTACCCAAAACCACTTTCCAAGATTGTTGCCACTGCCTTTCATCCAAATATCACTTCCAATGTTTCCTTGAAGTGCACCAGCATGCAGTGCCTGTGGATCAGCATCCGCCGGAGAAAACACCTCATCTTCCCTGGCTTGCCTGCTGTGTTCATTTATTTCCTTTGAATGAACATCTATGTGGGCATGTGGAAATACATCCACAAGGATGAGGAATAATTCATCAGCAAACCAGTAACACTGATTTTTGAATGGTCTGTACTTCAGCCCACTATTATGGAAGAGGAATGAAACCAAGGTGAGATCAAAGAGCAGCAGTTTCTGAGAACAGGATTCAAAGCTTGCTGTGTGAAGACATTCATCATTCCCCCATCTATTAATTGTCTGAACCTGGTCAAGGGCAACCTGGGAAACGTGGAGGGAATCTAATGATGAAGTGATGTCAACAACATTTTCAGATGCATTCAAGAGGTCTGCACTTTCTAGCAGCATTTGGAAGACATCTGGGCACTGGTGTGAGGGGTTTTTTGGTGATGCAGAGGTCATATTCTCCTTTGTGTGCTTGATGTGTACAAATCAGCACTGGGAGCCATCCATGACAGCTGTTATAAGATACTCATGCTGTGGGTGTGCTTTTGATTTGAAATGTTTGATTTCCATGACTGTCAATTTTCTCATGCCATCATGGGAGGTTTATAGATTACCTGATACCATTATCTCCAATCATGGACCACAATTTGCTTCAGCATTTGCACCAGAATTAAACAACATATTGGGGATCCAAACTAAACTATCTATGGCATATCACCCACAAACTGATGGGCAGACAGAGAGGATGAACCAGGAGTTAGAGCAGTACCTATGTATGTTTGTCAACTACCAACAAATTGACTGGCCTGAATGGCTGGGAATTGCTGAATTTTCCCACAGTAACAAATTCCATTCAGCTACTTGGATGTCACCCTTCTTTGCTAATTATGGGTATCATCCCCACATGGGAATAGAACCCTGAAGGGAAATTAAGGTACAATCAGTAGAAGACTTTGTAACTCAGATGCAAAAGGTACAAGAAGAAGCAGAGGCAGTACTGATGAAAGCATGTGATGATATGATTGTAAGGGGACTAGGGAGTACCCTGTGTGTTTCTCCTATTTTCTATATTTGTCCTATATTTTTCCTCACCTCATTTCCTTCTATTCTTCATTTTCTAGGATTTTTCCTTATTTTATTACTAATTGTCCTTTCTATCACATTTGTGCATGTTGACAGTTTTATATATAGAGGCAGAGTACCCTTTCCAACATCTACCCCTTGGTATGATGCCATTTGGCAGCCTTGATCTGCCTATCTCCACCTTTTCTATTTTTAGATTATTATGTGATTTTTGCAGTCTTCACATATACTGGGCACTGGCAAAGGGGTCCTTAGAGTTTTCTCTTCAGATTTCCCTTTGCTAGGTGCACCTCCAATCCCTGTAATATGTACTATAATTTTAACTCCAGATTTCTCTTTGCTAGAGGCTAAGGTTGCCCTTATAGTAGAAAACTCTCTCCTAAGGCCTGAGATTGTGAACACACTGCCTGTTAAGAACTGATCCTGAAGTGCACATTGGAATCCGGTTGGATCCTGTGGGTGTCGACAGCAGAAGGTTGTCAGTTCAAGATCTGGCGGAAGGGGAAACAGAAAGGACTTGTAAGAAGTTGCACCCTTCACCTTGTCTGGTGTCCTAATTTCAAGATGAAGGTTTGGAGGTAGGAGTGGGTAGGTGCAGGAAGTGCAGGAAAAGAAGTATGGAGTGACTTGGGTTAAGTTTGGATGAGACCAGAACTTCAGAGGGAGAACTAGAGGTCAAGTTGAATGAAGTTTGGACTCTTAGAGGATGGAGGTAGGGGTAGAATAAATTCGATTGTCAGGTTTAAGTTGGGTCTTTGTCCAGTCTATGTTGATATATGCACTGAGGAATACAAGTCAAAACTAACTAGGCTTAAATACTAAAATATGGAATAAGAGTAGAGCATTTCAGAAACTGTGGCAGTGTCTCAACTGCATAGATAGATTACCTAGTAGGAGCCACACAGGAGTCTGTAGTTGAATTTGCAAAAGAGATGGCAGCCTTGGGAATGCAGCCATGGGTGCTGTACAGGGTGGCCTGGTGCACAGCAGTGTGGGCAGTGCAAGGCAGCCAGAAACAAAAATGGAAAGGGAGTCTGTGAATGTCAGATTCAAGGTGTGGAAAAGGGTCAGATGGTTGCAGGTTCCAATTGGGTGAGGAACAATTCTTGACACTGCCCAAGATAGGCAGCTATGGAGTGGACAATGCTTCCCAAAGCTCCATGGACTATTCCCGACAGTCCTGCCTTCAGTGTGCTGCCATTTTTGCTTAATGCACCCTCTAATACCATGGATGCATCCGAGCACCTCAACATGCTTGAAAGCCACATTACTGGAATATGCATGCAAATTGATTCACTCAAATCTACAATCAAAAACTTCACCAGAACCCTTCAGATTAACTCCATGACCAATATTCCCCCCATTGTGACTCCAAGCACACCCAACAACAATGCACTGCCTAACATGCCCACTAAGGAGCACACCCAGATCAAACTGTCCCCCCCCCCTGCCAAATTTAATGGCATGCATTTCTTAATTCCTGTGAGTTGTACATCAGTCTCCAATTGCATCAATTTGTCGATCATGCTGCAAAACTTTATTGGGCCTTCACATACATGAAATCTGAATGCACCTATCTCTATGTGGACCATATTCTGTGCCAAACTAAAGAGCTTGGTTCTCTACCTTTCTCCATTTGGGGTGACTTTTGAGCAGAGTTTGTACACCACTTTTGTCCCCTCAACAAGCAACACTGAGCAGCAACACAGCTTGAGTCATCCTCTTACCATCAGTAGTGTTGCCATGGCTCGAGCCGAGTTTTTTGCTATCTTGGGAAATAAATTATGTAAAATCACTAAAATATTTGAGGAGCTAGATCCCATCAAAAGCCGAGGGGTCTCCTGCCAACTCTAAGCCACCAGAATATCTCAGGAACCACTTCTCCAATCTCTTAGAGTTGGCAGGAGACCCCTCGGCTTTCGATGGGATCTAGCTCCTCAAATACTTTAGTGATTTTATGTAATTTATTTCCCAAGATAGTAAGAAACTCGGCTCGAGCCATGGCAACACTAACCATCAGGCATGTCAATCCATGGATGATCATATCAATGAGTTTAAGGACTTGATGGACATGGGAGGATATGGAAGTGGGCTACCAGTGGTGAAGTTCCAACAGAGCCTCAACCCAGAGATTCAGGATCAGATTGCACAGATGTTGGAAGGGCATCCAGCAGACAATGATATCTATGCTTGGTATGAAGCTGCTTCACTCTGTGATGAGAACCGACTCACAAATGTGGCATTTAATGCTGCATTCTGGGCTCCAACTACCACTCATGCACCCTACACCTTCAATTGAACCCTCCCCCAATGTAACCCCATTCCTGTCCATCAGACTCCAGCACCAGCCATCAATGTCCCAGTACCAATGGATGTTGATGCAGCCCATAGCCACATGTGTAAGTTGGATCTCTGCTACTGCTGTGGGGAAACTGGACACATGGCTAGAGTGTGTCCCCATTGTCATGATTTTCACATGCTCACCCCTGATGGGCAAGATGAACTGCTCCAGGACCTGTTGGCACTTGTAGATGTCAAGGAAGCAAAGGGTCAGGTTGCAGAGGAGATCAAATCAGAAGCTGTAGAGGAGCAGGATTTTTCTATTTGCAGCAAGTGAATCATATGCTCTCATTGCCTGTCCATAACCACTTTGAAGTTTTGTCAGTTGAATCCCTGGAGAATGAATCTGATTCCATGACTGTTCCCCTCGTTGACTCTTTGAAGTTGGCTGAAGATGTACCTGCTCTTCCTATCTCTCCCTCTGCCCCATGCTACAAAATTAAATCATGAGAGTGCAAACTACCATGCAAATATATTGTTGCATCCACTCCCTCTACACATTCCTTGAACCTAGCAATTGAACTACTGACTACTGACACTGGACAGATAGATACTTGGTGTCTCTGTGCTCCTGGACTCTGGTGCGACTGGTCTCTTCATTGATGCCCATCTTGCACAACAACATCACCTGAATACTCACTCACTCTTGCATCCAATACCTGTTTATAATGTGGATGGGTCCCCAAATGAAGCTGGTGCCATCCAAGAGGTTGTAGACCTGGTCCTCCATTACAAAGATCATAGTGAGCATGCCCTTTTTGCTGTCACTCAGTTAGGAAAGCAGAAGGTGATCTTGGGCTATCCATGGCTTCAAGACCATAACCCAGAGGTCAACTGGTGTACCGGGGAGGTTACAATGAGCTGGTGTCCATCCCACTGTCACACTTGTTTCATGGAGGCCAGACAAGAATGCCATGGACAAAAGGCCTCAGTACGACATACTCAGAAGTGTCATGCCAGACCCCTGCTGGTGCCTGATGTGGAGTTAGAGGGGGTTCCTGATCTGATGCCAGACTCAGATGATGATGATGAGGAGCCAAAGGAAATGGAGGAAGGTGATCAGATTTTTTACACTGTGATTCATCTAGCACATGAGGTGTGTGCTACATCAAACATATCCCAATGCCTCACTGAGGCCTTCCACAAAAACAATGCTGCTAAACCCTCTACTGATTCCTTGCTTCCTCATCTCCATGAGTTCAGAGATGTGTTCTCCAAGGAATTGTTTGACTCTCTCCCTGCATGCAAGCCATGGGATCATGAAATTGAACTCACCCCTGGTGCAACCCCTTCATCCTGCAAGGTCTATCCTCTCTCTCCTGAGGAGGAGTGACAGCTTGACCAGCTCATTGACAAACACCTAGCCTTTGGATGTATTCAACCATTGAAGTCACCCATGGCCTCTCCCTTTTTCTTTGTCAAGAAGAAGGATGGCTCACTTTGACTGGTTCAAGATTACAGAAGGCTCAATGATATCACAGTCAAAAATCACTACCCATTACCTCTCATCTCCAAACTTGTGAACCAGCTCTGTGGAGCCTGATACTTCACCAAGCTTGATGTCCATTGTGGTTACAATAATGTGAGGATAAAGGAGGGAGATGAGTCAAAGGCAGCCTTTCATATCAACTGTGGTCTTTTTGAACTGCTCATCATGTTCTTTGTCCTTACTAATAGTCAGACCATGATGAATGGCATCTTCCATGAACTCATCCCTGAGGGTGCTGTTTGTATCTACTTCAATGACATCCTCATCTTCACTTGCATGGTTGAAGAGCACTGTCACATCATGTGCCTTGTCCTGGAATGACTTCAACAGTACAAACTCTACCTTTGTCAGGACAAGTGCAAGTGTGAGAAGACCAAGATCAAGTACCTTGACCTGATTATCTTGGAAGGTCAGGTGGAGATGGATCCTGTCAAGGTGAATGGGGTCACAGCTTGGCCAACACCCATGAACAAGACAGAGGTGCAGTCTTTCCTGGGCTTCATCAATTTCTATTGGCATTTTATCAAGGATTTCTCACATCATGCATGACCACTGTTAAACTTGAGGGGCAAGGAGGCATGGAGGTGGGACAATGCACAACAGGAGGTGTTCAAGAAGCTTAAGGAGATGGTCACTTCTGCTCCCATTCTTACCTTTGCTGATGACTCATGCCCTTTTTGTGTAGAGGCTGACAGTTCTGACTTTGCAATGGGTGCCATGTTGTCTCAGCAGTCTCTGGAGGACCAGAAGTGGCATCCTGTTGCATTCTATTCCAAAAGCCTTAGTACTGTGGAGCAAAACTATGGGATCCATGACAAGGAGATGTTGGCAATAATGCATGTGCTCGAGGAGTGGCAACACTTCCTTGAGGGTGCCCAACACCAGGTGGAAATTTGGATGGATCACAAGAATCTTGAGTACTTTCTGATGGCCAAGAAATTGAACTGTTGTCAAGCTTGTTGGTCCCTGTATCTATCCAGATTCAACTTCTCCTTGCACCACCATCTGGGTTGCAGCATGGGGAAGACCAATGCCCTCTCCTGATGTGTGGACCATGGGGATGGCAGCAATGACAATCAAGACATTGTGTTGTTGCAGCCAAACCTGTTCACCATCTGGGCATTGGAAGGCATTGCACCCCAGGGTGAGGAGCAGGACATCCTATGTGACATTCATCATGCAAACTGTAGCAGTTTACATGAAAATGTTGTTTCCTGAGCTGTTAAAGAACTGAGGAAGGGATCCACCCTTTTCTTGCATGCAGCAGAGTGGGATGAAAGTGAGGATTTGTTGTATTTCAAGGATCACATCTATGTCCCCAATGTCCCAGACCTTTGCTGGTGCATCATATCCCAACACCATGACTCACAGATTGCCAGTCATCCTGAACACTGGAAGACCTTGGAGCTCACCTCATGGAATTATTAGTGGCCACAGATGTCACAGCTCATTGGTCAGTATTGTTGTGCTTGTGACCTTTGCTTATTCACCAAATTCCTTGTCACAAACCCATTGGCAAGCTATTCCTGTTCCAGAGAGTCATTGGGATGTTGTCAGTGTCGACTTTGTGGTGGAGTTGCCAGAGTCGAATGGGTTTGATGTGGTGATGTGCACAGTTGATTCAGTGGGGAAATGCACTCACTTTATTCCCACTCACACCACTGTCAGTGCCCTGGGTGCCACCTAATTCTATCTCCACCATGTGTGGAAGTTACATGGACTTCCTGGTGCTTTCCTTTCTGACCATGGCCCTCAGTTTGTGGTAGAGTTCGCTTGCAAGCTGTACTGACTTCTGGGGATCAAACTCCTTGCTTCAACTGCCTATCACCCACAAACTGATGGCCAGATTGAGTGAGTCAACCAGGAACTGGAGCAGTACATCTGCATCTTTGTCAATGAGCACCAGGACAATTGAGACAATCTCCTCCCCTTGGCTGAGTTTGGATACAACAACCATGTCCATGCTTCCACTCCACAGACCCCTTTCTTCTTAGACACTGCACAGCATCCACACATGGGATTTGAACCTCGCCAAACTCCCTCACACATTGAGATGGTGAATGAGTTCACAGAACACATGAGGGATAGTTTGGAGGAGGCAAAGGCAAAAGGACAACATGCACTTTTACAATCAATGCCATTGTCCAGCCCCTCAGTACAAGGTTGTTGATCAAGTTTATCTTGACTCCAGTGACATCTCCACCACATGTCCATCCAAGAAACTCACTGATCGCTTCCTGGGACCTTTTCCCATTGTCAAGTGTGTTGGAACACATGCCTATCATTTGCACCTCCCAGCCTATATGTCCAGACTCTACCCAGTCTTCCATGTCATCAAACTCCTTCCAGCTCCCCCAGATCCATTCCCAGGACACCATTCATGTCCACCACCACCACCTATAGTGATCAAGGGGGAAAACCCCAGTATGAAGTCAAGTCAATCTTGGACAGCCAGTTCCATTGAGGAAAACTCCAGTATTTGCTGCACTGGAAGAGTTATGGGTATGAGGAGAACTCATGGACGAGGAGTATGATGTGAATTCCCCTTGGTTAGTCAAGAAATTCTACTGACAGCACACTGCTGCACCATGTGGCATTCAAGTCACTGACTTTGGTCATATGTGATTTTGAATGCATTGGGGCAATGCATCTTAGAGAGGGGGTGATGTAAGGGGACTAGGGGGTGCCCCATGTGTTCCTCCTATTTTTTTATGTTTGTCCTATATTTTTCCTCACCTTATTTCCTTCTATTCTTTATTTTCTGTTTCCTTATTTTATGACTAATGTTCTTTTCTATCACATTTGTGCATGTTGACAGTTTTATATTTAGAGGTGGAGTACCTTTCCAACATCTACCCCTTGGTGTGGTGCCATTTGGCAGCCTTGTTCTCTGCCTTTTCTATTTTTAGATTATTATTTGATTTTTGCAGTCTTCACATAGGCAAAGGGGTCCTTGGAGTTTTCTCTTTGGACTTCCCTTTGCTAGGTGCACCTCCAATCCCTGTAATATGTACTATAATTTTAACTTTGGATTTCCCTTTGCTAGAGGCTAAGGTTGCCCTTATGATGATGCAACACATGGATCATACTCAAGCTCCTGCTCCAGAGTACAATGTTGGTGACTTGGTATGGCTAAGTACCAAGGACCTTAATATTCCATGACCTTCTCAGAAGCTCACAGAGAAACAAGTCAGCCCATATGGGATCTCCAAAGTAGTTTTGCCTAATGCAGTGGTGCTAAAATTACCTTGATCATTCAAGATTGATCCTGAGATTAATATTTCCTGCCTACATACTGTCTGCCCACTGTTCCTGGCCAAAAAAACCACTCCACAAGCTCCAATAACCATAGAAGGTGCTCCAGAGTATGTAGTCAAAGAAATTCTCCTGTCTTCAACAAAACCAATTGGAATTCTTAATAAAGTGGAAGAACTACATTGACAAAAATAATTTGTGGGAACCCAAAGAGAATTGTAAGTGAGCATGTAATGTGATTGCCCAATTCTTTAAACATTATCCAAATGCTCTGCATCACATTGTGAGAATGGTATATGAGGGGATGAAATTCTGGCCTTAGTAAAATTTCACAGAGAGAACAGATACACTATCTTCTTGCCGGGAAGTTGAGGCATAAAGAGGGGGTAATGTTAGGAAACAGCCCCATTACCTAATAAAATTTCATTTTTATTTTATTGTGTCAAATTATACTACATTATGCTAGCATGAGAATTTTATTTCACACATGTCAATATGTATGTGCATGTATGCATGTGTTGGTAGCTACAACATACAATATATGTAATCTAGTATATAAACTTGAATATATGCCTACCCTAGTTGTGTTCTCTTAGGTATTCCACCTACACTTGTGGTGTGAAACACCTTTCTCAACTAACTATCCTATTAATAACCCCTCACATCAAAACCATCAATTTCCCCATCATGCATGCAGATCCTGCCCCCTTCTTGTAGAGAGAACCTGCATGGTCTTAGCTAGCAGATAGTGGGTGTCACCCTAACAGGTATTGCCTTTGAACTCATTGAGAACTCATTACATAAGGGAGATTCATTGTCCAATTGCTTGAAGCTAACCTCTTAGCAACATGCAGATCAAACTGGGTGGTGCATGCTGTGAAGGCTGGCAGCAGCATCCTATGCAATTCCACCACTGTCAACATTCCTGCCACCTACTCCAACTAACCCACTACCCCTCTGAACCCATTAATGGAGGATGAGAATAACCTCCTGCACCTCCATCCAAGCTGCTTAAAATGCAGAGTCTTCTATGCAGGACATGTCAGCTGGAACTGTACCAACCCCTGCCCTACACTCAAAGACTGCAAGAAAGTTACCACCATGAACACCACCAAAGCAAAGTTGGCATACAAGAAAATCAAAAACAGCACTACCATTGTAGTGGTTGTTTTCAAAGGTGGGGCTTCATTCAAGGATAGCAATAGCTATGGGGAAGATGAGGCTGAATTCATTGATGCAAATGAAGCCAATGAGTACATAACTAATCCTCTCTCCCTCCCCTCTCAGCTCCATTGGACATGCTGCATTGACACTCCTGCCACATGCACACCACCTCCCATTGATGCACTTATTGGCCATGGGTGTGCCCCAGTCTTGATTTCTAGTGAACTTGCCAATATCCTATGCCTCACACCTCACCCACTTTTCAAGCAACTTTTGGTCTCTGGTGCCTTTACAAAAGAAGAAAGAAGTTCAGATCATCCCCTGGTGTTAACTCATTACTGTAGAATAAACCTCCAATCTCCTGACTCCATCTGGAAGTCTTGTGCAATCAATGCTGTTATCTGTCCCAAGCTTCACACCAACCTAATATTAGGGCTTGATTTTTTAGTAAGATGTTAAGTTCTGAGCTGGATGAAGGAAGTCATTGGATTTCCAGTCATACCTGGATGATAGAAGTTGCAGAGGGTGGATCAAGTAAGGCAGGGCAGGGTTGACTTGATGTGTCATACCAAGCGGGGGAACAGAAAGGACTCAGTTTCAACTTATACAAAGTTGCACCCTTCTCCTATCAAGTGTCCTAATTTCAAGACAAGGGTAAGGAGGATTGGAGATTTTCTGGAGAGGATGAGCAGAAATTTGAGATAGACTTAAGAGAGTAATTGGAGTTTAATTGGATAGAACTAAGTGGGAGACTTGGTTGATTTACAAACTGCTAATACAAGACAAAAGTAGCTAGCTTAAATACTAACGGCTGGAGGTGATAGGGGTTTCCAAGGCTGTGATAATTGCAAACTGGCTTCCAAGATAATTAACCTGAAACTGTTTCATCGAATTGGAAATGAGGGAATTTCACCTCTAGGCAGTGCTGCTGATAGGAGGTTGGCTGTGATGCAAGGCAGCCAGGAAGGGGGCAGAATTTGATTGGAAATCTGGTCAAGAGAATTGGTCTTGACATAAGGAATCAGATTGTTGTGGACATGGCTCTTTGTACAGTGGTTGCAAAAAAAAACAAATTACAATTTATTAAATCCACCTGATCCCAAAATCTTCCACTGACAGCAAATCAAATCTCCTAGTGAGAAATGGAAGATGGAAGCTCAAGAGATCAAAACTGGACAGGCTAAAGCACAAAAGTTTCAAACATTAGCACACATGGAGCTAATGGCTCTATTTGATGAGCAACCAGAACATCACACCTGACCTAATCAGCACCATCAAATCTCGAGTCTGACAGCTAGTGAATCCACATTGCAGAAACTGGACAAGGATTTCAAATGGTCATTTCAGGACAGTTTCCCATCAGATATACCCCATGTCAAAGATTTGCCTCATGACATCTTCCACAACATTGAGCTACTACCAAGTGCCCCAATCTCTGTCTCATGGGCATATGCTTGCTGAAGGAAATACCATGCAGGCTGGAAAACCTTAATTGACCAGCATTTTGCAGCAGGGAGAATCTGACCTTCTTTGTCACCTTATGCATTGCCTTCATTTATCATACCAAAACCAGACCCCAATGTGCTTCCTCACTGGGTTAATCACTATTGTCTTTTGAACTGCCTGACTGTGCCAGATCACTACCTGCTGCCTAGGATTGATGACATAGTGGCAGACTGTGTGAAGGGTCAGATATGGGGGAAGATCAATATGACAAATTCCTTTTTCCAAATGCTCATGAACCCAACCATGTTAAGTATACAGCAACCCTGACACCCTTTAAGCTCTGGGAGTGAGTTGTGATGCCAATGGGCATGTGCAACTCCCCTGTGACACACCAATGTTGGGTCACACTGGCACTGAAAGACCTCATTGGGAAGGTTTGCCATGTCTATCTTGATGATATCATAATCTGGTCCACCACCCTGGCAGAACACAAGACCAATGTGGCCCTGGTGCTTGAGGTTCTCCAAAAAGTGGAACTCTACTGTTCACTCAAAAAGTCATCACTGTTTGCAACCAAGGTTGATTTCTTAGGCCCCCCCCAGTTCAAAGTGTCATGGGAGTTGACTGTAATGTGTGGAAACATTTTCCAAGCTGACTCCATGAAGTGGACCTTTCAATAGTAGAGGTTGATAAGGATGGATCAAGTCAAAAGGGTACCCAATGGGATTCTGGGGCAAGGTTCACCATACCAAGTGTAGGGACAGAAAGGACTTGGCTTCAACTTATAAGAAGTTGCACTCTTCTCCTTGTCAAGTGTCAATGTGTGAAATGAGGTCAGTAAAAGTTTATAATCAAGTTGGCAAAAGCTTGTAAACCAGTCAGTACAAGTTTTCAGTGACTTCATGCACAAAAATTAGGGATGCGATATAGTGGACACCTACTTTCATGCCTCGCAGTCAGCCTATTCAGTAGAAATCCACAATACATCTGTCCAGTGGATTTCTGCAAAACAACAATAGATCCATCAGTAGCGGATTGGGCCCATAGCAGGAAAGACTCGTGTGGGCCGAGGGTGTGATGCATCCATGTGGGCCCAGTATACAGATTCACTGCCGGCAATGATTCTTCCTGGTGGTAATTGCTGAAAGATTCTCGGTGGCAGTAACATCTGAATCATGGCGCCAGCTAGCATGGTCACCATTTTACTACATGGCACTGGCGATGATTATTACCGGTGGTAATTGCTTGATCTGTGTGGGCCCAGTGAATAGAATTATAGCACCAGCAGCAACAATCGCTGCCAGTAATTGCTAGAAAAATATGGTCTACCCTTCATGGGTGACAATTCTTACCGCCAGTAATTACTGAAAAGATTGTAATTGCTGAAAAATGGTGCCAGCTAGCATGGTTGATATATACATTAAGCAAAATGAAAGAAGTTGCTAGTAATAATTTTATGATGTCCTTGGTAAAGAATTCATCATTGTCCTGCACTTCTGCTGCATTAATTGGGCCATCTGGCACATTGCCTCATCAAGGGTGGCAAGCTGCCGGTGAAGGGCATGGTTTACTGCAATGTTGGACTTCACCATCTTGATGGCCTCACGGTAGCTGTGTTCAACAGCATCAGAATAAGTCAAAATCTCCTACAATCATTATTCAGCAGCTCCCGGCCAAAGTTCAGGACTTACTTGGGGGGCCTGCTGGGATGTCACCAGTGTCAATGGAGTACAACCTGGGAATACCGGATGAATGCAGCTGGGTAACGAAAGGTGGATGGTGGGCTGAGGAACATTTTGGGGAGAGCCAGGGGGGGAATGGACCTCATCTGAATCTCTCTGTGTCAATATTGAACTATGAGAAGATCCAGGTGAGGACAATGTTGGGGTGACATGATCCAGCACAGGTTTGATATAGGCCATAGAGACATCGAGCTCCATGTCACTACCTTCAGTCACCTCAGTAAACCAGAAGTGTGCACTGTCTGCATCTGGCATGTCAACACTGGCAGGGATCTCAAGAGTGTCCACCATTTGTAATTGTGATGGTGGTGTTGCCAAATGATTAGGACTGCCAGGAATATAAAAAGTGTCTGGGTCAATGGTATGGGTATGTAGCAGCATTGGGGCTCCAAAATCAACTCCAGAACAATCTGTGCCTGGTGAGTCAGAAATATGAAACATGTTCAAGTCATTGTGTGCCAGGGATGATGTCAAATGAGCAGTGGTGCTTGCCACTGGCAACTCAGGACTACCAGTAATATAAAACACATCGGCAGCCAGTGAGTCAGGAATATGAAACATGTCTAGGTCATGGTGTGCCGGCAATGATGTCAAATGAGCAGTGGTGCCCACCACCGGCTCAGGACTACCAGGAATATAAAACGCATCGGTGGCCAGCAAGTCAGGAATATGAAACATGTCTTGGTCATGGTGTGCTGGCGATAATGTCAAATGAACAGTGCTGGTCACCACTGGCAAGTCAGGACTACCAGGAATATAAAATGCATCGGTGGCCAGCGAGTCAGGAATATGAAAGAGATCTAGGTCATGGTGTGGTGGCGATGATGTCAAATGAATGGTGCTCACTGTGGGTGAGTCAGGACTACCAGGAATGTGAAATGCATCCAAGTCAAAAGATTGGGAATTTTCAGTGGGTGGGGTTGCCAAATGGATAATATCTGCAGCCGCTTCAGAAATATCAAAAGCAAATGGGGAATGTATCGATGAATGTGGTATGGAGAAATGAAGAGTACCATCCACCGCCGGTGAATCAGGATGTTCAGGAATATGAAAAGTGGCCAGGTGTTAAGACTATAGGTCCTTAACTCAGCCTTGGCTCTGTATGTCACAATTGGAGGCTTTCCAACTGTATCGGTATTGCACTAGGAGGCTTTCCTAGTGTATCGGGCTTCTGGCCTTCACTTGGGTACTTCCTCAAGTTGTTATGGCTATCCATACTCAGAGGCTTTCTGAGTAGACCGTCGGTTCATGTATCACAGTTGGAGGCTTTCCAACTGTCGAGTTTGAGTTATCACAGCTAGGGGCTTCCTAAGCTGTTGAGTGTTCTGGTTGAGTCTAAGACCATTGATTGAATTAGGTCAAGCTGAGTATTACACAGAGTATAACTACAGCTATATATATGGTTCTGGAACTACCCATCGTCCAATCGGAAATAGAGATCATTGTAAAGTGAAAATAGAGAGAACAATGGAACACTAAGCCCCATGCCTAGCATGAGGCATCCAATGTCATGGAGTGCTGTGGCGCAGCATGTCAAAGAACAATAGAAGATAAGCCTCATGCCAAGCATGAGGTGTCCGATGTCATGGAATGCTGTGGTGCAGCATGTTGGTCGACAGCAGTTGGATAAGGGGGGTGGGTCTCCATTGGAGTGAGTCGTTTTGAGTCAGAAGGAAAAATGAAATACCTGGTCTTGTGGGTTGCGATAGACAAATCATAACACCAGGTCCAGATTATCTATATCCACCACTGGTGAATCAGGACTACCAGGAATATAAAAGGCGTCGAGGTCCAGAGTGGGCATACTTGTTGGTGGCAAATTTGGCAAGTTTACTGATGAGCTGCCTGAATATTCCATAAGATGCAAAAATTGATCAACAAACATGGTCACATGAATTTTGAATACAGAAGTTGAAACTGACATTGCATTTATTGACACTATCAACTGCATCCACCCTAAGTACAAACAGTTTTAGCATGTCTTCTCAGCACACTGAATCCATGGAGCGTGCTCTCAATACATTTTTGGATGGTACTCAGATGACCTTGGATTCGAAATCCATGTTGGGCAAGTTGGTGTGTGATTTTTATTATGTCCTATGAATCTTTCTAAGAAGGTGTTGAAGTTGGATTATAGGAAAAAGGTGTTGGCAAAGGAAGTGGCAATGATGCTGTTCCTCAAACATGTGTTCAAAGTACTCCATCAGTGGGATAAGTCTGGCCCAGCACCTTGGGAATCCATCGACCAGAGCATATATATTTGTCAACCTTTGCCCATCACTGTGCCAAGCAGCACTCTCCCGGCCATGCACGTTACACTCCAAATCCCCACCATAGCTACGCCACCCATCGTTGCTCCTGGTTCTGCAGCCACATCACTCATCGCCATCTCCACACCCATTCCCACCACTGTGATGCCAGAGGCTCAGACCAACCAAGCAGAAGCAGCTGCAAGAGCCCAGAGCAAGGGCAAGGGCAAGGGCAAGAGCAAGGGCAAGGAAAAGAAGGTTGTAGAACACCTGGCTCCACCTCAGTCAAAATGCCAAAAGGTGTTGCCACAGCTGGTGCCTCCTGAAATGGAGGACAGCAACGTCACAAAAGAGCCACCATTCATCCACACCAACCTGCCAATCATGATGGCCACTCCTGCTCTACCTGAAGATGATATATGGAGGTCCATTGTGGAACGGCCCACTGCTCTGTGCGACACCTGCAGTTTGAGGGGCCTGACAACCTGCCAAATGATGGGCATCCAGATTGCTTGCGTGACATGCCACAAGGGCAAGACAAAATGCTCATATACAGCATCACGTACAGCATGGCAGGATGAATTGATAGTGACAGGGGAGCTCAAGGGGAGAAAAAAGGTCATTGGGAAGAAAAAGGTGAAGGCAGAGGAAAGTGAACAACCGAGAACAGCGCTGAAGAGAAAATGCTGGGCAGCAGACACCACTAGTGAGTCAGATGAGTACATCCCCATCATGCCAGCCCCCGTCCCCTCAACTTCACGCATCTCCGACCATATACCAACCCCCGAGCCTGTCCCATCAACAAGCCTCACGATCCCCCAATCCATTGACACCATGCTTCCTGTGCCACTGCCACCATGTCGTGTCACCCATCCCAATCACATGCCCACCGTCGGTGGTTTACAATGGGAGCTCCAAGACCTCTGCACACTCGTATCAGTCTTGGCAGAAAATCAAGGGAAATTGGATCAGGAAAGCCTAATGTTGCATGGATACATGGAAGTTCTGAACACGTTGAAGGAAAAGATGACAGTGAGCATTGCGGCATTGGAGGCTGAGATGGGTGAGTTGAGAGAAAAGGTGCTGGTGAGCATTCCAGTGCTGGAGGCTGAGATGAGGGGGTTGAGGAATGGGATGGAGTTGGAGAAGATGAAGCAGGAGGTTTTCATGTTGCATGGTCAATTGGCAGTGATGAACAAGCGGCTGGCCGAATTGGAGAATGAGGGAAGCTCTGAGGAGGAATCAGAAGACAAAGATCCATGGAATGCAGATGCCATGGTGCCATTGACAATCCATCTCCTGAAGTCATCAATGTTCATCAATCCAGCCCATTTGCATGAATCCATTTGCTCCCCACTGGTGCCTGTTCCCATTATTATGACCACAGCTACATCTGTGATCCCTGACGCTGCCACTTTTAGCGATGCATGTGCAACTTTGACCTCCCCAGATCCAATATCAAAAGACAATATGCCAATGCACCCCCTCCTGCTGCATACCACCATCTCAATTTCAAAATCATCAACACCCCCAGCATAATTCTTCTATATTGGATAATAAATAACAATATTTTTTATACTATGCCTATTTGTGTATATATTTTGATCAATATATGCATAGTTGCTTCATTAATAGATGGAGTATAAGGTATATATTGAATTCATCATGCTGTAGGAATGTGGAAGGAGGCTATAAGGATAGATACAACAAACATACATTGAAGTGACCAACACTGGTAGTGATAAAGTCACTGGCGGCCATAAGTGTAACAGTGGAGCTAAGCGAATGACCGGCACCGGTTACTGTATGAGCTAAGAAAATGCATATGGGCCCATCCTAACATAATGCAGGGAAATGGGCCCATATGAATAATACGCCTGATGGAATGATCGGGTGGGCCCATGACAGTAAAAGGAAAGCAGTATGGGCCCACATGACTTCAGTGCATCTCTCAGCACCAGAAAACATAAAGTCGGCACAGGTGATTCACATAGCTCTTAAAAGATTTGTATTGTAATAGCAGCAGTAATTCAAGTCCTGTATGCTATAGTTCTGGGGGCCCATACTGTTTTAAGTCATCTATTTAGGAAAAGATAAAGTAGGCACCGGTCATGCACATAGTTCTTAAAAGACTTGTATGCTAATCACGGCCAGTGTGCACTAGAACATGGATAACAAACAAAGCAATGGTGACATGCTGTATGCTGTAGGAATGTGGGAGGATAAGGATATATGCAAAATCAGTACATTGTAGTGACTGGTGCCGGTAGTGAAAAGTGCCTGGTGCCAGGAGTGAAAAGGTGACCGGTGCCAGTAGTGATAAAGTCACTTGTGGCAATAAGCATCCAAGTCAAGATCTAAGTGAATGACCGGTGCTGGTTATTGTAGAACCCCATGAGCTACAAAAATGTGTATGGGCCCATCCTAAAATAATACATGGAAATGGGCCTATATGAATGATACGCTTGATGGAATGATTGGGTGGGCCCATGACAGTAAAAGGAAAACAGTATGGGCCCACACAACTATAGCATACAGGACTTGAATTACTGCTGTTATTACAAATCATAAAGAATATATCCTAAAACAGTACATTGTAGTGACCGGCACCAGTAGGGAGATACACAGGCAAGTAAGAGAAGAGAACAATCATTAGTCAAAGACAGTAGTAATGTGCAATGAGAGTAGATGTAGATTAATCCTGACACTGGCCAGACAGCAACTGTCGCTTGCATAGCAGTCAGCTATTTCCTAACAGGATGTCTCAGCACTGGAAAACATAAAGTTGGTGCCCGACATGGTGTAGTGATAATGTTACCAAGGGCAATAAGCATACAAGTTCAGAGCTAAGCAAATGACTGGTGCCATGATCAGTGACAGTCACTGTACATGACCTAAGGAAATGTCTATGGGCCCTTCTCATAAAAGAATCTATACACAAACAGTACTTTGTAGGGACTGGTGATAGTAGTGACAATGGCGGTGATAATGCACTGGCACTTAGGGGCACATAGTTTGAAGAATATATGCATGGTTATTTCATTAGTAGATGAAATATATAAGGGATCTATTGAATGTATTGCATCCATGGCAGCGCCAAAAAAAAACTATCTGCTGACTGTGGTGATATCCAAAGGCATGGTTTATTGTGCATGTTGGTGTCTTAAGTCAAATGTATCCTGGGGTTCAGTGGATGCATCTCCATGAGCTTTTGGTCTTGGCTTTGGATGGGGGCTGGGATCCATTGTCACATTCATCACTTGGACATCAGTCTTGCTGGGCTTTGATTTTTTAGGCCACCAGCCACAACTATTGTGGTCATTCAACCGTGCTCTTTTCAGCTTTCCCTTGCTTCCTTCCGCTGGTGTACTCATTCTGGCATCCTGTGTTGTAGTCACTTCATTGGTGTTGTGAGTGCGGGATCTTGATTGTGTTTTCATCCAACACTTTCTGTGGTCAGGGATTACACTATCAGTTGAAGCAACTGATGTTGCGTCAGGGATGGTATCCATCGGTAATGAAGCTAGTGTCATGTTCTGGTGAGAATTTTGACCTTGCCAAATGGCCAGTCAGAGGGTAGGTGCAGTGGAATCATGGATACTACCATGTTCCATCCATGCAGGAACCAGACTGTTCATTAAATGACCCCCATGCTCCAAATCTGCAAGATAGCTAGCATAGGTAGGCTCTGTCATGTCGACTCCTGTAGGACCAGTCGTCAAACCCGTCATCACTGGAATCTTGTGTTACGTATCGGCCAGGTGGAATGAGTGCCTTCTGGAGCATGGGATCGACCAAAAGGTCCCATTCCAGCAGCATCAAGTTTTCCGGTAGCAGTGGAGCTAACCCAGTGGCTTGTTGGTTGATAGGTGTAATAGCTGGTGGAGGAGTGTCGGGCTGCTTTTTCTTTTGTTGTTTCAGTGCTAGTGCACTCTCACTTTTGGGTTGCTGTGTGGTGGCCTTGGGCCATTTGCCTTTTGTTTTGTTTTTGGTTTGTTTGCACTTCAGTGGATTGCGTGGAGCTGCTGTCGTTCCTTCGGTCTCTGTGTCATCCAAGTCTGTAAGTTCTTGTAATTGGACTGCTGGCCAAAGTGTTCCCTCCCGTGAATTAAGGACATTTGTGAATTCGAAACCAATCTTTCCTTCTTCCTGCCTTCCCATCCAATGGGTAAAACATGCCTCAATATCATGTTTATGCATTTTCAATGGTTCCCGCAATAATACAAACTCCTCATCCAGTGATTCATCTGAGCCTTCCAGTGCTGCAGTCAATGCTTGTGATCTCCCCAGTGCCGAGGAAGTTGCGCAGCTCTTTCCTCCTTTCTGCAGAGGTATATAGTCCACCTGGTTGATAAATTTGGATTGGCATGTGTGAATATCAAGCCATGGGACATGACTGGAGGTTCTCCTTGCAGCTAAATCTTGCCGGGGATCCAGGGATCAGTATCTTCATTAATCACTCACTGTACATCCTTTCAATGTATGCCCGTAAAACTTGTTTTTGGTAATTCAAAAACTGGGCATTGTCACCGTGGCGGATAAGACAGTTCACCGGTAGCAGTGGCTGTCCCTTCACTCCAGTCTCCATGATTTATTTAGGCTTTGCCCCACCAGCAGGTCATATCACTGATTTCTCCTCTTCATCGGCAGTGAGATATTCCTCGATGTATGCCTCAAATGTGTCTGCAATAGGCTTTTCATGCCACCCAGGTTCATCGGCAATGAAATTTGGCTTATTGTTGCCTAGAAAGCTATTTGTTTCAAACCTACAAATTCTTCATTAGTTGCTGTTAAATGCCAGGTGAATGGACATACATGCTCCACTTCCTCTTGCCTGCTGGATTTACCCATCCACCCAACACAACCATTCGAACCCCAAGTTCAAGGTACATCGAATTTTGAAATTCATTCATATGCTTTGTGAGCTTTTTCTCAGCATCCCTAAGATCAATTCAGCCAAGTTACTGAATTATGGGCGATACATGTACTTTGCCGAACAGCCAACGGTGGGCCGGTATTCATCCATTGTTGCTGAAGTGCCTCAATCTTTGCATTTTCCTTTGAATTATTGGAGATTCTTTTGTTGACCTTGGCATATTGCTGCGAATATTCAGCCATCCAGTCTGGTCATCCTTTCTCCAGATCTGGAGCCTCCCATCCAATCACTGCCTCTATTTCTGACCCATACAGGTGGATAATTGCTTTGCACCGTGGAGGGACCTTGCTGACCACTGCCTTCAGTGGTTTGCAAGCATTTTGTCTGTACCAAGCTCTAATACGCTGATAATCATGTTTGTCAAAGAGGAGAATATACATCAAGGGCTTATTGCTCACTTCCTGCAGGCCATCCATTGGAGATTTAACAGGTAAATTAAATAAGTCCGTCATGGCACCTTGTAAGGTTAGTTGTTGCACTTTACAGTTTTTCAATGTCTTCCAGTCGTCCACTCGTTGCCGTAGCACATTCAGTTCTGCTGGTGACCACTTATGGGCAACTGGTTGAAATTCCACACTAGAACTTGAAGGACAGCTGCCAAAAGTCTTCCCCACTTTGATCAGCATCCTCGGTGGACATGATAGTCAATGTGGATGCAGTAGACAGGTTGTGCTGGCAAATACATTAGGTACCTTGATATTGCATCAGACTGTCCCTGAGGACTATTTACAGGTCATATTTCAGCCTCAATATACCCTAATATACCCACGACTTCACTCGGTACACCTTTAATCCTCTTGCCACACCTTAATATATCACAATGTCCCTGAGCAGAACAATGAGTAGTGGAGTATTATTAGCTGGGTGGTCCGCCAATTATTTAGAATTTTATAAAAAAAAAGGTAAGATTAGTAAACCATCATTTGTTGTCTTCCTTCCAATTACCTGGCTACTCAAAACCCCAGACATTTCCTACCCGTGGATGTATGGCTTTGAAAATATGCATGGAGGAAGTGGCCATCCTTTTCCAGTTTGCCACCTGACATTTGGTATATGCCACAGCTCCCAGCAAGGTCTGAGTCTCCAAGCAGTTAACCCAGACCTCTGCTCTGTGAAGAAAATAACATGGGATCCAAGCCATTTCATGACTAGTAATTGATAACTCCTCTGACCATCTATCATGTTTGGCATTCGCCCATAACCAGTGCACCCTGTAGACTAAATAATAGTGAAGTCGCTCATTAAAGTGAATTGAGGTGTACTTACATTCTTTCATCATTTTGCTTGCCTCGACATCAGCTTGGACATTAATGGTCCAAAACCATGGCAATGGTTCATCCTGTCTCTGGCTTCCACCCTCAGCATTCCTGGTACCACCCCTCACCATGGCAGCTGAAATCTTGAGTTCGTCCCAGCGCAATACCTGATACTTGGACTGCATCTCAGGTGAACATCCCAATGATACCATTGCAGCCCTCGCAGCATTGTATACCTGACAATGTGCTTGAACCTGGTGGCTAATAGCATGCACCTTTGACCAAGCCCTTCCCTTTTTGTTCTTGGAGGTGGCAAGATGTAAATTCTTTCTGAATAAGAAAGATTTCTCACCGAGGGCCATTCTAACACCCTGGAGCTCATCATTTGCTTGTCCTTCCCTCAATCTCAACTCTTTCTCAGTGAGGGGATCCAAACCAAGCTGAGTAATTTGTGGAAAGCCAAATGTAGAGGGAAGAGGTAATGGGCATGTTTCAGTGGTATGGACTGCTGCTACTGGGGGCCTTGTAATAAATGGGTTGCTTTGATCATCATCATCTGAGTTAGTCTGGTAATCAGGAGCTTGTGATGAGAGTACTGGTCTTGGTGGCGAGTCATTAAGCTTTTGCAGTGTATCCAATGTGTCATTGTTCACAAATTGTTCTGATTTAGCATTGAAGGAATCCACTCTGGTATCAAGGTGTTGCCATTTTGTTGCAATCTTCAGCTTATCGGCCTTGGACAACACCGAACACTGTTGACATATAAAGGTCTGAAGAGCCAGTCTGATACTAGTTAGCATAGGAATATTTTGCAATGGCTGGATATGCACTGGGCTTCCTCAAGTTTGAGGCCAAGAGCAACCCAGGTGGTTTCACCCTTTCCATCACCGGTTTCATCTTCATCCTCTAGAAGGTTCATTTAAAGGTTGCTTCGTGTGACCACTACCTGACCAGGGTTTATATCATAGATGTCCATTGCTTCTGGATCAGTTAGACATGTTGCCTGAGAGTGTTTTTCCAATTCTTTCCAGGTTGCAGTCTCCTCAGGGTCTGAGTTTGCCATGTACTGCAATAGGTCCACCCAACTTTCCTCCTCACCTGCCACAGTGGCTCTGAATCAGCAGGTGGTGGTAACCACTACATCTGGTTCCAAGTCAATCTGGCACAAGGTACAAACATGTATTCACCTATGTCCTGCATTTTTTTGAAGTTGGAATCCCCCATATGATCATCCAAGGTTTCAATCCATCCAGAAATGGTAGCATTTTGGGTACTAGGTGAGATTTCATTCAACACTGACCACAATGATTCAAGGATTTCTCCATCCACTTGTCTGGTGCCAGGAATGAAACTTGGTGAAAAGCATGAGAAACATTGCCAGACATGGCCACCAACATGGAAAAGACCAATACCATGCAGAATGGTGATGCCAAGTAGTAGCTGGATATACTGACTCTCCTCCATCTGAAGTCTGAGCCTCTTCCAATACTGGCACAGTATATCACAAATCAAAATGATTTTCTTGAGTCTGGTGATATTAGTGTTTTTCAAGGCTTCAGATAAAGAATAGTCCATGTTTGCTTGTCTAGAAAACATTACACAATGTCTCTCAAAATGTGAAGATATCTCACTGTTCCCCTTTTTGGAAGTCAACCACCGCACTGGGGCAGAAGCAACCATGATGGTCACAAGCAGTTGCACCGACACCAGTTACATCAAGACCCTTGTATTTGATGAAGCAGTCATTTACAGCATGATGCTCATTGCAGGTCAGTTTCTAATTTGGAGTTAGTAAATACGCTGAAAGTCTTTCAAATATCTTACCTCTGTGACTTCCTTAGCAACGGCGAGGTGTGTTTTGTAGCGATTCGGCTCAGTCATGAAAAAATCACCATGACTGAGCTTAATATCATGGTGAGCATTTTTGTGCTTCTGATGAACAGCGGTGAAGTTTCCATCCATGACAAAAGTCCGAGTGTATGCCATTCTGAGGTAAGATTACATTAAATACATTCCAATTCATGCAATTTGACTTACTGGTCAGGATCCTCAGTCCAATTTTCTGGCAGATTGACACCAGGCTGAGGACATGCAGCACAGAATGTTGGGATGTCAGTTGCACCATGCATTGCAGCCGCCAATGAGCCGCCGGCACTGGACTGTGATTCTCCCCAGTGGCCTCTCCACTTCAAATGTTTCAACATTTGCCATAGCTGGCTTGCCCTGAGAAGCTCCCTGTATTGATCCTCAAGTACCAATGTCAGAGATATTGACAACTGTAGTATATCAATCATACCTCCACGGCACTAGGAAATAAAAGTGAAGTCATGCACTGGAGCTTCTGGTAGTATTGATAGGCTGAAGATTTACATTCCAGATTGGACAATTGTGCATCATCGAGGACTTTAAATGTGAACATGGTCTTGATATTTTTGTAGCTGACCAGGAAAAGCCCCAATTGCAACAAGTGATTTTCCTGCTCTTGACGGGAATTAGGGCAATTACACCACTTGACCCACATACGATGTACACTGGAAACATCGATTACTCTCAATTTGTGACAATCCATTGGCATTGGGAAAGTTGTGGGACCAAGGTCATAAACACTGGTAAATTTTTTCATCTCCTTGACAATGTTGTTGGTTCCATCACCTTCTGTTGCATCATCCAAATCATCTTATAATTGTCGGCCTCTTGTCCAACCACATCTGGCACTGATGGGTGAAAGTAACTTGGGCAGGATGCACCATTGTGACAGAGATGTAAAACTAACCCGACTTGGAACAACCAAGCTGGTTCAAAATAGGAACCTGTCCAGTGGTCGATGCAGTGAAATGGGTTAGAAGCATGGTTATCATGGCAGCAGTCAGTACAGAACATGGGATTGAAAAGACAGTCTCAGCATCCCCAGGTAGCAGCATCATCCCCACACAAATTGCATTTCATGCAATCGGGTACTTCATTGGATAGTAGTGCTTCCACATACATGGCCTTTTTAGGCAACCATTCTTCAATGTAATCTTGAGGTGTCTGAGGGTAATATTAGCATAGTAAATGTGGTAGCCATAATAAGTCACCTTTGAAGAGGGGGGATCAAGATCTGCAATGAAATTTAGAGCATGATGCTCAATTGGTTCATCGGACATCAGAGATGTTATACTGGTGTTGGATGTGGTCACCGATCCTGACACTGGTGCACTTCTATTTGCCTTCTTATGCCTTGGAGTTGACTGAGGACTTTGCAGAACTGGTACAAGACAATCGCTGGGTCCCCACGATGTCTGGGAGCGAACGACAGTCATCTGGGTGATTCTTCCAATGATAGTGTGAGTGTGTCCTCTAGGCATGATGGTTTGTAGAGCAATGTAAAATTATGAACAAGCATCTCCAGGATTATATAGGCACTGTAGGCAGTGAGGAAACATGGCAACATGGTGATGTAAATGACAATGGTACCATGTAGAGGTTACTATGGGACTGTTCTACACAGCATACTAACATGCTACCTAGGTCATACTCACAAAGCTACTGTCAATGTTTCCAATGGAAAATTACACCAGTGGTGTTTGTGATACCCATTAGTCAATAGTTTCTTACTTTTACAGCATGTCATTGCTTTTTGTTATCAGTGACCACCAGTGGCGATTAGTGTACAAGTCTAAGAGCTATGGGAATGATCAGCATGATGTTGTCTTCTCCAGCACCCATCACTCCAATGTACTGTTTTAGCATATATTCTGCACCAGTCATTTGCTTTGCTCTTGACTTGGATGCTTATTGCCACCAGTGACTTTATCACTACTGGCACCGGTCACTGCAATGTACTGATTTTGCATATATCCTTATCCTCCAACATTCCTACAGCATACAGCATGTCACCATTCCTGCATTTGTTATCCATATTGTAGTGCACAGTGGCTGCAATTAGTATACAAGTCTTTTAAGAGCTATGTGAATGACCAGTGCTGCCTTTACCTTTTCCAGTGCTGAGAGATACAGTTTGGAAATAGCTGACTGCCACACAAGCAACAGTTGCTTTCCAGCCAGTGTCAGGATTAATCTATGTCTACTCTCATTGCACATTACTACTGTCTTTGACTAATGATTGTTCTCTTCTGTTACATGCCTGTGTATATCCCTACCGGCACTGGTCACTACAATGTACTGTTTTAGGATATATTCTTTATGATTTGTAATAACAGCAGTAATTCAAGTCCTGTATGCTATAGTTGTGTGGGCCCATACTGTTTTCCTTTTACTGTCATGGGCCCACCCAATCATTCCATCAAGCGTATCATTTGTATGGGCCCATTTCCATGTATTATTTTAGGATGGGCCCATACACATTTTCATAGCTCATGGGGTTCTACAATAACCAGCACCAGTCATTCACTTAGCTCTTGACTTGGATGCTTATCGCCACAAATGACTTTATCACTACTGGCACCGGTCACTACAATGTTTATCTTTTCCTACCTAGATGACTTGTTAAGTGTCAAGGTGCTCCCTAACCTGATTCTGCACATCCTCCCAGTAAGCCAACAATTTCCTGTCCTTCTGAAGTTGGGCATCATTTTCTCGGACCATCTCAGTCATCCTTTTCCATGTCGAATGCAGGTCATTGAAGATCTTCATCATTAATTGTATGTTGGCCAGGTCACTGGCAGCATATGGGACTGGCCATAGGTCTTGCCAGGTGAACTGGATCTGATGAAACTTAAGATAAATTAAAGGACAACAACATGTTACTCACCTGTGGCCAATGAACCACCAGGAAGTCATGTGGAGTGAATGGGTATGAGTCGTAGTTCTCTGGATCATTCTGTTTACTCCACCAAGAATTGATATAGCTATCGACAATATGGGTGGGGTCATCATCATCTGCATCAACCTTCAAGTACCTTTGTATCACTGGAATGTATTCTAGTTCCAGAAAATCTTTGCCCTCAGGATCATTGTGTTCTGAGCACCACAAAGTCCCATCCTGTACCATCTTTATGGCTTCCCTGATGAGCAGGGGAGTGTATGGAGCACTGCCACCCATAGAGGCATAAATTCCAGTGGCCATCAAGAATTCCTTCTAAGTTGGTATTGGTGATCAGATAATTGGCAATCACAATATGTTCACTTACAGTCTCAAAAAATAGGCCAGACACCCACCCCAACTGTGACTCTTCATAGTCTTCATCGTTATCTACTGCAAGGATCCATGCAGTGATTGCAGCACAGAGACATGACATTCCATACAACAGCACTTCCTGCCCATGTGCTAGATCATTCCGTGCTGGTAGTAGTCCCGTAGTACTCTCTCAAATGCTGAGATCATGAGCTACCTGTTGAGCAGCAATGGCCTGCTCATGGAACTCAGTAGGTTTGACTGTAGGGTGAGGGTTCTCTAGGAAATTGGTGTTCCTCTGATGCTCAACTTCTATTTGATTCAATGCGGTAGCAAATTTGCCAGGAGTAACAGGGTCAGGTTTATATGGCCAGCGAGCCATGGATTTGAGGTTTGTATAGTGGGATAGCATAACTTCAATGCAGTTGTAGATACAGAATGTTTGGACAATTAAGTAATCAATGGACAAAATTATCATTGGCGCCAGGAACAAGCACCAATGATAAGTCCATATGGGCTGATGTCTATAGGAAAACCAGTGGTGGGCCAATACGATCCTTCCCTGTCAAATGGAATCATTGCATGGGCCCATGTATATGTGGTAAGCAGTTCAAACTCTTAACTACACCCTCTGTCAAGTCAGTAAAATTGTGTGCTCATACCTCCGGATTCTGGCCCCAACATTGGGACATTCGTTTATATCTAACCATAATCTATAGCAGGACATCACATCAGTGTCTAAAACAATTGGCTAGTGTGGCATGTCCTGGCGCCACATGCATCCAACTGTATCTGCTGTGACCCGACGCTGTATGCATCCAACCGCCAATACCTGCTGACCTGCTGCTGCACTTTTTCCTACCAAACCTACAATGATCATCGGCACCAGGAACCAGCACCAATGATATGTCCGTATAGGCCGATGTCTATAAGAAAACCAGTGGTGGGCCAATACAATTGTGCAGTATCACACACATTGCATGGGCCCATGTATATGTGGTAACATGTAGTAAAATGATGACCATGCTAGCTGGCACTGTGATTCAGATGTTGCTGCTGCTGAGAATTCTTCAGTGAAGCTGTATACTGGGCCCACATGGATGCATCACACCCTGGGCCCACACATGTTTTTCCTGATGTGGGCCCAATCTGCTACTGATAGATCTATCATCGTTTTGCAGAAATCCGCTGAATGGATATACCGTTGTTTTTTACTGAACAGTGTGTTGCAGTATCCACACACAACACAACCAAACCACTCACACTGCCAACTGTATGAGACATACTAATGGCTCATTCATTCACACACATCATTTTTGTAAGTCTTGCATCATTAAATGGGTAAACAACAAATTAATGTTTATATTCACAGGTTAATACTTTGTGGCATATGGTAAGCATATTGAGCTTAAATGTGAAATCAACCTGACGACCTATTGCAAGTTAAGTAATGACTTTTGTAAGTTGTTTTTTAGTCAATATATTTATAGTACTAACTAAGTCAATCATTAGAAGCACATTACTGACTTCGATATGAACCACTACAAACTTGTTCACTGCTTTGTTACAAACCTTTATAGACCTTGGCATAAACTATTACAAGAATGTTATTGACTTTAATACAAGCCATTACAAATTTGTTTACTGACTTTGTTACAAACCTTTACTGAGCTTGGTGTAAACTATTACAAACATGTTATTGACTTCAATACAAATAGTGTTTAAAAGTCTGGTTAAGTCCAGTTATTCGCTCTTGCATGGTATAACTGCAACCATAACTGGTCCATAACTGCACCCTAGGTGGGGTTAACTGTAACTGAACTGTCATTGACTGGTTACATACAGTTAGGTAACCAGTTATGACCAGTTATGACCAGTTTTTGTATACAATATAAAAAACTATTCAATTTTGATAAAGAGGGGTGTCTTATCCCAGTGAATTAAGGTAACTAATGAGTGCTTAGAGATTGGCAGGAGTAACCCTTGTGGATTTTCATTGTTACCCTTACCCCAGGGTATAGAGATTATTCAATACCCTTGGGGGTATGATGCAAGGGTTTATTTCAAATAGTTTCCTGATGATGCTCAAACATGATCCTATCCATTTTTAGTAATTGTCTGAGCTTTTAGCATGTTGAAAAGCACAAGGTAGTAGTCTAGTACTGTCTTTAGGAGAATACCTTTGCCTGAATAATGCAATAGGCTGGGACCATAGAGGAAACAACCCAACTTGCACAGCAAAGAGTGGTCAGAGAGGTCATCAAGTTTCATAAGGGTTACTATACTGATGTCATGGGTGGTTAACATCTTCTAAAGTCTGATTCTGTATACCCTTGTAGGGGTAAGGGTATGTAGAGGGTAGGAAAGTTTATACCCTTACCCTTACCCTCAGGTACCCTTTGCCCATACCCCCAGGGGTATGTAAACCCTTGCCATTCACTATGAGTGCTTGGATGCTATTTTATGCAAGTAGATAGAATATACTACAATATTATAAGTTAGGTTACCATCTGAGTGTACCGTGAAACTGAGTCAGGCATTGTAGCACTGTAATTCAGTACCTCCTGGACAGTAACATTCATAAATTCGGATTCTACACTGTGTATAATATAGTACACAGTCCCAAAAGCACTAGTTGAATGGTGCAGCCATTATGCTATAGCAACCACCCTTCCTCCTCCTGCCTCTCAAAAACCCATAGCATCATAACTCAGTAATTCAGCAACTGTTCCTTTCGTAAATTCGGATTCGACATTAAGTATAATATATCCACGTTGTAACAACTGCACTAGTTGAATGGTGCAGCTGTTATTTTATACTAGCCACACCTTTCTCCTCTCCCTCTCAAAAACTCGTAGCATCATAACTCAATAATGCTGTGACGGTTCCTTTCGTAAACTTGGATTCAATACTACATATAGTATTTCAACATTGTCCCGAATGCACTAGTTAAACGGTCCAGCAATTATTCTATACCAACCGCCCCTTCCTCCTCATCTCTCCAAAACCTCACAGCACTATAATTCAATAATGCGGTGACCAATCCTTTTGTAAACTTGGATTCCACACTATTTGTAGCATATATACACTGTCCTAAAAGTACTAATTAAATGGTGCAGCCATTACCCTATAACAACCCTCTTCCTCCTTGTTCCTCTCAAAAGCCCGCAGCACTATAGTTCACTAACGTCATAACCAATCCTTTTGTAGACTTGAATTTAACACTGTGTATACTATATATATGCTGTCCCCTAAGTATGAGCTGAATGGTTTGGCCATTATGTTATAACACCCACCCCTTCCTCCTCATTTCTCTCAAAAACTCCGAGCACTGTAAATGAATAATGCTATAGTCAATCATTTCATAACCTGGTGTTCTACACTGCATATAGCATGTCTACATCTGCCCAAAGCACTAGGCAAACAGTACAATGGTTCATGTAAAAATACTTGTATGAGTACTTGTGCCTGCAAAAACTGGTACTACACTGCCCATCACAGACAAATGTAGATCACTGACTACAACTGGTTACAGTCAGTTATCACCTGTTATCCATCACACATCAATTTGCATAACCACAACTGACTCTCTCAAGGGGGTGGCGGAACGGGAATTTTTCATATGACGTTGGTATTTTCTTTCATGGCCCTTGGACCCCCCCCCCTCCTGCCATATATGGTATGTTTTCGTCACATGCACATGTTATTCTCCAAATTATTCATCAATAATATTACCTAATATATTTCTAAAAGCTCTGCTGGCAAGTCTTTTGCTATCATTGAACAATGAACATTGATGCTCTGTAAAAACGGAAATTTCCAAGAGTCACGTGACCATTAGGTACAAGTCAACAAAGTCAGGTAAATGTTAAAAAACTGGTCAAAATGTCAGGTCAAAGTCATGTCAGAAAAAATTCTGACATGACTTTGACCTGACATTTTGACCAGTTTTTTAACATTTACCTGACTTTGTTGACTTGCACCGAACTATCACATGACTCTGAGAAATTTCCTGTTTTACAGAGATTGATGTATGTTCTCAACATATCCCACCCCCATCTCTCTCGGTGGATGCCAAGCCTTTCCCAGCAGTGGTGCTCCACTGTCCTTCATGCATCATGATTGTGGGCAGATGCAAACATCAACAAAGCAGTTGATACTTATTAGTCAGGGTTTCTCTCAACAATGCCTCTTCCCTCTTCCCTCCTCCCTCTACCACCACTGGTCCCACATGGATACCATCAAGGGGGTGGCAGGATGGGAATTTGTCATATGACATTGGTTTCTATTTTTCGCGGCTTGCCAGACCCCCCCCCCCTCCCCCCTCCTGCCATATATGGTATGTTTCAATCATGTGCATGTCATCAATCAAACAATGAACATACTATTTCCCATGGACCTGTAGTGTCCGATGTGATGCACCACTTCTCTATCCCATCTCTGGCTTTACTTTTTCTTTTGTGTTCATCACTATAGGATACACCTCCAAACAAATAACAAATTGATGCCCATCCTAATTGCTTACAACTCCTTGGAACAGACTTTTTTTTCTATCATGATACATGAACGGAACCCGAGATTGACATCAACCACAACTGAATATGCCTACTACTAGTATGTCTGCCTCCCACTTTACCTTTATCCACCGTTCCAGCAATGGCTGCCATGTCTGCTTACCTTCATGGGGCCTCACTGTATGTACTGTTTGTCTGTGGAGACTCTCTGTGACATTTGATGAGCATGGTTCACTACAACCAAATCAATAGTAAGACCAAAATGTACTGATTGACTAGCAGGAACTCAGCCAGCATGAGGACCCCTCAAGGATGCGCATGTGGACAGACAGCTGGGATAGGTCGAGGAGGTCGAGTTATCTGTGTGCTTACAAGACCGACCTTGGGAATTTGATGAGCATTGTGCTCAGACGATACAGAGCATTTTGGATATGTGCTCACAGACACTTGTGGGATTGTTAGTGCATGCCTATGGGGGACTGAAAGTGGGAGTACTTATGTACTATGTACTAGCAAGAAAATGCGATGAACTAAATGTACAAAACATTAATGTGGCAGTGAGGTTTGGCTAGGGTCTGAACCTACTGCATATAGGCTGCAAACGAGCATGTGCAGTATCTGGTTACTACTAGTACTAGGGATGTTGAAATATGGCACTATGCTTGGTGCCTGTGCTTGGATTAAGGTATTCAGCACCCAATGATGCCCATCGGCATCATTTTCAGCATGGTCAAAAAAAAAAATTTAGCCTCCAGCAGGACCCCCCCTATCCCCCCCCCCTACATCTGGTCCGGGATTCCTGTTCCGCCACTCCCTTGGATACCATGACTGACACCATGGCAGCAAATGATGAACATGGGCTGCTGGCACACAAAATGGGCCCAAACAATGCTATCATCATTTGGGCCCCAGGTAAGTTTTTTGGTGTTTGTTTCTTGTCTTTTTTGCTTCGACTAACTTATGTTTTCATTCTTACAGATTTTCACTGTGTGATAATGACACAATGATCCCCAAGCAATGGTCAACAGTGACAGGGACAATGATGAGGGAGAGATGACACCCCAGATGACCCACCTGTCACCATCACTGCAATTCCATACTTGGGTGGTGGATTGTGCAGTATGACACCAATGCCAGGAGGACAACATCAGAGGGCAACAACAATGAAATATGGCAATGGAGAAGGTGGCAGAGTCAAGTACAGATGTAAGGGATGGCAAGGATTGGCTTAGAATAAGCCTACCCTAGGGTCCTGTAGCTGACAGTGTTGTAGATACCACCATGGTAATAAAAAAAATTTCAGCCTCTGGTGGTACCCCCCTCCCCCTAGGTCTGGTGTGGTATTCCCATTCCACTACCCCCTTGGACTCTCTGCCAAATTTTGGATAACCGTGACCAAAAAAATAACTGGACTGCAGTTAGGTCTGGTTAGGTCAGCAGTTATTTCTGGTTAGGGTAACTAAACTTTTAAACAAACAAACCATTACAGACTTGTTTACCGACTTTGTTGCAAACCTTTAAGGTAGAAGATGTCCATAACTCACCAATGTCATGTGCTTCTTCCAAATCAGTCAAAAATGCATGAAATGTGTACTGAGCGTAGCACAACAACTGAATAGAAAATGTATTTCCTAAGAAATGTGATAAAAGTCATATTTATGAAGCCCTGATAGTTGATTTTGTGAAAAACATGCCAGAGCTGTGTCAAAGCCACCAGAATATCTTGGGAACCACTTCTCTGATCGCTTAGAGTTGGCAGGAGACCCCTCAGCTTTGGATGGGATCTAGCTCCTCAAATATTTTAGTGATTTTATGTAATTTATATCCTAAGATAGCACAAAATGTGGCTTGAGCCATGGCAACACTAGCCAAGACCTCTGGCATGGATGTCCCCAAGATGTATAAAAAGAGATCTCTGGAAGTAAATTTTGAATATTGGGCATTGTTCCTCTCCCCAAAGCCCCAACAATTTTCCATGGTTGGGCAGAATGGTCATTAAAAGAGAGCAATGCAGAATAAGAGAAATATGCTCCCAGAGATCCCTTTGAATACCTCTCAAGTGTATATATATGGGAGGGTTTGGCACAGAAAGAAGTTCCTGTTGACATTTAACAAAAGTTGTGATGCAATGTGTTATTTGGCGCATTTTTGGAATTTCACATCACCAAACATGTTTTTTGCAAAATCAACTATCAGGGCTTCATAAATATGACTTTTATCACATTTCTTAGGAAATACATTTTCTATTCAGTTGTTGTGCTATGCTCAGTACACATTTCATGCATTTTTGACCGATTTGGAAAAAGTGTAAGGGGACTAGGGGGGTGCCCTGTGTGTTTCTCCTATTTTTTACATTCATTCTATATTTTTCCTCACTTCATTTCCTTCTATTCTTCATTTTCTATGATTTTTCCGGATTTTATTACTAATTTTCCCTTTCTAGCATGTTTGTACATGTTGACACTTTTATATTTAGAGGTGGAGCACCCTTCCAACACCTACCCCTTGGTATGATGTCATTTGGTGGCCTTGATCCGCCTATCTCCACCTTTTCTATTTTTAGGTTATTATTTGATTTTTGTTGTCTTCACATATACTGGGCATCGGCAAAGGGATCCTCAGAGTTTTCTCTTCAGATTTCCCTTTGCTTGGTGTGTCCCCAATCTCTGTATTATGTAGTATAATTTTAACTTTGGATTTCCCTTTGCTAGAGGCTTAGGTTGCCCTTATAGTAGAAAACTCTCCCCTAAGGCCCGAAAATCGCAAACACACTGCCCAAGATAGGCAGGTACAGACTGGACGATGCTTTCCAAAGCTCCACAGAGTCCCTACACACCATTCCAGATAGTCTTGCCTTTACTGTGCCACCATTTTCGCCAAACATGCCCCCTAGTGACATGGACACATCAGAATGCTTCGACGTGCTTGAAAGCGACATTTCTGGAATGCATGCACAAATCAATTCACTTAAATCTACAATCAAAAACTTTGTCAGGACCCTCCAGACTAACCCTATGACCAATATTCCCCCCATCGCGACTCCAAGTGCACCCAACAATGACGTATTGCCAAATGCGCCCACTAAGGAGCGCGCCCAGATCAAACCATCCCCCCCCCCTCTGAATTTAATGGTGCACGTGTGCAGGGATGCACATTTCTTAATTCCTGTGAGTTATACATCAGTCTCCAGTTGCATCAATTCATCAATGAGGCTGCAAAAATTTATTGGGCCTTCACATACATGAAATCTGAACATGCCTATTTCTATGTGGACTGTATCCTGCATCAAACTAAAGAACTCAGTTCTCTACCTTTCTCCACTTGGGGTGACTTTTGAGCTGAGTTCATACACCACTTTTGTCCCCTCAATGAATGACACCGAGCAGTGACACAACTTGAGTCATCCTCTTACCACCAGGCATGTCAATCCATGGATGACTATATTGATGAGTTCAAGGATTTGGTGGACATGGCAGGATATGGGAGTGGGCTACCAGTGGTGGTGAAGTTCTGATGGGGCCTCAACCGAGAAATTCAGGACCAGATTGCACAGATGTTGGAAGGGCGCCCAGTGGATAATGATATCTTTGCTTGGTATAAAGCTGCTTCACTCTGTGATGAGAACCAACTCACAAATGTGGCGTTTAATACTGCATTCTGTGCTCCAACTACCACTCATGTGCCCTACACCTTCAATTGAACCCTTCCCCACCTTAACCCCATTCCTGTTTGTCAAACTCCCACACCAGCCATCAATGTCCCAGTACCAATGGATGTTGATGCAGCCCGCAGCCATGCACATAGGTTAGATCTCTGCTACCATTGTGGGGAACCTGGACACAGGGCTGGAGCGTGTCCCCATCATCAGGATATCTGCATGCTCACCCCCGAGGGGCAAGATGAACTCCTCCAAGACTTGTTGGCACTTGTAGATGTTGAGGAAGCGAAGGATCAGGTTGCAGAGGAGATCAAGTCGGAAGTTGTAGAGGAGCAGGATTTTCCTATTTGCAGCAAGTGAATTGTACACCCTCACTGCCTGTCTATAACCAATTTGAAGTCTTGTCAGTTGAATCTCCAGAGAATGAATCCATTTCTGTGACTGCTCCCCTCTCTGACCCTTCGAAGTTGGCTGAAGACATACCTGCTCTCCCCATCTCTCCTTCTGCTCCATGCCCCAAAATTAAATCATGGGAGCATAAACTGCCACGCAAGTATATTGTTGCATCCACTCCCTCTACACATTCCTTGAACCTAGCAATCGAACTGCAGATGACCGACACTGGGCAGATACTCGGTGTCTCTGCACTCCTGGACTCTGGTGCGACCAGCCTCTTCATCGATGCCCATCTCGCACAACAACATTGCTTAAATACTCACTCACTCTCACGTCCAATACATGTGTATAATGTGGATGGATCCCCAAATGAAGCTGGTGCCATCTGAGAGGTTGTAGATGTGGTTCTCCATTACAAAGATCATAGTGAGCATGCCCTTTTTGCTGTCACTCAATGAGGAAAGCAAAAGGTGATTTTGGGCTATCCATGGTGTTGAGACCATAACCCAGAGGTCGACTGGCATACCGGGGCGGTTACCATGAGCCGATGTCCATCCCACTGTTGGACTTGTTTCACAGAAGCCAGGCAAGAACATCATGGACAGAAGGCGGCAATACAACGTACTCAGAAGTGTCGTGCCAGACCCCTGCCTATACCTGAAGTGGAGTTGGAAGGGGTTCCTGATCTGATGCCAGACTTGGATGATAATGAGGAGGACCCAGAGGAAGTGGAGGAGGGTGATCAGATCTTCTACACTGCGATTTGTTCATCACACAAGGTGTGTGCTACATTGAACATATCCCAATGCCTTGCCAATGCCTTCCACAAAAACAATGCTGCTAAATCCTCTACTAATTCCTTACTCCCTCATCTCCATGAGTTTGAAGACATGTTCTCCAAGGAGTCGTTTGACTCTCTTCCTGCGTGCAAGCCATGGGATCACATGATCAAACTCACCCCTGGTGCAACCCCTTCATCCTGCAAGGTCTATCCTCTCTCTCCTGAAGAACAATGACAGCTTGACCAGTTCATCAATGAGCACCTGGCCTCTGGATGTATACAACCATCAAAGTCACCCATGGCCTCTCCCTTTTTCTTTGTCAAGAAGAAAGATGGCTCACTTCGACTGGTTCAAGACTACAGAAGGCTCAACAACATCACAGTCAAAAATTGCTACCCACTACCCCTCATCTCTGAACTTGTGAACCAGCTCCGTGGAGCCCGATACTTCACCAAGCTTGATGTCTGTTGGGGCTACAATAATGTGAGGATAAAGGAGGGAGATGAGTGGAAGGCAGCCTTTCGTACCAACCGTGGTCTTTTTGAACCACTTGTCATGTTCTTTGGCCTTACTTTTCAGACCATGATGAACAACATCTTCCACAACCTCATCCTCAAAGGCATTGTCTGCATCTATCTCGACAACATCCTCATCTTCACTCGCATGGTTGAAGAGCACCATCACATCACATGCCTTGTCCTGGAATGGCTTTGACGGTACAAACTCTACCTTTGTCAGGACAAATGCAAGTTTGAGAAGACCAAGATTGAGTACCTCAGCCTGATTATCTCAGAGGGTCAAGTGGAGATGGATCCTATCAAGGTGAACAGGGTCACAGCTTGGCTGATGCCCGTGAACAAGAAAGAAGTGCAGTCTTTCCTGGGCTTCATCAATTTCTATCAGTGTTTTATCAAGGATTTCTCACATCATGCATGACCACTGTTCAACTTGACAGGAAAGGAGGCATGGAGGTGGGATAATGCACAACAGGAGGCACTCGAAAGGCTTAAAGAGATGGTCACTTCTGCTCCCATCCTTACCTTTGCTGATGATTTGCATCCTTTTCATGTAGAAGCCGACAGTTCTGACTTTGCAATGGGCGCCATGTTGTCTCAGCAGTCTCCAGAGGACCAGAAGTGGCATCCTGTTGCATTCTACTCCAAAAGCCTTAGTGCTGTAGAGCAAAATTACGAGATGCATGACAAGGAGATGTTGGCGATAATGCATGCACTTGAGGAGTGGCAACACTTCCTTGAGGGTGCCCAACACAAGGTGGAAATTTGGATGGATTACAAGAATCTCGAGTACTTTATGACAGCCAAGAAATTGAACCATCGTCAAGCTCGTTGGTCCCTGTATCTATTAAGATTTGACTTCTCCTTACACCACTGTCTGGGTCACAGCATGGGGAAGACCGATGCCCTCTCCCGACATGCAGACCATGGGGATGGCAGCGATGACAACCAAAACATTGTGTTGTTGCAGCCAGACCTGTTCACCATTCGGGCACTGGAAGGCACCACACCCCAGGGCAAGGAGTGGGACATCCTACATGACATTTGTCATGCAAACTGTAGCGGTTTACATGAGGATGTTGTTGCCTGAGCTGTTAAAGAACTGAGGAAGGGATCCACCCTTTCCTTGTGTGCAGCAGGGTGGGCTGAAAAGGAGGACTTGTTGTATTTCAGGGACCGCATCTACATTCCCAATGACCCAGACCTTTGCTGGTGCATCATATCCCAACACCATGACTCACAGATTGCTGGACATCTTGGATGCTGGAAGACCTTGGAGCTCACCTCACAGAAATATTGGTGGCCACAAATGTCACGGCTCATTGGTCAGTATTGTCCCACTTGTGTCCTTTGCTTATGCACCAAGGTTCCTTGTCACAAGCCCATTGGCAAGCTACACCCTCTTCCTGTTCCAGAGAGTCATTGGGATGTTGTCAGTGTCAACTTTGTGGTGGAATTGCCAGAGTCAAATGGGTTTGATGTGGTGATGTGCACAATTGATTCAGTGGGAAAACATGCTCACTTCATTCCCACTCACACCACTGTCAGTACCCTGGGTGCTGCCCGACTCTACCTCCACCATGTGTGGAAATTACATGGACTTCCTGGTGCTTTCCTCTCGGATCATGGCCCTCAGTTCATGGCAGAGTTTACTTGTGAGCTGTACCGACTCCTGGGGATCAAACTCCTTGCTTCAACCGCTTATCACCCACAAACTGACAGCCAGACTGAGCAAGTCAACCAGGAACTAGAGCAGTACATCCACATCTTCGTCAATGAACACCAGGACAATTGGGACGATCTCCTTCCCTTGGCCAAGTTTGGATACAACAACCATGTCCATGCCTCCACTCAACAGACCCCTTTCCTCTTAGACACTGGACGACATCCACGCATGGGATTTGAACCTCACCAAACTCCCTCACACATTGAGATGGTGAATGAGTTCACAGAACACATGCAGGATAGCTTGGAGGAGGCAAGGGCAGCCTTAGCAAAGGCAAAGGACGACATGGCATGCTTTTACAACCAATGCCATTCTCTGACCCCTCAGTACAAGGTTGGTGATTGAGTTTATCTTGACTCCAGTGACATCTCCACTACACATCCATCCAAGAAACTCACTCATCACTTCTTGGGACCTTTCCCCATTGTCAAGTGTGTTGGAATGCATGCATATTGTCTACACCTCCCAGCCTCCATGTCCAGACTCCACCCCATCTTCCATGTTGTCAAACTGCTTCCAGCTCCCCCAGATCCATTCCCAGGATGCCATTCACATCCACCACCACTGCCTACAGTGATCGAGGGAGAACCCCAATACAAAGTTGAGTCAATCTTGGACAGCTGTTTGCGTCGAGGAAAACTCCAGTATTTGGTGCATTTGGAAGGGTTATGGGTATGAGGAGAACTCATGGGTCAAAGAGTCTGACGTGAATGCCCACTGTATAGCAGAGAATATCATTAGGTATTCAACAAGAAGGCATTCATTGTAGTTTGTAACCAGTCTAGGAAATAGGAGATATAAACATTTCACCACAGAGTCAATAGGAGCTCTAAACATTCAAATACAGAGTTAATAGGAGTCAAAAGAGTTATGATAAGTAGGGGTCCCCTCCCTCTAATTTTTTCTTTTCTTTTTATGTTTCAACAAGAGTATGGTTATGTTGAGATCATTGCTATTTGATGTTCAGCTATATTCAATAAACAATCTATCCATATTTGGGCCCTTTTGGTACTGACAACACAATGACAAACAATACATTTGATGATAAATTACTCTTACCTGTCCTCAAGGCATATTTGGAAATGGTGTAACCTACAGAAACAATGGCATTTAATGGGACTTCCTCTTATTGTTTTTGTACAGGGGCCAAGATAACAGACACCTAAAGTCTGCATCTGAAAACTTAAATGCTGCATGAGTGTTTGTAGCCCTGCCATCATAAATTGGAACTGTTGAATCAAGATGAGCACCCACACAGGACCACTACTGTGCACTCACTTCTCTCCTCATAAGCTCTCAACAAACTGTACATGTCATCCAACTCCCAAGAAAGCAAAGGGGAAGAGACCATCTTCATGTTTGACCAACATTGTCTTTTCAGAGTGCCATAATCTGCAGTAGACATGTCAGAAAATAATCTCAGCAAAGCAAAGCAAAAAGGGAATGAAAAATTTGTATGGAAGATGAGGTAATCCCTGGTACATGATCCTCAATGCAAATCTTGAAGCCCTTCTATCATGACAATGTGGCATCTGTTCATCTTCTGACATATCATCTATACTGTGACTGCTTCCTTTGACACTGGCTCCCTTGGTTTCAGTGGGATTGTTGACATCAGGTGCAATTGGTCCTGATCTAGAAGCTCCAGATTCAGCTATATGAATCCCTGAAGTAGTAATAGTCACTCACACATTGTCTTGCTTATCCCAAGCTGTGTCTGACCCCTCAAAAGGCTCTTCTATTGTGCCCTCATGTGGTATGTTCAGATCCATGATAGATCCAATTGTTATTCCCTGAGCACTAACATGGACACAAAGAGAAATCAGTCTGTGAACCTCAGACAAGTATATCAAAAATACCTGTTTTCTGTGTCTGCCACTCCTCCCTTTGCATTTTGCTTGTAAAATGCAACTAGTCTGTGTACTAATAATGAGAGTAACATATTAAATACAGCAAGTTATTTACTCAGACATAGATGGAAGCTCATCATCTGACACAGCAGCCACAGGGATCTCATCCAATTTGTTAACAAACAAATGTTACAATACATTTAAGCACCTCCAAAAAACAATTTGCTTACCTTTCCACAGAAGATGACCAACTAGATGTTCATAAAATGACAATGTAGATGTACATTATGGAGATAGCTGGGAGAGCTTTGAATTCAGCCAAAGCAGCAGTAATTTACACTGCCCCATATGTTCTGCATGGATCTGTGCAGACTATGTGGACTCTGTGTAGAGTCTGACCATCTGGTGACCAAAATGAAAAATTACACTCCCTTTGGCATGGACTCCACCCCAGTCTGCCCCAGTCTGTGCAGAGTCCACATAAGTCTGCATGGACTCCAACCATGTGGTGACCCAAATGAAGAATCCATTCCCATTTGGCATGAAGTCCATGTTAATCTGCATGGAGTCTGCATTAGTCCGCACAGAGTCCACATAAGTCTGTGCTGAGTCTGCACTTCTTGGCTTTTGTAGCCTTGTTGTTGACTGTTGAGATGGCAATGCTTACAGCCAGCAGGAGTCATCATGTCATTGGTAGCAGTACACAATTAAGATCAAATAAAATTTATTACCTACATCCCTCACATCTAATGTGAGGGATACAATACAATTAACTACATAAAAAACACCCTCCCTCACACCTTGTGCGAGGGGGAGTCCTACAAATATTTATTTACATACATGACTCCCTTGTGGTCTCCCCTCCTCCCCTCAGGTGGGTGTCATTGTCATCTCCCCCCTTGTCTCCCTTTCCTCTCATCTCCCATCTATAAGGGCAACCTAAGCCTCTAGCAAAGGGAAATCCGAAGTTAAAATTATACTACATAATACAGGCATTGGGGGCGCACCTAGCAAAGGGAAATTCGAAGAGAAAACTCTAAGGATCCCCTTGCTGATGCCCAGTATATGTGAAGACGACAAAAATCAAATATAACCTAAAAATAGAAAAAGGCGGAGATAGGCGGATCAAGGCCGCCGAATGACATCATACCAAGGGGTATGTGTCGGAAGGGGTACTCCGCCTCTAAATATAAAAGTGTCAACATATACAAACATGATAGCAAGGGAAAATTAGTAATAAAATCCGGAAAAATCATAGAAAATGAAGAATAGAAGGAAATGAGGTGGGGAAAAATATGGGACAAACATAAAAAATAGGAAAAACACACAGGGCACCCCCTTAGTCCCCTTACATCACCCCCTCTCTAAGATGCATCGCCCCGATGCATTCGAAATCGTATACGACCAAAGTCCGTGACTTGAATGCGACGCGGTGCAGCAGTGTGCCGTCGGTGGAAATCCTTGATTAACCGAGGGGCATTTACGTCAGACTCTTCGACCCATGAGTTCTCCTCATACCCATAACCCTTCCAATGTACCAAATACTGGAGTTTTCCTCGACGCAAACGGCTGTCCAAGATTGACTCGACTTCATATTGGGGTTCTCCCTCGATCACTGTAGGTGGTGGTGGTGGGTGTGAATGGCATCCCGGGAACGGATCTGGGGGAGCTGGAAGCAATTTGACGACATGGAAGACGGGATGGAGTCTGGACATGGAGGCTGGGAGGCGTAGACGATAGGCATGTGTTCCAACGCACTTGACAATGGGGAAAGGTCCCAAGAAGCGATGAGCGAGTTTCTTGGATGGATGTGTAGTGGAGATGTCACTGGAGTCAAGATAAACTCGATCACCAACCTTGTACTGAGGGGTTGGGGAGTGGTGCTGGTTGTAAAATCGCGCCATGTCGTCCTTCGCCTTTGCTAAGGCTGCCCTTGCCTCCTCCAAGCTATCCCTCATGCGTTCTGTGAACTCATTCACTGTCTCGATGTGTGAGGGAGTTTGGCGAGGTTCAAATCCCATGCGTGGATGTCGTCCAGTGTCTAAGAGGAAAGGGGTCTGTTGAGTGGAAGCATGGACATGGTTGTTGTACCCAAACTCGGCCAAAGGAAGGAGATCATCCCAATCGTCCTGGCATTCGTTGACAAAGAGGCGGATGTACTGCTCCAGTTCCTGGTTGACTCGCTCCGTCTGGCCATCAGTTTGTGGGTGATAAGCAGTTGAAGCGAGGAGTTTGATCCCCAGGAGTCGGTACAGCTCACGAGTGAACTCTGCCATGAACTGAGGGCCACGATCCGAGAGGAAGGCACCAGGAAGTCCATGTAACTTCCACACGTGGTGGAGGTAGAGTCGAGCGGCACCTAGGGCACTGACAGTGGTGTGAGTGGGAATGAAGTGAGCGCGTTTTCCCACTGAGTCAACTGTGCACATCACCGCATCAAACCCATTTGACTCTGGCAATTCCACCACAAAGTCGACGCTGACGACATCCCAACGACTCTCTGGAACAGGAAGAGGGTGTAGCTCACCAATAGGCTTGCGACAAGGGACCTTGGTGCGTAAGCAAAGGTCACAAGTGCAACAATACTGACCAATGAGCCGTGACATTTGTGGCCACCAATAGTTCCGTGAGGTGAGCTCCAAGGTCTTCCAGCGTCCAGGGTGGCCAGCAATCTGTGAGTCATGGTGTTGGGATATGATGCGCCGGCGAAGGTCTGGGTCATTGGGAACATAGATGCGATCCCTGAAATACAACAAGTCCTCCTTTTCAGCCCACTCTGCCGCACGTAAGGAAAGGGTCGATCCCTTCCTCAGTTCTTTAACAGCTCGGGCGACAACATCCTCATGTAAACCGCTACGGTTTGCGCGACGAATGTCACGTAGAATGTCCCACTCCTCGCCCTGGGGTACGATGCCTTCCAGTGCCCGAATGGTGAACAGGTCTGGCTGCAACAGCACAATGTTTTGGTTGTCACCGCTGCCATCCCCATGGTCTGCACGTCGGGATAGGGCATCGGTCTTCCCCATGCTGCGACCCAGACGGTGGTGCAAGGAGAAGTCGAATCTAGATAGATACAGGGACCAACGAGCTTGACGACGGTTCAATTTCTTGGCCGTCATGAAGTACTCGAGGTTCTTGTGATCCATCCAAATTTCCACCTTGTGTTGGGCACCCTCGAGGAAGTGTCGCCACTCCTCAAGTGCATGCATTATCGCCAACATCTCCTTGTCATGGATCTCGTAGTTTCTCTCTACAGCACTAAGGCTTTTGGAGTAGAATGCAACAGGATGCCACTTCTGGTCCTCCGGAGACTGCTGAGACAACACAGCGCCCGTCGCAAAGTCAGAACTGTCGGCTTCTACACGAAAAGGACGCGAATCGTCAGCAAAGGTAAGGATCGGAGCGGAAGTGACCATCTCCTTAAGCTTTTCGAATGCCTCCTGTTGTGCATTATCCCACCTCCATGCCTCCTTTCCTGTCAAGTCGAACAGCGGTCGTGCATGATGTGAGAAATCCTTGATAAAACGCCGATAAAAATTGATGAAGCCCAGGAAAGACTGCACCTCCTTCTTGTTCATGGGCGTAGGCCAAGCTGTGACCCCATTTACCTTGATAGGATCCATCTGCACTTGACCCTCCGAGATAATCAGGCCGAGGTACTCGATCTTGGTCCTTTCGAACTCGCATTTGTCCTGACGAAGGTAGAGTTTGTACCGTCGAAGTCGCTCTAGGACGAGGTGCATGATGCGACGGTGCTCTTCAACCGTGCGAGTGAAGATGAGGATGTCGTCGAGATAGATGCAGACAACGCCTTCGAGGATGAGGTCATGGAAGATGTCATTCATCATGGTCTGAAAGGTGGCAGGGCTATTAGTAAGGCCAAAGAACATGACAAGCGGTTCAAAAAGACCACGGTTGGTACGAAAGGCTGCCTTCCACTCATCTCCCTCCTTTATCCTCACATTATTATAACCCCAACGGACATCGAGCTTGGTGAAGTATCGGGCTCCACGGAGCTGGTTTACGAGTTCAGAGATGAGGGGTAGTGGGTAGCGATTTTTGACCGTGATGTTGTTGAGTCTTCTGTAGTCTTGAACCGGTCGAAGTGAGCCATCCTTCTTCTTGACAAAGAAAAAGGGAGAGGCCATGGGTGACTTCGATGGTCGAATACGTCCAGAGGCCAGGTGCTCGTCGATGAACTGGTCAAGCTGCCGTTGTTCCTCCGGAGAGAGAGGATAGACCTTGCAGGATGAAGGGGTTGCGCCGGGGGTGAGTTCAATCGTGTGATCCCATGGCTTACGCGCAGGAAGAGAGTTGAATGACTCCTTGGAGAACACGTCTTCAAACTCATGGAGATGAGGGAGTAAGGAGTTAGTAGAGGATTTAGCAGCGTTGTTTTTGTGGAAGGCCTCGGCGAGGCGTTGGGATATGTTCGATGTGGCACACACCTCATGCGATGAGCGAATCACAGTGTAGAAGATCCGATCACCCTCCTCCACTTCCTCTGGGTCATCATCATCATCCGAGTCCGGCATTAGATCAGGAACCCCTTCCAATTCTACTTCAGGTATAGGCAGGGGTCCAGCATGACACTTCTGAGTTCGTCGTATTGCCGCCTTCTGTCCACGATGTTCTTGCCTGGCTTCTGTGAAACACGTCCGACAGTGGGATGGACATCGGCTCATGGTAACCTCCCCGGTGCGCCAGTCAACCTCTGGGTTATGGTCTCGAAGCCATGGATATCCCAAAATCGCCTTTTGCTTTCCTAATTGAGTGACAGCAAAAAGGGCACGCTCACTATGATCTTTGTAACGGAGAACCAGGTCTGCAACCTCTCGGATGGCACCAGCTTCATTTGGGGATCCATCCACGTTATATACAGGTATCGGACGTGAGAGTGAGCGAGTATTTAGATGATGTTGTTGTACCAGATGGGAATCGATGAAGAGACCAGTCGCACCAGAGTCCAGGAGCGCAGAGACACCGAGTATCTGTCCAGTGTTGGTCGTCTGCAGTTCGATGGCTAGGTTTAAGGAATGTGCAGAGGGAGTGGATGCCACAATATACTTGCGTGGTAGTTTACGCTCCCATGATTTAATTTTGGGACGTGGAGTAGAAGGAGAGATGGGGAGAGCAGGTACGTCTTTAGCCAACTTCGAAGGGTCAGAGAGGGGAGCAGTCACAGAAATGGATTCATTCTCCAGGGATTCAACTGACAAGACTTCAAAGCGGTTATGGACAGGCAGTGAGGGCGTACGATTCACTCGCTGCGAATAGGAAAATCCTGCTCCTCTACAACTTCCAGCTTAACCTCCTCTGCAACTTGATCCTTCGCTTCCTCAACATCTACAAGTGCCAACAGATCTTGCAGGAGTTTGTCTCGTCCCTCGGGGGTGAGCATGCGGATATCCTGACGATGGGGACACGCTCCAGCCCTGTGTCCAGGTTCCCCACAACGGTAGCAGAGATCCAACTTACGTGCACGGCTGCGGGCTGCATCAACATCCATTGGTACTGGGATATTGATGGCTGGTGTGGGAGTTTGACGAGCAGGAATGGGGTTAGGGTGGGGGAGGCTTCGATTGAAGGTGTAGGGTGTATGAGTGGTAGTTGGAGCACGGAATGCAGCATTAAACGCCGCATTTGTGAGTCGGTTCTCGTCACAGAGTGAAGCAGCTTCATACCAAGCAAGGATATCATCGTCCGCTGGGCGCCCTTCCAACATCTGTGCAATCTGGTCCTGAATTTCTCGGTTGAGTCCCCGTCGGAACTTCACCACCACTGGTAACCCACTCCCATACCCTGCCATGTCCACCAAATCCTTGAACTCATCGATATAGTCATCCACGGATCGACGTCCCTGGTGGTAAGTGGATGACTCAAGTCGTGTCACTGCTCGGTGGCGTTCATTGAGGGGGCAGAAGTGGCGTACGAACTCAGCTCGAAAGTCACCCCAAGTGGAGAAAGGTAGAGAACCGAGTTCTTTAGTTTGACGTAGGATACGGTCCACATAGAGATAGGTGCGTTCAGATTTCATGTATGTGAAGGCCCAATAAATTTTTGCAGCCTCATCGACGAATTGATGCGACTGGAGACTAATGTATAACTCACAGGAATTAAGGAATGCACGTCCCTGCGCACGTGCACCATTAAATTCGGCGGGGGGGGACGGTTTGATCTGGGCACGTTCCTTAGTGGACGCGTTTGGCAAAACATCGTTGTTGGGTGCACTTGGAGTCGTGAAGGGGGAACTATTAGTCGTAGGGTTAGCCTGGAGGGTCCTAACGAAGTTTTCAATCGTAGATTTAAGCGAGTCGATTTGCACGCGCATTCCGGAAACGTCGCTTTCAAGCGCGTCGAAGCGTTCTGATGCGTCCATGTCGCTAGGGAGCGCGTTTGGCGAAAATGGCGGCGCAATAAAGGCGAGAGTATCTGGAACGGTGTGTAGGGACTCTGTGGAGCTTTGGGAAGCGTCGTCCAGTCCGTACCTGCCTATTTTGGGCAGCGCGTTCGTGATTTTCGGGCCTTAGGGGAGAGTTTTCTACTATAAGGGCAACCTAAGCCTCTAGCAAAGGGAAATCCGAAGTTAAAATTATACTACATAATACAGGCATTGGGGGCGCACCTAGCAAAGGGAAATCCGAAGAGAAAACTCTAAGGATCCCCTTGCTGATGCCCAGTATATGTGAAGACGACAAAAATCAAATATAACCTAAAAATAGAAAAAGGCGGAGATAGGCGGATCAAGGCCGCCGAATGACATCATACCAAGGGGTATGTGTCGGAAGGGGTACTCCGCCTCTAAATATAAAAGTGTCAACATATACAAACATGATAGCAAGGGAAAATTAGTAATAAAATCCGGAAAAATCATAGAAAATGAAGAATAGAAGGAAATGAGGTGGGGAAAAATATGGGACAAACATAAAAAATAGGAAAAACACACAGGGCACCCCCTTAGTCCCCTTACACCATCCCCCTTGTCATCATTCCACCCCCATGAGCAGTTGCTCGCAAGGCTGGAGGTGGGTGGTGTGTCATTCTGTGGTTGGCATTGGTTTTGTCAGTGTTGTGGGGGTCAGTCCTGGGTGGTGTCTCCTGTTCATTGTCCCCCAATTGTTGTCCCCCTGTTGTCCTCACTGTTCCACCCTTATCCACCCCATGAGCAGGTGCTCATGAGGCTGGGGGCGGGTGGTCATTGTGGCAGCATCATCTCCTCCTTCTGGGTGTTGTTGTGGTCATTCTACCCATGATCCACCCCCCAAGCAGTGGCTCATGGGGCTGGGGGTGGGGTGGTGTGGGCCCTGGTGCTCATTTTCATCTGTTTTGGGGGGGGGTTATGCACCCCCCTTCCTTGTTGTTGTTCCACCCACCCCATGAGCAGTTGCTTGTGAGGCTGGGGGGGCTGGTGTGTCATTGTTGTCTCCTATCCCTGCACCTAGGGAGCTCTTTACACTCCCCCATGTATTCCTGGAGGATTCCTGGTAATCCCTGCCACAGCCATTGTCCACCAAATGGTTCAGTCCTGACTGTTTTTCCTCCAGTAGGATTCCTGGTTAAGTCCTGGTATAATCCTGGTAAATTGGGCTCTTCCTGGTATATTCCCAGCAATTCCCAGGACCAGGAATTTTGGAGGAGAAGGGAGGACCCACCCTTACTATTTATTTATAAAAAAAAATGTTATCAAAGCAAATTGAACCCAAGACCTTGGTATCAGATACTAAAGCAACAACATAACCACTGCACCAAGTAGTCTTGTGAGGTATAGGTACAAGGTACTCTAGGTACTGTTGGCATGGCTGTGTATGACAAAGCACATGGCTGCCAAATCTGCCAGCTCATCACACACCACCAACACCACCACCACCACTGTCGACACCACCTACTCCCTCCTCTCATCTCTGCTCTCCCACTACCACCACTGTGTGGACACCCACCACCACTGTTCCCATGCCCTATCTGCCATCACCACAACCCCCAATGAGCCGACTGAATGGAACGTGGTCCAAATGATGCAATCTGCATCATTTGGGCCCTACATAAGTTTTTTTTTCATTTGCTTTTTGTTTTCATAAACTAACTAAATTATCTTTATTCTTTCAAGGCCCAAAACATACATTTTGACACAGCATGGCCCAAACAACACAATTGTCATTTGGGCCCATGGTAAGTTTTTTTTCTTCTTTTTCATTCATTTCTTGTTCTTCTAAGCTAACTGATTTGTTTCTTGTCTTTCTAGGTTCTGATCTATTGGGCAGCAGCAGACTGAGGGCCCCTGGCAACCCACCCACCCCCCCTCACATGCCACGTCACCTACCCCCATAAGACCCCCCAAAACCAACAACACACCTACCCCACACCTACGAGCAGAGGCTTGTAGGGTGGGTTGTGAGTGTGGGGTGCTGGATGGACGATGATGAGGGATGATGAGGGACAATACACCACCTGCCTCCAGCCCCTTGAGCAACTGCTTGGGGGGTGGATCATGGGTGGAATGGGGCAGATGGAGGGCCAATGATGAGGGCCGATGACCAAATGAGGAGGAGGGAGGAGGAACAAGAGGGGGGGAGACAAGAGGGGGATGAGACAACAACAATGGGGGGAGGGGACAACAACAACAACAATGGGGGGAGGGGACAACAAAGATGATGACAACCAGGGAGGGGGATGACAACAACAACAACAACAACAACAACAACAACAACAATGCCAACGACACACCACCTGCCTCCAGCCCCTTGAGCAACTGCTCAGGGGGTGGACCACAGGTGGAACAGCACTGATGATGATGGCAAAGGGGAAACCATGGCACAGGCAGCAACGAGGAGGGGAGATGACCCCACCAAATGACACAGCACCATGCCTACGAGCCCCTGCTCATAGGGTGGTTTCTGTGTGTGGTATCAGTGAGGGAGGAGGGAGACAACACCCCCAGCACCTGCCCTCCACTACTGTGAGCACTTCCTCACAGGGTGGAATGGGTACTAACAGCTATGTCACCCCTCCATGACAAGGATAGAGAAGTGGCAGGAAGGGAGGGGACCACAGGGAGGCCACGAGGGGGTGGGAGATAGGAGATGACAACCCCCTGCATGTATACACACCCACCATCTTGCTTATGCAGTGAGATGGCATTTTTTTTTACTTAGCACTTGCTCCCTGTACAATAGGGGGGCTTTTGTATGCCTTTCATAGTAATTTCTCAGAATTAAATAGCATTAGTATCAATATAATTTATCTACAGTTAATTGTGTGACCTTTTGAACTGATTGGTTTACCAGGAAGACCAGGACTCCCCCAGGACTCCACCAGGAAGACTAGGACTTCACCAGGAATCCACCAGGAATCCTGGTAATTGTTTACTTGCTTGATTCTTTACAACTTTGCCAGGAAGACCAGGAATCCTGGTAATTCCTACATACATTTTCCAGTCCTACTGGGAATCCACCAGGAATCTGCCAGGAATCCTACCAGTCCACCAGGACTACCAGGATTCCTCTAGGACTATGTGGGGGAGTGTAAAGTTCAGCCCAAATGATGTGATCTGCATTGTTTGGGCCCATGTTGGCTCGTTTGCAGGTGGTGGCATCATTACTAGTAGATTATAACCTAGAAACCTAAAAAAATGAGTTAGTTAGTTTATTAAAACAAAAACAAAACAAAACAAAAACTTATGTAGGGCCCAAACGACATGATCTGCGTCATTTGGGCCTGCATTGGCTTGTTTGTGAGTGGTGGCATCGTTGCCAGTAGATTATAACCTAGAAAGCTAAAAAAAAAGGTTAGTTAGTTTATAAAAACAAAAAGCAAACAAAAAAACCCTTACTTAGGGCCCAAATGATGCAATCTGCATCATTTGGGCCTGTGTTCTGTCCAATCATGTCGTTTGGGCCCATGTTATGTCTGGCAGTTGAGTAGAACCTATAAAACAAATGAAACAAGTTAGTTAGTATGAAAAAACAAGAAGCAAAAAAAAAAAAACATACTTAGGCCCCAAACGGCGCAATCTGCATCATTTGGGCCCACATTCCATCCAGTTGGCTCATTTGAAAGTGGTGGTGATGGTGGCATTGGGCATGGGAATGGTGGTGGTGGGTGCGCATGCAGTGGTGGTGGTAGAGTGGAGAGGAGGAGGAGGCGGCATTGGCAACAGTGGTGGTGGTAGTTGTGAGCTGGCAGTCACATGTCATGTGTCATGTGTATGCATACTTATTAATTATTCTGTTAATGGCTGTGATTAACTACGTACCTTGGTTGGGTAATAAAAGTATTAAATGTATGCCCAAGAATAATTGCTTGGTAGCTCAGTGGTTAAGTGTGCTGTTATGTGTGCAGACCAAGGTTGAGTGTTCAATTCTTGATGTGTGTTGAACTTTTATTTGGGAAAGCATGTGCATTCCAGTTATTCTGGTTAGTCCAGTTATTCCAGTTATTCCAGTTGTGATGAGTCCAGTCAGATTCTGGGGATTCCATCTGTAAATTGGATCCTTATTCCAACCGGAATTGTGCTGCATAGAGAAAACTACATACAAAAAAAATTCCACTGGATTCCAGAAATTCCAGAAATTTCTGCCAGACAAACTGGAATCCAACTGTAATAGGTGGGGGAGTGTAAAGTACTTGAACAACACTTCCCCCAAACCAGAGATGGAACAGAAGAAGGATGTCATAGTCATATAGGTGATCCCATCAGTTGTATCCTTATACATAGAGATAATGAGTTTATTCTGACTTGGCCACTTCCAGCGGAAGGTAGGAAGTCTGCCAATGTTGACACATGATGGGTCCATGGGGCACGAAGAGTGGAACTGCAGATGCAATGGTGCGATGGTACAATTAACTCGCTACTGGTGGCAACAGGTAAATCAATATACATTAGACAATACAGAGGGCAGGGGAGACAGCTTATGGAATTGCAATGGGTTGTGGCACAAGAAATGAGCCATCAGTATTGCAGAACATGGAGAATTTTGCCCAGTTAACTGCAATGAAGGTATGAGACCACTAAGACCTTGGAATGAGGTGAGCCAAAGAATGGGGGTAAGGGTTTGTGAGGATGTTGTAGATGTGCCTTGGCTCAGTTAACTGCAGCCAAGGAGTTGCAATGTGGTGGTCGATGACTAGATGAAATGACAGTCATACAAATTGTGTCACATTCATGACACAGATCCATCCGTGCCACCCAACAATTAGTGACTGTCACAACTTTACTGTCAACTCTCTTCATTCGTGTTAACGCAGTGAATTGTTCCTTTAGCATAGACTCCTTTGCCTAGAACCTCTGTCAGTGCTTGATCTTCCATTTGCCACTTCAGCAAGTTTGTTTGTTAGCATTAACACAATGAACTGTTTGTCTTCTCAGTCTTTCTCTGCACAATACACTCTCTTTTCACAGGTCGCACAACATGGTCTCGATCTTGAGGGTTTGCTCATTCATGTTAACACAACAAAGTTTCCCTGTTCTTGGATGTAAAGATCTGCCTAGTGGAGTGTTTACTCGTTGGTGTTGACTTAATTTGCCCCTCATCCCCTGATCCCTGATATCTGTGGTCTCCATATATTTCAAAATGGCAACTGGTGAGTATTTTTATTTTTGCATTTGTTGACTCCTTCTGATGTACTCTTAGGTGAAAATACCACTGTTTTCCTTCATGATGGCTTCCATGTCCTCAGCTCACCAACAGCCACTGCTTTACCTTTGCCATTTCCACTGTTCATCAACTCACTTCCCAAAGATGTGCAGCCTCATTCAGTTGCAAATATAATGTGGTCTCTTAACGGCTATCCCTACTTTGCATTCATCCCCGACAAGCCAAATTTTGAAGGGCCACTTCTTAAGTCCTTGAAGATAAGTTCTGCCACTGTTGCCCTTGAACCTTCAGCTCATGGTTTTGAGCTCTCAACATCCATTGCCAAATGGTGGTTCATGCTGGAGCGAAAATTGTTGTTAATCACACAGAAACTCCTGGATTGAGCTTCATCATGAAACCCCAATTATAACCACAGTGTTCTTTCCTTCCTTTCACCCTCCAACTTCAGGTACAATGCAGCTCACAGAACTGAGAAGAAAGCTCGAAAGGCCATTTCTGTCTCCAAAGCTGCCTTTGTCATTTTGATGGCACAATGTAGTTTCAGCATTGCCATCAACTGCTCAGAACATGAAATGACTAGTGACTACCCAACCTGGGTCCATTATCTTATCAACCAAGGGGTGCACTGTGACTGGGTCAAGCTGCTCCAGGAGTCATCTGTCGCCAAGTTCCAGGATTTCACCAGGAAGGGTGTCATCATCCATATTGGCCAGTACCAATGGTTGCATTATGTTGGTCAAATGATCCCCTTTGGTATCAAGATTTGGTATTATTGGGGCACATATAACAAGAGCCCTTTGCAACCACTTCAACAGTTTGCTTGGATTCCCCTTCCTCCCTATGAAAAGACCATTTCAGCCATGATCAAAGCAAAGTGCTCTTCATCTGGAAGTCTGCCACAGTCACTGCCACCTTTGTCAACTATGCAAGATAATTCATTTGCCCCAGCTATTAATCAGATAGAGCCAGAAGTTGAGAAGGGTAGTGGGCAAAAGAAAGGTGAATCTTGGATGGCTTTCTTTGAGAGACAGGCTGAACTAAACTTGAAGAAGATGAATAGGGAGACTCTTGCCAACTGTGAACACTGAGAAGCCCAAGAGAGGGCTTACGCCAACCAAGAGCCACCAGGGAAAAAGGGCACCACTGTTTATGAATGGGAGGAGGTTGACAGATTTTGGGTTAGAAAGTACATGGACAGGTGCAATGTGCAGGACATTTGGTATTCATTTTCCAAAGCTCAGTGGCGCTATGATAGCTTTATAATGAATGGGATTTGCAGGCAAATTCTGTCCTGGCCAGAAGTGGTACCACCCTCCATCGTCAGATGAAGAGGACAATGATGAGCTTCCAGTGGCAATATTGATGGTCCTGTCTAGCAGTGCAGGAACACCTTCAAATCCCATGAAAAAACATGGCCTACCTGAGCTATGCCCATCCTCCATTGCAGCATGTACTACAAAACCATTGCCAGAAACCTTTGATGCCAATTGAAATGATCCCCTTCCTTCATCCGCTGTGAGTGCACAGGACATGGTCCTTCTGATGCCAAGTGGTCCTTGTGCAAACAGCAGACTTCCACTGCAATTTCTGACCACCTTCCTATTCCTCCCGACTCCTATGTGCAGCCCATTTGCTCAGATGCCTCCATAGTCCCATCTTCCCTTCCCACAACCTCGGCTTTATATCTTCGTTGATCCCCTGACCCTATTGGCACTGAGAATACTAATACAAATAGTAGAAGCTGTCACCCTCACCCACCTGGTCTTGATGAACCCCCTGCCAAGGGTGCACATCACTCCCTCACTAATTCCCCAAGCTCATGTCCCACACCGATTCCTATACAGTCCCCAAATCCAGATCCAGCCCTGCTTGTATCTGTCAGTGGTGCAGAATATATTCATCAACCTTGCTCAACGACCTCCAATCATGAATCATTTCTCGCAGCTTCCAATGAGAGCCAGTCATGGACTGATGACCTCCTGGATACTCATCGTGATCAATCACCAGAAGTTATGGAAGCTGCAGTTGAAGATCTCAAAACTGTCCTATATTGTCGATGGATACTGCATGGAGGAACACCCATATATGAGTATCTCTCTCAACTTGCCAAAGGAATTGACATGGCTTGAAGTCTGTTGTAAGCTGAGTATTCCAGAGGTGATGAACCTCTCACCCGACATGATTGTCCCAATCAAAGACTTTGTGGTTGCCCTACTCAGATCCAAGCATACTGGTGAACTCATACCAGGAAAATTCTGGGATCTGAGTGCTTCCAACCCTTGCTTTCTAGGTTTTTGGAATGCATTCGTAGACATTGACAAGTGTCTCTTTGGAAATCAAAACTTGTATGTTTTCCACCCTTGGGGTTTGCATCCAAGTAGGGACACAGCATGGGAGCTGGCATTACCAGATGCAGCCTCAGCATTGGAGTGTGTGCAATGTCAACTTGGTCCTCATATGGTATCACTTGCAGAACATTTAGTTGAAAGAGGTGTTCCGTTCTTGACCTTATCAAGAGCCATTGTCAATCCTGTTCTGATAATTTCTCAGGGTGTGCCTCACGATGATATTAGTCTCAGATACTGCCCTACCAGATACACACCTCATTTGGCCGATTATGCTGTCTATTGGGCATCACTGGGAAGCTTTTTGCATCAGCCCCATGCTAGGGTTGCTCTGCTAAAGAGGGGGATCATCTGGCACTTAGCCAGGGAGTTCTTAGATAACGAAGCTGTGCTTATGGGTCCCTCAGAGCATGCCATGCATGGGATACTGGGCATGTTCACTTGCAATGGCACAAAGTTTAGTGATGACCAGCTGACTAAAAGTGAAATGGACTTAATCTCTGGTGTTTACAAGATTTATACAGGTATGGCAAGTTCATGATTTTCTTTCTTATTTGATACATGTACCATTACAGGTTCGAGAGCCCAAACTGCAGATTGCTCATGGTGGCTGAAACAAAGTGTCTGGGAGTTATGTGGCCTCAATGTTGGCTACTGGTCATCTGATTGCAAGATTTGGTTCCAGTCACGTCTTACATCCATATGTCAGGGTGATGCAGTGCTGAAGAGCTCTCAGGAATGGGAAAAATGTCTTGCACTCACCAAGGATGCTCCAAGGCTAGCAAGAGCCATGGCAAAAGTTGCTGATGCATACATTAGTGGTGCTACCTTTTCATAGAGAGTCAGTCATTGGGCAACATGGATAATCATCAGATTGTGAGTGGGTGATGGGTGGGTGATAGGTGGGTGATAGGTGGGCATGTAAGGGGACTAGGGGGGTGCCCTGTGTGTTTCTCCTATTTTTTATGTTCATTCTATATTTTTCCTCACTTCATTTCCTTCTATTCTTCATTTTCTATGATTTTTCCAGATTTTATTACTAATTTTCCCTTTCTATCATGTTTGTACATGTTGACACTTTTATATTTAGAGGCGGAGCACCCCTTCTGACACCTACCCCTTGGTATGATGTCATTCGGTGGCCTTGATCTGCCTATCTCTGCCTTTTCTATTTTTAGGTTATTATTTGATTTTTGTCATCTTCACATATACTGGGCATCGGCAAAGGGATCCTTAGAGTTTTCTCTTCAGATTTCCCTTTGCTAGGTGTGTCCCCAATCCCTGTACTATGTAGTATAATTTTAACTTCGGATTTCCCTTTGCTAGAGGCTTAGATTGCCCTTATAGGGCAATGAATTCAAAAACCCTCCATATCACTAATTCAGAATTGCATTCCAGCCCAGTTAAAAATGTAGATTAATATTTCCTGTATATTTGGTCCCAGAATTGGATAAAATATCAATTGTATCCATTACCATAATTATCAGATTAATATCCAATCTCCGGTATGACACAAAATCTGAATCCAAGTTTTAACAACCATGAATAATATAAACTGTCCCAAGTGAAGAAATTCTCAATCTTGTGTACATGTAATTTGCACATCTCTTTATTTTCCTACTGCTGGCTGTTCTTTTGTTTTCTTTTTTATTTGGATCAGTGGAATCAGATTGAGTATTTTTTATATTTTATACTATTCTGGATTCATATTTACCGTGGACCTGAATATTCTAGAGTGACACATATCTTTTCGATCATAAGAAACGGCAACCTGATTTAAACTCAGATGTACCGGTCCCTATACAATCGACGCTTGCTCATGTACTAGGGATCGGTCACCGGTCTATACTGCAGTTCCCACAGCGAAATCTGGTAATGACTGATGGCTTATCAAAATAGGCCATGCTCATAATGAAGGGACATTGAAGGCCCAAGAGTTGGCAAGGGTGTAGCCCCAGGTATGGTCGGTCTATTCAACTGTACTACAGAAAATGTACACAAAAAAAATTATGGAGATGTAGAGGCAACTGACCGAGTACCTAGTGTGGCTGAGCACCAGTTTGTCACACATCTATGTACCTGCCACTGCAATGGCAGAATTAACAGTTCTCCATGCCGTGCATGATGTCAAGCAAAAGTATCCAACATCTGATACACAGCTGAAATCCTGAATGTCCTCAACCGACTCACCATCAAAGCTGAGCCACTTCATAACATATTACCCTCAACTCCGACTTCATGAGCTCAAATAATGGTCACACGGCTCTATCTATCTTACCACTTCACTCTGGTGGCAGAGTGTAGAGGACAGAGAGACAGGACCTCAATGGTATCCTGATCGCCTCTCATTTGATCTTGTGTCCAACAGTAGGAGAATAAAACCGAAACACTAGAAACCGATTCTTTCTAGATGAGAGAGCGGGTTATTTGGAGAGAAGAACACTGATGATGTACGACGCACGATAAATTTGCCTGGCTGTATAGTGGAGTTGATTGATAAGAAGGATTGCCAGTTCAGAAATCTCCATTTCTTCCGCTGAAACATTGACATTGCGAAAGCACGAAGCAAATGCGGTGCAAGCCGTTGCCTTCTTCAGATCCTTGCAAATGGCACCAAACCAGATATATAGGTCTGTGATAACAGGTAATATTCCGACGATACACTAATTTATGTCGCACGACAAAGTGTGTATTATGTCTGACAACCACAGTTTGTGCACTGTAACCACCATACTAAAATCACGCCAAATCTGTCAGTCAAAGATGATTGGGAGTTGATTCATAATTTTGTCACCGCTGTGACTAACTCAGGATACACCCAAGTAGCAGCCTATTCTTGATCTGGGCTAACAAGGAATCACACCATCTACAAGCCAGTGACATGGTGAAGAACTCTATGGCCGCCTCGCCCAACGAGAATAGTGACCAACATCTCGTGCTGCACCTGGAGTTGCAGATCTTCGGAGATCGGCTGTCACCTCTGAGGTAGTCTTGTACAACTCTTTCCAACCGTAGGAAGCCTGAAGAAGTGAATCCCAGACGCCCGCCTGCTGTTGCTCGATCGGTCCTAGGATATCTGGAGAAATGCCAGCGCACCAAATCTCGTAGATGACAGCAGGATACTCCGTCGTGGGATTGTGGCGGACAACATTGAGAGAAGGGGTCCTTGATGCTAACGCAAAAACAATCTTGATCAAGGGAACAGCAGGGTCACCTGTCGCAAGAATCTCGAGGTCGTAAGGGTCCATCGCATCGAAGAGTTTCTGCTGAGGCTTCTTGGAATAGCTCGGGTCATTCTTAATTTGGTGGAGAACGAGTCCCGCGTTGTCCCGATGCAATTTCGGGCTATCCCTCAGAAAGACATTAATGGCGTCAACCCCTGCTTGATTGTTTGCGCATAAAATTGCTCCTCCCCGACCTTGAAGCAATAAAAGCGAGACAATATCGATGGCTTTGTGCTCGTGGACCTTCACAAAATGGCTGAAATGAAGTTGAGCATTTGGGAAATCCTTCGTGAGCATGCCCAGTGCGTGAATTGACTTTGCATCCACCAACCGCAAAGGGACGGCCTGCTTCCGAAAGGTCTGGCCATATAAGAAGTCGGATAACCTGAACCAACGTCTTCCTTTGATCGGTCGGCAAAATTCATCGGCGGGACCGACAGTTTTATCGCGGGCGAGAATCAACAGCAGGAGTACCAGAAACTCGCCACGGTCCCCTTTCGATATGGAGAAACCTTCCATCACCGACTTCAATGCCCTTGGCGCGTTAAACGACTGTTTCTGCATAACAAAATAGGCGGCCTCTGAGAGAATCGGCTCAGACGTAGACGTCGTCGTCATGGTCTCAAAAGCAGCATCAATTTTGAGGCATACTCGCATGTGTCCTTCCACCTGCTTCCTCTCCTTCTCTTGAGATATGTAGTTGGTCGAGTTGAATTCAATGGGAAACCGTTGGGATAGGCATGCCAACACTTGATCATTAGAGAGCTCCTCAGCGGTATAGTCCGCATTGAGGAGTTTTGCGGCAGCAAACTGAATAATCTCTCGTTTGACAGAAACCGAGCCTTCCTTATATCTGGCTCCGAATCTATCATAACCTCATAAGAAATACCTACAACGAATGATAGGCAAAAGGGATGCGTACAACGGTCGGCCTAGGCTACAGATCTGAGAATCTTCAGTCAACTGCGCTAGATTCCATGAGCCATCTGCGGCTATGATACTAGCAAGGGGGTCAAAGCCAAGATCTGTATAAGGTTGAATGATGACTAATTTTCCCTCAACCACTCTCTTCGAAAGGTCTTCCTCGATAGCGGATGTGAACTGAGAAATTTTGCCAGTTGTTGACATGAAGAGCGAGAACAAAGGAAGGTTATGTAACCGCCGGAGTGCGTGTCGAAGTTCATTGAATATGGACCACTCTTCGCCTGGGCCCTTATGTTGCTGAGTTGTTGTATGAGCCTCATCAAACGCAAGAACAATAAGTGGAGCGTCGTTGCGACGAGGCTCCACCTTCTGCTTTCCTTTGGCCCTAGCTCCGATAGGACTGGGCGACGCAGATTCATCATGTGGCGACTGGAGGAATAGAGAGAGCTCTCGAAATGCAATATACGGAGGGAAGTCCTGACTTCGTGTGGGTGTAGAACCCCGTGGATTATCGGATACTGTCCGCTTGGCGGATGCTTGTAGCTTTGAAGACTTTCCCTGCGTAGCCTAACATTTCAGTCAGTCATAGCGCACTCGAATGTTACGTACCCTTTCGGTTTCTAGCTGTCTTGCCTTTTCAATAACTTGTTCGTAGAAGTGCTCCCGAAATTGGTTATGCCCTGTCATTTTCTGACCCTCAGTCATAGATGATCTGAAACCTCTCGCGAATTCGACGTATTCCAGAGAGAGGTCGTGAGAGCGAAGCCTATCAGTTGTATGCTTGAATAACGCTTCGAGAAAAGCACAAGCGCGATCATAGGCGACATCCTTAGAACCAGCGGTTGTTATATAATCTCGAATGCTGTGGTCTGCAGGAGGATATCCTGAAAGAAGACTCAGCGCGTGGCTGAGTGCCCCGAGCGGAGAACACACATACCTGTAGACGTTGCTTCCCGCAGATTTAAGGGTATGACAAAGTGATTCTTGGCGAGTTCATCTACGGTTCGTGACTTTCCCATGCCTGAAGATTGGACGATGGCAGCATAATGAGCGTACACTCTGTCGTCAGAAGGATTGTAGTGGGTCTCGATGTGCTCCCATAGGCCTCTTGCAGCGTTGCCCCGGAATGGGTATTCCCAAGATTTCATAGTTGCTGAAAGGCAAAGTAAATGAAAGCAGATGTAAATTTTCGTTCTGAATGAACAAACCTGCTACTTGGTCGTCACGAAGACGAGCATAAGCTCTTGTCCCATCAGACTCTACGGCGGGAGTTTCAACCTGGAGTAATGCTACGTGTAACTGCGTTGAAATCTGACGGAGTGAATAATCAGAAGGACTGAACGCACGATGATTCGCAAAACGCTCCCACTCTCCTTTATCGCGAGCTTCAACCCAAATGGAGGCGAGTTCTAGTTGTACCTCGCGTGGTAGCAGATTGATCCGTTCCTCGCCACGCTTGGCGTCCAGCCAAGACTTCTCAAGTGTCGATGCACGAGATGTATCCAGCACTTTCCAGGCAACTTGTTGAAGTGCCAGCGTAAGTGCCCTCGTCGACACGTCTTCCGCATTCAATAGTGCGTAATGGGGGAAGTCTCGAATCCAGTAACGAACCCTTTCATTCAAATCGTTGACTTCTTCTTCTGTTAGCCCTAGCCGAGACTTTTTGTCGAATTCGGAACCAAGAGGAGAGCTGGCAGCACGTTTTCCTGAATTTTGTAACATCGGATAGATCGTGATAAGCAAGGCACGTCCGTAGTAGAATAGCAGTAGATGATGAGAAGTGCGTCTGGAAAACCAAGTACACGCGTAGATAGATTAGAGCAGCGATCGATCAGTGGCGGTTCAAAATGAAGGCGTTGTTGACGCCTGTTTACCAACGTCACTGAACGATCATTCAATGATCGAACTTTTGCCAGACGCAACTTCTCTCACCAGAATGCGACTGGTTTTCCAGCACGTTTCCATCCCATGGTCGTATGGGGTTAATTCTGTTCAAGAAATAATCGCGGCAGTGACCGCAACCACGATCGCGTTTCTGTGGCCGCATTTCACAATATCCACTCCATTATTAAGTATATTACTTAAACGTCAGTTTGGACAACATAGCACATCACATAGACTTGTCAAGACTGAATCAGAAGTCTCGCAATACAATCATCAATGATTTTTTCCTCCTTATGAAAAGGCCTTTTGTCCATCGCACCTCGTGTCTTTACCCAACATTCCACGGTCATTCCCACAAAATTTGTGTGTGCAAGGATGGAAGGGACATCCGAGCAAGGAGTGGCAGTCACATTGGCAGGGTCAAATAGCTGTTTACCCACATATTTCCACCATTGGTTATTATAAGCATCCGAACAGCATTGATGATCCAGACAGATTCATGAATGGTGAAGTGGTGGTGGTACAAAAGCCAGAAGCTTACAAAAATCCTGCAATGCATATTGCATCTTGGCAATCCCCATCATACACTGTAGCCTGATCCTCTCCATACCTGATCTGCAAGGTTAGTCTGTTGCCTGATTGCCTTGTCTTCCTCGTCAGCTGCCTCTATCTACAGATGACACTGGTCAGCTGAAACAACAATTGCATTGAAGTGAATACATACAATATCCATTTGATCTTTTTGAACCTCACAGAAATGTTTCACAATGGTGTTCATCAAGTTTTAACACTGCCAATGAATTGGTACCCAAAACCACTTTCCAAGATTGTTGCCACTGCCTTTCATCCAAATATCACTTCCAATGTTTCCTTGAAGTGCATCAGCATGCAGTGCCTGTGGATCAGCATCTGCTGGAGAAAACACCTCATCTTCCCTGGCTTGCCTGCTGTGTTCATTTATTTCCTTTGAATGAACATCTATGTGGGCATGTGGAAATACATCCACAAGGATGAGGAATAATTCATCAGCAAACCAGTAACACTGATTTTTGAATGGTCTGTACTTCAGCCCACTATTATGGAAGAGGAATGAAACCAAGGTGAGATCAAAGAGCAGCAGTTTCTGAGAACAGGATTCAAAGCTTGCTGTGTGAAGACATTCATCATTCCCCCATCTATTAACTGTCTGAACCTGGTCAAGGGCAACCTGGGAAAGGTGGAGGGAATCTAATGACAAAGTGATGTCAACAACATTTTCAGATGCATTGAAGAGGTCTGCACTTTCTAGCAGTGTTTGCAAGACATCTGGGCACTGGTGTGAGGGGTTTTTTGGTGATGCAGAGGTCATATTCTCCCTTGTGTGCTTGATGTGTACAAATCAGCACTGGGAGCCATCCATGACAGCTGTTATAAGATACTCATGCTGTGAGTGTGCTTTTGATTTGAAATGTTTGATTTCCATGACTGTCAATTTTCTCATGCCATCATGGGAGGTTTATAGATTACCTGATACCATTATCTCCAATCATGGACCACAATTTGCTTCAGCATTTGCACCAGAATTAAACAACATATTGGGGATCCAAACTAAACTATCTATGGCATATCACCCACAAACTGATGGGCAGACAGAGAGGATGAACCAGGAGTTAGAGCAGTACCTATGTATGTTTGTCAACTACCAACAAATTGACTGGCCTGAATGGCTGGGAATTGCTGAATTTTCCCACAGTAACAAATTCCATTCAGCTACTTGGATGTCACCCTTCTTTGCTAATTATGGGTATCATCCCCACATGGGAATAGAACCCTGAAGGGAAATTAAGGTACAATCAGTAGAAGACTTTGTAACTCAGATGCAAAAGGTACAAGAAGAAGCAGAGGCAGTACTGATGAAAGCATGTGATGATATGATTGTAAGGGGACTAGGGAGTACCCTGTGTGTTTCTCCTATTTTCTATATTTGTCCTATATTTTTCCTCACCTCATTTCCTTCTATTCTTCATTTTCTAGGATTTTTCCTTATTTTATTACTAATTGTCCTTTCTATCACATTTGTGCATGTTGACAGTTTTATATATAGAGGCAGAGTACCCTTTCCAACATCTACCCCTTGGTATGATGCCATTTGGCAGCCTTTGATCTGCCTATCTCCACCTTTTCTATTTTTAGATTATTATTTGATTTTTGCAGTCTTCACATATACTGGGCACTGGAAAAGGGGTCCTTAGAGTTTTCTCTTCAGATTTCCCTTTGCTAGGTGCACCTCCAATCCCTGTAATATGTACTATAATTTTAACTTCAGATTTCTCTTTGCTAGAGGCTAAGGTTGCCCTTATAGTAGAAAACTCTCTCCTAAGGCCTGAGATTGTGAACATGCTGCCTGTTAAGAACTGATCCCGAAGTGCACATTGGAATCTGGTTGGATCCTGTGGGTGTCAATAGCAGAAGGTTGTCAGTTCATAGCAGATCTGGCAAAAGGGGAAACAGAAAGGACTTGGCTTCAACTTGTAAGAAGTTACACCCTTCACCTTGTCTGGTGTCCTAATTTCAAGATGAAGGTTTGGAGGTAGGAGTGGGTAGGTGCAGGAAGTGCAGGAAAAGAAGTATGGAGTGACTTGGGTTAAGTTTGGATGAGACCAGAACTTCAGAGGGTGAACTAGAGGTCAAGTCGAATGAAGTTTGGACTCTTAGAGGATGGAGGTAGGAGTAGAACAAATTGGATTGTCAGGTTTAAGTTGGGTCTTTGTCCAGTCTATGTTGATATATGCACTGAGGAATACAAGTCAAAACTAACTAGGCTTAAATACTAAAATATGGAATAAGAGTAGAGCATTTCAGAAACTGTGGCAGTGTCTCAACTGCGTAGATAGATTACCTAGTGGGAGCCACACAGGAGTCTGTAGTTGAATTTGCAAAAGAGATGGCAGCCTTGGGAAGGCAGCCATGGGTGCTGTACAGGGTGGCCTGGTGCACAGCAGTGTGGGCAGTGCAAGGCAGCCAGAAACGAAAATGGAAAGGGAGTCTGTGAATGTCAGATTCGAGGTGTGGAAAAGGGTCAGATGGTTGCAGGTTCCAATTGGGTGAGGAACAATTCTTGACACTGCCCAAGATAGGCAGCTATGGAGTGGACAATGCTTCCAAAAGCTCCATGGACTTCCTACACACCATTCCTGACAGTCCCACCTTCAGTGTGCTGCCATTTTTGCTTAATGCACCCCCTAATGCCATGGATGCATCAGAGCACCTTGATGTGCTTGAAAGTCACATTACTGGAATATGCATGCAAATTGATTCACTCAAATCTACAATCAAAAACTTCACCAGAATCCTTCAGATTAACTCCATGACCAATATTCCCCCCATTGTGACTCCAAGCATGCCCAACAACAATGCACTGCCTAACATGCCCACTAAGGAGCACACCCAGATCAAATTGTCCCCCCCCCCCTGCCAAATTTAATGGCATGCATTTCTTAATTCCTGTGAGTTGTACATCAGTCTCCAGTTGCATCAATTTGTCGATGATGCTGCAAAACTTTATTGGGCCTTCACATACATGAAATCTGAATGCACCTATCTCTATGTGGACCATATTCTGTGCCAAACTAAAGAGCTTGGTTCTCTACCTTTCTCCATTTGGGGTGACTTTTGAGCAAAGTTTGTACACCACTTTTGTCCTCTCAACAAGCAACACTGAGCAGCGACACAGCTTGAGTCATCCTCTTACCATCAGGCATGTCAATCCATGGATGATCATATTGATGAGTTTAAGGACTTGGTGGACATGGGAGGATATGGAAGTGGGCTACCAGTGGTGGTGAAGTTCTGACAGAGCCTCAACCATGAAATTCAGGACCAGATTGCACAGATGTTGGAAAGGCACCTGGCAGACAATGATATCTATGCTTGGTATGAAGCTGCTTCACTCTGTGATGAGAACTGACTCACAAATGTGGCATTTAATGCTGCATTCTGGGCTCCAACTACCACTCATGCACCCTACACCTTCAATTGAACCCTCCCCTAATGTAACCCCATTCCTGTCTGTCAGACTCCAGCACCAGCCATCAATGTCCCAGCACCAATGGATGTTGATGCAGCCCACAGCCACACATGTAAGTTGGATCTCTGCTACAACTGGACACATGGCTAGAGTGTGTCCCCATTGTCAGGATATTCATGTGCTCACCCCTGATGGGCAAGATGAACTGCTCCAGGACCTGTTGGCACTTGTAGATGTCAAGGAAGCAAAGGGTCAGGAGATCAAATCAGAAGCTGTAGAGGAGCAGGATTTTTCTATTTGCAGCAAGTGAATCATATGCTCTCATTGCCTGTCCATAACCACTTTGAAGTTTTGTCAGTTGAATCCCTGGAGAATGAATTTGATTCCATGACTGTTCCCCTCTTTGACTCTTTGAAGTTGGCTGAAGATGTACCTGCTCTTCCTATCTCTCCCTCTGCCCCATGCTGCAAAATTAAATCATGAGAGTGCAAACTACCATGCAAATATATTCTTGCATCCACTCCCTCTACACATTCCTTGAACCTAGCAATTGAACTACAGACTACTGACACTGGACAGATAGATACTTGGTGTCTCTGTGCTCCTGGACTCTGGTGCGACTGGTCTCTTCATTGATGCCCATCTTGCACAACAACATCACCTGAATACTCACTCACTCTTGCATCCAATACCTGTTTATAATGTGGATGGGTCCCCAAATGAAGCTGGTGCCATCCAAGAGGTTGTAGACCTGGTCTTCCATTACAAAGATCATAGTGAGCATGCCCTTTTTGCTGTCACTCAGTTAGGAAAGCAGAAGGTGATCTTGGGCTATCCATGGCTTCAAGACCATAACCCAGAGGTCAACTGGTGTACTGGGGAGGTTACAATGAGCCAGTGTCCATCCCACTGTCACACTTGTTTCACAGAAGCCAGACAAGAATGCCATGGACAAAAGGCCTCAGTATGACATACTCAGAAGTGTCATGCCAGACCCCTGCTGGTGCCTGATGTGTCATTAGAGGGGGTCCTGATCTGATGCCAGACTCAGATGATGATGATGAGGAGCCAAAGGAAATGGAGGAAGGTGATCAGATTTTTTACACTGCGATTCATCTAGCACATGAGGTGTGTGCTACATCAAACATATCCCAATGCCTCACTGAGGCCTTTCACAAAAACAATGCTGCTAAACCCTCTACTGATTCCTTGCTTCCTCATCTCCATGAGTTCAGAGATGTGTTCTCCAAGGAATTGTTTGACTCTCTCCCTGCATGCAAGCCATGGGATCATGAAATTGAACTCACCCCTGGTGCAACCCCTTCATCCTGCAAGGTCTATCCTCTCTCTCCTGAGGAGGAGTGACAGCTTGACCAGCTCATTGACAAACACCTGGCCTCTGGATGTATTCAACCATTGAAGTCACCCATGGCCTCTCCCTTTTTCTTTGTCAAGAAGAAGGATGGCTCACTTTGACTGGTTCAAGATTACAGAAGGCTCAATGATATCACAGTCAAAAATCACTACCCCTCATCTCCAAACTTGTGAACCAGCTCTGTGGAGCCTGATACTTCACCAAGCTTGATGTCCATTGTGGTTACAATAATGTGAGGATAAAGGAGGGAGATGAGTCAAAGGCAGCCTTTCATATCAACTGTGGTCTTTTTGAACTGCTCATCATGTTCTTTGTCCTTACTAATAGTCCTGCCACCTTTCAGACCATGATGAATGGCATCTTCCATGAACTCATCCCTGAGGGTGCTGTTTGTATCTACTTCAATGACATCCTCATCTTCACTTGCATGGTTGAAGAGCACTGTCACATCATGTGCCTTGTCCTGGAATGACTTCAACAGTACAAACTCTACCTTTGTCAGGACAAGTGCAAGTGTGAGAAGACCAAGATCAAGTACCTTGACCAGATTATCTTGGAAGGTCAGGTGGAGATGGATCTTGTCAAGGTGAATGGGGCCACAGCTTGGCCAACACCCATGAACAAGATAGAGGTGCAGTCTTTCCTGGGCTTCATCAATTTCTATTGGCATTTTATCAAGGATTTCTCACATCATGCATGACCACTGTTAAACTTGATGGGCAAGGAGGCATGGAGGTGGGACAATGCACAACAGGAGGTGTTCAAGAAGCTTAAGGAGATGGTCACTTCTGCTCCCATTCTTACCTTTGCTGATGACTCATGCCCTTTTTGTGTAGAGGCTGACAATTCTGACTTTGCAATGGGTGCCATGTTGTCTCAGCAGTCTCTGGAGGACCAGAAGTGGCATCCTGTTGCATTCTATTCCAAAAGCCTTAGTACTGTGGAGCAAAACTATGGGATCCATGACAAGGAGATGTTGGCAATAATGCATGTGCTTGAGGAGTGGCAACACTTCCTTGAGGGTGCCCAACACCAGGTGGAGATTTGGATGGATCACAAGAATCTTGAGTACTTTCTGATGGCCAAGAAATTGAACTGTTGTCAAGCTTGTTGGTCCCTGTATCTATCCAGATTCAACTTCTCCTTGCACCACCATCTGGGTTGCAGCATGGGGAAGACCAATGCCCTCTCCTGATGTGTGGACCATGGGGATGGCAGCAATGACAATCAAGACATTGTGTTGTTGCAGCCAAACCTGTTCACCATCTGGGCATTGGAAGGCATTGCACCCCAGGGTGAGGAGCAGGACATCCTATGTGACATTCATCATGCAAACTGTAGCAGGTTACATGAAAATGTTGTTTCCTGAGCTGTTAAAGAACTGAGGAAGGGATCCACCCTTTTCTTGCATGCAGCAGAGTGGGCTGAAAGTGAGGATTTGTTGTATTTCAAGGATCACATCTATGTCCCCAATGTCCCAGACCTTTGCTGGTGCATCATATCCCAACACCATGACTCACAGATTGCCAGTCATCCTGAACACTGGAAGACCTTGGAGCTCACCTCATGGAATTATTAGTGGCCACAGATGTCACAGCTCATTGGTCAGTATTGTTGTGCTTGTGACCTTTGCTTATTCACCAAATTCCTTGTCACAAACCCATTGGCAAGCTATTCCTGTTCCAGAGAGTCATTGGGATGTTGTCAGTGTTGACTTTGTGGTGGAGTTGCCAGAGTCGAATGGGTTTGATGTGGTGATGTGCACAGTTGATTCAGTGGGGAAACACACTCACTTTATTCCCACTCACATCACTGTCAGTGCCCTGGGTGCCACCTAATTCTATCTCCACCATGTGTGGAAGTTACATGGACTTCCTGGCACTTTCCTTTCTGACCATGGCCCTCAGTTTGTGGCAGAGTTCACTTGCAAGCTGTACTGACTTCTGGGGATCAAACTGTTGTAATATCAAGCCCTCCGTGTGATCCCCGTCATACCTGGTAGTTATTTGTTATTCACTTTCTTGCATCTTTGTTATTCAAGAACTCATATCATTCTTTTGATTACTTACTCCTATCTTCAACACTATGTAAAGCTCGTAGTCGTAGTTCCCCACCTCAGTGATTTACCATTCACTGAGGTGTAAGCCTTACTCATCTTACTTTGTTATACTCTCACTTATCTTGCAGTAGTACTTCGTTATCTCTTCTAGGTACTACTCAATATACTTAGTGATTTACCATTCACTGAGGTTACTTTGTTATCTCTTCTAGTTTCACTTCTGGTCCCCGCATTCTACAGGTTATGGGCCCTGACAACACCTACGACATGACTTCGACAACCAATGCTCAAATTTTGAAGCTCCCAAAACTTCAAAGTGACAGCTCTAACTGGTTGACCTACCAGGAGCGCATCATTAATCATCTCACTTCGAAAGCTCCCGGGTTGAAGAAGCATCTCTTAGGCACTGTGCAAAAACCGGTTGTACTCCAAGAGCGAAACGGATCCTTCTACAAACCTCATAGCCTTGCTCCACTGACCGATGAGGAAGTTGAGAAGCATGAGGAAGAAGAGGAGGCCTACGAGCACAAGCAGGCAACCATTTGAGAGATCATTTATCAAACTGTCGATAAGTCCACATTTCTTCAGGTCAAGAATGAGACAAGTGCAGCCAATGTCTGGAAGAAAGTGATCTCCATCCATGCCAACAAGGGCTCATTGTACGTGACAAACCTCCTCACCCAGCTTCGAACTCTCCGACTCACCAAGAATGGGGACATGCGCAAGCACCTCACGAAGCTGATGGAAATCAGGGAATGGCTTACCGAGATGAATTGTCCAGTCACCAACGAGTCATTCGTATCCTGCATCCGCACTTCACTCTCACTCATTCCAACCTATCGAACCCTCCTTATGACACTCTCCACCACTGCTCATGAATTGGGGAAGAAGCTGACCAGCTCAAATCTCATCTGGCATCTCACAGAAGAAGCAAATTTGATTGCGCTTGAGGACTCTATTAATAAGTCCAACACCGCGATGATGGCAGCTACGTCAAAATCCAAGGATGGAAAGGGTAAGGGAAACCAAAGGAGAAAGCTAAGGTTCATTGCTCGAACTCCAATTGCAATAAGGACAGTCATACAATTGACCAGTGCTTCGTGAAAGGGGGAGGAAAGGAGAAGGAAGCACCCGAGTGGTTCAAGAAACAGGCCGCAAGGAAAGCAGCATCAGTGAGTGCACATGTCGCCGACAATGTTGACAAAGACGAAGACGAAAACTATGCTATGCTCACCTATAGTATCCCTGATGACCCCAGTGCTCTCATTGTCACCTCCAACTTCAAATCAGAAGCCCACACCACCTCTGGAGCCAATGGCATTATTCTTGACAGTGGTGCCAGCTGCCACTTCACTCCTGATCATTCAAAACTCACGAACTACACTGATATTAACCCTGAGCCTATAAGAGCTGCTGATGGACGTACCTTCAGTGTGCTTGGTAAGGGTGATCTCAAGGTTGAGCTACCTAATGGAGATCAGAAATCGACTCCAATAATGCTCAAGAACGTTTACTACTCACCTCACATGGCATTCACCTTAATGTCCATCTCCTGTGTCAACCAGGCTGGATTCTCTCTGTTCATCAAGAACGGATCTTGCATCATTTGTAGCCCAAAATCGAGCATCATTGGTCGTATTCTGCTTGTTCAAGGGCTTTACCATGTCAGTAGCTTGTTCAACCCATCTTCCACACCTTCCACAAACTCTGTGACAAAGCTTATGTCAATCAGTGAACTCCATTGCAAAATGGGGCACATAAATCATGATGACTTATGCAGGATGGTGAAGCAGGGGATGGTTACCAGGATTGAAGTTGATCTTGACTCGAAACCCAAATTCTGCAAAGCCTGCATCAAGGCTAAAGTGGATAGGAAGCCATTTCCAAAGAAAAGCGAGATGGTGTACACAAAGTACAGGGAGAAAGTCATCTCAGACTTGTGGGGACCAGCCAGAGTTGAATCGCTAGGCGGGAAGAAGTATTACTTCCTGTTTAAGGATCTGTATAGCTGTGAGGAGAAAGTTTACTTCTTGAAGGCAAAATCCAATGCATTTACCAACTATAAGAAATATGAGGCTTGGGCATTAGTACAATGCAATGCATGAGTCAAGATATTCAGATCTGACCATGCAGGCGAGCTGACGAGCAAGGAGTTTAACAAACACCTTTAAAATGCTGGAATGGTTTGCCACCTCACTGTCCATGACTGTTACAATTTTGTTATCGTAACCCTGGATGACCAGATGTATGCTGGCAAGGCTGGGTACTTTATTTTTCTCATTCGACTCAACTCACTTCTGATGGGAGATGCTTTGACGCATGGTGACTCCATGCACCCAAACCCACTCCCACACATGCTGTGATATGACAGCCCCCTTGACATGAGGTCCATAACGTTGGACTCTCATGATCGACATGCTGCGCCACAGCATGTCCTTGACATTGGATCCTTGACATTGGATCCGTGACATTGGACGCCTCATGCTAGGCATGAGGCCTATTATCTCTATTCTTACTTGATATGCATCTACCTTTCCAATTGGATGATAGGTAGTCCTAGAATAGTATATAAGCTGTAGCTACACTCTTTGTATTCCTCAGCTTGACCTAATTCAAATAACGGTCTTAGACTCAACCAGAACACTTGACAGCTTAGAAAGCCCCTAGCTGTGATAACATCAAACTCGACAGTTGGAAAGCCTCCAACTGTGATATACAAACCTACGGTCTGCTCAGAAAGCCTCTGAGTACAGATAGCCATGTCAACTTGAGGAAGTACCCAAGTGAAGGCAGGAAGCCCAATATGCTAGGAAAGCCTCCTAGTGCAATACAAGACAGTTGGAAAGCCTCCAACTGTAACATACAGAGCCAAGGCTGAGTTGAGACCTATAGTCTTAACAAAAGGTCAAGCTGATCTACAAACTCCACCTACCTAGGTGCAGACACAACGTCTTTCAGACAAAGCCCAGACAGACCTCCAACCGGAGCATCATCATCAGGAAGAACCCCGTGGTATAGATACCAGGGTTGACTAGTACGATACTCGGAACCAGCACAGAAGTGGTTCTCAAAGAGAACCAGTGACGAAGAACCCCGATACCTCGACGAAGAGGATTTTAGATCCTTCGATAAAGAAGAAACCCCAGAACGAGATCCATTCTCCCTATCCAACAACAACACCAACATGTCTACCGAACCCACCACATCGACCAAGGAGATCAGAATATGAACCCCCTCTGACTTCACAGGGGACAGAACTAGAACTGCAAAGTTCTTACAAGAAGTGAAACTCTATCTGAGAGTGAACCATGGAATCTACGACACCGATGAGAAGAAGATCATCTTTGCGTTGTCCTTCATGAATGGAGGAACTGCTGCACCCTGGGCACAGACTTGGGCAGAAAAGGAAGACCTAGGGACATGGTCAACCTTCAAAGCGATGCTCAAGGCAGCATTCACACCAATTGATGAAGCTGGCAGAGCCAGAACCGAGATGAAGACACTGAAGCAGGGACAGGACCTGGAGGACTACATTGCGCAGTTCTGAATCCTGCAAGAAAAGGCGGGAATCAACGATGATACCACCCTGATAGAACTCTTCATGGATGGGTTAAACCCCAAGCTCCTTGAGAGGATCTTTAACATGGAGACAATCCCCACAGCGCTGGAGGGGATGATCAACACCGCCTCAAAATATGACGGACAGTGGAGGAGAGCAAAGGCCATAACAGGGAGACTGCAGGAAGCTTTGACAAGGAAGCTGCCAAACTCCAAGGCAAAGGAGACCCCACTTGAGATCAACCAGCTCTCCTACCAGGAGAGGATTGAACATATGAAAAAAAGACCGTGCTTTGTGTGCCATCAGACTGGACACAGAGCATCCAAACACAAGAAAGGGGAAAAGAGGACCAAGGACTGGCCATTCCCAAAGAATAAAGGCAAGGAAGCCTACTTGAAGATCCGAGCGATCATGAAAGAACTCAACGAAGAAGAAAAGAAAGGAGCTCTCACTGCAATTGAGGATGAGGGTTTTTAAAGAGGTGGTCTGCCTCGATGCCAGGTACCACCAAACTCTCTGTCTGCTCTGTACTACTAGCCACTTTGAAGAATCAATCTATGCATTTAGATGTCAAAGTGCTAGGAGCAGGCAGAGGGAAAGCCATCAAAACCGAAGCCCTACTCGACTCTGGAGCGGGAGGGATATTCATGAGTCATAAATTTGTGGAGAGCAGCGGATTTGAGCTGCACCCCCTGGAGAAGGTGATCAAGGTCAAAAACGTGGATGGAACCCCAAACAAGAAAGGGGAGATTTCCCACTATGCCAGGGAACTCCTGACAATCAATGGAAGAACCTTCCCAACGACCTTCCTCATTGCAGGACTGGGAAAGGAATCAGTCATCTTGGGCTTGCCGTGGCTCAGGAGAATCAATCCAGTAATCGACTGGAGAATTGGAACCTTCCAATTCAGGACGAATGACAAGACCCATCCTGAATTCTCATATGGAAGAGGAAGAACCCTTATTGGTAGGGTACAGACCAAGAAAACTGATGATGAACACTTGTCATGGCGCCAGAGGGGAACCGAAAAGAAGAAGGACCCCCTAGACATGACAAAAGAAGAGCGACAGGCATGGTGCCAAAAGATCATCACCAAAGGACAAGAAAGGCTTGCCCTCAAGAAGGAGACTGCTGAGGAAGAACGAGCACGATGGAAAAAGGTGGCAACCAGAGAACTGGAGAAACTGGCCACCAAGAAAGAAGAAAGACGACTGGCATTTGCCCGAATAGTCACGAAACAGAGGGAAAAGATTACCCTGAAGAAAGAGAAACTGACGAATGAAGAATGGTGAATGGATTGCTGAAGAATCGTCACCAAGGCAAGATTAATGGGGGGAGCCCTCCATGCTGAACCAAGAAGAAGCAAGATGCCTGTTGAGACAAGAAAGGCGACGATTGAAGAAATAAACAATGAAGAGATCGCAATCACGACTCTTCAGAATGCAGAACCCATTGGGCCGCAAGACAAAGAAGACACTGGGAAGGAAAACCCAGCACAGGCAAACCACGAACAGGCAATGGAACAGGCAATGGAACAACCGAAAGAGACACCCGAACTAAAGATTGAAGACGATGAGCTGCTGGTCGCCTACATCCGAGGAGAACCCATCATTGGAATATTCGAACCAGCTAGGACACCGCTGACAGAGGAGTATGACGAGCCAAGATACAGATATTCTCAGACGATGAAGACAATCTCTCGGATCATAAAGGCAAAAGGATCACCATGATATGCTTATGGACAGAATATCTGGATCAGGGCAAAAACATCGGTCTCACAACACCTGACACACAAGAAGGAAGGAGACCCCGAACAAAAGACCCTTGATGAACTACTCCCCGAACAGTACAGGGAGTACCGACGGATATTCGAAAAGGAAGCATCGGAGAGATTCCCAGAATCAAGACCCTGGGATCATGCGATTGAACTGAAAATGGATTTTACGGCAAAGGATTGCAGGGTTTACCCATTGTCACTGGCAGAACTCGACGAGTTTCTCGATGAAAGCCTACAGAAGGGATACATTCAACCATCGAAATCACCCATGGCATCACCATTCTTCTTCATGGCAAAGAAGGACTCAGATGCGCTATGACCCTGCCAAGATTACAGGTATTTGAACAATGGAACGATCAAGAATACCTACCCGCTGCTGCTGGTAGAAGACCTGTTGGACAAACTGAGAGGGGCAAAATGGTTTACAAAACTGGACATCTGATGGGGATATCACAATGTCAGAATCAAGGATGGAGATCAATGGAAGGCAGCCTTCAAGACAAATTGGGGGCTGTTTGAACCAATGGTGATGTTCTTTGGATTATGCAACTCACTGGCAACCTTCCAGGCAATGATGAACGAGATATTCCATGACATGATCAGAGAGGGATGGCTCATGATTTACATGGACGACATCCTGATATTCTCCAAGGATCAGAACAAACACCAGGAAAGGACAAAGAGGGTACTGCAAAGACTGGCAGAAAACAACTTATACCTGAAGCTGGAGATATGCAAGTTCGATGTCCACGAAGTGGAATTCTTGGGTCTAATCATCCGACCCAATGAAATTGCCATGGACAACACGAAACTGGCAGGTATACAGGATTGGCCTACCCCGACAAATGTAAAGGCAGTCAGATCCTTCCTGGGATTTGGGAATTTCTGCAGGAAATTCATTGGACATTTTGCAGAGGCAAGCAGACCGCTTAATGAACTGTCAAAGAAGAACAAAGCGTTCAACTGGACAACGGAATGTGAACAGGCTTTTCAAACGCTGAAAAGGAAATTTGCAGAAGCCCTGGTACTGCTGATGCCAGACCTGACAAAGCCATTCACAATTGAATCAGACGCCTCAAAACATGCGACAGGAGGAGTGCTGAGACAAAGGGACATGAATGGAGACTGGCACCCATGCGGATACATATTGCATGCGCTAACACCAATGGAACGGAACTACGAGATTTATGACAGGGAGCTGCTAGTGATAATATGATCGCTAGAAACCTGGAGACACTACCTAATGGGTTCAGAACACCCAGTGGTAATCCTGTCAGATCACAAGAACTTGATGTACTTCCGAATGGCACAGAAACTGAACAGATGACAGGCAAGATGGAGCTTATTCCTATCGGAATTTGACTTGCAAATTGTCCATGTGCCTGGATCACAGATGGTACAGAGCAATGCATTATCACAAAGGGCGGATCATGTACCAGAAGAAGACAACAATAATGAAGATGTCATGATGCTGCCAGAAACAGTATTTGTGAAATTCATTGATACCAAAATGCATGATTTACTCGCAGGGAGTATCATGAAAGATGACCTGGTGAAGAGCGCAATCAAGGCGCTAAAGACCAAGGGACTGCCACTGATAAAGTCGGCACTGGAAGATTGGAAGATAGAAGATGGCCTTCTATTCTTCTGAGACAGGTGCTACATCCCAGACAACAGAGAACTATGGAAGAAGCTGGTGCAAAAATACCATGAAGGAGTAACCAGCAGACACTTGGGACAATGGCAGACAATGGAAATGATTAGGAGGGACTACTGGTGGCCAGGAATGATGACATACATCAAGAACTATGTCGCTGGATGTGCCACATGCCAGCAAATGAAGGTCAATACCCACCTGATGACACCCCCACTGCAACCGATCAAATCCAAAGCAACGAGACCATTTGCAATGGTGAGGACAGATTTTATAACCAACTTGCCAGAGTCCAATGGTTATGATGCACTCATGGTCGTGGTAGACCATGGGCTTATGAAGGGGGTAATTTTTATCCCTTGCAGGAAAATGATAGATGCATTGGGAGTGGCCACCCTCTACCTAGACAATGTCTACAAACGATTTGGCCTCCCAGACAAGATCATCTCCAATGTAAGGGGACTAGGGGGGTGCCCTGTGTGTTTTTCCTATTTTTTATGTTCGTCCCATATTTTTCCCCACCTCATTTCCTTCTATTCTTCATTTTCTATGATTTTTCCGGATTTTATTACTAATTTTCCCTTGCTATCATGTTTGTACATGTTGACACTTTTATATTTAGAGGCGGAGTACCCCTTCCGACACATACCCCTTGGTATGATGTCATTCAGCGGCCTTGATCCGCCTATCTCTGCCTTTTTCTATTTTTAGGTTATATTTGATTTTTGTCGTCTTCACATATACTGGGCATCAGCAAGGGGATCCTTAGAGTTTTCTCTTCAGATTTCCCTTTGCTAGGTGCGCCCCCAATCCCTGTATTATGTAGCATAATTTTAACTTCGGATTTCCCTTTGCTAGAGGCTTAGGTTGCCCTTATAGTAGAAAACTCTCCCCTAAGGCCTGAAAATTGCGAACGTGCTGCCCAAGATAGGCAGGTACGGACTGGACGACGCTTCCCAAAGCTCCACAGAGTCCCTACACACCGTTCCAGATACTCTCGCCTTTATTACGCCGCCATTTTCGCCAAACGCGCTCCCTAGCGACATGGACACATCAGAACGCTTCGACGCGCTTGAAAGCGACGTTTCCGGAATGCGCGCGCAAATCGACTCGCTTAAATCTACGATTGAAAACTTCGTTAGGACCCTCCAGGCTAACCCTACAACCAATAGTTCCCCCTTTACGACTCCAAGCGCACCCAACAATGACGTTTTGCCAAACACATCAACTAAGGAACGTGCCCAGATCAAACCATCCCCCCCCACCAAATTTAATGGTGCACATGCACAGGGACGTGCATTCCTTAATTCCTGTGAGTTATACATTAGTCTCCAGTCGCATCAATTCGTCGATGAGGCTGCAAAAATTTATTGGGCCTTCACATACATGAAATCTGAACGTGCCTATCTCTATGTGGACCATATCCTACGTCAAACTAAAGAACTCGGTTCTCTACCTTTCTCCACTTGGGGTGACTTTCGAGCTGAGTTCGTACGCCACTTCTGCCCCCTCAATGAACGCCACCGAGCAGTGACACGACTTGAGTCATCCACTTACCACCAGGGACATTGATCCATGGACGACTATATCAATGAGTTCAAGGATTTGGTGGACATGGCAGGATATGGGAGTGGGTTACCAGTGGTGGTGAAGTTCCGATGGGGGCTCAACCGAGAAATTCAGGACCAGATTGCACAGATGTTGGAAGGGCGCCCAGCAGACGATGATATCCTTGCTTGGTATGAAGCTGCTTCACTCTGTGACGAGAACCGACTCACAAATGCGGCATTTAATGCTGCATTCCGTGCTCCAACTACCACTCATACACCCTACACCTTCAATCGAAGCCTTCCCTGCCCTAACCCCATTCCTGTTCGTCAAACTCCCACACCAGCCGTCAATGTCCCGGTACCAATGGATGTTGATGCAGCCCACAGCCATGCACGTAAGTTGGATCTCTGCTACCATTGTGGGGAACCTGGACACAGGGCTGGAGTGTGTCCCCATCGTCAGGATATCCACATGCTCACCCCCGAGGGACGAGATGAACTCCTGCAAGATTTGTTGGTGCTTGTAGATGTTGAGGAAGCGAAGGATCAAGTTGCAGAGGAGGTTAAGCTGGAAGTTGTAGAGGAGCAGGATTTTCCTATTCACAGCGAGTGAATCGTACACCCTCACTGCCTGTCCATAACCGCTTTGAAGTCTTGTCAGTTGAATCCCCAGAGAATGAATCCATTTCTGTGACTGCTCCCCTCTCTGACCCTTCGAAGTTGGCTAAAGACATACCTGCTCTCCCCATCTCTCCTTCTACTCCACGTCCCAAAATTAAATCATGGGAGCATAAACTACCACGCAAGTATATTGTGGCATCCACTCCCTCTGCACATTCCTTAAACCTAGCCATCGAACTGCAGACAACTGACACTGGACAGATACTCGGTGTCTCTGCGCTCCTGGACTCTGGTGCGACTGGTCTCTTCATCGATTCCCATCTGGTACAACAACATCATCTAAATACTCGCTCACTCTCACGTCCGATACCTGTATATAACGTGGATGGATCCCCAAATGAAGCTGGTGCCATCCGAGAGGTTGCAGACCTGGTTCTCCATTACAAAGATCATAGTGAGCATGCCCTTTTTGCTGTCACTCAATTAGGAAAGCAAAAGGCAATTTTGGGATATCCATGGCTTTGAGACCATAACCCGGAGGTCGACTGGCACACTGGGGAGGTTACCATGAGTCGATGTCCATCCCGCTGTTGGACGTGTTTCACAGAAGCCAGGCAAGAACGTCGTGGACAGAAGGCGGCAATACGACAAACTCAGAAGTGTCATGCTGGACCCCTGCCTATACCTGAAGTGGAATTGGAAGGGGTTCCTGATCTAATGCCGGACTCGGATGATGATGATGAGGACCCAGAGGAAGTGGAGGAGGGTGATCGGATCTTCTACACTGTGATTCGCTCATCGCATGAGGTGTGTGCCACATCGAACATATCCCAACGCCTCGCCGAGGCCTTCCACAAAAACAACGCTGCTAAATCCTCTACTAACTCCTTACTCCCTCATCTCCATGAGTTTGAAGATGTGTTCTCCAAGGAGTCATTCGACTCTCTTCCTGCGCGTAAGCCATGGGATCACGCGATTGAACTCACCCCCGGTGCAACCCCTTCATCCTGCAAGGTCTATCCTCTCTCTCCAGAAGAACAACGGCAGCTTGACCAGTTCATTGACGAGCACCTGGCCTCTGGACGTATTCGACCATCGAAGTCACCCATGGCCTCTCCCTTTTTCTTTGTCAAGAAGAAGGATGGCTCACTTTGACTGGTTCAAGACTACAGAAGACTCAACAACATCACGGTCAAAAATCGCTACCCACTACCCCTCATCTCCGAACTCGTAAACCAGCTCCATGGAGCCTGATACTTCACCAAGCTCGATGTCCGTTGGGGCTATAATAATGTGAGGATAAAGGAGGGAGATGAGTGGAAGGCAGCCTTTCGTACCAACTGTGGTCTTTTTGAACCGCTTGTCATGTTCTTTGGCCTTACTAATAGCCCTGCCACCTTTCAGACCATGATGAACGACATCTTCCATGACCTCATCCTCGAAGGCATTGTCTGCATCTATCTCGACGACATCCTCATCTTCACTCGCATGGTTGAAGAGCACCATCGCATCACGCGCCTCGTCCTAGAGCGACTTTGACGGTACAAACTCTACCTTCGTCAGGACAAATGCGAGTTCGAAAGGACCAAGATCGAGTACCTCGGCCTGATTATCTCGGAGGGTCAAGTGGAGATGGATCCTATGAGGGTAAACGGGGTCACAGCTTGGCCGATGCCCACGACCAAGAAGGAGGTGCAGTCTTTCCTGGGCTTCATCAATTTTTATCGGCGTTTTATCAAGGATTTCTCACATCATGCACAACCGCTGTTCGACTTGACAGGAAAGGAGGCATGGAGGTGGGATAATGCACAACAGGAGGCATTCAAAAAGCTTAAGGAGATGGTCACTTCCGCTCCCCAGCATCTAACAGCGCGATTGAACAGGAAAACCAAACCCATCTCAACGATGCCCATGCAATGATGATTGCTGCAGGCCTACCTCGATTCTTGTGGGCTGAAGCAGTTTGCCATGACATATGGCTGCATAACCATGCACCAACACGTGGACTATCCAAGCTGAAGACTCCTCACAAAGTTGCAACGGGGGAGAAACCGGATTTGTCGCAGCTAATTGAATGGGGCGCGACAGTCTGGGTGAAATGGCTTGATTCAGGGAAATTGGATCCATGAGCTGACAAAGCTCATTTTGTGGGTTATGATGATGAATCGAAAGGTTTTCGTATATATTGGCCTAAGAAACAACTGGTCAGTATCGAAAGGGATGTGTACACTGACAGAAATCGGGCTTTGCAGCCTGATGAAGTGTCAATTGAGGCGGTGGAAGATGTATTTACCAAATCTGACACTTCCCAGACTCCCGACAACTCTGATAACTCATCCACACCCAACAAAAATATCCCCAAGGATCCAGAACCCGAAAGCATCGATAACACAGGTGAAAATCTACCAGCAATGCCCAGTGTTAGTCCAGAAACCTCGCAAACTCCATCCAACACACCTATAGCTCCTCCACATCAAAGAACCATGCAACAAAACTCCCTCGCAGGTCTCACACCAGTTGACAAAGCCCAATATGGTCATGGGAAGTGCAACTGAGTTGCCACCTCACATAGCACCGCCAACATGATTGAAGGCGCTCTGGTTGTTGACGATGACAGACACCTTGAACCAGAGGGAGTAGAGCTCAATATGAGCAAGGAGGAGTGGTTTACAGAGGCGATGGAGTCGACAATGCTAGCAAGCGAGGACAAACCATCACTTGAGGAGGCACTGAAGGGTGCCAAACATGATGATTGGTCAGCAGTGATTGAGGTGGAGCTTTTCCAAATCAAGAAGTTGAATACCTGGGAGCTCATTGTCCTGCTGCCTGGTGTCAACATCATCCCTAGCCGCTACATATTCCATCGTAAGTGCAATTCTGAAGGCCAAGTTGTCCACCACAAAGCTCGACTTGTCACAAAAGGATTCAAGCAACAATTCAGCATTGATTACACTGGAACATTTGCTCCCACCGTTAGAGCCGCATCCCTCCGCATTCTCTTATCTTTTGGAGCACACCACAATTCCGTTATTATTCAAGTGGATGCCAAGAACACTTACCTCAATGCATGTCTCCAAGGTGGTGTTGACCTTTATATGAAACTCCCACCACTTTACAAGCAATACCAGAAACTACCTCTGGAACTCGCTAAGAAACGTGAAGTTGTTTGCAAACTTCTCGTGCCCATGTATGGAACGAAACAAGGTGCTCACGATTGGTACGCAAACGTGAAATGAATTTTATTGATGCTCGGCTACTTGGTTTTGGTTGCAGATGAAGCCATTTTCTACAAATTCAGTAGTGGTAGCAAATACACAATCATTGCTGCTGCCACTGACGATTTCACCATTATCGCCAACTTGACAAACTCATCAAACCTGATCAAGGAGCAGCTCAGTGAGCACTTCGAGATCGTAGATCTTGGTGGCATCAACTGGTTTCTTGGCATTAGCATCACGCACGATATCAAAGCTAAAACTACTTCATTAGGTCAACAGGCTTACATCGAACAAATTCTCATTCGATTTGGTGTCCAGGATGCCCATACTATGGTCACCCCCATGGAGCCTGGTATCGACCTCAGCCTTGACTCACCTGACGTATCTCCTATGGTTCTCACACCCACCGAGAAAACCAAGTACAGAGAAATGATTGGTTGCTTGATGTATGCTACTGTCATGACATGCCCCGACATTGCATTCGCCATCTCGACACTCTCTAAATATCTCAAGTCACCCAGAATGACTCACCTCGCTGCCATCACTCGTGTATTCCGTTATCTTTCTGGCACTAAAGATCTCAAGCTCGTACTTGGAGGAAGTCACTCCAAAATCACGGGCTATTCTGATGCTGACTGGGCTTCTGATATGCATCGCCATTCCATCTCTGGATTCGTTTATTTTCTAGGGATTGGTGCCATCAGCAAGAAGCAACCCATCGTTATGCTTTCCAGCACTGAAGCTGAATATGTTGGGTTAACTCATGCGTCGAAGGACATTTTGTGGATTCATAAATTACTTACAGAATTGTCTTCTATTTTTACTTTTACAGTACCAACTACACTTTTCTGCGACAACCAGGGTGCCATCTGTCTTTCGAAGGATGCCACATTCCATGGACAGACGAAGCATATCAACGTTCATTTTCACTTCATCTGCCAAATGATCACCTCTGGTCACATTGTATTGAACTATTGCTCCACCAACGACATGATTGGCGATATCTTCACCAAATCACTCGCTAGGGTCAAATTCGAGAAATTCTGTGCACTTCTCAGACTCCTCTGATCCCACTTCCATCTCGAGGGGGAGTGTTGTAATATTGAGCCCTCCGTGTGATCCCCATCATACCTGGTAGTTATTTGTTATTCACTTTCTTGCATCTTTGTTATTCAAGAACTCATATCATTCTTTTGATTACTTACTCCTATCTTCAACACTATGTAAAGCTCATAGTTGTAGTTCCCCACCTCAGTGATTTACCATTCACTGAGGTGTAAGTCTTACTCATCTTACTTTGTTATACTCTTACTTATCTTGCAGTAGTACTTTGTTATCTCTTCTAGGTACTACTCAATATACTTAGTGATTTACCATTCACTGAGGTTACTTTGTTATCTCTTCTAGTTTCACTTCTGGTCCCTGCGTTCTACACAAACTCCTTGCTTCAACTGCCTATCACCCACAAACTGATGGCCAGACTGAGTGAGTCAACCAGGAACTGGAGCAGTACATCTGCATCTTTGTCAATGAGCACCAGGACAATTGGGACAATCTCCTCCCCTTGGCTGAGTTTGGATACAACAACCATGTCCATGCTTCCACTCCACAGACCCTTTTCTTCTTAGACACTGCACAGCATCCACACATGGGATTTGAACCTCGCCAAACTTCTTCACACATTGAGATGGTGAATGAGTTCACAGAACACATGAGGGATAGTTTGGAGGAGGCAAAGGCAAAAGGACAACATGGCGCACTTTTACAATCAATGCCATTCTCCAGCCCCTCAGTACAAGGTTGGTGATTGAGTTTATCTTGACTCCAGTGACATCTCCACCACACGTCCATCCAAGAAACTCACCCATCGCTTCCTGGGACCTTTTCCCATTGTCAAGTGTGTTGGAACACATGCCTATCGTTTGCACCCCCCAGCCTATATGTCCAGACTCTACCCAGTCTTCCATGTGATCAAACTTTTTCCAGCTCCCCCAGATCCATTCCCAGGACACCATTCATGTCCACCACCACCACCTATAGTGATCAAGGGAGAACCCCAGTATGAAGTCAAGTCAATCTTGGACAGCCAGTTCCATTGAGGAAAACTCCAGTATTTGGTGCACTGGAAGAGTTATGGGTATGAGGAGAACTCATGGGTCAAGGAGTATGATGTGAATGCCCCTTGGTTAGTCAAGGAATTCTACTGACAGCACACTGCTGCACCATGTGGCATTCAAGTCACTGACTTTGGTCATATATGATTTTGAATGCATTGGGGCAATGCATCTTAGAGAGGGGGTGATGTAAGGGGACTAGGGGGTGCCCCATGTGTTCCTCCTATTTTTTTATGTTTGTCCTATATTTTTCCTCACCTTATTTCCTTCTATTCTTTATTTTCTATAATGTTTCCTTATTTTATTACTAATGTTCTTTTCTATCACATTTGTGCATGTTGACAGTTTTATATTTAGAGGTGGAGTACCTTTCCAACATCTACCACTTGGTGTGATGTCATTTGGCAGCCTTGATCTGCCTATCTCTGCCTTTTCTATTTTTAGATTATTATTTGATTTTTGCAGTCTTCACATAGGCAAAGGGGTCCTTGGAGTTTTCTCTTCGGACTTCCCTTTGCTAGGTGCACCTCCAATCCCTGTAATATGTACTATAATTTTAACTTTGGATTTCCCTTTGCTAGAGGCTAAGGTTGCCCTTATGATGATGCAACACATGGATCATACTCAAGCTCCTGCTCCAGAGTACAATGTTGGTGACTTGGTATGGCTAAGTACCAAGGACCTTAATATTCCATGACCTTCTCAGAAGCTCACAGAGAAACAAGTCAGCCCATATGGGATCTCCAAAGTAGTTTTGCCTAATGCAGTGGTGCTAAAATTACCTTGATCATTCAAGATTGATCCTGAGATTAATATTTCCTGCCTACATACTGTCTGCCCACTGTTCCTGGCCAAAAAAACCACTCCACAAGCTCCAATAACCATAGAAGGTGCTCCAGAGTATGTAGTCAAAGAAATTCTCCTGTCTTCAACAAAACCAATTGGAATTCTTAATAAAGTGGAAGAACTACATTGACAAAAATAATTTGTGGGAACCCAAAGAGAATTGTAAGTGAGCATGTAATGTGATTGCCCAATTCTTTAAACATTATCCAAATGCTCTGCATCACATTGTGAGAATGGTATATGAGGGGATGAAATTCTGGCCTTAGTAAAATTTCACAGAGAGAACAGATACACTATCTTCTTGCCGGGAAGTTGAGGCATAAAGAGGGGGTAATGTTAGGAAACAGCCCCATTACCTAATAAAATTTCATTTTTATTTTATTGTGTCAAATTATACTACATTATGCTAGCATGAGAATTTTATTTCACACATGTCAATATGTATGTGCATGTATGCATGTGTTGGTAGCTACAACATACAATATATGTAATCTAGTATATAAACTTGAATATATGCCTACCCTAGTTGTGTTCTCTTAGGTATTCCACCTACACTTGTGGTGTGAAACACCTTTCTCAACTAACTATCCTATTAATAACCCCTCACATCAAAACCATCAATTTCCCCATCATGCATGCAGATCCTGCCCCCTTCTTGTAGAGAGAACCTGCATGGTCTTAGCTAGCAGATAGTGGGTGTCACCCTAACAGGTATTGCCTTTGAACTCATTGAGAACTCATTACATAAGGGAGATTCATTGTCCAATTGCTTGAAGCTAACCTCTTAGCAACATGCAGATCAAACTGGGTGGTGCATGCTGTGAAGGCTGGCAGCAGCATCCTATGCAATTCCACCACTGTCAACATTCCTGCCACCTCCTCCAACTAACCCACTACCCCTCTGAACCCATTAATGGAGGATGAGAATAACCTCCTGCACCTCCATCTAAGCTGCTTAAAATGCAGAGTCTTCTATGCAGGACATGTCAGCTGGAACTGTACCAACCCCTGCCCTACACTCAAAGACTGCAAGAAAGTTACCACCATGAACACCACCAAAGCAAAGTTGGCATACAAGAAAATCAAAAACAGCACTACCATTGTAGTGGTTGTTTTCAAAGGTGGGGCTTCATTCAAGGATAGCAATAGCTATGGGGAAGATGAGGCTGAATTCATTGATGCAAATGAAGCCAATGAGTACATAACTAATCCTCTCTCCCTCCCCTCTCAGCTCCATTGGACATGCTGCATTGACACTCCTGCCACATGCACACCACCTCCCATTGATGCACTTATTGGCCATGGGTGTGTCCCAGTCTTGATTTCTAGTGAACTTGCCAATATCCTATGCCTCACACCTCACCCACTTTTCAAGCAACTTTTGGTCTCTGGTGCCTTTACAAAAGAAGAAAGAAGTTCAGATCATCCCCTGGTGTTAACTCATTACTGTAGAATAAACCTCCAATCTCCTGACTCCATCTGGAAGTATTGTGCAATCAATGCTGTTATCTGTCCCAAGCTTCACACCAACCTAATATTAGGGCTTGATTTTTCAGTAAGATGTTAAGTTCTGAGCTGGATGAAGGAAGTCATTGGATTTCCAGTCATACCTGGATGATAGAAGTTGCAGAGGGTGGATCAAGTAAGGCAGGGCAGGGTTGACTTGATGTGTCATACCAAGTGGGGGAACAGAAAGGACTCAGTTTCAACTTATATGAAGTTGCACCCTTCTCCTATCAAGTGTCCTAATTTCAAGACAAGGGTAAGGAGGATTGGAGATTTTCTGGAGAGGATGAGCAGAAATTTGAGATAGACTTAAGAGAGTAATTGGAGTTTAATTGGATAGAACTAAGTGGGAGACTTGGTTGATTTACAAACTGCTAATACAAGACAAAAGTAGCTAGCTTAAATACTAAAGGCTGGAGGTGATAGGGGTTTCCAAGGCTGTGATAATTGCAAACTGGCTTCCAAGATAATTAACCTGAAACTGTTTCATTGAATTGGAAATGAGGGAATTTCACCTCTAGGCAGTGCTGCTGATAGGAGGTGGGCTGTGATGCAAGGCAGCCAGGAAGGGGGCAGAATTTGATTGGAAATCTGGTCAAGAGAATTGGTCTTGACATAAGGAATCAGATTGTTGTGGACATGGCTCTTTGTACAGTGGTTGCAAAAAAAAACAAATTACAATTTATTAAATCCACCTGATCCCAAAATCTTCCACTGACAGCAAATCAAATCTCCTAGTGAGAAATGGAAGATGGAAGCTCAAGAGATCAAAACTGGACAGGCTAAAGCACAAAAGTTTCAAACATTAGCACACATGGAGCTAATGGCTCTATTTGATGAGCAACCAGAACATCACACCTGACCTAATCAGCACCATCAAATCTCGAGTCTGACAGCTAGTGAATCCACATTGCAGAAACTGGACAAGGATTTCAAATGGTCATTTCAGGACAGTTTCCCATCAGATATACCCCATGTCAAAGATTTGCCTCATGACATCTTCCACAACATTGAGCTACTACCAAGTGCCCCAATCTCTGTCTCATGGGCATATGCTTGCTGAAGGAAATACCATGCAGGCTGGAAAACCTTAATTGACCAGCATTTTGCAGCAGGGAGAATCTGACCTTCTTTGTCACCTTATGCATTGCCTTCATTTATCATACCAAAACCAGACCCCAATGTGCTTCCTCACTGGGTTAATCACTATTGTCTTTTGAACTGCCTGACTGTGCCAGATCACTACCTGCTGCCTAGGATTGATGACATAGTGGCAGACTGTGTGAAGGGTCAGATATGGGGGAAGATCAATATGACAAATTCCTTTTTCCAAATGCTCATGAACCCAACCATGTTAAGTATACAGCAACCCTGACACCCTTTAAGATCTGGGAGTGAGTTGTGATGCCAATGGGCATGTGCAATTCCCCTGTGACACACCAATGTTGGGTCACACTGGCACTGAAAGACCTCATTGGGAAGGTTTGCCATGTCTATCTTGATGATATCATAATCTGGTCCACCACCCTGGCAGAACACAAGACCAATGTGGCCCTGGTGCTTGAGGTTCTCCAAAAAGTGGAACTCTACTGTTCACTCAAAAAGTCATCACTGTTTGCAACCAAGGTTGATTTCTTAGGCCCCCCCAGTTCAAAGTGTCATGGGAGTTGACTGTAATGTGTGGAAACATTTTCCAAGCTGACTCCATGAAGTGGACCTTTCAATGGTAGAGGTTGATAAGGATGGATCAAGTCAAAAGGGTAAGTGTAGGGACAGAAAGGACTTGGCTTCAACTTATAAGAAGTTACACCCTTCTCCTTGTCAAGTGTCAATGTGTGAAATGAGGTCAGTAAAAGTTTATAATCAAGTTGGCAAAAGCTTGTAAACCAGTCAGTACAAGTTTGCAGTGACTTTGTGCACAAAAATTAGGGATGCGATATAGTGGACACCTACTTTCATGCCTTGCAGTATCCACACACAACACAACCAAACAACTCACACTGCCAACTGTATGAGACATACTAATGGCTCATTCATTCACACACATCATTTTTGTAAGTCTTGCATCATTAAATGGGTAAACAACACATTAATGTTTATATTCACAGGTTAATACTTTGTGGCATTTGGTAAGCATATTGAGCTTAAATGTGAAATCAACCTGATGACCTATTGCAAGTTAAGTAATGACTTTTGTAAGTCATTTTTTAGTCAATATATTTATAGTACTAACTAAGTCAATCATTGGAAGCACATTACTGACTTCAATATGAACCACTACAAACTTGTTCACTGCTTTGTTACAAACCTTTATAGACCTTGGCATAAACTATTACAAGAATGTTATTGACTTTAATACAAGCCATTACAAATTTGTTTACTGACTTTGTTACAAACCTTTACTGAGCTTGGTGTAAACTATTACAAACATGTTATTGACTTCAATACAAATAGTGTTTAAAAGTCTGGTTAAGTCCAGTTATTTGCTCTTGCATGGTATAACTGCAACCATAACTGGTCTGTAACCACACTGTTCAGTAAAAAACAACAGTATGTCCGTTCAGCAGATTTCTGCAAAACAATGATAGATCCGTCAGTAGCGGATTGGGCCCACATCAGGAAAGACTCGTGTGGGCCCAGGGTGTGATGCATCCATGTGGGCCCAGTATACAGCTTCACTGAAGAATTCTCAGTGGCAGCAACATCTGAATCATGGCGCCGGCTAGCATGGTCATCATTATTGGCCCACCACTGGTTTTCTTATAGACATCAGCCTATACGGACATATCGTTGGTGCTTGTTCCCGGTGCCGATGATAATTTTGTCCATTGATTACTTAATCATCCAAACATTCTGTATCTACAACTGCATTGAAGTTATGCTATCCCACTATACAAACCTCGAATCTGTGCCTCACTGGCCATATAAACCTGACCCTGTTACTGCTGGTGAATTTGCTACTGCATTGAATCAAATAGAAGTCAAGCATCAGAGGAACACCAATTTCCTAGAGAACCCTCACCCTACAGTCAAACCTACTGAGTTCCATGAGCAGGCCATCGCTGCTCAACAGGTAGCTCATGATCTCAGCATTTGAGAGAGTACTATGGGACTACTACCAGCACAGAATGATCTAGCACATGGGCAGGAAGTGCTGTTGTATGGAACATCATGTCTCCATGCTGCAATCACTGCATGGATCCTTGTGGTAGATAACAATGAAGACTATGAAGAGTCATGGTTGGGGTGGGTGTCTGGCCTATTTTTTGAGACTGTAAGTGAACATATTGTGATTGCCAATTATCTGATCACCAATACCAACTTAGAAGGAATTCTTGATGGCCACTGGAATTTATGCCTCTATGGGTGGCAGTGCTCCATACACTCCCCCGCTTGTCATGGAAACCATAAAGATGGTACAGGATGGGACTTTGTGGTGCTCGGAATACAATGATCCTGAGGGCAAAGATTTTCTGGAACTAGAATACATTCCAGCGATACAAAGGTACTTGAAGGTTGATGCTGATGACCCCACCCATATTGTCAATAGCTATATCAATTCTTGGTGGAGTAAACAGAATGATCTGGAGAACTACGACTCATACCCATTTGCTCCACATGACTTCCTGGTGGTTCATCAGCCACAGGTGAGTAACATGTTGTTGTCCTTTAATTTATCTTAAGTTTCATCAGATCCAGTTCACCTGGCAAGACCTACGGCCGGTCCCATATGCCACTGGTGACCTGGCTGAAATACAATTAATGATGAAGATCTTCGATGCCCTGCATTCAACATGGAAAAGGATGACTGAGACAGTCCAAGAAAATGATGCCCAACTTCAGAAGGACAGGAAATTGTTGGCTTACTGGGAGGATGTGCGGAATCAGGTTAGGGAGCACCTTGACACTTAACAAGTCGTCTATGTAGGAAAAGATAAACATTGTAGTGACTGGCGCCGGTAGTGACAAAGTCACTTGTGGTAAAAAGCATCCAAGTCAAGAGCAAAGCGAATGACCGGTGCAGAATATATGCTAAAACAGTACATTGGAGTGACGGGCACCGGAGAAGACAACATTGCGCCAATCATTCCCATAGCTCTTAGACTTGTACACTAATCGCCACCGGTGGTCACTGATAATGAAAAGCAATGAAATGCTGTAAAAGTAAGAAACTATTGACCAATGGGTATCACAAACAGCGCCGGTGTAATTTTCCATTGGAAACATCGACAGTAGCTTTGTGAGTATGACCTAGGTAACATGTTAGTATGCTGTGTAGAACAGTCCCATAGTAACCTCTACATGGTACCATTGTCATTTACATCACCATGTTGCCATGTTTCCTCACTGCCTACAGTGCCTATATAATCCTGGAGATGCTTGTTCATAATTTTACATCGCTCTACAAACCATCATGCCTAGAGGACACACTCGCACCATCATTGGAAGAATCACCCAGATGACTGTCGTTCACTCCCAGACATCACGGGGACCCAGGGATCACCTTGTACCAGTTCAGCAAAGTCCTCAGTCAACTCCAAGGCATAAGAAGGCAAAGAGAAGTGCACCAGTGACAGGATCGGCGACCACATCCAACACCAATATAACATCTCTGATGTCTGATGAACCAATTGAGCATCATGCTCTAAATTTCATTGCAGATCTTGATCCCCCCTCTTCAAAGGTGACTTATTATGGCTACCACATTTACTATGCTAATATTACCCTCAGACACCTCAAGATTACATCGAAGAATGGTTGCCTAAAAAGGCCATGTATTTGGAAGCACTACTATCCAATGAAGTACCTGATTGCATGAAATGCAATTTGTGTGGGGATGATGCTGCTACCTGGCGATGCCGAGACTGTCTTTTCAATCCCATGTCTCTGGATAACCAGGGACAAAGTGAGCAACATGCATCCAGGGCAAAGATTTGCCCAGAACATGGTTTTGGATCCACAAGGGACTCGATGCCCACTGTGGAATCCGAGAAGATCACCAACTTTTTGCATCCCTAGCTGCAGGCAGCAGAGACGCCCAGTTGGAGAGCAAAAAGTTTGACTTCCAGGGGGGTTCTCCTGCTGCCATGATAACCATGCTTCTAACCCATTTCACCGCATCGACCACTGGACAGGTTCCTATTTTGAACCAGCTTGGTTGTTCCAAGTCAGGTTAGTTTTACATCTTGGTCACAATGGTGCATCCTGCCCAAGTTACTTTCACCCATCGGCGCCAGATGTGGTTGGACAAGAGGCCGACAATTATGAAGATGATTTGGATAATGCAACAGAAGGTGATGGAACCAACAACATTGTCAAGGAGATGAAAAGGTTTACCAGTGTTTATGACCTTGGTCCCCCAACTTTCCCAACGCTGATGGATTGTCACAAATTGACAGTAATTGATGTTTCCAGTGTACATTGTATGTGGGTCAAGTGGTGTAATTGCCCTAATTCCCGTCAAGAGCAGGAAAATCACTTGTTGCAATCGGGGCTTTTCCCGGTCAGCTACAAAAATATCAAGACCACATTCACATTTAAAGTCCTCGATGATGTGCAATTGTCCAATCTGGAATGTAAATCTTCAGCCTATCAATACTACCAGAAGCTCTGGTGCATGACTTCACCCTTATTTCCTAGTGCTGTGGCAGTATGATTGATATACTACAGTTGTCAATATCTCTGACATTGGTACTTGAGGATTGATACAGGGAGCTTCTCAGGGCAAGCCGGCTATGGTGAATGTTGAAACATTTGAAGCCGAGAGGCCGCTGGGGAGAATCACAGTCCAGTGCCGGTGGCTCATCAGCGGCTGCAATGCATGGTGCAACTGACATCCCAACATTTTGTGCTGCATGTCCTCAGCCTGGTGTCAATCTGCTGGAAAATTGGACCAAGGATCCTGACCAGTAAGTCAAATCGCATGAATTGGAATGTATTTAATGTAATCTTGCCTCAGAATGGCATACACTTGGACTTTTGTCATGGATGGAAACTTCACCGCTGTTCATCAGAAGCATGAAAATGCTCACCGTGATATTAAGCTCAGTCATGATGATTTTTTCATGACCGAGCTGAATCACTACAAAGCACACCTCACCGTTGCTAAGGAAGTCACAGAGGTAAGATATTTGAAAGACTTTCAGCGTATTTACTAACTCCAAATTAGAAACCGACCTGCAATGAGCATCATGCTGTAAATGACTGCTTCATCAAATACAAGGGTCTTGATGTAACTGGTGTCAGTGCAACTGCTTGTGGCCATCATGGTTGCTTCTGCCCCAGTGTGGTGGTTGACTTCCAAAAAGGGGAACAGTGAGATAACTTCACATTTTGAGAGACATTGTGTAATGTTTTCTAGACAAGCAAACATGGACTATTCTTTATCTGAAGCCTTGAAAAACACTAATATCACCAGACTCAAGAAAATCATTTTGATTTATGATATAATGTGCCAGTATTGGAAGAGGCTCAGACTTTGGATGGAGGAGAGTCAGTATATCCAGCTACCACTCGGCATTGCCATTCTGCATGGTATTGGTCTTTTCCATGTCGGTAGCCACGTCTGGCAATGTTTCTCACGCTTTTCACCGAGTTTCATTCCCAGCACCGGACAAGTGGATGGAGAAATCCTTGAATCATTGTGGTCAGTGTTGAATGAAATCTCACCTAGTACCCAAAATGCTACCATTTCTGGACGGATTGAAACCTTGGATGATCATATGGGGGATTCCAACTTCAAAAAAATGCAGGACATAGGTGAATACATGTTTGTACCTTGTGCCAGATTGACTTGGAACAAGATGTAGTGGTTACCACTGCCTGCCGATTCAGAGCTGCTGTGGCAGGTGAGGAGGAAAGTCAGGTGGACCTATTGCAGTACACAGCAAACTCAGACCCTGAGGAGATTGCAACCTGGAAAGAATTGGAAAAACACTTGCAGGCAACACGTCTAACCGATCCAGAAGCAATGGACATCTATGATATAAACCCTGGTCAGGTAGTGGTCACACGAAGCGACCTTCAAATGAACCTTCTAGAGGATGAAGATGAAACCAGTGATGGAAAGTGTGAAGCCACCTGGGTTGCTCTTGGCCTCAAACTTGAGGAAGCCCAGTGCATATCCAGCCATTGCAAAATATTCCTATGCTAACTAGTATCAGACTGGCTCTTTGGAGTTTATACGTCAACAGCGTTCAGTATTGTCCAAGGCCGATAAGCTGAAGATTGCAACAAAACAGCAAAACCTTGATACCAGAGTGGATTCCTTCATTACTAAATCAGAACAATTTGTGAACAATGACACATTGGATACACTGCAAAAGCTTAATGACTCGCCACCAAGACCAGTACTCCCATCACAAGCTCCCGATTACCAGACTAACTTGGATGACAATGATCAAAGCAACCCATTTATTACAAGGCCCCAGGTAACAGCAGTCCATACTGCTGAAACATGCCCATTACCTCTTCCCTCTACATTTGGCTTTCCACAAATTACTCAGCTTGGTTTGGATTCCATCGCCGAGAAAGAGTTGAGATTGAGGGAAGGACAAGCAAACGATGAGCTCCAGGGTGTTAGAATGGCCCTTGGTGAGAAATCTTTCTTATTCAGAAAGAATTTACATCTTGCCACCTCCAGGAACAAAAAGGGAAGGGCTTGGTCAAAGGTGCATGCTATTAGCTGCCAGGTTCAAGCACATTGTCAGGTATACAATGTTACGAGGGCTGCAATGGTATCATTGGGATGTTCACCTGAGATGCAGTCCAAGTATCAGGTATTGTGCCAGGACGAACTCAAGATTTCAACTGCCGCAGTGAGGGGTGGTACCGGCAATGCTGAGGGTGGAAGCCGGAGACAGGATGAACCATTGCTATGGTTTTGGACCATTAATGTCCAAGCCGATGTCGAGGCAAGCGAAATGATGAAAGAATGTAAGTACACCTCAATTCACTTTAATGAGTGACTTCACTATTATTTAGTCTACAGGGTGCACTGGTTACGGGCAAATGTCAAACATGATAGATGGTTGGAGGAGTTATCAATTACTAGTCATGAAATGGCTTGGATCCCATGCTATTTTCTTCACAGAGCAGAGGTCTGGGTTAACTGCTTGGAAACTCAGACCTTGCCGGGAGCTGTGGCATATACCAAACATCAGGCGGCAAACTGGAAAAGGATGGCCACTTCCTCTGTGCGTATTTTCAAAGCCATACATCCACAGGTAGGAAATGTCTGGGGTTTTGAGTAGCCAGGTAATTGGAAGGATGCCATGTTTGGCAGCCTACACTAGACTTATGTTTATGGGAAAGACAGGATCAAATTATCTTTGTTGGATGGAAGTAGGAACCATCAGTTACTGTTAAGAACTGATCCTAGGGGCCGCTTTGGAATCCATCTGGACACTGCGGGTGATGATAGCAGGAGATTGTCGAGTTGATGCAGATTCTGCGGGAGGGGGAACAGAAAGGACTTGGCTTCAGCTTGTAAGAAGCTGTGCCCTTCACCTCATCTGGTGTCCTAATTTCAAGTCAAGGGTTTAGAGGTAGGAGCGGAATAGTGCAGGTAGACACGGGGAGGAGTATGGAGGGACTTAGGTTGAGTTCAGATGAGACTAGAACTTCAGAGGGAGACTAGAGGTTGAGTCGAATGTAGTTCAGACTCTTAGAGGACAGGGGTTGGAGTAGGAGGAGGTTTTAGATTGGCAGGGTAAGTCGAGTCTATATCTATGCTTGGTATGAGGCTGCTTCACTCTGTGATGAGAACTGACTCACCAATGCAGCATTTAATGCTGCATTCTGTGCTCCAACTACCACTCATGCACCTACACCTTCAATCAAACCCTCCCCTGCCCTAACCCCATTCCTGTCCACCAGACTCTGAGTGGGATGACAATGTCTGAATAGCTGTTAATGAAGCGGCAGTAAAAGTTGCAAAAGCCTAAGAAAGATTGAATGTCCTTAACTTTCCTAGGCCCGGGCCAGTCAAGCATGGTTTTGACTTTATCCTTGGACATCCGCAGTCCATCCAGTGAAAGGATGAAACCTAAATATTCGATGGTGTCTTTGTGGAACTCACATATCTGTGGAGAGGCGTAAAGTCCATTTTTCCAGAGACGGCGGAGGACTTCTTTGACGTGAGCCCTGTGCTGGGACTTGTCATTGGAATAGGTTAGGATGTCGTCGAGGTATACAATGACACAAACATCCAGCATGTTGCTGAAGATGTCATTCATAAACTGCTGGAAAGCTGCGGGTGCATTAGTGAGCCCAAAGGGGACCAACAACCACTCGAAGGATCCGTAGCGGGTGCGGAAAGTAGTTTTCCACTCATCACCATCAGCAATGCGGACTAGGTGATAAGCGTGCCGCAAGTCTATTTTGGTGAACAAGCGGGCTTTGCAGGGAGAGTCAAGTAGGTTGGAAATGAGAGGAAGTGGGTAGCAGTCTTTCTTTGTAAGACAGTTAAGTCCTCAGTAGTCAACACAAAGTTGGAGACTACCATCCTTCTTCTTGACGAAGAGAATAGGGGCACCATGTGGCGACTTGGATGGGCAGATGAAACCTGAGCAGACGTTTTCATCAATAAAGACTTGTAAGGCTTCTAATTCAGAGGGGGAGAGAGAATACATTCGGCCCAGAGGCAGAGGAGTATTGTCTTCTGTTTCTATCTTGAGGTTGTGGAGGAAGGGTGTCTGCCTTATTCTTATTAAAGACGTCGGCAAATTCATGATATTCGTTGGGAATGTCAGATAAATCCGGCGGGGGTGAAGATTGGGTAGAGCGGGCGGATAGCCCTTCTGGAGCGAAGGTCATCTGGAAAGCTACTGCCCCAGGGAGTTTGCTGGCATGCGCATAAGCAGCAGCATTGATGAAAGAGATGTCAGGAGGTGTAGACTTAGGAGGAATGGGGGTTTCAGAAAATGCAGAAGAGTTGAGGATTTCTACTGGAAGATTCAGGGACAAAGGTGACATCAGGGGTGCTGGACCTCTATGATCTGCAGAGCGGAAAGCGAGTTGGCTTGAAGACCAGTCAATCAACAGATTGTATTGCTTCAGCCAGTTATGACCGAGTACGGTGGAACAGGAAGAGTCGAGCGAGGTTACATAAAATGACAAATTGAATACTTCACTGGCAGGGAAGGTGACCGGAAGTTTGACGACCTGAGTTATGGTGGAGTTGCAAGTTCCATCAAAGAGTTGTAAACCAATCGGGTTAATGGATTCCGTGCTGAGTTGGTTATTCAACATGAAAGAGGAGTCAAGGAAGCAGTGGGAGGAGCCAGAGTTGATAAGGGTTCAGAAAGGGGTGGAAGATTCGGAAAAGGTTAAAAGAATGGTTAAGGAGTCAGGGTTGGAAAGAGCGGATGCATTGAGACGAACGTAGGCAGCCAAGTGGGTAAGGTCAACGCAACCCCCAGCCCTAATGGCTGTATCCTGAGGGTTGTGGACTATTTTTCCAAGTCCACAGAATCGGGAACCACAGCGGATGCACAGGCTTTTGCGGCTTTAGATTTCGGGCAGTTTCCTGCTACGTGCCCTTCCTCACCGCAGTGGAGACAAAGTCATTCTCTCATGCGATGTTCTTGTTCCTCCCCAGTAAGCTTGCCGTTCTTCCCCAACTTATCAGAGATGGATGACTTGGGCTTGTCCCAGGAAGTGTTCTTTGTCGTGGAAGGCTGCTGATTGGAGATGTTACCGCAGGTGGAGTTTGAAGATGCTTGGTTTGTCGACAGGGAAGGGCTTTTTGAAGAGTCCTTCCAACTAGAGTTAGTGATGTTACTGGAATTCTTTGTTTCAAAACAGGATTCGTCTTCTTGCATCCAGTAGATGTCATCGCTGTCCTGCACTTTCAAGCGCAGTTCTGTGAGAGTATTGGGTTTACCACCCCGGAGAACTTCTATGTGAAGCTGGAGTGGAAGACCATGGAAATAGTGGTCACGAAGGGCTGCTTCATTCCAGTTGACCCTAGAAGCTAATTCCCAGAAGTCAACATTATATTTCGTGATATGACCACCTTTCTTCATTGCTAAATCAGAGAGAGCTTTTTCTGCATCTCTGACTGGGTCGTGCAGACTGAAGTTGCTTTCCAGCTCGGCCAGGAAAGCTTCATAGTCCCACATCCAGTGTGCAGAATCTGTCGGGTCATTCAGACCAGGCTCAAACCAACTGAGAGCTGATCCCTTAAGATAAGAAAGGATGAATATGATCTTTTTCTCATCAGAGGAAAATACATGCAGACGGTTGTGGAAATGAAGATTGCAGGAGACTAAGAAGTCTCTAAGTTTCTTCAGATTGGCACTGTCAAAAGTGTCGGGCTTGCGAACTTTAATTTTTTCGGTCTTGAGTGTGTTATTCTGATGAAGGGTGTGGATACTCTCCGAGAGGTTGTAAAGGACATCTATGAACCTATCCCCTGGGTCAGGGTTTTCCCCCACAGGAGGTTGATCCTCAGGATCATTGGGATCAGGGTCACCCCCAGGGCTGTCAGGACCACTAGAGTCGTTGGGTCTGCCGGGGGGTCCGTCCTCTAGACCAGGATCTTCCAACCCAAAGGGTTCAGGCTGGTTGATGCCTCCTACGTACTCAAGGGGAGTTCTTGATCAAAAACCTTCTGGGTTGCCAGAAGGTTGCGGGGCACGGGCAGACATGAGGTTGGCACTGATTGAGGGAGCTCCTGAGCCGATTTGTCAAAAGATGTTTGAGAGTCTGGAAGACACTCCAAAAGTAGTGACGGGTCAAGGGTCAGAAAGGGTGGATCACTGGATTGCAGAGATCCCTGGAATAGTACCAGCGCATTGGGAGTTTCTTGTTGTGCACTGGTGGGTCTTGGTAGGGGTCATAGAGAGGAAATGGATGAGTGAAGTGTGAGTTTGTATATACTGTTAAGAACTGATCCTAGGGGCCACTTTGGAATCCATCCGGACACTGCGGGTGATGATAGTGGGAGATTTTTGAGTCAATGCAGATTCTGCAGGAGGGGGAACAGAAAGAACTTGACTTCAGCTTGTAAGAAGCTGCACCCTTCACCTCATCTGGTGTCCTAATTTCAAGTCGAGGGTTTAGAGGTAGGAGCAGAAAAGTGCGGGTAGACGCGGGGAGGAGTATGGAGGGACTTAGGTTGAGTTCAGATGAGACTAGAACTTCAGAGGGAGACTAGAGGTTGAGTCGAATGTAGTTCAGACTCTTAGAGGACATGGGTTGGAGTAGGAGGAGGTTTTAGATTGGCAGGGTAAGTCGAGTCTATGTCGATATACAAACTGAGGAATACAAGATGAAACTAACTAAGCTTAAATACTAGAGTCCAGAATAAGAGCAGAATGGAAATGGAAACTGTGGCAGTGTCTCAACTGCATAGATAAATTGCCTGGCGGAGGCCACACAGGAATCTGTAGTCAAATTTGCAAAACTAGATGGCAGCTGTGGATGCTGTACAAGGCGGCCTGGCGCACAGCAGAGTGGCAGTGCAAGGGGGCCAGAACAGAGGTGGAAGGAGTTGGGTTAGAAAAGCGGAAAAGGGATAGGAAGGTTGCAGGTTCCGAGCAGATGAGGAACGGATTGTGACAGTTACTACAATTAAAAGAACTGGAAGTTACTATACCTTCGTTGCATGGAAGTAGGCACGAAGGTTAAGGAATGAAAAATAAGTTGGGCATAGTCACATAATAGGAAAATACCGCATCAATAGGATAATGTCGGCGCTGCTGGATGTGGATGGAAGGGTAATAAAGATATATGGTGCCATTGCCAGGATGCATATCGCCGGCATGTTGTTGTTGTATTCACCTGTGGCTGTGCTGGCGGCGAGGGTGATTGTGTCAGCGATGTGTGTAGCTGTGCCAGCACCATGGGAGTGTGTTGGTAGCATGGGGTGGTTGTAACTCACTGTAACACATACATTGGTATATCAGGTGTTGGTGAGTTGGTGATGCAGCATAGATGGCTATGCTATCACCGGTGGCTGTGTCGGCGATGTGTGTGGTGTGCCAGCACAGTGGAAGTGTATAATGAGGCATCCATGTAGCTCTTTTGTAATGTACTCCACAAAATGTAGAAAGGAACATCATAACGTCCCACTGTACTGGTAAGGAGCTTGTACAGCACAGTTTGTTATAACTCATGATCCCATGTTATAATGCCTTTGCTGCCTGCCACCACACCTCCACCACCATGTTATAATTATGTCCATTGCAACCTGTTTTCCTGCCACCACGTTATAATTCATAACCCACTGTTTGCTCACATTATAACACCTTTGCTGCCCGCCGCCACACCTCCACCACTGTGTTATTAGTAGTGATGGGGACTGGACAGAGGCCAAGTCACACCATGACCATACTTGATCTTCTCTTCCAACTGTTTGACAGAAAAATTCAATGTGCATTTGAACTATACTATAATGACGAGCATCAATATGATCGCTCAAATAGCATCAATAGATCACAGTGAGACATTCTCCTTCTCAAGTAACAAAACAACAAAAAAAAAAACCTCCTTCTCAAGTAAAAATAAAAAATTGAGAACTCGGAATGCTGCAGTGTACTGCAGTCAGACATACTGGCCTATTATCATTGGGGTCCCTTACCATCATCGTTGCAGGCTATTGCAGATCAGACTCTATGTTTTATATAATAGCACATTGTGAACTCACCATATCTTGCTAACCTCTTAGATCAGTGTAATCGAATGGAGATTTGCTTGTGCTCAAAATGCGCTCAAAATGCGCTCAAATCATGCTTAGCACTAGTTCGTGTCCATCAGAATTTATTACATACAAGCACCTTTGAAATTGTAATTATCTTCCATTCTCAATGAAAAGGACTATACAGGACGTGGAGGCAGCGGCCAGGAGAGGTCTAAGTTTAACATTGAAGTAGTGTCACCAGTTTGTCATACTATAATATCTCTCAGTGCCTCGGGACATAATCTCCGAAAAATCTCGATGTGTATGATCGCTTGGTGCAATGGCTGCCATTCAATAGCATCAATATGATTGCTCGGCGAGCTGTTCAATAGTATCAATAGATCACAGTGAGACATTCTCGAGCTCACATAGAGCAAAAACCTCCTTCTCAAGTAAATTGAGAACTCGGAACTGCAAGCCACACCACACACAAAACGGGCCCAAATGACATTTCCCAGGTAAGTTAATTTCTGGTGTTTTTTTTTTTTTGCTTTCTTCAACTGACTTGTGTTTTCATTAATTTGACTGTGTTGCAACACGACGACCCCAAAACAACATAGTCATGCCTGACAACTGAGGAACTGACACGCTCCTAGCCAGTTGATTGCATTACAATGTAGCTTCCCTTCCGAGTCACTAAGATGATAGATCTGTACGTTATGCTTGACCTGTGTTGTTGCTCCCCCTACGTTATAATTCAGTCCAGTAAGATCTGCATGTTATTACTCAGTTCATATGACAGGACACATGCTGTAAGGTAATGCATTTTCCCGGCTGCTACAGGAAGGTCGGAGTTAAGGATGTTTGCCACAACCTGCATGTCATTCTTGGACGTCATATAATCTACAGACCACTTGAGACTATTCCGGCGCTGCCAGATGACTGATTGATGAAATGCAACAACACAACCTACGTAACCTTTTTTGCCCTTGTACCCTTCTTTGGTGGAGCATATCCTCCATTCTTGAGATGGTCAGGTAAATTGGATACACGACGCGACTTTGGTGGCTGCTCGGGAGCTCCCCCTCCCCCTGATACCTCCTTGCCCTGCACTGCCTCACCTGCCTTCCTCTTCCTTCCGTTGCTCCCTTGTGGCAAGAGGATTAAAGGTGTACCAAGTGAAGTCGTGGGTATATTAGGGTATATTGAGGCTGAAATATGACCTGTAAATAGTCCTCAGGGACAGTCTGATGCAATATCAAGGTACCTAATGTATTTGCCAGCACAACCTGTCTACTGCATCCACATTGACTATCATGTCTGCCGAGGATGCTGATCAAAGCAGGGAAGACTTTGGCAGCTGTCCTTCAAGTTCTAGTGTGGAACTGAATGTGCTATGGCAACGAGTGGATGACTGGAAGACATTGAAAAACCATAAAGTGCAACAACTAACCTTACAAGGTGCCATGATGGACTTATTTCATTTACCTGTTAAACCTCCAATGGATGGATGGCCTGCAGGAAGTGAGCAATAAGCTCTTGATGTATATTCTGCTCTTTGCCAAACATGATTATCAGCATATTAGAGCTTGGTACAGACAAAATGCTCGCAAACCACCAAAGGCAGCGGTCGGCAAGGTCCCTCCATGGCGCAAAGTAATTATCCACCTGTATGGCGGTGATTGGATGGGAGGCTCCAGATCTGGAGAAAGGATGACTGGACTGGATGGCCGAATATTCGCAGCAATATGCCAAGGTCAACAAAAGAATCTCCAATGATTCAAAGGAAAATGCAAAGATTGAGGCACTTCGGCAACAATGGATGAATACCAGCCCACCGTCGGCTGTTTGGCAAAAGTATGTGTATCGCCCGTAATTCAGTAACTTGGCTGAATTGATCTTAGGGATGCTGAGAAAATGCTCACAAAGCGTATGAATGAATTTCAAAATTCGATGTACCTTGAACTTGGGGTTCGAATGGTTGTGTTGGGTGGATGGGTAAATCCGGTGGGCAAGAGGAAGTGGAGCATGTATGTCCATTCACCTGGCATTTAACAGCGACTAATGAAGAATTTGTAGGTTTGAAACAAATAGCTTTCTAGGCAACAATAAGCCAAATTTCATTGCCGATGAACCTGGGTGGCATGAAAAGCCTATTGCAGACATGTTCAAGGCATACATTGAGGAATATCTCACCGCCAATGAAGAGGAGAAATCAGTGATACGACCTGCTGGTGGGGCAAAGCCTAAACAAATCCTGGAGACTGGAGTGAAGGGACAGCCACTGCTACCAGCGAACTGTCTTATCCACCACGGCAACAATGCCCAGTTTTTGAATTACCAAAAACAAGTTTTATGGGCATACATTGAAAGGATGTACAGTGAGTGAACCATTTTTGATTAATGAAGATACTGATCCCCGGCAAGATTTAGCTGCAAGGAGAACCTCCGGTCATGTCCCGTGGCTTGATATTCACACACAGCAATCCGAATTTATCAACCAGGTGGACTATATGCCTCTGCAGAAAGGAGGAAAGAGCTGCGCAACTTCCTCGGTGCCGGGGAGATCACGAGCATCAACTGTGGCGCCGGAAGACTCAGATGAATCACTGGATGAGGAGTTTGTATTATTGTGGGAACCATCAAAAATGCATAAACATCATATCGAGGCATGTTTTACCCATTGGATGGGAAGGCAGGAAGAAGGAAAGATTGGTTTCGAATTCACAAATGTCCTTAATTCACGGGAGGGAACATATTGGCTGGCAGTTTGATTACAAGAACTTACAGACTTGGATGACATGGAGACCAAAGGAATGACAGCAGCTCCATGCAATCTGCCAAAGCACAAACGAACCAAAAAGAAAACAAAAGGCAAATGGCCCAAAGCCACCACACAGCAACCCAAAAGTGAGAGTGCACCAGTACCGAAACAAAAAAAGAAAAAGCAGCCCGACACTCCTCCACTGGCTATTACACCTATCACCCAACAAGCTGCTGGGTTAGCTCCACTGCTACCAGAAAACCTGATGCTGCTGGAATGGGACCTTTTGGTTGATCCCATGCTCCAGAAGGTGCTCATTCCACCTGGCCGATACATAACAGTGGAGGATCACAATATTCCGGCGATGACAAGTTTGACGACCGGTCCTACAGGAGTCAACATGACAGAGCCTACCTATGCTAGCTATCTTGCAGATTTGGAGTGTGGGGGTCATTTAATGAATGGTCTGGTTCCTGCATGGATAGAACATGGTAGTATCCATGATTCCACTGCACCTGCCCTCCAACCGGCCATTCAGCAAGGTCAAAATTCTCACCAGAACATGACACTAGCTTCATTACTGATGGATACCATCCCTGAGGCAACATCAGTTGCTTCAACTGATAGTGTAATCCCTGACCACAGAATGTGTTGGATGAAAACACGATCAAGATCCTGCACTCGCAACACCGACGAAGTGACTACAACACAGGATGCTGGAATGAGTACACCAGCGGAAGGAAGCAAGGGAAAGCTGAAAAGAGCACAGTCGAATGACCACAATAGTCGCAGCCGGTGGCCTAAAGAATCAAAGCCCAGCAACATGGATGTCCAAGTGATGAATGTGACAATGGATCCCAGCCTCTGTCCAAAGCCAAGACCAAAAGCTCGTGGAGATGCATCCACTGAGCCCCAGGATATGTTTAACTTAAGACACCAACATGCACAATAAACCATGCCTTTGGATATCACCGCGGTCGGTGGATAGTTTTTTTTTGGCGCTGCCATGGATGCAATACATTCAATAGATCCCTTATATATTTCATCTACTAATGAAATAACCATGCATATATTCTTCAAACTATGTGCCCCTAAGTGCTGGTGCATTATCACCGCCGTTGTCACTACTATCACTGGGCCCTACAAAGTACTGTTTGTGTATAGATTCTTTTATGAGAAGGGCCCATAGACATTTCCTTAGGTCATGTACAGTGACCATTGCTGATCATGGCACCAGTCATTTGCTTAGCTCTGAACTTGTATGTTTATTGCCCCTGGTATCATTATCACTACACCATGTTGGGCGCCGACTTTATGTTTTCCAGTGCTGAGACATCCTGTTAGGAAATAGCTGACTGCCATACAAGTGACAGTTGCTGTCTGGCCAGTGTCAGGATTAATCTACATCTACTCTCATTACACATTACTACTGTCTTCGACTACTGATTGTTCTCTTCTCTTACTTGCCTGTGTATCTCCCTACTGGTGCCAGTCACTACAATGTACTGTTTTAGGATATATTCTTTATGATTTGTAATAACAGCAATAATTCAAGTCCTGTACGCTATAGTCATGTGGGCCCATACTGTTTTCCTTTTACTGTCATGGGCCCACCTGATCATTCCATCGAGCATATCTATAAGGGCAACCTAAGCCTCTAGCAAAGGGAAATCCGAAGTTAAAATTATACTACATAATACAGGGATTGGGGGCACACCTAGCAAAGGGAAATCCGAAGAGAAAACTCTAAGGATCCCCTTGCTGATGCCCAGTATATGTGAAGACGACAAAAATCAAATATAACCTAAAAATAGAAAAAGGCGGAGATAGGCAGATCAAGGCCGCCGAATGACATCATACCAAGGGGTATGTGTCGGAAGGGGCACTCCGCCTCTAAATATAAAAGTGTCAACATATACAAACATGATAGCAAGGGAAAATTAGTAATAAAATCTGGAAAAATCATAGAAAATGAAGAATAGAAGGAAATGAGGTGGGGAAAAATATGGGACGAACATAAAAAATAGGAAAAACACACAGGGCACCCCCCTAGTCCCCTTACATCACCCCCTCTCTAAGATGCATCGCCCCAATGCATTCGAAATCATATACGACCAAAGTCCGTGACTTGAATGCGACACGGTGCAGCAGTGTGCCGTCGGTGGAATTCCTTGATTAACCGAGGGGCATTTACGTCAGACTCTTCGACCCATGAGTTCTCCTCATACCCATAACCCTTCCAATGTACCAAATACTGGAGTTTTCCTCGATGCAAACGGCTGTCCAAGATTGACTCAACTTCATATTGGGGTTCTCCCTCGATCACTGTAGGTGGTGGTGGTGGGTGTGAATGGTGTCCCGGGAACGGATCTGGGGGAGCTGGAAGCAATTTGACGACATGGAAGACGGGATGGAGTCTGGACATGGAGGCTGGGAGGCGTAGACGATAGGCATGTGTTCCAATGCACTTGACAATGGGGAAAGGTCCCAAGAAGCGATGAGCGAGTTTCTTGGATGGATGTGTAGTGGAGATGTCACTGGAGTCAAGATAAACTCGATCACCAACCTTGTACTGAGGGGTTGGGGAGTGGCGCTGGTTGTAAAATCACGCCATGTCGTCCTTTGCCTTTGCTAAGGCTGCCCTTGCCTCCTCCAAGCTATCCCTCATGTGTTCTGTGAACTCATTCACTGTCTCGATGTGTGAGGGAGTTTGGCGAGGTTCAAATCCCATGCGTGGATGTTGTCCGGTGTCTAAGAGGAAAGGGGTCTGTTGAGTGGAAGCATGGACATGGTTGTTGTACCCGAACTCGGCCAAAGGAAGGAGATCATCCCAATTGTCCTGGCGTTCATTGACAAAGAGGCGGATGTACTGCTCCAGTTCCTGGTTGACTCGCTCTGTCTGGCCATCAGTTTGTGGGTGATAAGCAGTTGAAGCGAGGAGTTTGATCCCCAGGAGTCGGTACAGCTCACAAGTGAACTCTGCCATGAACTGAGGGCCACAATCCGAGAGGAAGGCACCAGGAAGTCCATGTAATTTCCACATGTGGTGGAGGTAGAGTCGAGCGGCACCTAGGGCACTGACAGTGGTGTGAGTGGGAATGAAGTGAGCACATTTTCCCACTGAGTCAACTGTGCACATCACCGCATCAAACCCGTTTGACTCTGGCAATTCCACCACAAAGTTGACGCTGACGACATCCCAACGACTCTCTGGAACAGGAAGAGGGTGTAGCTCACCAATAGGCTTGCGACGTGGGACCTTGGTGCGTAAGCAAAGGTCACAAGTGTGACAATACTGACCAATGAGCCGTGACATTTGTGGCCACCAATAGTTCCGTGAGGTGAGCTCCAAGGTCTTCCAGCGTCCGGGGTGGCCAGCAATCTGTGAGTCATGGTGTTGGGATATGATGCGCCGGCGAAGGTCTGGGTCATTGGGAACATAGATGTGATCCCTGAAATACAACAAGTCCTCCTTTTCAGCCCACTCTGCCGCACGTAAGGAAAGGGTCGATCCCTTCCTCAGTTCTTTAACAGCTCGGGCGACAACATCCTCATGTAAACTGCTATGGTTTGCGCAACGAATGTCACGTAGAATGTCCCGCTCCTCGCCCTGGGGTACGATGCCTTCCAGTGCCCGAATGGTGAACAGGTCTGGCTGCAACAGCACAATGTTTTGGTTGTCACTGCTGCCATCCCCATGGTCTGCACGTCAGGATAGGGCATCGGTCTTCCCCATGCTGCAACCCAGATGGTGGTGCAAGGAGAAGTCAAATCTAGATAGATACAGGGACCAACGAGCTTGACGGCGGTTCAATTTCTTGGCCATCATAAAGTACTTGAGATTCTTGTGATCCGTCCAAATTTCCACCTTGTGTTGGGCACCCTCGAGGAAGTGTCGCCACTCCTCAAGCGCATGCATTATCACCAACATCTCCTTGTCATGGATCTTGTAGTTTCGCTCTACAGCACTAAGGCTTTTGGAGTAGAACACAACAGGATGCCACTTCTGGTCCTCTGGAGACTGCTGAGACAACATGGTGCCTGTCGCAAAGTCAGAACTATCGGCTTCTACACGAAAAGGATGTGAATCATCAGCAAAGGTAAGGATGGGAGCAGAAGTGACCATCTCCTTAAGCTTTTTGAATGCCTCCTGTTGTGCATTATCCCACCTCCATGCCTCCTTTCCTCTCAAGTCGAACAGTGGTTGTGCATGATGTGAGAAATCCTTGATAAAACACCGATAGAAATTGATGAAGCCCAGAAAAGACTGCACCTCCTTCTTGTTCGTGGGCGTCAGCCAAGCTGTGAGCCCGTTCACCTTGATAGGATCCATCTCCATTTGACCCTCCAAGATAATCAGGCCGAGGTACTCGATCTTGGTCTTCTCGAACTCGCATTTGTCCTGACAAAGGTAGAGTTTGTACCGTCAAAGTCGCTCTAGGATGAGGCACGTGATGTGATGGTGCTCTTCAACCATGCGAGTGAAGATGAGGATGTCATCAAGATAGATGCAGACAACACCTTCAAGGATAAGGTCATGGAAGATGTCGTTCATCATGGTCTGAAAGGTGGCAGGGCTATTAGTAAGGCCAAAGAACATGACAAGCAGTTCAAAAAGACCATGGTTGGTATGAAAGGCTGCCTTCCACTCATCTCCCTCCTTTATCCTCACATTATTATAGCCCCAATGGACATCGAGCTTGGTGAAGTATTGGGCTCCATGGAGCTGGTTTACGAGTTTGGAGATGAGGGGTAGTGGGTAGCAATTTTTGACCATGATGTTGTTGAGCCTTCTGTAGTCTTGAACCGGCCAAAGTGAGCCATCCTTCTTCTTGACAAAGAAAAAGGGAGAGGCCATGGGTGACTTCGATGGTCGAATACATCCAGAGGCCAGGTGCTCATCGATGAACTGGTCAAGCTGCCGTTGTTCTTCCAGAGAGAGAGGATAGACCTTGCAGGGGGAAGGGGTTGCACCGGGGGTGAGTTTGATTGCGTGATCCCATGGCTTGCATGCAGGAAGAGAGTCGAATGACTCCTTGGAGAACATGTCTTCAAACTCATGGAGATGAGGGAGTAAGGAGTTAGTAGAGGATTTAGCAGCATTGTTTTTGTGGAAGGCCTCGGTGAGGCATTGGGATATGTTCGATGTGGCACACACCTCATGCAATGAGTGAATCACAGTGTAGAAGATCCGATCACCCTCCTCTACTTCCTCTGGATCCTCATCATCATCATCCGAGTCCGGCATTAGATCAGGAACCCCTTCCAATTCCACTTCAGGTATAGGCAGGGGTCCAGCATGACACTTCTGAGTACGTTGCATCGCCGCCTTCTGTCCACAACATTCTTGCCTGGCTTCTGTGAAACACGTCCAACAGTGGGATGGACATCGGCTCATGGTAACCTCCATGGTACGCCAGTTGACCTCTGGGTTATGGTCTCGAAGCCATGGATATCCCAAAATCACCTTTTGCTTTCCTAATTGAGTGACAGCAAAAAGGGCATGCTCACTATGATCTTTGTAATGGAGAACCAGGTCTGCAACCTCTCAGATGGCACCAGCTTCATTTGGGGATCCATCCATGTTATATACAGGTATCGGATGCAAGAGTGAGCGAGTATTTAGGTGATGTTGTTGTACCAGATGGGAATTGATGAAGAGACCAGTCGCACCAGAGTCCAGGAGTGCAGAGACACCGAGTATCTGTCCAGTGTCGGTCGTCTGCAGTTCGATGGCTAGGTTCAAGGAATGTGCAGAGGGAGTGGATGCCACAATATACTTGTGTGGCAGTTTATGCTCCCATGATTTAATTTTGGGGCATGGAGTAGAAGGAGAGATGGGGAGAGCAGGTATGTCTTTAGCCAACTTCGAAGGGTCAGAGAGGGGAGCAGTCACAGAAATGGATTCATTCTCTGGGGATTCAACTGACAAGACTTCAAAGCGGTTATGGACAGGCAGTGAGGGCGTACAATTCACTCACTGCGAATAGGAAAATCCTGCTCCTCTACAACTTCCAACTTAATCTCCTCTGCAACTTGATCCTTTGCTTCCTCAACATCTACAAGCGCCAACAAATCTTGCAGGAGTTCGTCTCGTCCCTCAGGGGTGAGCATGCAAATATCCTGATGATGGGGACATGCTCCAGCCCTGTGTCCAGGTTCCCCACAATGGTAGCAGAGATCCAACTTACGTGCATGGCTGCGGGCTGCATCAACATCCATTGGTACTGGGACATTGATGGCTGGTGTGGGAGTTTGACAAACAGGAATGGGGTTAGGGCAGGGGAGGCTTCGATTGAAGGTGTAGGGCATATGAGTGGTAGTTGGAGCATGGAATGCAGCATTAAACACTGCATTTGTGAGTCAGTTCTTGTCACAGAGTGAAGCAGTTTCATACCAAGCAAGGATATCATCATCCGCTGGGCGCCCTTCCAACATCTGTGCAATCTGGTCCTGAATTTCTTGGTTGAGCCCCCATCGGAACTTCACCACCACTGGTAACCCACTCCCATATCCTGCCATGTCCACCAAATCCTTGAACTCATCGATATAGTCATCCACGGATCGACGTCCCTGGTGGTAAGCAGATGACTCAAGTCATGTCACTGCTCGGTGGCATTCATTGAGGGGGCAGAAGTGGCATATGAACTCAGCTCAAAAGTCACCCCAAGTGGAGAAAGGGAGAGAACCAAGTTCTTTAGTTTGATGTAGGATATGGTCCACATAGAGATAGGCACGTTCAGATTTCATGTATGTGAAGGCCCAATAAATTTTTGCAGCCTCATTGATGAATTGATGCGACTGGAGACTGATGTATAACTCACAGGAATTAAGGAATGCATGTCCCTGCGCACGTGCACCATTAAATTTGGTGGGGGGGGACAGTTTGATCTGGGTGCCTTCCTTAGTGGATGTGTTTGGTGAAACATTGTTGTTGGGTGTGCTTGGAGTCGTAAAGGGGGAACTATTGGTCATAGGGTTAGCCTGGAGGGTCCTAACAAAGTTTTCGATCATAGATTTAAGCCAGTCGATTTGCGCATGCATTCCGGAAATGTCGCTTTCAAGCACGTCAAAGCATTCTGATGTGTCCATGTTGCTAGGGAGCGCGTTTGGCGAAAATGGTGGCATACTAAAGGCGAGATTATCTGGAACGGTGTGTAGGGACTCTGTCGAGCTTTGGGAAGTGTCGTCCAGTCCATACCTGCCTATCTTGGGCAGCGCATTCACAATTTTCAAGCCTTAGGGGAGAGTTTTCTACTATAAGGGCAACCTAAGCCTCTAGCAAAGGGAAATCCAAAGTTAAAATTATACTACATAATACAGGCATTGGGGGCACACCTAGCAAAGGGAAATCCGAAGAGAAAACTCTAAGGATCCCCTTGCTGATGCCCAGGATATGTGAAGACGACAAAAATCAAATATAACCTAAAAATAGAAAAAGGCAGAGATAGGCGGATCAAGGCCGCCGAATGACATCATACCAAGGGGTATGTGTCGGAAGGGGTACTCCACCTCTAAATATAAAAGTGTCAACATGTACAAGCATGATAGCAAGGGAAAATTAGTAATAAAATCCAGAAAAATCATAGAAAATGAAGAATAGAAGGAAATGAGGTGGGGAAAAATATAGGACGAATATAAAAAATAGGAAAAACACACAGGGCACCCCCCTAGTCCCCTTACAGTCAGCCTTAAGTCTGAAATAATTGGCCATCACCCTGAGCCAGTTAGTCATCAATCTAAGGTCACTGGTCAGGTCTCATCCGGAGGGGCCCAGGACCCCATACACATCATTTTATTTTTTTGGAAACAAAATTTACTGTTCATAGTCAAGTGTTTCTCATTGAGCATTCAATATTCAATGGCATGTAGAACAAATGTAACATCAAAGGAGAGGTGTAGGCAAGTATAGGTTTGAAGTTCTGAGGATAACGGCAAAGTATGTCATGTCATCGAGTAGTGAATATGATGGTTTGCTACATGTTCCAACTTACCTACCATTATCATTCCATGCGAGGCTTCTTCCAGTGGCATTTAATACCTCAAACAACTGCATCAGTACTCTCCTCATCATACACCAGCGAGATATCTTCCCCATACCGCTTCTTACTGAGAATATTTTCTAGAGAAGACTGTTTTGTGTTGTGGAGGTTGATTGCATATCGAAATTCTGACATCAGAATGACAATTGCCAGCTTGTCTTCATCCTCAGCCTTAGAATTACAATAAGTATGTTTGTTTAAAATATGAATTTCCATGGGCCCATTGAGTTTTTCAGGAAAAATCTGCACCCCAAACACAGAGTGAGCTGACTGAGAGGCAGTCAGGAACAAATGTAATCATGGTGTAAAGAGCACATTGGGAAACCACAAATTTATAGTACTCTCCCTTGATCAATGAAACACAAGAAAACTTGGTAGCAGGGGGCACGACATAATCATCTGCCTTGTCAGCATGACCATCACATCTGATTAGGCAACCCAGCGGTTGAGAGCCTGCCTCTTCAAATGTTGCAAATATATTGAGGTCTTCTACTTCCCAGAATGCACATGTTGCTCATTTGAGGCATTGCGGTTGTCCTTCCATGGCCCAATTACACTCAATATTCATGCCAATTGCTAGCCACACCCTGCCAAGGGAACAAGCAACAAATCTCCCAAGATCATATGTGAGCTTCTCTGCTCTCTCGCTATATACCACTTCACAGATGACTGTTGGCCATAATTGCATTAGAGAGACCTCCTTGGGATCATGGTCATAAAGACTGAAATTGGGGCTTTTGATCCCATCCTCCAATGAAACATCCACAGAACTTCCTAGGTTGATAACACCCATACTTGTGAGCAAAGAGAACAAAGAGCGACATTTAGGGTCTTTGGTGTCGATGATGTTAAAAAGAGTTGCCATGATCTCATGCCCAAATGATGGATAGTGTACAATCAGCTTGTCTCGCAAAATATCAATCCTTTGGCGACATTAGATTGATGGCAAACTAGAGGAACCAGACACACCTTAGATTCTCCCAACCTGGCAACTCAGATGCTCTAGACTTCTTCATTAACTCATCGACGACTTTTGATGAGACTCCCTCAATAGATATTTCTTGCTCTCCAGCCATCCCATTCAAGAATGGCTTCAGCTGAGAGAGAACTTGATCGAAAGACAATGGGCAGACTGCACCGGAAGAATCCAATGAGGGATGAGGAGTAGGAAGGGCAACTATGCCAGGATCAGTGGGATCAGAGGCATGAGGTGGTAGGGATCACAAGGTCCAACCAGAGGTGAGGTGTTGGGAGACTGGCAGTGGCATGATCGGCTTGGCCCTCTGATTTGTGGCCTGCTATGGGGGGATGGGGTGGTGTGTACTTCTGACTGCGCAAGTCATAAGGGGCCCTGGCACTGCTTGTAAAAGATGAAGGCACAGACTGAGTAAACATGGTAAATGTGCGTTCAAAGGATGAAAATGTAGGCTCAGGGTCATAACCTAGAAGCGTTTCTGTGCGATGTGCTGCAGTGGTGGCTTATCTTTGAGTGATTATGTTTTGGATTATGTTTCAGTCATGAGTGGGGTTGTATTTGTGTTTGTTGGCTTGCCTTCTTGCCAGGTCATGATCAAATCTTGGAAGTTGTCATGCTTGACATTCATTTGCCTCCAAGACATTGGAAGTCAGCTTCTTTGATCTGGATTAACCTGAGGCTTGATGATTCATTGGCATTAACGCAGCAAATTGTTGGCTTCTTCTACCTCAATTATCCTGTCCACTTCCTTTGCTCACCTACGCTGCAAGTATCTTCCTGTTGGACTCCAAGCTTCAAGTCAGCATCTTTGATGATCTGGATCATCCTGAGGCCTGATGATTCATTGGCATTAACGCAGCGAATTGTTGGCTTCTTCTACCTCACCTATCCTGTCTACTTCATTTACCTGCCTCTGCCTGCATGTATCTTTCTGTCTCCATTTACTCATTTTGCAACGAGTCTGTTGCCCACCAATCTGGGTTCTTGTTTACCCACTTTCTGGTTGCATCCACATATTGTTCTTCTGGTTGAATTAGGCAATTCTTGTTCAGTTTCAGAGAACAGACAATGACATTGGAAATACAAATCCTCATTGCATGATGACATACCACCAATTTCCTATAAGTGAGTCTCAAATCCACTCTTTTCCTCAGTTTTCATCTCATCTCTTTCTCCTACAGGCTGCTTACACTCATGTTAACACAGCATATCTTTCTGGCCCTTTACCGGTACCCTCTTCTCTTCCAGTCTTGCCATTCCCATTCCATTCCATGCCCTCCTGCAAGACAGAGTTCCTCTGTGTTTGCCTGTCTTGTGCTGCCACAGGTGGTAACAATCCTGCTAGAAAACCATTGGGGTGCATATTTCCACTTTCACAGAAACATGCTCATCTTGCTTGCATCAAAGCTGAATGTGATGCTATCAAAGTTCAGATGGCACATGTACAGGACACAGGTGTTCCTGACAGAATTTTTTGCCTTGACGCTGATGGATGAAGGCCCTAATATGGAGACTCAACCTGACAAACTGTGGACATCACGCCTTGAATATCAGGACAGCTTTACACAGCCTGTTTTCTCCAAAGCCATGCTTATTGCAGATAGTATAGTGGAGAGCATGGCCTGCCTTCCCACTGGAATCAACCAGCCTATACATTCAGCTCCTCAACCCCACAATATTTTCCCAACATTGGACCTTAGTCCACCTTCCCAGAAATGTTATGAGCGATGTCTTGCCAAGAGAGAAAAGCACAGGCACACTGTAAAGGCACACAAGGTTTTGATGAACCTTGAGTAGTGAACGACTGCTTGCTCTGAGAAGCTGTTGACAACCTTTTCTAACAGACTCAGTCTTCAGACATTGAAATCTGTTGACATGGAATTATCTCTCTTGTGATTGTCACTGGGGAAGGTCACTCAGTGTACAGAGTCTCTTGATAACCGTAAGGGGGCCATTGGATCAAGTAGATGCACGCCTTCTCGAAGTGCAGGCTCTGGTGCCAACTCTCAACAACAAAGCTTTACATTTTGATAGTGGTAAGCTATGTTCATAGGTTTCCATTGAAGTCCATACTGATTGCCTTTACTACCGCAGATCACCATTTCAAATTGCCTGTCAACCAGTATGATGATGTGGCTCAAGTGTCCATGTTTTTGGGTGTTGTGTGTAGCATGATTATGGGTGTCAGCTGCCAGTTTGGAGATCTCATCATGGGCATCCTGTCAATTGTGTTGTGGCTGGCCTTCAAAAGACAAGGTGCTGCTTCCTTTGTGGGGGTGCGGATCATCAATGGGATTCCTAGGACAATTGACATGGTGTTGTCTAAATTCAATCTCGATGGTCAATGTATGGTATATGCTGTCTGTCCCACATGTCATTGCACTTACGAACCCAAATTTGACCTGGGTTCGAACATAGCTGTCTACCCTTCATGGTGCTCAAACAAACCCAATCCTGACTCTGACACATGTGACTAGCCTCTACTCCAAGCAACTCCCCACAATGATACAGCCACCATGAAGCCCATCAAGACCTTTGTCTATCATCACTTCCATGATTATCTTGCTGGATTACTTTCTTGTCAGGACATTGAAGAACTCATGGACCATTCATGCAATAATCTTATGAGTTCTATGAAGGATGGTCCTCTGTTGCTCATCCGGGATGCATTTCAGGCAGAATTCCTCAGAGACTTCAAAGGTCCCATGGGATGACTATTTGTTGACCAAGGAAACAAAGGCTGCTATGTCTTCGCATTGAATGTTGATTTCTTCAATGCTGAAAGCCTGACACAGTGCAGGGCACATACCTCATGTGGCATCATATCCTGTGCATGTCTCAATCTTCCGCTCAACATATGATACAAACCCAAGAACATGTACCTTTCTATCATCCCTGAGCCAAAGCTTACTGAACTTAATCATTATATATGGCCAATTGTGAACGATTTGGTCATTTTGTGGGAGCATGGAGTTCACTTCTTGAAAACTGCTACACATGCCTCTGGTTGGAAAACTCGCAGTGCAATTGGTCTTGTTGTTTGTGATCTTCCTGATGCACAGAAAGTTTCTCAGGCAGCCAGTATCAGCAGCCATTTCTACTGCACTGTTTGCAACTGTTATCATCTAACTACCCTAGGCTGCGTCAATTTTGATGCTGCAGATTGGACACCCAAGGATGCCACAGAATTGCATCACCATGCTGAAGAGTGGAAAAATGCACCTACTGTGAAGGATCAAGAGAAGGCTTTTAAATTGAATGGGATCCGGTGGTCTGAATTATGGCAGTTACCCTACTGGAACCCCCCATGGCAGCTTGTGGTTGATTCAATGCATTGCCTTCTGGAGGGACTCACCCAGTTTCATTTTTGAGAAGTCCTCAACCTAACCACTGCATCTGCCAATGATAAGCCAGATGTTGAACCTGCTTTTCATTATCCATTTCATTTGCTGGAAGAGCATGAGGCAGCTTTGATGTCAGTGAAGGAGCTCAAACAAATATTGGGGATCCATGCACTGCTCATCTTGCCCATTGACACTGATGAGTTGTCCATTGAGGAAAGCCTATTGCTTTTGACTGATAAGTTGCTGAGGAGTAACTTGGGTCCACTTTCCTTTGTTGCTCATAATGTTGGTGCTGTTCCAGCAACAGGTCAAAATGTGAATAATCGACTCAGTGGATCCACACCACTGGGGTGAATTACAAAAGTCTGATGGGCTAATGCATTGGTTGATTGGGTAGGCTGTGTTTTCACTCCTCACCTCATATAATTAACAAATTGTATAGTGTAGATCTCAACCCATGACCACAGAGACACCCACTTCACTCAAGATTGCTACTCCAGAGGTGATGAAGCATATTCAAGATGTCATTACTAATACTGCTACTCTGTCTTGGTTGAATTTGGTACCTTATAACTTTGGTGATGCTGCTGCAGGCCCACTGAAGGCAGATGAATGGCGGATGATGACAATGGTCTATATTCCTATTGCCCTGATCAGTCTATGGGGGGATGATGGGACATCTCATCCTGCCACTGCCAGATTTAGTCATATTCTTGATCACACAATGGGTTAGTCTCTGCTGTCTCTGTTGCATGCCTACGGACGATGACTGAAGCTCACAGGTCCACTTTTCATCATTGCATGGCTATGTGGGTCAGCGGTCTTCAGAAAATTCACTCTGGGAGCAATAACCATGTGAATGGCCATATGGCCCTTCACATATATGATTTTCTCCACCTTTTTGGGCCAGTGCATTCTTGGTGGTGTTTCCCTTTTGAGTGACTGATTGGGAAATTGCTGTGGCTGCCTACCAATCATATGTTTGGTGGGTCTTTGCCTGTATGTGCTCAATTCAGTTCTGACCACATGTAGGTGAACTTGAGCCCACATTGCTTAAATCCTACATCCGTGCTTCCAAGCTTAGACAATGGATTGGCAGACGAGACTGTCCCGATTTCATCAAGGAGTGTAAAACAGTCTTTGACAGGGCCTTTGTGACAGAGAAAGGTAGTGATAGTGTTGATGCACTGCCTTCCTCTGCATTTGGCCTAGTTCCTCCTGAGTTGCATGGGCTTGTCAAAGACTGCAAAATTGCTCTTCATGCTCGACACCAAATTGGCTGTATTTTTTTTGCATGCTCATCCACACATCTTGGCAATAGTCTCATTTTATTCTATCCCAGAGGCAATACACACTTAGTATCCATCCCTGGCTCCATCAAGTATATTGTCTCCTGGATCAGGCGCACTGTTCTATATTGTGCAATGGCAACTTGCAGTGTCACCCAATATTGTCAATCCTTTCTCTTGCTACCCATATTTCAAAGTCAAGATGTATTCTTCAAAGATGAGTGTTGATCTGGAGGTAGTTCACATTGACTGGGTTGTGTTCCATTTTGCCCAGTGGGAAGTGATGCAAGAACATGCTGTTATTCTGATTCTCTCTCATGTATGATTTCATGTTTTGCTTTCTGATACTTTTTACTACAACTACAGGAGTAGGGCAAATATGAGGCATAGAGCAGATGGTGGGTAGGTGATGAACAGGTGATGGGTGGGCAATAGGTGGGCAATGAATTCAAAAACCCTCAATATCACTAATTCAGAATTGCATTCCAGCCCAGTTAAAAATGTAGCTTAATATTTCCTGTATATTTGGTCCCAGAATCAGGTAAAATATCAATTGTATTCAATACCATAATTATCAGATTAATATCCAATCTCTGGTATGACATGAAATCTGAATCCAAGTTTTAACAACCATGAATAATATAAACTGTCCCAAGTGAAGAAATTCTCAATCTTGTGTACATGTAATTTGCACATCTCTTCATTTTCCTACTGCTGGCTGTTCTTTTGGTTTCTTTTTTATTTGGATCTCAATATGCAGTGGAATCAGATTGAGTATTTTTTATATTTTATACTATTCTGGATTCATATTTACCATGGACTTGAATATTCTAGACCCCGATGTGTCAGCCACTCAACTTCATAAATAACCCTTTTGGGAAGCCATCATGTTACTAGTGTAACTAGGCAGCATTCAAGCTCTATGGCTAGTTTCGACGTACCTACTCTCAATGTTCACCTCAATGAGATTTGGCTGCTGCCTCCTGAAGAGATTTTGTGCCTTTCTGAATTGCTTCCACTGGAATGCCTTCCCCTTGACTATCTCAATCAACTGAGCAACGATGACCAGACTACTGCATATTGAGCATGTCTTCTAGCTTGGGCAGTTACTGGTGGAACTCAAGTACCTTGAGAACTACAGCTTTGTTCCTGTCTGGCAACCCATAATGGACATGACTCTTTGATCAGTGCTGGAACAGGAAGTGGAAAAACACTGCCAATTGCCCTGAATCTGCTACTTGATGACCCACCTGATGATTTTATTTCTCTGATGATCTCACCATTGAAGTGCCTTCAGATAACTCAAGTCAGTGAAATGCTACTATGCATGGATACATCTACATTTACCTTTCAGCAGGGGAATGACTTCAATAACAAGTATAGAATTCCCACTGTTGCCATCAACGATGACACACCACAAGAGGATGTGTATTGGAATGCAAGCCATGTTTATTGTCTTATTTGAGCTTTTGTGAAATCATTTTCCAGGAATATATTCATGACTTGAAGGCCCAGAAAGCTGGAATGGCACAACATATCATTGGTACAGTGGAGCAGTTGTTCAAGACATCGGAAGGACATCTCCCATGTCTTGCGATCCTTATTTGAAACCCTAAGTTTCAGAAATGAATCAAGAGCATCAACATTGATGAAGCCCAGTTCATCCATCTAGCAGGGCTTCCACATTATGGAGATCGTGCCTTTTGGCCAGCATGGGGTCGGCTGGATGAGCTAAAAGCCATTCTTCCCAACACTGTTCCTTGGAGGGCCTTGTCAGCTATGCTTCTGCCTCACATCTTGAAGACTGTTGACACAAGAGGCAGAGCAATATATTACCCTGGAGAAAATGTTGGGAATAATGGGAGAAAAAGACACTTTTCACTGGAGAAAAATAAAAGGAACCATCAGTAAAAATATGTTATTTTCCCACACTTTGTCCTTTTGGTTGCTACAGGAAAACAACTAATCTGTTTCCAGGAGAAAAACTTGTGAACATTAGGGGGAAAAAGGTCATTTTCCCACATATTCCCACTTTTTTCTCTGTGGAAAAATAACTAATCTGTTTCTAGGTGAAAAAATTGTGGAAGTCAAAAGAAAAAATGTTATTTTCACCAGATATAGATAAAATGTGGAAAAATATATATATTTCCCCTCCATCTTCACCTGATTTTCTCCCAGGAATGGATGAGTTATTTTTGCTGAGCAAGAGCAAAGAGAAAAGTGTGGGAAAAACAGCATTTCTTTACTGATGGTTCCTTTTATTTTTCCCCAGGGAAAAAGTGTCTTTTTTCCCTATTATTCCCAACATATTCTCCAGGGTAATATATTGCTCTGCCTCTTGTGTGAAGCCAAAATCCTCCACCCCACGTATATCACTATCAACTCCTCCTCCAACTGGCTGAACACAACATACGCAACACACCAGCTTGCCTCACATCTTGAAGATCCCAAAAACTACAAGTGTTTTCTCACTAAGCCTTTTGACCTTAGTGCTCAGCCTCATGTCCTGATCTTTTTTGACAACAAAACTCTTGCCAGCAATGTCATGAAACACCTAGATAAACAGCTGCCTACTGAATACCAATCAACTGGGATTGTGCGCCACTATCATAGTGGTATGTCTGATGCCTACCTTCAGGTGGTTCATACTGCATTCACTGAGTGCAAGGGATGATGTAGGATTCTTTGTGCAACATCTGAGGAGTCCATGGTAAGTGTTCTTCAATTGTCTGCCCATTTGAGCTACTCGTGATATAACAACATCAAGGGAGTTGACCTTCCAGCTGAACTTTACACTCCCCCACATAGTCCTAGAGGAATCCTGGTAGTCCTGGTGGACTGGTAGGATTCCTGGTAGATTCCTGCCAGATTCCTGATGGATTCCTGGTAAATTCCTAGTAAGACTGAAAAATGCATGTAGGAATTACCAGGATTCCTGGTCTTCCTGGCAAAGTTGTAAAGAATCAAGCAAGTAAAGAATTACCAGGATTCCTGGTGGATTCCTGGTGAAGTCACTTGTAGGCATGGTGCTGTGTCATTTGGCAGGGTCATCTCCCCTCCTCGTCGCTGCCTGTGCCATTGTTTCCCCTTTGCCATCATCACCAGTGCCATTCCACCTGTGGTCCACCCCCCAAGCAGTTGCTCAAGGGGCTGGAGGCAGGTGGTGTGTTGTTGGCATTGTTGTTGTTGGCATTGTTGTTGTTGTTGTTATCATCCCCCTCCCTGGTTGTCATCATCATTGTTGTCCCCTCCCCCCATTGTTGTTGTTGTTGTCCCCTCCCCCCATTGTTGTTGTCTTGTCCCCCCCCTCTCATTCCTCCTCCCCCCTCATCATTTGGTCATCAGCCCTTGTCATTGGCCCTCCATCTGCCATGATCCACCCCCCAAGCAGTTGCTCAAGGGGCTGGAGGCAGGTGGTGTATTGTCCCTTGTCATCCCTCATCATCATCCATCCAGCACCCCACACTCATGACCCACCCTATGAGCCTCTGCTCGTAGGCGTGGGGTAGGTGTGTTGTTGGTTTTGGGGAGTCTTAGGGGGGTAGGTGACATGGCATGTGAGAGGGGGAGGGTGGGTTGCCAGGGGCCCTCAGTCCACCATTGCCCAATAGATCAGAACTTTGAAAGACAAGAAACAAATCAGTTAGCTTAGAAGAACAAGAAATGAATAAAAAAGAAGAAAAAAAAACTTACCATGGGCCCAAATGACAATTGCGTTGTTTGGGCCATGCTGTGTCAAAATGTACATTTCGGGCCTTGAAAGAATAAAGATAAATTAGTTAGTTTATGAAAACAAAAAGCAAATGAAAAAAAACTTATGTAGGGCCCAAATGATGCAGATTGCATCGTTTGGGCTGTGTTCTGTTCAGTCGGCTCATTGGGGGTTGTGGTGATGGCAGATAGGGCATGGGAACAGTGGTGGTGGGTGTCCACACAGTGGTGGTAGTGGGAGAGCAGAGAGGTAGGTGGCATCGATGGTGGTGGTGGTGGTGTTGATGGTGGTGGTGGTGTGTGATGAGCTGGCAGATTTGATGATGCAGCTATGTGCTTTGTCATACACAGCCATGCCAACAGTACCTAGAGTACCTTGTACCTATACCTCACAAGACCACTTGGTGCAGTGGTTATGTTGTCACTTTAGTATCTGATACCAAGGTCTTGGGTTCAATTTGCTTTGGTAACATTTTTTTTTTTATAAATAAATAGTAAGGGTGGGTCCTCCCTTCTCCTCCGAGATTCCTGGTCAGTCCTCTGGGACTCCTGGTCCTGGGAATTCCTGGGAATATACCAGGAAGAGCCCAATTTACCAGGATTATACCAGGACTTAACCAGGAATCCTACTGGAGGAAAAACAGTCAGGACTGAACCATTTGGTGGACAATGGCTGTGGCAGGGATTACCAGGAATCCTCCAGGAATATGTGGGGGAGTGTAAAGAGCTCCCTAGGTGCAGGGATAGGAGACAACAATGACACACCACCCCCCCCCCCCCCAGCCTCACAAGCAACTGCCCATGGGGTGGATGGTGGGTGGAACAATGACAAGGAAGGGGGGTGCATAAACCCCCCCAAAAAACAGATGAAAATGAGCACCAGGGCCCCACCACAACCACCCACAGTGACAGACAACACACCACCCCATCCCCAGCCCCATGAGCCACTGCTTGGGGGGTGGATCATGGGTAGAACAACCACAACAACACCCAGAAGGAGGAGATGATGCTGCCACAATGACCACCTGCCCCCAGCCTCATTCGTAGGGTGGATAAGGGTGGAACAGCCAGGACAACAGGGGGACAACAATTGGGGGACAACAAACAGGAGACACCACCCAGGACCGACCCCCACAACACCTACAAAACTGACACCAACCACAGAATGACACACCACCCACCTCTAGCCTTGCGAGCAACTGCTCATGGGGTGGATGGTGGGTGGAATGATGACAAGGGGGATGGGAGATGAGAGGAAAGGGAGATGGGGGGGGAGATGACAATGACACCCACCTGAGGGGAGGAGGGGAGACCGCAAGGGAGTCATGTATGTAAATAAATATTTGTAGGACTCCCCTCGCACAAGGTGTGAGGGAGGGTGTTTTTTATGTAGTTAATTGTATTGTATCCCTCACATTAGATGTGAGGGATGTAGGTAATAAATTTTATTTGATCTTAATTGTGTACTGCTATCAATGACATGATGACTCCTGCTGGCTGTAAGCATGCCATCTCAACAGTCAACAACAAGGCTACAAAAGCCAAGAAGTGCAGACTCAGCACAGACTTATGTGGACTCTGTGTGGACTAATGCAGACTCCATGCAGATTAACATGGACTTCATGCCAAATGGGAATGGATTCTTCCTTTGGGTCACCACATGGTTGGAGTCCATGCAGACTTATGTGGACTCTGCACAGACTGGGGCAGACTGGGGTGGAGTCCATGCCAAAGGGGGTGTAATTTTTCATTTTGGTCACCAGATGGTCAGACTCCACACAGAGTCCACATAGTCCACACAGATCCATGCAGAACATATGGGGCAGTGTAAATTACTGCTGCTTTGGCTGAATTCAAAGCTCTTCCAGCCTGCTCAGGGAATAACAATTGGATCTATCATGGATCTGAACATACCACATGAGGGCACAATAGAAGAGCCTTTTGAGGGGTCAGACACAGCTTGGGATAAGCAAGACAATGTGTGAGTGACTATTACTACTTCATGGATTCATATAGCTGAATCTGGAGCCTCCAGGTCAGGATCAATTGCACCTGATGTCAACATTCCCACTGAAACCAAGGGAGCCAGTGTCAAAGGAAGCAGTCACAGTATAGATGATATGTTGGAAGATGAACAGATGGATGTCCATGATGGCCACACTGTCATGATAGAAGGGCTTCAAGATCCTGCATTGAGGATCATGTACCAGGGATTACCTCATCTTCCATACAAATTTTTCATTCCCTTTTTGTTTTGCTTTGTTGAGATTATTACTGTGCATAGCTGGTTGTGTAAAGTCAAACCATACAACAGATTGGTCTCTAATGAGACGTCTCATGCTAGATTTGATAGCATATGCAAAAAATTGACAATGGAAGAAACATGGTATGTCCTTGTCTTTTTTAGTAATGTTCATGTACTAACATAAATAACAGGCAACTGCTCAAAGCACTTTCTTTCACACAGTTTGGGCAGTATGTGAACACTGCATGTATTGACCCAAAACAAATATATGCAGAGGAGGGCTGTCTCAAACTAGTCATGACAAGACAGCTCACTGTCAACATCATGATGGGGTCCATCTCTGAGTCCTTTTTGGTTACACCTGGTTTAGGAGGCCCCAACATGAACCCATGGACTATGCACAAAGTCACAATCACGCCTTTCACACAGGACATGAGGTGAGACACCTTGTTTTGGGGGCAAGCATTACAGTTCCATGTTATTCCTTCTTCTTCTTGTGAGCTGGGTTTTACTTTTACAACACATTCCGAGGATCTCAGTGGTGGAGCAGAAAAAAGTAAGAGTGAATTTTGGAGACCAGCTCTTTCTGACATGTCTACTGCAGATTATGGCACTCTGAAAAGACAATGTTTGTCAAACATGAAAATGGTCTCTTCCCCTTTGCTTTCTTGGGAGTTGGATGACATGTACAGTTTGTCAAGAGCTTATGAGGAGAGAAGTGAGTGCACAGTAGTGGTCCTCATCTTGATTCAACAGTTCTGATCTATGATGGCAGGGGTACAAACACTCATGCAGCATTTAAGTTTTTAGATGCAGACTTTAGGTGTCTGTTATCTTGGCCACTGTACAAAAACAATGAAGAGGAAGACCCATTAAATGCTGTTGTTTCTGTAGGTTACACCATTTCCAAATATGCCTTGAGGACAGGTAAGAGTAATTTATCATCAAATGTATTGTTTGTCATTGTGTTGTCAGTACCAAAAGGGCCTGAATATGGATAGATTGTTTATTGAATATAGCTGAACATCAAATAGCAATGATCTCAACATAACCATACTCTTGTTGAAAAATAAAAAGAAAAGAAAAAATTAGAGGGAGGGGACCCCTACTTATCATAACTCTTTTGACTCCTATTGACTCTGTGGTGAAATGTTTATATCTCCTATTTCCTAGACTTGTTACAAACTACAATGAATGCCTTCTTGTTGAATACCTAATGATATTCTCTGCTATACAGTTATGGCTTCTGTTATTGGCAACAATTGGCTGCTACCAAGTGACCATTTCAGTAAGACCAAGTATGAGCTGTGTACCAAGTTTATCTAATGTTTGTTTCTGTAGGGCTGTGTTGCATTCAATTATGTAGAATCTGTTGAGAGACCCTGCATGGACCTTTTTGTAGAGATGCAGAGGGTCAGGCAAAAATGTGCAGAATTCAAAACCTCAACATACTCTTGCTTAGAAAGCTGAATAGAGATTGACAATGTAATTTCAGTTTGTGTGTCAGGCTGATTTAACCTGTATTTGTAGCTGAATTGTGATGTCAATCCTATTGAAAGTCTTTGCATGGACACATTGGTAATCAAGAAGATCTCTGAAAGTAATGGTACACAGAAAATTAGGCAAAGTCGTGCAGAGTTTAGGAATTCAACATACTTTTGCCTAGAAGAAAGGGAAGCTAAGGATGTTGTAGGAAAATATTTTTATTTGATGAAGGGATCTATATTAACAAGTAGTTTAACTAGGGTATGTTTGTTGTAGAACATGGTGGAATCCTGTGTATTAACACAACCTTGCTGTACCAATCCATGTTAGATGGATATTATATGGAATTGCACCATACTGCAGACTTTGATGGGCTTTTATGTGCTCATCAAGGGTTTGTGATTACAGACTATCTGTTCTTTGCATATCTTGCAATGACACCCAAGTGGTAACAGTGTCCCATTTAATTGACATTGTTAACAAAATTGTTGAACAAGCAAGATTTGGATATAATAGAATACAACATCTATGACAGATTTCATGATCAACATTGCAAAAAAAAATAACTGAGAATGTAAGAGTCTGGAACCTGTTTTATTCACATTGTAGCAAAATGCAGGCCTGGTTATGGTTGTTGCACTGTGTCAAATGTGAGCACATCCTTCAATGAGTTTTAGAGGTTCAGACACATCTATATCGATTCAGAATGCAAAGCCATGATGACAAAGTTGTATTTCAAAACATTGATAGATGTTTTCTCAAGATGTTGAAGAGCTGCCAGTGGCATAGCATAAGCACCTGGAGACAATGTCATTTGTTACAGAATGTACATTGTGATTGCTGTTCAAATGGGTGTAAGCCTCTCAGCTGGCTTTTTATAATTCAAGATGTCACCTCTTTCATTGGAAAGATACTAGGATTTAGATTTAAAATCAACAAACCTGAGGTTCAGTAGCAATTAGCAGAAAAGGTACCCCCATTAGGAGTATATCAATTTGTCAAACTTGAAAATACAAAATCATTCAATAAGTCCAAACATCCTGTGGGAAGAGGGCAACCATTTGTAATTCCTGGTGGAGTCATAAAGCCATTTGTAATGGCAATTGTTAGTGATTATAATCTTGATGAAGTAGATAGTGTAGGCCTTTTGGATTATCCAATATCACAGGGAGGTGTACATGCAATGGTCCAACTGAGTGCCTTGGTTCCTTATCTGTCTGTTTCAAACATTCATACAATAGCAAAGAGACACAACATCAAGCTAGGCTCAAATAGGACCAAAACTGAATTGCTTCATTGTTTTGAACACCATGATTGCCTGTCTTGCAACTTGTTCACCTCTGTGTTTAAAGTCATACCAATTAGGCATGTAAAACATAAGGAACAAGAACAACAACATAGAAGCCAGAAAAGAAAAAAAGCACTACAACAAAGTTCAGACATGTTTATGATACCTCAGAAAGAACAATCTCAAGAACAGGTTTTCCCTCCAAAACCATTGAATTCTGAGCTAAGTCATCAGATTATAAGTGGCTTTTGTGAGGGATCAACAACAGATTGTTTGGAATAAAAGGGATGTGCTGTGTGTGGCAGGCTTACACCAAAGAGAGAATTAAGAAAACTTAAGGTACTAAGCAGACAGTTACATGTACTGCAGTCATATGGTGGGACAAGAAAACAGAGAAAAAAGGAAGATGCTCCAATTGAAAGCTTAACTGGTCCAATAATAGATGAAAAATGTGACTGCTGTTTGTTTATCCTGTAGAAGAGATATTTGTTTGGGTAAAGTCCCTCATTTTGCACTGGCAAACAGCTTATGGATTGGTAATATCCCTGAAGAATTGCAATGTCTTCGGTATGTAGAGAGATTGTTAATCCAGAAAGTACGAGTTAATGGATGTTTTGTGAGAGTAGCATCTTCAGGACTAAGAAAAATGGTAACACATGCCATTGCATTTGAATTGCCAGTAGCAAAAGTTTACAACATTTTGCCTCCTCCAATTGGTGACCTTGATGAAGTATTGGCTGTACTGTTTACTGGCCCTTGTAAGCCTAATGGACAGGAGTTTCAACATACTCCTTTGTTGGTTTGGAGAAAAGTTGTAGCTCATGCATTGGAATGGTTGAAACTGAATCATGTTGATTATGCTGATTTAAAGATATCATATGAAGAACTTGAAAAATATCCAGAAGATATTCCCCCTGTTACTGTTGAATATAAGGAAGCACATACTAACAAGGTACCTGAGGGCACTAGCATGTTTGACCAAACACTAGATGATGGAGTTGATGAAGGAGATTGTCCATTTGTTGTGCATGGCATTACTGGCAAACAGTTGTCTACAAAAACAGTTTCAACTTTGAAGGGTGTAGCATCGAAGCATTGGAACAATCATGGTGCTGCATTAGCAGTTGGTCAAAGTGCAAATCCCCAATCAATTTATAACAATCCTAATCTGTATCCTCAAAATTTTCCTTGGTTGCTTCCATTTGGATATGTATCATGACAAATGATTTCAGATGGACACTGCATTTTCCTTTGTGGCTTTTAGTCATGAACAAGTCAGAGCAACAACAAGAGGCTCCTTTTTGGTTGCAGAGACAAGTAAATTTCTAGTATTGCAGAACAATTGCTAAGTGTCAACCAAGATGTTTTAGCTGACATTGCCAAAAGAATGGTAAATGGTGAAACAGTAAAAGCAGCAAACAATGATGAAGAATTATGTTTTCAAGTTATCAGGGACCTTGATCATGTAGGTTCTCATGTACATGGGTCCATCTCAAGCAAAAAACATATGTGTAATGAGATATGGTCTTTGATTGCAAGGCTTGGAGCTCCATTGTGGTACATCACTCTTTCACCAGCTGACAACAGGCATCCTATTTGTTTATATTTTGCAGACACTAAGCAAGAATTTCATCCTTTTTCATTGGCTGAAGATGTCAGGTATTGTTTGATTGCTGAAAATCCTATAGCAGGAGCTTCTTTTTTTGACTTTATGGCAAATTTTCAGAGCCAACCACTAATGAATCTGGGGTCAACTACTATGAAGACTTTGGGCCCAAGGAATTCATTGATCTCAATCAGATAAAATGTATAGTTGGATGGATTAAGGTCCATAGCAAGTGGTCCATTATTGACCATAGTAAACTACTAGCACAGGCCATAGATAATTAAATTTCTGTCTTGCTCATAATTCTGACACATACTTTTAACACTTCCAACCATTATATGATGAATGATCACTAGCGAGGCCCTTTTCATTGAAGGACTAAATCATTTCTTCACCCATCTCTTCACATGTCCAGAATTACCTCCAACTGCCACTCATGCACATGTGAAGCTGCTATACTTCATTGCATATGCTCTACATCACACCAAACTTCATGCCTGTGTTACCAAACTTGTGAACTGTGTCAGTCCTACTTGTCAACATGACATGCATGATCCTGCAACACTTTGGGAAACATCCTAAGAGGTGTAAAAAAACAACACCCCACTCATCCCCTAGATGTCAGAAAATCACATACAGAAACTATAAGGGCAACCTAAGCCTCTAGCAAAGGGAAATCTGAAGTTAAAATTATACTACATAATACAGGGATTGGGGGCGCACCTAGCAAAGGGAAATCCGAAGAGAAAACTCTAAGGATCCCCTTGCTGATGCCCAGTATATGTGAAGACGACAAAAATCAAATATAACCTAAAAATAGAAAAAGGCGGAGATAGGCGGATCAAGGCCGCCAAATGACATCATACCAAGGGGTATGTGTCGGAAGGGGTACTCCGCCTCTAAATATAAAAGTGTCAACATATACAAACATGATAGCAAGGGAAAATTAGTAATAAAATCCGGAAAAATCATAGAAAATGAAGAATAGAAGAAAATGAGGTGGGGAAAAATATGGGACGAACATAAAAAATAGGAAAAACACACAGGGCACCCCCCTAGTCCCCTTACAATATCATTCGTATGGGCCCATTTCCCTGTATTATTTTAGGATGGGCCCATACACATTTTTGTAGCTCATGGGGTTCTAGAATAACCGGTGCTGGTCATTCACTTAGCTCTTGACTTGGATGCTTATCACCACAAGTGACTTTATCACTACCGGCACCGGTCACTACAATGTTTATCTTTTCCTACATAGACAACTTGTTAAGTGTCAAGGTGCTCCCTAACCTGATTCCGCACATCCTCTAGAATAACCAGCACTGGTCATTCACTTAGCTCTTGACTTGGATGCTTATCGCCACAAGTGACTTTATCACTACCGGCACCGGTCACCTTTTCGCTCCTGGTGCCAGGCACTTTTCACTACCAGCACCAGTCACTACAATGTACTGATTTTGCATATATCCTTATCCTCCCACATTCCTACAGCATACAGCATGTCACCAGTCCTTTGTTTGTTATCCATGTTCTAGTGCACACTGGCCGCGATTAGCATACAAGTCTTTTAAGAACTATGTGCATGACCGGTGCCCACTTTATCTTTTCCTAAATAGATGACTTAAAACAGTATGGGCCCCCACAACTATAGCATACAGGACTTGAATTACTGCTGCTATTACAATACAAATCTTTTAAGAGCTATGTGGATCACCTGCGCCAACTTTATCTTTTTCTGGCACCGAGAGATGCACTGAAGTCGTGTGGGCCCATACTGTTTTCCTTTTACTGTCATGGGCCCACCCGATCATTCCATCGGGCATATTATTCATATGGGCCCATTTCCCTGCATTATGTTAGGATGGGCCCATACACATTTTCTTAGCTCATACAGTAACTGGTGCTGGTCATTCACTTAGCTCCACTGTTATGCTTATGGCCGCTGGTGACTTTATCACTACCAGCGTTGGTCACTTCAATGTACGTTTGTTGTATCTATCCTTGTAGCCTCCTTCCACATTCCTACAGCATGATGAATTCAATATATACCTTATACTCCATCTATTAATGAAGCAACTATGCATATATTGATCAAAATATATACACAAATAGGCATAGTATAAAAAATATTGTTATTTATTATCCAAGGTAGAAGAATTATGCCGGGGGTGTTGATGATTTCGAAATCAGAATGGTGATATCTGGCAGGAGGGGGTGCTTTGGCATATCGTGTTTTGATATTGGATCCAGGGAGGTCGAAGTTGCACATCTGTTGCCAAAAGAGGTGGCATCAGGGATCACCAATGTAGCTGTGGTCATAATATTGGGAACAGGTGATGGTGGGGAGTGAATGGATTCACGCAAATGGGCTGGATTGACAAACATTGATGACTTCGGGAGATGGATTGTCAACGGCGCCATGGCATCTGCATTCCGTGGATCTTTGCCTTCTGATTCCTCCTCGGAGCTTCCCTCGTTCTCCAATTCGGCCAGCTGCTTGTTCGTCGCCGCCAATTGACCATGCAACATGAAAACCTCCTGCTTCATCTTCTCCAACTCCATCCCATTCCTCAACCCCCTCATCTCAGCCTCCAGCACCGGAATGCTCACCAGCACCTTTTCTCTCAACTCACCCATCTCAGCCTCCAATGCCGGAATCCTCACTGTCATCTTTTCCTTCAATGTGTTCAGGACTTCCATGTATCCACGCAACATGAGGCTTTCCTTATCCAATTTCCTTTGATTTTCTGCCAAGACTGATACGAGCGTGCGGAGGTCTTGGAGCTCCCATTGTAAACCACTGATGGTGGGCATGCGATTGGGATGGGTGACATGACCTGGTGGCAGTGGCGCAGGAAGCGTAGTGTCAATGGATTGGGGGATCACAAGGCTGGTTGATGGGACAGGCTTGGGGGTTGGTATATGGTCGGAGATGTGTGAGGTTGAGGGGATGGGGGCTGGCATGACGGGGATGTACTCATCTGACTCACCAGCAGTGTCTGCTGCCCGGCGTTTTCTCTTTGGTGCCATTCTCAGTTGTTCACTTTCCTCTGCCTTCACCTTTTTCTTCCCAATGACCTTTTTTCTCCCCTTGAGCTCCCCTGCCACTATCAATTCATCCCGCTGTGCTGTACGCAATGCTGTATACGAGCATTTCGTCTTGCCCTTGTGGCACATCATGCAAGCAATCTGGATGCCCGTCATTCGGCAGGTTGTCAGGCCCCTCAAACTGCAGGTGTCGCACAGAGCAGTGGGCCATTCCCCAACAGACCTCCATATATCATCTTCAGGTAGAGCAGGAGTGGCCGTCATGATTGGGAGGTTGGCGTGGATGAATGGTGGCTCTTTCGTGATGTTGCTGTCCTCTGTTTCAGGTGGCACCAGCTGTGGCGACACCTTTCGGCATTTCGATTGAGGTGGAGCCAGGTGTTCTATGACCTTCTTTTCCTTGCCCTTGCCCTTGCCCTTGCCCTTGCCCTTGCCCTTGCTCTGGGCTCTTGCAGCTGCTTCTGGTTGGTTGGTCTGAGCCTCCGGTGTTGCAGTGGTGGGAATGGGTGCAGACACAGCGACGAGTGATGTGGCTGCAGAACCAGGAGCAACGATGGGTGGCATAGCCGCAGTGGGGATTTCTGGGAGAGTACTGCTTGGCGCAGCGACAGGCAAAGGTTGACAAATATATATGCTCCAGTCAATGGATTCCCAAGGTGCTGGGCCAGACTTATCCCACTGATGGAGTACTTTGAAAACATGTTTGAGGAACGGCATCATCGCCACTTCCTTTGCCAACACCTTTTGCCTATAATCCAACTTCAAAGCCTTCTTAGAAAGATTCATAGGACATAATAAAAATCACACACCAACTTGCCCAACATGGATTTCAAATCCACGGTCATCCGAGTACCATCCAAAAATGTATTGAGGGCACGCTCCATGGATTCGGTGTGCTGAGAAGACATGATAAAACCATTTGTACTTAGGGTGGATGCAGTTGATGGCGTCAATAAATGCAATGTCAGTTTCAACTTCCATATTCAAAATTCACGTGACTGTGTTTGTTGATCAATTTTTGCATCTTATGGAATATTCAGGCAGCTCATCAGTAAACTTGCCAAATTTGCCACCAACAAGTATGCCCACTCTGGACCTCGATGCCTTTTATATTCCTGGTAGTCCTGATTCACCAGTGGTGGATATAAATAATCTGCACCTGGCCACTGTTCATATTCCTGAATGTCCTGATTCACCAGTGGTGGATGGTATTCTTCATTTCTCCATACCACGTTCATCGATACATTCCCCATTTGCTTTTGATATTTCTGAAGCAGCTGCAGATATTATCCATTTGGCAACCCCACCCACCAAAAATTCCCAATCTTTTGACTTGGATGCATTTCGCATTCCTGGTAGTCCCGACTCACCCACAGTGATCACCATTCATTTGACATCATCGCTGCCACACCATGACCTAGATCTCTTTCATATTCCTGACTTGCTGGCTGCCGATGCGTTTTATCTTCCTGGTAGTCCTGACTCGCCGGTGGCAACCAGCACTGTTCATTTGACATTATCACCAGCACACCATGACTGAGACATGTTTCATATTCCTGACTCGCTGGCCACTGATGCATCTTATATTCCTGGTAGTCCTGAGCCAGTGGTGAGCACCACTGCTCATTTGACTTTGTTGCCGGCACACCATGACCTAGACATGTTTCATATTCCTGACTCGCCGGCCGCCGATGCATTTGATATTCCTGGTAGTCCTGAGTCACTGGTGGTGAGCACCACTGCTCATTTGACATCATCCCTGGCACACAATGACATGAACATGTTTCATATTCCTGACTCACCAGGCACAGATTGTTCTGGAGTTGATTTTGGAGCCCCAATGCTGCTACATACTCATACCATTGACCCAGACACCTTTTATATTCCTGGCAGTCCTAATCATTTGGCAACACCGCCATCACAATTACAAATGGTGGACACTCTTGAGATCCCTGCCAGTGTTGACATGCCAGATGTGGACAGTGCACACTTCTGGTTTACTGAGGTGACTGAAGGTAGTGACATGGAGCTCAATGTCTCTATGGCCTATATCAAACCTGTGCTGGATCATGTCACCCTGACATTGTCCTTGCCTGGATCTTCTCATAGTTCAATATTGACACAGAGAGATTCAGATGAGGTCCATTCCCCCCCTGGCTCTCCCCAAAATGTTCCTCAGCGCACCATCCACCTTTCGTTACCCAGCCACATTCATCCAGTATTCCCAGGTTGTACTCCATCAACACCGGCGACATCCCAGCAGGCCCCCCAAGTAAGTCCTGAACTTTGGCCGGGAGCTGCTGAATAATGATTGTAGGAGATTTTGACTTATTCTGATGCTGTTGAACACAGCTACCGCGAGGCCGTCAAGATGGTGAAGTCCAACATTGCAGTAAACCATGCCCTTCACCGGCAGCTTGCCACCCTTGATGAGGCAATGTGCCAGATGGCCCAATTAATGCAGCAGAAGTACAGGACAATGATGAATTCTTTACCAAGGACATCGTAAAATTATCACTAGCAACTTCTTTCATTTTGCTTAATGTATATGTCAACCATGCTAGCTGGCACCATTTTTTGGCAATTACAATCTTTTCAGTAATTACCAGCGGTGAGAATCATTGCCCGTGAAGGGTAGACCATATTTTTCTAGCAATTACTGGCGGCGATTGTTGCTGCTGGTGCTATAATTCTATTCACTGGGCCCACATGGATCAAGCAATTACCACTAGTAATAATCATTGCCAGTGCCATTGTAGTAAAATGGTGACCATGCTAGCCAGTGCCGTGAGTCAGATGTTACTGCCACTGAGAATCTTTCAGCAATTACCACCAGGAAGAATCATCGCTGGCAGTGAATCTGTATACTGGGCCCACATGGATGCATCACACCCTCGGCCCACACAAGTCTTTCCTGCTATGGGCCCAATCCGCTACTGACAGATCTATCGTCATTTTGCAGAAATCCACTGGACGGATGTATCATTGATTTCTACTGAATAGGCTGCCATAACTGCACCCTAGGCAGGGTTAACTGTAACTGAACTGTCATTGACCGGTTACATACAGTTAGGTAACCAGTTATGACCAGTTATGACCAGTTTTTGTATACAATATAAAAAACTATTCAATTTTGATAAAGAGGGGTGTCTTATCCCAGTGAATTAAGGTAACTAATGAGTGCTTAGAGATTGGCAGGGGTAACTCTTGTGGATTTTCATTGTTACCCTTACCCCAGGGTATAGAGAGTATTCAATACCCTTGGGGGTATGATGCAAGGGTTTATTTCAAATAGTTTCCTGATGATGCTCAAACATGGTCCTATCCATTTTTAGTAATTATCTGAGCTTTTAGCATGTTGAAAAGCACAAGGTAGTAGTCTAGTACTGTCTTTAGGAGAATACCTTTGCCTGAATAATGCAATAGGCTGGGACCATAGAGGAAACAACCCAACTTGCACAGCAAAGAGTGGTCAGAGAGGTCATCAAGTTTCATAAGGGTTACTATACTGATGTCATGGGTGGTTAACATCTTCTAAAGTCTGATTCTGTATACCCTTGTACCCTCCTCAGGGGTAAGAGTATGTAGAGGGTAGGAAAGTTTATACCCTTACCCTTACCCTCATGTACCCTTTGCCCATATCCCCAGGGGTATGTAAACCCTTGCTAGTCACTATGAGTGCTTGGATGCTATTTTATGCAAGTTGATAGAATATACTACAATATTATAATTTAGGTTCACTGTGAAACTGAGTCAGGCATTGTAGCACTGTAATTCAGTACTTCCTGGACAGTAACATTCATAAATTCAGATTCTACACTGTGTATAATATAGTACACAGTCCCAAAAGCACTAGTTGAATGGTGCAGCCATTATGCTATAGCAACCACCCTTCCTCCTCCTGCCTCTCAAAAACCCATAGCATCATAACTCAGTAATTCAGCAACTGTTCCTTTCGTAAACTTGGATTCGACATTAAGTATAATATATCCATGTTGCAACAACTGCACTAGTTGAATGGTGCAGCTGTTATTTTATACTAGCTACACCTTTCTCCTCTCCCTCTCAAAAACTCGTAGCATCATAACTCAATAATGCTGTCACGGTTCCTTTCATAAATTTGAATTCAACACTACATATAGTATTTCAACATCTTCCCAAATGCACTAGTTAAACGGTCCAGCAATTATTTTATACCAACCACCCCTTCCTCCTCATCTCTCCCAAAAACTCGCAGCACTATAATTCAATAATGCAGTGACCAATCCTTTTGTAAACTTGGATTCCACAGTATCTGTAGCATATATACACTGTCCTAAGAGCACTAATTAAATGGTGCAGCCATTACTCTATAACATCCCCCTTCCTCCTTGTTCCTCTCAAAAGCCCGCAGCACTATAGTTCACTAACGCCATAACCAATCCTTTTGTAGACTTGGATTTAACACTGTGTATACTATATATATGCTGTCCCCCAAGTACGAGCTGAATGGTTTGGCCATTATGTTATAACACCCACCCCTTCCTCCTCATTTCTCTCAAAAATGCCGAGCACTGTAAATGAATAATGCTACAGTGAATCATTTCATAAACTGGTGTTCTACACTGCATATAGCATGTCTACATCTGCCCAAAAGCACTAGGAAAATAGTACAATGGTTCATGTAAAAATACTTGTGTGAGTACTTGCACCTGCAAAAACTGGTACTACACTGCCCATCACAGACAAATGTAGATCACTGACTACAACTGGTTACAGTCAGTTATCACCTGTTATCCATCACACATCAATTTGCATAACCACAACTGACTCTCTCAAGGGGGTAGCGGAATGGTAATTTTTCATATGACATTGGTATTTTTTTCATGGCCCTTGAACCCCCCTCCTGCCATATATGATATATTTTTGTCACGTGCACATGTTATTCTCCAAATTATTCATCAATAATATTACCTAATATATTTCTAAAAGCTCTGCTGGCGAGTCTTTTGCCATCGTTGAACATTGATGTATGTTCTCGACATATCCTGCCCCCATCTCTCTCGGTGGATGCCAAGCCTTTCCCAGCAGTGGTGCTCTGCTGTCCTTCATGCATCATGATTGTGGGCAGATGCAAACATCAATGAAGCAGTCAATACTTATTACTCAGGGTTTCTCTCAACAATGCCTCTTCCCTCTTCCCTCCTCCCTCTACCACTGGTCCCACATGGATACCATGACTGACTCCATGGCAGCAAATGATGAACATGAGCTGCTGGCACACAAAATGGGCCTAAACAATGCTATCATCATTTGGGCCCCAGGTAAGTTTTTTGGTGTTTGTTTCTTGTCTTTTTTGCTTTGACTAACTTATGTTTTCATTCTTACAGATTTTCACTGTGTGATAATGACACAATGATCCCCAAGCGACGGTCAACAGTGATGGGGACAACAATGAGGGAGAGATGACACCCTGGATGACCCACCTGTCACCATCACTGCAAGTCCATACTTGGGTGGTGGATTGTGCAGTATGACACCGATGCCAGGAGGACAACATTGGAGGGCAACAACAATGAAATATGGCACTGGAGAAGGTGGTGGAGTCGAGTACAGATGTAAGGGATGGCGAGGATTGGCTTAGAATAAGCCTACCCTAGGGTCCTGTAGCTGACAGCATTGTAGATATCACCATGGTAATAAAAAAAAATTCAGCCATTCCCCCCTATGTCTGGTGTGGGATTCCCATTCTGCCACCCCCTTGGACTCTCTGCCAAATTTTGGGTAACTGTGACCAAAAAAATAACTGGACTGCAGTTAGGTCTGGTTAGGTCAGCAGTTATTTCTGGTTAGGGTAACTGAACTTCAAACACTAAATACAAACAAACCATTACAGACTTGTTTACTGACTTTGTTGCAAACCTTTAAGGTCGAAGATGTCCATAACTCACCAACATCACATGCTTCTTCCAAATCAGTCGAAAATGCATGAAATGTGTACTGAGTGTAGCACAACAACTGAATAGAAAATGTATTTCCTAAGAAATGTGATAAAAGTCATATTTATGAAGCCCTGATAGTTGATTTTGCAAAAAATGTGTTTGGTGATGTGAAATTCCAAAAATGTACCAAATAACATGTTGCATTGCAACTTTTGTTAAATGTCAACAGGAACTTCTTTCTGTGCTAAACCCTCCCATATATATATACTTGAGAGGTATTCAAAGGGATCTCTGGGAGCATATTTCTCTTATTCTGCATTGCTCTCTTTTAATGACCATTCTGCCCAACCATGGAAAATTGTTGGGGCTTTGGGGAGAGGAACAATGCCCAATATTCAAAATTTACTTCCAGAGATCTCTTTTTATACATCTTGGGGGCATCCATGCCAGAGGTCTTGCCTAGTGTTGCCATGGCTCGAGCCGCATTTTTTGCTATCTTAGGATATAAATTACATAAAATCACTAAAATATTTGAGGAGCTAGATCCCATCAAAAGCCAAGGGGTCTCCTGCCAACTCTAAGCAATCAGAGAAGTGGTTCCCGAGATATTCCAGTGGCTTTGAAACAGCTCTGGCAAGCTGTTTCAAAGCCACTGGAATATCTCGGGAACCACTTCTCTCAAGGGGGTGGCGGAATGGGAAAAACTGACATCCACTCACCTTTTTTTTTTCAGGACCTCGGCTGACCCCCCCCTCCCACCATATATGGTAATTTTTTCGTCACATGAATTTTTCTTCTCGAGCAATTTATGTCAAAAAAACTGTCACTGACGGATATGTACTGACTTTTCTGTGCAGTTCAATACTCACCATTTTAGATCTGGATTCAATGTGTCTGTGTAACACTGCAAATGCCCCAGTTTTTAATGATGGCTTGTTTATGTAAGAAAAACTCGAACATTATCTAGATCTCATCATTGTCATCAAGCATAACAACTTTTGCCTTCCATGTTGATGTCGCCTTAGGCCTGCTACAACTTTGAATGAGCTCTCAGTGACGTGTTGCTCCCACTTTTGTGGAGCAGCTTTTGCTTGGTTTCTCTCATGGTTCTCTGAAGAGGCTGGTGCCATGACAACTGGGTGGTGCACTTAGTTGATCTGTGGATGGCAGCGAGGGAAGAAGGGGTCACACAAAGTAGAGGCTTTGACACTACAGAGGGTCCATCCAGGGCCTGCAGCAAGGTCATGCATGCATAATTACTGATGCGACTGATTTTTACAGCTTTTCAACAATTCAAGAATCAAGATTGTAATGTGTCCTATGCATCGCAAAAGTTCATTACCCACTTCAACACCAACTGAAGATTCAAGTGATGAGAGTACTACATACTGTGGCTTTGGAGTGGATGACTGGTTGTCTGCTCTGCTGTTGTTCTGGATGTGTGGACCCAGCATTGACTTGTCTGCTACACTGACTGTCGTAAATGGAGTGGGGATCATTGTTGGGCCTCCTGATACACGATTTGTTCCCACAAATATAAGTGATCATTCCACAATTGTCATGAATCATATTGTAAACATGATGTGTTACAGATATTGAGCTGTGTGTAGACCAATAGGCAAGTTTACAAGTCCACAGAAGCTATCTGGTGGCTTAACGATGCCTATCGGCATCATATATACCCTAGTACTTTTTTTTTTCCAGCCTCCGGCAGGACCCCCCCCTACTTGCAGTTCAGGATTCCTGTTCCGCCACCCCCTTGACTTCTCTGATCACTTAGAGTTGGCAGGAGACCCCTCCCTTGGCTTTTGATGGGATCTAGCTCCTCAAATATTTTAGTGATTTTATGTAATTTATATCCTAAGATAGCAAAAAAAGCAGCTCGAGCCATGGCAACACTAGTCTTGGCACAGTCAGAAGTTCCCATTGACATTTAACAAAAGTTGTGATGCAATGTGTTATTTGGCGCATTTTTGGAATTTCACATCACCAAACATGTTTTTTGCAAAATCAACTATCAGGGCTTCATAAATATGACTTTTATCACATTTATTAGGAAATACATTTTCTATTCAGTTGTTGTGCTACACTCAGTACACATTTCATGCATTTTTGACCGATTTGGAAGAAGCACATGACATTGGTGAGTTATGGACATCTTCTACCTTACCGACCTTGGTATAAACTATTATAAACATAGTATTGACTTCAATACAAACCATTACAAATATGTTTACTGACTTTGTTACAAACCTTTACCAACCTTGGTATACTATTACAAACATGTTATTGACTTCAATACAAACCATTCCAAACTTGTTTACTGACTTTGTTACAAACCTTTACTGACCTTATAAACTATTACAAAAATGTTGTTGACTTCAATACAAACCATTACAGACTTGTTTACTGACTTTGGTATAAACTATTACAAAATGTTGTTGACTTCAATACAAACAAACCATTACAAACTTGTTTACTGACTTTGTTACAAACCTTTACTGATCTTGGTATAAACTATTACAAACATGTTTACTGACTTTGTTGCAAAGCTTTACTGACCTTGCTTTAGTGCTTATTATGGTGTTAGTCTAGTTTGTATGAGTAATAATCAGCCTTGCAACTTGGACTACATCTGGACAATCATTCAGAAGTGTAAATTTTCATTATGAAGTTGATTTGAATGTAGTTTGCTTGAAGTCTTAGCAGAGTCTGAGTGGAGTCCTAGTGGAGTCCAAGCAGAGTCCTAGGACTGTCCAAGCAGAGTCCTAGGACTGTCCAAGCAGTCCTAGTCTGAGTGGAGTCTGCTCAGACTAGGGGAGGGAGTGTAAAATACTGAGAATGATGTATAACATCACTATATTCCATGACATTATATATTCCCCCAGGACTACTGGGATTCCCCTGGGACTACAGGGATTCCTCCAGGACTCTGTGGGGAGGTGAAAAATTCAGTGGGTACAAGGAGAACTCATGGGTCAAGGAGTCCGATGTGAATGCCCCTCGGTTAGTCAAGGAATTCTACACTGTGGACCTAGCACGGTAGTAATTTCAGCTATTTAACTACCAAAACCTGAATACTCTAACTTAATGGGATGAGTTAATGGTAGATGAATTTGTGATGAATTTTCATCCCATATATTTAAGCTGTTTAGGGGATGGAATTCATGCGTATTATTTTACAAAATTTCCATATGTCAATGGGATGAAATTTCATTTCAAAAAAGAATGAAATGTAGGGGATGTTTTTAATCCAACAGGAAGGCATGAACTTCATCCAAAAGATAGGATGTTTCTGCATGTGATTTTCTGACATCTAGGGGATGTTTTCAATCTGAAAAGGTATCAATTACATCTAAAAGACAGGAGGTTTCTGTAAGGGGACTAGGGGGGTGCCCTGTGTGTTTTTCCTATTTTTTATGTTCGTCCCATATTTTTTCCCACCTCATTTCCTTCTATTCTTCATTTTCTATGATTTTTCCGGATTTTATTACTAATTTTCCCTTGCTATCATGTTTGTATATGTTGACACTTTTATATTTAGAGGCGGAGTACCCCTTCCGACACATACCCTTTGGTATGATGTCATTCGGCGGCCTTGATCTGCCTATCTCCGCCTTTTTCTATTTTTAGGTTATATTTGATTTTTGTCGTCTTCACATATACTGGGCATCAGCAAGGGGATCCTTAGAGTTTTCTCTTCGGATTTCCCTTTGCTAGGTGCGCCCCCAATCCCTGTATTATGTAGTATAATTTTAACTTCGGATTTCCCTTTGCTAGAGGCTTAGGTTGCCCTTATAGTAGAAAACTCTCCCCTAAGGCCCGAAAATCGCGAACGCGCTGCCTAAAATAGGCAGGTACGGACTGGACGACGCTTCCCAAAGCTCCACAGAGTCCCTACACACCGTTCCAGATACTCTCGCCTTTATCACGCTGCCATTTTCGCCAAACGCGCTCCCTAGCGACATGGATGCATCAGAACGCTTCGACGCGCTTGAAAGCGATGTTTCCGGAATGGGCGTGCAAATCGACTCGCTTAAATCTACAATTGAAAACTTCGTTAGGACCCTCCAGGCTAACCCTACGACTAATAGTTCCCCCTTCATGACTCCAAGCGCACCCGACAACGACGTTTTGCCAAACGCGTCCACTAAGGAATGTGCCCAGATCAAACCATCCCCCCCCGCTGAATTTAATGGTGCACGTGTGCAGGGACGTGCATTCCTTAATTCCTGTGAGTTATACATTAGTCTCCAGTCGCATCAATTCGTCGATGAGGCTGCAAAAATTTATTGGGCCTTCACATACATGAAATCTGAACGCGCCTATCTCTATGTGGACCGTATCCTATGTCAAACTAAAGAACTCGGTTCTCTACCTTTCTCCACTTGGGGTGACTTTCGAGCTGAGTTCGTACACCACTTCTGCCCCCTCAATGAATGCCACCGAGCAGTGACACGACTTGAGTCATCCACTTACCACCAGGGACGTCGATCCGTGGATGACTATATCGATGAGTTCAAGGATTTGGTGGACATGGCAGGGTATGGGAGTGGGTTACCAGTGGTGGTGAAGTTCCGACGGGGGCTCAACCAAGAAATTCAGGACCAGATTGCACAGATGTTGGAAGGGCGCCCAGCGGACGATGATATCCCCATTCCTGCTCGTCAAACTCCCACACCAGCCATCAATGTCCCAGTACCAATGGATGTTGATGCAGCCCGCAGCCGTGCACGTAAGTTGGATCTCTGCTACCGTTGTGGGGAACCTGGACACAGGGCTGGAGTGTGTCCCCATCGTCAGGATATCCGCATGCTCACCCCTGAGGGACGAGACGAACTCCTGCAAGATTTGTTGGCACTTGTAGATGTTGAGGAAGCGAAGGATCAAGTTGCAGAGGAGGTTAAGCTGGAAGTTGTAGAGGAGCAGGATTTTCCTATTCGCAGCGAGTGAATGGTACACCCTCACTGCCTGTCCATAACCGCTTTGAAGTCTTGTCGGTTGAATCCCCGGAGAATGAATCCATTTCTGTGACTGCTCCCCTCTCTGACCCTTCGAAGTTGGCTAAAGACGTACCTGCTCTCCCCATCTCTCCTTCTACTCCACGTCCCAAAATTAAATCATGGGAGCATAAACTACCACGCAAGTATATTGTGGCATCCACTCCCTCTGCACATTCCTTAAACCTAGCCATTGAACTGCAGACGACCGACACTGGACAGATACTCAGTGTCTCTGCGCTCCTGGACTCTGGTGCGACTGGTCTCTTCATCGATTCCCATCTGGTACAACAACATCATCTAAATACTCGCTCACTCTCATGTCTGTTACCTGTATATAACATGGATGGATCCCCAAATGAAGCTGGTGCCATCTGAGAGGTTGCAGACCTGGTTCTCCGTTACAAAGATCATAGTGAGCGTGCCCTTTTTGCTGTCACTCAATTAGGAAAGCAAACGGTGATCTTGGGATATCCATGGCTTCGAGACCATAACCCAGAGGTCGACTGGCGCACTGGGGAGGTTACCATGAGCCGATGTCCATCCCGCTGTCGGATGTGTTTCACAGAAGCCAGGCAAGAACGTCGTGGACAGAAGGTAGCAATACGACGAACTCAGAAGTGTCATGCTGGACCCCTGCCTATACCTGAAGTGGAATTGGAAGGGGTTCCTGATCTAATGCCGGACTCGGATGATGATGATGAGGACCCAGAGGAAGTGGAGGAGGGTGATCGGATCTTCTACACTGCGATTCGCTCATCGCATGAGGTGTGTGCCACATCGAACATATCCCAACGCCTCGCCGAGGCCTTCCACAAAAACAACGCTGCTAAATCCTCTACTAACTCCTTACTCCCTCATCTCCATGAGTTTGAAGACGTGTTCTCCAAGGAGTCATTCGACTCTCTTCCTGCGCGCAAGCCATGGGATCATGCGATTGAACTCACCCCCGGCGCAACCCCTTCATCCTGCAAGGTCTATCCTCTCTCTCCGGAGGAACAACGGCAGCTTGACCAGTTCATCGACGAGCACCTGGCCTCTGGACGTATTCGACAATCAAAGTCACCCATGGCCTCTCCCTTTTTCTTTGTCAAGAATAAGGATGGCTCACTTCGACCGGTTCAAGACTACAGAAGGCTCAACAACATCACGGTCAAAAATTGCTACCCACTACCCCTCATCTCCGAACTCGTAAACCAGCTCCATGGAGCCCGATACTTCACCAAGCTCGATGTCTGTTGGGGCTATAATAACGTGAGGATAAAGGAGGGAGATGAGTGGAAGGCAGCCTTTCGTACCAACTGTGGTCTTTTTGAACCGCTTGTCATGTTCTTTGGCCTTACTAATAGCCCTGCCACCTTTCAGACCATGATGAACGACATCTTCCATGACCTCATCCTCGAAGGCGTTGTCTGCATCTATCTCGATGACATCCTCATCTTCACTCGCACGGTTGAAGAGCACCGTCGCATCACGCGCCTCATCCTAGAGTGACTTCAACGGTACAAACTCTACCTTTGTCAGGACAAATGCGAGTTTGAAAGGACCAAGATCGAGTACCTCGGCCTGATTATCTTGGAGGGTCAAGTGGAGATGGATCCTATCAAGGTAAACGGGGTCACAGCTTGGCCGACGCCCACGAACAAGAAGGAGGTGCAGTCTTTCCTGGGCTTCATCAATTTTTATCAGTGTTTTATCAAGGATTTCTCACATCATGCACAACCGCTGTTCGACTTGACAGGAAAGGAGGCATGGAGGTGGGATAATGCACAACAGGAGGCATTCAAAAAGCTTAAGGAGATGGTCACTTCTGCTCCCATCCTTACCTTTGCTGACGATTCACATCCTTTTCGTGTAGAAGCCGATAGTTCTGACTTTGCGACAGGCACCATGTTGTCTCAGCAGTCTCCAGAGGACCAGAAGTGGCATCCTGTTGTGTTCTACTCCAAAAGCCTTAGTGCTGTAGAGCGAAACTACAAGATCCATGACAAGGAGATGTTGGTGATAATGCATGCGCTTGAGGAGTGGCGACACTTCCTCCAGGGTGCCCAACACAAGGTGGAAATTTGGACGGATCACAAGAACCTCGAGTACTTCATGACGGCCCAGAAATTGAACCGTCGTCAAGCTCGTTGGTCCCTGTATCTATCTAGATTCGACTTCTCCTTGCACCACCGTCCGGGTCGCAGCATGGAGAAGACTGATGCCCTATCCCGACGTGCAGACCATGGGGATGGCAGCAGTGACAACCAAAACATTGTGTTGTTGCAGCCAGACCTGTTCACCATTCGGGCACTGGAAGGCATCGCACCCCAGGGCGTGGAGCAGGACATCCTATGTGACATTCATCATGCAAACTGTAGCAGTTTACATGAGGATGTTGTTGCCCAAGCTGTTAAAGAACTGAGGAAGGGATCAACCCTTTCCTTACGTGCTGCAGAGTGGGCTGAAAAGGAGGACTTGTTGTATTTCAGGGATCGCATCTACATTCCCAATGACCCAGACCTTTGCTGGCGCATCATATCCCAACACCATGACTCACAGATTGCTGGCCACCCCAGATGCTGGAAGACCTTGGAGCTCACCTCACAGAACTATTGGTGGCCACAAATGTCACAGCTCATTTGTCAGTATTGTCACACTTGTCACCTTTGCTTATGCACCAAGGTTCCTCATCGCAAGCCTATTGGCAAGCTACACCCTCTCTCTGTTCCAGAGAGTCATTGGGATGTTGTCAGTGTCGACTTTGTGGTGGAATTGCCAGAGTCAAACAGGTTTGATGCGGCGATGTGCACAGTTGACTCAGTGGGAAAACATGCTCACTTCATTCCCACTCACACCACTGTCAGTGCCCTAGGTGCTGCTCGACTCTACCTCCACCACGTGTGGAAATTACATGGACTTCCTGGTGCCTTCCTCTCAGATCGTGGCCCTCAGTTCATGGCAGAGCTCACTCATGAGCTGTACTGACTCCTGGGGATCAAACTCCTCGCTTCAACTGCTTATCACCCACAAACTGATGGCCAGACTGAGCAAGTCAACCAGGAACTGGAGCAGTACATCTGCCTCTTTGTCAATGAACGCCAGGACAATTGGGACAATCTCCTTCCTTTGGCCAAGTTCAGATACAACAACCATGTCCATGCTTCCACTCAACAGACCCCTTTCCTCTTAGACACTGGATGACATCCATGCATGGGATTTGAACCTTGCCAAACTCCCTCACACATCGAGACAGTGAATGAGTTCACAGAACACATGAGGCATAGCTTGAAGGAGGCAAGGGCAGCCTTAGCAAAGGCAAAGGACGACATGGCGTGATTTTACAACCAATGCCACTCCCCGACCCCTCAGTACAAGGTTGGTGATCGAGTTTATCTTGACTCCAGTGACATCTCCACGACACATCCATCCAAGAAACTCGCTCATCGCTTCTTGGGACCTTTCCCCATTGTCAAGTGCATTGGAACCCATGCCTATCGTCTATGCCTCCCAGCCTCCATGTCCAGACTCCATCCCATCTTCCATGTCATCAAATTGCTTCCAGCTCCCCCAGATCCATTCCTGGGACACCATTCACACCCACCACCACCACCTACAGTGATCGAGGGAGAACCCCAATACAAAGTCGAGTCAATCTTGGACAGCCATTTGCGTCAAGGAAAACTCCAGTATTTGGTACATTGGAAGGGTTATGGGTATGAGGAGAACTCATGGGTTGAAGAGTCTGATGTGAATGCCCCTCAGTTAATCAAGGAATTCCACCGACGGCACACTGCTGCACCGCGTCGCATTCAAGTCACGGACTTTGGTCGTATGTGATTTTGAATGCATCGGGGTGATGCATCTTAGAGAGGGGGTGATGTAAGGGGACTAGGGGGGGTGCCCTGTGTGTTTTTCCTATTTTTTATGTTCGTCCTATATTTTTCCCCACCTCATTTCCTTCTATTCTTCATTTTCTATGATTTTTCCGGATTTTATTACTAATTTTCCCTTGCTATCATGTTTGTACATGTTGACACTTTTATATTTAGAGGCAGAGTACCCCTTCCGACACATACCCCTTGGTATGATGTCATTCGGCAGCCTTGATCTGCCTATCTCCGCCTTTTTCTATTTTTAGGTTATATTTGATTTTTGTCATCTTCACATATACTGGGCATCAGCAAGGGGATCCTTAGAGTTTTCTCTTCGGATTTCCCTTTGCTAGAGGCTTAGGTTGCCCTTATACTGACCAGAGACCATCTGATCACTCTAGCTTGCCATATGACCATCTACATTGTGCTTGCCCATGTATAAAGGAATGGTCATGAGTCTAACCGTCAGCGATGAGTCCTTGGTTGCAGTTAACTGAGCCAAGGCACATCTAGAGTCTTGTCTTGTCTTGTCCCTGGCTTTCTGGCTTTGCGCTAGAATTGTTCACTGTTCATCCTCATCAAGTCAAACTTGCAGGGCTTCCTTGGTTGCAGTTAACTGAGCCAAGGCATGTCTAGGGTCAAGTCTCATCCCTGGCTTTCTGGCTTTGTGCAAGAATCATCACTGTTACTTGCTTGATATCTGCCTATGCAAACAGAGCTAAGGACATGCCTTGATGGACCCATCCTCCTTACCCATTAAGTCCGAACTTTCAGGCTTTTTTCACAAGCGCATATGCCAGGATCACTTTATTTTGTCACAGTTAACTGGATGAAGTACTTCTGATTTCCTATCCCAGATGAACCTGCCTTGGTCCCTCTACCATTGCAGTTAATCAAGGAGGGGAACTTCATGCTATGCACAATGTGAGAGCCATGTCCCTTATCAACTCGGTGAGTAGCCCGACATCCATCTATATACATGTATTGATTTGCCTCAAATAAAACAACTGAGAATATCATTACAAGAGTGGCAAATTTGTGGTCCCAATCACATCTGCATTCCCCATGCTCTGCTGTCATTGGCTCAGACTTCTTGCTTTCCACAGGTGCCGAAGCCAGCTGAATGAGAACCTTTTCATTGTTCTGCTGTCTCACAGCAAAGCAATACATTTATCGTACACTTGCCCAAGCCTATCTGCCCCCTTTTCACTGTGCCCCAACTCTCATCAACTTGAACTTCTCTTTTGATGGGTCCACCATGAATCATCAGTCATTGGGGTCTTGTTCTTCAAACCAATCGTTGTCATAGAATTTGCATGGAAGATTGGAGACGTGGTGATGATCACTAGGCAGATTGCAGTAGTGACATATTCTTGGCCCAGGTTTTGATCCTCATGGAGAAAATAGGTCCTTGTCCTTGACCCACTGCTTGTCAATGATATCCAGTTCTTTGTCGATGTTACGCCTCCATGGCATCATTTTCACATGAAATACTGTCGTGTCAAGTTCTCCTTCAATGTCGCTTCATCAGAGCTCATCCTGTCTTTGCCAAGATGTCAGAGAAGCCATTCCATCCATTGCCATGCAGAAATGTTTGTCGCTCCCTCTTCATGTTTCAATTGGATCATCTGCTGAACAGTGGTTAAATGCCAGTTGTATCTCTGTAGGGATGCTTAGTTTCATTATCACCTAAGGACTTTAAGACCTACTGCTCTGCACTGTGTCCCCATGCATGAATATTTGCTGTTCTCATCCTTCGATATGATCATTCAATCTTCCACCTCCTGCAATGTTTCCACCTTGCCATCATCTTTGATCTTTGGCTGGGCCTTCCTCCAATATCTCTTGCATGGTCTACCTTCTTCATGATCATGTTGAGGAAATATGCTTCGGATCTTTCTGGGAGATCAGCCCAGCCGTCCAACTTTGTTAGAAGTAGTTTATCTACCAAAATCTGCCCCACCCTCTCATTCCACCTGGAAGGTTTCTTGCCCCTCATGTCAAGTTGTAAATTTTCCTCATCAGGGCCTTCTCCGTGGCCCCTTTCATAAGCACGGATAACTTTGAGTGGTGGACAGTTGTGTAGCGCAAAATCCTCATCATTATCCACACTGAACACATCTTTTATGAGATCCCATATGAGAGACTTCACAGCATCAGTTACCAATGCTATAATGTATTGCACAACCTACCAGAAAAACTGAGTGTTTGTCCTTGGTGTCTGCCTGCTTCTCAGCTTGCAGTTCTTGCTTAGATTTGGGTTGTTTGCAACATGGCCATGCCCTGGAATATATACCCAACTGCTCCCAGTCAAGCTGTACAGTGCGGATGGCACAGTCTTCCATGAGTTTCTTGAGGCGACACTTGCCCATGGTTAATTCTTGATCCATTGCTTCCTCCTGATCTGTGTCTTCTGGTGTTGATGGTGAATCTGCAGGACCAGACTAAAGAAGAGTCATTCTAATGAATGGCCTTGGAATGCATAGTAACAGGGCTACACACTTCATCTGAAGAGAGCACTAGGACCATCCTTTGCTTTATCCATGAGACCTTCTTTTGATGGTGTATCTGTGCCAAAATTTTAGGTTCTGTGCACATAGCTGATTGCGAGGGTCCATGGTTCTGTATGGTGCTTGGTTGGGGCTGCGGGGTCTTGCTGCTTCATCCTAGATGCTATAAGAGCATTTAGCTGTTGTACCAGTCTCTCCCACACCAGTTTCTCCTGCACCAGTCTCTCCCATTCCAGTTGTTCCTGTTCCAGTTTATGTGCCATAGCTGTTAACTCATTATCTTTGTTGGCCTGGATTGTCGACTTCAGCCCTGATCCTCATGGTTGTTGTGTAGTTACCTGCAATGTTGTGAGTTGTTTGAGCATGGCCTGTTCCCTTGCATGTGCCACCTCATCATGCATCTCCAAAGTCTTCTGGAACTCAATGTGGTGAAGCACATCTGAGTGGGCTTGGTTGTTTTTCTGCTGATAGATCACCATCTATTGCTTCTTCAGCTTTTGGTGAAGCCCGAGCTCTTGATTCCCTATAAAATGGCCATGTCTGAACATATGTTGCAGGTTTACCTTCTTTGTCTGCACCTGTGGAACATGAGGATGATCTTTGTTGACATATGGACGTTTGATTGTCTGAAATAAGGAGAGTAAATGAAACCATTTACTCATGATGATACTTTGGATTGACCTGTGTTCCATGCAAATCATGGTTCTGTCCCTCATCCCATTGATACTCACTGTCAGTTGTTGATTTTTCCTGGACTGCACCATGATGATTATTCCAGGTATTTTCTGGGTCTACTTCCATTTCTTCATTGGGAGAAAGTGTGGAAGGGAGAAACAATGGCATTGTTGGTGGGTTGCTCAATGCACTATGGGACATGATTAAATGAGATGGGTCTGAGATGTCAATCCTCCCTTTAAATTTGTATTTGGCCTGCCTAGCAACCTGACAAACAATAAAGTTGACATCCATATTTGGCATCAACTTCCCTGCCACCATTTTTCAAGGTTTCTCCATTTATCCTAGGCTGTCTGGCAAGAACAATGGTCCCATTCATTGTGTTCTTGTTTAGGCTAGGTTTATGGATCTGCATGGTCATGCACAGAATATTCAATCTACTTGATGATTGTTTTATCAGGGGCTCTCCATTGCTATAAAAGTCATTGGCTCAGGCATCTTTAACACCTTCCATATTTACTTTCATCACCTGTGCTGGTCACCCATCTATTCTACTTCTTCCAGCCTCTTGCATTCACTGAATTTCCTCCACTCATTCATGGTCAATACCCATAGTTATGTGCCTGCATCCTGTTGGGTGAGTGATGCTTTAATTGCAGGGTATTGTATCATGCAGACCATAGATTAGGAAACATGGGAGGCAGAGTTGCATTCATGTCTTTATTCAACCATAACATACAAGCCCTGTCAGGTTCTCATCACTTCATGGCATTCCACTGCATAGTGATATGCTTACCATTATCCATATGTGGAAAGTGTCTTTGAGGGTGCAGTGCTACAACCCTATGTACATGACTGCACAATCACTGTTCATGAAGGTCATCATAGTTACCGCTTCTGAGTTTTCTTCAAATGACATTGCCAACTCCAACCAAATCAATCTCTGTGTTGTCTTTGGGGTGCCAGTCATTGAGGTCATGTTGTTGTCATGAGAATAGGATCTAATGGCTGTTATCTGAACATGAGATATCAAGACACTATCCTTTCTGATTGGTTTATGCAGAAGTAGGTCATGATTTTTTAAAACACTTTACAGCCTCACTTATGTACCACAGATTCTCAGTTACAATTTTGAACAAGTGGAAAGGCCTGCTTCCCTTGCAGATTACATATCATCGATGCTCTCAGGGATGATCTTTTCTATCAAGGCATAAGTTTTTGCTGCCGATTACATTGCAGGCTCACATGTATCATCTCAATAATACCCATTTGTGTTAGCTCTATTGAGGGCCCATTCTTGAGTCATCAGCATTTCATAACAACTTCATTCCAAAAGTCTAATACAATGGGTAAACATAACAAACTAAGTGCATATATGTAGATCAGATCACATTGTGCCCCTTTCCTGAGTGAATTTGTAGTGAGGCTTTAATCTCTGGACAGCATCCTTAGGATTAGGAAGGGAATTGAGAAGAATGGCTGAGATGTTGGCAAAGCCTTGTCCCAGCATCAATGATGTTGCATCCACATGTGACTGGAGAGTATCAAAGTCATGTTCAAGATCCTCATTACTCGAATGGAGCAATTCAGCCATTTCCTCCAGCATAAAATCTTCAAAGAACATATTCATATAAACTGGAAATGACAGATGGTAGTACTCACCAGCACAATTTTCATGTCCAGACAAAACACCCGAGTCAGTGAAGGGACTGACAGACTCATTGAACTCAGAAGACAATCGAGAACTGACATTGTTGAGGAGCATCAATCTTTCGACTCTTATTGAAGGGAAGAAATTTACTTACTGCTGTCCATGGTGGGTGTAAACATGCTTGGGCGAGGCTGGAGTTTCTCTGGAGGATTTGAGTTGTTGTTACATGTAATCATGATATGACAGAAGACATTACCCATGGCAGTAGCACATGCATCCCTGGCAAACCTCCTTCCATGCTTGGGTAGAATCCTCTGGCATTGTGAAAGAATGGAGGTCAAAGAGATGGAGATTTGCCTAAGTTTGCAGTCCATGTAATGTTCAAATATGTTGCGGGAAGCTCCAGCAGCTGTCAAACCTAATTACACATTCTACATAACCTAAACATGGTTAGGCTTCTTTGACAACCATGTGACAAGGATATCAACCTAGTATACAACCTTGTACAACCAGACATATTACTCAAAGGTGAGGTAGAACAATATCCAGTTGAAGTTATCTACTGAGTGCTGATATCCTTTGACTATAGCATGGTTTCAAATATCCTCTGGGGATAGATCACACCCAGATCAGTGGCTATTATTTCCAATTTACTAAGTGTATGTACAGACGGCAATCTCGAGACAGTCATCTTGGGTAAATTATTTTCCACAACTGACAGAAATATCCCCAAATTTTTTTCAAAATTTCACTCAGGGACATTGTAAGCAACAATGTCATTAGAGCACTTCAGCAAACCAGTCAAACCTTGTTTTTCGCTCGTTCTGAGCAAGTTTTGGTCAAAGTAGTGCAACTGAATTGAGTAAGTTGCTGAGCTCACATGAGTAAGGTATCGATAAAGTCAATACAACCCCCAAACCACATACAAAAACAGCATAAAACTAGATATGATAGCTAAGAAATTCCTTAAAAATGCAAAGACGACCTATGCAGCATGGTCATGTGTGTTGCCAGCAAGCTCCAAAATAATGCTTGGCATTTTTTGATTGTTTGGTTCCACTTTGAATGGGATTGCTGAAGTGCTCTATTCAGCCAAAGAAGAATGACAGTTGCCATTGTGATGTCAAACTAGCGCACCTACAACAAAACTTAGATTCTTTGTTTCCTGCCAAAGTTCTTCCCTGCAGCAGCTTTCTGCTTTTGTAGTCGAGCACATCCAGAAGTGTACTTCAGATGTTGATTATGTCAATGACAGGCCGTCCTCTAGAGTAGCTATTGAGAGCAGGGAAGTGCGAAACAACCTTTATAGAAATTTAATTACAAACTACCATGAAAAAGGATGAATGTACCAAGTCCCATACAACATGGATAAGAGCAAGACTTTGGCTTGAATAACTCCAGGTTAGGCCCAGGTGCTCATGCATAACATGTTTGACATATTTCTAATATACTCCTTAAGCATGGAATGAAAACATGTGGATAAACAGATAAATACCTTAAGTTTTGCAAAGTCCTTTGGATCCCAGTCCAAAGCATCTTCCAAGTTATATCCACCACAGCCTGGTTGCCCAGCTTTGCCACTAGGTTTCGGGATCTGCTCATTGTCAGAGTCACTTTCTTCTGAAAATGATTCAGAAGAGGTAGAGGAACTCTTGTATCGTGCTGGAGGAGCAGTAGGTTTGGTGGTTGACTTCGGGCAATTACCACGATACAAAATAGGCTTCACATAAGGTGGATGTTGTAAATCAATTGCGGGAGCTGATGTGTCTGCTCTGGAACCAAGATGGAGATGGCTGATTTCCTCCTGTGCAAGAACCTTCTCGGGGGTGCAAGTGAGGGTTCCTAACTCCATTTGAGCAAGGGGGATAGGAAGAGTCAGGGGTGGAGCGCTAGGCTCAAAGAAAGGAGTGATTACTGAGAAAAAGGCCATCAAGGCAGGTATAAGTTGACTATAGGACAGCAATATGAATGGGCTATCGGTGGGCACCAACAGTGGCCTGACACCAATATATGTACAAAAATCTATGTATTTCTATAACTGGTTTTTGAATTGGAATGAAACAATAACTCCCAACAGTTCCATTCTGCCAATGACAACAATAGCAATGTCCTCTTAGCTAAGGACTGATTGCTGAGGAAATGTCAACAATTAGAAAACAGAGATGACTGGCATGACACGGAATGGCAATGTGAAGAAGATATAAGAGCAATGCAAGACACAAAAGTATCCTTATAATCCCATCACCACCAACACCACATTGAGATATGCTATCCTTCTTTGACAAGTTCAACAGCCATCTGGTTGTGAAACTGGATGGACACATAGGTCCAGTCATAAGCCTTGCCCTATCGCCAAACAGAAACCTTCTTGTGAGCAGGGGTAAGTCACCAGACACTGGTCCAGCATTTAATTGACTGTTAAAAGGAGCTGACAGAATCAAAGTTTGGGACATCAAGACTTATGACCAGCTTGTCATTCCTCAGCAGCCCTTCAATGCCTGAGTGCAAGTAAGTTGCATGGCATGGATAACTCGCAGGAATGAAGCTTTTGACACTTTATGTTATGGAAATGCACTTGGTTGGCTGGTCTTTCTGCAACACCAACCAAACGAGGTCAGTAATGATATTCTGGGTACAGCAGAGCTTGATATTAGACATAGGGATGCTTTGAGATCATTTACTCAGCATGCATTGCAAAAGGCAGCGAGATATTATCCATTGCTGCTGATACCTCGGTGGATCATCAACTTGCATCACCACTGGTACCAGGGATAACTGTGTTCTCATTTGGACTTTTGATTCCAGTAGCAGGAAACTTCAACCACTGCATGCTGGTAGCTATGGCGATGGTAAGGACATTATACCCAAAGGCCTTGCATTTGCAGACAATCCTACAAAAGACTTGCATGTCTTTGGGTTGCACGATAGTGCAGTGTGAGTCACAACTAGAATGGTACATGTTGTCTGTTCGCTGATCCTACATTCAGGCATACATATGGGGAAAATGATGGAAAATGGATAACAACAGTGAAATTGGGTTCCAAAATGTGAGTCATTCAAAGGAAATCAACAGCATCAATGCTAATCATACCAAGTGGAAATGCTGCAGTTGACCTCCAGCATGAGTTATGCATCATGGATAATGTGGGAAATGGATTCGATCTCTACAAACTTGACAGGAGCAAGTTTATTCAAACATTTGCAACAAAAGAAAACATATCTGAAAGGAGTGTGCTTCATGTCCAACTCATGCATTGTCATTGCTGGCAGTGACCATGGTTTGGTCTATATCTTTGAGAGAAAGAGTGGGTGGTGTTTGGATACTCTCAAGCACACAAACAAAGGAGGAGTGCAGACAATAACCATGAGTAAAATAGCAAAATTGAAAGGATCAGCTCCAACGAGAATGATATAGACATTCAATAATGATGGAAAGACTATGATTGTGAGTGCCTCAGCAAGCAGCTGCACTGCTATGCCAATCTTGGTCTGGAAGTGGAAGCATCCTGCAAGCACCGAGTGCACCAGTGCAAAGAGCTGCACCATTACTGCTGTCATCGATGTTATTGTGCAGTCTCTCATGCTGATCACTGCAATGGCACATGTCTATGGCATCATGAAGACCCATGTGAGTAGATTGTATGCCTTCCATGGGTATTCTTGACAAGCACCCCTAGTTCGAAAGTACATTTCCAGTAGTGTGGCCACACATGCAGATGGGCAGATGCAATACCAGAGTACAAGAAGTAGCCCCTAGAGCACCACACCAGATACAATTGCAGAAAGAGCAGGGAAGGCATTGGGTGACAGAAGATCATCATCCACAAAATTGCGAATTCATTATGAACTCAGCTGATTCGAGGGAAATGATAGAGAAAATAGTAGAAATGATAGCTGAGACAAGGGTAATGAGTGGGAACAATGCTTCCCCCAAACCAGAGATGGAACAGAAGAAGGATGTCATAATCATATAGGCGATCCCATCAGTTGTATCCTTATACATAGAAATAATGAGTTTATTCTGACTTGGCCACCTCCAGCAGAAGGTAGAAAGTCCGCCAATGTTGATGCATGATGGGACCATGAGGCATGAAGAGTGGAACTGCAGATGCAATGGTGCAATGGTATGATTAACACACTACTGGTTGGCAACAGGTAAATCAATATACATTAGACAATACAGAGGGCAGGGGAGACAGCTTATGGAATTGCAATGGGTTGTGGCACAAGAAATGAGCCATCGGTATTGCAGAACATGGAGAATTTTGCCCAGTTAACTGCAATGAAGGTATGAGACCACTAAGACCTTGGAATGAGGTGAGCCAAAGAATGGGGGTAAGGGTTTGCGAGGATGTTGTAGATGTGCCTTGGCTCAGTTAACTGCAGCCAAGGAGTTGCAATGTGGTGGTCGATGACTAGATGAAATGACAGTCATACAAATTGTGTCACATTCATGACACAGATCCATCCATGCCACCCAACAAGTAGTGACTGTCATGACTTTACTGTCAACTCTCTTCATTCGTGTTAACGCAGTGAATTGTTCCTTTAGCATAGACTCCTTTGCCTAGAACCTCTGTCAGTGCTTGATCTTCCATTTGCCGCTTCAGCAAGTTTGTTTGTTAGCATTAACACAATGAACTGTTTGTCTTCTCAGTCTTTCTCTGCACAGTACACTCTCTTTTCACAGGTTGCACAACATGGTCTCGATCTTGAGGGTTTGCTCATTTGTGTTAACACAACAAAGTTTCCCTGTTCTTGGATGTAAAGATCTGCCTAGTGGAGTGTTTACTCGTTGGTGTTGACTTAATTTGCCCCTCGTCCCCTGATCCCTGATATCTGTGGTCTCCATATATTTCAAAATGGCAACTGGTGAGTATTTTTTATTTTTGCATTTGTTAACTCCTTCTGATGTACTCTTAGATGAAAATACCACTGTTTTCCTTCATGATGGCTTCCATGTCCTCAGCTCACCAACAGCCACTGCTTTACCTTTGCCATTTCCACTGTTCATCAACTCACTTCCCAAAGATGTGCAGCCTCATTCAGTTGCAAATATAATGTGGTCTCTTAACGGCTATCCCTACTTTGCATTCATCCCCAACAAGCCAAATTTTGAAGGGCCACTTCTTAAGTCCTTGAAGATAAGTTCTGCCACTGTTGCCCTTGAACCTTCAGCTCATGGTTTTGAGCTCTCAACATCCATTGCCAAATGGTGGTTTATGCTGGAGCGAAAATTGTTGTTAATCATGCAGAAACTCCTGGATTGAGCTTCATCACGAAACCCCAATTATAACCACAGTGTTCTTTCCTTCCTTTCACCCTCCCACTTCAGGTACAATGCAGCTCACAGAATTGAGAAGGAAGCTTGAAAGGCCATTTCTGTCTCCAAAGCTGCCTTTGTCATTTTGATGGCACAATGTAGTTTCGGCATTGCCATCAACTGCTCGGAACACAAAATGACTAGTGACTACCCAACCTGGGTCCATTATCTTATCGACCAAGGGGTGCACTGCAACTGGGTCAAGCTGCTCCAGGAGTCATCTGTCACCAAGTTCCAGGATTTCACCAGGAAGGGCATCATCATCCATATTGGCCAGTGCCAATGGTTGCATTACATTGGTCAAATGATCCTCTTTGGTATCAAGATTTGGTATTACTGGGGCACATGTAACAAGAGCCCTTTGCAACCACTTCAACAGTTCACTTGGATTCCCCTTCCTCCCTATGAAAAGATAATTTCAGCCATGATTGAAGTGAAGTGCTCTTCATCTGGAAGTCTGCCACAGTCACCGCCACCTTCATCAACTATGCAAGATAATTCATTTGCCCCAGCTATTAATCAGATAGAGCCAGAAGTCGAGAAGGGTAGTGGGCAAAAGAAAGGCAAATCTTGGACAGCTTTCTTTGAGAGACAGGCTGAACTAAACTTGAAGAAGATGAATAGGGAGACTCTTGCCAACCAGGAACACCAAGAAGCCTGAGAGAAGGCTTATGCCAACCAAGAGCCACCAGGGAAAAAGGGCGCCGCTGTTTATAAATGGGAGGAAGTTGACAGATTTTGGGTTAGAAAGTATGTGGACAGGTGCAATGTGCAGGACATTTGGTATTTGTTTTCCAAAGCTCAGTGGCACTATGATAGCTTTTATAATGAATGGGATTTGCACCCCAAATTCTGTCCTGGCCAGAAGTGGTACCACCCTCCATTGTCAGATGAAGAGGATGATGATGAGCTTCCAGTGGCAATATTGATGGTCCAGTCTAGCAGTGCAGGAACACCTTCAAATCTCATGAAAAAACACGGCCTACCTGAGCTATGCCCATCCTCCATTGCAGCCGCATGTACTACAAAACCATTTCCAGAAACCTTTGATGCCCATCAAAATGATCCCCTTCCTTCATCTGCTGTGAGTGCACAGGACATGGTCCTTCTGATGTCAAGTGGTCCTTTGTGCAAACAGCAGACTTCCACTGCAATTTCTGACCACCTTCCTATTCCTTCTGACTCCTATGTGCAGCCTGTTTGCTCAGATGCCTCCATAGTCCCATCTTCCCTTCCCACAACCTTGGCTTTATATCTTATTGATCCCCCGACCCTGTTGGCACCGAGAATACTAATACAAATAGTAGAAGCTGTCACCCTCACCCACCTGGTCTTGATGAACCCCCTGCCAAGCATGCACGTCACTCCCTCATTAATTCCCCAAGCTCACATCCCACACCGATTCCTATACAGTCCCCAAATCCAGATTCAGCCCTGCTTGTATCTGTCAGTGGTGCAGAATATATTCATCAACCTTGCTCAACAACCTCCAATCATGAATCATTTCTCGCAGCTTCCAATGAGAGCCAGTCATGGACTGATGACCTCCTGGATACTCATCATGATCAATCACCAGAAGTTACGGAAGCTGCAGTTGAAGATCTCAAAACTGTCCTATATTGTCACTATGGATACTGCATGGAGGAACACCCATATATGAGTATCTCTCTCAACTTGCCAAAGGAATTGACATGGCTTGAAGTCTGTCATAAGCTGAGTATTCCAGAGGTGATGAGCCTCTCACCCAACGTGATTGTCCCAATCAAAGACTTTGTGGTTGCCCTACTCAGATCTGAGCATACTGGTGAACTCATACCAGGAAAATTCTGGGATCTGAGTGCTTCCAACCCTTGCTTTCTAGGTTTTTGGAATGCATTCATAGTCATTGACAAGTGTCTCTTCGGAAATCAAAACTTGTATGTTTTCTGCCCTTGGGGTTTGCATCCAAGTAGGGACATGGCATGGGAGCTGGCATTACCAGATGCAGCCTCAGCATTGGAGTGTGTGTGATGTCAACTTGGTCCTCATACGGTATCACTTGCAGAACATTTAGTTGAAAGAGGTGTTCCATTCTTGACCTTATCAAGAGCCATTGTCAATCCTGTTCTGATAACTTCTCATGGTGTGCTGAACAATGATATTAGTCTCAGATACCGCCCTACCAGATACATGCCTCATTTGGCCAATTATACTGTCTATTGGGCATCACTGGGAAGCTTTTTGCGTCGGCCCCATGGTAGGGCTGCTCTGCTAAAGGGGGGGATCATCTGGCACTTAGTGTTAAGAACTGATCCGAGAGGGCTCATCAGAATCCGGTCAGACCTGGTGGGTATTGAAAGTGGAAGATCATTGGGTCGTAGCGGATTATGTGGAGGGGTAACGGAAAGGACTTGGTGTCAGCTTGTAAGAAGCTGTGCCCTTCACCTCGTCTGGTGTTCTAATTTCAAAACAAAGGCTTAGAGGTGGGAGTGGGAAAATGGCAGTAAATGTGGGAGGGAATACAAAGGGACTTGGGTTAAGTTCAGATAGGACTAGAACTTCAAAAGGAGACTAGAGGTTGAGTCAAAGTTGAGTTCAGACTCTTAGGGAACAGAGGTAGGAGTAAAAGGAGACTTGGATTGACAAGTTAGAGTTGAGTCTATGTCGATATACGAACTGAGGAATACAAGGCAAAACTAACTAAGTTTAAATACTAGAGTCCGGAATAAGAGCGGAATGGAAAACAGAAACTGTGGCAGTGTCTCAACTGCATAGATAAATTGCCTAGCGGAGGACCCACAGGAATCCATAGTCGAATTTGCAAAACTAGACGGCAGCCTTGGAAGGCAGCCATGGATGCTGTACAAGGCGGCCTGGTGCACAGCAGAGTGGGCAGTGCAAGGGGGCTGGAACGAAGGCAGAAGGAGTTGGGTTAGAAAAGTGGAAAAGGGATCGGAAGGTTGTGGGTTCCAAGCGGATGAGGAACAGATCGTGACAGTATTTCCCCCTTAGTGCCAAGCCTACAAGGCATGTGAGGGTTTGAGTCCAAATGAGGAAGTTGGTTGAATCTCCCAAATGCAGCAATTGGTTGAAAAATTTTGTTGTTTTCTTACTTCCATCACCTATACAAGATGTCCCCCCCAGCAAGCTCCACTCAACTGAAATTGGCCACAATGAAGGCTCAGTACAACAGAGGGAGTGGGAAATGAGAGAGCAGATGGAACATGAGGTGAGGCAACTGGAGGAGGCGGCGAGGGAAGAGGAGCATCGGGCGCAGGAGGTGCAGAAGGCAGCAGAGGAGGCTGCGAAGACAGAGGAGGCGTGCCAGGCAGCAGCATGGAGAAAAGAGGCTTTGGCCACAAAATGAGCGGAAAAGAAGTGGGCGGCTGCGGCTGTGGGTTTGGAAGATGAGGCCGAGGGGAGCAAGTCCCCAAAGAAAAAGAAAGTCACCAAGTCAAAGGTGCAGGTGGGATCAGAAGAGTCAGAGGGTCCAGTGTGGGTGCAGGCCACGTTACCCTGCAAAAGGTGCATGGTTACTTTCCTTTCAGTGTCCTCTGACTGACAAGTGTCTTAGATGCAAATATCAAAAGATTTTGTGCTTCAAAATGGGAGCAAAGGGACGCATGTGCAACAACTGCACACATGTTAAACATAAGTGTGAGGAGGTGGTGTGGGAGGGGCAGGAGGCCCCTGCAGCCAAAAAGGCGAAGTCTGCAGCGGGAATGGCAGGCCCAGTGGAAAACAGCAGAGAAGTGGTGGAGCTGCTATGGCAGTTGGTGAAGGTGGTGAGGAAAGGGTTTGGGGAGGTGGCAACAGCAGTGAGGGAGTCAATGGAGGAGGTCTGGGATGCAATGGACCCAGAGTGGGAGGTGGACAAAAGTGTCAAGGGGGAGAGTGATGAGGATGAGGAGGAAGTGGAGTGGGCAGTATGAGAGTCCCGGCGGGAAAGGCGCGGGATCCGCCAGTCTGGAGATGACTGGGCAGGTTTCCAAAGATATCTGGAGAAAAGGCAGGCAGATGACGAGGGGGAGAGCAAGAGTGGAGATGAAGAGGGTGGAGAGAAGGACGAGGGTGGAGAAGAGGGCAAGGTTGCAGGAGAGGGTGACAAAGATGGAGAGGGAGAAGCGTAAATAGTGTAGGGATTCAGTCAGATCCAAAAGAAAAAATTTCAATAAAGTTTGTTCTAAGTTCAGACTGAGTGAATAAGTAACATGAAATGTCTTTAGGCGGGCAATGGTCTGGGTTTCTGCAGGTAGCAGCTGTGAAAATCTGCAAGGAGTTCTTGAGCATGATCGAGTTCCATAGTGGGTAACCAGGAGGTTTCCTCATTGGTTCCCTGGTAACCTTCCCATCAGATGAGGTAAAGAATCTTGCACTGACATCAATTATCGACCTTGGAGTCGAGGATTTTGGCTATCTCGTATTCGAGCTCATCATCGATAGTGATGGGAGGAGGTGGAGGTTGTGTCCGATTTGGAATGGTGTTCAGAGAGTGTTTCTCTAGTTGAGAGACATGGAAGACTGGGTGAATGGCCCGCATGTGGTCTGGGAGCCACAGGGTGACTGAGTGAGTGCCCGGGTGGGCGATGATTTCAAAAGGACCGTGGTTCTTTTCGGAGAGTTTCTTGGAGGGACGGGTGGTGTGGATATTTTCCGCAGTGACATAAGCGAAATCACCAATGTTGAAGTCAGGTGCGGGTGCCCAATGTTTATCTGCAGGACCTTGATAATGTTCTTGAGCAGCTGCAAGTTGTTTCCGAAGTTCCTGGTGAAGGTCGTCTAAATCGACGATGAACTCTCAGACATGTTGCAAGGTTAAGTCGCATTCTGGAAAGACAGAAATGTTCGGGTGATAGCCCTTGTTGGCAAAGAAAGGGGATACGCCTGTAGAGGCAGCAGGTGCATTGTTGTAGGCAAATTCGCCTAAGGGAAGGAGGTGAGACCAGTTGTCTTGCTGATAGTTACAGAAGATCTGGAGGTACTGTTCCAAGGTCTGGTTAAGTTGTTCTGTCTGACCATTACCTTGCAGATGATAACCGGAAGTGAAGTGGATCCGCATGTTGAGCACTATTCCGAGAGAGCAGAAAAAATGGGAGATGAACTCGGATCCGCGGTCGCAAGTGACGTGTGATGGAACGCCATACTTGGAGAAGATGTGGAGGACGAATAGGTTGGCTAGTTCTTGGGCTGTGATTTTGTTGACAGTTGGAATGAAGATGCCTTGTTTGGTGAGGCAGTCAACGATGACCAGGATAGCGGTGTGACCAGCGGATGGTTGTTCAATGAAATCCATGGAGATGGAATTCCAAGGTCATTCTGGAACTGGAAGTTGCTTCAGGAATCCATAGGGCTTGTGTCGAGGTGATTTGGATTGCTTGCAAGTCGTACAGGATTTGCAGAATTCCTGGACGAAGGTGTGGAGGTTTGGCCAGATGTATTCCCGGTGGACAAGCTGCTGGGTTTTGTTTTGGCCAAAGTGGCCGGAGAGGATATGATCATGTTTGTATTGAAGGACCTTGAGGCAGAGATCTGCAACGTCTGGAATGTAAATCCAGTCAAAGTGGCGGAGAAGTCCTGCTTTGTCTATGGTCCAGTTGGGGTTGACAGGTGTCAGGAGATGAATGGAAGATAGAGGGTCAAGGGGAAGAGAGGTGCAGATGTCATTGTGGAGTTTCTCAACATCCATGATTACTGCTTGTCGAAGGATAGGTGTGGTGAAATAAGTGGCGCAGAGGGAAGAGGTGAGTTGTTCCTGTGTGAATATGGGTAAGAAGTTGGTATGGGTAAGAAGTTGGATGGGTTTACAGAGGCGAAGTCGCTATTTCCCCCTTTGTGGTAGACATCCCAACATCTAGTGAGCGTGTCTGGCTTGGCTCCTAATTTTCCTGGCCGGAAACAGATGACAAGGTTGAACTGGGAAAGGTATTCAGACCAGCAGGCCTGGCGTCAGGTGAGCAACTTAGTAGTGCTGAAGTACTCAAGATTTATGTGATTGGTGAGCACATCCACTGGGTTTGCAGAACCCTCAAAATATTGCCGCCAGTGTTTGAAGGCTTCAAAGATAGCCAAGAGTTCTTTGTCATGGGTGTCATAATTTAGTTCAGCGGGGTTAAAGGAGCAGGAATGGAAAGCAACTGGATGAATTTCCCCATCTGCAGTGTAAACTGAAAGGATAGTCACTAGGGCATAGTCGGAAGTATTAGTTTTGAGCACCATCTGTGAGTCAGGTACCCATTGGGTTAAGATGGGTGCATGGGTGAATTCTTGTTTGAGCCTTTTAAAGGCATCGCAGCACTTCTTGTTGAAGTCCCAAACTGTGGATTTCCACATCAAGCAGGTAAGTGGGATGACAATGTCTGAATAGCCGTTAATGAACCGGGGGTAAAAATTGCAGAAGCCTAAGAAGGATTGGATGTCCTTAACTTTCCTAGGCTTGGGCCAGTCAAGCACAGTTTTGACTTTATCCTCGGACATCCAAAGTCAATCCAGTGAAAGGATGAAACCTAAATATTCAACAGTGTCTTTGTGGAACTCACATTTCTGTGGGGAGGCATAAAGTCCGTTTTTCCGCAGATGGCGGAGGACTTCTTTAACGTGAGCCCCATGCTGGGACTTGTCATCTGAATAGATCAGGATGTTGTCGAGGTACACAATGACACAAACATCCAGCATGTCGCTGAAGATGTCATTCATAAAATGCTGGAATGCTGTGGGTGCATTAGTGAGTCCAAAGGGAACCACCAACCACTCGAAGGATCTGTAGCGGGTATGGAAAGTAGTTTTCCATTTGTCACTGTCCGCAATATGGACTGGGTGATAAGCATGCTGCAAGTCTATCTTGGTGAACAAGCGGGCTTTTTGGGGAGAGTCAAGGAGGTTGGAAATGAGAGGAAGGAGTTGCAAGATCCATCAAAGAGTCGTAAACCAATCCGTTTAATGGATGTTGTGCTGAGTTGATTATTCAACATGAATGAGGAGTCTAGGAAGCAATGGGATGAACCAGAATCAATGAGGGTTTGGACAGGGGTGGAAAGGTCAGGAATAGTTAAGAGGATGATTAGGGAGTCAGGGTCGGAAAGAGCGGACATGTTGAGATGAACATAGGCAGCCAAGTGGGTAAGGTCAATGCAACCCCCAGCCCCAATTGCTGTATCCTGAGGGTTGTGGACTATTTTTCCGAGTCCACAGAATCAGGAATCACAGCGGATGCATGGGCTTTCATGGCCTTAGATTTCGGGCAGTTCCCTGCTACATGCCCTTCTTCACCGCAGTAGAGGCAAAGTCTTTCCCACATGCGATGTTCTCATTCATCCGCAGTAAGTTTGCCGTTCTTCCCCAACTTATCGGAGATGGATGACTTGGAAGTGTTCTTTGTTGTGGAGGACTGCTGGTTGGAGGAGTTTCCCCGAGGAGAGCTTGACGAGGATTGATTGGTGGACTGGGAGGAAATTTTGGGGGTATCCTTCTTGACAGGGTTAGAAGAGTTCCTGGAATTCTTAGTTTCAAACTGGGTTTCATCTTCCTGCATCCAGTAGATATTGTCACAGTCCTGCGCTTTCAAGTGCAGTCCTGCAAGGGTGTCGGGTTTACCACCCTGAAGGACTTCTATACAAAGTCGGAGCGGAAGACCATGGAAATAGCGGTCACGGAGGGCTGCCTCATTCCAGCTGACCCTAGAAGCTAACTCCCAGAAGTCAACGTTATACTTTGTGATGCGACCACTTTTCTTCATTGCTAAGTCAGAGAGAGCTTTTTCCGCATCCCCGAGTGGGTCGTGCAGGCCGAAGTTACTCTCTAGTTCAGTGAGAAAAGCCTCATAATCCCACATCCAGTGTGCAGAATCAGTCAGGTCGTCAAGACCGGGCTCAAACCAACTGAGAGCTGATCCCTTGAGATAAGAAAGGATAAATATGATCTTTTTCTCATCAGAAGAAAATATGTGTGGGCGGTCACGGAAATGTAGGTTACATGAGACTAGGAAGTCTCTAAGTTTCTTTGGGTTGGAGCCATTGAAAGTGTCGGGGTCGCAAACTTTGATTTTCTCAGTCTTGGGTGCATTATTTTGTTGGAGGGTGCAGATACTCTCTGAGAGGTTGTAAAGAACATCTATAAACCTATCCCCTGGATCAGGGTTTCCCCCTGTGGGAGGTTGATCATCAGGATCATTGGGATTGGGGTCGCCCCCAGGGCCATCCAGACCATTAGGGGGGTCATCAGGTCCACCAGGAGGTCTGTCCTCTAGACCACGATCTTCCAACCCATAGGGTTCAGGCTGGTTGATGCCCCCTACATACTCAAGGGGAGTTGTGGGTCGGGGTTCTTCTGGATTTGCAGAAGATTGTTGAGAAGGTCCAGAAGATACTCCAAATGTTGAGGTGGGTCATGGGCTAGGAAGTGTGGATTGCTGAATTGCAGAGATCCCTGGAATAGTACCGGTGTGCTGAGAGTTTCTGGTTGTGCGCTGGCGAGTTTTGGTTGGGGTCATAGGAGAAGAGACAAGTGAAGTGAGAGTTCGTATATACTGTTAAGAAACGATCCGAGAGGGCTCATCAGAATCCGGTCAGACCCAGCAGGTGTTGAAAGCAGAAGATTGTCGGGTTGTAGCGGATTATGCAGAGGGGTAATGGAAAGGACTTGGCTTCAGCTTGTAAGAAGCTGCACCCTTCACCTCGTCTGGTGTTCTAATTTCAAAACAAAGGCTTAGAGGTGGGAGTGGGAAAATGGCGGTAAATGTGGGAGGGAATACAAAGGGACTTGGGTTAAGTTCAGATAGGACTAGAACTTCAAAAGGAGACTAGAGGTTGAGTCAAAGTTGAGTTCAGACTCTTAGGGAACAGAGGTAGGAGTAAAAGGAGACTTGGATTGACAAGTTAGAGTTGAGTCTATGTCGATATACGAACTGAGGAATACAAGGCAAAACTAACTAAGTTTAAATACTAGAGTCCGGAATAAGAGCGGAATGGAAAACAGAAACTGTGGCAGTGTCTCAACTGCATAGATAAATTGCCTAGCGGAGGACCCACAGGAATCCATAGTCGAATTTGCAAAACTAGATGGCAGCCTTGGAAGGCAGCCGTGGATGCTGTACAAGGCGGCCTGGTGCACAGCAGAGTGGGCAGTGCAAGGGGGCTGGAATGAAGGTGGAAGGAGTTGGGTTAGAAAAGCGGAAAAGGGATCGGAAGGTTGCGGGTTCCGAGCGGATGAGGAATGGATCGTGACACTTAGCCAGGGAGTTCTTAGATAACGAAGCTGTGCTTATGGGTCCCTCAGAGCATGCCATGCATGGGATACTGGGCATGTTCACTTGCAATGGCACAAAGTTTTGTGATGACCAGCTGACTGAAAGTGAAATGGACTTAATCTCTGGTGTTTACAAGATTTATACAGGTATGGCAAGTTCATGATTTTCTTTCTTATTTGATACATGTACCATTACAGGTTCGAGAGCCCAAACTGCAGATTGCTCATGGTGGCCGAAACAAAGTGTCTGGGAGTTATGTGGCCTCAATGTCGGCTACTGGTCATCTGATTGCGACATTTGGTTCCAGTCGCGTCTTACATCCATACATCAGGGTGATCCAGTGCTGAAGGCTCTCGGGAATGGCAAAAATGTCTTGCACTCACCAAGGATGCTCCAAGGCTAGCAAGAGCCATGGCGAAAGTTGCTGATGCATACATTAGTGGTGCTACCTTTTCATAGAGAGTCAGGCATTGGGCAACATGGATAATCATCAGGTTGTGAGTGGGTGATGGGTGGGTGATAGGTGGGCGATAGGTGGGCGATGAATTCGAAAACCCTCAATATCACTAATTCGGAATTGCATTCCAGCCCAGTTAAAAATGTAGATTAATATTTCCTGTATATTCGGTCCCAGAATCGGGTAAAATATCAATTGTATCCATTACCATAATTATCAGATTAATATCCAATCTCCGGTATGACACAAAATCTGAATCCAAGTTTTAACAACCATGAATAATATAAACTGTCCCAAGTGAAGAAATTCTCAATCTTGTGTACATGTAATTTGCACATCTCTTCATTTTCCTACTGCTGGCTGTTCTTTTGGTTTCTTTTTTATTTGGATCTCAACATGCAGCGGAATCAGATTGAGTATTTTTTATATTTTATACTATTCTGGATTCATATTTACCGTGGACTTGAATATTCTAGACCCCGATGTGTGACACATATCTTTTCGATCATAAGAAACGGCAACCTGATTTAAACTCAGATCATCTGTACCGGTCCCTATACAATCGACGCTTGCTCATGTACTAGGGATCGGTCACCGGTCTATACTGCAGTTCCCACAGCGAAATCTGGTAATGACTGATGGCTTATCAAAATAGGCCATGCTCATAATGAAGGGACATTGAAGGCCCAAGAGTTGGCAAGGGTGTAGCCCCAGGTATGGTCGGTCTATTCAACTGTACTACAGAAAATGTACACAAAAAAAATTATGGAGATGTAGAGGCAACTGACCGAGTACCTAGTGTGGCTGAGTACCAGTTTGTCACACATCTATGTACCTGCCACTGCAATGGCAGAATTAACAGTTCTCCATGCCGTGCATGATGTCAAGCAAAAGTATCCAACATCTGATACACAGCTGAAATCCTGAATGTCCTCAACCGACTCACCATCAAAGCTGAGCCACTTCATAACATATTACCCTCAACTCCGACTTCATGAGCTCAAATAATGGTCACACGGCTCTATCTATCTTACCACTTCACTCTGGTGGCAGAGTGTAGAGGACAGAGAGACAGGACCTCAATGGTATCCTGATCGCCTCTCATTTGATCTTGTGTCCAACAGTAGGAGAATGAAACCGAAAAACTAGAAACCAATTCTTTCTAGATGAGAGAGCGGGTTATTTGGAGAGAAGAACATTGATGATGCACGTCGCACGATAAATTTGCCTGGCTGTATAGGGGAGTTGATTGATAAGAAGGATTGCCAGTCCAGAAATCACTAAAAAGATCCATTTCTTCCGCTGAAACATTGACATTGCGAAAGCACGAAGCAAATGCGGTGCAAGCCGTTGCCTTCTTCAGATCCTTGCAAATGGCACCAAACCAGATATATAGGTCTGTGATAACAGGTAATATTCCGACGATACACTAATTTATGTCGCACGACAAAGTGTGTATTATGTCTGACAACCACAGTTTGTGCACTGTAACCACCATACTAAAATCACGCCAAATCTGTCAGTCAAAGATCATTGGGAGTTGATTCATAATTTTGTCACCGCTGTGACTAACTCAGGATACACCCAAGTAGCAGCCTATTCTTGATCTGGGCTAACAAGGAATCACACCATCTACAAGCCAATGACATGGTGAAGAACTCTATGGCCGCCTCGCCCAACGAGAATAGTGACCAACATCTCGTGCTGCACCTGGAGTTGCAGATCTTCGGAGATCGGCTGTCACCTCTGAGGTAGTCTTGTACAACTCTTTCCAACCGTAGGAAGCCTGAAGAAGTGAATCCCAGACGCCCGCCTGCTGTTGCTCGATCGGTCCTAGGATATCTGGAGAAATGCCAGCGCACCAAATCTCGTAGATGACAGCAGGATACTCCGTCGTGGGATTGTGGCGGACAACATTGAGAGAAGGGGTCCTTGATGCTAACGCAAAAACAATCTTGATCAAGGGAACAGCAGGGTCACCTGTCGCAAGAATCTCGAGGTCCTAAGGGTCCATCGCATCGAAGAGTTTCTGCTGAGGCTTCTTGGAATAGCTCGGGTCATTCTTAATTTGGTGGAGAACGAGTCCCGCGTTGTCCCGATGCAATTTCGGGCTATCCCTCAGAAAGACATTAATGGCGTCAACCCCTGCTTGATTGTTTGCGCATAAAATTGCTCCTCCCCGACCTTGAAGCAATAAAAGCGAGACAATATCGATGGCTTTGTGCTCGTGGATCTTCACAAAATGGCTGAAATGAAGTTGAGCATTTGGGAAATCCTTCGCGAGCATGCCCAGTGCGTGAATTGACTTTGCATCCACCAACCGCAAAGGAACGGCCTGCTTCCGAAAGGTCTGGCCATATAAGAAGTCGGATAACCTGAACCAACGTCTTCCTTTGATCGGTCGGCAAAATTCATCGGCGGGACCGACAGTTTTATCGCGGGCGAGAATCAACAGCAGGAGTACCAGAAACTCGCCACGGTCCCCTTTCGATATGGAGAAACCTTCCATCACCGACTTCAATGCCCTTGGCGCGTTAAACGACTGTTTCTGCATAACAAAATAGGCGGCCTCTGAGAGAATCGGCTCAGACGTAGACGTCGTCGTCATGGTCTCAAAAGCAGCATCAATTTTGAGGCATACTCGCATGTGTCCTTCCACCTGCTTCCTCTCCTTCTCTTGAGATATGTAGTTGGTCGAGTTGAATTCAATGGGAAACCGTTGGGATAGGCATGCCAACACTTGATCATTAGAGAGCTCCTCAGCGGTATAGTCCGCATTGAGGAGTTTTGCGGCAGCAAACTGAATAATCTCTCGTTTGACAGAAACCGAGCCTTCCTTATATCTGGCTCCGAATCTATCATAACCTCATAAGAAATACCTACAACGAATGATAGGCAAAAGGGATGCGTACAACGGTCGGCCCAGGCTACAGATCTGAGAATCTTCAGTCAACTGCGCTAGATTCCATGAGCCATCTGCGGCTATGATACTAGCAAGGGGGTCAAAGCCAAGATCTGTATAAGGTTGAATGATGACTAATTTTCCCTCAACCACTCTCTTCGAAAGGTCTTCCTCGATAGCGGATGTGAACTGAGAAATTTTGCCAGTTGTTGACATGAAGAGCGAGAACAAAGGGAGGTTATGTAACCGCCGGAGTGCGTGTCGAAGTTCATTGAATATGGACCACTCTTCGCCTGGGCCCTTATGTTGCTGAGTTGTTGTATGAGCCTCATCAAACGCAAGAACAATAAGTGGAGCGTCGTTGCGACGAGGCTCCACCTTCTGCTTTCCTTTGGCCCTAGCTCCGATAGGACTGGGCGACGCAGATTCATCATGTGGCGACTGGAGGAATAGAGAGAGCTCTCGAAATGCAATATACGGAGGGAAGTCCTGACTTCGTGTGGGTGTAGAACCCCGTGGATTATCGGATACTGTCCGCTTGGCGGATGCTTGTAGCTTTGAAGACTTTCCCTGCGTAGCCTAACATTTCAGTCAGTCATAGCGCACTCGAATGTTACGTACCCTTTCGGTTTCTAGCTGTCTTGCCTTTTCAATAACTTGTTCGTAGAAGTGCTCCCGAAATTGGTTATGCCCTGTCATTTTCTGACCCTCAGTCATAGATGATCTGAAACCTCTCGCGAATTCGACGTATTCCAGAGAGAGGTCATGAGAGCGAAGCCTATCAGTTGTATGCTTGAATAACGCTTCGAGAAAAGCACAAGCGCGATCATAGGCGACATCCTTAGAACCAGCGGTTGTTATATAATCTCGAATGCTGTGGTCTGCAGGAGGATATCCTGAAAGAAGACTCAGCGCGTGGCTGAGTGCCCCGAGCGAAGAACACACATACCTGTAGACGTTGCTTCCCGCAGATTTAAAGGTATGACAAAGTGATTCTTGGCGAGTTCATCTACGGTTCGTGACTTTCCCATGCCTGAAGATTGGACGATGGCAGCATAATGAGCGTACACTCTGTCGTCAGAAGGATTGTAGTGGGTCTCGATGTGCTCCCATAGGCCTCTTGCAGCGTTGCCCCGGAATGGGTATTCCCAAGATTTCATAGTTGCTGAAAGTCAAAGTAAATGAAAGCAGATGTAAATTTTCGTTCTGAATGAACAAACCTGCTACTTGGTCGTCACGAAGACGAGCATAAGCTCTTGTCCCATCAGACTCTACGGCGGGAGTTTCAACCTGGAGTAATGCTACGTGTAACTGCGTTGAAATCTGACGGAGTGAATAATCAGAAGGACTGAACGCACGATGATTCGCAAAACGCTCCCACTCTCCTTTATCGCGAGCTTCAACCCAAATGGAGGCGAGTTCTAGTTGTACCTCGCGTGGTAGCAGATTGATCCGTTCCTCGCCACGCTTGGCGTCCAGCCAAGACTTCTCAAGTGTCGATGCACGAGATATATCCAGCACGTTAAAGGCGACTTGTTGAAGTGCCAGCGCAAGTGCCCTCGTCGACACGTCTTCCGCATTCAATAGCGCATAATGGGGGACCTCTTGAATCCAGTAACGAACCCTTTCATTCAAATCGTTGACTTCTTCTTCTGTTAGCCCTAGCCGAGACTTTTTGTCGAATTCGGAACCGAGAGGAGAGCTGGCAGCACGTTTTCCTGAATTTTGTAACATCGGATAGATCGTGATAAGCAAAGCACGTCCGTAGTAGAATAGCAGTAGATGATGAGAAGTGCGTCTGGAAAACCAAGTACACACGTGTAGATAGATTAGAGCAGCGATCGATCAGTGGCGGTTCAAAATGAAGGCGTTGTTGACGTCTGTTTACCAACGTCACTGCCGCAACGATCATCCAATAGCGAGGGTATTTGTTGAATTATCTCACGTGAGGCAAGGCAGGTTTGGAATAGGTTCAACGGCGCCCCCGACAACCCAGAGGGCTAGACGGGGGTGCCCAAACTCAGATTGTATTCTCGAGGTACACCTAAGGCTATAAAGATTTGTCTGGGGGAAGGTACGAAGTTGACAGGTAGGAAGTTGTCCGGAAAAGGAAAGAAAAAAAAAACGAAGATGAGGGGTACGATGTGAGGAGCATGGTTACGAATCTGGGGGTTACCGTGTATTCCGCCAGGCCCTGCCAGTGAGAAAGAAAGTAGTTGAGAATATGGAGTGTCATTGCTCAAGCATGAAGCATCGCCTGTAGCAACACTGGGTGCTTACGAATGTAGATATGCCATGCCTCTGATGCCCATCGACCTATTCCCTGAATGATGTGGGGGATTACCCCATTCTCTGCTAAGGACGTTGCCCCCCCTGCTCTCATCGACTGTCCGCCTATGTCCTTCTCAAAAAAGAGGCGCAGACGGCGCATGAAGAAAGACCTTGTCGGCACCTTTCCATTCTCCTTCAGCCATAGTGGGGAAGACCAAGGGAATAGGCGATCGCGTGATTGCAAGTATGTAGTGAAAAGCGCTATTGGGTTGCACGGGAAAGGGTTTGGACGCAACATGATGATGTTTCCCTCGAAGAACTTGTCGGCCTTGTGGCCAGGCAAGAAAAACTGAAGGAAACAGCTGTTGATGGTGACCGAATTTCGTTTTGAGAGTTTTCGAGGATCTCTGAGGTCGCTATCCTCAGGCCATGTCAGTTCACCTAGACGCATCAGAGCGAAGAATCCGGTACAAAGTTGGGTGCAAAACAGAAGGTCGTCGTGAGACGGGTTTTTAGAGTAGTTGATGCATACTAAGTTTAGGTCGTCAATTGTCAGGGCTCGTTTCCTTGTAGTTGGCGATCCTCGCAGGCGTTTGCAACCTTGGAGTGTTCGATGCACCAGATGGGATTTTCTAGCTTCCCTGACGTGTGGGAAGTACGGTTCCAATTGTTGACAGATTCCTGAAAGGTATGTATCCACGGAGTTGGGTTTGATGTGATGTGACATATAAACAGTGAAGAGACTGAGGGTGTCGGCAGTGGGTTCAACGGGCATGTTGTGCATGCGTACAAATGTCAGGTAAGAGTTCAAGGCTGAACCGTAATTTTTCCAGGTACTGGTATCAATCGCCTGCCCTAGAGCAATTGCTCGCTCCCGCGTCCATGGCTCCCGTGTCGGTTGCCGGGCGTGCACATGGGACATGATCATTTTTCGGCTGCCCCCAGCGTTGCTCGTTGTGGGGGTTGAAATAATGAGATCTGTAACTCGGGCACCAGTCTCAGTGCCTTTCCAAAGTTGCGCCGGGAGATTGCATCTGCTACCTCGTTCTCCACTCCTGGGACGTGTAGTACTCGTAAGTCAAGTTTGTTGCTGATGCTCGTGTCCACGCAAAAGAGTAGCAATGGGTTGAAGACGGCCTGACATTTTAGGGAGTTGAAAATGTCGACTGTGTTCATGCTGTCTGTAAATAGGACAATTTTTGAGTGATGGATACCTCTCTCTCGCAGGTTGTCCACTGCGCTGGTTGCTGTGAGCGCTTCATAATAGAAGATTGTCTTGTCAGTTTGGTATGCAGGGACTGGTGAGTAAAACCCTTGCCGACGGCTAGGATACCAGAAAGCAAGTCCCTCCATGCAGGCGTCGCAGAAAATGATTTCGTCTGCATCTTCAGAGTTCCAACTGACCGTAGATAGCAATCTGACTCCTAGAGAGTTACGGAGTAGCCTCATCGCCCATTGAAGATCTGACCGGACCTCGTTGTTCACCCAGATTTTCATTAGTGGTTGGTCCTTTCCTGCAATTTTTGGGTATAAGTTATTCAGAGCCGGTCGAATCATCGGGAAGACGTTGAAGCTCCAATTCATCCAACCCGCTAATCTCTGCCAGCGTCGCAGGGTCCAACAGGCCCCCCTCTTCTTTACCACTCGTGCTGTGAACGCTTTGAGTTCTGACAGGAGGTCGTCCAGGGCCTGCGCAGGGAGTGTGAATGTCAGACTGTTAGTGTTAATCTCGATCCCAGTGATTGTCAGTTTGCCTCCAGACAGTTGCTTATGGGGTTCATGAGGGATTCCCAATTCGTCCCAAAGGGACAGAAGTTTGGCTTGGTTCCTCGGCATACACCTTTCGTACCGATGGTACCACACGACATTGTCTTCTTCGTCGATGCCGAAAGAGTCGTCCATGTACGTCCAGAGGTCAGCGATGAAGCGTATGTTCTTGGCGATCCACGTCACGAGCCCATTGAAAGAAATATAAATGCCGGCTGATCCACGCCCACCAAAACAATTATTCCTGTCGAGATCTGGTTCGCTGTCGATTGTGACCACTTGCTTGATTTGCCATAGTGGGTGCATCGGCAGTAGCCTGTACGCCTCTGCCACGTCTGACTTGTAGAGAACAAATGACTGTTCAGGCTTGGCTCGATGACGCGCAAGCAGGCCTTCTCCCAAGTGTCGCATGTTGTCTAGTGGGAAGCCCTTGACATCTTCGCATCTGATCATGGAATTCGGAGAGTAAGGACCAGCGCTTTGGTTGATCACCATTCGCAATTTCTCCGTGTGTGGGTTTGGGACCACATGGATAGGCGAAGCGTGCATTCCTGGGAGGAGATCTCGACCAAAAGATCCAGAGAATCTCCCCTTCGCGCACTCGTGATCCCTCTGTTTCCGCAGGAAGTCGATCTCTACCCTTTTCGTCGGCATTCCCAGAGACTCATCAACAATGTTCGGGCAGGTGTCGTAACGCGTGTTTGCCCAGGGGCAGAAACCTTCCCGGAGCCCTCTGCAAACTGATTTTACAAAAGGTCGATTCGGATGTGATTTGAGTAACTCTTCGAAACGATCAACGTTGATTGGGGTGGCGACCTTGAAGAGGTGACGATTGTTCTTAATAGTATTCGTGGCACTAACATTGGCCAGCTCGATTGAGGGGACAGCTGGTAGAGGTTTTGCGGTCTCAGTCCAGTCGGCGAGGCAAGGTGGTGCAGTCGTATTGCCGAAATTAGCGTCCTCTTCACTGCTCCACAAGTTGTATTGTAGGTACTTTGGCTGCATCCCATACGCTACATCAATTCGGCTGAGTGCAGCTACTTTGTCCATGTCCCGACTGTTTGCATTTGAGGCAGGTGTGTCAGTATCTGCATGAACTGGCTGTGCAGCGGCAACCTTCTGCTGTATTAAATCACCTGCACGCTTTGGCAGTGTGTTCCCTGGTGCGGTCTCCAACTGCGGATCGTGCTGCTGATCCTCCCTGGATTCCATCTGGAAGGAGATAGGCAGAATACAGGTAAGTGAACCGATCTCTGTCAGTGAGCAGGATTGATTGTCCACCCCCGACCATTGCTCTGACTGCTTTGTCAAACGCGATAAGTTTGTGGTGCGCTCCAAGTTGCTTTGCGGAGAATTCGGACGCCATGTAATCTCCCCATTCCCGAAGTTCGTCACTGCGGTGTGGGAAAGCGAAGATGATTGCTTTGGTGGCTGCATGCCATGAGACGGTCCAGTCGCTGCTCGTTTGGACCTTTCTAGCTGGATCTGTTTTTCCAAGAGATATTTCTGTTCCACCGATGCGTCCCACATTCTCTTTAGGAGGGGCAATGTGGTGTAAGTTGCTGAATATGACATCGAGACTAACTGCTTCTCCCCTGAAGATATGTTTCCACTCAGATTCAGGGAATCCTTGTGGGGCTGTGGACGCTCGACGAATCTCTCGTTCTGCAAAATTGAGATCCTTTTGGAATACGGCGAGGGTCTCTCGCATTTTCCTTCAGTTCTCATCGACCTCTCTGGCTTCTGCTGTGACCTCTGCGGAGTACCAAGGGAGTTGCGACTGGTAGACTCGTCTCTTTTGTTGGATTCCCCATCTCTCCTACCAGATGATGTGTCACTGTCAGAGCTCGACATGGACGAAAGGCTTCGCCGTCTCTTCTGGAGGAGCCCCTTGCGGACGTGTCGTAGGATTCACTCCACTTCTTCCTCTCGTGAGCTTCTTGGGTGTGTACCTCCTTCATGCTCTCCCCGTCCGGTACTTTCTCCTCTTCCCCCTGGACGGTCTTGCCCATCTCCCACTTCCAAACCTCGTTGATCCGCGTTTTTGTGCTTCGAGGCAACAATGTCGACATACATGGTGTATTCTTCAAGGGTCGCTCGTCTGTCTGGCTCCTCGAGTCCTGCATCATGTAGTGTCGAAAAGATTTGGTATAGGGTTTCTGTTCGCGACGAATTATTTTTCCTGAAATCCTCGACGAGTTCGTCCAATTTTGACACGATATCTGCTCTGAAAGTATCGTCTGTGGGTCCTGGGTCTCCCACCCCTTGCATCCATTCACGACCCTGTCCATAGGTGACTGGAGCTCTACTGGGTTGCTGAGTCGTTCCAACAGCGATGGTTTTGCATTGCTGAGCCGCTCCAGTAGTGACCGCTCTTTCGGATGGTGCGGAGATGTTGTCTCTCCTATTCTCATTCTCGGAGGTTGTTCCAGTGTCGAGGGTCTGTGAGGATGGGTTGTTCGAGACGCTTTCCCCGGTTGTATTTCCGATGGCTGCAATATTCCCAGTGATGGCTTGGTCCCCCATTGGGGCGACATATTGTCCAAAATAGGAGGCATGTCCATCACCAGTCATGAGTGAAATGATGTTTATAAACTAAAGATCGAAAATACATGATTGTGTTATGGATGGAAAAGACACTATGAGAGAGTGAGAGTCAGAGAGAATACTTATGAGTGAAAACCCTTACCTAGGAGAGAGTGAGAGGCAGAGAGTATCTGAGACAAGAATAAACTCTGCGGCTCGCATCTCTCTCTAGGAATAGGGGTGACACGTCATTCCAAGCGATGGATTAGGGGTTCAGCGTGAACTTTCGAGTGCGCGGCGCTGTAGGAGGCTCAAGCGCGAGTCTCACGTGCACGCGGTGCAGAGGAAGCATAAGTGTCGCCAAAGCATACCACTCGCTCAGCCTATTCAGTAGAAATCCACGATGCATCCATCCAGCGGATTTCTGCAAAATGACGACAGATCCGTCAGTAGCGGATTGGGCCCATAGCAGGAAAGACTCGTGTGGGCCGAGGGTGTGATGCATCCATGTGGGCCCAGTATACAGATTCACTGCCGGTGATGATTCTTCCCAGTGGTAATTGCTGAAAGATTCTCAGTGGCAGTAACATCTGACTCACGGCGCCGGCTAGCATGGTCACCATTTTACTACAATGGCACTGGCAATGATTATTACTGGTGGTAATTGCTTGATCCATGTGGGCCCAGTGAATAGAATTATAGCACCAGCAGCAACAATCGCCGCCAGTAATTGCTAGAAAAATATGGTCTACCCTTCATGGGCGACGATTCTCGCCGCCGGTAATTACTGAAAAGATTGTAATTGCCAAAAAATGGTGCTGGCTAGCACAGTTGACATATACATTAAGCAAAACGAAAGAAGTTGCTAGTGATAATTTTACAATGTCCTTGGTAAAGAATTCATCATTGTCCTGCACTTCTGCTGCATTAATTGGGCCATCTGGCACATTGCCTCATCAAGGGTGGTGAGCTGCTGGTGAAGGGCATGGTTTACTGCAATGTTGGACTTCACTGTCTTGACAGCCTCGCAGTAGCTGTGTTCAACAGTGTCAGAATAAGTCAAAATCTCCTACAATCATTATTCAGCAGCTCCCAGCCAAAGTTCAGGACTTACTTGGGGGGCCTGCTGGGATGTTGCCGGTGTCGATGGAGTACAACCTGGGAATACTGGATGAATGCAGCTGGGTAATGAAAGGTGGACGGTGCGAATGGACCTCATTTGAATCTCTCTGTGTCAATATCGGACTATGAGAAGATCCAGGCGAGGACAATGTCGGGGTGACATGATCCAGCACAGGTTTGATATAGGCCATAGAGACATTGAGCTCCATGTCACTACCTTCAGTCACCTCAGTAAACCAGAAGTGTGCACTGTCCACATCTGGCATGTCAACACTGGCAGGGATCTCAAGAGTGTCCACCATTTGTAATTGTGATGGCAGTGTTGCCGAATGATTAGGACTGCCAGGAATATAAAAAGTGTCTGGGTCAATGGTATGGGTATGTAGCAGCATTGGGGCTCCAAAATCAACTCCAGAACAATATGTGCCTGGTGAGTCAGGAATATGAAACATGTTCATGTCATTGTGTGCCGGGGATGATGTCAAATGAGCAGTGGTGCTCACCACTGGCAACTCAGGACTACCAGGAATATAAAACACATCAGTGGCCGGCGAGTCAGGAATATGAAACATGTCTAGGTCATGGTGTGCTGGCAACAATGTCAAATGAGCAGTGGTGCTCACCACTGGCTCAGGACTACCAGGAATATAAAACACATCAGTGGCTGGCGAGTCAGGAATATGAAACATGTCTCGGTCATGGTGTGCCAGCGATAATGTCAAATGAACAGTGCTGGTTGCCACCGGCGAGTCAGGACTACCAGGAATATGAAAGAGATCTAGGTCATGGTGTGGCGGCGATGATGTCAAATGAATGGTGCTCGCTGTGGGTGAGTCAGGACTACCAGGAATGTGAAATGCATCCAAGTCAAAAGATTGGGAATTTTCGGCGGGTGGGGTTGCCAAATGGATAATATCTGCAGCCACTTCAGAAATATCAAAAGCAAATGGGGAATGTATCAATGAACGTGGTATGGAGAAATGAAGAGTACCATCCACCACCGGTGAATCAGGACGTTCAGGAATATGAAAAGTGGCCAGGTCCAGATTATCTATATCCACCGCTGGTGAATCAGGACTACCAGGAATATAAAAGGCATCGAGGTCCAGAGTGGGCATACTTGTTGGTGGCAAATTTGGCAAGTTCACTGATGAGCTGCCTGAATATTCCATAAGACATGAAAATTGATCAACAAATGCAGTCACGTGAATTTTGAATACGGAAGTTGAAACTGACATTGCATTTATTGACACTATCAACTGCATCCACCCTAAGTACAAATGGTTTTATCATGTCTTCTCAGCACACCGAATCCATGGAGCGCATCCTCAATACATTTTTGGATGGTACTCGGATGACCGTGGATTCGAAATCCATGTTGGGCAAGTTGGTGTGTGATTTTTATTATGTCCTATGAATCTTTCTAAGAAGGCTTTGAAGTTGGGTGATAGGCAAAAGGTGTTGGCGAAGGAAGCGGTGATGATGCAGTTCCTCAAACATGTGTTCAAAGTACTCCATCAGTGGGATAAGTCTGGCCCAGTGCCTTGGGAATCCATCGACCAGAGCATATATATTCGTCAACCTTCGCCCGTCGCTGCGCCAAGCAGTACTTTCCTGGAAATCCCCACTGCAGCTATGCCACCCATTGTTGCTCCTGGTTCTGCAGCCACATCACTTGTCGCTGTGTCTGCACCCGTTCCCACCACTGCGACGCCAGAGCCTCAGACCAACCAAGCAGAAGCAGCTGCAAGAGCCCAGAGCAAGGGCAAGGGCAAGGGCAAGGAAAAGAAGGTCGTAGAACACCTGGCTCCACCTTAGTCGAAATGCCAAAAGGTGTCGCCACAGCTGGTGCCACCTGAAACAGAGGACAGCAACATCACAAAAGAGCCACCATTCACCTGCCAATCATGATGGCCACTCCTGCTCTACCTGAAGACAATATATGGAGGTCTGTTGTGGAACAGCCCACTGCTCTGTGTGACACCTGCAGGTTGAGGGGCCTGACAACCTGCCGAACGACAGGCATCCAGATTGCTTTGGGATGAATTGATAGTAGCAGGGGAGCTCAAGGGGAGAAAAAAGGTCATTGGGAAGAAAAAGGTGAAGGCAGAGGAAAGTGAACGACCGAGAATGGTGCTGAAGAGAAAATGCTGGGCAGCAGACACCGCCGGTGAGTCAGATGAGTACATCCCCGTCATGCCAGCCCCCGTCCCCTCAACTTCATGCATCTCTGACCATATACCAACCCCCGAGCCTGTCCCATCAACAAGCCTCACAATCCCCCAATCCATTGACACCACGCTTCCTGCGCCACTGCCACCAGGTCATGTCACCCATCCCAATTGCATGCCCACTGTCGGTGGTTTACAACGGGAGCTCCAAGACCTCCACACACTCATATCGGTCTTGGCAGAAAATCAAGGGAAATTGGATAAGGAAAGCCTCATGTTGTGTGGATACATGGAAGTTCTGAACACGTTGAAGGAAAAGATGACAGTGAGCATTCCGGCATTGGAGGTTGAGATGGGTGAGTTGAGAGAAAAGGTGCTGGAGGCTGAGATGAGGGGGTTGAGGAATGGGATGGAGTTGGAGAAGATGAAGCAGGAGGTTTTCATGTTGCATGGTCAATTGGCAGTGACGAACAAGTGGCTGGCCAAATTGGAGAACGAGGGAAGCTCTGAGGAGGAATCAGAGGGCAAAGATCCACGGAATGCAGATGCCACAGTGCCATTGACAATCCATCTCCCAAAGTCATCAATGTTCGTCAATCCAGCCCATTTGCGTGAATCCATTCGCTCCCCACCGTCGCCTGTTCCCAATATTATGACCGCAGCTACATCGGTGATCCCTGATGCCGCCTCTTTTGGCGATGCATGTGCAACTTTGACCTCCCCGGATCCAATATCAAAAGACAATATGCCAATGCACCCCCTCCCGCTGGATACCACTGTCTCGATTTTGAAATCATCAACACCCCCGGCATAATTCTTCTACCTTGGATAATAAATAACAACATTTTTTATACTATGCCTATTTGTGTATATATTTTGATCAATATATGCATAGTTGCTTCATTAATAGATGGAGTATAAGGTATATATTGAATTCATCATGCTGTAGGAATGTGGAAGGAGGCTACAAGGATAGATACAACAAACATACATTGAAGTGACTGACACTGGTAGTGATAAAGTCACCAGTGGCCATAAGCGTAACAGTGGAGCTAAGCAAATGACCGGCGCCAGTTACTGTATGAGCTAAGAAAATGTGTATGGGCCCATATGAATAATACACCCAATGGAATGATCGGGTGGGTCCATGACAGTAAAAGGAAAACAGTATGGGCCCACATGACTATAGCATACAGTACTTGAATTACTGCTGTTATTACAAATCATAAAGAATATATCCTAAAATAGTACATTGTAGTGACCAGCACTGGTAGGGTTACACACAGGCACGTAACAGAAGAGAACAATCATTAGTCAAAGACAGTAGTAATGTGCAATGAGAGTAGACGTAGATTAATCCTGACACCGGCCGGAAAGCAACTGTTGCTTGTGTGGCAGTCAGCTATTTCCGAACTGTATCTCTCGAACCCAGAAAAGGTAAAGGTGGCACTGGTCATTCACATAGCTCTTAAAAGACTTGTATACTAATTGCAGCCACTGTGCACTATAATATGGATAACAAATGCAGGAATGGTGACATGCTGTATGCTGTAGGAATGTGGGAGGATAAGGATATATGCAAAATCAGTACATTGTAGTGACTGGCACCGGTAGTGAAAAGTGCCCGGCGCCAGGAGTGAAAAGGTGACCGGCACCGGTAGTGATAAAGTCACTTGTGGCGATAAGCATCCAAGTCAAGAGCTAAGTGAATGACCGGTGCCGGTTATTCTAGAGGATGTGCAGAATCAGGTTAGGGAGCACCTTGACACTTAACAAGTCATCTATGTAGGAAAAGATAAACATTGTAGTGACCGGTGCCGGTAGTGATAAAGTCACTTGTGGCGATAAGCATCCAAGTCAAGAGCTAAGTGAATGACTGGCGCCGGGTATTCTAGAACCCCATGAGCTACAAAAATGTGTATGGGCCCATCCTAAAATAATACAGGGAAATGGGCCCATATGAATGATATGCTCGATGGAATGATCAGGTGGGCCCATGACAGTAAAAGGAAAACAGTATGGGCCCACACAACTATAATGTACAGGACTTGAATTATTGCTGTTATTACAAATCATACACAGGCAAGTAAGAGAAGAGAACAATCAGTAGTCGAAGACAGTAGTAATGTGTAATGAGAGTAGACATAGATTAATCCTGACACCGGCCAGACAGCAACTGTCGCTTGTGTGGCAGTCAGCTATTTCCTAACAGGATGTCTCAGCACCGGAAAACATAAAGTCGGTGCCTGACATGGTGTAGTGATAATGATACCAGGGGCAATAAACATACAAGTTCAGAGCTAAGCAAATGACTGGTGCCATGATCAGTGACGGTCACTGTACATGACCTAAGGAAATGTCTATGGGCCCTTCTCATAAAAGAATCTATACACAAACAGTACTTTGTAGGGACCAGTGATAGTAGTGACAACGGCGGTGATAATGCACTGGCACTTAGGGGCACATAGTTTGAAGAATATATGCATGGTTATTTCATTAGTAGATGACATATATAAGGGATCTATTGAATGTATTGCATCCATGGCAGCACCAAAAAAAACTATCCGCTGACTACGGTGATATCCAAAGGCATGGTTTATTGTGCATATCAGTGTCTTAAGTCAAATGTATCCTGGGGGTCAGTGGATGCATCTCCATGAGCTTTTGGTCTTGGCTTTGGACGGAGGCTGGGATCCATTGTCACATTCATCACTTAGACATCAGTGTTGCTGGGCTTTGATTTTTTAGGCTGCCAGCCGCAACTATTGTGGTCATTTGACCGTGCTCTTTTCAGCTTTCCCTTGCTTCCTTCCGCTGGTGTACTCGTTCCAGCATCCTGTGTTGTAGTCACTTCATCGGTGTTGTGAGTGCGGGATCTTGATTGTGTTTTCATCCAATGCTTTCTGTGGTCAGGGATTACACTATTGGTTGAAGCAACTGATGTTGCCTCAGGGATGGTATCCATTGGTAATGAAGCTAGTGTCATGTTCTGGTGAGAATTTTGACCTTGCCGAATGGCCAGTCAGAGGGCAGGTGCAGTGGAATCATGGATACTAACATGTTCCATCCATGCAGGAACCAGACCATTCATTAAATGACCCCCATGCTCCAAATCTGCAAGATAGCTAGCATAGGTAGGCTCTGTCATGTCGACTCCTGTAGGACCGGTTGTCAAACCTGTCATCGCCGGAATATTGTGATCCCCCGCTGTTACATATCGGCCAGGTGGAATGAGCGCCTTCTGGAGCATGGGATCGACCAAAAGGTCCCATTCCAGCGGCATCAGGTTTTCTGGTAGCAGTGGAGCTAACCCAGCGCCTTGTTGGTTGATAGGTGTAATAGCTGGTGGAGGAGTGTTGGGCTGCTTTTTCTTTTGTTGTTTTGGTACTGGTGTCTCACTTTCGGGTTGCTGTGTGGTGGCCTTGGGCCATTTGCCTTTTGTTTTCTTTTTGGTTCATTTGTGCTTCAGCGGATTGCGTGGAGCTGCTGTTGTTCCTTTGGTCTCCGTGTCATCCAAGTCTGTAAGTTCTTGTAATCAAACTGCCGGCCAAAGTGTTCCCTCCCGTGAATTAAGGACATTTGTGAATTTGAAACCAATCTTTCCTTCTTCCTGCCTTCCCATCCAATGGGTAAAACATACCTCAATATCATGTTTATGCATTTTTGATGGTTCCCGCAATAATACAAACTCCTCATCCAGTGATTCATCTGAGTCTTCCGGTGCCGCAGTCAATGCTCGTGATCTCCCCGGTGCCAAGGAAGTTGTGCAGCTCTTTCCTCCTTTCTGCAGAGGCATATAGTCCACCTGGTTGATAAATTCAGATTGCCATGTGTGAATATCAAGCCACGGGACATGACCAGAGGTTCTCCTTGCAGCTAAATCTTGCCGGGGATCAGTATCTTCATTAATAAAAAATGGTTCACTCACTGTACATCCTTTCAATGTATGCCCGTAAAACTTGTTTTTGGTAGTTCAAAAACTGGGCATTGTCGCTGTGGCGGATAAGACAGTTTGCCGGTAGCAGTGGCTGTCCCTTCACTCCAATCTCCAGGATTTGTTTAGGCTTTGCCCCACCAGCAGGTTGTATCACTGATTTCTCCTCTTCATCAGCGGTGAGATATTCCTTGATGTATGCCTCGAACATGTCTGCAATAGGCTTTTCATGCCACCCAGGTTCATTGGCAATGAAATTTGGCTTATTGTTGCCTAGAAAGCTATTTGTTTCAAACCTACAAATTCTTCATTAGTTGCCGTTAAATGCCAGGTGAATGGACATACATGCTCCACTTCCTCTTGCCCACTGGATTTACCCATCCACCCAACACAACCATTCGAACCCCAAGTTCAAGGTACATCAAATTTTGAAATTCATTCATATGCTTTGTGAGCATTTTCTCGGCATCCCTAAGATCAATTCAGCCAAGTTACTGAATTATGGGCAATACACGTACTTTTGCTGAACAGCCGACGGTGGGCCAGTATTCATCCATTGTTGCCAAAGTGCCTCAATCTTTGTGTTTTCCTTTGAAAATTGAATCATTGGAGATTCTTTTGTTGACCTTGGCATATTGCCATGAATATTTGGCCATCCAGTCCAGTCGTCCTTTCTCCAGATCTGGAGCCTCCCGCCCAATCGCTGCCTCTATTTCTGACCCATACAGGTGGATAATTACTTTGCGCCGTGGAGGGACCTTGCCGACCGCCGCCTTCAGTAGTTTGCAAGCATTTTGTCTGTACCAAGCTCTAATATGCTGATAATCATGTTTGTCAAAGAGCAGAATATACATCAAGGGCTTATTGCTCACTTCCTGCAGGCCATCCGTTGGAGGTTTAACAGGTAAATTAAATAAGTCCGTCATGGCACCTTGTAAGGTTAGTTGTTGCACTTTACGGTTTTTTGATGTCTTCCAGTCGTCCACTCGTTGCCGTAGCACATTCAGTTCTGCTGGTGACCACTTATGGGCAACTGGTTGAAATTCCACACTAGAACTTGAAGGACAGCTGCCAAAGTCTTCCCCACTTTGATCAGCATCCTCGGTGGACATGATAATCAATGTGGATGCAGTAGACAGGTTGTGCTGGCAAATACATTAGGTACCTTGATATTGCATCAGACTGTCCCTGAGGACTATTTACAGGTCATATTTCAGCCTCAATATACCCTAATATACCCACAACTTCACTCAGTGCACCTTTAATCCTCTTGCCACACCTTAATATATCACAATGTCCCTGAGCAGAACAGCGAGTAGTGGAGTATTATTAGCTGGGTGGTCTGCCAATTATTTAGAATTTTATAAAAAAAAGGTAAGATTAGTAAACCATCATTTGTTGTCTTCAGTCATGGCTCCAATCGAGCCAGTCATGCCATTTGAGCCATTTGAGCCATTCACCAATAGATGGATGTGTTGTCAGTGGGGCCACAATTGCAATGTCGGTGGCAGGGTACATGCAGCAAGTATGGTCGAATATCACAAACAACGAGCTAATTTACCTATGCCGCTGTTACACACTTCCACTGCGCCGGCACACCACACACATCGCTGACACAGCCACTGGTGATAGCATAGCCACCTATGGTGCATCACCAACTCACCAACACCTGATATACCAATGTATGTGTTACAGTGAGTTATGACCCCATGCTACCAACACACTCCCACGACGCCGGCACAGCTACACACATTGCCAACACAATCACCCTCGCTGCCGGCACAGCCACAGGTGAATACAACAACAACATGCCAGCAATATGCATCCTGGCAATGACACCATACATCTTTATTACCCTTCCATCCACATCCAGCAGCGCCGACATTATCCTATTGATGCGGTATTTTCCTATTATGTGACTATGCCTGATGCGGCCTTCCCAAATCACACACTACACTTGATGTGGCCTTTTACTTGCACGGTTGATCTTTTTCTTATATATTACTTATTTTTTATTCCTTAACCTTTGTGCCTACTTCCATGCAACGAAGGTATAGTAACTTCCAGTTCTTTTAATTGTAGTAACTTATGGTTCCTACTTCCATCCAACAAAGATAATTTGATCCTGTCTTTCCCGTAAACATAAGTCTAGTGTAGGCTGCCAAACATGGCATCCTTCCAATTACCTGGCTACTCAAAACCCCAGACATTTCCTACCTGTGGATGTATGGCTTTGAAAATATGCACGGAGGAAGTGGCCATCCTTTTCCAGTTTGCCACCTGACATTTGGTATATGCCACAGCTCCCAGCGAGGTCTGAGTTTCCAAGCAGTTAACCCAGACCTCTGCTCTGTGAAGAAAATAACATGGGATCCAAGCCATTTCATGACTAGTAATTGATAACTCCTCCAACCATCTATCATGTTTGGCATTCGCCCATAACCAGTGCACCCTGTAGACTAAATAATAGTGAAGTCACTCATTAAAGTGAATTGAGGTGTACTTACATTCTTTCATCATTTTGCTTGCCTCGACATTGGCTTGGACATTAATGGTCCAAAACCATGGCAATGGTTCATCCTGTCTCCAGCTTCCACCCTCAGCATTGCTGGTACCACCCCTCACCATGGCAGTTGAAATCTTGAGTTCGTCCTGGTGCAATACCTGATACTTGGACTGCATCTCAGGTGAACATCCCAATGATACCATTGCAGCCCTCACAGCATTGTATACCTGATGATGTGCTTGAACCCAGTGGCTAATAGCATGCACCTTTGACCAAGCCCTTCCCTTTTTGTTCTTGGAGGTGGCGAGACATAAATTCTTTCTGAATAAGAAAGATTTCTCACCGAGGGCCATTCTAACACCCTGGAGCTCATCATTTGCTTGTCCTTCCCTCAATCTCAACTCTTTCTTGGTGAGGGAATCCAAACCAAGCTGAGTAATTTGTGGAAAGCCAAATGTAGAGGGAAGAGGTAATGGGCATGTTTCAGCGGTATGGACTGCTGCTACCGGGGGCCTTGTAATAAACGGGTTGCTTTGACCATTGTCATCCGAGTTAGTCTGGTAATCGGGAGCTTGTGATGGGAGTACTGGTCTTGGTGGCAAGTCATTAAGCTTTTGCAGTGTATCCAATGTGTCATTGTTCACAAATTGTTCTGATTTAGCAATGAAGGAATCCACTCTGGTATCAAGGTTTTGCCATTTTGTTGCAATCTTCAGCTTATTGGCCTTGGACAACACCGAACGCTGTTGACGTATAAAGGTCTGAAGAGCCAGTCTGATACTAGTTAGCATAGGAATATTTTGCAATGGCTGGATATGTACTGGGCTTCCTCAAGTTTGAGGCCAAGAGCAACCCAGTTGGTTTCACCCTTTCCATCACTGGTTTCATCTTCATCCTCTAGAAGGTTCATTTGAAGGTTGCTTCGTGTGACCACTACCTGACCAGGGTTTATATCATAGATGTCCATTGCTTCTGGATCGGTTAGACATGTTGCCTAAGAGTGTTTTTCCAATTCTTTCCAGGTTGCAATCTCCTCAGGGTCTGAGTTTGCTGTGTACTGCAATAGGTCCACCCGACTTTCCTCCTCACCTGCCACAGCAGCTCTGAAGCGGCGGGTGGTGGTAACTACTACATCTGGTTCCAAGTCAATCTGGCACAAGGTACAAACATGTATTCACCTATGTCCTGCATTTTTTTGAAGTTGGAATCCCCCATATGATCATCCAAGGTTTCAATCCGTCCAGAAATGGTAGCATTTTGGGTACTAGGTGAGATTTCATTCAACACTGACCACAATGATTCAAGGATTTCTCCATTCACTTGTCCAGTGCCGGGAATGAAACTCAGTGAAAAGCGTGAGAAACATTGCCAGATGTGGCCACCAACATGGAAAAGACCAATACCATGCAGAATGGCGATGCCGAGTGGTAGCTGGATATACTGACTCTCCTCCATCCAAAGTCTGAGCCTCTTCCAATACTGGCACATTATATCATAAATCAAAATGATTTTCTTGAGTCTGGTGATATTAGTGTTTTTCAAGGCTTCAGATAAAGAATAGTCCATGTTTGCTTGTCTAGAAAACATTACACAATGTCTCTCAAAATGTGAAGATATCTCACCGTTCCCCTTTTTGGAAGTCAACCACTGCACTGGGGTAGAAGCAACCATGACGGCCACAAGCAGTTGCACCGACACTGGTTACATCAAGACCCTTGTATTTGATGAAGCGGTCATTTACAGCATGATGCTCATTGCAGGTCGGTTTCTAATTTGGAGTTAGTAAATACGCTGAAAGTCTTTCAAATATCTTACCTCTGTGACTTCCTTAGCAATGGCAAGGTGTGCTTTGTAGCAATTTGGCTCGGTCATGAAAAAATCACCATGACTGAGCTTAATATCATGGTGAGCATTTTCATGCTTCTGATGAACAGCGGTGAAGTTTCCATCCATGACAAAAGTCTGAGTGTATGCCATTCTGAGGTAAGATTACATTAAATACATTCCAATTCATGCGATTTGACTTACTGGTCAGGATCCTCAGTCCAATTTTCTGGCAGATTGACACCAGGCTGAGGACATGCAGCACAGAATGTTGGGATGTCAGTTGCACCATGCATTGCAGCTGCCAATGAGCCGCCGGCACTGGACTGTGATTCTCCCCAGTGGCCTCTCCACTTCAAATGTTTCAACATTTGCCATAGCCGGCTTGCCCTGAGAAGCTCCCTGTATCGATCCTCAAGTACCAATGTCAGAGATATTGACAACTGTAGTATATCAATCATACCTCCACAGCACTAGGAAATAAAAGTGAAGTCATGCACCGGAGCTTCTGGTAGTATTGATAGGCTGAAGATTTACATTCCAGATTGGACAATCGTGCATCATCGAGGACTTTAAATGTGAATGTGGTCTTGATATTTTTGTAGCTGACCAGGAAAAGCCCCAATTGCAACAAGTGATTTTCCTGCTCTTGACGGGAATTAGGGCAATTACACCACTTGACCCACATACAATGTACACCAGAAACATCGATTACTCTCAATTTGTGACAATCCATCAGCATTGGGAAAGTTGTGGGACCAAGGTCATAAACACTGGTAAACCTTTTCATAGTGGACAGCACACCGGAGATCAAGATCTTTACAGACGGCTCAGGAGTAGACGGGAACATAGGGGCAGCAGCGGTAATGTATAGAAAAGGGAGGACTACTCCAACAAAAGTGCTAAGGTACCAACTGGGAAGCTCAAAGGAATACACATCCTTTGAAGCCAAAGCAACAGGAGCAATACTGGGGGCATCAGAACACATAGCAGGCCATTTACCGATAACACTACTGACTGACAGCCAAGCTTTCATCAGGAGATTAATTACACGCAAAGTGAACACCGCACAATACCTCATAGAAGAATTCATCAAGATAGCCGAAAACGTCAACTCGACGAATCTGGAGCTGGGCACAAGATGATTTCACCTGGCTTGGATCTCAGGACACAGCAGAGTACGAGGAAATGAAAAGGTAGATGAGGAGGCCAAGAAGGCAGCTAGAGGAGACGTCAGCATGCAACACAGACTCCCACCCATCCTACAAGAAAGTCTACCAAGAAGCATGGTAGCGATGAAACAAGACTTCAAACGCAAAGTCCGAGACAGGTGGGACGAGATGTGGAGAGACTCACCTAGACAACCGAAGTTAAGTCGACTGGATCCCAAATTCTCGTACAGTAAATATGCTGAAATTCAGTCAAAGCTCAAAAGGCGGCAGGTAAGCCTCCTGACACAGATTCACACAGGACATATACCATTGAATTTCTACCTATACCGGATCAAGAAGATGGAATCGAGCAATTGTACAGCCTGCCAGGGAGACAGACCGTCAGCAAAAGAAACCATCACACATTTTCTTTTCGAATGCAAGGCCTACAATGAAGCCAGACATGAACTAGACCGACAGATGAGATGACACTCAAGGGACCTATCCGTGCTAATGAGCTCAGAAAAAGGGATAATAGCGCTCCTAAATTACATGGCGAGAACAGGACGATTGACAGTCTCAAAAGGTGACTGCTCAATTTCTTAAGGAGTGCATGCTAGCACGAAATATTTACAGGGAGAAAATCAAATCATGCATACTTTGACGACACTACATGTCTACCATACCAAACTCATACTACACCACTTGTGACACAGAGGACTACAGGAAGAACAAATAGTAGCATACACACAAAGAAACAAAGCACAAGCGATGCGCATACTCCTTTCGTCCCCACTATGCCTGCCACATCCTGGTCGGGCACTTATCAGACATATACTCAACTCGAATAGCAAATGAATACGCATGCAAAGGAAAAAGAGGTTGATGGAGGGCTTGCAGTCCCAAACGGATCTAGCGATTTGGACCTCAGGGGGAGCGAATGCCAAGGGCATGCCATCTGAGGGGCAGGGACTGGAGTGAGGGCAGGCAAAGGGGCCTTTTGTGTAGAGACTCTTAGTATGTAAGGACCATTATAGGGTGTACCCTGAGAGGTCAGAAAAATAACAACAAAAAAAAAAAAACCTTTTCATCTCCTTGATGATGTTGTTGGTTACATCACCTTCTGTTGCATGATCCAAATCATCTTCATAATTGTCAGCCTCTTGTCCAACCACATCTGGCGCCGATGGGTGAAAGTAACTTGGGCAGGATGCACCATTGTGACCAAGATGTAAAACTAACCTGACTTGGAACAACCAAGCTGGTTCAAAATAGGAACCTGTCCAGTGGTCAATGCGGTGAAATGGGTTAGAAGCATGGTTATCATGGCAGCAGTCAGTACAGAACATGGGATTGAAAAGACAGTCTCCGCATCGCCAGGTAGCAGCATCATCCCCACACAAATTGCATTTCATGCAATCGGGTACTTCATTGGATAGTAGTGCTTCCAAATACATGGCCTTTTTAGGCAACCATTCTTCGATGTAATCTTGAGGTGTCTGAGGGTAATATTAGCATAGTAAATGTGGTAGCCATAATAAGTCACCTTTGAAGAGGGGGGGATCAAGATCTGCAATCAAATTTAGAGCATGATGCTCAATTGGTTCATCAGACATCAGAGATGTTATATTGGTGTTGGATGTGGTTGCCAATCCTGACACTGGTGCACTTCTCTTTGCCTTCTTATGCCTTGGAGTGCCATGTTTCCTCACTGCCTACAGTGCCTATATAATCCTGGAGATGCTTGTTCATAATTTTACATCGCTCTACAAACCATCATGCCTAGAGGACACACTCGCACCATCATTGGAAGAATCACCCAGATGACTGTCGTTCGCTCCCAGACATCGCGGGGACCCAGGGATTGCCTTGTACCAGTTCAGCAAAGTCCTCAGTCAAACATGGTGATGTAAATGACAATGGTACCATGTAGAGGTTACTATGGGACTGTTCTACACAGCATACTAACATGTTACCTAGGTCATACTCACAAAGCTACTGTCGATGTTTCCAATGGAAAATTACACCGGCGGTGTTTGTGATACCCATTGGTCAATAGTTTCTTACTTTTACAGCATGTCATTGCTTTTCATTATCAGTGACCACCAGCGGCGATTAGTGTACAAGTCTAAGAGCTATGGGAATGATCGGCACAACGTTGTCTTCTCCAGTGCCCATCACTCCAATGTACTGTTTTAGCATATATTCTGCACTGGTCATTCGCTTTGCTCTTGACTTGGATGCTTATTGCCACCAGTGACTTTATCACTACCAGCGCTGGTCACTGCAATGTACTGATTTTGCATATATCCTTATCCTCCCACATTCCTACAGCATACAGCATGTCACCATTCCTGCATTTGTTATCAATATTGTAGTGCACAGCGGCCGCAATTAGTCATTCACTTAGCTCTTGACTTGGATGCTTATTGCCACAAGTGACTTTATCACTACCAGCACCGGTCACCTTTTCACTCCTGGCGCCGGGCACCTTTCACTACCGGCACGCCAGTCACTACAATGTACTGATTTTGCATATATCCTTATCCTCCCACATTCCTACAGCATACAGCATGTCACCATTCCTGCATTTGTTATCCATATTGTAGTGCACAGTGGCTGCAACTAGTATACAAGTCTTTTAAGAGCTATGTGAATGACCAGTGCCCCCTTTACCTTTTCTGGCGCCAAGAGATACAGTTCGGAAATAGCTGACTGCCACACAAGTGACAGTTGCTTTCTGGCCAGTGTCAGGATTAATCTACGTCTACTCTCATTGCACATTACTACTGTCTTCGACTAATGATTGTTCTTTTCTGTTATGTGCCTGTGTATATCCCTACTGGCGCCAGTCACTACAATGTACTATTTTAGGATATATTCTTTATGATTTGTAATAACAGCAGTAATTCAAGTCCTGTACACTTAGTCGTGTGGGCCCATACTGTTTTCCTTTTACTGTCATGGGCCCACCCGATCATTCCATCAAGTGTATCATTCGTATGGGCCCATTTCCCTGTATTATTTTAGGATGGGCCCATACACATTTTCGTAGCTCATGGGGTTCTACAATAACCGGCACCAGTCATTCACTTAGCTCTTGACTTGGATGCTTATTGCCACAAGTGACTTTATCACTACAGGCGCTGGTCACTACAATGTTTATCTTTTCCTACATAGACAACTTGTTAAGTGTCAAGGTGCTCCCTAACCTGATTCTGCACATCCTCCCAGTAAGCCAACAATTTCCTGTCCTTCTGAAGTTGGGCATCATTTTCTCGGACCGTCTCAGTCATCCTTTTCCATGTCGAATGCAGGTCATCGAAGATCTTCATCATTAATTGTATTTCAGCCAGGTCACCAGCAGCATATGGGACTGGCTGTAGGTCTTGCCAGGTGAACTGGATCTGATGAAACTTAAGATAAATTAAAGGACAACAACATGTTACTCACCTGTGGCTGATGAACCACCAGGAAGTCGTGTGGAGCGAATGGGTATGAGTCGTAGTTCTCTGGATCGTTCTGTTTACTCCACCAAGAATTGATATAGCTATCGAAGCATCAACCTTCAAGTACCTTTGTATTGCTGGAATGTATTCTAGTTCCAGAAAATCTTTGCCCTCAGGATCATTGCGTTCCAAGCACCACAAAGTCCCATCCTGTACCATCTTTATGGTTTCCATGATGAGCGGGGGAGTGTATGGAGCACTGCCACCCATAGAGGCATAAATTCTGGTGGCCATCAAGAATTCCTTCTAAGTTGGTATTGGTGATCAGATAATTGGCAATCACAATATGTTCACTTACAGTCTTGGAAAATAGGCCAGACACCCACCCCAACCATGACTCTTCATAGTCTTCATCGTTATCTACTGCAAGGATCCATGCAGTGATTGCAGCATGGAGACATGACATTCCATACAACAGCACTTCCTGCCCATGTGCTAGATCATTCCATGCTGGTAGTAGTCCCGTAGTACTCTCTCGAATGCTGAGATCATGAGCTACCTGTTGAGCAGCAATGGCCTGCTCATGGAACTCAGTAGGTTTGACTGTAGGGTGAGGGTTCTCTAGGAAATCAGCATTCCTCTGATGCTCGACTTCTATTTGATTCAATGTGGTAGCAAATTTGCCAGCAGTAACAGGGTCAGGTTTATATGGCCAGCAAGGCATGGATTCAAGGTTTGTATAGTGGGATAGCATAACTTCAATGCAGTTGTAGATACAGAATGTTTGGACGATTAAGTAATCAATGGACAAAAGTATCATCGGCGCTGGGAACAAGCACCAATGATAAGTCCATATGGGCTGATGTCTATAGGAAAACCAGTGGTGGGCCAATATGATTGTTCCCTGTCAAATGGAATCATTGCATGGGCCCATGTATATGTGGTAAGCAGTTCAAACTCTTAACTACACCCTCTGTCAAGTCAGTAAAATTGTGCGCTCATACCTCCAGATTCTGGCCCCAACATTGGGACATTCATTTATATCTAACCATAATCTATAGCAGGACATCACATTGGTGTCTAAAACAATCGGCTAGTGTGGCATGTCCCGGCGCCGCATGCATCCAACCGTATCTGCTGTGACCTGATGCCGTATGCATCCAACTGCCGATACCTGCTGACCTGCTGCTGCACTTTTTCCTACCAAACCTACAATGATCATCAGCACCGGGAACCAGCACCAACGATATGTCTGTATAGGCCGATGTCTATAAGAAAACCAGTGGTGGGCCAATATGATTGTGCAGTATCACATGCATTGCATGGGCCCATGTATATGTGGTAACATGTAGTAAAATGATGACCGTGCTAGCCAGCGCCGTGATTCAGATGTTGTTGCTGCCAAGAATTCTTCAGTAAAGCTGTATACTGGGCCCACATGGATGCATCACACCCTGGGCCCACACGAGTCTTTCCTGACGTGGGCCCAATCTGCTACTGATGGATCTATTGTTGTTTTGCAGAAATCTGCTGAACGGATATACCGTTGTTTTTTACTGAACAGTGTGACTCACTATTGGACTTGCGTAAATGGGCTTTAAACTTGATCAATGATTGAACTTTTGCCAGATGCAACTTCTCTCACCAGAATGCAACTGGTTTTCCAGTGTGTTTCCATTCCATGGCTGTATGGTGTTAATTCTGTACAAGAAATAATTGCAGCCATGACCGCAACCACGATTGTGTTTCTGTAGCTGCATTTCACAATATCCACTCCATTATTAAGTATATTACTTGTTAAACATCAATTTGGACAACATAGCACATCACATAGACTTGTCAAGACTGGATCAGAAGTCTCGCAATACAATCTGTTGAGAAATAGGCACATGATCATGTGTCTGGACTACCCTTAACCCTAAAGTTACGGAAATGTCCCTGCACTGACAAGTGGAGGACCTTGTAATGTCAGACATTATTTTCTCATATAAATTCTGAGGTTAAACTAAAAATAAAATAACAAGTTCTGCGCCCATGCACTCACACTGTGCATTCTTGCACTAAGCTAAATATGTATCCTGACATCTTGTAACCACTTAAAGCCATTGCTATATGCATGCACTATCATATCTCAACAGGTTATGGGCCCTGGAAGCCTGTTCTAGGCATGTTGCTATATCTATATATCTGAGACATACACATTCACTCGATACATACACATGCAATGTCTGATCAGCAAGTAGATGCTGATGTGGTCAATATGGTTGACTATGGAGATCAAGCCATACAAGAGATCATGGCTGATATTGATCCAACAGTGATGCAAAACCCCATCATTTCACGGCTGCAGGTACCACCAGCTAGCCATATCTCAGTCAAATCCTGATGGAATCTCTTAAAAGTTGGATCAGATTCTGGGAAATTACAATGTCTATCAGACTATATAACATTTATATGTTCCGGGTAATATTTGCTGAGATACATATAGGTCATATAGTACGACAAAGTTTACAACAAAAAACCAGTTTTAACCAGTCTTTTTTCAGTCTATTAACTGAAAAAGACCAGTCTTAGTCAGTCCAGTTAGGTTCCCCCAATATCTGGGTTAGTCCTAGACCAGTTATGGTTATGGTCTACCCATCGTAGGGTCAAAAAACCAAACCTAACTGAACCTTAAAACACTATTCACACCACAAGTGTAGGTGGAATACCTAAGAGAACACAACTAGGGTTCCCTAGGTGTATATTTAAGGTTTATATACTATGTTACATATATTGTACATTGTTGTTACCAACACACTCATACATGCACATACATATTTAGGGTGTAACATGGGTTACACCGCGGGTGAGTTCAATGCTTACCACACCCATACCTACATACACTGCACCCATTAGTACACCATACCCATGGGTATGGGTTTTAACCATGGTGTTTTAGTAAACACCACGGTGCAGACACTTGTAGCTACTACATAATGAAAACATCAAAATAAAAATGAATGACACATCACAAGCCTCTCGCTTCACTGGGCCCTTCAAACGAGATGTAAATAGATTAGAATGAAGCATAAGATGATAAGAAATGAAGCAGTTCTGCCATACCCAGGTTGTAGCCACCACATAATGAAAACATCAAAATGAAAAAGAATGGCACATCCCATGCCTCTTATCTCACTGGGCCCTTCAAACAACATGTAAATAGATTAGAATGAAGTATAATATGATAAGAAATGAAGCAGAACTTGCCAAGTTCTGCCATACCCAGGTTGTAGCCACTACATAATGAAAACATCGAAATGAAAAAGAATGGCAAATCGCAAGCCTCTCGTCTTACTGGGCCCTTTAAACGAAATGTGAATAGATTAGAATGAAGTATAATATGATAAGAAATGAAGCAGAACTTGCTGAGTTCTGCCATACCCTCATTGTAGCCACTACATAATGAAAACATCGAAATGCAAAAGAACAGCATGTCGCAAGCCTCTCGTCTTACTGGGCCCTTCAAACGACATGTAAATAGATTAGAATAAAGTATAAGATGATAAGAAATGAAGCAGAACCCACTGGGTTCTGCCATACCCAGGTTGTAAGTACTGCATAGTGAAAATATCAAAGTGCAAAAGAATGGCACATAATAGGCCTCTCATCTCACTGGGCTCTTCAAATGACAAGAAAATAGATAAGAATCAAGTATGATATGAGGGAGAAACAAAGCAGAACTGACCAAGTTCTGCCCATTCCAAGTCATAACTACTACCAAGTGAAAATATCAAAATTGGAAAGAATGCCATATTGTAGGTCTCTCATCTCACTGAACCCTTTAAGCAACATACAAATAGATTAGAATCAAGTATAAGATGATAAGAGCCAAAGCAGAATTCAAGTTCATCTTGAAGTTAGGTATATGGCACTGTTTGGCATCAAGGGGGTGACAAGACGCGAATTTTATATATCCACTCGGATTTTTTTTAAGCAGCCTGGCAGACCTCCCCCCCTCCCCCCTCCTTCCATATATAGTAGTTTCTGCTTACTAATGGTTTTATTTTATTATGTGTTGACTTCATCAACGCTTTGCTGGTTATTATACTACATAACCATAAAGTATATACTAGTAGTTGAGGATCTGTCTTGAATTCAGTCAGGAACAGCAGCTCCGTTTCGATGTATCGCTCCCTTTGCAGCTCGGACAGGTCCAATTCCTGGGAGCGAAGGTATAATCCATACATTCGCAGTGGAACTGAAAAAGTTTCAGCAACGAGATATGTACAGCTTGCTTCCAGATGAGTAAGTACTTACCCATATTGTCTCACAGCCGAGAACCTTGCACTTCATCACCAACTCATCGCCACCCCCAATTTCAGCTTCAGTTATCTCTACTCCACACATACAACCCTTCAGATCAACAGCTCGTAACTTTCGAACACGGTGTGATTTCCAAATCAGAAGTGTCAGGTCCAAGAGAAGCCTCCCGAAGTACTGAAACACCTTGATCAAGTTCAGGGTCGCGTTGAACAACCATCAGTGGAGCAACATCATCTGAGGCAACAGCCCAAGATGTGGATAGCTCACAGGGGTTATCGAGAGGAGGATTGGTTCATTCATAATGTGGCAAAGATGGCACAGGTAGAATGGCATTGCTCGGTTCCTTATATAATTCATCATCATCATCAGTGGGTGGGTCCGATCTCGTCTCTGAATCCAAGTTGTTATCTGATGACCCTGACTGGTATTCAGGAACATTTGATGACTCGACATCAGAACTACTACAGAGAAAGGGCATAAGTTGAATAAAGTACTAATGCCGCAGAGATTCTGGCCTACCGTAGGGCTAAATGGGAACTGTGTGCCTCGGAGAGCATGATGGGCACTTTCTTATATTTATTTGTCTTCCTGCGTTTATGAGTCTTCATGCGAGAAACCCATATCTTCTTCAAGCCTTCTTTCTCTGATGTCAACAGTTGTATTTGAATGGGAAAATGAGTCGGTGATGTCAAATTGTGCCGCGAGCGAAAGTGCGAGTTGAGATTGTATGACCAGACTGCAGGATTGCCTGCTGGACACAAGGGACAGACACTGGGAACATTGGAACATGGAGATGTGTCAGAGGAACGTGATGCAGTTGCATAATTGAAACAACCAGCTAAGTTGATGCAAGTCGACTGTTCGATATCAACAACACTTCCAGCAGTAGTGCCACTGTAAGGGGACTAGGGAGGTGCCCTGTGTGTTTCTCCTATTTTTTATGTTCGTTCTATATTTTTCCTCACTTCATTTCCTTCTATTCTTCATTTTCTATGATTTTTCCAGATTTTATTACTAATTTTCCCTTTCTATCATGTTTGTACATGTTGACACTTTTATATTTAGAGGCGGAGCACCCCTTCCGACACCTACCCCTTGGTATGATGTCATTCGGCGGCCTTGATCTGCCTATCTCTGCCTTTTCTATTTTTAGGTTATTATTTGATTTTTGTCGTCTTCACATATACTGGGCATCGGCAAAGGGATCCTTAGAGTTTTCTCTTCGGATTTCCCTTTGCTAGGTGTGTCCCCAATCCCTGTATTATGTAGTATAATTTTAACTTCGGATTTCCCTTTGCTAGAGGCTTAGGTTGCCCTTATAGTAGAAAACTCTCCCCTAAGGCCCGAAAATCGCGAACGCACTGCCCAAGATAGGCAGGTACGGACTGGATGACACTTCCCAAAGCTCCACAGAGTCCCTACACATTGTTCCAGATAGTCTTGCCTTTATTACGCTGCCATTTTCGCCAAACGCACCCCCTAGTGACATGGACACATCAGAACGCTTTGACGCACTTGAAAGCAACGTTTCCGGAATGTGCACACAAATCGATTCACTTAAATCTACGATCGCAAACTTTGTTAGGACCCTCCAGACTAACTTTATGACCAATATTTCCCCCTTTATGACTCCAAGCACACCCAACAACGACGTACTGCCAAACGTGCCCACTAAGGAACATGCCCAGATCAAACCATCCCCCTCCGCTGAATTTAATGGTGCACATGTGCAGGGACATGCATTCCTTAATTCCTGTGAGTTATACATCAGTCTCCAGTTGCATCAATGAGGCTGCAAAAATTTATTGGGCCTTCACATACATGAAATCTGAATGCGCTTATCTCTATGTGGACCATATCCTGCATCAAACTAAAGAACTTGGTTCTCTACCTTTCTCCACTTGGGGTGACTTTTGAGCTGAGTTCGTATGCCACTTTTGTCCCCTCAATGAACGCCACCAGGCAGTGACACGACTTGAGTCATCCTCTTACCACCAGGCACGTTGATCCATGGATGACTATATCGATGAGTTCAAGGATTTGGTGGACATGGCAGGATATGGGAGTGGGCTACCAGTGGTGGTGAAGTTCCGATGGGGGCTCAACCGAGAAATTCAGGACCAGATTGCACAGATGTTGGAAGGACGCCCAGCAGACAATGATATCGTTGCTTGGTATGAAGCTGCTTCACTCTGTGATGAGAACCAACTCACAAATGCTGCATTCCATGCTCCAACTACCACTCATGCACCCTACACCTTCAATTGAACCCTTCCCCACCTTAACCCCATTCCTGTTTGTCAAACTCCCACACCAGCTGCCAATGTCCCAGTACCAATGGATGTTGATGCAGCCTGCAGCCGTGCGCATAGGTTGGATCTCTGCCATTGTGGGGAACCTGGACACAGGGCTGGAGCATGTCCCCATTGTCAGGATATCTGCATGCTCACCCCCAAGGGGCAAGACAAACTCCTCCAAGACTTGTTGGTGCTTGTAGATGTTGAGGAAGCAAAGGATCAGGTTACAGAGGAGATTAAGTTGGAAGTTGTAGAGGAGCAGGATTTTCCTATTCACAGCAAGTGAATCATATGCCCTCACTGCCTGTCCATAACCCCTTTGAAGTCTTGTCAGTTGAGTCCCTGGAGAATGAATCCATTTCTATGACTGCTCCCCTCTCTGACCCTTCAAAGTGGGCTGAAGACATACCTGCTCTCCCTATCTCTCCTTCTGCTCCATGCCCCAAAATTAAATCATGGGAGCGCAAACTACCATGCAAGTATATTGTTGCATCCACTCCCTCTGCACATTCCTTGAATCTAGCAATCAAACTGCAGACGACCGACACTGGACAGATACTCGGTGCCTCTGTGCTCCTGGACTCTGGTGCGACCGGTCTCTTCATCGATGCCCATCTTGTGCAACAATGTCACCTAAATACTCGCTCACTCTCGCGTCCAATACCTGTGTATAATGTGGATGGATCCCCAAATGAAGCTGGTGCCATCCGAGAGGTTGTAGACCTGGTTCTTCATTACAAAGATCATAGTGAGCATGCCCTTTTTGCTGTCACTCAATTAGGAAAGCAAAAGGTGATTTTGGGCTATCCATGGCTTTGAGACCATAACCCAGAGGTCAACTGGCATACCGGGGAGGTTACCATGAGCTGATGTCCATCCTGCTGTCGGACTTGTTTCACAGAAGCCAGGCAAGAATGTTGTGGACAGAAGGCAGCGATACAATGTACTCAGAAGTGTCGTGCCGGACCCCTGCCTATACCTAAAGTGGAGTTGGAAGGGGTTCCTGATCTGATACTGGACTCGGATGATGATGATGAGGACCCAGAGGAAGTGGAGGATGGTGATCAGATCTTCTACACTGTGATTTGCTCATCACACAAGGTGTGTGCTACATCGAACATATTCCAATGCCTCGCTGAGGCCTTCCACAAAAACAACGCTGCTAAATCCTCTACTAATTCCTTACTCCCTCATCTCCATGAGTTTGAAGACATGTTCTCCAAGGAGTCATTTGACTCTCTTCCTGCATGCAAGCCATGGGATCACGTGATTGAACTCACCCCCAGTGCAACCTCTTCATCATGCAAGGTCTATCCTCTCTCTCCTGAAGAACAACGACAGCTTGACCAGTTCATCGATGAGCACCTGGCCTCTCATATTCGACCATCGAAGTCACCCATGGCCTCTCCCTTTTTCTTTGTCAAGAAGAAGGATGGCTCACTTCAACCGGTTCAAGACTAGCAGAAGGCTCAACAACATCATGGTCAAAAATCACTACCCACTACCCCTCATCTCTGAACTCATGAACCAGCTCCATGGAGCCCAATACTCCACCAAGCTCGATGTCTGTTGGGGCTACAATAATGTGAGGATAAAGGAGGGAGATGAGTGGAAGGCAGCCTTTTGTACCAACCATGGTCTTTTTGAACCACTTGTCATGTTCTTTGGCCTTACTAATAGCCCTGCCACCTTTCAGACCATGATGAACAACATCTTCCACGACCTCATCCTCGAAGGTGTTGTCTGCATCTATCTCGACAACATCCTCATCTTCACTCACATGGTTGAAGAGCACTGTTGCATCACGTGCCTCATCCTAGAACAGCTTTGATGGTACAAACTCTACCTTTGTCAGGACAAATGCGAGTTCGAGAAGACCAAGATCAAGTACCTCGGCCTGATTATCTCAGAGGGTCAAGTGGAGATGGATCCTATCAAGGTGAACAGGGTCACAGCTTGGCTGATGCCCACAAACAAGAAAGAGGTGCAGTCTTTTCTGGGCTTCATCAATTTCTATTGGTGTTTTATCAAGGATTTCTCACATCATGCACAACCACTGTTCAACTTGACAGGAAAGGAGGCATGGAGGTGGGATAATGCACCCCAGGAGGCATTCGAAAGGCTTAAAGAGATGGTCACTTCTGCTCCCATCCTTACCTTTGCTGATGATTTGCGTCCTTTTCATGTAGAAGCCAACAGTTCTGACTTTGCGATGGGCGCCATGTTGTCTCAGCAGTCTCCAGAGGACCAGAAGTGGCATCCTGTTGCATTCTACTCCAAAAGCCTTAGTGCTGTAGAGCGAAACTATGAGATCCATGACAAGGAGATGTTGGCGATAATGCATGCGCTTGAGGAGTGGCGACACTTCCTCGAGGGTGCCCAACACAAGGTAGAAATTTGGATGGATCACAAGAATCTTGAGTACTTTATGACAGCCAAGAAATTGAACCATCGTCAAGCTTGTTGGTCCCTGTATCTATCCAGATTCGACTTCTCCTTGCACCACCATCCGGGTCACAGCATGGGGAAGACTGATGCCCTCTCCCGATGTGCAGACCATGGGGATGGCAGCGATGACAACCAAAACATTGTGTTGTTGCAACCAGACCTGTTCACCATTTGGGCACTGGAAGGCATCGCACCCCAGGGCGAGGAGCGGGACATCCTATGTGACATTTGTCATGCAAACCATAGCAGTTTACATGAGGATGTTGTTGCCCGAGCTGTTAAAGAACTGAGGAAGGGATCCACCCTTTCCTTGCGTGCGGCAGAGTGGGCTGAAAAGGAGGACTTGTTGTATTTCAGGGATCACATCTATGTTCCCAATGACCCAGACCTTTGCCGGCATATCATATCCCAACACCATGACTCACAGATTGCTGGCCATCCTGGATGCTGGAAGACCTTGGAGCTCACCTCATGGAACTATTGGTGGCCACAAATGTTACGGCTCATTGGTCAGTATTGTCGCACTTGTGATCTTTGCTTACACACCAAGGTTCCTCATCGCAAGCCTATTGGCAAGCTACACCCTCTCCCCGTTCCAGAGAGTCATTGGGATGTTGTCAGTGTCGACTTTGTGGTGGAGTTGCCAGAGTCAAACGGGTTTGATGTGGTGATGTGCACAGTTGACTCAGTGGGAAAACGCGCTCACATCATTCCCACTCACACCACTGTCAGTGCCCTAGGTGCCGCTCAACTCTACCTCCACCATGTGTGGAAGTTACATGGACTTCCTGGTGCTTTCCTCTTGGATCATGGCCCTCAGTTCATGGCAGAGTTCACTCATGAGCTGTACCGACTCCTGAGGATCAAACTCCTTGCTTCAACTGCTTATCACCCACAAACTGACAGCCAGATGGAGCAAGTCAACCAGGAACTGGAGCAGTACATCCGCATCTTTGTCAATGAATGCCAGGACAATTGGAATGATCTTCTTCCCTTGGCTGAGTTCAGTTACAACCATGTCCATGCTTCCACTCAACAGACCCCTTTCCTCTTAGACACTGGACAACATCCACACTTGGGATTTGAACCTCGCCAAACTCCCTCACACATTGAGATGGTGAATGAGTTCACAGAACGCATGTGGGATAGCTTGGAGGAGGCAAGGGCAGCCTTAGCAAAGGCGAAGGACGACATGGTGCGATTTTACAACCAACGCCATTCTCCAACCCCTCAGTACAAGGTTGGTGATTGAGTTTACCTTGACTCCAGTGACATTTCCACTACACGTCCATCCAAGAAACTTGCTCATCACTTCTTGGGACCTTTCCCCATTGTCAAGTGTGTTGGAATGCATGCCTATCGTCCATGCCTCCCAGCCTCCATGTCCAGACTCCACCACATCTTCCATGTCGTCAAACTGCTTCCAGCTCCTGCAGATCCATTCCCGGGATGCCACTCACACCCACCACCACCACCTACAGTGATTGAGGGAGAACCCCAATACAAAGTCGAGTCAATCTTGGACAGCTGTTTGCATCGAGGAAAACTCCAGTATTTGGTGCATTGGAAGGGTTATGGGTATGAGGAGAACTCATGGGTCGAAGAGTCTGATGTGAATGCCCCTCAGTTAATCAAGGAATTCCACCGATGGCACACTGCTGCACTGCATCGCATTCAAGTCATGGACTTTGGTTGTATGCAATTTCAAATGCATTGGGGGGATGCATCTTAGAGAGGGGGTGATGGAAGGGGACTAGGGAGGTGCCCTGTGTGTTTCTCCTATTTTTTACGTTTGTTCTATATTTTTCCTCACTTCATTTCCTTCTATTCTTCATCTTCTATGATTTTTCCGGATTTTATTACTAATTTCCCCTTTCTATCATGTTTGTACATGTTGACACTTTTATATTTAGAGGTGGAGCACCCCTTCCAACACCTACCCCTTGGTATGATGTCATTTGGTGGCCTTGATCTGCCTATCTCTGCCTTTTCTATTTTTAGGTTATTATTTGATTTTTGTCGTCTTCACATATACTGGGCATCGGCAAAGGGATCCTTAGAGTTTTCTCTTCAGATTTCCCTTTGCTAGGTGTGTCCCCAATCCCTGTATTATGTAGTATAATTTTAACTTCAGATTTCCCTTTGCTAGAGGCTTAGGTTGCCCTTATAGCCACAGCCTTTCTTAATATGAATAGAACACATAGGTGATGGATGCAGGCAAAGACTGCAGAGCTCATGGGAGTGATTAAGAGTAGTATCAAATAGAATATGGGCAGCCATGTGTTCCAGCACCCATTGGGGGGTAGATTTGTCGAGTTGAATCTGTGGACCACAGATTGAGCATGCTGAGCTTGCGTCCTTGTCCATAGGTTGGCAAGTGGATGAGTCACTTTCACAAATAAAACATGCCTTGCCTAGTTGAATGATCAGCACATATAGTCATTTGATAGCAAACAAGACATACCGAAATACCAATATGGGAAGTACTCAGAACACGCACTTCTTCATCACAATCAGGACAAGAGAGGGTACTATCCAATGTATATTTGGGCTCTCCTGTTGTCCTGATGTCATTTCATCAGGTTTAGGTTTAACTTTGGATACAGGCATGCTGGCTGCTTACTTTTTCTTTCATGTCATGGTGTGGTTGATGAGGTTTGTTCAATGACTACGTAAATTTGATAGTTTCTACTATTGTAAGAATGCTTCTGTAGCCAAAAAGTATATTTATGTTCTCCTGTCCCTCCATTAACGCCTAAATGCTTCGATGTCAAAATTTTTTTAACAACCTTCTTGGACCCCCCTCCCCCCCACGTGATGTTCGGCATTTGTGGCCTGACACCCCCTTGTTTGGCATTATGGATCATTGAGTATGGGTCTATAGTGCATGTGCTGTGAAATCTCACTTGATCAAGTATCCTACATAGCAAAAAGCAAGAACTAGTAGCGGATAGTACTCAGACACCATCTATACCTGTGATACCATCAGATGGGTTGTGGTATAGCATGGTGTTCTATTTTCAGACACCATACCCATACCTGTACAACCTGCCACATGATCACCACGGGGATCACTGTACCCATGATATACACTATACATATTGATGTGTGTGAAATAAAATTCTCATGCTATCAAAGTGTAGCCTAATTTGGCATAATGTAGCATAATTTGGCATAATGTAGCATAATTTGACATAATAAAATAAAATGAAATTTTATTAAGTAATGGGCCTGTTTCCTAACATTACCCCCCTTTTATTTCTCGACTTCCAGGGAAGAAAATATTGTATCTGTCCCCTCCATGAGATTTTGGCAAGGCCAGTATTTCATCCCCTCATACACCATTCTCACAATGTGATGCAGAGCATTTGGATTACATTTAAAGAATTTGGCAATCATGTTATGTGCTCACTTACAATTCTCTTCAGGTTCCCATGAATTATTTTTGTTGGTATAGTTCTTCCACTTTATTAAGAACTCCAATTATTCCATCAAGATATGAGTCTAGAATTTCTTCAACTATATATTCTGGAGCACCTTCTACTATTATTGGAGGTTGTGGAGTGGTTTGTTGGCCAGGAATAGTGGGTGGGCAGTAGGGGCATAGGCGGGAAACATTAATCTTGGGAATGATTGAGGTAATTTTTTTAGCACTACTGCATTAGGCAAAATTACTTTAGAGATCATGTATGGGCCAACTTGTTTCTCTGTAAGTTTCCTAGAAGGTTGTGGAATATTTAGGTCCTTGGTACTTAGCCATACCAAGTCACCAACATTGTACTCTGGAGTGAGAGCTCAAGTATGATCTGCATGTTGCATCATATCATCACATGCTTTCATCAATGCTGCCTCCACTTCTTCCTGTACCTTTTGCATCTTAGATACAAAGTCTTCTACCAACTGTACCTTAACTTCCCTTCAGGGTTCTATTCCCATGTGGGGATGATACCCATAATTGGTGAAGAAGGGTGACATGCAAGTAGCTGAATGGAATTTGTTATTGTGGGAATTGGCAACCATATGTAAGAGAGTGAAATGTACAGTATGTGCAATGCCACTTGGTTCTTCTCTATGTTAAGTTTCTTTGTCATCTGCTTGGAGGGGCCACAGGGTGGTCCTCAAAGCGCTGGTGGCACTGTAATATTTGGTGCTAGGACCATGAGTAGTGTATGCATGTCCATCGTTTGCATTTCTTCATCTCCTTCCTTCCCTTTCTTTTCCCTGTTCTTCATTCAATTCTGGCAACTCTCAGAATGTTCCTTTCCATCAGCTGGTCTCTGCTGCATATCTGAATAATGCCCAAAGCATTTTTCTCATTGTGAAGAGCTTTGTGATGTTTATGTCCCTTCCTCCTGTGGTATTTTGTAAATTTTTTTGCGCTGCCTGATGTGCAGGGCAGTGTAGCATATAGTGTTGTATTGTTATCAGCCTGTTGGCATGAGGGGCATACTGGTGAGTTGGCTTTCCCTATACAAAATAGATGCTTAGCTAATGGGGCATGTCCTGTTCATAGTTGTGTGAGTATGCTGGCGTGTTTCCTTGGTAGGCCCATAATGAGGTCGATGTATTTGCTGGATGGTGTGGTTGGGTCTAATTTTTTCATCTGGTCATATCACTTTGATTTCTGCCATAATTTCTGTGTGGCGCATTTTAGCTTTTCATTGAATGCCCATTTGATAGATGTTTTGCTTTGTGGTAATGGTTTCTTGAGCATTTTTAGGAGTTTTTCTGCATCGCTACTGCCATCTGTAATTGCCTTTTTAGCTTGTTCATCCACTTGTTTGTTACCTTTGATCCTTTTGTGTCCCAGTGACCATCTGATTGAGATCCTAAGTCCGAGGTGTTTTTTGCACAGCATGGCAATATGTTTGTGTAGTGTGTCGAAGATGTAGTGTCCTGTAACAGGTTTTGTCAGTTGTGTGGCTGTAATGGCGGCTTGACTATCAATGTAGATTATGGCAGACTGTATTCCCCACTCCTTTTGTAGCAGTTTGATCCCTAAGATTGTGCCTACTCCTTCTCCCTCATAAACCATGTGGTGTCATTGTGAGCCAAGCTGGTAGCGTATTTTGTTTTTGATCCTTCCATTTCTGTAGAGGATTGCGGCTGCTCCTATTTTTCCTTCCATGCCTGAGCTGTCCATGAAGACTTTGATGTCGGGTTTGTCATTCTGAATGTCCTCAATCACTTTGTCAATGTTACTTGCTACATGTGTTTTGAAGGTTGGTTTCCAGTTTGTTTCAAATCTTATTGCTTTGATGGTTTCCATTTCTGTGGGTTGGATGTTGAATCTATGCATGAGGTCATGGAGGGGTGTTGGGTGTCATTTTACCAGCTTGTTTGCAGTGTTCTTGATGGGCTTGTGTAGTGGGTGCAATTTGCTAGTTGCGCTGCTGCTCATTGTCGGTGTTTTTCTACCAGTAGGTGGAATGGGATGAGATTCACCATGGTCTCTACTGCATCAGTCACAATGGTTTCAATTGCCCCTGTTATCATGATGGTGGCTCGCCTTTGTATTGATGCTAGTTTGGTGACTATGGCTTGTTTGGCACATCCTTCTTTTGTTCTTTTGCCTACATTCTGCTGTGGGGTGAGGAATATGTCAGCTGCATATAACATTCAGGGTACTGCAATCGAGAGGTATAGTTGTCATATATATCTTGTGTTTGTTCCCTGTGATGAGTGTGCTATCCTCCCAAATTGAATTAGCCAGTCTTGGCCTTTGGCGAGTGCTGCTGCACATTGTCCTTTTGTTAAGAACTGATCCTAAAGGCCGCTTCAGAATCTGACCGGACACTGTGGGTGATGATAGCAGGAGTTTGTCAGGTCAATGTGGATTCTGTGGGTGGGGAAATGGAAAGGACTTGGCTTCAGCTTGTAAGAAGCTGCGCCCTTCACCTCGTCTGGTGTCCTAATTTCAAGTTGAGGGTTTAGAGGTAGGAGCAGGAAAGTGCAGGCAGATGCAGGTAAATGCGGGAAGGAGTACAAAGGGACTTAGATTAAGTTCAGGTGAGGTTAGAACTTCAGAGGGAGACTAGAGGTCGAGTCGAATGGAGTTCAGACTCTTAGAGGACGGAGGTAGGAGTAGAATGAGATTTGGATTGACAAGTTTAAAGTTGAGTCTATGTTGATATACAAACTGAGGAGTACAAGGCGAAACTAACTAAGCTTAAATACTGTAGTCTGGAATAGTATGGAACAGGAACAAAGACTGCAGTAGTGTCTCGACTGCGTAGATAAATTATCTAGCGGGAGCTGCACAGGAACCCATAGTTGAATTTGCAATAGAGATGGCAGCCTTGGGAAGGCAGCCATGGATGCTGTACAAGGCAGCCTGGTGCACAGCAGTGTGGGCAGTGCAAGGCGGCTGGGAACAAAATTGGGAGGTGTAGACAAAAGTTGGGTTTGAGGTGCAGAAAAGGATTGGATGGATGTGGGTTCCGATCAGGCGAGGAATGGTTCTTGACAGTATTTCTTCCTTAGTGCCAAGCCTACGAGGCACATGAGGGTTTGAGTCCAAATGAGGAAGTTGGTTGAAAATTCTGAATATGGCAATTGGTTAAAATTTGTTTTGTTGACTTCCTACCCCCATCACCTATACAACATGTCCCCCCCAGCAGGTTCTGCTCAACTCAAGCTGGCCACAATGAAGGCTCAGTACAAACAGAGGGAGTGGGAGATGAAGGAGTAGATGGAACAGGAGGTGAGGGAACTGGAGGAGGCAGCAAGGGAGGAGGAGCATCGGGCGCAGGAGGCACAGAAGGCAGCAGAGGAGGCTGCAAAGGCAGAGGAGGCGCGCCAGGCAGCGGCATGGAGAAAGGAGGCTTTGGCCGCAAAATGCATGGAGAAAAAGCAGGTGGCTGCGGCCGCAGGTTTGGAAGATGAGGCTGAGGGGAGCAAGTCCCCCAAGAAGAAGAAAGTCACCAAGTCGAAGGTGCGAGTGGGGTCGGAGGAGTCGGAAGGTCTGGTGTGGGTGCAGGCCACATTGCCCTGTAAAAGGTATGTAATTGTTCCCTTCTCAGTCTCTTCCTACTGACAATTGGCCTAGATGCAAATATCAAAAAATCTCATGTTTCAAGATGGGTGTGAAAGGATGTGTGTGCAATAATTGCACGCACATTAAACACAAGTGTGAGGAGGTAGTGTCAGAGGGGCAGGAGGCCCCCACAGCAAACAAGGCAAGGTCCATAGCGGGGACAATGGGCCTGGCAGAAAACAGCGGGGAAGTGGTGAAGCTGCTGCAGCAGCTGGTGAAAGTGGTCAGGAAAGGGTTTGGAGAGGTGGTGATGGCAGTGAGGGAGTCGATGGAGGAGGTCTGGGATGTGATGGACCCAGAGTGGGGGGCAGAGGAAAACTCAGAGGAAGAGAGTGATGAGGACAAGGAGGAGGTGGAGCGGGCAGTACGAGAGTCCTGGCGGGAAAGGTGTGGGATCCACCAGTCTGGGGATGACTGGGCGGGTTTCCAGCAATACCTGGAGAAGAGGTGGGTGGATAGCATGGAGAAGAGTGAGGGTGAAGAAGAGGGTGAGGATAGAGAAGAGGGTGAGGGTAGGGAAGAGGGTGAAGTTGGAGGAGAGGGTGCTGAAACCGGAGAGGGGGAAGAGGAGGTAGTGTAGGGATCTGGTCAGGTCCATAAAAATATTTCAATGAAATTTGTTTCTGATTTCAGACCGAGTGAGAGTAACATGAACAGGTTTTTAAGCAGGTAATGTCCCAGGTTTTTGTGGGTAGTGGTTGTGAAAATCTGCAAGGAGTTCTTGAGCGTGATCGAGTTCCATAGTGGGTAGCCAGGAGGTTTCCTCATCGGTTCCCTGGTAACCTTCCCATCGGATGAGGTAGAGAATCTTGCACCAACATCGATTATTGACCTTGGAGTTGAGGACTTCAGCTATCTCATATTTGAGCTTGTCATCAATAGCGATGGGAGGAGGTGGAGGTTGTGTCCGATTTGGAATGGTGTTCAGAGAGTGTTTCTCTAGTTGAGAGACATGGAAGACTGGGTGAATGGCCCGCATGTGGTCTGGGAGCCGCAGGGTGACTGAGTGAGTGCCCAGGCAAGCGATGATTTCAAAAGGACCATGGTTCTTTTCGGAGAGTTTTTTGGAGGGATGGGTGGTGTGGATATCTTCTGCAGTGACATATGCGAAATCACCAATGTTGAAGTTGGGTGCGGGTGCCCGATGTTTGTCCACAGGACCTTGATAACATTCTTGAGTGGCCGCAAGTTGTTTCCGAAGTTCTTGGTGAAGGTCGTCTAAAACAACGATGAACTCTCAGGCACGGTGTGAGGCTAAGTCACATTCTGGAAAGATGGAAATGTTCAGGTGATAGCCTTTGTTGGCAAAGAAAGGGGATATGCCTGTAGAGGCAGCAGGTGCATTGTTGTAGGCAAATTCGCCTAAGGGGAGGAGGTGAGACCAGTCATCTTGCTGATAGTTACAGAAGATCTGGAGGTACTGTTCCAAGGTCTGGTTTAGTCGTTCTGTCTGACCATCACCTTGTGGGTGATAACCGGAAGTGAAGTGGATCTGCATGTCAAGCACTTTTCCAAGAGAGCAGAAGAAATGAGAGACAAACTCAGATCCCCGGTCAGAAGTGACGTGCGATGGGACGCCATGCTTGGAGAAGACGTGGAGGATGAACAGGTTGGCTAGTTCTTGGGCTGTGATTTCATTGACAGTTGGAATGAAGATGCCTTGTTTGGTGAGGCAGTCAACGATGACCAGGATAGCAGTGTGACCATTAGAGTCGGTTAGTTGCTCAATGAAATCCATGGAGATGGAGTTCCAAGGTCATTCCGGAACCGGAAGTTGCTTGAGAAACCCATAGGGCTTGTGTCGAGGTGATTTGGATTGTTTGCAAGTGGTACAGGATTTGCAGAATTCCTGCACAAAGGTGCAGAGGTTTGGCCATACATATTCCTGGCGGACAAGCTGCTGGGTCTTGTTTTGTCCAAAGTGGCCAGAGAGGATGTGATCGCATTTGTACTGAAGGACCTTGAGGCAAAGATCTGTGATGTCCGGAACATAAATCTGGTCGAAGTGGTGGAGAAGACCTGCCTTGTCTATGGTCCAGTTGGGGTTGACAGGAGTCGAAAGATGTGCGGATGATAAGGGGTCAAGGGGTAGGGAGGTGTGGATGTCATGGTGAAGTTTCTCAATATCCATGATTACTGCTTGTTGAAGGATGGGTGTGGTGAAATAGGTGGCGTGGAGGGAGGATGTGAGTTATTCCTGTGTGAATACAGGTCGGAAGTTGGTCAGGTTTATGGAGGTGAAGTCGCTATTTCCCCCTTTGCAGTAGACGTCCCAACGTCTAGTGAGTGCGTCTGGCTTGGCTCCTAATTTTCTGGGGTGGAAACAGATGACGAGGTTGAATTGGGAAAGGTATTCAGACCAGCAGGCCTGTCGGTGGGTGAGCAACTTAGTAGTGCTGAAGTACTCAAGATTTTTGTGGTCGGTGACCACATCAACTGGGTTTGTGGAACCCTCAAAGTACTGCCGCCAGTGTTTGAAGGCTTCAAAGATGGCCAAGAGTTCCTTGTCATGGGTGTCATAATTTAGTCCAGTGGGATTAAAGGAGTGGGAATGGAAAGTGACTGGATGTATTTCTCCATCCACAGTGTAAACTGAAAGGATAGCAGCTAGGGCATAGTTGGAAGCATCGGTTTCGAGTACCATCTGTGAGTCTGGTACCCATTGCATTAAGACGGGTGCATGAGTGAATTCTTGTTTGAGTTTTTCAAAAGCATCGCGGCACTTCTTGTTGAAGTCCCAAGGTGCAGATTTCCATGTCAAGCGGGTAAGTGGGATGACAATGTCTGAATAGCCATTGATGAAACGGCAGTAGAAATTGCAAAAGCCTAAGAAGGATTGTATATCCTTTCCTAGGCTCAGGCCAGTCAAGCACAGTTTTGACTTTATCCTTGGACATCCGCAGTCCATCCAGTGAAAGGATGAAACATAAATATTTGACGGTGTCTTTGTGGAACTCACATTTCTGTGGAGAGGCATAAAGTCCATTTTTCCGGAGACAGTGGAGGACTTCTTTGACGTGAGTCCCATGCTGGGACTTGTCATCGAAATAGATTAAAATGTTGTCAAGGTACACGATGACACAAACATCCAGCATGTCGCTGAAGATGTTGTTGTTCATAACTGCTGGAACACTGCGGGTGCATTAGTGAGTCCAAAGGGAACCACCACTCGAAGGATCCGTAGTGGGTGTGGAGAGTAGTTTTCCATTCATCACTGTCCGCGATGCAGACTAGGTGGTAAGCATGCCGCAAGTCTATCTTGGTGAACAAGCAGGCTTTTCGGGGAGAGTCAAGGAGATCAGAAATGAGAGGCAGGTGATAGCAGTCTTTCTTCATAAGACAATTGAGTCCTTGGTAGTCGACACAAAGTCGGAGACTACTGTCCTTCTTCTTGACGAAGAGGATTGGAGTGCCATATGGAGACTTAGAAGGGCGAAAGAAACCTGAGCAGACATTTTCGTCAATGAAGACTTGTAAGGCTTCTAATTCAGAGGGAGAGAGAGAATACATGCAGCCTGGAGGCGGAGGAGTGTTGTCTTCTGTCTCTATCTTGAGGTCGTAGGACCGATGTGGAGGAAGGGTATCCGCTTTAGTCTTATTAAAGACATCAGCAAATTCATGATACTCGGGTGGAATATTGGAAAGGTCAGATGAGTTGGCAGATTGGGCAGAGCGGGCAGATAACCCTTCTGGAGCGAAGGTCATCTGAAAAGCTACAGCCCCAGGAAGTTTGCTAGCATGCACATAAGTGGCAGCATTGATGAAAGAGATGTTGGGAGGTGTAGATTTAGGAGGAATGGGGGGTTCGGAAAGTGCGGAGGAGTCAAGGATTACTAACAGAAGGTTCGTGGACAAAGGTGACATCAGGGGTGCTGGACCTCTATGATCTGCAGAGCGGAAAGCGAGTTGGCTTGAAGACCAGTCAATCAACGGATTGTATTGCTTCAGCCAGTTATGACTGAGTATGGCAGAACAGGAAGAGTCGAGCGAGGTTACATAGAATGACAAATTGAACACTTCACTGGCAGGAAAGGTGACTGGGAGTTTAATGACCTGAGTTATGGTGGAGTTGCAAGATCCATCAAAGAGTTGTAAACCAATCGGGTTAATGGATTCCATGCTGAGTTGGTTATCCAACATGAAAGAGGAGTCGAGAAAGCAGTGGGAGGAGCCAGAGTTGATAAGGGTTCGGAAAGGAGTGGAAGAGTTGGGAAAGGTTAAGAGAATGGTTAGGGAGTCAGGGTCGGAAAGAGCAGATGTGTTGAGATGAACATAGGCAGCCAAATGGGTAAGGTCAATGCAACCCCCAGCCCCAGTGGCTGTATCCTGAGGGTTGCAGACTATTTTTCCAAGTCTGCAGATTCAGGAATCACAGCAGATGCATGGGCTTTTGTGGCTTTAGACTTCAGGCAGTTTCCTGCTATGTGCCCTTCTTCACCACAGTAGAGGCAGAGTCTTTCCCTCATGTGGCATTCTTGTTCCTCCCTAGTAAGCTTGCCATTCTTCCCCAGCTTATCGGAGATGGATGACTTGGGCTTGTCCCAGGGAGTGTTCTTTGTCGCAGAAGACTGCTGGTTTGAAGACGGGGAAGGATTTTTAGAAGAGTCCTTCCGACTAGAGTTAGTGATATTACTGGAATTCTTTGTTTCAAAATGGGATTCATCTTCTTGCATCCAGTAGATGTTGTCGCTGTCCTGTGCTTTCAAGTGCAGTTCTGCAAGAGTGTTGGGTTTACCACCCCAGAGAACTTCTATGCAAAGCCAGAGCGGAAGACCATGGAAATAGCGGTCACGAAGGGCTGCTTTGTTCCAGTTGACCCTAGAAGCTAATTCCCAGAAGTCAACGTTATATTTCATGATACGACCACCTTTCTTCATTGCTAAATCAGAGAGAGCTTTTTCCACATCTCCAACTGGGTCATGTGGGCCAAAGTTACTTTCCAGCTCTGCGAGGAAAGCTTCATAATCCCACATCCAGTGTGCGGAATCAGTCGGGTCATTAAGACCAGGTTCAAACCAACTGAGAGCTGATCCCTTGAGATAAGAAAGGATAAATATGATCTTTTTCTCATCAGAAGAAAATATGTGCGGGCGGTCACAGAAATGAAGGTTACACAAGACTAGGAAGTCTCTAAGTTTCTTTGGGTTGGAGCCATCGAAAGTGTCAGGGTCGCAAACTTTGATTTTCTTGGTCTTGGGTGCATTGTTTTGTCGGAGGGTGCAGATACTCTCTGAGAGGTTGTAAATAACATCTATGAACCTATCCCCTGGATCAGGGTTTCCCCCTGTGGGAGGTTGATCATCAGGATCATTGGGATCGGGGTCACCCCCAGGGCTGTCTGGACCACTAGGGTTGTCAGGTCCACTGGGAGGTCCATCCTCTAGACCACGATCTTCCAACCCATAGGGTTCAGGCTGGTTGATGCCCCCTACATACTCAAGGGGAGTTCTTGATTGAAAATCTTCTGGGTTAGGGGAAGGGTGCGGGGCACGGGTAGACATGAAATTGGCACTGATTGAAGGGGCTCCTGAGCCAATTTGTCAGAATATGTTTGAGGGTCTGGAAGACACTCCAAAAGTAGTGGCGGGACAAGGGTCAGAAAGGGTGGATCACTGGATCGCAGAGATCCCTGGGATAGTGCTGGCGCATTGGGAATTCCTGGTTGTGCACTGGCGAGTTTCGGTTGGGGTCATAGGAGGAGAAGAGATAAGTGAAGTGTGAGTTCATATATACTGTTAAGAACTGATCCTAAAGGCCACTTTGGAATCTGACCAGACACTGTGGGTGATGATAGCGGGAGTTTGTCGGGTCGATGTGGATTCTGCAGGAGGAGAAATGGAAAGGACTTGGCTTCAGCTTGTAAGAAGCTGTGCCCTTCACCTCATCTGGTGTCCTAATTTCAAGTTGAGGGTTTAGAGGTAGGAGCAGGAAAGTGTGGGCAGATGCAGGTAAATGTGGGAAGGAGTATGAAGGGACTTAGATTAAGTTCAGGTGAGGTTAGAACTTCAGAGGGAGACTAGAGGTCGAGTCGAATGGAGTTCAGACTCTTAGAGGACGGAGGTAGGAGTAGAATGAGATTTGGATTGACAAGTTTAAAGTTGAGTCTATGTCGATATATGAACTGAGGAGTACAAGGCGAAACTAACTAAGCTTAAATACTGTAGTCCGGAATAATGTGGAACAGGAATGAAGACTGTGGCAGTGTCTCAACTGCGTAGATAAATTATCTAGCGGGAGTGGCACAGGAACCCGTAGTCAAATTTGCAATAGAGATGGCAGCCTTGGGAAGGCAGCCATGGATGCTGTACAAGGTGGCCTGGTGCACAGCAGTGTGGGCAGTGCAAGGCAGCCAGGAATGAAATCAGGAGGCGTAGACAAAAGTTGGGTTTGAGGTGCGGAAAAGGATCAGAATGGATGCGGGTTCTGATCAGGCAAGGAACGGTTCTTGACACCTTTCCAGTTTAGTTTGTTGTCTACTATAACTCCTAGGAATTTTGCTGTTTATTTTGATGGTATCTGCTGGTTGCCTAGCATTAGTGCTTGACGTGGCATGGGGATCCTCTTCTTGGGGTTGATCGGGTGTGGGACATGCTTTCTCGTGATGTTGAGAAGTTGGAATTTTTCAATACCGAATTTGCAGTTGTGGACTTTCGCCCATTCAAAGATTCCTCCCATCCAGTTCATAATGCTGCATAATTTCTTGTGTGTTTCCACAAAGTCTTTGCCAATGACTATGATGAGTGCATTGTCTACGAAGAGAAGTATCCATTTGCAGTACTGGGATTTTTAGAAGGTCAGCATTATAAAGGAGATAGCATATTCCTGAATATGGGTCGCCTTGATCTAGGCCATTTAGAGGTCTTTACACTCCCCCACCTTTCCTAGTGGACTCCGACTGGAGTCCACTGGGACTGGTCACCAGCCAACTGCCTGCAGAGTTGCCAGTCCAGTCCCAGTCCAGTCCCAGTCCAGTCCAACCGGACTCCGAGTGGAATCCACTCAAACACCGGATTCCACTGAAAAAGTGTGTAAGAAAAGGAATCGAACCCAGATCCCCATAGGTTGTTTATGTAATCAATCATGATGCACAATATAACCATTACACCACAGTACCTTGTGTAAGGCATCATCTACTTGCATTAGGTACCGTGGTGCAGCTGTGTATGACAAAGCATATTGCCGCATCATCAAATGTGCCAGCTCATCACTCACCACCACCACCACCATTGACGCCGCCTCCCTCCCTCCTCTCTCTACCACCACCACCACTGCATGGACACCCACTGCCACTGCTCCCATGCCCAAGCCACCATCACCACCACCCACAAACAAGCTGAATGGATGGGCCCTAGGTAAGTTTTTTTTCATTTGCTTTTTGTTTTTATAAACTAACTAACCAGTTTCTTTAGTTTTCTAGGTTATAATCTACTGGTAACGATGCCACCACCCACAAACGAGCCGATTGGATGGAACGCGGACCCAAACAACACAGATTGTGTCGTTTGGGCCCTATGTAAGTTTTTTTTGTTTGCTTTTTGTTTTTATAAACTAACTAACTCGTTTCTTTTGTTTCGTAGGTTCTACTCTACTTGTAATGACCGATGGCTGGACGCGAGACAACCCCACACACCCACCCCATGCCTGCAAGCCCCTGCTCATAGGGTGGATTGTGAGTGTCACCAGGACCCCCAGAACGCGAAGCAACAGGGCCAATGACACACCACCCACCTCCAGCCCCTTGAGCAACTGCTCGGGGGGTGGATCACAGGTGGAATGGAGGTGACGATGGCAAACGACAACAGGGAAACACCGACGCCAACATGGAACAACGGGGATCAACCCAGACCCGATGACACCCATGCCAGCCCCCTCCTCCCCATCCAAACAGGATGTGAGGGTGTCAATAAAGGGTAGGAGATGGCAGAGGGTAACAGGAGACCTGTGGAGCAGGATACCCACCTGGTAAGCACCCCCTCCCTCGCGTGCCACATCACTGACCCCTCCCTTGCATGCCACATCACTGACCCCTCCCTCCAACCCCTCCGAACTAGGAGACCCGCAAAACTGACAACACACCCACCCCATGCCGACAAGCACCTGCTCGTCGGGTGGATGGCAGGTAGACCAGGGCTACAATGACCATGGCACCCATCCCCATGCCTATGAGCCTCTGCTCATAGGGTGGATGACAGGTGCGGCTTGCTACGGTGACAGACACGTGCGAGGAGGGGTGGGTGATGACACCCACCCCAGACTGCATCCCCCAACCCCCCCTCCCCCACATTTTGCATGGGGAGGGGTCTTTATTATTTTTAATTTATCTCTGCCCCCCCCTCACACCAAATGCAAGGGGTATATATTGTAGTACTTATGAATCCCCCCCTTGCACTGAACGTGAGGAGTTTAGTTTTTTATGTACATAGTAGTAATCCCCCCCCTCTCGCAAGATGCGAGAGGGGTTTTTTTTGTTTATTATTATATTATACCCACTCCCTTGTGTCCTACACGAGGGATGTGGTTCATTAAAAATTTTTGATCTTAATTGTTTGAAAAATGCCTCCTCGAAGAATATGAAAAGTTGAGTTATTGATAAACCTTATATTGATCCCCAATAAATCTCCTGTGGCTCAAGTGGTTGAGCACACTTGTTTGGTTTGTCATGTGATTCCTTATGGTGAGGTCTTGAGTTCAATTCCTGCAGTACACAAATTTATTTTGTGGGTACTTTATGAAATTCACCAAGTCTGAAGTCCTTTGAGCTCATATCTAATTGACTTATCATTTGGTTGCACTCAGACTCCACTCAGACTCCAGTTGGACTCCAATGGGGGATTGAACTCTACATGACTTAGTGTAGTTCAATTGGACTCCACTCGGACTCCAGTGGACTCCAGTCAGTCCGGTCAGAGTCCACTAGGACAGGTGGGGGACTGTAAAGTACTGGCCATTTACTACAATGAAGGCTGCTGTTTGGTAGTCGTCAAACGAGAGTGTTGTGCATCTGTTGCCTAGGTGTCATTTCATCCATTCGGTATATTCCTGGGGGATTCTGCATTTTCTCATGTTGTGTATAAGCCTGTCAATATCTACACTGGGGAATGCACCTTTAACATCTAAGAATAAGGCTGATACTACCTGACCTTTATGCCATGCGTCTTTCACTGTTTTTGTCAGCATGTGTATGGAGTTGGTGGTGGTTCAACCTGGTCTGGCTCCAAAGTGGTTTGTGGGCAGGATGTTGTGTTTTTCACACATGGTGATGGTATCTTCTGCTTGACAGCTGTTGAGGAGTCGGGCTAGTCCATCTGATAGCACTAGTGTTTGAAAGTCCAGTTCATCAAACCGGAAAAAAAACTGTAACTGGGTCAAACCAAACTGCAGTTCAGTCTATTTGCAGTTGCAGTTGTGCTCATTTTGTGACTCTATCGGTTGCAGTTGCATTTAAATCTAACATTATTTAAAACTGATCAAAACCAGTTCTAACCAGTTCAAACTGACCTCAAACTACATACTAAAGTAGATATAATGTAGTTGTAATCAGATGTAATAATAACTAAAATAAATTACAATAGGGTGTGCCCAGGAGAAAGAAACATGAAAAGCAAGGCATTATATACCCTGAGGCTGTGCACAGACCATTTAGTCATGTTTGTGCACCCAAACAAAAAAGTGGTGCCATTTGGTTCATCATTCCCATGGCTAACCAACAACACCATGCTGCATCAGCATCAACCATCACCACCACCACCATCCTCGACAGCCCCAACTGCTCCTCCTTTCATCTGCCTTCTTCCACCACCACCACTCCATCAACACCCACTGCTGCTCCCACATTGCCCACATTGGATAACACCGCCAAACACTGCCAACCCAAACACCGCCAACAGACCACATCGGGCCCAAATGATGACAGATGTCATTTGCGCCCCAAGGAATGTTTTCTTAAATGCTCTTCTTCAATTAACTAACTAATCTTTTCTTTTTAGGTTCTAACTATGTTATAGCAATGAGACAGCACCAAAACAACACCCACACCTGCATTCCACCCACTCACAGCACCCTGTTTGAATGACCACAACAACAAAAACAAGATGAGGACCACCAACTGCACCCTGATACAGCATCACCACCTGGCCTACAAGCCGCTGCTCATAGGGGGAGTTGGAGTTGCTGTTGACACAATGATGGGCCGAACCAACCAACCAACCAACACAAAGCAAGCCCCATCACCAGTTGTCGTTTGTCTTCAGGTATGTTTATTTTTATTTTTATTCATGCAACTAACATTTTCGCTTTCATTTCTTTAGGTTCTTTCCCTTCATGAAGATGACATCCAACCACTGACCTGCCATGCCTACCACCCCGACACAGAGAGGAACCACTACAGATAGCCACATCAGCCCCGACAATGATGACGATGTGGCCACGTCACCAACACCCACCACCAACCCCGACAATGACAACGACAATGATGATGTGGCACCACTACCACATCACGAACACCTACCACCGCCCACAACAATGTGGTGGAATTATATTATCTACATGCCCACTCACAGGCCTCTGCCCATGAGGGGCTCTTATTCTTCTTTATTATGTATATATATTATGTATATTATGTCGGTTAACAAGAAACTGGCTACAACCAGTGGTTGAACCCGACTGGACTGCTACAAACCAGTTTTGTGCAGTTTGGTCCAGTTTTATTTACTTCTTGAATGTCATTGAACCAGTTGCAGTTCCAGTTTCATCCCAAAATGGAAAAAAACCAGACCAAACTGGACCTTCAAACACTAGATAGCACTATGGGTTGCCATGCATTTGGTGAGGTGTCATCCGGTTTTCCTGGTTCTTTTAAGACTAATGTCTCTGTAGTTGCCCATTCCTGTGGATAGAAGTTTAGCATGTTGGTGGCTCGGAATAGGGGGCCTAGATGTGGAATGAGGTCTTCTCTGGCATGTAGCAGGACAGAGTTTGGTACTGAGCCACTTTTGGTGGCTTTGTATGGCTTCATTTTCTTGATCACGTGGTGTATTTGGTCATTCAATATGGTTTGGAACTTCCATCTCAGCGGTGGGTATTGGTAATTCTGTGGGACTGGCATTGTTGCTGGGTTTCTTGGTGGGAAGAATGTCTCATAGAAAAGTTGTCCTTTGGCCACATTGTCTGTTGCTTCTCTGATTACTCATTTCATTTCTGGGTCTTTGATTTGTATCGTTAGAATTCTAGATTTGCCTGTGTCAGTTGCCGGAGACATGACTAGTCTACTTGCCTGCCAGATGCTGGATTCATCAAGCCCCTCTATCCATCTGATCCAGTGCTCTGTTTTTGCTTTTCATATCATTTCAGAGTAGTGATTTCATTGTTGCAGGTATTCCTCATGTACTGGGTGTCACATATTCAGGCAGTGGTATTTTGCTCTTCTGCCAAGCTGTTGCATCTTCTTCTTTTCATTTGCCAGTTCCATGGACCACCATCATTTCGAATATGGGCTCAGTTTTGTTAGTTTGACATGTTTCTCAATTGCATTCTGTATTGTTTCGTTTAGTATTTTGAGTCTGTCCGTGAAAGATTGTGTGTCTTCAATTTCTGTGGGTGGGGGGAGGTTAGCTAGGTCGTTCTTTAAGGTTTTTACCAATTCTGGCCAGTCCACTAGTCTGAAATTTTGCCTTGCCTCCCAGGTTGCTTTTGGTGCATGGATGTCTAGCTGGGTTATGATTGGGTAGTGGTCTGTCCTTACCAGTTGTGCTATGTCATCTGTTTTGCATTTGATAATGGTGTTGAGGAGTTCTTCACTGCAGAATATGTTGTCCACCCTGGTGTAGTTTTTTGTGCTGTGTGATCATAGTGTTGGTATGAACGCTGGTAATGCCATTTTCATGTTGTGTCATCCTAGCATGTTTAGTAGCGGTTGTGTCAGGTCCAGGTTTTTGCATGTGAAAAGGTGGGCATTTCGTGCTTCGTTCCACAAAGGGTGGTGTCAGTTGAAGTCCCCCATCCATAAGGTGTGTAGGGGTCCTGCTGCATGCTGTTGTCTCTCCTGATCTCACATGTATGTGGATAGATGTGTTAGTGCATTGTTGTTTTCACAGTCATTGTAAATGTTGATGATGTGTAATGTACCAAAGTCTCCCATAATTTCTAATGCTGCGATGTCAGAGTGTTGAAAGTGTATCTGTTTCCATGCATCTGTTAGTAGGCTTGCATTGACTAAGATGATGGATCTCATGCTGTCTGGGTGTTCCTGGTGGGTTCCCGGGTATATTGTGATCCAGTTTCAGTTAGCATGGGTCTTACCTCTGAAGTCGATGTAGGGTTCTTGTATCAGGCATATGTTGTATTTGTCTCATCTCAGGCTGTCTAGGAGGTCTAGTTGGCTTACCAGTGTTTTGTTTACATTTTGCTGCCATATTTGTAGCAGTCTTTGCATTCTGTTTTGTTGCCATGTTTCATGCATATTTGAGCAGTGTTGTTTCCCTTCGGGTCATCTGTGTTATCCATTCCAGTTCTGGCCCTGGTCCTTGTTCATTCTGGTCCCGGTCACCCCATGTTGTGTTTTGCTGTTCTTGGGTTCGTGAATTTCCCATGAATTCTTCTAGCGTTCTTTGTGTTGGTTGAACTGGCCATCCATTGTCTGGTCTTGGTAGGTTTTGCGCCATGGGGAACTTCCTTTTCAACTCCTCAAACACTGTCTGCTGCTGTTCCCCCCACTTCCATACTACTTCCTTTTGTGTAAAGGTTATGTAAGGGTGCAGCAATTTTGGAAAAATTATGCACAAAGCAACAATAATAGTTTGCAAGTCCCAAGAAGGCCTGAACCTCCTTAACATGGGTGCACACAGGCCAATCAGTGATTGCCTGTACCTTGATCAGATCCATTTTTATCCCATCAGGGCTGATCAATAATCCTAGGAACTCAATCTTGCTTACCCTGAACACATACTTCTCCAGTTTCAAAAATAGATCATTCTCCACTAGCCTCTGTAGCACCTCCTGTACTATCACTTCATGATTTTCTTTGTCCTCCATGAATATCAGAATGTCATCAATAAATATTATTACCATGCCTTTGTCCATTACATCCTTGAGAATGTTGTTCATCATATTTTGAGAAGTAAAAACATGACAAGCAGCTTGAAGGATCCTCAGCACGTGGCAAATGCAGCCTTCCATTCATCCCCTTTCCTTATTCATACATTATTGTATCCCCATTGCAAATCCAATTTTGTAAAGACCTTGGCTTTTCCCACCTTGTCAATTATTTCTGAGATCAGATGCAGGGGGTACACATTCTTCACTGTCCACTCATTCAGATACCTATAATCTGTACACATCCTCTTCCTCTGATCTTTCTTTGGCACAAAGAATATTGGTGATGTCTGCAGTGATTTTGAAGGTCATATGTATCCTTTGCACAATTGCTCATTTAGGAATGTATCAACTTCTTCTTGTTCCATCAGAGATAATGGATATACCTTCAACTTCTTCAACACAAACCCTGGCTTCATCTCAATCATATGATCCCACAGCTTCCACACCAGCATTCACTCAGACTCCTTCTTCTGAAAGACTGACAGATATTCATGATATGCTTTTGGTACCCACTCCTCCACTGGCTTCTCCACCTTCACAACATTTTTATCCCATGACTGTCCTCCATGAATTGCTCTAAAGGTTTGCTTCTGCTTTTCCTTCTCGATCATGATTGGAACTTCCCCATTTGGCATTTCCTCATCCTCCACTTCCTCCATCGTAACAGAATACTTCCTCAGACATTCTTTCTCATTCCTTTTCTTCTTTTCCTTCTTCACCTTTCTCCCATGCACATTACATTCCTTAGGACAATGAGTCATTTGTACTTTCCCAGTCTTCCAATCAATTTTATGATTATGCTTCCATAACCATGGACATCCTATTATTAGATTGGTTTTCCCAAGATCGCACACTTCAAATATGGCTCATTCCTGATGCTCCTGATACCTTAGTACCACAGAGAGGGCAGTATGAATGAGCATGACAAGGCTCCAAATGAAGAATCAAGCCCCCACAAGATGCCTTCACCCTCCGACAATTTACTCTCCACTGAAAAGGACAGTCCAATCACTGGCAAAAAGTGAAAGAACCCGATGTGAGAGGCAAAAACAAAGAAAACAGATGAATTGCCCCTTCCACCACCAAAAACAAAGTTAAAGTCAAGGTCAAAGCCAAGGCCAAAACCAAAACCAAAGCCTGAATCAAAAATTCAATCTGGACCACAGTCTGTAGATGCTGTGGAGTGCAACTATTTTGAGGAGATCGAATTCAGAGGTGTTAGTAGATTTGTTGATATCATCAACTTAATGCAGGATATGGTCAGTCATTTGCCATCTTAAAAGAACACAATTTATCGTCCTTTGCAGATTAAACCTGAAAAACCAAACCTTTCAAGAACTCAAAAGGCATGCACAGTTATATGTGTGATAATTCATATGACTCTGACCACGACAGTGAAGAAAGTGATTCAGACAGTGATGATGAAGACCAGTCCAGTAGTAATGATGGTGGTGATCTGAGCAACTCAGATGATGATGGTATATCCAATGTTCAGACCATCTTCACATGCTCACCGACAGTTGTCATAGCTGATTGCTCATGTCCATGCAAATGCAGGAGATGCGGTACCCTACCATCATTACAGTCACTTTAGCATTGTCCAGTCCCTCTATGAGGTATCAATGCTTCATACTCATATGAGGGTCACGAGTCTAAGGCTGTTGTATCATGATCACTGCAGCCAGTGTGATGGTGAACTTGAAGACCCAGTTCAGTGATACTCCCATAGGCAACATTTCTTCTATTTCAATCTCTGTGCACAGGTAGCATCTTTCTATATACAAGATTTTTGATGTATTTGTCTTCTTTCAATATGTCAGCTTGGACTAAGACATTGAACTTGAATTTCGGGACCATGCCATCAAATGTCAGTGGCTGTGTAATATTTGCCCACGGTTAACCTTAACCCTAACATGCTTTCAAATACAAACTGTGACTGGTACCTAAATTACTAAGCATCAAATTGTCATGCAAGATTTTCCCAGCATGAGCTCACTCTGCTGGTTTCTTTGCATAGATTTGTCATGTTCAAATTTTCAATGTTACCACAGCTAGTGTTTGAAGGTCCAGTCCATGGTTATGTAACAGTCTTTTGGAATTTTGAGATGTAATTTGCTTGTTAAAGCCTTACAACATATCCTGGCATTTCAGGACTTTTTGTATACAATGTCAGTATAGGACCAAAAATGTTTTGTCATTACACCTCAGTGGTTTATACAGAATTAAACATATTAAACACAAAACAATTTTTCCAGTTCATACATTGTTCTCAAAACCTCGGAAAATGTATAGACTGGAAAATTTGTTTTATGTTTAATATGCTTAATTCTGTAAAAACCACTGAGGCAGAATGACAACACCTTTTCAATCATGTATTGACATTGTGAACAAAATTTCCTGAAATTCCAGGATAAGTTGTAAGGCTTTAACAAGCAGATTACATCTTAAAATTCCAAAAGACTGTTACATAACCATGGACTGTCAAACACTAACCACAGCCCCCTGATTACTATTCAATGCCACCAGCCTAACCTTTACTGTACTCCTGACCGTTTTTTGGCTACAAAATCTACATAATTGAATCTTGTAACATTCTTATAGTCTTCTCATGCTCATTTTCAGTCATGCTTTCAAAAAAAAATCACTGGTCAGATTGGCAGCTATACAAAAGTAGTGCTCCATATGTATGTAGTAACTAGTTATGAGGAAAAGACTCCGAGTCGGAGATTCCGGCATTCTGGTTCATCACAGCACATGATATTATCTCACGATATAGTGATATGACAGCATGAGACTCAGACGTTATAAGGAGCCACCAGATCATGATCATATGCATGTATCACATGTATATCACATATCACATACTTACCTCTATGCTTGGCAGATCAGGTACATTTCCATCTTAGGAACATGGAGCCTCGCGGTAGCAGAGAGTCTGAGAGTCTTTTCTCATGTTTGTATACAGTTTATAGTGACTCCAAGTCAGACGCCAGCATCCATTGTCTCAACCCATCATTGTACCACCACCTCTTGATTTCAGTTCCAATGACCATCAATTCAGCACAGATACTTTGAAGCTCTGCAGAGCCTAGAGCCTGACTCAGATCCAAATTTGGCACTTCATATGAAATTCCGAAATCTCACCCTTCTTCTCTGCTTACTCACTACTATCAATCAGGGAAATGCCATACTCCCTGCCACAGATGCTCCTCCCATCCAGAATCTACCAGTCTGCAGAAAGGTTGATGCAGTGACAACTATTCTAGTGCATAACAAAGAAGTCCTTGCTGCTACAGCATATGCTTCCAGTGGAAGTCTTGTAGTGGCCGGTACAATGCCCACAGAAGAAGCTCACTCTGAAGAGGATGATTATTCTGTCACTACTCCTTACACCGATCAAACACTGAATATCGCTGCTGTCACCAATCCAGAGCACAGTAATTCTGCAAAGGGCATCAGCTTGGCTTCAGGCAAAGATTTGTGGTCTCATTTTGATCCAGATGATTGTTGGAAATTGATGAGAAAGTGAGCTTCTACTGGTACCTGGCATCACTTCCTCATTGCTTATAATGTATCTGGGGTCAGACAATCTACACTGGCAGACCATACAGAATCTGTATGTTCCTATCTCAATACATACAAGATTTCTGAGCCTTCTGCAAGACCCACTGAATCCAGGTGCTTTTCTCGCTTTCTCGTTGTGCAGTGTTGGAAGAGAATGAAATGATGGATTTTCCATTGGTCATTGCTTGGGCTTCTTCATATGCTAGATGAAGCAACTGACTCCTTGACGAAGTCAATCCAGAAGCATGAGTGGACCAAACCTGTTCATGACCCGAGACTGGCTCGATATCTCGACCAAATGAATGATTCGAGAATGAAAGTTTTGGTGAAGTACTCCCAGAACAAGGACACAGCTGATAAATATTTAGAGGTGCTATGCTCCAAGGAGTGATTAGCCTCATTCAAGATATACTGCAAGGACACTGCAACAACATTCCACAACTTCCTCTTGGCCATCCTCGTTGGCTATGCAAGTGCCCTTCTGAAGTTGGAAGTGGCTATTGCTGCTAAATCATCATCATCGGTATCCTTGAAGCATCTGAGGTTGAGGAAGAAGGATGACAAGAAGGAGGCCAAACTCAAGGAGGATGACCAGCAACTTATGAAGGATGTGTCAAATCTGGTGCATGGTGTCACTTTCTATGCCAATGCTCTTGTCTGCATTGCACACTCCAATGCGTTAAAAGAACATCTCCAAGTTCTATTCCTGGGTGAGATGTTGCCTCCTATGGTTTTCAGGAAAGATGAATATGACAAATGGGCCACATTGTACATTGGTAAGGGAGGTAGTGGCAGATGACATCTGAGTTGACAAAGTGGCAGATGGTGTTGGCAGGGCAGTGAGGAGCATTGGCCAAGTTGCCTTGTAGGACAAGGAGGGGGATGATGAGGAGGGGGACAATGATGAGGAGGGGGATGGCAAGGAGGGGGAGGATGGCAAGGAGGGGGAGGATGGCAAGGAGGGGGAGGATGGCAAGGAGGGGGAGGATGGCAAGGAGGGGGAGGATGGCAAGGAGGGGGAGGATGGCAAGGAGGGGGAGGATGGCAAGGAGGGGGAGGATGGCAAGGAGGGGGAGGATGGCAAGGAGGGGGAGGATGGCAAGGAGGGGGAGGATGGCAAGGAGGGGGAGGATGGCAAGGAGGGGGAGGATGGAAAGGAAGGTGAGGAGCAGACAGAGGTGTCTAGATCTCACATGACCATGATCAATTTACAGACTGTCCAGCACATAACCATGATCAATTTCCAGACTGTCCAGAAATGGATCATGGCATTTGTTGGGCACTTCTCAGCACAGCATGCCTTGGAGAAACATGTCGGTGGTCTCCCATCTAGTGAACCTGTCCATTTTGATCTCCTCATCATGCCTCACTCTAGGGTGAAAATCAGTTCCTGGCCCTACATGGAGGGTTTAATCGAGGACATATTGAAGGCCCATTTGGTGAACTATAAAATAATGACAGTGAAGTACATCTGCAAAGTTAAAAACCATGTCCTTGGAGCTGATACCAGTGGCAATTGGATGGAGCCAATTAGGATATTCTCAATATTCCAGAACCTGGTGAAGAATGGTGCCCACCCCGAGTCATCATTGGAGTTTCCTGGAGGCATGCATTGCAAGGCTATATTGGCTGCTTTCCTTGCCTACTGTAATGTAGTGACTTTGGAAGAGAAGGACAACCCCAAATCTAAAGAGTTTATCCAGGTACTTGATCCACTTACCTTGAGGTTTAAATTCATTATTTTAACTTGTTGTGCAGAGACTGAAGTTTCATGATCAATGGATTTCAGTGTCGAAGCTATGCTGTCCTGCTTGCTGGGAGTTGATAAAACTCCTAAAAATTGAGGATATCTCAGATCAGGCATTTAAAGTCTGTGGTCGTCATGCCAATCTTTATGACGTGGAATTGCCAGAGTGGCTGCCTCATGATATTTTGGAGGCAATGATACAAAAATTTCCACTTTTTGCATATCAGCAACTTGAAATCCTCAATGCCCATGACTCAGTGGTGAACACTGGCCATGGACACACCCGTGACCTCTCTCGTGAAAGTAACATGAGCATCAAAACTGTCAGTAGCAGTGTATCAATACCAGACCTTGATGAGGAAGAGGACATCAAATTCCTCCTATGATAGATAAGCATTTTTATCTTTTTAGATCCCAACCATCTGCTATAGCTGAACTTTACACTGCCCCACATAGTCCTGGAGGAATCCTGGTAGTCCTACCAGGAAGACCAGGAATCCTCCAGGAATCCAGTAGGACTCACCAGGACTCACCAGGACTCACCAGGACTCACCAGGACTCACCAGGACTCACCAGGACTCACCAGGACTCACCAGGACTCACCAGGACTCACCAGGACTCACCAGGACTCACCAGGAATCCAGTGAGACTCGGTACCCTAAAGTCATACCATAATAGAAAGTCAATTTGAGATATCTTACAAGTTTTGGACTTCATGAATTTCACAAAGTACCTACAAAATAAACTTGTTCAGAGTAGGGATTGAACTCTAGAACTCATGATCAAGAATCACATGACAAACCAAACAAGTGCTTAACCAGTTGAGCCACAGGAGAATTATTAGCTGCAATGTAAAAGTGTATTTATACCCTCAAACTCAAACTTAGCTATTTCTCTCTCGAAGCTCACAATTAAGATCAAATAAAATTTATTAACTACATCCCTCATGTCCAACGCGAGGGATGCACCATTAATTACATAAAAAAAAAACCTCCCCCACACAAGGTGTGAGGGGGAGTCCCATAAATATACACATATAAAACTAATCTCCCCTCGCGTTCGACGTGAGGGGAGCACTACAATTATAAAGAAAAACCTCACCCATGTAAAACGCGGGCGAGGGGGAAGGTATTACCATAAACAAAAAATGAAAAAAAACTGCCCCACACAAAATGTGGGGGCGGCCTGGTGAGTCATGTCCCCATTGTCCTGGGTGCTGGGCCTTTGGTGTCGCTGTCCTTGTCGTTGCCATCCTGGGCATTGCTTCTGTGCTGCTCCTGGTCGCCGTGCCCTTCCTGGTCATTGTTGCCATCATGGCCATCTCCTGCTGTGTGGTGGTGGCCATCATCGCCATTCCACCCACAATCCACCCCATGAGCAGTGGCTCATGGGGCTGGAGGTGGGTGGTGTGTCGTTGGCCCTGTTGTCATTGTCCGTCGTGGTTGGCGGCCATGCTTTGCCTTCTGGTGCTGGTAGGCAGTGGCGTTGTCATTGTTGTCGACTGCACACACTCACAATCCACCCTACGAGCAGAGGCTCGCAGGTGTGGGGTGGGTGTGTTGGGTTGTCTCATGTCCAGCCATTGTTATCAGTAGAGTAGAAGCTATAAAACCAACAAAACGAGTTAGTTAGTTTATAAAAGCAAACAGCAAACAAAAAAAAATTACGTAGGACCCAAATGACGCGATCTGCGTTGTTTGGGCCTGTGTTCCATCCAGTCTCATCGTCGACATCTCTTGGGCATTCCCTGGTGCTGGTGTCCTATCGTCATTGCATGGTCGTCTCCATCCTCGCACCCTTCCTTCCACCCTGCGAGCAGTTGCTCACAGCGGCGGTGCTGGGTGCTGGGTTGTGCTTGTCGTCTGTTGTCCTCCCTGTCCTGTCATTTTCGTGGTTGTCCATTGTCCTCCTGTCCTTGTCTTGCCACCCTGCTGCTCTCGTTGTTTTGGGCCTTGCCACCCCACTGCTCTCATCGTTTGGGCTCCTCATCTCCGTCTCCATGGTCCTCATCATTGGTCCCCGTTTCCACCCCGTGAGCAGCTGCTCACGGCGGTGGAGGGTGCAGTGGTGGTGGTGGGCTGCATCATACAACAGAAACTATAAAAATTGAAAAGAAAACTAATATTAATCAAAAAAGAATGAAACGAACAAAAAAAAAACTTACCTGGGGCCCAAATGACAGTGTACATCATTTGGGCCCATTTCCTTATGGCCTTTTTGTCGTTTGGTGTCGTCTTGTTGTCATGATATAGTCAGAACCTAAAGAAGGAAAGAAAATATTAGTTAGTTCAATAAAAAAAAAGTAAAAAACATTACCTGGGCCCCAAACAACATCTGTTGTCGTTTGGGCCCAAGGTGGTTCAAATGTGGCTGTTGGCGGCATTAGACGAGTTGGTGGTGGCCATAGGAGCAGTGGCGACAGGTGTTGATGGAGGGGAGGCAGCGGAAGGGAGGTGGCGTCATCGTCGAGAGTGTGGATGATGAGCTGGCAATGTTGATATGCGGCTGTGTGCTTTGTCATGCACAGCATGCCCCAATGGTACCTAGAGCAGTAAGTGGACATACCTCATAAGTCTTTGTGGTGTAGTGGTTATATTGGCTATGCAAAAATGTTGTTGTCTCATGCCTAGGGTTCAATTCCAGCTCATGTTATTTATTTTATTACTTAGTATTAGTAAGGACTCCTAGTTCAATCCTACTGGATTCCTGGTGAGTCCTTGTGAGTTCTTGTGAGTCCTGATGAGTCCTACAGAGTCCTGGTTACTCTTATAGAGTCCTACAGGATTCCTGGTCAGTCCCCTCAGATTCCTGAGAGTCCAAGTACCAGGAAGAGCCTGATTTACCAGGAATATACCAGGACTGAACCAGGAATCCCACTGGAGGAAAAACAGCCAGGAATGCAACATTTGGTGAACAATGGCTGTGGCAGGGATAACCAGGAATCCTGGAGGAATCCTGGTAGTCCTACCAGGAAGACCAGGATTCCTCCAGGAATACGTGGGGCAGTGTAAAGAGCTCAGACTTTTTACCAATTCTGCAGGTTTGTCAATCTGATGTTTTCACATACTTCATATAAATCTTCTCAAGTAACTGCTCTTAGGCAGCTGCTGATCAGTGGAACCCTCCTGTGATTGCTGGCAGAATCTGCTATTGCTACCGTCCTTTATAAGCACTGGGACAACAGGTGGAACTTCATCACTCTTTTTTAAATTTCACAGAATTGTCAGTCTGATGCTTCAAGGCCTTTTCCTGCATGTCTCACAGAACTTCTGAAGCAACTGCTTCCTGGCAGCTGCTGATCAGCAGAACCCACCTGGTATAGCTGGCTGAATCCACCACCGCTGCTGTCCTTTATAAAGGTTGGGACCACAGGTGGCTTTCTGTCCATCTTTTGCAAATTTTTCTGATGCACCATGCTTTTACCAATTTGAGAGGTTTGCCAGTCTGATACTTCATGGTCTATACTCACAATTCTTACAAATATTCTCAAGTAATCACTTCCAGGCAGCAGCTGATCAGTGAGGCCCACTGAGGCCATCCTGATATAGCTGGCAGAATCTGCCATCGCTACCATCCTTTATAAGCGTTGGGACAACAGGTGGATTTTCATCACTCTTTTCTAAATTTCACTGATCAATCACACTTGATATCTCTGTTCATTAAATATACTATTTGTTCAGCTACTACCATACATTTTGAAAGCTCAATTCTGAGTGTGCTGTTGAAATTTGTCAATGCTACCATCCTTTAAATACCCTTTTCAGACTGTATATAAGAATTGCAAATATTATTTTTAATTTGGATATTTTAAGGCCTTATCAAGTGTTAAGAACTGATCCTGGAGGGCTCGTCGGAATCCGGTTGGACCCGGCAGTCATTGGAAGCAGAAGGTTGTCAGGTCATAGTGGATTAGGCAGAGGGGTAACAGAAAGGACTTGGCTTCAGCTTATAAGAAGCTGCACCCTTCACCTCATCTGGTGTCCTAATTTCAAGACAAAGGTTTAGAGGTGGAAGCAGAAAGTGGCGGGTAAATGTGGGAGGGAGTATGGAAGGACTTGGGTTAAGTTCAGATGAGACTAGAACTTCAAAGGGAGACTAGAGGTCAAGTCAAAATGGAGTTCAGACTCTTAGAGGATGGAGATAGGAGTAGAAGGAGATTTGGATTGACAAGTTAAAGTCGAGTCTATGTCGATATACAAACTCAGGAATACAAGGCGAAACTGTTACAATTTTCCTTGTAACTCATGGAACCCAACCAACCCGACCAACCCGATGATCCCCTCCAGACAGGAGGCACTCCATGATTCATGCCTAGGGCATGCCCTTGACACCAGACACACGCACGATGCATGCTGACTGCATGCATTTGATCCCCTTCCCGTGGAAGGCACCCTTTACGCATGGTGACTCCATGCACCCAAACCCACTCCCACACATGCTGTGATACAACAGCCTCTTGACATGAGGTCCGTGACATCGGACGCCTCATGCTAGGCATGAGGCTTATCTCTTATTGTTTCCTGACATGCTGCGCTGCAGCACTCCATGACATCGGACGCCTCATGCAAGGCATGAGGCCTATTGTTTCTATTCTTACCTGATACGCATCTATCTTTCCGATTGGACAATAAGGACCTCCCTCGTAGTATAAGTACTGCAACTCGTAGTAGGGATGTCCTTAGTTTAGATCTAGGCAATTAACAGCCTTAACTTGCAACTCATGAACTTACTCGAAACCACTAAGGAAGCCCCTTAGTGCGTGAACCTGAACGACTCTACGCAGAAGCCCTGCTAGAGTGCACTACCCATCTTACATTGGACACTCCGAGTAAGACTAGTGCTGAGCAACTCGTCGAACAACATCGACTAGATCGAGTGGTTGAGGCTTCGCCCTTAACATAAGATCTAAACTATCTGCTAGCCCACCTACCTAGGTGTAGGCAATACATCTCGATACGCACCACAGCGACCCAGGTCTAGACAAACCCCAGACCGACCACCAAGAGAAGCAGAACCACAGCCAGGTTCATCTTGGTACCGATACAATGGAAGACTAGTCCATTACTTGACCCCAGCACAGCGTTGGTTCTACGGATCAACCGACAGACAACGAGGAGATTTCCTCACTGACGAAGACTTTGAACAACTGCACACGCCCCCACCCGAAACATCCACCCGCTTCTTAACAGATGAAACCGACGACCTCTATAACGAGATGTCCGAACCTGCAACCACACCGATGACGTCCATGAAGGACATTCGAATCCGATCACCAACAGACTTCTCAGGAGAGTGGACCAAGACCGCCAAGTTCCTGCAGGAGATGGACCTGTACCTGCGAATCAATGACCAGGTCTATGACACAAACGACAAGAAGATTATCTTCACGCTGTCCTTCATGAATGGAGGGACAGCAGCTGCCTGGGCACAGGCATTCGTCAACCAACACCAGTCCAAGGGACTCGGTGAATATGCAGACTTCTGACAGAAGGTCTTAGAGGCCTTCTCGCCAATCGATGACACCGGAACAGCAAAGACAGAGATCAAGAATCTCAAGCAATGTTCAGGGAACCTTAAGAATATGTGGAGAACTTCCGCATCCTGAAAGACAGGACGGGAATCACAGAAGATGCAGCCATGATCGAGTACTTCATGGACAGACTGCATCCCGAATTATTGAAGAGGGTACACACAATGGAGACAGTGCCCAACACACTCGAAGGCTGGATAAAGGCAGCTTCGAAATACGAAGGCCAATGGAAACGGGCCATGGCAATCCTGGGAAAGACCAGGCAGAACCAGAAGACAAATGAAACGACAAAGAAAGGACAGCCCTCTCTTGATATCAACCGACTGACGAACCAAGAACACGTGGAACACCTCCGGAAGGGATTGTGTTTCATCTGCCACCAACCAGGACACTGATCGTCCGACCACAGAGATGGAAAGAACCCCACTCAGACGGGGTCAGCACCCCCCTCCCTACCAAAACTGCTTCACCCAGAAGAAGACTGGGGTGGACACCTACCAGAAGATCCGCACGATGCTGGATGAACTAGATGAAGAAGAAAAGGAACGAGCCCTTAACCTCATGGAGGAATCGGGTTTTTAGGACAGTGGCCTGATACGACACCAGTCACCGCTGTAGTCTCCCTAGGGTCTGTACTCTTAGCTACCATGAATAGACAATCTATGTGCCTGTCTATTCGGGTAGCTGAGTCAGACAACGGGAAAGACGTTGCAACAAACGCGCTCCTCGACTCTGGAGCAGGAGGAGTCTTTATCGACTTGAACTTCGTCGAACGAGAAGGGATCAGAACATATCCCTTAGGCTGCACCATCCAGGCCATGAATGTAGATGGGACCCTAAACAAGCAGGGAACGATCACCAGATGTGTGAAAGGAAGACTCCACATCAATGGAAGGAGCTACCCGATAGAATACCTAGTCGCTGGACTAGGCAAAGAATTGGTAATCCTGGGCCTGCCATGGCTGCGGGAGATAAACCCGATCATTGATTGGAAGAAGGGAACCTTTGAGTTCCAAGATGAAGAACAACAGGCTCAGATCAAATGAATCTTGGAAAAGACAAGAAGAGCCAAACGGGCCCTCCCGAACACCCTAAACCTTCCTAGGGTAGACGCCGAAAGGGAGGTGCCAGATGACAGAATGGCATGAATTTGACACATCGTGGCCAAAACAAGAAAAAGACTCTCCGAAGAGAAAGAGAGAAACCTTGCCCGAGCACGACTAGCCATGGCAAAGACGAGAGAAAGGCTCGCTGAAGAAAAAGAGAGGAGCCTTGCCCGAGCCCGATTGTCTGTGGCAAAAACAAGAGAAAGGCTTTCAGAGAGGAAAGCAAAAGAACTAAATTCTGTCCAGATAGCCATCGCAAAAACCAGGAGCAGCAACACTCCTAAAGAAACCAGAAACCTTGAAGCAGCACGACGTGCTGTCGCCAAGACCCGAGAAAACCAGAAGAAGAAACAGCTGGAAAAGGGCAAAAACAAAGAATGCGACAGGGCACAACAAATTGTGCAAAGGATGAAGGAATTGCTAACCTCCACAGGTAAGGGAAGCACCGGCAAAAGGAACATGAAAATGACACTACGAAACAGGATAAACTACCCTCGACAACAGACTACCCCGACCCACGATGATAGGACTCCAGATCATGGTACCATCAACACTGAAATACCTATGTGCAGGGAGACCCCCCCTCAGGGAAAGATCGAAGAGGTACCCGATGAAGAACTACTGGCAGACACCGGCATGGAAATACGAGTGATAGAACCGACCCCCAAACGAGATGTGATTGAGGACGACTCAATACTGATTGCATATGTGTGAGGCGAACCAGTCATTGGCCTATTTGGACCAGCCATAGAACTGCCCCTGATGGAAGAACATCAAGAGCCAACACACAAATACATCTGGAAGACGAACACCATCGGCAGACTTGTGAAAGGCAAGGGCTCCCCACGATACCTACTCAACTCCGACATATGGATCAGAGCAAAGACATCCATATCTCAACGACTGGCACATGAGCAAGAGGAGGGAAAGGAGACTAGCCAACAGACCCTGGACGACTTGCTGCCACCAGAATACCAGAAATACAGACAGGTATTTGAAAAGGCCACATCTGAACGATTCCCGGAATCAAGACCGTGGGATCATGCAATTGACTTGAAGGAAGGCTTTGTACTGAAAGATTGCAAAATCTACCCATTGACACCAAAAGAACAAGAGAAACTCAATGAGTTTCTTGACGAAAACCTGGAGAAAGGATACATCCGACCGTCAAAATCACCCATGGCATCCCCGTTCTTCTTTGTGTTGAAGAAGGACTCCGACGCTCTATGACCTTGCCAAGACATCACTATCTGAATGAAGGAACGATCCGGAACAACTACCCCCTGCCACTGATTGGAGACCTCTTGGACAAGCTGAAGGGAGTGAGATTTTTCACGAAACTTGATATTTGATGGGGATATCATAACATACGGATAAAGAAAGGAGACGAGTGGAAGGCAGCATTCAAGACTAACCGAGGGCTATTCGAGCCAATGGTGATGTTCTTTGGGCTGTGCAACTCACCAGCAACATTCCAGGCCATGATGAACGATCTCTTCCGAGATATGCTAGATGAAGGATGGCTCGTCATCTATATGGACGACATCCTGATCTTCTCGAAGATGGAAGAGGAACACCGGATAAGGACCAAAAGGGTCCTCAAACGACTATGACAATGCGATCTCTACCTGAAAATAGAGAAATGCAAATTCAATGTACAGGAAGTCGACTTCTTGGGCATGATCATCAGGCCTGACAAACTCGCAATGGACAACACGAAGCTGGCTGGGATCAAGGACTGGCCCACGCCAAGGACAGTGAAGGATGTAAGATCCTTCCTAGGATTTGGGAACTTCTATCGAAGATTCATCAGACACTTTGCGGATCTGGCCAGACTGCTGAATGATTTGATGAAGAAGAACCAGAAATTTGAATGGACGAACGACTGCCAGCAATCGTTCGATGCGCCAAAAAGGAAATTCAACGAAGCCCCAGTACTGCTGATGCCAGATGCAACAAAACCATTTGTGGTGGAATCTGACGCCTCAAAATTTGCGACAGGCACAGTACTCAGACAACAGGACACCAACGGAGACTGGCACCCATGCGGCTATATCTCACATTCTTTCAATGAAGCTGAAAGAAATTATGAGATATATGACAGGGAACTACTGGGAGTGATCTGAGCACTAGAGACATGGAGACACTACCTACAGGGGACACCATTCCCTGTGACAGTACTATCCGATCACAAGAACCTGACATATTTCCATCAGGCACAGAAACTGAACCGACGACAGGCTAGATGGAGCATCTACCTGTCACAATTCGACCTGAAGCTACAACACATACCAGGATCACAGATGGTACAATCTGATGCCCTATCGAGGAGAGCAGATCACATAGCCGAAGAAGACACCGATAACGAGGACAAGACCATCCTCACTGACGAACTGTTTGTCAAAACGATCGACACCGAGCTCCAGGGAGCCCTGGTCTCAGCAATAATGAAGGACGACCTCGTAAATGATGCTTTACGAGCCCTGAAAAACAATGGAACTCCCCCAATCAAGTCTGCATTGGAGGACTGGAAATTCAAAGACAGCCTGCTCTTTTTCAAAGACAGATGCTATGTGCCACAGGACGAAACCCTCTGCCGAGCGATCATACAAAAATACCATGATAGCATCACGACAGGACACCCTGGACAATGGCAGATGATCAAACTGATCCGACGAGACTACTGGTGGCCAGGAATGGCCAACTTCATCAAGAAGTATGTCGAAGGCTGCACAAAGTGCCAGCAAATGAAAGTGAATACACACCTGACGACCCCACCACCGACACCGATATCATCCGACACCAGCAGACCATTCGAGCTGGTAACAACAGATTTTATCATGGACTTGCCCATGATAAATGGATTTGACTCAATCATGGTCGTGGTAGACCATGGTCTTACAAAGGGGGTAATTTTTATCCCTTGCATGAAGACGATCGATGCACTTGGCGCCGCAGACCTTTACCTGCGCCATGTATACACAAGATTTGGACTCCCCGGAAGAATCATCTCAGACAGAGACCCTCGATTCGCATCCAAACTCTTCCGAGAACTCGGACGATTGTTCGGGATTAAGCTATCCATGAGCACCACCTATCACCCCCAGACCGACAGAGAAACGGAGCAAGTAAACCAAGAGCTAGAGGTTTACCTCTGCATGTTCTGTTCGAACAAACCCGAAGATTGGGAGCATTATCTCCCAACGGCAGAATTCGCACACAACCAGAAGACACACTCCGCAGTAAAACACTCACCGTTTTACTTGATGATGGGATATCAACCACGCGCTATCCCCACCCCTTACGAAAAGACAAATGTGCTGGCCGCCGAACAGAGAATCCAAGAACTCCTCTCTGCGAGAAGGGAAGCTCTTGCCACACACGAACTAGCCAGACAGGCTATGGCTGCCCAAATGAAAGGGCAATACGAGCCATTCAAGGTTGGAGAACAAGTATGGCTTGACTCCAAGAACCTGAAGATTGGCTACCCAACAAGAAAACTGGCGCCAAAACGAGAAGGGCCCTTCATAATTGAAGATGCCTTGTCGAGAGCAACATACCGATTGAAACTGCCGCCAAGATGGAAGATCCACCCGGTATTCCATGCGGCTTTACTCACGCGATACCATGAGAATGACACTCATGGGCAAAACTTCCTGACTCCACCACCTGACCTCGTGGAAGGAGAAAACGAATACGAGGTGGAAGCGATCATCGCACACAAGAAGCATGGCAAGACACGCTGTTACCTCGTGAAATGGGTTGACTACCCAACATCCGAAAACACATGGGAACCTGAATCAAACCTGAAGAATGCCCCCGAGATCTTGACGGCATATAAGAAGAGGTACCACCTCTGACGAGAACCCAAGAAACCCCCACTATCTGAACCGAACCCCAGCCAAACGACACCCCTGATACCCCCCAAACGACGATTGACCCACTGAACATTGACACCCTTCACGTTCACCCCCACCCCCCCTTACAACAAAGAACGAATACGAGAAGAACATGGCGACTGGATGACGAGTCATTGACCAGTCACCAAGAATGAACAGACTGCCAGGGCAACCCTCCTGGGAATGCCCGCACGGAATCACATTCTGGATAAACAGAGACGACTGGATAAAAAGAATATCCTCAACTTGCCCGAGATGCTGCCTCTATACGCGGAGGAGCACAAAGATGGATTTGGCCTGGGTAAAAGCACAATTCGAGGAATGGTGCTTCGAGGAAGAATTAGACGGCGGCGACTATTTCCCTGAAGAATTCATTGTTGACCGGGATGGTCTGACCCCAGGCAGGAGACCACTAGTGGGAATTGGCCCACTACTGTGGAATGACCTTCAATGGAACACCCACTATGACAAAGAAAGCGGATTTGAGCTGGCAAGGCAGCTCTTATTCGGACGACATGGAGAACTGGGGACACTGCTGCATTCCAGCCGACACCCCCACACATCGACACCCCTGACCACTGAGCACAACTAGGTGCAAACCGATCGTCCGCAAAGACATTAAACTAGCGATCATCTGCAAAGATGTAAAACTACAGTGATTACCCTTGACACTGCGCAAACCCTACACACCCCTCCCCCTTCCGACGACACCACTGGCTCTTTGACACCACTGACTCTTTGATACCACTGCTAAAGGCAGTATAAAATGAAAAGAACCCGATCACGGTCCAAGCTTGGACACGAACGATTCCTCCATCGTACCCCTTGACCCCGACCTACCCACATAACCAGACCACGAAGGAGAGACGAAGATTTAGGTCGAAGTGTGGAACTTTTGACCATAGCGGGGGGGGTAATGTTACAATTTTCCTTGTAACTCATGGAACCTGACCGACCCAACCAACCCGATGATCCCCTCCAGACAGGAGGCACTCCATGATTCATGCCTAGGGCATGCCCTTGACACCAGACACACGCACGACGCATGCCGACTGCATGCATTTGATCCCCTTCCCATGGAAGGCACCCTTTACACATGGTGACTCCATGCACCCGAACCCACTCCCACACATGCTGTGATACAACAGCCTCTTGACATGAGGTCCGTGACGTCGGACTCTCACGATCGACATGCTGCGCCACAGCATGTCCTTGACATTGGATCCTTGACATTGGATCCTTGACATTGGATCCATGACATCAGATGCCTCATGCTAGGCATGAGGCCTATTGTTTCTATTCTTACCTGATACACATCTATCTTTCCGATTGGACAATAAGGACCTCCCTCGTAGTATAAGTACTGCAACTCGTAGTAGGGATGTCCTTAGTTTAGATCTAGGCAATTAACAGCCTTAACTTGCAACTCGTGAACTTACTCGAAACCACTAAGGAAGCCCCTTAGTGTGTGAACCTGAACGACTCTACGCAGAAGCCCTGCTAGAGTGCACTACCCATCTTACGTTGGACACTCTGAGTAAGACTAGTGCCGAACAACTTGTCGAGGAAGCACCTTGTCAAACAACATCAACTAGATCGAGTGGTTGAGGCTTCGCCCTTAACAGAAACTAACTAAGCTTAAATACTAGAGTCCAGAATAAAAGCGGAATGGAAACGGAAACTGCGGCAGTGTCTCGACTGTGTAGATAAATTGCCCAGCGGAGGCCACACAGGAATCCATAGTCGAATTTGCAAAACTAGTTGGCAGCCTTGGTAGGCAGCCGTGGTTGCTGTACAAGGCGGCCTAATGCACAGCAGTGTGGGCAGTGCACAGGGGCCGGAATGAAAGCAGAAGGAGTCGGGTTAGAAGTGCAGAAAATGATCGGAAGGTTGCAGGTTCCGAGCAGACGAGGAACGGATCGTGACAGTATTTCCCCCTTAGTCCAAGCCTATGAGGCACGTGAGGGTTCAAGTCCAAATGAGGAAGTTGGTTGGATTTCCAGATGTGGTAATTGGTTGAAAAATTTTCCTTGTTGTTCCCAACTCTCATCACTATTCATTATGTCTCTCCCTGCATCCTCTGCCCAACAAAAATTGGCCACCATGAAGGCTCAATATGAACAGAGGGAGCACCAGATGAAGGAACAAATGGAGCAGGAGGTGAGAGAATTGGAGGCGGCGGCAAGGGAGGAGGAACATTGGGTGCAGGAGGCGCAGATGGCAGCAGAGGAGGCTGTGAAGGCAGAGGAGGTGCACCAGGCAGCGGCACGGAAAAAAGAGGCTTTGGCCGCAAAACACGTGGAGAAGAAGTGGGCGGCTGCAGCCGTGGGTTTGGAAGATGAGACTGAGGGGAGCAAGTCCCCAAAGAAGAAGAAAGTCGCCAAGTCAAAGGCATGGGTGGGGTCAGAGGAGTCGGAGGGTCCGGTGTGGGTGCAGGCCGCATTGCCCTGCAAAAGGTGTGTAGTTGATCCCTTCTCAATGTTCTCTTTATTGACAAGTGGCCTAGATGCAAGTATCAAGAAATTTCGTGCTTCAAGATGGGTGCAAAGGGATGTGTGTGCGACAACTGCACATGTGTTAAACATAAGTGTGAGGAGGTCATGTGGGAGGGGCAGGAGGCCCCTGCAGCAAAACAGGTGAGGTCCATAGCAGGGACAACTGGCCCAGCGGAAAACAGTGGGGAGGTGGCGGAGCTGCTGCGGCAGCTGGTGAAGGTGGTGAGGAAAGGATTTGGGGAGGTGGCGACAGCAGTGAGGGAGTTGATGGAGGAGGTCCAGGATGCAATGGACCCAGAGTGGGCGGTGGATGAAAGCGTTGAGGGGGAGAGTGACGAGGACGAGGAAGAGGTAGAGTGGGCAGTGCGAGAGTCCCGGCAGGAAAGACGCAGGATCCGCCAGTCTGGAGACAACTGGACAGGATTCCAAAGGTATTTGGAGAAAAGGCGGGTGGACAACGTGGAGGAGAGCGAGGGTGAGGAAGAGGACAAGGGTGGGGAGGAAGAGGATGAAGGTGGGGAAGCAGAGGAAGGTGGGGAAGCGGATGAAGGTGGTGAAGTCGGAGGAGAGGGTGCCAAAGCCAGAGAGGGTGAAGAGGAGGTAGCGTAGGGATCCGGTCAGATCCGTAAACAAAAAGATTTTATCTTGTTTTTTCTTTAATGAAATCTATTTCCAAGTTCTGACTGAGCGAATGAGTATTAGAATAGACTTAAGTGGGTAATGGACTGGGTTTCTGTGGGTAGCGGGTGTGGAAATCTGTAAGGAGTTCTTGGGCATGGTCGAGTTCCATAGCGGGTAGCCAGGAGGTTTCCTCATCGGTTCCCTGGTAACCTTCCCATCAGACGAGGTAGAGAATCTTGCACTGACATCGATTATCGACCTTGGAGTCAAGGACTTTGCCTATCTTGTATTTGAGCTTGTCATCAATAGTGATGGGAGAGGTGGAGGTTGTGTCCAATTTGGAATGGTGTTCGAAGAGTGTTTCTCTAGTTGAGAGACATGGAAGACCGGGTGAATGGCCCACATGTGGTCCGGGAGCCATAGGGTGACTGAGTGAGTGCCCAGGTGGGCGATGATTTCAAAAGGACTGTGGTTCTTTTCAGAGAGTTTCTTGGAGGGACGGGTGGTGCAGATATTTTCTGCAGTGACATAAGCAAAATCACCAATGTTGAAGTCAGGTGCAGGTGCCCGATGTTTATCCACAGGACCTTGATAACATTCTTGAGTGGCCGCAAGTTGTTTCCGAAGTTCCTGGTGAAGGTCGTCTAAATCAACGATGAACTCTCGGGTGCGTTGCGAGGCTAAGTCGCGTTCTGGAAAGACAGAAATGTTCGGGTGATAGCCCTTGTTGGCAAAGAAAGGGGATATGCTGGTAGAGGCAGCAGGCGCATTGTTGTAGGCAAATTTGCCTAAGGGAAGGAGGTGAGACCAGCCGTCTTGCTGATAGTTACAGAAGATCCGGAGGTACTGTTCCAAGGTCTGGTTAAGTCATTCTGTCTGACCATCACCTTGCAGGTGATAACTGGAAGTGAAGTGGATCTGCATGTTGAGTGCTTTTCCGAGAGAGCGGAAGAAATGAGAGATGAACTTGGATCCCTGGTCGCAAGTGATGTGTGATGGAATGCCATGCTTGGAGAAGATGTGGAGGACAAACAGACTGGCTAGATCTTGGGCCATGATTTCGTTGACAGTTGGAATGAAGATGCCTTGTTTGGTGAGGCAGTCAACGATGACCAGGATAGCAGTGTGACCAGTGGAGTCGGGTAGTTGTTCAATGAAATCCATGGAGATGGAATTCCAAGGTCATTCTAGAACCGGAAGTTGCTTTAGGAACCCATAGGGCTTGTGTCGAGGTGATTTGGATCACTTGCAAGTTGTACAGGATTTGCAGAATTCCTGGACAAAGGTGCAGAGGGTTGGCCAGACGTATTCCTGGTGGACAAGCTGCTGGGTTTTGTTTTGTCCGAAGTGGCCAGAGAGGATATGATCATGTTTGTATTGAAGGACTTTGAGGCGGAGATCCACAATGTCCAGAACATAAATCCAGTCAAAGTCCTGCCTCATCTATGGTCCAGTTGGGGTCAACAGGTGTTGGGAGATGAACGGAAGATAGAGGGTCAAGGGGAAGAGAGGTGTGGATGTCATTGTGGAGTTTCTCAACATCCATGATTACTGCTTGTTGAAGGATGAATGTGGCGAGATAAGTGGTGTGGAGGGAAGAGGAGAGTTGTTCCTGTGTGAATACAGGTCAGAAGTTGGTTGGGTTTACAGAGGCGAAGTCGCTATTTCCCCCTTTGCAGTAGATGTCCCAACGTCTAGTGAGTGTGTCTGGCTTGGCTCCTAATTTTCTGGGGTGGAAACGGATGACGAGGTTGAACTGGGAAAGGTATTCAGACCAGCAGGCCTGGCGGCAGGTGAGCAACTTAGTAGTGCTGAAGTACTCAAGATTTTTGTGATTGGTGACCACATCCACTGGGTTTGCGGAACTCTCGAAATATTGCCGCCAGTGTTTGAAAGCTTCAAAGATAGCCAAGAGTTCTTTGTCATGGGTTTCGTAATTTAGTTCAGCGGGGTTAAAGGAGCGGGAATGGAAAGCAACCAGATGGATTTCTCCATCCGCAATGTAAACTGAAAGGATAGCCGCTAGGGCATAGTCAGAAGCGTCGGTTTCAAGTCCCATCTGAGAGTCAGGTACCCATTGAGTTAAGATGGGTGCGTGAGTGAATTCTTGTTTGAGCCTTTCAAAGGCGTCACGGCACTTCTTGTTGAAGTCCCAAGGTGCATATTTCCGCGTCAAGCAGATAAGTGGGATGACAATGTCTGAATAACCGTTAATGAAACAGCGGTAAAAGTTGCAGAAGCCTAAGAAGGATTGGATGTCTTTAACTTTCCTAGGCTTGGGCCAGTCAAGCACGGTTTTGACTTTATCCTCGGACATCCAAAGTCCATCCAGTGAAAGGATGAAACCTAAATATTCAACAGTGTCTTTGTGGAACTCACATTTCTGTGGAGAGGCGTAAGGTCCGTTTTTCTGGAGATGGCAGAGGACTTCTTTAATGTGAGCCCCATGCTGGGACTTGTCATCTGAGTAGATCAGGATGTCGTCAAGGTACACAATGACACAAACATCCAGCATGTCGCTGAAGATGTTGTTCATAAAACACTGGAACGCTGCGGGTGCATTAGTGAATCCAAAGGGAACCACCAACCACTCAAAGGATCCGTAGTGGGTGCAGAAAGTAGTTTTCCATTCATTACCATCTGTGATGCAGACTAGGTGATAAGCTTGCCGCAAGTCTATCTTGGTGAACAAGTGGGCTTTTCGGGGAGAGTCAAGGAGGTCGGAAATGAGAGGAAGGGGATAGCAGTCTTTCTTCATAAGACAATTGAGTCCTCGGTAGTTGACACAAAGTTGGAGACTACCGTCCTTCTTCTTGACAAAGAGTATTGGAGCGCCATGCGGAGACTTAGAAGGGCGGATGAAACCTGAGCGGACGTTTTCGTCAATGAAGACTCATAAGGTTTCTAATTCAGAGGGAGAGAGGGAGTACATGTGACCCAGAGGCAGGGGAGCATTATCCTCCATCTCTATCTTGAGGTTGTAAGGACAATGTGGAGGAAGGGTGTCTGCCTTAGTCTTATTAAAGACATCAGTGAATTTGCGATACTTGGGCGGAATATCGGAAAGGTTGGATGAGTTATCAGATTGGGCATAGCAGGCAGATAACTCTTCTGGAGCAAAGGTCATCTGAAAAGCTACTGCCCCAGGGAGTTTGCTAGCACGCACATAAGCGGCAGCATTGATGAAAGAGATGTCGGGAGGTGTAGACTTAGGAGGAGTGGGGGTTTCGGAAAGTGTGGAGGAGTCGAGGATTTCTACCGGAAGGTTCGTGGACAAAGGTGATGTCAGGGGTGCTGGACCTCTATGATCTGCAGAACGGAAAGTGAGTTGGCTTGAAGACCAGTCAATCAATGGATTGTATTGCTTCAGCCAGTTATGACTGAGTATGGCAGAACAGGAAGAGTCGAGTGAGGTTACATAGAATGACAAATTGAATACTTCACTGGCAGGGAAGGTGACTGGGAGTTTAATGACCTGAGTTATGGTGGAGTTGCAAGATCCATCAAAGAGTCGTAAACTGATCAGGTTAATGGATTCTGTGCTGAGTTGGTTATCCAACATGAAAGAGGAGTCGAGAAAGCAGTGGGAGGAGCCAGAGTTGATAAGGGTTCGGAAAGGAGTGGACGAGTCAGGAAAGGTTAAGAGAATGGTTAGGGAGTCAGGGTCAGAAAGAGCGGATGCGTTGAGACGAACATAGGCAGTCAAGTGGGTAAGGTCAATGCAACCCCCAGCCCCAGAGGCTGTATCCTGAGGGTTGCAGACTATTTTTCCGAGTCTGCAGATTTGGGAATCACAGCGGACATGCGGGCTTTTGCGGCTTTAGATTTCGGGCAGTTTCCTGCTACATGCCCTTCTTCACTGCAGTAGAGGCAAAGTCTTTCCCTCATGTGACGCTCTCGTTTGTCCGCAGTAAGTTTGCCATTCTTCCCCAACTTATCGGAGATGGACGACTTGGAAGTGTTCTTTGTCGCGGAAGACTGCTGGTTGGAGGAGTTACCCCAAGCGGAGCTTGAAGAGGATTGATTGGCGGACTGGGAGGAACTTCTGGGGGTGTCCTTCTTGACAGGGTTAGAAGAGTTCCCGGAATTCTTAGTTTCAAACTGGGTTTCATCCTCCTGCATCCAATAGATATTGTCGCAGTCCTGTGCTTTCAAGTGCAGTCCTGCAAGGGTGTCAGGTTTACCACCTTGCAGGACTTCTATATGAAGTCGGAGCAGAAGACCGCGGAAATAGCAGTCATGGAGGGCTGCCTCATTCCAGTTGACCCTAGAAGCTAACTCCCAGAAGTCAACATTATACTTTGTGATGTGACCACCTTTCTTCATTGCTAAGTTGGAAAGAGCTTTTTCTGCATCCCCAACTGGGTCGTGCAGGCCAAAGTTGCTTTCCAGCTCGGCAAGGAAAGCCTCATAATCCCACATCCAGTGGGCGGAATCAGTCAGGTCGTTAAGACCGGGTTCAAACCAACTGAGAGCTGATCCCTTGAGATAAGAAAGGATAAATATGATTTTTTTCTCATCAGAAGAAAATACGTGCAGACGGTCGTGGAAATGGAGGTTACATGAGACTAGGAAGTCTCTAAGTTTCTTTGGGTTGGAGCCATCGAAGGTGTCGGGGTTGCGAACTTTGATTTTCTCGGTCTTGGGTGTGTTGTTTTGTCAGAGGGTGCAGATACTCTCCGAGAGGTTGTAAAGAACATCTATGAACCTATCCCCTGGGTTTCCCCCCACAGGAGGTTGATCATCAGGATCATTGGGATTGGGGTCACCCCCAGGGCCATCTGGACCACTAGGGTCATCAGGTCTGCTGGGAGGTCCATCCTCTAGACCACGATCTTCCAACCCATAGGGTTCAGGCTGGTTGATGCCCCCTACGTACTCAAGGGGAGTCGTTCTTCTGGATTCACGGGAGATTGTTGAGCTTGAGTAGACATGAGGTTTGCACTGATTGATGGGGCTCTGGAGCCAATTTGTCAGAAAATATTGGAAGGTCTGGAAGATACTCCAAATGTTGAGGCGGGTCATGGACTAGGAAGTGTAGATTGCTGGATTGCAGAGACCCCTGGAATGGTGCCGGCACGCTGTGAGCTTCTGGTTGTGCGCTGGCGAGTTTCGGTTGGGGTCATAGGAGAAAAGATGAGTGAAGTGTGAGTTCATATATACTGTTAAGAACTGATCCTGGAGGGCTTGTCAGAATCCGGTCAGACCCGGCAGTCATTGGAAGCAGAAGGTTGTCAGGTCATAGTGGATTAGGCGGAGGGGTAACAGAAAGGACTTGGCTTCAGCTTATAAGAAGCTGCGCCCTTCACCTCGTCTGGTGTCCTAATTTCAAGATGAAGGTTTAGAGGTGGAAGTGGAAAGTGGCGGGTAAATGTGGGAGGGAGTATGGAGACTTGGGTTAAGTTCAGATGAGACTAGAACTTCAAAGGGAGACTAGAGGTTGAGTCAAAATGGAGTTCAGACTCTTAGAGGACAGAGATAGGAGTAGAAGGAGATTTGGATTGACAAGTTAAAGTCGAGTCTATGTCGATATACAAACTCAGGAATACAAGGCGAAACTAACTAAGCTTAAATACTAGAGTCCGGAATAAAAGCGGAATGGAAATGGACACTGTGGCAGTGTCTCGACTGCATATATAAATTGCCCAGCAGAGGCCGCACAGGAATCCGTAGTTGAATTTGCAAAACTAGTTGGCAGCCTTGGTAGGCAGCCATGGTTGCTGTACAAGGTGGCCTGGTGCACAGCAGTGTGGGCAGTGCACGGGGGCAGGAACGAAAGCTGAAGGAGTCAGGTTAGAAGTGCGGAAAATGATCGGAAGGTTGCAGGTTCCAAGCAGACAAGGAACGGATTGTGACATCAAGCCTTAACCTTTTCGGCCCAAAACCCAGATGCAATAATTTCTCATTACTAATTCCAATGTCTTCCACCTTCCTGGGTGTCTGGCAGTTGGCGTATTATGATGTAACCAGACGATCTCCCTTCACAAATCCTGATCCTTCAGTACATACACCTTTCCTCAGAATAATACCAGTAACCAACCCTTGCTCCTCTGCCCATTCATCTCCTTTAATATTACCCCTCTTCTTTTCCTTCAGAGCTTTCACAGCTTCCACTACTTCATTGTCCATTTCTGAACATTGTCTAATTTTAGACAACATTTCTGCTACTGAGCTATCTATTAATAGATGCCCTTGATGCATAGTGCAAATGCAAAAGTATTTGGGTTTGAGTAAGGTAACATTCTTATTGTCCTCCTCCACCCCCCTTCTGTGATCTGTCTGGATAATGCATCTGCTTTCCTCATTAAGCTTCCTGCTTTATGGACCAAGTGAAAATTAAAATGTGATAGGAATAATGCCCAGTGCGCTTGCTGGTGGTTAAGCTTTTTAGCTGACATGAAGTATTGCAGATTTTGATGATCCATCCAGACCTCAATCTGATGCATACATCCCTCCAAATAATGTCTCCATGCCTCCAACACTTGTATTATTCCCAACACCTCTTTGTCATGGCATCATAGTTCCTTTCCACATCATTCAACCCTCAGGACAAATATGCACAAGGATGCCATTTGTCATCTTTGCACAGCATTGATAGTACCACTCCAGTAGCAAAGTCGGATGCATCTGATTCCACTTATAAGGGGCAGTGAAATCTACTGGGGCTAATATTGGTCCCTCCACAAACTTCCTTTTCAACTCCTCAAATGCTGTCTGCTGCTGTTCCCCCCACCTCCACACTACTTCCTTTTGGTTATGTAAGGGTGCAGCAATTTTGGAAAAATTATGCACAAAGCAACAACAATAGTTTGTGAGGCCTGAACCTCCTTGACACAGGTGGGTGCAGGCCAATCAGTGATCGCCTGTACCTTGATTGGATCCATTTTAATCCCATCAGGGGTGATCAGTAATCCTAGGAACTCAATCTTGCTTGCTCCAAACACACACTTCTCCAGTTTCAAACATAGATTGTTCTCTGCTAGCCTTTGTAGCACCTCCTGTACTATTGCTTCATGATTTTCTTCATTATGAATATCAGAATGTCGTCAACAAATATTATTACCACACCTTTGTCCATTACATCCTTGAAAATGTTGTTCATCATATTTTTGAAAGTCGGGGCACTATTTGTCATCCCAAAAAAATGACAAGCAGCTCAAAGGATCCTCAATGCATGGCAAATGCAGCCTTCCACTCATCTCCTTTCCTTATTCATACATTATTGTATCCCCATCATAAATCCAATTTTGTAAAGGCCTTGGCTTTTCTCACCTTGTTGATTATTTCTGAGATCAAAGGCAGGGTATACATTCTTCACTGTCCACTCATTCAGATACCTATAATCTGTACACATCCTCTTCCTCTGATTTTTCTTTGGCACAAAGAATATTGGTGATGTCTGCAGTGATTTTGAAGGTCATATGTATCCTTTGTGCAATTGCTCATTTAGGAACACATCAACTTCTTCTTGTTCCATCGGAGATAATGGATATACCTTCAACTTCTTCAGCACAAACACTGGCTTCATCTTGATCCCATGATCCCATGGCTTCTGCACTGGCATTTGCTCAGCCTCCTTCTGAAAGACTGACAGATATTCATGATATGCTTTGGTACCCACTCCTCCACTGGCTTCTCCACCTTCATGGTATTCTTATCCCATGACTGTCCTCCATGAATTTCTCTAAAGGTTTGCTTCTGCTCTTTCTTCTCAATCATGATTGGAACTTCCCCATTTGGCATTTCCTCATCCTCCACTCCTTCATCGTAACAGAATACTTCCTTGGACATTCTTTCTCTTTCCTTTTCCTCTTCTCCCTCTTCACCTTCCTCCCATACACATTACATTCCTTAGGACAATGAGTCATTTGTACTTTCCCAGTCTTCCAATCAATTTCAGGATTATGCTTCCATAACCATGGACATCCTATTCTTAGATTGGTTTTCCCAAGATCGCACACTTCAAATATGGCTTGTTCCTGATGCTCCTGATACCTTAGTACCATGGTCACCTCCTTAATAGTTCCTCCATGATTAACTGTTCCATCAATATTGTACACCATTATAGGTTGCAACAGCTTGTGTGTGCTAATACCATTTCTGGTAATTAAGGACTAATTAATAAATAATCCTGTAGCACTGCTATCAAGCAATGCTTCCACATCACTTGCTGCATGTGTGTCCACTGTCTTCAATCCCACAGTCAAGGTGATTTCAGGTTCTATTCGTGCAGAGTGAATAAAGAATTTAGGGGTTTTCAGAAGTAGTGCTTCGCAATTTTCTTTGTCACATGATTCACAACAGTTGTACTCCTCCTTGATTTCCATTTCTGGTTTGCTCTGGTTTCCTTGGATACTAATACATTATAACAATTCTGGGTCACCAATGGGGAAACCTTCACTGGGACTCTTCCACAAAATTCTTCTGCCTGCCTTCCTCCAGCTTCACTTCCTCAATTGTAGCTTCCCTAATCTTTCTTTTCTGCCTGCAATTCCTAGCAATATGTCCTAACTGCCCATAGTTAAAACATTTAAGTGGGGCTCATCTCCCTGCTTGGTCAACCTCCATAGCATCTGGTGCTGCTGACTCTGCAACTATAGGTGTCACTGCCATGGCCAGTGGCTGTGCCCTTGGAGTTTGCACCTGAGGTGCCTTTCCTTTCTTGCACTTTCCTCCTGACAGCTTTCCAAATTTACTACTTCCATACATCAACTTTGATTCCACCTGTTCCTGCCAATATTGTTGTCAATCAAGGTGCATCACCCAATTATACCACTCATCCAACTTCTCTGGCATCGAATGTAGTCAGTAGATAGACTTGAATAGAGAGGGATTTAATCCTGCTTTCAAAAATTCTACCAACACAGCTTCTCTCATATCTGTTTGCAAAGCTTCCACTTTGAATTGCAAAATAAATTCATCTGACATTAGGGAACCTTGGTGCATGGTTTTTAATTTAGCATTGGCTGTCACCTTTGGATTAGGGTCTCCAAACTGTGCCTCCAATCTCTCTAGAAATTCCTTGAAGGTTGCAAATGGTTTCTTTCCCATGGCAATTTGATTAATAGCCTTGTTTCTCCAGAACTGTGCTTTCCCCCCCTGGATATATGAGAGAGCAAACATTGTCCTAGACTCAGATGTATGAAACTCTGGCTTCCTCTGTTAAAACTATAGGTCTTGACTCAGTCTTTGGGTCATGTGTTGCAGTTGGAGGCTTTCCAACTGTATTGGTATCACACTAGGAGACTTTCCTAGTGTATTGGACTTCCTGCCTTCACTGGGTACTTCCTCAAGTAGTCACAGCTATCCATACTCAGAGGCTTTCTGAGTAGACCATTCATTCATGTATCACAGTTGGAGGCTTTCCAACTGTCGAGTTCAAGTTTATCACAGCTAGGGATTTCCTAGGCTGTCGAGTGTTTGGATTGAGTCTAAGACCATTGATTGAATTAGGTCAAGCTGAGGAATACACAGAGTGTAGCTACAGCTTATATATGGTTCTAGGACTATCTATCATCCAATCAGAAGGTGAGATGCTTATCAGGTAAATATAGACAAGAACAATAGAACAATAAGCCTCATGCCTAGCATGAGGTGTCCGATGTCATGGAGTGCTGTGGTGCAGCATATCGAAAAACAATAGCAAATAAGCCTCATGCCAAGCAAGGTATTCGATGTCATGGATCTGATGTCAAGGGTCCGATGTCAAGAAATGCTGCAGTGCAGTATGTCCAATGGTGGGAGTTGGGTATCAAAGTGTCTCCTGTTGCAATGAGTCAAGTTGAATGTGAAGGAAAAATAAAGTACCTGGCCTTGCTGGCATACATCTGGTCATCTTGGGTTACAATAACAAAATTGTAACATCCTCCCATGGATGTACAATACTATAGAGCTGATAAAAGATTTTGTATTCTCCATGGTACCATCAAAGATTTGTGGGGGTGTATACTTAGGTAAGTGCACTTTTCCATTTTCAGATTTCTCCACCGTCTGCACATCATCCTTTGACACCCACTCCACCATCTCCTCCACCTCATCATCTCTATCTCTGGCTGTACTTCTGCTTGTCTGGGCTGTGATTTGGTAACTTGGGTACCAAACTCGGCAAAGCACTTCAGATCAATAACCCTTCCAACAGTGCCTGATCTTGGGGATAACACTGAATTTGGCCTGTAACTAAAATAGTCATCCATAGGGTGTAGCATGGGTCACACCACAAGTAAATTTTCACAGACCACACCCATTCTAACACCACACCTGCAGTGACAGGTTTTTACCATGGTCTGTTGTGAAACACTGCAGGTGTGACACCACAAATATACACTGTGGTTTTTGACTCTTTTTGCCTTCTAGTTGATGTTCCACATTGTTTAACATAGTGTATTGTATTGTATAACCCTCAACTAACTTAACTACACCCTGTATACATACCTAAGCAACAGACAATGAGGCTTTTTTATTGAAGAATGGCTTACATTTGCATGAGGGTTGACACAAATATTAAAAAATTTCATTCAACTAATTAAGTAACAGGGACAAAACTAATTAATGAAAAAAACCTCCCCCTCACTGTCGTTGTTGCATCATTGTTGTCCACATGGCCTGGTCATCCTACACTGCTAGCACCCATGATCCACCCCATGAGTAGTTGCTCACAGGGTTGGGTACAGGTGTTGTCATCAGTTGAATGAAAAAAGAGGGAAGAGAAATAAATTTACCTGGGCCCATTTCATGTGATTTGGATCCCTGTCTCATTGCTGTGTCCATCATCCCCTTGTCCCTGTCATTTCCATCGTCCCTGTCACAGTCATGTTGTTGTTTCATCATCCCATCACACCACCCAACAATGTTTGGGCCTGTTTCATATGCTGGTTGGTGTCAGTGAGATAAGACCTGTAGATATAAGGTAGAAGTTAGTTGAATGACAAAAAATAAAGAAAAGAAAAGAACATAAGAAAAACTCACCTGGGGCCCAAACAATGATACATGTTGTTTGGGCCTGTGCCTCCCTCATATAATTGCTCCCCCATTCCCCCATTCCCCCCACCTCCTGTCATCCTCTGCATGTCCATGTTGTTGTTGCTGTCATTGACCATCTCTTGTCCCCTGGTGTCCCCATCTGTTAGCACCCCCTCCACCCCATGAACAGTTGCTCACAGTGGCAGTGGTGGGTGCTGGTTCATGGTGATATCCTGGTGGCTGGCCCCTCCCTTTGTTGCTGTGATGGTGGTGGTGGTCAGGGCCATTGTCATCATGCCTGCTCCATCTTGTCCCCATCCCTGTTGCTCCCCATTTCCAACCTGTGAGCAGTTGCTTGTGGTGGGAGTGGGGGTGCTGTGTTGTTGTTGTTGTTGTGGTGATGGTCATCATCATTGTCGGCATGCTTGCTCCCTCTTCTTGTTGTCCCTATCATCATCACTCCCCGTTTCCACCCTGTGAGCAGTTGCTCGTGGTGGCAGTTGGGGGTGCTGTGGTGGTGATGGTGATGGTGGCCATGTTGGTGGTGGTGGCCATTGTTGTCATTGTAGTTGTGTCATTGTAACTTAAAACCTGTAAACAATGCAAATAAAGTTAGTTGAATAAATAAAAACAAGATATGAACACAGAAAAACTTAACTGGGGCCCAAACAACAATCAAAGTCATTTGGGCCCATTTCATATGCTTTGTGTCACTAGAGTAGGACCTAACACAACAGGCAGGGCAAAGTTTTTCCTCAGAGAAAATACAGAGAAACAGTGGAGAAAATTACACTTTTCCATGTGGCAAACAAGTAGGGAAAAACAGGTGAAAATAAGTAATATTCACTTGATATTCTCTGCAATCTGCCCAAGGGAAAATATATCATCTTTATGGAGGGAAATAAAAGGTAATTTGAAGTGAAAAGAACTTATTTTCTCATGATTTCCCCATGATGTTTGCCAAGGAAAAAATTGGTATACTCCCTGTGAGAGCAAATCAGAAATCTGGGGTGAATATAAGTTATGTTTTCCTAATATTGGCCTGGTAAATTGTGCATGAAAAAGTGTTATTTTCTCCTCATGTTTGCCAGATTTTCTCCTGTAGAAAAAGAAACCCCTGTCTGCTTATGTCAGCAGCGGTGCTGGGCTGTTGCTAGTGCCGACGCTGGGCTGTTGCTAGTGCTGACGCTGTGCCCACCAGCAACAGCCCAGCGACTCGTCAGCATAGCACCAGCGCACAGAGCAGCACCTGTTCAGCATTCAGCACAACACCTCTCAGTGCACCTTTTTTAATCCATATTGAAGTTTTTTCTGCCAAGTTATCTCTCTTCCATGAAAACTGTCAGCATTCTTCATGTTACATATACTAAGTCAATCTGTAGTGGACATCATATACCTAATGTGACGATGGCACAGTCAAGCAGCTGCACAATCCTCTCTGGGTCTTTCCTCTGCATTCTTATCTCCTCCACTGTCACTCACCTTTACTCCAACACCAGCCTTCCCCCAACCCCCTGCCCGATTCGACATTCCCCCTGCCAATGAGTTACTTGCCACCCCAGATCCACAAGAGAGCACATATGAACATGAGCAACATCCAACAGAAGACCACAGCCACAAAGAGCCATTAACCCCTCACACTCAACGCCGCTCCTTCCTTCTCTCTGTAATCAACTTGACAACCCGTCCCCATCTCAAATTCCCGACCCCTCATCCGCAGAACAACCTCAACCCAGGCACTCCAAGCATCACTGATTCTACACCAGGATCTTGTCCCAGATCTAGAGCTAGAACGAATCTACAAACAGCCTTTGCAGGGGTTGCATCACAACAGGAGCAGGCCGCAGTCCATGTGCATCACATCCCTTGGCACAAACCATCCTCCCGTCGCCAGGGTCATCTGATTGGGAATCTGCCTCGCCTACATCAGGAAGACAGGAATCAGTCCACCAATGGGCCCCAGCACCAGTAAACCTGTCTCCATACGATGGGACAGGTGTCGGCAATCGTGCATCCTTTATCTCTACTGCATCCTCCCATGATTTAATGATGCATCATCACGTTAATATGACATTTGATCCTGCAATGGGTTTTGGTGCAGGTGCACCCAGACTGTTGGATGATTTAGTGTGAAGGATTATCAGAATGGGCTGGATCGGAGGTTGCAGGAGGAGAATGAGGTGCTCATGGATAGATTGAGGAGGCTTGAAGAGGAGAAAAAGGTGGGGCCAATGGTTGTTGCTTCGGCTTCTGCTGGTGGCAGAGGGATAAGGGCAAGTGCTGGTGCAGCTTTGGGGGATGTGGAGGAAGATGTTGGAGGGCAAGTGGGGCAAGCACTGCTATAGTGCACACTGAAACCCTCAATGATGAACTCACAGCAAAATCCAGACGATGGCTGCAGCTGAAGAACAAACGTGAGATAGAATGGTTTGTGAACAGGATGTAAGTGTCTTGTAAATTGTAATCAGTCAGCTCTGATACTTCATTGTTTAGAGCGTGGATGAAGGAAAAGGCAGAATTGGAAGATATGGTGGATGCACTTAAGGAGGAGGTGGCTAAATGCATAGGAGGGAAAGATGAGACTGAGAAGGCACTGAATGAGGAGATGGAAGAGAGGGCAAAGAATAAGGAGCAATGGAAAGACTGGATGGTTGAGGAAGCGATCATCAAAGAGTTGGAAGAGAAAGCAGAGGTGGCGGAGAGGAGGACCAAGGATGTAGAGGAAGATGGTGCTCATGCCAGACAGCTAGAGAAGAGGCTGGCTGAGGTGGAAGGGGAACTCGAGCCATGGAGAGCTGAAAAGGAGGAATGGGTGCTTGGCAGCAAGTTTTGGGAGGCCAACAAGCATGTCACAAAGATCATGGGCGACCTCCAAAATGCCAATTCACAGCTCAAAGAGCTCGAGGAAACAAATGCGGATGAGCTAGCAACTAAAAAGGAAGGAATAAAGCAGATGGAGAAGGCGGTACAACAGGCTGATGAAGAACTGCACGCTGCCAAAGCTTATGTTGCTGAGGCAGAAGGGCTGAACAATACTACCACCCCCTTAATATCTCCATTGATTGTGGAAACCATCTGCAATGAGGAAACAAATGTAATTACAGTCGGATGACCATTGGTGTGGCATAAACACCTCTGCCCTAAACTGATGCCCATCATACTTCAGCGACACAACAAAAAAAATGCAAGCAAGAACACCTGCTATGCCAATCGGTGTGCAATCCAGGGACACATATATTCCTCGTAATAGAGAGCATAAACAGATCTCCGGCACGCATAGTGACACATATGATGCAGACGGGTCTACATTCACTTTGGAGGGGGCAGCTAATCATACAGCATCCTTAGCACAAATTTGAAATCATCTGTGAATATGTAGCACTTACTATGACTTATCGCCTATTGACTCAAAGTTGACACTGCCCAACTGTCCACTGAGAGTTCCCATAATTTGAACTGCATTTTGCAACCTTATGGTCCCATTCAAATCAATGACATCACTCTTTTGTCGCATCTAAAATGGATGACATCACTGATTTGTCGTGTCTAATCAATGACATCACTGATTTGAGGAAAGATCAAGGAGGACCTGAAATAATGAAATGACAGAAATCCAGGGTCTGCGACTTGGCGAGAGTAGCAGGATGGAACACTTCTAAGGTGCAATTCTTTTTCTGACCTTGGTATGAACATCCTGTCAATGACATGACTCAATCAATAAAAATCATTGGCCTAAAAAATGGAACAACAAGTGAGGATTGATAATAAGTGAAAATTATCGAGGGATTGAACACTTTCCCCTGGAGAGGAACAGCAAACGAGGCTGTCTCCATGTCTACCTGAGAGAACGTGAGGAGAAGTGAAGACATCCCTCAATCACCACATAAGACCAAAAGCATAAAGCGGTGGTCAGGATCTTGAAAAACTTCACAGTAGTAGTTGGAATATCTGGCAGGTGGAGGTATTGCAGCCCTAGTGAAGGTGCAAAAATAAAAAAAAGTACAATGAGATTAAAGTGATGGAAGAGCAATGGCAAAAATGTTCCTATGATTGTGATTTCCATAATGTCTCCCTTGAAAACTAGATGGATCAACAAAGCAGAGAAACAATGACATTGGCCATATCCTGAAAGAACGATGACCACAAGTGGGTGGGCAGGCAAAGAAGCGCGAGTGGTGAATATATCTTGATCCAAATAGTCCACGCAACAAAACATCCAGGCTGCGAAGTTAGATGGGTGACAAGCATATATACCCAAACAGAGGCTTGGCTCATTCATCTGACATGGGAAGAGAAGTTGAGCCTTGCAAAGGCTTGCGCAAGACCAGTGAAAGGGAGTTTGGCAGCATCCTGAGATGCGCAAGTGAAATCGAGCCTCATTTGTTCAGCATGAAACACTGTGTGAGGCATATAGAGGGCATCACTAGACGACTGTGTGTTCAGAAGACAAGGCTTGTTCATCTGACATGGGAAGAGACATTGAACCTTGCAAAGGCTTGCACAAGACTAGCGAAAGGGGATTTGGCAGCATCCTGAGACGTGCGAGTGAAATCAAGCCTCGTTCACTTAGCACAAAACACCATATGGATGGCATCACTAGACAACCATGTGTTCAGAAGGAAAGACTCGCTCATCCGACATGAGAAGGGGAGCTGAGATTTTCGAGAGCTTACGCAAGACTAGCAAAAGGGAATTTGGCAACATCCTGAGATGCGCAATTGAAATAAAGCCTTGTTCACTTAGCATGAAACACCCTGCAAGGTATAAGCCTTGCAAGAGCTTGCAGAGGATTAGTGAGAGGGAGTATGGCAGCATCCTGAGATGCGCAATTGAAATCGAGCCTCATTCATTTAGCATGAGACACCCTGCAAGGCATACAGAGGGCATTACTAGACAACTGTGAGTTCATTAGCTGTCGATACCAGTGGGAATGAACTTGGACTTACGATGTTCATCGAGAAGTATACATGTGAACATTTGAAGCCAAGTTTCATCCTAAATAACATGGGGAGAGATCTCTCCTGCGGTTCTCAGGGTGAAAACCTGATTCTCAACATTGAAGCTGAAGGGAGTTGTGAAGAATGACAGTGACAGCTTCAAGTTCAAGTCATTGTGCCAGTCACAATATTACATAACAGGCTTAACAACGATGAACAAGTAAACATTGAACGTTCAACTTCAACTCCAACTTCTTCAAGTCGTCCAAGTCATTATTGTATTACCCCAAAGTCAAGCTTAACTTCATTGAGTAAAACCATAGGAGAGAACTCTCCGCAGGTCTTTCTGGATGAAGGTTATCTTCTGGATATGTTATCTTCTCTGCCATCCTGGATTGCATGAAGGTATGCGTACCACGCCTATCGATTGATATCATATCTCACCAAACTAGCAAGCAAAAGCCTTCTTCTTACAGGCTTCGTCGCAATATTGTGTTTCTCTCTGATTTCTTGTTTAGGATTGGTAATCTTCCCACCTAGATTTGGAACACCACCTGCATGTCTTTCGATGCTGCCAATCTCTATGCTCCTCCTTCGTTCTCTATGCATTGTTTTGAAACAGGTAGCTCATGTTGTCATGGAGCTACTTCCTGTGCCTACCAATGTGCATCCTTCTGATGCTGCCACCACATGCTATCCTGTGTCACAGAATAATTTTATTTATGCCCACTTGTCAAACGATGTCCAACCTTGGTGTTTACCAGCTGAAGCTTTTGTGCATGTCTTTTTATGCTACCAACATGGCATAGTGCATATGGCATAGCATTTGATGAAGGACATAAAAAAACATAACTATGCTACATGGGAACTGTTAAGCGATCAATGTGGAGAGAGATTGGCATTGTGTGTTATCAATATGGAGTAGTTGGCATCCAAATCCCACCAAGGTTTCCTCAATCTATGTATACCTCTGCTGGGAATTGAGGTTCTGTCTTGTGTTCTTCAGCTGTCTCTAGGTCAGGTGCAATTTCTTTCAGGAACCTGGAGGCACATTGCATTGTAAGCCCTCTGGAGAACTCTGACTATGTTTGTACTCACCATGAGACTGCCTGTAGTGCAGCCATTCTTTCATGCCCCATGCTCAAATTAACATAGCTGTGATTCACCCCCAGCTTGCAAACCACCATATCTCCAGACCAGACAATGTCCCAATTAATTCCTCTGAGACCCTTTGTTCCTTAAGAATAGTCTGTGGAAGCAATATGCCAGTAAGAAGGAGAAAGAGTCCCCAAAGTACTCTAGTGTGATGATGGTTTTCCTGATAGGGATGTGGGGGTGGCCTTTGAGGATGGTAGTGACAATGGGGATCCTGTTGTAGCCATCCTGCACGACGGCCATGGTTACTAACTTCGAGCGATGTTTGTTGGACGGAAAGGACAATGTCTGAATGTATCCGCCTTCTCTATCTACTTGCTAGACACGTTGTGATGAAAAAGAGTGGCGATGGAGCTGAATACCCAAGGCAACTCACTGGTGATGTGCAGGAAGCAGGATCGACAAGGTTGTCAGTTATTTCTTCGATGGAGGCAACAGAGCTCATAGCTATACAACAGGTAATGGATCTCAAATGCAAGTGGGAAATGTTGCTTTGTGATGGTTTGAGTTTGGAGGCAGGTATGAAAGGATGGTTTAAATACTGACAGTCTTTGTTTGGATTGGCACACAGTCAAGGACTTCAAGTTCAAAATCTGGTCAATAAAGACAAAGGGTGAAAGATTGCTCATCCACTTTTGGAGAATCCAAGCTGTTTTTTGTGACTTCATAGTCGTGATTGTATCGATGACCCTTGGTAAAATGGCATCTATGCATGAATTGTGATCATGACTGTGAGCAAGATCTAGACCCCTCAAATATCACGTTCCTAATGAAATGGTAAACATTGATTTTTTTTGATTAAGTTAACGACGACGGTCCTGGCATAACAAGATACTGCATCTTGAGGTCTTGGGTCTTCTCCAGCCAGACATTTTTAGCACCTCTTCCATGCATCTGTGGATGCCCACAAACCTGACTTGCATCCTGTGATCTAGTAGACATTTACTGTTCTTTTCACTAGCTACTCATTTTCCTGAGGCCATTGTCTCTGAACTTCACTGCACGTCTTCATCAGCCCCTCTCATGGGTATACTCTTACTAGTTGCTCTCCAAATTCCACTAGGTGGAGCTATGACCTCTGGCATCACCTGCATGTCTTTCTGATGCTGCTACTTACTACCTGCTATCCTGTATGTGGACACAATTCACTTGCAGATTTACACCACATGGCTAAATGTTGTGTTCCACTTTCACACTGTACAGATTACTGCCTTACCATGCTAGAACCAAAGAGACTTCTGTGTATTGGTCTTGAAATGTCTCCCTTCATTCCGGTAACTCTTTGTGTTACACAAACCATGACGCTAGAGAGAAGTTTGCCACCACCATTTGTCCAGAGATCCATCATGCCAAACAATACCGCCATTCACACCCATCTCTGCCCTCTGTTCTTCACGGACGAACATGGAAAACATATGAAGTTCACGGTAGTGCACAGCTACGACCCAAGATGGCCCCAGAACAACAGCCTCGACAGTGTGTGAGCTGGCACTACAGTCGTCTCTGTCTTAATCCATACTAGTTGGTGGACACCTAAAAGTATGGGTTATTACAGAGTATGGGTTTTGGCAGAGGTCATCCCAGGCCCATTTTTTGCTCATTCAAGTGCTGTATTATGTATTAGATGACTATATACTGACTAAATATGATAATCATGAACAATTTGAGGCAAAATAAAGTGGGTTTTGTGTCTCATGATTCCTGTAGGTGCACTTGATGGCCAAAGCCCACGAGAATGGCCTTGAGTTTACGTGCACGGGGATCATTGAATTCCACTACATACCATTGCAGGACAAATGATGCTGCTAGAGCATCTCAATGGCTTGGAATTTTAATGATCTCCTCACTGGTATCGTCCCCCCCATTGATTTCCATCATTTCCTCTCCCTGTTGGCATTCAGGAACTGATTTGAAGATTTCTTCATCAGATACATGATTACATCCATTGCAACAATCTCATGCTCAGGCTTGGGGTTGAGTAACTCATCAATATCCATCCAATTGGCCCTTGGTAAGACCCCTCTCTTCTCCAGTTCTGCTAACAAGTCAACAATGTCGTTCTCAGTACAGGTGGTGGGATCTGGAGGGGCCAGTGAACAGAGGGAAGTGATGGGATTCCAGGAATGTTGAAAAATGGTTCAATCATATTTTTTTGGCACCCATGCCCACTATCCCTTCCTACTCAGCTAAATGTACATTATTTAATCAAAATTTTACATAGATAGACATATATAGTGTGCTAATTTACAACAGAGCACCCATATATGGAACTTTTGTGATTGATTCCATGTCCACCTATGGGTTATGGTCCACCAAATAGTATGGATTATGGGATATGGGAGAGTTTGGTCCTTTTGGCAGGGAACCAACTCGGTGGACATGAGAAAGTATGGGTTATGAGAGGTTATGGGTTATCACAGGTATGGGTTAAGACAGAGATGACTGTAATTGGCACAGAGAACTACTAGTCATCAAAAGGGGGTTGGGAAGTCAGCATGTGTCATTACTCGATGCACATGAGATTCGGCTGGCGAAAGAAAGATTAGCAAGGTATGCCTTGCAACCATCAATCTGACAGTGTATTTCACTGGCAATTGCTCTCTTCCAGGTATCTCAACCTATCATTGAAAGCTATCCAAAGGGTGCTGAGCTTCAGGGAAATTGAGTATCCTTCTGAGATCATTTATGACAAAGGTGTTGAGTAGCCAGCAATTGATCATGGAAGCTGCTGTAAGATTTTCTATACCACTTTGATCAGACCTTTCAGCACTTTGCCCCATAATATCGAAAGAGTTTGTTGAATGCATGGTGTATCTGAGTCGCCCTATATTTGAATATGGCCAAATTCAGCTCATGAATCCTTTCACCATGGAACAAGGAGGTCATGCCTCGCTCGAAAATGTATGGTAAGGGTCTTCCAATGTGGTCCTCAAAATTATCTATTAAGGAGAACCTTCGAAGCATTGATATTCTCTACAACATTGTCCCCTATAACAAGGGTTTTGTTCTCATCAGTGGACCTGGTGGGCAGACAAAAGACTTGGACATCAATTCCTTGGCAATCCAACTCATGCACTGGGAAATGAAGCACGTGGATACATTTCTGGCCATAAGAGATATAAGTATGCAACCAGTTCCTTATACTGCAATTGGGCTACCATATATCCAGAAAAATTGGGAGGCATTCTGCAAAGATGTCGACGTGAGCAAAAGGAGTGATGCCATGTGGTCTCATCAGAACTGCACAGTAACTGTGTTGCACTCTCAGATGATGCCCAAAACAAGAAAAGGAAGAACCATAGGCATGATGCCCGCCATCATGGTCCTGGGTGTCAGAGAATTGAATTTAGTCAAAGAACTCAGATGTAGAGGGCACATGTGGAAAGTGAGTTCTAATAAATCTACAGTGGGCCCTCACTCAAATCAAAGTACAGGTCCCCTGGGAATTGTACCACGCTTTGTCCATAATTTGACGTGATGATCGAGTGATGCACATCAGCGAGGAAGCTGGATGAAGGGTGAGGATTATGCTTCCTTAGCCACAATGATTATGTACCTGGTTACCGCAAACTGCTCAGCTTGGGTATCCTGCCTTGAGATTCATGTGTTCTTCCACCATGCCCATTTTACAAACTATCATGTCTCTGAATCATATAACTTGGGAATCTAGGGATTGCAAAGCGCAATTCCTTATAAAAACAGGATGATACCGATAAGAAAGCATGAAGGCATAATTCTTGCCATCATGGTTGAGCATGACAATGGTGTTGCAGCTAGGGATTGTTGGGTGGCCTTGCAGTACACTGGAAGCAAATGGGATTCTATCCACGCCTTCAGCTGGCACTAGGGCACTGATACTGGTAAATCTGGGGCTCAGCCTGTCAGAGGCGGGGAGGTATAAAATTTGGATGGATCCCAAATGTCCCAGCTAGGACAAAAGGGAAGACTGATTATGATTTGTTGCCAGGTCAAAACACCAAGAGACTTACAAGGGGAAAAGAAGGCAAAGTGTGTGCCATTACTTTGAGAGAGCTGGGATTTGGGTACAGTTGACAGTTGATGACCGTCGAGAGATATAGCAACAGCACAGTGGGAGAGGCAATTTAAATACTCATTGTTCTTTGTTGACTCATATTAGGGTTGTTCATGGTTGGCATTTTTGGTTCATTTTTCACTCATTTTTCAATCATTTTCTATTTCATTTTTATTCCATTTTTCTCAAGAATGGAACTGAGAATGAATGTAAAATGAATGTAAAATGGAACCCTACCCTTGCTTTTGTAAAAAAGGAAATGAAAAATGATCATTTTTCATCTTTTAGCACTGTGCCTGGCAAGAAAAATGCACTTTTGCTCCCTTTTTCTAAAATTTCCTTCCCAGGGTGTTCATGGTAACCACTTTTCATGTCATTTTCCATTCCATTTTTTGTTCCCTTTTGTTTGTTCCTCTGCCAAATACACGAAAATGAGCCAAAAATGGCCCAAGAATGGCTACTGTGAACAACCCTATTCTTTGTCCTTTGTTCAATGGCAAGACAAGACAAAAGGCCATGTCAGGTCAGGTATTCATTGATATTCATTGCTCTATCCTAGACAGCTTGGTTGGCTAAACAACTAAATAATATATACAATATAATGTTCCAGTAGTGTAGTAAACAACTCAGCAATGAGAATCCTAGAGTGTTTTTCATTTTTGTTTATTTGAATAATGCAATGGGGGACGATACAAATGTTGGGGATTTTCACTGAGATAACATAACTAACCGCCCTCACATGCAGTGAGGGACTACAAAATAATGAACGATAGAAAACAAAAAAACTTCCCTTGCAAAAAATGTGAGTTATTTGCCCTGCTCATTTCCCCTCGTTGTCTGTTGTTCATTCTGCTTTGTTCATTGTTGTTGTTGTCCCTGTCCTCCACATCGTTGCCTGGTCCCTGTCCTAGTTTTGGTAGTTGTCAGCCTCATCATTTTCGTGGCACTTGTCGCCCTGTGTCATAACCATCCCTGTCGTTGTGGGGTCTGTTGAGCTGCTCATTCTGGCCTTGCCACCCTGGTCATCCCTGGTCATCCCCTGGTCAGTGCTCAGTTTCCTTTTCCTTGTGTTGTTGTCATTGTCATCCATAGCAACTGTAGTCCACCCTGCAAGCAGTAGCTCGTAGCAGTGGGGATGGGTGCTGGGTCTGTGTTATTGTCGTGCTCCTCCCTGCATTTCCTGGTCCTCATTCTTCCTATCGCTCCCATCATCGTTGTCCATGTCATTGAAAGATCATGAGATGAAATAAGAACACATCCTATATGAGAAAGACTCCAAGTGAACATCTTGTTAATTTGTTCACTTATGAGAAGGTACGCACATTAGCCAATCCACAATAAAATCGGCTGACTGAGAACATATAAAATTCAATGCTGCAGCGAGGGATGTAAGGCAACATAAAATTTATGCTTACTGAGAACAGGGAGGCCTTGTATCAGCCTGTCCACAAAGTGGTAGTGGTGCTTGTAAGGTGCAGTACGTCTGCTCAACTGGACAGTCTGGACTCTGGACCACACCAATCTGGAAGATTGTCAGCAGTGAACTCAATTTATGATAAAAGGCCTTGCCAAGTTTGGTGAGATGACATTGTATGGCAGTGTCCTGGGTTTCGATCTGAAATTTGATTGATTAGCGAACAAAAGCACAGAAATGTAATGGAGCACTTAAGTTTGCTATCTATCTTTGAAAGAAAGGTTCGATGTGAACTACTAGGAGGGTTTACAACAAATCTATACTATTCAAATGCAATACAACTTGTTTAGCGGCTATGAAAATGGAAGTCAGATTCCAAATCAGCAAGTTGTAGAAGTAAAGGCAGACTCACCTCAGAGGATAGGTGCATATTCTGTCGAACCAAGGTATCTTGTCGCCCAATACCATCCGCCATTGGGATATGCCTCTGGCCATAACCCCAGATATATGTGCAGCATAAAACAAGAGCACCCACCACAGAAAGCGCGAACTGTCCAGTGACAGCAATGCATGGCCCGATAAGATCCGTGCGGTAAGTGATGAAGGTTGCGACTTGTGAAAGAATCAACAGTTGACAAAGGAGCAGAAGAATTGAAGTAGCATACCATATGACCCAAACATAGCGTCTCAGATCACCAATATGGGCAGTAATCAAGATGAGATGTTGATGAATTGCCCAAAGAATGTGTGAGTGTGCCAAAAAGGCCATGGCAATGGATTCAAATGCAAATGCGTGGAGGACAGCAACACAGATTGGCATGGTTCTGGAAGAAAAATTATAATCAGGGTATCTAGGTACTGATAGTACAAACAATACATACCTTGATAGTGAGTGAAAGTCTTCCTATGCCTTGATGTGGTAGAAGTAAGAAAACAAGATGACTATGTGCCTTTAACATATCATAGTGCACTTTCACACAATTAGAGCACGTTCGAGCACTGCTTATGTTGTCGTCAAAGTCCCACATTTATGGAATGGAGAGGTGTCAAATGTGAGAGAACATGTCACTGTCATTGAATCTTCGGTTGAAGGAGTGTCGGTTGAAGGAGTGTGTAGTGTTAGAAAGAACTGGGTTCTCATGCTCTATGAGGCTGCAAACCCAGCTGCGAAAAGGTTGTTGATGCATGGTATCACATGGAGAACTGAGAGCCACCTACGAGTCAAGATACGAGAATCCGTTCCACAAAATGCTCCACAGATGCTGCCTGACAAGGATGGATTCGTTTTACAGCAGGGTTCTGACGATTGGCTGAGGATGCAAGCAGAAGCCATCCTTTCTCCAGGTTGAAATCACAGTGCAGCATCTCATAGTTAAAATGGACAAATCAATAGATTATAGCTCTGCTTACCGATGAAAGCTGTTGGGAAATGTCAAAGAATTGTTTGCAGCATTGATTGCCCACTGAATCTGCTGCAGACATCCTCCAGATTGCTATGAGCCACCACGAAAGGCAAAGTGAAAGCCAAGCTGGCGACAGGTACCCTGGCACTGGAGGAACCCGAGCAGATAGAAGAGCTGTTGTGCCGGAACGATCAGGTTACTACACTGGTGGAGGCACTGCCGCCAGTCTGCCCTGAACTCATGCCCGGCATAATTAAACGAAGTAACAATTACCCAAGTTGGTGAAATGAAACAAACGCAAGGCAAGAACACAACATCAAGGGCACGTATAGTCCTCGTAATAGAGAACATGAACATATGTTGTGGAGGGTGTGCTGCATAATTGTGGACAACAGGTAGTATAGGGATGGGTTCTATAGGAGAGCATTACTAGATGACCATGTGTTCAGAAGACAAGGCTCATTCACCTGACATGGGAAGAGAAGTTGAGCCTTGTAACAGTACTTTACAGTCCCCCACCTATCCTAGTGGACTCTGACTGGACTGACCGGAGTCCACTGGAGTCCGAGTGGAGTCCAATTGAACTGCACTAAGTCATGTAGAGTTCAATCCCCCATTGGAGTCCAACTGGAGTCCAAGTGGAGTCTGACTGGAGTCCAAGTGGAGTCCAACTGGAGTCCAACTGGAGTCCAAGTGGAGTCCAAGTGGAGTCCAACTGGAGTCCAAGTGGAGTCCAACTGGAGTCCAACTGGAGTCCAAGTGGAGTCCAACTGGAGTCCAAGTGGAGTCCAACTGGAGTCCAAGTGGAGTCCAAGTGGAGTCCAAGTGGAGTCCAAGTGGAGTCCAAGTGGAGTCCAACTGGAGTCCAAGTGGAGTCCAAGTGGAGTCCAAGTGGAGTCCAAGTGGAGTCCAACTGGAGTCCAAGTGGAGTCCAACTGGAGTCCAACTGGAGTCCAACTGGAGTCTGAGTGGAGTCCAACTGGAGTCCAAGTGGAGTCTGACTGGAGTCCGAGTGGAGTCCAACTGGAGACTGCAGGAATTGAACTCAAGACCTCACCATAAGGAATCACATGACAAACCAAACAAGTGTGCTCAACCACTTGAGCCACAGGAGATTTATTGGGGATCAATATAAGGTTTATTTATGACTCAACTTTTCATATTCTTCAAGGAGGCATTTTTCAAACAATTAAGACCAAAATTTTTTAATTAACCACATCCCTTGTGTAGGACACAAGGGAGTGGGTATAATATAATAATAAACAAAAAAAAACCCTCTCACATCTTGCAAGAGGGGGGGGATTACTACTATGTACATAAAAAACTAAACCCCTCGCATTCAGCACAAGGGGGGAATTCATAAGTACTACAATATATATACCCCTCGCATTCGGTGCAAGGGGGGGGGGGGGCAGAGATAAATTAAAAATAATAAAGACCCCTCCCCACGCAAAATGTGGGGGAGGGGGGGTTGGGGGATGCGGTCTGGGGTGGGTGTCATCGCCCACCCCTCCTCGCACGCATCTGTCACCGTAGCAAGCCGCACCCATCATCCACCCTATGAGCAGAGGCTCATAGGCATGGGGATGGCGTTGGTGTTGCCCTGTTGTCATTCGCCGTTGTCACCTCCATTCCACCTGTGATCCACCCCCCGAGAAGTTGCTCAAGGGGCTGGAGGCAGGTGGTGTGTTGTTGGCCCTGTTGCTTTGCATTCTGGGGGTCCTGGTGACACTCACAATCCACCCTACGAGCAGGGGCTTGCAGGCATGGGGTGGGTGTGTGGGGTTGTCTCACGTCCGGCCATCGGTCGTTACCAGTAGAGTAGAACCTAGAAAACAAAAGAAATGAGTTAGTTAGTTTATAAAAACAAAAAGCAAACGAAAAAAATTTACCTAGGGCCCAAACGACGTGATCTGCATCGTTTGGGTCTGTGTTCCATCCAGTCGGCTCATTTGTGGGTGGTGGCGTCATTACCAGTAGTTTATAACCTAGAAAACTAAAGAAAATGGTTAGTTAGTTTATAAAAAAAAAAGCAAACAAAAAAAAACTTACCTAGGGCCCATTCAGTCAGCTCGTTTGTGGGTGGTGGCATTGTTACCAGTAGTTTATAACCTAGAAAACTAAAGAAAATGGTTAGTTAGTTTATAAAAACAAAAAGCAAACAAAAAAAAACTTACCTAGGGCCCAAACGACGCGATCTGCATTGTTTGGGCCCGCGTTCCATTCAGTCGGCTCGTTTGTGGGTGGTGGCATCATTATAAGTAGTTTATAACCTAGAAAACTAAAGAAAATGGTTAGTTAGTTTATAAAAACAAAAAGCAAACGAAAAAAAACTTACCTAGGGCCCAAACGACGTGATCTGTGTCGTTTGGGCCCACGTTCCATCCATTCGGCTCATTTGCGGGTGGTGGTGATGGCAGATTGGGCATGGGAGCGGTGGCAGTGGGTGTCCATGCAGTGGTGGTGGTGGTAGAGAGAGGAGGGAGGGAGGCGGCATCGACGGTGGTGCTGGTGAGTGATGAGCTGGCACATTTGATGACGTGGCAATATGCTTTGTCATACACAGCTGCACCATGGTACCTAATGCAAGTAGATGATGCCTTACACAAGGTACTGTGGTGTAATGGTTATATTGTGCATCATGATTGATTACATAAGCAACCTATGGGATATGGGTTCGATTCCTTTTCTTACACACTTTTTCAGCGGAATCCGACTGGACTCCACTCAGACTCCAACCGGACTCCAACTGGACTCCACTGGACCAGTCCGAGTGGAATCCTGTGTTTGAGTGGATTCCACTCGGAGTCCAGTTGGACTGGACTGGGACTGGACTGGCAACTTTGCAGGCAGTTGGCTGGTGACCAGTCCCAGTGGACTCCAGTCGGACTCCAGTCGGAGTCCACTAGGAAAGGTGGGGGAGTGTAAAGACCTCCCTTGTAAAGGCCTGAGCAAGAATAGGGAAAGGGCATCCTGAGACGTGGGCTGAACCTATGCAAGACTAGCAAAAGGGAATTTGGCAGCATCCTGAGATGTGCAGGTGAAATCGAGCCTCGTTCACTTAGCATGAAACACCCTGAAAAGGTATATAGAGGCCATCACTGTATGAGCCTTGCAAGAGCATGCGAAAGAATAGTGAAAGGGAGTTTGGCAGATACTGAGATGCACACATGAAATTGAGCCTCATTCATTTAGCATGAGGCATCCTGCATGGCAAACAGAGGGCATCACTATACCCAAGCAGAGGCTTGGCTCATTCCCCTAACATGGGAAGAGAAATTGAGTCTAGCAAAGGACTAGCGAAAGGGAATTTGGCAGCATCCTGAGATGCGCAAGTGAAATCAAGGCTCGTTCATTTAGCATGAAACACCATATGGATGGCATCACTAGACAACTGTGTGTTCAGAAGGAAAGACTCACTCATCCGACATGAGAAGGGGAGCTGGAGCTTACGCAAGACAAGTGAAAGGGAGTTTGGCAGCATTCTAAGATGCACAAGTGAAATCAAGCCTTGTTCATTTAGCATGAAACACCCTGCAAGGTATATAGAGGGCATCACCATCGAGCCTCACAACAGCTTGCAAAAGACTAGCGAAAGGGAGTTTGGCAGCATCCTGAGACGCGCAAGTGAAATTGAGCCTCATTTGTTCAGCATGAAACACTGGGCATCACTAGACGACCGTGTGCTCAGAAGACAAGGCTCATTCATCTGAGCCTTGCGAAAGACTAGCAAAAGGGAGTTTGGCAGCATCCTGAGATGCACAAATGAAATTGAGTCGTTGGTTAGCATGAAACACCCTGCAAAATATCTAGATCTTGCTCACAGTCATGATCGCAATTCATGCATAGATGCCATTTTACCAAGGGTCATCAATACAATCACGACTATGAAGTCACAAAAAACAGCTTGGATTTCTCCAAAAGTGGATGAGCAATCTTTCACCCTTTGTCTTTATCGGCCAGATTTTGAACTTGAAGTCCTTGACCACGTGCCAATCCAAACAAAGACTGTCAGTATTTAAACCATCCTTTCACACCTGCCTCCAAACCCAAACCATCACAAAGCAACATTTCCCACTTGCATTTGAGATCCATTACCTGTTGTATAGCTATGAGCTCTGTCGCCTCCATTGAAGAAATAACCAATGACCTTGTCGAGAAAACCATCATCACACTAGAGTACTTTGGGGACTCTTTCTCCTTCTTACTGGCATATTGCTTCCACAGACTATTCTTAAGGAACAAAGGGTCTCAGAGGAATTAATTGGGACATTGTCTGGTCTGGAGATATGGTGGTTTGCAAGCTGGGGGTGAATCACAGCTATGTTAATTTGAGCATGGGGCATGAAAGAATGGCTGCACTACAGGCAGTCTCACGGTGAGTACAAACATAGTCAGAGTTCTCCAGAGGGCTTACAATGCAATGTGCCTCCAGGTTCCTGAAAGAAATTGCACCTGACCTAGAGACAGCTGAAGAACACAAGACAGAACCTCAATTCCCAGCAGAGGTATACATAGATTGAGGAAACCTTGGTGGGATTCGGACGCCAACTACTCCATATTGATAACACACAATGCCAATCTCTCTCCACATTGATCGCTTAACAGTTCCCATGTAGCATAGTTATGTTTTTTTATGTCCTTCATCAAATGCTATGCCATATGCACTATGCCATGTTGGTAGCATAAAAAGACATGTGCAAAAGCTTCGGCTGGTAAACACCAAGGTTGGACATCGTTTGACAAGTGGGCATAAATAAAATTATTCTGTGACACAGGATAGCATGTGGTGGCAGCATCAGAAGGATGCACATTGGTAGGCACAGGAAGTAGCTCCATGACAACATGAGCTACCTGTCTCAAAACAATGCATAGAGAACGAAGGAGGAGCATAGAGATTGGCAGCATCGAAAGACATGCAGGTGGTGTTCCAAATCTAGGTGGGAAGATTACCAATCCTAAACAAGAAATCAGAGAGAAACACAATATTGCGACGAAGCCTGTAAGAAGAAGGCTTTTGCTTGCTAGTTTGGTGAGATATGATATCAATCGATAGGCGTGGTATGCATACCTTCATGCAATCCAGGATGGCAGAGAAGATAACATATCCAGAAGATAACCTTTGTCCAGAAAGACCTGTGGAGAGTTCTCTCCTATGGTTTTACTCAACAAAGTTAAGCTTGACTTTGGGGTAATACAATAATGACTTGGACGACTTGAAGAAGTTGGAGTTGAAGTTGAACGTTCAATGTTTACTTGTTCATTGTTGTTAAGCCCGTTATGTAATATTGTGACTGGCACAATGACTTGAACTTGAAGCTGTCACTGTCGTTCTTCACAACTCCCTTCAGCTTCAATGTTGAGAATCAGGTTTTCACCCTGAGAACCGCAGGAGAGATCTCTCCCCAGGTTATTTAGGATGAAACTTGGCTTCAAATGTTCACATGTATACTTCTCGATGAACATCGTAAGTCCAAGTTCATTCCCACTGGTATCGACAGCTAATGAACCCACAGTTGTCTAGTAATGCCCTCTGTATGCCTTGCAGGGTGTCTCATGCTAAATGAATGAGGCTCAATTTCAATTGCGCATCTCAGGATGCTGCCATACTCCCTCTCACTAATCTTCTGCAAGCTCTTGCAAGGCTTATACCTTGCAGGGTGTTTCGTGCTAAGCGAACAGGGTCGTTTTCAATTGCATGTCTCAGGATGCTGCCATACTCCCTTTTGCTAATCTTCCACAAGCTCTTGCAAGGCTTATACCTTGCATGGTGTTTCGTGCTAAGTGAACGAGGCTTGAGTTCAATTGCGCATCTCAGGATGCTGCCATACTCCCTCTCACTAATCTTCCGCAAGCTCTTGCAAGGCTTATACCTTGCAGGGTGTTTCATGCTAAGTGAACGAGGCTTTATTTCAATTGTGCATCTCAGGATGTTGGCAAATTCCCTTTCACTAGTCTTGCATAAGCTCTCGAAAATCTCAGCTCCCCTTCTCATGTCGGATGAGCGAGTCTTTCCTTCTGAACACATGGTTGTCTAGTGATGCCATCCATATGGTGTTTTGTGCTAAGTGAACGAGGCTTGATTTCACTCGCGCATCTCAGGATGCTGCCAAATCCCCTTTCACTAGTCTTGTGCAAGCATTTGCAAGGTTCAATGTCTCTTCCCATGTCAGATGAACAAGCCTTGTCTTCTGAACACACAGTCGTCTAGTGATGCCCTCTATATGCCTCACACAGTGTTTCATGCTGAACAAATGAGGCTCAATTTCACTTGCGCATCTCAGGATGCTGCCAAACTCCCTTTCACTGGTCTTGCACAAGCCTTTGCAAGGCTCAACTTCTCTTCCCATGTCAGATGAATGAGCCAAGCCTCTGTTTGGGTATATATGCTTGTCACCCATCTAACTTCGCAGCCTGGATGTTTTGTTGCGTGGACTATTTGGATCAAGATATATTCACCACTCGCGCTTCTTTGCCTGCCCACCCACTTGTGGTCATCGTTCTTTCAGGATATGGCCAATGTCATTGTTTCTCTGCTTTGTTGATCCATCTAGTTTTCGAGGGAGACATTATGGAAATCACAATCATAGGAACATTTTTGCCATTGCTCTTCCATCACTTTAATCTCATTGTACTTTTTTTTTTTTCGCACCTTCACTAGGGCTGCAATACCTCCACCTGCCAGATATTCCAACTACTACTGCGAAGTTTTTCAAGATCCTGACCACCGCTTTATGCTTTTGGTCTTATGTGGTGATTGAGGGATGTCTTCACTTCTCCTCACGTTCTCTCAGGTAGACATGGAGACAGCCTCGTTTGCTGTTCCTCTCCAGGGGAAAGTGTTCAGTCCCTCGATAATTTTCACTTATTATCAATCCTCACTTGTTGTTCCATTTTGTTAGGCCAATGATTTTTATTGATTGAGTCATGTCATTGACAGGATGTTCATACCAAGGTCAGAAAAAGAATTGCACCTTAGAAGTGTTCCATCCTGCTACTCTCGCCAAGTCGCAGACCCTGGATTTCTGTCATTTCATTATTTCAGGTCCTCCTTGATCTTTCCTCAAATCAGTGACATCATCCATTTTAGATGTGACAAAAGAGTGATGTCGTTGATTTGAATGGGACCATAAGATTGCAAAATGCAGTTCAAATTATGGGAACTCTCAGTGGACAGTTGGGCAGTGTCAACTTTGAGTCAATAGGCAATAAGTCATAGTAAGTGCTACATATTCACAGATGATTTCAAATTTGTGCTAACAATGCTGTATGATTAGCTGCCCCCTCCAAAGTGAAGGTAGACCCATCTGCATCATATGTGTCACTATGCGTGCTGGAGATCTGTTTATGCTCTCTATTACGAGGAATATATGTGTCCCTGGATTGCACACCGATTGGCATAGCAGGTGTTCTTGCTTGCATTTTTTTTTTTTGTGTCGCTGAAGTATGACGGGCATCAGTTTAGGGCAGAGGTGTTTATGCCACACCAATGGTCATCCGACTGTAATTACATTTGTTTCCTCATTTCAGATGGTTTCCACAATCAATGGAGATATTAAGGGGGTGGTAGTATTGTTCAGCCCTTCTGCCTCAGCAACATAAGCTTTGGCAGCGTGCAGTTCTTCATCAGCCTGTTGTACCGCCTTCTCCATCTGCTTTATTCCTTCCTTTTTAGTTGCTAGCTCATCCGCATTTGTTTCCTCGAGCTCTTTGAGCTGTGAATTGGCATTTTGGAGGTCGCCCATGATCTTTGTGACATGCTTGTTGGCCTCCCAAAACTTGCTGCCAAGCACCCATTCCTCCTTTTCAGCTCTCCATGGCTCGAGTTCCCCTTCCACCTCAGCCAGCCTCTTCTCTAGCTGTCTGGCATGAGCACCATCTTCCTCTACATCCTTGGTCCTCCTCTCCGCCACCTCTGCTTTCTCTTCCAACTCTTTGATGATCGCTTCCTCAACCATCCAGTCTTTCCATTGCTCCTTATTCTTTGCCCTCTCTTCCATCTCCTCATTCAGTGCCTTCTCAGTCTCATCTTTCCCTCCTATGCATTTAGCCACCTCCTCCTTAAGTGCATCCACCATATCTTCCAATTCTGCCTTTTCCTTCATCCACGCTCTAAACAATGAAGTATCAGAGCTGACTGATTACAATTTACAAGACACTTACATCCTGTTCACAAACCATTCTATCTCACGTTTGTTCTTCAGCTGCAGCCATCGTCTGGATTTTGCTGTGAGTTCATCATTGAGGGTTTCAGTGTGCACTATAGCAGTGCTTGCCCCACTTGCCCTCCAACATCTTCCTCCACATCCCCCAAAGCTGCACCAGCACTTGCCCTTCTCCCTCTGCCACCAGCAGAAGCCGAAGCAACAACCATTGGCCCCACCTTTTTCTCCTCTTCAAGCCTCCTCAATCTATCCATGAGCACCTCATTCTCCTCCTGCAACCTCCGATCCAGCCCATTCTGATAATCCTTCACACTAAATCATCCAACAGTCCGGGTGCACCTGCACCAAAACCCATTGCAGGATCAAATGTCATATTAACGTGATGATGCATCGTTAAATCATGGGAGGATGCAGTAGAGATAAAGGATGCATGATTGCCGACACCTGTCCCATCGTACGGAGACAGGTTTACTGGTGCTGGGGCCCATTGGTGGACTGATTCCTGTCTTCCTGATGTAGGTGAGGCAGATTCCCAATCAGATGACCCTGGCGACGGGAGGATGGTTTGTGCCAAGGGATGTGATGCACATGGACTGCGGCCTGCTCCTGTTGTGATGCAACCCCTGCGAAGGCTGTTTGTAGATTCGTTCTAGCTCTAGATCTGGGACAAGATCCTGGTGTAGAATCAGTGATGCTTGGAGTGCCTGGGTTGAGGTTGTTCTGCGGATGAGGGGTCGGGAATTTGAGATGGGGATGGGTTGTCAAGTTGATTACAGAGAGAAGGAAGGAGCGGCGTTGAGTGTGAGGGGTTAATGGCTCTTTGTGGCTGTGGTCTTCTGTTGGATGTTGCTCATGTTCATATGTGCTCTCTTGTGGATCTGGGGTGGCAAGTAACTCATTGGCAGGGGGAACATCAAATCGGGCATGGGGTTGGGGGAAGGCTGGTGTTGGAGTAAAGGTGAGTGACAGTGGAGGAGATAAGAATGCAGAGGAAAGACCCAGAGAGGATTGTGCAGCTGCTTGACCATGCCATCATCACATTAGGTATATGATGTCCACTACAGATTGAATTAGTATATGTAACATGAAGAATGCTGACAGTTTTCATGGAAGAGAGATAACTTGGCAGAAAAAACTTCAATATGGATTGAAAAAGGTGTGCTGAGAGGTGTTGTGCTGAATGCTGAACAGGCGCTGCTCTGTGCGCTGGTGCTACACTGACAAGTCGCTGGGCTGTCACTGGTGGGCACAGCATTGGTGCTAGTGACAGCCCCGCACTGCTGCTGATGTAAGCAGACAGGGGTTTCTTTTTCTACAGGAGAAAATCTGGCAAACATGAGGAGAAAATAGCACTTTTTCATGCACAATTTACCAGGCCAATATTAGGAACACATAATTTATATTCACCCCAGATTTCTGATTTGCTCTCACAGGGAATATAACAATTTTTTCCTTGGAAAACATCATGGGGAAATCATGAGAAAATAAGTTCTTTTCACTTCAAATTACCTTTTATTTCCCTCCATAAAGATGATATATTTTCCCTTGGGCAGATTGCAGAGAACATCCAGTGAATATTACTTATTTTCACCTGTTTTTCCCTACTTGTTTGCCACATGGAAAAGTGTAATTCTCTCCACTTTTTCTCTGTATTTTCTCTGAGGAAAAACTTTGCCCTGCCTGTTGTGTAAAAAAACTGTTAGCTGTGAAATAAGAAAATAAAAATGATGATTTTGTCGTCATTTCTCAAAATGATTGATGTCTGGCATCTACTGTGGCCAGTGACTTAAATAACTGTTGATACCTGTGACACTGCCAAAATGGGTATGGTATGTCACAGGTTTGGCATTTTGGCAACCATGCCCATACCCATCAAACCTGTGGGCCATTTACTGCAGGTTTACCCATACCTGTCCTACACCCTAGTCATCTGAATAGAGTATTGCAAATTGCGACTAAACCAGATCCAATCAGTTGTCTGGTTGCAGCTGTCCTAATGATAAGCACTGCCTGTTGATCACTGCTGGTCGCAATGTAAGGTGAGGCCTGGCATCGGCTTACAAAAAGAAAAGGTAGATTACATATATACAAGTACTTCCAGCTCATGCCAAAAGGATGAGTAATTGGATGTGGCGCAGTGAAACAATGATGTATGCGCAAGTAAGAGAAGGTGCACTGATATGGAAAGTTGTGTTCTTCTGTTAGGGTGACACACACTATCTGCTAGCTAAGACCATGCAGGTTCTCTCTACAAGAAGGGAGTAGGATGTGCATGTGTGATGGGGGAATTGATGGTTTTGATGCGAGGGGTTATTAATAGATGAGTTAGTTGAGAAAGGTGTTTTGCACCAAAAGTGTAGGTGGAATACTCAAGAGAACACAACTAGGGTCCCCTAGATGTATATTTAACATTTATATACTATGTTACATATATTGTACATTGTTGTTACCAATGCACTTGTACATGCATGTACATATTGATGTGTGCAAAATAAAATTCTCATGCTATCAAAGTGTAGCATAATTTGGTGTAATAAAATAAAATGAAATTTTATTAAGTAATGGGGCTGTTTCCTAACAAACACTGCTTTGTTCAAATCTGTGTACAGGAGGAAGATACACATCCTATCATAAATTGCCCTAGCTAAATAACCTGTATGTTATAGTTAACCCTCTGTGAACACCCCTAACACAATCACAAACAATAAGTTTAGCATAAGTGAATGGTGTTTTGACTCACCATAAGCTCCAACAGTACATTCAAAGGAGCTAGCAGCAAATATCTGTCACTGTTTCCTCAAAACATACCATATATTGACAACCATGTCTCAACATGTCTACTCAAACCTTTGCTGAGGTTCAGGTTGCAAAGATGAAGGACTGTCCCATACTCACCGCTGGTAAAATCACTCCCCTGAGACCCTTGGACAAAAACTTCATTTTGAAGTACAGGTATGTGAAGATGGCATTTTAGTGTAGGCATGTCACATATGATAGAACAAAAATATATAAAAATAGTAGGGTATCATTTAAAGGACAGGAATAATGATATGAACAACATACAAGAAGGTTGAAGGTGGCAGCAGGTCCATGTGCTTGCAATCATCCACTCATGGTCACAGTGATCTTAGGATCAAAAAGCATGTTACACAGCCTTATGAAAAAGTAATTAATGTTTCAAAAACCCATAAATACATGCAAATGAGGAACAAACTAGGAAGTGATAGAGGTGCAACAAGTTTTGTGTCAAGAGGTGAAGGAATGATGCTTGATGCAGCAGATTACCATATCAGGCACAAGCAGAAAATAAGAAAACATGTCAAAACAATCTTTTGGCGCACATCAAGCTGTCATATCACCAGATGCTGTGAGAGTGAAGTATCATACACTGATAAGTATCACAAACCTGTGGTGCAAGTACAGTGATACCAAGTGTACAGGAAGTGATGCAAGACTACCTGTCATCCCTTTCTCCATGCCCTGTATCTGTGATGCATTACATTTTATGCTTGTGATGCAATACCTTGTAAATGGCTACCCCCTCTCATGTAATGCATCACTTTATGCCCTTGATTCACCCTGTACCAGTGATACATTACTTACTCCGAGTCTTCTGTAATGCATCATGTTCAGTGCAACTCGCTTTCTTGCCTGTAATGCATCATGCTCAATGTGACTCACTTTCTCGACCTCTGGTGTAATACATATGCTTGTGATGCAATACCTCATGAGCAGCCTCCCCTCATGTAATGCATCACTTCATGCCCTTGATTCACCTTGTACCTGTGATACATTACTTACTCTGAGTCTTCTGTAATGCATCATGTTCAATGCAACTCGCTTTCTCACCTGTAATGCATCATGTTCAATGTGACTCACTTTCTCAACCTCTGGTGTAATGCATATGCTTGTGATGCAATACCTCATGAGCAGCCTCCCCTTGTGTAATACATCACTTCATCCTTGATTCACCTTGTACCTGTGATACATTACTTACTCTGAGTCTTCTGTAATGCATCACATTCAACACGACTCACTTTCTCTGCTCCTGGTGTAATACATCACTTTCCCATCTCAGATCTGTGAAGCATTACATGCCATATATCTGCCATGATGCTTTGCATCTGCCATCTGTGATAATGCATCACATTTTGTGTTGTGCCGGCATGAAATACCTCACACTTATTACTCCCTCATGTAATGCATCACATTTGACATTTCCACCTGTGTCGGATGTATTACATGTTGTGTTATAGCTTACATTCTATCAGGCATCTGACAAGCCTGACTGTAATGCTTCAGAGTGATGCAATACCTGCTACATGCTTCCTCATGATGCATCACTTCTATAATTATGCCATAAATGTAGATCAGTGAAGTCATGAAGCATCAGAGAACTTGTGACCTTAGCTTGGCAATGCGGGCATGATGCATCAATTATATGACTACTCTTCGTGCACTGACCGAAAAGTTCAAAGTGACAATCACCTGCCAAAAATAATTCAGATGCTTCACTGTGAAGCATCAGAGAATTGCAACCTTAGCTTGGCAATGTGGGTGTAATGCATCAGTTATATGACAAGTCTTTGCACGCTGACCAAAACCTGCCAAAAATAATTCAGATGCATGACAAAACAAAACATCTCACCAATGGTGCATGATGTCTCAACAAAGAAGCTACATTATAAAATATTCATTGCTACTGTTGAAACTGAGGCAGAATTAGAGATACTTTCCTGGTTCAATTTCACAAACTCTGGAACATTCCTCCATATGTCAGAGAACTTGGTGTGGAGTGCTCGACGAAGGGTGGCTTGATGTTCTGCAAAGTCTTGTAGCGCCTCAATCCAGATTTCGGACAGGGATCTCCACCCTTCGCATTGTCCCTTCATCCTCCACCAATTTTCCTGCCACTGCAGGAAGCATAGAACATGTTCCATTTCCTCCTGTAGAAGCTCAACCTCTTCCATGAAGTGCATTGCCCATGCCCATGACTTACACCACTCGATACATAGCCCATCTTGCAATCCTTCATTCTCTTCAAGACCAGCAACTGCAATCATCTTCCAGATCCATGACAGCCTTCTTCTCCCCTCCAACTCACCCTCTTCACCTTCCATGATTTCCCACACATCCATATCTGTCAACAGTAGTAGTCCATCCTGCCATCCAATCTTTGCCAAAAGTTGCCCTAGGGACAACAATGCAGCATGTGCAGCTCAGTAGTCTTTTACATGGACATCAATACAAGCTTGAACCATGCTGATTGCACCCTGAGCCCAAGTATTTGCAGTCTGGCCTTGAATGAAACAGTCTGTGAACCAAAACAAGTAAGAATGAATTTGAAGTGTGCCTCGCAGAAGTTCCAGCAATTCATAAGCCTGTCCTATGCGGAGCTGCCATTTGATTTTGGCAAATCAATGGTTCAAAGGAATTTTTGTGCTAATTTGGGATGGGAGCCATAGAGGAATCAAATATGGTGGTCAAGGTGCAGTATTTTTTGCATCAGTGGCCTGCAGAATGGCAATGCCAGGCATGTGCAATTGTTGCTTTGTTGACCACACATTGATTTTGCAGTGAAGTGCATTGCTTTGCAGCTGAAGCTTCATGTGCTGGCAATCTTGTGCATGAGCCCAGACTTTTCCTGCTTCAACACCCAGTGCATGCCTGTGATAGAGTTGAATGACAAACAAAATGTGAGGATGAGATATGCACTCCACAGCTTTGAGGTCAATTCCAGAACTGATCAATCCAACAGGAGACATGTTTTTGTCCAGCAAAAAGTCTTGTCTGGCTGCCAAATCCCACGCTTCAGCTTCAGACAGTTGGCGGTGTACTGCTGCTTGAGTTGGTGCTGTTATCAATGTGAGAAATGGCTTCCAGATTATTGGGAGATGGTACATACTGATGACCTTGACCTCAAAAGGGTTCGGCTGTGAAGGATCTTTCTTCCAAGCTTCTACTTCTTCCATCCAGTGAGTGATTGAGGCTGAGGGTAGTGATGTTTTATATTCACGATGTGCAATGACATGATCATACATCTCAGATGCCACTGCCTTAATCTTCCAAAACAACATCACCCCTGTTAGTGATGCATCAGTTACTCAGAAAAGCAACCATTTGAGATTTGGAATGCACCCATTCCAACTATCTTTCTCCAATTATAATCACTGAAATGAGCATCTAAAGTATCCTGTTGTGATCCTGGACCCATCTCCTTCATACTTGGTGCCAATGGGTTCACTTCAGCCCAACCATGCTCAGGTGCCTTGCCATCAGTCCAACCAACTCCTTTAGTAAAGTTGAAGGAAAATGTGTTATGACATGCAGTTATGATGAAATTTAGGAATGAGGTAGATGATGTGAACCCATCCATCAAAGATCCGGAAGTAGTGATCAAGCTTGTCCATGCACTCCCTCAGGTACTTTGACCACTGACAAGCAATATTGTACAAGACAACAAGCATGAGAATTTCTGAATCTTGAAGGCTTTTCCGGAATAGATAGTCCATGTTGCAGTACTTGAATAAAACATCATAAATTATCAACTCAAGAGGCCAAGAAATAAGTAAACATACCTTTCACCCTTCTGAAGATTGCCCACAGCATTTGGGCATTTCATGTTGTGGCAAGCACACCCAGTGGTTCTGGTGCCTGTAGCAGCATGTTCATGATCAGGATTCATTTCTGATAGATTGACAGCATCATGATGTGAACAAGTTGATTTCTATGAGCAGATTTCAGTCTACAAGAATCGACAGATGTGTATGTGACTCACTGGCTCAGTTTCTTTAACATAAATCTTAAGGTACTCCTTGTACTCTCTTTCCTCCACAAAATAAGTGCACCCATGATTGAGGTCGGGATCTGTGGCATCATTCAAGACTTTCTTATGCTTCAAGTGGAAATTTGCATCAATCCCAAGGAAGAGGGTATATAGCCAACTGCAGGATGCATTAGGTTTCACATTATCAGTTAGATGACATAGAGGCTCACTGTTTATCTTCAGGAGCATCCTCCCATCCATCCGGGAGATTCTTCCCTCGCTGCAGACAGGCAGGGCATAACACTGCACACTCTCCCAGTTTAGTCGCACTGACACCCGCAGGATCATGGCCTCTACCACTGCACTTGAGTAACTTGAGGTGCTGCCATTCACAGATCATGTGCAGGAGAGCGAAATAACAATCCTGAGCAACATCCAAAATTTAGTTTAGAAACAAATGGGTGTCGGTATTCTGCTCACCTTAGGGTCATTAAGCCCAGTATTATCAGTCAGTTGGCATAAAGCTTGATAGTATTCGAAGGCTGAGACCTTTGATGCATAGGATAACAATTTGAAGTGTTCTAATGTTCAGAAAGTGGCAGCACATTGTGGGTTTGCAACAGTTGCTGGGAATAAGTGGGATCACAACAGCTGGATGGTCTTGGTCTGGTCAGAAGATCTGCATGCACAGAAATCTAGTGCAACCATATGGACATGGTTGAGATTGAGGATGATGAATTCATTTACAGCACAGGGTTCAGGGTTTGGACAAATAATGCCAGGTGAATGGCCAAGCTGGATGTGCAAACCAAGCTCCTGGAATGAGGCTTGTTCAAAATGTGCACCATTCCATTTCTGCACAGTTCATCAATTATGCAGAGGTAGATTATCCTTGGACATGTCAACATACCTTTGGACGGTGCAATGGGTTGCATTGATGTGACCACAGAATGCAAACACTGCATAATAAATCATGGCCTTGACAATCTTGGCATTCATACATGGCTGGTCCCTCACCACACAATGCACACAAGCTTGTTACTCCCTCCCCATGCCCCTCATGTCCTATCATCTCCTCAAGGTATTTCTTGCACTCAGGTACCCACATCTTCAAAGGCTCATCCTGAAAATTCTCTTGTCAATCACAGATTCTACATGAACCACCCAGATCAATCACAAACTCACTGCAGCAGTGCATTGTTGTTTTGTAGACTCTGTGGACTCTGTACTCATCTCCTCCAAGTGTTCAAGATAGGCAGGGTCGAATATATCTTCATTACAGATCTCTTCAATGGGTTTGGTGGCATCCAGTGGCAATGGTTCATCAGCTAAATCAGGAGCAGTTGTGGTCACATAAGTCAGGGAAATCTTCAATTTTCCACTGGTTGGCAATGAGTAGGCAACATGCTGATGTTTGTCTTGCCTTTTGTTGGTTGGCAGAGGAACAGAGTGATAAGTTAGGTGTGCCTTCTTGTTTTTTTCCATGGCTTGGGGCAGAGGTGTGTAGATGCTTTTTTTTTTTCTCCTCAGACATTCTCACATCTATTCCTCCAGTTGCTTCCAACTCCCCAGTAGCTTCTCATTGGCCAGCTGCTTCTACCTCTCCAGCCAGCTTCTTCCATCTTGTTTTCCCTTCAACTCATACACATGGGGAGGTGTGCAAAGTATACTATGGTCACACAACATGAAGCAGCTAAAGACACACAAAGAATACAATATGTGTGAAGTGAATGGTACTTTAGCTCTCTTTCATGTCATTCTCAAACTTAATTCACATTTTACAGTCATAAAGCTGTCCACCAGCTCCAAAGTCAATGTGCTTATCAAATTCATCGAGCTACCAAAACGCACTCACTTGTAGTTCCAAAGCTACCTGTAAAACTCATCGAGCTCGCTCTACTCCCACTTTCTGCAACCTACTCCTTTTGACAAGCCACCTCCAGTGCTAATTCCTTTTTAGACACAGGCTACAATGATGGACAACTTCAGAAGTTTGATTGTATCCCCCCCTATCCATCATGTCTGTTACCCTCCCATGATTGCATCCGCCTTCTTAATGCATTACATGGATATTGATTACACCAGCAATGTAACTACAAAGACAATCGATTGCAGTGGTATAATACACAGCCAGCTGATGTGTTTATATGGGAAGTGCATACTGAGTTGCTGACCTATCTACAGAAATGGGAATCATGTGGTGTTGTTCTCAAAGGAATGGATTTGAGTGTGGGATTTGACATGATTGCACAGGACATGCAGCAATAGATTGCATATTGAACCCATAGTCTATTCATTGATCTCAAGGCACTTCACATAGGATCAGACAGGATTCTTTGTGAGTATGCAAACTGCTGGTCATAATATGTGTATCATATTCAAATACATCAATCTGCTACCTTGCTCCTGCCGATCTCTGAGCTATCTGAGTCCAAGCCACCCATTGCAGCCCCCACCTGATATGCTAAACTCAAGCGTGAGGGAGAAATGAAAATAAAATTGAGAATTTAAGGGCTGACCTTTTTACAAAGCTGCAGAATACACGTGTATTTGTCTCTGTCCATGTTCATGGGCCAAGGCTCAGGGAAACAATCAAACCAAAGTAGGTATACTTGCTTGAAAAAAGGTTCCTTGTTATTTTCTTCCAAGCCCTTGTGATATGTGGGGCCGAGAGAGTGGAGGAATTTAGCTTGTGCAGCAGTATACCTGAACATCCTTGATTAGGCTATGATAAAATTTATGAATTTAGCAGGTGTCAATACTAAGCGTCGCCATACCTAGACTGCTGAACAAGGAGTGAATGTCTCATAAGTGTAAGGGCCAGTAGGGCTATCTCATACATCATTACCATGCACCACTGTCTGGTGTATCAATACTGTGGCCCATTGGAGAAGCTCAATCTAGCATCACCCAGCCAATCATATTGCAAATAAAGATCTACTGAAACTTGCATTCTGACAAGAAACATGGTATTGTGGGCTTGTTGCATACTATTTCAGTTAAACTAACACTACAGTAAGGCATATTTATCCTAAGTATTGTCTAGCAGCTATTATTTTTGTCACCATCCCATTGTGCATGAATATAATAGTGAAAGTTCATGAATTTGGCTGCAACTGATCAGCATGCTTCATGCTCATTCCTAGGCCTGAACTTGAAAGCTCACATCCCATAATTACATGCATGCCTTCGATCCAGTTATTCTCCTTCAGTTACATATACTCTCTCATTGCATACTCAATACATACACTGCTATCCCACCATTTAACAATCTGGTGTAAGTACTGGAATCATTTCACCAAGTTGTATGAGTAATACTGATGCTCACCTCACATAGCTTAACCGTCTAGTTTCAAATCCTTGTCTCACCTATTGGCATGACACAATTCCACCAGTTTTATTATGGAGAATACTGGTTGGGTCATACCTGGAAGTATGGGGTTTCTCAGGTTGGCTCAGAGTGCTATTATGTGGTGTACAGACTTCTTAAGTGCACAATAAGCATGTTGGGATATGGACTTAAGCACACAATGAACATGTCTGGATATTGCACTCCACACAAGTCATAGCAAAATCAAGAAAAAAACATGCATAGTTGCATACGTAGAAAAATGACAAGCATCTAAACTATATAGAACTATGGACCAAGCAAAAGGCGACATTAGCAGGCATGGTGATGCCATAATTTATGACAAGAAGGTGTAAAGTGAGCTAATTGAACAGATGAACTCTATGCTCTGCAAGCACATTTGTGAACACAGCCTCGGTGGCTGAACAACTGGTCTCTCTGGTATAACTTGACCCTGAAACTGAGACTACAAGTGGAGACATTTGATCCCTGGGTTGTAGTAGGTCAGAATCTAGCATCAGAGCAAGGAAGTATACATGTGCACTTACCACCCAGCAAAAACACTGATCTGTTTTCCCACTGTCATGACAAACCAGCACATTGATGGGTCTTCAGCAGCATTAGCAGCCCCTTCTTTCACATCGGCTTAGGCAATGTCAGTAGTTTTGACTTCTGCAAAAGAGTTGGGAAGATAACATAGATTTTGTAGAGAAGAACTTACTTTTCAGAGTGGCAGGTGACACTGCCATCATGTCTGCAAAGGAGCCATTAGTGGTACAAGGGCAGGGGTTGATTTGGATCGTTATTGTAGCACCTATACTGGAAAATGAGGATGGCATTCAAAATCATGGCTGGTAAATGTACTGTTGCCTTGTAGTTTGAGAGAAAGAGCATCTAGCAGGTCAGCCAGCAAGGTTGAACTTTTGGATGTTGCAGGATCAGGGGATGACTAGGAAGATTCTCCCCCTACCCCTCCTGCAAAACTAACTCTGCAATTTGACTGAGCAAAGTACGTATGCATTGACCCTGAGATGAAAAGGTTCATTGATTGTGGCACTGTCTAGATGGCTCCACTGAACTGGAATACCAGTGAACAATATACATCCCTGTCTGATCAATTAGAAAGATATGGAATGGCAAAACAAAGTGGATCATTCAAGAATTTCTGGCCTTCGTTATATGAGCAGTGGTTCAATAAATATCCAGAACTTGAAAATCACTTTCTGAACAGAGAACTTACAAGTCTGAGTCACTGACAGAGTTCAAACAAGAGTCCCTGCATAATGCAATTCAGAAGCATCACAAAGTACCCACTGTCTATTTAATTAATGCAAAGTCCTTGCTAATCCATGCATATAACAACTGCAGAACTGGTATCGATGGCATACAGCAGCATGGGCTTGTGTATTAGATGGTAGCTAAACAGTTAAAAGCTTGTTTTCTGAAGAGCATTTGCCAAAGAAAGTGGATGTGTTTATTGAAATGTTTGGACTCCAGTCACAGGTCAAGGAATAGTTGGATGCCATCTGTTTCGGTAAAGATGAGAGCTGGATCCAGAAAAACTGTATCGGGGAGCACTCACAGATCTCAAGAGATTTGTGGAGTCACAGTACACCTGAGATGAAGTCTGTGGTAGAAGAGAAGTTATGTGAGCTAGCTGAGAAGAAGAAGAGTTCCAGCACATCACTCACCCCTAAAGATTATCACCAGTTAGTAATCTCAGTCCTCATTCTTTGCATTCCCAATGGCTAATTTGATATCTTGGTGGATAGGGGAATTGAAGCATGTCCTCGTCACATGGGTCCATTCTTCACATGGCTAGCTGAACAAACTGGTTGGGCATTCATGATTTTGATGGGTGGTCCTGACCCTTCAAACCCCAATGGTGAGATTACAGTCTGTAGGTGAGATCATGGCCATTCACTATGATTTGATGACTCGAACATTAATTTATAATTCAAGTTATCATATTGGAGAGATGGCTTTATCACAAACTTTTGGGCAAACTCACCAAAATTTTGATGCTGCATACATGACACCATATACCCAGTTCCTCAGGAATGTTTTCTGTAAGTTCTTTTTGATTTCAAGTTGAACACCATGCTTAGTAATCACCACTAGCAGATGATGTTTGCCAGTCACATTGCCTTGAGGACAAAAAACTGAACATGTTGATGTCTGCATCATTCATATCCCAAGAAGCTTTGAGTTCAAGTTTGTCAACGTCAAGTGACTCTGGATCCTCCAACCCTAGCAGCGGTCCTCTCGACCTGGTGTTTAATTTAATCCAATCATCCCCCACATCTTCACCATCTTCCAGCTTACCTGAGCTTTCCAACAAGGTCCCCCTTCATGTAGTGGCACCCTTGAATGACACCTCAGTCTTGAGTAACAATCTGCCTAATCCAGTGCCAATGTCCATTCAGTCAGCAAATGCTTTGCCTCATGAACTTAACCTTGCAAATTATATCTTGCCCTCTTCTGATCCATCCCACATCAACTACAGGTTCCTTTCCCATGGTGGGTCAATGGCTTGGTCCTCAGGCCTTCAACCAGATCTCAAACCAGTCATCCCTGGTGGTGATGACCTCAACAGTTCTTTCAACCCTTTCATGGATGGAACAACTGACAGCCTGGTGTCAAGCAGGATGGATCCATCTTGGGTTAGCTACATAGCTCCCGACTTTGGTACCAGCTTTAACTCTGTGTATGGCTCACCCTTTGCTAAAGTCTGAGGTTGCCTTTAGTGCAGTTTAACCTAGCAACTGTGAATGGTGACTCAGATAGACTGAACAGCTGGAGTCCAGAGTGAGCAACTGAAGAGTGCAAAACTCCAGACTCTGCAGTCTACATACTGTGAAACAAACAGTGATAAACACAAGGTGGAAACTACTCTAAGTGCCCATGAGTGTAACTGCAAGTGATAGGACATGGAATAGAAGTAGGATAGAAGTAAAATAGAGAGATGGTGAATCATACATTTAACACCCTTTACATTCACTACCACTGCAGCAGGTGATGCCTTCCATCAGTGACTTCTATGACATCATCATCCTCCCTCTCTGCTAGTATCACTGATACTACGACATATCTGTCTTCTTTGACTTCAGCAGAACCTGCTGTCTCTGGATCAGTGACCACTCCAACATCATCACTCTTCTGCTCCACCACGACACCTCCTGTTCCTTTAACATTAGCAGAACCATTTGTCCCTGCTGCCTCCATTTTGCTCACCAACACTAACATCAATTCTGACTCTCCACCCTCTGGGAAACTCATTGACAGGACTTCCTCAGATCCATTCAAGGCAATTCAAGAGGGGCAAGAACCTGAAGCAGCCTGGCGATCCAGTTGCACTGTCATATCATCTACACACACCGACAAAATGAATGAAATTGGCTCAAGGGAGAAGGATTCGAGAAATAAGGAGAATGACAGTCCAACCAAGTCAAATGCACAGAACATGCCACCAGAGTGGATGGTTGCTGTGCATGCCTACTTCACATTGGGTGATATGGGAGACAAGTGGCATAGTTGTGTGCATGCCTGGGTGATGCTTGAGGAGAAGTTGGAGTATGGTGTACATGGAAAGGTATGTCGTACCTAGCATACCATCTATACCCAAACCCTGACATGCCTTATTAGGGGGTGTTACCATCCACAAAACTGTGTCCCGCCGAATGGTCAAAGTGGATAAGCAAAACCCATAACAGCCAATGCTGCTATTCAGCTACCCCCAATCTCACCAATTCACCAGAATTTGGAGGGGCAGTCTATGCATGGTGGCAACCAGCATTTCGCAAGGATTTGAGGGGAGCATTGGTCGATAACATGGATCATGACATGAGCACGATCAGTGACACTTGGTCCATGTTACAGAAGGGAGGACCAAATAGGCTTGTGTCAGTTCTGACCCTCCTGATGTGGTGGGATTTAAATGTGGACCTAGGTCCTTGGCATGAATTGTCAGTGCCTCAGTGGAAAGTCACTGTGAGGGACGTAACTAACTCTTTGTGAAAGATGGCAGAAGGGACTGTGGGTGGTAAAAAATGTGTATCTACTGAGGGCAGTGACACCTGATGTGGGCATGCTAAATGGTAGGTCTCTCTCTGTCATGCATGTTACCTAATGCTGATAATCCTACAGACTCAAGGTCTGATGTTACTGTAAGGGGACTAGGGGGGTGCCCTGTGTGTTTTTCCTATTTTTTATGTTCGTCCTATATTTTTCCCCACCTCATTTCCTTCTATTCTTCATTTTCTATGATTTTTCCGGATTTTATTACTAATTTTCCCTTGCTATCATGTTTGTACATGTTGACACTTTTATATTTAGAGGCGGAGTACCCCTTCCGACACATACCCCTTGGTATGATGTCATTCGGCGGCCTTGATCCGCCTATCTCTGCCTTTTTCTATTTTTAGGTTATATTTGATTTTTGTCATCTTCACATATACTGGGCATCAGCAAGGGGATCCTTAGAATTTTCTCTTTGGATTTCCCTTTGCTAGGTGCGCCCCCAATCCCTGTATTATGTAGCATAATTTTAACTTCGGATTTCCCTTTGCTAGAGGCTTAGGTTGCCCTTATAGTAGAAAACTCTCCCCTAAGGCCCGAAAATCATGAACGCGCTGCCCAAGATAGGCAGGTACGGACTGGACGATGCTTCCCAAAGCTCCACAGAGTCCCTACACACCGTTCCAGATACTCTCGCCTTTATTATGCCACCATTTTCGCCAAATGCGCTCCCTAGCGACATGGACACATCAGAACGCTTCGACGCGCTTGAAAGCAACGTTTCCGGAATGCGCACACAAATCGACTCGCTTAAATCTACGATTGAAAACTTCATTAGGACCCTCCAGGCTAACCCTACAACCAATAGTTCCCCCTTTACGACTCCAAGCGCACCCAACAACGACATTTTGCCAAACACGTCCACTAAGGAACGTGCCCAGATCAAACCATCCCCCCCCGCCGAATTTAATGGTGCACGTGCGCAGGGACGTGCATTCCTTAATTCCTGTGAGTTATACATTAGTCTCCAGTCGCATCAATTCGTCAATGAGGCTGCAAAAATTTATTGGGCCTTCACATACATGAAATCTGAACGCGCCTATCTCTATGTGGACCGTATCCTATGTCAAACTAAAGAACTCAGTTCTCTACCTTTCTCCACTTGGGGTGACTTTCGAGCTGAGTTCATACGCCACTTCTGCCCCCTCAATGAACGCCACCGAGCAGTGACACGACTTGAGTCATCCACTTACCACCAGGGACGTCGATCCATGGACGACTATATCGATGAGTTCAAGGATTTGGTGGACATGGCAGGATATGGGAGTGGGTTACCAGTGGTGGTGAAGTTCCAATGGGGGCTCAACTGAGAAATTCAGGACCAGATTGCACAGATGTTGGAAGGGTGCCCAGCGGACGATGATATCCTTGCTTGGTATGAAGCTGCTTCACTCTGTGACGAGAACCGACTCACAAATGCAGCGTTTAATGCTGCATTCCGTGCTCCAACTACCACTCATACACCCTACACCTTCAATCGAAGCCTCCCCCGCCCTAACCCCATTCCTGTTCATCAAACTCCCACACCAGCCGTCAATGTCCCAGTACCAATGGATGTTGATGCAGCCCGCAGCCGTGCACGTAAGTTGGATCTCTGCTACCATTGTGGGGAACCTGGACACAGGGCTGGAGCGTGTCCCCATCATCAGGATATCGGCATGCTCACCCCCGAGGGACGAGATGAACTCCTGCAAGATTTGTTGGTGCTTGTAGATGTTGAGGAAGTGAAGGATCAAGTTGCAGAGGAGATTAAGTTGGAAGTTGTAGAGGAGCAGGATTTTCCTATTCGCAGCGAGTGAATCGTACGCCCTCACTGCCTGTCCATAACCGCTTTGAAGTCTTGTCAGTTGAATCCCCGGAGAATGAATCCATTTCTGTGACTGCTCCCCTCTCTGACCCTTCGAAGTTGGCTAAAGACGTACCTGCTCTCCCCATCTCTCCTTCTACTCCACGTCCCAAAATTAAATCATGGGAGCGTAAACTACCACGCAAGTATATTGTGGCATCCACTCCCTCTGCACATTCCTTAAACCTAGCCATCAAACTGCAGACGACCGACACTGGACAGATACTCGGTGTCTCTGTGCTCCTGGACTCTGGTGCGACTGGTCTCTTCATTGATTCCCATCTGGTACAACAACATCATCTAAATACTTGCTCACTCTCACGTCCGATACCTGTATATAACGTGGATGGATCCCCAAATGAAGCTGGTGCCATCCGAGAGGTTGCAGACCTGGTTCTCCGTTACAAAGATCATAGTGAGCATGCCCTTTGTGCTGTCACTCAATTAGGAAAGCAAAAGGTGATTTTGGGATATCCATGGCTTCGAGACCATAACCCAGAGGTTGACTGGCGCACCGGGGAGGTTACCATGAGCCGATGTCCATCCCGCTGTCGGACGTGTTTCACAGAAGCCAGGCAAGAACGTCGTGGACAGAAGGCAGCAATACGATGAACTCAGAAGTGTCGTGCTGGACCCCTGCCTATACCTGAAGTGGAATTGGAAGGGGTTCCTGATCTAATGCCGGACTCGGATGATGATGATGAGGACCCAGAGGAAGTGGAGGAGGGTGATCAGATCTTCTACACTGCGATTTGCTCATCGCATGAGGTGTGTGCCACATCGAACATATCCCAACGCCTTGCCGAGGCCTTCCACAAAAACAACGCTGCTAAATCCTCTACTAACTCCTTACTCGCTCATCTCCATGAGTTTGAAGACGTGTTCTCCAAGGAGTCATTCGACTCTCTTCCTGCGCGTAAGCCATGGGATCACATGATCGAACTCACCCCCGGCGCAACCCCTTCATCCTGCAAGGTCTATCCTCTCTCTCCGGAAGAACAATGGCAGCTTGACCAGTTCATTGATGAGCACCTGGCCTCTGGACGTATTCGACAATCGAAGTCACCCATGGCCTCTCCCTTTTTCTTTGTCAAGAAGAAGGATGGCTCACTTCGACCGGTTCAAGACTACAGAAGGCTCAACAACATCACGGTCAAAAATCGCTACCCACTACCCCTCATCTCCGAACTCATAAACCAGCTCTGTGGAGCCTGATACTTCACCAAGCTCGATGTCCGTTGGGGCTATAATAATGTGAGGATAAAGGAGGGAGATGAGTGGAAGGCAGCCTTTTGTACCAACCGTGGTCTTTTTGAACCGCTTGTCATGTTCTTTGGCCTTACTAATAGCCCTGCCACCTTTCAGACCATGATGAATGACATCTTCCATGACCTCATCCTCGAAGGCGTTGTCTGCATCTATCTCGACGACATCCTCATCTTCACTCGCATGGTTGAAGAGCACCGTCGCATCACGCACCTTGTCCTAGAGCGACTTCGACGGTACAAACTCTACCTTCGTCAGGACAAATGCGAGTTCGAAAGGACCAAGATCGAGTACCTTGGCCTGATTATCTCGGAGGGTCAAGTGGAGATGGATCCTATCAAGGTAAATGGGGTCACAGCTTGGCCGACACCCACGAACAAGAAGGAGGTGCAGTCTTTCCTGGGCTTCATCAATTTTTATCGGTGTTTTATCAAGGATTTCTCACATCATGCATGACCGCTGTTCGACTTGACAGGAAAGGAGGCATGGAGGTGGGATAATGCACAACAGGAGGCGTTCGAAAAGCTTAAGGAGATGGTCACTTCCGCTCCGATCCTTACCTTTGCTGATGATTCGCGTCCTTTTTGTGTAGAAGCCGACAGTTCTGACTTTGCGATGGGCGCCGTGTTGTCTCAGCAGTCTCTGGAGGACCAGAAGTGGCATCCTGTTGTGTTCTACTCCAAAAGCCTTAGTGCTGTAGAGAGAAACTACAAGATCCATGACAAGGAGATGTTGGCGATAATGCGTGCGCTTGAGGAGTGGCGACACTTCCTCGAGGGTGCCCAACACAAGGTGGAAATTTGGATGGATCACAAGAACCTTGAGTACTTCATGATGGCCAAGAAATTGAACCATCGTCAAGCTCGTTGGTCCCTGTATCTATCTAGATTCAACTTCTCCTTACACCACCGTCTGGGTCGCAGCATGGGGAAGACTGATGCCCTATCCCGACGTGCAGACCATGGGGATGGCAGCAGTGACAACCAAAACATTGTGCTGTTGCAGCCAGACCTGTTCACCATTCGGGCACTGGAAGGCATCGCACCCCAGGGCGAGGAGCAGGACATCCTACGTGACATTCGTCGCGCAAACCGTAGCGGTTTACATGAGGATGTTGTCGCCCGAGCTGTTAAAGAACTGAGGAAGGGATCGACCCTTTCCTTACGTGTGGCAGAGTGGGCTGAAAAGGAGGACTTGTTGTATTTCAGGGATCGCATCTATGTTCCCAATGACCCAGACCTTCGCCGGCACATCATATCCCAACACCATGACTCACAGATTGCTGGCCACCCCGGACGCTGGAAGACCTTGGAGCTCACCTCACAGAACTATTGGTGGCCACAAATGTCACGGCTCATTGGTCAGTATTGTCGCACTTGTGACCTTTGCTTATGCACCAAGGTTCCTCGTCACAAGCCTATTGGTGAGCTACACCCTCTTCCTGTTCCAGAGAGTCATTGGGATGTCGTCAGCGTCGACTTTGTGGTGGAATTGCCAGAGTCAAATGGGTTTGATGCGGTGATGTGCACAGTTGACTCAGTGGGAAAACGCGCTCACTTCATTCCCACTCACACCACTGTCAGTGCCCTAGGTGCCGCTCGACTCTACCTCCACCACGTGTGGAAATTACATGGACTTCCTGGTGCCTTCCTCTTGGATCGTGGCCCTCAGTTCATGGCAGAGTTCACTCGTGAGCTGTACCGACTCCTGGGGATCAAACTCCTCGCTTCAACCACTTATCACCCACAAACTGATGGCCAGACGGAGCAAGTCAACCAGGAACTGGAGCAGTACATCCACCTCTTTGTCAATGAATGCCAGGATGATTGGGATGATCTCCTTCCTTTGGCCGAGTTCGGATACAACAACCATGTCCATGCTTCCACTCAACAGACCCCTTTCCTCTTAGACACTGGACGACATCCACGCATGGGATTTGAACCTCGCCAAACTCCCTCACACATCGAGACAGTGAATGAGTTCACAGAACACATGAGGGATAGCTTGGAGGAGGCAAGGGCAGCCTTAGCAAAGGCGAAGGACGACATGGCATGATTTTACAACCAACGCCACTCCCCAACCCCTCAGTACAAGGTTGGTGATCGAGTTTATCTTGACTCCAGTGACATCTCCACTACACGTCCATCCAAGAAACTCGCTCATCGCTTCTTGGGACCTTTCCCCATTGTCAAGTGCGTTGGAACACATGCCTATCGTCTATGCCTCCCAGCCTCCATGTCCAGACTCCATCCCGTCTTCCATGTTGTCAAATTGCTTCCAGCTCCCCCAGATCCGTTCCTGGGATGCCATTCACACCCACCACCACCACCTACAGTGATCGAGGGAGAACCCCAATATGAAGTCGAGTCAATCTTGGACAGCCGTTTGCGTCGAGGAAAACTCCAGTATTTGGTACATTGGAAGGGTTATGGGTATGAGGAGAACTCATGGGTCGAAGAGTCTGACGTAAATGCCCCTCGGTTAATCAAGGAATTCCACCGACGGCACACTGCTGCACCGCGTCACATTCAAGTCACGGACTTTGGTCGTATACGATTTCGAGTGCATCAGGGCGATGCATCTTAGAGAGGGGGTGATGTAAGGGGACTAGGGGGGTGCCCTGTGTGTTTTTCCTATTTTTTATGTTCGTCCTATATTTTTCCCCACCTCATTTCCTTCTATTCTTCATTTTCTATGATTTTTCCGGATTTTATTACTAATTTTCCCTTGCTATCATGTTTGTACATGTTGACACTTTTATATTTAGAGGCGGAGTACCCCTTCCGATACATACCCCTTGGTATGATGTCATTCGGCGGCCTTGATCCGCCTATCTCCGCCTTTTTCTATTTTTAGGTTATATTTGATTTTTGTCATCTTCACATATACTGGGCATCAGCAAGGGGATCCTTAGAGTTTTCTCTTTGGATTTCTCTTTGCTAGGTGCGCCCCCAATCCCTGTATTATGTAGCATAATTTCAACTTCGGATTTCCCTTTGCTAGAGGCTTAGGTTGCCCTTATAGTTACGGCACCATTCATTGCTCTTGTTCTTGACATACTTACATATTTTCTTGAGATATTGGTCTCAGTGTTCATGCCCACATGAAAACATCAGCTTCCATTCTTGTAGTTCTTGGCTCCCTCATCTCAGCATTTTGTTCTGTATCAGGCCACTTTGCCATTTTTCTTGTTTGATGTACACTACTTCGTGTGTCTCTTGGCTGTGATCTCTTTGTATAGGTTGTTGGTTTTTGTCTTGCCTCTCTGTCATTACTTTTTTGTTGTTTGGCCTGTTAGACCTTGACACCTTGCTTGCCTTTACATTTCATGCCCCTGATAGTAGTGCCATTGACCAGAATACAAAGTGAATCTTGGTTACTATTAAACATGATAGATTGACAGAAGTAATGCATCAGAAGCAATGCTTCAAAATAGATGCATGGTATTACAACATGTACATAGTACATCTGATGTGTGTCAGTGTTTCGCTTTCTCTCCTTGATGGCCTAATGCATCAGGCACCTTTTGCTACTGTAGAGTTTCCATGATGCATCAGGTATTCTGCTAGCTGTGGGTAAGTCCACATGATACATCACATACCTTTCTCTCCTCAATGGCTTAATGCATCAGGCATTTTTTGGCTGCTACTCTCGAGTCTGTGATGCATCAGGTATTCCACTAGCCTGTGGGTAACTTGCTGCAGGTAAGTCCTAGCTGTGGGTAAGTCCACATGATGCATCACATACCTTTCTGTCCTCAATGGCCTAATGCATCAGGCAACTTTTGGCTGCTACTGTAGAGTTTCTGTGATGCATCAGGTGATGATGCATCACATACATAAGGTGGAATGAACGTACTGGGCAGGCTGCACAGTCAGTGATGCATAATGGAATATTGAATGTCTGAGTGGCGATACAGGCAGTAAATTAAATGCATCAGGTTCTGCCATGAGAAGCAGATCACATTGTATGGGAGTGATGCATTACTAGAAGAAAACTCAGCAAGGTAAATTAAATGCATCAGGTTCTGCCATGAGAAGCAGATCACATTGTATGGGAGTGATGGATTACTAGAAGAAAACTCAGCAAGGTAAATATGGCAGGAGAGAGTGATACATTACAGAATGAAGTAGTTCAACCAGATGGTTCTTGGAATGATGCATCAGGCAATCAGGATGGTCAGTAATGCATCATGGTTGGTCCTACTTGAAGCGATTTTGATGTATCATTCAATGCAGGAAGTGGGGAATATTTGGGAATGATACATCAGGCATCAGGCTGGCAGCAGGGACTACTGTGAGGACATGATGCATCAGGTATTCTGCTGGTGGTAGGTAAGTCTATGTGATGCATAACACAGTACAGAAAGAGGAACATACAGGACAGAGCATCAGTAATGCATCACAGACTGAAGCAGTCCTCAAAATGATGCTTCACATGCAGAGGAAGGATAATAGTACTTATCAAGGAGTGATGCATTACTAGCAGAGAGGGCAAAGCCAGAGGTAAATAGTAGAATATCTCTTACAATGATGCATCAAGGTGCATTTGGTGGCTGTCAGGCATATCGTATGTGATGCATCAGAGGCAGGTAAAAGAGTTGTAGTGTGATGCATCAATGTCAAATGGAGGAGGATGTCAACTAGGTTTGAGGTTTGATGCATCACATACTAGCATGAGGGTACTACTGTCAGTGGCGGACTGGATGTGTATTGCATCACACAGGTTATAGCTGCAATAGGCAGGGATGTACAGAGTCTTGCATCACTCCCTGTACACTTGGTATCACTGTACTTGCACCACAGGTTTGTGATAGTTATCGGGATATGATGTATCAATATCACAGCATTGGCTGATCATATCTCGGCAATGGAGCGAACGAGGTATGATTTCCAATTCTCAAAATTGAAACACATAACTGCCCAACTTAGCAGCTATTTAATCATTAAACACATGTTTGGCTGAGTACCCAGTGTGGCCAAGTAGGTGACTGGCTATAGTAAGTTGCCTCAAATTCAGAGCAACTGGAGGGCTTTAAATGTTCTATAAAACAGTCCCTACTGCCATTTTGAATACATGTTGTTATATCCTACTCCCCAGAGCCATCTCTCGCAAGGGGGTTGCAGGATTTGAAAAAACCATATCAGGTTGATTTCTGACATATTTTGGGTCAAGGAATTCAAATCTGAAGGAATTATACTCACCTGGCAAGTGGTTTGTGAGATATGAGGCAATTAAAAATGATGACAAATATCAGGAACACCCTTATATGTGTTAAATGCATCCTAATAAGGCAAGTCACGTGAGAGTTAGTTCCCCTCACACCTCTCAGAAATTTGAAAACGACACAGAATCACCCAATCTATCAAAAAAAAAATTGATGAAATTTTTTTCCCACAGGTGACAAAATCGAGCAATATCTTTCAAACCACTGGCCGGGTGAGCGTAATTCCTTCAGATTTGGATTCCTCGACCCAAAATATGTCAGAATCAACCTGATATGCTTTTTTCAAATCCTGCAACCCCCTTGATCCCTCGAGCATGTTTTGTAATAGGTACGAGGAGATAAACATAGCCAAATAATCTCATCAAAGATACCGATCTGTGCAAAACTCAATAGTATGACTTGTTTCTTTTGTAATAATAGTGTCCACAACCTATTTGACCGTTAAAATACATAATTGAAGCATAAATACAACTCGGATTGCAAGCCCACAACTTTGGGCAATCTCAATCGGCTTAGCCGGCTCAGAGCCGCTCAGGGCGACTCAGCGGCGGGCGAGCCGAGCCGAGCCGTGGCATCACTACAGTTCTGAGTCAGAAGTGAGGCCTTGAGGGATAGAATCTGGCTGCCATTATGTTAAATGTTTTCTATCACTAGGCCTCAACCTGACTTAGCGACATCTACATTGCCTTTGTCATCAGCCTTCCATCTTTAATCGGCGTATACCTTAGAACTTGCATTTCTTTTGGATCTCATATTTACATAAGTACACCAAAGATTCCTTCATTCTGCTAGTTCAGCCCATTTCTGTAGCATCAAAATTTCCTTTTCACCCTGTTTTCACCGCTACCATGCGTGGTACATTTGAACGTAGTGGGGGTATGGTAAGGACCGAAGTGTAAACAAATGCCTAGACGTAGGGCCAATTATAATCCTAAGATCTAGGACCCCGCATTGTTCACAACGCGGAAGTGACGCTTTGACCTGACGTTCCATGTCGCGTACTTCCTTCTGCATGGCGTTCTCGTCCCCCGTCCGAATGATATCCATGGACCACGGAATAAAATCTAGACTGAACGTATACATGCGGACGACGATGGACAACTCGGGCAACCTCGAACGTGTTCCCGTACCCTCGCATGAGAACAGTGTACCTCTATCCTTGTTGAGCTGCCCTGTCCCAAAGCGTTCCAGTACTTCCAAAAGTTCCGGGGGCAGAATGTTACACAGATCGGTACGGTAGTTAATCCTGATGCCTAGTTGTATCACTTCCAACGCAGGCAAGCAGGGCAACACGCTCGATAGGAACATTGGTATATCGTGCTGAAGCCACTGAATTGCAATGCAACGAAGATTGGTCAGAGAATCAAACTTCCAGAGCTCGAGTGCTCCTGCGTGGACAGCACAACAGGCATTAAAGAACAGCAAATGACAAGAGATGAAGACCTACTTGCGAAACGGGAGGGATCAGGTAAGTCATCCATATATAATCTGAGTTTCTCTAACTGTGGGCCGAATTTTGCCAACAAATTTCCGATATGCTTTGGATCATGGTCATCCAACACGAGTGCGAGGCAGGTAAGTTTTGGAAGCCTCTGATGAGAGGAAAACCATGGGTATAGAGCTTTGGACGGCCAAGAATCGAGTTGCAGGGAGCGAAGAGACGCAAAGACTGGAATAGAATATTCAGACTGAAGGTGTTGCTCTTCTTCGCTATACCGGGTAACAAAATCGACCTGTAAATCGAGTACTTCCAACGCCGGAAATCCAGAGAGCAAGAATGTCATCTTGGATATGTCCGGAAATTGAAGGCCGCGCAAAGCAAGCTTTGTGACATGACCGAACACGGAATGCAAAATGGAGCTCGTAGTCGTCTCGATGGGCCCGCCCACACTGATCGTCAGCGCGTGCACATTGGGGAAGAAAGCAAGACGAGAAACAAGCTTATGCGATAGCGGCGTACTTTGTTCACACTCTGGAAATGGGCGTGATGTGTGTTGGAAGAACCGAATGTGTCGAACATCCAGGTAGAAGGGTCGAATCCGAGGGATCTGACAGTGGATGGAGTCCAAAAATTTGTCGATGATATATTCTTTATCCGCGCGAAGGGTAATGGTGTGAAATAGATGATAGTGGCTACGATAGACCCATTGTTTATTGACCAGCGCACATGACGCAAGGGCACTTTTATCTTCGTGAAGTTGGTCTATGATTCTGTCGATAAGTTCTTGAGGTAATAGCATCTGAGTTGGAAGGCCGAGAGAGAAGAGGAGCAATCAGTCTGGCAAGCTAGACACTTTAGCAACGATCTGAGGAAAGGCCTGGAATTTCCAATGTTCAACCGCGTATGCGTCTGGATAATAAAAGTTGATTGTTATGATTTATGCGTGCTATTAACCGAAGAGGAGACTCACTGGAGGGAGTTGCGAGGCTCTAGTACTGCTAGCGCTCGTAGCATCTGCACGTCGATACAAAAGTAGTCCAAAACGTGTTCCTGACTGCGGTTAAACGGGCCAAACTCTGCAAACGAACGGCCCGTCCCGGAAAAAACGATGATAACCAGAGATCGAGCATGGAATTGCAAGCGATTATGTTCAAGAAAACGTTTCACAGAAGCGCCCGAGCAGATCAGGGTATCTTAGATCAACTTGTTCGGTACCGTTAGCCTAAGCCGGACCCCGGATTACACCCGAGAGGCCGGATAGAAAATGAATGTATAATCTGGACAGATGAGGAAGATTCTTGAGACCTTTCTTTCATCTTGGACCAAAACAAACTGACAATTCTGAGAATAGCCTTTTAGGATATAACCTGGGGTCCTTCTGGCAGGCTTCGATCTTCAGACAGCTTCAGACTCGCCTGGGATTGTGATACCCATACTTAGCCTGAGATGTCCATCGGTAGTGGCATCCGAGCATGCATGTCTTCTGGCCTAAATTCTAGTAGATGCATGTGTCGCCATCCAGCCAATGACTATGTACGATACAACTAGACCCACGACCGCTGGCTCTGGCTTAGCTATGTTTAGACCCGCATCCCTGACGTGTAATAAGGAGCCAGGCTGTCAAACAGTTGTTTGCCTAACAAATCATTGCAAATTATGAGGTATAGTCGCTCTCGGCACATGGCAATCGTCGACGCGGCAGGTATATAATATATCAGCAGCTCATTCTTGACCTACTCCCTTGAACATCTGATTGACATCCGAGTCGTGTTTACACCGTATTAACTGATGAAGAACATTTCTAATGCCGTATGCATGGATGCCATGGACGCCGACTCGTAAGATTTTATGCCAAAAAAATGCATTCTTTTCTCATTCGGACGCCGACCCTGTTTGGGTGGCCTAACAGTATTTGCCGGTGCATGATCCCCCGGACTTAAAGGCTGCGAATTCGATTAAAGTAACCAGGGCATGATTATTGGTCGTCTATTTAAAATTCCATCCGTCACACGATAATCATACCATTCGTATAGCACCTCTCATGACCATCCATGAAGGTTTACCGCGTGGACTAATTTCAATTTCTCGATATCGACGCACTGAAATGTTAATACAGACGATCCTTTTTTGATGCGTCTTCGTGATACCTCTGACTTCCTCCAGTACGAGTCCGTTACGATACAGGTGTACGCTCGTCAGCACCCGTTGAAATGTCCGATTCACTGCCGACTTCTCGGGAGTCGGGAGCTGTCGGGACCGCAACACCTCATGAACGCGTCTCAGCAGATCTAATCTGATAAATTTAGTCGTTTTGAAATGACGAACAGATATGATAATATCTAGGCAACATAAATAATGATCGGATCTAGAGGCACGGAGACAAATCCTGTAGGTATACAGGCACACACACAGGCTATATGGTACATGCGGACTGTACTTATGCGATAAGCATTGCTTGAGGCGAGGTGAGGGCCATGAATTCTTGGTTATCAACTTCGAGAAATCAAAGAATGATCTCAAGCGCAAGCACCGAGCTGCGTAACATTATTAGCAATGGCACACGACAAGTTCTGGTTCTGGCCAACACCGAATTTCTACCATAACATCTATTATACAGCTGAATAAAATAAGCTTTCCTTACAGAAAAAAAAAGCTAGAAAGAAAGTAAGGAAACTAGGGCGGAGGGTGATAGCGACTAAACATCCCTCAAATGCACAAGAAATTCTGCAAAAAAACTCTCCAAGGAGTCGCCCGAAAAAGAAGCAAAAAAGTACATAAAAACAAACGAAAAGTTGAGCTAGAATAAGTCCGCATAGACAGATGGATGAAGTCCTTGTGTGCGTGCATGCCATGTATACGATGGGTGGGTGAGTTGTATTGTAACGGTACCAGTGCCGTGTGGTAGATTTCCAAGTATGAGAGCCGAGGCGGGGGGAATAGAACCAAAACCAGGAGGAAGCAAGACCAGATGGCTTGCGGAGGATAGGGATGTGTAGGGCCTAAGACGTAACTGGCATTATCGATGAGATTGGATTTGTTCGAGATGTGTACATGCAATGAGGCACAGACGTGGAGGAAGGGTATATAGATGAGTGGCAGGACATGATGAGATGCATGAAGCACGAGGAACGGGAAGATCATGACAGGAGTAAAATATGAGTGACAGAAGGGATACGAAGCAGACCAAACCATGTGATATTCCCTCACGACCGTCATCTTGCATACCCTACCTGCATTTCCACCTCTTCATCGTGCTCCCCCCGTCGTCTCACATTCTGCGCGGGGCCTCCATACCCCTGCCCCTGCCTCCCCGTGTACGCTGGCGTATTCGGGGTTGGCATGTCTCTTTCCCTGTCTCTATATGGTGGCACCGGCGGATCTGAGAAAGGAGACATTCCTTCATAGTTCGGCGTCGCATGCATTGGCTCGCCTCGGTACTGATGCTGGTTCGGGGGCTGCTCATATTGCTGGGCCCGCGGCATTTGCATTTGCGGCCGTAGGGACTGTTGCTGCTGGTATGGATAATTCGAGTTCATGGTGGAATTTACACTGGCTTGCATATTTCCCATAGCGACCTTTTCGTTCTCTGCGTCGGCAGCTGCTGTGGCGGCTGAGGCGTCGCCGATACCGGCACGTGTGCCCCAGCCAGTCTATAAGAGGAGCAAGTTATCAGTTAGAGTATGAGTAAACAAAAGTGAGAGACTTGCCTCGTGTAATGTAAACAGGGCATATAGTTTCATAATGGCGAAGTAGTACCCAAAGAGAATGAATGCGGGTACGTAGATGATGTCTTGCGGACGGTTCCATAGGTGGGGGAGGAGCTTCGCTGTGCGAGTTGCGAAAAGCCACACGAGGTAGGACAGAAGGATATTCCTGACGAACAGGCTTGGTGAGGAGCCGAACTGTGAAAAATTTGATGCAAACGTACCACCAAGGCAGATGGTAACCTCCTTTGGATATGGGAAGGGTACTCTTGTACATCAGGTACGAGACTAAGCATGGCCCCACAAGCAGCGTGAAAGGATTGATCAGTTTGTCCACCTGGCCGTGAAAGCACCTATGAGTACGGCAATATAAACGAGAAAGAGATTGGGCGCACCATTGTGTACGCCACATAAGGATGACTTGTCCAGATATGTCTCTCCATGAAGAGACTCCTCAAGTCCGAACGCCACGTATTCCGTGTCCACCTTAGCACCTGCTTCAAGAACCGCCAATTGGGTTTCATCGTGCTCAGTAGCTCCGCCTCCTTGCAGCACTGCACATACGTGCTCCACCCATGGCTCACCATCCACCTGGTCAAGAATTTGTCATCTCCCGAATTGAGTTGATACTTGCCCAACCAATAATCATGCGTAAACCCGTGCAAAAACTCGGGATCCTTCAATATGACTGTGCGGTAAGCAGCAGTTCGGCCAGAAAGGCACGGGATACCACCGTCGATGTGCGTCGAGGATGAAATTTCAATATTGCGAATGGTAAGGCGGAATGCAGCGAGGACCTCCCAGACGGTCATGCGGTCACCCACTGGCTGCACACGCTGGCTAGTCCCAACACCGCCCACCTTTTGGTCCTCAAAGCAGGCAAGCATGTATGGCAGCATCGTCGGAGGCCAGATGGCATCGTCATCTGCAAAAACGATAATATCAGTGGTGGTGTTCTTGATACCGTGGCTCATCTGGAGGCGCTTGTTCGCGAAGGGTACAGTGAGCACACGAATGCGTTCCGGGTCAACGGCGTTGGCGAGCTCCTGGAGGGGCCCGAGCATTTTTTCCTCTGTAATGATGAGGATCTCCTTAGGCTTGCCGACGAGCCAGCTGTGGGCGGCTTCCTTGAATTCTTCGCCCGCATCTATTGTAGGGACGATGATGGTGACGTCCTCTGACGCGATGTACGTCGGGTTTTCAGGTAATGGTACAGGGCGGTAGGTTAGAGAGGCCGCAATACGGATTAGGAACCATAAGTAACGGTAAAAGCTGTATTCTATGTTTAGAATGCCTCCAATATGAGCTCGTATGAATGAAAACAGACCCAATTACGCCAAATGGGACGACTGGAAGAATAGGTGAGACAGACGATAATTTGAAGAAATTTGAAGGTCTTACAGATCGGAAAATCATCAGACGTCAAGTAAAGCATCTGGTGGGGCTATATGGAATACGGTAAAGAGCGAATACGACGCCGAAGACGTAGTGCAAATGAAGGTCGCTGAGGTGTAGCACAGACCAAGGGAGACCTGCTACGAATGAAACAATGAAAAGGGGGATGACAGAATGATGGCGGACTGTTCACGATGTGCAGAACAAGCCCACTGCGGAGTTTCAATTCTACTGAATCTATTCCGCATGTCTTTCATTTACTGGGCGGTCTCTTTATTCATAACCATCTACACTCTTCTCGTTCTTCCTGCCTCTTTGAATCAAGTTCTATCATAGATCTTGTGCAGAAGAATTTCGCATAGGTCTAACTTACAAAGCTCTACGCAAATCGCCGGACGGCAGAAGCGGCACCTCCTGCCTCGGAGATTCGGAACTCACAACAAGCTTGACAACAGCCGCCTCGTTTTTTCGCCTCTCAATCTTCCCCAAATAAATCGATCAAGCGACTCGGTCTCGGATCATTACATTATTCTTATCTGATATCAACGTTGACGTTCTCACACTCTCTGTCAACCTTAAAAGAGTCATAGTTTGCTCGAGCTCAGGACGCTGCGAGGGCTAGACCGAGCGTTCACCCACGTGGCCACCAGTGGGCGCGAGCACTTCTTCCCATGGTGACTCTAATTAATATATGTACAGCCTATTGTTCAAGGGCGAATTAGTAACATTATAATAGCGCCGAGTTTTCCATGGAGCTATCTCCCTGCAATTGAGGGAGCATAAGCGGGGTTTGTGATTCTGAAGCGAGTTAACGTGCGTCACATCGGGCCGCTGCCGTAGAAGAAACCCCATAAAATCTGAAGATATGATGACGTAGGCTCGAGTCCAAAGCACAAAAACAAATCGAGAAACAAATTGCAAGTCGATCAGCGCCCAAGGCGCCGCATCGGCACTAGCCGGAAATGGCCTATATTCGTATACGGAGCCGAGCAGCATATTTGTAAATCGCTTCGAATTTTTGATGACCCTTTTAAGGAAATTTTGGCAGAGGGAATTCCATAAGGGGGTAATGCCTGCCAAGTGTGACCCAGCCCATTTGTAGCTTGCACAACACTTAGACTAAGGGACATACTTGAGGGAAAATGGTCTTGGAATAATTTGTTCAGAGTAGAATTCTATATATTTGCCAAGTCTGCAAGCAAAGTCAAAACCCCTGCCAAAATACAAGGCAAAACATGCATCAGGCTTAGCTTTAGTAAGCGAAAATGATCAGCCTGATGATTGAAGGGGGTGTCACGTGGTCAAATTGCCATATAGGGATGGTTAGTTAGTCCAGCTCTTGAGCTCTTAGAAGATTTTTTTTTTGGTAACATAATTTTGTGCTGGAGGGCCATTGGCAATCTCACAAACACAGAGACATTGTAGCAGGGCAGATACTGTACTATTCTAACATATTTGTACTGAATAAAGCTGGCCCTTGATGAATAAACATGAGCAAATATAATCTTGCACTGTCAGCTGAATTGCTGCTCATTTTATTGCTTCTACAATGACTTTCTGGCTTACTGTTGGGCAAACATCTTGTAGATAAATGATCTCAGAAGATGATTATCAAGTAAACATATTATTTTACATGTTTCCTGGGGTATTGTACTCCAAAGAAGTAGAACAATGCCAATATTTAAGTCATATACAAGCCAGAATCTTTTTTAAATATGTAGCATCATATTCTGTTACCAAAGATGAAGTTTGAAATGTGTTGTGGAAGGGATTGTAGCACCTGCATGCCTGCCACTTGTGTCCACCCTGATTTCTGACTTTTACTTGAGCTAGTGGGCCACTACTGTGTATGGCATGTCCAAGTTCTGTCTTGGGTTTGTATGTATATAGCTGTTATGGCATTCTCTGTTGGGACCGAGGTTACATCAGCTGTCTCATACACCAGTGAGCTGCCTGTGAATATCCCATCATGGAACCACACCATACCTGTGCACATTATTACATGTGCAGTGAAATGCTCACCTGTGAAGTATATTATGCCACGCAAAGAATATTGCCTGCTTGATCCCTCAATATCAATTGTCAGAATTGGATCAATGGAAGCCAAACCTGGCCACAGTTCAATTGCAAGCAATGCGGGATGGTGCGCAAATGTAAATCAACGGATCAGGTGCTTGCTGCATTGTGGGCAACTCCTTGACAAAGGTATTGAGAAATCAGATATATACTGCTGGACACTCCAACCTGCAGGAGCAGATCCTATTACAATTGCGCCAGAGTCTGTCAAGCATAAGTTTTCATCTACAGTATGCCCATCCAGGCAACAACATGTTGACATTGTAACAGTGCATGTACATCAAAGTAGCCGATCCATAATAGCATGCACACTAGTGTACTGTCCGAACACAAATTCTGTGCTAGTCCTTGCCAAATGATGCCTTAGGTAATCTCATATCTGTTCTAAAGAATACGTTGCAGATGCCCCACCAACACTTACATGGGAGTTGAAAGATACAAGCAACGAATCAAGCAAGTCACAAAGAATGCACCCTAGACCCCTGGACAGAATCTGAGGTGGCTGATGGCATCCCGGAAAGCATTGATCTATCAAACAGGTACTTCACTCTAGCAACAGAGGTGGGGGGGATGAAGGACACACCCTTCCTACCTAGCACTTTGAAGTCTGGTTCGGTCCAGTTTTTTCCCCTTTTGGGCCAAAACCAGTAACCGAACTGGTTATACATTTTTTGCTATACTACAAAACCGTAACCACAACCATGATAAACTGGTTTATCGTGGTTTGTCTGCAGTTTACTAACTGGTTATAACCAGTCCTACACCGGACCCAGTCCTAACCAGTTCATCACTGGTCAGGACTGGTTATTGGACTGATACTATCTACTGACTATGTCGTAATGTATGTATTATGTACAGCATATGTAATAAAAGTAAAAGTAAAATGAAACAAACAAAAGAAAGAAAGCACCTGCAGTCCCCCCCCATGAGCAGTGACTCATGAGGCTAGAGGCAGGTGCTGCATGTTCATCGTCCTCCACCCCACATCATTGCTGTGTTCATCGTTTCCCCTTGGTGTTCCCTGTGTTCATTGATTTGTTGTCCTCATGTCGTGGTGCTCACCAATATTGATGTTGGCTGCTGGGTCATCCATCGTGGTTCGGTGTTCCCTGTGTTTGTTGATCTCCCCACTCTTGCCATCCTTGTGTCGTGGTGCTCGCCAATGTCGATGCTTGCTGGGTCATCCGTCGTGGTTGGGGTGTGCTGCAGCCACGGCCCTTGTCGACTCGCCACCATCGCCGCCATCGCATGGCCCTGGTGCTTCCCAGCATCATCGTATGGCCAGTTAGCACCCACGATCCACCCTGCGAGCAGTGGCTCACAGGCGAGGGGCGGCGGGTACTGTTGCTCTCATCTTGTTGGTGGTCAAGGGGGTTAGGGGGGAATCAGTGACATGGCATGGGCGGAGGTGCTGGGAGGCACTTACCTGGCAGGTATCCCCTGGCACCCTCTGGTGTCTGCTGGATCCCCTCCTTCCATCTCCTGTCCATTGTTGTGGCCTCCAGTGGGCGTGGGCATGCGTGTGGGCATGCGTTGCATGTTTTGCATTGGCAACACTCATGACCTGTAGTGTAGAACCTAAAAAATGATGAAACAAATTAGTTAGTTAATAAAAATAAGAGAACAAAAGAAAAAACGAAACCTATGGCCCAAACAATGGTAACCATCGTTCAGGCCTGCAGTTGTCATTGCATAGGCGGTTGGGTTGCATGGCCATGTTGCTGGGAATGAGAGTGGTAGGAGTAGTGGGAGGGAAGGGAAAGGAGGGACGAACGAGGGAGGCAGCATTGTCGAGGGTGGTGGTGGAGTGGAGAAGAGTGGTGTGTGTGTGAACAAAATTGATCAATCATGTACCTTAGCAACATGACCCGAATAACCAGTTCTAGACTGGTCTCTACCAGTTTTGGATGGTCACATGATCTGCAAGAACTGCAACTGCAACACTTTGAAACTTGGAAAACCATAACCAATAGTCCGGTTACAATTGGTGAAAGTTTAGTCCAGTTTGCAGTTATTTTGCGGTCTTATGCACTAGACCTTAAAGCGCTATTCCTACCAGGCATTGATCCAAAAGGCATCTTGTGGAGCATGATGCAAGGCGACGGAACACATTTGTTTGTACACACCGAAGACAACCAAGTTCATTACTTTTCAACATGCAGACTCAACGAAGGAGCCCGAAAGTGCATAAAATCCTCAATCAACCAGTAGATGACGGAAAACCGATCACGTGAATGCACAGATATGAGAACTGTGAGCCACAAATGTTTTGGGCAGGGGACATTGTACAAGCGCAAGTGTCTTTCGTGGCTATCCCAGTCAAAGGGGGGAAGTGTAAGCTGCTAAGCATGCTACACTCTCTTGCACTCCTGGAAGGGCAATTTGCAAGTGTAAGCAACTTCATTCACTACTAAAAACAAACAAGATCAGATAAGACATATAGAGTATCCAGGATGACACACTCGAAAAACAAGAGCTCACACAGAGGGCAACACTCGCTTCAGTCAAGCAACGGGTAAAATATGTGTGTGATGGTGATGACTCAAGCAAAAAGAGAGAAAGGATGATGGTAGACAACAAGGCCGCAGATGATGTATGGTAGAGTATGGTAGCAACATAGTTGAAGGGGTGCCTTGAATACATAACCAGTCGAAGCTGCCCATATGCAAGAGAAAGAAAAGCTCACACGTTGACAGCCAAACAGGTCCGTGCATGTGCGGAACTCGGAAGCAATGTATAACTGACACCGGCTCAGCAATGACCACAACGATAGATTGTGCATGAGAAAATCAAAACACTGAAAACCCCACTCTGAACTCAGTTCAGAAAAATTGGCATAATAACCTCATTCTTAATACTAAGAACTCGGAACACCACCCTTGGCATTTCTTTTTGGTGGAGAAAATGGTGTATAAATGTTCCTTTCTATTCAGATGTGAATCCGAACTAGTTTTCAACTTGTAATAGATGGATTTCAAGAAATTGTTCAGAATTATGCATGTGACACAGCCAAGAGGGAGTTAATTTTACAGACTGAGATACTTCATCTACATTTCCTTCACCCAAAGCTAAGCCAGAAAGTCACTGTGAAAGCAGCTGCAATGCAAGATGCAAACATTTTTTCTGTTGGTCATCAATGATTTGTAAGCAAAATGTCCTTATTAAGACATTAGTTCCCACAGTGGGTTAGTTCCTCACTTCATGGCTTAAAAAAAAAATAGACCCGGTATCCTTAATTTTTTTTCTGACACCCCCTTGTGATGATGTTAACAAAACATCCAGAACAGAAGTCTTATTTTAGATCTGAAAACATCCATACTGCCTGCAATATTTTATGGTTGCAGGTTGAAGATAAATATTCTGTTCTGAATGTTTTGTTAAGACCATTATACTGAGCATTTTTGCTCACTAAAACTAAGCCTAATGTGGAGTGGTTGAGGAAGAGCAACAGTTGCAAATTGCAATGCCGCTGCTACTAAGTGTCAAGGTCATACTGCAGCTGTATTGGGTGGTCCATACTGCCAGTTTGGTGTGTATTTATAGCCATTGGTCTTCTGAGAACCTGGATTGATCTAACTTCTAATTTTAACTTGATTCCTTAAAGTTACAGTTACATTATCATGCCCAGATATGGAAGGAGTCAGGCCCAAATTCTGCAGAGAGCTGATGCCTCAAAGAAGACCTTAGCTGATGCAGTGGATATCTCATCACAAAACCTCCTTGAAGAATACAAGCAACAATTGGAAAAAGCAACTGAGAAAATTGCATATTTGGAATTGATTTGGAATCTGAATTGGAATCCAAGTGTCTATACTGCTCACAAATGGTTTCCAGCCTAGAAAAGGCACAGAAAAGGGCTGAAGACCTATCTTTAAATCAAACTTCAAGCAGAGACACAGTATTAAAAAAATGCAAGTGGAACATTGTACATGGAAGCAGGCTCAGGCAAGAAAGGGTGTTTTATTAGAGTAGATCAGACTTTTGAAGTCTGCTGATAGGGGAGATCTGAGGACTATGAAAATAGCTCATCCAAAACTATTGATTCCTTGAGAAAGAAAAATCCAAGCTTCAGAGTGAATTATCAAGATGTCTAGAGAGACCACAAGCAGAGTTCAGGAATTCTCAAGATACTGCTTGATCTTCAGAATAGGGTCAAAGAATCAAAGCACTTGGCATCAAATTTCAAAAAACAGTGTGATCAAGCTACAGCTCAATGAGATCAGGCTATTACAAAAGCATGAGAGCAAGTGCAAAAAGAACATGCTACACACAATCTCTTCTCTAAGGGTGTATATACAGAGGCTACAAGAAATTTGATATGCCTTCTTGTCAAGCTGGGTTTTCCCAAGGCTATGTTGGTGAAGTGATTTACCTCACCAGCAGAAGATGCTGTCAAGCCTCCCACTTTGTTTGTGGTCTTGGTACATAGTACAAAGTTTTGAACAAAGTTTTGTTGTGTGTTGTATGGTTCTCCACTGCAACATCAATGTTTCACCCTTGGTATATGAAATAACAAAATCAGATTGCTGCACCTTGAAACCTTCACATAGTGCAGCAGCAGTCTAGCAGACAAAGTGTGGTTATTAGTAATGATTTAAAAGTCCAAAAGTTAACTTGATGTCTTGATGTTGTCAGCCTGGTGTTGATTTAAGCCTGTTCCCTCTAGGTTACCTATAAGTGCAATGTTCTGACCTTCTGGTATGTCAAAACCATATTCTTCCTGATCATATATGTCATCTTTGGCAATTCATTTTGTTAGTTGCTGGATATGATGTCATAGTCCTAGACCTAAGAGTTGCACTACCCCAAGCTTGTATTGTCCCTCCCCTATTCCTCTCATCTATTTCCATCCTGCTATGGTGCACAAGGCCTAGTCACCACTACTTTTGTACAGTGGCCAAATTGGTTGGCCAACAACATATATATTTTGTGTTCTGCCAAAACCCCACTTGGAAATCAGCTCAAAATCAGCTCAAAATAAGTTTCTAATAACTGTGCCATAGTAAATAACTGTAAATCTAATATAGTGATACTCGATGGGTGCAGTTGGATTTTTTTTGACTATGGCTCACCTGGGTCGCCCCAAAAAATGGCATAAAGAATCTGCTGCCAATGTCCATGCAGTGAAAGCTTGGAAACAACGTTGAATTCTTTCATCTGACTCCTTATCTCCACCTATTCCATTTGGGGATATTGGACTGCTTGACATGTCTGCACCAGACCCTGAAGAGAACAGAAACTGCAAGGTGACAGCTTGGAATGGGGATGTCAATCATGAAGTGCCAGAAACTGACAGTGATTTCTCATGGAGAGATGTGACTGACACAGACATGGACCCAGCATCAGACACAGACATTGATCAAGAATCAGAGGCATCAGATGACTCAGATGTGTTGTATTCTGAGCTTGAGTGGGAGGAGCTTCTAGAAAGTCTTGAACTCAGCCTGAGACACAAGTTGGAGTTGCTGAATGAAATGATGGCATACAACAGGATCAGCAGTGCAAGAATCACTGCAAATGATTGGCAAAAGGCTGAGAGTAACCAAAAGTTGGGATACAATGGGTTGTCGGGCAGGACGAGGCATTGAAATGAAAAGAAAGCACAAGATAAGGAAAAAATTGATGCAGAACTGCAAAAGACATGAGTAACCAGGAAATTGCACTAAACTTCACTTATTGAAACTAGGGAACTGCATGGGTTTTACCTGCGGGTTTCCCATGCTTTTATTTCCTAATTTATTCAATGGGTTTTGCATGAAAACTCATGAAAAAATGATTTTCTGAAAGCTATTCAATGGATGCTTGTGATACAAGGGACAAAATAATTTATTTTCAACCTTGTCACATGACAGATGTCACCCAAATATTGTTTTATGTGTTAGATCACAAAGAGCCAACAAAAAGCTTCCAGAAAATCTTTTTTCATGATTTTCCATGCAAAACTCATTGAATAAATTAGGAAATAAAAGCATGGGAAACCCACGGGTAAAACCTGTGCAGTTCCCTAACTGAAACATTGTAGGAAAGGAGCTATGTTGATGCAAGATTTTCTGTCTGGAAACACTGGAAGACACCCTGTTGCATCCAAAAGTACCCCTCCAACCACAGTACATAGCAAGGTCTCAGTTCCAGCCACTGGTGAAACTCAGGAAGGCTGATGTGCACTGGTTGAAGATGTTTGTTGACCTGGTGTTACTGAGGAGAGTCTCATCACACATGAGGTTTTCACAGAATATGCTTCAGATGTGGAAGATGATGTGCCGATGGTTGAGGATGAGTCAGAAGATGCAGATGATGAGAGTGGAGCTGTATGAGCCTTGTCACTGCCATTGATCTGACAACCCCCACCCCTTAAACACCACTGCCTTGACATTCCTGCTTGCGTTTCTTGCCAGAAAGCTCAAGAAGCACACTTTTGTGAATTACGAGAGGCTCTTCAAGCCATTGAGAAGTTGATTGCATTGAAAAAAGCAAGATTTGAGGCAGGGAAGAATGGCTTGCAGGAGTATTGTGCACGAGCAATCCAGAGTTACTTGTTTATGGTTGTGCAGAACAAACGTAAGGGGATTGATGCATCACAATGCACAGCTGAAAGTCAAGGGTTTTCTGCATTGTGGGGGTCAAGAGTGGGCCAGGGATTGGGTGAACTCACAAGCATTGCCGCAATCCTTACGAGGTCACCATATCAAGTCGTTCTCCCTTCTTGCTGATCCTGCAATTCGTGCTGAACTTTGTTCATATGTTTGTTCAAACAAGTGGGCAATGGATCCTGTGAAGTTGGGAATTTTATACAATTTATTGGAATTGATAGGGAGTGTTAAGTTCTGAGCTGAACAAAGGAAGTCATTGGATTTCCAGTCATACCCAGGCAGTAGAGTCAATAAGGGAAGGATCAAACAGGGGAGAGAATCTGATGGGATTCCAGGGTAAGGTTCACTTGATGTGCCGTACCAAGTGTGGGGAACAGAAAGGACTTGGCTTCAACTTATAAGAAGTTGCACCCTTCTCCTCATCAAGTGTCCTAAGGGTAAGGAGGATGATCAGAGGTCTGGAGATTTTCTGGAGAGGACAAGCTAAAGTTCAAGATAGACTTAGGAGAATATTGGGAGTGTAACTGGGTTGGAATTAAGTGGGTAACTTTGTCAATTTACAAACTGTCTGATATAGATGAAAATAGCTAGCTTAAATACTAAGGGCCAGAGGTGATCAGAGTTTCTGAGGCTGTGATAATTTGCAAACTGGCCTCCAAGGCAAATATCCTGAAACTGTTTCATCAAATTGGAAATGAGAGAGTTTCATCTCTAGGCAGTGCTGCTGATAGGAGGTGGGCTGTGATGCAAGGCAGCCAGGAAAGGTGGCAGAAAACAATCGGAATTCCGGCTTGATACTTATTGGAGTGAACATTACTGATTCTAATACTGAGTGGAGTTTGTCAGCAGCCCCACGCGGATCTGCCTGGACCCGACACGTGTTCACTGAAGGCGCGTTCACGTTTGCTCGACACCTCTAGAGATTGCTTGCCGCAGTGGACAAGGACACGAAGGGAGTATTCTAATGGTTTTTCCCCCCCACTACAGTACACGGTAGCTCTTAGGATGAATGCCATGTATCTAGTCCACCCAAATGACAAATTCCAATGCCTGAAACAATGGACCCCCTAATGCATCGATTGCGCCAGTTACTCGCTTGCTCTTTTTTTTTCTTTCACAACCAAACTTTTACAGAAACCACTCACTGTGTCTGATGGCCAACGACAATTCTGATGATGAGTATGCCCAGTTTTGTGATGATATCACACCAGGCAAGCTCAGCGCGCTGGAGGCACTCGAACAGGGAACCTCTTCAAGGTGAGCTGTCACTGACTTCTGCTATCTTTTTGTCTGAACACATATCTTATGTCTACAGTGATACTACGAGCTTGCGCACGCCAATCTCAACCTCGGACACCTCAGCCTTTGAACCCCTGCTAACACCAGACCAAACTACTGTCAAACGAGGTGCTGGTCGTCCCAAGGGTTCATGGAACCGCAACGGTTCCACCTCACCAAAACAAATTCAAGGTAACAAGCGGCCAGTGGGACGTCCTCGTGGCTCTGGCCCTCGACAATTGGCCAAGGTGAACAGCAGTGTGGGGTCAGATGACAGGGGGAAAAAACACATTGGCAGACCTAGGAACAATCCAGCCTTTGGACCTTCAAAACCTCATAACAAATCATTGGTATGGTTTGCTGAAAAAAAAATCTGTTTGCTTACTGATTGATATACCAATAGTTTGTCCATGGATTACCGCCACCAGGTCAGTTTCGCCGTGCCAGCAGGACTGCAGCCACAGCCATAGGTGCCAGTACAGTGCCCATTTCAGCTATGGGAGATATGGGTGGGGACTCTGCGCCCACATCTCTAGTCCCTCCGAGTCGACAGGACACTGACCCTGAGGCACCTCTCGTCTCAAGCAACAATGCCACATGCGTAATCGATGATGATGACACCAACAATGCTGAAGGTGATGAACCATTTCTGGAAGAGGGTATTGGCGAGCATGAGGGTGATGAGGGTGATGATGACAATTCAGGTACTCGAACATCAAAAGTTCCCCTACGAGATCTTCCAACATGGCTCAAGATGGCATTTGACGTACATGTCCTTGCATCGGGTCTGCCGAACCGTGGGCCTGATCGCCTACCTCCCCTATACGGAGATCACCAAACATTCTGGTTTCCAAAGCCTGCGACATTCTTCCTACTTCAAGATATCAACAGTCTCAGTCCTCAAAATATATATGAGGCACAATTCTTTCTCTGGGACCTGGAGTGTCTCATACCGGGTGGCATCATTTGTCCCAATGTAGGATGCACTGCCCGACTTCAGCGTCACAGCGACATACCACGACCACGTCGAGTCATTGACCTCAACACCATGTGCTGGGTCATTGGGTACCGCTATAAGTGTGGGCTATGCAAGAAGCCAAACAGCATTACATTCAGAAGCTGGGACCCCCGCATCCTCGCTGTCCTTCCACCCACTCTCGCCACACAGTTCCCAGTGCGGCTGACCTATCGAAGTGGAATATCAAGTGACCTTCTACAGTTCATGTGAACCTGCTTTCAACACGGGATGGGTGCGAAGCAGTTCTCGAATGCGCTCTTAGTTCAGCATCTGCAAAACTATGATCTTCTGCATCTCCAATACTTGCAGACTCTTGCCCTCCTTGCAGAATCTGGATCCCTTCTTTTGATGGGCCCTTCAGCACTCAAATTCAAGCCATTTTTATCTTTTGACGACAAGTCTCCAGATGGGTTTCAGGGGTTTGTTCCGAGCTCCCAGTGGCTTCATGATGTCTACGATGCAATGATAGAAGAGCATGGACCTGAATTCAACCAGCACACTGCAATGTTAACAGGTGATATTTGTGGAATAGATCATAGCTTCAAGGTGAACCACTATATCTTCCCATTCCCATTCTACTAACTATGCTACCAATCTAGCTTGCAAAGCACATTGCCAAGGTGGATGGTGTACAGGTATTCATGGCCTTGCTCACCGTGACCAATGAAAAGGGTGAAATCAGGATCTGCAATCTCATTGCAACAAAATCCCACTCGCAGTTTGAGCTTGCACTCCAGGAGATGCGCAAGTCGCTTGAGCTTTATGGCCATGACCAGCCATCTGTGTTTTATACTGACAATATGGCAGACAAAGAGTTCCTCGAGAAATGTTTTCCATCACTTCGGCGAGATGTGGTGCCAATCAAGAAGCATTCTAATCTTGAACCACTGTCCATTACTGACCACTTCCAAATTTCTGTCAAGCAATCTGCTACAATGATCGATGATGCAATGTGAGTGCTGCTTGATCTTTTACCTGACAATGATGCTCCAGGTACCCTGGTTATTGGTCTTGATGCAGAATGGAATGTTGAGACTTCAGAGCATGGCTACGTGACTGGGAGAGGTCAGACAGCCATTCTACAAATTGCATATGGCACGAATATCTTTATTCTTCAAGTGTGTCACTGTGATTCATGTGAAAAAATTGATTCTCATATTCCTTTCGTTTATGACAGATTGGCCACATGCTATCTGGAAACCAGCTCCCTCAATCACTCAAGCAGGTCCTTGCAAATCCAAGGATCCTCAAAGTTGGCTGCTGTGTCACAGGTGATCTGAAATATCTACAACAGGCTTGTCAGTCGAGCATTCCATTTGTCAGAGGAGTAGACATTGCCAAGCTGGCTAAGGATTGTCTGTTAGTTTCCAGTGGACGTGTTAGCCTAGCTGACCTTTGTGCTACCATTCTCAAGTGATGGCTAAACAAGAATGTCGTTGAGCGTGTCAGTACAGCCTGGGAGGACAGGGAGCTCACTCGTGAGCAAATAGGATATGCAGCAATAGATGTACATGCCTCGCTCAGCATCTATAATGCTCTAACCAACCTTCCGATTCCCCAACCAATCTCTGAACAGCCAACTATTGGTGCCCCAATTCTTTTATTTGGTAATGACAAAACTCGTGTCTTGGCTTGTGGCACAATTTCGCCACATGTGGAGGATGGGAGCTATGTTGGAATCAATCTCACACCATCCTGCTCAGTGATTGAGGTTTCCAAAGTTCTTGTTCCTGGTGCTTTGATTGCCAATGGAACATCCCAGAAGCAATCACTTGAGAGCTATGGCCCACCACCATTCCACCTTGTGTGTCTCCATAATCATCTTCGTCACTCTCTACCAGATACAGAGTCATCTCATCCTTCCCCCATGCTCCTGCCCAACCCCGAACCCAAATCCTCTATTTCTGTGCAATCCATGGTCTCAGATGAGGCCACACAGGATGCTGGTGGTGGCTCTGGATTTGGGGATCTACTAGCTGAAGTATGTCAGTCAGAAACAGACCCAATCCACCAAAATATCAATGACCATGTTCCTGATCCAGCAAGCCAGGCTGAAGGCGAGCATCTCCTTGGTGGTATCACCCTTGATGGCTGGGTTAAAATTATCCGAAGTCGCATTCTCAAAGACCCCTTCCATGTCTTCAACATGTTCTATATCTCAGCGGCACATGGACTTTTGCACGAGTTTGCTATCACACTCTGTGACACAATGTTCATCTGGGACCAAACTGATAAGTCCCACATCATTGCCTGGGGACAGACCCAGAATCCACCACAATCCTGGGATGAACTTCTTGCAAAACGACCTGATTGGCTTTGTAGAAGGTGCAAATGTATCATCCCTCCAGCAGAGCAACTTCTTCCACTGGTCAAAAATGTCTTTCAGATGTTTGGCCCATTGAAGGATACCACATCAGATCTTCCTCTTTTCAATTCTGTGGCCTGGGCAGTGGCAAAGAATATTCTACTTCTTATCCAGAAAGGTCATCTCTCTGACCCACCTGACATTCCACTCTACTACCAGTTGGGAATTGATGTGAAGACAGGGCTACCATTGTATCGCTGTATGCGTGGCACAAACATGACAGAGGCCAGAGTCCATACTCATCTTCTTTCTTGACTTCCTACTTCTGGGGTATCCATTTGCCATGTTCAGTTGTGTCTCTTAGATTTCATTCTGAGACACAATCCCTTGGTAAGCCCCTTTCTTCTGAGTTGTATTTCATTGTTCCCTGAATGCACCACAATCTTCCTTCAGGTTGGAACCCACAACAGTACTGGACAGTGTTATGTTGGCCATTATAGCATTTGGATTACCAATGCACTTCAAGAAATGTTATGCCTTGTCAAAGGCATGCTCATCCATCCACAGGAAATGATTGGATGGGTTAACAGTAATCTTTACCAACCAACCACAGAGATTGCCAGTGTACTTCCCATTCCCAGCAAGGTTCGATCCACACTTGGAATGGGGAGCTATGAATCCAGCCTCCATTCTAAACAGCGTCACCATTTCTTAGCTTCAATGCAGCGAACTCACAAGCCTGTTCTGCCTGTTCACAATTCCCAGGAATGTAATCTCTTTCGTGACTTCATGATGGGCAACAGCGGGTTTAATGATCCCATTTTGGGCCCCAACTGGGAACAAGCAGTCTGACTTTGGAATAATACAGCAGACATCACAGACGGAATTTCGTACAAGGTCTGTGACTTCATTAGATTCTTCACCAATACATCTCACCTGGTCATGTTTAGTTAACTGAACAGCTCAAAGTCTATTACAACGGTGACTGGAAGAGGAACACTAACATCAAGCAGACAAAATCAATGACAGCAGATGTACATATCCCTCTCAAGCAGTCACTCTGTGATCCTCAACGGTCATCAGCTGCACCAAAAGCACCCAAAAGAGCCCGAACTCTACACAGCATGTCAAAGGGACTCCAGGCTACCTCAGACATAGCCCTGTCAACCTTTGGAACAGGGCCCACACTGCTACCAGCCCCTCCACTCTCCAGATCACCTCCCATCACCACTCTACCATCTCTTTCTCCTGCTCCTCCAGCACCCATGCCATCCAGCAGTTCAGCACCTCACCCAGAGACACCAGCCTTTCATGTGGCTCGCAAACGAGCTTTGGCTGCTCTTCCAGAACGGCCAACAAAGAAGCAGAAAGGTCGCACATGTCGAAAATGTGTGTTTGAGGATTGCCCTGGGAAGAAAAGTGTCAATCTCTGCAAGAATATGTGTCAAGATTGCAGTCAGCAAGTCTGCCAAGGCCGGAACCCTCAATGCCCAATGAAGCCATGTCATGCAGGATGGGATGATTAGCCTGGCAGTAGACAGGATTCGCGTTATCTTTTTCAGATGGCTTCTCAATGATAATACTCCTTCCTTTTCCAGTATATTAATTTTTAATTTTTAATTTTATTTATTTAGTTCACTCCAATCAGTATCGAGCCAAACAGAATTCCAGTCAGGGAATTGGTCTTGACAGTATTTCCCCCTTACTGCCAAGCCTATGAGGCATGCAAAGGTTCAAATCCAAATTGGGAAATTGTTTTTGTTGATTTTGATGGGGTTCCCAGGTCTTCCTACAACCACCACCACCACTACCACCCCTTTGACAAACATGTCCTCTGTCCCCTTGCACACGGAAAAGATAGCAGCCCTCAAGGCCCAACAAGAGAAGTTGGTGGAGGAGCTTTGGCTTGAAGAGGAGGCAAGGGAGGCAGAGGAATGCTGGGTAGCAGAGGAGGCTGCCAGGGTGGAGGCGGCTAGGGTGGAAGCAGAGAAGAAGGCCACAGAGGAGGAGCAGAGGAAATTGGCTGCTGCCAAGAGGGCAGAAAAAAAGCGGAAAGCCGGGGAGGTGGAGCTGGAAGAGGCTGAGGGGAGCACCTCCCCCAAGAAGAAGGCAAAAGGAAAGGTGCGGGCAGAGGTGGCAGAAATGGAGACCCTTGTGTGTCTACAGGGTGCTATTTCATGTAAAAGGTGAGTTCCCCATTATTATCATTGCAATTCCATGCTGACTTCTAGTAGATGTTCTTTCCAAAAGTTGTCATGTTTCCAGATGGGAACCCAGGGTCACGTGTGCAAGCCTTGTATGAAGGCAAAGCACAAGTGTGAGGAGGTAGTGTGGGAGGGTCAGGAGTTGCTGGCAGGAAACGGGCTGGCAAACAATGAAGGTGTGATGGACCTGCTGAGGGAGTTAGTGGGGGCAGTGAAAGGGGTGAAGAAAGAACTCTGGGAGCTCTGGGAGCTCTGGGTCATCAGCAAGGGAGTTTTGGGCCTCCAGGACTCGATGAAGGATATCCAGGGGGCCTTGTATCCGGAGTAGGATGAAGAGGAAGAGGAGGAAGTGTTCAAGGTGCAGGAGGAGCTGCCAGGGCTGGCAGAGGAAGCAAAGGGTGAGGGAGTGAGGGAGGAGTAGGGATCCAGTAGGGATCTGGGACATTAGATTTTTTCTTTTAATTTTAAAATGAATGGAGTTAGACTTTGGAATGAAAGAACGTTAAGTGGGAAGAAGTCTGGGTTTTTCCAGGTAGCGAGTGTGAAAGTCCATGATGAGTTCCTGCACATGATCGAGTTCTGTAGCAGGCTGTGAGTTGTTTCCAGAGTTCCTGGTGGAGGTCATCAAGGTTGACCACAAAATGGCGCATGCGTTGCAAGGCTAGTCCGTGCTCCAGGAAAACCATGATGTTTGGGTGGTAACCCTTGTTGGCAAAGAAGGGTGAAACTCTGGTGAAAGCCAAGGGAGCGTTGTTGTAAGCAAATTCCCCCAAAGGTAATAGCTGGGACCAGTTATCCTGTTGGTAGTTGCAGAAAATCTGCAAGTATTGTTTGAGGGTCTGGTTGAGGCACCCAGTCTGTCCATCACCTTCTGGATGGTAACCTGAAGTGAAGTGGATTTTCATGTCCAGGGCCTGTCCAAGAGAGTGGAAGAAATGGGAAATGAACTCAGAACCCTGGTCACAGGTGACATGAGAAGGAACACCATGTTTGGAGAAAACATGCATGATGAATAGATTAGCAAGTTCTTGTGCCATGATTTCATTTACTGTGGGGATGAAGATGCCCAGTTTGGAGAGTCAGTCTATGATGACCAGAATGGCAGTGTGTCCATTGGAATCTGGCAACTGTTTGATGAAGTCCATTGAGATCGAGTTCCAAGGCCTTTCCAGAACTGGAAGTTACTTCGAAAATCCATAGGGCTTGTATTGGGGTGATTTGGAGTGTTTGCACATAGTACAAGACTTGCAAAAGTCCTGCACAAAGGTGTGGAGGTTGGGCCAAATGTAATTGTGTTGGATGAGTTGAAGGGTTTTGTTTTGCCCATAATGACCTGAGAGAATGTGGTCATGCTTGTATTGTAAGACTTTAAAATGGAGGTCCACCACATCTGGGATGTAAATCCAGTCGAAGTGGCGGAGAAGTCTGCTGTTGTCTAGAGACCAATTTGGAGCAGATGGTGATGGAAGGTGTGAGGAGGAGATGGGATCAAGAGTCTGTGAGAATTGGATGTCATTGTGGAGTTTCTCAATATCAAGGTCTTTACACTGCCCCATATGTTCTGTGCAGATCCATGCAGAATTGTGTGGACTCCACACAGATTTACAACCCATCTAATGAACAGTTTTAGTTATGCAACAAGGGCAGACAGTCCACACAGATCCACATGGACTAGCTCAGATCCCACACTTTTTACTTGGATTCCACAAATTTCAGCCATCTGCATCCAAGATCAGACAGCAAGGACCAGCAAGGACAGTCCACATGCATCTGAACAGACCATCTGAGCTTAGCAAAATAATGACCCAAAGGGTATTCAAACTCATAGCCTCATGATTAACTAATAAAGTACAGATGCACATTACTGTTACACTATGCAGCCATTGTGTTCCTATTGATGCAACTCTACATACCTAGTGTTTGGCTTTGTATGACAAAGCACACAGCTGCATCATCAATGTTGCCATCACACTCACCACCACCACCATTGACATCACCACCACCACCATTGACATCACCACCACCACCATTGACATCACCACCACCACCATTGACATCACCACCACCACCATTGACATCACCACCACCACCATTGACATCACCACCTCCCTCCCTCCCCTCCACTCTACCACCTCCAACACTGCATACACACCTGCCACCACCATTCCCACACCCACTCCACCATCACCACCACCTTCAAACGAGCCAACTGGATGGAACATGGGCCCAAACAACGCAGGTGGCATTGTTTGGGCCCTACATAAGTCTTTTTTTGTTTTCTTTTTGTTATTACTACTAATTCATCTTGTTTTTTAGGTTCTAACAATGTTATGACAACGAGATGACCGAAACAGCTGCAAATGAACCACATTGGGCCCAGACAATGCAACCTGCATCATTTGGGCCCTATGTAAGTTTCTTTTTGTTATTACAACTAATTCATCTCATTTTTTAGGTTCTAACAAAGTTATGACAATGAGATGACTGAAACAGCTGCAAACAAACCACATAGGGCCCAGATGATGCAGATTGTGTCATTTGGGCCCTACATAAGTTTTCTTGTTTTTTATTTTTGTTTTTATGAACTAACTAATTGTACTTTATTAATTTTTAGGTTGTACACTAAGTGTGATGACTGCCGAATGTGAAAAACCCCCGAAATGGATGATGCACCCACCCCACGCCTGCAAGCCTCTGCTCATGAGGTGGATCATGAGTGTGTGCAGGTGATGACAACAATGATGCCGCCACCTACCAGCACCAGAACCCCCAGAACGCGAAGCACAGCTGCCAACCATGACAGATGACAATGACAGGGCCAATGACACACCACCTGCCTCCAGCCCCACAAGCCACTGCTTGGGGGGTGGATTGCAGGTGGAATGGCAATGACAACAAGGGGAACAACAATGGGAATGCACAGCAGGGAACACAATGAGGAGCACCATGGGACACAGGACGATGGGAATGACACAATGACAGCAACCATGTGGGACAATGGGGACCATGATACCAACAGCAGCAACAGATGAAAGCTGCCCAGGACCAGGAAGATGCACCAACCACAACGCACCAGCCATGACACCGAGGACAACACACCAAGGACAACACACCCAGGGCAGCAGGGCAGCAGGGCCGCATCCCCTCCCCCTGCCCTGCATAGATTTTGTGTGGGTGAGGGGATTTTCTTTCTTTTTATTTATGATGAGGCAAGGCCACAGAAAGGGGGCCAAGGAATGTAGTTGACGTCCCTTGGGCCATAGGTATTTCTTTTTTCTTGTCTTATTTCTTTTACCATGGCGACACATGCAGGATGATGGGCACCACAATGAGACACCACCAGGCTGCCTCCTCCCCCACATTTTGCATGGGGTGGGGTTTGTTTTTGTTTTCTATTTATATTACTACCCCCTTGCCTGAATTTTATGTGGGCAAGGGGATTTTCTTTTTTATTTATAATTGCTGCCCTCCCCTCACGTTCAATGCAAGGGGTTTTTAATATAATGATAGTAGCTAATAAAATCTATCTGATTTTAAATATATAATGATGCACCTCCTTCAAGAGGGTTTAAATAATTGAGTTTGAGTTTGAGTTTTGAGTGTCATAAATAAACTTTATATTAGTAACAAATAGTTCTCCTGTGGCTCAACTGGTTAAGCATGCTTGTTTGTTCTGCAATGGTGACATGAGGTCTTAAGTTCAATCCTTGCTCTGCACAATTTTATTTTCACAATGGGCAAGCCTTGAGGCAGTTGATTTGTAGTTGATTTGTAGTTAACTCATGTTTGACTCGTGTTTGACTGGTAGTTGTCATTTGTAGTGATGTAATATACTTTAGTAATAACAATTCATTTCATGAGTGATGTTGACACTGAATGTTTATCATCCAGTTTATGCCAAGTTCATGCTATAGTTTTAGCTGAAAACTTTATTCTGTACTTCAATAAACAATTTTATTATTTCTGATCAGAACTACGATACATTGCTGCCAGCTCACAAGCTGCTGTTTCCACCTCTGATCTATACTGCGAGCCATTGCTCAGGGCAGTAGTGAACATTCATGGTGGTTTGGAAGGCTGCATTGTCATCATAGGAACTAGGACTTGAGATAATGAAAAAAAGTAGTATTATTTAGCGGAAAGAGTTAAAAGAACTCACTTATGGCCCAAGAGATGCATCAAACACCTCTTGGCCTTATTGGTGTGCACTTGGGGGTTTGAGGATCTCCGTTGCTGCTGTCATTGTGCATGTTGGTCATCCTGGGGTGCGGCGTGCATCACCATCAGTGTTGTTGCAAGCACCCATGATCGCCCCATGAGCAGTTGCTTGTTGGGCTGGGGGCAGGTGCCATGTCATGGCGGAGCTTTGGAATCATTGTCCTATGCTGCCAGGACTGGTGATCCACCCCACAAGCAGCTGCTCATAGGGCTGCAGGCAGGAGTTATTGGGGGGAGGGGGGCATTTTGTTGTTCTGGGTGTTGCTGGCATCAAACAGCAGAATGACTACCTAAAAATGATAATTAGCAACATTAAAATGAAAAGATAAACATTACTTACTTGTTGTCATCAATGGGGGAGTGGGGGCATGAGGGACGGCATGCCTGGCAGCTGCTCGAGTCACCCAGCGTCCCTCTGCTGTCATCTCTGTCTTGTTTTTGCTGTTTTCACTGTTTTCACCATCTCCGCCATCTCTGTGGTTGCGTCACTCATCTACAACCCCATCCACCCAGTGGTTACTTGCAGGGTTGTTGGTTGATGTTATTTGGAAGGTGGCATAGTTGTCATGGTAGGCAAAACCAAAGTAGCTATTAAAAGAACAAGATTAGTTACACAAAAATGAATTACAACAAAACATACCTACAGCCCACAAGACATTGATGATGTCTCGTAGGCTGGTGATGTTGTTTCTTTTCTCACTGTTAGCAACCCCTGCAAGAATTTGCTTGCAGCAGGTGGTGACTTTGTTGGTGGGTCCACCATTTTGGCTGGTTGTCTCGTGTCGTTGATGGAGGAGGCCTTGTTAGTTCATGGTGCATCTCCTACCTGATGGGTAGCCTATTCCCCCTGCAGCTTTATGAATTCCTCACATCCCATGTGGATGGGGAGGAGGCAGCGCATGTTGTTGTTGTAGCTTTCATGAGATAACCTAGTAATAAACAAGACAAAATTGTTAGTAATTGAAAAGAATGCAAATAACAATGAAAAGACTTACAGATGTCAGGTGTTGAGGGTGTCAATGACTCGACACGGTGAGTTCAGCAGGTTCCCATGCATCATGTGATTGTGCTTGCGGCAATTTTGAGTTCCCTTGTTACTATGTTACTATATTGATATCTACCTATGCTACATAAGTAGCTAAGGACATACTAAAAAGTAAGCCTCAACAGACCAAATAGATATGGAGAGTCCAAAAAAAAAACATCCACCAATACAGTATGTACTCGACCATGCAAAGAGTCCATTACTATCCAAAATCAACAATCATGTGATCCGACTACGGGTTGTGGGCCTGACAGGCGATGTACATGATGATGAAGGAGCGCGAGGCCTTTTGAGGAAAAACGATGTGTTGTCACCAATGACAGGGTATGTAGTCATAGATAAAATGGAAGTTGAGGCAATAGTTGCACTGAATGGGCTGGATGCATGAGTGACAGTTTGGATGTCATGTGAAAACCCCGCGAGGCTCTTCGACATCTGCAGCAATACCGATGACGTTGTGGCAAGCGACAGTGTGAGAGCAGAGTGAGTGGATTGGAGGGTGTGGATGGTACAGAGATCCTTTTTGCGTAGCCAAAAGCGTGCACATGCAGCTGAATCTGCTTTGTTTGGAAGGCATCGATGCAGGTGAAATGGGGCATCATCATCATCAAAGAAAGAGGATAGATGCCACCTGCTGAGAAGCCAGAGCAGCAGTGGAGTGCGTAGCTTGAATGGTGGGGGGCTCACAAGTGGGACATGTAAAGTTGGTGTCATGGTGTGTGTGTGTGTGTGTGTGTAGTAAACCTCGCATAAAGCAGTATCAGGAATTGAGCCTGTCGAACGGCAATGAAAGTCCTGTCCTCATAGCAGCCAGAATGAGCAACCAGCAAGCAACCAGGGCCCTATCCTGCATGAGTGGTGGGCAGTGGTGGTGGCTGTTGTTGTTGTTGTTGTTGTTCTCAACGTGCTCGAGAATACTTGTCTTCTGGCTTGACTGTATACCTGAACTCTTTTCTCCATCATCTTCTATGCCACACAACCCTGACTCCAACATTCCAATCGATCCCCCTGCGAGTTCAAGCTCAGGGGAGGCTGGCCCATCTCAGGCTGGACTTGGCAAGTGCAAGCATTCTCTGGGCAACATGAACCCTGGTTCAAGGGCTTTGCAAGCAAAGAAAGCTTGCAAGGCCTTCACAAAGCGACCCAAGAAGCCCAAGAAGCCTAGTGATTGGCACATGAGAAAGGGAGAGGAGGCAGAGAAGACAAAGGTGAACAACATTCATCGTATTCAAGCACTTTAAAGTCTAAATCACTTTCAGGCTGCACTCGAGCTTCATCTCCATGTCCTTTGGGACTTACCACACCAGACTACTGTCCCTCTCAAGGTCACAGCAGATGACAAAGTACCCTTCACCCATCACTTTACCTCTGAAGCACAATTGCGGAACTCTGTCACAGCCAGTCTTGATGACAACTATTCAGGGTGCCCAAATGAAAGTTCATGAGCTCCTTAACTCTGTTTTGGACTCAGTTGAAATTATCACCAACAATATCAAGCACATTCTGGAATCTCATCTATTGCTCATGTTCAGGTCGGTGGCATGCCTTGGGCTTCAACAGTGGGCACCTGATGTCTTGAGTAATGATCCAGAGTCTATGTATAGTCTCCTTCATGAGCACATTGCCCCCAAAACATTTGAACAGGTCTCAGGCACATTTGGATACTCTCATATGGGAGCAAACCTGTCATGTATCAATGATTTTGTACTCATGCGTAAACTTTATTGAAGCTTCATTTTCTCGTATATGCATGGTATTGCCAAGTCAGAGGCAAAGAATCCAGGAAGTGTTGCAAGGGCAAAGCAGATGACTGGAGTGTGGAAGCAATGTAGTGTGGTATGTAATTTCCAGAATTCCATATATGCCATTTTCAGATTGTATTCACTAATAAACCTTGATAGCTTGCTGATGGCAGGATTGATGTGTTCCAGGCATGTGGTTTCAATAAGCGGGTTGTGGCCTTGGCTAGGGAGAATGAGGCCCATTCAGATGATGAGTTGGCTGAAGGGAATGCTGAGTCAGTTGATGCAGTGCACTACATCAAGGAGAAGGAGAGACGTGCAAAGAAAGTCACTGCATTCTTTAGAATGGCTGATGAAGAGCACAAGCAGATGAATAGAAGCAAAAGAAGACACCTTAAGTTGGCCAATCTTTGTTTTTCTTTTTTTACATTTGACTAATTCCATTTATCTATAGATCAGAGAGACATCTTGAAGACCCCCCCATGCCAAAGTTATTGGAACTCACTGCTCTCCCAAAGAAGGTTCCAATTAGTGTTTTAAGGTCCAGTTCGGTCCGGTTTTCAGACCTTGATCAGGTGCAACTGCAACCGCAACCGGTTCGGACTGCACCCTCAATTCTGAGAAACTGGACCGAACCGTGTACAACCAGTTCAAGTTGGTCCAGTTGTCATACCCCAACCGATTTTAACCAGTCTCACAACGAGACCGGTTGAGACCAGTTGAGGTTGGTTGGGGTACCCAGTCTCAACCGGTCTTTCAGTTGTAAAATACTCTACGAAGTAAATTAACTATGTATATTAATTAAAATTGATGCATTGACACCCTGCGAGCAGGTGCTCGCAGCGGTGTAGGTCAGAGATGAAAAAAGAAAAAAAGAAGAAAAAAAGAAATAAAAAACTGCCCCACCGTCTTGTGTTTAAAGTGAGGGTGAGGGGTCCCGCCATTGGTCCTGCCATTCCTGCTGTTTGTCGGCCCCACTGTTCATATTTGTTATACCTGTTGTTCGCCGTCTCTGCTATTTGTCATCCCTGGCATTCCCCGCTGTTCATTGTTCCTTGGCATTCCCCATCTCCGCTGTTCATTGTTGCTGTGGTTCATCATTCGCTACCATTCACTATCCCTGTCCATGACCTTGGCATTGTTGTTGTTGCGGTGTTGCACTCCCCCTTGTCATTGTCCCCTGCCATTTGTCGTCCCTGCCATTTGTCATTTGCTGTGTGATGTGGCATCCGAGTGTTGTTGTCATTGTCCAGAAATGGTGCCTGTTGTGACCCTGCGAGCAGATGCTCACAGCAGCGGCAGAGCACGGGCAGGGTACAGAAGGGGGTTGGGGGTGTCTCTTCAGGAGGTCAGTGGGCGACATCATTATCAACAAGTAAGAACCTATAAAGAAGGAAGAAAAGTTAGTTAGCAGAAGTAGTAAGATATCAATCATAAAATACATACCCTATGGCCCAAACGATGAACTAGTTGTCATTTGGGCCTAATTTGCAGGCGGGGTGGTGGTGCCAGTACCACATCATAGTCGTTGGCTAGCATTGGTGTTGGCTGTCCCATTGGTGGTGTGATGTGGCATTGGCCATGGCTAGAAACACAGGCTGCTGCCACCTTGTGAGCAGCAGCTCGCAACGGCAGCATTGGATCTGTTAGTGGTAGGTGTCATCATCAAAAGGCAAATAAACTGAAAAGAAGAAAACAGTTAGTAAAATCATTGCATTAATAAAGGAAACATACCATATGGCCCAAATGACTAACTAGCATTGTTTGGGCCACCTTCTTTGCATTTGCTCATTTGTGTGGTTGACGGTGGTGAAGGTGGTGGGGTGAAGGTGGTGATGATGTGGCATTCATTTGTTGTGGTTGTGGTCATGGGAAGTTGTCTGGTAAGTGGTACCACTTTTGTTTTTGGGCACACAAATATGACCACATGGTCCATGCACAGCCACAGGGTATATAAGCACCCACCAAATGACTGCTTTTCCCCCAGGCTCGTCCCACTGCACGTAAACATAGATAAGTAGTAATTATTATTATTTTCATTAGTTCTTTTGTCTTATTATCTATGTATGTATATGTACATATGTAGGATAATATATATACTATAAAAGACCAGTTGCAACTGATTGCAACTGGTTTTATAACAGTTTTCAAACATTTTAGAAAGTAAGGCAACCAGCAACCGAACTGACCTCAAAAGAGGGCAACTGCAACCGACAGTCTGGTTGCATTCAGTTGGGTTGGGTTTGGTTGCGGTCGTTTTTTCAGTCCACCCAACTGGACCTTTAAACACTACCGGCAATTGCCACAACATTGGCATGAACATGTTCCCATGCATACCCAAGTCAGAGGATAAACCTCATTCTCAATAAATGAGAACTCAGAACAATGCCTTGGTGTGAAATATTTTCTGTGGGTCTCAGGGAGCTCTCACATATCACCTGGCAGCTTGGCAAATGTGATTTGAAAGAATCTGTGTTTCTAGATGGGAAGTCATCCACTACCCACAAAAGCAACCTTTAGAGCTAGCTGGTAGGCAAAGTACTAAAGGGCAGGAAAATGAAAATGAGCCCACAATGGAAGGCAGTAATTACTGTTGAAGCTCAAATGGAGACATATGTACAACAAAGGTAAGAGAAACGATGAAGAGGGGTTAATCAGTATTTGCTGCAACATTGCAAACAAACAGATTGGAGAGCAAGCACACATGCAAACAAAAACTTGGCAATGTTGCATATATGTAGGTTAGAGAGCAAGCATATGCAAACAAAAACTTCATATATATAATATAATGGTTGAAGCGCACCGGCACCGCATGACCTGCTATGTGGATTTTGGTTTGTTTATTTTTTAGGTGTTCTTTTGAATTGTGGAATGTACAAATGTGTTTTAAATATTTTTAGGCATTGAATATTGCTTTGAATTTCACAAGCCATAACATATTCCATCACTGGGTGAAAGTAACGGTGGCTGAGCACTGAGCTCTCGAGTCTCAGACTCTTCCCCATGTCTGACAACAAAAAACTATTTTGATATGAGATGGTACTATCACTTACCGAGTGTTTCACCACAATTTACTGATTACTAAATTACACCACATCAACTACAAAATTATACTGATGGCATACATGGTTCAAAAGATAGGCTTTATTGCTTCCAGAAAATCTAATTATCTCAATGAAAGGTGAAGATGAAGCAACGATGAGCCCCCATGTCAAAAAGTACCTAGTCTTTCACCACCATGTCATGCAAAAGTAACGCCTTTGATGGCAGAATTCTGTGATCCGATGTTGGCATCTGGCAAGCTGAAGTACATTTTTGTAAAAAAATTTGTTGATCAAGTTTGCCCAAAATAGCACACTTGTTGGCATTCAAATTCTGTCTGTGAAATGTCACGGTGAGCCAGAAAACCAAAAACTGCTCTTTGATCATGGTGCAACTACTCTCAGTCTATGGGAAATAGATATTATTGCTTTGAGAAAAAAAATGGGAAGGATTGGTTCACTCCCCATATCTCAATGTCAGAAATATGTGATTCACCCCTCATACTGTAGCTTTTACCAACCTTGACCTCAACTGAAAATCAGGGAAAAATCAGAGGAATGTTTTTAATACTTATAACCTCTCAGATTATCAATTTGAAGATGGTTGGAGATGTTTTGGTTCTTAGAAAGTGTTATCAGTGTGATGGTGAAACACTAGTACCAGTGGTAAAACACTCGGTAAGTGATAGTATGTGATGCGCTTGTATGAAAAGAAAATCTATGCTTTTTTCCCACTGTTTGTCTGCCTTTGTTCAGTGGAATCTGCAAACATGTTTTAAATATTCTATTTTATGGGCATTTGTTTGGGGTAGGTTGTTACTAAAAATACAGGGAGACTGCCCTATGAGACAGTATTAGTAATGCAGAATGAATTGGATGGTGTTATGTATCAAAATGCTAGATGTTGCTTGGGAACTTATTGGAGTGTGCTACTGGGGGGGGGGGGTTGCTGTAACTTAGTGTTCAGTGGAAGGACTGGTGTCTATACCACCAGCAAAATATGTTATGGCACCTGACACCAATATGCCAGATGACGTGGCATTTTTTGATGTTGGTCAGCTCTTGTTCCTGTGGGTTCCAACACCAGACTAGGGATGCCAAAGTTTGGTTTAGTTTGGTTCTTTGAGGATTTTGCTGAATCTAGAACCAGACTTTGGGTTCAGTCCAGGCAATCTGCTGAACCTTGAACTGGACCATTGGTTCAGGTTCAGGAGGGGTCCAAACTCAGAACTGGACTTTTTTTATATCAAAATCTCTGTAATGCCAATCAAAGCTATGTACTAGGATGGTAGACCACTACTTACAAGCTCACTAACAGCGATGATGAACATGAGCACTACCACCTGATCTTCCCACCACAGTTCCTGGAAGGATGCCGAGTTTGGCAGCCTACACTAGACTTAGGTTTACTAAAAGACAGGATCAAATTATCTTTGTTGCATGGAAGTAGGAACAATAAGTTACTACAAATAAAAGAATAGGAAGTTACTATACCTTCGTTGCATGGAAGTAGGAATGAAGGTTAAGGAATAAAAAATAAGTAATATATAAGAAAAAGATTGACCGTGTAAGTAAAAGGCCACATCAAGCATAGTGTGTGATTTGGGAAGGCCACATCAGGCATAGTCACATAATAGGAAGGTACTGCATCAATAGGATAATGTCAGCACTGCTGGATGTGGATAGAAGGGTAATAAGGATGTATGGTGCCATTGCCAGGATGCATGTCACCGGTGTGCTGTTGTTGTATTCACCGGTGGTGAGGGTGATTGTGTCGGCGGTGTTAGGAAACCACCCCATTACCTAATAAACTTTCATTTTTATTTTATTATGTCAAATTACGCTACATGACGCCAAATGCCACTACATTTTGATAGCATGAGAATTTTATTTCGCACGCATCAAAATGTATGCGCATGTATGAGTGCGTCAGTAACAACAATGTACAATATATGTAACATAGTATATAAACCCTAAATATATGCCTAGGGGACTCCAGTTGTGTTCTCTTAGGTATTCCACCTAGGTTTTTGGTGTGAAAGGCCTATCTCAACAAACTTACCTATTAATAACCCCTCGCATCAAAACCATCAATTTCCCCATCACGCACGCGGATCCCGCCCCTTTCTTGTAGAGAGAACCCGCACAGTCTTAGCTAGCAGATAGTGGGTGTCGCCCTAACAGAAGAACACAACTTCCCATTTCAGTGCGCCTTCTCTTACTTGTGCATATGTCATTGTTTCACCGCGCCACATCCAATTACTCATCCTTTCGGCACGAGCCGGAAGTACTTGTATATATGTAATCTACCTTTTCTTTTGTAAGCCGATGCCAGGCCTCGCCTTACATTGCGACTGCCAGTGATCGAGAGGCAGTGCTCGTCATTAGGACAGCTGCAACCAGACAACCAATCGGATCTGATTTAGTTACAATTTACATTACTCTATTTGGACGACTATTTTAGTTACAAGCCAAATTCAGTGATATCTCCGAGATCAGGCACTGTTGGAAGGGTTGTTGATCCAAAGTGTCAAAATAGGCGCCCGACGAACGACGAACCATTGACGAACCTCGACGAACCTTATCACGTGACCCGTAGACGTTTGGAGAGGTCTCGAAGTAAAATTTTGAATTTGTCGAAGAAGTGATTCATCACAGATTCTACAATTATGTCCGAACCTTCAACTTCTAATCCTGGTCCTAATCCTGTTCCCATACCAGCACTAGAGGCGAAAATTGATGCGCTCACAGTGCAAATGTCGCAATTAGTGTCAGTATTGGCAGCATCACAGCCCAGACAAGTGGAAGTACAGCCAGAGACGACAGGAGAAAGAGATGATGAGATGGAGGAGATGGTGGAGTGGATATCACAGGAGGATGAGACGGTGGAGAAATCCAGAAATGGAAAAGTGTGCTTACCTAAGTACGCACCCCCGCAAATCTTTGATGGTACCATGGAAAATACAAAATCCTTCATCAGCTCTATAGTATTGTACATCCATGGGAGGAAGCCCGAGTTTTGTACAGCCAAGTCTAGGATTATGTTTGCTCTCTCATACATTCAGGGGGGGAAAGCACAGTTCTGGAGAAATGAGGCTATTAATCAAATTGCCACGGGAAATAAACCATTTGCAACCTTCAAGGAATTTCTGGAGAGATTGGAGGCACAGTTTGGAGACCCTAATCCAAAGGCGACAGCCAATGCTAAATTAAAGACCATGTGCCAAGGTTCCTTAACGGCGGATGAATTTATTTTGCAGTTCAAAGCAGAAGCTTTGCAAATGGACATGGGAGAAGCCGCGTTGGTAGAGTTTTTGAAAGCAGGATTAAATCCCTCTTTATTCAAGTCTATCTACTGACTACCTTCTATGCCAGAGAAGTTGGACGAGTGGTACAATTGGGCAATGCGCCTTGACCGGCAATATCGGCAGGAACAGGCGGAGTCAAAGTTGATGTACGGAAGTAGTAAATTTGGAAAGTCATCAGGAGGAAAGTCTGAGAAAGGAAAGGTGTCTCAGGCACAAGCTCCGAGGGCACAGCCACCAGCCATGGCAGTGACACCTATAGTTACGGAGTCAGCAGCACCAGCAGAGGCAATGGAGGTTGATCAAGTGGGGAGACGAGCCCCACTTAAATGTTTTAACTGTGGGCAGTTAGGACACATTTCTAAGTATTGCAAGCAGAAGAGAAAGATCAGGGGAGCTACAATCAAGGAAGTGAAGCAGGAGGAAGGCAAGCAGGAGAATTTTGTGGAAGAGTCCCAGTGAAGGTTTCCCCATTGGTGACCCAGAATCGTTACAATGTATTAGTATCCGAGGAAACCCAGAGTAAATCAGAAAAGGAAATCGAGGAGGAGTACAACTGTTGCAAATCATGCAACAAAGAAAATTGTCACATGTCATTTCCGAAAACCCCTAAATTCTTTATTCGCTCTGCGTGAATAGAACCCAAAATCACCTTGACTGTGGGACTGAAGACAGTGGACACGCATGCAGCTATTGATGTGGAAGTGTTGCTTGACAGTGGTGCTACAGGATTATTTATTAATCGATCCTTAATTACCGGAAATGGCATTAACACACACAAGCTGGCGCAACCTATAATGGTGTACAATATTGACGGAACAGTCAATCGTGGAGGAACTATCAAGGAGGAGGTGACTATGGTACTAAATTATCAGGAGCATCAGGAGCGAGCTGTATTTGAAGTGTGCGATCTTGGGAAAACCAATCTAATAATAGGATGTCTGTGGTTACAGAAGCATAATCCCGAAATTGATTGGAAAACTGGGAAAGTACAAATGACTCGTTGTCCTAAGGAATGTAATGTGTATGGGAGGAAGATGAAGAAAGAAAAAAGGAAAAAGAAAGAGAAAGAACGTCCGAGGAAGTATTCTGTTACGATGGAGGAAGTGGAGGATGAGGAAATGCCAAATGGGGAAGTTCCGATCATGATCGAGAAAGAAGAGCAGAAGCAAACCTTTAGAGCAGTTCGTGGAGGACAGTCATGGGACAAGAATATTGTGAAGGTGGAGAAGCCAGTGGAGGAATGGGTGCCAAAAGTGTATCATGAACATTTGTCAGTGTTCCAAAAGAAGGAGTCTGAGCGAATGCCGGTGCAGAAGCCATGGGATCATGCGATTGAGATGAAGCCAGGGTTTGTGCCGAAGAAGTTGAAGGTATATCTGTTATCTCCAATGGAACAAGAAGAAGTGGATGCATTCCTGAAGGAGCAATTGCACAAAGGATACATACGACCTTCGAAATCACCGCAGATGTCACAAATATTCTTCATGCCCAAAAAAGACCAAAGGAAGAGGATGTGTACCGATTATAGGTATCTGAATGAGTGGACAGTGAAGAACACGTACCCCCTGCCGTTGATCTCAGAAATAATTGATAAGGTGGGAAAAGCCAAGGTCTTTACAAAATTGGATTTACGATGGGGATACAACAATGTACAAATAAAGAAAGGAGATGAGTGGAAGGCTGCATTTGCCACGCATCGAGGATCCTTCGAGCCGCTTGTCATGTTTTTTGGGATGACTAATAGTCCCCCGACCTTTCAAAATATGATGAATGACATTTTCAAGGACGTAATAGACAAAGGCATGGTAATAATATTTATTGACGACATTCTGATATTCACGGAGGATGAAGAGAATCATGAAGCAATAGTACAAGAGGTGTTACAGAGGTTGGCGGAGAACGATCTATTTTTGAAACCAGAGAAGTGTGTGTTTGGGGCAAGCGAGATTGAGTTCCTAGGATTATTGATTGGCCCTGATGGGATCAAAATGGATCCGATCAAGGTACAGGCAATCACAGATTGGCCTGCGCCCACCTGTGTCAAGGAGGTTCAAGCCTTCTTGGGACTTGCAAATTATTATCGTCGCTTTGTGCACAATTTTTCTAAAATTGCCACACCCTTACATAACCTTATGCGAAAGGGAGTAGTGTGGAGGTGGGGAGAGCAGCAGCAGACAGCGTTTGAGGAGTTGAAGAGGAAGTTTGTGGAGGGACCAATATTAGCCCCAGTAGATTTCACATGCCCTTTGCGAGTGGAATCCGATGCATCCGATTTTGCTACTGGAGCGGTATTATCAATGCTGTGTGAAGATGACAAATGGCATCCTTGTGCATACTTGTCAAAAGGGTTGAATGATGTGGAGAGGAATTATGATGTGCATGACAAAGAGATGTTGGGGATAATATGAGCGTTGGAGGCGTGGAGGCATTATTTGGAGGGATGTACGCATCAAATTGAGATCTGGATGGATCATCAAAATCTGCAATACTTCATGTCCGCTAAAAAGCTTAATCACTGGCAAGCGCGTTGGGCACTATTCCTATCGCGTTTCAACTTTCACTTGGTCCACAAAGCAGGAAGCTTAATGAGGAAAGCAGATGCCTTATCCAGATGTATTGATCATAAAAGGGGGGTGGAGGAGGACAATAAAAATGTTACCTTACTCAAACCCGAATACTTTTGCATTTGCGCTATGCGTCAAGGGCATCTATTAATAGATAGCTTGGAAACGGAAATGTTGTCTAAAATTAGACAATGTTTGGAAATGGACAATGAAGTAGTGGAAGCCGTGAAAGCTCTGAAGGGAGAGAAGAAAGGTAATATCAAAGGAGACGAATGGGCTGAGGAACAAGGGTTGGTGTTGTTTCGAGGAAAAGTGTATGTACCGAAGGATCAGGATTTGCGAAGGGAGATTGTCCAGTTACATCACAATACACTGATTGCCGGACACCCAGGAAGATGGAAGACGTTGGAATTAGTAATGAGAAATTATTGGTGGCCCGGAATTTCGAAGTATGTGTTGGGGTATGTGGATGGATGTGATACATGCATGAGGGGGAAGAAATTTCCAGAGAAACCTGCAGGAAAATTAATGCCAAACCCTATACCTAAAGTGCCATGGCGAGATATATCTGTGGATTTTGTTACCAGATTACCTGAGGCTCAAGGGTACGATGCAATATTCATAGTATGCGACTGCTTTACAAAGGAGGTCCATATTATTCCTACTACTACAGAAACCTCATCATTGGGCTTGGCGCGCCTCTATCTAAATCAGGTATGGTGGTTACATGGGTTACCCAATACCGTTATCTCCGATCGCGGACCACAATTTGCTTCTGCGTTTATGCGAGAACTAAACAACATATTGGGAATTCAAACTAAATTATCTATGGCATATCACCCGCAGACTGATGGGCAGACAGAGAGAATGAATCAGGAGTTGGAGCAGTACCTACGTATGTTTGTCAACTACTGGCAAACCGACTGGCCCAAATGGTTGGCAATTGCCAAATTTTCCCACAATAACAAATTCCATTCGGCTACTCATATGTCACCCTTTTTCGCAAATTATGGATATCATCCTCGCATGGGAGTAGAACCCAGAAGGGAAGTCAAAGTACAGTCGGTAGAAGATTTTGTATCTAAGATGCAAAGAGTACAAGAGGAAGCAGAGGCGGCATTGAAGAAAGCACGTGATGACATGATGCGACACACGGATTGTACTCGAGCACGTGCTCCAGAGTACAAAGTTGGTGACTTGGTATGGCTAAGTACCAAGGACCTGAATATTCCACGACCTTTGAAGAAACTTACGGAGAAACAAGTTGGCCCATATGCAATCTCTAAAGTGATCTCGCCTAATGCGGTAGTGCTAAAATTACCCCGATCATTTAAGATTGATCCCGAGATTAACGTATCCCGCCTATGCCCTTACCGTCCACCCACTATTCCTGGCCAACAAACTACTCCGCAACCTCCGATAATAGTAGAATGTGCTCCAGAATACATAGTTGAAGAAATTCTAGACTCACATCTTCGACGGAACAAATTGGAGTTCTTAATAAAGTGGAAAAACTATACCGACAAAAATAATTCGTGGGAACCCGAAGAGAATTGTAAGCGAGCGCATAATGCGATCACCCAATTCTTTAAACGTAATCCGAATGCTCCACGTCGCATTGCGAGAATGGTGTATGAGGGGATGAAATTCTGGCCTTACCAAAATTTCACAGAGGGGACAAACATAATATTTTCTCGCCTGGAAGTCGAGGTATAAAAGGGGGGTAATGTTAGGAAACCACCCCATTACCTAATAAACTTTCATTTTTATTTTATTATGTCAAATTACGCTACATGACGCCAAATGATGCTACATTTTGATAGCGTGAGAATTTTATTTCGCATGCATCAAAATGTACGCGCATGTATGAGTGCGTCGGTAACAACAATGTACAATATATGTAACATAGTATATAAACCCTAAATATATGCCTAGGGGACCCCAGTTGTGTTCTCTTAGGTATTCCACCTGCGTTTTTGGTGTGAAGGCCTATCTCAACAAACTTACCTATTAATAACCCCTCGCATCAAAACCATCAATTTCCCCATCATGCGCGTGGATCCCGCCCCCTTCTTGTAGAGAGAACCCGCACGGTCTTAGCTAGCAGATAGTGGGTGTCGCCCTAACAGGCGGTGTGTGTGGCTGTGTCGGTGCCATGGGAGTGTGTTGGCAGCATAGGGTGGCTGTAACTCACTGTAACACAGATATTGGTATATCTGGTGTTGGTGAGTTGTTTATGCACTGTAGGTGGCTGTGCTGGCGGCGAGGGTGGTTGTGTCGGCGATCTGTGTGGCTGTGCTAGCGCCATGGAAGTGTGCAATGGTGGTGTAGTAATGTAACACAGACATTGGTATGTCTGGTGTTGGTGAGTTGTTTATGCACCGTAGGTGGCTGTGTTATCACCGATGGCTGTGTCAGTGATGTGTGTGGTGTGCCGGTGCCGTGGAAGTGTGTAACGGTGGCATAGGTAAATTAACTTGTCATAATGTCGTGAGTCTGTGGGGCCAGACTTACAGTTCCCATCTTGATCATCAATTGCTCACCATCTCCCACAGTTGATCAACATGCACGACACCTTCAGCTAACCATGTGCTTATCATTCCAATGACAAGCATGCTAATCCCTCATTCCTCAATGCTTTCCTTTGCTTTTTTTTGGTAGATAACACTGATGTATGTATATATAGTGTTAATAAAAAAGCTATTTTCGCTTTTTAGCTATAACAAGCACTCTCCCTAGATAAGAGGGAGGAGGAGGAGTTTCTTCTCCTCATTGAGGGGCTCTACTATATGTACAGGGCTATATATAGCTCAATACATGACAGGGAATGGCTCTACATGAGTAGAGAGGAGGGAAAGTAGAGAGAAGTGAGAGGAGTGTGAGAAAGGGTACCATCTACTAGGCTTGTGCACCCTCTACAGCCAAAAGCATGCATAGGGAAATGCATGGGTTTCCCATGCTTTTATTTCCTAATTTACTCAATGAGTTTTGCATGAAAAATCACAAAAAAATGATTTTCTGGATGTGTTTGGTTGGCTCTTTGTGTTCCAACACATAAAACAATATTTGGGTGACATTTCTCGTGTGCCAAGGATGCAAATATATTATTTTGTCCATGGTATCACAAGCACCCAATGAATAGCTACCAGAAAATCATTTTTTCATGCAAAGCTCATTGAGTAAATCAGGAAATAAAAGTGTGGGAAACCCATGGGTAAAACCCATGCATTTCCCTAAGCATGTATGTGGAGGAGTAGAGGGATGTATGCAGAGGTGGGGATTGATGTTGGGAGAGCTGGGAGTAAGGTGCTCTCTGTCAATGCACCTGTATGGGGAGAGGGGAGAGGTTGTCACTTACCTGCATACCTAGACCTTCCCCTTATAAAATGCACATGGAAAGAGGGTAGAACAGTCCTAATATGTGATCTGATAGACCCCCTAAAGTCCTTACAGTTGTTAGTATAGCCAGAAAAGAGAATGTGGAGTCAGGAGGAGGTATGCTTACCCTGTGAGATCTGTGGGACCAAAATGTTCGCTTTCTCCAATTCCTGGGGCCTAGTAATAAAGTAGAACAAGGGTCAGTAAAGGGGATAGCAGGCAGGGAAGGTCCTGGCTCACTGGGGCATGGGTTCTCCATCAACAAACCTAACTATGCTCACCATGAGTCACATACTTTACCTATCATCCAAAACTCCTCCTAGGCATTCAAAGTAGTCCTTTTCACCTCAGATATAGCCTAAAAACAATCCATATAGTCAATACTTCATCCTACCAAGGTAGGGTCTTCACCTATTCACCTATTCTCCTTGTTACTCCATACCAGTTCATATGACCCACTAGTGGCTGTATATGCATACATACCATGGTATTACGAGTATAATTGGCACCTTGGAATGGTTCATGAGTCTATGCAAGAGAGGTAAGTAGATAGTCAATATATTGAGTTGGGATGTAGTCACTCACCCAAGGCCTACAGAACTTCTATATCCCAATGTAGACTGTAGTGTAGAGATAATGGTATAATATCATAGTTACACAGGTTCCCTTGAGTTAGAAACCATCCAAATAGGAGGTGAGGCCATAGAATGCACAAGGGAGAGGGTTGAACCAAGTATTCCCAAAAAGGCAATAACTTGAAGATAGCTCAACAGTGATGCAACACACTGTTCATCAAACAGCAGGAGTGGAGAGAGGAAGTTTTCAGAAGTCAACAACTAAGAAAGGTTCAGTTCAAACCAGGTTCAACATGGTTCTGAGATTTTGCACCTTGCCCAAACCCAGAACTGGACTTGTGGTCCGGTTCTGTGCAACCATCAAACCTTGGACCAAGCTTTGGTCTGGTTCTGAAAAGTTCAGGTTCAAACTTTGGTTCAGAACTGGACTGTGGCATCCTTACACCAGACTCCAATGCCTCTGAGATTCTTGATACGGCATGCAATTCCAGGGCAAAATTCTCCACATGGTGTCTCCCAGTTGGAAGTGTCATGTTGTAGGTCAAACTGATGATTTGTAATTTTTTGGGTGTGCTCTTCCAGTGCTGCATGTAAGCCATAGATGGCATGTTAGGCTATGGTCATCTTCAGATAGAAACAGTAGAAGTTTTGGTGTGTGATCATGATCATGGTGGCAGTGGTGGGGCAGTTGAAAATAAGGCTCAGAATTGTTGGTTGTTTACTCTCAGAGATGGTGATAGTGTGGTTGGGTTCTCCAGGTTTTAGGAATATGGCAAAGTGATTGGTGTTCTCATTGCAAAAGAAGTCTGCAAGTTGTGGTGTAGGAATGTAGCCTCGGTCTACCAGAAAGTCATGGGTTGTGCCACCTTTGTGTTTTGGGACAACAATGTTGATATCTTTGGGACACCAGTTCTGCTTGGCATGACTGTGTAAAAAATACAGAGTGGTGGACCCAAAAAATGCTCCATTGTCGGCAGCAATAGTGTTGAGCAATTGAGATGGTTCACCTGTGTGTAAAAGTAAGGCATGTGTGAAAGAAGTTGTATGTAAATATTACCAAGTTCTGGGGCCAGCAAAGTGAGGAGCTGATGTTGTATGTAACGTTGGGCATTTTGTCAGTAGTGTTGCCAATGGTACAGCTTGGAGCCATGAGCCATCAAGCTGAGTTGCTGTTTTGGGTGAGCAGCACCAGTAAATTGGCTCAGGGCTATACCCAGCTCAGCTTTCACATTGGGCAGCTCTGAGTGGCTCTGAGTGGCTCTGAGTGGCTAAGCCATCCTAAAATGGCAGGCTGTGCCAATGGTGTGACATATGTGTTGCTATCGCATCCAGCTGCTTCTTCTGCGCTGCCTTGCATTCACCCTCTTTATCCACACCATTCTACAATATCTCTCTCCATTTTCTACTACTTTCTTGTCTGTGAGGGCCCTGATACATAAGGTAGTAAGTATGTTTTCATGTCTTTATCTTAGTGTCAGCTGAAATTTCTCTTATCTAAATTCACAGCCAAACACTCAATGACACTCCATGACACCAAATCAACTGAACTGCCAGCTGTTGTGGTCCCAGGGGACAAGATAAGTAATATTCTTTCCTTGTTCCATTTGCATCAAAGTTGGTGGGTGCGTGAGATTAAGTTTGCACATAAGTATGAGCAATAAATATTCTACAAGCTGTATCTCAACAACTAGGCTACATTTTACCATGATCTTGTAGTTAATTTTGCACTACCCATTGAGCTCTAGAGCACCTCGTTATTCACTTATTTTTTGGTTAAAATCTTGAAAAGTTAGCTTGAATCCAGCCAAATATGTGTGTGCAAGTGATATCTTGAGAACTAACAGTCATAAGAATGAGAGCTGGAGTTTGTCAAGGATAGTGTAGGTGAGGGTTCTCCATGCAGAGATTAGAGGCTGCTATGGCCATTATCAAGATATCTAAAATGGGAACTTCCACACATAGGGCAAGGCAGGGGTTACCCCTGGGTGTCACATCTCATACCCTTACCCCTACCCCTGAACACCCATAGGGGTAAGGGTATGGAAACATATAAGGGTTGCCAAGGGTATGGGAGGGTTTGTCAAGGGTACAAGGGTTTGGCACAAAATCAACATATTTAGAGCAAAATTCATTTGAAAAGTGTTGATAACTATTGTATTCACTATTAATATCACATATTAATACCTCTTATTAACATATGAAAGCCATTATCATGTTGGACAATCCCAAAATCTGAATTTAATTGATGAAAATCTTGAATATGATTCTTTGTAGCTGAAAAAATCAAATGATATTCTTACATATGCAAGGGTATGAACTTCCAAACCCCTACCCTTACCCCTCATACCCTTAGCCCAAAAACACAAGGGTATACCCCTACCCCTGCCTTGCCTTAAGTGTGGCCAATGTAGCTTACAGAAGTACTGCATATGTGTCTTGTTCAAGCCATTGGTTTGCATTGATTTGATTAATTTGTTGCAGAGTTGTACTTGTCAACAGGCTGATTGGGCTGGCCATAAGTCATTATGCCCAAGGATTATTGGGATCACCAGATGGGATTCAGAAACACATAATGTCTGGTGTGAAATTCAAGAGTTTTTGTGGTTACACAAGTCTGAGGTAAGTAATAGTTAGTCATCATATATGAAGGATGTTGATGGCAAATGTTAGTTGGAAAATTTAAGCATGTGGGCATTAAGGGAGCATGAGTCTCGTCTGGTGGTTTGGGGGTCATTGTGCTGCTACAGTATAGATATAACCTATAATTAATGAAAATATATGTTAGCTTAAAGAAAACATGAGAAAAGAAAAAAGAAAAAACTCACCTGGGGCCCCAACAATGATAGAGTCATTTGGGCCCATTTCATGTGCAATGCGGTTGGTATCTGTTGTGTGCTGGCATGGGACCCGTGGCTGTGGGGTGTTCAGGGGGCGGTGGCAGCAGTGGGACATGGGAGGGAGGCGGTGTCGTCGAGTAAGGCAAGGCAGGGGTAGGGGTATACCCTTGTGTTTTTGGGCTAAGGGTATGAGGGGTAAGGGTAGGGGTTTGGAAGTTCATACCCTTGCATACCCCTGTACCCTTACTAAGGGTACAGGGGTATGCCAGGGGTATGCTTATGTAAGAATATCATTTGATTTTTTCAGCTACAAAGAATCATATTCAAGATTTTCATCAATTAAATTCAGATTTTGGGATTGTCCAACATGATAATGGCTTTCATATGTTAATAAGAGGTATTAATATGTGATATTAATAGTAAATACAATAGTTATCAACACTTTTCAAATGAATTTTGCTCTAAATATGTTGATTTTGTGCCAAACCCTTGTACCCTTGACAAACCCTCCCATACCCTTGGCAACCCTTATATGTTTCCATGCCCTTACCCCTAAGGGTAGGGTGTTCAGGGGTAGGGGTAAGGGTATGAGATTTGATACCCAGGGGTAACCCCTGCCTTGCCCTATCGTTGAGTGGTGGTGGTGGTGGTTGGTGATGATCGATGATGAGCTGGCATCATCATTGGTGACATGGCTGTGTTGAATTGTCATCACAGCCAGGGTGGTACATAGAGAGATAAAACTACTTACCTGTAATGATGCTTTAGTCTAAAGGTTATATTGCTGCCTTAATTGTATGTTATCATGTGACTACGAGGGTTCAATCCCTGTGGTAGCCACTGATTTTTCAGTCAATTATATAAGCAACTCAGACAGTCCTAGGACTGTACGAGTACTGGTCCACTCAGACTCCACTCGGATGCTTGGACAGTCTGAGGACTCAGCTCAGACTGGACATCTAGTTTGGCAGGACTTTGAGCCAAAAAAGTCTGAGCAAAGTCCTAGGACTGTCTGAGCGGAGTCCACTTGGATTGGGGGGGGAGTGTAAAGACCTCGTTCAGGTCAACACTGACAAGCAAGCTGCACTCGCTTCCATAAGTCCCAAATAACTCCTCAGTATTCCAGCCACTGTCCAGATCATCGCTGATCTCTGAAAACCAATCTCCATCACTTTTCCCATCAAGCTCATGATCCAAATCAGAATCAGCATTAGAAACTGACTGGAGATCGGGAAGCTCAGAATCTGAATCCCACAATTCTGCAAAAAATGCTCCTTCACCCTCAGAATCGGATTCAATAGCGGCATTCACAGAGCTGCCCTTCTTTGGTGAGTCGTCTTTCTTTTCTTTCACAGGCTTAGGGCACTTGTCCTTGAAATGACCCTTCTCTCCACAATTCCAGCAAACACCATGTGGCTTGCACTTGAAGCACTTGCCTTTCCCGTTTGACAACGTGGACATAGCTTTGTCCTTGACATCTCTCTTCGAAGACTTTGCACCTAGTGCCATGAACATGAAGCCACATTGCATTCAAATTCCTCCGAGATCAACACGATGAGCTCATCAGGTTCAATAGTCTTGGTGGAACTGTACAGCCTCACACCTGCAAGTAGATTTGATGCAAAGTTGGAGAGATGATGGGGAAGGGAAGTGATGATGGTGGAACAGTAATCCTTGGCCTCGATCACAACACCATACATTGCTAACTCCTCTTTCTTCACATGCAGCCCATCCAAAAATTCTCGGATGTTACCCTTATCAGGGCACTTCAACTCCATGAAATGAGAATGGAGGTCAGCCTGTGCAAAGGAGCCCTTCAGTGTGTACTCATTTGAAATTAGATCCCATCGATCCTTCAGCACAGCCTTGCTGTGGATGTGGATCAAAGTAGAGTTGGGAATGCAGTGAGTGAGTAGAGCTTTGGCAGTAAGATCATCCTTGTTCCACTGAGTGAGCGCAGTTTCTTCAGCTGTCGTTGGTGGTGAGCTCAAGGTTGGCTTGGCAACAGAACCATCAAAGTGGCCCCACAAGCCCTTCACCCTGATGGCATCCTCAAAGTGCATGGAAAATGCGGTCCAATTCAGGCCAGTTGTGAGGAGCTTTGGAATGGAAGAAGGAAGGATATCTGTGGTTGTGAGAGCAGTGGTAGACATGGGAATGGAAGGTCATGAGAGGTACTAGATAAGTGCAGGGCCCATAACCTGTGACAAATGCAGACCTAAGCCATAGTACTAATAATAGAGCTCAGTGTTTGTACATGTAAGTGGTAGCCAAACAACTGAAGTATATTCACCTAATAATAGAGCTATGAGTACAATGGTGAGCTTGAGAAGATAAGCATAGTAAGTAATGATCTCACCTCAGTGTTTGTATGCACAAGCAGTAGCCAAATGACTGAGGGGAGACAAGTCCACACAGCAGTACTTGTAGACAACAGTAAAGTAAGCTAAACTACAATGAGAGAACAAAAGGAAAGCTCTTGATGAGAGTAATAGCAATGCAGTAATATGAAAGGAATTGCAATGAACAATACAAATGCACAGTGGAGTCAGCATAGTGGCACATAGCTGTGCATGAGATCTGGAAAATAGGTAAAAATGCAGGTAGGCAGGGTTACCCATTTGGGTGAGTCACACTTGATATTCCAACACCCATTGACTTTGAAACTTTAGCAAGACTGACTTTGAGAATGTAAGCATACCTGGTTTGAGGTTTCAAACACCAACATCAGCTGAGCACCCGCACACTTGAATGTTACATTTTGATGGAAGGTTATAAAGATGAGTCCAAGGTATGAAGACTTGTAATGTATGCTTGATTTGAGCAAACAGGTTGGTCTCCCTTACAGGTGGCAGCTGCACAAAATCACCAGCAAAGATTATGTTTAAGGCCTCCAAATGCTGATGAGTTTCCCTTTGCCACACTCAAATGTTCACTAATTTGACATAGAAATCAACAACTGATCATTGATACCTTGTCAACAAAAGGAAGTCAACACCACACCACATTGCTGTAAGATCCTTATCTGCTTGGCTTGAACTCTGGCCTGTGCTGGCATGATTGAGTCCTAACACAGAGTGGAGAGTCATTCCTCATATGTTATGGGCTGCAATTCCCATGTACAAACACACAAAAAATTGTCAGCTTTGGCCACATTGCCCAAAATAATCTTGAACAGCACTGATTACTCTAGATTTCCTGGTGCCAGCAGTGCCCCCTAAAATCATATGCAATGGGTCCTCATGGAAATCAAGACTTTGCATAACAATAATTTGGAATGTTCGCTCTTGCTCCTTATTCAGATCCCAGTCCTTGATCACCTTCACCATATTGATTGCTCATTCTGACTCGACAATGTCAATATCCCTAGCAAATTGTGTTGTCTGTTGTTTTTCAGACTGCTCACCTTCTCGCAATGCATTACCATCTTGTATAGCAGAAACAGGATTTATTCAAATAATCTCAGGGGCATCTTGTGGTTGCAAGCAGTGTCATTTCTTGTTTTGAAGCTGCCAATCTATGTAGCTCTGCTCCCACTCACTTTCTAGAATGGAGCTTTCTGCTAAGTAGGTTCATCTTCATCATTAGTTACAGGTATGTTATCCTCCTTTTCAACAGAAAATATGCTGTTCCTTTCAGCATGGAGGAGGCATGGCAAGACATTTTTGTTAACATTCTCTCATGATTGAGGGTGGCAAGCATCAACAGCTTGAATGTGGTCCAGAACATCATGATCATCTATAAACTCAGGAATATCATCCTGTTCACTTATCTGGCTCTCCTGAAATTCTTGTGAAACATTTAAATTCCTATGCTGAGATTTCTGCTTATGGAAATGGTCCACTTGACAATCCTTACATCTGTGCAGTATCTGCATGTGATCCATCATAGGTTGGGCTGCATTTCCATCATCACTGAGCATAAATTGTTCAAATGCTTCTGGCCAGCTCAAGGATTCTCCTTGTAAATTGGCTCCACTGTGCTAAGATTTAAAGAACATCAACATCAGTCTGCAATATTGATTATAGCAATTGGCCTTGTCTCAGTAAGGAATGGCAGGCCCAATCAGAACAATAATTGGCCATGTTGATGGTTGTCATATTGACAGGATGTGCATTTCTGAATCATAATGAGGATGTACAAGATTAACAAGAGGCCTTGCTCTGGCCTTTGAGTCTAATGCTTGTTGCAATGTCTGTTCATTGGTAACGTTGGCATGAGGATCTGTATTATGCTCTTCACCATTGCCATCATAATCATCATTGGGTTCTTCAGCTGCCAATGGGGCTCTTTTTTTTTCTGGCACTTTGTTACCTTTTCCACCCCAGACATGAAGTCCCACAAATTCATACTTCTCAATAACAGGCCTCTGCAGACATAGTCCATGATGTGAGATGACTGCTTCAACAACACACCGTCTGAGTCTACATCCAGTCTGTCTTCCTCACAGTGGTCTATATCTTCTTATGACTATGAATTTGGGAGCAGCTGACAATGTGGTATAAGTCCTTAGCCTATTCTTTGCTTGAACCACTCCCATCTCCATTTAGACCACAGACAGATGCAGGATGAAATTCAGAAGATACAACTTGCAATGCAGGATCTGGATCTGGAGGAACACAGGAAGAGATGGTATTATCAAGAAATACCAAAAGCTGGTCACAAAAATCACTCTGGTTGGGATCACAAACTTTGTCACGTATTTGGTTGGGATCTAATCCCCCCTCAACCCATACTAGCATGTGGCAATGTAATGAACCCTGACCCTGTGTTTCCACACATCCATAATACCCTTTAACTACACCAAGAATTCCACCTTTGAGCAATGGGCTATGAGAGTCATATCCAAGTAAACATTTGATAAAAGCTTTCATATAGACATTGAAGAACTTTGCAGCAGTGAAAGGGTTCTTTGCAACAAGCAACAATTGCTCCCAAAATTTGGGCACATCATTTTCCAACAGGTGGTCCACATCAATATCTGCCCTGGCAAGAAGTTTGACTACACAGTTGAACACACTTCTTCACCTTCAAGCTGGTATGCAACAAAACTGCCCGTCTTTGTAACATATTGAATGCCATAAACAGAAACGAGTGATGCTGTTGAAAGTGTCGATCACCTAATGAAAACAAATGCTTCATGTGGGCCTTCATAGATATAGGAACTTTTCACGAGTGATCTTCAAAACTGCCCAGGCCAAAAGGATACAAAGTGGGATAGATCATTAGAAACAACAGCATGTTATTAAACTCATTTACAGGGTGTGAATTATGCCCAATCTCTATGTAACCACCTCCTTTCTTTTTTACATGATGAACAGCAGCCATCAAAAGCTCATTTGAGGAAGCATGCCCACACACATCAGCAATAACCACCCTTTCAAAAGGGATCTCCTGCATTGAGCCATAGTCTTTATCATTATGCTGTGCTTGACATAACTCCTCAGTAGTCAGCTGGGGCTGGTTGCACTTGTCATATCAGGACTGCAACACATCCTGGGCATCACTAGGCAAGACATGTTGAATATGAAAAGGAAGCATTGGCATTCATTGGATTTCTTCAAGCACAGTTTCATTTAGCTCAATAGCCTCATACAGAGGGTTATGAGCTTTGAATCATGGTGAATATGATCTGCATGAGCAGTTAACAGTGTGGCCTTCTTGTTCAACCACTCCTGTGTCAGAGGCTTGGATCCTATGAACAACACATACACAGGGGTAACAATATCTTCAATTCCTGGCAGCAATTTTTTGGTGACAATTTCTGGCTTCTGAGGATAAATTATAACATGACCACAAAGCCCCCTTTGGATATTAGGCATGGTGACATCCCCACTGTCTTCATCAGCTCTCATTTGAATCAAATATGATTTTGCACTGCACAGTGAAATGATGCACTCTTCAATAAATGTCAAGTTTTCCAACTCGGGTGGACAATTTCCCAAAAATGTGAGATTAGCCAAAGCAAATTGTGGCAATTTATTTTGATCTAATGCTCATGCACACTGCTTACACAGCTGAAGATGAACCTCTTCCTTGTCAGTTGCACTCAACACACCAGCTGGTTCCAACATCATGCCCTCTGGAATGTCCTCAAATGAAGGGAACTCAGGAGGAGCACAATTGGGATCTAGGTAATCAGGGCCTGCATCATTCAACTCATGGTGTGTTTCACCTTCCATCTGTGCTTGTTCCAATCCTTTGCCTGGACATTTTAACAAGTCGAGTTCCACACAACTTGCTGGCACCACTTCACATTCGGTTGCTGAGACAGATTCTGCACAGCACACACAAAGTTTTTCATGCAGCATCTCACTCAAAGTCTCCTTATGGAAAAATGCTCCAATCTTTGTTTTTAAGCTGTCTGGAATGATCTGTGGCCATTGGTTGCATGTTTGATTGAGATGAGCCTTCATCACAACATCTTTTGCTCCCTGGCATACTTCTGTATTAACGGATCTGACAGAGACCCACTGATGATGCTCAACCAGGAAACCCAAACAAAACCCACAAAAAGGCCTCAAATGGTATAACACTAATTAGAGGAAGGTTGCAAGGTGGTACTAAATATCACTGCTGTTACCCAACAGTAAGGGAGCTAAATGTGAGGAGGTCCAATGATATTCAATGACATTCAAGGGCATACAAAGCTCTGCGAAATGCTTTGAGGGATGTTTGAGGATGTTTGAGGATGTTTGAGGGGCTTGTTGAGGATGAGAATGGATTTGATGGATGCTGAGGATAGACTATAGAGATGTGAAAAGGCCTCGAGAGGGGATAGATGATAGACAATAGTTTCAAGAAGCTAGTATGGAAAGCTCGAAGAAGGTCGTGGTAATACGCTAAACTTTGGGACTAAGATGAGAGGCTTGGACTCAAGAGAACTGCTCTTAAATCAGGTGATGGATGTGAGAGGACAATCTATTCTGTCCTTCCAAGTAGCTAGTACAAGGCTATATATGTTTGGAAGAGATGGTACTTAAAAGGAAATAAAACATGAGGACTACATGAGGCAAGATATAAAACAATAAAGAACTTTGCAAATCATAAAATAAATGAAAGATGATGAGAAGGGAAATGTATAGAGTCACAATGTATCAAGGGTACCTGTCCTATTGATCCAATATATTATCAAGACGTCAAAGTGCCACAATCGCATCCTAAAATCCCATTGTTGTATCTCCTCGTGTCCAGTGGTGCTCAATATGTGATGCACTAACTTGTGCAAGGTGTGCTGCATGTGTCTGAAGGGTGGTGCAATAGGCATATGGTGGCTGAAGTCATTCGAGGTGCTGCAAAGTTGTTCGAACTTGCTCAAAGTGTTGCAAAGTTGTTTGAAGTCATTCAAAATAGTTTTGGAGCGGTCTCGTGGGGTTCATAGGGGATCGTAGGGGATGGGAGCATGTGTGGTGATGTGTCGATGCATTTGGAGATGTTCCCAGAGCTTAGAGTGCAAGGTGGACCTATCATCCTCCCCCTTACTGAAATCCTGACTGTCCGAGTCAGCCGATCGCAAAATGCATGATCGTGTTGAAATTGTAAACAAAACTTGAAAAACTTCTTGTTCTTCTTCAACTCCTAAACCTTTATTACTATCTTCCATTATGTCTCTCCTCACCAAACTCAACCATGAGGTTCTCGACTATGCCAAGTCAATGCCAGATCATGGTGTCGCCAAGGATCTTGACTTTGAGGTATGGGGAAAAGGGTTTTGCGGTAGGATGGTAAGTTTTTTGCTGTTCCTTTGGCAGTCAAGCATGCTAAAACACTTCGTTCAGGCAGAATATGATGAACTCGCCGATGACCTGGGTGAAGAGCATGACTCAACCATGCAAAAGGTTGTCAACAAAATTTTTGAGCATTTCAAAACAATGGCTCGATGTGAATGGCTTTCGTGGGGGGGGGAGCTTTTGTTTATGGATCTGAGTGAGCAGGTAGAGTGGGAGCGACAGGAAGAGGAAGCGAAATGGGTTTGGGAGGAGGAGGAGGAGGCTCACAAGGGGAAAATCAAGGCTCAGAGGGGGGCATTAGGAGACGCTCGAAATGCAGCTCTTGCTGCATTTCATGCAAAGTTGTTATCAAAAGAGGAGTTGCAGCAATGAAACACAGAGTTAGCTGCAGAAGCGCAAGCAATCAAGAGGGCAGAGGCTGGAGAGGAGGATGAAGACAAAAATTTAGGAGAATTGCTGATAATCAGGATTGGGAAGCAGAAGGCAGTGGAGATCAAGGCAAGCAAGGATGAGGATGATGAGCTCAAGGACACAGTAGAGGCAAAGTGGGCAAAGTTCACAATGAGTGGACTTCTCGATTTTGAGGGCCCAGTGAGTTTTTGAAATTGAATTCAATTTCCGACTTTACTAACTAGATGCGTCGTAGTGCGATTGTTGTGCTGGGATGAAATCCCAGCTGCGCTGTGTCATCGAAGAAGGGGCCTTGAAGTGCGTCAAGTGCACGGAGGCACTGCAGGGATGTTATTGGGAAGGGGTATCAAGGAAAGGGCTTCAGAAAGGCAAGTGGAAGAAGTTCAGGGGTGTGAAGAGCGGAGATGCAAAATGGGTGACATGCCCAAAACCAGGTATGAAGTTTAGTCGAAGGAATTCTGTAGTGTTTGCTAACTTATTTTTTGGATTGCAAAGTGCCTCAAATTTGTGTTGTGGGCCCCATTGCCAAGGTCGAACCATTAGCAGGACCTTCGATACCACCAAAGGAGAGAAAGAGGTCATCAAAGAGAAAGGGAAAAGTGAAGGCGAGGGAGTCATGTGGTTTCGAAGAGGGTGGGGAAGTCAATGAAGAGATTGCAATTTGTCATTGATTCCTGGCAATGAGGTTGGCAGAGATGAAGGTTGAGATGGAAGTTCTCAGTAGACAAATAGAACTGGTTGAAGAAATGTTGGACGAGTAGAAAATAGAAAAACTTCGCTTGTATTTCTTTTGTTTTGAAAATGATGTTTCATGAGTCTCAAAGAGTAGCAATAAGAAAAGGAGAAGAAAAAGGAAAATAAGGGAAAGGCTCAGTAGGTCATCATGGCCAAAAAACCCTTTTGGAGTTTGCGCGACCATGCTATAATGCAATATCGCAACTTGTATTGTACACTAAAAGAGATTGAAGTCATAGGTAAGTGATTGTGAACAAAGAAAAGGGAATAATTAATCGTCTTCGAAGTCCGGAATGTCTTCAAGAATATCTTCATCGACGTTCAAAGTTCTTCAAAGTTTTTCGAGCCATTCTGAGTCAATATCAAGGAAGTTTGGGGGAAGTGGAATAGATTTTCGAGCAAAATAAGGGAGAAGTCAGAAAGCAGCAACTGGCCGATGGAACACTGATCCATTGAGTTCGCAGATGATGTAGGCTCCTCCGTAGTTTCAATTGATGATGATGAGGGGACCTAAATATCAAGGTCGCATCTTGTGATTGAGGGATTTCTCGATTTGCATGTTTTGAAGTAGGACCAGGTCGCCTTTTTCGAAGTTGTAGTTGCACATGATGATCGGTGGCACATCGTTCATTTGTGAACAAGTTCGAAACGTTTCATGGCTTCGAGTCGAGCGGTATAGACTTTCGAATATAGAATTTTGAGGTTGGATGGTCATTTTTGTAGTGCTATTGCTCTTCGAGCGATGAGATCGGTTGTCAATAAGATAGAATTGGGAGGGGGTTGCAAATATGTTGCTTTGGAGATGTCGAGTGGGATGAGGGGGTGTGAACCTGTAACTGCAAAGTAAGGAGAGCAACCCATATGTCTACAAACCGTAACTTGTTTTGCCCAAAACACAGAGTGTGCTCCAGCTGACCATTTGCTCTGATCTCCATCAACTGCTTTGAATGATGATTGTCAAATATCGAAGTGAGCTCTTTTGACGAGTCCATTTGCACAAGAATTGTAACTGCTAATCTGAATGTGGTTAATATGATATCATTTTGAAAGGTACTCCAATGCTGCGATGAAGGCTGATCTGTTATCACTCACAATTTCATATAGGGAACCCCATCTACAAATGATGTCTTTGAAGATCCAATCCCTGAGGGTCATGGCATTTTCTCATCAAAGATTTCACCATTTGGGATAAGTCATTAGTGAACATCGACCTTGTATGATATACTTGAATCTGCTCGAAGGAGGCATTTGCATAGTATCAATGTAGACTTTGCCAAATAAAGGTGCGGGTGTGGCGACGGTAGGTGGGATAAGGAGATTTCGAGTTTGTCGCACTTGGCAGAGGTGGCAGGTGCAAATAAACCATGCGATGTCTGCTTTCATGTTAGGCCACCAGAATTGTAGAGAAATGACTGATTTCATCGCGAACACCATCTTGTGTCTGATATTGTTGTGAGCTGCACGAATAATTTCGAGATGACATTCGGGAGTTGCGACGATCTTGTGAGCTCCGTGAGAGTCCTTTCTCCATAGTTTGCCAGAAATCTAAGAAGAGTTCAGTGCAATATCGAACAAAGGTAGCATATTCGGAATCTGATAAATCTGGAGGTCATACCAAATCTTCTAACCATTTTCAAACACAAAGTAATCTTTTGTCATCCTTTTTCGCATTGTTTGTTTGTGGGACATTGTCGTAGGTCAGATCCTCCCCCTTACTGAGATCTGAAGAGAGGGAGAGTGTCGAAATTTGATAGGAAGTAAAGGGACGAGTCATAATGGGATTGATTTGATGTATGAAACCGTGAAGATGGTCGATCCAGTCTCTGAAATCATTTTTGTTATCGAACTGGTCATCTTCGTCTTGTGGAGGACATCTCGAAAGTCCATCTGGACCATGATGTGTACCTGTGACATGAACTAGTGTGAAGTGAAAAGTGGGAATTGAGACGATCCATCGATTGATACTGGGACTTGGTGCAATATCAGGATTCAAGAACATGCCTTTGATATACCTTGCATCAACTTTGATGATGAGGTTTTGGACCCCTATTAGATACAATCAAAGTGCTCCAAGAGTGCGATATAGACCGTAGAGTTCAAGCTTCACTTGCGAGAACTGGGATTCGCAGTCATTAAGTGTGATCAAACTGAATCGACTATAGTATCACTTTTGAGGATTGTCAGGATCACATTGCGCAAGGAAAAAGCCAACCACAATGCTCGATGTATCGACTGCGAGGATAACTGGGGCAGGGGATGAGTATTTGATTGCTCAAATCACTGGGGAATTGATCAAAGCTTCCTTCAAATCTTCCTGTGCTGCTATTTGTTTTGGTCCAAATTTGAAAGGAACATCTTTTTGAGTGAGTTGAATCAGTGCTGTAGCACGTTGAGCAAAATTTTGAATAAAGATATGCCAGATTCCAATCGTTCCTAAGAACACCTTAACTTCAGTGAGTGTATGACACGGTCCCCACTTCTGAATCTTATTGATGCGCATCGGATCAGCCATTCGACCTTGAATATTGCATCAATGACCTAAAACGATTATTTCGGGGATGCAAGCAACTAACTTTGGACCTGAGAATGTTCCACCACAATACTTCATGCACTGGACTATGTGATTCAAATTTTCGAAATGCTCCCAGACAAAATGTTGAATGCCCGGGTTGTCAGTGATCATTTCATAAGATCCACCAATCATTCGATATTCTGATTTTGGGCCCTTAACTGGTGTGTCATCGATATAAGGGATCATGATATGAGGGACTATGGGTTGTAGGATGAATGTGATGTTGTCATGTAAGATCAGAACCGAGTTCGTCCAACCCATTGGTAGGGTGACAATTTGAAGCGCGCCAAATGGGGTCTGGAAAGTCATTAGATCTCAAGAAGATTCAGCAACTAGCCTTTCATTGAATGCAACATATAGGTCCAGCATTCCACCACAAGCGCATCCCCCAAACTGTTCAGCTAGATGCTTGGGGATCAGGACAACACCACAGTGCTGAATCATTCCTTGGTTTAGCGGTTCAAGACTGTGGACAATGCAAAGTGATTTCACGTCTTTCTTCACAACGCAAAACCATTGCGATCAATATGATGAGTTTGACGGCTCGTATACTCCTGCTTCTATCTTCTTCTTCAGCATTTTGCAGATCTGTTCATACAGACCAGGAGGTATAGGGATATTATGTTCGACCCAAGGAGTATGAGGAATGATGGGGAATTCGATAGGAGGGAAGAAGTCGGGGCGAAAACTTCCTCATTTTTGTTCGGTCCATGCAAAACCGGTTTTGTGATTTCAAATAAAATTGTGCATGAGGTTTCATTCTTCGGGCCAAAGGAAATCACCAGGATGGTTTTTGTCGATAATAGCTTTTCATTTGAGTGAATATCGGGGAGAGGGGATAAACGATGGGGGATGAGAATTGAGTTTTGGCATATTCTCAAGGGGGTCGCCAGTGATTGTTCGAATAATGCGAAATTGATTGGGTAATTTGGTAATAACTGGTCGAACCTTCTGTGCAACTGGTTTGTATTTCTTCTTCAGAGCTGCGAAGATTGGGTATAGAGAGTCGGTTGACAAAACATCAGGAGGGGAAATGATAGTAGAATCGTGCATAGGGGTGGCTGTCAAGGCTGATAACAATGTTGCATACTGGTGGCTAGCCATTAAATATAAGTTCACAGGAATCGAGGAAAAGGAAGGAATTTTTGAAGAGTTCAAGGAGTCAATATTGGGAATATCTGCAGTGTACTCAATTGTTATAGAAGAATTAGAATGGTCAAAAGAAATGAGGAGAGCGCACTGGTTATTCTCTGAGATTTTATCCTCTAGTTGCAAAAATCCTCATGAACTACTCTTTTTCGATGATTAGATCAGGGAATAGTTGGAATAGTGCAAGATCATGTTGAGTTCAGATCGAATATGGTTATCATTTGTGCTTCGTTTTGATGGTTCTTCACTGTACTTTCCATGAGAATGTCAAATGGTCGTCCGAGCAGAATGTCGTAGGCTGGATCTTGGATGATGTGTATTTGCATGTAGAGGGTGATGCTACCAATTTCGCAAGGTACATTCCATGCTAAACCTAGACTCTGGTCAATGCCACCATTAGCCGATTGTAGAGGGATGTGTATCAAAGGATCATAGGCGAGACCAAGTTCGTGACAAACTTCTTCTGACATTGCGATGATCGATGAACCTGGATTGACTACACTTTCGACTGGGTTTCTGCCATTGACATTTATAATGACCAATTGAATAGAGTGTGATTCCTTTGCTGCAATGAAAGGTTCAGGTATTTCTCCAGGGCAAAGACTGCTAATATAAGTTTCATAGGGGTCGTCAATTATGAAAATATCATTGTTAAGGAGATTCGTAGCATTATTTCCTTTGGGTTGCTGGATACAATGCGCAGTGACCTGTTCTTTCCATTTTGTACGGACTTCAGGCAATAGTGAAAGTAGTTCTTTGGGAGTTAGAGTGATAATCGGTGTTTTCATCGATCGGGTGAAGACATCTTCGGTGTCTTTTTGAATTGGGGCTTGGGTATGTTATGATGGGCCATCTTTGTCTTTTGCTTTTCCTGTCAATGCGAAGTTGCATTTGTGGGGAGGTAGATACAAATTTTCTTTAGTGCCATTGTAGGGATGTATTACCAGTTGCAATGGTATCTCGGAGGTCAAAGATGGTGCCAAATTCAAAGTAGGTAGATTGGTTGCTGTAGATGATATAGATGGTGCTGGTACTTGAGGAATGAATTGTTTGACTGGTGCAGGGATTTGAGGGATCGAAGGCCATGAGGTAGGAACTGTTGGCACATTCAAATCAGTTCATGCAAAAGGTCTACCACTTTGTAAAGCATATAGCTCTTGTTTGAGTTTTGTGATACAATCTTCGGCCATTGTAGATAGGTCAGTAATTTGGTAAACACCTCTGGATGGCATCAAAGAAACTGTCGAAGGTGTGATATTGTACATTAGTGAAGGGGTAACATTAGACAGAGGGTTTTGTCGAGTCTATTCGTCAATCCTGTCCTTGATAAAATGACTGGGGATGTTTTGAGGAGTAAATTGACCATTTGGAAGAATGATTTTGCCTTCAGTGTTCTTCTTACACTTTCCTTCATTGATATTTGATTGGCAAACCAAGCAGTTGCTAATGAAATGTCCTGTAAGTCCACAAAAGATGCAAACTAAAGTTTCGAGCTGGTCCAAATGAAATCCACTGTTAGGTCGAGTAGTGTTCGTGGTCTTCGAACCTACTAAAGTGGTTACAAGAGTGGCTGCAAAGTTCTTGAGAATTGCCATAAGATCTTCCGATTTAATTTGAGGCAAAGATGTCGAGGTTGTTGGTATTGCCAAAGGTGCTGAAGAATGTGAACTGAGTAGCGAGGTCGAGTCCAAAGTGATAGATCCTGCTAGAACAAATTTTGCTGCCACATGGATATCATTGAGTGGGTAGGGGTCATTGGGATAGTGATCAGGGAATTTTAGTTCAAGCCGTCAAGCGATTCTAGCCCATAAACCTGGTTGGAAACCACAAATGAAGGCTCTGCTTTGTTCAGCATCAGAAATCCTGCCTTTAGTAGATAAAAACTTTGTGATGTTATAGAATGACTGAAAATATAATCCCAAATTGCTTGCGTTGTAAATACTGATGTGAAGTTGTTCACCGACAAATTTGTCCATGTCTGAAATTGACCATTTCCAATCATCTTTGGAACCAGGGTACAGTTTGTGGATAGCAATGTGAAAATTCTGGAATGAAGTGCCAGCGTCATATTCTGGAATCGATTCCCAAAGTTCGGAAGTGTTGATATCGAGGTAGCAGCAAGTGTGCTTCTTCATTTCTTCGGAGTTCGTGACATTGCATGCTGAGAAAAGCAATTCAAGCTTGTTCAAATATCTGCAAAGTTCTCGAGGCTGGGTGGGGTCAAATTTCGGAGCTGTGGAATGACCACAAGCTGGCATAGTGGCTTGTGTAGTCATGAATGCGATGACTCTTGGGGTAGGGTTTAAAACTTGGGTGAAGGATGGTAGAGGTGTCAAAGTTGTTGGAAGGATGAATGAAGAGGTAGATGATGAGGATGAAGAAGTAGAGGATGATGATGAAGATGATGAGATAAGTGAAGGGAATAGTCGACAATGAGTAGATTCTGCTTCGGAAACTGGGATTAGAATATCTCCTGATTGTTCGAGAGATTTGAAGGCATGGCAAGTATCGATATGAAGGTTTCTAGCTTGTGTTGGCCTAAGCCAGGAGATTCAAGATGGATTAGGCAATGAAATGATTTAGAAACCCCTCACGGTGGGCTCCAAAATGATGATGCTCGACCAAGAAACCCAAACAAAACCCACAAAAAGGCCTCGAATGGTATAATGCTAGTTAGAGGAAGGTTGCAAGGTGGTACTAAATATCACCGCTGTTACCCAAGAGTAAGGGAACTAAATGTGAGGAGGTCTGATGATATTTGATGATGTTTGAGGGCATATGAAGCTCTGCGAAATGCTTTGAGGGATGTTCGAGGGTGTTCAAGAAAAATTTGAGGATGTTTGAGGATGTTTGAGGATGTTTGAGGGCTTGTTGAGGACAAGAATGGATTTGACGTATGCTGAGGATAGACTATAGAGAAGTGGAAAGGCCTTGAGAGGGGATAGACAATAGACGATAGTTTCAAGAAGCTAGTATGGAAAGTTCAAAGAAGTTCATGGTAATATGCTAAACTTTGGGACTAAGATGAGAGGCTTGGACTCAAGGGAACTGCTCTTAAATCAGGTGATGAATGTGAGAGGACAATCTATTCTGTCCTTCTAAGTAGCTAGTACAAGGCTATATATGTTTGGAAGAGATGGTACTTAAAAGGAAATAAAACACAAGGACTACATGAGGCAAGATATAAAACAATAAAGAACTTTGCAAATCATAAAATAAATGAAAGATGATGAGAAGGGAGATGTATAGAGTCACAATGTATCAAGGGTACCTGTCCTATTGATCCAATATATCATTGAGATGTCAAAGCGCCACAATTGCGTCCCAAAACATTGATAAATACGAAAAGAACATGGCAACTGGATGACGAGTCATTGACCAGTCACCAAGAACAAACAAACTGCCAGGGTGACCCTCTTGGGAATGCCCCCATGGAATCATATTCTGGTTAACAAGAGACAACTGGATAAGAAGAGTATCCTCAACTTCAACCAGCAACAATGAGACTGAAGGATTGAACATTAATACAAACACCCCATACACTACCTTGCCCCTGTCTATGAATAATGAGCAACCACCTACATCACCACCCCAATCTGTCGCATCCAGCCATGAGCATGTACCTCGATCTTTGTTGCTGCAGGTGCCACATACTCCAAGTCCAAAAACTGTGTCATCCAGCTCTACCATGAAGCGCAAATTCTCAGCATTGGAAGCCAGCCAATCAGCTCAGTTGTCCTCATCAGGAAAGAAACTATGTGCAGGTATTTCTGGTGCAGTTGCGCTGAACAGCATCAAAGAGTCACTCGACAAATTCAATACAACTATTGAGCACAGTCTTGTGCCACCCCCTGACCGTGTTCGTGCAGATACCTCACCAGAGCGCCGCACCAAAGCCATGAGCCACCTTCATGAGTTGGAGACCCACTTGGATGATGCTCGCATGATTGCGCTCATTGATCTCTTCAAATCTGATACCACTGAGGCAGACACATATTTGTCACTGCAGTGTGAGCCTCTATGCAAGAAGTGGCTTCAGAAACAGTTGAGGGAGCATTGCGGATTTCCCTCTGATGTTGACTAGGCCACACAATAAGCAGTTGTAATTGTGATATATAACTTTGGATCATAAGCATGTTGTATTGTTGAACTACATAGTAGGAAATCATATTTACGCATCCCTCCTCTGTCGAAGCACTTCCTGGTACTGAGCCCACATATTCTGCACAATTCTGTCTCTTCTGTTGTCTGCCTGTCGCCTCTCTGCAGTTCTTGCAGGTCCTTCTGCCAAATCTCCTGTATGTTCACCAGGCTGCGAGTCTTCAGTAGTATCATCAAGAAATTCATCAATCTCACCTGTATCATACTCCCAGATAACATTGTGAATTGCCACAAGTGCTGGAGCAATGTGTGCTTGCACATCCATGCTCAAATCAGGACTGCTTCTCAGAATAGCAAAGCGGTTCTTCAGTATTCCAAATATCCACTCCACAATATTGCATGCTGATGCATGGCAGAGATTAAAGAGTTCCTGAGCAGTGGTAGGACTATCACAGGAGTGTAAGAATATGATTCCAGACAGTGTGAGAAACACATAAAGCACCGAAGATCACTGTGACCCCACTCAGCAAGATGGTAGTGGACACTGCGGTAAGGGAGCAGGAGGGAGAGAGAGTTGGGAAAACCAGCATCTGTGAGGTAGTAGTGACCAGTTGGAACATGGAGATCCATGATACAAGCATCATTGAACATGGTCGAGTCAGTAACAGATCCCTCCCATCCACTGAATATATATGTGAATTTAAGGTTAAAATTACATGCAGCAAGGCAATTTTGTGTTACACGGCCTTTGCAGTCACGAGCAATTGTGCGTTGCTCTGGGGTACCTGAGCAATCAAAATGTGTCCCATCCAAAGCACCGATGGCACGGTCAAAGAATGGGTAGAACTTGGGATTTTGTGCAATGTATGGAGAGATGGGGGTGTCCATATTTGGCAAGTGGACAAAGTTGGTATAGAAGGGGTGAGATGAGAAGATTACTAGCAGTTTCAAAAAATATCTTGCATAGAGAAATTAATGTGGGCAAGTTAGACAGAATAAAAACTGTACCTTGATATAGTATCATTTGATTGTTGGAAATGTTCTCCTACATGATGAATTGATAACCCTGTTACACACTTGTACAGAAATATGGCCAGTTGCTCCTCCAGAAGGACACCCCTAGAGTGATCAACACCTATAATTTGGAGGTATGCTACAATAATTTTGAAGACATGCAAGTGTACCCCGAGTTCACAATGAATCCATTCTGGATGGCCCTCCAGCAGTTCTGCAACCCAGGCAGCACCAGTTAAAGCAGAGGTGTGATAAGGAGTTTTATTGTAAAGTGGTGAAGCATAGGCAATTGCAGCATGTGCAACAAAATTGACAACCAAAGCTGAAACCTGGAAGGTGAACCTCCTCCTTTGCTCATCATCCATTTGCAAGCAGAAGAAGTGGGGGTTGAAACAATGACAAGACTAACTCTCCCAGCCACATCTGATAAAAGAAATCCTTTGTGTATTTAAGATCTGATAGATCCTATGGAAACCACTGGCAAAATACACGCAGGATGTAACAGAGCAGAATCCCACCAAGGTCGCATTATATTGGCATGCATTAGCATGTTATATTGGCGCGCTCAGGCTATATCAACACATTATATTGCGCTGTTTCTATTTGCTGACTGATCACTGATTACTAATGTTTACACATCCGGCATTTCTCAGCAGCCATGAAACACATGTGAGAATTTCTCAAATTTCCATTGCTGACCACCCTCTTACACGGTAATCAAGATGTTGCAATTCTCAGCTAATCCTAGCCAAAAACATCTAGACAAAGTGATGTACATCATGCACTATCTGGTGGGAACACAGAAATATGATATTGTCTATGATGGAGAGAAATCCAAAGGGCTACAGGCCTTCACATATTCTGATTGGGCAGCTGACACTGTCAAGCGCTGATCTACAACAGGTTAATTTGCTACTCTAGCAAGTGGCATTGTGTGCTGGCAGTCCCATTTACAAAAAACTGTAGCACTGTCATCCACAGAAGCTCTATGACTACCTTATATTTATGTATATAAGGAGAACCTGTACCGTACTAGGAATACAGTGTTCTTACCTCTGCTAACCCTAGCTGTAAATCTTACTAAACCCCAGGTAGGTTGTAAGGAACTTGTTGTCTCTTCTGCTGTGCAGCATATATAGTCTGCTCCAACATTCACCTGCACTGTAGCCTTCTTCTTTGTTTGTGCTTGGGTGACATCCTCTAGACAACCCTTCCAATCAGCCTCTGAGTGCAAGCTAATAGCATGCCATCTTCCTTTTGAGGAGCAGACGCAAGTTTGTACAAGAGACCCGGCTTTTTGTGAACATCAGTACATCCAATGGTCTCATAAATGACCACAAGAGCCTCTTCAAAGGTTATGGCATGTGTCAAGGTCCTGCACTGTGCATCGCCAGTAGATTGTGGGATCAGAAGGACTATATGTTAGTAAAAGTGAGTGCTAAGCTGTTAGTTCGACAACTTACTCAAATCCTCTGGTTTTGGTCACTTTTCCACTGCCTTGGCCTTCAATTTTGGTCCAGGCTTCTTGCAATGTTTTGCAGATGGTGCTCCTGTGATGGCAACTGGTGAATCTGACAGATGGATGTCAGATGACACACCTGGATCACTCAGTTCCTCGATATCAGCTGGCTGAGACAGATTCTTGCATGTCTTTTTTGGTGGAGGGGCTTCAGAGATTGATGAGACTGGGGGTGGTGTCCAGTCATCCTCAGTTGTTGCCTCATGTGGCTCAGGCTCAAAGTTTGCTGTAGGATCAGCCATTACCTCATCTGCTGAGTCATCCGTCTCAAGCAATACGACCCTTTAGAAAACAGATCACATGAGTAAAGCCTGAGCATGTGAGTGCGTGCTGAGTTTGTTTACTCACTTCATGACTTTTAATTTCTCTTGCTCCTCACGTCACCTAACCGGATAGCCGACTAAGACTTGTGCACTTGTCACGGCCTCTCCTGAGGACATGTTGTATCTTTTCCACTGCCTCTGGACTCTCAGCCCCCTCTTCTCCTCAAGGATCACTCAACCTGATGGGACACATGGTCACACACTTAGCCATGCCCTCAACAACTCGGTCCTCAGTGGTTGAGGCTGCATGAAGTCCAGATCACAGCTGCAGATGCCACCTCTGTCACTATAACACTGCTTTGTCAAACCTACAATGTATACTCAGCATGGATGTACCTGTCTAGGTGCTTAGAGCTGGTGGGATTTTGGATTAGCAGGGCACTGTACTAGTAGGGTGGAAACACATGGTGTCAATGGGGGGTCTCTACTGGCAGTATGCTATCTTCCACGAGGTGCATCGAGAGTTGTCACGACATGTCGCCCAGATTTTTTGTTACACTCCCATGTAAATCCTATATTATTGGCCAATACACGTGTTTTCTCCCTAGAACCTCAGGACAAATTCATTTCCACTAGTTTACTGCACTGTTTGATGTCATACTGTCTTGATTCACCCCACTGAATGCTTAAACTTCGAAACTTCTTGCTTAAGTTGGAGTACATGTGATGTGAGTGTCATGTGATCTGTTTTCTAAAAGGGTCGTATTGCAGGTGTTGAGTCGTCCAAGTGATCAGCAACAACGCGCTTTGACAACGGACGAGCTGGCAGCGTGATTTTGAGCGCAGAATTTAGCCTCTTGCGCTTCTCGACACCTGCTGGATCGTCATCCATAGAGGTAGAAGAATAGGGAGTAGCGAAATTCGACCGCCCAAATCATCATTCCGAAAATTTACATTTTGATCATTTTGATGGTACAGTCTTATAGCGCACATCGAAGGGACTCTAAATGTGCTATTCTCGTAGCTACAGGTGCACTACTGCGTGAGCTACAGGTCGATTACTATTCGAACTTAACTCCTGAGAATTTTTGAAAAAAAAATCGGCCGCGCCCTAAGTTCCGCAAATGGCTGTAAGTACTTCCAGTCCTAAAAGTCCTTAATATACTCAAACTATCCTTGCTAATGCATCATACAGACGTTGCAACCTCAGATTTTGATCCAAATAAGGGGGTTCCATTTTTTTTTTCGCGGCCTAGAGGCCGGACTAACTAACCGGGTTCACATCCGGCATTCTGTTACCCGAGTACCCTTGCCCGGATGTTCAGAGTTTCCAATATCGAGATTTTCTGACTATTAGTATTACGGGGTCTTACTGATGATGATGATACCGTTGCGTAGTCTTGCGTAGTATTAGCTAATAGTAAAGGTGCCAATGAGCGAAGAATGAGCGAATTGGCAGCGGCGAAGTAGCCAAAGCGGTAGTCACGTGTCTGGTTCAGTTTCTTTTTCATCCTACTCACATCGAGACTCGACCTCTCGTTAATACTCATAGTTCTCGCTCGTTCATTTCAACCCATCCCTCCCACCCTTTTATATTACATCGATTGATTCACAATCTATATATAATTAGTGATTAGTGCACTTCATTTCATCTATGCGGATAGTCATGAAGCAAGCATTCAATCCCGCCCACCCGAGCAGCTCGAATTGCTTTGATCCAATCTGAGCTAACGCTCAGACCACAGCCCACCCTTCTAAGCAACGTTGACTACCGCGCATAGCTCGAGACGAAGCTGGATGCTTGAGACGGAGTACGTTGTTCCGTCCCAACCCTGATGACAAGCGACATATTTAGTCGCACTGACATGCGATCATGGTGGCTCGTACCTCCTCAGAGCTCCTCACCCAAAAAATTTACAGTCGTTCAGTTCCAATTTAACCGGTCTATTCGCCCTGGTTCAGTGAAGTTCTAACCGTGACTAACTCCTCCATGCTCGGATCTGTCTCGGGCTAGAATCCTCGCACTAACATTTTTGCTTGACAGACAAAATGATGATTCAAGCCTTGATTCAAGCCGTACTGGTCGCTGCAGGGCTTATGTGCATTTTCCTATAAAGCGTGGAGATCTTGGCATCCAGTGTTGCATACCTCATTCAGCGATGTCGTCCAATTCTCAATCCTTCAGACTCCCAGATACTCTCGAACATTGGCCTTGGAAGCGTTTGCTTAACCCGTATTTACAAGAGGTTAAAGGTGATTCTTCTGCATGGCTGAAGTCATTCAAGACCTTCGAGCCACGCCAACAGCAGAGGTTTGATCTATGCAATTTTGGTGCGTTGCTCACTGGCATTGCGCAATATTCCTGACCTCAGAATTTTCTGCTTTTCCAGAGCTTCTTGCGGGACTTACATACTCGCTTGTCAGCAAAGGTGACATCCATAGACGCTGAATTATCCAAGATTTTGATAAACATCCGGAATTACTCAGAGCATCTCCGTCTGGGCTGCGATTTCAACAACTTCACGTATGCTATAGATGAATTTGCAGACGTTCTCGACAAGAATAGCGTCCAACAGCAAGGAGATATTGTTATGGATGTTTTGCGTAAACCAAACAAAGCTCGCCCTCAAGGTGAACCCGTAGTTGGTGAAATAGCTCGACAGTGAGTGTATTGTTTATCCTATGCAGACATTTGGGCATGTTGACAGTTTTATATTGGATGTATTCGATGTGATCATTGCCGCTTACAACTAGATTCTGGACAAGGGCTATCGACAGCGTAGAACAGGGTTCCACTTGTCTTCAGAATTTTATAACTGAGTTCGAGGCCTATATAGTTGCAGTCACACGTGAAAGCGAAGATCAGGACATCAAACATGTAAGAAACGTCAAAGATTACCTCGCTCTGCGAAGAGATACATCCGGGGCCGCACCCGCTCTATCGATATTGGAGTTCGGCTTGGATTTGCCTCAGGATGTTCTTCGACACCCCGTTGTTGCCAGCCTGACAGAAGATGCTATCAACCTGATCGCAATTGTCAACGTCGGTTGTCATTTCATGTGTTTCGGAGTTCCCATGATCAACTACGTTTTTAGGACTTGAACTCGTATCTCATGGAGCAATCCCGTGGTTTGGCGACACACAATCTTGTCACCGTTGTGATGCATGAGTTCAAGCTCGATCATGTGGGTGCCATGGATTGGCTCGAAGTACACATCAAGGCGGTCGCGAAACACTTCTTGGAGAACTATGCGCCTCTGCCATCATGGGGAGAGGATATCGATGGGCGACTGAAAAGATACATCGATGGGTTAGGATACTGGGTTCGCGGGAATGATGCGTGGAGTTTTGAAAGCCAACGATATTTCGGAGCACGAGGCCCGGAAATCCAGCAGTCCCGTTGGGTGACGCTCCAACCTTCCAGTAAAGGATTTGCTCAGGTATAAGCGAGCTATCCATGACGGTGGACTGAAGAATTTTAGAATGATCTTCCTGTATTCATTCAGAAGACGTTAGTATCCCACGTACCAGTATAACATTAAATGGAATGTTCGGACAATGACTTCTCTTTCAAACATCAGTAAATTCTTACATAGTGTCATGATGCCTGCGAACAATTTATCAAATACATAGGAAGTTGGTGATGGAATCACTCCAAGCGCAGCTGGCTATCGTTCTGCAAAACTTATCTTGAACTTCATATATATTCGCTGGCCATGGTACTATCCATTGCTGCCATGCACCCTCGCTCGCTGTCTGCAAGAAGAAAAGTTCTATATCTAGGCATAATCCTCACGCTAATGATGGTCTTCTATGTGTATCCTGCCCCGTCTTCCATCTCCATCGCTTCCATCACTACCCGAAAACGAGTGCTGTGTCCTCCTAGAGCATACTCGAATGGTTCATGGAGAGGTCCATACCCGCGTACCAACTCTATGCAGATGCTAGACAAGAGCGAGGCCCTACAATTTTCTGGCTTCAGCGGTTGTGCTAGCTCACGGGAGTTCTACTGGCACCTTGCCGCTGATAGAGAAGAGCAGTGGGACCGGTTCCCTGCAGCTCAGTCGTACAAATGGGAAGTCGGAAAAGACGAAGGCTGTGAAGGATTGAGAGGACTCAATCGAGAAGAAATGGTGAAAGACTTGGTTGAGCAGGGAGGGTGGCTCTTAGTGGGAGACTCCATTACCGAAGGCCATTTCTTCTCGCTATCATGCCTGCTCCATCCTCATGTTATCGCTACACCCACCTATACGCCCAACTCCTACTTCGACCGCGCCTGGCCACAAAACTTATACCTTGACCCGAATTCACCTCTGCTTCAACCTAATTCTCGGATAAACAAACAAATGGTCTTCCCCCCTGGGTTCAACATTACTACTACCCCACTTGTTACTTTCCGCCGCATCGATCTACTCTTCGAACAGTCGGAACTCGTTGCCCTTCATAACACTTTACACCCGAATGCCCCCTCCAATTTCTCTCTCTTCTCGGAAGAGGCCACGTGGTCCTTGAGCCCCTTTGAATACACAACACTCTTTCTCTCAGGAGGATACAGCACTATGATCGTTAGCACTGGAGGCCATTGGACGACGACGCTGTTCGGTGGGTATGGCGAAAAGAGTGAGGTCGTGCTCGAAGACGCAGCCAAGGGGATCGATGGCGTTCTTGACTTCTTTGAACACACAATGACCAAGTGGGCAGGGGAGGTGCAGAGTCTACTGGACGATGCTGCGAGCAAGGACGGGGATCGGAAGAAAAGGGAAGTCGTGGTTCGTGCTTATTTGACTGGGCATGAGGATTGTCATAAGCATAGAGATCCGTGGAAGGAAATCCAGCCGATGGTATGGGGATGGTATAATTGGGCCCAGATTTGGAAATTTAATGATATCTTTGAGGTGCTTTCTTTCTTTACGTGCAGATGCGCAGCACAATGCTCATGATTTGTTTCTCTCCAACAGCGAATACTAACCAGCTCACCTGGAAAATACCCTAATATTCATTACCTAGCCATTGAACGACCGGCGCGACTGCGTCCCGATGCGGTAAGCCTGCCAACCATGTATTGCTTTTCTCATGTCGTTCCTCATCGTATCTGCTCTGATGTAGCACACCACGGGCGACTGTCTACATATCATGGCCGGTGCGGGCGTCCTTGAAGGATGGTCGCACTACATATGGCATTTCGTAACCAGAGAGCTTCCCCAGCGTCGATGAAGAGCGTCACAAAATGCACCAGAGTCCTACAAGTTCTGTCTTAAATGGAAGCCGTATGGAATTATGCACTAATTTATTTTATTATGCATCTGTCTCCTGGACTGAATAATATTACATATAAAGCTAAGTAAGCGCAGCTCCTGCTCGTATGAGTGACGGTTATATGAGCCGCATAAATGAAATTCACCTGACACCAGCCACTGCAGTCGTTACGAGAATTCTGTGCGCTGTAGACACAGCCCCCCAGATATACAATTTTCAACATGCGAGGAAGGTAAAGGAGACTTCATCGCGATCCAAGAAATATCCACCCCCGAAGCTAGAATTGCAAGCAGATTGAACGGCATTAGAGCGCCACCGCTACACCCACATGGCCCATTGCTCTTCATTTGACGTTGCAATTCCTTATCGTTTTCTTCGAGCCCCGAGTCACCATTCAGACACGGTCCGCATCTCAAGCTTGGGCGCAGCCACAGTAACATTGTGTTCAAAGAACGGTTTGCTGACACCGTTTTCTTCAATGTAGGGGCTGGATGTTGTATCACTTGTATGATTTCGCTCCACCTCGTACAAGGTATAATATGAGCATAAGGTCACAGATTGGTCGATATTGTGAGTGCCACAAGGAGAAGATAGCATCATCAAGGTGGTCTGCGAGGAGATTCATTGTTTGATACCTATTAATGATACAAGCAGGGAAGATTGGAAGAGGAAACAAAATTTATAGGTGGGGTCTAGGGCGAGAATGAAATGCATTACCCGCTGTGATTACCCCGGTTGGCCTTGTCGCAAATAATCTTTGCATATAAAATGATACCATCATCACCAGAGACCAGAAATTAGCTACATTCAAAGCTTGTTCAAAGCTGGCGCTGCGACTTCCACAGCACAGTTATTACATGATGATAACTTGTACATGACGAAATTCGAATTTGAGTCTCTGCTTTGTGACTGAGTGTGACATGGTACATATTACAGGGAGTGGAGGTGCATATAGCAAAGGGAAATCTGAAGAGAAAACTCTAAGGACCCCTTTGCCAATGCCCAGTATATGTGAAGATTGCAAAAATCAAATAATAGTCTAAAAATAGAAAAAGGTGGAAATAGCCACCGAATGACATGATACCAAGGGGTAGATGTCAGAAGGGGTACTCTGCCTCTAAATATAAAACTGTCAACATGCACAAATGTGATAGAAAGGAAAATTAGTAATAAAATAAGGAAAACCCATAGAAAATGAAGAATAGAAGGAAATGAAGTGAGGAAAAATATAGGACAAACATGAAAAATGGGAGAAACACACAGGGCACCCTCCTGAGTCCCCCTAGTCCCCTTACAGTCAGGGCTTACTGATCACTCTGCTGGGTGTCTAATAACCATGGCAATTGCTGGGCATATGATAACTTTCATCTCCCTTAGATGTAGCTCTGTCTGTATTGCTTCATTGTGTTGCATGTGAGTAGTAAAGTAGTAACATGATCTCTACATCTTTTTCCACAAGCATTTTGGCTGCTGTGAGCTGATAAAACTGAGGTAATGTTATTGGGCAGCAGTAGCACTGCCACAAGTTATCTGCCAGTTATTAGCCATTCACTAATGTTATTGCTCCACACTCTGGATTCACAGTTGTATCTTCCAAAAAATACTATAATTCATTTCCAATGTCTTTATTTCAATATCCCCTGTTGATCCCCTGCTGTAATCTAAAGATGACATTAAACTGTGCTCAAAGACATGTCTTGTTCTGGTACCCCTCAATGATTTGCACACATTTATTTTTTACTATAGCAAGTGCTGGAAAGGGGGCCACAGTTACCAGGAAGGTACCAGGGAACTTGTGGTATAGCATACCCACTGCTAGGTGCATAGTAATTAAATGCAACTACAGAATGCTAGCTTCTCCATGCATAAACTCCAACCATAGCCTGAATATTTCTGAGAAGACTAGGCTTAGACTTTGCCTGTACCATACATTGCAATATGCATATATTTCTAAAGAGAATTGATCCACTTGTTCAGCAAAAGCAAAGCAAAAGTAATTGTTACTGGTAGAGAATACCAGGGGTAACCCTGGGGTAAAAATTCTCTACCATTACTCTTACCCTCCAAAACCCTTACCCCTTCACAAGGATAAGAGTTTCTGGGGGTGAGGGTAAGGGGTATGAAGGGTACAAGGGGGACATAATACCCTTAACCATGACCATGACTGAAAGAGACTGGACTAATCGTGTAAGGGGACTAGGGGGTGCCCCATGTGTTTCTCCTATTTTTTACATTTGTCCTATATTTTTCCTCACTTCATTTCCTTCTATTCTTCATTTTCTATGATTTTTCCTTATTTTATTACTAATTTTCCTTTCTATCACATTTGTGCATGTTGACAGTTTTATATTTAGAGGCGGAGTACCCCTTCCGACATCTACCCCTTGGAATGATGTCATTTGGCAGCCTTGATCTGCCTATCTCTGTCTTTTCTATTTTTAGGTTATTATTTGATTTTTGCAGTCTTCACATATACTGGGCATTGGCAAAGGGGTCCTTAGAGTTTTCTGTTCAGATTTCCCTTTGATAGGTGCACCTCCAATCCCTGTAATATACACTATAATTTTAACTTTGGATTTCCCTTTGCTAGTCCCTTAATTAAGTGGCCTCTAAGGTTGCCCTTATAAATGGCCAGTTAAAGGACTGACCCCCATACATATTTCCTTCAATTTCACTCCCTGGTTCATCCAAAATGGTTCAGAACTGAGAAAGATATGACCCAATACATTTTCATACCACTATTTTGTTGTGATTAGAGTAACTTTGATAGTTCTGCTTATAACCTGTTATGATTTTTGTTATCGTAACCCAGGACGACCAGATGTACGCCAGCAAGGCCGGGTATTTCATTTTTCCTTTCTGACTCAAAATGACTCACTCCGATGGAGACCCACTCCCTGATCTGACTGCTGTCGACTGACATGCTGCACCGCAGCATTCCGTGACATCGGACTCCTTGACATCGGAGCCATAACATCAGACGCCTCATGCTAGGCATGAGGCTTATCGTTCTATTGTTCTATCTATTATTACTTGACAAGGATCTCTCTTTCCGATTGGACGATAGGTAGTCATAGAACCATATATAAGCTGTAGCTATACTCTATGTAATACTCAGCTTGACCTAATTCAATCAATGGTCTTAGACTCAATCTGAACACTCGACAGCCTAGGAAATCCCTAGCTGTGATAAACTTGAACTCAACAGTTGGAAAGCCTCCAACTGTGATACACGAACGAATGGTCTACTCAGAAAGCCTCTGAGTATGGATAGCCATGACTACTTGAGGAAGTACCCAAGTGAAGGCAGGAAGCCCAATACACTAGGAAAGTCTCCTAGTGCAATATTGATACAGTTGGAAAGCCTCCAACTGCGAAACACGACCCAAAGACTGAGTTGAGACCTATAGTCTTAACAAAAGGTCAAGCTGATCTATGCAGTCCACCTACCTAGGTGCAGACACAACGTCTTTCAGACAAAGACCTCCAACTGGAGCATCATCATCAGGAAGAACCCCATGGTATAGATACCAGGGTCGACTAGTACAATACTTGGAACCAGCACAGAAGTGGTTCTCAAGGAGAACCAGTGACGAGGAACCCTGATACCTTGACAAAGAAGATTTCAGATCTTTTGACAAAGAAGAAACCCCAGAACGAGATCCATTCTCCCTATCCAACGACAACACCAACATGTCTACCGAACCCACTGCATTGACCAAGGAGATCAGAATATGAACCTCCTCCAACTTCACACGGGACCGAGCTAGAACTGCAAAGTTCTTACAAGAAGTGAAACTCTATTTGAGAGTGAACCATGGAATCTACGACACCGATGAGAAGAAAATCATCTTTGCATTGTCCTTCATGAACAGAGGAACTGCTGCACCCTGGGCACAGACTTGGGCAGAAAAGGAAGACCTAGGAACCTGGTCAACCTTTGAATTGGCGCTCAAGACAGCGTTCACACCAATCGATGAAGCTGGCAGAGCCAGGACAGAGATGAAAACATTGAAGCAGGGACAGGACCTGGAGGACTACATAGTGCAGTTCCAAATCCTGTGAGAGAAAGCGGGAATCAATGACGACACCGCCCTCATTGAACTCTTTATGGATGGGTTGAACCCCAAGCTCCTCAAAAGAGTATTCAATATGGAAACAATCCCTGCGACCTTGGAGGGAATGATCAACGCTGCCTCCAAGTATGATGGACAGTGGAGAAGAGCAAAGGCCATAGCAGGGAGGCTACAAGAGACTTTTATGAAGAAGCTCCCCACCTCTAAGGCAAAAGAAACCCCACTCGAGATCAACTGCCTCTCCTACCAGGAGAGAATTGAACACATAAAAAAGGGATTGTGCTTTGTGTGCCACCAACCTGGACACAGAGCAACTGAACACAAGAAAGGGGAAATGAGGACCAAGGACCGGCCTTTCCCAAATAACAAAGGCAGAGAAGCCTACTCGAAGATCTGAGCGATCTTGAATGAACTCGATGGAGAAGAGAAGGCAACAGCTGTCGCTGCCATCGGGGATGAGGGTTTTTAAAGGGGTGGCCTGCCTCAATGCCAGGTACCACCAAACTTTCCATCTGCTCTGTACTACTAGCCACTTTGAAAAATCAATCTATGCATTTAGATGTCAAAGTGGTAGGGAAAGGCAGAGGAAAAGCCATCGAAACCGAAGCCCTACTCGACTCTGGAGCGGGAGGGATATTCATGAGTCATGAATTTGCAGAGAGCACCAGATTTGAACTGCACCCCCTGGAAAAGGTGATCAAGGTTAAGAACATGGATGGAACCCCAAACAAGAAGGGGGAGATTTCCCACTACACCAGAGGACTCTTGATGATCAATGGAAGAACTTTCCCAACAACCTTCCTCATTGCAGGAATCGGTCATCTCGGGCCTGCCATGGCTCAGAAGAATCAATCCAGTAATCGACTGGAGAATTGGAACCTTCCAATTCAGGGCGAATGACAAGACCCATCCTGAATTCTCATATGGAAGAGGAAGAACCCTTATCAGTAGGGTACAGACCAAGAAAACCGACGATGAACACTTGTCATGGTGCCAGAGGGGAACCAAAAAGAAGAAGAACCCCCTAGACATGACAAAAGAAGAACGACAGGCATGGTGCCAAAGCATCCTTACTAGAGACCAAGAGAAGCTCGCCCTCAAGAAGAAAGCTGCTGAGGAAGAACGGGCACAATGGAGAAAGGTGGCCACCAGAGAACTGGAGAAGCTGGCCACCAAGAAAGAAGAAGGACAACTGGCAGTGGCCCGAATAGTCGCGAAAGCAAGGGAAAAGATAGCCCTGAAAAAGCAAGAAAGAAGAAATGGCAAAAGAAGAACGCCGAGAGCTATGCCAAAGAGTTGTCGCCAAGGCAAAACTGATGGGAGGAGTCCTCCACAAAGAACCAAGAAGAAGCAATATGCCCATCGAGACAAGAAAAGTGACGATCGAAGAAATCAATGACAAAGAGATCACGATCACGACTCTTCAAGATGTGGAGCCCATAGGGCCACAAGATGAAGAAGACACTGGGAAGGAAAACCCAGCACTGGCAAACCACAAACAGGCAATGGAACAGGCAACGGAACAAATGGAAGGGACAACCAAGCAAGAAATTGCAGATGATGAACTACTGATCGCCTACATCCGAGGAGAACCTGTCATTGGAATATTCGAACTGGCTAAAATGCCACTGATGGAGGAGTATGACGAGCCAAGATACGGATACTCCCAGACGACAAAGACAATCTCTCGGATCATGAAGGCAAAAGGATCACCACAATATGCATATGGACAGAATATCTGGATTAGGGCAGAAACATCGGTCTCACAGCACCTGACACACAAGAAGGAAGGAGACCCCAAACAAAAGACCCTGGATGAACTACTCCCCAAACAATACAGGGAGTACCGATGGATATTCGAAAAGGAAGCATTGGAACAATTCCCAGAATCAAGACCCTGGGATCATGCGATTGAACTGAAACCAGATTTTATAGCAAAGGACTGCAGGGTTTACCCATCATTGCTGGCGGAACAGAAGAAACTCGATGAGTTTCTCGACGAAAGCCTAGAGAAATGATACATCCGACCATCAAAATTGCCCATGGCATCACCATTCTTCTTCGTTGCAAAGAAGGACTCGGATGCCTTAAGACCATGTCAGGACTACAGGTACTTGAATAACAGAACAATCAAGAACACCTACCCACTGCTGCTGGTAGGAGACATGTTGGACAAACTGAGAGGGGCAAATGGTTTACAAAATTGGACATCCGATGGGGATATCACAATGTCAGGATCAAGGATGGAGATCAATGGAAGGCAGCCTTCAAGACAAACCAAGGGTTGTTCGAACCAACGGTGATGTTCTTCAGACTATGTAACTCACCAGCGACCTTCCAGGCAATGATGAACAAGATATTCCGTGATATGATCGGAGAGGGATGGCTCGTGATTTACATGGACAACATCCTGATATTCTCCAAGGATCAGAATGAACACCAGGAAAGGACAAAGAGGGTACTGCAAAGACTGGCAGAAAACAACTTATACCTGAAGCCAGAGAAATGCAAGTTCAATGTCCACGAGGTAGAATTCTTGGGTCTGATCATCTGACCCAACAAAATTGCCATGGACAACACAAAGTTGGCAGGTATACAGGATTGGCCAACCCCAACAAATGTAAAGGCAGTCAGATCCTTCCTGGGATTTGGGAACTTCTACAGGAAGTTTATCGGACATTTTGTGGAGACAAGCAGACCACTTAATGAACTGACAAAGAAGAACAAAACGTTCAACTGGACAACAGAATGCGAACAAGCCTTTCAGATGCTGAAAAGGAAATTTGCAGAAGCACCAGTACTGCTAATGCCAGACCCGACAAAGCCATTCACGATCAAATCAGATGCCTCAAAACATGCGACAGGAGGAGTGCTGAGACAAAGGGATACGAATGGGGACTGGCATCCATGCGGATATATATTGCATGCGCTAACACCAACAGAATGGAACTACAAGATTTACAACAGGGAGCTACTAGCAATAATACAATCGCTAGAGACCTGGAGACACTACCTACTGGGTTCAGGACACCCGGTAGTAATCCTGTCGGACCACAAGAACTTGACATACTTCCAAACAGTGCAGAAACTGAACAGATGACAGGCAAGATGGAGCTTATTCCTATCGGAATTCGACTTCCAAATCGTCCATGTGCCTGGATCACAGATGGTACAGAGCAATGCATTATCACGGAGAGTGGACCACATACTGGTGGAAGACAACGATAATGAAGACGTCACAATGCTGCCAGAAACAGTATTTGTGAAATTCATTGACACAGAAATGCATGATCTACTCACAGGGAGTATCATGAAAGATGACCTGGTGAAAAGCACAATCGAGGCGCTAAAGACCAAAGGAACACCGCCGATAAAATTGGCATTGGAAGATTGGAAGATAGAAGATGGCCTCCTATTCTTCCGAGACAGGTGCTACATCCCCGACAACAGAGAACTACAGAAAAAGCTGGTGCAAAAATACCATGAAGGAGTGACCAGCAGGCATCCAGGACAATGGCAGACAACCAAAATGATCAGGAGAGACTACTGGTGGCTGGGGATGATGATGTACATCAAGAACTATGTTGCTGGATGCGCAATATGCCAGCAGATGAAGGTCAACATGCACCCGATGACCCCCCCACTACAACCAATCAAATCTGAAGTGACAAGACCATTCGCAATGGTGATGACAGATTTCATAACCGACCTACCAGAGTCCGATGGTTATGATGCACTCATGGTCATGGTAGACCATGGGCTTATGAAGGGGGTAATTTTTATCCCTTGCAGGAAAACTGTAGATGCATTGGGAGTGGCCACCTTCTACCTAGACAATGTCTACAAACGATTTGGCCTCCCAGACAAGATCATCTCCAACAGAGATCCCAGATTCACCTCGCAGCTCTTCCAGGAGCTAGGAAGATTGCTTGGAATCAAGCTGGTGATGAGCACAGCGTACCATCCCCAGACCAACGGGGAGACAGAACAGGTGAATCAAGAAGTGGAAGTGTACCTATAGATCTTCTGCTCAAACAATCAGGAGAATTGGAAGCACCTCCTCCCGACCATGGAGTTCACGCACAACCAGAGGACGCACTCCATACAGAAAAACTCCCTGTTCTACCTCATGATGGGCTATGAGCCCAAGGTGATCCCACTCCCCTACCTGAAAACAAACATACTGGCCATAGAGAAGCGAATCATCACACTGCAATGGGCCTGAGATGAAGCTAAGGCAACTCATGAGTTAGCCAGACAAATGATGGTGGAAAGAACAACAAGGCACTTCACCACGTTCAAAGAAGGAGACAGAGTGTGGCTAGAAGCAAAGAACCTCAGAACAACTCATGCAACAAAAAAGCTCGCACTGAAAAGAGAAGGACTGTTCTCTATCAAGAAGGTCCTGAGCCCACTCTCCTATCGACTGAAGTTGCCAGAACAGTGGAAAATACACCCTGTATTCCATGCAGCACTTCTTTCCCCATACAAAGAAACCAAGACACATGGACCAAACTTCCCAGAACCACCGCCCTACCTGATAGAAGGCGAATCAGAGTATGAGGTGGAAGTGATCATTGGACACAAGAAGAAAGGAAAGGCCATGCACTTCCTAGTGAAGTGGGTTGGATACCCAATCTCAGAGAACTTGTGGGAGCCTGAGGGAAACCTGAAACATGCCAAGACAATCCTAGGGGCATATAAACAGCAATGACAGCTGTAGAAAACAAGTCCAAAACACCCACCAAACCAACTACAGAGAAACCACCTCTAGAAAAGAAAAAGACAAACCCACGATGGCATGACAAGACAAACCATGCTCACTGGAATAGAGATTCTTGCCATTGTCATTGGCATGATCCTAGCTGTTGTGACAGCCCTTACCTTCACATTCTGCCTCTATGCAATCTTTCGACCAAGACCCGAACCTATAAGGGCAACCTAAGCCTCTAGCAAAGGGAAATCTGAAGTTAAAATTATACTACATAATACAGGCATTGGGGACACACCTAGCAAAGGGAAATCTGAAGAGAAAACTCTAAGGATCCCCTTGCTGATGCCCAGTATATGTGAAGACGACAAAAATCAAATATAACCTAAAAATAGAAAAAGGCGGAGATAGGCAGATCAAGGCCGCCGAATGACATCATACCAAGGGGTATGTGTCAGAAGGGGTACTCCGCCTCTAAATATAAAAGTTTCAACATGTACAAACATGATAGCAAGGGAAAATTAGTAATAAAATCCGGAAAAATCATAGAAAATGAAGAATAGAAGGAAATGAAGTGGGGAAAAATATAGGACGAACATAAAAAATAGGAAAAACACACAGGGCACCCCCCTAGTCCCCTTACAGAACCCCCGATTACAGACATTGAATTCTCCATTTTACAACACCCTATGGAGAACCCCCTTTCTAACGACACCACTGAATCGTTGACACCACTGCCTGAGGCAGGACAAATGAGAAGAATCTGATCATGGTCCGAGTTCGGACATGATTTATTCCTCCATCGCACCCCACAACCCTGCCCCACCTCCTGATTAGAGAAGAAGAAAAGATTTTGATCAAAGTCAGTGACTTCGAAGATAGAGAGAGGGTGATGTATGATTTTTGTTATCGTAGCCCAGGATGACCAGATGTACACTGGCAAGGCCAGGTATTTCATTTTTCCTTTCTGACTCAAAACGACTCACTCCAATGGAGACCCACTCCCTGATCTGACTGCTGTCGACCGACATGCTGCGCCACAGCATTCCGTGACATTGGACTCCATGACATCAGACTCCTTGACATTGGAGCCATAACATTGGAGCCGTAACATCAGACACCTCATGCTAGGCATGAGGCTTATCATTCTATTGTTCTATCTATTATTACTTGACAAGGATCTCTCTTTCCGATTGGACAATAGGTAGTCATAGAACTGTATATAAGCTGTAGCTATACTCTGTGTAATACTCAGCTTGACCTAATTCAATCAATGGTCTTAGACTCAATCTGAACACTCGACAGCCTAGGAAATCCCTAGCTGTGATAAACTTGAACTCAACAGTTGGAAAGCCTCCAACTGTGATACATGAACAAACGGTCTACTCAGAAAGCCTCTGAGTATGGATAGCCATGACTACTTGAGGAAGTACCCAAGTGAAGGCAGGAAGCCCAATACACTAGGAAAGTCTCCTAGTGCAATATTGATACAGTTGGAAAGCCTCCAACTGTGAAACACGACCCAAAGACTGAGTTGAGACCTATAGTCTTAACATAACCTGTGCTACAAAAATAATGAGGGCAATTGGACATCATCCAAGGCATGAAAATAACACATATAAACATTTGTACCATGTAGATTTGATTCAATTAACATCCCTGACAAGTAGCAACAAATTCTGAACTACACTGCAGCCAGGCATGACTTCAGATAATGTATGTTTGTGTTGTCCATAACTAGGTTAGATCTTGATGAAATCTCTTAACACTTGACCAAACACTGGGGAATTACAATGTCCTACCTATACCTTGGTCTGATGGTCTGGGTAATAGTTGCCGAGATACCAATGGTCATATAGGTATAACAAATTTCACAACAAAAAACCAGTCTTAATCAGTCCTTTTTTGGTCTATTAACCAAAGTAGACCAGTCCTAGTATAAGGGCAACCTCAGCCTCTAGCAAAGGGAAATCCAAAGTTAAAATTATACTACATATTACAGGGATTGGGGGCACACCTAGCAAAGGGAAATCCAAAGAGAAAACTCTAAGGATTTGTATAATACAAGAACCCTACATCGACTTCATAGGCAAAACAAGAGCCAATCAACAATGGTCTACAATATACCCAAATAGCCACGATGAGCATCTGGACAAGACCAGATCTATCATACTTGTCAACACTAACCTCATTACAGATAAATGGAAGCAACTACACTTCCAGCACCCAGACATAACCACCATAGAACTCACAGGTAACTTTGGTATGTTACACGTCATCAATATCTACAACAATGGCAACAATAATGATGCACTGACACATATTTTGGCATTCATGTGAGACCAAAACAGACAACAACAGATACCAGGCCCCATCCACACAATGTGGGCAGGGACTTTAACTGACACCACCCAATATGGGACGAACCAAGAAATGAGCATCTATTCACATGAGAGAACCTGGACCTGGCACAACCGTTACTAAACATGCTAGCATGCCATGATATGAAAATGGCATTACCGCCATTCATCCCGACCCTACAGGCCCACAGCATGGGAAACCATACAAGGGTCAACAATGTGTTCTGCACCGAGGACCTCATGAACATGATCATCATATGCAACACAGATGACGCAACACGGCTGGTCAAAATGGATCATTACCCGATCATCACACTCCTCGACATCCATGCAACAAGAGCGGCTTGGGAACCCAGACCAAATTTCAGACTAACGGACTGGGGTGAGCTGATCAAAACTCTGGAAGCAAACCTAGCTAACATCCCCATGCCCACAGAGATCAAAAACACCCAAGACTTCAACGTGGCTTTGGATAGGTTGAGTCTCACAATCCAAGACGTGATAGCACAGCACGTCAAAACTACAAAGCCAAGCCCGTATTCCAAGAGATGGTGGACGACAGAACTGGCCAACAAAAAGAGGATGATGCGATGACTAGGTGGAAAGTCAAAATACCACAGGGCAAACCTGCAACACCCCATTCATGAAAAGTACCAGCAGCAGAGAAACTGATACTCAGAGATGATCCATACAACAAAAGCCGAACACTGGGTTGAATGGCTAGAGGGCCTAGACAAAACAAGTATCTGGCAGGCAAGTAGATTAGTCACTTCACCAGCTACTGATGCAGGAAAGGCAAAAATCCTAATGATACAAGTCAGAGACCCTATAACAAAGCAGGCAATCAGAGAAGTCATAGACAACCAAAGCAAGGGCCAACTCTTTTATGAGACCTTCTTTCTACCCCTGAACCCAGATCTGGAAGCTGCACCTCAAAACTTCTGGTACCCACCCCCACGGTGGAACTTCAAGAATATCACAGATGCCCAGGTACACTGTGCTATAAAAAGGATGAAACCTTATAAAGCCAGCAAGAAAGGATCAGCACCAAATTCCATCTTAATACATGCTAGAGAACAGCTTGTTCCATTTCTTGGCCCACTCTTCCATGCCACCAACACGCTGAAATACTATCCACAGGAATGGGTATGCACGGAAACCCTGATCCTCAAAAAGCCTGGCAAACCAGACTACATCTGCATGGCGACCAGTCGTATTATCGGATGGCATCACCAAGCTCCTCAACAGCTGCCAGGTGGAGGACATGACCACCATGTGCGAGATACACAACATTCTCCCAGCCAACCATTTTGGGGCAAGACCAGGACATACTACTATGGACTCCATTCACCTGCTCATGAAAACAATTAAGGATGCATGGTGTAAGGGTCAGGTGGCCTCAGTCGTATTCCTCAACATCAAAGGGGCCTTTCCCAGTGTGGATGTCGACCAGCTCATCCACAACATGAGGAAATGAGGAATCCTGAGGGAGTATACAGAATGGATGGAGAGACGACTGCAAAATCAGAAAACAGTACTATCCTTCAACAACTACCAGACAGATGCTTTTGAAGTGCTGAACGGACTGGACCAGGGAGACCCATTCTCAAGCATCTCATACCTCATTTATAACACTGACCTACTAAAAATCCCAGTACTCAAAGCAGGAGAATGGGTATTGCTATTCATAGATGACGTGGTGGTCATAGTATCTGGCAAAAAAGGGAGTCTGTGGAGCTTTGGGAAGTGTCGTCCACTCTGTACCTGGGCAGTACGTTCGCGATTTCAGGCCTTAGGAGAGAGTTTTCTACTATAAGGGCAACCTCAGCCTCTAGCAAAGGGAAATCCAAAGTTAAAATTATACTACATATTACAGGGATTGGGGGCACACCTAGCAAAGGGAAATCTGAAGAGAAAACTCTAAGGATCCCTTTGCCAATGCCCAGTATATGTGAAGACAGCAAAAATCAAATAATAACCTAAAAATAGAAAAGGCGGAGATAGGCAGATCAAGGCCACCGAATGACATCATACCAAGGGGTAGATGTTGGAAGGGGTGCTCCGCCTCTAAATATAAAACTGTCAACATGCACAAACATGATAGAAAGGGAAATTAGTAATAAAATGTGGAAAAATCATAGAAAATGAAGAATAGAAGGAAATGAAGTGAGGAAAAATATAGAACAAACGTAAAAAATAGGAGAAACACACAGGGCACCCCCCCTAGTCCCCCCTAGTCCCCTTACTCCTAGCTGGTCTGGTTGCCCAATGCCTGGGGTGGTCCTAGACCAGTTACGGTCTCAGTCTACCCCTTTTAGGGTACAAAAACTGGACTGGACTGGACTATTCTGAAGAGATATCTAGTTATGTTGAGTTTCAGTTCTAAAATCATTAATTCCATTGCTGAAATCTCACAATATGGCAGCTTTTTACTTAGGGCACAATCATACCCTGCCATACCCCTGCATACCCTTTCCAAGGGTAGGGGTGATAACTCCTGTACCCTTACCCCTACCCTCACATACCCTTTGTGGAAGGGTCAGTTGGCCTGCTTGCCAACTCTTCCATTCCAGGGATTTCATTTGAACACCTCCATCACGCACCATTTATCAAGAGTTATCGTATACTTCCCTTTTGCCTCTTGTTTATTCATATTTCATGAGACTGATTTCATTTAGTTCTTTTACAGTTCTCAGTTTTATTCCAATAGGTTCGACGATCATTCCACTTTTACCTGACACACCAGTCAGGCATTGTGTCATGCCTTTCTTGCTTCCTCGGCTCTTGTGACAACAGCTCCACTCTTGACAAGATGGAACAGTTCCAGTTTTTAATTATTCTTGCATCTGATGCTTTTTTATAACTCATCTGGCAACAATCCAGCATTCAATCCAACATCACAATCCATGGCTAGTCAAAATCTGTATTCAACAGGCCAATCAGTTGGATGGTAGGATCAAGAGTTCGTGTTTGGGTGCTCTCCGCACTTGCTGGGGGCACAAGTCATGTCCTGCAAATAGAGAGCCTCGATGATGGATCACTCCCCAAGATATTCCCAGCTGCTGAAACCCTTAGACAAGGACTCGACGATGTCATCACCACACCATCCACCACACAAATGCCATGCATATCTTGGAAACCATTGACACTTCTTGAATCTGACGATCCCTCTTCTTTCTTAGTTTATCAATCTTGTTGTTTGGTTCTGTTGGTGCAAGAGAATGTGTGCGATCAGGTTTTTCATTATCTCTACCACAAAATGTATAAAGGTGTCTCCCCACCTTTCGAATGGGATCATCTCACTTTGACCCGCATTTCATGCTCTCCCTTAAGTTTTCCCTCTCAAGCCCCTCAAGTTTTCTACACACCAAGGTGTAGAATTTAAGCTAAGTATTCAAGTTACAAGTATTTCATTCAAGTTTTCCCTGTTATCCTGAGGATTACTGTTACAAGTTATCTTCCAAGTAAACTAGTTCTTTGTACACATTCCCAAGAGTCCCTCGAAGCTGTTTCCCCTTCGATGTGCCCTTTCTCATTTTTGACGATGTTTGCACGTGATCTAGTTGATCGTGTTTTGATCATGTTTTTGATAACTCTCATACAATGTGTTCCACTGCAAACGTATCTACATGTCCCATCTGCCTTCCATCCCCTACCAAATGAGCTAAAGGCTCATTCACTCTGCCCTTTTCTCTTATTCTTCCATTCCTGCTTACCTGACCTCTCACGCTGTGACCACTTGTTCAACAGACTACCAGCAAACCTAATACCCTGCCACACCTTCACTATTACCCTGGGGGTTTTGCATACCCCTGGTATTCTCTAGTTACTGGCTTATTATACATACTCAGGGGCACAAGAAAAGCCATACTTAATTCATGGATGGCCAATTGTGAATTCCCTGTTGGATTATATAATCTGTCACTACTTAATCAGTGCTTAACAGACCATAGTTTGCACACACACACAAGTGATGTGATAGTTGTAGCAATCTGTGCAAGGGGGTGTCATGTGGTCAAATTGCCATATAGGGATGGTTAGTTAGTCCAGCTCTTGAGCTCTTGAAATTTTTTTTTTTGGTAACATAATTTTGTGCTGGAGGGCCATTGGCAAACACAGAGACATTGTAGCAGGGCAGATACTGTACTATTCTAACATATTTGTACTGAATAAAGCTGGCCCTTGATGAATAAACATGAGCAAATATAATCTTGCACTGTCAGCTGAATTGCTGCTTGTTTTATTGCTTCTACAATGACTTTCTGGCTTACTGTTGGGTGAACATCTTGTAGATAAATGATCTCAGAAGATGATTATCAAGTAAATATATTATTTTACATGTTTCCTGGGGTATTGTACTCCAAAGAAGTAGAACAATGCCAATATTTAAGTCATACACAAACCAGAATCTTTTTTAAATGTGTAGCATCATATTCTGTTACCAAATATGAAGTTTGAAATGTGTTGTGGAAGGGATTGTAGCACCTGCATGCCTGCCACTTGTGTCCACCCTGATTTCTGACTTTTACACCATCCTTGGCATTTCTTTTTGGTGGAGAAAATGGTGTATGAATGTTCCTTTCTATTCAGATGTGAATCCAAACTAGTTTTCAACTTGTAATAGATGGGTTTCAAGAAATTGTTCAGAATTATGCATGTGACACAGCCAAGAGGGAGTTAATTTTACAGACACAGGTCCTCTGAGATACTTTATCTACATTTCCTTCACCCAAAGCTAAGCCAGAAAGTCACTGTGAAAGCAGCTGCAATGCAAGATGCAAGCATTTTTTCTGTTGGTCATCAATGATTTGTAAGCAAAATGTCCTTATTAGGACATTAGTTCCCACAGTGGGTTAGTTAGTTCCTCACTTCATGGCTTAAAAAAAAATCGACCCAGTATTTTTTTTCTGACACCCCCTTGAATCTGTGTCTGGTTATATGGTATCCTTGTTACTTGTTACTTGCTTGATATCCGCCTATGCTAACTAGAGCTAAGGACATGCCTCAATGGACCAATATTATGGACACCTCTTCAGATGGCAAACATATAAGTAGAAATAAAGGTAGGTAGTATGAAGTAAGGCAGATATGAAATGCTCAGTCGCAGGTGCATCAAAAACCCAATGGGAAAAGCTACCGGCTGGCAACAACCACATAAGAAATGAAAAATAAAGGTTAAAAATTAAGGAACGTGAAGTGAAAGGTGTAGAAACATTCAACCCAACAGTGTGGACTGGACTGAACATGTGCAGTACGACATGGCTGGGTGATGTGGCCATCTGTGAGTGTATTGAGCAATTGTCGAAAGGGTTAAAAAAAGGAAGGGTGTTCTTGAATAAAATGAAAGCGTAAATGCAACAGCCTGGATTGAACGACTGTCTGATGGCGAACTGGCAAAGTATGATGTGGCTGGGTGACATGACTGGGTGACATGGCCACGAGTGCGCAAATTGAATGAGCGTGTTGAAGAATCAAGGGCGAGAAATACGTGGTGTGACATAGCGGTCAACATTGGGAGGATATGGGTAGTGGTTGATAAATGGTTTATGTGGGTAGGGGATGGTGATAAAATTGGGCTTCGTTTGCATCAACGACACAGGTCGCCAATTCGTGTGCTGCATTTAGACAGTGAGGCCTTCTATAATTTAATGATGCAACAGGTGGCCACTCTAGCTGGCACCGGGACAACAGAGCAACGATTTGAGGGTGGGGTGGGTGGTGATGGTGTTGTTGTTGTTGTTGTTGTTGTTGTTGTTGTTGTTGTTGTTGTTGTTGTTGTTGTTGTTGTTCTGTTGCCAGTGAACCATATAAGACCTGATAGCTCAGTTGGTCAGGGCATCTGGTATATGTCCAGGAGGGCCTGGGTTCAATCCCCAGTCTGGTCATCTTTTCTGCATTCTGAACATTCCCTGCCCAATTCATGTGTTTCTAACCATACCACTTATGAAAGGATCTATCAATTCTTTCTGATTTTTAGTTCTTTTTTGCTATTTGCCTCTGTTGATACCCCATACTATGAGTGTGATCGGAAAACGGGTGCTTATGTAAATTTTTTTGTGATGAGGAGACGTCAACTAGTGCTTAAACCCTAGAATCAAAAATTTCGCGATGAAGACTGTTGCAAAAAGGGGGAAGCGCCCATGGGTTACAAGTGCTCAAAGAGCACGATACGGTACAGTGAAGTATATATAAGTACTGGTAACTAGGCAATGGAGGCAGATCATGATAACAGAACAGCATCAGGACCAAAGAGCGGCCTGACACAGCTGAGCTCAATATTTCAACACACCCCCTCGAGCAAAAGACCATAAGATAAGTCACGTAAAAGGATACAAATAAATGAATAATGAAAACGAACAAAAATTCCATCACATAGCATAGTTTTCTTCATCAGACTCATCTGCGGCTGTGGAAGCAAAGTGGGCATTGCTCGTAACTTGACAATGACCCTTGTCCTCCCACTCCTTGACATCCTTTGCCTTTTGAGGGCATACACTGGCGAAGTGTCCCTTCTCCAAACAATAGAAGCATTGAATGCTACATGCAGATAACATGGCTACATTGTCAGGTTCTTCTTTCTTGACCTCGACATTGGGCTCCGAAGAGATGACTTGGTGACTTTCTTCATTGAGAAGCTGGGTGATGACAAAGTCAAGTGTGAGCTCGGTAGCTTTGACAGAATCGAGGGAAATGATGACAGGTGCATAGGAAGATGGTAGCCCAGCGGTGAGAACAACAATAATATCCTCGTCGAAGACAGACACATCAATGACTTTGAGTCTGTTTGAACGAGAGCGTACCCAATCCAACCTTCCATGGACTGGTCCTTCTTCATGGTGGCAGTGATGAAGTGGCGACGAAGCTGGAGTCGACTACCGAAACCTCGAGCACGATGAACAGAGGCGAGAGCGTTCCAAATGGCTTTTGGATCACAATCTGCCATATGGGGTAACTGAGAATCTTCAACCCTCAACACAATCTCTGCTCGGCACTGAGCTTGCCTCTGTGCAAAAGCTTTCTTCTTCTTCTCATCCACCTCATCCTCGCCCAATGCCTCATTCCCAGTGACTAGCCCCCAGAAGCCGCCCCGAATCAAGATTGCTTCCATCCGCAAAACCCATTCAGCATAGTTGGTGTGATTGAGAGATGGGAACCGAATAGATTCCGAAGACATTGTGATAAGATAGATTAAAGATTGTCGAAGATAAGACTAGGAATGAATGAATGTATGGGCTGTATGCAAGTTGGCACAGATCACAAAGGCTGAAGCAGAAGTGCGTCTCTGCAGGTTCCGAAAGTTACGTCACAAGTAAGAAAGCAGAGGTCCAGTCACTGCTGTGCACAAAGTTCCGAGCAAGGCAGAAGTACAGTCTCTGCTAAACCAAAATGTGGAAGTACAGTCTCCACAGAGATGTTGGACACACGAGTTTTAAGCCACACGGGGTGAAGAGCACTTGTGTTGCAAAAAAGGGGGAAGCGCCCGTGGGTTACAAGTGCTCAAAGAGCACGATACGGTACAGTGAAGTATATATAAGTACTGGTAACTAGGCAACGGAGGCGGATCATGATAACAGAACAGCATTAGGACCAAAGAGCGGCCTGACACAGCTGAGCTCGATATTTCAACAAAGACTCTTCTTCTTCAGACTCTTCTTTTGAGTCTTCATAGTTGCAGGCTCCTAACTTATTTGAAAGGGATCAGATCCGTCCAGTAACCAGTTCGACATTCTCTTTTGGCTCTGGATAACATTAATCACTGTCGCGACGTCGTCTGGTAGGAATTAACCAGGATGCTATGCTATCGACACAACAAGGGTCACTTTGCCCTTTGACAGCTTCAGGTTCTTATGCCACATCATCTCAATCACCGACTGTCTAACCCTCTCTATTAAGCGGTACATGATCAAAGATCGTCAAGTTGCAACGAAAGAACATGATCCTTCAGCAGTTTCCTAGACGCCAACAAGTTACAACATTGAACAACGACAGTGTTGAGCTCGCTTGGTATATTTTCGGTGTAATAAATACATCTCTTAGCTTGGCGCTTACGTATAACACGGCCCTACTAGTTTCCAAACAGCTGCAGACAGCTGCGCATTACATTGTGCTTCACCTTTGGTTTGCTCGCTCTGTACCCCGAGGAGCAAGAAGCTTTGATCAAATCTGTTCGTTCCGATGGCAGAAATCCGGTATGTGATGCTGGATGACCAACGTGTGGCAATAATGTTTACTAAACGGCATTCTACCTTTTTTAATTACAGGCATACGAGTATATGCCATTACTGGTGCAGTCTACTTATGGTGTGAGGTCTCTCCCTTGTTTCCACTAACTAGCCTTTACATTCATCGCAATGGTAGTGTTTTCTATGAAACCCTACAGTGCTCCTACTCCGAGTGAGTCATACTCATTGTACAGATGCTTCAGCAGTCTGAAGTCATGCAAAACCAGGTAACTGCAGTCCCCGAGAGATGCACCAAGGACACTTCTTACACCACCGAAAATGCGCTGGGGAAGAAACCGGGAATGGGAGTTGTCCTTCATATCCTTGGATTGCGCTGTAATATTTTCTTACAACAACGGAAAACTTTCAATTTTCAGCTCGATACTGGCTTGATCCCCACTTGAAGACCGGCCTCGTGACGCATTTATGCCATTTAATGCTGTGATGTTCGCTCAAGCTCCATGATGTAGACCTTGCTTGCAACCCAATAGGGTTATACATAGTCTTTGGAGAAAGATTGTAACAAACATTTTGCTTGCTGTCTGTGCATACCTGCGTACTTTTCTTCTTCATCCAAGATTTTTAGAAGCGAAGGAATTGTCATCCTACATAAGGGCAAGGTCAAGAAAGAGCCCCAGTGTGCTGGGGGAACGTTGCAGCGCGAAAGGGAAGGATTTTTGAGTCACTCTCATGTAAGTGAGGACTCGTCATATTCTGTGGATGTTTCTTACACTCCTTTGAACAACAGTCCTGTTCGGGTGTAACTAGTCTTCAAATTGAGATAGAAGTCTCAGGATAATTTTGTCTAATTGTGTGGCCAAGTTTGACTCGTTCATCCTGCTGGGTTGAATTGCCGTTGTGATCGTGCGAGGGACCTAATGCATAATCCAGATACTGTCTCGGCCAGTGGCAGTTCACCCTTCATCATTCGCCATCGTCTATGAACATATCCGAGTTAGACGAGCACAGCCTCGAAATGCGCCCACGAATCGGTGATGTACAAAGTAGTATCCACTAGTAAACGCCGCATGAACACCTTAACGTTACAAGATGACGATATTTAAACAAATGTCGAATGCTCTTCGTCAGTTTATATCTCGATTCCAATCCAAGAGCGCCAGTTACAATGTGACCATCGCTGGACTTGATGGGAGCGGTAAGACAACGTTCTTGTCCTTGCTCAAGCTAGGAGAGGTTGTGCAAGTCATCCCTTCACTCGGTCTCAATGTAGAAAGTGTTGAGTTCCCGATGGCTAGTGGCCGGGTCTTCAAGTTCACTGGTTGGGACGTTGGAGCAGGAAGCTGTAATATTTCTACGTCCAAAATGATCGAGCTCCACACTGTTAATGGAGATGCTATGATTTGGGTCGTGGATAGCTGTGATCGGACGAGGCTTCCGGAGTGTGTTGAGGACTTCACCTCCGCTATTGGACGAGTGAATTCTCACAGATTAAGGGTCGGGACGGCTCAAAGAGATTATCCCATTTTGATGTGATTATCCTCCTTGTATGGCTTCAAGGATATCCTTTCTAAGCTTTCCTCCTGCAGACTTGCTAACAAGCAGGATCATCCCGAGGCTATGTCGGTAGTCGATCTTCGAAAGGCCTTTGCGAAAGCCTTATCTGGCAGAACTGTATCAATATTCGAAACGTCCTTAACTCGAGGTGTCGTCAAGGGAGGCATACTTGATGCTCTGGATTGGCTCCTCCTCGCTCTAGAGGAGGCTTCGACAAGACATAGTAACACTGTACGAGCATTGCAGTCGCAGACAGCCGCAGTAACTCCGTTCTTCCAGCAGGTACCGTGTTATTGATGTGTGGTCTGACGGAAGTCATTTGTAGTTGATCTCATGACTATGAACCATTGTTGATTATCGAGGGACAGCTTCAAGCCTACTATAGCTTGTATTTCTCTGCTACTAGTAGCTACATTCCATCAGGGTGTGCCATTAGGACTCGGTGTTCCAGGATAGAGAGTATCCTTGCGAGGAGTAGCCTGACTACGAAGGTTCGTTTTAGCAAGATAGGTTGATAGAAGGATGACAACATCGGGTATTACTTGACCGTACGTCACTCATCGATGTTCACTAGCTAATTCACTCCGGAAGATGTTAAAGATGTTCTGCGGCGAGTGGAGGCTGATTGACTGTTGATCAGAAGAAAGCTCGGGTGACCATCCTCACCTTCATAATGTTGTTCTTAACAAGATGTGGGCATCATGATTGAATTTTGGAGGTAGACGAACGAGGCATCGTCGAGAGTAGTGTACCGAGGTTTTGCACCAATTTTGCACGATAGAATTACTTAAGTTATGACGCGTTGTGATTGGGTGACACAGTGACACTGGTTCCTTTTCCTCCCGTTCCTCGCAGGTCTCCTCTGTTGAAATTAATTACCAATATTGTTGCATGTGCATATTCTCCCACATTAATTACCAATATTGATACATGTTTCATATGCATATTCCTCTGGAGTCATGTGATATCCTTACTATTATGTATATAAGGAGAACCTGTACTATAGTAGGAATATAGTGTTCTTACCTCTGCTAACCCTAGCTGTAAGTCTAAGTAAACCCCAGGTAGGTTGTAAGGAACGTGTTGTCTCTTCCACTGTGCAGTGTATATAGTCTGCTCCAACATCCTCGTTCTTCTTCCGTGTCTCCCTTATTTCAGAATTGAGTTATTTTGCATCGTGCGCAGTGACTTCGTTGATTCACACTTTTTCGTATTCGCTATGTCTGACAACACAGAAGAACAGAGAGTGTGTCACACTGTCACCCACTAGTTACGACAGTAGAGACAGGCTAGAGGAAAGGTTCAAACCAGCAGGTGTATTGTGGGCTGCATCGAGCTTGGCTCTCGTTGAGTCGCCTTTTGGTATCTTGGTATGAGGCACACTTTCGGTAGATGCATAGATGAAGTTTTGTAGCCTAACACCGTCTAGTCGCCCTGCCAGGCCGATGGCCAATCTGAGCATGCTAGTGGCTTTCGGGACACCGCTACACCTCAGACAGTCTGGCAGCAGTCTTAGCAGGTCCAGATGGCCCATGGTGTTCACAAGTGTTCTTGGATTGTTGGCACTGTTTGAACCATCTGGGTATGCATATTAGGATGTTTCCTACCAACATGCAGCTGCAGCGACAATAGGCGAGAAGCCTTCCAGGCCTTCCTAAGGCTTGACATACATCCTCGGGTGAGCCATGATTACGACACGCCTTGGGCTTGCTTCTCATTTGGGTTCCCGTAGTCATGCTCTCGGCTCACCCAGTTGATGAAGATGAGATGTTCTCAGCTGTAAACCCTTAGATTAGACTTGTACTATTCTAGCATGTTGAAACTTCTTCACAAGGCAATCAGAATTTCGATTAGTATAGCAAAAACAGGATAGCCAAGCGAAGAAGCCTAGGCACGTGCCACTAGTACTGTGTCACCTCTGCAATTTCGAACTCACAAGTGAAGGTGTCAAGGTGAACGTCTAAGCCAGTATGCAGCTAATGCAACCTGTCCAGCTTAAAATTTAGTGTCCTTCTTCAATCTGACGTACGGCGGTGACAGCAGCAGGGCAAGGCTCTAGCGGAGGTAGAATGGCGGGAGAATATGCCTGAGGTAGAAAGGGAGATGACAGGTCAAACCCCAGAGAAATGTCGGAGTCGCAGTACTCGAGAAACGTCAAGGATGGTAACCCCGAACGAGAAGTGCCGGTGGCGGGTCTCCACGGAGAACCTTTCCTCCATTCGCAGTATAGGTTCTCCGCTAACACAGGCTTTACGACGGTCTTAAAGTTGTTAAAAACCAAAGGCAAATCCGCAGAGATGTCCAAATCATCCAGGCTGCTCGGGAAGGCACTGGTAACTTTGAAGCTCGCATAGCTTGACAGGCTTGGGATGCCAATTGAGCCAGACGAGGTGGTACTTTCTGCAGTGCCAGACACAACGGTAACGGTAAACGCATAATCGTTCAAAGGATGTGTCTTTCGAAAGAAGTCGTTCTACGAGCTTAAGCAAGGAATTGTCCAAAGCGGGTTTCGACGCCAGGGATTTGGAGCCAACGCTAGTGCTATAACAACTGATCGCCATGCGTAGTTTTCCTGAAAGTTAAGTTTAGCTATGAACAGCATGTATCGTTGATGGTTATTAATTTTGGCGACGCAAAAGGAATCGTGGGCAACATCGAACGGGTCTAGAATTTGTATTGAAATTATTGACTGAAACTTTTTAGGTGGACCGAAACGAGGTTTTTCCTACTTTAGATCTAATTTCAGTCAAATCACAAAAACTATCGTTTTCGGCAAAGTTTTCGGCTGATCTTGGGGCTGCGTGCTGACGTGGTCGGCGTAGGCGTACCTGGAACCTGACCGGAAGCTGACAGTGAATCATGCGGTCAAGATGGCTGGTGACCGTCCTGCTTAATTCCTACTGTTGAAGCGATGCAGACTATAGTTTTCCTAGTCCTCACTGTTGGGTCGCTTTACGTCCTGCAAAGACTTCTAGATTACTGGAGAGCGATCAGATCCATCCAGTTCGTCATTCTCTATGGTTCTGGGGATCTGACGAACACCACTTGACGGCTTTTGTGGTAGGAATCACCCTGGCTACCGGACGCTCTTCACACAACAAGGTTTACCTTCCAATTTGCTACCCCCAATTCCGGGTCTCGCCCCAGGGCAGAATCACAAGTCCTTGAACAAACATAAAAGTCAGTTCTCACAAAGGCCGTGGGACGTGATCTAATGACATACTTCAAGTCTTCCAATTTTTCGGTTGGGATATATATGCCTCGGTGCAAATCATTTTCCTGAAACGCTGATGGAGAGCTGACAATCCACTTCAAAGGTATCCGTATGGCCAACGGCTGCGGTATCGCTAGATCTTGCAGATGCTTTGGCAATTAAGGTCTCTGCTGCAGTACATATACCGGCGGAGACGGAGGCTATAACAACATCTACTTGCACAGGAAGTTACGTCTTCAAGATCGCGTTTTCCTAAAGCCCTCGATCAGTACAAGGCACTTGCGGTCTTTGGTCGCAATATTGTCGCTTCCGAAGGAGAAGAATGGAAGAAGTACAGGAAAATAGCGGCGCCCGCCTTTTCAGATGTCTCTCTTCCCTTAAATGACATTATACCATAGCTGATTGATTTACAGCGTAACAACAAGTTGGTTTGGGACATAACTTCCGAGATCATGACAGACCTCTTCGAGAACATCTGGGGAAACCAGACTGAGGTGGTCGTAGGCCATTGTGTTCCTCTGACATTGCAGGTATGTTAGGCAAATCATCGATTATTGCCCCAGTAGCGCTTTTTACATTCCCATTCGCAGATTGCTCTCTTCATCATTAGTGCAGCTGGTATACTGTTCTGTCAATTTACTGAGGCTTTGCTAATATGCATGATGAAGGATTTGGTCGTAAAATTTCATGGGAAGACGATACCATTATACCCTCTGGACACCAAATATCATTCAAACAGGCTCTATATGTCGTTTCAACCAGTTTTGTGACGAAACTGATTGTTTCCGACTGGGCACTCGGCCTCACTCAACGGCTAAGAGATATTAGGCTTGGGTTTGACGAGCTACAGGTCCTCATGTCGCATGATTCCATTCGTAGGCTGTATGCTGAATGACTTCGTTTGTTTAGAATTATATGAGCGAAATGATTATTGAACGCCGAGCTGCGACAAAGGAAGTCAGACATGATCTCTTCAGCAATTTTCTAGATGCGAACGACGACGAAACCGTCCAGCTCTCACACAGCGAGCTCATCGGTATATTTACAGTGCCCCCGAAGCTCCCGGTGACTAACGTCTTCTCAGGCAATATATACATGTTCCTTATAGCCGGTCATGAGGTGCGCCACTCTCAACCATGTTTTCAGGCAAAACTAATCGGTGACAGACAACTGGACACGCATTGGCTTTCGCCTTTGGTTTGCTCGCTCTGTACCCCGAGGAGCAAGAGGTTTTGTATCAACATATCAAATCTGTTCTTTCTGATGGCAGGAATCCAGTACGTGATGCTGATAAGTTTGGACGTATGCTTACCAAGGTTTTTAATTACAGACATATGAGGATATGCCATTATTGACACATTCTATGGCGTGATTTTTTCCCCTCGCTTTTACTAGTCTTTGCACTCATTCTAATGGTATAGTGTTTTCTACGAGACTCTACGGATGTTCCCGCCGGTGAGCTGTAGTACTCACTGTAATGATGCGCTAGTCTGAAGTCTTTCGACACAGGCAGCGACAATTCCTAAGTGCAGCGCCGAGGATACTTTCTTCTCTATAGAAAATTCTCAGGGGGAGAAAAAGACTATTCCTGTACCAGCGGGAACAACGATCTCCGTTAATGTTCCTGGATTACATTATAATCGTAAGACTTTCTTACAATGACCGAAATCTTTTATGAAATTTTTGATTCGCAGCTCGGTACTGGTCTGATCCCTATTCATTCAAACCCTCGCGTTTCCTTGAAGACTGGCCGCGCGACGCGTTTATGCCATTCAGTGCTGGTATGTTGACCTTGTATGATATCGACCCTACTCACAGCCCAATAGGTGCACGTGCATGCATTGGGAGAAAGTTGGTAGCGACCTATTGTTTGCTATATATGACTCTTCTACTTATTTCCTCTCTTCAGGTTTTTTGAAACCTCAGGAATTGCCGTTCTTACGATGCTAGTCTCCCGATATAAGATTGAGGTCGAGGAAGAGCCCCAGTTTGCGGGGGAAACGTTTGCAGCGCGGAAGGAAAGGATTCTGGCCTCCAAGCCCGGAGTGACTCTCACGTAAGTGCCAGTGATTCATCATATTCTGGGGATGGTGCTTATGCAACTTTGAACAGCCCGGTTCGGATGCCTTTAGTCTTCAAACTGAGATAGTGGATGAGGTATTTCAACCTAATCACGTACATGGACGTTGTAATCTGTGGGGACATGGTTTTCGTGCTATGTTAGAATTATCGAGACACGGACCTACTGATATCCAAAATTACCTGAAAGTTTGCTAAGAAAATCCAGACTATTCTTTGGTAATTATCTCCCCATTTTAGTGCAGACTGGCAACTGGAAGAATAGTCACTCAGAAAATGTAAATCTTTCTGCATATCAGTGGGATACTTTAAGTTCGTCAGGAAACCAGCTGATGTCTGCCGTGTCATATGTCATCTAGCCGATGCAGTGATGTTGATGGTGCAGTGTACAGGGAGTGATGCATCACTGTCTGCATCACTCCCCTTTGCAGATTCAGTACCAAGTTGATGCCTGTGATGCATTATAGATTGCAGTCCCGCCGTAGATACAAGTGATGCACATACGGTCGGACTGATGTATGATTAATTAAAATAATGCACAAACTGGTTATGTTATTTGAATGGCAACTATCTCTGGCATAGTCAGAATGGCTTCAAAAACATCCTCAGTTTCTCGAAACATTTATTTTCTGGCCTCAAATCAAAATCATTACCTTGTCATTACCTAGTAAGTCTACGTGCCGACGCCGGATTGACAATCACAGCCTTTCCTAGTGCGCACGAAGAGGGCCGACCATTCAATGACCCTCCCCTCCCTCGCTGCGCTCGGGGGGTCCCCCAAGCCGGGTCATCTCAGGTCGGTTCCGAGTTCTCAATTTATTGAGACGAGGTCATATCACTGAACGCAGCAGATTCTTCGCAACACGTGACTTTCGGAAAATGCCGTTGCTGGAACTTAGAGCGTTTGCTTGAGCGTTGTAGCCTTCTTACACAATACAGTTTTCACATTGATACTGAGACTGTAGGAGACATTCAGACTAAAGCATGGTAAAATGTTTTCTCACAGACCACAACTTCAATGCACTATCATATTACTGCGCGACTGGCAAAACTTGTAAATTTGGTCATGTTTGTACTTTGCGAATGGGAGATCTTCTGCAAGCCATTCCTCGACAACCATGCCACATTTTGGCATGATTCTGTAGTCTATCTTATGTTACTAGCTGAGCTCTAGAGCTCCCCACAATATTCTTATTTTTTAGTTGATCTGTGAAAATTAGGTTGACCCCTGCCAATTATTTGTGTGTGCAAACAATATCTCAAGAACTAGTGACTCACAACCTCAATTATTTTCAGGGGACATCCTCACCTAGATTACACTTGTCACTGTACCACTCTCAGCTTGTTTTTCTGACCATTATTTCTTGAGATATATTGTTTGCACACACACATAATTGGCAAGGGTCAACCTAATTTTCACAGATGAACTAAAAAATAAAACTACTGTGTGGAGCTCTAGAGCTCAGTTAGTACCATAAGACTACAGAATCATGCCAAAATGTGGCATGGTTGTCGAGGAATGGCTTGCAGAAGATCTCCCATTCGAAATAAATCAAAGTACAAACATGACCAAATTTACAAGTTTTGCCAGTCGCGCAGTAATATGATAGTGTGTTGAAGTTGTGGTCTGTGAGAAAACCTTTTACCATGCTTTGGAGTCTGACTGTCTCCTACAGTCTCAGTATAAACTGTATTATGTAAGAAGACTGCAACGCTCAAGCAAACGCTCGCCGAAAATCTGCATAAGTTCCAGCAACGGCATTTTCCGAAAGTCACGTGTTGCGAAGAATCTGCTGGGTCAATGGTCGTCATAAAGGCGGGTTCCAAGGGTAAGGAGCTTTTCATAGGCCTCTGCGCCACAAGTCCTCGATCATGCATCTGGCTCCACTATCTGCATCAAACATCTGGCCTCCTTTTGCATGGTCCATGTTTTTTGGTGCTAGGGGCTAGCAGATGCTGAGACACGGACAGTTTAAATGCAACTAGGAAGCCCCTGTGTTGCTTTCCTCCTGCCCCCATCTCGTTGACAAGCAACACAGGTAAGCACACCGTGCTCTCTTCACAGATTCAGTCTCTCACATTTTCAGTAGTTGATTATCTAAGGCTGGCTTAGAGATATCATCTACTCACATCGTAAGAGCTCCCGTTATCTCTAGAACTATCTTTTCAACTAGGTTTTCACTTTACAGGATTCACTGGTAAATTTATAGCTGTTGCTACCCCACCCAGTTGAATCCTAACAGTGAGTGGTGTCTCTACCATTACCTATCTGATCTGTCTTCTCATGTGGTCATGCTCAGATTGATAGGAGACCAGTCTCGTCGTTTATCAATTTTTCACAGCTTAATACTCTCTTTGGTCATCATCCTCTTCATCTGACTCCCACCTCTAAACATTATTCCCCTTTCTTTCCATGTCGAATGCTTTTGCTCGCGATGCAAGCCCTACGGGTTCGATCGATGAGACTGTTCAGGCACAAGCTGAGGAACTCCAATGGATTGTGGACAAAGCAATCTCGGAACCTTGTTCTGGGCCCGTTTTCCTCGAGCGTCTCAAGATGGCAGGGGCTACACCTGATGAGGCCAAGGATTACATTTCACAGTTCAGTCAACGCAGAAGGGAACACGAGCCAGCTGGGGGAACAAATGCAGCTCAGTTGGCTAGTCGAGCCGAAGGGAACTCGCCAAGTCCTATTGACGTCGCCACGTCGATTGCTTGGGCACTTCTTCGAGCGAAGGTCGATCACCTCCAGTTGCCATTGTCAGGGGCCACTGGAATTGCTAACAGGACCCTCTCTGATGAGTTATCATCCCTTCTTGGATTATCTTCTGGGAAAGGGGCCATTCTGGCTTTTGTGCTCGTGAAGGCTCCCCACTTGGCCAAGTTGTCGGACCCCATTGCATCTGATCCTCACTTTGAAAAGACTCAAGAGCTTGTCTCGGTCTTCAGTCCTCAGAATGTTCAAGACATCCTCGTCAATAAAGCACAGTTTGCTCCAGTCAGGGATCTGCTCCCTCAAACCGTCTGGTGTAAGATTCTTCTCAACTCCTATGTTGACTTTGAAAAACTCTTTGCTTCTATGGACAAAGGATATGATCACCATGACGGCCCAAAGGACTTTGGGGCTGGCTATGCGCTCGTCAAAAAGGATCAAGCTTTCTCAAAGTGGCCGCTTCGTGCAGAAGCTGATTGGATCCATGTTTTTGGAGTGTGGTCCTCAGGCGTGTCCTTTTTCTTTCCTCACCACGAATCGGAACTTCGAAACTATCAGAGGATTGTCATGGACCTGTTTCGAGCTGCTCCAGTGAACCCTATGGTCACCATCTCATTTGACGTCCAAGTTCGTGACAAGTATTCAAGGAAACCTTTTCATCTCGACGACTGAGTGCAACTCAATCTCCCACTTCTTGCTCAGATGCTGTCTCCTAGTTCGCTGAACCTTCCTCGCTTGAACAAGCGAGTTCTTCCCTCTCAGCCACCTTCTTTGGGAGGGAGCCAGAAACGTGCAGACATTCCTTGCCGGAATTGGAGCATCAGTACATATATGCAAATTGGAAGTTTGTCCAAATCAGTGAAAGCATGGTATTTGCTTTGTTTGTGGCGAAGGGCACCAAGCCAAAGATAACGAGCAATGTGCCATCGCACTCCAGCTTCAATCTTGAATCTGAGCAGCTTGAGTCACAGGGAGTCGCATCTAGACTACTTGAGAAGGGACCTCGGTTGTTGGGCGTTATGGTGGGTTCATTAAAACATAAAGCGTTGGACGTTTTGGAATCCCCTTGATTTTGTCGAGGTTTTAATGATATTTCTCCTTCAGCACTGTATACTGAGACTGCTCCTCCATTGCCCGCTCCACCTCAACATCTTCTGGATGACACCAAGATTCAAGAGGCCTTGCACTTATTGGGCGACACCATCAAAGTTGAGACCCCCTTTGATGTCGACAAATTTGAGTTGCTATTGTTCAACCATCCGAACCAACCTTTTGTGAAATCAGTTATGACATGTTTATGAGAGGGTTTCTGGCCTTTTGACAAAGGCAAATGGAAAGTGGAGCTTGAGGAAGTCACTCCTACTTATGAGTGTGACCCCGAGGATGCAGAGGCCATCCAGGCTTTTCATGACTGGGAAATCACTGCAGGGCGTTGGTCAGAGTCCTTGGACAATACGGAACTGCTGTCCAGAATGAAGGTTTTGCCTATGTTTGTTGTCTGGCAGAACGAGAAGCCTCGTGTCGTCACAGACCACTCCCGTTCTGGAATCAATGATAACATTCCTCGCTCGGAGGCTAAAGTCAAGTACGACGATATGAGAACTTTTGGTCAGACACTTCACAATGCTTGGGCTGCAAATCCAGGGAAGTGCCTGGTCACGTACAAATCCGATGTTGCATCCGCCTTTCTTAATCTGCCAGCTCATCCCATTTTTCAGTTATGTCAAGTAGTGAAGATTGAAGGAAAGCTGTTCATTGTGCGACACCTGGTCTTTGGCAACTGGGCATCCCCATGTTGCTGGTGCACTGTGTCTGGGCTTTTGTGCTGGCTGGGCATCAGAAAACTCAGCATTGCGGGTTTACATGTCTACATGGATGATTTCTTCAGCTGGGACTATGCTGACAATCTTATTCACTACCGAGGGAAACTGCATCTGCATCGTCAAGTACAGCTGCTGCTGCTCTGGGAGGTGATCTCATGTCCTTTTGAATGTCGTAAACAAGAACACAGAGAATCTCTCAAGATAATCAGCTTCTGGGTAGATATCAATGCTCAGAGTATTTCATTATCACCAACCTCCATCTCCGAGGTCATTTCAAAAATTGAGCTGTTTCTAACTACGCCAGCTCGCGCCCCAATGCTCCAATCTTGGCAACGTCTAGCTGGGCATCTCAACTGGATGCTGAACGTACTACCCTGGGGCTGTCCTGCTCTGACTGAGATGTACCGCAAAATGAGTGGAAAATCGTGGTCTCACTGTACCATTCCCATCAATGCAGGTGTGACTGCTGATCTTGGTTGGTTAAAACAGATCATTCCTTCTGCAATCGGGGTGCACTTTGTGGGCTCAGGACTCTGGGCAGATCACGAGGCCAACATGGTGGTGTGGACAGATGCCAGCTTGTGTAATGCACTGGCTTTTGTTTACTCTAATAGAGGTTTTCTCTACCCTATCAATCTGCCTCCAGCAGGGATCAAAATTGACATCTTTTTCCTTGAACTGCTCGCAATTGTATCAGCAGTGTATCACGCTGGATCTTTGACTCAACCTCCTCATCGCCTTTTGATCTGGACTGATAGCCTGCACTCTGTTGCGGTCTTGAATTCTCCACACCACCGAGTCTTTACACAATGCACCACTGCTTGCAATTGCTGGCATTATCCTTCGAACTGGCATGGATTTACATGTCCGGTTTATCGAAGGGAAACTGAATACCCATGCAGACATGTTGTCTCATCTGTTGGTAGACAAGTATCTGAGGAAGTTTCCCTCCAACCACGTCAAACGCTTTGCTCCTCCAAGGGAGTTATTGCTGGTGCAATGGAGAGAGTGCTTTTGAGTGCACTGGGGGGGCAGAGAGGAGGAAGCCAGATGCCTCGCCCCCCCATGGACCTCGAAGACCTGGATACTCGTGCGCTCTACTTGCAGATTAACTCCATTGAACATTCTACATCAAAAAACTATGCGACAGGGGCCTGAGATTACATTAACTTTTGCATTCTACACTCACTGCCTTTAGATCCTACACCAACCACCCTATCTCGTTATGTGGCCTACTCCTCTCAGTTCATCGTGTCAGCACCCAAGTATTTGATGGGTGTGTGACACTTCTTGAAAGACCTCTATCCCAACTTTGATGTCAATCATGCTCATCCTCTGGTAAAATCTACAGTCCGAGGGTCTAAAAAAGTATGGGCAGACCCTGTGCGTCGAAAGCTTCCCCTGCGCCTAGCTCATCTGCAGTCTTTTGTCAGTGTGGCTGATTGTACAGGTTTGTTTGATGACTTGCTGATGGCTGTGCTAATGTCCTGTGCATTTTACGGCTGCCACCACATGGGAGAGCTGGTGCAGAAGAATGATCAGAGTCTGTTCAATTGGCAAAAAATTATACAACGCATATCACTCTCCTTCATGAATGCCCATGCGCAGTATCGTCTGCCTTACCACAAGAGTGACCCTTTCTATCATGGAATGGATGTCATCTTCACGACACAGGATGTCACTAATCCAGTTGTTTTGTTAAGGAGGTATGTCTCCTGGCGCGATCATTTGCATGGTGCCAAGATGGCACTGTTCCTTCAGGAAAACGGTTCTCACCCATCCAGATCATGGTTCGATCTCAAGTTTTTCACAGTCCTCGATCATTGCTTTGGAGGTCATTCTCCGTGGACTGGGTATGCAACTTTGCTTGCGTCTTTGGGCATGTCAGAATCTATCATCCAAGTGGTGGGTCGTTGGTCATCAGACGCCTGGAAAATGTATATTCGCAAAAACCCAGCTATCAGGGTCAAACAGCAACTGGCCGCCATTCGACTACATCACTAGTCACATGGTGCTGCTTTATTGGCTTCTCACTTCCCATCATGAGCTGCCCACTTTTCATCTTTTACACACCTCCATCCACCCCCACACACAACATCTTCAGCTTTGATTAGCTTGTCTGCTCCCATGCCTATAAAATTTGGGAGTCTGTCTAGGCAGACTCTGTTTTCTGCTATACTATATCAACTTGAGCATGCAGCAGAGATTGTCGTAAAGGCAGGTTCCAAGGGTAAGGAGCTTTTTGTAGGCCTCTGCGCCACAAGTCCTCGATCACATGTCTGGCTCCGCTATCCGCATCAAACATCTGGCCTCCTTTTGCATGGTCTGTGTTTTTTGGTGCTAGGGGCTAGCAGATGCTGAGACACAGACAGTTTAAATGTGACTAGGAAGCCCCTGTGTTGCTTTCCTCCTGCCCCCATCTTGTTGACAAGCAACACAGGTAAGCGCACCGTGCTCTCTTCACAGATTCAGTCTCTCACATTTTCAGTAGTTGATTATCTAAGGCCGGCTTAGAGATATCATCTACTCACATCGTAAGAGCTCCCATTATCTCTAGAACTATCTTTTCAACTAGGTTTTCACTTTACAGGATTCACTGGTAAATTTATAGCTGTTGCTACCCCACCCAGTTGAATCCTAACAGTGAGCGGTGTCTCTACCATTACCTATCTGATCTGTCTTCTCACATGGTCACGCTCAGATTGATAGGAGACCAGTCTCATCGTTTATCAATTTTTCATGGCCTGCCCTCCTCTCCCTTTTCTGTTCCATGGCATGTAACATATTGAATTGTAATTGTATAGCTTGTCTGCTCCCGTGCCTATAAAATTTGGGAGTCCGTCTAGGCAGACTCTGTTTTCTGCAATACTATATCAACTTGAGCATGCAGCAGAGGTGCAGTAATGGTGTTTGTGGTCTCAATAGCTAGTATCGAGTTCCCATGCCAGTATCGAGGCCGCATTTGGCCTTGTTAGCCTACCACCTGCAATATATGGTATTCTGGGTCTGCCACCATGGAAGATGCTTCAGATATAATGTTAGTTGTGATTGTCAGTTCCATTACTGCATGCACTCAGGTCTCCTTGATACCTTGTCTTTTGCTTTTCATTGGCTTTTCATTTGTTCTTGATCTGAAAGTCTTGGTGTCTCACTGTTCTCTCTCCCTATTCCTGGGGCCCATACTCGTGGCATTTCATCCCTGCACTCCAGATATTCCCACTGACAGATATTTTAATTCTCAAGCAACTGCAGTTATTCAGGTCTCCACATTTGTCATGTGCACAGCCACACTCTCAATGAGAATCTTGGGACTACCATATCTCCCCTGCCCTTGGCTTGTTTTCTATCAATTTTTTTTGCTTTCTAATTTGCATATAGAGTGGTTTACACTTACCTGCAATGATTATTCCCCATCTGTGATCCTTCATTTTAGAAATTCCATGCATCTTCAAGTTGGAAGCCCCCTCAGATTTTCCTGTTCCACTGCAAGGACACCCACAATCTATCTAGTTCTCTCTGATACTTAATATACTATAATAGGCCTATACAGTGTACTTGGTTCTGAGACATTGGATGCTCTCCTCATCCTACTCTTACATTTTCCAGATTTCTTGCATTTTGACTTTCCTGTTACTCATCCATCCTTTACTTATCATTCCTGTGTTTATCCCAAACTAATTACACTGAATGCAGCTTCTCAATCCTACATTTCAATAGGTTTTTATCCATCTGCTAGTCCTGCAGGTGTGTGATGCTAGTGTATACTTTGCAATTGAAGCTCTGTAGCCTATGCAAGCTAGGATAACAATTCTGTATTCCACAGGAAAAGCACAAATACATTCACCTAAAGTGACCCAACTCATTAAATGGTGAGATGTACAATTACTGCAAGGAGGTGAACAGAAAATTCTGTCGACCTTCCTTCCTTCCTTTTTTGGAATTTCCATTTTGGGAATTTATTTTTTGACAAATTAGGGTTGTCCACAAACACCACTATTGAGCTGGGTCAATAGTGTTCAGTAGGTCATATCACCGACTTGGGCTACTGTGGGAAATGTCCAATCTATTGTTGCAGTAACTGCCGGCAAATGATGGGAATGCTTGTGTGTGTTGTGAACATCACGTGTAAGCTCACCCCCTACAGATGTCCAATCTATTGTTGTGGCACTTGCCGGGCATTCTTCCTGACTCTCGGAGTTCTGATGTAGTGCCAAAACTTACTAGTTAGTCTGTGGTCACGCGATGTGTTGATATTTGTGACTTGTCATGGTTACCTTGAACTGGAACGATGACTCGGAGCAAGCCAACAAGGCCACATCTCATAGCTCTAGACTTCCAGTGCCGGTGCCAATCAGAGGCTGCCTCCAGTAACCACCTCAATGTTCACTGCTCGTTTCATCATGAAGAGGGAAACAGGTGAGTTGGTCAACTTCCATTTTTACATTACAAGATTCTTCCATAACATGGATATTGGCCACCACCTTGACTGCATTCCATCTGCAATGTGGATATTGGTCACTGCCTTGACTATATCACAGGTGGATTTTATTTATTTTTACATTACAAGTATTTTCCATAATGTGGTTATTGGCCACCACTTTGTCTTCTCTCAATAGATCAGACTCGGATTACCTCTTTCCTACCCCCACCATCATGGTGATCACTTCCTACACCAAATCATTGTTGACACAAGCCCTCATCACCACAACAAGGCATTCATCCTTCTGGGGTGTGATGTAGTTGCATCTCCCTAATGCTCACCCTTGGCGACGAGTTGTTTCTCCTGCAAAATGCGTAAGCCCTCACAACTTCAGGGCTGCCATCTTGGGATCTTCACTGGTACTGGAACCTCATCATCGATGGGAAACCCCTCATCCACAATGAGGCCTTCATTTTCTTCTATGGGCGTGATGTAGTTGCATCCCCCTAACACTATGTAATTGAAAACACATCATATACCACTTCTTGTATTTTAATTCTATGGATTGACGTGGACTTCCCCTTGAGTGTCGACAACCATCTTATTGTGCTTCTCCGCTCTCTCACTGCTGATATCCTCATCCAACTGACCATACCCAATCCTTTGTTTCAGACTTCGAGTTTTTGGAGGCGCCTTGATTGATATTTGAATTGATGTTGCATCGCTTGACATCAGCTCATCTTTCATCTATGCAAGAAAGAGTCCTTCAGCTATTTCAATATTCCAATTGTGTATGAACCATGCTAGAGCCCCACTTCAATAGCATTATCGATCACAGCACCAATAACATCCTTCAGTGTCCTCCTTTCACAGGTACAGTCACAAAGGAGAGTTGGAGTTGCACAATGTCACCAACGCAGAACATTTGCGGCTCACAGGCATCGAACCTGAACGTTGCCAGTCTGATGTAAGTTTTTGTTTGTTTGAATAAGATGACGTGCTCACTTCTTGTTTACAATTAGATCTCTTCAGATCATAAAGTAGTGCACTCGGTTGTCTTCAGTGTGAATGTATGAACACGATCTGTCTCCTCTAGCCATGTCTTGTAAGATGCCATGTGGGTCGATGCCCTTATTGAAAGGGACGCTCTCTACATCCTGTGCATCTCTTATAGGTGTTAGGTAGCAATTGGATACATCGATCCATGGACCTTCAGAGTCACCAGAGCATGACCATGTCTCCAATATACCCTCTGTGAACTGTCAGTCAAAATGTCCATAGATTTCTCGTGCTGCATGCATTGGTGAAGGTGGGCATTCCCAGTCCTGTTATACTGATGGCTTGTTTAAGGTACATGAATCACTGTGCAGGTATTCTTTCCTCGAAGGTCAGGCATTTGCCAGCTGCAAAAAAAAATGGAAGCTCACTTGGGTTTCTCCTGGAATGGTGGTAAGCCCTTCAGTTTGATAACACCCTGCAGGCTGAACACTGCTTCCTCCAGTACAGTGTCATTATTTATCTGCCACTTCAAAAGATGCTGTGATGATGGGTTTTCCATCTCACCATCTCACCTTGTAAATGGTTGCAAGCCTATCGTCCCAGGTGTTGCTGGTTTTTTTGATTGTGCTCTGCTCAAGCATGTTTCCTTTGCCTGTTTGTTAGTGTAGTGATCTGGACTGTTGCCCAGTCTTTACATTTATTATATAGTATTTGTTCCAGCCCCCCATCCCTTATAGATGGTGTTTAATGACAACAGTAGACTTTACACCCGGCAAAATTATACATTAATCATGTTCTTGCCTTGTATGAATTAAGTCTACCCTCTGGTGTACTACACTTTTTTGAACACTCAAATACATTACTTTTACCAAAAAACTTTCTTACTCGACTTCGCCTTCGCGAACGTCAAATTGTGCCATAACATCGATTGTGACCCTGACACCACCGGCGACAGTTCATTAAAATTCTTGATCCGAATTTGACACTACCCGAGACAGACATGTCTTCGACCAAAGTCAAAAAGAAGACTAGCTGGACTAGGGTGAAGGGTGGATCGGATTCTGAACCACCAGGTGACGGATCTCAACCCCCAGTTGATGGAAACCAGATGGGTACTGTCGAAGAAGTCGATGAAGTGGAGTCGGCGCTGAGAGCGTCGACTCAAGACCCTACTCCCACCGATAGAGCCCATCGACGGGATGATTCCTCATCCTTTTCTCCTACACCCCGTACTCCAGATGGAACTCCCCGATACCTACCCGGAAGGGAGGGTCAGTCCGACCATTCCTAAGATAGTGAGTTTATAACACTGTGAGGGACTTCCGGGCAAGCGCCTGGAAGAAATGCACCAACTTCCCCATCCATTCCTATGGATGAGGGAACTAGCAAATGACGCCGAGAGGAGAAGAGACCCGAGAAGCATACTCCACCTAGCCAGGAGGAGAACAGCGTGGCAATGTACACATCCCAGGCATGTGATCTCATCCACCGTCACATGGATCAGGACAGTTACGACCCTCGTCAACTCAGTGCGCAGATACACGAGTTGATGAGCGAGTTCTCTGTTCAGATCTGTCGGGAGTCTGGTAGTCAAGCTCCAGTTCCCTCCCCTAGTCAGGAGGAGAATCATATCCCTGTGGATTCTCGTCATGGGGTTCCCGCATCGACCGCCCAGAAGAAATCGGTTCACTATGATGGGGCCAGCAAAGTGGCTCTTCAACGATATCAGGACTCCGCCATCTGGGATGGACAACCTTCCAATATCCCAGACCAAGGAATACGGTTTGATGTTAAGGGATTCCCTTTTGAAGATGTTCCTTCCCCTTCGAAAATTCCACCTAACCTCCATCCTAACTCTAATCATCAAGAGCCAGGAAGGAGAGAAGATACCCCTAGATGCAGAGGGCCCAGGGAAAGTGGAGGTGGAGGAGGGGGAAGTGACTCCTCTCCCTCCCATAGTGGCAGTGATGACAGTGACTGCGATGAAGAAACATTTCCCCCTAGCGATGAGGAGGATGAGGTCGAAGAGCACAGCCTACTTCGCCCCAATCCTCGGTCTCGTTTGAGGCCGAGAACAAACCCCAGTATCGGGCTGAGAGGAGATACCCCCTCGGTCTCCAATTGTACCAATGCCCATTCCCATTGTTGAGGGCACTGCAGTGAGCTCGATTCGTATCGAGACAAAGGCATTTGTCGTCAGTCCAAGTACCTGAAGGCGATGCATGCCAAGTTTCACCAGCAAATTGACAATAAGGTGTCCGCGACTGTGGAGTCACTCCCGGATCAAAAGAATGGACCCCATGTGCCTACTCCCCCAACCTATGGTGGGAGTTCAGATACTGAAGTGTTCAAACGATGGTTGAATGCTCTCCTTCGATGGTTGAAGGTGAGCAAGACCAGCGGTCCCAGTCTCGATGCCAAAAGGATCGAGTATACTGGCATGTACCTGGAAGGCGTTGCCCTGACATGGTTTGAAGATAATGTGGATGGAGTTTACCGCCACTGGGTTCAGTAGAACTTCAAGGATGTTATCACCAGTCTGTACAATCAGTTCATCCATGACAATGCAACCCATGATGTGGCCAACCATTTCTCCAAGGTGAAATATGATGTCGTCGAAGGGGTCATGAGCTATTATCATAAACTGGAGTGGTACGCTACCAGGATGATCCGAGCTCTGGACCGATTCACCTTCAAGACCCAACTTTTGTCTGGGTTGCCCCAGATGATGGTGTCTTTCATATTCGACAAGGGCTGTTCCGCAGAAGCCAGTTCCATGGAAACCATCCTCTACTACGCACATGAGGCAGAGGAAATATTATGGAAGAAGAAACGATACCAGGAGCATAAGCGACTGGTGGAGGCCCTTTCTTCTAGCAAGGAGACCCCAAAGCCCAAGGCGAATCCCCCCTCCAGGGAGGGTCGATCACCTGAGCGATCACGTGAATGACCTCGAGATCCCCCCAGGCAAGATAATCAACCTAGGAATTGGGATAGGCCTATTAGGACCTGCGAGGTGGCCCCATCTAAGAAGGATTTCTGTCCTGAAGAAAGAAAGGCACCTTTCTCCAGGGAGCGGAATTCCAGGGACCAAGCTTCCCCTAGGAAGTATGAGGACAGTAAACCTCCCCCCACTTGTTATAAGTGCGGGGGATTAGGACATTACTCCACCGACAAGAAGTGTCCTGAGTATAATACTCCAGGACAATTGAAACCTTCCCCCGGTGCGAGGATGTATGCAGCTCGCGAAGGGACAGAAGAGGACAAGGACGATGCCCCTCCAATGGAGGAGGATCGATTAGTGGCAGCTCACAGTGATTCTGATGAAGCTGACAGAGACGTATTGGGATCCCAATACAGTTCGGAGGGGGATCCATTCCTCATGGACTCCGACCGGGACCAATGCTCCGGCGAGGATTCAGAACGTTGTGGTGCTATTTGGGAGGTGATTAGCGAATATGATTCAGATTCCGCATATGACTCCTGTCCCTCCGCACAATCGGTATCCGACTCCAAAGAGGATTCCGACGAAGAATCGGTCAGAGACCACCTACTCGATGAGCAGATGGGAGTGATGGACGAGTCCCCTCCTACCTTGAACCTCAGGTGCCCCCTGGCCCTCAGGAAGTCATCCAAAAAAATTACCCGTCCTCCTCGAACTGAGCAGGACAACCAGTGCTTCATCGTTCGAATGAAGATCCATGGTCTCAAAGCCAACGTACTCCTCGACTCAGGGTGTACTGTGGACTCGGTCTCTCCTGAATTCACCATTTTGGCAAATATAAAGGTGCATGAACTTATTGAGCCCGTGCCCCTCCAATTGGGAACGGTGGGGATTCGATCCAAGATTAACTTCGGGCTCTTTGCCGAGTTCAAATTGAGAACTGTGAAAGTGGATCACTACTTCGATGTGATCAACCTCGATAGATATGATGCTATCGTGGGGACAGTGTTCATGAGGAAGTATGGCATCATCCTCGACTTTGAACGAGACCAGGTGTGGTTTCAGGGGCAAGTCCTCCCCACCATTGTCGAGAGCAAGAGCACGTTTTGACAGGTACGTCGATATGCCATGAGAACTCAACCTGTACAGGATGAGTGACTCAACAGCGGCCCTAGTGCTGCTGTCAGTGGGTTGAAGGGCCCCAACCAGTTGGGGTTAAGTGCAGTTTCCACCCAGCCTCCTTCCAGGGGTCAGGCTTCCATGACAATGGTGGAAGAGAGGGATGTCGATTGTCCCCAGAAGGGACAGGGGTTGGGTGTTTCCGACCCCATACTACTGGGCCCCGAAGATGAAGACTGGGATACCTTGGAAAAGGATCCCGACAAGGAGCCTATGAGTGATCATGAGGGTGATGGCAAATGGGATGAACTCGTTGAGGAATTTACTCAGGACTGTTATCCCAAAGGACTGAAGTGTGGTCCCAGTCCTGGTCGACCCACTGTATCCGAGGTCCTCTCAGAGCAGCAACTGACCGACTTGAATGAAGCGCTCTTCACCATCTGCGAAGAGCTAGCAGAGAGTGCCAAGGCCCAAGGACCTTTGGATAAACAGGACATTCGCTGATTGCGGGAGGAATGGCTTGAAATATGTAAGGACATCCTAAGGGGTGTACCCGAACAACCTCCCCCGATGAGGGAGATCAACCATCAGATACCCTTGGTGGATGAAAAGAAGAGGTATAACTATCACTTGCCTAAATGCCTGGACTCGATGAGACAACCTCTCGCCGATAAGATCGAGAGATACTGCCGGGCAGGATGGTGGAGGCCTGCTCGCATGGAGCAGGCTGCCCCAATGTTGGTGGTTCCCAAGAAAAATGAGGACATCCGCACTGTGGTGAATGCGAAGAAAAGGAATGACAACACAGTTAAAAACGTGACGCCATTCCCTGATCAGGACCTGATCAGGTTGGACGTAGCTTGAGCAAAATATCGTTTGAAGATTGATTTGTCCAACGCCTATGAACAGATCCCAGTGGAACCAGGGGATATCTGGAAAACTGTGTTTGCAATGGTACTGGGCACTTTTGAGAGCCTAGTAATGCAGCAGGGCGACTGCAATGCCCCAGCCACTTTCCAACAGTTGATGAACTCTATATTTCAGGAGTACATCGGCCAGTTCATGCATGCTTATCTAGATGACATCTTCATGTTCAGCGACTCTGTTGAGGAACATCAACGTCATCTTAAGCTCGTGTTTGATAAACTATGAGAGCATGAACTGTACTTGCATGCAGATAAGTGTGAGCTATATGCTGAGAAACTTGAGTGTCTCGGACATATGATTGACAACTATGGACTCCACGCCAACAGCGATAAGATGGCGAGGATATGAGAATGGAAGGTACCTCGGAATTATCACGAGGTTCAGCAATTCTTGGGTCTGGTGCAGTACCTAGCCCATTTCCTCCCTGATATTTCAGCCTACACCAGTCCACTCTCCGCCATGACGAAGAATGGACAATCTTTCCATTGGTGCCCCCTGCACGATAGCTGTTTCCAGTCTATCAAGGACATCTGCTGCTCGACCCCGGTACTGAAGCCGATTGATGCTAGTTCCCCAGAGCCCATCTGGGTGATCTGCGATGCTTCAGTGTTCGGAGTTGGGGCCATGTACGGTCAGGGACCTGAATGGCAGAGCTGTCGACCTGCCGGATTCCTATCCAAGAAGTTTTCGGATGCCCAAAAGAACTACAGGACCTTTGAGCATGAAACGATAGCAATACTTGAGGCGCTGCTCAAGTGGGAGGACAAGCTGATAGGTCAGCGACTCCACGTCGTGACCGATCATAAGGCTCTGGAGTTTTTCCAGACCCAGCGTTGATTGTCTGCCTGACAGTCCCGATGGATGGAGTACCTATCTCGATTCAACTTTGACATACAATATGTCAAAGGAAACCTAAACAAGGTTGCTGATGCCCTTTCACGATATTACCAGTTTGATAACTGGGAGGATGCCCCATTGGTGCAACATTATGTGTTCGCCGACGTGCGACTGGATCCCATGCATGAGGATTTGCCTTGGGACCATCATCTGGAAATTAGGAATTGAGTCATCAAGACTCGATCAGCACAGGCCCAGGCTCGTCGGGCAGGAGAGCACCTAAGGGCCCTGCGCGAAAGGGTGGAAGATCGAGAATTAGCTGTGGCTGAATTAGCCAGGGCTCGAGCCAAGGATGGAGTAGACGTTCCAAAGGATCCCATGGATGGAGACCCCACGGTATACGAATCCTTGGCAAAACACCAGGATTTGAAGGTGTTTCTTTCGGAGCTTGACCCGATGGATGAGGACATCCAATGGGGTTATAAGTCCAACAAGGTCTTTGGCAAAATCCTCGATGATCCCAAGGATCATCCCGACTTTGCGGTAGTCAATGGGATAATCTGGACAAAGAACAAGGGAGGTGTACGAGTGGTCTGCGTACCCTTGGCTCCATCCAAGGACACCACCTTGCACGGTCATATCATTGACCAGGCTCACTCGATCATTGGGCACTTTGGCCCAGCGAAAACCTCTGAATATATAAGGAGATGGTATTGGTGGCCCCGCCTCCAATACGAAGTGGATAAATTCTGTGAATCGTGTGAGGCATGCGTTCAATCTAAGGGGGAGTATCGCTCCCCCCTAGGTAAGCTGCATTCGTTGCCGATCCCAATCCGCCCTTGGGAATCCATAGGAATGGACTTTATTGGTCCATTCCCTGAGTCTGAAGGGTTCAACTACCTATGGGTAGTTATATGCCGATTGTCATCCATGGTACATCTAGTGCCTATAACTATCACCACCACCGCCTCTGAATTGTCGTCTCTTTTCATCAAAGAGATTGTGAGGTTGCATGGGTTACCCAGATCAATTGTTTCTGACCGGGATTCCAAGTTCACCTCCTGCTGGTGGCAGGAGGTACACCATATCCTGGATGTCAAACTGTTGATGTCTACTTCTTTCCACCCTCAAATAGATGGTGCTACCAAACGAGCCAATTGCTCGATCACACAGATATTGTGATCTTTCGTGGCATCAAGCCAGAAAGACTGGGTGAAATTCCTAGCCCTGGTGGAGTTTGCGATCAACTCCACCATTAATCGAGCAACCGGTATGGCCCCATTCGAGGTGACCTATGGATATCTTCCCTGCATGATGCGAGAGATAGTCAACCCAGAGCAAGTGCCACCCGGGGTGTGGACCTTTGCGATGGATGCATTGCGCAACATGGCTATCGCTCATGACAGTATCATTGCAGAGCGAGTTTTCCAAAGGTTCCATGCCAACAAGCGGCGTGGAAAGGAGCCAGAAATCAGGCCAGGGGAGAAGGTTTACTTGTCCACTAAGAACCTTAACCTTCCCAAGGGGAGGGCCGGTAAACTCCTCCACAAATTCATAGGACCGTATGAGGTCCTTCAAAGTTACCCAGATACATCAAATTACGATTTGGACTTACCTTCCAAACTCCAGAGTCGAAGGGTGCATGGCAGGTTCCATGTGAATCTGCTGCGTCCCCATTTCCCAAGCGACGATGCCCTGTTTCCTAACAGGAGATGTCTAGATCCTTATGACTTCGGCATGCCTGACGACGCCAAGTGGTGGGTCGAGGAGATCACAGCCCATCGATGGAAGGGACGTGCATTGGAATTGGAGGTGAAGTGGAGTGTTGGTGAGTCCACTTGGGAACCCCTGGCAGTCTGCAATGAGTTGGCAGCCCTGGATGCATACTTGGCCCTTGTGGGGGCCAAGGACTGGAATGAATTGCCCAAGCGTGCACCAGCACGCAAGAGGCGATGAGACTTCCTGACTTGGTCGAGAAGGCCAGGAGAGGAGATGCTTGGGCCCTCCCACTAAGGGTGGGAATTCCTTAGTGGGAATTATGAGCTTCACTGGTGAAGCTGTCACGCTTTTCCCCAGGCATGGGAAGGTACTGTATAGTTGACCGGCAGAGTTGAATGTGAAAATTTTTTCTCTCTTCCTCAAGCCCATCCTTCACTATGGATGGCCAGTCCAACAACTCCATGGACAGTTCACACTCATTTGGGCGACGCGGTCGTGAGGTGGACATGCCTCAAAGGGGGAGGGATAGAAGGGAGGATACGCAGGGAAGAAGGGACCTCGAACTGCAAGGCTCGAGGAGAGACAATAGAAGAAGGAGGTCCCCCTCAACCAGCGGCTCAGTGGAGTACACTAGGGTTGACCAGAGACACAGGACGCGGGCCGCTCCCCCTAGGGAGGAGTGGAAATATGATGGTCACCTGGGAATCATTGTTCACTGGGTTGGGTGTGAAACATGTAAGTCCTACGTGATGCACGTGTATCAACATGAGTTTGAGCAGGACAGGGATTATCTCGAATCTTGGGATCGACAAGACTGAGCCCTCACAGCGGAGGTCAGACGTATTGCAGAGCGAACGTATGACAGCTACGACGACGAGATCGCCGACCTCAAGGCCAAGATTCACAGCCTCAAGGATCAGCTGGACCGATATCGAGAGGACCAGCCAGTTAAGCAACCCCGTGCTCGCGAGCCATCCCCAGTGTCTGGGACGCCCGCTCAACCCAATTATGCAGGTGCTGTGTCCAGGCCTGTATCGGTACCCACCGGTCCTTCCCACCTTCCTCGTACCTCTGTCGAGGCCATGGATGTGGATATGAAGGCCATCCAATATCCACCACTTCCACCTGTTTCTCCAAAGCAACCCGTCTCTTCCTCCATAACACATCCCCAGTCAGCCAATTGGGTACCCGCACCTAGGGAGCCCCCACCAACCTCTCCCGAGCTTCCCCGGAATACCGTGGAGTTCAATTGCTGGGCGGTTGCTGCCCAACGAGAAGGAAATGAACTGGACCTTCGATGGGCCCAGTCCTTTGCACGTATTGCCAGTCTGACTCCTCCCACGGATCGCACTCCACTCATGAGCCATGCGCTCGCGACCTGGAGACTTCCCAAGTGGTTGCCAGTGGAATGCCAGTCAGCGAAGGGAATATGCCGACTCCAAGACCCTGACCGGATGCCTCAGCCTCCGATCAATGACTCACCCGAGTCTTGGGCTTGGTTCATGCATTGACAACTCTTTCAATTCCAGAACTCTTCTGGGTTGATCTTGGACCACTCACGAGTTAGCCTCCCTCACGTTCAAGGCATGCTACTCATGAGACAGCAAATTCCTTCTGGGTTACTTCAGAAGCAAAAGCAACTTCTGCAACTCCTTCTGGCCGAGGTGTTCTGTACCCCCGGTTTATACCGACATACCCGCCAGAACCTACACCTTTCTATGAGCATACGGCATGACCGACAGTTCATGGCTCCCATTTCCCCTAACCTCACTCTGGATGATGTCGTGAGCCATCTCGCCCTTCTCGGAGTCTCTGACCATGAGGTCAGAGAGGCCTACCATTATGGGCTAGGATGGATCACTTGGGCGGCTGAATCCCAACGTGAAGAAGACTCAGCTCCAGCATTGGAGGTGTTGCAATGGTTGAGACAGTTGTCCGCTCCCGATGCCTTGGATGCCCTGTTGATGATGGAGCCCAAGTGGTGGATCACACCACCTGGGAGTCGATGTTTGACACAGCCCCTGCCCCCCAAGAGGAAGCGAATGCCCGAGATGACCGACCGGGTCTCCCCTTTGGGTGGAAACCCAGGGCTGTCCGCTTCAATGCATGCGGTGTCTTGACTTCCAGTGTCTTCTCCTGTACTCCCAGTGACTGCTCCGAGTTTGGTGATTCCCCTGTCTGCAAGATCATCCGGTATACGATCTCTATCCATTCACCCTGGGCTGCCTTCGGCCAGGTTGCACATACATACACCCACCACGACAGTTACTGCTGCCATTTTTCCAAAACCCCTAGATCCCACTCCTACTCAACCTATCGTCACGGCTGAGTCCAACCCCATTACTGGGCCTTCCCAACCCGGTCCATCTACTGCCTCCCAGGTGTTAGAGACCCCTGACTACGAGGATGGAGGATGGACCTATGTGGGCCCTCCTCGTCAAACCAAGACCGAGAAGAATCGGGCCAAGAATGAGAGAAGGAGACAGCGAGCCGCTGCCATGGGTGTGGCTTCTACCGAGCCTGGAGAAATCCAGGATCGTTTCCCAGTTGCTCGTGTCACCCGGAGCAAGCAAAACAAAAAGGGAGATAGTACCGAGGAGACTGACTCAGTATCTGATGACGTGGAAGACAACCCGGTTACTACGACTGTTCCCCTCGGAGGAGAACAGTCCCCCAGTCCTTCCCCAGCCGACTCTTCTCCCCTCACTCTGGTATCGCAAACCATGGCTCCTCTTACCCCTACCATTCAATCCACCCCGCTCGGAGGCAGTATGGATCTCGATGACCTGGCCGACATGGTTCCATTGCCCCCTTCCCCTCCTCGCCCCGGCGAGGAGACAAAATAGATTATCCTACATTCCAATCCTCCACCCCGCTCAGACGTGGACTGGATATCACTGTTCCACCCTCCTGCTTTTCTGTCTCCATCCTCACTTAGGTCGAAGATGTCTTATTATACTTTTGGACTTCTGGTACGTATCTTGTTTCCTTTGGGTTTTTGGCTTGGACCATGGGTCCAAGCCAGAAGGGGAGAATGTAGTGATCCAGACTGTTGCCCAGTCTTTACATTTATTATATAGTATTTGTTCCAGCCCCCGGTCCCTTTATAAGGGACGGTGTTTAATGACGACAGTAGACTTTACACCTGGCAAAATTATACGTTAATTGTGTTCTTGCCTTGTGTGAATTAAGTCTACCCTCCGGTGTACTACAGTTAGTATCTTTGCTTTTGGCAGGTCTTTTGGAACTTAGGTGCACTTGCTATGTTGTAACCTTTGGGCAACATGTTTGACTCTTTCAAGGCGCTATTCACTTGAGTTACAAATTACAGAGGCACCATCATCGATGTATATAAGCTGCATCTGTCTCGCTCGTTCAGATGATCATATTCTCTTTCTCCTGTGATAAAATGGCTTTCTGATCATCACGGGGTATTTGCATCTTCCCAGATAGTCTCTCTGAATATTTTGGATTTGTTGTTACCCTGAATGCTGAGGATGCACATTTGCTATCGTCGCCATGCAGCATTTTGCATTCTTTCTGGCATCCCTGAAAAATTTGAACTTTTTTGTCTTGCTGTTTCCTTGAAAGCCAGGAATGCAGGTTCTTCTGTTTTTCTTATTTCTGCCAAATGTGCAGAGATTGCAATGAGATGTTGATACACTGTGAATTGCTCTTGTTTTACTTCTTTAACCTGTTGCAAAAAGATTGCATCATCTGACTTTCCTAGTTCTTTGATCAATTATGGCCTCATCATCTTCATTAGCTGATCTCATGCCTGCACTTGTGACTCAGGTGTTCTCGTCTGGCTTCATGCTATTTGTGATGCATCAATATTCTTTTGTTGCTTCTCCCAACTCTCTCCGGTATTTTGGTGCTGGCAGATCCTTCTTATCGCTCACCTGCCTTGTTGCTCAGCTGACATGCACAGCAAGAATTCACTTCATGACTGTCCACATTCCATCATTTGTTGCACATTGTGGTTACCATTCAATCTTTGAAAGTGTGCCAATTCAAACTTTGAATTACCCTGATTGTCACTTCTCGAACACTTGTGTGCATTCTTTTTTTTTTTTAGTAAATTCTTGTCATCCCTTCCTGCCATTGTCTTTCTGATGTGTCTTCACAAAAAAGAAAACAGGTGGCAGTGTCCTTCCTTGTTTTTTATGCCTGTTTCTGGCAGATAAGGACCATGCTGTATAAAATCTTGAATGTTGCCCACATTGCTGCAGTATCTTGCCCCTGCCCTCCTGACCATAATCACATCATCTCAAAGAAATGCCTCCCAAGTCCACTTCCAAAGCCAGCAGGTGTGTACCTGTCACTTGCTCTTCTTCCTTGAATGTTACCTGATCTTGTTGTGTATTTGAAGCTCCCCTGCTAAAACACCTATCAAGTCACCCAAAAAATTGTTCAAGTACTTATTTGTGGTTTCTCACTGTGATGCTATAACTCATTGTTTATTCCCCAGAGAGGAAATTGACATCCAGTCATCCATTATCATTCCTGTTTTTGCCTTCTATGTTCTACTGCACTCATACATTTGGAATCCCTACTTGCAACCTCATCAATGACAAGCTTGCCATGAGCTCTCAAATGTAAGCTGTTGTTTGTGTACATAGTTATACATCTCTAATTTGTTTGCAGCGCTACTACCAGCCCCAAGAAATGCAAGAGTCAACCCACTGTTGACTCTGATTCTTCTGATGTGTGAGTATCTTCGTGCCAATTTATTATATGCCTCACTTTTTGTCTCACTTTTTGTCCCAGGGAGATTGTTGAGCCTCCAGCCTCACCGGCCAGAAAGTGCGTGAAGAAAACACCTCCTCCCAGAACTAAGAAATATGATCTTTTACTTGCAATTTCAGTGATGTGTGTGGAACATATTCTATTGTTTGCTCACAACGCTAACCCTTTTCTGTGCTAGCACTGCATTGGATAGTGTACTGACTGAAGCTTTGTCACCCACTGTCAACTTTGGATCTGCAAAGTAAGCTTGTGGTCTTCTACTTCCCCTTGTATTAGGCTCACCTTTCATTAGAAATGCTCCTGAAGGTCACCCAAAGTTTGTGGCTTTTGATTTTGTGTCATGTTCAATGGTTTGCTTATGCTTATGCTTCTGGTAAGGAGGACTGTTGTGAAGACTGCCAAGGTGAAGGTGACCCATAGTGATGTGCTCAAGACCAAGTTAGTTCTCAGCATCTTCAGTGTTTTGGTACCTCACATAATATTCTGTAGATTGAAGACTTTGAAGGAGGCTCTCCAGCCAATCACACATAAATCACATGCATTGCCTTCTACATATGTATTGCTCCATATCCTCTTTGTTTCCAGTACTTACTGTGTTGTTTCTAGTCTATCTCCTGCTTCTGAGGGCGAGTGTGCCCTGTCTGAACTGACTGACTTGGATGACAACCTTCCCGATGTGTTGCAGTGCATCACATCGTACTCTATTCTATCTGAGCTCGCAACTGACCAGCACACCAGATTGATTTCTGCTGATATGAAAGGCAAGGGCAAGGTATTGGATTTGACATTGTGCATTGTAGTGTTTGTATTTCCTGTGCTTTGAACTCATGGTTTTGTTTGGTGTGTAGTGTCAAGGACAGTCCTGAGTGTGATGTTGATGCTGCTACTGCTGAATCTGAGGAAGGCAAACAGGTTGTGGAGTGGGTGGCTTCTGATGAGGAATTGTGAGTTAACTATCTCATTTGTTTATTACATATTCTGATGTAGTGCAGGGTTGCTGCCCCTCAATCTGATGCTGTGCTTGCTGATACCATTGCCGAGGCAGTGGAAGAAGAAGAAGGGTTCTCTGTGATGTTGTTGTCTTGTCAGGGCCCATTGCTGGTCAAGACCTATCTATCAAGGTCTTCCTGCTCTCCCATGCATGATTTTGCTTATGCTTCAATTTTCAGACTTTGGCTTCCTGCTTCCTCAAGGCGTCTATGTGAAATTGAGCCATTTATGGGTTAAGGCTGAACATGAGTCTACTCACGGATGACTCGGATCCATACTCATGAGTATTCTCACATAGAAAACACTTACTCGGATCTGCATGGGTATTTTCCCATGGATGATCCAGATCCGTGAGTGGAAAACCCGTGGGTATGTAAGTACTTGTATGGGTAGAGACAAGTACTCATAGGTAACTCATGGGTAACTGTCTGTCATTTTGTGCAAGTAGATAGAATGTACAATAATGTTAGATTACTATCTGAGTGATGGGTAGGTGTTGAACAGGTGAGTTAGTGTTTGTAGCACTGTAGTTCAGTAATACCTTAGCAATTCCTTTTATAAACTTGGATTCTGCACTGTGTACAGTATATATACAGATCCCCCAAAGCACTAGTCAAATGGTGCAGCCATTATTCTATACCAATCAGCCTTCCTCCTCATTCCTTTAAAAAGCCCATAGCATCATAACTCAATAACTATGTAATGGTTCCTTTCATAAACCTGTATTGCACACTGTATACGGCATATCCACATTGTCCCCAAACCACTAGTTGAAGGATGTAGCCATTATATTATAGTATCCACCCCTTCCTCCTCATTTCTCCAAAAAACCCATAGCATCATAACTCGGTAATTATGCAACAATTTTTTCCATAAACTTGGACTCCATACTTTACATAGCATATCTACATTGTCCCCAAAGCACTAGTAGTATGGTGTAGCGGTTGTATTATAGTATCCACCCCTTCCTCCTCATTCCTCTAAAAAACATGTAGCATCAGAACTCGGTAATTATGCAACTATTCCTCTCATAAACTCGGATTCCATACTGTACATAACATATCTACATTGTTCCCAAAGCACTAGCGGAATGGTGTAGCGGTTATATTATAGTATCCACTCCTTCCTCCTCATTCCTCTAAAACCCCATACCATCATAACTCAGTGATTATGCAACAATTCCTTTTGTAAACTTTGATTCCATGCTGTATATAATATATCTACATTGTCTATAGAGCACTAGTTGAATGGTGTAGCAGTTATACTATAGTATCCACCCCTTCCTCCTCATTCATCTAGAAACCTCGTAGCATCATAAGTTAGTAATTATGCAATGATTCATTTGATAAATTAGGATTCCACACAATACATAGCATATCTACATTGTCCCCACTGCACTAGTTTAATGGTGAAGCCATTATTTTTATAATAACCACTCTTTCCTCCTCACTCCCAAAAACCCACATCATCATAACTCAATAATGCCACTGCTTTGCCTTTTGTAACCTTGGATAATACACTTAATACTGTATATCTACACTGTCCCCAAAGCACTAGTCCAATGGTGCAGTCATTCCTTAATGGCAAACACCTCTTCCTGCTCATTTCTCCAGCATTTCTCTCAACAACTCTTAACACTGTAAATAAATAATTCTGGAGTTATTCCCTTCATCAACTGGTATTCTACACTCCATATAGTATCTTTACATCTACCCAAAAGCACTAGGCAAACATTGCAATGGTTCATGCACGAGTACTTGCATGAGTACTTGTGCCTGCAAAAACTGATACTCGGATCCTCAAGGATCTGTTCCCATGGATGACCCAGACTCGTGTTCAGCCTTATTATGGGTCCTGCGGACTCTCTGTGCACACCCTTTGTGGAGACATGCACCAACATGTCAAAGTTGGAGGTTCAGTGCATTTTCATATTCGAGACTCAATACTTCTTTCTTTGACACACTTTTTCCTGTAGGTGCTTCCTCCGGGCCCTGCTCTTCACTTCTTCTGAGCAGCATGTCAACACTGCTAGTGTCAACCCTGCACTGCTCTATGTCGACAACTACCATCTTCAGATCAAGGATAAGAAATGTCTAGCTATCTGTGTGATGTCTGGAACACTCACAGAGAGTTTTCTCATGGTGCCTTGCAAGAGTGGTCCCCACCATTCACCCTACTCAGTTCACAAGGTCACCATCATGCCTTTAGAACAGGATATGAGACAAGACACATCTACTTGGGGTCACCTCTTTGATTTTCATGTCATTGCTGGCAATATGATTTCCCTTGGTTTGGGGTTTGCGACGTGCGGTGAGGGAAAAGGGGATAATTGGCGACCTGGTATGTTTTTCTTATCAATGTTTGGTTTGTTCTCAACTTGTTTTTTTAGCCTCTGCCCCAGCTTCGCCAGTCAAGTCTGTTCTCAAGTCTGTTTCTTCGCCTTTGGTTATGTTGAATGCCAATTCTGTCTATGCATCATCTTGGCACTTATACAAGAAGGGTGCAAGTGAAATTCCCCTGAATTCTGTCGTGTCTGTTGGCTACACGCTGGGTACTTATAAGGGCAGCTCTGGTTCTGTTCTGTCTTCTAACATCAATTTGTCATTGTTATCTCTAGGCCCACCTATCACTCTTGTAGTAATGTTTAAATATACAGGGTCCTGTTGATGTCCATGTTTGGGTGGTCGTTTATCATCTTTCCAATATTCTCAGTTGGCTTGAACATGGCACATCACCTTGTGTGCTACTGGAGTAGCTGCACAGACCTCTTCATTTCTCATCTCACTTTGTCGTGACCTCCACTGGCTTGAGATTCCTCTCCTTCTGTTATGCTTATGTACTAAATCAAGGGTTGATGTTTCATCGATACATCTTGCAAGTATCCTGTTGCACATGAAAAATCTTTGCTATAGATGGGCTGCTGTCCAAACAACAGTGTAGATACTGGTCTACGTCCCTACAAAATATGTTCCAAATCTGTCATCCAGCTAGCCCTTGACAAGGGTACAACATCAAAACTGTCAACATCAGGCACATTGTAACTCGGAATCTTTCTAATCATGACATTGGGGAACCTCCAGGCAAACTTTGTTGAATGCAACATGTGACACATCACGTTCAAGTTTGTTGCATTTTCCCACCAAATCTTTAGTCTCCCATAGTCAGACAACAATGATGTAGATGACAGTTGATCTACTTCAATTGTAGTCTGATTTAATTGGCACAGCCAGAAGCCTGCTCTTTCCGATGCATGTGAAGGCACATGTTGAATTTCCTTTTTCAGCCACATCCCTACAATTGATGGGTTGAAAGGACAAATTCCACGCTGTTCTCTGCATTTTGCACTAAGGCCCTCTGGTAATATGCCACCCTGTAATATTTAGCCCCATTAGAGCTCAAGACACAATCCAGTCACTGACATCTGAACCTCAGTCATGTGATGGAGCCTCCTATGAATTCTTACTGTTTTGTGTGATTGTGAGGATATTTACCACTATCTAGACCTTGAAAAACATCTACCTGCTTATAATACAGTTCATATATGATTGCAGTGCCCTTCAAGAGGTTTTGGTCAAGATGTGCCCAGCCAGATGACCATAAAAGGGAAATCAACACATGCCAACATGTGATCTGAAAAGAGCACCCTTTGGATGCGTGCCAATTAATCCAGACTACCAAATCTTGAAGCCTTTCTTGCCATCAATCCCAACCTTGCTGCTAAAATGTTGATCTTGCTCGTTTGCTCAGCTTTCTTTCTCGCAATGCTGGAACCCTTGAGTTTCACATGGACAGCACCCAGCCACTGTATCCAATTGTGAGTACTCAGGTTCATTTAGAGATCCTTTTTTTTGACCCATGCCTTGCTTGAATGCTACACAGCAAAACCTTTATATCTAGTGGTACGGCAACATGTCAATATCCAATGGAGTTATGGTTCAATGTATGTCTCCTTTCCTCCCTGTCATATATAACAACTGACTGATTTTTGTAATGTAACAGAACTTGTATTCTGAGCCTATGCAGGTTGCACTTCCTGTTACTTCTCTTTGTGGAATGCCTGGGGTGGCACTTTGCCCTATCCTTGCATCTCACTTGTGAGATATATCTGCAGCTCAGCTGTATTTTGATGACCTTCTTGGGGACTTCCCCTGTAATGGAAATGCACTGCTTGTCGACAGCATATTCCCATGCTATATGAGGTCTTTACACTCCCCCACCTTTCCTGGTGGACTCTGACTGGAGTCTGACTGGACTGACCGGAGTCCAACTGGAGTCCACTGGGACTGGTCACCAGCCAACTCCCTGCAAAGTTCCCAGTCCAGTCCCAGTCCAGTCCGACTGGACTCTGAGTGGAATCCACTCAAACACTGGATTCCACTTGGACTGGTCCAGTGGAGTCCAGTTGGATTCCGCTAAAAAAGTGTGTAAGAAAAGGAATTGAACCCAGATTCCTGTAGGTTGCTTATGTAATCATAATACACAATATAACCCTTACACCACAGTACCTTGTGTAAGGTATCATCTACTTGCATTAGGTACTGTGGTGTGGCTGTGTATGACAAAGCATATAGCTGCATCATCAAATGTGCCAGCTCATCACTCACCACCACCACCACCACCACTGTCGATGCCGCCTCCCTCCCTCCTCTCCACTGATAGGTCCACCTTGTTGTTCAAGCTCGGAGAACACATCTATGATTGTTGTCGAAGCTCTATGAGTCTCTACAGACCTCTACAAAACTCTACAAACCCATACGAACCCCTCCAAAGTTCTATGAACCTCTACAAAGTCATGAAAATGCTTCAAAAATCTTTGCAATACTTAGAAATTCTTCATATGCCTTTGGCCATCATAATACAATTCCCCCGATTTTCGGACACACATTCCACACTTGCTACACATTGCCACATCACATTCAGAGCACACCAGACATGAGGAGACAAGACATTTCACTTTTTAGGACACATTGCAGTGTTTTTGACATTTCCATGATATATTGGAACAATAGGACAAGTACCTTTGATATATTATGCTTCTACACATTTCCCCTCACATCATTTCTCATTTATTTTGTGATTTGGGTGCTTCTTTATTGTCTTATTCCTGGCCTCATGGGAGCCTCATGGCCTTATTTCCTTTTTAGTACTGTTTCCCCAAAACTTATATAGTCTTGTACTACTATACAACAAAAGGGGAAAATACATTGTCACATCAGTCCCTCGTATATCATATTAGTCTGACTCAGGAGTTTCCCTCTTGAGTTCCAGCACCTTGTCTTAGCTCTAAAGTTCTGCAAATCGTCACAAACTTCTTTGAAATTCGTCATACCATCTCTAAACTCTCTCCTATCATCTCAATCATCTCTTGTCACCTTTGACTCCCATTGCCATTTCATACTATCCACACCCTATTCTCATCACTATCCTCGAAAATCTTTGAAACAACTTTGCACACCCTCAAAATTCTTCAGACTTCTTCACACACACTCAAAAGTCTTCGAAATTCTTCACAAGCTTTCGCAGTACTTCATACAGCATCGCGCCACATCACATTCATGCTCATTGCCAATGGTGATATTTAGTACCACCTCACACCCTTCCTCTAGCTCGTGTTATACCATCTGAGGCCTTAGTTGTGGGTTTTGTTTGGGTTTCCGGGTCGAGTATCATCACCGCTCTACCACCACCACTGCATGGACACCCACCACCACCGCTCCCATGCCCAATCCGCCATCACCACCACCCACAAACAAGCCAAATGGATGGGCCCTATGTAAGTTTTTTTTTCATTTGCTTTTTGTGTTTATAAACTAACTAACCTGTTTATTTAGCTTTCTAGGTTATAATCTACTGGCAATAATGCCACCACCTGCAAACAAGCCAACATGGGCCCAAACGATGCGATCTGTTTTTTCATTTGGTTTTTGTTTTTATAAACTAACTACCTCGTTTCTTTAGTTTTATAGGTTATAATCTACTAGTAACAATGCCACCACCTGCAAACAAGCCAACGTGGGCCCAAACGATGCAGATCATGTTGTTTGGGCCCTATGTGAGTTTTTTTCATTTGCTTTTTGTTTTTATAAACTAACTAACTTGTTTCTTTTGTTTTATAGGTTCTACTCTACTGGTGACGATGGCCGGATGTGAGACAACCCAACACACCCACCCCACACCTGCAAGCCCCTGCTCATAGGGTGGATTGAGTGTGTGCAGTCAACAATGACAACAACAATGACACCTACCAGCACCCCCCAAAGCCAACAACACACCCACCCCATGCTTGCAAGCCTCTGCTCGCAGGGTGAATGGGTGGTGAGAGCAGCTGCTCGTTGGGTGGATGGTGGGCACACCAAGGATAAGATGACCATGGCACCCATCCCCACACTTACGAGCAACTGCTCGTAGGGTGGATGACGGGTGTGGCTTGCTACAGCAACAGACATGTGTGAGGAGCGGTGGGCGATGACACCCACCCCAGATCACATCCCCCAACCCCCCCCCCCCCTGCATTTCCCAACCCTCCCTCCCCTGCATTTTGCGTGGGGAGGGGTCTTTATTATTTTAATTTATCTCTGCCCCCCCCCCCCTCACACTGAATGCAAGGGGTATATATACTGTAGTACTTACGAATCCCCCCCTCATGTTCAGCGCGAGGGGTTTAGTTTTTTATGTACATAGTAGTAATCCCCCCCCCTCTCGCATCTTGCAAGAAGGTTTTTTTCTTGTTTATTATTATATTATACCCACTCCCTCATGTCCTACACGAGGGATGTGGTTAATTGGAAAATTTTGATCTTAATTGTTTGAAAAATGCCTCCTCAAAGAATATGAAAAGTTGAGTCATAAATAAACCTTATATTGGTCCCTAATAAGTCTCCTGTGGCTCAAGTGGTTGAGCACACTTGTTTGGTTTGTCATGTGATTCCTTATTGTGAGGTCTTGAGCTCAATTCCTGCACTACACAAATTTATTTTGTGGGTACTTTATGAAATTCACCAAGTCCAAAGTCCTTTGAGCTCAGTATCTAATTGACTTATCATTGGTTGAAATGCATTCCACTTAGACTCCAATTGGACTCCAGTTGGACTACACTCAGACTCCAGTCAGACTCCAGTCAGTCCAGTCAGAGTCCACTAGGACAGGTGGTGGACTGTAAAGTACTGTGCTATATCTATGGGTTCAGTCTAATTGACTTATCATTGGTTGAAATGCATTCCACTTAGACTCCAATTGGACTCCAGTTGGACTACACTCAGACTCCAGTTGGACTCCACTTGGACTCCAGTGGGGGATTGAACTCTACATGACTTAGTGTAGTTCAATTGGACTCCACTCAGACTCCACTCAGACTCCACTCAGACTCCACTCAGTCCAGTTGGAGTCCACTAGGACAGGTGGGGGACTGTAAAGTACTGTGCTATATCTATGGGTTTGTGTGCAATTCAAAGTTAATGTTTTACAGTATATTTTGTGCCTTCATTTTCTTTCATGACTCATCCTTTGTTTTACAAAGAGCCAATATTTTGGACTGATGCACTTGTACTACCTTTTCATGTCCGCCATACTGGCATCTTGCGTTCCTCATGAAAATGTGCTTGTCCTTTCTTATCTTGTATCTATGCATGCTATGTGCCACACAATGTTAAAACATGATTTCTTTGCATGTATTATGTCCTTTTTCTCTGTGCGCGTAAAGCTGTCTTCCAAATTGAAGCAGTGTCTCTGTGATGCGAAGTCCACAGCTGCTCAAGTACAGATCCTATACCATTCCCAGACTTTCTTACCCCTGTGTTTTTTGCTCTGATGGCTGTTTTGCTTGTTTTGCCAGTTACAGGGTATATCATCTGTTTATAGACCTCACGCTTGGTCATTAGCTCTTCCTCTCTGCCCATGGCAGTTGATGATCAGTAATAATTATACTCATGCGATTAGATCCTCTGACCATGGTGGTGGTAGGTAGTATGTCTTTGCACATGCAGCTATCGACCCATATATTGTTGCGTGTCATGATGATATCCCCTGTGACAGTGGATTCAATTATGTTGATCATGTTGATAGTGCTGGGCTACTGGCATATCTGGTTCATGAGAACTTTGTACATGCTAATGTGCCCCTGCAGGATATCCTCCCTCATGTGTCCCTTTGAATGGGTCTTAAGATTGCACGGTTGCACATTTCTGTAGGCTCACATGTCACAAAGTATGATTTCATTCATTACTTTGACAACCACAGCTGTGCATCTTGTAACTTGTACTTGAGTGTTTTCTCTATTGTCCAGTCAAGTGCTGTAAAGGACAAAAACTGCAAATGTGCTTCAAGACTTAATCTCAATCAATCTGCACCAGTCAATAATGTGTGGGTGATGTGAAAAATAATGTGGTATTGCCTATTTCTGCACAACACTCAGATCTCTTGCAAACAAATACTGGTAGTGCACAATGGGTTGAACCAGTTGTTGAGCCTGCCCCATTTCCTCCTGCACCACTGGAACAAGATCTGTCCCACAGGATTATCAGTGATTTCTGTGCAAATTCTTACCCATCATCTTTGGAGGAGGCAGGTTGTGCTGTGTGTGGGAAGTTGTGTCCTGTAAAGCAGCTTTCTAAACTAAAGGCAATTACTCCATGTGCTCCATGCTCCTGGTATTACTAGAGTTAAACATTCAAAAAATACACAGCCAATATGTGAGTTCAAAGGCCCTGTGTTAGACCACAGTTGTAATCATGTTTGTGATAGCTGCAGACTGCAATTGCAAAAAGGAAAGGTTCCTCGTCTTGCTTTAGCAAATGATTTATAGTTGGGTGCAATTCCTGAAGAACTGTCATGTCTTGGATTTGTAGAGAGATTGCTAATTGCATGTGTGCATGTCAACAGTTGCTTTGTCCAGGCTGCATCCTCAGGGTTGAGGGAAATGGCATCACATGTAATAACATTTGAATCCCCTGTTCCTAAGGTTTACCACTGTCTTCCTCCACCTATGGAGGACCTTGATGAGGTGCTTGCAGTTTTGTTTACTGGCTCATGTAAGCCAACAGAAAAAGAATACCAATGTACTCCACTCTTGGTCAGAAGAAAAGTAGCTGATGCATTGGAGTGGCTAGAATTAAACCACTCTGATTATGCAGATCTCGAGATAGCATATGATGAACTTAATTGTTATCCTGAAAAAAGCCCACCTGTTTCTGTTGAATACCAGTATTCAATAACCAATAAGGTGGAAGAAGGAACAAGTGTATTTGATAATGCTCTTGATGATGGTGTAGAGGAAGGTGATTGCCCTTTTGTGGTTCATGGTATAACTGGTGATCAGTACAACACCAAGACAATCAATGCACTGAAGGGTATTGCCTTGCACCACTGGAACAACCATGGGGGTGCACTATCAGTGTCCCATGATGCATCCCCCTAATCTATCTATAATAATCCAAATTTATACCCACAGATATTTCCTTGGCTATTTCCATATGGTTTGGGAGGGATTGGAGCAACACCATTGTCTGATAAGGCTCACAAACAGCACTTGTTAATGTATCATGACAAGCGCTTCCAGAGGGATATATGTTTCCCATTTGTTGCCTTCAGTCATGAACAGATCAGTGCATGCACAACAGGAGATTTTTTGCTTGCAGATAAAAATAACTTTGGTGAAATTGCAGAGAGGCTCCTAAGTGTAAACCAAGATGTGTTGGAAGATCTAGCCAAAAGAATGTCTGAAGGTGAAATAGTCAAACCTTCTACAGAAGATGAGAAACAGTGCTTCCAGCTAATCCATGACCTTGACCATGTTGATGGAAAAGTTAGTAGTTCAATTACAAGCAAAAAAATATGTGTAGTGAAATATGGTCCATGATAGCATACATGAGGACACTCCTTGATCTAGTACCGCCGCCATCTCAAAATCTCCCATGGCCTCAACACCAGGGAATTAGAGAGTGGGGCAACTATAAGGATAGAATAGTGTCGATACATCACCTGCCCACCCCTTACATAGCCCTACTAGTACCATACCCCAATCTCCCGGAGCCCCAGCCCCAATGACCAGACAAAAAACCAACTCAACCACATGATCACAAAAGGAACTGGAAGAAGCCAAAAGTCAACACACAGATGTTCAATCGAAAGAACAAGCTGTAGACTTTCTAATGGCAAAACAATACATAATACCTGGTAATCTGATAGACATTCAGACTCTCGCTTACATCCTTCTGCAGATAGGAAGCATGATGATCAGAGGACAAAAACAGGTAACAGATGCAATCAGAGCGGTCACCTTCTTACTAGCCAACGCAAGCATGCAGAAAATTGCAGATGAGGTCACCAAAATGGTCAAGAATCAGCTACAATAACACATAGAACACTTCACTTCAGGAGTAGAAAACATGTGTGATGCTGTTGAACACATCACCACAGCTACAAATACTATGACAGACAAGATAGATGAAGTCAAGGATGGACTTCAGGAAACGATGGAACAACTAACCCAAACAGCACAGGAACTTGTAGACAAGACAACAGAACCTTCAAACAAAGTACCAATGAACCCGGAACCCATGTTCCAACCAATGACCTACATGACAGCAGCGCAACAAGAGCCACACACAGATCATGCAGAGGTAATAACAAGAGGACACACCACTGATAAGCAGATTCTGATACAGAAGGACAAAAACATCACCGAGAATGCATTGGATAGCCTGTCAGAGAAGGACTTAGTCGTTAAGGCAAACACCATGCTGGATCTCATGGGCATGTTGGGCATGGACAAGCCTTGCCATACGACCTTCATAGGAGCAAAGAAATTAAGAAATGGTAATGTACTATACCAATTAAACACTAAAGAAGCAGCCACCTGGTTATGAGCACCGGAGGTGCAGAAAGCATTCATCGAAAAATATGGTGGGACCTCCAACATACACAACAAACTACACTATGTAATAGCAGAATTCGTCCCGGTCACCTTCAATGTCGGATCTAGCTTCATGCATGCAAAAGTAGAACAAGACAACTTCACAAGATTAGACTCAATCACATATTCAAAATACATCAAACTGCCACACCTCCACACTGACAATCAGAGAGTAGCACATGTGATTTTCAGCTTCATGGACCAAGAAGACACCAACACAGCCATTGCTACAGGCATGTTCATCGAAGGTAAGCACCCTAATGTACACAAAATGCTAACCGAACCAAAAAGGTGTCTCAAAGGTCAAAAATATGGCCACTACATGTCAGAGTGCAAAGCTGTGGAGGACACTTGTGCAAGATGTGGAGATCAACACTGCACTACACAGTGCATGGTCAATGACACAGCCAGGTATCAGTGCATCAACTGCACAAATAGCGAAGCGCTAGGGCATGGAGTGGCAGACAGGGAATGCACCACATTTAAAGAGCAACATTGAAAGATACAAGAACAAATACCTGAAAATAAGTACAAATTTTTCCCGACTTCAGCCCCCTCAATGTGGAAATTACTAAACGCACCAGAACCACATATAGACAGGGCACGACCAACACAACACCACAACAACCATCAACAGATAGAGTCTGTTAAGGGCGAAGCCTCAACCACTCGATCTAGTTGATGTCGTTTGATGAGGTGCTTCCTTGACAAGTCGTTTGGCACTAGTCTTACTCGGAGCGTCTGACGTAAGATAGGTAGTGCACTCTAGCAGGGCTTCTGCATAGAGTCATTCAGGTTCACGCACTAAGGGGCTTCCTTAGTGGTTTCGAGTAAGTTCACAAGTTGCAAGTTAAGGCTGTTAATTGCCTAGATCTAAACTAAGGACATCCCTACTACAAGTCGCAGTACTTATACTAGAAGGGAGGTCCCTATCGTCCAATCAGAATGGTAGATGTGTATCAAGTAACAATAGAAAGAATAAGCCTCATGCCTTGCATGAGGCGTCCGATGTCAAGGACATGCTGTGGCGCAGCATGTCAATCGTGAGAGTCCGACATCACGGACCTCTTGTCAAGGGGCTGTCATATCACAGCATGTGTGTGAATGGGTTTGGGTGCATGGAGTCACCATGCATCAAGGGTGCCTTCCATGGGAAGGAGATCAAATGCATGCTGTCAGCATGCATTGTAGGTTCATCTGGTGTCAAGGGGTGCCTCCTGTCTGGAGGGGATCATCGGGTGCGTCGGGTTCCATGAGTTACAAGGAAAATTGTAACATTACCCCCTCGCTATGGTCGAAAGTTCCACACTTTGACCTAAATCTTTGTCTCTCCTTCGTGGTCTGATCGGGCATGGTCTGGTCATGTGGGTAGGTCGGGGTCGAGGGGTACAATGGAGGAATAGTTCATGTCCAAATTCAGACCATGATCGGGTTCTTCTGGTTTGTGCTGTAGGTAGCGGTGTCAAGGAGTCAGTGGTATCATTGAAAGGGGGGCGTTGCAGGATGGCAAATTCAATGTCTGTAATCAGGGGTTCAGGACTTGGTCGGAAGATGGCATAGAGGCAAAATGCGAAGGTCAGGGCTGCCACTGCAGCCAGGGTTGTGCCAACAACGATGGCGAGGATCATAATTCCTGTGAGCATGGGTCTGTCTTGTCATGCCATCGTCTTGAGTTCTGTCTCTTAAGTCCTTCCATATGGTTCTCCCATCATGTTTCCCATCGCATCATCATCAAAATCATCATATTCTGAGTCAAAGAAGAGCTGCTGTCTGCGCTCGGCTTCTCTTTGATCGGTTTCTCGATCTTTCCAAGGTTTCTCTGGACAATTCATCCTATAGTGTCCAGGGCCTCGTTGTTTGCAGTACTTGCAAACATATCGCTGGCAAATCAGGCCGAAGTGGCCTATCTGTTGGCAGATGAAACATCTGGCATGTCTCATGTGTGGAGGGGACCAAGGTGGTTGGGTGGTTCATGGCTCGGGTTCGGGAGTGGTCAGGTCAATTACTTCGGGTGCCCTAGGCACAATCTTCGGGTTCTTCATAGAATGGGAGGAGTCTCCAGAGGGAGCTCATCGTTTGTCTCTGTCACTCTGCTCACTGAATGGTGAGAGCAAGGTCAGTGGTCGTCTGCGTTGACCTAAAGGGGTGTGAGGTCTCTCCTCAGCTGTTCTCGGTCTGTCTGACCGCGGTGCAATCATTTCCTGGATTGTCTGCTCGATCCCCAGGGTGTCTGCATCATTCATTGCTTCTTCTAGATTTTGTTCCATCTGTTCCATAGTGCTTGCATAGTAGAAGCACATTCTGGCAAGGTGGTATCTTGGTGGGTCATGGGCAAGGTGAATGCAAAGGGCGTCAGCATTCGATTGGTTTCATAGGTATTCTTGGGTGAATCGTCGTTCGGCAGGCATATTGGGGAGTGTCGTTGTGGGAAGAGAGGGGGGTTTTTGGGTTTCCATCAGAGGTGGTACCTCTTCTTATATGCCGTCAGGATCTCGGGGGCATTCTTTAGGTTTGATTCGGGTTCCCATGTGTTTTCGGATGTCGGGTAGTCAACCCATTTCACAAGGTAACAGCGTGTCTTGCCATGCTTCTTGTGTGCGATGATCACTTCCACCTCGTATTCATTTTCTCCTTCCACAAGGTCGGGTGGTGGAGTCAGGAAGTTTCGCCCATGAGTGTCGTTCTCATGGTATCGTGTGAGTAAAACTGCATGGAATACCGGGTGGATCTTCCATCTCGGCAGCAGTTTCAATCGGTATGTCGTTCTTGACAGGGCATCTTCAATCATGAAGGGCCCTTCTCGTTTTGGTGCCAATTTTCTCGTTGGGTAGCCAATCTTCAGGTTCTTGGAGTCAAGCCATACTTGTTCTCCAACCTTGAACGGTTCGTATCGCCCTTTCGTTTGGGTGGCCATAGCCTGTCTGGCTAGTTTGTGTGTGGCAAGAGCTTCCCTTCTTGCAGAGAGAAGTTCTTGGATTCTCTGTTCGGCAGCCAGCACGTTTGTCTTTTCATAGGGGGTGGGGATAGCGCGTGGTTGATATCCCATCATCAAGTAAAACGGCGAGTGTTTTACTGCAGAGTGCATCTTCTGGTTGTGTGCAAATTCTGCCGTTGGGAGACAACACTCCCAATCTTCGGGTTTGTTCGAACAGAACATGCAGAGGTAAACCTCTAGCTCTTGGTTTACTCGCTCCATTTCTCCATTGGTCTGGGGGTGATAGGTGGTGCTCATGGATAGCTTGATTCCGAGCAGTCGTCCGAGTTCTCGGAAGAGTTTGGACGCAAATTGAGGGTCTCTGTCTGAGATGATTCTTCCAGGGAGTCCAAATCTTGTGTACACATGGCGCAGGTAGAGGTCTGTGGCGCCAAGTGCATCGATCGTCTTTGTGCAAGGGATAAAAATTACCCCCTTTGTAAGACCATGGTCTACCACAACCATGATTCAGTCAAATCCGTTTATTATGGGCAGGTCCATAATAAAATCTGTCATTACCAGCTCAAATGGTCTGCTGGCATCGGATGATATCGGTGTCGGGGGTGGGGTTGTTGGGTGGGTGTTGATCTTCATTTGCTGGCACTTTGCGCAGCCTTCGACATATTTCTTTATGAAGTTGGCCATTCCTGGCCACCAGTAGTCTCGTTGGATCAGTTCAATTGTCTGCCATTGTCCAGGGTGCCCTGTTGTGATGCTATCATGATATTTCTGTATGATCGCTCAGTGGAGGGTCTCGTCCTGTGGCACATAGCATCTGTCTTTGAAAAAGAGCAGGCTGTCTTCGAATTTCCAGTCCTCCAATGCAGACTTGATTGGGGGGGTTCCATTGTTCTTCAGGGCTCGTAAAGCGTCATTTACAAGGTCGTCCTTCATTATTGCTGAGACCAGGGCTCCCTGGAGCTCAGTGTCAATCGTTTTGACAAACAGTTTGTCAGTGAGGATGGTCTTGTCCTTGTTATCGGTGTCTTCTTCGGCTATGTGATCTGCTCTCCTTGATAGGGCATCAGATTGTACCATCTGTGATCCTGGTATGTGTTGTAGCTTCAGGTCAAATTGTGACAAGTAAATGGCCCATCTTGCCTGTCATCGGTTTAGTTTCTGTGGCTGACGGAAGTACGTCAGGTTCTTGTGATCGGACAGTACTGTCACAGGGAATGGTGTCCCCTGTAGGTAGTGTCTCCATGTTTCCAGTGCTCAGATTACTCCCAATAGTTCCTGGTCATATATCTCGTAATTTCTTTCCGCTTCATTGAAAGAATGCGAGATGTATCCGCATGGGTGCCAGTCTCCATTGGCATCCTGTTGTCCAAGTACTGCACCTGTCGCAAATTTCAAGGCATCAGATTCCACCACAAATGGTTTCGTTGTGTCTGGCATCAGCAGTACTGGGGTTTCATTGAACTTCCTTTTTAGCACATCGAACGACTGCTGGCAGTCATTCGTCCATTCAAATTTCTGGTTCTTCTTTGTCAAATCATTTAGCAGTCTGGCCAGATCCGCGAAGTGTCCAATGAATCGTCGATAGAAGTTTCCGAATCCTAGGAAGGATCTTATATCCTTCACTGTCCTTGGCGTGGGCCAGTCTTTGATCCCAGCCAGTTTTGTGTTGTCCATTGCAAGTTCATTGGGTCTGATGATCATGCCCAAGAACTCGACTTCCTGTACATTGAATTTGCACTTCTCTATTTTCAGGTAGAGATCGCATTGTCGTAGTCGTTCGAGGACCCTTTCAGTCCTTATCTGGTGTTCTTCTTCCGTCTTTGAGAAGATCAGGATGTCATATCTGTATGTTGTGATATCCCCATCGAATATTGAGTTTCGTGAAAAATTTTGCTCCCTTCAGCTTGTCCAAGAGGTCTCCAATCAGTGGGAGGGGGTAGTTGTTCCAGATTGTTCCTTCATTCAGATAGCGATAGTCTTGGCAAGGTTGCAGAGCGTCAGAGTCCTTCTTTGACATGAAGAAGAATGGGGATGCCATGGGCGATTTTGACGGTCGGATGTATCCTTTTTCCAGGTTTTCATCGAGAAACTCATTGAGTTTCTCTTGTTCTTTTGGTGTCAATGGGTAGACTTTACAATCTTTTGGTACAAAGCCTTTCTTCAAGTCAATTGTGTGATCCCACGGTCTTGATTCTGGGAATCGTTCAGATGCGGCCTTTTTGAATACCTGTCTGTATTTCTGGTATTCCAGTGGCAGTAGGTCATCCAGGGTCTGCTTGCTGGCCTCTTTTCCCTCATCCTGTTCATGCGTGAGTCGCTGGGAAATGGATGTCTTTGCTCTGATCCATGCGCTCTTTGAGAATATGTATCGCGGGGAGTCTTTGGCCTTTGTGATCCTGGAGATCGTGTTCGTTTTCTGTATGTACCTATGGGTCGGTCCTCGGTGCTCCCTGGTGAGGGGTGGTTCTTCTGGAGGTTCGAATATGCCAATGACCAGTCCTCCTCATACATATGCGATCAAGAGGTCTGTCGCATCTTGTTCGTAGGTCTCTTCCATTGCTCGTATTTCCATGCCAGTGTCTGCCAGTAATTCTTCATCAGGTATCTCCTCGACCTTCACTTGAGGGGGAGTCTCCCTGGGCATAGGTACTTCAGCATTGGTGGTACCGTGATCTGGGGTCCTAATATCGTGGGTCAGGGTAGTCCCTTGTCAAGGGTTGTTTATCCTGTTTCGTAGTGTCATTTTCATGTTCCTTTTGCCAGTACTTCCCTCCCCTGTGGAGGTTAGCAGTTCTTTCATCTTTTGCATGATTCATCATGTCCTGTTGCATTCATTGTTCTTTCCCTTCTCCAGTTGTCTTTTCTTCTGGTTTTCTTGGGTTTTGGCAACGGCACGTCTTGCTGCTTCGAGGTTCCTGTCTTCTTTAGGAGTGTCCTTGGTCCTGGTCTTCACGACGGCTTTCTGGACTGAATTCAGCTCCTTTGCTTTCTTCTCGGAAAGCCTTTCCTTCGTTTTTGCCACAGCCAATCGGGCTCAGGCAAGGTTTCTCTGCCTTTCTTTGGAGAGTCTCTCCCTGGTTTTTGCCACAGCCAATCTGGCTCGGGCAAGATTTCTCTCCCTTTCTTCGGAGAGTCTTTCTCTGGTTTTTGTCATGGCCACTTTGGCTCGGATGAGGCTCCTCTCTTTTTCTTCAGAGAGCCTTTGTCTTGTTTTGGCCATGATGCGTCGAATTCATGCCAGTTTGTCATTGGGTGCTTCCCTTTCAGTGTTGACCCTGAGGAGCTTTAGGGTGTTCGGGAGGGCTCGTTCGGCTCTTCTTGTCTTCTCCAAGATCTGTTGGATTTGAGCCCATCGTTCTTCGTCTTGGAACTCAAGAGTTCCTTTCTTCCAATTGATAATCGGGTTCACCTCCCATAGCCATGACAGGTCCAGGATCACCAATTCCTTGCCTAGTCCGGTGACTAGGTATTTCATTGGGTAGCTCCATCCGTTGATGTGGAGCCTTCCCCTCACATATCTTGTGATCGTTCCCTGCCTGTTCAGGGTTCCATCTACATTTGTGGCCCGGATGGTGTAGCCCAAGGGATATGTCTTGATCCCTTCTTGTTTGACAAATTTTGAGTCAATAAAGACTCCTCCTGCTCCAGAGTCGAGGAGCACATTCGTTGCGACGTCTTTTCTGTTGTCTGACTCAGCTACCTGAATAGACAGGTGCATAGATTGTCTATTCATGGTAGCTAAGAGTACAGACCCTACAGAAATTTCAGCGGTGACTGGCGTCGTATCAGGCTGCTGCTCTAAAAACCCAATTTCTCCATGAGGTTGAGGGCTCATTCCTTTTCTTCTTCGTCTAGTTCATCCAGCATCATGCGGATCTTCTGGTAGGTGTCCACCCCAGTCTTTTTCTGGGTGAAGCGGTTTCGGTAAGGAGGAGGCGCTGACCCTGTCTGGGTGGGGTCTTTTCCATCCTTGTGGTCAGACGATTGGTGTCCAGGTTGGTGGCAGATGAAACACAATCCTTTTCAAAGGTGTTCCACACATTCTTGGATTGTCAGTCAGTTGATGTCAAGAGAGGGCTGTCCTTTCTTCGTTGTTTCCTTCATCTTCTGGTTCTGCCTCGTCTTCCCCAGGATTGCCATGGCCCATTTCCATTGGCCTTCGTATTTCGAGGCTGCCTTTATCCAGCCCTCGAGAGTGTTGGGTACCGTTTCCATCGTGTGTACCCTCTTCAGTAATTCAGGGTGCAGTCCATCCATGAAGTACTCGATCATGGCTGCATCTTCTGTGATCCCCGTCCTGTCTTTCAGGATGCGGAAGTTCACCACATATTCTTCAAGGTTCTCTGAACGTTGCTTGAGATTCTTGATCTCTGTCTTTGCCGTTCTGGTGTCATTGATCGGCAAGAAGGCCTCTAAGACCTTCTGTCAGAAGTCTGCATATTCACTGAGTCCCTCGGACTGGTGTTGGTTGACGAATGCCTGTGCCCAGGCAGCTGCTGTCCCTCCATTCATGAAGGACAGCGTGAAGATAATCTTCTTGTCATTCGTGTCATAGACCTGGTCATTGATTTGCAGGTATAGGTCTATCTCCTGCAGGAACTTGGCGGTCTTGGTCCGCTCTCCTGAGAAGTCTGTTGGTGATCGGATTCGAATGTCCTTCACGGACGTCATCAGTGTGGTTGCGGGTTCGGACATCTCATTATAGAGGTCATCGGTTTCGTCTGTTAAGAAGCGGGTGGATGTTTCGGGTGGGGGTGTGTGCAGTTGTTCAAAGTCTTCATCAGTGAGGAAATCTCCTTGTTGTCTGTCAGTTGATCTGTAGAACCAACGCTGTGCTGGGGTCGAGTAACGGACTAGTCTTCCATTGTATCAGTACCAAGATGAACCTGGCTGTGGTTCTGCTTCTCTTGGTGGTCAGTCTGGGGTTTGTCTAGACCCGGGTCGCTGTGGTGTGTATCGAGACGTATTGCCTACACCTAGGTAGGTGGGCTAGCAGATAGTTTAGATCTTATGTTAAGGGCGAAGCCTCAACCACTCGATCTAGTCGATGTCATTCGACGAGGTGCTTCCTCAATGAGTTGTTCGGCACTAGTCTTACTTGGAGCATCCGACGTAAGATAGGTAGTGCACTCTAGCAGGGCTTCTGCATAGAGTCATTCAGGTTCACGCACTAAGGGGCTTCCTTAGTGGTTTCGAGTAAGTTCACAAGTTGCAAGTTAAGGCTGTTAATTGCCTAGATCTAAACTAAGGACATCCCTACTACAAGTCACAGTACTTATACTAGAAGGGAGGTCCCTATCGTCCAATCAGAATGGTAGATGTGTATCAAGTAACAATAGAAAGAATAAGCCTCATGCCTTGCATGAGGCGTCCGATGTCAAGGACATGCTGCGGCGCAGCATGTCGATCATGAGAGTCCGACATCACGGACCTCTTGTCAAGGGGCTGTCATATCACAGCATGTGTGTGAATGGGTTTGGGTGCATGGAGTCACCATGCATCAAGGGTGCCTTCCACGGGAAGGAGATCGAATGCATGCTGTTGGCATGCATTGTAGGTTCATCTGGTGTCAAGGGTGCCTCCTGTCTGGAGGGGATCATCGGGTGCGTCGGGTTCCATGAGTTACAAGGAAAATTGTAACAGAGTCATCGAATCGGCGCCACCAACAACACTTCATGGAGGAATAACAGACAACATGAAGGCAGCGAGGCAGGCCTGCCCTGCAAGATAGAATGCAAGTCAATGGATGGCTGGTAAGGCTGGTCCAAAGAACAATCAATGAGTATTCGGGGAACTCACAAAAACAAGGGAGTTCAAATAACGACACAGTTTGCCACAATGTACACTGGGGAGACAGCAACCCCAATGAAGAAGGACCAGGACCAAGACCAGATGCCATGATATGGAGGAGAGACCACACACCCCTTGAATATGTCTGAAGACCATAGCCAGGACAACTCACAGAAGCCCATTCAAATAAGACAGCAAAACATCAACAAATTGCTAATAAGCCAACTGGACCTACTACAGAGCCTAAGACAAGACAACTACAACCTCTGTATTATACAGGAACCATTCATCAACTTTAGAGGTAAAACAAGAGCTAACCGACAATGGATTACTACAGCATACCCAAATACCCATGACAAACACCCGGATAAGACTAGGTCAGTCATACTCGTCAACCCTAACCTCTTGTCAGATATGTGGAAACAATTACACTTCTGACACCCAGACATCACCGCCATAGAACTCACAGGCAATTTCGGTACACTACGAGTTATCAATATCTATAACAATGGCAACAACAATGCACTAACACACACCTCGACATTTATGCGAGACCGAGACAGACAACGCCAAACAGCAGGCCCCATACACACAATGTGGATGGGGGACTTCAACAGACACCACCGGATATGGGACAAACCCAGAAATGCACACCTGTTCACATGCAAAAACCTGAACCTAGCACAGCCACTACTAAATCTACTAGCACATCACAGTATGAAAATGGTGCTACCACCATTCATCCTGACCCTACAGGCCCACAACACAGGGAACCACATGAGGGTCAAAATGTTTTCTGTACTGAAGACCTCATGAATGCAATCATCAAATGCAACACAGACAATGCTTCACAACCAGTCAAGACAGATCATTACCCAATCATCACACTCCTCGACATTCACGCAACTAGAGTGGCTTGGGAACCCAGACAGAACTTCAGACTAATGGATTGGATCAAGTTGATCAAAACTTTAAAAGAAAACCTGACTAACATCCCTGCACCCACAGAGATCGAAAACATCCAAGACTTCAACACATCACTGAACAATTTGAACCAAGCAATTCGAGATGCAATAGTAAAGCACATCAAAGTAACAAAACCAAGCCCTTACTCCAAGAGATGGTGGACAACAGAGTTAGCTGACAAAAAGAAGGTGATGCGACAATTAGCAGGAAAGTCAAAATACCACAGGTCAAACCCACAACACCCCATCCACGAGAAGTACTGACAGCAGAGAAATCGCGACTCAGAGATGATTCATACACCCAAAGCCAAACACTGGATAGAATGGCTAGAGGGTTTAGATGAAACGAGTATCTGGCAGGCAAGTAGATTAGTCACCTCACCAGCAACTGACGCAGGGAAAGCAAAAATTCTGTGTGATAGAACGACTGAGGAATGTATACAACCTGTGCGTGTGTATAGTAATGATTATGTAGTCATAAGGCGTGATCGTGGCGGTGTAACATCCAATAGCCTCGACAAGACAACTTGACAAGCACTCAGTGCCCTGAATGTTTCATCTTCTCCTCCGTCCGCGTTCAGCCTCCAGTCTGTGCAAGGCTACCGCTGATTTTATGATAGTGAGGATACCTCCGCTCCGCTTCGCAACACTCAAGGATGAAAACTTCGACAATCCATGTCCTATCTCGCTCTGCGTACCCGTCAATGAGACGCAATCGCACCGATACTGCGGAGTACTACACCGGTAGCTGCGATAGCTAGCTCAAACTGTAAGTTCTCCAAAATTTGACATGAAGCTGGATCCGGGGCTGAAACAGGACGGGTTCGTGAGATACAGCAATAGGAGTGAGACGAATTACTGCTGTGCGGAAATGTCTAGGATATATGCAGCTGGTCTGAGCACACGCTCTGCCTGGTGGAATTATGATAAATGTGAGCCGGAAAGCGCCCCTGGATCATGAAAGGGATCGATGTGATTTGACGGGGCAGGAAGGTGTAGATGTAGATGGATACGGAACGATGTGGATACAAGTAGTTCCCGAGATCAAGACAGGTGGAGTGGGAGGACACAGGACAATGAAGGGGGTGGGAATAAGAAGCTGCTGAACGTTCTTCTCTATCTCTATCGTCTTGGATTATGAATATGCATACTGACCAATTTCGCTCTTAGCACTGTACTGGTGTTCCTGAGCCGCAGTTCCATGACATCGCGTTGCATTGATGCAACCCTTGACAACTTCTAGTACGTTTGTCATGAGCCGTTGTTGCTGCCTAAGCATTGAAATATGAAATCTGTTGATTGACAGGCTAGGCTGTAGCCTACCTAGTTCGTCAACTTCTCTACTGATGACGTGTATCGCCCGGCCCCGAGTTTCCAGCGCCCAAGCAGAGCCTTGAGCTTTGAGGGCCCAGCTTGAAGCCTGACCAGGTCAAGGCTTTGTGGGAAGCTCTGGCGTTTGGTAGATCGCGGAATCTGCGCAAACGATTAAATCGATTACAATCAGCATGAATCACTTCTACACGATTAACCACACACACGCGGGCTGTGCCGAGTTGGCTCAGGGACGCCCGCCGCCCTATTGTTCAAAACAACGCAGGACCCCCGAAAGCCCCCACAAATGTATGTTTCGCAAAAAAAATCCTTATCCGTGCAATTTTTTTGGACCTAGGCCTCGATTTTATCCGGATGATGGCACATACATAAGGTTTGGCTAAAATTTGTCCAGACAAACGGAATATACATCCAAAAAATTGATTTTTTCTTCTGAAATACCAATATTTTGCTTCTACGGCGCTCTGCAACTGGTGTCGGACTGGAGGACGAGCACATAAATTCCGAGCAATATATTTCAGTCTTTCTCCTCCATCTCCAAAGTGATAACCTTTTGTCCTTTTTGAAATGTGAGGGCGGCCAGTGGCCACAATGATGTGCTGAATTCTTGTGCGAAGTTCCATAAAGTGTAGGTAGGCACTCTGTAGGAGAGAGTTGATTGTCTTATTCACCAGCGATGCTGCGTGGTAGGCAGTTCAATGGGCAAGAAATGAGCTAGAAGCAAGCCATCCACCGAACCTTGTCGAACACAACTCTATAGATCCGAGGATAGCCATTTTTGAAGACGTGTTTGAGAATTTTGGACGAGTTCTAACACTAACTATTCCGACTCTTAGTTCATTTATTTTGTGTACATACTCTCTCATATACTCTTGTCCAAGGTGTCAGAAAAGCATGGTGGGAACTATCTTCCTAATAAAGAAATTTCGATTACAAATCATTTGACCCAAAAAGTTAGACTGTTTGGATTCCATGCTTTCACAATGACTTTCTGGCTTAGCTTTGGGTGAAGGAAGGGTAGGTAAAGTATTGCTGAGGGCCTTTGTCAGTAAAGTAAAGTAATGATTTTACTGTTGGTTGTGCTACATGCATAATTCTGAACTATTTCAGAGAATTCCATCTATGAAAACAAACACAAGTTCAAATCTGAATAGCAAGCAATATTCATATTCCATTTTTGGACAAATTTCTCCACTACTAAGGAATGGAGAGTGTGGTGTGGAGGTCAGAAATAAGGGTGGACATAACAGCTTGACAGGTGTACATGCACCAAATCTCTTCTCGACATATTTCAGGCTTCATTTTAGTAACAAAAATGACAAAGTATAATGATACATCAAAAACTGACCACCAGAAGATTCTGGCTTGTATATGACTTACATATAGTCTTTGTTCTGCCCTCCCTACAGTACAGTACCCCTGAAAATATGCAAAATACTATGTTTACTTGATAATCACCTTCTGAGATCATTAATCAACAAGTCATTCACCCAAAACTAAGCTAGAAAATCATTAGGGTTGTTCATGGTTGGCATTTTTGGTTCATTTTTCACTCATTTTTCAATCATTTTCTATTTCATTTTTATTCCATTTTTCTCAAGAATGGAACTGAGAATGAATGTAAAATGAATGTAAAATGGAACCCTACCCTTGCTTTTGTAAAAAGGGAACCGAAAAATGATCATTTTTCATCTTTTTAGCACTGCCTGGTGAGAAAAATGCATTTTTGCTCCATTTTTCTAAATTTTCCTTTCCAGGGTGTTCACGGTAACCATTTTTTATGTCATTTTCCATTCCATTTTTCGTTCCCTTTTGTTTGTTCCTCTGCCAAATACATGAAAATGAGCCGAAAATGAGTTTGAAAATGAGCCGAAAATGGCCCAAGAATGGCTACCATGAACAACCCTATTGTGGAAGCCATAACATGAGCTGCAATACAGCCCATGGGCCACAAAATCAGGGTTGCTCATGTTTATTCACTTGTTTCACCATAACATTGGGCACATATTGTGCTAGAACAGTCTGTTAGAATGTGTCTGTATTTGTAGGGTTGCCAATGCCCCTCAAGCATCAAAGTATGTGATAAAAAAGTTTTTTTAAGGGCAAGGGGTACTCGTCACTAGAATTTGTAAGGGTATAAGCCATCTGGGGACCCCCCTTCCTTACCATATATAGTAGTCATTTCATTATGTAATCATTGTATAAAATATTTCCCTAGCACCTACATCATCTCTTGCTAACCAGAAACTCCATGTTTTACAAGATATAAATCATTACTGAATTACCAACCAGCTTGGGACATGCCACAGCACTGGTACATGGCAAAAGGAAGTTGCTCAACCAACATGTGACCTGATGACTCAGCACCCAGATAAGGAAAAATGTTACACATACTTGGTTTTTCGCTGTGTTCTGATTCTCTCTCACGTTGTTGTGCTTAGCTTGTGGTGAGAGAAGGTATTTTTATGCATAATGAAGCACATTGATGAGCATAAATCATGATTACAAAACCCAGATAAGGTTCTCCCCACGTACTGTCTCGGAATCTGCCGGCGAGTACCCCTTGTTTAAGGGCATGGGCTGGACTAACCATCCCTATATGGTAATTTGAACACGTGACACCCCTTGCTTGTCGCTAATTTTTAGTCTATTCTTGGTCTATTCTGTGATATGGTTGAACAACGCAACCCTGAATCCTACCTACTGAATCACCAATTTTATCCGGATTCGGCACATACATATAGGGATTTTCGGGGGTCCTGACAGCGCGCGGTTCTTCTCCGCGCCACATGAGACTTCTCACGCGCAAGGTACTGATGTCACCACTTCGAACCCCGTATGTCCTATTGCGTTTGTTATCGTGTTGCCGATCACCGAGAGCTGATGAGTAAACCAATGCCTCCTCGTCCTCAAAAGCAGGGCGTTGGACGGTTCAAAATGTCGAGTTTCATCATCTCGAGCTATCACTAAACAGTTTCATCTTCATCGCGCACTATCAAAAAATCAAAACTATGTCTTTGGTCCTTGTACGTTTCCAAGTGTTTGTTGGCGAGGTCCCAACTGATTTGACCATATCGATACTCTAGGTCACAGGAGTTTCGGGATTTCTTGGTTCTCACGTTGCAGCCCAATTGCTGAAGTCTGGTTACAAAGTTAGGGGGTAGGCTTACGTTCCTGGAAGACTTCCATGGTCGTTCGTTGATTCGTTATTTCACTACTTTTCAGCACTGTCAGAGGCGGTAAACTAAATGCTCTCCAAAAGAGCTTGGGGAACGCGTACCCTTCTCTTGAACTCGTACAAGTAGACGACATCGCCACTGGTGATCTGACCGCTGCATTGAATGGTTCGTTTCTCTGGGCGCTATTGCTGATTACACCTTTAAATGGTATGCGATAGGAGTGGAAGCTATCGTACACGTTGCATCTCCCTTGCCAAGCCCCGCAGTGACACCTGCACAGCTTGTTGAGGTGTGTGATTCACAGATAGATTGAAACTCTGGGAAGTTGACACTGGCTGCGCGCGTCGTAGATGGCTGTGGGCGGAACTACGAATGTTCTCAGTTCTGCTGTCAAGAAGGGCATCAAAAAGGTGGTTGTGACCAGCACCTTCGGAGCCACGGTCGATCGTGCGTCTACTGCTTAATTGCATCATATCTCTTGTCTGACCATGTTCTCTCTCAGCTTCGCTCGCAGGTGCATTCGCAGGCCGAACAATCACAGAAGCAGGTGAGCTAAGCCAATTTTAGTCCTACTTTCAGTTTACGATACCGCCTGATAGACTGGGGACAAGTCACTAAAGAGGAAGCCCTCGACGGAACGCACGATATTATGTGGGTGTACGTGGCGTCCAAACTCCTGGCTGAACGTGCCGTTTGGGAGTTCGCTGAGAAGAACCCGTCTCTTGACGTCGCGACTGGTACGTCAGATTTTAGCCAGATTGTGCACCCCATAAGCTGACTGGACCTTAGTCAACCCGCCTTTCCTTTTCGGTCCCCTAGTCCACCACTTCCCTACTCCCAGCGCTGATGGTCTGGGCACTGATGGGTTCTTCTATGCTGTGCTCTCCGGCGCTGCACCACCTCTTGGTCCCCCCGCTTACATCGATGTTCGTGATGCTGCTCGCGCGCACGTCCTTGCTTTGCGTCTTCCACCCCAGACCCCCAAGCAGAACAAACGTTTCCTCGTCTCTGCAGGAGATATGGTGTTCAAGGAAGTCACGGAACATCTTGCAGCAACCAGACCTGAGTTGAAAGACAGGCTCCCCAGCCTTGACAAATTTGGCGGTTGGCCTGGACCTCTCTCCAAGATCGACACCACCCGAGCGAGAACCGTTCTGGCCTTGGAACCCTATATTTCTTGGAAGGACACCGTTCGAGACACTGTTGACACGCTCTTGGCTGCAGAGAAGACGTGGAAGGCCAAGGCATAAGGGGTGATGGCATTGTTGTCTGATCGCGCCAGGTCATTTCCTCGTGGAAAGATTTGTAGTGTAGCTAGAACGTTAGAATGTATGAATACCATTAGGCTAACGATCTGAATTTCTGGATTGCGTCGCAACTAAGATCCGAGTTCTCAGTATAGTTATAACGTCGGACTGATTCTGTGGGCGATGCTGATGGGTATTGGCTACTGATGACTGCGAAGCTTTGGGTATATATAAGGGTTTCCCGGGTATGCGGTGAGCCTCGATGACATATATGTTGCAAAATTCAAAGCTACGGCGGACATGAATATTCAAAAATTAATGTTTTGTTTCGGTGTCAGCTTATTTTGATTCTGTATATCAGGCATTGAAATGGCTCGTGGTCCCAGATTCACATAATAGTGGATGACTTCCCATAGCGCTAATTGGAGGTAGACGAACGAGGAACGAGTGTAGTGTACTGATGTTTTGCAAGGTAGAATTATGACGCGTCAGGGTCATGTGATGTTCGCGTTCCTTTTCCTTTCGCTCCCATCGTTACGCGTAGATTCTCGTCCCTAGTTCTCCCTCGCGGCTGCTGCTCATTGATTCTCATATCATTCTTTTCGTACGTTTCGTTTGTCTTGTATCAGTATATTTCAGACCCCATACGCATGGCAAGCGACTCAGAGAAGCATGGGACGAGAGGGATAACCGAGTCAGGAACGACAGCTGACAGCTCAGATAGTGGGCAAGGTTCCGAACCTCTCTCGAACCCCTATGTAGCTGTCGAGGTGGGGAAAGGCACAAGGAATAGGGCGAGCCATCAGGTGAAAGTTCCAGAAGGAGCAGCTCAATTCGGGATTCGGGATTCCGCCCGTGTAGCCTCAGCAAAGTCAAAATGTGCCCGGGCGACCCCACCTGGCCCAGCTCTCGTCGAAGCACCCCCTGGAATGAAGCCGTCAGTCGGCTATAAATATCAAGTTCTGCAGCCGGTGCTAGAAGGCAGCGGGAAGATCTCAAGGCAGTCGGGCAGACCAACAGATCCGTCTGAGAATGCTGGTGGCTCTCGGGACACTGCTACAACTCAGGCGAGTTCAAAGGTCGGCACGGCAGCTATGACGGGCCGCAAATGTTCTGCGACAAATGACGCACCAGGTTCACTTGACCGCAGACGAAACCCTGTCCACCTCGCGTCTGCAGCGGATTTTTCACCAACGCACTTCGAGGAACCACAGAGCGATGGACTACTGGGTGCTTGGCTGGAAGCGGCTCCACAGAACAGACATGACGTAGTGGCTGAGGAGGTTGGAACCAGGACGACGGGGGGATCCCACTTTGCCTATGGCAGTGGACCCGAACCCAGTCTTCAAAGGAACGGGCAAAGCTATTATGACCCCAAACTCGACTCCGATCTCGCACAATCCCCTCCTTCATGAATCTACCAGAGTCGGAACCCATATGTTCTCTCCAGAAAAGCACCAATCCAACACCTACTACATGCATGACCCCAATGCAGCGTGGCTAGCAGCAGAGGGTCTAATGCCACTAGCAGATGGTTTCTGAGCTGCAGGCTTTGTACCTGCTCAGATAGTAGGGGGAGTATCGTATAAAGTCCATTCACCAAAATCTCAGCATGGTAGCGCCGAAGCTTTGAGTTTGGGCAAGAAACTTTTTGTTGAATACATGGGAGACCTGCATAAGTCTCCCCATGCCCCTCATGCCACCCAGCAGGTGATGGCATTGCATAATTCACTTGATTCTTGCACTGATGCGCATATAGTCAGGACTGCATAATCAGCATATTGCTGCAATGACAAGCACACATATGGGCTCGCACAAGGCCACACAAGCACACATGTACACACCCCGCATGCACGCATTTCAGGCATCTGCACAGACAGTTCATACCCATGCAGCTGCACCCACACACAACGACCAAGCAGAAAAGCATGCATACTCAAAGACCCAGACCACCCCACATCTTCGCAAACTTGCTCAAGGCTCTTGCCCCATGCATAGCATAGCGCAAACACCAGCAGATGCCTCTTCCACCCAAGCCAGCAACCAAACTCCCGCATCCCACCCCATGCTACACGCCGAAATTTTAGCAGCACTGTCATCCGCTCTAGGCTTGGGTGGTACGACGTGGATGATGCAGACGACAAGCAGTGGCGCACCTCAACCAGCGAGGAAATATTTTTCACAGGCGATCACAAATGCTATGAGCGAGCTCCTGATCACTGTAATCAAGGAGCTGAAAGGGGGCTTTAAGAACTATATCCTGTTAGCTCTCTGTACACACAAGGCTTGTGCAAATGTGACTAGGGCCACTGAAACCCTGGATATGGAGGTGGGATTCAATGAGAAGGGTGAAATGAGGTTGAAGCAGAGATATTTTTCAGTGGTGAGGGACCACTACCTCACAACAGACAGTTTCACAGAGATCCGCGAGAACTTCATCTGGGGTATGAGGAAATATCTGGTCTTGGGGGATGACAGTGAGCCTGGCGGCAGGATGGCGTCAGATTGCGCGGACATGTTTCAAGAGTTCTTCAGCGTCATCGCAGCCAGACCAGACTTCATGCTTGACTGGCCTTCTTACAGGGGCTACATTATTGAAACCTATATGTCATGGGTTGGTTGGAGGGATGACTCGTTCGGGCTGATTTTCGATGAAGGACTATTCTACAAATACAAGATGAGTAATCTCAGCCCTTTGATCGTCGAGGAAATGAAGCATGTGGGCAGCACGCTGAACAATAGAGGAAGTAGCAGTTTTGCGGGAGGCAGTGGTTTTGCAGGAGGCGGCGGTTTCATGGGAAGCAGTGGGGTACGCAGGAGCCCGGGGTAGAGGACGTGGGGTTTATAGCAGTGGCCCATATAATCCTGGCTGGGGGGGAAGCCATCCCCCATTCTTTGCACCATCCTTTCACCTACACCAACCATCTACCGCCACCCTCAAGTGTTATCTCTGCGCGGACCCCCACTTCCACAAGGACCATCAAGGGAGTGCAAGGCGGTTGGTGCTCAATGAACAGGGGAAGTGGATCGACAAGGCTCTTGGCGACAGAATTGTTTGCATTGCCTTCAACTCCGGCCCAAACGGGTGCAGACGACCCACATGCAACTATAGTCACTCCTGTTCTCTCTGCGGAGACTTTTCACATGGATCCGGTAAATGTAATGCCTGATACCATCTTCCCAATTGTCACCAAACTCAAACCGGATGCTTGGGAAATTGCTCTGAGGGATGCAGGCATCCTTGACATGTTTGTCGACGTACCAGCTGGCCTCAGGCAAGGTTTCTATTGTGGTCTGGAGAATTTCTTGCTATCCTGCACGTTGGTCCCACGCAACCATTATGTTTCACAAGAAGATGAAGAATTTGTTATCGCAAAATATGCCGAAGAGATTGAACTGGGTAGATTATCGCATGGTTACAAGCCACATACACTTTTTTCCCTTATTGGACACTTTCGCACTGCACCTCTCGCAGTTATTGACCAAGGCGGCCACAAACACCGTGTCATTGTTAATCATTCTTATCCAAAAAATAAACATTGCATTGACCTGGATAACTTACCTCGCAACGCTTCTGAGAAATACCTCATTGATCCTACAGAGGACTTCTATCAACACGATCATAGACTCCAAGAAATTCCAGTGCGCATGGGGTTCCTTTTTGGAATGCTACCTCTTAGTCGCCGATGCACCTGAAGGAACGCAAGCTGCAGTATTCAACGTTGAGTCCGCATTCAGAAATATCCCAACCCACCCATCGGCACACCAGTTCCTAGCGATCATGATCAAAGGGCTGATCCACCTCAACCACGTCCTAAATTTTGGTGCCTCTCCTGCTCCAGCTATCTTTGGCAGGGTCACAGACGCATTGGTCAGGATATTCATGAGCCGAGGCATCGAAGCTGTCATCAAGTGGGTGGACAACTTCATTTTTCTTCGCTACCCTTCTCACCAGCTAAGCGATGGTTCTTACAAATACACGTACTCATCTAAACTCATTTGGAGCATTGCGGAGGAGCTGGGTTGGCCCTGGGCACCAGAAAAATTTGTGGACTTCTCAACCATGGTCATGTATATCAGGTTTTGGTGGGACTTGTCAGCAAAGAAGGTGGAACTTCCTGAGAAGAAGAAGGCGAAATACCTTGAACGTATTTCTGACTGGACTCATGGCTCATTTCACACTGCAAAGGAAGCTGAGAGGATAATTGGCACCCTGAACCACGTTTGCTTGGTCGTGCCAGAGGGGCGCTCACATATGGTCTCTTTGTACAAATTCTGTGGTGCATTCAGAGTTGATCGATCAGAGGACGTGCAGCACAAACTGTCGGCAGGGATTGCAGAAGACTTATCCTGGTGGAGGCAGTGTCTACAGGATGAGTTTGTGGGGATAAGGATCATACGACCCTCAAAGCCACTAGATACGAAGCTGTTTGTAGATGCGTCAATGAGTTGGGGCATCGGATTAATCCTTGGCAGAAAGTGGCTGGCTTGGCAATTCAAAGAGGGCTGGAATTCGGAAGGGCGAGAGATTGGATGGGCTGAAATGGTAGCAGTGGAACTTGCCACCCAAACACTAATCACAAAAAAGTACACAAATTGCCACATAATTGTGCACTCAGATAACAAAGGGGTCGTGGGCACATTGGAGGCAGGCAGATCGCGGGGCACTCAGCAGAATGCTATACTGCGGGAGATTGTTAAACTCATTCAAAATCACGATATATGGATATCCACCATCTGGGTTCCCACTCTGGAGAACCCTGCAGACAGGCCATCGCGAGGTATTTTTCCTAGTAGGGCATCACTTTACGCCCACCCACCAAAGATCCCTTTTCACTTAGCAGCCTTTGTGCATAAAGCAGTAGATTACCACGATCCAAGATTACTATAATTTGGCAATATATTCTTTCTCAACAGCATCCTTGCATAAGAGTTCCTTTGCCATTGACAGTGGCTATAACCATCCTCTGTCACATGACAACCAAGTTTGCCTGCCACACCCATTGTATATCAGCATTCAACCCACTACCATGCTGCCCGTAAGAGCTTCAAAGTTTGCACCGCATCCAGCAAACCACATTATCGATCTATCGCAATTGGCACAAAACCATGGCGGGAGCCTATCTTGTTTTCATGCTCAGCCACAACCCTACTCCACTCGAATTCTAATGCCGCCTACAAAACTATCTGACAAACTACTAGCAATGCCAAAGGAACTGGTGGAGAAGATGAATTTGGTGGAGAAGGCAGCAGTCAGCAATTTGACAGGATCAAAAGATGCTAGCAGAATGCAAGAATTCCTTTCTTTCTGTGAAGGACTCAGGATCCATAACGATAAAGCGCTCCCAGCTGAGGAGGACCTTTTGGTGGCTTGGGCCTCATCTTATGCAGGGTGATTTGCCGGAAAGACAGTCAGCGCAAAAATCTCCGCAATCAAAAAAGAACATGAGAGAAGAGGGTTACCATGGCAAGGTGGCGAGAAGCTAAGGCGGGTCATAAAGGGCATTGAGGAACTGAGGCCTGCATCTTCATTCCATCTGAAGAGGGCACCAGTTACTATCTTGATGCTCACTGACCTCAATAACGGTCTCAACAGGACCTCTGGTCTTGATATCTGTGTACGCGCGATATGCCTATTATCCATCTTTTGCCAAATTCGTAGTGGAGAACTCCTCCCACCCACTCAGGACCTTGCGAAATTCAAACCCCATCGCCACACTACCTTTAGTCACATTTCAGAATCCACAGTGGATAACAGCGCATGCAATCTTCACCTACCTTGGTCAAAAACTCAGAAGGCACAGGGCGATGATGTGTGGGTCCCTCAGCAGGAAGCTCCACTCGATCCTATCCATGCCATTCACAAGCACTTCATCAAGAATAAGCTAGACATCAACCACCCCATTGCCGCATACCGTGATGAGCATGGAAATCTAATCACACTCACAAGGTCAAAATTTGTCAGACGCGTCAACCAAATCCTCCACACGACCGACAAGAAATACCCCAGAATCACTGGACACTGTTTTCGCATTGGAGGGACCACCTTTTACCTGATTTCGGGAGTGCCGCCAGACATGGTGAAGAAGTTTGGTCGGTGGCAATCGCAGGCATTCTTGGAATACTGGCGCTGTTTAGACTACCTTGGCACTCTTCATATTGAGATGTTACCGCTCAACCCAAAAGTGCAAAGGAAGCAGGCAAGAAGCTCCCCCAAGGCTTGACATGGTCCACGGGTGAGTCTTCATCATGACTACGACGTGCCTTGTGGCTTGCTTCTCATATGGGTATCTCGTAGTCATACTCAGCTCACCCCCAGTTCGATAGCAGTGGAATCCACAGAGTTGTTCTTCCAGTGAAACCCACAGTTTTTCTCTTCTATAGATTCCAGCGTGTCGCATCCGCTCCCAGAAACATTAGTATGTCTACTTAGACTAGATTTGTAATAGACACTAGCAATCCATGAGGCATTCAAACATTTCTATTGGTTGCAAAACTTGATTTTCTATTTCTAAACCTTGTTTTTTGGACTTTAAAATCAGGGTAGATGAGTTTGAAGTTTGAATTTAGAAGACCACAAGAATCATGAGGTGTTTTTGAGTGTATAATTTAAAGGCATGCAACTAATTAGGAAAGCAGTCTGACATCACTTATCGCATCCTCCGACAAGATGCACATTCCTTGCAATGTGAGCTGATATTGATGACAACAAGGTGGCCAATTAGTGTTGTGCTTGGCCAGCCTGAAGCTGTGAGCCGGGCCAAGCTGAGCCCAAATAGGCCAAGCCAAGCCAGGCCATGAAGACGGCTTCATGACGGCTTTGGCCCGGCTTGGGGTTCCAAAAAGCCAAAGCCAAGCTGCTAAGCTGCGGCTTCTTGGTGGGCTTGAGCAAATTTTTTGGTGATGAGAAAATTATTTCAATATGGCAATTTAATTGATCGTTGATTGATGTACATTTCTCGGTCGTTGCCAAACCATCCCTCGAGTAATCCACCATGCACATCGGCTGCATCACTTAGATGGTGTTCGGTAACAAAAATATGATGAATTTTCACATCTCTTTCTTTGGCTGCCAAGCTCTGCTGATGATTGCAAAGGCATGCAAACATCAGTATAATCAACAAGCTGCCTATTGACTCGATCATCATGCACACCCGCTGTTCATCTAACAGCCCCCCTCTGCTTCAGCCTTCAGGCTGCCACTGGCAAAGCTGCTGCTGTTCCTCAGTGTTCTTGGTCCTGGCTGATGAGGAGAGGATGATCACTTTTCTTCTCAGCAAAAATGAGGCAGCTGCAGATGGCCCTACCTTCAAGACTGTCATGTGGAATGCACTGGTCGTAGAGATGGCTCTGCATCATACAATGGGTGCTATGAAGACTGTTAGTGCATGCAAATCTAAGTACTCATGGGTGTGTACAGCGTTAGAGATTCCTTAACATTGTGACTAACTCAAATTCTCTCCAGCTTTGAGCTGCCTACAACCTTGTCACAACTTTGAAGGGGCTATCAGGACTTGGTGATCATTGGGATCATGAGAAGGGGATGAATGTAGGATTACAGGAAGTGGATGCCTGGAACACATACTGCACAGTGCATTGTATTGATACCATGTCACAGTGATCCTGCTACTGATTTAGTTTCTAGAAACATGACAAAGCCAAGGCCTACACACATAAGGGATTCCCATTGTACCAGCTCATGTCCAGACTTATGCCTAGCATTGGCAAGGGTACCCATGCTTTCCATCCATCCAACCAGACTCGGGGTGCATCTAGTGCTGTATCGACAATGCCTCCTGAACCAATTAGTGATGACAAAACTTCTGCAAATATGCATGTGGTGCAAACACCTGTCATTCAGCCTCCTGCTGTTATTCCATCTGCTTTCTCGCTGAATCATGTTGCACCATTTGAAAATCATGAGCCTCCACCACCACCATTGTTGCCTCCTCCATCTGTTCCTCATACTCCAGGACCATCAACTGCCTCTACTTCCACAAAACGGAAATACTCAGCACTCGAGGCTAGTCAATCAGGCCAGACATTGTCAGTGGTATCAGGGAAGAAGCAGTGGTTGGCTGCACCAGGCGCAGTTGCTCTAAACAGCATCAAGGAGTCATTAGACATGTTCAATAAGACTATTGAACATAGTCTTGTTGTCCAACCTCTCAAGCATGTTCACGATACCTCACCAGAGCGCCATCAGAAAGCCATGGCGCATCTCCAGGAGAATGAGATTCACTTAGATGACGCGCATTTGATCGCGCTCATCGATCTTTTCAAATCATAGCAGATACTTATATGTTGCTGCAGTGTGAGGCCCTTCGCAAGAAGTGGCTCCAGAAACAGCTGGTTGAGCATTGTGGATTTCCTGCTGAGGTTGATTCATTTTGATTTTCACTTTACATATGTCCTGTATTCCCCAAATGTTAACATTGTTGCCATCTTTAGACTACCTGTATTCAAATAAGAAAAAACATCATATGTAGTTAAATCATATTTCTTCTGCAAAGCTCAGCTTGGTACTGTTGCCACATCTCCTTAGCAATACAAGCTCTTCTGACATCTGTTTGTTGCCTCTCTGCACTTCTTGCGGGTCCCTGTGCTAAGTCCCCAGGACTTTCACTAGGTTCTCCAACTCCTGGGCCATCATCAACATATTTATCAAGTAGGGCCTCCATGTCTGCACCATCATACTCTCAAATGACATTGTGAATTGCAAGAGCTGGGGCAAGTTTGGCCTGTATGTCAACATCTAAATTAGGATTACTCTGCAAAATACCAAACTGGTTCTTCAGGATACCAAAAATCTGCTCAACAATGTTATGTGCAGAGGCATGACAAAGATTAAATAGCTCTTCTGGAGTTGCTGGACTGTTGTAAATATGTAAGAATAATATAATACAAAATATTATACAGTACCAAAGCTCAGCCTGGCTCCATTCTTGGAGGTGATAATGTACCCCTTAATAGGGAAGCATGAGGGAAATAGAGTTGGGGAAGCCTGCATCTGCAAGGTACTAATGTCCACTGGCTGTCGGCACATACAAGTCTGTGATGCAGGCATCATTAAACATAGTTGAGTGTGTAATAGATCCTTCCCATCCGCTGAACATATACACAAATTTGTGCATGAAGTCACAAGCAGCTAGACGGTTCTGTGTTACATGCCCTTTGCAGTCACAAGCAAGTGCATAGGGTGTAGCATGGGTCACACCATGGGTAAAATTTAACACACCACACCCACACCTGTCAACACTGCACCCATTCTAACACCACAACCGTGGTGACAGGTTTAACCCACAGTCTGTCATAAAACACTGCAGGTGTGACACTGTGTATATACACCGTGGTTTTGACTACATTTTTGCCTCATATTCCGACATTCTACACTGTTGAACATCCTGCATTTGTATTATATAACCCCTTTACTAACTTAACTACACCTTGTATACAATACTTAAGTCACAGACAATAAATCTTTGTACAGAGGGTTTTATATTTGATTATTTCTGAAAAAAAAAAACACCTCTGCCACTTGAGAAGAGCAATGGAGGCATTTGTGTATTTCCTAACTCTATACAATACTAAAAAAAAGATAAAACACCATCTCGCTTGCAGGGCAAGGAGAGGTCCTTCCCTTTCTTTGCAGTAGTGCCCCTGCCCTTCATGGATGGCCCTCCCCCCCATCGTGGTACCCCCTCATTCCATCCCTGCCCTCTCCCCCTCTCTTCACAGTAGTGCCCTGCCCCTGAGAGACAGCGGTCCTCCCCTGTGTTGTGGTGGCCATCCCCTTCCCCATTGCTCCACATTTCCACCCTGCAAGCAGTTACTCACGGCGGTGGATGGGGGTGCTGCTGTGGTAGCGGTGGCAGAGGCGGTTTGTCATTGTTCTTGTCTCCCTCATCTGCCTAGTCATTCTCCTCCTCCCTGTTGTTTCCATCCCCCTTGTTCCCCCATCGTTCTCATCCCATGGTTTGTCCATTGTCCCTGTGGTTGCTGGCTTTGTGGTGGCAGTCGTTATTTCTTTGAATTTGTCATTGCTGGTAGTTAGTAACAAGGAAATGAAATGAGAAAAGAAAAGGAAAGAAAAACTCACCTATGGCCCAAGAGACGTCAATGTCTCTTGGGCCTTTTTTTTGGTTTTGCCTCATCTCCATCCTTGTCGTTGTCATCGCCCGTGACATTGTTGTCCATCCCCTTCTCCATCCCTGTCCCTTGGCATTGTTGTTCCATCTCATCATTGTCATCATCGTTCGTCCCTCACATCCCCGTCTCATGTTCATTGTTCATTGTTCGTCCCATTCATCATTCTCTCCCTGCTGTCCTTGCTGTTGCCCACTTACTCATGCTGCAAGCAGGGCTCATAGCGGTGGTAGTAGATGGCAGGTTGTGGGTTGTTGTGATGTAACATAAGTGGAACTTATAATAAATGAAGAACCAAGTTAGTTAAAAGGAAAATAAAATAAAATAAGAAAAAGTTACCTGGGGCCCAAACAACACCTCTATCCGGTCAATCACTACAAACATTCATTGTCTACATCCAGTCAGCTATCTATTCATTAATTTCAAATTCATTATCTGTTGTTCTATTTTTGTTCATCTAGGTAACACCCGATCTTGGTCTGCACAGCATGCACCCGTCATTGCACCTCATGTTGTGCATCCTGCTCCACCTCGTGTTGAGCCTCGCATCTGCAACACTGGCAAAACCCATACAACGTGACGCCAGAGGCAGGTTTCTGCCTGTTCCTTCAACTGACGAGCTAAGTGAACTGCTGTCTCTAGCTGATTCCTTCATATTCCCATCACTACCCGATCTCGCAACCAGCCCTGCCCCCATCATCTTGTACATGCCACCACCTGCACACCCATCTACACCCCAGCCCTCCACAACCACAACCCCACCTGATGATGATGACTTCATGCCTGAAAACATCAATCTGTTCTGGGGTGATGACAAGCATGCAGAGGAGAGCCCCCAGGACTTCTTAAAGGCGATGCAATGCTGGGGACTCAACAAAACCAATGCCATGGACGCCCAGAAGCTGGAGAACTTTGGGCTCAACCTGAAGTCGAATGCTGCTGCAGAACAGTGGTTCGATAGCCTACCCACCAGTGACAACGACACCTGGGACCACCTCATCAGCGCATTCAAGAGGAAGTGGCTGAGCAAAACACCTACCATGAAAACTGTAGAAGAGAAGCAGGCAGCACTAGAGCAGACTAGAATCAGTGAAGAAGAGGTGGGAAAGCGAGTGAGGATGAACAGAGTAGAGGAACTCATGCATGTCATATGGGCAGACAAGATTGAGCGGTGATAGGTCGTCTCCTCGGCTCAAGGACCGATTCACCACTTTAACATCATTCTAATCACATCGGCTAACTCCTACGACGTCCCAGACGCAGCACGACCCAGTCTATCAATCACGATATCATATCGACTGCATCAAAACATCACCAGCAACATTGATTGTATCAAGAGCCCACATCGCACAACCTTAGGACTACCCCAAAAGCCCCTAAGATCCACCTAAACAACCATTGAACATCCCCGATCACATTCGAACAGCTGCGACCACGATCGAGCATCGTCGAGCATCATTGATCTATATCGAGAGACTATGAGCGACATCGGGTGCCGCATTTTCATCTATATGGTGGAGTACCATGCGCCAGGAAGGATTCCGACTCGTGCCCAAACCTGCTGATAGTAGGTTAGCCTCATTCCAAGTCCCAATTGCGCACAGTACCCACTGGATGAATTACTGCGAGACTTAGCATGATTTCTACACAAAGGACAGTCCCCTTTCAGTTCCATACCCTATATTACTCTTTCATCATATGATATATATCTTTCTTGTTCGGATTCCAGTCTCCTTTTTGGCCTTGTGCCTTAACTCATATCTTTTGCCTCATGTTCTACACATGTTTCTTATTCCATTTTAGGAAGTTTCTTTAAAACATATAAAACTCTGTAGTATCTACTTGGAAATACAAGAAATCGTCTTCACCTATCGACTCGTATACAGTTCTAAGCATCCGACCAACTTTTCTAAAACAATCTAAGTCTCTACAGGTTTTCTCGATCGACAAGAAACCTCTGCGATCATCGTGTCCTCGATCCTCCCTTGATCCTCTCGTCATTAGCTCTAGCAACCCTTCCAACACTTCATAGCCATTTGCCATACTCTTCATATACTTTTGACCTATCGAAAGGTCCACGGAATTCACACATCGATCATCGACGATAAACTTGTTTGCTGTCGATCTCATTGATCACCCTCAATATTGATCGATACTCGATTGGACCACGCCAAACGCCTTCATCTCTCATAGCACTACCTTCACGACTAGTACCAACTGGTCATTTTCCCATCGGTTGGGCCACGAACATTCGGAACGACTCACAACCTTCCTCTGACTCATCGCAAATATCATCGATTGCCTCATCGGCAGTTTAGGTGGTTTTCCCAGGTTGAGTATCATCAGCAGCTCACAGCTGCAATCCCAGATGCTAATGGTTTGTTGATCAACACCGTCCGCAAATCCATGCCAAAGGTCCTACAGAAGGTAACAGGATTGGGACACACCACCTGGACTGCATTCTGCAGTGCTGTACGTGCAGCTACAGTCACCCAGATTGCTGAGGCAAAAGAGGAAGAGAGGGAAGCATGAGATTTATGGGAGCAGGTGAGAAAGTTACAGGAACTATGCGAGACATCTGTGTGGGACGTCATGAATGCACTCCAATGGCTCACCCTGAACACACCATCCCCCATTCCCCGCTTCCCAATACTCTGAACACAACCACCCAACACCCCGAACCACCCCCCTGCACCAACGTTCAATGCAAACAACCAGCCCCCACCATGCACCACCTATCAAGCACTGAACCAACCAGCATACAGACAGAACAGAACCCCTGCTGAACACATGAATGATGTTATACGGCTCGCACTCCCTATCCACCAAAACACCCCAGCCGGTTGGGCATTGTACAACGTCCAGATCACAAAGTGGAACACTGAATATGCTGGGTAGCAAGTGAGCGAGACATGACCATACCCACTCTCTCCTGGAACCATGCCTGTCGCATCAGGAGAGTGCTGGAAATATGGCATGCCTGGACGCATGGGCCCCAGCTGCCACAGCTCCACTCCGATTCCAGGATTTGAAAGTCGCTGGAGATCCATTGCTGCATCCATCAAACACAGCTGCCCACCGACCGAAACAAGGAATGTCAACTTGGTCAATGACATTAGTCCATGGGCCTCAAAGGAAGAGTACGACCAACAAGTGATCACAGACTACTTAGCGAGTCAGGGAAAAGGACAAGGGTCATCAGCATAGAACAAGAGGTTCCACTGATGACCCAAGGAAACAAGTACAGTAGCAGAGGAGCAGTCCTTGGGTGTGAGGAGGCAACATCCAGGGACAACAAAACACCGTCGAACACAAGGTGCACTGTAGAGCTGGAGGATGGACTCTTATTCATAGATGCAGACAGTAAACCAGACACCACCATGTACCCAGTTCAAACAGAATCACAAATTGTTGACCTGTACTGCATGGAGAGCGACGACAAAGAAATGAGAACCATACCATTCCAACACACAGTCAAACTACATGGCCCACGAGGAGAGATTGTAAGGCTGAATGGCACATTTGATGATGGAGCAATGGTGAATGCAGTTGACCTCCAGGCATTCCAAATGATCAAGCACTGCCTCAAAACTCTTGGAAAGTCAAACTGTATCATGCGCATGGCTGATGGTAGGCTGGTACCTTCAGCCGGAGCATGGACAGGGAACATTACAGCAGGAGATGTCTCACACAAAGGAACCTTTGAGGTTTTTGATAGCAATGGGGCCTGGTCAGCACTGTTTGGGAAACCCCTGAGGCAAGTCTTCCAATATAACAACAGTGTTGATGAACAAGTTGATGAGGCAATAATTGGGCAAACAGAACATGAGAACCATTCAGAGGAACAAAACAAGCAAAAGCCCAAAAAGCTTGAAACACCAAAAGCCCAACACCCACTCACACAAGATGGAAACAAGAGACGCACAAAGGATGAACGTGCTAAGTGGCGAGTAGCCAATGGTTTGAATGAAAAGAGGTCTTGAACAGACTGAGCATCAGCAAAGTATCCCAAACCAAACCATGAAGACAACATATGGAACATCAACTCTGAAGAACAAGACATTGACGCTGGCACAGAGCAAAAGATACTGCCAGGCAACCTAGATAAAGCAGTGTTCACCCAGTTATCAGACCCATTCAAAGTTGAACGGGTGAATGCAGTGCTCTCAGAACTAACCATAGGTGACAACTTGACAAAGGAACAACATGTAAGCATTGATAATTTACTCCGCAAGTTTGCTGACTGCTTTGCACTATCCATGAGTGAGGTAACAGTAGTAGAAGGAGCCACACACAAGTTGAACATACCTGAAGGGGCCCTCTGGTAATATGCCACCCTGTAATATTTAGCTCAAGACACAATCCAGTCACTGACACCTGAACCTCAGTCATGTGATGGAGCCTCCTATGAATTCTTACTGTTTTGTGTGATTGCGAGGATATTTACCGCTATCTAGACCTTGGAAAACATCTACCTGCTAATAATACAGTTCATATATGATTGCAGTGCCCTTCAAGAGGTTTTGGTAGAGATGTGCCCAGCCAGATGACCATAAAAGGGAAATCAACATGTGCCAACATGTGATCTGAAAAGAGCACCCTTTGGATGCGTGCCAATTAATCCAGACTATGTTTGGGCCAGGTAAGTTTTTCCATGTTCATGTCTTGTTTTTTTGCATAACTAACATATGTTTTCATTAATCTAGGGGATCTAACGGTGTTGCAACAACACGACAATGATAGAACAAGCCCACACCTAATGATGCCACCACCACCACCCCCAACTGCCACTGTGAGTCACTACTTGTAGAAATGGGGAGCAATGATAAAATGGCCAACAATGAGGAAGTAGTTGGGAACAAGGGGGACCAGGAAGAGTGAGAGGACATCAAGGGGGAGACAGCGATGACATGACAACAAGACCAACAAAAATGGGGATGACAGGGGCTGAATGAAAGGACACCAATGAGACAAGGACAGCTTGAAGGACACTGGCGGGTAGCAGAGGATGATGGCATCAGCGACAATGACAATGGGACAACCAGGACCAGGACCAGATGGTGACATCGACATCAGGGAATAGAACAATGATGGGGACAAGGGAGAGGATGGCAAGGACTAGATGATGGGGAAGAGGACAATGACAGGGATGACAAGGATGATGACAATGACACCCCAGCGTCAACAACGAATGGCCCAGCATTCACCCCTACCATTACTGGTGAGTGGGAAACATGCAACATGTGGTCACAATTTTTTAGTGGACATGTATTTAATTCCACCTCCCTCTCTTGTGTTTAGGCGAGCTTAAATTTAATTCAAATTGTTTATTTGTACATTAGTGGCTTGTAGTTACCCTGAGTGAACACAGTCTGAGGCTGTTTATTGGACAAGAAGACTTGTATTGTTCTAATTAGCTTCCTGTATAAGTTTATAACCAATGGACCTGTGGGCAAAACTTGAACATTTTACATACAAAAGCCACAGCCTGGGCCAGGCCAAGCCAGGGCCAAGCTGTGGTTGATGGCTTTGGCCTGGCCTGAGGTTCAAGAAAGCCAAAGCCGCCTCAAGCCAAGCCAATGCCATGGCTTTCAGGCCAAGCCAGGCCAGAACAGCAGTTACAGCACTATGGCCAATGAAGTAGGGCTCCAACTGTTTAGTTTACATTTACTCGTTGAAGGTCAAGTATACGTAAACAGTAGTCTAAACGGTATAACCATCTATATACTGTTTAATAAACGGTATATACAGTTAAAATATTAGTACAATTTTATTCTAATGATTGTCACCATGCTTCCGTTGCAGTATCTTTGGCGGGAGGTCTTTACACTCCCCCACCTTTCCTAGTGTACTCCGACTGGAGTCTGACTGGAGTCCGACTGGAGTCCACTGGGACTGGTCACCAGCCAACTGCCTGCAAAGTTGCCAGTCCAGTCCCAGTCCAGTCTGACTGGATTCCACTCAGACTGGTCCAGTGGAGTCCGGTTGGAGTCCAAGTGGAGTCCAAGTGGAGTCCAAGTGGAGTCCAAGTGGAGTCCAAGTGGAGTCCAAGTGGAGTCCAAGTGGAGTCCAAGTGGAGTCCAAGTGGAGTCCAAGTGGAGTCCAAGTGGAGTCCAAGTGGAGTCCAGTCAGATTCCGCTGAAAAAGTGTGTAAGAAAAGGAATCGAACCCAGATCCCCATAGGTTGCTTATGTAATCAATCATGATGCACAATATAACCGTTACACCACAGTACCTTGTGTAAGGCATCATCTACTTGCATTAGGTACCGTGGTGTGGCTGTGTATGACAAAGCATATTGCCGTATCATCAAATGTGCCAGCTCATCACTCACCACCACCACTGTCGATGCTGCCTGCCTCCCTCCTCTCTCTACCACCACCACCACTGCATGGACACCCACTGCCACCGCTCCCACGCCCAATCTGCCATCACCACCACCCACAAACAAGCCGAATGGATGGAACGCAGGCCCAAACGATGCAGATTGCGTCGTTTGGGCCCTAGGTAAGTTTTTTTTTGTTTGCTTTTTGTTTTTATAAACTAACTAACCAGTTTCTTTAGTTTTCTAGGTTATAAACTACTGGTAATGACGCCACCACCCACAAACGAGCTGACTGGATGGAACGCAGACCCAAACGATGCAGATCATGTCGTTTGGGCCCTACATAAGTTTTTTTTGTTTGCTTTTTGTTTTTATAAACTCACTAACTTGTTTCTTTTGTTTTGTAGGTTCTACTCTACTGGTAACGACTGACGGCCAGACATGAGACAACCCCCCACACCCACCCCACGCCTGCGAGCCCCTGCTCATAGGGTGGATCGTGAGTGTCACCAGGACCCCCAGAATGCAAAGCAATGGAGCCAACAACACACCACCCGCCTCCAGCCCCTTGAGCAACTGCTTGGGGGGTGGATCACAGGTGGAATGGAGGTGACGACGGTGAACGATGACAGGGCAATGCCGATGCCAACATGGAATGACGGGGATCAACCCAGACCCAACGACACCCATGCCAGCCCCCTCCTCCCCATCCAAACGGGATGTGAGGGTGTCGATAAAGGGTAGGAGACAGCAGAGGGGTAACGGGAGACCTGTGGAGCAGGATACCCACCTGGTAAGCACCCACCTACCCCCTCCCTCGCATGCCACATCACTGACCCCTCCCCCCAACTCCTCCAAACTAGGAGACCCGCAAAACCGACAACACACCCACCCCACGCCGACAAGCACCTGCTCGTTGGGTGGATGGCGGGTAGACCAGGGCTACAACAACCATGGCACCCATCCCCACGCCTATGAGCCTCTGCTCGTAGGGTGGATGATGGGTGCGGCTTGCTATGGCGACAGACGCATGCGAGGAGGGGTGGGCGACGACACCTACCCCAGACCGCATCCCCCAACCGCCCCTCCCCCGCATTTTGCATGGGGAGGGGTCTTTATTATTTTTAATTTATCTCTGCCCCCCCCTCGCACTGAATGCGAGGGGTATATATATTGTAGTACTTACGAATCCCCCCCTCGCGCTGAACATGAGGGGTTTAGTTTTTTATGTACATAGTAGTAGTCCCCCCCCTCTCGCAAGATGCGAGAGGGGTTTTTTTTGTTTATTATTATATTATACCCACTCCCTCGTGTCCTACACGAGGGATGTGGTTAATTAAAAATTTTTGATCTTAATTGTTTAAAAAATGCCTCCTCGAAGAATATGAAAAGTTGAGTCATAAATAAACCTTATATTGATCCCCAATAAATCTCCTGTGGCTCAAGTGGTTGAGCACACTTGTTTGGTTTGTCATGTGATTCCTTATGGTGAGGTCTTGAGTTCAATTCCTGCAGTACACAAATTTATTTTGCAGGTACTTTATGAAATTCACCAAGTCCAAAGTCCTTTGAGCTCATATCTAATTGACTTATCATTTGGTTGCACTCGGACTCCAGTTGGACTCCAATGGGGGATTGAACTCTACATGACTTAGTGTAGTTCAATTGGACTCCACTAACTGGACTCCAACTGGACTCCACTGGACCAGTCCGAGTGGAATCTGGTGTTTGAGTGGTTTCCACTTGGAGTCCGGTTGGACTGGACTGGGACTGGACTGGCAACTTTGCAGGCAGTTGGCTGGTGACCAGTCCCAGTGGACTCCAGTCAGACTCCAGTCGGACTCCGGTCAGTCTGGTCGGACTCCACTAGGACAGGTGGGGGACTGTAAAGTACTGTTTGGCGGCATCATCTCAAACAGCCGGCTCCATATCCAAACCTTCATTAATAGCGCCATCGTGATTGTATTTTCCTTCAAAGAGCTCCATAGATTGCCACAAATGTGTTGGGACTTTGAGAAGACTTGTTCAACAGAGACACTAGTCGCAGGAATTGCAAGATAGTCCTGGAGGCTCTGATCCGAGGGAGATAGTATCATCTTCGACCTCCACGATCCTAGGTTCTTCCAGTTCTTCCGGTTCAATCCTCCTTCTCTTACCTTCTTGCACTGTCAGGTGCTCTTCCAGCAGTTGCAGATTTTTTGCGCTGCATGGAAGTTGCATTTGCTCAAGGGTGTCTCAAGCTTGCTGATATTTGGTGTAAACTGAACGAGAGGTAGAGGCCACACCAGTATATGCCTGTGCAGGCGGTCGGTGGTGAGGGTCCCTTGTGGGAATGTGGTCACACTGTTCGATGCACTGAATGAGCGGCATCAGCAGTATGATTACCATTTATGGTGGTAAAGGCACTGGAGGTGAGGTGGGTATGCTTGTCTTTGGGCTTATCCTCCTTAGTCTTTTTGTTCCCACATTGATGATACTCAACCTGGGAAAACCACCAAAACTGCTGATGAGGTAACCGATGATATTTGCACAAGTCAGAGGAAGGGTGTGAGGCATTCTGAATGTTTGTGGTCTGACCAAAGGGAAGACAACTGGTTGATACTAGTCATAAAGGTAGTTCTGTGAGAGAGGAAGGTGTTTGGCGTGGTCCGATGCAGTATCGATTGATATCAAAGAGGATCGACAAGATCAATGGCAAACAATGTCTATCATCGAGGGTCGATGTGTGAATTCTAAGGACTTTTTGGTAGATCAATAGTATGCAAAGGTTATAGCTGATGGCTAGGAAGTGTCGGAGTAGTTACTAGTGCTAACAATAATTTGATCGAAGGTCAATCAAGGACGACGATGGTCGTAGAGGTTTCTCGTCGATTGAGAAAACTCATAGAAGTTTAGATCATTTAGAGGATAGATCAGATTTCTTAGAACTTTATACGAGGCAATATGTGAAGACAATCTCTTTTCTTCCCAGGTAGATACTACAGACTATGTTTTAAGTGAAACTTCCTAAAATGGTATAAGACACATGTGTAAGAACATGAGGCAAAAGATATGAGTTAAAACATGAGGCCAAAATGAGACTGGAATTTGAATAAGAAAGAGATATATCATATGACGAAGGAGTAATAAAGGGAAAGAACTAAAAGGAGACTGTCCTTTGTGTATAAACCATGCTAAGTGTTGCAATAATCCATCCAGCGGGTTCTGTACGCGATAGGAACTTGGAACGAGGCTGACCTACTATCAGCAGGTTTGAGCATGAGTTGGAATACTCCCTGGCACATGGTATTCTACCATTTAGATAACAAATGCAGTGCCTGATGTCACTCGTAGTTTCTTGATGTCGATCGATAATGCTCGACAATGGTCAATGATGGTCAACAATGTTCAATTGCGGTCGCAGTTGTTCAAAGTTGATCGGGGATACTCGATGTTTGTTCGGAGGGTTCTTAGGGAATTTCAAAATAGTCCTAAAGTTGTGCCATGTAGTTTCTAAGCATGATCGATGTCGCTGGTGATGTTTCAATGCAGTCAATATGATATCGTGATCGATAGACTTGGTCGAGAGTGGTCATGCTGCTTCTGGGACATTGTAGGAGTTAGCCAATGTGATTAGAATGTGGTTGTAATGGTGAATTGGCCTTTGAGCCGAGGAGACAACCTATCAGTGTCATCCACGCTTTTGGGATGACTCTCCATTGTTGTCTTGCCCTTCTTTGGGCTGCCATTTGGGGTTTCCCCCTTTGCACTTGACAGCGGAAAGCTTATTGGCCTGAGGCAGGCCAGTGGGCTTTCCAACTGCCATGCACCTAGAGGCTTCAGTGACAATGGAGTCCTTGACGTGTTTGAATGTCAAGGAATTAGTAGCGGTCATGTTAAGGACCGTGGCAGATAATGAATCATACTCGCACGGCATTGCAGCAAGTAGGATCATCGCCTGTACTAGTTCGGGGATGGTGACGTTGGCAGCCATGAGGTGCTCGAACTTGTTAGCCATTTTAGCAATCTCTGGCACTGGGTTTGCAGCCAGGATTTTGATCGCTATTGCAGACCTAAAGTCCGCAAAGACTTGGGAGGGGCCATCGACACCATAATCAGTGCAAATGAGGTTCCACACCTCCTCAGCAGTGTCCTTGGTGTTGGCATGCTGCCAAATGGAGGGGGCCAGGTGGAGCACTAGGCTACCAATTGCCTGGTCATTTTTGTTGCTCCAGGTCTGGAGCTTGGCAGTAGCATCCGCTACGAGAGTAGCATTCATTGCTGTCAAAGGAGGCGCCGGAGGCAGTTTAACTTCCACCCCACTAGTTATCTGCCATAGGCCTTGAGACCTGAGCCATGCCTTCATTGAGTTGGCCCATTGAATGTAATTTGATCCATCAAACATTTGTATGAGTTTCTCAAGAGTTGAAGACATGATCTATGATGGCAGCTGTTAAAAGTGCTCAATCAGTCTTTTACTCAATAAAACATGTTTAACGATCTCAGGAGAAAGCACTCCTTCAGAGTGTGTAACCCTAGTCAACCTAGGTTTTAAGTGCAGCTTGCAGGGAGCGCAATGCAGCTTCACGAAGAGCACAAGGTTATAATTTGGAGACTATGATGTCAACATGGTTTGCAGCCAGTTAAGGTGTGTTTGTGATGTGCCAAGCAGGGCCCATAACCTGTTGGAGCAGACTATACACACTGCACAGCAGAAGAGACAACAAGTTCCTTACAACCTACCTGGGGTTTAGTAAGACTTACAGCTAGGGTTAGCAGAGGTAAGAACACTGTATTCCTACTACAGTACAGGTTCTCCTTATATACATAATAATAAGGATGTCACATGACTTGGGAATGTGTTTACCACATGTATGCACAGTAAGCACAGTAACATGTGTATGCTGCATGTATTGCCTCATGTATTCAGCATGTATTGCCTCATGTATGCAGCATGTATCTCAGGGTTAATTTCAACAATACTCACCCTAGCTATTATGTTGTGTTGGGATAGTCAATCCTAGCACATCATGTTAGTGCATCACTAGTGGAACTTGTGCATCATGTATAAAAATAGAACACAATGTATTTATAGATCATAACCTAGGTACATCATAGTATAGGGGAATATGAGACGTTCTACCTTGTCCTGAACACCCATCATTAAATCCCTTCAAACTTCTACTCCACACCATAATCCCAATACGTTATGGGCCCTGGCCTTTTTCATATTTAAATCACTCGTTCTGGATGTGGACACACTATGTCAGATCAACTCGTTGAACTGGAAGAGCCTGAGGAAGATGCACCCTCAGCCCCTATTCGAGCTAGTAGAATTTACACCTCTAATGTTGCTCAACAATAGCAACAGGCCACAGCTCAACCAGCAATTGAATTGATTCAGACGAAAGAATATTCAAACGTGAACAGAATTGCTGAACACGATCACTTAATGGATGAGATGAAAATTGGCACAAATGGAAAGAGAGAATGAAAAGGGTATTTATCAATTGTGATATAACTGGATATACTCCTGGCAGTGTGAAATGACCAGATGAAACCATAGATCCTGTTAACGCAAATAACTGGGACAAAAACGACTCTTGGGCACAACAAGTAATCATGCACAATGTCACCTCCTTGCAAATTAATCACATCGGACTGAAAACATCAGCTGAAGCAATGTATTCAGCGCTTACAGTCACTCACAAGAACAAGGCACATCAAACAGTAAATCATATACAGTGCCTGTTATACGAGACCAAGATACTCAATGCAGATGATCTCCTAAAGCATCTTGACACACTTAAATCGTATTGTGACCCCATCAATAAATTCCCCAACCCTGAATTCCATGTCTCAGACACCTGCTTCAAAGTGATTATTTCAGCGTCTTTACCTTTGTCTTGGCAGACTTACGTCGAACCCTATAATGGGAATGCCAATGATCCCAACAATCTGGACCCCAAAAGGAGAATGTCCTCAGATTCCTTTATTGGCTTATTATGGGAGGAATATAACATTCATATGATGCGCTCTCATAACAAGTATTCTAATGGTTCTAGCACCAACCTGGTTAATACCCAGAAGAATAGCGGAACTAACAAAACTTTGGAAGAGCGCATCACGGATCATAAATCCTCCAACAAACCTTATTGCAAACATTGTAAGCGACCAGGACATTGGTCAAGTAAATGTCGCAAATATGCTGGTAACAAATGTCAGAACTATGGAAAAATAGGACATAAGGAAAGAGATTGTTGGAGGAAAAAGAAGGGCAAAGAGAAGCAAAAAGAGGGATCAAAGAAGGGTACTGAAGATTCGAATGTGGGGGAGGAATTGATCACATTTCCAGTAAATGAAGAACTTTACAATTTTGACACATATGAAGCCTGTAACCTTGATGTAAATGATGAGCGATTGATCTGGTATGACTGGTTAGCCGATTCAGCAACAACTTTGCATGTTACGCATCAAAGAGAAGCCTTTATTGCGTACACACGTGTGGAAAAATGTTCCATAACAGGTGTAGGTGGTAAAGAAGCAAAAATTGAGGGCCGTGGAACTGTTGAATTAATTTCGACATGTAATGGTCACAATTATGTTTTGCGCTTGGAGGACATACTCCACATACCTGGAACACAGAATAATTTGATTTCGTTGGGGCAATGGGATGCAGCTGGTGGGAAATATGCAGGTGGAAAGGGAAGAATTATCTTTATCACTAAAGAGGGGAAGAAAATAGCACAAGGGAACAAGGTTAACAACCACTTATACAAGATGGAATTAACTGTGTGTGACCAACACCCAACACTTACAATAGAAGCCGCCAATCACCGATCATTCATCAATAATGATGTGGCACTAAATTGGGAAACCTGGCACAGACACTTTGGTCATGTCAGGTATTCTGGCCTGCAGAAATTATTGGATAGGAATTTGGTCGATGGATTCAACATCGATAAGCACAGTCCTAAACTGGACTGTATTGCATGTACCGAAGCAAAACAGCACATAGAACCCTTTCCTAAATTGTCCATGCAACAAATGGAACCCAGAGAATTGATGCATATTGACTTATGGGGAAAATATGCGATCAAATCTATAAATGGAAATTAATACTACTTGCTATTCATGGATGATGCTAAATGCTACATAACCATCCAGTGTTTGAAAGAGAAATCAGACTCAATGCAAGCAGTAATAAATTATTTGGCACATCTAATAACTCAAGGCCAAAAACCAAAGGGGATCCAAATTGATTGCGGAAAGGAATTTGTAAATGAGAAGTTGGAAAAATGGTGTAGTGAACACGGTATAGAAGTAAGACTAACTGCATCATACTCACCTTCACAGAATGGCATTGCAGAGCGGATGAATAGAACTCTTGTTGAACTATCACGCGCCATGATAACTGCCAACCAACTTCCCAAACTTCTATGGGAATATGCAGTTTTGCATGCGGCTTACCTTCATAACTGATCATTTACAAAACATCTCCCAAAATCAACACCTTATGAAGGATGGTATAAAATAAAACCCAACATATTGCATTTACGGGAATTTGGAAGCCACATGTAGATATTACTACAAGGGCAAAAGAAACCCTGAAAAATGCTACCAAAATCAAAACACCAAGCATACGTCAGCTATGATGATGGCGCTGGGGCAGTAAAATATTACAATGCGGAAACTCACAAAGTACTTACCTCTTGCAACTTCCGAAACATTACACCTTCAGAATGACCTAAAACTCCTGAACATATTAAAATTACACCCAATTTGCTGCATGAGGGGGAGTCTGCAGGTAGCATGCTGCCAATGGGTGTAACAGATTCTGATGATACAACTTGGAATCTTGCACCCAAGAAGCGAAAATGGAATGAAACACAGGAAGATATAGATATTGACAAACCATGGAAGATGCATGGAATTCATACCAATTATAAGCACCTTCACAATCCTTTTGCATATGAGGAAGATGACAATTTCTTATCAATAGAAGAAGTCTATGCAATTGTTGCTGGAGACAAACTTATGAGTCTCAAAGATGCAAAGAACTCCCCAGATTGGCCTGAATGGCAAAAGGCCATGAAGACTGAATTGGATTTATTGTCAGAGAAGGGGACTTGGGAACTTGTCCAGAAACCTCATGACACAGTACCAATCAAAAATAAATGGATCTTTGTCAAGAAGTGCAATAAAGAAGCACTACTGGGGCTGACCTGTGTTTCCCACAGAAACACAGCCTTAGAAACTTGTTTTAAGACTTCTGATGTGTATATCCTTTGGATATTCTTAATATGTATGTAAAAGAAATGACAGGGAAATATTTTACATGTATCCAAGCTGTATCTGCAAGGAACATAAATAGTGTATTCTACAATGTTTCTTTCAGATCCCTTCTGGAAACATTTTCATGTTCCCTTTGTGTAAGTTAAGGAAACACTTTTTATGTAATTATGCCTGTATCTGCAGAAAACACTTGACATATATTTTATTATGTGTTTTCTATGGATACATGCAAAGAACAAAGGGGTTACCATGGTTACACATGTATCCCTAGGAAACACATAATAAAATTACATGTTAAATGTTTTCTGCAGATACAGGCATAATTACATAAAAAGTGTTTCTTCAACTTACACAAAGGAACATGAAAAATGTTTCCAGAAGGGATCTGAAAGAAACATTGTAGAATACACTATTTATGTTCCTTGCAGATACAGCTTGGATACATGTAAAATATTTCCCTGTCATTTCTTTTACATACATATTAAGAATATCCAAAGGATATACACATCAGAAGTCTTAAAACAAGTTTCTAAGGCTGTGTTTCTGTGGGAAACACAGGTCAGCCCCAGTAGTGAAGGGTAAGTAGTAAGGTATCGAGCAAGATTAGTGGCAAAAGGATATGCACAACAACCCAGATTTGATTATAGGGAAACATTTTCACCAGTTGTCAGGATGGATACATTACATGCAATACTACCTCTTGTACCAGAAAAGGGACTCAAGTTACAACAAATGGACATAAAGGGCACGTATCTAAACAGCACTTTGCAAGAGGCAATATATATGCAACAGCCCGAAGGATGTGAAGATGGAATGGGTCGAGTATGCAGGTTAGTCAAATCACTTTATGGTTTAAAGTAGGCAGGCCAAGAGTGGAATATTGAACTTGATGGCAAACTCAAAGTCCATGGCTATGCGCGCTTACTTTCTGATCCATGTGCATATATACGATGTGATGGTGATGACTTTGGAATAATGGCTATCTGGGTGGATGACTCACTACTTTTTGCTTCATCTGATAGAATGATGGATCATATGAAAGAAACACTCTGCTCAGAATGGGAAGTAACAGATCTTGGAGAACTGAGTAAAATTGTTGGCATTGAAGTTACACAAACCGAGAACACAATAACTATATCTCAACAGAGATATATTGAAAATATTCTCTGTAACAAAGGAATAGCTGACACAAATCCTACCGGTATACCCATGGACCCCAATATCAAGCTTGGACCTAATCCGGATGATAACGAACCCAATTGAAGCAATTCATATGCACAATTATTAGGGAGTCTGCAATTTTTGGCAAATTCCACAAGAACAGATATAAGCTATGCAGTTAATAAACTTGCCACCTACACCACAAACCCAGGTTTAAAACACCATGGTGCAATAAAGCGAATACTCAGATACCTGGCAGGTACAAAAACTCTAGGGATCACATATAGAAAATCCCAAGATGAAACTGGAACCGAAAACCTCTTCCACAGATATGCAGATGCTGCATACGCAAATGCCGATGACCTCAAATCCACAACTGGCTACATTTTTCTAGCAGCAGGGGGAGCAATCACATGGAAGTCAAAGAAACAAACTGTGATAGCATTGTCCTCTACAGAAGCAGAATATGTAGCACTGTCAGAGGCAGGACGCAAGGCAAATATGTACAGTGAACTCAGATTCCCACAAAATTCACCGACAGAAATTAAAGGCGATAATGAAGGATACATAATATTGACACACAACCCTCAATTTCACCAGCGATCAAAACATATTGCTATTTGCCATCACTGGGTCCGAACTCTAGTAACTGACAAAATAATTGATATACAAAACTGTCATGACCCAGAACAAACAGCGGACATGTTAACGAAGGCATTACCAAGGCCTAAATATATATGACATAGGGCAGAGATGGGAATTCAGTCAACATGCAAACTCAGTAGCTTTCCTCACATGTGAGTTGGTTTTTCCCATGGGGTTTTCCACCACATAGAGGTTTTAATGCATCTGAAAGGTGAGAAATTTAACTTTTCAATTATATATTTAACCATTCCTATGGACTCAACCATGCTAGGCTTGAGGGGGAGTGTTGGGATAGTTAATCCTAGTGCATCATGTTAGCGCAACATGCGCATCATGTATAAAAATAGAACATGAGGTATTTATAGATCATAACATAGGTATAGGGGAATATGAGATGTTCTACCTTGTCCTGAACACCCATCATTAAATCCCTACGAACTTCTACTCCACACCATAATCCTAATACTGCTTTCATTCTAGGCAACAACAATGATGATGAACCTCTCCCTTGCTTGAAATGTGAGTGGAGGGGTTTTTTGCCACTGCAGGTATGACACCATGTATATACACCATGGTTTTGATGATATTTTTGTCTATCCTGTATTTGTATTGTATAACAACTTAACTACACCCCCTGTATACAATAAGCTACAGATATTTTAAAGTACATTCACATGCAAAAAAAAGACAATGCTGCTCAAGACAAGTGACAGAGGGATTTATTGCAGGGGCAGAAAGAGGAGAGCTTATTCTATAGGATGCACTGAGAGGAATCTGTGGAGTAACAAGTGAGATATGTGCAAAATATTGAGTTTTAGAGTGATTGAGACACACCCAATCATAAAAGTCATACTGATTACACTGTTCATAATCACTCTCTCAAGCATCATGCCTCTAGTTTTCAATGTATTCCCATAGTCTTTTTTCCATTCCATGGAATCAACTCCCCTCTTTCTGCCCCTGCTCTCCAGTCAATGGCACATTGTGTTACCATGGCAGTATTCTCAGATTATTGCCTTTTTGGACCACCTGGTCCAATCTACTCTCTGGTGCATGGCATGGCCTCTTCTGCTCATTAGATGGGTTTTAAGTTAAGGTAGCAACATGTACTACTGCTCTATGTATTATCTTTTATCCTACATTGAGCAATTGAAATGCTGTTGGCCTTGGGTGAGTGATTGTCACCTACCTCAGTACATTGACTCTCCACTTCTTTTACATGGACTCATGGACCATTCCAATGTATTAATATTACTTATAGCGAGGTCTTTTCACTCCCCCACCTAATCCTATAGGACTCCACATGGAGTCCATTTACTCTGTATAGTCTGACAAGGAATCAAGTAGGACAACTCTCAGACTGCCTATATAATTAAAAACAATTACATGCAACAGAGTTGAACCATCAACCTTGTAGTCTAGAGTATGACTAATACATCACAATTAAGCACTAAGCTACAGGTTTGTGGCATCTGATGACATATTGTCATCCACATACCGTTCCCACAGCTGTGTCACTGCCAGCACATCAACTCTTCCCTCACCACCACCATTGACAATGACACCACCTCCCTCCCTCCTTCCCTCTCTACCACCACCACCACCACTTGACCCAAACCTCCCACAACAGCTCCCCACCCCCTTCCATGACCCACAACAGCTGCATATGAGCCAAATTGACACAATGCAGGCCCAAACAACAGCAACTGTCATTTGGGCCATAGATAAGTTTGTTTTCTTTTTGTGTTTTGTTTTTATCAACTAACTAATTGCATTCTATTGATTTCTAGGTTGTATACTACTGGTAACAACAGGCAACAACCAAAAACACACAATGCACACATGCACACCCATGTGCTGATGCAACAGGCCCACATAAGTTTTTTTCTTTTGCTGATATGGCAGGACCAAGCAATTTTTGTCTGAGTCCAGTCCAATTCCAGTCCAGGTGCACTCTGCCCAGACTATACAAGGACACACAAAGTCCACTGGACTATCAGTCTACTAGGAACCCACTCAGACTACATTTGGACTACTTACTTCAGGCAACCACTCCTGACCCCCTACTTAGGGTAAATTGTCCCACCAAGAAAGACTATCCTAAGTAGGCCTAAGACCAGGGGATAGTTCCAAGCCCCATGGTCCTTCCCATGCTTAGGCCTGGACATCCCATTGGGAAGGCCCAAAAGGCAGGTTGGTCTGCCCTACAGAACTATATCAGGACCAAGTATACCTTGGGGAGGTCCAACTGCTGTGGGCAGCCCCATGTTACATTTGGTCCAGTCCCAATAATGTGAGATTCCCCTGCCCTGTCATATCACATATACTTGGGAGTCCCAGAGGTAATGTGACAATTAACTAATATAGCTTTATTTGAACAAGAGATCAAGGGGGTCGGAGTTTGAATTTACCATATCAGGATCTTTAGTTAGTTCCTGCCCTGAGCCTCTTAATTTTTTTTTGGAAGTCACATGATAATTGTACCCGAGGGCCCTATCATGCCTTCCTGGCAAAAAAAAGCTTACAACAAGCCCCCTTTTGGAAGGCAGGTGCCAACTGAGTGGTCAGAAGCATGCAGAATGACTAATCACAGTGATCAGTAGAGACTACTCTATTAAGCATGCACATAAGGTACTGAAGCAGAGAAGGAACCAATGGTGGATGAGGATGGATGCATTCTCTGTCTAGACTGTAGAACATGGGTCAGAACTGGGAATGGTGGGGTGCAGAATTTTCTGCAACACCATCATGGAACAGTCCAGTGTGCAGCAAATAAAAAGAAGCAGCAATCTGCAGAGAGGGCTGAAAAGGCAAAGAAAAACATGATGAAGTGGTTTCGACCTTGAGCACCTGCTGTGCTGCCTGTTAGGGCGACACCCACTATCTGCTAGCTAAGACCATGCAGGTTCTCTCTACAAGAAGGGGTCAGGATGCACCCATGTGATGGGGAAATTGATGGTTTTGATGCAAGGGGTTATCAATAGAATAGTTGGTTGAGAAAGGTGTTTCACACCACAAGCATAGGTGGAATACCTAAGAGAACACAACTGGGGTCCCCTAGGTGTGTATTCAAGGTTTATATACTGTGTTACATATATTGTACATTGTTGCTACTGATGTGCGCATACATGCGGGTACATATTGATGCATGCGAAATAAAATTCTCATGCTAAGGTAGGGCTCATTCACATCCAACCACATCACATGGTTGAGGAGTGACAAATTGTGACAAATGACCTTTTGCTAATTACAGTTTCCTGTAAGTATTTCTCTCAAATGTAAAACCTAAAACCATTGCAGAATTGTGTTCCAAAGAGGTTCTAGGTGCTCGATCATTTAATTTTCAAAGAGGTGGGAAGTTATTGGGTTTAAATCAATCATATACCCATTTTTAGCAATACCTGTAAATCAGCCTGAAACACTCATTGCAACTCTAATAACTTTCCTCCTCCATTAAAACTGAGTGATCAAGCACCTAGAGCTTCTTCATAAAACAATTTTCTATTGACTTTAGGTTTTACATTTGAGAGAAACTCTTATGGGAAGTAGTAATTAGAGAAGTGGTAATTTGTGACAGCTTGTTGCTCTTCAACCATGTGATGTGGTTGGATGTGAATGAGCCATACCTTAGCAAAGTGTAGCATAATTCAGCATAATGTAGTGTAATTTGACATAATAAAGTAAAAATGAAATTTCATTAGGTAATGGGGCTGTTTCCTAACACTGCCCATTGTAGCCGTACCAACCCTCATAAAGCCTGTACACACCCTCAACTTTGTCAAACACACACTCGGTGAATAGTCCACACCTACCACCTCTGCATCCTGCTTTGACTAGATGTCCTGTTGGTGTTACACTTTTGCACAAATTCCGTATGTGTGTAGAAGCACTTCCACCAGATGTGGGTGAAGCCAACCTGAACCATCCACTTGCAGTATTTTTGGGGGATCCTGTGGGATGTGTTGGGGAGGATGAAGATGCATGGGAAAAATTTGATGGACCACTCAACACATTACTTCAACAGCCACCTGTGTACAGCAGAATCACTGGGTTGATAGTGCATCCAGTACCACCTACAGTGCATCAATATGGAGTATGTTGTCAATGGCTGGGCTTGTGAGGCATGTGAGGCAAGTAGGAACAGTCAGAGGCATGGTGGAAAGTGGCGGCGAGGATAATGTGACAAGTAAGGAGTGTCACGGGTATGGGTAACACTGTGAGTATTGGGTCATGGGTATGCATGGGTACGGGTATGGGTATGGGATTGCTGTACCCATGGAAAACCGTACCCATACCTGTGGGTTTACAGGTATTCTGGTACCAAATTTCTGGTCAGGTGAGTAATCATATGACTCTGTTGATCAACATCAACAAGTTCAACATTGTTGATCACAACAACAACAACAGTTCTAGGCAATGATGATGACTCCCCCTCCCTTGATTCAAACACGAGCTGGAGGGGGTTACTTTCTGGTTCTAGACAATGACGATGACTCCCCCTCCCTCACATCAAACGTGAGCTGGAGGGGTTAATTTCTGGTTCTAGGCAATGATGATGCCGACAACCCCTCCCTCACATCAAATGCGAGTTGGGGGGGGTTGTCTTCTTCTTCTGCGTGACAACAACAATGACACCCCCTCCCTTGCTTCAAATGCAAGCTGGAGGGGCTTATCTATGTGACAATAACAATGACTCCCCTTCCCTTGCATCAAATGCAAGCTGGAGGGGGTTATCTTCTGGTTCTAGGCAACGACGACGACGACTCCCCCTCCCTCACATTAAACACGAGCTGCAGGGGGTTATCTTCAGGAGGACAAGGAGGAAAAGGGCAGGACAATGACAACGACATGGGTACTACGATGAGGGCAAGACAACAAGGAGGACAACGACGAGGGCAGGGCAGGATGATGATGACAAACAGGAAATGACACACGACCCGCCCCCAGCCTCATGAGCAACTGCTCGTGGGGTGGATAGTGGGTGGAATGATGACAATGGCAATGCAGGATGACAACAACAACGAGAGCACAATGACAACAACAACAAGGGCAGGACAACAACAACAAACAGGAAACAACACACCACCCACCCCCAGCCTCATGAGCAGTTGCTCGCAAGGTGGATAGCGGGTGGAATGACTATGATGACAATGAGAGCACAACGATGATAATGACGAGGGCAGGATGCCGACAACAAACAGGAAACAACACACCACCCGCCCCCAGCCTCACGAGCAACTGCTCGTGGGGTGGATAGTGGGTGGAATGATGACAGCCCCCCCTCACTGCAAATGTGAGTGGGGGGGTTTCTCGTTCCATTCTCGGTGACTACAGGCAGTGCCCCCCCTCCCTCACTCCAAATGCGAGAGGGGAGTTTCTCTTGGTATATATTAGTGTAATTAAATTATTAAAATACACATTTGTCTTGAAACCCACGAATAACCATGGGTAACCCATGGAAACCCACGGTAACACCATACCCCTACCCATGCGGGTATGGTGTTCATGGATATGGGTATGGGTATGGGTATGGGAAAATTTACCTGAGGGTTACCCCTGGCATTCCCTAGTGACAAGGGCAGTGTTAAATTTTCCTTATATAGTAACTGATTCCCACACCTAGTTAGTTAGTTCCCCTACCCAGGCCATTAAAAAAGAAATTTGACCTGATATGCTTAATTTTTTTTCTGACACCCCCTTGCAAGAGATCCAAGTCTTTATATGTTATATGTGTAACTTATGTTTGAATAGCCAGATACTCTACTGTTACCTACAGGTATACGATGTGTGGGAGAAGGCAGGTGAAGATATAAGGTGAGACAATTCAATGAGGTATTTTATTTTTTGTGACATGTGACAATTCTTTTTACTAAAAGTCAAAAGCTCTACAGCAGTTGTTACAAAGAGACTCTAATACACACCTTTAATGTATATTATTTCTTTGTACCCCAGTGGTGTATCCCATGCCTACTGAGGCCACAACCTTCACCTTCTGGTGTATTGCTTGTACATGTTTATGATAGGCAGGTGTGTGACCATTTCACCTAACCTTCTCACATATTAGTTGACATGATCCTATCATGTCATGGCTACTAAGTAATCTGTAGTAAATCTGCTTATTTCCCTTACCTGTCAATATACTTATCCCTTCAATATCATTGACTTCAACCATGTAAGTAGCCCACCCAACATAGGCCACCCTTTTATATCATGTAAGCAATCAATAACAAACTGATAAGGAATCAAATCACACCTTGGCACAAACCTTGGAAGGTGGCACACATCAATGTTGATGGGCAACTCAGCTACTTCTGATGTTGCCATCAATGTTGCTGCACCACATCACACTCATCATCCCCTATGATGAGCTCACTATTCCACTCATTCTGCACCCTTTCCCTTTGCTTTTTTTGGTAGATAACACTTATATATGTACAAAGAGTGTTAACAAACAACCTTTTACAGGGCCCATTTTGGGCCTCTAGCAAATATCCTCCTTGATGAAGAGAGGAGGAGGGGTCTCTTTTCTCCATTGACAGGCTCGACTACATGTACATAGGTATATAATGATATTTAGAGCTATATGCATGAGTGGAAATAGTGTTGCCATGGCTCAGCTGCATTTTTTTGCTACTTTGGGAAATAAAATAGCTAAAATTCTGAAAATATTTGAGGACCTAGATCACATGATAAGCCGAGGGGTCCTCTGCCAACTCTAAGCGATCCGACCACCGGTTCCCACATTATGTAAGCGGCTTAAAATGCGGCTACCACTTAAATAACATGGGAACTGGTGGTCAGATCACTTAGAGTTGGCAGAGGACCCCTTGGCTTATCATGTGATCTAGGTCCTCAAATATTTTCAGAATTTTAGCTATTTTATTTCCCAAAGTAGCAAAAAACACAGCTGAGCCATGGCAACACTAAGTGGAAAGTGGAAATGGTGCTGTATGAGGTAGGAAGGGAGGGAAGGGGGAGAAGTGAGAGAGTGACCAGAGAGGGTAACCTGTGCTGAGCATGTACATATAAGGGCAACCTTAGCCTCTAGCAAAGGGGAATCCAAAGTTAATATATTACTACATAGTACAGGCAATTCAGGCACACCTAGCAAAGGGGAATCCAAAGAGAAAACTCTAAGGAACCCTTTGATGTCCAGCATATGTGAAGATAGGCAAAATCAAATAGTAGTATAAAAATAGGAAAAGCAGAGATAAGCACACAGATTAATGTAGATTGATCACAGATCATGGGAAACATCGGAAGGGGACTCTGCCTCTAAATATAAAGTGTCAACATGCACACACAAGCCAAAAAAGGGAAAATAAATAATAAAATAAGGGAAAATCATTGAAAATGTGAAATATAAGGAACTAAGACTGGGAAAAATGTGGAACGAATGCAGAAAATTAGAGAAATGCCTAGGGCACTCTCCAGTCCCCTTACATTACCCCCCCTCTAGAATGCATTGCCCCAATGCATTTGAAATTGCATATGACCAAAGTCAGTGACTTGAATGCGACACGGTGCAGCAGTATGCCATCAGTGGAATTCCTTGACTAACTGAGGGGTGTTCACCTTGGACTCCTCAACCCATGAGTTCTCCTCATACCCATAACCCTTCCAGTGCACCAAATACTGGAGTTTTCCTCCATGCAACCAGCTGTCCAAGATTGACTTGACTTTGTATGGAAGGAAGCTGGTAGTCTCCAGTAGCTGACCTGATATATCAGATGATAAGTCGATCTGATTGATATAAGGTCTGCCCCAACTTAAGAGTGGTGTAGTGAGGGGGTCCCATCAGTTGCCATCAGCCAAAATCACAAAGGAAATATATCGTACATGAGGTTTGATCAGTAGATAAGATAGATAAGATAGATAAACAATTGAATGAGATTCAGCTGAGGAGGAGTCATCAAGCATGGATCATCATGCCATAGACCACCAGATTCTTCTGGAAGGTCTCATTGCGCACTACCATGTCAAACTCTTTGAATGTGAGCCTCTCTGCAGAAAGAAGTACCACCGACCACTGGCAAAGGCAAATCTCTCCAAATAGATTGCGCCCTTCACGTGAAGCTGCACTCAAGCTTTCAGCACTTAGAGACACTGCTTTGAGGCCTACTGCTTCAATTTCTCACACCTGGTATGCCCATAAAAAATGAAACTCATATTATCCTGATTTTTTATTTATTTTAAACTTACATGATTATTTCCAAGCTCTATGAGTGGGGTTACAATTAATGCAATAGGATGGGAGGGGGGTTGGGGTATTCCAGCAATGGGGTTCCCAAGGAGATGTTCCATAACCAGAAGTAGAGCATAAAAAGCAGTGGTTTTGCCAGAGCCAGTGGGTGCAATAAGTATGAGAGAAATTTTGTCTAGTGTGTGAGCCCAAGATTCAAGCTGGTATGAGCAGGGGCCATTGGTCCATTGAGGTATGTGCTGCTCAATGATCCCGCAAATCCACGCACGCCCTTCCATAGATCGCCATGAGTGTGGCTCGGGGCACATGCCTCATCTGATGAAACATTTTTCTTTTCGGATGTAAATGAATGACAAAGCATCCTCTTTAGGCTATGTTTGGTACAGCTTGGTGTCCAATAACTATGGAACTGACCCCTTCACTATGCCACTCTTAAGTTGATAGAGACTAGGAAGCTGGAGCTTCCAACACTCAAGGAGACCAAAACATGTAAGGAACTTAGTATATTTCAGGGGATGAAACTAAGATACAGTGCAAGTACTCGAAGTGTAGACTATATACCAACAGAATAACATGTGATAATAGACATGCATGTGATAATGCAATGCTGATGTAAGAGGCACTCTTACATTGTACTGGGGTTCTCCCTCGATCACTGTAGGCAGCAGTGGTGGACATGAATGGCATCCTGGGAATGGATCTGGGGGAGCTGGAAGGAGTTTGATGACATGGAAGACTGGGTGGAGTCTGGACATGGAGGCTGGGAGGTGCAGACAATAGGCATGTATTCCAACACACTTGACAATGGGGAAAGGTCCCAGGAAGTGATGGGCAAGTTTCTTGGATGGACATGTGGTGGAGATGTCACTGGAGTCAATATAAACTCAATCACCAATCTTGTACTGAGGGGCCAGAGAATGGTGTTGATTGTAAAAGTGTGCCATGTCATCCTTCACCTTTGCTAAGGCTGCCTGTGCCTCCTCCAAGCTATCCCTCATGCATTCAGTGAACTCATTCACTGTCTCAATGTGTGAGGGAGTTTGGCAAGGTTCAAATCCCATGCATGGATGCTGTCCAGTGTCTAAGGGGAAAGGGGTTCTGTTGAGTGGAAGCATGGATGTGGTTGTTGTATCCAAACTCAGCCAAGGGGAGAAGATTGTCCCAATTGTCCTGGTGCTCATTGACAAAGATGCAGATGTACTGCTCCAGTTCCTGGTTGACTTGCTCAGTCTGGCCATCAGTTTGCGGGTGATAGGTGGTCAAAGCAAGAAGTTTGATCCCCAGAAGTTGGTACAGCTCATGAGTGAACTCTGCCACAAACTGAAGGCCATGGTCAGAAAGGAAAGCACCAGGAAGTCCATGTAATTTCCACACATGGTGGAGATAGAGTCAGGCGGCACCCAGGGTGCTGACAGTGGTGTGAGTGGGAATGAAGTGAGTGCATTTCCCCACTGAATCAACTGTGCACATCACCACATCAAACGCATTCAACTCTGGCAACTCCACCACAAAGTGGGCACTGACAACATCCCAATGACTCTCTGGAACAGGAAGAGGGTGTAGCTCGCCAATGGGTTGGTGATGAGGAATCTTGGTGCGTGAGCAAAGGTCACAAGTACAACAACACTGACCAATGAGCTGTGACATTTGTGGCCACCAATAATTCTGTGAGGTGAGCTCCAAGGTCTTCCAGCATCCAGGATGACCAGCAATCTAGGAGTCATGGTGTTGGGATATGAAGGTCTGGGTCGTTGGGGACATAGATGTGATCCATGAAATACAACAAGTAAGGCATGACAGGGGTTACCCTTGAGTATAAAATCTCAAACCCTTACCCTTACCCTTGAACACCCTACCCTTATGGGTAAGGGTACATAAACATATAAGGGTTGCCAAGGGTATGGGAGGGTTTGTCAAGGGTACAGGGGTTTTGCACAAAGTCAACATATTTAGGTCAAAATTAATTTTAAAAGTGTTGATAACTATGGTATTTACTATTTATACCACAAATTAAACCTTCTTATAAATATAATACATAACATTGGACAATCTCCAAATTTGATGAAAATCTTGGATATGAACCTCTGTAACTAGAAAAATCACACTATATTCTTATGCAGGGGTATGGACTTCCAACACACTACCCTTACCCCTCATAGCCTTAACCCAAAAACACAGGGGTATACCCTTACCCCTGTCATGCCTTAACAACAAGTCCTCCCTTTCAGCCCACTCTTGCTGCATGCAAGGAAAGGGTGGATTCCTTCCTCAGTTCTTTAACAGCTTGGGCAACAACATCCTCATGTAAACCGCTATGGTTTGCATGATGAATGTCATGTAGGATGTATCACTCCTCACCCTCGGGTGCAATGCCTTCCAATCCCCAGATGGTGAACAGGTCTGGCTGCAATAACACAATGTCTTGTTTGTCATTGCTGCCATCCCCATGGTCTGCATGTTGGGAGAGGGCATCAGTCTTCCCCATGCTGTGACTCAGACAGTGAAGTCAAATCTGGATAGATACAGGGACCAAGGAGCTTGACAACAGTTCAATTTCTTGCCCATCATAAAGTATGTAAGATTCTTGTGATCTGTCCAAATTTCCACTTGTGTTAGGCACCCTGGAGGAAGTGTCGCCATTCCTCGAACATGCACATTATTGCCAACATCTCCTTGTCATGGATCTCATAGTTTCACTCCACAACACTAAGGCTTTTGGAGTAGAATGCAACAGGATGCCACTTCTGTTCCTCTGGAGACTGCTGAGACAACATGGCGCCCATCACAAAGTCAGAACTGTCAGCTGCTACATGAAAAGGGCGCAAATCATCAGCAAAGGTAAAAATGGGAGCAGAAGTGACCATCTCCTTGAGCTTTTTGAATGCCTCCTGTTGTGCATTATCCAACCTCCATGCCTTCTTTTCTGTCAAGTTGAACAGTGGTTGTGCATGATGTGAGAAATCCTTGATAAAAAAAAAAAGAAATTGATGAAGCCCAGGAAAGACTGCACCTCTTTCTTGTTCATGGGCATCAGCCAAGCTGTGACCCCATTCACCTTGATAGGATCCATCTCCACCTGACCCTCTGAGATAATCAGGCCAAGGTACTCGATCTTGGTCTTCTCAAACTTGTACTTGTTGTTACAATTTTCCTTGTAACTCATGGAACCCGACCAACCCCACCGACCCGACGATCCCCTCCAGACAGGAGGCACTCCATGATTCATGCCTGGGGCATGACCTTGACACCAGACACACGCATGATGCATGCCGACTGCATGCATTTGATCCCCTTCCCGTGGAAGGCACCCTCAATGCATGGTGACTCCATGCACGCGAACCCACTCCCACACATGCTGTGATATGACAGCCCCCTGACATGAGGTCCATGACGTCGGACTCTCATGATCGACATGCTGCGCCACAGCATGTCCTTGACATTGGATCCTTGACATTGGATCCGTGACATCGGACACCTCATGCTAGGCATGAGGCCTATTGTTTCTATTATTACTTGATATGCATCTACCTTTCCGATTGGACGATAAGGACCTCCCTTCTAGTATAAGTACTGCGACTTGTAGTAGGGATGTCCTTAGTTTAGATCTAGGCAATTAACAGCCTTAACTTGCAACTTGCGAACTTACTCGAAACCACTAAGGAAGCCCCTTAGTGTGTGAACCTGAACGACTCTACACAGAAGCCCTGCTAGAGTGCACTACCTATCTTACGTCGGATGCTCCGAGTAAGACTAGTGCCGAACGACTCGTCGAGGAAGCACCTCGTCGAACGACATCGACTAGATTGAGTGGTTGAGGCTTTGCCCTTAACATAAGATCTAAATCATCTGCTAGCCCACCTACCTAGGTGTAGGCAATACGTCTCAATACACACCACAGTGACCCGGGTCTAGACAAACCCCAGACCGACCACCAAGAGAAGCAGAACCACAGCCAGGTTCATCTTGGTACTGATACAATGGAAGACTAGTCCGTTACTCAACCCCAGCACAGCGTTGGTTCTACAGATCAACCGACAGACAATGAGGAGATTTCCTCACCGATGAAGACTTTGAACAACTGCACACACCCCCACCTGAAACATCCACCTGCTTCTTAACAGATGAAACCGACAACCTCTATAATGAGATGTCTGAACCCGCAACCACACCGATGATGTCCGTGAAGGACATTCGAATCTGATCACCAACAGACTTCTCAGGAGAGCGGACCAAGACTGCCAAGTTCCTGCAGGAGATAGACCTATACCTGCAAATCAACGACCAGGTCTATGACATGAATGACAAGAAGATTATCTTCACGCTGTCCTTCATGAATGGAGGGACAGCAGCTGCCTGGGCGCAGGCATTTGTCAACCAACACCAGTCCAAGGGACTCGGTGAATATGCAGACTTCTGACAGAAGGTCCTAGAGGCCTTCTCACTGATCGACGATGCTGGAACGGCAAAGACAGAGATCAAGAATCTCAAACAAGGTTCAGGGAACCTCAAAGAATATGTGGCGAACTTCTGCATCCTGAAAGACAGGACGGGAATCACCAAAGATGCAGCCATGATCGAGTACTTCATGGACAGACTGCATCCCGAATTACTGAAGAGGGTACACACAATGGAGACAGTGCCCAACACTCTCGAAGGCTGGATAAAGGCAGCTTTGAAATACGAAGGCCAATGGAAACGGGCCATGGCAATCCTGGGGAAGACCAGGCAAAACCAGATGACAAAAGAAATGACGAAGAAAGGACAGCCCTCTCTTGACATCAACTGACTGATGAACCAAGAACACGTGGAACACCTCTGAAAGGGATTGTGTTTCATCTGCCACCAACCGGGACACCGATTGTCCGACCACAGGGATGGAAAGAACCCCACTCAGATGGGGTCAGCGCCTCCTCCCTACTGAAACTGCTTCACCCAGGAGAAGACTGGGGTGGACACCTACCAGAAGATCCACACGATGCTGGATGAACTAGATGAAGAAGAAAAGGAACGAGCCCTCAACCTCATGGAGGAATTGGGTTTTTAGAACAGCGGCCTGATACGACACCAGTCACCGCTGTAGTCTCCCTAGGGTCTGTACTCTTGGCTACCATGAATAGACAATCTATGCACCTGTCTATTCGGGTAGCTGAGTCAGACAATGGGAAAGATGTCGCAACAAATGCGCTCCTTGACTCTGGAGCAGGAGGAGTCTTTATTGACTCGAAATTCGTTGAACGAGAAGGGATCAAGACGTATCCCTTAGGCTATACCATCCAGGCCACAAATGTAGATGGAACCCTGAACAGACAGGGAACGATCACAAGATACATGAAAGGGAAACTCCACATCAATGGATGGAGCTGCCCAATGGAATACCTAGTCGCTGGACTAGGCAAGGAATTGGTAATCCTGGGCCTGTCATGGCTGCGGGAGGTAAACCCGATCATCGACTGGAAGAAGGGAACTCTTGAGTTCCGAGATGAAGAACGACGGGCTCAGATCAAACAAATCTTGGAGAAGACAAGAAGAGCCGAATGGGCCCTCCCAAACACTCTAAACCTTCCTAGGGTAGACGCCGAAAGGGAGGCGCCAAATGACAGAATGGCATGAATTCAATGCATCATAGCCAAGATGAGACAAAGACTCTCTGAAGAAAAGAAGAGAAACCTTGCCCGAGCACAACTAGCCGTGGCAAAGATGAGAGAAAGGCTCACTGAAGAAAAAGAGAGGAGCCTTGCCCGAGCCCGATTGGCCATGGCAAAAACAAGAGAAAGGCTTTCAGAGAGGAAAGCAAAAGAACTAAATTCTGTCCAGATAGCCGTCGCAAAAACCAGGAGCAGAAACACTCCTAAAGAACCCATGAACCTCGAAGCAGCACGACGGGCCATTGCCAAAACCCAAGAGAACCAGAAGAAGAAACAACTGGAAAAGGGTAAAAACAATGAATGTGACAGGACACGACAAATTGTACAAAAGATGAAGGAATTGCTAAACTCCACAGGGGAGGGAAGCACCGGCAAAAGGAACGTGAAAACGACACCACAAAACAGGACAAATGACCCTCGACAGAAGACTACCCCGACCCACGATTATAGGACCCCAGATCACAGTACCATCAACGCTGAAGTACCTATACCCAGGGAAACTCCCCCTCAAGTAAAGGTCGAAGAAGTACCAGATGAGGAACTACTGGCAGACACCGGCATGGAAATACGAGTAATGGAAGAAACCCATGAACAAGATGCGACAGACCTCCTGATCACATATGTACAAGGAGAACCAGTCATTGGCATATTCGAACCACCAGAAGAACCACCCCTCACCAAGGAACACCGAGGACCGACCCATACATACATACGGAAAACGAACACGATCTCCAGGATTATGAAAGCCAAGGACTCCCCACGATATGTATTCTCGAAGAGCGCATGGATCAGAGCAAAGACATCCATTTCCCAGCAACTCACGCATGAACAAGACGAGGGAAGGGAGGCCAGCAAACAGACCCTGGATGACCTACTGCCACCGGAATACCAGAAATACAGACAGGTATTCAAAAAAGCTGCATCTGAACGATTCCTGGAATCAAGACCGTGGGATCACGCAATCGATCTGAAAGAAGGCTTTGTACCGAAGGATTGCAAAGTCTACCCATTGACACCAAAGGAACAAGAGAAACTCAATGACTTTCTAGATGAAAACCTGGAGAAAGGATACATCTGACCGTTGAAATCACTCATGGCATCCCCGTTCTTCTTCCTGTCGAAGAAGGACTCTGATGCTCTATGACCTTGCCAAGACTATCGCTATCTGAACGAAGGAACGATCCGGAACAACTACCCCCTGCCACTGATTGGAGACCTCTTGGACAAGCTGAAGGGAGCGAGATTTTTCACGAAACTTGATATTCGATGGGGATATCATAACGTACGGATAAAGAAAGGAGACGAGTGGAAGGCAGCATTCAAGACTAACTGAGGGCTATTCGAGCCAATGGTGATGTTCTTTGGGCTGTGCAACTCACTGGCAACATTCCAGGCCATGATGAACGATCTCTTCTGAGATATGCTGGATGAAGGATGGCTCGTCATCTATATGGACGACATCCTGATCTTCTTGAAAACGGAAGAAGAACACCAGATAAGGACCAAAAGGGTCCTCAAATGACTACGACAATGTGATCTCTACCTGAAAATAGAGAAGTGCAAGTTCAACGTGCAAGAAGTTGACTTCTTGGGCATGATTGTCAGGCCCAACAAACTTGCAATGGACAACACGAAGCTGGCTGGGATCAAGGACTGGCCCATGCCAAGGACAGTGAAGGATGTAAGATCCTTCCTAGGATTTGGGAACTTCTATCAAAGATTCATCGGACACTTCACGGATCTGGCCAGACCGCTGAATGATTTGACAAAGAAGAACCAGAAATTCGAATGGACAAACGGCTGCCAGCAGTCGTTCGATGCGCTGAAAAGGAAATTCAACAAAGCCCCAGTACTGCTGATGCCAGACGCAACAAAACCATTTGTGGTGGAATCTGATGCCTCGAAATTTGCAACAGGCGCAGTACTCAGACAACAGGATGCCAATGGAGACTGGCACCCATGTGGCTATATCTCACATTCTTTCAATGAAGCTGAAAGAAATTATGAGATATATGACAGGGAACTACTGGGAGTGATCCGAGTGCTAGAGACATGGAGACACTACCTACAGGGGACACCGTTCCCTGTGACAGTACTGTCCAATCACAAGAACCTGACGTACTTCCATCAGCCACAGAAACTAAACCGATGACAGGCTAGATGGGCCATTTACTTGTCACAATTCGACCTGAAGCTACAACATGTACCAGGATCACAGATGGTACAATCTGACGCCCTATCAAGGAGAGCAGATCACATAGCCGAAGAAGACACCAAGAATGAGGACAAGACCATCCTCGCTGACAAACTGTTCATCAAAACGATCGACACTGAGCTCCAGGGAGCCCTGGTCTCAGCAATAATGAAGGACGACCTCGTAAATGAAGCTTTACGAGCCCTGAAGAACAACAGAACTCCCCCAATCAAGTCTGCATTGGAGGACTGGAAATTTGAAGACGGCCTGCTCTTTTTCAAAGACAGGTGCTATGTGCCACAGGACAAAACCCTCCACCGAGCAATCATACAGAAATACCATGATAGCATCACAACAGGACACCCTGGACAATGGCAAACAATTGAACTGATCCAACGAGACTACTGGTGGCCAGGAATGGCCAACTTCATAAAGAAATACGTCGAAGGCTGCGCAAAGTGCCAGCAAATGAAGATCAACACCCACCCAATGACCCCACCCCTGACACCAATATCATCCGATGCCAGCAGACCATTTGAGCTGGTAATGACAGATTTTATTATGGACCTGCCCGTAATAAATGGATTTGACTCAATCATGGTCATGGTAGACCATGGTCTTACGAAGGGGGTAATTTTTATCCCTTGCACGAAGACAATCAATGCACTTGGCGCTGCAGACCTCTACCTGCGCCATGTGTACACAAGATTTGGACTCCCCAGAAGAATCATCTCAGACAGAGACCCTCGATTCACATCCAAACTCTTCCAAGAACTCGGACAACTGCTCGGAATCAAGCTATCCATGAGCACCACCTATCACCCCCAGACCAACGGAGAAACGGAGTGAGTAAACCAAGAACTAGAGGTTTACCTCTGCATGTTCTGTTCGAACAAACCAGAAGATTGGGAGTGTTATCTCCCAACAGCAGAATTTGTGCATAACCAGAAGACGCACTCCACAGTAAAACATTTGCCGTTTTACTTGATGATGGGATATCAGCCACGCACTATCCCCACCCCTTACGAAAAGACAAATGTGCTGGCCGCCAAACAAAGAATCCAAGAACTTCTCTCTGCGAGAAGGGAAGCTCTTGCCGCACACGAACTAGCCAGACAGGCTATGGCCGCCTGAACGAAAGGGTGATACGAACCATTCAAGGTTGGAGAACAAGTATGGCTTGACTCCAAGAACCTGAAGATTGGCTACCCAACGAGAAAATTGGCACCAAAACGAGAAGGGCCCTTCATGATTGAAGATGCCCTGTCAAGAACGACATACCGATTGAAACTGCTGCCGAGATGGAAGATCCACCTGGTATTCCATGCGGCTTTACTCACATGATACCATGAGAACGACACTCATGGGCAAAACTTCCTGACTCCACCACCCGACCTTGTGGAAGGAGAAAACGAATATGAGGTGGAAGCGATCATTGCACACAAGAAGCACAGCAAGACACACCGTTACCTCGTGAAATGGGTTGACTACCCAACATCCGAAAACACATGGGAACCTGAATCGAACCTAAAGAATGCCCCTGAGATCCTGACGGCATATAAGAAGAGGTACCACCTCTGATGGAAACCCAAAAACCCCCCTCTCTTCCCACAATGACACTCCCCAATATGCCTGCCGAACGACGATTCACCCGAGAATACCTACGAAACCGATTGAATGCTGATGCCCTTCGCGTTCACCTCGCCCATGATCCACCGAAATACCATCTAGCCAGGATGTGCTTCTACTATGCGAGCACTATCGAACAGATGGAATGAAATCTAGAAGAAGCAATGAACGATGCAGACGCCCTGGGGATCGAGCAAACAATCCAGGAAATGATTGCACCGTGGTCAGACAGACCGAGAACAGCTGAGGAGAGACCTCACACCCCTTTAGGTCAACACAGACGACCACCGACCTCGCTCTCGCCATTCAGCGAGCAGAGCAACAGAGATGAACAATGAGCTCCCTCTGGAGGCTCCTCCCATTCTACGAAGAACCCGAAGATCATGCCTAGGACACCCGAAATAATTGATCTGACCACCCCCAAACCTGAACTGAAGACCACCCAACTGCCTTGGTCTCCCCCACACATGAGACATGCCAGGTGTTTCATCTGCCAACAGATAGGCCACTTCAGCCTGATTTGCCAACAATATGTTTGCAGGTATTGCAAACAGCGAGGCCCCAGACACTACAGGATGAATTGCCTGGAGAAACCTCGGAAAGATCAAGAGACCGATCAAATAGAAGCCGAGCACAGACAGCAGCTCTTCTTTAACTCTGGATACAATGATTTTGATGATGACGCGATGGGAAACATGACAGGAGAGCCATATGGAAGGATTTAAAAGGCAGAGCTCAAGATGATGGCATGACAAGACAGACCCATGCTTACAGGGATTACAATCCTCGCCATCATTGTTGGCACAACCCTGGCTGCAGTGGCAGCCCTAACCTTCGCATTTTGCCTCTACACCATCTTCCGAACAGAACACGAACCCCCGATTACAGACGTTGAATTTGCCATCCTGCAACGCCCCCCTTTCAATGATACTACCGACTCCTTGACACCGCTACCTAGGGCAGCGCGAACCAGAAGAACCCAATCATGGTCCGAGTTTGGACATGAATTATTCCTCCATCGTACCCCTCGACCCCAACCTACCCACATATCCAGACCACGCCCGATCAGACCACGAAGGAGAGATGAAGATTTAGGTCGAAGTGTGGGACTTTCGACCATAGCGGGGGGGTAATGTTACAATTTTCCTTGTAACTCATGGAACCCAACTAACCCGACCGACCCGACGATCCCCTCCAGACAGGAGGCACTCCATGATTCATGCCTGGGGCATGACCTTGACACCAGACACACACACGATGCATGCCAACTGCATGCATTCGATCCCCTTCCCGTGGAAGGCACCCTCGACGCATGGTGACTCCATGCATGCGAACCCACTCCCACACATGCTGTGATATGACAGCCCCCTGACATGAGGTCCATGACGTCGGACTCTCACGATCGACATGCTGCGCCACAGCATGTCCTTGACATCAGATCCTTGACATCAGATCTGTGACATCGGATCTGTGACATCGGACACCTCATGCTAGGATGAGGCCTATTGTTTCTATTATTACTTGATATGCATCTACCTTTCCGATTGGACGATAAGGACCTCCCTTCTAGTATAAGTACTGCGACTTGTAGTAGGGATGTCCTTAGTTTAGATCTAGGCAATTAACAGCCTTAACTTGCAACTTGCGAACTTACTTGAAACCACTAAGGAAGCCCCTTAGTGTGTGAACCTGAATGACTCTATGCAGAAGCCCTGCTAGAGTGCACTACCTATCTTATGTCAGATGCTCCGAGTAAGACTAGTGCCAAATGACTCGTCGAACAACATCGACTAGATTGAGTGGTTGAGGCTTCGCCCTTAACACTTGTCATGATGAAGGTAGAGTTTGTACTGTCGAAGTTGTTCCAGGAGGAGGCACATGATGCGACAATGCTCTTCAACCATGTGAGTAAAGATGAGGATGTCATCGAGATAGATACAAACAATGCTTTCAAAGATGAGGTCATGGAAGATGTCATTCATCATGGTCTGAAAGGTGGCACAACTATTAGTAAGGCCAAAGAACATGACAAGCTGTTAAGGGCGAAGCCTCAACCACTCGATCTAGTTGATGTCGTTCGACGAGGTGCTTCCTCGACGAGTCGTTCGGCACTAGTCTTACTCAGAGCGTCCGACGTAAGATAGGTAGTGCACTCTAGCAGGGCTTCTGCATAGAGTTGTTCAGGTTCACGCACTAAGGGGCTTCCTTAGTGGTTTCAAGTAAGTTTGTGAGTTGCAAGTTAAGGCTGTAGAATGCCTAGATCTAAACTAAGGACATCCCTACTACAAGTCGCAGTACTTATACTAGTAGGAAGGTCCTTATCGTCCAATCGGAAAGGTAGATGTGTATCAGGTATGAATAGAAACAATAGGCCTCATGCCTTGCATGAGGCGTCCGATGTCATGGAGTGCTGTGGTGCAGCATGTCGATCGTGAGAGTCCGATGTCACGGACCTCATGTCAAAGGGCTGTTGTATCACAGCATGTGTGGGAATGGGTTCGGGTGCATGGAGTCACCATGTGTCAAGGGTGCCTTCCACGGGAAGGGGATCGAATGCATGCAGTCGGCATACGTCGTGCGTGTGTCTGGTGTCAAGGACATGCCCTAGGCATGAATCAGGTAGTGCCTCCTGTCTGGAGGGGATCGTCGGGTTGGTCGGGTTCCATGAGTTACAAGGAAAATTGTAACACAAGCGGTTCAAAAAGACCATGGTTGGTACAAAAGGCTGCCTTCCACTCATCTCCCTCCTTTATCCTCACATTATTGTAACCCCAATGGACATCAAGCTTGGTGAAATATCGGGCTCCATGGAGCTGGTTCACAAGTTCAGAGATGAGAGGTAATGGGTAGCAATTTTTGACCATGATGTCATTGAGCCTTCTGTAGTCTTGAACTGGTCAAAGTGAGCCATCCTTCTTCTTGACAAAGAAAAAGGGAGAGGCCATGGGGGACTTTGATGGTCAAATATGTCCAGAGGCCAGGTGCTCATTGATGAACTGGTCAAGCTGTTGCTGTTCTTCAGGGGAGAGAGGATAGACCTTGCAGTATGAAGGGGTTGCACTGGGGGTGAGTTCGATTGTGTGATCCCATGGCTTGCACACAGGGAGAGAGTCAAACGATTCCTTGGAGAACATGTCCCTGAACTCATGGAGATGAGGAAGCAAGGAATCAGTAGAGGATGTAGCAGCATTGTTTTTGTGGAAGGCCTCAGCGAGGCATTGGGATATGTTCAATATAGCACACACCTCATGTGATGGACGAATCACAGCGTAGAAAATCTGATCACCTTCCTCCACTTCCTCTGGCTCCTCATCATCTGAGTCTGAGTCTGGCATCAGATCAGGAACCCCCTCTAACACCACCTCAGGCACAGGCAAGGGTCTGGCATGACACTTCCAAGTGCATCGTACTGAGGCCCTTTGTCCATAGCATTCTTGTCTGGCTTCCATGAAACAAGTGTGACAGTGGGATGGATACCAGCTCATTGTAACCTCCCCAGTATGCCAGTTGACCTCTGGGTTATGGTCTCAAAGCCACAGATAGCCCAGAATCACCTTCTGCTTTCCTAATTGAGTGACAGCAAAAAGGGCAGGCTCACTATGATCTTTGTAATGGAGGACCAGGTCTACAACCTCTCGGATGGCACAGGGACCCATCCACATTATAAACAGGTATTGGACGCGAGAGTGAGCAAGTATTCAGGTGATGTTGTTGTGTGAGATGGGCATCGATGAAGAGACCAATTGCACCAGAGTCCAGGAGTGCAGAGACACCAAGATCTGTCCAGTGTTGGTAGTCTGTAGTTTGATTGCTAAATTCAAGGAATGTGTAGAGGGAGTGGATGCAACCATATATTTGCTTGGTAGTTTGCACTCCCATGATTTAATTTTGGGGCATGTGGCAGAGGGAGAGATAGGAAGAGCTGGTACATCTCAGCCAACTTCAAAGGGTTAGAGAGGGGAACAGTTATGGAATTAGATTCATCCTCCAAGGATTCAACTGACAAAAATTCAAAGTGGTTGTGGACAGGCAATGAGGGCATACAATTTACTCACTGCAAATAGAAAAATTCTGCTCCTCTACAACTTCTGACTTGATCTCCTCTGCAACCTGATCCTTCGCTTCCTCAACATTTACAAGTGCCAACAGGTCCTGGAGGAGTTCATCTCACCCCTCAGGGGTGAGCATGCGGATATCCTGATGATGGGGACATGCTCTGGCCATGTGCCCAGTTTCCCCACAGTGGTAGCAGAGATCCAACCTATGTGTGTGACTATGGGCTGCATCAACATCCATTGGTACAGGGGCATTGATGGCTGGTGCAGGACCCTGATGGACAGGAATGGTGTTAGGGTGAGGGAGGGTTCGATTGAATGCATGAGTGGTAGTTGGAGCATGGAATGTAGCATTCAATGCCCCATTTGTGAGTCAGTTCTCATCACAGAGTGAAGCAGCATCATACCAAGCATAGATATCATCTTCTGCCAGGTACCCTTCCAACATCTGTGCAATCTGGTCCTGAATCTCTCAATTGAGGCCCCATCGGAACCTCACCACCACTGGTAGCCCACTCCCATATCCTGCTATGTCCACCAAGTCCTTAAACTCATCGATATAATTGTCCACTGATCGATGTGCCTGATGGTAAGAGGATGACTCAAGCCATGTCACTGCTTGGTGGCACTCATTGAGGAGACAAAAGTGACATACAAACTCTGCTCAAATGTCACCCCAAGTAGAGAAAGGTAGAGAACCAAGCTCTTTAGTTTGGCACAGAATACGGTCCACATAGAGATAGGCATATTCAGATTTCATGTATGTGAAGGCCCAATAAATTTTTGCAGCATTGTCGATGAATTGATGCGACTGGAGACTGATGTACAACTCACATGAACTAAGGAATGCACCCCTGTACATGTGCACCATTAAATTCAGCAGGGGGACAGTTTGATCTGGGCATGTTAGGTGGTGTGTCATTATTGGGTGCACTTGGAATTGTAATGGGGGGAATATTGGTTGTGGAGCTAGTCTGAAGGGTTCTGACAAAGTTTTCAATTGTAGATTTAAGTGAATTGATTTGTGTGCATATTCCAGTAATGTCGCTTTCAAGCACGTTGAGGTGCTCTGATGCGTCCAAGGTGCTAGGCAGCGCGTTAGGTGAAAATGAGTGATTACTTAAGATGGGGAAGTCTGGAATGGTGTGTAGGGATTTGTTTGAGCTCTGGGAGGCATTGTCTACTCCACACCTGCCTATTTTGGTAGCACATTCGCAATTCCAAGCCTTAGGAGAGCATTTTTCACTATAAGGGCAACCTTAGAGGCCACTTAATTAGTGGACTAGCAAAGGGAAATCCAAAGTTAAAATCATGGTACATATTACAGGGAGTGGAGGCACACCTAGCAAAGTGAAATCCGAAGAGAAAACTTTAAGGACCCTTTGCCAATGTCCAGTATATGTGAAGATTGCAAAAATCAAATAATAGCCTAAAAATAGAAAAGGCAGAGATAGGCAGATCAAGGCCACTGAATGACATCATACCAAGGGGTAGATGTCAGAAAGGGTACTCCACCTCTAAATATAAAACTGTCAACATGCACAAATGTGATAGAAAGGGAAATTAGTAATAAATAAGGAAAAATCATAGAAAATGAAGAATAGGAGGAAATGAAGTGAGGAAAAATATAGGACAAATGTAAAAAATAGGAGAAACACATGGGGCACCCCCAAGTCCCCTTACATTATTGATGTATCATGCATGTGCAGTATATGGTGCAAAAGCAATGGGCACTGCAAGAGGGATGGCATGGCTGGGCAAGGTGTTATTATGCAGCTGAGCAGGCACACTGGCAGCAGTTGTAGCACAAGGTGATTATGCTTACCATGCTAATAAGTAATCTGGATCACTCTCTACAACATGGTACATAGGCCAGTGGAGTAGGGCGTCTGGGCACCTACTCCAGGTAGTCACATGACCACGTAGTCAGTAGCCGATCACCTGTACATAGAGAGTCATCCTATGACTATCCAGGCCTCGACGCCATTGCTATAGAGGAGACTCCCGGCATGTCTCCACCTTGGTGATGAGAGCGTGATTCGACTTGCTCACCACTGCTTAGACTTACTGGGCTTACTGCTACTTAGTTCCATTCTTGTCACTTCTGCCTTGATTCTCACGAGCCACATCACAACGCGCCCGGTTCTGGTTTTACAGTCTACAGTCATCACTAGTCTAGTTTTAAGCACCTGTTACAGTCCTCATCATTTAACACCCCAGCTATCAATATGCCTGGACCTGGGAACTCCCAAATTCCTACTCTGAGCACCTTTGCTGAAATTGGCTGTTTCTGTAACCCCACAACAGCCATGTCAACAGCCATGATTTGCAACAGCTCACTGTGGAATGTCATACTGGAACTCCTGGAAAATGCAAAAACCAGAGCTCTTGAGGAAGGGAAGAAGCTTGGTAGAGAGGAACAGCTCGAGAAGGATGAAAATGCAAAGCAACAAGCATACAAAAAAAGTTGGAGGGAAGGCCACAAAACTGGGCTTGAAGAAGGAAAGGAGGAATGGGAAGTGACATGTGAGCTGGTGTATGAGGAAGGGAAGATGAATGGCCGCCTGGAGGAAAGGGAGGACTGAGTGTCAAACCACGGTGAGGGCCTCTGCACCTCCCCGGAGGTGTTGATGCCCCAAGTTTGAGACAGCATTGATGTGAGCACCCAAGCAACCCCAAGGACTGATGAAATGGCCTCCCAGACCGACATTGCCACCACCATCGACTTCAGCACCCAAACCACTCCCAGTGCCATGGAAACGGCCATGCAAACCCTCGACACACATCCCAGCACTCCCCTCAATGTTGCTACGTCACCACTGTCAACACCAGCACAGCCGTCATCAACATTGTCAACATTGTTGACAATGACCACAACAACAACTTCCTCCACCCCAAACCAGCTCCAAACACCTCAAAAACAATGGCACACCATGCCGAGTCAGCCCACAGCCCAACAGCAGACCCCCCAGCCCCTAACGACGCTGCCACGTCACCGTCAACAATGGCAATGACACCTGAACCAAACAGCCAAAAAACAACAACTAGGGCGATGACTAGCATGCAAATGGCTGCCCCCACTTTAGAGATGGCTAACCAGGCCACAAATGACACACAGAGAACACTCAACACCCAGACAACAGAGTTACACAACGATGAGCACATTTACTCATTGAAATGCCTTGTTTACTCGACTAAACAAACTTACTCGCCCCAGAACTCCAAATGAAGGCCCAGGAGCCCTCTAGTAGCACCTTGCTCCCCCCAGCTTGATCCCCAGCCCCTCATTCCGCACCTTGAGCCCACTGCCACTGCTACATCACCCCCAATGCCACCTACACCTCACATAGCTGCCACATCACCAACAATGTCGTCTACACCTGGGACATCCCCCATCCATTGTCTATGGCTCGTTTGCTGCCTACACACCCCAGAAAGCCCCAGAAAGCCCAGAAACAAGCTGTTTTGCTGTGTACTGCTTCCTACACCCCTACCGCATCACTAACAATGCTGTCATCACCCACAAGCACCCCCAATTTGCTGGCTACACCCCCATCTCTGCCCGTGCACCCGTGCCGATCCCAGTCCACCCAGGAACGCGCTGTCTCGTTACCCCCACCTCTTGTCAAACCACCATTGAGCCCTACACCACCTCCTGTGCATTTCAACTGGGCAGATGATGCCGAGTCCCTGCCTATTCCCCTGCATACTGCACCTGCACCCCCACGAGACATCTCCAGTCTGAAAACAGGCTGTCCACAGCCATTCGGGACATTATGACGATGGACTCGACGAAGATGACCCCCATGCAGTATTTCTCGTCTCAAAGTTTTTTTAATCCAGCCTTGCCTTCTCTTGTTCTACCTCAACCTTTCATTACTCAATGACACCCCTCTGGTATAGGCCCAGGCAAGCCCACCATCATAGTGCCCTTTGGAGGAGCACCCACACCTGCGCCAGTACCTCCAGTTCCAGTGCTTGACTGGGATCAAGACCCCCATCTCCTCAATTTGGGTCAGGCACTTCGAGCTTTGGGATGGACACCCCCATGTTGAGTCTTCCACTATTATATTTTTTATATCATGCATAGAATTTTTTTGGTTACATTGTTTATATTATTCCTATACCTATTTTTTTTTTCAGCTTTTTTTGTTTTCTTTCTGTGGCAACGGGGATGTCACCTTTTTTGGAGGTGGGCAGATGGAGTAGGGTGTCTGGGCACCTACTCCAGGTAGTCACATGACCACGTAGTCAGTAGCCAATCACCTGTACATAGAGAGTCATCCTATGACTATCCGGGCCTCGATGCCATCACTATAGAGGAGACTCCCAGCACATCTCCACCAGTGGGTAGAGATATAGGTTGGAGGCAGGATATGACAGTTTGGTGGGTTTTGTAAGGGGACTAGGGGGGTGCCCTGTGTTTTTTTCCTATTTTTTATGTTTGTCCTATATTTTTCCCCACCTCATTTCCTTCTATTCTTCATTTTCTATGATTTTTCCGGATTTTATTACTAATTTTCCCTTGCTATCATGTTTGTACATGTTGACACTTTTATATTTAGAGGCAGAGTACCCCTTCCGACACATACCCCTTGGTATGATGTCATTCGGCGGCCTTGATCCGCCTATCTCCGCCTTTTTCTATTTTTAGGTTATATTTGATTTTTGTTGTCTTCACGTTTTAACTTCGGATTTCCCTTTGCTAGAGGCTTAGGTTGCCCTTATAGTAGAAAACTCTCCCCTAAGGCCCGAAAATTGCGAACACGCTGCCCAAGATAGGCAGGTACGGACTGGACGATGCTTCCCAAAGCTCCACAGAGTCCCTACACACTGTTCCAGATAATCTCGCCTTTATTATGCCGCCATTTTCGCCAAACGCACTCCCTAGCGACATGGACGCATCAGAACGCTTCGACGTGCTTGAAAGCGACATTTCCAGAATGCGCACGCAAATCAACTCGCTTAAATCTACGATTGAAAACTTCATTAGGACCCTCCAGGCTAACCCTATGACCAATAGTTCCCCCTTTATGACTCCAAGCGCACCCAACAACGACGTTTTGCCAAACATGTCCACTAAGGAACGTGCCCAGATCAAACCATCCCCCCCCCGCTGAATTTAATGGTGCACGTGCGCAGGGACGTGCATTCCTTAATTCCTGTGAGTTATACATTAGTCTCCAGTCGCATCAATTCGTCGATGAGGCTGCAAAAATTTATTGGGCCTTCACATACATGAAATCTGAACGCGCCTATCTCTATGTGGACCGTATCCTACGTCAAACTAAAGAACTCGGTTCTCTACCTTTCTCCACTTGGGGTGACTTTTGAGCTGAGTTCGTACGCCACTTCTGCCCCCTCAATGAATGCCACCGAGCAGTGACATGACTTGAGTCATCCGCTTACCACCAGGGATGTCGATCCGTGGATGACTATATCGATGAGTTCAAGGATTTGGTGGACATGGCATGATATGGGAGTGGGTTACCAGTGGTGGTGAAGTTCCAATGGGGGCTCAACCGAGAAATTCAGGACCAGATTGCACAGATGTTGGAAGGGCACCCAGTGGATGATGATATCCTTGCTTGGTATGAAGCTGCTTCACTCTGTGACGAGAACCGACTCACAAATGCTGCATTTAATGCTGCATTCTGTGCTCCAACTACCACTCATATGCCCTACACCTTCAATCGAAGCCTCCCCTGCCCTAACCCCATTCCTGTTCGTCAAACTCCCACACCAGCTGTCAATGTCCCAGTACCAATGGATGTTGATGCAGCCCACAGCCGTGCACGTAAGTTGGATCTCTGTTAAGAACTGATCCGAAAGGGCTCGTCGGAATCCGGTAGGACCCGGTGGGTGTTTGAGAGCGGAAGATTGTCGGGTCGTAGCGGATTATGTGGATGGGTAACAAAAAGGACTTGGCTTCAGCTTGTAAGAAGCTGCACCCTTCGCCTCGTCTGGTGTCCTAATTTCGGGTAGAGGTTTCAGAGATAGGAGCGGGAGAGTGCGGGTAAATGCGGGAAGGAGTACAGAGGGACTTAGGTTAAGTTCAGATGAGACTAGAACTTCAGAGGGGAACTAGAGGTTGAGTCGAATGGAGTTCAGACTCTTAGAGGTCAGGAGTTGGAGTAGAAGGAGGTTTTAGATTGACAGGGTAAAGTCGAGTCTATGTCGATATATGAACTGAGGAATACAAAGTGAAACTAACTAAGCTTAAATACTAGAGTCCGGAACAAGAGCGGAACAGAAATGGAAACTGCGGCAGTGTCTCAACTGCGTAGATAAATTGCCTAGCGGAGGCCGCACAGGAATCTGTAGTCAAATTTGCAAAACTAGACGGCAGCCTTGGAAGGCAGCCGTGGTTGCTGTACACGGCGGCCTGGTGCACAGCAGTGTGGGCAGTGCAAGGGGGCCGGAACAAAGGCAGTAGGAGTTGAGTTAGGAACAGCAGAAAAGATCGGAAGGTTGCGGGTTCCGAGTGGGCGAGGAATGGATCATGACAGTATTTCCCCCTTAGTGCCGAGCCTACAAGGCATGTGAAGGTTCAAGTCCAAATGAGGCAGTTGGTTGACTCCCGAATGCGGCAATTGGTTGAAAATTTTTGTTGTTTTCCTTCTTCCATCACCTACACAAAATGTCCCCCCCAGCAGGCTCTGCTCAACTGAAATTGGCCGCAATGAAGGCTCAGTACGAACAGAGGGAGCGGGAGATGAAAGAACAGATGGAGCGGGAGGTGAGAGAATTGGAGGAGGCGGCAAGGGAGGAGGAACGTCGGGCGCAGGAGGCGCAGAAGGCATCAGAGGAGGCTGCAAAGGCAGAGGAGGCTGTGAAGGCAGAGGAGGCTGCAAAGGCAGAGGAGGCTGTGAAGGCAGAGGAGGCTGCAAAGGCAGAGGAGGCTGCAAAGGCAGAGGAGGCTGCAAAGGCAGAGGAGGCTGCAAAGGCAGAGGAGGCTGCAAAGGCAGAGGAGGCTGCAAAGGCAGAGGAGGCTGCAAAGGCAGAGGAGGCTGCAAAGGCAGAGGAGGCTGCAAAGGCAGAGGAGGCTGCAAAGGCAGAGGAGGCTGCAAAGGCAGAGGAGGCTGCAAAGGCAGAGGAGGCTGCAAAGGCAGAGGAGGCTGCAAAGGCAGAGGAGGCTGCAAAGGCAGAGGAGGCTGCAAAGGCAGAGGAGGCTGCAAAGGCAGAGGAGGCTGCAAAGGCAGAGGAGGCTGCAAAGGCAGAGGAGGCTGTGAAGGCAGAGGAGGCTGCAAAGGCTGAGGAGGCTGCAAAGGCAGAGGAGGCTGTGAAGGCAGAGGAGGCTGCAAAGGCTGAGGAGGCTGCAAAGGCAGAGGAGGCTGCAAAGGCAGAGGAGGCGCACCAGGCAGCGGCACGGAAAAAAGAGGCTTTGGCCACAAAATGCGCGGAGAAGAAGCGGGCGGCTGCGGCTGTGGGTTTGGAGGATGAGGCCGAGGGGAGCAAGTCCCCAAAGAAGAAGAAGATTGCCACGTCAAGGGCGTGGGTGGGGTCAGAAGAACCGGCGAGTCCGGTGCGGGTGAAGGCCGCCTTGCCCTGCAAAAGGTGCATGTTGGTTTTCTTTCAATGTTTTCGGACTGACAAGTGGCTTAGGTGCCAATATCAAAAAATTTCGTGCTTCAAGATGGGTGCAAAGGGACACGTGTGCGATAACTGCACGTGTGTTAAGCACAAGTGCGAGGAGGTCGTGTGGGAGGGGCAGGAGGCCCCAACAGTAAGAAAAGCAAAGTCCGGAGCAGGAACAGCGGGCCCACCGGAAAACAGCAGAGAAGTGGCAGAGCTGCTACGGCAGCTGGTGAAGGTGGTGAGGAAAGGGTTTGGGGAGGTGGCGACAGCGGTGAGGGAGTCGATGGAGGAGATCCGGGATGCAATGGACCCAGAGTGGGAGGCAGACAAAAGTATCGAGGGGGAGAGTGACAAGGACAAGGAGGAAGTGGAGCGGGCAGTACGAGAGTCCCGACGGGAGAGGCGTGGGATCCACCAGTCTGGAGACGACTGGGCGGGATTCCAAAGATATTTGGAAAAAAGGTGGACAGACAACGTGGAGGAGGGTGAGGGTGAGGAAGAGGAGGATGAAGGCGGGGAAGGTGGAGAAGCAGAGGAAGGTGGTGAAGTCAGAGGAGAGGATGACGAAGATGGAGAGGGAGAAGCGGAGGGAGTGTAGGGATCCGGTCGGATCCAAAAAAAATTCTTTTTTCAATAAAGTTTGTTCTGAGTTTGGACTGAGTGAATAAGTAACGTGAATTGTCTTTAAGCGGGTAATGGTCCGATTTTCTGCAGGTAGCGGGTGTGAAAATCCGCAAGGAGTTCTTGGGCGTGGTCAAGTTCCGTAACAGGTAGCCAGGAAGTCTCTTCGTCAGTTCCCTGGTAACCTTCCCATCGGACGAGGTAGAGGATCTTGCAGCGACGTCGGTTGTCGACTTTGGAGTCGAGGACTTCGGCAATCTCATATTCGAGCTCATCATTGATGGTGATCGGAGGAGGTGGAGGTTGTACTCGATTTGGAATTGTGTTTGGGGAGTGCATCTCTAGTTGAGAGACATGGAAAACAGGGTGAATAGCCCGCATGTGATCTGGGAGCCGCAGGGTGACTGAGTGAGTTCCCGGGCAGGCGATGATTTCAAAAGGACCGTGGTTCTTTTCGGAGAGTTTCTTGGAGGGACGGGTGGTGCAGATATTTTCCGCAGTGACATAAGCGAAATCACCAATGTTGAAGTCAGGTGCGGGTGCCCGATGTTTATCCGCAGGACCTTGATAGCGTTCTTGAGCGGCCGCAAGTTGTTTCCGAAGTTCCTGGTGAAGGTCGTCTAAGTCGACGACGAATTTGCGGGCGCGCTGTGAAGTTAAGTCGTGCTCTGGAAAGACGGAAATGTTCGGGTGGTAACCTTTATTGGCAAAGAAAGGTGATACGCCTGTAGAGGCAGAAGGAGCATTGTTGTAGGCAAATTCGCCCAAGGGCAAGAGGTGAGACCAGTCGTCCTGCTGATAGTTGCAGAAGATCCGGAGGTACTGTTCCAAGGTCTGGTTAAGTTGTTCTGTCTGACCATCACCTTGCGGATGATAACTGGAAGTGAAGTGGATCCGCATGTTGAGTGCTTTTCCGAGAGAGTGGAAAAAATGAGAGACGAACTCGGATCCCCGGTCACAAGTGATGTGCAACGGAACACCATGCTTGGAGAAGACGTGGAGGACGAACAGGTTGGCTAGTTCTTGGGCTGTGATTTCATTGACAGTTGGAATGAAGATGCCCTGTTTGGTGAGGCAGTCAATGATGACTAGGATAGCAGTGTGACCAGCAGAGTCGGGTAGTTGTTCAATGAAATCCATGGAGATGGAATTCCAAGGTCGTTCCAGAACCGGAAGTTGCTTTAGGAACCCATAGGGCCTGTGTCGAGGCGATTTGGATCGTTTGCAAGTCGTACAGGATTTGCAGAATTCCTGGATGAAGGTGCGGAGGTTTGGCCAGATGTATTCCCGGCGGACAAGCTGCTGGGTTTTGTTTTGTCTGAAGTGGCCGGAGAGGATATGATCATGTTTGTATTGGAGGACTTTGAGGCGGAGATCCGCAATGTCCGGAACATAAATCTGGTTGAAGTGGTGGAGAAGTCCTGCCTCATCTATGGTCCAGTTGGGGTCAACAGGTGTCGGGAGATGAACAGAAGATATAGGGTCAAGGGGAAGGGAGGTGCGGATGTCGTTGTGGAGTTTCTCAATGTCCATGATTACTGCTTGTCGAAGGATGGGTGTGGCGAGATAAGTGGTGTGGAGGGAAGAGGAGAGTTGTTCCTGTGTGAATACAGGTTGGAAGTTGGTCGGGTTTACAGAGGCAAAGTTGCTATTTCCCCCTTTGCAGTAGACGTCCCAACGTCTAGTGAGTGCATCTGGCTTGGCCCCTAGTTTCCCGGGGTGGAAGCGGATGACGAGATTGAACTGGGAAAGGTACTCAGACCAACAGGCCTGGCGGCAGGTGAGCAACTTGGTAGTGCTGAAGTACTCAAGATTTTTGTGGTCTGTGACCACATCAACTGGGTTTGCAGAACCCTTGAAGTACTGCCTCCAGTGTTTGAAGGCTTCGAAAATGGCCAAGAGTTCCTTGTCATGTGTGTCGTAATTTAGTTCAGCGGGATTGAAGGAGCGGGAATGAAAAGCGACCGGATGGATTTCTCTATCCGCAGTGTAAACCGAAAGGATAGCAGCTAGGGCATAGTCGGAAGCATCCGTTTCGAGTACCATTTGTGAGTCAGGTACCCATTGGGTTAAGACGGGTGCATGAGTGAATTCTTGTTTGAGCCTCTCAAAGGTGTCGCGGCACTTCTTGTTGAAGTCCCAAGGTGCGGATTTCCACGTCAAGCAGGTAAGTGGAATGACAATGTCTGAATAACCGTTAATGAAACGGCGGTAAAAATTGCAGAAGCCTAAGAAGGATTGGATGTCCTTAACTTTCCTAGGCTCGGGCCAGTCGAGCACGGTTTTGACTTTATCCTCGGACATCCGAAGTCCATCCGGTGAAAGGATGAAACCTAAATATTCAACGGTGTCTTTGTGGAACTCACATTTCTGTGGGGAGGCGTAAAGTCCATTTTTCCGGAGATGGCGGAGGACTTCTTTAATGTGAGTCCCATGCTGGGACTTGTCGTCTGAATAGATCAGGATGTCGTCGAGGTACACGATGACACAAACATCCAGCATGTCGCTGAAGATGTCGTTCATAAAACGCTGGAATGCTGCGGGTGCATTAGTGAGTCCAAAGGGAACCACCAACCATTCGAAGGATCCATAGCGGGTGCAGAAAGTAGTTTTCCATTTGTCACCGTCTGCGATGCGGACTAGGTGATAAGTGTGCCACAAGTCTATCTTGGTGAACAAGCGGGCTTTTCGGGGAGAGTCAAGGAGGTCGGAAATGAGAGGAAGGGGATAGCGGTCTTTCTTTGTAAGACGATTGAGTCCTTGGTAGTTGACACAAAGTCGGAGGCTACCGTCCTTCTTTTTGATGAAAAGTATAGGAGCTCCATGCGGAGACTTAGAAGGACGGATGAAGCCTGAGCGGACATTTTCGTCAATGAAGACTCGTAGGGCTTCTAATTCGGAGGGAGAGAGGGAGTACATGCGACCCGGAGGAGGGGGAGCATTATCCTCTGTCTCTATCTTGAGGTCGTAAGGACGATGTGGAGGAAGGGTGTCTGCCTTATTCTTATTAAAGACATCGGTGAATTCATGATACTCGGCGGGAATGTCGGATAAATCCGGCAGGGTTGAGGAATGGGTCGAGCGGGCAGATAACCCTTCTGGAGCAAAGGTCATCTGGAAGGCTACTGCCCCAGGGAGTTTGCTAGCACGCGCATAAGCGGCAGCGTTGATGAAAGAGATGTTGGGAGGTGTAAACTTAGGAGGAATGGGGGGTTCGGAAAATGCAGAGGATTCAAGGATTTCTACCGGAAGGTTCGGGGACAAAGGAGACGTCTGGGGTGCTGAACCTATGATCAGCAGAGCAGAAAGTAATTTGGCTTGAAGACCAGTCAATCAACAGATTGTATTGCTTCAGCCAGTTATGACCAAGTACTGCGGAACAGGAAGAGTCTAGCGAGGTTACATAAAATGACAGATTGAACATTTCACTGGTAGGAAAGGTGACCAGAAGTTGGGCGACTTGAGTTATGGTGGAGTTGCAAGATCCATCAAAGAGTCATAAACCAATCAGGTTAATGGATTCCGTGCTGAGTTGGTTATTCAACACGAAAGAGGAGTCAAGAAAGCAGTGGGATGAACCAGAATCAATGAGGGTTTGGACAGGGGCGGAAAGGTCAGGAATAGTTAAGAGGATGATTAGGGAGTCAGGGTTGGAAAGAGCGGACGCGTTGAGACGGACGTAGGCAGCCAAGTGGGTAAGGTCAACGCAACCCCCAGCCCCAATGGCTGTATCCTGAGGGTTGCGGACTATTTTTCCGAGTCCACAGAATTGGGAATTACAGTGGATGCGCGGGCCTTTGTGGCTTTAGACTTCAGGCAGTTTCCTGCTACGTGCCCTTCTTCACCGCAGTAGAGGCAAAGTCTTTCCCACATGCGACATTCTCGTTCATCCGCAGTAAGTTTGCCGTTCTTCCCCAACTTGTCGGAGATGGACAACTTGGAAGTGTTCTTTGTCGTGGAGGGCTGCTGGTTGGAGGAGTTTCCCTGAGGGGAGCTCGATGAGGATTGATTGGTGGACTGGGAGGAACCTTTGGGGTTGTCCTTCTTGACAGGGTTAGAAGAGTTCCCGGAATTCTTAGTTTCGAACCGGGTTTCATCTTCCTGCATCCAGTAGATATTGTCACAGTCCTGCGCTTTCAAGCGCAGTCCTGCAAGGGTGTCGGGTTTACCACCCCAAAGGACTTCTATACGAAGTCGGAGCGGAAGACTGCGGAAATAGCGATCACGGAGGGCTGCCTCATTCCAGTTGACCCTAGAAGCTAATTGCCAAAAGTCAACATTATACTTTGTGATGCAACCACTTTTCTTCATTGCTAAATCGGAAAGAGCTTTTTCCGCATCCCCGAGCGGGTCGTGCGGGCCGAAGTTACTCTCTAGTTCGGCGAGAAAAGCCTCATAATCCCACATCCAGTGTGCGGAATCGGTCGGGTCATTAAGACCGGGCTCAAACCAGCTGAGAGCTGATCCCTTGAGATAAGAAAGGATAAATATGATCTTTTTCTCATCAGAAGAAAATATGTGCGGACGGTCAGGGAAATGAAGGTTACACAATACTAGGAAGTCTCTAAGTTTCTTTGGGTTGGAGCCATCGAAGGTGTCGGGGTCGCAAACTTTGATTTTCTTGGTCTTGGGTGCGTTATTTTGTTGGAGGGTGCAGATACTCTCTGAGAGGTTGTAAAGAACATCTATGAACCTATCCCCTGGATCAGGGTTTTCCCCCGCAGGAGGTTGATCGTCAGGATCATTGGGATCAGGGTCACCCCCAGGGCCATCTGGACCACTAGGGTCGTCAGGTCTGCCGGGAGGTCCATCCTCTAGACCACGATCTTCCAACCCATAGGGTTCAGGCTGGTTGATGCCCCCTACGTACTCAAGGGGAGTCATGGGTCGGGGTTCTTCCAGATTTGCGGGAGATTGTTGAGCTTGAGTAGACATGAGGTTTGCACTGATTGATGGGGCTCCAAAACCGATTTGTCGGAAAATGTTGGAAGGTCTGGAAGTTACTCCGAATGTTGAGGCGGGTCGTGGGCTAGGAAGTGTGGATTGCTGAATTGCAGAGATCCCTGGAATGGTACCGGCGCACTGAGAGTTTCTGGTTGTGCGCTGGCGAGTTTCAGTTGGGGTCATAGGAGAAGAGACGAGTGAAGTGTGAGTTCGTATATACTGTTAAGAACTGATCCGAAAGGGCTCGTCAGAATCCGGTAGGACCCGGTGGGTGTTTGAGAGCGGAAGATTGTCGGGTCGTAGCAGATTATGCGGATGGGTAACAAAAAGGACTTGGCTTCAGCTTGTAAGAAGCTGCGCCCTTCACCTTGTCTGGTGTCCTAATTTCGGGTAGAGGTTTTAGAGATAGGAGCGGGAGAGTGCAGGTAAATGCGGGAAGGAGTACGGAGGGACTTAGGTTAAGTTCAGATGAGACTAGAACTTCAGAGGGGAACTAGAGGTTGAGTCGAATGGAGTTCAGACTCTTAGAGGTCAGGAGTTGGAGTAGAAGGAGGTTTTAGATTGACAGGGTAAAGTCGAGTCTATGTCGATATACGAACTGAGGAATACAAAGCAAAACTAACTAAGCTTAAATACTAGAGTCCGGAACAAGAGCGGAACAGAAATGGAAACTGCGGCAGTGTCTCAACTGCGTAGATAAATTGCCTAGCGGAGGCCGCACAGGAATCCGTAGTCAAATTTGCAAAACTAGATGGCAGCCTTGGAAGGCAGCCGTGGTTGCTGTACACGGCGGCCTGGTGCACAGCAGTGTGGGCAGTGCAAGGGGGCTGGAACAAAGGCGGTAGGAGTTGAGTTAGGAACAGTGGAAAAGATTGGAAGGTTGCGGGTTCCGAGCGGGCGAGGAACGGATCGTGACAATCTCTGCTACCATTGTGGGGAGCCTGGACACAGGGCTGGAGTGTGTCCCCATTGTCAGGATATCCGCATGCTCACCCCCGAGGGACGAGACAAACTCCTGCAAGATTTGTTGGCGCTTGTACATGTTGAGGAAGCGAAGGATCAAGTTGCAGAGGAGATTAAGTTGGAAGTTGTAGAGGAGCAGGATTTTCCTATTCGCAGCAAGTGAATTGTACGCCCTCACTGCCTGTCCATAACCGCTTTGAAGTCTTGTCAGTTGAATCCCCGGAGAATGAATCCATTTCTGTGACTGCTCCCCTCTCTGACCTCGAAGTTGGCTAAAGACGTACCTGCTCTCCCCATCTCTCCTTCTACTCCACATCCCAAAATTAAATCATGGGAGCGTAAACTACCACACAAGTATATTGTGGCATCCACTCCCTCTGCACATTCCTTGAACCTAGCCATCAAACTGCAGATGACCGACACTGGACAGATACTCGGTGTCTCTGCACTCCTGGACTCTGGTGCGACTGGTCTCTTCATCGATTCCCATCTGGTACAACAACATCACCTAAATACTCGCTCACTCTCACGTCCGATACCTGTATATAACATGGATGGATCCCCAAATGAAGCTGGTGCCATCCGAGAGGTTGCAGACCTGGTTCTCCATTACAAAGATCATAGTGAGCGTGCCCTTTTTGCTGTCACTCAATTAGGAAAGCAAAAGGTGATTTTGGGATATCCATGGCTTCGAGACCATAACCCAGAGGTCGACTGGCGTACCGGGGAGGTTACCATGAGCCGATGTCCATCCCGCTGTCGGACGTGTTTCACAGAAGCCAGGCAAGAACGTCGTGGACAGAAGGCGGCGATACAACATACTCAGAAGTGTCATGCAGGACCCCTGCCTATACCTGAAGTGGAATTGGAAGGGGTTCCTGATCTAATGCCAGACTCAGATGATGATGATGAGGACCCAGAGGAAGTGGAGGAGGATGATCGGATCTTCTACACTGCGATTCGCTCATCGGATGAGGTGTGTGCCACATCAAACATATCCCAACACCTCGCCGAGGCCTTCCACAAAAACAATGCTGCTAAATCCTCTACTAACTCCTTACTCCCTCATCTCCATGAGTTTGAAGACGTGTTCTCCAAGGAGTCATTCGACTCTCTTCCTGCGCGCAAGCCATGGGATCACACGATCGAACTCACCCCTAGTGCAACCCCTTCATCCTGCAAGGTCTATCCTCTCTCTCCGGAAGAACAATGGCAGCTTGACCAGTTCATCGACGAGCACCTGGCCTCTGGACGTATTCGACCATCGAAGTCACCCATGGCCTCTCCCTTTTTCTTTGTCAAGAAGAAGGATGGCTCACTTCGACTGGTTCAAGACTACAGAAGGCTCAACAACATCACAGTCAAAAATTGCTACCCACTACCCCTCATCTCTGAACTCGTAAACCAGCTCCATGGAGCCCAATACTTCACCAAGCTTGATGTCCATTGGGGCTATAATAATGTGAGGCTAAAGGAGGGAGATGAGTGGAAGGCAGCCTTTCGTACCAACCGTGGTCTTTTTGAACTGCTTGTCATGTTCTTTGGCCTTACTAATAGCCCTACCACCTTTCAGACCATGATGAACAACATCTTCCACGACCTCATCCTCGAAGGCATTGTCTGCATCTATCTCGACGACATCCTCATCTTCACTTGCACGGTTGAAGAGCACCGTCGCATCATGCGCCTCGTCCTAGAGCGACTTCGATGGTACAAACTCTACCTTCATCAGGACAAATGCGAGTTCGAAAAGACCAAGATCAAGTACCTTGGCCTGATTATCTCGGAGGGTCAAGTGGAGATGGATCCTATCAAGGTAAACGGGGTCACAGCTTGGCTGACGCCCACGAACAAGAAGGAGGTGCAGTCTTTCCTGGGCTTCATCAAATTTCTATTGGTGTTTTATCAAGGATTTCTCACATCATGCACAACCACTGTTTGACTTGACAGGAAAGGAGGCATGGAGGTGGGATAATGCACAACAGGAGGTATTCGAAAAGCTTAAGGAGATGGTCACTTCCACTCCGATCCTTACCTTTGCTGACGATTCGCATCCTTTTCATGTAGAAGCCGACAGTTCTGACTTTGCGACAGGTGCCATGTTGTCTCAGCAGTCTCCGGAGGACCAGAAGTGGCATCCTGTTGCGTTCTACTCCAAAAGCCTTAGTGCTGTAGAGTGAAACTACGAGATCCATGACAAGGAGATGTTGGCGATAATGCGTGCACTTGAGGAGTGGCGACACTTCCTCGAGGGTGCCCAACACAAGGTGGAAATTTGGACAGATCACAAGAATCTCGAGTACTTCATGATGGCCAAGAAATTGAACCATCGTCAAGCTCGTTGGTCCCTGTATCTATCTAGATTCGACTTCTCCTTGCACCACCGTCCGGGTCGCAGCATGGGGAAGACCGATGCCCTATCCTGACGTGCAGACCATGGGGATGGCAGCAGTGACAACCAAAACATTGTGCTGTTGCAGCCAGACCTGTTCACCATTCGGGCACTGGAAGGCATTGCACCCCAGGGCGAGGAGTGGGACATCCTACGTGACATTTGTCATGCAAACCATAGCGGTTTACATGAGGATGTTGTCGCCCGAGCTGTTAAAGAACTGAGGAAAGGATCGACCCTTTCCTTACGTGCAGCAGAGTGGGCTGAAAAGGAGGACTTGTTGTATTTCAGGGATCACATCTATGTTCCCAATGACCCAGACCTTTGCCGGCACATCATATCCCAACACCATGACTCACAGATTGCTGGCCACCCCGGACACTGGAAGATCTTGGAGCTCACCTCACGGAACTATTGGTGGCCACAAATGTCATGGCTCATTGGTCAGTATTGTCACACTTGTGACCTTTGCTTACGCACCAAGGTTCCTCATCGCAAGCCTATTGGTGAGCTACACCCTCTTCCTGTTCCAGAGAGTCGTTGGGATGTTGTCAGCATTGACTTTGTGGTGGAATTGCCAGAGTCAAACGGGTTTGATGCAGTGATGTGCACAGTTGACTCAGTGGGAAAATGTGCTCACTTCATTCCCACTCACACCACTGTCAGTGCCCTAGGTGCCGCTCGACTCTACCTCCACCATGTGTGGAAATTACATGGACTTCCTGGTGCCTTCCTCTCGGATCGTGGCCCTCAGTTCATGGCAGAGTTCACTCGTGAGCTGTACTGACTCCTGGGGATCAAACTCCTCACTTCAACCGCTTATCACCCACAACCTGATGGCCAGACGGAGTGAGTCAACCAGGAACTGGAGCAGTACATCCGCCTCTTTGTCAATGAATGCCAGGACGATTGGGATGATCTCCTTCCTTTGGCCGAGTTTGGATACAACAACCATGTCCATGCTTCCACTCAACAGACCCCTTTCCTCTTAGACACTGGACAACATCCACACATGGGATTTGAACCTCGCCAAACTCCCTCACACATCGAGACGGTGAATGAGTTCACAGAACGCATGAGGGATAGCTTGGAGGAGGCAAGGGCAGCCTTAGCAAAGGCAAAGGACGACATGGCACGATTTTACAACCAATGCCACTCCCCAACCCCTCAGTACAAGGTTGGTGATCGAGTTTATCTTGACTCCAGTGACATCTCCACTACACGTCCATCCAAGAAACTTGCTCATCGCTTCTTGGGACCTTTCCCCATTGTCAAGTGCATTGGAACACATGCCTATCGTCTACACCTCCCAGCCTCCATGTCCAGACTCCATCCCGTCTTCCATGTCGTCAAATTGCTTCCAGCTCCCCCAGATCCGTTCCCGGGATGCCATTCACACCCACCACCACCACCTACAGTGATCGAGGGAGAACCCCAATACGAAGTCGAGTCAATCTTGGACAGCCGTTTGCGTCGAGGAAAACTCCAGTATTTGGTACATTGGAAGGGTTATGGGTATGAGGATAACTCATGGGTCGAAGAGTCTGACGTAAATGCCCCTCAGTTAATCAAGGAATTCCACCGACGGCACACTGCTGCACTGCGTCGCATTCAAGTCACGGACTTTGGTCGTATGCAATTTTGAATGCATCGGGGCGATGCATTTTAGAGAGGGGGTGATGTAAAGGGACCAGGGGGGTGCCCTGTGTGTTTTTCCTATTTTTTATGTTCGTCCTATATTTTTCCCCACCTCATTTCCTTCTATTCTTCATTTTCTATGATTTTTCCGGATTTTATTACTAATTTTCCCTTGCTATCATGTTTGTACATGTTGACACTTTTATATTTAGAGGCAGAGTACCCCTTCCGACACATACCCCTTGGTATGATGTCATTCGGCGGCCTTGATCTGCCTATCTCCGCCTTTTTCTATTTTTAGGTTATATTTGATTTTTGTCGTCTTCACATATACTGGGCATCAGCAAGGGGATCCTTAGAGTTTTCTCTTCGGATTTCCCTTTGCTAGGTGTGTCCCCAATGCCTGTATTATGTAGTATAATTTTAACTTCGGATTTCCCTTTGCTAGAGGCTTAGGTTGCCCTTATAGGTTTGGACACTCAGACACTCATTCAGATGTTTGGAAATTCCAATATGGAGATGTCCTCAGAAAGCTTTAATCCCAAAATGTCCTCGATATTCTCCCATTTCAAATTGTTTGGCCATCACACATCACATCCATTTTTTTCTGAACCTGAAAATAATATTTCTTGATTTTTCCGATTTTCTTGAGATTTATCAAGAATGTAGGAAAGTCATGTGTTGGTTGAATAATTCTAAATGGTATGGTGGGAATATTATAAGATTATGTAATTATCTCTAAATATAGTAGTGGTATCTCATGGATAACATGCTACAGTTGCAGACAAACAAACACAACAATCTTCAGTGACCCAATTTTGGAAGCCAGCACAAACATCTGGATGCCTCAAAAACTGTCAAAACATGTAGAATAGAGCCTAGTGATGATGTTTCTATAAGCTGATTTCTTTATTTCAAAAAATTTGGGTCAGGTACCTCAAAAATTTGGCCACCCCCCAAAAGAAATTGGGAAAATTATGAAAAATAGCGCAACCAGCTCCTATTGATTAGCTGCATCTGATCCTGTAATAAAATTTAGGTTACATCCAACTGATCGGCCATAATAAAATCAATAAACTTGACCAAAAAAGGAAAAATTTCACCAGTTACTTACAAAATCAACCCTTGCATCTTCCAGGGCTCGACCCTGCTCCTGAAAGTGCCTAGACTTTGTTAAGGGTTAAATAAAAGGAAATACTATAATTGTCATGTGCTTTCTAACTGTGTGACATCAACATGTCTACGTGACATTACCAGTTGAAATGTTGAAAGTCTGAACTGTTAGAATGACTGTAGTGTTGCTCACTCAGGATAACAGAAGACCCTGGCAAACATGCAGGGCTATATATATGGTACACATATATGTATAAGTAGCAAGAACAATAGAAATAAGAAAGGAAAAGAAGAGGTGTACAATGGAGATTTGCTAAAAATAATTAAGTGTTCCTATTTCTTATGACACACTTGATATTCCAACACCAACTACAGAAGGGAGACTAGACATGGATGGTAATGAATTCAGCAAGTCTTGGGTGGATGACAACTTCAAACTATAGATATGTACTTAATTATAAGTACTAACTTCTGCATATCCAATAAGCAACTGATCAAGGGGGTGTCAGGATGGGAATCCCAAACCAGATGTAGGGCCCCCCCCCCCCCCTACATGATCTCCTGACCTTGTGCTCAATCCTGAACTCCTTCAATATACTCGCAAATGCAAGTGCAAGGTTCGACCCTGAGTGCAACTGCGATAATGTTGTCAGTTACAACAACTTTTACATGGCAACAAGTACCTTCGGAACCTCAACCACATCAAGCATGATCAATATCAGCTCCCCTTTCACCTCAAGATGGGCAGTCAGGGCAACGTAGGCATAATGGTTCAGTGATGTCCACACATCCATCACAAAGTTGATTTTGCTGTCATACTCCTGCAGATGTTTTGTTAGGATCCTTCACTGCTTAACTTGATCTGATCTACCTGCACCATTTTTGCAATCTGCTCACAAGTCCTGGCAAATACAAGCTTCACATCATGTGATACTGTGGTTGGTGAAGGTATGTAGAGTTCTGGTCTCCCTGTTTTCATGAGACACTGAAACCCATGGTCTGCTACAATTTATATCCACAACACTGGGCCGTTATTTCTTTGTGAGGTTGACATCAGGATCAGACATTGTAGAACTTGTGCTATCGATGTCATCCCCTTTTGGTATGTGCTTTGACTTCTTTTGTCGCACTGTGCTGAGGGCAGCACTCGCCTTTTGTTTTGACCTTTTTAAGAGTTGAGCTGGCCTTTGATGCAAGAGACTTAAAGGATTTTGAACTCATTGTTGACTGGTTATTGCCCTTTTTTTTGTCATGGTGGACTGTTGACAAGTATAAGTTTTTTATTTGCAATAGTTGTATATGTTTGTGGTGCTGTACAGTCTCATTCCATGCCACTGGTCATGTGGCTACTTGCAGATTCAGGTACCAGTAGCTGAACTATTCTTTACAATCTTGTGGTACTGCCTAGGGGGGGGGTCCTGCCAGAGGCTGAAAATGCTTTTTGACCATGGTAAAAACAACACCAATAGGCATCGCTTGAGTGTTGGTTTAACATAGTAAAGCCCTTGGTAAAGCACTCATAACATTGAATTGTGTCAATTAGTACCCGGATGTCAGTGAGCGAGTGATCTTACGCTGATGTACTCAAGATCTAGTTTGTTTATGTGTGGGGATCTTGAACTAAATAGCATCACATCCAAGAAATCAACGAAACAGTCACATCAGCAGCGTCACATTCTTTAGAATCTTTACATGAGTCACGGTCGATGGATTAGATATATCAAACTTTATTTTTTTCATCAACATTGCTCACCACTTCAACATGTTTATCAAGACAACTCACATCGACACCAAGAAGTTCTGTAGATTTGGTTTGAAATGCATCCTGTTGAGGTCACTGAACCAACTGAGCCAAATGGTCATATTGTTAAGTTCAGACTTGATCAACTGTGTGATATTCAATATAACCATCCCATAGCCATCAGTAGTTCCAAAAACTACCTCGATGGATGGTCAACAGCTCAACTGTACCATATTCAACTGTCAATTGTATGGCCATAACCGTTGAACAGACAGTGTACAGCCCTAGTAATGAACACTCAGCTGGGGTCACCACTGGCCTGACATTGGTCCTGTGGCATCGCTGATTCACACATTGACATCTGAAAAAAAAATAACATGTACACATGATTGAAACATACCATATATGGCAGGAAGGGGGTCTTGAGAGCCATGAAAAAAAAATACTGACATCATATGAAAAATTCCTGTCCCGACACCCCCTTGCAACTGATTACCCACAAAGTCACTGAAAAGGAGTGATCAAGCTTGAGTTGCATTGATTACATACTGATCATGGTTGGGATTGAACATTTTTGCTGCTCAAACCCCTCAAAAGGGGTGCATAATGTTGCGAAAAATGACCCAAAAAATTTGGCCACCCTAAAATGTTGTGGGAAAAACTTTGGAGATATGTTTTTTGACGTATTTTAACGAGCTGGATCCAAATCTGAAGTCCATTTGTCCTAGAAAATTTTCGATCATGAGATATCAAAATTGTTGTGTTTAGTTGTCTGCAACTGTAGGTGGCAGGATATTCTTCATTTTATCTGAACAACATCAACTCAAACCAATCGAATCATCAGTAAATTGGGTGTTGGTATCTACTGGTACAGACTGGTACAGCTCACTCAGCTAACTTGCTTAGCTACAGCCTACAATCCATTTCTCTGATGATCCAAGCCTACTGACAAAGCTCACAAACCTGCAATGCCTAGTGCATGATTGCAGGGATCCATACTATAGCTAAGTGGAAGTACTTATAGCTACATAATTTGGTGCCCTGTCTTTTGGGTTGTGGAATCCCACCCTGCACCCAAAGGTTGTGGTGTGTATATTACTGATCTCTGTATTTGACAGCTCTGGTCTTAATGGTACATGCTGACAAGACAACATGACTGCCTCTTGAAGATTTGCCTGGGTATTTCCAGTGCAAAATGTGTCACATCATCCTAGGGTGACAGTCGATCAATGCTGTGCACCGACTCTACTGCTACATGACTTGTACGAGCAAGGGTCAAGAGTTTCAAAATATTTTGTAAACTGCCTCGGAATCTATGAGGAGGATACAGTTCTGCTTTGGAATTGAAATACACATTGACTAACATATATTGAATCAATCTACAACATAAGATAAAGGTAAGATGAAGTGCTAGTGCTAGCAGAAAGAAGCCGAGTCGACAAGTGCCAAAAACAGGGAGTTTCAAAACTTTTCGTAACACTAGTCACGTGAACTTAGGCTCATGTCCTGACTCTGTGGGTGTGAAGGTTTTTTCAAGTTTTTCAAGTTGGGAAAAGAGGGAAAAAAGAGGAGAAAAAGAGACTTAGGTACCTATATAGATCTCAAATATCACATAGTTTGTGGTCCAATGCTTCCCAGTATGCAGAGCCTGACCGTTTTCAAGTTGAAAGCCATCAGCTGGCACTTGTTCCGAGTCCTGACTCCAAGATAGGGAATCTGACCAATGGTTTTCAAGATGCAAATCTAATCGATATCGATGATGTCACCTACCATGCGCCTTATCCGCTTTGCCAACCACCACCCTCTTCGCGCTCGCGCCTATGAACTCTGTTGGAATATGGATCGGGCTATTATGTGTGCATGTTGCTATTGTTTCATCATTTGTTCTGGACTCATCATTCTGGGTACATTCTTGTGGCACAAGGACTGTATATGTAGTCTACCGATGTTGTAGTCCCCATCTGTTTGCCTCTCAAGCTCACCGAGATCAAACGAAAATTTACTTATTTGCTGCACTTCTGAAGATTCTCGCGGCTTATTTCATGTGGTGAATATGTGACCAACTCAAACAGTCACCAGTCACATGACTGACACATCACCACGTCCATCATCGAGATGGCACTGCTATCCTGTACATTCCTTACTGATGTTCGCTATGGCTACCTACTCTATCCACACATTCATTTCAACCATAGCCTTACATTCATTATTACTTACTCTGCTCCCCATAGCATTACCACACTCCTTGGGCACTTTCAAAGAAAGACATAATCCCTACATACTTGTAGCTAGAACCAGAGAATATACTTAACATCCCGTTCTTTTATCTGACCCAATCTGAACCCAGTGTGCCGCTACCATGACTGATGGATTACGTTGGGCAGCGGCAGCTTAATTCCACTTTCTCACAGGTTCAACCAAGTTGTGTGTGTCCTGACTCCCAATTGGGAGTCAGGCAACCACAGAACTGTGACATGAGCCCGAACTTATGCACTAATCACTCATTCAGGAGATGAAAATAGCCAGGAGAGGTAGCCAGAAGATGGGCATGCCCTAAAATCAGTGGTGTTCCCATGATTCGATTGCACGCGTACTGCTTACTGCTACTACATATTACTGGTAGGTGTGGCTGCACCAAAACCTCTGCTCTACTCAAAAAACCCAATGGGAAAAAAAAGCAGAGTGCGAGGAAAGCTACCATGGTTGTGGGAGGGTGGGTAAGCACAAATTCAGAAGCTACATGCATGAGAGTAGATAAGAAGGGAGTGACCGATCAAAGAAAAGAAGATGCACCCAAGGCATGAGAGTAAGAGAAGAAGGAAGCAACAAAGAGACTCTTGTGCCATGGGTGAATACATAACAAAGCAAGTGAGACTGATGTCGTCATAGTGAGAAAAGCTGACACGGCAGCCTGAGCACTGAGCACATATGACAAGAGGGAGCTGGAAGCTCGTGAGGTGTTATGCAAAGCATGTAACCTCGAGAAAGGGCCATGGAAATGGCATGGCAATGGGCTATGTGGTCAGGATCCCTCACAATGATTAGCCTTGAGTAAACAATAGTTTAAACCCAATTAATCACTCATTCGGGAGACAAAAATAGCTGGGAGAGGTAGCCAGAAGATGGGCGTGCCCTGAAATCAGTGGTGTTCCCATGATTCGATTGCGCGTGTACTGCTAAAAGGGTAATACATGGAGGAGGGGGAAAAGTAGAGTAAGATGGAAGAGGGGATAGGGAGGGTGGAAATAGGGTCGAAGAGAAATATGCATTATGAGAAATACACAACTGCGAGAAAAACACACTACAAATACACTAGTATGATACAGGAGGTGTGAATGAGAGAATGAAGAATGATGGTGTGGACAATCAGCTTGAAGGAGATTTAGGAGAATGGAGGCCAAAAAGAAGAGAAGCGAGCAAGACGGGATGGTGCCGGATGTATATCTGAAAAGCTTCTGAACTCCAACGGCCTATAGCTTGGATCATGTGAGGTGGAATTCCAGCTTCAGCAAGTGCTGTTGCACCGCCTGCACACATAGAGTGGCCACTGACATCGGAAGCAAAGTGATGATGTAGGCGGCGGATAAACCTAGACCTGGTTGGAATAGAGCTGTCTTCTCTCAGCCATAGTTCAGGCTGGAAAGGGAAACACTGATCGCAGACACAAAGATATGTGATGAACAGTGATAGGGGGTTATTGTCACATTCAGTAGCTTGTATAATGACTTCATTGCCTTTGAAAAAACAATCAGCTTTATGGCCTGGGAGGAAAAACTCGAAAGAGTTTTGATTAATGCGGACTGAGTTGCACAGGATAATCTTCCAATAGTCTTGTAGATTTTTGTGATCAGGCCAGACTAGTTCTGCTAGATGCAAGAGACCATGGAAGCCGGTGAGGAGTAACGTGAAGAAAAGATTGTCATTGTAGGACTGTGAGGATAGATGTTCACGTGAGAGTGCTTCCAGGTCTGACTATGCGAGGGGCCTTTTGGGGGAAGGTTGAAGTTTTTTGCAACCTTGAATAGTTCTGACCACTAATCTGTGTCGTCTGTTGGCTCGGACATCAGGGAAGAATGGTTTGAGTTGGTTGCAAATGCCAGATAAATAAGAGTCAACAGATTTGGGTTTAATGTAGTGGCACATGTAGATGGCGAAGAAGCTCAGAGTATCAGGTGTTGGTTCAACTGGGAAATCATGGGTAGTGCAAAAATTGATATAGGAGTTTAGCGCAGATGAGTAGGACAAGGCAGAGCTTGGTTCAATAGCACTGGCAATAGTGATCGCACGTTCTCAAAGCAGCCGCTCCTTTGTCCAGGTTTCCCGATGGGGTTGCCTGGACGATGATGACAAGTGAATCATAATGACGCCTCCCCCAGCGTAAATCAAGGGGGTGTAAAGTTAGATATGACTAAATTGGGTTTGAGTAGACGTGAAGTGCGTCCATCCAGCCATGATAGAGCATCAGTGACTTTATTTTTGCTTTGAGGGATGTGGAAGACCCGAAGCTGTATACCCAATTTCACCAGAAGATCGATAGCTGTGATAAGGATGGGATTGTAAGCTGGTAAGGCATGCAGAGTGTTGAACATGTCGAAAGTATTAGAGCTATCGGTGAGAATTGCGAGACGACAAGGTTTTGGAGGAGTGTGCTCGCATACATGATGAAGAGCTGATAGAACTGATAGAGCCTCAAAGAAGAAGATGCCATTACGAGTATTACAAGGAATTGCACATTGAAAACCCTCACGGGTTCTCAGCGACCAGTAACCCATGCCTGATGGACAGGCATCAGAAAGGCATGTGTCATGTGCATCTGACCTTGACCATTCCCAAGACTCAATGATGTGTATGCCATCTGAATGCTCAATGTGGTCTGCAAGCCAATGGAGTTCACTACAGATGGCATTATTGATAGAGAGTTTCTGAAATGGGGACGACCCCCGGCGCATCTTCTCGTAGACGCTGGATAGGCTAGGACAAAGAAGAGGATAAACATTCAAGGACCAATTGACCCATCCAGCAAGACGCTGAAAGATCGACGCTGATTGGGGTTGGCAAATGCGCGAATCACTGCAAGGAGATCTTGGCGCACTTCAAACGGCATGGTGATCATCATAGCATTGGGATCTATGTCGAACCCTATGATCGTTAACTGAGAACCAAAAACTTGTTTGCGTTCCTCATGAGGCACTCCTAACTCATCAAAAAGACTCAGGAGACGAGTTTGTTTGCTAGGAAACATTTTGCCATAAGGCCCATAGAACTCCACACGCTCAGTGAAATCCCAGGAATATGAGTTGTCCACATAGGAAAATAGGTCGGATATGAACTTGATGTAGATGGCAATCCAGAGAATGAGACTGAAGAAAGTTACTCACAGATGGCCCGCTCCTATATTGCCAAAGTCATTGTTATTGTCGACATGATGCTTGCCATCAATAGTAATTACTTGGTGCAATTTCCATAAAGGGTGCATCAGAAGGCGTCAATAAGCTTGTGACACATCTGTCTTGAAGAGAACAAGTTACCAAACTGTTCTCTTGCACAAATGAGGGCTAAGCCAAGCACATGAAGGGTGTCAAGATGCACTCTAGCATCTTCTGATGAGATGAATGAGTTTGGAGAGAATTCGCCTGCCAATTGATCAATGACTAGGCAAAGTCTTTCCAAATGAGGCTTTGGCACAACCCAAAGCGGAACAGTAGTCATGCCAGGTAGCAAGGAGGGGAAAGGACTGGAAAAGTGCCATAACATTATTTCTTCGTCTTGTTGTTCTCTGATAAATTTGAGGTGCTCTGGGTTCTTAACCTTCTGCAATGATATTATTGACTATGCTAGGTGCACCAGAATGATCTGTGATTGCCCATGTCCAGAAACCTTCTTCTAACCCTCGGCAGACAGACAGAGCAAGGGCTCGATTTGGGTGAGACGTGAGTAATTCGCGGAAATGTTCAGTCTTTACAGGTGTAGTAATATGAAATAGGTGAGGATAAGAGTTAATTGTTGCTAATGTGACTCGATTATTGAGTTCATTAAGAGGGGGATGTGGAACCGGAGGTGCAGATTCACTGAAGAGGGCAGTCGAGACACAAGATGATTCATCTGCTCCCCAGACATACTCTCGAACATACTTCGGTCATTTACACCAACGAGAGCCCAATGGAGATGCTCTATTTCTTGTTGGGGACTGCTGAACAGTCGCCGGCAATGTGGCCACTGTTTGAGCATTTGGAACAGACATGAAGGTAGTTGCAAGTGGTTGCAGAGTTGGGGCACCTGTGCTCATTCCATCTTCAACAAGGGGCACTGCGTCGATGGTTCGTGAGTTGTCGAGGCTTGGTAGGTTCTGAGGATGCGGAGGTAACAACAGGGTTGATTGGATTGTGGATCCATTGGATCTGGAGGTCGGTAAACTCTGTGAAGTTCGACAATTCCAGGTCGCGTCGCTGAGCAGATTGGATTCGGATGGCACAGTCATAGTTAATGACTCAAGAGTGGAGCTGTATGGGGAGCGAAGCGAAGAACCATTGGATGTGCTTGCTATACAAGAGAAGTTCTTGTTGTCGGTGTATGAAGACAAAGAGGGTGGCTTCAACCAGTGCCTCCCAAGTGATAACCCAGTCGCCATGTGTTTTGACCATTTTGGCTGGTGTGGAAGAACCGTGGAGCAATTCGACGTGCTTTCCAAGCTCAATGGATTCTCAAGTTTCATGGGAGATAGTGTAGAGATTTGAGAAGACATGATCGAGGTCGATGGCATTGCCGCTAAGGAGGTTGAGCCATTTGGATTGAGGAAATTGGGGCACGGCTCGGTTACTGTTGAGCAATGACGATCTCGCGCATTTGACATCCCGAGAGAAATTCTCGAGTAGAGCTTGGGTTTTCTGTAAGGATGGTGATAGCCTTGAAGTTGAATCGAACGCCGCATCCATTGGTTCATTCCATGGCAAGGCTTTGTAGTCCAACCGTGTTCATCGCTTATAGTCTTCGTCTCCCTCATCTGAACTTCCTGAAGGTGAACGGGCTCGCTTAGATGGGCCAGCAATGTGGGCTTCTTGCTCTGGATGTTCGCTCCCATCGCGCCGCTCGCCTGACTGATTTCCTCCAAGCAATTCCCTTGTTTCATCAATTCTCCTTCCTGCACCTGTCTGGTATTGTTCAAAGTTGTCGAGCATATTGAGATAGGATCCGTAAGCCGAGACAAAAGACTCTTCTTCGACGCTTTCATGCGGGATTGTTTGTTGAAGTAATAAGGTGGCTTTCAGTTTCGAAATTTTGTCTGCTCTGAATTGTTGAACGATTTCGAGGCATTTGTCCACAGTCCCTTTCTGAAGGTGGAATGTTTCCGGGATGCTTCCAGTCCCTTGGCTCGGCAACGTTGCACTGCTGGTTGGTGTTTCACCATGTTGGGTCATAACGCTATCGTGAGACAAAGTCAATGTGAGGAACAAATTTTATAAGCGCAAATTCAGAAGCTACATGCACGAGAGTAGATAAGAAGGGAGCGACCGATCAAAGAAAAGAAGATGCACCCAAGGCACGAGAGTAAGAGAAGAAGGAAGCAACAAAGAGACTCTTGTGCCATGGGTGAATACATAACAAAGCAAGTGAGACTGATGTCGTCATAGTGAGGAAAGCTGACACGGCAGCCTGAGCACTGAGCACATATGACAAGAGGGAGCTGGAAGCTCGTGAGGTGTTATGCAAAGCATGTAACCTCAAGAAAGGGCCACGGAAATGGCATGGCAATGGGCTATGTGGTCAGGATCCCTCACGATGATTAGCCTTGAGTAAACAATAGTTTAAACCCAATTCAAAATGTCACATTCTGTCACACATTTTGCCTTCCACCCAATGCCTCGAAGATGTTTTTCAGATACTTCTGCCCTTTAGAGAACTGAATAAAGTCACAGGTGATCATTTTGATCTGTTAATTCGATGTCTCTCTTTGCACACCCATACTTCAAATGAGTTCATATATGGATTCACATCCAGTGTACCCTATAGTCCGAAAAGACTCCGAGAGCAAAAGCTGGCCGCCGAGATCGTTTGAGAAGTGTGATTTTGAAAAACTCTCTACCATTTTGAATGCCGCTACACGTGATAGTATGCTCAAAGCCTTTGTCGGCATCTCTCTGCTTGCCGAAATCGCTTCCACCTGATCCCTAACCTCTGCCACAGCATCCCCTGTCCGATACTTCGGTGCATCTCACACGGCTACCCGTAACCGTGGATCATATCCACACTTGATCCTTGCCTTTGCAATTTCCACCGCATTTCCGTACGTACATGCTTGGTGACGAGGCTGTACGCACCGTTGAGAGGAGTTTTGCCAGAGGCAATCCGTCTTCCCCAAAGTCGTAGACCTTATGAAGATTCCAATAATGCGCTCGATATGGATGCGCAATCACGCCACTTGTGCAGAATCTCCAAGACATAGTTATTCCGTGGATATTACGGTGTTTGGTGACTCTTGAAAGTCCTTGCCCTTGAAGATGTCGGTACCGCGATCGCTGAAGAAGGACCAATCGACACCCAGATGAGGACGAAGATGAAATCCGCCCTGGCTCGCATTCACTCGGCAGGACATGTTGATGGGGACATTGTACGATGCAACTTCTGCAAGAACGCTAATGGGGCAGTCTTGGTTGACTTAAAGACGTCGGCGGCGGGACGCCCAGAAATGGAGGCTGAATTGGCTGGTATTGATGCATGGTAGACTGGTCCTTAGGTAATTTTTGCAGACCAACGAAGGGTTATTCTCTCTTGAGTTTACGGTCGATTAAGAGGAGTATGAGGTGAGCCGCTCTCGTTGTTGTCGAATAACCTTGGTGCATATTGTGAAACGAAAGAGGCTGCAGGCTGCTATTCAAGTGCTACTCACCTCCATCCAGTCAGGGCCACAGAACGAGAGTGTTCTAGATCGTACTCGCATTATTGATACCGTGCCTACTGCCCAGTTTTGTTAAGCAATGATGCAAAAGAAATATAGAACCGAACTCCATTTCATCCACTGCCTCAGGATTCAGGAACCGTTGTACTTCTGACAGACTTTGACAGGAGTCATTCCAGGTTTTACGCGACCTTTGAGTAACATCATGGAAGATGACGACATCAATCCACGTGCGCTACAGGTGACTTAACAGGAACCCGCTCTCTAGAGATGGTCACACGACCTTGCCTGCACAAGTCTGTGGGCAATTCAGCTCACCGTTCACGATGCAAGATAAGAGCTGGATCAAACTGTATTTTCCAGTAGTACTCAGGTCTTCAGCCTGAGCATGCGTTTGCGATACGTGGAGATTGAACAACACAGATTTTAACTTTCTACTTTACCGGATGCGTCATAGGCAGCTTTGAGTACGGTGATTCTTCAGATGATGGATTTCATCATTCATGTCTTTTGTTTTTCGGTCCGACATCGGCTCTCTAGGAAGTGATTCGTATGCTGGAATATGATGGAGGAGCCGTGCCGGAAACTGATATCAGCTGCATTCCGAGAGTCGGGCGATGATTCGGAAACCCGGATCTCTAGAACTCTCGGTGGGTCTCACATTTCATGGGAAAAAAAAATCGGGCGATAAAAGTTCGGACAAAATTTTCGAGAATCAAGCCTAGGTAAAAACAAGGTGAACCAAATTTAAAATTTGGTTCGGATAAAATCAGGCCTCCCAAAATTGTTCGGGTTCTTGATCATCGATCCTCAAAACTCCAAAATTGGTTATACACAACAAGGCCATCCGATAAGTAGTTTGCTATACTGTGGTAAATTATGTCTAAACTGTCAGCTACACTACCACTGCTGCCGCACGCTGACCAGCGGTGTTGGCTGCATCTCATGAATTATGAACAAGACGGCGGTAGAATTAATTCGTCAGGGCTCCTTCGTGAAGCTAGCTACTAGAAAAACAAAGAAATACCCATCCTGAGTTCGACACGCAACTGCCCAAAGTATTCCCATCAGATTACAGATCTCATGCATGCACAACATCAGAGAAATGGATGGTAAACTATCCTATCCTATCCACTGCGTCATCTATCAATTGGATATTAATAAACGCCTGTGGAAAGTCACCCATTGTGAGGCCTGCATGTGGCACAAAATTTGGTCCGGATTTGAGCTAAAATTCGTTCGGATGGGGATCAAGGGTCCTCTACTGTCCTCACTTGAAAGCAAACTAATACTTCCGAGATAATTTTTCCCCCGGTAATCACTTGATCAAATGAAGGGTGTTCAACGTACGGTTATAGATGGTTATTCACTTCTGTTCGGTGAGATTCGGGCATAAAGACGTCAGGCCATATGTTAGACGCTCATGAAATATATCCGAGAATCACTACAAGCCACAAAACTCCGGTTGGCGTTTTGCTGCTCGTCCACATCCACCTGTTCGAAAGGCAAGCTGATATGAAATGCGGCTCTTCCCAGTTGTGCTTTTTTTGTTGGGTGTCACGGCGGAGGAACTAGTCTTCGTATGTCTTCCCACGGATGAAGGTTGGCGCTGCCCACTTGCTGACCTCGACCTGTAGACGCGAAGAAGTGACAACCTTCCAGAGGTATGTAGTTAATTAGACGTCTCCGCCTTATTTCTGATGCGCCAACCTCAGTTGAATAACTACCTCGGTCAAACACCATGCACACTCTGCGATCAGATAATGTCACCTTGTCAATCTTCACCGTTCCGACGTAAGCATATGTTCATTTACAGATAAAGCCATCATATATGTTTTGTACAGGTGTGTTGAGGACTAGATATAATGCCGTCCCAACAACTTGTTCTTGGTACGTCACATCGTTCTACAGTCATAATCCCTCAATGATTATGATGCAGCAACAATGTTTTCTTCAATCTCTGGGGTGCATGTTTGCTTTCGCAAACGAACACTTCCAACCTTCCTACATTTGGTGACTGGGCATCAAACTGCACGAATAGGTCTATAAATCTCACTGTTGGCAGCCCTAACAACAGTGTACATGTCCCTTCATGGGCATTTGCCAGCGTATCCGGCAATTCGACGTTCAACGTCGATGAAGCCCTTTCCGGTGCGTTCAAGTCACTTTTGATTCCGTTCTCACCTCATTTTCTTCAGTCGCCAAGAAGAAAGGCTGGGCAACAATGCAAATACTCGCTCCCGTTATTGTAGGGGTCGGCATACTCGCATTAGCATCGGTAATTTTCTTTTGTCGGTGGAAAGGGAAAAAGAGAATATGGTCCTTTACTGCAATACCTCTTCGGCCTCGCGTCTACAAAGTCCAGAAGACGAATCGGGATCGTCTCTGGTCTATTGACCGCACCGGCGAAGCGGAGGAATATATGGTGGACGATGGTCATAAGCAACACTCGCTGCAGCAGTCCTCCAAGGGCCACACTCGCCTTTCGTCCTCAGATAGCATATCTGATCCCTCCTTCTCTAATCCTGTACAACCCACTTTACCTCTCGGATCGCGGATAGCACATCAGTTGCGTAGCTTACCAGGCCAATTCCCATTACCTTGGAGAGATCGAGCTATCCAAGTCCAGAATAAACCACCAAGGCGAGGTTTTCGTGTGGACTCTTGGGATGTCAGCGTCTCGTCGGGTCCATCCGATATGGGTCATTCCAGACGGGCACCGACGTCAGGTGTTGGCCGCAGCCAGGATCATGATACAATCTTGGAAGAAGATGAATCTGACATCGAAACGACTTTGATTTCGCCTGTGGACAGGAGCGAGAACAGCGTATACTTGATCAGTAACCAACCTGGTAACTTTACCTTCGAATCAGGGAGTTCGAGTTCGAATCTCCGGTCTGTGCAAGTAATTCCCCCAACACCTGACTCGTCTTACTCGTCTGCTTTGCAACCAATCCGAGAGCCACCGTCGCGCAGTCGTACGCCGATACCTCCCCCACCTACGCAGCCAGCGCCACCACCGCCTTCATCTCATCGTGCTCAGCCTCAACTGCAAAGACCCGACGCCGGACCCGTTGTTCCGCGATCCATCCCGCCTAACGTGCCCATCAACCGGTCCCACTCCCCTTTCATCCATTACGACTCGCCTGAAGGTGCTACGAGAAACCCCGCATACGTCCAACATGTGCCCCCGCGGGTGACCTCACCTCTCAACAGTCGCCAGTTGCCAATCGCAGCCGAAGCAGAGCAAACTTCTGGTCTGTTGCGTCGTGGTTTAGTTTCTGCTTCGTCGATCGAAAGTCTATATCTCACTCATCCCACTCCTGGTCACCAACGGTCGCTGTCTGATGTACGGCTGCCGATGGGCCCTCATCTTGATTCTTCTCCGATGTCTCCTGTTTTCGGCCCAAGGCATTCCTCAGAAGAGGAGCTGGCCAGACAGGATCAAATTCCCTCTGGTTCCAGTAGTAGAACACATCAAGCGCGGTCTTCTTCTCCCTTCCATCGCGCTCTCACCCCCACCCTTTTCTCCCCTCACCGTCGTGGCACAGATGACTCGACTGTCACTCTTGGCAGTTTATACTCACGTGATAGTTATCATCATTCTTCTGAGAGCATCATTCCGGGTCGCGGGGATCCTGTGATGCTGTTTCCGGGATCTGTACGTGGAGCAGGGTACGCCCCGCAATCCCCACAGACGCCACCCCCACCCCTTTATCACGACAGGGGTTTCTAATATTCTCGAGATTCGGGCCCTGTCAATGCACCCTCGGACTATTTGTCATCTACGTGATTTAAGTACCTATTTATGACCCCATGTACAGAAAGAAGAGGTTAACCGCCAATACGTCTCTTTCCTTTCCTTCCCACCTACCTTTCACTCGTCCACTGAATACTCGAATATGGGGAATCGAATTACCGTAATGGCCACGGCGGGCATCATGGTGTTTTCATTACGTATTCGATCTCGATTCACTCCCGTGGTGACATTGACTTATCTGGGGTTTAACTACTTCCTCATTAGACACTCGATCACCTATTACTTATCGCTAACCTCTCGACTGGCAATCTATATGGCGCAACCTGCAGACACCACGAGAGTCGATTGTCTTCTGGAGCTCCCGATTGAGCTCGAACAAGAAATTCTGGGCTTGGCTGCCAGAGCCTACCCAACTCATGCCACCAAGCTAGCATTGGTTTCTAAACGTGCTCAAATATCGTGAGTGCTTGTTTCCATCGACATCATCCTACCTCAGCTTCGTCGCATAGGATTGAAGCGATCATCTACGAAACCGTGATTCTCAACTTCAACCTCGGAACTACGAAGTTATTTCTACGAACGATCAATTCCAGACCTCCTGAATTCTTTGCGAAGAACGTAAAGAAGTTATGTCTTACAAATATATTAACGTTCGCCCAAGCTCAATCGATATTCGCTGTTTGTACTGGGCTTACGGATCTTGGATGCTCGGTAGATGTCCCCTTGGCTTCGGGAGGTCTACTGTCACTTATCCAAACGAGAACTTTGGAAAGGCTTTCTGTGAAGGTTGAAGCGCTGTGGAGGAACTCCCCTCCCCGTAGAATTTCCTCCCGTGAATTGTTCCCTAACCTTTCTCATATCGACATCGTGAACCCACCGAGCTTCTCGATTGCTATCGATTGGTCATGGTTATGTGATCTCCCTGCTCTTACACATGTTTCTTTTGGGGACTTATTCGCCGCTGAACATCTCCATGTCTTTGAGCTTTTGCGTCATCTGCTCGTAAATTGCGAATCACTTCAGGCATTGATAGTCACATCACACGACCCGTCCTTTCTTTGCGAGTTGCAAAGGGAAGACATCCATGACCCTCGTCTTGTTCTTCTGCCTAACTTTCATCATCCCAAGAATTTGGACGCCTACTGGCAGGGGATAAAGCAGGGAGAGCCGGATTTCTGGGCATTATGTGACGAAATGGTTACAAGGGCGAGAACTGGTAAGTTGTGTATATTATTGGCAAACTCCGTGGTCTCAGGACTGGAAGTCTGGAACAGGACTAGGACCATCGCATGATGGTTTTGTTCGTCCACAATTATGATTATACAAAGTAAGGGGAGTGTCGTCATGGAGAAAGAACCGCACTGGATTGAGAAACGGCTCAAGTACCGCATGTGAAATATATTCTGGACGGCGAATGCGAGAACAACAAGTGTCCCGAAAGTCTGCTAGCGTTAGTAAGTGGGGGTGACCAATCCTCAGTAAGTGTGACTCCCGGTCACTCATATGTCACGACATGTCACACCCCCAAACCTTGAGACATGTATACAGTATTGCCTTCCACGACATACATTTTGGTAGTCTGCCATTGTCCTGGGTGTCCGCTGGTTACTCCTTCATGGTACTTTTGCACCAGCTTCTTCCATAGATCTCCGTTGTCTGGGATGTAGCATCTGTCTTGGAAAAATAGAAGGCCGTCTTCTATTTTCCAATCTTCTAGTGCTGACTTTATTGGTGGCATTCCCTTGGTCTTTAGTGCCTTGATTGTGCTCTTCACCAGGTCGTCTTTCATGATACTCCCTGTGAGTAAATCATGCATCTCGGTGTCAATGAATTTCACAAATACTGTTTCCGGCAGCATTGTGACGTCTTCATTGTCATTGTCTTCTTCTGGTATATGGTCTGCTCTTCGTGATAGCGCATTGCTCTGTACCATCTGAGATCCAGGTATGTGGACGAGTTGCAAGTCGAATTCCAATAGGAATAAGCTCCATCTTGCCTGTCATCTGTTCAGTTTCTGTGCCGTCTGGAAGTACGTTAGGTTCTTGTGATCTCCACAATTACTACCGGGTGTTCTGAACCCAGCAAGTAGTGTCTCCAAGTTTCCAGCAATCGTACTATCGCCAGAAGTTCCCTGTCATATATCTCATAGTTCCATTCCATTGGTGTCAGCGCATGCGATATGTATCTGCATGGATGCCAGTCTCCATTCGTATCCCTTTGTCTCAGCACTCCTCCTGTCATGTGTTTTGAGGCATCTGATTCGATTGTGAATGGCTTTGTCGGGTCTGGCATCAGCAGTACCGGTGCTTCTGTGAATTTCCTTTTCAGTGTCTGAAAGGCCTGTTTGCATTCGGTTGTCCAGTTGAAGGTTTTGTCCTTCTTTGTCAGCTCATTAAGCGGTCTGCTTGTCTCCGCAAAATGTCTGATAAACTTCCTGTAGAAGTTTCCAAATCCCAGGAAAGATCTGACTGCTTTTACATTTGTTGGGGTTGGCCAATCCTGTATACCTGCCAGTTTCGTATTGTCCATGGCAATCTCGTTGGGTTGGATGATCAGACCCAAGAATTCCACTTTGTGGACATCGAACTTGCATTTCTCCGGCTTCAGGTATAAGTTGTTCTCTGCTAGTCTTTGCAGTACCCTCTTTGTCCTTTCCTGGTGTTCGTTCTGATCCTTGGAGAATATCAGGATGTCATCCATGTAAATCACGAGCCATCCTTCTCCAATCATGTCACAGAATATCTTGTTCATCATTGCCTGGAAGGTCGCCGGTGAGTTGCATAATCCAAAGAACATCACCGTTGGCTCAAACAGCCTCCTGTTCATTTTGAAGGCTGCTTTCCATTGATCTCCATCTTTGATCCTGATGTTGTGATATCCCCATTGGATGTCCAATTTTGTAAACCATTTCACCCCTCTCAGTTTGTCCAACAGGTCTCCTACCAGCAGCAGCAGGTAGGTGTTCTTGATCGTTCCGTTATTCAAGTACCTGTAATCTTGGCAGGGTCATAGCACGTCTGAGTCCTTCTTCGAAACAAAGAAGAATGGCAATGCCATGGGTGATTTTGATGGTCGGATGTATCCTTTTTGCAGGCTTTTGTCAAGAAACTCATCGAGTTTCTTCTGTTCTGCCGGTGACAATGGGTAAACCCTGCAATCCTTCACTACAAAGTCTGGTTTCAGTTCGATCACGTGATCCCAGGGTCTTGACTCTGGGAATCATTCCGATGCTTCCTTTTTGAATATCCATCGGTACTCCTTGTACTGTTTGGGGAGTAGTTCATCTAGGATCTTCTGTTCAGGGTCTCTTTCCTTCTTGTGTGTCAGGTGTTGAGAGACCGATGTCTTTGCCCTAATCCAGATGTTCTGTCCATAAGCATATCGCGGTGATCCTTTTGCCTTCATGATCTGAGAGATTTTCTTCATAGTCTGAGAATATCTGTATCTTGGCTCGTCATATTCCTCTGTCAGTGGTGTCCTAGCTGGTTCGAATATTCCGATGATGGGTTCTCCTCGGATGTAGGTGACCAGTAGCTTGTCATCTTCAATCTTTGGTTCGGGTGTCTCTTTCGGTTGTTCCGTTGCCTGTTCCGTTGCCTGTTCTGTTGCCTGTTCATGGTTTGCCTGTGCTGGGTTTTCCTTCCCAGTGTCTTCTTCATCTTGCAGCCCAATGGGTTCCACGTTCTGAAGAGTCGTGATCGCAATCTCTTCATCGTCTATTTCTTTGATTGTCACCTTTCTTGTCTCGATGGGCATCTTGCTTCCTCTTGGTTCAGCATGGAGGGCTCCCCCCATTAATCTTGCCTTGGCGACGATTCTTCGGCAATCTGCTCGCCGTTTTTCGTTCATTGGTTTCTCTTTCTTTGGGGTAAGCATTTCCCTTACTTTCGCGACTATCCGGGCTGATGCCAGTCATCCTTCTTCTTTTCTGGTGGCCAGTCTCTCCAGTTCTCTGGTGGCCACCTTTTTCCATTGTGCTCGTTCTTCCTCGGCAGTCTTCTTCTTGAGGGCGAGCTTTTCTTGATCTCTAGCAATGATGCCTTGGCACTATGCCTGTTGTTCTTCTTTTGTCATGTCAAGGGGGTTCTTCTTATTTTCAGTTCCCCTTCGGCACCATGACAGGTGTTCGTCGTCGGTTTTCTTGGTCAGTACCCTACCGATAAGGGTTCTTCCTTTTCCATGTGAGAACTCTGGGTAAGTCTCATCCTTCATCCTGAACTGGAAGGTTCTGATCTTCCAGTTGATCACTGGGTTGATTCTTCTGAGCCATGGCAGACCTAGGATGATTGATTCCTTTCCCAGTCCTGCAATCAGGAAGGTCATTGGGAAAGTCCTTCCATTGATCGTTAAGAGTCCTCTGGCACAGTGGGAGATTTCCCCTCTCTTGTTTGGGGTTCCGTCCACATTCTTGACTCTGATTACCCTTTCCAGGGGGTGCAATTTGAATCCACTGCTTTCTGCAAATTCATGGCTCATGAATATCCCTCCCACTCCTGAGTCGAGTAGGGCTTCGGTTTCAATGTCTTTTCCTCTGCCTGTCCCTGCCACTTTGACATCTAAGCGCATAGATTGATTTTTCAAAGTGGCCAGTAGTACAGAGCAGACGGAAAGTTCGGTGGTACCTGGCATCGAGGCAGACCACCCCTTTAAAAACCCTCATCTCCGATGGCAGCAACAGCAGTCACTTTCTCTTCTCCATCGAGTTCATTCAAGATTGCTCAGATCTTCAAGTAGGCTTCTTTGCCTTTGTTCTTTGGGGATGGCCAGTCCTCGGTCCTTCTTTCCCCTTTCTTGTGTTCAGTTGCTCTGTGTCCGGGCTGGTGGCACACAAAGCACAATCCTTTTTTCATGTGTTCGATCCTCTCCTGGTAGGAGAGGCGGTTGATCTTGAGTGGGGTTTCCTTTGCCTTAGAGGCTGGGAGCTTCCTTGTAAAAGCCTCCTGCAGCCTCCCTGTGATGGCCTTTGCTCTCCTCCACTGTCCATCATACTTGGAGGCGGCGTTGATCATTCCTTCCAAGGTTGTTGGGATCATTTCCATATTGAAAACTCTTTCAAGGAGCTTGGGGTTCAGCCTATCCATGAAGAGTTTGATGAGGGTGGTGTCGTTGTTGATTCCCACCTTCTCTCGCAGGATTCAGAACTGCGCAATGTAGTCCTCCAGGTCCTGTCCCTGCTTCAATGTCTTCATCTCGGTTCTGGCCCTGCCAGCTTCGTCGATCGGTGTGAATGCTGTCTTGAGCACCGATTCAAAGGCTGACCAAGTTCCTAGGTCTTCCTTTTCTGCCCATGTCTGTGCCCAGGGTGCGGCGGTTCCTCCATTCATGAAGGACAATGCAAAGATGATTTTCTTCTCGTCGGTGTCATAGATTCCATGGTTCACTCTCAAATAGAGTTTCACTTCTTGTAAGAACTTCGCAGTTCTAGTTTTGTCCCCTGTGAAGTCGGAGGGGGTTCATATCCTGATCTCCTTGGTCGATGTGGTCAGTTCGGTGGACATGTTGGCATTGTCGTTGGATAAGGAGAATGGGTCTCATTCTGGGGTTTCTTCTTTGTTTGTCAATCCGAAGTCTTCTTCAGTGAGGTATCTTGGTTCCTCGTCTTCTGTTCACTTTGAGAACCACCTTTGTGCTGGTTCTGAGTATTGTACTAGTTGACCTTGGTATCTATACCATGAGGTTCTTCCTGATGTCGATGCTCCTGTCGGAGGTCTGTCTGGGCTTTGTCTGAAAGACGTTGTGTCTGCACCTAGGTAGGTGGACTTCGTAGATCAGCTTGACCTTTTGTTAAGACTATAGGTCTCGACTCAGCCTTGGCTTTGTGTGTCACAGTTGGAGGCTTTCAAACTGTATCGGTATCGCACTAGGAGACTTTCCTAGTGTATCGGGCTTCCTGCCTTCACTTGGGTACTTCCTCAAGTAGTCACGGCTATCCGTACTCAGAGGCTTTCTGAGTAGACCATTCGTTCGAGTATCACAGTTGGAGGCTTTCCAACTGTCGAGTTCAGGTTATCACAGCTAGGGGCTTCCTAAGCTGTCGAGTTTGAGTGTATCACAACTAAGGGGCTTCCTTAGTTGTCGAGTGTTCTGGTTGAGTCTGAGACCGTTGGTTGAATTAGGTCAAGCTCAGGAATACAGGCAGTATTACTACAGCTTATATACGGTTCGAAGATATCTATTGTCCAATTGGAACGTAGGATTGTTATCAAGTATAAATAGAAAGAACAATAGAAAAGACAGGCCTCATGCCTTGCATGAGGTGTCCGATGTCACGGATCCAACGTCAAGGATCCAATGTCAAGGACATGCTGCGGTGCAGCATGTCGATCATGGGGGTCCGATGTCCCGGACCTCATGTAAAGGGGGTTGTCGTACCACGGTGCATGTGGGAGTGGGTTCGGGTGCATGGAGTCACCATGCGTCAAGGTGTCTTCCGTCGGAAGAGAGTCGAGTCGAATAAGAAAAAATGAACTGCCCATACTTGCAGGTTCCTGTAGACAAATCATAACACGAATAGTTGTTATAGAATGTTTGAAGGGGATAAAGTGATCACATGTAGGCTCCCACCATATGATCTCATGTGCAAGAAGAGATCCAGGGTGGGGAATGGCACCATAATGACAATAGACTGAATTGTATGCTTGTGGCCAATGAGTAGGATCATCATCACCATAGAGACTGTCAGCACGAATGAAAATGCTGCAGGTAGTACTGAAAGCTGGTTGGAATATACATGATTGGTTGGGAGAAGTGACAAAATACTGGCCATTCAAAAGGAGCACGCTGACAGTGCTATCTGTAGCACACATCTTGCCTGAAATGGGAGGTTAGCAGGAGACTACAATACAGCTCAGGATTTGACTTAATGACCATCAACCCTAAACCTCAATAGATCTTCATCTGTAAGCCAGAGAGTCATTTTGACAAATTGTACTAGGTTTGATCATGACCATAATAATAAAAGCAAGATCAGAGAACAACATACTGAGGATATAATTTTGGATGTTTGACTTGAGGCACCACAGGAGATGTAGAGAATGCTCAGTTAATGGGACAAAGATATCCAAAAGGATATTGCCCTTAGCCCTTGTAAAGGGTTACAGATTGAGCAAACTCCAACAGAAATCCAAATTCACGATTGAGTGACAAATAGTCAGACTCAATGAAGGTGACAAAAAGTCAGACCTTCAGCCAGGTGACAACTAAAAAAGATGAGAGCAAAAGCAAGACAAGGAAGACAATGATGAATAGCAAAGTGATGATGATGGGAGTTGACAAAAAAAAAATTGATGTTGACATTTCAGGCAAGTCCAATTTGTGAGATATTTTTAGTCACAACTGATACAACTAGCTACAGGTTAGGCCCACTAGCCATCATGCATACTACTGTGCCCATGGGTGGTATCGATATCTCCAATGTAACCCAAACTATGCCAGGGAGAGAAAAAACCCATGGATGATTCCATCAACATTGATATCATGATATATCCTAAATAGTAACTAGCAAAATGTAGCAAAGTCAAGAGCAGGACAATAATAGAGCAAGAGAAATAGGAATACAGACAGAGACAAGAGATGGAGAGCAACACAAACCAAAAGGAAGAAAAACCCAGAGCAAGACAAGAGATGCACATTATATACATATGTACCAAGTCAGTCAGTCAGTCAGTCAGTCAGTCAGCAATCAACAACTGTCCATCAGTCAGTCAATGAGCCAACCAAAACCCTGAAACCTCACCCACCCTCACTTTCCATTCTCCTTCCCCAGCCTCGATGCCCCCAGACTCCTATTTGGCTGATACATATACTGATGCTGTGTCCCTGCCCCCAGCTGCACACTCTTCTCCTGCCCTGGACATGGCCTATAATAACTTGTCTGCTGCTGTTCCCCTTGGCTTGTCACCTGCATCTGTGCGATAGGTGATGGTGTATTCGCTGCAACAGTAGGTATAGGCCATGGAAGGCTAGATGTTTTGAGGGGCGGTGGCAGGTGCTGGGGGTGTGTGAGTGCAGGAAAGGGGCCAGGGGTGCTGGAGGAGGCTGAGGAGGCAGTCGTAGGTATGGGTATAGGTATAGGAGCAGATGTGGATGTAGATGTAGATGAGGGTGGTGGGGGTGGAGCTGTATTGCTTGATCCTGCACCAGTGATGGGTGTAGAAGGTCTGGCTATTGCATCCCCATTTTTGTTCTCCCACCATCGTTTAGTGCCCCATGATGTGCTTTCTTTAAGGCCAAGTGATGTGGCATCAAGATCTGATGTCTACAAGATAAAGTATTAGCATTTTGTACTCATGATGGGATGAGTCAATAAAACAAACCTAGTGCATCCATTTCCCCATTGATGTACAACCCAGTCCCACTTGATCTCACCCAATGCACCTGCAGATTGACTATCTTCTGCTAACTTCTTCAGCTGCTCCTCATCTGACCAAGCACCCTGGTTAATCCCAGCACCTGTCGCAGGTGACCCAGAGACAGTGGTAATAGTGGTAGTTGAAGCTATAATCAGAGCAGATGTCAGAGCAGATGTCGATGGCTGAGGAGTTTGTGCCATTTGCTGCTGTGAAGGTTGTGTGGTGGGTTGCTGGGTAGACAGTGGGTAATACAGTGTCCCATATGTGGAGTACTGAGGGTAATATGGCATACTTGGGTACTGCCCTGGCGGTGCTGTGTATACTGGGTACTGTGGATAAGAATGTTGCACTGAACCTAGGGATACAACAAACAACTGGGGATTAGATATGACTGGGGCAGTTATGGAAAGAGTTGCTAGTTGGAAGAGAAGGGGCATGTATAGCATTCTGCGTGCTTCAAGAAGCTATCACTTTGATTAGGGGGCAGATTAAAGTTCTTAGAATTTGACTTACAATGATTTTGGCCTGAGCGAGGAGTGGGTAAAGATTGTGTTGGAATAGATGCCACATGGTCTCTGCTGCAACCAGTGCTCCACATTCACCAAGCAACATTTCTGTCCTGTCGACTAACAAGGGAATATTGACACCAATTTGGAGTCATCATGGCATGCTGAGGCTTGATGTCAAGGCAGTTTATGCACTGAATTGACCCAGGGAAGATGACACTGGAGTACCTGGGCAGAAGGGAGGAGCAGGAAGAGAAGGAGAGTGATCGGTGAAGGGAGATAGAGAGTATGGATCCCAATAATAATGGCATATGCATTATTTTCAAACAAGGCATACAGATGGAGCATAGGTGTGGTCACTTTAATGAATATACTATGGTTGAGCTAGAGGATTTGCAGCAGGATCAGTGGAATTTCATTGATACTGTCAAAACATAAAGTGAATTATTCTAAAACATATGGAAAAAGATGCACTGCCCATAACAGATTTCCTTCTCTTTAGCAATGTTCTTCTTCACATGTGATTCAGTGTGCTTAAAGATTACCTTTTGCTTTGAGTTTGATGCAAGGAAAGATCTTGAGGTGAGGATAAATTTGTCAGTAAGATATGAAGAATGTAAGCTGAAGTGGAATAAAGAAGAAAAACAAGCATTCGCCAATCGCTTGAGTCAATTAGTGAGTGGTGTTCTTAGCTGACCTCAATGTTACTGGCTCCTGCTTGGCTCTGGCTTTGCCAGTGGCTTCTGATCAGCTAGAGTTGGTTCTGATCCGAAGCCATGGCAACACTAGGCATGGAGAAAGAACAAGCAGAAGAGATATATTGAAGAGGCTCTAGAGTATGCAGGTGATCATGGTGATGGCTAATGATAAGAGATTGTGGTAAGGATGAGTGTAGCTGAAGTGTGAGGCCAAAGCCTTTGGTAAGTAAATATAAATAAAGGAACATTTTTACAGTGCACTTGTGATCATATGCATGTGTGTATGCAGACATCAGTAACAGTAATACACAATAGGTGTAACATAGTATATAAACCAAGTATACACCTGGGGGAACTCTAGGTTTGTTTTATTGACTCATCCCATCACGAGTACAAAATGCTAATACTTTATCTTGTAGACATCAGATCTTGATCAAAGCCACATCACTCAGCCTTAAAGAAAGCACATCACGGGGCACTAAATGACAGTGGGAGAATGAAAATGGGGATGCAATAGCCAGCCCTTCTACACCCATCACTGGTGCAGGATCAAGCAATACAGCTCCACCCCCACCACCCTCTATATCTACATCCACATCCACTCCTATACCCATACCCATACCTATGACTGCCTCCCCAGCCTCCTCCAGTACCCCTGGCCCCTTGCCCACACTTGCACACACCCAGCACCCGCCACTGCCCCTCAAAACATCTAGCCTTCCATGGCCTATGCCTACTGTTGCAGTGAATATGCTGATAGTACTCAACCCAGGAAAACCACCAAAACTGCTGATGAGGCAATTGATGATATTTGCACAAGTCAGAGGAAGGGTGCAAGGCATTCTGAATGTTCATGGTCAGACCAAAGGGAAGACAACTAGTTGATACTAGTCATAAATGTAGTTCTATGAGAGAGGTGTTTGGCATGGTCTGATGTAGTGTTGATTGATATCGACAAAGATCAATGTGATCAATGGTGAACAATGTTTATCAATGAGAATGATAGCAAACAATGTTGATTGACAAGGGTCGATGTGTGAATTATAAGGGCTTTTTGGTAGATCAATAGTATGCAAAGGTTATAGTTGATGGCTAGGAAGTGTCAGAGTGGTTATGAGTGCTAGCAATAATTTGATCAAAGGTCAATCAAGGACAATGATGGTCAAAGAGGTTTCTTGTTGATTGAGAAAACTCATAGAAGTTTTAGATAGTTTAGAGGATAAATCAGATTCTTAGAACTTTATATGAGGTGATATGTGAAGACGATTTTTCACAGTACATACTACAGACTTTTATATGGTTAAAGAGGAACTTATCTAAAATGGTATAAGAAACATGTGTAAGAACATGAGGCAAAAAGATATGAGACAAAACATGAGGCCAAAATGAGTCTGGAATTCAAACAAGAAAGAGACATATCATATGACAAAGGAGTAATAAAGGGAAAGAACTAAAAGGAGACTGTCCTTTGTGTATAAACTGTGCTAAGTGTCATGATAATCCATCCAGTGGGTTCTGTATGCGATAGGGGCTTGGAACAAGGCTGACCTACTATCAGCAGGTCTGAGCACGAGTTGGAATACTCCATGGTAGAGGGAGGTGGGAGGTAGTGGCATCAAGAGTGGTGGTGGTGGTCAGCAAAAATATTGATCAACAATGTGTCTTGAACTTGCACATGAGTCACATGACTCAAATAATGATGGTTAGATAATCCAATTGCTTGCATCTACTGACAATGGCTCTGTGGTATAGTGGTTAACAGCTGCTATTTACACTTGGCGACAAGGCTTGGGGTTTGATTCTACTTTAGTATATAATTTTTCTGTAGTCAACTGAGCCTCTGCTATGCATCCATGGACTTGACTTGGACTCAACTCAGATATGTATCTGTCCGAGTCTGTCTGAGTCCAAGTAAATTGATGTTGCTTGGACAAAGTCTGTGCACACTCCGAGTAAAAGTCCAAAAATAGCTTGGACTGAGCAACTGCTATACAGGACATTTGAGCCAAATGGGTGGGTGCCAGTCTGAGCTAGTCTGTGCAGTCCATGCAGAATATATGGGGGACAGTAAAGACCTCTCCAACTGTAATGCCTGTCTTGGAAACCAAATCTATGAGCTGGTGGCAACAACAATGCTGGGACCACCCCAGCTGGAAAGATAAGCAGCCTGCTTTGTTTGGAGGCCCTTGCACAAAAGCCTCTGGTGCAAAATTCAAAGTTTTCTGCAAGTCATGCTGGATGGATTGATGATGAAATTAGGAAGGATACTGAGGAGCTGCAAAACCATCAACAACAGACTGTGAGGACATAAGAGGCAATCAAAGGTTGGTGTAAGTTATTTGTTTTATTACAACATTATAGTACACTTTTCGCTCATGTTTATGGTTTAGTATGGGCATTTCATTTTGATGACAACCCTCCTTGGATGCAAGGACAGACAAAAACTATTCTGCATCACCTTGTAGTTTGTCCACATGTGGATGAGGCAACACATAACAGGGCACGTGAAGAAAAGATTTCAAGGAATCTCACAAAATCTCCATCCAAACCTACACCATCCTGATTATTCATTCCTCTCACTGCTCCTACAACATTTCAGCAGCCTGCTATGCAGTACTATCTGCAGCTTGCCAATGCAGCAACTGCTGGGCCTTCATCATCTCCTGCTGGTTTTATTCCAATGTCTGGTCTGGCTTATACAATGCAGCCTGGAGCATTATTTGGTGGTCTGATGCCATCTCCCAGGCCCACCGCTCCCCTCTCATCAACTGTGCCATCACCAATTCCATCACCACTTGAGTTACATTTGAATCAGCTTGCATTTACACCTCTTCAACCCTCACTGCTTCAGAGTCCATTGATTGGCCCTATTGGAACTGGTGCCATACAATCAGGGACTAAGAGAATGAGGACTCAGAATATGACAATGGTAACATGGTTGTTCTGTCTGTTGAATGGACTTCTGCACATCAGGCTTGTTTCAAAATCTGTATTGCTTGCATCACAGCATCATGTGGCTTTCCATTTATGTGGGTCAAGAATATCGAGTGGCTTGACTTTCTTGATAGCTTTATTCCTGCTGCTGCTCTGATTTCATGCTGTGTTCTTGCTAACCGGCTTATCCCTGCTGAAATTGAGAAGTCACCACTGCAAAGGAGAATGCTCAAGGCCTTGAGGGTACTCTCCAGTGTGACAGCTGGACAGGTGCTAACTTTCATCATTTCCTTGCATTCATGTTGACAACTGCAAAATGTGACATTCACACAGTTTGTGTCTATGATATGTCTACAGAGTGGAAGATGGCTGCAGAACTGCAGAAAAAAATTCTTGAGGTCAAAGAACTTGTCAAAACTGGTTGGAAGATTATCTTGGTTGCCTTAACTTCAGATGTGTTGGGCGAGTTGAGTGGAGCTCAACAAGACCTGGTGAAAGCATTCCCCTCTCTACTCAGACCAGACTGTTATGCACATCAAATCAATTGCATCGTCTACAACTACTTTGCACAACCATCAACATCAATACTTCTTGGATACACAGAGACAGCAACTGAGCTTATTATGTGGCTTTGAAGCAAAACATTTGTCCTTGGACTGATTTGTATGATTCAGGAACATAACATTTCTTTAAAAATGGGCTGTTATTCATGCAGTCCTGACACAGTGGACTGTGCATTATCTCACTTTTAAGCAGCTTCTGGAGCTTCGATGGGTATTGGAACAAATGCTACATGATCATGGTGCTGCTCATGAAAGTCAAATAATTATTGGAACATCAGATGTGAAGGCCAAGGCAAGGAAGATGTTTAGCATCATTGAGGATTTGGCTTTCTAGCACAACCTGCTTTGGTTGAAGAAGCAACTTGAGCCTCTCGCTCTTGCTGCCAACATCACACAACTGTCAAATGTTTGCCTTGATCAGGTATTGATCATTTTTGGACTTCTGTATAAGGAATATCAAGCCCTTCTTGCCAAAGACAACACACTCAAAACTTGTTATTTGGTTCAGCACATTATTGATAGCATCAAGAAGCGCTGGGCAAAGTCAGAATAAGAAGCCTTCATTGGGGCATTATTTCTCAACCCTGTCTACAAGCTAGGACCTTTTGCAAATATAGACTTCACAACATTAGCTGGAATTCTTCATCTCCTGAAGAAGCTGTATGTTCACTTTTTTGGTGAACTCAGTGTTGCTGAAGATCAACAAATGTATGACAAATTACAAGATTATCTCCACAACACTGGGCACTTCAGAGGCTCAGCAGCACTAGTTAAAAACATGTGTGTAGCTGCTCGTGCACAGGGATGTCATCCTGATCCATTGCCAATGTGGGCTGGAACTCAACATGCAAGTTGTCCAACACCACTGGCAAAACTTGCAAAGCACCTATTCTCAGTATGTGTCAACTCTGCATTGTGTCAGAGACTTTTCAGCATGTTTGGAGTAACACTCTTGTGCCTTTGATCTAGACTACAACTGCAAGTAATGACAGATTTTGCTGAGCTTTGTCTCCATCTTTGAGATGAACATCTCAAGTTGGGTCAGGTCAAAGAATGAATGAAGAGGAAAATGACTAGCCAGCATTCTGAAGTAGCACATGATGCAAGTTGCAACTGCAGCAATAGCAGGATTGGAGAGTGAGGGTGCTTCAACTATCCCACAGGCCAAGTTAGAAATGCTGGTGGATGATGTTACTGCAACAGACTTGCTTCATTGCATCACATTGTCTCTTACCTGTGATGATGAAGATGATGACGATGATCTTGATCCCACATCAAGAAAAATTCCCGACATATTTAATTATGAGAACAGTGTATGGACAGAGATATCAAAGGAACTGGCAATCCATGGTTTAGATGACAAACTTGAGCTCTATGAACTGATCAATTTAGATGCTGCTGGGGATGATGAACCTACCATGATCAATGAAATGACCCAAGCATTGTTATCTGTATAATATATGTTGGAGCAGACTATATACGCTGCACAGGGGAAGAGACAACACATTCCTTACAACCTACCTGGGGTTTAGTTAGACTTACAGCTAGGGTTAGCAGAGGTAAGAACACTGTATTCCTACTATGGTACAGGTTCTCCTTATATACATAATAATAAGGATGTCACATGACTCAGGAATGTGTTTACCACATGTATCCGCAGTAAGCACAGTAACATGTGTATGCTGCATGTATTGCCTCATGTATGCAGCATGTATCTCAGGGTTTAATTTCAACAATATATTCATGTTCTCACTACATTACACTAGTAGTATGATGGTAGTACTGTTTGCATATTTACTTATGACTAAGCATGGCCATGCCTTGTGACACTTTGGGTGAATACCACATTGAAACTGGACACTGGCAGGCCATGTTTCATGGCATTTGTGTAAAACACAGGCAAACATATGGCATTGCCAACACTGGTTGTCACCCCATATGTGCAAAGCAATGTACAATAGACAGGACACTATATATCAAATGGGGGAGGCTCAGCAACTTTGCTGAGTAATTGCTATAGACTCATCTGATGCTAATTTCTCTCCCTCTTCACCAGCTGTTTATTCATGCATTGGTTGCAAGATCCTTTTTGCCTTGAGCTCCAGTGTAACCAGATCAAACTCATCAACTATAGTAATTGATCAAATTTATTGGCAACATTAAAGACTGAGGTTAAGCCTCATTGCAGTGGGTTCTGAGCATCCACTCGGATCCATGGAGTTGAGTGCAGATAAGCAAGTGGACCAGAGCTTTTTCAGCCCATCAGTGAGTAATGTACTAGTAGGACCAAGTCTTGTTGATTCAACCAATAATCTGTATTCGATGGATGCTGTCATTACAACAACTTGGAGTACCAAAGAAAAGTACAATGGAAGAAGTCAAATTTTAGCTTGATAGGTGAGGAAGTGCTTAAAACCTTCATCTTATCATCCTCAGGTCCACCTGGTCAGTCATTACTATGAACAACATCACATGAAGGGATATTTTTGATCAATTTCCAATTCAACCTGAACCCTCTGAGAATGGGAAACTGCCATGTGCTTTTTGCAAATGACTGCCAGGCAAAGTTCTAAGTATGCTGCATGAACAAAAACTCCACATCAGGATCCAGTTAAAACATCCCACAACACAACATGAATGGTGTCAATGGGTATTGACTCCATGAGGACTTACCAGCAAGTTCTCATTCCAAGTCAAACCAGACAGTCATGTTCTCCCAAATCTGCTCCCTCTGTGTCATCAGTGACTTTACCCTTGATTTTGCACATCCATTGCAATACACTGTATCCTTCTTCCAGTCTACTTTGAGCAGATACCCTATACCACAAATTGGATCGAATTGATAGGTGGTCAGATAGGACAAGATAACGTCCAAGGCAATGCACACCTTGTTTGAGTTGCATGGGATCTTAAGTGCACAGTTGACATTGCTGAGTGCTGATGAATGAAGTTCTCCTCATTGACATTGTCCATATCACTATCTGACTCCTCCTCATTGCAATATTCTTCTTCAGTCAAGTAGAGAGTGCTCTGCTTCATGAGCTCATAAAATGCTCATTTGAGCACTGTATTCAAGCCATATTCACAACCCAGGAAAACAACTTCAGCAGCATGCGGGAGTAACTTTCATGTTCCAAACAATAGCCTGCCTGAAATTTTGCAATTAAGGTACTTCCAAGCAAAGTCTAACATTTTCTGGAATTGGAGGAGAGATGCAGCACTAAAGATGGCAGCAACATTCAGAAAAGTTGGATCCTGGAAGTAATAGTCACTGTAGCAGTGATTGTCAAACCAGAAAGAAGTTGAAAGAATTAACCATGCACTCACATGGAGTTGTCCATTGCAGTCAGTAATGTTTCAAAATCTCTGACAGCCATTCCAGTTGAATCCAGGCAATACCCATCAGACTCCTCAATCCTCACATCATTGATATAAGCAATATTGTCATGATCTTCCCCCCCATCTGCATCTCTAGCATCTGACCTAGTATTTAAAGGTCTAGTTCCTCGAACTGGACAAAGACTGCAACTGAACTGGACTGAACTGCAATAAACTGGACTGTCAGTTGCAGTTTGGGCTTCCCAGGATGGAAGAACTGCTCCAAACCAAACCGATAAAAATTGGTTCAAGTCGGTTTGAACTGCTACTGTGTACCCCTCGTAAATACGCATATTTTGACTATATTTTCAAGAGAAATGGTCCAGAATTGCATGTGCTATGGCCAAAACAATATGTTACTGCAAATCTAACTTGCATGACATCTTGTAGTTGTGTTTTTTGAGATGCAGAGGAGGATTATTATCACCATAAAACCTTTATGGTCAACTACTATACACTCTATACTATAGTTTACAACTGGTTGTATGTACTAAATTCTATGAGAAGACCAGTTTTAGTCAGTTCAAACTGGTTTGAACTGCTTTGGACCAGTTTTTTGCAGTTAAGTCCAGTTTTTTGGGGTCTTACCATAATAGACAACCAGTTGCAGTTGTGGCTTGTCCAAATGGGGCAAAAAAACCAGACTGAACCAGACCTTTAAACACTAATCTGACCTTGCTGCTGCTTTAAGAGTTTCTCAAACCAAATTGGGATGTTAAGTGACTTTTGTAAGGGGACTAAGGGGGTGCCCTGTGTGTTTTTCCTATTTTTTATGTTCATCCCATATTTTTCCCCACCTCATTTCCTTCTATTCTTCATTTTCTATGATTTTTCCGGATTTTATTACTAATTTTCCCTTGCTATCATGTTTGTATATGTTGACACTTTTATATTTAGAGGCGGAGTACCCCTTCCGACACATACCCCTTGGTATGATGTCATTCGGCGGCCTTGATCCGCCTATCTCCGCCTTTTTCTATTTTTAGGTTATATTTGATTTTTGTCGTCTTCACATATACTGGGCATCAGCAAGGGGATCCTTAGAGTTTTCTCTTCGGATTTCCCTTTGCTAGGTGCGCCCCCAATGCCTGTATTATGTAGTATAATTTTAACTTCGGATTTCCCTTTGCTAGAGGCTTAGGTTGCCCTTATAGTAGAAAACTCTCCCCTAAGGCCCGAAAATCGTGAACGCGCTGCCCAAAATAGGCAGGTATGGACTGGACGACACTTCCCAAAGCTCCACAGAGTCCCTACACACCGTTACAGATACTCTCACCTTTATTGCGCCGCCATTTTCGCCAAACGCGCTCCCTAGCGACATGGACGCATCAGAACGCTTCGACGCGCTTGAAAGCGACGTTTCCGGAATGCGTGCGCAAATCGACTCGCTTAAATCTACGATTGAAAACTTCGTTAGGACCCTCCAGGCTAACCCTACGACTAATAGTTCCCCCTTCACGACTCCAAGCGCACCCAACAACGATGTTTTGCCAAACGCGTCCACTAAGGAACATGCCCAGATCAAACCGTCCCCCCCCGCCGAATTTAATGGTGCACGTGCGCAGGGACGTGCATTCCTTAATTCCTGTGAGTTATACATTAGTCTCCAGTCGCATCAATTCATCGATGAGGCTGCAAAAATTTATTGGGCCTTCACATACATGAAATCTGAACGCGCCTATCTCTATGTGGACCATATCCTACATCAAACTAAAGAACTCGGTTCTCTACCTTTCTCCACTTGGGGTGACTTTCGAGCTGAGTTTGTACGCCACTTCTGCCCCCTCAATGAATGCCACCGAGCAGTGACACGACTTGAGTCATCCACTTACCACCAGGGACGTCGATCTGTGGACGACTATATCGATGAGTTCAAGGATTTGGTGGACATGGCAGGGTATGGGAGTGGGTTACCAGTGGTGGTGAAGTTCCGATGGGGACTCAACCGAGAAATTCAGGACCAGATTGCACAGATGTTGGAAGGGCGCCCAGCGGACGATGATATCCTTGCTTGGTATGAAGCTGCTTCACTCTGTGACGAGAACCGACTCACAAATGCGGCGTTTAATGCTGCATTCCATGCTCCAACTACCACTCATACACCCTACACCTTCAATCGAAGCCTCCCCCGCCCTAACCCCATTCCTGCTCGTCAAACTCCCACACCAGCCGTCAATATCCCAGTACCAATGGATGTTGATGCAGCCCGCAGCCGTGCACGTAAGTTGGATCTCTGCTACCATTGTGGGGAACCTGGACACAGGGCTGGAGCGTGTCCCCATTGTCAGGATATCCGCATGCTCACCCCTGAGGGACGAGACGAACTCCTGCAAGATCTGTTGGCACTTGTAGATGTTGAGGAAGCGAAGGATCAAGTTGCAGAGGAGGTTAAGCTGGAAGTTGTAGAGGAGCAGGATTTTCCTATTTGCAGCGAGTGAATCGTACGCCCTCACTGCCTGTCCATAACCACTTTGAAGTCTTGTCAGTTGAATCCCTGGAGAATGAATCCATTTCTGTGACTGCTCCCCTCTCTGACCCTTCGAAGTTGGCTAAAGACGTACCTGCTCTCCCCATCTCTCCTTCTACTCCACGTCCCAAAATTAAATCATGGGAGCGTAAACTACCACGCAAGTATATTGTGGCATCCACTCCCTCTGCACATTCCTTAAACCTAGCCATCGAACTGCAGACGACCGACACTGGACAGATACTCGGTGTCTCTGCGCTCCTGGACTCTGGTGTGACTGGTCTCTTCATCGATTCCCATCTGGTACAACAACATCGTCTAAATACTCGCTCACTCTCACATCCGATACCTGTATATAACGTGGATGGATCCCCAAATGAAGCTGGTGCCATCCGAGAGGTTGCAGACCTGGTTCTCCGTTACAAAGATCATAGTGAGCGTGCCCTTTTTGCTGTCACTCAATTAGGAAAGCAAAAGGCGATTTTGGGATATCCATGGCTTTGAGACCATAACCCAGAGGTCGACTGGCGCACCGGGGAGGTTACCATGAGCCGATGTCCATCCCGCTGTCGGACGTGTTTCACAGAAGCCAGGCAAGAACGTCGTGGACAGAAGGCGGCAATACGATGAACTCAGAAGTGTCGTGCTGGACCCCTGCCTATACCTGAAGTAGAATTGGAAGGGGTTCCTGATCTAATGCCGGACTCGGATGATGATGATGATGAGGACCCAGAGGAAGTGGAGGAGGGTGATCGGATCTTCTACACTGCGATTCGCTCATCGCATGAGGTGTGTGCCACATCGAACATATCCCAACGCCTCGCCGAGGCCTTCCACAAAAACAATGCTGCTAAATCCTCTACTAACTCCTTACTCCCTCATCTCCATGAGTTTGAAGATGTGTTCTCCAAGGAGTCATTCGACTCTCTTCCTGCGCGTAAGCCATGGGATCACACGATTGAACTCACCCCCGGCGCAACCCCTTCATCCTGCAAGGTCTATCCTCTCTCTCCGGAGGAACAACGGCAGCTTGACCAGTTCATCGACGAGCACCTGGCCTCTGGACGTATTCGACCATCGAAGTCACCCATGGCCTCTCCCTTTTTCTTTGTCAAGAAGAAGGATGGCTCACTTCGACCGGTTCAAGACTACAGAAGACTCAACAACATCACGGTCAAAAATCACTACCCACTACCCCTCATCTCCGAACTCATAAACCAGCTCCGTGGAGCCCGATACTTCACCAAGCTCGATGTCCGTTGGGGCTATAATAATGTGAGGATAAAGGAGGGAGATGAGTGGAAGGCAGCCTTTCATACCAACCGTGGTCTTTTTGAACCGCTTGTCATGTTCTTTGGCCTTACTAATAGCCCTGCCACCTTTCAGACCATGATGAACGACATCTTCCATGACCTCATCCTCGAAGGCGTTGTCTGCATCTATCTCGATGACATCCTCATCTTCACTCGCACGGTTGAAGAGCACCGTCGCATCACGCGCCTCGTCCTAGAGCGACTTCGACAGTACAAACTCTACCTTCGTCAGGACAAATGCGAGTTCGAAAGGACCAAGATCGAGTACCTTGGCCTGATTATCTCGGAGGGTCAAGTGGAGATGGATCCTATCAAGGTAAATGGGGTCACAGCTTGGCCTACACCCACGAACAAGAAGGAGGTGCAGTCTTTCCTGGGCTTCATCAATTTTTATCGGCGTTTTATCAAGGATTTCTCACATCATGCACGACCGCTGTTTGACTTGACAGGAAAGGAGGCATGGAGGTGGGATAATGCACAACAGGAGGCGTTTGAAAAGCTTAAGGAGATGGTCACTTCCGCTCCGATCCTTACCTTTGCTGACGATTCGCGTCCTTTTCGTGTAGAAGCCGACAGTTCTGACTTTGCGACGGGCGCTGTGTTGTCTCAGCAGTCTCCGGAGGACCAGAAGTGGCATCCTGTTGCGTTCTACTCCAAAAGCCTTAGTGCTGTAGAGAGAAACTACGAGATCCATGACAAGGAGATGTTGGCGATAATGCGTGCGCTTGAGGAGTGGCGACACTTCCTCGAGGGTGCCCAACACAAGGTGGAAATTTGGACGGATCACAAGAACCTCGAGTACTTCATGACGGCCAAGAAATTGAACCGTCGTCAAGCTCGTTGGTCCCTGTATCTATCTAGATTCGACTTCTCCTTGCACCACCGTCCGGGTCGCAGCATGGGGAAGACCGATGCCCTATCCTGACGTGCAGACCATGGGGATGGCAGCGGTGACAACCAAAACATTGTGCTGTTGCAGCCAGACCTGTTCACCATTCGGGCACTGGAAGGCATCGTACCCCAGGGCGAGGAGCGGGACATTCTACGTGACATTCGTCGCGCAAACCGTAGCGGTTTACATGAGGATGTTGTCGCCCGAGCTGTTAAAGAACTGAGGAAGGGATCGACCCTTTCCTTACGTGCGGCAGAGTGGGCTGAAAAGGAGGACTTGTTGTATTTCAGGGATCACATCTATGTTCCCAATGACCCAGACCTTCACCGGCGCATCATATCCCAACACCATGACTCACAGATTGCTGGCCACCCCGGACGCTGGAAGACCTTGGAGCTCACCTCACGGAACTATTGGTGGCCACAAATGTCACGGCTCATTGGTCAGTATTGTCGCACTTGTGACCTTTGCTTATGCACCAAGGTCCCTCGTCGCAAGCCTATTGGTGAGCTACACCCTCTTCCTGTTCCAGAGAGTCGTTGGGATGTCGTCAGCGTCGACTTTGTGGTGGAATTGCCAGAGTCAAACGGGTTTGATGCGGTGATGTGCACAGTTGACTCAGTGGGAAAATGCGCTCACTTCATTCCCATTCACACCACTGTCAGTGCCCTAGGTGCCGCTCGACTCTACCTCCACCACGTGTGGAAGTTACATGGACTTCCTGGTGCCTTCCTCTCGGATCGTGGCCCTCAGTTCATGGCAGAGTTCACTCGTGAGCTGTACCGACTCCTGGGGATCAAACTCCTCGCTTCAACTGCTTATCACCCACAAACTGATGGCCAGATGGAGCGAGTCAACCAGGAACTGGAGCAGTACATCCGCCTCTTTGTCAATGAACGCCAGGACGATTGGGATGATCTCCTTCCTTTGGCCGAGTTTGGGTACAACAACCATGTCCATGCTTCCACTCAACAGACCCCTTTCCTCTTAGACACTGGACGACATCCACGCATGGGATTTGAACCTCGCCAAACTCCCTCACACATCGAGACAGTGAATGAGTTCACAGAACGCATGAGGGATAGCTTGGAGGAGGCAAGGGCAGCCTTAGCAAAGGCGAAGGACGACATGGTGCGATTTTACAACCAACGCCACTCCCCAACCCCTCATTACAAGGTTGGTGATTGAGTTTATCTTGACTCCAGTGACATCTCCACTACACGTCCATCCAAGAAACTCGCTCATCGCTTCTTGGGACCTTTCCCCATTGTCAAGTGCGTTGGAACACATGCCTATCGTCTACGCCTCCCAGCCTCCATGTCCAGACTCCATCCCGTCTTCCATGTTGTCAAATTGCTTCCAGCTCCCCCAGATCCATTCCTGGGACGCCATTCACACCCACCACCACCACCTACAGTGATCGAGGGAGAACCCCAATATGAAGTCGAGTCAATCTTGGACAGCCGTTTGCGTCGAGGAAAACTCCAGTATTTGGTACATTGGAAGGGTTATGGGTATGAGGAGAACTCATGGGTCGAAGAGTCTGACGTAAATGCCCCTCGGTTAATCAAGGAATTCCACCGACGGCACACTGCTGCACCGCGTCGCATTCAAGTCACGGACTTTGGTCGTATACGATTTCGAATGCATCGGGGCGATGCATCTTAGAGAGGGGGTGATGTAAGGGGACTAAGGGGGTGCCCTGTGTGTTTTTCCTATTTTTTATGTTCGTCCCATATTTTTCCCCACCTCATTTCCTTCTATTCTTCATTTTCTATGATTTTTCCGGATTTTATTACTAATTTTCCCTTGCTATCATGTTTGTATATGTTGACACTTTTATATTTAGAGGCGGAGTACCCCTTCCGACACATACCCCTTGGTATGATGTCATTCGGCGGCCTTGATCCGCCTATCTCCGCCTTTTTCTATTTTTAGGTTATATTTGATTTTTGTCGTCTTCACATATACTGGGCATCAGCAAGGGGATCCTTAGAGTTTTCTCTTTGGATTTCCCTTTGCTAGGTGCGCCCCCAATGCCTGTATTATGTAGTATAATTTTAACTTCAGATTTCCCTTTGCTAGAGGCTTAGGTTGCCCTTATAACTTTGGTGCAGCTTGAAGCTTGTCAAACCTATCTGTATGAAAATGTTCCCATCCAGTGCCCAAAATCTCAGGTGCTTTGTGTATGCCAGCTGCACTGGCGCACTCTTCATGCACTTGCTCAATGTATCCAGGCTGCCTTTCTGTTTTCTCTTGACAGATGGCTTCAGGGTTTCATTGGTGCTGGACATGTTCTCCTTTTTCTCAGTAGTTTCTTGGGGTTCTGGTGAACCCGATGCAATATCACTATCAACAGTCAACAATGGCAACTAGAATGTTTTTGCACACTTTCTGAATGTTCACTTTGAAGATGAGTGGGCATTAGGTAAATGGTATGGCAAACTGAAAGGTTGTGACAGCTCAAGCTTCACTCAAGTGCTCAGTGCACAAGACTTATTTGGCAAGATTCATTGCCAACAAAGGGTATGCTGATCATGTGCTTATCTTATCCTGATCCTGCAGATTTACTCCTTTTGACTCAGCACCCAAGAAATATCAAAATGCTGGTCTACAGAACGATCTCAAGCTGAATTCAAAGAACTCAAAGGTATCCAAAACAATTGATCCATTTGAAAGTGGTGGCCTTGTGGACAAGGATGTTGTTTCTGTTAGGCCTTCCTTCCCCAGTCATGCTAACCACCATGCACCTGTCCCTTGAGCTCATACAACATACCCTGAAGACCTACAGCGCAATTATTTGCAAAAGAATGATGTGTCCACTCATTCTTCAATCATTGATCCATATCTGCCTTGATTGGTCTATTAGCTTGTTGAGGTAGCTCTTGATCAGAGTGACTCTGACTTGAAAATTAAAGTAAAGGTAAAAGATTTATTATCTAATATAGAGGTTCTGACATGATTACCTAGAATTCCTGAACCAAGCTGAATAACTGAGATATGTATAAGATGCATCATTATAAAAAGCTAAAGACCAAAAAATGTTCAAAAGACTATGAAAGATCTCTCAGATGAGATGAAGACTTGAAAGATGTTGAAAAGACTACCTTCCGTGAGATCAAGATCCAAAAGATGAGGCTCAAGTTTTGCTGATGGGCTGACTCACTCAGGGTTGGTGTCAGTGGTATCTGGGCCTGTGGGGTGCATTTGGGCAGGTATAGATGCATTTAGACCAGGAATGGGTATATCAGTGTGAGGATTGGTATCAGGCAGGGACATGTTCAGACCAGGTATAGTCAAATATTAATGAAAGCTGGACCAATCAATGGGGTATTACAATATCTATGCATATATGTAATATACATAAGGTATTGGCCATATTTGTTGAGATATTATTTGGTATGATACATTTTACAACAAAAGACCAGTCCAAACCAATTTTTTTTTGGTCCATGACCATTTAGGACTAGTCCAAAAGGGTCCAGTTGCAGTCCCCCAATATGTAGGTCAGTCCTAGACCAGTTGTGGTCCATGGTAGCCCCTTGTGGGGTTCAAAAAACTGGACTGGACTGGACCTTAAAACACTAGGACCATGCACCACCCAGGATGACACACCAAGGATGACACACCCACCACAACACACCATGGCAATGCACAGAGGACAGCAGGCAGCACAACAACACACCACCAGGCTGCCCCTCCCCCACATTTTGTGTGGGGAAGAATTTTTTTTCTTTTTTCCTCTTTTTTCTTTTTTTTCTTTTATTGCCCCTCCCCCACATTTTGCATGGGGAGGTTTTTTTGGTTTATGTTTTTTTTTGACTCTCTCTCATGCCAAATGCAAGGGGTCAAGTTTCTAATGTAATTATAGTACCCTCCTCTTGCATCTTGCATAGGGAGGGCTTTTACGTAGTTAATTGTACTGTATCCCTTGCATCTAACTAACATGAGGGATGTAGTTAAATAATTGATTTGATCTTGTGTGACCTTTGAGAGAGATTGAATACTTGAGTTTGAGTTTGAGTGTCATAAATAAACTTTCAATTGGTAACAAATAATTCTCCTGTGGCTCAACTGGTTGAGCATACTTGTTTGGTTTGTTATGTCATCATGAGGTCTTAAGTTCAATCCTTGCTCTGCACACATTTGTTTTGTGGGCACTTTGTGAAATTCATGAAGTCCAGATAGGGTGTAGCACAGGTATGGGTAAACCCACAGTAAATGGCCCACAGGTTTGACAGGTACAGGTATGGTTGCAAAAATGCTGGACCTGTGAGATACCATACCCATTTTGGCAGTGTCACAGGTATTGATGGGTTGCTTGAAATGCCAGACTACCAATCAGCTTCAGTTTTCCAGTTCCTCTTCACCCATGGGCATTGGGCATCACCCATCATAATAGTAAGTTTTTTGTTTCTTTCAATTAACTAAATGTACTCTTTTCTAGAGTACAGTGTCAGCTCAACAACAGTAAGTTGTTATTTCTTTCAATTAACTAACTGTTCTTTTTTCTAGAGGTTCTATCTATGTTGTAGCAATGAGATAGTGCCAAGAAGGCACACCCACACCTAGGATGGTGACTGTAAGGGCAACCAAAGGTTTGGACACTAAAGTCATACAGTGTGGGGATCCAAAGTATGATTGGGTACTTTAGAGATACATCACTAACCTAGTATGGGAGATCCAAAGAGATTACTCTGAGGAACCCCCTACTAAGTGAGTAGTGATGTATCTCTAAAGTACCCCATCTTACTTTGGATCCCCCACACTAGTACAACTTTAGTGTCTGAACCTTTGGTTGCCCTTTGTAATTGTACCCTAGAGGGGGTCTGATTTGCTCAGAGCACAGCAGAATAGAACCAGGTATTACAAAAGAAACAGATACAGGTGAGCTATACAAGAGGAGAGTATCGAAGTGTGGGTTCAAGGAAGGAAGAAGGAAGTAAGTCCATTCGATGGATAGATGTCCATATATGTGGAATTGTATCAATATAACCAATCATTTGTAAGCAGCATGATTACACCCTCCCCTTGTTTGAAAAAAGCCATAGTGAAATTTTTTATTAAGGACACACCCAAAATGTATGGAAAGGTATTGTAAAACTGCTCATTGGGTGCATTAAAAACCCATTGGGAAAAGCTACTGGTGGCAGGGACATGAAGAAGGTGAAAAGAACAAGGATCCCTTATTGTCCTGCCAACCAGTCATCCAACACAGTGTTGTCTGCAAGCTCAGAACCTGAATGCCATTTGTCATCAGCAGCGCTGTACCCTACCCACCTTACTAAGTATTGCATCCCTTGGCCGCATTGATGTGCATCAATTATCTTTTCAATGTAGTGTTCCTCTGCTCCATTTTCTGTGATGATTGTCCCTGGGTGAGCCAACTCCCATCCAGGGAACAGCATGCAGTCATTTTCATTGTATGGCATCACCTCCAAAGTGTGGAACATAGGGAACCTGTTTGATGCCAACGAGAGGTCTAGAGTAATGGTAGACTCTCTGGGGTTGACCTCTGTTATGATGTATGGTCCATCAAATCTAGGCATGAATTTTGCAACCCTTTTCTCACCTTTCACAGCATATTCTCATCGTCTGTTCTCAGTTGACAGCATGACTCAATCCCCAATGTCCAGCTTGAGGTCTATGTAGGCTAGCAAATGCAGCCTGCATCACCTTAGCCTTCAGCAAGTTGTCTTGTGCCTCAAACACATCCAGCTGCAGGCACTCAATTAAATCTTGGGCTTTGATATCCTCAGCTGTCTCAGTAGTCATGGGTGCGAACAGGGGTGGAATAAGGTGAGGGCTCTGTCCCATCCTTAGCTGGAATGGTGAAAACCCAGTAGATTTGTTTACAGTGTTCATTAAGTCAAAACACACCCTGGGGAGTGCATGAACCCGTCCAGTTTGGTTATGTGTCACATGATAATGCAGTGCCTGGTTAATTGTTTTGTTAGAACACTCACTAGCACCATTGGTTTCAGGGTGATATGCCAATGACATCTTAAGTTTAACCCCAGTGAGTTTGTGCAATGTGGTCCAAAACTTTGACACAAAAAGCTTGTCACGATCCAAAATAATGTTTAATGGTAGGCCATTTTCACAGTACCACTGGTCAAAGAAAACCTGCATGAGTTGTTCAGCTGTAAGATCAAACTGGGTTGGGATTATCTGTATATCAGAGCCAAGTCTGTCAGTCATCATCAAAATGCAGTCAAAACTTCCATCTTTAGGCAATGGCCCAATGAAATCATTGCTACTGAGTTGCCTCATCCATCTGGCATGGGAAGTGGATGTAACAGACCAGCAGGTAAGGTTGTCCTAGACTTGTTGCATTGGCAGTCAGAGCAACTAGGCATGTATGTCCGCTCAAGGTCACAGTGCATGTTCAGCCAGTAGTAAGAATCTCGCAAAGATCCGTATGATTTTTCAAATCCAAAATGGCCAAGAGAATCATGTGAGAGGTGGAAAAGCACTTCTCTAAGGTCAGGGGCAGACAGAATTACCAATTGATCTGCAATAAACCACAATTTGTCTCACTGCTGAACTGAGGGCATTCCAGGGGCGGCTGCGATCAACTTTTGGCACCAGGAATCAGTTGCATACCCATTTATGATGCTTTGGTTCAGCTCAGGGTTGGCCAAGATTGTCAGTGTGGCAGCAACAGGCAGTTCAGTTTTTACGAGGCAGCAAATAGACTGCCAAGGGGATTTTTGCATAACTGGTAGGACCACATTGATGGATGCGAGGTCATCATCATCATATGGGCAGTATTCATAAGGAGTCCATGCAGCAGTCATTGTGGTGGTGCTGTCAGCAATGGCAGTTGTGGGGAGTCATGACAGTGCATTTGCCACAGTGTTATCATCTGCCTTGATGTAAATGATCTTAGCATCAAACTGTGACATAAACTCCATCCAGTGAGCCTGTTGACAGGATAAGTCAGCCTGTGAGTTGAAATTTTCCAGTGTTTTGTGGTCCGTGAATATTGTGAAGGTACAGCCAAAAAGATCAGCATGCCATTTCTTCAGAGCCTGGATAATCACAAGCATTTCCTTTTCATGCACAGGGTAGTTCAGCTCAGCACCCTTAAACATCATTGAGTTGAAGGGCACTGGCCATGCAGTTTCCCAGGTTTTCCCAAAGGAGAGAACTGCACCAGAATGCAGATCACTTGCATCTGTCATCAAAAAAACATGTTGTTCTGTGTCAGTGTGGTCAATCGTCATCAGGCAGTCATGGCTGACCACAATTGCTTTGATTGCTTCAAAAGCAAACTTATGGTGTGGATCCCAGCTAGGAAAGGAGCATGTTGCTTCTGTGGTTGTCAGTTGGGTCAGAATGGATGTGTGTGTGGCAAGATTCAGAAGGAAAGCTGCAAGGTAATGCACATGTCCCAAAAAGCAGTGTACATCAGTTGCACTTTGTGGGCACGGCCAATTTAGAATTTTTTCCACCTTACTGTTGTCAGGTTCAATGCCTGACGCAGAGATGTGGTGTCCCAGGAAATCAATTGACAAGCAGTACAAGTGAGTTTTCTTTGGGTTACAGTTACAGTACAGTTTGGCTTCCCAAAGTGCATTTAGAATGAGATGGACATTGTGGTGATGTTCTTCAATTGACTGTGACCAGACCACAATGTTGTCTAGATAAACATGGCAGATTTTCCCAATGTATTTCCTCAGGGCTACTGCTACCTGGCATTGGTGTATTGCTGGTGCATTACACAGGCCCATAGGCATAACTGAGGTCTTTACTGTGCCCCACATATTCCAAGCCAGTCCACGTGGAATTTGGTGGACTCCACATGGACTAGCTTGGACTCTGCACAGACTAGCTCAGACTGGACCCACTCATTTGGCTCAAATGTCCTGTAAATTGCTTGGACTCCTAGAGAGTCCACATGGACTTTTGTGGAGTCCGAGCTATTTTTGGACTTTTACTTGGAGTGTGTATGGACTTTGTCTGAGCAACATCAATTTACTTGGACTCAGACAGACTTGGACAGATACATGTCCAAGTCGAGTCCAAGTCGAGTCCGTGGATGCACAACAGAGGCTCAGTTGACTACAGAAAAATTATGTATTAAAGTAGAATTGAACCCCAAGCCTTCTCACCAAGCATAAATAGTGTAGTTAACCACTACACCACAGAGCCATTGTCAGTAAGTACAAACAATTGCCATATTTAAATCACGTGACTCATGTGCATGTTCAAGATGCATCAACAATCATTGTTGATGTTGATCACCACCATCACTCTCGATGCCGCTGCCTCCCACCTCCCTCTACCACCACCACTGCCCAGTCAGCCCCTGCCTCCAATGCCTCTTGCACCAACAGCAACAAACAGCAAACTAGCCAAGCCAATGCAACAGGACCCAATGAGCCAAGCCAACACAACAGGCCCAAATGATGATAATCGTTGTTTGAGCCCCTAGTAAGTGTTTTTTTTTGCTTTTTGTTTTATCAATCAACTAATTGTATTTTATTGCTTTTTAGGTTGTATGCTACTGGGGACAACCTGCCATGATAAAAAAAGCGCAACCCATGCCCACACCCACCCAATCCCCTCCTCCCCATTCAAATGGGATGTGAGGCTGTCGACACAGGCTAGGAGGGTGCCCATGGATGCCAGGAGACCCCAGAAGGGGGATACCTGCTTAGTAAGCACCCACCAACCTCCGTAATTGTGCCATGTTGCACTGATGTGCCCAAACCCCCCTCCCCCCCCCAAAAAAAAAAATTACAGAAACCCAAATGGGGGACGATGGTGATGAACAATGACAAGCCACCCACCCCCAGCCTCATGAGCAACTGCTCATGGGGTGGAACATAGGTGGAACAATGCCCAGACACAGGGAAAGGAGATGATGACAACGCACCACCTGCCCCCAGCCTCACAAGCAACTGCTTGTGGGGTCATGGGGTGGGTTTTTTTTTCTTCTTTTTCTTTTAGCCCTCCCCCACATTTTGGGGGGAGTTTTTTTTTTAAATCTATAGTTTGTAATGTAGTTATTATTAAGTTTTTTGTATTTCTTTGATTGTATTGTATACTCCCTTGCGTTAGATGTGAGGGATGCAGTTAATAAAATTTATTTGTTCAATTTTTGAGAGATAAATAGTTGAGTTTGAGTTTGAGTGTCATAAATAAACTATGTATTACTAACAAATAATTCTCCTGTGGCTCAACTGGTTGATCACATGTGTTTGGTTTGTTGTGTGATGACTTGGAGGTCTTGGGTTCAATCCTTGCTCTGCACACCTATATTTTGTAGGCACGTCATGACTTTCATAAAGTCTGAAAAGCTTGGAACTCATAAGATATCAAATTGACCCAGATTCTGCATACAGACTAGCTTGGACTCTGCAGAGTCCATGTGGACTAGCTCAGACTCCACACAGTCCATATGGAGTCTGTGCGGAGTAGCTCGGACTCCACACAGTCCGTACAGAGTTTGTGCAGAGTCCGCTAGGACATGTGGGGCACTGTAAATTACTGGCATAACCAACCACTCATAAAGTCTGAACAGAGTGGACACTGCTGTGAGGTGGACATCATCTGGATGCATACAAGTCTGGAAGAAACTGTTGGTCATGTCAATAGTTGCCCAGATTTTGACTTTTGCACAGTCATTTAAGATGTTGTTGACCCGTAGTAATGGATGTGAGTCAATCACCATGTTAGCATTTAGCTGTCAGAAATTGTTCACCCAGTGTGGCAGGACAGATGCATCTGCTTTGGGAATCATAAACATGGGTGATACCCAAGATGAAGAGGATGGCTGAATGTGTCTGGCATCCAGATGCTTCTGTAGCAGCAAGCCCCATGCTTCTCAGAATTTCCAAGGACACTGATATGTCCATGTTTTGATCACTTGATCAGCCTTTTTCAAATGGATACATGCTTGTACATCAGTGGGCAAGGCCATTGCATGAGGAATTGGCTCAAAAAGATCATGAAATTCTGCTTTCAGCAAGTCCTCACAGTGCATTAGTTCAGTGACATGTGTCAATACTTCAATGTGTGCTGTTACTGTGGCAACAATATTGACAGGTTTCACATACTCAAGCTCGAGTAGATGTAGATGGCCCTGTAATACAAATTTCAGTTCTTCAATCATCAGTTTACAGTCCATTCATGTTTGTCAGAGCTGCGCATGCAATCAATGTTGGGGCTTAGGTTTCGGTACAGTGCACAGTTTTGGATTCAGCAAATCGTACTTCATTACTTTATCAGTACAAGTGCATGCAGCATGGTCAGTTACAATATTATTTACAACTAAGAATGGTAAGCCCAGAACTACAGGGGCACAGAGGTTGGGTGCAACAAGAGCTCATACAGTTCGTGAGGTCCATTCACCATCTATGGCAGTCACAGTCAGCTTCACCCAGTCAGTCAAAACAGTCTTTGTGGTCATATCAGAATTCTTTACAGCAACATCTATTGTTTCAGGTTCAGGCATGTGTTGACAGTGGAGTTCCAGTCTTGTTACTAGATCTGTGTCAATCAGTATGCTGTGAGCACCATTGTCAATAAGCATAGGCTGAGACAACAGCAACGTTCATTTGGGCCCTCAATTAACCCCTGCCACCTTTGGTGGCAACATTTGAAAGGGGCACTTTCTGAATCATCATTTCCATCAGAATCCATACCCCCACCCAAGACAGCAGATCCTCCCAAGTGGAATTCCACTTGTTCATTTGCCCATGAACCAACAGCGGCCACAGTGCAAGTGACCCAAGGTTGGGTAGTGTTGGCCATGGTAGCTGGGGTAGGTGCTGCTGCTGTTGCGGGAAGCAGGGCCATGCAATGGTCAATCAGTCCTCGATAGGTAGCAGCTGCAGGGAAGCCATATGGACATTCAGTAGAACAGTGGTGAATGTAAGTGCATTGGCATTTTCTGCAACCATCTAACTCATCTTTTTCTTCCTTTGTCAATGGAGAGAGATTGATGTGGGCAGTGCTTGAGGATGCAGTGGGGCAGTGTTTGTATTCACTGTATTTGTGGCTGCTGTATTCATGGTAAACTGTGAATGGTGATGTTAATTGGAGTTGTTATACCCATTCTTGCTATCATCATGTCTGTGTTTACATTCACAAAGCAGTTCTGCCACCAACTGTTGAGTGCACAGACAGTCAGCATGGTGGGCATCATCAAGGGCCTTTACTGCCTGGGACCAAGGGTGCAGCTGCAAAATTGTATGGCATTTTTCAGCACAACATTTCTGAGTGAGCTCTGAATCAAGGCCCACCTCAACCTTTTGGCAGAAAGCAGCCTCATCTTGGAAGGAGGCATTGTCAACAAGCAGGGAGTTTAGAGCTTGCATACAGTTGAAATAGTCCCAGAATGTGCTACCAGCAGGACAAGTGGCAAGAGTCAGTGAGAGCATGTCAAGGTGGATGGTGTCGACCCAGTTGCTTGCCAGGTAGTTGACCCTCATCTCCTTGATGAAGCTGTCAAAGGAGAGCTTAAGGAGTCAGGTGCAGTCTCCATGAATCCAGGCCCAGATGTGGTTGTCATGGAAACAGCCCAAGATCTTATGCACTTGCTCATCCTCGGTGACATTCTTTTCGGTGAAGTAGTCTAGGCAAGCAAGCTCAAAGGATTGCAGGACTTTCAGAGTTACATCACCGGCAGTTAGGATTGGTGATTTTGACAAGTGGATTTGCTTGCATTCAGCAAGTGGGAATGCAAGAACGTTGGTGGTCATCATTTTAGTCAAGCAGGGATATTTGTAATCAGAAGAGGAATCAGAGTTGTACTGAGCAGGGTGGGAATTGGTTATAGGGAGCATTGGGGTGACTATATGTGTGGTGTTAGGGAGCGTTGGGGTGACTATATGCATGGCTTTGGGAACAGAGGGGGGTGGAGAGGCTGCTGCATTAGAAAGTGGAGATGAAGGTATGGGTGAGAGTCTTGGGAGCGATGCTGTGACTCGCGAGCTATGTGCTTGAGTTACATGAACAGCAGGTGATGGGGGTACAGAGTGGATGGTTTGTGACTGTTGTGTATTTTCAGTGGGTGACACAGTTGTTCATGCTTTTGCTGGTAGGCTGGGCAGTCATTACAATGAGTAATCAGGACTGTACAGTGTAAAGATGGTTGTTAGCCATTGTTCAAAGGTTACAGGGTGGCTGGTCTGTATTCAAAAAAAAAGTGTAATTGTACCCTAGAGGGGGTCCAATTCGCTCAGATCACAGCAGAATAGAACCAGGTATTATAGAAGAAACAGATATGGGTGAGTGATACAAGAGGAGAGTATTGAAGTGTGAGTTCAAGGGAGGAAGAAGGAAGTAAGTCTGTTTGATGGATAGATGTCCATATGTGTGGAATTGTATCAATATAACCAATCATTAAGCAGCATGATTACACCCTTACAGTAGATTACTCTCACTCTGGGGCCAACTGGTGATGTGATATTGCAGTCAACAAGAACTCGAACTTTTTGTTCACAATGAATTTGTGCAGCTGACAATACTGTGCTATTTCCCCTTGACAAAGTGGTGTCTGTACTTTCCCCTCCTATCCTCCTTCCATACTCCACTATGTAGGTCTTTGGTAGGTGTTAGCTGCCATACTAGCCATTGGCTGGAATTTTTTCACAGTGATTTCCACTTCTAAATCTTGACTTGCCCCTCCTCTCATGTTGTCAGGTGTTTGTAGTAGTATGAGCATTGCCGAGCACTTAGCGACTTCTTTTTCCCCCCCCCCTCCCTCAAATTTTGCCCCCACTTTCAAAACCTTTTCAAAGGATTGTTGGACCATGGATCAACACACAAACTGTTTTTGTGACTGTTGAAATGGTCAATGCAGTGGTGGAATGCACATAGGTGGCTGTTAGCATGTGTGTTAGCAGTTTTGACCTACTGTAGAGATCCCAGGCTGTGGCTATGGACCTTCTGGTGGACTGATCAACAGGGACATAGGGCCTTGCTTCAACTTTCCAGCTTCACCAACCTTGATACAACATGACCATGTTTTGGATCATCATTTCCTCAAGAAGTAGTTTGAAACACCTCAAATTATTTTTGTCACCAGCCTCAGACTGACAACAATGCACCATCTTCAGTGGTATGACAATATTTTCACCCATTCTCATGCACTGAACTCCCCCTCCTCTTCCCCCCATTCCTTTGAGGTCCACCATCACCTCAAAATCTTTAATTCTTAACTTCAAAAATCCTCTATCAATTCCTTCAAATTTTAGCCCCCAACAATTCCTCTTCTTTGCAGCTTTCCCCCCTTCTGCAGATCATCCACATGATCAGCACAGTCAGTCCAAAAGGACACTCAACTATGATACTGCATACATTGAAGCTACTACCAGAGCTCCAAGGATCTTTTGAAGTTTTTTTGGGATGGTGGATTGCACATTGACAATGCAGGTAACAATGGGGAACACAACTAGGCAGCACCAACCTTACTTTTGACACTCCACCCCACTAAGCTACTCCATTACCCAGATCTTCACAATGAGGATGTCATGACCTGAACAGGGGGTGATGTAAGGGGACACCTGCCATATCTCCTGGATGTCATCTACCCCCCTCAATGTCTACAAAGGTCCCTGAAGTGTCCTGAAGGTCTTCAAAGCCCTACAACAACCCACAAAGCATCACAAAGTCCTTCAAAGTGTTGAAAAGTACTCTGGAGCATCACAAAGTATCAGGGTCACATTGGCTAAAAATGAGGGACAACAGGAAGGGGAACAATGAACAATGAAAAGGAGATGGGGATGTGAGGGATGAAGGGAGAAGAACAATGAATGATGATGATCAACCATGAGGGGGAGAGGATGGCAATGGATGACAAACAACCACCACCACCATCACCATCACAGCACCTCCAGTAGAGAATACCAGGGGTATACAAAACCCCCAGGGTAATGGTGAAGGGTATGTGTAAGGGCACAGGAGTTGTCACCCTTGACTTACCCCTACCCTTGGAAAGGGTATGCAGGAGTATGGCAAGGTATAGTTGCCCTTTCAAAGTAAAAAGCTGCCATATTGTGAGATTTCAGCAATGGAGTTAATGATTTTGAGAACTGAAACTCAACATAACTAGATATGTCTTCAGAATAGTCTGGTCTAGTCCAGTTTTTTTACCCTAAAAGGGGTAGACTGAGACTGTAACTGGTTCAGGACCACCCCAGGCATTGGGGAACCAGACCAGCTAGAACTGGTCTACTTTGGTTAATACACCAAAAAAGGACTAATTAAGACCATGAAATTTGTTATGCCATTGGTATCTTGGCAACTATTACCTGGACCATCAGACTGAGGTATAGGCGGATGGACATTGTAATTCCCCAGTGTTTGGTCCAAGTGTTAAGAGATTTCATCAAGATCTAACCTAGTTATGGGCAACACAAACATACATTATCTGAAGTCACGCCTGGCTGCAGTGTAGTTCAGAATTTGTTGCTACTTGTCAGGGATGTTAATTGAATCAAATCTACATGGTACAAATGTTTATGTGTGTTATTTTAATGCCTTGGATGATGTCCAATTGCCCTCAGTATTTTTGTGGCCCAGGTTATATATAAGCAGTACTATCAAAGTTACTCTAATCATTACAAAATAGTGGTATGAAAATGGATTGGGTCATATCTTTCTCAGTTCTGAACCATTTTGGATGAACCAGGGAGTGGAATTGAAGGAGATATATATGGGGGTCAGTCCTTTAACTTGCCATTAGTCCAGTCTCTTTCAGTCATGGTCATGGTCAAGGGTATTATGTCCCTCTTGTACCCTTCATACCCCTTACCCTCACACCCAGAAACCCCTACCCTTGTGAAGGGGTAAGGGTTTTGGAGGGTAAGGGTAAGGGTAGAGAATTTTTACCCCAGGGTTACCCCTGGTATTCTCTAACCTCCAGCCATCACTTTGGACAACTGCTTGCAGGGGAGCAATGAGATGGGATGACAATGCCAGGGGACAGGGATGGAGAGGGGGATGAACAACAACAACATGGGCAACAATTATGATAGCAATGAGGAACAGGCTGATGATGGCCCAAGAGATGTTGACATCTCTTGGGCCTTTTTTTTTCTTTTCTCATTTCATTTCCTTGTTGCTAACAACAAAAATTTCAGGTAGTAATTTTACTATTGATGACAATGATGGGCACCCCCTGATCAACCCCAAACACTGCTAAAAGCCCCTGCTTGTGGGGTGATTAGGTGGTAGCAAGACCATATGCCCACAAGGAGGGCCACAAGCACATAGGTAAGCTACATTGTATCAAATGATATGGGTTTGATGGACGCTGTCGAACTCACTATATAAAGTCACTATACTATATTAACCAACAACTACATTGTACACTGATTACTATACCTTACAATAGACATGGATTAGGAATGTAATACAGACATTAGTAATGTTTGAAATGCAACAGGCATGGGAATGGCCATGGACATGGGGACATCCTTGTATATCTGTTTTGATGTATGCCATCAAACTATAGACATGCATTAGGAATGTAATACAGACATTAGTAACATTTGAAATGCAACAGGCACAGACATCGCCATGGATATGGACACAGCCATGGACACAGCCACTGACACAGGCACAGGAGTGGCCATGGACATGGCCATGGACACAGGGACAGCCTTGTATATCTGTTTTGATGTATGCCATTGAACTATAGACATGCATTAGGAATGTAATACAGACATTAGTAACATTTGAAATGCAATGGGGACAGATGTGGCCACAGATATGGACACAGCCATGGACACAGCCACTGACACAGCCATGGACATGGGGATGGCCTTGTCTATCTGTTTTGATGTATGCCATTGAACTATAGACATGCATTAGGAATGTAATACAGATATTAGTAACATTTGAAATGCAATGGGCACAGACACTGACACAGCCACTGACACAGCCACTGACATGGTCATGGGAATGGCCACGGACATGGCCATGGACATGGACACAGACATGGGGATGGACATGGGGTCAGCCTTGTATATCTGTTTCGATGTATGCCATCGAACTAAGGCCACTCCTGTGTCCAGGCTGCTCCCATTTCTTTGTCTGCTCCCATGTCCAGGCTGCTCCTGTTTCTCTGTCTGCTCCTGTTTCTCTGATTAGTATACCTTACAATCAACATGCATTAGGAGTGTAATACAGACATTAGTAACATTTGAAATGCAATGCACACAGACAGGCCATGGCCATGGACACAGACATGGGGATGGACACAGGGATGGCCTTGTATATCTGTTTTGATGTATGCAGTTGAACTAAGGCTGGTGCTGTATCCTGGCCACTCCTGTTTCTCTGATTATTATACCTTACAATAGACATGCATTAGGAGTGTAATACAGACATTAGTAACATTTGACATGCAATGGGCACAGATACAGCCATGGCCACGGGGATGGCCAGGGCATCGCCATTGGGCACAGACATGGGAATGGGCAATATTAACCTATGCATACTAACACATTGTATATCTGTTTTGATGGATGCCATCAAACTCACTATATATCTGTACATACTCTATTAATTAACCAATGACTACTACTTTACTTGCTGTACCATACAGATAGATGTGCATTAAGCACATAGTACAGACATTAGTAATGTTTTTAATGCAATTTCAGGGGAAGGGGATGGGTACAGGTACGGGAATGGGAATGGGGAAGTGGGACTGACATTGGGGCTTGACAGGACCACAAAAACAATGATATTACTACAATGATGTGCATTAAGAACAGAATACAGACAAAAGCTACATAGATGTATATATAATGAGTAAGGTATTAATTATCCTTCCACATCATTGGGAATTGGCAGGGGGATTGTCCATAGCATCTGAGTGGGATGATGGCATAATTTCTGAGAACCTCCTTTTGAATGATTTCAACTTATTTTGAACCCTTTCCTTCAAAGTGGCATATGTTCTCAATGTTATATCTTGTTGTTTGAGCTTCTCCACCTCCACCATGTACAGACAATGACTGGCATCCTTGTACAATGTGCCAAGCTGGTCTTGAAGGGCCTTCACTTCAGCATGGCAGCTCAACAACTCCCTGTCTGTCAAGTCCTGCAACAGGAAGAACTAATGTAGAAATGCAAATGAGGATGACACTTACTGGATTGGCAGGTAGGGTGAGCTGGTTATGGGCCACCAGGTAGGATGGCCAAGCTGTCATGTTGCCAGACTGCAAATTGATCATAATGTCAGTTGGAATAGACAAGACATGGGAGCAGACAGAGAAATGGGAGCAGACAGAGAAATGGGAGTGGACAGAGAAATGGGAGCGGACAGAGAAATGGGAGCAGCCAGAGACACAGCAGCAGCCTTAGTTTGATGCCATACATCGAAACAGATATACAATGTGTACAGTGAATAGTATGCTTAGGTTAATATTGCCCATTCCCATGTCTGTGCCTGATGGCAATGCCCTGGCCAGCCCCATGGTCATGGCTGTGTCCATGGCCATGTCTGTGACCATGTCCATGGCCATTCCCATGGCTGTGTCAGTGGCTGTGTCCGTATCCATGGCCATGTCTGTGCCCATTGCATTTCAAATGTTACTAATGTCTGTATTACATTCCTAATGCATGTCTATTGTAAGGTATAGTAATCAGTGTACAATGTAGTCATTGGTAATATAGTATAGTGACTTTATATAGTGAGTTCAACAGCGTCCATTGAACCCATATCATTTGATACAATGTATGCATTCGATAGGTCATATCATTCGATACAATGTAGCTTACCTATGTGCCACAAGGACAATGAGGGCAACATGATAGCAGCACCCCCAACTACTGTCATGAGCAACTGCTCCTGGGGTGGAAACAGAGAGGGGAGTAGGGGTCAGCTACTAGGCCATCACCACTGCCCAACAAAAATAACAAGGAGAGGACAGAACAAGTGGGTACCACAATGCCAGGAATCCCACCACCCCTCACCCCCCACCATCTTGCTCACAGTGAGATGGGGTTTTTGTCTTCTTAGTATTGTATAGAATTATTAAATAAATGGAGCTCTTTGCACTGCCCCATGTATTCCTGGAGGAATCCTGGTCTTCCTGGTAGGACTACCAGGATTCCTCCAGGATTATGTGGGGCAGTGTAAAGTTCAGAATAAATGAATCCCTCTGTTGCTCATCTCAAGTGGTGGTGTCTTTTTTGTTTGTGTGTGAATGTAAATCAATAAGTAACATAAACAACCCCCTTTGTATTAAAAAAATCTGTCACTTAGGTATTGTACATGCAGTGTAGTGAAGTTAGTCAAAGGGTTATGCCATAGATACAGGATATTTAACAGCATAGAACATCAGCTACAAGGCAAAAATATTGTCAAATTTATGGTGTATATAAATGGTGTCACAGGGTACAGGGCCACAAAGACATTAACTATGGATCTCAGGTGTCAACAACTCAACAAGTTGGGAAGTTTGACAAGCAGAAACCAAATGCCACTCACCCATTACCCACAGAAGCATGAAGAATGGAATGAAGTGCAGGGTAAGAAGCAGCATCATAGCATCGAGTGCAAGGCCGCTTCATGTAATAGTGGCAATATCAGCTGCTTAAATGGAATAAGCTAATGACCTGTGGTGTTTCATAACAGACCATGGTAAAAACCTGTTGCTGCAGTTGTGGTGTTAGGATGGGCATGGTGTTGTCAGGTGTGGGTGTGGTGTGTGAAAGTTTGTTTGAGGTGTGACCTCTGCTACACCCTCAGTCCAAAGTGCTTAAAACTCATAAAATATCAAATTGACTTTCCATTATGGTTGGACTTTGGGTACTATAAAGTACTGGAAATTCTGGTAAGTCCCACTGGAATCCTGGTGAGTCCCAGTAAGTCCAGTGGGACTACTGGGATTCCTCCAGGACTCTGTGTGGGATTGTAAAGTTCAGAACAAAGTGACCATGCTGCACTCTTTGAGGCAGCTGGAAAAGTCAGCAGACAAATTAGGTCATGACAGAAGCTCTTGATATTTTGGAGGTGTAGGACAACAAACATGCTTGGCTTCTTCTAAGCTGATCAAATGACATAGTGACTAATGATCCAATTCCTCTAGACCCAAAGCTAGCTGCCCTGTTTCTACCATCATTACAAGGACATTAGGAACTTCAAGTTTAATCTCATGTAGTGTTTTAAGATCCAGTTAAGTCTGGTTTTTGATGGCTAAGTGGGGCAACCGCAACCACACCCAGTCCAGGACTGACCCATATATTGATGGACCCCAACCAGACTGCATAGGACCGGTCCATATCAGTCCATGGACCGACGACATTGTAAAATTTGCTGTACCAATATAGCCCATATGTTTCTTGGTGACTATTACCCAGACAATTTAACCGTTATGTAGGTAGCTTGATATTGTAATTCCCCAGCAATCGGTCCAATTTGTAAGAGATTTCATCAAGATTTGACTGAGATATGACCAAAACAAAAGTACATTGTATTACATGTTGTAGTTTGTAGTTTGTAGGTTGTAGTTGTAGTATGTAGTTGCAGCTTGTCAGGGGTGTTAAATTAATTAAAGATACATGGTACAGAGGTTTATGTTTATGTATTGGATGGTGTGCAATTGTACCCAACATTTTTGTAACACAAGGTATAAGCAGTAAAATCAAATTTACTTTAATCAGGACAAAACTCTCATGCAAAATGTATTTGGTGATATGTCTCTCAGTTCTCAACCATTTTTGATGGTCCAGGGAGCGAAATTGAAGTCATTATGTGGGGGAATTAGGATGTATAGTGCACATAATATATAACCTGGTTGTACCCAGTTTTTACCCATTTTTATCAGTTCAATGATATTTTTCAAAGTGAAAGACTGGCAACTAGACTGCAAAAAACTGGTCCTATAAATTGCCAGCCACCTGATGAACTGGACTTTGGTTAAGTTCAGTTCAGTTTTGGTCTTTTGCTGGTTTGTAGGACCAGACCTTTAAACACTAATCTCATGACCATTTTCAAAGGTAGACTAGTTCAAATGGTGGCAACACTGATTTCAACAGCCCAAGTCTTACTCTTCACCTAATAGAATGATAATGGATGTGTGATAGAAAGCAGGTCCAAACCATGAATAATTTGATCTCTCAATAGCTACAGGACAAAGTGTTGAGCAGAGCTATCTGGGAAATCTGGCTAGATATCAGAGATGCTCAGTCAATGTGAATGAAATATGTATGTTATAGTAATGTTGAAATGCATATCATGATATGGAATATGAAATTCTACTCCATATGAATTAAACTCAGGAAAATTCCAGATTGACAATCTCCTGATGTCCCTCAGATGCTTGGAGTGCATTGCCATATTCCCCTCCTTGTGCATTGACATCTGCCCTCTTCTCTATCAGCAGCTTGACATTCTCCTGATCTCCCTTAGATGATGCAGCTTGGAGTGCATTGCCATACTCCCCTCCTTGTTGGAGATGTAGCAAGTCTCCTGCCTATAGCTATGGCAGGGACAGTGATAGTGATAGCCTAAGTGTGACATGACTATGTACATGCAGGTGGCTACTGGCTAGGTGATCAGGTGACTACTGGAGTAGGTGCCCACACACCCTACTCCATCTGCCCACCTCCAAAAAAAAGGCAACATCCCCATTGCCACAGAAAGAAAACAAAAAAAAACTGAAAACAAAACAATAGGTATAGGAATAATATAAACAATGTAACCAGAAAAAATCTATGCATGATATAAAAAATATAATAGTGAAAGACTCAACATGGGGGTGTCCATTCCAAAGCTCGAAGTGCCTGACTCAAATCGAGGAGACAGGGGTCTTGATCCCAGTCAAGTACTGGAACTGGAGGTACTGGCACAGATGTGGGTGCTCCTCCAAAGGGCACTATGATGGTGGGCTTGCCTGGGCCTATACCAGAGGGGTGTCATCAAGTAATGAAAGGTTGAGGTGGAACAAGAGAAGGCAAGGCTGGATCAAAAAATTTTCGAGACGAGAAATACTGCATGGGGGGTCGTCTCTGTCGAGTCCATTGTCATAGAGTCCCAAATGGCTGTGTACGGCTTGTTTTCAGACCAGAGAGATCTCACAGCAGGGTGCTGGGGGTGGTGGGTAACGATGCAGCATCATCAGCCCAGTCAAAATGTGTGGGAGGTGGTGATACAGCTCGTTTAGGGTTGAGCAGGGGTGAGCAGGGGTGTACAGGTGGAAATGGGGGCATAGACAGTGAGTGGGGGGCATCTAAAGGTGTTGATGGCATCATTGGTGACACTGCAGGGGTGTAGGAAGTGGTATGCAGCGAAACAGCTCGTTTCTGGGCTTTCTGGGGCTTTCTGGGGTGTGTAGGCAGCAAACGAGCCATAGACAACAAATGGAGGATGTCCCCGGGTGTAGATGACATTGTTGGTGACTTGGCAGCTATGTGAGGTGTAGGCAGTGTTGGGGGTGACGTAGCAGCAGCGGTGGGCTCAGGGTGTGGAACAAGGGGGTGTGGATTGAGCTGGGGTGAGCTGGGGGCTGTAGATGGCTTCCTGGACCTTCATTTGGGCTTCAGGTGGGAACAGAGTCATTCTGTTGAGTAGATGATATGTTTTGACAAACACATTTGCTCATCATCTCATGAATTGGCTTGTTGGGCTATAGAAGGTTGATCTGCATTGTTTATCACCTCATTGATGGTCTCCAGGGTGTCAGCAGCCATCTGGGTGCAAGTTGAAACCCTAGTAGTCATCTCAATGGTAGTTGCAGCCAAATTTGTTGCCATTGTTGAAAATGATGTGGCAGTGGCAATGGGCAGTTCTGGACGCGAGACAAAGGGCTGTAGAGGCTGCAGGGGGGCTGTAGGTTGACTAGGCAGTGAGTGCCATCATTGATGAGGTGCTGGTAGCTGTTTTGATGCAGGAAATGAGGTGGTTGTCAACGTCATTGGCATCATTAATGGGGCTGATGGGGCCATTGCTAGTGGTGGTGTGGCAGGTCTGGTGGGCTCGTTGGGTGGAGAAGAGGTCAGGAGGGTGGGCTGAGGGCTGTTGTCAGTCTGTACTGCTGTCTCACAGGTGTTGCAAAGCTCGATAGATGTCCCCGCATTGTTTAGTAGATGCAGCAGCTCGTCATCCTGCACAGTTTGCATGGCAGCATTGATGGAGGTGGGGGTGGTCTGAGTGCTCATATCTGTCATTTCACAAGTCGTCAACTCTGTTTGTATGCTCTCATTGACCTTGGTCCTCTTGCATTTTGTCTCCCATTTCTCTTGTTCAGCTGTTCTCCCTTTTTCTTCTCCTTCTCTCAGTCCCCTCTTGTATCCCTCTTGTCTTCCTTCCTCTAGTGTGGTGCTCCATACTTTTTCTTCATCTTCCTTCCTCAACATCTCGAATACATCATTTTCTTTGTTCTCACTAGCCAGGTAGCTTCCTTCCTCATATCCTTTGTAGTAGCCCTCCTTCTTTCCTTCATCAAAGGCTTTGACCTTTGCATTCTCCAGAAGCTCTAGTATGATGCTCCACAGTAAGCTATTGCATATAACAGCTGTTGACATGGCTGTGGTGGGATTACAAAAGCGGCCAATTTTGGGCATAGTACTCAGAGTGGGGATTCAAGAGTTCCCAGGTCCAGGCATGATAGCAGATAAATAGTGAAGCTAGAAATTATACTGGTATTGCAGTTGAAGGCTGGCAACAAGAGCAAATGAGAGCAACAGGTGTGACAACACAAGAACAAGAACTAAGCAGAGTTGGAGACCACTGAGAGCAGACTGAGAACAGCATGAATCAAATCATGCTCTCATCACCAAGATGGAGATGTAGTGAGTCTCCTGCCTATAGCTATGGCAGGGACAGTGATAGTGATAGCCTAAGCATGATGTGACTATGTACATGCAGGTGGCTACTGGCTAGGTGATCAGGTGACTACTGGAGTAGGTGCCCACACACCCTACTCCATTGTGCATTGACATCTGCCCCCTTCTCTATCAGCAGCTTGACAATCTCCTGATCTCCCATATATGATGCAGCTTGGAGTGCATTGCCATATTCCCCTCCTTGTGCATTTACATCTGCCCCCTTCTCTATCAGCAGCCTGACAATCTCCTGATCTCCCTTAGATGATGCATCTTGGAGTGCATTGCCATATTCCCCTCCTTGTGCATTTACATCTGCCCCCTTCTCTATCAGCAGCCTGACAATCTCCTGATGTCCCTCAGATGATGCAGTGTGGAGTGCATTGCCCTGGAACCCTCCTTGTGCATTGACATCTGCCCCCTTCTCTATCAGCAGCTTGACAATCTCCTGATCTCCCTTAGATGATGCAGCATGGAGTGCATTGCCATATTCCCCTCCTTGTGCATTGACATCTGCCCCCTTCTCTATCAGCAGCCTGACAATCTCCTGATCTCCCTTAGATGATGCATCTTGGAGTGCATTGCCATATTCCCCTCCTTGTGCATTTACATCTGCCCCCTTCTCTATCAGCAGCCTGACAATCTCCTGATGTCCCTCAGATGATGCAGTGTGGAGTGCATTGCCCTGGAACCCTCCTTGTGCATTGACATCTGCCCCCTTCTCTATCAGCAGCTTGACAATCTCCTGATCTCCCTTAGATGATGCAGCATGGAGTGCATTGCCATATTCCCCTCCTTGTGCATTGACATCTGCCCCCTTCTCTATCAGCAGCTTGACAATCTCCTGATGTCCCTTAGATGATGCAGCATGGAGTGCATTGCCATATTCCCCTCCTTGTGCATTGACATCTGCCCCCTTCTCTATCAGCAGCTTGCCAATCTCCTGATGTCCCTTATATGATGCAGCTTGGAGTGCATTGCCATATTCCCCTCCTTGTGCATTGACATCTGCCCCCTTTTCTATCAGCAGCTTGACAATCTCCTGATGTCCCTCATATGATGCAGCTTGGAGTGCATTGCCATATCTCCCTCCTTGGGCATTGTCATCTTCTCCCTTCTGTATCAATATTTGAACTTGATGAAACAGACCAAGAAATGATGCATAATACAGTGAAGATGCAGCTGGCCTTCTGGCTAGATCAATCAATTCCCATGGCGAGTCAGGAACCCACACTTGTACCCATGTAACAAATGCTGCACCACTTGGCTGGAAGAGATCATCCATCAACTTCTCCAACACTGATGATCTACTGCTTTCTCCACTGCTTTCTCCTGCATCTTGAGAATGATAAACCCAATATTTTGCAGCATAGGGAGCAAGCTGGAAGTTATTGATGTTTTCTCTATTCAAACTTTGAAGTGTAGTGAACTGAAGCAGATAACCAAGGCAGGATTTTGCAATAAAGCAGCTGGAATGCTCCTTGTCAAACTTGGCCCCCAATCCAATGAGATACTCTTTGACAGAGAAATGTGCCAATTTAATCTCTTCTGCAATCTTTGTCAGACCTATTTTTTTCAAGTCAGGACTGAGAAATATATTACCATCCATAACTGTGACAAGATTAGCACAATTTTTTTCCACTGACTCCCTTGTCCACTTCTTTCCCAGTTCAAACTTGGGGTATTGGTTATCATCCATGACAATTCCAACAACTTCACAAATCTGGTCCAGTGTAAGTGGTGCTTTTGAAAAAGCAAGCCATTGCAGGATGGTCAGAACAATGGCATGGTGATGAGGCCTAATCTTGGCAAAGATTTGCTGATATGTTTGATTGAGATCATGAGGCAGATTCTTCAATTGGGTTGTGAGCTCATCATAGCTGTCACAGTCATTCAGTGCATCAAGTTGCATTGCCACCCATCGGAACCTGTAAAATCAGATAGGACTCAGCATATGACCTTGAGAATTATTATCAACTTGAGTTACATTCCACCAGCACCAGCAAACAAAGATTGCCTGATATTCATCTGCATTTCAGCACCCCATCCTTTCAGGCCTTCATGATTGTTGATGGTTGAATCAATGTATAGCTCCACATCAGCTCCAGTCAAGTCATCAACATGGATGGCTTGTTGCAGTGGAATCCTTGAAAGGTGATGAGTGATATGAGGCTCATCCTGACTAGTAATCAACACCTGCAATCTCCTTCCTTCTGCGGTTATGATCTTTCTTAGCCATCCTGCAACCTTGTCTATTTCAGTACATTCATCCAGTGCATCAATAATGATAAATGTCTCTGGGAACAGAGGTGCAAATCTGCTCAACAACATCTTGTGATGGTGGAGTAGTGCCAGAATGAGAATTCTTGTAACTTGCCATCAATATATCAGGAAATGCATCAAGATGGTCACATAGCTGATAAGTGATGGAGTGCAGGAGGCCATCATATGATTGTAGAGATTGTTGGGCATCTCTACTGTCAAACAGTACTTTACACTCCCCCCCCCCAGTCCGAGTTGTCTGAGTAAAGTCCAAGGACTGCACTCAGACTGCACTCGGACTTTGCTCAGACAACATCAATTGTGCATTTATTTACACCTTCTAAAGTACTGTCCAAGTAAAGTCCAAGTTCCAGTCTTAGAGAAAGTCTTATAAGTCTCACAAAATAATGTGTGCACAGCAGGAATTGAACCAACAGCCTTCTGGACTAGCAATCACATGGTGATGAAACATGCACACTCTACCACTTAAGCCAAGTAGTCATTTAAAGTTACATACATCATATCTATTTATTACTGAAATCTAATTTTTTATATATCATGAATAGATTATTAAATTGACCCCCTCGCATCTGTGCAAGGGGTAATTAATATGGGTAATTAAATAATACTAAGCCCTCCCCTTGCAAGCTCGAGGGGAGGGGGCCATAACTATCAATAATAAAAATAAATTAAAAACACCCACCATGAGCAACAGTTGCTTGTGGCAGTGTTCGTCTCTCCCCGGGTTGTCCCCTGGCTGTCTTGCTCTCCTGTCCCCATTTTTCTCCCCCCTGAACCACCCCATGAGCAGATGCTCATAGGCGTGGGGCGGGTGTCATCATGGGTGTCCCCACTTGTCATCATCTCCCTTCCCCCTCATCTCCCTTCCCTCTTGTCTCCCTTCCCTCTTGTCTCCCTTCCCCCTTGTCTCCCTTCCCCCTTGTCTCTTTACCCTCACCTTCCACCCTGCAAGCAGGGGCTCGCAGCAGTGGTGGTGGTGGTGTCCCCCCATTGTCGTTGTCACCAGTAGTAGTTTGTACCTAAAAAAAGTTGGTTAGCATCAAAAAATGAAATGAGAAAAGGAAAAAAAAAAACTTATCTAGAACCCAAGAGACATTGACGTCTCTTGGGCCTTTTTTGTCTCCCTGTCGGTACCTGCACTCTCACACCCCCCATCCACTCCGTGAGCAGTTGCCTGCGGCAGTTATGGGGGGTGCTGGCTGTTGTTGGGGTCTCCCCTAATTGTCATCGTTCCACCTGTTGTCCACCCTACAAGCAGTGGCTCGTAGGGCTGGGGCGGGTGGTGTCATTGTTCCCTGTTGTTGTTGTCATCATTAGCAGCCACCCTCCCCCATGCGAGCAGTTGCTTGCACTGGCGGGGGCGGGTGCTGGGTTGTGGTCTCATTGTTGTTGTTCCTCATTTGGTGGTTTTTGGGTCATTGTGCTGCTACAGTATAGATATAACCTATAATTAATGAAAAAATGTGTTAGCTTAAAGAAAACATGAGAAAAGAAAAAAGAAAAAACTCACCTGGGGCCCAAACAACTCTATTGTCATTTGGGCCAATTTCATCGTGTGCTGGCATGGGGCCCATGGCTGTGGGGTGTTCAGGGGGCAGTGGCAGCAGTGGGACATGGGAGGGAGGCATTGTCGTCGAGTGGTGGTGGTGGTGGTGGTGGTTGGTGATGATCAATGATGAGCTGGCATCATTGTTGGTGATGCAGCTGTGTTGATTTGTCATCACAGCCAGGGTGGTACATAGAGAGATAAAACTATCTACCTGTAATGATACTTTAGTCTAACGGTTATATTGTTGCCTTAAATGTACTTTATCATGTGACTACAAGGGTTCAATCCCTGCAGTAGCCACTGATTTTTCAGTCAATTATATAAGCAACTCGGACAGTCCGAGGACACAGCTCGGACTCAGCTTGGACTGGACATTTAGTTTGGCAGGACTTTCAGCCAAAGAAGTCCGAGCAAAGTCTGAGCAAAGTCCTTGGACAGTACTCAGACAGTACTCGGACAGTCCGAGTGTCCGAGCAGAGTCCGCTCGGATTGGGGGGGGAGTGTAAAGACCTCCTGTCAAAGAAGAAGTATGCACAAGTAGCACCATCATCCTTGATAGATTTGATAATTGATGCACTAGAATTCATAGTCATGGAATCTTCTTGTTAGTTCAGTGGAAGCTACATACCATAATACTGTCTTGCCACTTCCTGCTAGACCATCATCAGCAGATAATCAGATATCAGGTTCTCTTGGCTCACGTTTTCCAATCAACCGGAGAACTGAATATGAACCCTGCCTCCATTGCACAAAATGGTCCTCCTCCAAGATCCAGGATGCTGTGTCTGCCAGATGTTTCTCAAGTGCACCATCATAGTTGTTAGTGGGCACTGTCACAGATAACCAAAAAAATATTTTTCTTTGTTCATCATCTGGACAGAATGACTTATTAGCTTTGCTCATGCTCTGGTAATGGAACTTGGAGGAAGACAATATCAGGATAGGAGAATATTAACCTGTGGTGAGTAACTAATGCTGTTAAGTTTCAACAGGGTATGATCAGAGTGGTATCAACCAACCTTGAACCCTTCCTGGACTTCATGGTGGATATCAACAGTGATGGCAAGCTTTATCATCATGACAAGGATCATTAGAGGCCACTGTACAAGCAATGACTGATTGACTCACATAAGCCCCATGGATAATTTGATTGAGGTGGTCATTATGGCTTTTCAGTGAAGATGCATCATTGTGCTATTGAAAAACTTGGCCAATGTTCCATTAGATCTCACCCATTCCATCTCAGCAGTCCGGCTGTTGATTTGCTAATGGAGAAAAATATCAAGCAGACCAATCAATGATTATCTACTGACACTCACACTTCCAGCTTCTTAAATATGTCCATGGTAGTGCCTTCGACTTCCATATCCTTCATCTTTGAGAAGATAGGTTGGAGATTCTCCATCTGCATAGCTAGGTTTAGGAAACCCTGAGTGTTTCCTGAGGTTTCCTAAGCAATTGCCCTGTTGGGTCAGCGTCATCAAGTATCTGATCCTTTGCTAACATACTTGAAACTTTCCAATGATTGTCAACAATCCTGACATTGCAACTTTGATGCCTGGCATGGGAGCATCAGCCATGATCTGCATCACTAGCTTTAAGGTGTTAAGTGCTGTATCTTTCACCGTAGAACCACTTGTAGGAGTAATCTCTGAACTAAGTAGAATGGCATTTGGCGTTGGGCCTCACAATGGCTGTTGGGTTGCCGAGGTAGCAAGGATGCTGGGCAGTTTTGCCTCCAGCATTGTAGGGCCATCTGGATTAAGATTTGGGGCTGGGGCTCACAAAGGTTGTTGGTGAACCAGATTGGAGCTCAATGGAGAGGAGGATGGTGTTCAGGCTTTGGTTTTTCAAAACTTCTTGAGGAAATTACACTTGGGCATGATGATTCAGAACAAGGATGTAGCTTGTGCACTAGAGTACCTCATGCCTTTGGACCTCGGTTGATGATGATTACCTATCGATGACAATCGACCCTCTCTGTACCATACCTTTCAATCTAGCACCACAACATCCAACTACTGTTTCCTCAGGAGAGCTCAACCGTTATTCTGGGCAGGACCATGCTGGTGTGGATGAGGAATTTATGCATCAAATCTATGTAAGGTTACATACTAGTAGAACTCTTGGGATAATCCTTGCTCATTCCATTTTCATTACCATCACCCACAACAACTCTACCCTCAGCATCCCCCCAAATCAAGCACAGTCAACCTCCCAGATATGCCCATCTGGTCAGATGCTCAAAGTCACAGTGAATGCTAGGGCATGAATATAAGCTGGTGGTCTCACTCAACTCAATCACTTGGAAATAATGTTGATAGGGCAGGACTACTGGCTGGAATGCATAATAGGTGACAACACGTTGGGCAACAAGTGTTCAAGATGTGGGAGTACTTTTGATTTACTTCACACAGATCACAAAACACAACCAATGAAAGACCTAGCCAAATTATGGGCTGCAAACCAAACCAGAGCAAGACCACACTGTCAAGGTCATCCCTTATCCCTCCTTCCTCCTTTACTAACCCCCACACCCATTGTAGAAATATGACCAATCCCTACTAGCCATCATCGGCATCCTCAATGCACTCAAGCATGAGAGCAACATTGGGGGGTAAATAAGCAGCAGCTAAATGCATGTATGCCTTCCTTCTACACCCCCTGCTATCCCTCCTACAGCAAACAGAGCTGCGGGAAAGTCAAGCATGGAAGAGGTGGTGGTGGGTGTGAGAGAGCATGGGCACAGTGCGAAGTGAAGATGGGTGTCTGACCCAGATGCAGGCACAGACTTGGATGTGGCTTCTTCTGCCATACCTGGTCTGAATGTGTTGCTGCCTGATACTGATCCTCATACTGAGATACCAGTTCCTGGTCTGAACGCATCTATACCTGCCCAAATGCATACATGTGCCCCACAGGCCCAGATACCACCGACACACCAACCCTAAGTGAGTCAGCCCATCAAAACCCAAGCCTCATCTTTTGGATCTTCATCTCATGGAAGGTAATCTTTTCAACATCTTTCTAGTCTTCATCTCATCTGAGAGATCTTTCATAGTCTTTTGCACATCTTTTGGTCTTTAGCTTTTTATAATGATGCAACTTACACATATCTCAGTTATTCAGTACTACTTAAATGAACTGTAAATCGAGTACCTGCAACTTGGATTCCCAACCCTCAAAAACGAGTATATGACAAGAATTGGGTTACATGATTGAGAACAGGCAAAGTACTAAGTGAACAGGGCAGGTGCTTTGTTCATCCCCGCCATCTTTTTCCCTTGTTGTTTTCCATTGTCATTGTCTCCATCTCCATCCCCATCATCATCCCCATCATCATCCTCTTCCTCTTCCTCATCGTCTGGTCCTTGCCATCCTCATTATCCTCACCCTTGTCATCTGGTCCTCATCATCATCTGTCTTCCTCCTTGTCCTGTTCCTCATGTCGTCATCGTCCATAGCACTTGTAGTTCACCCTGCAAGCAGTTGCTTGCAGTGGTGGGAGCAGGTGCTGGGTTGTCCATTGATATTGGGGTGTTGGGGGGTTGTGGCATCGGTGTCATTCCATCCTCGTCCTGATCCCTGTCATCCCTCATCCCCGTTGTTCTTGTCCTCCTTCATTGTTGTCTTCATCATGGTCATCCTTGTCATAGGCTGGGTCATGGTGGCTGTCTCAGGGATGTCTCCCTCCCTGTTGCTCCCCACTTGCACCCCGCAAGCAGTTGCTGGCAGAAGTTAGGATTGGTGGCTGTTGTTGTTGTCCTCTCGGTGTGCCAATTGCTCTCTGTTTCCACCCCGCGAGCAGTTGCTTGCAGTGGCTGTTGGGGGTGTTGCTGCTGTGGACCTGTGGTGGTGGTGGCTGCCATGTTGGTCTGCTTGCCATTGATGCTGCTCCCCATAACCACTTTGTGATCAGGGGCTCACAGCAGTTCATCTGCACAGAGATTGTTGTCTGTGTTGTTGTTGGCATCCTTGAAATTCAAGATGAGTTTCCAGCGCCTCTCGCTCACACAATCAGTATTGCCTAAGAACTGCTGCAGTGGTCACCAGTAATTCTTGTAGGTGCCTCTATGTTCCTTTTATGTGCGCAGTGAAACCACATTCCACCTGTCAATTTGTTGATTATCAATACAGCTATGAAGCAGAGAGAAAATGTGACATACCCCAGTAAGAATCAGAGTGTATAAACCTTGGGGTGGGTGTTTTGCATCAAGCGAAGGATGAAGGACCGAGTTTCTCATGCATCGGAGATTTTGCTTGGCAAAGGGTGTTATGAACTTAGACTGAAGGAATCTATTGGGAGCCTGACACAATAGACAGGCTAGTCATAATGAGCAAAGTGAATTAACAGAATGAAACATACTATGTAACCAGGATGCTCACAAGCAACTTCACAGGTTTATGGGGTTGGCAGCTGGTAATATGCAGAACCACCAGGTTTAAGTGCCCAATGAACATACTTGTGAGTTTTGTCTGGTTGATGAACAAACTTGGCACTTTGGAAGAATTTCTTGATGAAATCGAGGACATCACCCATGATTTTGGACTTTTGGGTATTCATTTGCTTGTAAGCCTAGCATGCCATAGTAACCATCAATGATTATCATAACAGGTTAATAGATCCATACCATGGTAATGAGAGGATCATCAGATCCCAATGTCAAGTCAACATTTGGGAACACAAAATCGAAAACCACCTAGAAAAGTGCGGGATTCAGAAGTCCAATCAAGGATGGGCTCCTGCAAGATATAGAGAGCATCAGATATCATCAGGAGGAAGACATTAGTCCATTGAGCATTGTCAATGAATTCAGTGGCTGTTGAACCAATAGCCACAGGTTCTGCTTTCTTCTCATGTTTGATCTTCTCCTTCTTCTGAGGCTTGGTTCAGGAATTCTGGGTAATTATGTTAGAACCTCTGTTTATATTCGATAATAAATCTCTTACCTTTACTTTAATTTTCTACCTCAACAAGCTAATAGACCAATCAAGTCAGATATGAATCAATGATTGAAGAACGAGTAGACACACATTAATCTTTCACAAATGATTGCACTGTAGGTCTTCAGGGTATGTTGTACAAGCTTGAGGGTGTAAGGATAGCATGATCCGGGTGATGCGTGCTCTGGTATTTTCCTTTTCATCTTTCTGTTCCATTATTTCATTTATTTTGTCTCTATGGTTTCTTTCCTTTTCTTTTATCCTATCTCTTCTCACACAATGACTTATCTGTATTTCCAATCCCTTGCTGCTTACTACTTGACAACGAGCTGGACTCTTTATTTAGATACCCAACATGCCCAAATTCTTACTTATATAAATGAGCAGTTTTGTAACTAGTAGGGTAGAGAAATTCCAAGCCTATTCAACTGTCTATTGAGTGACCTTAGAACTTTGTGTGCTAGAACCATGATTTGTCATGCTTATATCACATACTTTTGACAGTCTACTCACTCAAAACTTTACTACTACTGAACTTCTGCTCACTTCACATCTGGATCTCTTAGTCTGATCAACTGAGGCTCTCACTGCTAGGTGACACCTTTGCAACAACTTTTCTACACTTCACCTATATTGACACCTTGTTATTGTTAAGAACAGATCCATGAGGGCTCATCGGAATCCAATTGGACACCATGGGTGATAATAGCAGGAGTTGTTGGGTTGATGCAGATTCTGTGGGAGGGGAAACAGAAAGGACTTGGCTTCAGCTTGTAAGAAGCTGCGCCCTTCACCTCACCTGGTGTCCTAATTTCAAGTCAAAAGTTTAGGGGTAGGAGTGGGTAAATGTGGGGAGGAGTACAGAGGGACTTAGGTTAAGTTCAGGTGAGGTTAGAACTTCAGAGGGAGACTAGAGGTCAAGTCAAATGGAGTTCAGACTCTTAGAGAACTGAGGTTGGAGTAGAAGGAGGTTTAGATTGGCAGGATAAAGTTGAGTCTATGTCAATATACAAACTGAGGAATACAAGGTGAAACTAACTAAGCTTAAATACTGTAGTCCAGAATAATGTGGAACAGGAACAAAGATTGCAGCAGTGTCTTGACTGCATAGATAAATTATCTAGCAGGAGCTGCACAGGAATCCATAGTTGAATTTGCAATAGAGACAGCAGCCTTGGGAAGGCAGCCATGGATGCTGTACAAGGCGGCCTGGTGCACAGCAGTGTGGGCAGTGCAAGGTGGCTGGGAATGAAATTGGAAGGAGTAGACAAATGTCAGGTTAGATGTGCAGGAAAGAGTCGGACGGAATGCAGGTTCCAATCAGGCGAGGAACGGTTCTTGACAGTTATGTCTGAAACTCATTACACACTTCATAACTGTTTGGCCCACAAATATGTGGCTGCACCAATTCTGGGTGAGATACCATCTAGTTCCACTGGTACAACTAAGCTTGAGTTGGGTGAGTTGGGGGTGGCTTATTTGCCCCTCACTTTGACTTCTGGCACAGTAGTAGAGGAGGCCACTACAGTGCATGATGAGCAGACCTTTCCTATTGACCGAGGTGTTAGTCCTCACTTGTATAGTGATGTGGTTGCAACTAGACCATCCTCTGCTGCTAGTTGGCATGATGATACCCAGCTGGACATGGGTATTTTGGAGATCTGTTCAGCTCCAATTACACCTTATCTTGAAAGCTTCTTGTCTCAGGTAGACCAAGCTTTCAATGACAATCCGCCTTTATTCTCTTCCACTTGAGTAATGACTGAAAATTCTCCTGATGAGGAGACCAACAATAATGAACCTTGGACTTTAGTTGAGTCCAAATGTACCTGAAGATGTCATCATTCTGATACTGGAACTGCTAAGTTTTCAAGAGGAAATAGTTTGACATCTGAACAAGAAATTGCAGTTAAAAAAGCTGAACAGAATTTGACCTCTGAAGAATGAGAAAGAATTGATCATCATTATGAGAAAGTGCACTTTGATAATGATGGAGATGAATCTTCGAGGGGTGAGGGACCCTCGAAAGGAAAAGGAATAGACCCTAAAAATTGGGGAACCTTGAGAATTGAACCATCCGAATTGGATGTGAATGCCCAATGAGAGACGATAAAAACTTGGAATGAAATCTGAGACCAGGACCAACACAAGGAATCTAAACATGTTAAGGGGAAGACTCCTCATCAAAAAGATTCCAATCATAAAGCTCGAGTTGAGAGTGTAATGGATGAAGATGCACCAAAAGTGAGTGCCCCTGCTGCAGCTAAAGAAAAACCCTCTGAAACCGAGTTTACACCAATGTCAGATGCTTTGATGAATCGAGTAGCGAACACCATAAAGGGTCATCAACAACCAAACATTTGCCAGGAACAACAAAGCTCAGATATATGGCCTTTGTCTCAAATTGCCCCTGGAAGTTTTCTGGGTCGAGCAATGAGCCATATTGAGGAAAATGAACACTTACCTTTGGACCCATCTGATAGTTCATCCAGTTCCTCTGAGTCTACAAATTCCTCTGACCCTGAAAGTGGAACTAGTGGAGAAGGAAGAAAACACTGCCAAATGCAATCTCAATCAACTCGATCGAGGCCATCAAAACCAAAACACAAAACATTGCTGAAGCTGCTTGCACTATTGGATTATGATGGTGCGGCTGATGCTCGCAGTTACCACCAATTTATAACTGAGGGAACTGACTATGTTGTTTCAGGTCATGTTCATAAATGGCAAAGGGTTTTTGTACTCTCATATTATTTGAAAGGCAAAGCTTATGACTTCTACACTCAGAAGGTAGCCATGAATGCTTATGATTGGAGTTTGAAACAGTTTTTTGAAGAGTTATTTAATTACTGTTTTCCTGTCAATTACCATATGAAGCAAAGAGAAAGGCTCCATAAATGTTTCCAGAATTCAAAGACTGTATCAGAATTCATCTATGAGCTAGAAGAGATAATCAACATGATTGGACTTGTAGATGAATGAGAGAAAGTCATACGCCTATGGGATGGATTTCGACCTGTGATCTAGAAAGGACTATGGTGTAATGGGTATAACCCCAAAGTACCTCATGGGAAGAAATAAAGCATGCTGCACAGGTTATTGAATTGTTGGAGGAAGTATCTGATAGACATGAGCATCATGTTACATTTGACACCCATAGTAACAATTCCATCTCCAGTTTCCCTAGGAACAGATGGAATTAAACAACTCTCTATGAGAATAATAGCAATAAGAAGGGTAAACCCTCATGGAACAATCATTGATGTGAGGAACACTGGAAAACCTACCAAAATGATAACCATTGTGAAAACTCCCAAGGGAATTATCATCATCCCAATCATAACACTGGTAACTCCAGAACAAACCAGGAGAACCAGAATAGCATGCACAATCGAGAAAGCTGCCCAAGGCCTCAATTAAGTGTTAAGAAACAAAATGAGTATCTTGCCACTGGAAAATGCTTCAATTGTGGAGAAACCAGACATGTTGGCCTGAACTGTCCACGTGGAGGTTCCATGACTTCAAATAGACCCAATAGACCTCCTGGCATCGCTGCGCATAGTGTCAAGGTTAATTTTGATGGTTTTTATGATTATAATAGTGTTAGAGGATTAGCCAAGATGACAGAAATTCCTGTTGCAAGCATTGGGATCAGCCCTGAACCACAGAATGGATTTGAGGAATGTACTGTGTCATCAACAATGAGTGATCTGATTGCTTTACACATGATGGCTGTGTTGGAGCAAATGCAGCCCTATCCTTTTGATGAATCACCAATTGAGGATAGCTGGTTTGTGGTGTACCAATTTGAAGAGGATTGATATGTGATTATGAACCAGGAACTTTGTAATGATGAATGCATTAGTGGTGAACTACTCATGCAAGAAAGCTTTAACTTGCCTGAATGGTATGCAGCCCAATGAGCCCAGCAAAACCATGAGACCTTAGGCACAAATAATTGATGAGCATGGGGCCCATTGATGGGAGATGCTGTCCAGTGGGGATTGACTCAACTGATATCTCAGGGCATTGATTTGTGTCCTAGGTATCCGGGTGAAACCACCGAGAGGTGGGAGGTTGTGGATGTAGGCTTTGGCTATACTGTCACAGACAAAGCTGTAGGAATGGCAGTCTCTGTGCCAAATGAGTTAATATTTAAATCAACTGACCTGATAACATGGTTTGCAAATCACTTATGGGAGGAGCACAAAGCATGAACCAAACAGAAACTTCCTTGGGATGAAAAGTCAGATGCAGGAAATGATAATGAACCATCTGATCATGGTGATGGTTTTGGAGATGATAGTGATTCTGACTTGGATTTACTCACCAAAGTTGATTTGCTTGATGAGCTTAGAGTTGACAATAAATGGAAAATGAGATGTGAAGATGTGAATCTATGACTAAGTGAGGTGGCAATTGATGATAACCAATTGTTAGCTTTACACATAAGTGGTGTACAAGTGCCACAAGGTACTTACGCAGGACTCCAATGAAATGCAGCAACCCTGAAAGACTTCACATGTTTGTTTCCAAAACCAATTGTAATTGTGGTGCAAATTAATGGCCATCCAGCATGAGCATTGCTGGATTCCAGATCGCTGGGAGATTTTATGTCCTCAGCAGTGGTGGATCAACTGAAAGTAAAAAAGGTAGAGCTTTGAAAGCTGTTACCACTACAATTGGCTGTCCAAGGATCTCCCTCCAAAGTTAATTGGGGTACTACTGTAAATTTCAAGTATCAGTCAATTGATGAAGAGTGGCATTTTGATATAGCAAACTTATCTAGCTATGACATTATACTAGAGACCCCATGGTTGTATGCACATCACATGATGATGGGTCTTAATCCAGCATGCATGATTGATGGTAATAACAAGGCATTACCACTTAAGGGTGATGCTGTAACAAAGATATCTTCACGTGCAATAGAGGTTGTGGAGGAAGATCTTCAATGGGCTAGGGATGAATTGATTGAGTATGCTCGTCCACTTTGCAAAGAAATGGCAGAGATGGGCTTACCGCCATTGTGAGCCATCAATCATGAAATCCTGTTGATTGACGTTGGGAAGGTTTATCCTTGGTGGCCATCTTGATGTCCAGAGATATTCAGACCTCAATGGACAGAAAAAAAGAATGCTTACCTTACATCAGGGCATTGGAAAGTCACTAGTGCACAAAATATGATGCCAATGTTGCTGATTCCTAAACCTGGTGCTAAAGCCAGTGAAATCCCACAGTTACAAACAGTTGTGGACTTACGTTCATGGAATGCAAATACAATAAAGATGACTTCACCATTACCAGATATTGATGGTATGCTTCAGCAAGTTGCAAGCGCTAAGTATAAATCATCATTGGATTTAAAGGATGCATATGAGCAGATCTGGATTATACCTGAACATGTTGAGCGATCTGCAGTAATGACACCTGATGGGAATATGATAAGCTTGGTCATTCAGCAAGGGGATTGCAACACACCTGCTACATACCAGGCCGTGATGAACCATATCTTTTCTGCATATATAGGTTGGTTTCTGGATGTTTGTCTTGACGATATTGTGGTGTATTCGGATTCACTAGAGGAACATTTAAAACATGTCAGGATTGTGATTGATGTTTTACAAGAGGAAAAACTTTACCTAAGTTTAAAGAAACTTCACTTCTTGGCTGATGAACTTTGCTTACTGGGGCATATAGTTGGTCATGATGGAATTCAAATGGACCTGGCCAAGGTTGATTCAGTCATAGCGTGGAAGATGCCTATGAATCGAGACCTTCTCTGAGGTTTCCTGGGAGCTGTAGGCTATCTGGCTGATGACCTTGCAGTGGTTTATATCCCTATGGGTGTGTTACATGGTTTGATGGGGGATACTGTACCTTACCATTGGGAGTACATGCATCAGCATGCGTTCAAAGATATCAAGCAGATTGTTGATAGTGGTTGGAACCATCATTGAGTGCCAATCCAATACCATGCGGATGCTGAGTCTGTTTACCTAATTATGGATGGCTGTGCAATGGGTATTGCTGGCATTATGGGCCAAGGTGCTGAATGGAAGAAAGTGACAGTAGTTGCATTCTACTCCACTAAGTTAAATTCTGCACAGCAGAACTATCCTGTGCATGAAATAGAAATGTTAGCAGGTGTTGAAACAATGCTCCAACACCGTGATATACTTCAGGGTGTGAAGTTTAAGTGGATCACTGACCATAAGGGTTTAATTCACCTCCTGGAGCAGAAGGATCTTTCCAGGCAACAGGCACAATGGATGGAAAAAATTAGTGAATTCATTTTTGAGGTCGCATACATACCAGGCAAAGATAATGTATTAGCTGACATGTTATCACATATATATTCTAATGACACACCTGGGACAGTACATACTAGGTCAGAATACACTTATCATGATGTAGTTGATAATGATGTACTACTTGTCCACAGTATCTTGATGCCTGTATTGATGGGCACTGAGGCTGTGTCAAAGACTTGGAAATGGCAAATCTCAGCTGTTACTAATGGGGATCATGCTGATTTTGTTGCCATGCCTGTCCAACAAAAGGAGGGTGGGAACAGGGACAAAAACGCAAAACTCACCATGGAACCTGATCAGACCAGATTCACTATCAAAATTCCCACACACAAACCTGCGATAACAAAGAGTAAAGAAGAATCTCTGGACCAGAAAGAATGACTTACGATTAGGATCCCTGCATGGAAGCCCAAACCTTTTATGGAACATGCCACAGAGATGGTGCCTGCTTTTGATCCAGCTGTCAATACAACTGATGATGATCAATCACTGATTAATGTTGTAGCTGGAGGCACGAGGGATTTGACTTACCAAGCATCTTGAGGAATCAATATAAATTTGACTCATTCTTCAAAAATATCCTCGAGAATCCTAGACATTACAAGAACTTTGTATTGGATGATGGACTCATCTACATCAAAATGAATGATAGGAACTTATTGTGCATTCCTAAGTTGTATGTTCAGGGACAGATTGTTCATGAGATTGTAATTGCTGAAGCACATTTATTATTAGCCCATTTAGGAGCTAGTAAGACCCTAGCTTACCTTAGGGACAACGTGTGGTGGAAGGATATGACTTCTGATATGACATTTTACTGCCAGTCTTGTGTGACCTGTAAATGGAGTAAACCATCAACACAAAAACCCTATGGATTATTAAATCCATTAGACATACCATCATACCCATGGGAATCAATAGGAGTCAATTTCATGGGGCCATTACCTGAGTCTAAGAATAGGAATGGCACCTTTAATTCTATAATGGTCATAATATGTTTGCTTACCTCAATGGTCCATCTGATTCCGAGTCATGAAAATTATAATGCATGTCAAATCGCTGAATTAATGCTTGACAAAGTCTATAAACTTCATGGATTGCCAAAATCTATAGTTAGTGACCAAGATGTCCTTTTTACCAGTACATTTTGACAACACCTTAATAAACTGGTTGGCACCTGACTCAGAATGTCAAGTGCATACCATCCACAAACTGATGGCACCACTGAGCATGCTAATCAGACCGTGATGCAAATGCTAAGGCAGTGCATTGATGAGAGACAGATAGACTGGGTGACAAAATTGCCTGCAATAGAGTTCGCGATCAATTCAGCTAGATCTGCAAGTACAGGATATGTGCCATTCTTTTTGAATACTGGGTGTATGCCCAGATCCATGATCTGGGACTCTGCTAAACAAAACAAGTACCCAGGAGTCAGGAATTTTGCTATGCAATGAAAATTGGCATTGATGGCTGTGCATGATAGCATCTTGGGCACTTGTGTCAATCAGATTCGATCAGCTAATAAGAAAAGACAAGTCATACCTTTTAAGAAGGGGGTTTTTGTATACTTGTCTTCAAAAAATATTACATTTCCTAAGGGATTGGCAAGGAAATTGATTCCAAAGTTCCTGGGCCCTTACTGGATCCTAGAAGACTATGGGAATGGATTGTTCCAAGTCGAGCTACCAGTGCATCCAAAATGGAGGGGCATACATGATGTCTTTCATGCATTGTTATTGAGAATACATGTTCCTAACAATGACTGCTTGTTTCCTGGTCATTTAGATACCCAATTAGGAAATGCTGAGGGAACTGAAGGCAAATGGGCAGTGGATTGTATTATCGGACATGCAGGATCAAAGATTAACTCCATCTTTGAAATTCAGTGGAAGACCAGGGATGTTACCTGGATGCCGTATTATCAAGTTAGCCATTTACACACTCTTCAGCAGTATTTTGAATTACTGGGCATTGCCAATATTTCCCATCTTGGGGAAGGCAAAGGGAAACCACCATCAGAGGATCTGCAAACTTTCATTGGAAATGTAGAATCAGGCCCCCAACCTGTAAATAAAAGAAAGAAGAATTGACTCCAGGGCCACAAGTTGCAACTGATTCAAACCCCCTGGCAAGGCCAGTCTACCTACAAAGTTAACCACTTTCAAAACACTACTAGCAGGTGTCATCTCTATACTACCCCAGTCCTTACTGATAATTTTTCATGTATTCCTTGCAAAGTGCATGGCCATGTACACAGGTTGTGTTCTTCTCCACTGGGTATCTCCCACCTGGTTTCACCTAGAGAACAATGCCACTGTTGGGACTTCACTTCACATCCATGGAGGGCAACTCGATGCTTACCTGGAGTATGATGTGATGCTCTGTATAGGAGAACAGAAACTCACTGTCCCCATCAGATACACTCAGTTCACCCAGATATTCAACGCGGCACCTGGAGTGCCAGTCAATTTTGTCTATATCAACAGAAACAAGACCTTGATGGGATCAGGTCCAAAACCAGATCGTGAGGTATTCAAAGTATCCCCCCACAACCTTTACAGTGCACAACAAGTGGCACCATGTGGAAGCCAATTCCTCTTGCCAAGTTGAGCTGGGATTATGATGCAGATGTTATGGTGAAATGCAGAGAATGCCTCCCAGAGTCATCAAAACAGGCCCAATTCATATGAGGACAATTTGGGGATAGAGCCAGTATGTGGGAAAAGATGGCATTACAACAATCATGAGTTTCTCCCTTATCGCAAGGCATCTGTGGCTGCATCGAGCTCGGGGATCACTGATGATCTCAACAGTTTTGATCTAGAACCACTTACCACTCCTCCCAATGACCAAACCACTTTCCCTGACCCCATTTTGACTTCTTTATCTGCTCAAGATCAGGTTATGAAGGATACCATTTCTGGAAATGATTCTACTGCAAAGGCTGCTGGAGTTTCAGCTAAAGGGAAGGGAGGAAGAAGGATTAATTGTGAGATGTCATGAGAATGACATCTGGAGGGCAGGTGTAAGGATAGCATGATCTGGGTGATGCATGCTCCAGTATTTTCCTTTTCATCTTTCTGTTCCATTATTTCATTTATTTTGTCTCTATGGTTTCTTTCCTTTTCTTTTATCCTATCTCTTCTCACATGATGACTTATCTGTATTTCCAATCCCTTGCTGCTTACTACTTGACAACAAGCTGGACTCTTTATTTAGATACCTGACATGCCTGAATTCTTACTTATATAAACGAGCAGTTTTGTAACTAGCAGGGTAGAGAAATTCCAAGCCTATTAAACTGTCTATCGAGTGACCTTAGAACTTTGTGTGCTAGAACTGTGATTTGTCATGCTTATATCACAGAGGGACAGGTGTGCAGTTAGCATGACTGGGGAAGGAAGGCTTAACAGAAACAACATCCTCATCCACAAGGCCACCACTTTCAAATGGATCGATTATTTCAGATACCTTCAAGTTCTTCGAATTCAGCTTGAGATCCTTCCATAGACCAGCATTTTGATATTTCTTGGGTGCTGGATAAGATAAGCACATGATCAGCATACCCTGGTGGATTCCACCATCATCTGTACAATGTCATATTGTCTCCTTCTCCTGTACATCTTTGCACAGTGAACCCTAGTGAAAACACACGCTGAGCTGAGCCAAGCATATCTGCGCCGAGCCAAGAACTACAGAAGCACAGCTTTATGCTGTTCTGTCCAGCATGCTTCAGTTTTTTTCCTTTTTGCAGACTGTATCTGTAGTCATCCAAATGAGATCTGCATGAAAATTACTCACCCTCAGTATTCCTCACTGAGGCACTGTCCACCTGTGGCTGCACTGTGCTGAGGATGACTGAACAATTCATATTGATTATCATAGCTATAATACACCTATTATGCAGATAGAATATGCACTCCTCTGCGATCCACTGTACTTCTCTGTGTCCCTCTGCTCACCATTGTTCCAGCCCTAAAACTAATACCATATGTACCACATCACCCAACAATGCCCAGTCTTGAAAACTCCATGAGGTGGAGCGACGCATATGAAACATATCCATCTGCTTGTAGGATTAGAAAGTTGCTTGAGGTGGGCAGGGAATCACATGAACCAAACTCATATGTTGTTCACATTGGATCCTGTGGTAGAGGTTGGTCTTGTCCTCATCCACTGAATTGTCAACAGGATAACTATCTAGATGTTGTGATCTTTGAGAACAGAAGGCAGCTGAGAGTTCAAAATGCTTCTTACTGGTAAAGACACAACATGTGCCTCAGGACAGGCCACAAGACAAGTCCGTGTTGGTGTTGAGTTATGGATGTGCTAGGTGCCATGAGGAGCAAGAGAAATGAAAAGTTGTAAACCTGTCAACAAACTCAGCATGCACCCACATGCTCGTGGTTTACTCATGTGATCTTTTTTCCAAAGCATATTGTAGGGTTGCAGAAAATATTCCAGCATGGTAAATTACTGGTAAATTACAGGGGTCCAGGTGGCAGGCTGTAATTTACCAGTAATTTACCAGTAAAATATTTCACGTGATGTTTTCATGTGACTTTTATAAAACCAGGGATTTTCTGGATGTCAAAAACATTCTGGCACTATGCATGTATCCAAGGGGGTTCCAAAAATTTAATGGAATACCCAGGGTCAAATTTTTTATCTCACTAGGTTTTGCTGAACCAACCACCCACATGATTCAGGGATGCTTCTATATAATGTAATTATGATGTCATTCAATCAATGGCACAGGTGCTTTCCTCCCCGTGAGGACTTACAAGTGTCACAAACCCAATTTTGGGGCACTTGTTCAAGTTCCACACATGTGGGATGACACTAATGCTGAAGATAAGCATTTTACTTCATTTATGTCAATAAAACTTACCCATTTGTTTGCAGGGTATGACAGTTCAGTAATTTGCTTTCTTTGGGCCCAGAAACAACTGCTGATGGTAATGCAGTAGATGCACATTCACCTGGAACTGGCAAACTGCATATCAAGGGGATAGGCTCTGAACTTTACACTGCCCCACATAGTCCTGGAGGAATTCTGGTAGTCCTGGTGGACTGGTGGGATTCCTGGCAGATTCCTGGTGGATTCCTGGTGAAGTCCTGGTCTTCCTGGCAAAGTTGTAAAGAATCAAGTGGAGGGGGGAGGGGGTAATTTCTGGTAGATTCCTGGTGGAGTCCTGGTATTCCTGGTAGAGTCCTGGTGAAATTTTGAGGGGTGAAGGGGTAGTTCCTGGTGGAGTCCTGGTAGATTCCCAGTATTCCTGGTAGAGTCCTGGTAAAGTTTTGAAGTACCAGGGGTGAAGGGGTAATTCCTGGTGGAGTCCTGGTGGAGTCCTGGTATTCCTGGTAGAGTCCTGGTAAAATTTTGAAGTAAAGGGTAGCAAACCAAGTACCAAGTATATTTGTTGGTACATAAGTTAGGCAAACTAGTTAATAGTACAAGCACTCCTCATCATTTTTTTCTCCTAATCATCTCTTTCCAAATCACTATCCTGATCCTTCTTATCGTTTCTGTTTTGTTTGTCAATCACATGTCTGGTATGGTAGAATAACACTGTATGCAGGAACCAATCAAAATTACCTGGAACCATTCTCTTCAATATATTTTCAAATCCTCCAAGCCATGCATTAAGCTGTTCACATGCCTGTATCATTGGTTCATCAGCAGCAAAGTCATCATTTTGATAGTTACTTACCTGTGTATTGAAGGCACATTTGTAGTAGTTGTTTCCATCTGGGTCTGTTTCCACAATGACCAAGTTTGGAGCAGACCCATCCAATGGTGCAGGATTGCACCATTTTCTGCACATGTAATCAGAAGCTCGGTGGTTGATGTAGTGATGTTAAGAACTGATCCTAGTAGGTGCATTGGAATCCGATCGGACCCTGCAGGTGATGATAGCAGAAGGTTGTCAGGTCGTTGTGGATTCTGCAGGAGGGGAAACAGAAAGGACTTGGCTTCAGCTTGTAAGAAGCTGTGCCCTTCACCTCATCTGGTGTCCTAATTTCAAGATGAAGGTTTGGAGGTAGAAGTGGGGAAGTGTGGGTAAACATGGGAGGGAGTATGGAGGGACTTGGGTTAAGTTCAGATGAGATTAGAACCTCAGAGGGAGACTACAGGTCGAGTCAGAGGGAGTTCAGACTCTTAGAGGACTGAGGTAGGAGTAGAAGGAGATTTAGATTGGCAGGTTTAAAGTCGAGTCTATGTCGATATATAAACTGAGGAATACAAGGCAAAACTAACTAAGCTTAAATACTGTAGTCCAGAATAAAGGCAGAACAGAAATGAAGACTGTGGCAGTGTCTCAACTGTGTAGATAAATTGCCTAGTGGGAGCTGCACAGGAATCCATAGTCAAATTTGCAAAAGAGATGGCAGCCATGGGTGCTGTACAAGGTGGCCTGGTGCACAGCAGTGTGGGCAGTGCAAGGCGGCCAGGAATGAAATGGGAGGAGTCAATGAATGTCAGGTTTGTTGTGTGGAAAAGGGTCAGATGGATGTGGGTTCTGATTGGGTGAGGAACAGTTCTTGACAGTATTTCCCCCTTAGTGCCAAGCCTACAAGGCACATGAGGGTTTGAGTCCAAATGAGGAAGTTGGTTGAATTTCCAAATGTGGCAATTGGTAAAAAGAATTTCACATTGTTTCTTACTCCCATCACCTATCAAAAATGTCCCCCCCAGCAGTCTCCATGCAGATCAAAATGGCTGCAATGAAGGGGAGCAGATGGAAAAGGAGATGAAGGAGCTGGAGGAAGCAGCAAGGGAGGAGGAATGCTGGGCACAGGAGGCACAAAAGGCAGCAGAGGAGGCTGCAAAGGCGGAGAAGGCATGCCAGGCAGAGGCACAGAAAAAGGAGGCATCGACCACAAGATGAGCAGAGAAGAAGTGGGCAGCTGCGGCCACTGGTTTGGAGGAGAGGGGAGCAAGTCCCCAAAGAAAAAGAAAGTTGCCAAGTCAAAGGTGTGAGTGGGGTCAGAGGAGTCAGAGGGTCCAGTGTGGGTGCAGGCTGCATTGCCCTGCAAAAGGTGCATACTTGTTTCCCTTCTCAGTCTTCTTTTACTGATAAGTGGCCTAGATGCAAATATCAGAAGATTGCTTGTTTCAAGATGGTTGCAAGGGGACGCATGTGTGACAACTGCACACACATCAAACATAAGTGCAAGGAGGTAGTGTGGGAGGGGCAGGAGGCCCCTGCAGCAAAACTGGCAGGAACCACAGCAGGAACAATGGGGTCAACAGGGATTAGCAGGGAAAATGCAGAAATGATGCAGCAGGTGATGAAGATGATGAGGAAAGGATTTGCTGAGGTGGCAACTGCAGTGTGGGAATTGATAGGGGAGATCTGGGATGCATTGGACCCAGAGTGGGTGGAGGATGAAAGCGCCAGGGAGGAGAGCGATGAGGGTGACAAAGAAGTGGAGCAGGCAGTGTGAGAGTCCTGGCAGGAAAGACATGGGATCCACAAGTCTGGAGATGACTGGGCAGCCTTCCAGAGATATCTGGAGAAAAGGTGGGCAGATGACAAGGAGGAGAGCAAGAGTGGAGATGATGGTGAGGGTGGAGAGAAGGACAAGGGTGGAGAAGAGGGCAAAGTTGGGGGAGAGAGAGAAGCCGAGGTGGTAGTGTAGGGATCCAGTTGGATCCGAAAAAATCCTTTTGCAATAAACCTTGTTTCTGAGTCCCAACTGTGTGATTGAGTAACATGAATAGACTTTTAAGTGGGTAATGGACCAGGTTTCTGCAGGTAGTGGGTGTGAAATTCCACAAGGAGTTCTTGTGCATGGTCAAGTTCTGTAACCGGTAGCCAGGAGGTTTTTTCATCGGTTCCCTGGTAACCTTCCCATCAGACAAGGTAGAGAATCTTGCAGTGACATCGATTGTCAACCTTGGAGTTGAGGACTTTGGCGATCTCATACTCAAGCTCATCATCGATGGTGATCAGAGGTGGAGGTTGTGCTCAATTTGGAATTGTGTTTGGGAAGTGTTTTTCAAGTTGGGAGACATGGAAAACAGGGTGGATGGCCCGCATGTGGTCTGGAAGCCACAGGGTAACTGAGTGAGAACCCGGGCGGGTGATGATTTTAAAGGGACCATAGTTCTTTTTGGAAAGTTTCTTGGAGGGATGAGTGGTGCAGATATTTTCCGCAGTGATGTAGGCAGTCTCCAATGTTGAAGTTGGGTGCGTGTGCCCAATGTTTGTCCACAGGGCCTTGATAATGCTCTTGAGCAGCTGCAAGCTGTTTCTGAAGCTCCTGATGAAGGTCATCTAAGTTGACGATGAACTCATGGGCATGCTGTGAGGCTAAGTCGCGTTTGGGGAAGACAGAAATGTTGGGGTGGTAGCCCTTGTTGGCAAAGAAAGGAGATACACCTGTAGAGGTGGAGGGAGCATTGTTGTAGGCAAATTTGCCCAAGGGTAAGAGGTGAGACCAGTCATCCTGCTGATAGTTGCAGAAAATCTGGAGGTACTGCTCCAAGGTCTGATTAAGTTGTTCCGTCTGACCATCACCTTGCAGGTGATAACCAGAAGTGAAGTGGATCCACATGTCAAGTGCTTTTCCGAGGGAGCAGAAAAAATGGAAGATGAACTTGGATCCCCAGTCGCAAGTGACGTGTGATGGGACACCATGCTTGGAGAAGATGTGGAGAACAAACAGGTTGGCTAATTCTTGGGCTGTGATTTCATTGACAGTTGGTATGAAGATGCCTTTTTTGGTCAGGTGGTCAATGATGACCAGGATAGCTGTGTGGCCATCAGAGTCAGGTAGTTGTTCAATGAAATCCATGGAGATTGAGTTCCAAGGTTGTTCCAGGACTGGAAGTTGCTTTAGGAATCCATAGGGCTTGTGTCAAGGCAATTTGGATCATTTGCAAGTGGTACAGGATTTGCAGAATTCCTGCACAAAGGTGCAGAGGTTTAGCCAGCCATATTCCTGATGGACAAGCTGCTGGGTTTTGTTTTGTCCAAAGTGGCCAGAGAGGATATGATCATGTTTGTACTGAAGGACCTTGAGGTGGAGGTCCACAATGTCCAGAACATAAATCCAGTTGAAGTGGTGGAGAAGACCTGCCTCATCTATAGTCCAGTTGGGGTCGACAGGTGTTGGGAGATGAGCAGATGAGAGTGGGTCAAGGGGTAGAGAGGTGCGGATGTCATTATGGAGTTTCTCAACATCCATGATTACTGCTTGTCAAAGGATAGGTGTGGTGAGATAGGTGGCACAGAGGGAGGAGGTGAGTTGTTCCTGTGTGAATACAGGTCAGAAGTTGGTCAGGTTTATGGAGGCGAAGTCGCTATTGCCTCTTTGCAGTAGACATCCCAATGTCTTGTGAGTGCATCTGGCTTGGCCCCTAATCTTCCAGGGTGGAAGCAGATGACAAGATTGAACTGGGAGAGGTATTCAGACCAACGGGCCTGGCGGTGGGTGAGCAACTTAGTAGTGCTGAAGTACTCAAGATTTTTGTGGTCCATGACCACATCAACCAGGTTTCAGAACCCTCAAAATACTGCCACCAGTGTTTGAAGGCTTCAAAAATGGCCAAGAGTTCCTTATCATGGGTCTCATAATTTAGTTCAGTGGGATTAAAGGAGTGGGAATGAAAAGTGACTGGATGGATTTCTCCATCCACAGTGTAAACTGAAAGAATAGCCACTAGGGCATAGTCGGAAGCATCGGTTTCAAGTACCATCTGTGAGTTGGGTACCCATTGTGTTAAGATGGGGGCGTGAGTGAATTATTGTTTGAGCTTTTCAAAAGTGTCACAGCACCTCTTGTTGAAGTCCCAGGGTGCAGATTTCTGCATCAAGTGGGTGAGTGGAATGACAATGTCTGAATAGCCATTAATGAAGTGGCAGTAAAAGTTGCAAAAGCCTAAGAAGGATTGTATATCCTTAACTTTCCTAGGCTCAGGCCAGTTGAGCATGGTTTTGACTTTATCCTTGGACATCCGCAGTCCATCCAGTGACAAGATGAAACCCAGATATTCAACGGTGTCTTTGTGGAACTCACATTTCTGTGGAGAGGCATAAAGTCCATTTTTCTGGAGATGGCAGAGGACTTCTTTGATGTGAGCCCTGTGCTGGGACTTGTCATCAGAGTAGATTAGGATGTCATTGAGGTACACAATGACACAAACATCCAGCATGTTGCTGAAGATGTCATTCATAAACCACTGGAAAGCTGTGGGTGCATTAGTGAGTCCAAAGGGAACTACCAACCACTTGAAGGATCTGTAGCGGGTGCAGAAAGTGGTTTTCCACTCATCACCATCAGCAATGCAGACTAGGTGATAAGCATGCTGCAAGTCTATCTTGGTGAATAAGCAGGCTTTGCAGCGAGAGTCAAGGAGGTCAGAAATGAGCAGAAGTGGGTAGCAGTCCTTCTTTGTAAGACGGTTAAGTCCTTGGTAGTTGACACAAAGTCAGAGGCTACCATCCTTCTTCTTGATGAAGAGAATTGGAGCGCCATGTGGGGACTTGGATGGGCAGATGAAATCTGAGTGGATGTTTTTGTCAATAAAGACTCGTAAGGCTTCTAATTCAGAGGGGGAGAGAGAATACATGCGGCCCGGAGGCAGAGGAGCATTGTCTTCTGTCTCTATCTTGAGGCTGTAAGGGCAATGTGGAGGAAGGGTGTCCACCTTAGTCTTATTAAAGACATCAGTGAATTCATGATATTTGGCAGGGATGTCAGATAAATCTGGCAGGGGTGAAGATTGAGCAGAGCGGGCAGATAATCCTTCTGGAGCAAAGGTCATCTGGAAAGCTACTGCCCCAGGAAGTTTGCTAGCACATGCATAAGTGGCAGCATTGATGAAAGAGATGTCAGGAGGTGAAAACTTAGGAGGAATGGGGGGTTCAGAAAGTGCGGAGGATTCAAGGATTTCTACCAGAAGGTTTGGGGACAAAGGTGACATTGGGGGTGCTGGACCTCTATGATCTGCAGAGTGGAAAGTGAGTTGGCTTGAAGACCAGTCAATCAATGGATTGTATTGCTTCAGCCAGTTATGACCGAGTATGGCAGAACAGGAAGAGTCAAGTGAGGTTACATAGAATGACAAATTGAACACTTCACTGGCAGGGAAGGTGACCAGAAGTTTGATGACCTGAGTTATGGTGGAGTTGCAAGATCCATCAAAGAGTCATAGACTGATCGGGTTAATGGATTCTGTGCTGAGTTGGTTATCCAACATGAAAGAGGAGTCAAGAAAGCAGTGGGAGGAGCCAGAGTTGATAAGGGGTGGAAGAGTTGGGAAGGGTTAAAAGAATGGTTAGGGAGTCAGGGTCAGAAAGAGCGGACATGTTGAGACAAACATAGGCAGCCAAATGGGTAAGGTCAATGCAACCCCCAGCCCCAATGGCTGTTTCCTGAAGGTTGTGGACTATTTTTCTGAGTCCATAGTGTTGGGAACGACAACAGATGCATGGGCTTTTGCAGCTTTGGATTTCAGGCAGTTTCCTGCTACATGCCCTTCCTCACCACAGTAGAGACAAAGTTGTTCTCTCATGCAATGTTCTTGTTCCTCCCCAGTAAGCTTGCCATTCTTCCCCAACTTATCAGAGATGGATGACTTGGGCTTGTCCTGGGGAGTGTTCTTAGTTGTGGAAGACTGCTGGTTGGAGGTGTTACCATGGGCAGAGTTTGAAGAGGTTTGGTTTGTCGACAGGGAAGGACTTTTGGAAGTGTCCTTCTGACTAGAGTTAGTGATGTTACTGGAATTCTTTGTTTCAAAATGGGATTCATCTTCTTGCATCCAGTAGATGTTGTTGCTGTCCTGTGCTTTCAAGTGCAGTTCTGCAAGAGTATTGGGTTTACCACCCCAGAGAACTTCTATGCAAAGTCAGAGCGGAAGACCATGGAAATAGCGGTCACAAAGGGCTGCTTCATTCCAATTGACCCTAGAAGCTAATTCCCAGAAGTCAACGTTATATTTCATGATACAAGCACCTTTCTTCATTGTTAAGTCAGAGAGAGCTTTTTCTGCATCTCTGACTGGGTCATCTGGGCCAAAGTTACTTTCCAGCTTGGCGAGGAAAGCTTTGTAGTCCCACATCCAGTGTGTGGAATCTGTCGGGTCATTAAGACCAGGCTCAAACCAACTGAGAGCTGATCCTTTAAGATAAGAATGGATAAATATGATCTTTTTCTAATCAGAGGAAAATGGGTGTGGATGGTCATGGAAATGAAGATTGCAGGATACTAGGAAGTCTCTAAGTTTCTTTGGATTGGCACCATCAAAAGTGTTGGGGTCGTGAACTTTGATTTTCTCAGTCTTGGGTGCGTTATTCTGACAAAGGGTGCAGATACTCTCTGAGAGGTTGTAAAGGACATCTATGAACCTATCCCTTGGGTCAGGGTTTTCCACCATGGGAGGTTGATCCTCTGGATCATTGGGATCGGGGTCACCCCCAGGGCCATCAGGACCACTAGCCCCACCTTTCCCATCAGACTCTGACTGGAGTCCACCAGGACTGTTCACCAGCCAACTGCCTGCAAAGTTGCCAGTCCAGTCCCAGTCCAGTCCAACCAGACTCCAAGTGGAATCCACTCAAACACTGGATTCCACTCAGACTGGTCCAGTGGAGTCCAGTTGGGTTCCACTGAAAAAGTGTGTAAGAAAAGGAATCAAACCCAGATCCCTGTAGGTTGCTTATGTAATAATAATTCACAATATAACTGTTACACCACAGTACCTTGTGTAAGGTATCATCTACTTGCATTAGGTATCATGGTGTGGCTGTGTATGACAAAGCATATTGCCACATCATCAAATGTGCCAGCTCATCACTCACCACTACCACCACCACCACTGCATGGACACCCACTGCCACCACTCCCATGCCCAATCTGCCATCACCACCACCCACAAACAAGCCGAATGGATGGAATGCAGGCCCAAATAATGCAGATTGCATTGTTTGGGCCCTAGGTAAGTTTTTTTCATTTGCTTTTTGTTTTTATAAACTAACTAACCAGTTTCTTTAGTTTTCTAGGTTATAGGTTATAATCTACTGGTAATGATGCCACCACCCACAAACAAGCCGACTGGATGGAATGCAGACCCAAACAATGCAGATCACATCATTTGGGCCCTACATAAGTTTTTTTCATTTGCTTTTTGTTTTTATAAACTAACTAACTCATTTCTTTTGTTTTGTAGGTTCTACTCTACTGGTAATGATGGCCAGATGCAAGACAACCCCACACACCCACCCCATGCCTGTGAGTCCCTGCTTGTAGGGTGGATCATGAGTGTCACCAGGACCCCCAGAACATGAAGCAACAGGGCCAACGACACACCACCCACCTCCAGCCCCTTGAGCAACTGCTCAGGGGGTGGATCACAGGTGGAATGGAGGTGACAATGGTGAACAACAACAGGGCAATGCCAACGCCAACACAGAACGATGGGGATCAACCCAGACCTGATGACACCCATGCCAGCCCCCTCCTCCCTGTCCAAATGGGATGTGAGGGTGTCAATAAAGGGTAGGAGATGGCAGAGGGGTACCGGGAGACCTGCAGAGCAGGATACCCACCTACCCTCCCTTGCATGCCACATCACTGACCCCTCCCCCCAACCCCTCCAAACTAGGAGACCCACAAAACTGACAACACACCCACCCCACACTGATGAGCACCTGCTTGTTGGGTGGATGGTGGGTAGACCAGGGCTACAATGACCATGGCACCCATCCCCATGCCTACGAGCCTCTGCTTGTAGGGTGGAGGATGGGTGCGGCTTGCTATGGTGACAGATGCATGCGAGGAGGGGTGGGTGATGACACCCACCCCAGACTGCATCCCCCAACCCCCCCTCCCCCACATTTTGCATGGGGAGAGGTCTTTATTATTTTTAATTTATCTCTGCCCCCCCTCTTGCATCTTGCAAGAGGGGTTTTTTTCTGTTTATTATTATATTATACCCACTCCCTCGTGTCCTACATGAGGGATGTGGTTAATTAAAATTTTTTGATCTTAATTGTTTGAAAAATGCCTCCTCGAAGAATATGAAAAGTTGAGTCATAAATAAACCTTATATTGATCTCAAATAAGTCTCCTGTGGCTCAAGTGGTTGAGCACACTTGTTTGGTTTGTCATGTGATTCCTTATGGTGAGGTCTTGAGTTCAATTCCTGCAGTACACAAATTTATTTTGTGGGTACTTTATGAAATTCATGAAGTCTGAAGTCCTTTGAGCTCATATCTAATTGACTTATCATTTGGTTGAAATGCATTCCACTGGGACTCCAGTGGGACTCCAGTGGGGGATTGAACTCTACATGACTTAATGTAGTTCACTTGGACTTCACTTGGACTCCGCTTGGACTCCAGTCAGTCCAGTCAGAGTCCACTAGGACAGGTAGGGGACTGTAAAGTACTGTCTGCTGGGGTCCATCCTCTAGACCAGGATCTTCCAACCCGAAGTGTTCAGGCTGGTTGATGCCCCCTACATACTCAAGGGGAGTTCTTGATTGAAAACCTTCCAGGTTGGTGGGAGGGTGCAGGGCACAAGTGGACATGAGATTGGCACTAATTGAAGGGGCTCCTGAGCCAATTTGTCAGAATATGTTTGAGGGTCTGGAAGACACTCCAAACGTAGTGGCAGGTCAAGGGTCAGGAAGGATGGATCACTGAACTGCAGAGATCCCAGGAATAGTACCAGCACATTGGGAATTTCTGGTTGTGCGCTGGCAGGTCTCGGTAGGGGTCATAGAGAGGAATGAGATGAGTGAAGTGTGAGTTTGTATATACTGTTAAGAACTGATCCTAGTAGGTGCATTGGAATCTGACCAGACCCTGTGGGTGATGATAGCAGAAGGTTGTTGGGTCATTGCAGATTCTGTGGGAGGGGAAATGGAAAGGACTTGGCTTCAGCTTGTAAGAAGCTGTGCCCTTCACCTTGTCTGGTGTCCTAATTTCAAGATGAAGGTTTGGAGGTAGAAGTGGGGAAGTGCAGGTAAACGTGGGAGGGAGTATGGAGGGACTTGGATTAAGTTCGGATGAGATTAGAACTTCAGAGGGAGACTAGAGGTCGAGTTGGAGGGAGTTCAGACTATTAGAGGACTGAGGTAGGAGTAGAAGGAGATTTATATTGGCAGGTTTAAAGTTGAGTCTATGTTGATATACGAACTGAGGAATACAAGGTGAAACTAACTAAGCTTAAATACTGTAGTCTGGAATAAAGGCAGAATGGAAATGAAGACTGCGGCAGTGTCTCAACTGCATAGATAAATTGCCTAGTGGGAGCTGCACAGGAATCTGTAGTCAAATTTGCAAAAGAGATGACAGCCTCGGGAAGGCAGCCATGGGTGCTGTACAAGGCAGCCTGGTGCACAGCAGTGTGGGCAGTGCAAGGTGGCCAGGAACAAAATGGGAGGAGTCAACAAATGTCAGGTTCATTGTGCAGAAAAGGGTCAGATGGATGCGGGTTCCAATCAGGCAAGGAACAGTTCTTGACAAGTGATAGGAGTCTACTATAAACTGTGTGGTATGTTGCCAAATCTGGCCCCAGCTGCCATTTGAAATTGCAGTGCGAAGAACAGCACATCCTTTGTCAATGCAAATGTAATCAGGCCTTGACTCTTCTGTAGGAAATATTGATTCCAAGAATGCCAGAATGTTTGTAGGTGACTCTGATTTTGCAAATCTGGCCCATGCAATCACAACACCACATGGAGCACAGATTCTTTCCACACAGTAAAATCAAGAAGGGGAAAAGTAGTTTTTTCTTTCTGGTTCTTCTCCTGCAGGCTCATCATGTTATTGTGTAGAAGCTTGACAAGCCTGCAACCAAGGCTCAAGCTGACAACAACTGCCTAACACCAGCCTGGAAGATGTCAATCATTGACATCTCTTGGGCTGTAGGTAAGTTTTTGTTATGATTCATTTTGTGTAACTAATCTTGTTCTTTTAATAGCTTCTTTAGTTCTGCCTACCACGATGGCTACACCACCTTCTGAACAACAGCAAATGATAACATTGCACCACTATGACAGGGTGTCGAATGCTGATGCAACCACAGAGATGGCAGAGAGACGGTGGAAACAGAACAGAAATGACAACAGAGCAATGCCGGGAGGCTTGAGCTATGGCAGGGTGTAGACGAGTGACACAACCACAGGGATGGCAGAGATGCAGTGGAAACAGAACAGAGACGACAGAAGAGGAACGCTGGGAGACTCAAGCAGCTGCCAGGTATGCCACCCTCACCCCTGCTTCACTCCCCGTCCCCTTTGAACCTAGCACCCACCACCACTGTGAGCAACTGCTCGCAGGGTGGATTGCAGGTGCTACTGGCAAATGCTCATGGGGTAGAATCCCCCAGTACTATCAACCATTGACATCCATTAGCAACAACAGATAAGTAATTTTCTTTTCTTTTCTCTTTTCATTTTAATGTTGCTAATTAATGTTTTTAGGTGCTCATTCTACTATTTGATGCCAGCAACACCTGGAACAACAAAATCCCCCTGATAGCAGCCACCCACAATGCTATGAGCAGCTGCTTGTGTGCATCACAAGTGCTTTGTGTTTTGAGACCTGTGTATGGAGAGGTCCAAAAAAAAATTTGGGGCCTCCTTGCATATCACTAAAGAATTAGGAATTCCCATGGTCTCAGTCTATGTGCCTCTGGATGCCCTCTCACCCCATGTTACACTTGCTGACAAAGCTGTAGCACTGCCCATGTCTGATCTCTCTGCAGAGTCCAGCTCTATCTACTCCTGCTTTTCATTCATTGGCGTGTTGCTTCGCTGTCTAGATATTCCAAGGGGAACATCTGGTTCAACCTGCTCTCTGGTGCATAGCTCTGCCTCTCCTTCCATATGGATGGTCTATAACTCAAGGGAATCTTGTCTACTATGATTCTTTGCCTTGAATTTGTTACTACACCAAGCAGTTGAAGTACTGTTAGCATTGCATAAGTGGCTGTTCCCTACCTCAATACATTTAGTCTCTAGCACTTTTTACAGACAACTCAACCATTAAAATGTGTTGATTTTACTTTTACTGCATTGGTATGACTGTCTACAAAGCTATCAGCTGCTTCCATGAGCCAGCATGGAGTAACAAGGAGAATAGGTGAGCATGTGAAGATCCTATCTTGTAGGATGAAGTATTGATTATATGCGCTGTTTGTGGGCTTTAAATTAAGGGTAAAGGTGTACGCTGGATGTCTAGGCTGGGCTTTAGACAGCAGGTATAGTGTGTGACCCATATTGAGCAAAGTTCACATCTGTTGATGGGGAACCCATGTCATGGTGAGCCAGGACCTTCCCTCTCTGCTGTCATCTTTATTAACCTTTGTTCTACTTTATTACTAGGCCCAGGAATCGAAGAAAGCAAACATTTTTGCACCACGGATCTCACAGGACAAGCATATCTCCTCCTGAGCACATATTTTCTTTTCTGGCTATACTAACAAGTGTAGGGGCTCCAGGGGCTCCATTACATTGTTCATCATGGATATCTCATGGTTCTCTCATGTGCCTTCCATAAGGGGAAGTCCTCAGCATGCAGCTAAGTGACAACCTCTCCCCCTCCCCAGGCAGGTGCACTGACAAAGAGCACCTTGTCCCCACCTCTCCAATCATTAATCCCCACCCCTACATGCATTACCAGACCCATCTACATACACTTTATGGCTGTATATGGTGTACATGCCCTGTAGATGGTACCCTGTCTCACACTCCCCTTACTTCTCCCCATTTCCCTCCTTCCTACCCCATGTAGCTTCACTCCATGTCATGTATTGAGCTAGGTATATTACTAGTTATTCATGTACATGTAGTAGACCCCATAAATGAAGAGAAGAGACCTTACCCTCAAGAGAGAATGCTCACTACATGCTTAATATTGGTATAAAATGAAGAATAAAGGTGTATTATGCCTATAGATACATATATAAATGGCATACAGCAAAAAAAGTGAAGGGCAATGGTCAGGAATGAGTGGAAGGGCATGCTTGTTGACAGGGATGATGAGCATGACATTAGCCAAAGCTATGGCGCTTGTTGATCAACCATGGGAGACAGTGATCAGGTGATGATCAGGGGTGGGAATGGTGGCAGGAACACATCCCTGGTAACATTCCCTTATCTGTGTTATCTACTTTCCATCTAGAGAAGATCAGGGAAGATTAGTTGATGTGACAAGATACTCACAATTAAAAATCCAACTGCTGTACCCACTGCCCTAGGTTTTGCCCATGGTGATATTATGTACATAACTACAAATGTCAACTCCCAGTCAAACATGAGTCAAACACAAGTTAAGTACAAGTCAACTATGAATCAACTGCCTCAAGGCTTGCCTGTTCTGAAAAGTGTGCATGCACACTTTTGAGCTCATGTCATGTGACATATGGCCATTTAAGTACTAACCCAACTTGAACTTGAAGTTGACGCTCCATCTTACTTGTTTTACTTGTCTCACTCATGCATTGCTCAGAGGGTTTCAACTAGCAAAGCCTCACTGTCAGAAGGATATCCAACACAAATTTCCAGACAGTGGCCTGGTTTACAGCCGTCTTATTTGACCCAGAGGGTACAAAGTGTCACATGACATTTTTGCTGATTTGAAGAACTGTGACTGTTTTACATCACAATCATTTGTCAAATGTACCCACTTATTTAACACAATTTCTTCCATTTATCCTACAAACACCATCCCCTGCCAAATCACCACGCATGCTCCTCATTGCCGAGCTTGATGATGTGGGGGCCTCACCATCTTCCCCACCTCTGTTGGATGGAATCTCACTACTACCACCATCTTCTCATCTCTGCCAGGATGCTGCCACAGGGCCAGCATTCTCCTCCTTGACTCCATCATCCCCCTCTTTCACAAGCACTGCATCACCTCAAGCACTTGACCCCACTCCAGAGAGAACACTGCTGTTAAATCAGATGAGGTGTGTGCAGGTCTACAGTGGTTGAGTCTGTTTCCCTCACTGAATCTCCCAGCCCCCCTCCCCTCTTCTATGCCACACCCTGTCGCCTACAAATGCTTCTCAGCAACTATGTTGCCTGCAATGAACCGCTTTCTTGTGCAGCCACAATCAAGGCTCATGACTCTGAGATTAAAGATGATTTCCTTGCACTTCAATCCTCTGGCCTCCAACTTGGGACCCTGCTTCAGGAAGGAGCTTCAAAAGGGAGCTGTTTCACCCCAGAGTCCACTATGCTCAAGCCTCAAAACCAGCAGCCAGTGGAAGAAGCCCTCCCCTGTGTTTATGATTCAGACCTCAGTGAACCCAATCCCCTGGCTTTCCAGGTGGAGAGCCAGAAGCATGTGCATGAGATGGGGGGGAATGCTGGTGGATTGTAGATGTGAGCAACTCAGGCTTCCTTCATCTCCTTTTACCCCTTTGCTAAGAGCAAGACAGCTACAGATCACCATGTGCCCCTCCATCCACAGCCCAGCAGTCCCCCAAGCTGCTTGCTGCAATGCCTGCTCCAGTGCTGAAGAAGCGACGAAAGATTGTGCCAGCTTCAATTGAGGTGACTCAGCCCCTGGAAGTGGCTGCCCCCATGAGCAAAAGGGTCAGGAAGAGGGGCCTCAGGTCGAAGAGGCTGAGGGCAGGGAGAGAGAAGCAGGAGCAGAAGGCAGGCATGAGTGAGGGCAGAATGTGCCGGCTTCATGAGTGGACCTTCTGAGAGGGAGAGGTGGTGTGCTTGGATGAGTTCTCAATGCAGCAGCATGGCTCTGCATCTTCATCAGGTTGGCAAGGTTGGGCCCTGGTGAAAAAAATACAGGAAGAGCTCAGGGGGTTGTACGAAAGCAGAGAGATCCTGCAGCTACTGTGGGTATTCTTCCCCATCCCCTACCCAGTGCCCCCCAGGTAAGTAGAGCCCTTGCATGTGGAAACCCCCACTAATCACAGGGAAAGTGTTCCAAAGAGCAAGGGACCTTCCTTGTGGATGCTGATGGCTGTGTGTTCACCTACTGTTCCTTTTGAGCCCAGTGGCTCCACTTTCAGGCCAGTGAGCTCTCCAAAGCAATACAGGCCCTACTCAGTGATGCCCTCATGGACCAATCACTTGAGAAGAAGTGCAAGCTTGGGCCCCGTGGGCCCCACTTCCCCTGTATTATTGGGCACCAGTGACAGTACCGATGGGTAAGCCTGTCCATCCTGAAGCCCAAGGGGGTCTTCTGACACCCCCAGGTTTTTAGAGTGCAGATCTCACTGCATTCCACAAAAACAACCTTGCAAAAGTTGAAATCTTCATGAAGGCACCTGTCATAATTCAGATAAAGTGAGTCATTGGAGTGCTTGGCCCCCTCTCTTTCTGATGCCCACACAGCAGGTGGGTGGAGCAGGTTGTGTGGCAGGTTTTTCCTGGGGTTGCCAAGCACTTCAATGAATCCTCCAGTTGGTACAAGAAGAGGGGCATTGTGCCTCTATTTGGAACCTGTGCATAAACACCTCCTTCCCAAATCAGGTGCAAATACACTGTGGCCCCCATGCAGACCAAAAAAACATAGTGGGCATCTGCACCCTGCTGGTCTATGAGCTTCCTGGCAGTCAGTTCACCTTTCTTTCAGAGACAGTTTGCTCATGGGGTTTTCAGCTAACTTCAACCACACAATGAGGTCCTGGCTTGTCATCTGGGAGGCAGGGGTTGTGATTGAGCTCCCACCCTGGGTGCTCCTTCTATACCCATCCTCTCTCCTATACCACTTCAACATTGACATTCATGGTAGGTCTCCCAAAGGGTTTTTTTTACCTATCTTACTGCACCCCAGCTATTCAGTTCCTGGCAACAGATGGTCTGCAGCGACCAACTCCTGCAAACTCCAGGCCTATCACAGCAGGTGATGAATGTGGTCGAGGAAGCCTGGTGTACTTTAACCAGGCAACCATGTACCAAACATCAGAGACAGGGTATGCAACAATTGGGGAAGCTGTTGAAGCAGGGGACTCAGATAAAGTGGACTATGGAATGAGTGCCCAAGCAGCATTCACAAAGTATGAAAAGTACTTTCCAGTAAAGACAGCACCATGCACACATAAGCTGAACTTGGACAAATAGCATTATTACTATGATTATCTGAGGACTAGCAACTGTAATAGGAGTCTTTCCTGCTTGATAGTGAAGATGAATGTCTAGGAATCACTGGTACCTCTCTGTACTTGTGTGATAATTATACCAGCCCACTGCACAAAGATAAGGACAAGATCTGGGGCTTGTGCTCTCAGTACCATCTACATGCAAATGAAAATCTGAAGGAGTATGGATTTATCTATGCTTGTTATTGTATCTGTATGGTATCAAGATCTAATAGTCTTTGGTAAGTCCTGCATTACTTCTCTACACTACAAAATCTAATTAAATGGGCTAGGTCTTTCACTGGAGAGGATGAACATTGTACTATGCTTCCCTCTACCAAACCTCTGCAAGCATTGGCAGGGACTCCCTCCCTTTTAGAAGAACAAACATTACACCTGCAAGGAGGTGCATCAGCAAGAGTATCCACTGGATCACATCTTACTGCCCCCCACTCTGATGTCATTATGGCAGGCAACTTTCAAAGGGTGAGGAATACCTATGACAGCAGAGGACAATACTGGAGGGGACAAGTTGACTGATTTACTTATTGTACTTGAAACAAATTTTGTTTGACTTTACTTCTTGAGTTCTTTGTAAATCATCTTGTCAATTGCTAAGCCTCAGTTCAGAGCATTCCAGCTGCAGATAAATTAATGAAAGAATTGGCTGGCCCTTCCACCACATTCCAAAGCATTGCAACTCTTTCCAAGCATTGTGAGCCTCAGTTCAGAGTAATGTCAGCATTCCAGCTGCAGATAAATTAATGAAAGAATTGGCTGGCTCTTCCACCATATTCCAAAGCATTGCAACTCTTTCCAAGTATTGTGAGCCTCAGGTCAGAGTAATGTCAGCATTCCAGCTGCAGATAAATTGATCAAAGAATTGGCTGGCCAGCACACTACATTTCAAGACACTGCAATTCCTGCATCCATTGTTATGAATAGGTAACCCATTATTTACATCTGTCAAATTTGGAGGGTTTGGCAATTCCCATCTGGTTATATCTGTTTTCCTGATGAACATCTGCACTATCTCCCACTATATCTCCTGTGTCACCAGATCCAGATACACAAACAGAAATCATTATGACAAAAGCCCAGTACCAACTAACACTGGACAAGAGAAACCTCTGGGAACAAATTGTTTCATCCCCTTTGATTATTATGGATCCATCCAAAGAGGAATTCTCTTGCACAGTTGAACAAGTTGCATTGTTTTGACTTGAGGTAAGTTTTTTCTTTTTCATCATTCTTGTTCTGATTAACAACTAATTACTTTAAATGGTCACCATGGCCCCATTGATCACCAGCATGCTAGGTAACCTTAGGAACAAATTCAATGTGGACAACATCGACAATGACTCTGACAACCCAGATTTAGCCTGGAATCAAGATATTGCCAACTCCTCAGATGAAGAAGATAACCTCATCATTGATACCAAATGTCCCTGCACACATAAGAAGAAGGTAAATTGATATGAGACATGTCCCTAGAGAAAAGACTGATCCTCAAGTTCCACCAACCCTCAATGCCTCTGCAAATCAACTGCAAGCTCAAATTCAGGCCCTCAAAGCTGAACAAGAGGCATTTCTATGAGAACTTACAGCTACAAGCCCCATGATTGTGAGCACCACCTCAAATTATGAAAAAATTGTCCCCACCACCATGACGGTTCCTCCTGCATACATCAGCAATTTGCCTCAGTTCTGCCTCTATCCTGTGTTGTCAACATCACTGTCAACACTGTACATTCAGTACTTGCTTGTCAGAAGACTGTTGCCATGTCATTGTCAACATTGATTAGCTTTCTCAAAAAGTTACAACAGTTGGCATCTGCCAAAATTGAATTGGGAAAATTTCTCTCTCAACTACACAACTGACACCCTTTTCTACACCAAAACTCAGTAACATGTACATCAATAGAGCACCCCAATGGTAGGCTGTGCCCTGCTGAGGCTCAATGACAAGGGCTCGATGACACTGGACCAATAACTATTTAATGTAATTGTTGTCATGTTAGTTAATATAATCTACTTGTAGAATGTTGTAAAATTGATTTAAAAATCACATGGTTGAAATGCTGAGAAGTGCAATTATAATATATTATCATACAGGGCATCACAGGGCATCACACAGTACTCTAGGGTGCTTCATGTGTCCTGGGAAATAGCCTTTAACCCTGGGAAAGCTTGTGTCAAAAAGAGATTTTCCTGATGTGATGGTTGTGCAACAGGCATTGCTGGTGTTGTCAGCCAGGGTGCTGAGTGGAAGACAGCAAGGGTAGCTGCACTCTACTCAGTTAAGTTGAATTCTGCACAGCAGAACTATTCTGTGCTAGGGACTAATGTGGATACATCTGGATACATCTGGATATGCAACTATGGATACAGATACAGTATGGATACAGATACAACTATATATGGATAAACTGCAGATATCCATACTTAAAAAATGAAATTGCTTTTGGGTGACTGATTTGGATTCCTACTGTTCTTAGATTCATATATTCATAACTCTTCTTTACTAGTCCTGCAAAAACTTTCAGGGTAATACCTATTGACAACATTTGTAACATAATCAAAAACATTTCAAAGTTCCTCTTCCAATTCAATCCCTATATTCTCCTCCTCACACTCCTCTCCCATTTCAGACTTGACTATCCCTACCATTGATGATACTCAACCCGGAAACCCAAACAAAACCCACAAAATGGCTTCAGATGGTATAACACGAGTCAGAGGAAGGTTGCGAGGCCCTCTAGATGTCACCTGTCAGACTGACTGTCAAATAGTCATAAAACAACTGCTTGTCAAAGCAGTTCGAGGCTAAAAGAATGTGTTTCGAGACTTTGCAATGATTTTTGAGATGTCGTGATGCATTTTGAGATGTCGCAATATTTTTTGAAGAGGTTTCGAGGAATTTCAAGTGCGCAGATATGTTTGGATGCAAGATTGGGGGACTAGACAAGTAGTAGAAGTGATGAAAAGGCTAATCGAGGGAAGTGAGAGCAAAAATAGCATAATGTGAGGAATTTCAAGGAAGTTTAGCATAAAACACCAAACTTCGGACTGAATAAGACTAAACTGTACTCTCAAATCACTGTGATCTGGGAGGAAGATGATGACTTTCTTGTTTTTCTTTGTATCTAGTACATCTTTTTATATAAAATGAAGGAAGTACCTAAAAAGGCTAGAGAACATGAGGCAAACATGTGGAAAACTTGAGGCAAAAGACAATATAAGTATATCAGAACAATAAAGCGAGCCTAGAAGGGGTGAATATAACACATGATGAAGAAATAATAAGAAAGAATAGCTAAAACCAGACTGTCCTTGTTATAAATTGAATAAAAGATCGGAAACTGCTTCGAGCAGATTGTATGCATGCACATGTGGTCAAAATGTGTTCAATATATGCGATATAGTGTCCCATGTGTCCAGCATGCATCCAAAGATTGTTCGAACAAGAAATACTGTGTCCGACGATGTTTTTCGAGGTTCAATGTTGTTTGATTGCATTTGATACAATGCTCAACGATGTTCGATCACGTTTGATATGATCCTCGACGATGTTCGACCACATTCGATGCTTGATGATGCTTGACGATGTTTGATTGTGTTCGATATGATGCTCGACAATGTTCGATCACATTTGATATGATGCTCAACGATGTTCAATCATGTTCAATATGATGCTTGCGCTGCTTGACAATGCTCGTGCTCAGTAGACTTGGTCGGGAGTGGTTGCGCTGCTTCTGGGACCTCATGCAAGTTATCCGATGTGATTAGAATGTGGTCAAAATGGTGAATTGGCCTTTGAGCCAAGGAGACAACCTATCACTGTCTTGTCAAACCCAGGATACAGTGGTGATTGGACCCAAGATCCCACAGTCATTTGTGCTCTAAAGGTCTGTGAGTTCATGTTATGCTGTAGGTGACTGATCTGGAGACATCCACTTGAAAATGCCTGTTTGGCATCAACTGACGAAGCTAAAACCCATGTGAGGGCCTGAATACCTCATACAATAATGTACACTCACCTGGCACAGAGCAAAAGTCTGAGCCCATTTTTGCCAGGCATGGACGATGTGCACTTGCTTGGTGCCAATATTGCATGTAACCACCAGCCTCTGCAATTGCATCAGATGGAAGAACTGGATCTAAAAGATATGTTGTGATGTCATCAGAAGGTCCACATGTTGATTTAGTAGCTGACTTCTTGACCCATTTATTCTTTGGCTAGCAAAAAATTAGTAAGTAGCAATTTATATGACAGTAGTAAAAATACTGCTAGAGCTGATTCTTCATGAGCATCAGATGACTCAGCTGGGGCATATGACTTCTTAAAGCGATTGACAACCAATTTTTTGATGTCTCTGATTTGAGTGTGACCATGATCTTTGAACCACTTTAACTTCTGGTCAGGACACATGACTAAAATAAAACAAAAAATAAGCAAAATTCTCAGCAGAAATTGGGTAACAGCCGACCAATTGCAATTTGATATAGCTCCCAATCAGTTGATAAGAGTGAGTATTTATGTGTGAGAAGCAGTGCTGCCTGTGCTGCCACCTGGACAACATTGGGAAGCTCATCATCTTCATCGTCACAAACAGCCTGCAGAGAGTCTCCAATATCCTCCAAGATGGGCACTGCATCCACAATCAATGGTACTTCTGATGTTGAAAAAAGTTTAGTAGCATCTTCAAAAATCTGTAACCATGAGACTGTCAATTTTAATATGGGATAGATATCAGAAAATTAAAACCTCCCAAATTAATGTAAGATCCTTGGCTAGTTTCCATTGTGAATCAGTCAACCAGTATGCCTGTAACTTGTTTGCTGCCACTCCAGTAAGAGACTGAACAATACTTTTGAAATGAATATGTGCTTTTAACCAATCAAAGTCAGAGTTCCATCATGTGGGAACACGTTGGGTCAACATTTTCATGCTGCCTTCCAGCTTAGTGTCCTCCTGAACAAGTCTATCAAACTTCTCATGCAGAGTAGAAGAATCATGCACCCAATGAGCAAGTCCAGCAATCTATTGAGCAGTTAGCTATCATAAATTGAAGTTACTGAAGACTTACATGTGGAAAAATTTGTAATGCCATCTGCTCTTCATCTTTCTCAATAACAACTCCTTGTTCTGCCATCATCTGGATTGCTGTTCCATGAAGTGAACCAACAACCAAGTCATCATGCACACCATGGCCATCATCCCACAACTCCATTGCAGCTGTATCAATTGCCTCCTCCTCAATTGCCAGATTTTCTTCACCCAGCAGCTCATCTTCACCTTCCTCAAGCACAACTTCTTCCTCAAAATGGACCACATCCAAAGGAATATCACAACCCTGAGCATATTGAGGTACTGCACCTGCTGCAACCTTGATGGCCTTTTTCTTCTTGAGCTGTTTGAAAAAAAAGGAAAAGAATATCTGCAATTATAATATCATATTACCTAATCAGTAATATAAATTGCAGAGTTTGTACCTTTGCAATTAAGTTGATAATATATGCAAAGCATCGTCCATGAGATGCCATGCCACAAAATGAAGGTATCAGCCTTGCAAGATATTTTGCCAAACCATCACAATTGCTTGCATTATCCATGCATAATGCATGAAGCTACAATAATTGTTATATATAGTTGACAAAGAGAATAGCTCTTACTAGTTTGTCAAGTCCAAACTGTTCAAGACATTCTGCTACAACCTTTGCCAGATAATCTCCACTATGTTTAGATGTGAGTCTACAAATAAATGAGTATTTTGGCAATAACACAGAAAAACCAATCTTGCTGAATGAAGACCAAAATTGCTTTGTGGACCAATCCATTTTCATACCAGACAACTACCAGACCAAGATATGAAGCCACAATTGGTGCTGTCCACCCATCAAGAACCAGATGAATGGTGCCATTGAGTACATGGCATTCACATCCTGGCTGACAGTCATAGGATGAGGGACTTTCATACCAGGCCAGAGCATTTGGACCTCTGTCTGATAATCTTCATCAAGTACTGAGTTAAATGGCCAGTGATTCTTTGCACAGCAAAGAGCAATAAGTGCATGATGAGCTGCCTCAGAATATGGAGGACCAGATTTTGCAACCTGAGTGCTTGAGATCCCATGGCGCTTATTACACTGACTACACCAAGCTGGAGATTGCTTGTTCCCCCAGATGTTTTGCTCCGTGCATGGGTATGGGAGTGAGCTGTTGGATACATTTTACAAGTAAATACAAAATTAAGATGGTGTGGGGAGCCATCCTCAGCACATTCATGGATCAGAGAAACATCATAGTGGTCATAGACCTCAGACCTCCACACTGCCCTTGAAGCAGCTAATAAAAATTACAACATAATCGCAAGGGACAGGGTATAAGGAAACTTACTAATAATATCCTCATCAGGTAAATCCCAAACCTCTAGATCAGTCTGTGCACGAATTCCAGGAGCCTCCCTCCATTGGCAATGATGGACCAGAGATGCAACTACTGCAGGGTGGCTGTGAGATTCCACATCTGAGTGCTTGGGAGTTGTCAATGGTGTGTGAGGAAGGTATCCAGGTGTCATTTCTTGGCTTCTTGAGGTTGTATCATGAATCCCAGGGGTATTCCCATGGCTAACAGGTGTTGGTTGTTGGCTAGAACCTCAACCATGCTGACTAGAACTCCTGGGTGGCATGGGGGTAGGGAAGAAAGAATGTGTCATCAAATATCAGTGGAGTTTCAAAATAGCTATATATAGCTGTGCCTACACATGCATGGGCCATGCCACACTTACCACACCCATGCCCATCTTTTACCAATAGCTCCTGCATCTGAGAAGACCTGCAATTGCAGGCTCCCTTGATTACAGGAGCTAAGTGGAGGAGTAGGCAGCAGGGTAGGGAATCCACCACCCCATGAGCAGTTGCTCGCAGGCATGGGTGTCATCTCATAGGCAGGGGTTAAGGGATCCACCACGAGCAGTTGCTCGAGGGCATGGGTGTCATCTCATAGGCAGTGGGGTATAGGATCCACCACCCCACAAGCAGTGGCTTGCGGTGATGGGTGTTGTTCATGGGTGAGCATGGTAGATAGTATACATCCTAAAGAAAGAAAACATTGTTAGTGAATAAAACACACAAAAGAAGAAAAAAACATACCTGGGGCCCAAACAACACATTGTTCATGTTGTTTGGCCCCCCTCCATGCACTCATTCCTCCTATTGTTGTTGTTCCATGCACCATGCCCCCCACAAGCAACTGCTTGTGAGGCTAGAGGCATGTGGTGTGCTGTCCATCATGGGTGTGGTGCATCATCTGTCATGGGTGTGGCACATTCGTTGTGGGTGTGGTGCATCATCCATTCTGGGTGTGGCACATCGTCCATTGTGGGTGTGGCATGTCATCTGTCATGGGTGTGGTGCCTCATCCATTGTGGGTGTGGTGGTGGTGGCCTGCCACCTCACTCCCCCCTCCCTGCCATCTCCCACTGGGTCCTAGGCATCAGCACCCTCAATCTGTCCTGCAAGCAGTTGCTCACAGGTGAGGGGCAGGTACTGGGCATGCCTGGGCCTGTAGGCATGTCATGGGGGTTGTAGTGCCTAGGTCAAGGGGGTAGGAGGATGTTAGTGATGTGGTGTGCATCGAGGGGCTGAGAGGTGCTTACTGTATGGGTATCCCACCTCCTGGGTCTCCCAGTGCCCCTCGTTGCCCCTCGTTGCCCTTCTGACTCTAATCCACACCCTTGCATCCCATTTGATGGGGAGGAGGGGGTTTACACGGGTGTCATGGACATGTGTCATCTTGTGTCATCCAAGTAGTCTAGGTCCTAGAAAATAACAAAGTGTAATCAGTTATTCATGATAATGGGAAACAAAGAGAAAAACTTACTTAGGGCCCAAATGACAACAATTGCATCACTTGGGCCCACATTGTAGCTCCGAAAGCTTGTTTGCAGGGTCTGGTGGTGATAGAGGGGACTGAGTGGAGCTGGGAGCAGCGGTTAGAGGTGTGGGAGTGGTGGTGATAGGGTGGAAAGGTGGGAGGAAGTGGTGTCAATGGTGCTGGTGGTGGGGGATGGCATTGTCAAAGTGTGGTGGTGGTGGTTGATGGCAGTGACAATGGTATTGTCCAGCAACATCAGGTTTACAGTTTTACCCATATACCCATGTTGTATCTGGATACCCATACCAATCTATCCATATCCAATCTGGATCTGTAATATGGTTATTATCTGGTTATGTAACTGGATAAGCCATATCCATGTTAGTCCTTATTCTGTGCATGAAATAGAAATGTTTGTGGACATCGAAACAATGCTTCAACACTGTGATATACTTCAGGAAGTGAAATTTAAGTGGATCACTGACCATAAGGGTTTAATTCATCTCCTGCAGCAGAAGGATCTTTCTGGGTGACAGGCACATGAAAAAAATTAGTGAATTCATTTTCAAGGTCGTATATGTGCCTCACAAGGAGAATGTGTTAGCTGATGCATTATCATGTATGTATTTTAATAATGCACCAGGGACTGTGTGTGCTAGGTCAGAATACACTTATCACAATGTTGTTGATAATGACATACTACTTGTCCATGGTATCTCCATGCCTGTGTTAACGGGTGCCAAGGGTGTGTCTGAGACTCAGAGATGGCAGATCGCAGCGGTTTCACATGGGGATCATGTCAATTTTGTTGACACTACACCTGTCCAACAAAAGGAGGGTGGGAGCAAGGCCAATAACACTAAAAATGCAAAAATTACTGAGGAACCTAAGAAGACAAGACTCACTATTAGAATCCCTGCATGCAAACATGCAATAACAGACCCATCCCTCATGACAAGCAATTGTCATCCATTGCTTCCATGGCAAATATGTCCTCATCTTCTAACACCCTCTATTCTTCTGCACCTGCACAACTGATGTGCCCTCCTCTGGCTCTGCCCACCATGGCCGTGTTGGGTATTTCTGCCTACCCTGTCTGCCCACCCAATAATTCATCAATCCTGGGTGGAGGAGATAGCAATCTCTCTCGTGACTCTAATGACTCGGTGAGCACACACATACCTTTCTTTTTACCCCACTTTGTGTGGAATTGCACTATTGAAAGCCATGATCCTGCCTGTATCTCTTGATTACCTGTTGCTGCTTTGATTGACCACAGGTCTGGTCCAGTTTTAATCAATCAGGACCTTGTCTCTCACTTACAATTGCCTAAGGCATAGCACAAGTGCACCCATGGGTGACCCAGATCCAAACTCATGAGTATTTTTGCATCTCGCATAGAAAACTGTTACTCAGATCTGCACAAGTATTTTCCCATGGATGACCCAGATCCATGAGTGTAAAACTCACAAGTGTGCAAGTACCTGTAGGTATATGGGTAGATACAAGTACTCACAGGTAACTCATGGGTACTTGTATGTTATTTTGTGCAAGTAGATAGAATATACAACAATAACACAAGTTAGGTTTCAGTTAGGTTAGTATCTGAATGCTGGGTAGGTGAGTCAGTGTTTGTAGCACTGTAATTTAGTAATGACTTAGTGGTCCCTTCCATAAACTTGTACTATACACTGAGCATACTATATATATTGTATTTTTTAAAGGGCTAGTTGAAATGTGCAGCCATTATTTTATACCAACCACCCCTTCCTCCTCCTCCCTCTGAAAAACCTGTAGCATCATAACTCAACAACCATGTAACTGTGCCTTTTGTAAACTTGATTTTTCTATCATGCATTGCATATTTACATTTCTCTTAAAGCACTACTCAAACAGCATGGCCATTGTTTCATACTAACCACCCCTTCCTCCTCATCCCTCTCGAAAACCTGCAGCACTGTAACTCAATAATTCTGAGACCATGCCTTTCATAAACTTGGCTTCTATACTGTGTAGAGTATATGTACAGCATCCCAAAAGGATGAGTTGAACAGTAGAGCCATTGTTCTATGGCAACCATCCCTTCCTCTTCATTCCTCTCAAAAGCCCACAGCACTAAGTATAACTCAATAACCCCAAAACCATTCCTTTTGTAAATTTGGATTCCACCCTTCATATACCATATCTACAATGTTCCAAAAGTACTAGTTGAACCGTGCAACCATTATTTCATAGCAACTGCCCTTTCCTCCTCATCCCTCTCTAAAGCCCATAGCACTATAACTCAATAACTCCATAACTGTTCCTTTTGTAAACTGGTAGTACACAGTGCATGTAATATACCTATGCCTTCTCTAATGCACTAGTCAAGGGGTTCACCCATTTCTTTATAGTAAACTCCTCTTTCTCTTCATTTCTCTCAAACAAAAACTTGGAGCATCATAAATAAATAATGCTGTAGTGATTTCTTCTATAAACTGGTATTCTACATTGTATATAGTATGTTTATGATCTGCCAAAAGTACTATATGAACAGTGCAGTAGTTCATGCACAAGTACTTGTGTGAGTACCCATGCCTGCAAAAACTGATACCTGGATCCTCAAGTCCCATGGATGACCTGGAGCTGCAAGTATGCATACTTGTGGGTATTCCAATGGGTCTACCCACAGGCACCTGTGGGTGACCTGGACTTGTGCTATGCCTTACCATACGCTCACTCCTTGAACTGTTCCCCATTTCCAGCACCTTTTTCAATGGCTCCTCAGATCTCACTCACCCACTGGGTGAAGCTTAAACTGCATGACTGTAATAATTGGTATTCCACTCATCCTTTCCATGCACTTGTAGCACCTAGTTTGTGCCACCCTATAATCCTCAGCCTTCCTTTCCTACACCATAATAACATCACAGTGAATGTCCATAAAAGTACTGCCATAGATATGACATCAAACTTTGACCCCCTGCACCCTGTATCCCTGCATGTACAAAGAAATTATGAGAGATCATCTCGACTAATATTGCAAACCAAAAACTACTACTGAAAGAGCTGAATGAAATGTGTACATGGTGTCAACCAATGGTCGATGCCTCTTGTGAAGCAGTGAATGGTATAGATGTGGTTGCTGTGATACATGGTTGTATAGAGAAACTGGTGGCTGTTGAACACTTAGAGAAACTGAACCTAGAAATCCATGAGAGATATGCAGATGTGTTCAAACTGATCCTGCATGTTGATGAGATGCCAGATACAGTCCAATGCAAGATTAAACTGAAAGATGCCAGTAAAACTATTGCCACTTGAAGCTACTCATGCCCATGGAAATTTTGTGAGGCATGGGGTATCCCAATTCAACATCACTTAGATGCCAGACACATCTGACCTTCCTCTTCAGAACACACATCTCCTGCCTTCTTGGTTCCAAAAGCTGATAATGCAGTCCTCCCATGCTGGGTTAATGACCACCATAAAATAAAAAAGTAGCACCCATGATCCACCCCACAAGCAGTGGCTCACGAGGCTGGAGGCAGGCACATCTCAGGTGAGTGGGTGGAGGTATGAAATATCATTAGTAGTTAGTAGTAAAATGGAGAGAGAAGAAGAAAAAAACACCAAAACAGCCCCGCCATCTCACATTTTGAGTGAGGGGGGCCATTGCTTCATCGTTGTCATCATTGCATCATCATCATTATTGTTGCATTGTTGTTGTTGTTGTTGCATCATTGTTGTCATTGCATTGTCATTGTCATTGTGTCATCATTGTCATTGTCACCATTGTTGCATTGTTGTTGTTGTTGTTGTTGTGTCATTCTTGCATTGTTCTCATTCTCATTCTTGCACCCACAATCTCCCCTGCAAGCAGTGGCTCATAGTGGGAGGTGCAAATGCTGTGTCACTGGGGAGGCTGGGGCAGTTTGTTGTTAGCGGTGACATGGCAGGTTTATGGGGGGCTTACCTAGCATGCTTGTGGTTTCACTTGCACCCATTGTTAGCAGTAGTATTCAATAGCTCCTAAAAAACAAAATAATGTATTTGATTAGTTGAATAAAAGGAACAAATGAACAAAAGACTTATGGCAGGGCTCAAACAATGATTGCACCATTTGGGCCAACATGTGGTGGTGGTGATGGGGGGGATCACAAAAAATAAAATCAAAAAAGTCGCACCACCTTTGATTGATGCATGTTCATGTGTTTGTTTACTGTAAACTAATGGATGCAAACAACACAAAATGCACAACTAGTGTACTGCATATAAACCCCAAGACTTCACTATTATAATCCCCTGGGCCTCTGTCCCCTAATACATAACTAGTGTAATATATAATAAAATTACATAGGATAGGTGGACTGTGAGTCTGATCCCAAACTGGTCCAAACTGGTCTGCACCCAGTTCATGTCAAATTAAGAATTTGTAGGACCAAGGACCAGACTGCTATGAGACTACCCCAAACCAGGACTGATGGTCCTGTTGGACCAGTTCAAAATCCAGTCTGGTTCAGTCTGGTCCTCAGTCCAAGGGACTGGACCTTCAAACTCTAGATTTGGTAAGGCTGGCCTCAAGATCCTTATTGATGTGTAGTGATCCTGGCCCCCCCCAGGCTGGACTATTTGTACATATTAGATTACAATGCTGCTGGTTTCTGTAAAACCATCAGATTACTAACTAGTATGTAAGCTTAAACTGTCAACCCCCCATAATATACATTAGTCATCTCATTGTGGATTGTTGAGCTAAGCTACACCTCCCCTGACTCACTACACTTTTTTTGACATTAAAAGTTGTATATTCTATTTGCTATGCCATCCTCTGATTGTTATCACGATCATTATCACTCCATCAATGTCAACCCTGAATCCCCTGGAACAAGAGCAAAATGTGTCCCTGCGCCAGGCCATGTCATGACCTTGCCCAGTGCTAGGCCATGAAAACATGGAATTTGAATCAGTCGGTCATACAACTGAATCTACTTACAATGTCACTAAGCCTTGTATTCTACATAGTTCAAATGAAGGTCTCATTGCCAGCTTCACAGGGGCAATGAGTGATCTGGCTAGTTGCTACAAGAAAAGGACTAGTTATGACTCTCGACAACTTAGTCGAGAGGTGAGAGACCTCATGGACTGTTTTACTAAACTGGCCCACTCCCAAGCCAGAGTTATAGCCACTGCTCATCCAGCAACAAGCATACAGTGAGTCTGCTGGGCAAGCCCCCCAGCTGCAGAAGGGTTGTAAGGAAAGAAAGGCTGATGTAAATGAATGACATAGAGTTGTCACCATTGAGGAAGCCCAGCATCTGAGAATGGTTTGTTTCTCAGATATACAGGAACCAACAAGTCTTGCCACTGGATGAGACAACCATGCCTTTGATGCTGAAGGCCATGCTGAGAAATTGAAGGACCTCATTGTAGAATGAGGAAACAACACCAAACGCACCATTGGTCAAGTGGATCCACCCTGGGCTAATTACAGAGCCCAGAATCTTTTGAGCAATGACAGTAAACATTGTTTGTCAGATGGAAGGCAGTGTCGAGAAGTTGGGCACCACAGCAAGCTCGCAAGATTGAAGGTCTCACCTGTAGGATGAGACAGAACGAGAGAATTGCTGACATTGATGGAAAAATGAGACTTGGAGCTCATTGCCAAGGAAAAGGAGCCATGTTTGGAAAACCGAGACACAGAGATGAACTCGATGCAGTCATGTCAAGTACCCGACCTGAGGAACAATGACATACATTGTTCAATGAATGAAAATGTCAGTAAATGGTGAGTGGTGCCTATGGCACCACCCCCTGCAGTTTCAATGAGACCCTCACCTTGTTGCCCACCACCTATGTGCTCAAAAATGCATATCAAACCTTCCTACAACCCCCAAATGGCAGTAGCATTCCTCCACCTGCAATTCCTCCCTGACATTGTGTCATGCCAGAATGACAAGATTCGTTGTTCTGTAAAGGAAAGTGTCAGCCAATGATGGACAGTGCCCATGGCACTGTCCCCAACAATACAGGTGAGGGACTCACCTGTATCCCAAGTCCTAATGTGTCCCCACACACGTTATGAATCCTATGGGCCCCAAGCAGCCATATTGTTGATCCATCTGCGATTCCACGAGGAATCATGTCTTCTTTGTGTTGATGATTCTGGGCCCTGCCAGAGCAACGAGCAGCATTGTTCTGGAAAGAAAAACATCAGTGAATGATGGGCAGTACACCCAGCACTGCCCCCAACCATATGGGTGATGAATGCACCCATATTCCAAAATCCAATGCACCACCTGGCACATTATGATCCAATATATGGCCCCACGGTCATATTGTCAAGCCACCCACAATTCCATGAGGAGTTGTGTCATCATTGTCTTGGTGATGCCCTGGTATCCCACAAAGACAAAATTCGTTGTTCTGTAAGAGACAACATTAGAAAACAATGGACAGTGCCACAGGCACTGTCCCCTTACATGCAGGTAATGGGATTACCTGTAACTCCAGTCCTTACATGTCTGAAAACATGTAACTGCCACTCTTATAGCTCCCAAGTGGCCATATCCCCAAACCTCCCATGTTTCTGTTGACAAACACAGGATCACATCATTGAGGTGTTAAGACAGTATCAGCATGACGCCGTATGCATGAAACATTCACTTGCAAATTTTGTATCTAAAACAAAGTCAAAATCTTTGTTAGTAGGGCAACTGGACCAAGGCAAATTGCCATACTCACCTGGTACAGTCACCACTCCTTCCCATGGTGACAGGAGGCCAGGATGACTTTGCGAGAGACTTGGGGTGCACTACACCTTGAGAAAGAACAGTGAATGATGTACTTGTCATCCACCATTATGGATTGAGCAAAACTTGATGGTTACCCATCAAGTTGAAACGTGTGACTTGTGTCACATGTCTCATCACCAAACACATCCAATGCATGTATCCAACATAGTTCCAATGAACTATTTGCTTTTCTTCTGGTAATTCTTGGGGCTAGGATGCCCCAATCATGCCCACTACCTGCAGGGTCAAGTAGTCTTTCCCATGCTGATTTCCCAGGTGTCACTCAGCTTTTATCTTTTCCCCATCAATCACTTGTTGATTACCACTTGCCAGGTCAAGTGGTTATCCTCTTGCTGAGTTCCTCAGAGGTTACTCAGCCTTTCCCTTCAACGTCCTGTGTGATTTCCACTGGCCGGGCCTGGTGGTTATCCCTTTCTGAGTTTCCAGTGTGTCACTCAGTCTCAATCTCCATTTCCTCATGCATCAATCCTCAAGGTCTTCTTCCCTTTTGTTAGCTTCACCCAGGGATGAAGCTAAAGGGGGAGAGTGTAGTGATCCTGGCCCCCCCAGGCTGGACTATTTGTACATATTAGATTACAATGCTGCTGGTTTCTATAAAACCAGCAGATTACTAACTAGTATGTAAGCTTAAACTGTCAACCCCCCATAAAATATGTTAGTCGTGTCATTGTACTCACTACATGATGTCATAGAAACAGACAGATGGATGATGAATCATGTCGCATGGCTCCCCAGATTTGTGTTGAGTGGCTTGAGCCTAGCTGATATGAGAAGCCAATCAGAGAATTGTAGCACAAGACTCACCTCATGAGTCCCATACCACTGTCCAACTTGAATCATATTCACCAGTGTTCCCACAGATTGGTTTCTATGAAGGGGTGAATTGAACCACATAACTTTTGATCCAATACATTCATCTGGCATTAAATTTATGAGAGCTGAATAAATTTTTATTGCAAGAGTCTACAAGAAGTGAGGAAAAACATCAATCAGACATAAACATTACATACCACCACAATGCGAGCATGTCAGTGGTTCTTGAGACTTTTCCACCATCCCAACAGCCCATCATCATCACAAAGTGGCTCATTGAAAGGATACTCTTGATGTGCATACACTATGATTTGCCAATGAAACTCATCCACAATTTGAGGACTGCCACCCATCTGGCGAGTAAGTATTGAAATAGGTGAATTCCAGGGAACCACAGAATGCTTATCAGCTTCCAGCTCCCTTTGTAACATCTTCTTCAAAAACTCCTTCACATGATGATAGGCTCAGGGATAGGGTGTTGATGCAGGGTCCAACTCATTGGAATGATTTCCTTTCAGCAGGATCATGATTGTATGCAGCATAGATGTTGGCTTTTTCAGAATAGATGATTGAGAATAGCCTAACATTCAGATTAGTACCATAATGAATGAAAGGCTCATTTACATACACAGATGCAGAAAAAAAGCAGTAAAATATATATCACAATTCCCACCACTGCCAGATGATTCATTGATGAACTCCTTGTAGCATTGATTGATTATTGTGGTGACCTTTTGGGCAAGACTTGGCTCTATTCCTGTCTCATCTGGGGTTTTCAAAAACAAATCCTTCAGGTATGCAGCAATGGCCAACCAGAAGATAAATACATCTGCATTAGCATGGGGTGACTCAAGTGACCAGAGAGATCAGGCAATTGGTTCAACAACTTTGATGTACTGCAGTAACTGAAGCTGAAAGGTTGCATACTTCAACAGGCTTCAAAATAAACTCAAGACTACTTTGCTCTAGTAAGTCCTAGTGAGCAAGCTTGATCTAAACAAAGTATGGGAACACAAACCTTGGGCTTTGCAATTCCATCAGATATCAAATTCTTCATCAACAGTAGGTTTGTTTCCAGTGTGACCAGTGTGTCACAAACCAGGTTTTCCCTACCAATACAAGCCCTTCTCTAATACCAGCATCCTTTTGAGCTTTCCTCAACTCAGCAATTGACAGGTTAGACTTGCTAAAGTATTTTATAGTTGGTTTTAGTTCAGACATGAACTAAGCATAGTTTGTCAGTCAATGATCAGATCAGAAAGAAATACAGAGGATGCACAGATTTAAATTCATCAAGCTTGTTGATGTCCCCAGCCATGTTCTGCAGGTGATGACAGCAGTCACCGAGGTCAAGAATTGTAATGAGCTGTTCTTGTGCATCTTTGCAGCCTCATTTGGTATTTCCTGTGCTATTGGAGCACATCATGGAAAATCAATCTTCACCAACACTTTCCACTGTCTATGAATTGTGGTCCAAGTCAGTTGTGAAGATAAAGACTGGAGTAATACAGAAGAGAAAACCTTGAGAATCTTGGCCTTCACCCATTGTGCAGTGTGACGCTCTTCAGAACCCTCATAACCATTTAGGAAATACCTTTCATGATTTTTGGTAGTAACATGCACAAAATAGACGGAGTCCAACTGACAAGTACTGTTGCCATCAAAAGTCAGAGTCAGGTTTTGCTCCTTGTGAAGTCTTGCAAGTGCAAGCATCTGGACATGTGCTGCTTCATTTGGAATGATGGTTCATGTGAAATCATCAGCACATGGGACCTTGTAGCAGTGATTCAGCACATTCATTAACTTGGCCCAATTGTCTGAATCCAGAATATTTGGTACTAGGCCATTGATGCAGATCAGTTTCATAATGCAGTGATTGACCTTCTCCTGCATCATTTTGCTCCCAGCAGCCATAAAGTTGAGTTCAAGTTTTGATGGAACAGGCGCTGGCTTCCGAGTTTGTGCTTTCACTGACATGCTGTTATGATCTGGCTATAAGGGCAATCTAAGACTCTAGCAAAGGGAAATACGAAGTTAAAATTATACTACATAATACAGGCATTGGGGACACACCTAGCAAAGGGAAATCTGAAGAGAAAACTCTAAGGATCCCCTTGCTGATGCCCAGTATATGTGAAGATGACAAAAATCAAATATAACCTAAAAATAGAAAAAGGCAGAGATAGGCGGATCAAGGCCGCCGAATGACATCATACCAAGGGGTATGTGTCGGAAGGGGTACTCCGCCTCTAAATATAAAAGTGTCAACATGTACAAACATGATAGCAAGGGGAAATTAGTAATAAAATCTGGAAAAATCATAGAAAATGAAGAATAGAAGGAAATGAGGTGGGGAAAAATATAGGACAAACATAAAAAATAGGAAAAACACACAGGGCACCCCCCTAGTCCCCTTACATCACCCCCTCTCTAAGATGCATCGCCCTGATGCATTCAAAATTGTATACAACCAAAGTCCGTGACTTGAATGCGACACGGTGCAGCAGTGTGCCGTCGGTGGAATTCCTTGATTAACTGAGGGGCATTTACATCAGACTCTTCAACCCATGAGTTCTCCTCATACCCATAACCCTTCCAATGTACCAAATACTGGAGTTTTTCTCGACGCAAACGGCTGTCCAAGATTGACTCGACTTCGTATTGGGGTTCTCCCTCGATCACTGTAGGTGGTGGTGGTGGGTGTGAATGGCATCCCGGGAATGGATCTGGGGGAGCTGGAAGCAATTTGACGACATGGAAGACGGGATGGAGTCTGGACATGGAGGCTGGGAGGCATAGACAATAGGCATGCGTTCCAATGCACTTGACAATGGGGAAAGGTCCCAAGAAGCAATGAGCGAGTTTCTTGGATGGACGTGTAGTGGAGATGTCACTGGAGTCAAGATAAACTCAATCACCAACCTTGTAATGAGGGGTTGGGGAGTGGCGTTGGTTGTAAAATCGCACCATGTCATCCTTCGCCTTTGCTAAGGCTGCCCTTGCCTCCTCCAAGCTATCCCTCATGCATTCTGTGAACTCATTCACCGTCTCGATGTGTGAGGGAGTTTGGTGAGGTTCAAATCCCATGCATGGATGTCGTCCAGTGTCTAAGAGGAAAGGGGTCTGTTGAGTGGAAGCATGGACATGGTTGTTGTATCCGAACTCGGCCAAAGGAAGGAGATCATCCCAATCATCCTGGCGTTCATTGACAAAGAGGCGGATGTACTGCTCCAGTTCCTGGTTGACTCACTCCATCTGGCCATCAGTTTGTGGGTGATAAGCGGTTGAAGCGAGGAGTTTGATCCCCAGGAGTCAGTACAGCTCACGAGTGAACTCTGCCATGAACTGAGGGCCACGATCCAAGAGGAAGGCACCAGGAAGTCCATGTAATTTCCACATGTGGTGGAGGTAGAGTCGAGCGGCACCTAGGGCACTGACAGTGGTGTGAGTGGGAATGAAGTGAGCGCGTTTTCCCACTGAGTCAACTGTGCACATCACCGCATCAAACCCATTTGACTCTGGCAATTCCACCACAAAGTCGATGCTGATGACATCCCAATGGCTCTCTGGAACAGGAAGAGGGTGTAGCTCACCAATAGGCTTGCGACAAGGAACCTTGGTGCATAAGCAAAGGTCACAAGTGTGACAATACTGACCAATGAGCCGTGACATTTGTGGCCACCAATAGTTCCGTGAGGTGAGCTCCAAGGTCTTCCAGCATCCGGGGTGGCCAGCAATCTGTGAGTCATGGTGTTGGGATACGATGCGCCGGTGAAGGTCTGGGTCATTGGGAACATAGATGCGATCCCTGAAATACAACAAGTCCTCCTTTTCAGCCCACTCTGCCGCATGTAAGGAAAGGGTCGATCCCTTCCTCAGTTCTTTAACAGCTCAGGTGACAACATCCTCATGTAAACCGCTATGGTTTGCGCAACGAATGTCACATAGGATGTCCCGCTCCTCGCCCTGGGGTGCGATGCCTTCCAGTGCCTGAATGGTGAACAGGTCTGGCTGCAACAGCACAATGTTTTGGTTGTCACCGCTGCCATCCCCATGGTCTGCACGTCAGGATAGGGCATCGGTCTTCCCCATGCTGCAACCCGGACGGTGGTGCAAGGAGAAGTCGAATCTAGATAGATACAGGGACCAACGAGCTTGACGACAGTTCAATTTCTTGGCCGTCATGAAGTACTCGAGATTCTTGTGATCCGTCCAAATTTCCACCTTGTTTTGGGCACCCTTGAGGAAGTGTCACCACTCCTCAAGTGCACGCATTATCGCCAACATCTCCTTGTCATGGATCTTGTAGTTTCGCTCTACAGCACTAAGGCTTTTGGAGTAGAACGCAACAGGATGCCACTTCTGGTCCTCCGGAGACTGCTGAGACAACACGGCGCCCATCGCAAAGTCAGAACTGTCGGCTTCTACACGAAAAGGATGCAAATTAAGGATCGGAGCAGAAGTGACCATCTCCTTGAGCTTTTCGAATGCCTCCTGTTGTGCATTATCCCACCTCCATGCCTCCTTTCCTGTCAAGTCGAACAGTGGTCATGCATGATGTGAGAAATCCTTGATAAAACGCCGATAGAAATTGATGAAGCCCAGGAAAGACTGCACCTCTTTCTTGTTCATGGGCATCGGCCAAGCTGTGACCCCATTTACCTTGATAGGATCCATCTCCACTTGACCCTCTGAGATAATCAGGCCGAGGCACTTGATCTTGGTCCTTTTGAACTCGCATTTGTCCTGACAAAGGTAGAGTTTGTACCATCAAAGTCGCTCTAGGACGAGGCGCGTGATGCGATGGTGCTCTTCAACTGTGCGAGTGAAGATGAGGATGTCATCGAGATAGATGCAGACAACGCCTTTGAGGATGAGGTTGTGGAAGATGTTGTTCATCATGGTCTGAAAGGTGGCAGGGCTATTAGTAAGGCCAAAGAACATGACAAGCTTTATCCTCACATTATTATAGCCCCAATGGACATCAAGCTTGGTGAAGTATCGGGCTCCATGGAGCTGGTTTACGAGTTCAGAGATGAGGGGTAGTGGGTAGCAATTTTTGACCGTGATGTTGTTGAGCCTTCTGTAGTCTTGAACCGGTCGAAGTGAGCCATCCTTCTTCTTGACAAAGAAAAAGGGAGAGGCCATGGGTGACTTTGATGGTCAAATACATCCAGAGGCCAGGTGCTCGTCGATGAACTGGTCAAGCTGCTGTTGTTCTTCCGGAGAGAGAGGATAGACCTTGCAGGATGAAGGGGTTGCACCGGGGGTGAGTTCAATCACATGATCCCATGGCTTGCGCGCAGGAAGAGAGTCAAATGACTCCTTGGAGAACACATCTTCAAACTCATGGAGATGAGGGAGTAAGGAGTTAGTAGAGGATTTAGCAGCGTTGTTTTTGTGGAAGGCCTCGGTGAGGCATTGGGATATGTTCGATGTGGCACACACCTCATGCAATGAGTAAATGGCAGTGTAGAAGATCTGATCACCCTCCTCCACTTCCTCTGGGTCCTCATCATCATCATCCGAGTCCGGCATTAGATCAGGAACCCCTTCCAATTCCACTTCAGGTATAAGCAGGGGTCCAGCACAACACTTCTGAGTATGTTGTATTGCCGCCTTCTGTCCACAATGTTCTTGCCTGGCTTCTGTGAAACACATCTGACAGCGGGATGGACATCAGCTCATGGTAACCTCCCCGGTATGCCAGTCGACCTCTGGGTTATGGTCTCGAAGCCATGGATATCCCAAAATCACCTTTTGCTTTCCTAATTGAGTGACAGCAAAAAGGGCATGCTCACTATGATCTTTGTAACGGAGAACCAGGTCTGCAACCTCTCGGATGGCACCAGCTTCATTTGGGGATCCATCCACATTATATACAGGTATCAGACGTGAGAGTGAGCAAGTATTTAGGCAATGTTGTTGTACCAGATGGGAATCGATGAAGAGACCAGTTGCACCAGAGTCCAGGAGCGCAGAGACACCGAGTATCTGTCCAGTGTCGGTTATAAGGGCAACCTAAGCCTCTAGCAAAGGGAAATCCGAAGTTAAAATTATACTACATAATACAGGGATTGGGGGCGCACCTAGCAAAGGGAAATCCAAAGAGAAAACTCTAAGGATCCCCTTGCTGATGCCCAGTATATGTGAAGACAACAAAAATCAAATATAACCTCAAAATAGAAAAAGGCGGAGATAGGCAGATCAAGGCCGCCGAATGACATCATACCAAGGGGTATGTGTTGGAAGGGGTACTCCGCCTCTAAATATAAAAGTGTCAACATGTACAAACATGATAGCAAGGGAAAATTAGTAATAAAATCCGGAAAAATCATAGAAAATGAAGAATAGAAGGAAATGAGGTGGGGAAAAATATAGGATGAACATAAAAAATAGGAAAAACACACAGGGCACCCCCCCTAGTCCCCTTACATCAGTTGTCTGCAGTTCGATGGCTAGGTTTAAGGAATGTGCAGAGGCAGTGGATGCCACAATATACTTGCGTGGTAGTTTACATTCCCATGATTTAATTTTGGGACATGGAGTAGAAGGAGAGATGGGGAGAGCAGGTACGTCTTTAGCCAACTTCGAAGGGTCAGAGAGGGGAGCAGTCACAGAAATGGACTCATTCTCTGGGGATTCAACTGACAAGACTTCAAAGCAGTTATGGACAGGCAGTGAGGGCATACGATTCACTCGCTGCGAATAGGAAAATCCTGCTCCTCTACAACTTCCAACTTAATCTCCTCTGCAACTTGATCCTTCGCTTCCTCAACATCTACAAGCGCCAACAAATCTTGCAGGAGTTTGTCTCATCCCTTGGGGGTGAGCATGCAGATATCCTGACAATGGGGACATGCTCCAGCCCTGTGTCCAGGTTCCCCACAACGGTAGCAGAGATCCAACTTATGTGCACGGCTGCGGGCTGCATCAACATCCATTGGTACTGGGACATTGACGGCTGGTGTGGGAGTTTGATGAACAGGAATGGGGTTAGGGTGGGGGAGGCTTCAATTGAAGGTGTAGGGCGTATGAGTGGTAGTTGGAGCATGGAATGCAGCATTAAACGCTGCATTTGTGAGTCGGTTCTCATCACAGAGTGAAGCAGCTTCATACCAAGCAAGGATATCATCGTCTGCTGGGCGCCCTTTCAACATCTGTGCAATCTGGTCCTGAATTTCTCGGTTGAGCCCCTGTCGGAACTTCACCACCACTGGTAACCCACTCCCATATCCTGCCATGTCCACCAAATCCTTGAACTCATCGATATAGTCGTCCATGGATCGATGTCCCTGGTGGTAAGCGGATGACTCAAGTCGTGTCACTGCTCAGTGGCATTCATTGAGGGGGCAGAAGTGGCATACGAACTCAGCTCAAAAGTCACCCCAAGTGGAGAAAGGTAGAGAACTGAGTTCTTTAGTTTGACATAGGATACGGTCCACATAGAGATAGGCGCATTCAGATTTCATGTATGTGAAGGCCCAATAAATTTTTGCAGCCTCATCGATGAATTGATGTGACTGGAGACTAATGTATAACTCACAGGAATTAAGGAATGCACGTCCCTGCGCACATGCACCATTAAATTCGGTGGGGGGGGACGGTTTGATCTGGGCACATTCCTTAGTGGACGCATTTGGCAAAACATCGTTGTTGGGTGCCCTTGGAGTCGTAAAGGGGGAACTATTGGTCATAGGGTTAGCCTGGAGGGTCCTAACAAAGTTTTCAATCGTAGATTTAAGCAAGTCGATTTGCGCGTGCATTCCAGAAACATCACTTTCAAGTGCGTTGAAGCGTTCTGATGCGTCCATGTCGCTAGGGAGCGCGTTTGGCGAAAATGGCGGCGTAATAAAGGCAAGATTATCTGGAACGGTGTGTAGGGACTCTGTGGAGCTTTGGGAAGCATCGTCCAGTCCGTACCTGCCTATCTTGGGCAGCACGTTCGCAATTTTCAGGCCTTAGGGGAGAGTTTTCTACTATAAGGGCAACCTAAGCCTCTAGCAAAGGGAAATCCAAAGTTAAAATTATACTACATAATACAGGCATTGGGGACACACCTAGCAAAGGGAAATCTGAAGAGAAAACTCTAAGGATCCCCTTGCTGATGCCCAGTATATGTGAAGACAACAAAAATCAAATATAACCTAAAAATAGAAAAAGGCAGAGATAGGCGGATCAAGGCTGCCGAATGACATCATACCAAGGGGTATGTGTCAGAAGAGGTACTCCACCTCTAAATATAAAAGTGTCAACATGTACAAACATGATAGCAAGGGAAAATTAGTGATAAAATCCCAAAAAATCATAGAAAATGAAGAATAGAAGGAAATGAGGTGGGGAAAAATATAGGACGAACATAAAAAATAGGAAAAACACACAGGGCACCCCCCTAGTCCCCTTACACTGGCACACTTGAGCTCTGGTTGTCACATGGACTTGTGGACTCTAGATCTGGAGTCATTGAAGCATGTTCTAACTTTGCCCCCAAGGACATGGAGGCTGTATCCTCAGCATATACCCTCAGCTCATCGGAGAGAAATCTACAATGTGCTGCATGGGGTAAGATCCGGTTCTTCTGTGGATTCCCAGCTTGGTAGAAGGTGCAGCCTGTGTTAATACCCACACAGGCCCAGTAATATTTACCTATGGGTATATTTTATGGTAAGCTTGCTGAGGATCTCATCACCACGATGTCCTGCTGTCCTCCCTTGCTTCTTTGGGACAACCTGGAGATCTCGAAATTGCTTCATGCCTGGACATTCCTGTCAACCAATCAACAATAGTCAGCCTATGTAACTCCTCAGTATGATCTTCCTTTCGTATGCTCAGATCCATTTCCAAGTTGCTCCTATCGTCTACCTCCTCAATCTTTCTCTTTGTACTGGGTTTCACTGATACTAACACTTTTCTAACACTGAGGTTGGGGTCAATCTTCTGCATAGTGACATCATGCTGCTTTGGTCGTCACTTTCAATCACAGAGCATGAAAGTAATTTGGCTTACAGGTACTTCAGTCACAGTGTCACTGTTCCTCATCTTCCTTGCAGCATCTGCTATCCTTTTCACCCACTTCTTGAGGCTTGGATGCTTGGGGTATGTTGCCAGATATGTTGTCAAAACATCAGCTATAGCACAGATGGCAGGTCTGCATTCTGTAATGAGTACCTCCCCATCCACAAAAAATGTGACACAGATAGTTTCAGCAACAGCCTCAGGTATGTCACCCTCGATGCACTGAAGCACAGGCTCTAGGATTTCAAATGGTGGCAATGACACAGAATAATCAGATGTTTCAGCGTTGTCTGGAAGTGGCAACTCTTTGGGAAGTGTTTTGAGAAGGACTTTTAGGTCAAGAAGCTCAAATGCCATTGGCATCTCTGAAAATGGGAAAAACAACCCAGTTTGACAGAGATGGATGGGGAAGTGAGGTCACCAGAAGTCACACCATAATTTATCTTAGATCAGGGAATTTCTAACCAATGCCTCTGGAAGGTCATGTTAGAAACAGGTTAATAACCAGTTAACAATTTGAAGTTAATAATTATGCCATGTTTAACTGAACCCTAGTGCAAGCGGTGGTGGTGGTGGATGGTATGAAGACAACAAATGGCGAGGTCATGTTGCATCGCGCAACGCGTCACTCATATCACGTGCCTGGCATGCTTACAAGCCCAGTGGGTCCCGATTAGGTCACAGCCTACATCTCCGAAGTCTCCAGAATATCCACTATATATATAAAGTCTCTGGTGATTGGGACACTTATATGTGTACGTTTTTACTGAGAATCACAGTATCTGCGCACACCAACTCTTGGAATAATTATGATAATTTAATCACGTGTGCATTCTAAGTACACCAATTGACGTCATTCATTTGAATATTAATAAAAATTACAGCATCTCCACCTCGACCACCTCCACTCAACTCCTCACGCGCACGTATACAGCATCGTCCAGCAGTCTCAGTCTCCAAATTTATGGCTGGATCTACCGAGCATTCCATGGCATTCACCATATCGTGACGACGTTGAACAAAGCTTGGACAAAGCATTAGCAACTGACATTAAATTGGCGCATTGCATTCACGGCTCCAAGGTTGCTTCATGCTTCATGCATCATGGTGCGATGTGAGCATCTTTTACACAGTGCGATCGAATTGGTGAGTGGACGAGTCCATATCACATCGTCACTAAAGTTTCCTGGTAGTAGATCTTGAAGCCACAACGCAGAGTCAATAAACGCCGTGATTCTTTGCGACCACACGTATAACTCGCTTCCTTGAGTCGCTCTATTGGCTTATGACATCTTGTTATTGGTAATTTCGGTTATGGCCAGTCCCGAGACGCCTTTGACGCATTGTCGCTTCAAAAGTTCTCGAATTTTCCACCGATTCCAGCTGGGTACCCACGACCTCCACCTCAAAGCCTATTCACCGTCGGCTAACATTAAGAGATTTTCTACGATACCCTGGATATGGTCTCTCAGTAGTTTATGGCTCCTGCACTTCGCCACCCTACTCATGTCTGATTGGTGCGAGACTATCGGAAATCTGCTAGGCGTTTCTTATCTTTGTTCCCAGATCTCGCGCAAACCAGCGGGCCCGGTGTCTGATGGTCTGAATTCTCACGTCTTTTTACCAGGTGTGCCTGCAGCGTGTCATCTGCCCTTGGCTTACATAGCTTGGCTTCTTCCGTCATATCCAACATCCAACACTTAAAACATGCGACATTCATGTGCCTGATGCGGAAGCGCTACACCAATTACATGCTGCGGACGCATTGAATCAGTACGACCTGAATACTTATGGACCCACAATTCATTTCATGGGAGAATAGTCGTGTATGCTGGGTACTTTCCGATACTCTGGTAGCTCATCAATAACCGGGACGGCTTTCCCGAACGTTCGTGATAACCCGAGGTGGTCGAGGACTCACAGTGTTATAATTATATATACACCGTGGACCAGATGGGGTAAGGTTTCTCAGCGCATATCGGAAGCATGCTCACAAGGACGATGTTCCTGTTCTTTTTTCCTTTTGGTTAGGACATTTTTTCAGTGAAAAGAAAGAAGAGTACTGTAGTCAGCTCCTTCCAGCAGTGCTAGGTATTGCTCTGGACCACCACTTAGGAGAAAGTGATCGGAATGATGGAGGCCTGCCATAATAGGCAATTCATTGATGATCGATGATATGTTGGACCACGTGCCGAAAGTGATGGTCGGAAAGTTTTGGTCCTTTCCACAATTCCAGTGGTCGCAGTCACCCCAGCCTCGTGGTCGATTTCAAGCTTTCTTCTAGTGCGGGGAACTGTAAGTCTCCTTGCTTGCGACCACCATGGCACCTCCCCCCCCACCGCCGTTGCCAGCCATCTGTTTCCCGTTCACCAGTTCGAAACCCAAACGTCGCCTTTCTTGGTCCAGTGCAGGCATGGCCCCAAGTCAGACATTCAATTCTGAAGAAATGATTCGACGTCCTTCGTTTTCCCCAACATCCACTGTTACGGGAAAGGGAGCGGATAGCCTCACTTTCCATTCTGACTCGGAAAAGTACGATGAGGTACCGTCAACTCTCCCTGAGCTATTCAAGGATGGCAAGGGTCGTCCTAAGTTGGTTAGATCGAATACGATGACGGGAACTAAAAAATCTACGTCATCTAGCAAGTGGGGGTACGGATGGGGCATCGGGAAGAAGAAGGAGAAAGAGATGGAGGTGATGGTTGAAAGATCAGGTTCTATGACATCCCAGACGAATCTACCTGTCTATCAGCCCCCCGTGCGCCGAGATTCCAAGTCGAGTAATGCGAGTAGGTCTACTCAGAGGACGCAGGATACACAGCACACGCGAGAAACACATCGGACGCAAGATACACATCGAACGCAAGACACGCATCGGACGCAGGATACACATCGGACGCAAGACACACATCGGACGCAGGATACACATCAGACGCAGGATACGCATCAGACGGGAGGCACGCAGAAGTCGCAAGTTTCTCAAGGCACACATGAGACTCCACCGAGACAGGATCCCATCCGCAGTGACTCCCAGCGAAGCAAGTTCACCATACACAGCAAGTCAACACATCGCAGTGACGCGACCAACCCCACGAATGCAAAGCGTACCCGTTTCTATTCAAATGACTCCTCAAGCACTCTTGTCGGATCAGCACTCGAAAGAAAAATCAACGAGGTGGATTCGATCAAGGATACAGGGGACACAGATGAAAGACTGGCAGACTTGCGGAAGAACATGCTGACTCATCACCTGGATTACTAGTGCGTTATTGGTTACATCTCTGTTCTGTACTGCAGTTCATATTGTTTTATCAGCATCATTCCGAGTGAAGATGCTCATCAAAGTGAATATGTTGCTGAGTGCGATAAACGGCGTGAATTCATCTCTGGGTAAGTTCCGGTTATTAGCACCTTTGCTTACTATCTAACGGCTATTTCAGATTTAATGGTACAGCGGGTCAGGCTATCGTTACCGAAAATTCTGCGTTTCTCATCACCGATTCCCGGTATTGGCTACAAGCAAGAGAGCAACTGGATCGAAATTGGACTCTAGTTCATGCTGGTGCCAATGGCGAGCCTAAGGATTGGATTCAATGGCTTGTGGTATGTTTTTATCCCCCTCAGAATAGGCACAACGCCAAACTTTGTTCAGGACCGAGTGAAAGATGCCAGGATCGGAATCGACGCTCGAATGATATCGCATGAGAAGGCGACTCTCATCAACTCCAAGATCTCCGCTTCTAATTCCAAGCTCATCTATCCACCGCAGAATCTGGTTGATCTCATTTGGAAGGACAAGCCACCGAAGCCAAAAGCTCCCATTTTCATACAACCGATCGAATTCACAGGTAGCTTATGGTCGCTTCTGATACCCAATTTTTGTTTGATTCCTTGGTCCGTAGGGATGGACGCACATGCTAAACTGAGGAAGCTTCGGGATTGGATCAGTTCCCAGCCACCTTCTGTTCCGTCGTATTCACAACATCCTGCCACACCTGCTCAGATGCAAGTGGGCACACTTATTACCTCCTTGTCGTCCATAGGTAAAGCATATCATAATCCTTGAGCTGTCACACCACCTTACAAGGCCTCTTTCAGCATATCTTCTAAATCTTCGTGGTTCTGATATTCCGCACAATCCGCTATTCCAGGCCTATCTCTTTGTGGGTCTCGACTCTGGGACGATATTCTTGGATGCAGGCAAAGTCGTCCCAGAAACAGGTGAATACTTGACGGCACTCGGCATAGAAAGGCGGGATTATCAGGACCTCTGGAGTTTCTTGCGACGTAGAGAATGGGGCGAAGGCAAGGTCGGTTGGTTCTGATCCTGACTCTTGATTATTCTTGATTGCTCCCCCATTAGGTTCTCATCTCGCCCGAGACTTCGTATGCTATCTCTTTGATGCTTACACATTTCCGCTACACTGCTACGCCGTCTTACATTGAAACAATGTTGTCTGTGAAGAACGACACGGAGATCAATGGATTGAGGAGGGCATATTTACGAGATGGGGCTTCATTCGTACGTCTTCATTTGTGTTGTAGTTGTGGATTGGACTTGGTCTGAAGCATATGGCAGGTTCAGTTCCTGGCGTGGCTAGAGAACAAGCTTAACGAGGGATATGATATTACAGAATGGGAAGCCACGTCGCGATTAACCGAATTTCGGAGGTATAATAAGCACTTTATGGGGCTGGCGTACAAATCTATTTCAGCCACGGGGTCGAATGCGGCACTTCCGCATTATACACCGAGGAAGGCGACTGCCCGGATGATCGAACGCGATACACCCTATCTCAAGTGAGTTGCCCGATATTTCACGAGGACATTATCTTGACATGAAATCGGTCCAGTGATTCTGGTGGCCAATATAGAGACGGAACTTGTGATACCACGAGAACAGTGCACTTTGGGCGGCCGAGCGCGGAACAATGCGAAGCCTTTACACGAGTGCTGCAAGGCCATGTAAGCATGTCGATCTCTTTGAATGATGCCATCGTTACGACTTGCTATCTGCAGATCGCCATTGACAGTGCTATATTCCCAGAGGGTACCTCAGGACACCAGCTTGATGTCCTTGCACGCAGAGCACTCTGGCGAGACGGGTTAAACTACATGGTACGCATGTGCTCTCACTCTCAGATCTCGGATCTCGGATTGAATTATTGCTCTGTAGCATGGAACAGGGCATGGGTTTGGTTCGTTTTTAACTGTCCATGAAGGGCCGCAAAGCTTCTCGAGCAATATACCATTGATACCGGGACACGTTATCACCAACGAGCCTGGCTTCTGTGCGTCGTGCTTTGCCTCATTTTTAACTTTTGTGCTTATCGTGCATTCTACACAGACAATGAAGGCAAATGGGGCATGCGTATCGAATCCGCGTTGGCTGTGCGGCGTGTCAACGTAGGTTTTTCGGGCCACGGCCTTCTCTTGATTCTGACTGAAAATATGCTTACTGATGATGCTGATACTACTAGACCAAAGGGAGATATAACGGCAATACTTGGCTTGGCTTTGAACGCCTGACCTGCGTGCCTATCCAAACACGGATGGTGAAAGAAAACATGCTCACGAAAGAGGAAAAACAGTGGTTGAAGGTCCGTTTATGGTTTTTAACTACGGTGAACAATGAGAAATATTGATGTTGCTTTCCTTGCTTAGGAGCACAACCAGCGTTGCCTAGAATTGCTCAGTCCGCTTTTGAAGGACGACAAACGAGCCATGAAATGGCTTAAACGAGAAGCAGAACGAGGCATAGGCCTTGCTTCCGGTCCGGGTGGGATGTCCATTGACTGGGACTAATCTCACTTCCTGCGTTTCCCTTTTGTCCTTTCCTTTTCTGCTTGCGCCACCCCCCTCTCCCCTCTCCATAAATTATGTCTCTCACTCCCACCATATTATTTGTGAAGTCGTCGTCAGGACCTGGACTTCTTGTATTAACACCACTTTATGATACTGACGTTCTTGGATTAAGATTACCCCCTCCTTGCTTATTTCGATGTTGGTCTTTGGCATGTCGCCATGACTGCGTGTGTTCTTCACCTATTACGACATCTTTAGATAGTACTTACCCGTTGGATTTCCTTTCTTTTAAGATAGATGTGCAATGACGAATGGACTCGAGAGTTGTACCGCCATGGTATCGAAGTGTGAATCTAAGTGATACTGCAGTATACACCATTGCTTTCCTGGTGATCGTGAAACGAACACGGTACTTTGACAATACACCATGAAAGTAAGATAAGAGATGTGGCATGGAGAGGTGTTCGTACATGAACACATTCATCTCTACACTTGCGATGACCAGCGGGGGCATCAACATGAGTCGGTCTATGAATCAGTATGTTATCCTCAACACAAGCCAGATGGAATGCAGAATAAGTGAACGGAAACAAGATGACACGATCATCGTCTTGATGTCTTCCCTCCCTTCCTCTTGCCAGAAAATAGATGTTTCGGCTGCATAAGAAAAGATTAAGCGGACGCCCAGTGCCAGCATAAATAGGTTCAGAACCACCACCCACCATTTTTGTTCTGATATGACGATCTGCCTCTCCAGCCTTGGCCAGCATATTGCGGGGCCGCTGCCCGAGATTACGTAGCTTGACAGCACGATTTGCTTGCTGGAACCACCAGAAAAAAAGATATCAGGTCAAAAAAAAAAAGAAATTCAACACAAACACTCACTCCCTCATCACGCATTCCCGCCAACCGCCGATCCGTCCTCGGGCCCCTCCCACCCGCCACAACCACCGCCACAGCCCCGTCATTCGCCTTCGTTTTCTTCCTCTTCGGAGTGTCCACCCCATCTACGTCCATCCCGTCGTCCTCCCACCCGTCCTCCCCATCTTCCACGTTCATGTCCATATCCATGTCCTCATCCTCATCCCCACCCTCATTTTCCCGCCTCTTTCGCTTCCGCTGGGCCCCTTGCAGTTTTGCGAGCATCTCTGCACGTTCCTGGATACGGCTCGGGTCAAGCCCGGCTTTGGTCAGCTCTGTCGTGAGCTCGCTAAGTGTGCGCAGTCCTGCAGTGCGCGGGAGCCGAGCTTGGTTCTTCTGCGCCTTCTTGACACTTTGAGATGCTATCTTTTTGGAGAGGGCGTGCTGTGCGGAGCGGGCTTCCCGTTCGTCGTCAGAGTCGAACTGTGTGTTGATAGAATGAGGTGTTAGAATTGTTAGAGAAGGGGAGGGATGAGAAGGGACGTGCCATGTCTTCTTCGCTATCGTAGAAACCTTCCTTTTGGAGGCGCTCTTCTTCACGCTCGAGGGCGTCTAGTTTTTCTTCGATGTCGGGGTCGATAAAGTCAGCAATGTTCTTGCCGTCCATGATCTCCGGGATGACATCCATCTTCCACTCAGGATTAGCCAGCATGTAGTTCTCTGTGGATATAAACCGTCAATATCAGACATCCAAGAGAGACAATGTGTCAACATACCCCGCATGTTGATATTATACACGCCCGCACCACCCTCCTCTGCCTCGATATCCCTCAACAACCGCCGGCGCTCTGAATCGTTTTTATCGTAGTTCTTCTTTTCCTTTATCGCATCCGGTATGAACGGTGCTCTCACCATGTCGTCCCGTGCTTTTGGTTGTGCTACATGTATCCTGTTGATGACGGAGTTGATCTTACTCCCCTGCAGCTTCGCGTCAACACGATGCGCTAGTAGAGCGTCACAGGCCTTATTTTTGAGGTCCATGACGCCTTCGTCAGAGTAACAGGACACCTGCACACATTGCACGTCCTCTTGGTCGATAATCTCTTGCACCATAGCACGTGTCTCTGCTGGTAGATCTTCCAGTCGCATGACGTCGATTTTGTTGATGACAAGGAGAGTGGGCTTGTTACTGAAGAGGGGTTTGATGGAGTGGAAGAGTTGACACTGTGGTTAAGTATCATAAGCATGGTGAATTTGAGCAGGGAGGTACACTTACTTGTGCTTGTACTGTATACCCACACTGCTCGCTTAGATCCATAAAGTATAACACACAGCTTTTCAGATGCGCCAGCGCCGTGATGCTCTGCATTTCAATCGTATTCATATCTTCAAGAGGATGGTCTAGAATCCCAGGGGTGTCAATGACCTGCCAACGGAGGTATTTGTAGTCGAGATGTCCAACGAAGAGGCTTTTGGTGGTGAATGCGTATGGCTGTACGTCGACGTCCGCGCGAGTGACTTTGTTGATAAAGGAGGACTTTCCGACGTTAGGGTAGCCGCAGATAAGGAGTGTACGCGTATTGGGGTCAATGGCGGGGAGACGAGAGATGTGTTGCCGGACTTGTTCGAGGTAGGCAAGAGGATCTTTTTGTCGGCGCATGATCGTAGCCATTCTATAGATATAGCTTTAGTGTGTACATAGAAGGTTTTAGAGGATTGTTGTCAATTACCGGCCAAGGGCAGCTTTTTTCAGCTGTTTACAGCGGTAGAGGCTGTCACCGAATTTGAGAAGACGGACATAGTCTTTTGCGACCTGGTCGATTAGATGGCGGGCGGTGCGCAATTGTCCAAGTGCAAGCTTATAATGGTTTTTATCATACAGTACATTCATCAAAGATGATAGGAAAGGATGCAGATCCTAAATGATTTATCGCAAAGGTGTCAAAATGCTGCATACTTGGAAACGCGGCGACTACGCACATCCAGCATCGGGAATTCGGTCAAAATGGCATTGAGCTTCTCTTCGAAAGTGTCTTGGGTAAACTTGACCTTGCGCATGTAAAAGTTTCGTATTCGGCTGATTTTGAAGTTTTTATGAATGACCTGAGCGTATGATTTATGAGATTGAAGAAATAGTTTACTATTCGACATACCGTTGGGGTCTTTCGCTGTGTTTTTGAGAGGACTATGTCGAGGAAGTCTGCCGCTGTTGGCACTGGCGCAATGGCCTTGAGACCGCTGGTCGACATGATGAAGTTGAATTGCAAGGACGACCTCGAATGCGTTCTCGATCACAGATAATTTTTTCAGAGTTTATTCTCACGCACCTCATGTACATCCCTTGCAGATTTGGTATTTCACACTGATCAGGTATATCTAAAGCAAAATTCATCATGGACCTCTTCAAGAACCCCTGTAAAATCGGCGACTGATGCTGCCATGATTTACTTTCCACTCGCTTGTTGAATCAACTTTGCTCAGGAAACAGATTCTATATCAGACCAGTCACGCGCCATGATGCGCTCTGGAAAATTCTGCAAATCACACATGCATGCTGCACGCCACTGCACGCGCGCACTTGCCATGCCATGCCACACCACATTCTCCGTTGCCCCTGATAAAAATGAACCGTTTGAGTAGGGATGACTGACATCACTTTTCTTCTTTCAGACTAGTAGTAGTACGTTATCCAATCAGTTGTTCCTGGTCTTCTCAAGCCTGTATGTAACTTGTGGGTGCTCCTTTAACTTTACCATGGGATTCCGCTGGATGACCGTCTGTCAGGAATTGTCAGCCGACTGACAGATTCAATGAACTATGTATACCCATGTCGACGCCGGGCTATGAAATCGCCTGTTTCGATCAGGTGGTTCAGCTGCAAGCCACCAGATATATGATTGCCTTTCACGAATGCCCGAACTATCGTCAAACTTCCTTACCTTTTATATCGTCCCGTTAGTCATGTTCCTACATTATGGCTAGAGTAACCGAGTTATCGACTAACACCAGGCAAAATGCAATCACCCACGCTGGATCTCATCCGACGCGCTTTGTAGGCCTAATCGTGACTTCTATGTGGTTCTCATGTATTATTAACTTTCCATCAACGCGAGGTAACTCCGAACACGCTCAGGAGGAAGAAATATATTTTTAACAGGCCTTTGCAAGAAGATATCTCAAGCATTGATATCAAAGTTCAAACAATACGCCCGCGGTACGTCCGACCATTTTACCCATTCTCAGCAGCATGCGAGGCTTTGTACATGGCCGTGTTACCATTTACCCCACTGCAGTCCTGCGTCTCATTGGGATCGGATCTCCGAAAGGCAGGCCCATTCGGAAGAATTTTAGTGACCAGCTTAGGAATGGACTATGGAGCTGGACGCCAAGTCACTGCTGCTTTTGATACTCCGCCTGTAAAAGTTTGTGTTTTTCTTATTCTTTGAGCGAAAAGTGCTCCTTTTGATGAAAGCTATCGATTGGCTAGAACAATTCATCTATTCCTCCATATATATCTCCTTTCATTCCGACGTTCTTCTAAATAACGCTAAGGTATGGGCAAAAGTCGGTATGTAAATTAAATTTAAAAAAAAAGGTTCTACGTACATCCAATTTGGGGTGACCCGCTCCAGGGTTGAACCTCGTTTCGCGCTTAACTACCGAGTAAGAAAGTGGTTAGGGGGCTATTTTTGTTTTCCGCCAAAAGAAGCATAGTGTAGTAAAGCGGAGCAGGAAAGAGCAGACCGCTAGGAATTCAAGTACTCATGAGGAGTCACTTTGAAAAATGCGACCAATGCAATGCCGTGAGCGGGAAAAAAAGGGTCGACCATTGACACACTTTACCGAGTCAGACTAGCGTTGTGTGAATTTGGGAATCAATGCATGCCTCGAGGAGTAAGAGAGAATAAAGCTAGTACAACTTCGCAGGCTGTAAAGGAGGGCCTCGTATTCAAAAAATTGGGAGAACGGACGGACGTACGTCTCAAAGGGAAATAAAATATATGTTTGCAGAGGCAAACCGGTGAATCCAAAAGCGGATCCTGGGGTGCTATAGTAGGCTAGTGGTCCCTCGTGATTGACGTAAACGGCCACCAAACGGCCACTGCAAGCGCGCGAAATGGATGTAATATAGTCGTCACGTCAATATCATAGCCCAGTACGACGATCACTAGAACGCGTAAAACCTTGTATGATACTACAATCAGGTACACACTCTGGCATTGAGGACTCCGCATAGACATGAGAAATACAAATGCCCAAAAGAGGTGATAGGTTGTCGGTCTATTAGATGTCGTGTCAGAGGCTTTGGTGAGAAACTCAAGGGAAAGTGTATTGCACCCTGTGATGTCATGCGAAGTGGAAAGACTTCCCACAGTGTTTGCTACATAATATTTGCGCTGACTCGCATGCTGTCGCCGAGGCTTGGACGCGCCGCAAAGCAAGCACGTGTTAGGTCACGAGTTCATGTGGTCGCTATTCGGCAAACCATTGGCATCGATTCTATATCTCTGCTTAGAAAAACCAAAAACCAAAGGAAATATATATGATCGGTATCAGTTTATCGCAGATCGATATCTACTTTCGTGTTTTTTTGCTTTGCCGGACCACAACGGTGCGGGGAGTGCACTGTTTTCTCGAGGTGTACCATCTGTCACGGTTCCGTCCTCGTGGAGTACAAGAGACCAAAGGGTCTGATTTCGTTTCCCCCCCTATCTTCTGAAGACTGACACTCGTCTTCGTTCTCACCATGGTATTCCCTGAACCTCTTCGTATTCCGCAAGAGCTTGCCGACCACATTATAGATCATCTTCATGACGATCCACAAGCCCTCCGTAGCTGTTCACTCGTATGCCACGCATGGCTTCCTACAAGCCGACTCCACCTTTTTTCCAAAGTAGTCTTCCGTGCATCGCCCGATGGATGCCCTTCCAACGAACTCTGCAAAAGGCTTTATACCTTGCTTTGCTCATCCCCCGACATCATTCCCAATATCCACGAGTTGGACATTACTGAAGGGGCGCTGTTCGGTGTGCCAGCAGGCGTAAACTCAACCACGTGGGTTGCAACCGAGAGGACGCTTCCGCATCTTCTGAAAATGCTGACGCACCTCCAGCGTTTGGAGTTTGGAGCACATACGACGCTGTACTGGGTAACTCTGCCAATCGGATTACAGAACGCGATATGTCACGTGTTTACGCTCCCATCGCTCACATACGTCCGCCTCAAATCTTGGTCTTTCCCCACTTTCGCTGTCCTCGCGGATCTTCTTTCGCACTGTCAGAATCTGAAAGGCCTTGCGCTATCGTCTACTATGGTTGGTGATGATGGGAAGGTCAGGTATACTTCAAAGCTTACGTCTGGGTGTGCACATCGTGCTCCAGGGGTGGAAGGTGGTGATGTTGATAGTACGCGTCGGTGCAGCCTCGAGTTTTTGACCATCGACTATATGAATTTCCGTTCTCTCGCGCATTGGCTTTTCAGCCAGGGATCTACGATTGAGATAAAAGGTCTCCGAGAGCTGCGTGTTGCTCATTTCCCCGATGTTACCGCCATAGAACAGCTCCTTGCCGTTACGGGAAGCTCCCTGGAGCATTTCCACCTTAAGCCTGGTCCTTGGGATGGTAGGTATCAATTTGCCTCATCCACGTGCTTGTTCACTCTCTCACATTACTGACTGTCGCCTTCCTTGCCTGTGTTGTATGTTTCAGTGCACTCCTTCGATCTCAGCCGTAATTCTGGTCTTCGTTCTATCCGATTAACGCTTGAAGACCCGTTAAGTGCGATTGCTTGGGTTCAGACTCTCCTCTCTAGCCTCTCGCCCACGAACATCCTCGAGCGTCTCGGCATCGAATTTTACGCCGACCTTAAGAAGATGGATGGTTGGGCAGAGCTAGATTCAGTCCTTGCCGAACTTGGCTCGCTCCGCGAGGTCGAAATTGGTCTTTTTGCGCCTCCGTCACATTCCGAAGTAGTCAGAGTTAAAGAGGAGTTAAGTGGGCTCGCAGGTAGGGGCGTCCTGCGCATCTATCAGTTGGGAACCAGGAACCAGCGTCCTAATAGTCAGCTCACGCCAAGGATAAGTCGTTATGAATGCCATTTGTAGTGTAACAAAGCAAGTATGGATTCCAGCTGTCGCCTACAAGTTCAGATCACTTTTCGAAGTGACGATCCATCGATAGAATCCACCGCTCAGCGCTCAGTGCTTGGCAACAGCTTCAGCCAGCTGACGAGTAATGTAGATTGCTGGTGTTGTACATCGGATATGCTGTGATACAGTAGCCTAGGCGAGGCCAATTTGTGCAATATGTTGTCGTATGATTACTTCCCCAACTAGATAAGCAGTGAAGTCAGCGCGACAGATGGGATTGTTCGGCTAAGAGGACTCGCCATTTGCTATGATGCGTTGTGTTGCTTTAATGTCCTGGTAGTAAGGGAAGTGGGCCGACGTTCGGACAGAAGTTTTATCACAAGGGGAAACATACCAGCATTGATGTAAAATGCTGTGTTCGAACGTTAGTTACCAGGCGAAACGATGACAGTCGTGACTCACAACGTAAAGCGACCTCCGTGATACATCACTCCGTCGATGAACCTGCACAAAATGTGTCTTGAAGTATTCCGACACGCTCCCGTACGTATTCGGGCGATCACCATAGCTCGTAATGCTGATGGCACCCATGCAAACCCAAGCAGAAAACAGATCCAACAATAGAATAAAATCAATTGATCAGTTGGCGATCCTTGTGGTTTCCGTAGCACAGAAGAGCATGTCGAACGCACTATTTCCGCAGTTTCATCCCAGCATCTAGTTTCTTCTTCAGGATATCGGTCTTGATATCAAGGGAATTGAATAGAATCAGGAAAAGAGTAAAAGGATAAATGATACCTTATTGAGTAACAGAACGAGATGGGCATCCTTGAGAAGTTTATTGGAGCAGATGGCCGTAAAAAGTTGCAGCGAGTCGTCGATCCGATTTGTTCTCGGATCTTCCTCTAGGTACTAGCGGCATGGTAAGTAGAGAAAAGGAAGATGGGAAATGGCTCATACTTGATCAAACGCACTGATAGGGGCTACAGAAGTACGACCAATCTGATAAACATGATGAAAATGAGGATCAGGAACAGCTTACTCAGGAATATTATTGCCGTTGCTGTAAAATCGGAGTGAGCAGTCAACAAGATAGAAATCAAATCAGGAGGAATACACAGGGTTGCGAAACGGAAAGATGCATAAATAGAAGACGCACCATCATCGAAGTATGGCACCCATGCATGTCTCTAACAGGCGAAGCAAAGGTTAACCAAATTTAGACGTGAGAGTACGGGCACTCTTGAAGGTAATGACGATACCTGACCACGCTGATGTGTGAAAGGCGGCAGATTAAGGTGTCTATCAAGTATCAAAGTGATTCACGTACCGCCCCACCAACGTCATACAGCTTCCAATCATACGTCGAACCTCCCATGTTGATGGGAAAAGTGTGTTCCATGACACCCAGCGTTTGCAACCGAACGCTCAAAATATCGTCTAAGAAGCAATGGACAATCAGATGCGACATAACGGGGAATCAACAGTAGGCAATTGGACCATTGGTTGGCACGTAGTCTGGTTGTGCTATTCGGTGTATGTTATTAAGAAAACTAAGAACAACGGGAAGTTAGGAGGTAGTAATGTAATCAACGCAAGATGCTCACAAAGCCGCAGATTCGTCAAGCTTTAGCTGTCTGATATCCACAATATGCTTCACGGAGTGATGCTCCCACAAAGACTTGAGAGCATTGACTGTCGCGCTCAACGTCCTGCCAGCTAGATTGATAACTTCTGAAGCCTGCCGTACTGTAGGCCGGTTGTCGGATATCGCCCAACTAGGTGTCACCAAGGCCTGCCACCCTGACCGAACATAGGCTCCGGTTCGCCCCCCAGTAACTGAAACGCCGCCGCTTAATTCGGATGCAAGGGTATCTTCAATCGCCACGAGGGGCAAGAGCTCGACACGTAGTTGACTGATTGTGTTTTCAACCTCGATCGACCATGGCTTTGCCTCCTCCGCGGGGTTGGCAACGCCATCTTCTTCCATCACAGCAGGAAGGGATTCCTTCGCACGAGCTCGGGAGAACTCATAATCTAGCTCGTCGAGAATCATACGGATGGCTTTGATAACGTTGAAGTAGACGACAGGACGCCATGATGGGCGCTCGTAGTCGAGCGTGGTGGAAGCATAATAGAGTTGGAACTGTTTTTGAAGAGTTGATTTGCCTGGAGAAGACCAGTAAGACTAATGTCAGCAGAAGAGCCTTGACTTAGTTGCTTGCCAGACTCTGCTTGCCCAAGTAACATTACTGTAAGAATGTGGAGCAATAAACAAATATTCGCGAAGGGAACACCGGCCTGCTGCTTACCTTTGACTTCTCTGTTACGTGCGTCCCTTCGCCGGGCGGAGTCTTTCTGCCACAGATTAACATTCGTCAGGGCTCCTGCACCTGGATAAGGTAGGAACTATAACAGGACACCCACCCTTATTTCGTCGTCGATCTGATTACTTACCCTCTTTGCTCTCTCGTCGTCATACCCCCCTGCTATGAGCTCAAACTCGTTTTGGGCAGCAATATCACTTGACATCGATGTCCGAATGTGAGGAGCCTAATAGCCTAGTAATCCACAGCAGAGAAGTATATAAGGCAAAGACCCGCAGGAATTGCAAATCAGGAAAACTAGGAGAGCTGTGCTAAGAAAAAAGTTGTGATTGGGATCTGTCAGAGAAGCCGGTACACCAGATAACAAGTTACCAAAGCTTCCACGGAAGGAAAAAGCAGTACAAAATTTTTGATGCCATGAGTCCCAATTTCCTCGATTTTGCGTGGGATCGACCATGGAATCTGGTCTAATCTGGTGAGAACTTTGAATAAATCATGATTGTTGGAACTAGCACTTGAAGGGGTGGACGTTGGCTACTGACAGTTGTAGATCAGACATTTGATTGGTTACAGCCCCCTGCTGGCGCTAAGTGTTTTGCAACAGTCGATCATTGCATCGCCCCGTTCGTCCTTGAACAGCGTTCCTTTTTGGTTTTTTCGCTTTATGCGATTCCGAATACATCTGGCTAAATTGGAAGTGCTTCAACTCAGATTTCGGCCAACTGCAAGTGTCGTTGACGGAAATGATCGATCGATGATTGGAATACCTTACCACATTTGGAATACCACGTGCCACGTGCCAGGGACAGTTATGTTACATGTATCTCCTGACTCCTCAGCCTCCTGATGACATTTCAACTTCTACGGACTCGCCATTCGCAAAAAAAAAAAAAATAGACTAGTTTCGGGCGAGAAACCGGAATTTTTAGTCGACAAGCTTGCTAACGCCAAGGTGTTCGTGTCTTAACTGTTGAACGTTGAACAAGCTGTACGTATGATCTCGGAAGAGAGTTGCTTACTTGCTTCAGCTTGCTTGTAACCTGGAGCGTGAACGTTTGAACGTTGAAGGTCGTTGTCGAATGGACTTTTTCATCTTGTCATCTCATCCTTTCAATACAACAAATGTTTTTGGTCCACCTTTGTGGTCCACCTTTGTGTTGAACAAAGATGAAGCATGTTTCCTTTTTCAGCGAGAGGTCTGAGACAATTGGAAGGCTATTCTAAGTCCACAGCGCTTTAGTATCTAACCTTTAGTGAGTTGATTCCTTTGTATATTACACCACTTCCTCTTGAGCCACCAATTGTTTGTAGATTCTCGCTGGTCTTATCGTTATTATGCTCGTTTCGTTGTTCCCCTCAGCTTTAGCCTATATCATGTATAATTTATTTACCGTGAATCCAGATATACAACGGTTGCTTCTTCTCCGGATCCGATATAGGTTGACTCGCCGACATTTCGACGTTCTTTTTATTTCGCGATCCTGCTGCCTCAATCATCAGATTCATCACTCGTATCACGAGTAGTTTGTGGTCTCCCTGTCAGCCCCGACATTTAGCCCGACAAAATTTTCATCCATCGCAGTCTACTTACTAGAGCCTCAGGGAGATCGATCGACGATTAGCAGATTTTCGTGCTTTCCCCTTCAGGCAACCCGACAAGCACCTAGTACTGGTCCCGCTGAATCCCTTTATTGCCGGCGGCACACTCGGGGCTTTGATGGGAGGTTGCCGAATTCGCAAGCTAGGGCAGATCTTTGTAGCCGTGAATCCGAATGATGCCCGGGCCAACTGACTGAGTAATGATTAATAGTAGTTGTGCGCTAAGGATCAAGATCACACAACGGATCACAAATTTAAAGAGTAAGATATTATGACATCTCTGTATGTCTGAATACCATTAATCACAACGTAGGAAAGTTTAGGCTTCCTCAATGGAGGTAGTGGCATGTGTGGGTTATGTACTGGGAAAAGACGAGGATTAAGGTAGTGCCGAAGGCCCAGGCCTCTGAGACATAATACGTACCTGAGCCAAATGTGCAGCCAGCTAAGTATAGCTTGGTACGCAACCTGACTTGTCTCACCCTCATCCCAACATCATTACTTGGGACCTATTTGACAAAAGAAAAGTTCGGATCAGTAAAAGTCGGGAGGATAACAACGAACGAGCCACCAAATGCTCACAGGAAGTCTCATTACGAAACTCGCAAAACATCGGGTGCAAATCCGGCGATGCAAGCCTCTAATAGGAAGAAAAACAATGTTTTTGCATAGTCAATAACCTCCAGTGTAATGCGAGGGAAAGAACCAAGACCCTCAAGCAGAGAATGGATTCAACTTGCGTTGTGGTCTAACCCAGTGTTTTCGCACATTCAGCATTAGATGCTGGAGCACGTTGGGGACGTGACTAAGAAAAAAAGGGTTAGGTGCGCATGAAGACCACTCACGTTGGTTGCAGCTCAGATCCCGACTTGTCTAAAATGCGTGGTCCTCGGATTCAAATTCATTGCTGGTAGAAGACTGGTCCAGCGCTGCAACCCGCATCCTGCCACGGCATCTATATTAACGCAGACCCGTCAATGGACTTACCTCGCTCCTAGGTAGAAGCCCATATCGCCGAAGACCAAGGCGGGCTGCATAGACATATATATGTACGTATGTTAAGTTGTGCTGGTAGCCGGCTTTCTTCGGCGCGGTCGAGGATCGGTCTTCGGGGATCGGTCAACCCATTAGAATCAAACGTGGGCTCGAAAGGAGTAGCATAGAAAAGGCAGGAACTTTTGGAATAAGACGTCCTGCTTCATATTCAACCATCGAACTATCCCGACTCGTTGTTTTGAGTTCGGGATTTTTCAAACGATGGTTGGTCTGACGACTGTCGACGTGATAGCGCAGGCTAGCTTCGTGTACCTTGCATATCAGTATGTCACTCGCCCATCTCGCAAACCAATCGCAACTACAGTCGAGTCCGCAAAACCTTCTCAACCATCGGCCAAATCCATCATGTCTGCTCCGAGAAACGATCTTGCTCCCCCCAGATATGATCCCTTCACCCAGGAGCAGTTGAAAATGTATAATGGGTCGAATCCTAAGCAGCCGGTATACGTCGCTATAAAAGGTAAGCGGTTTGGGTGCTGTTGCCTCCTGTTGGTGTCTTATTGACATGGGTGCTAGGAACTATCTTCGACGTGACGCGAAGAGCAGATACGTATGGTCCAGGGGGATCGTATAATATCCTTGCCGGGAAAGACGCGTCAAGGTGCCTTGCCAGATCGACCTTGAAGCCTGAAGACGTAGGGGCAGAGTGTGGTGATCTGAGCGAAAAGCAACGAAAGGTACTGGATGAATGGTATGTGTTCTTCAGGTAAGTCGAGTTAACAAGTTTACATTTACTTGGCTAATAAACACCATGCAGGAAGAGGTATAACATTGTCGGAACGCTGGTCGATCCTCCTGCAATGCTGTCTCTGCTCTGAACAACAGCCTCCTGGGTAATAATCTCCGTTAGTAGTAATCAAGCTCACTTGTAAGTCAGCATAATCCCCGATGGTGATGGCATAACCCCCTTGTGAGGCATCATTCATGCATCATGCATCATAAGTACGCCGCCTTGAGCAAACTTGATATAGTGATTGGCCGGCGGAGAATGCCGAGACCATGGTTGAAGTGACGACGCTTGACGGAATTGCTCTGGTCCTGTTCTTTTATATATCCTACCACTATCTATCTCGTCAATCAAGCGCCCAATTCAATTCTACTGCACAGTCCGCACAGTCCGTACAGTCCGCTCAGAGACCACTCAAATCTATCATGTCGGCACCCAGAGATGACCTTGCTCCCCCCAAAGACGATACCTACACACCAGAGCAGCTAAAAGCTTACGATGGCGCAGATCCAGATAAGCCGATTTACGTCGCTATCAAAGGTATGCTTATCGCTTGTTCGCTTAATGCTGTTCTTACTGACTCCCCCAACCAGGAACCATTTTTGACGTTACGCACAAGGCAGACGTTTACGGTGCAGGGAAGTCGTATAACATCTTCGCGGGAAAGGATGCATCTAGGGGTCTAGGAATGTCAAGTTTGGAGCCCCAGAATGCAATCCCAGATTATAGCGATCTAAACGAGACGGATATGAAGGTCTTAAATGATTGGTATTCGTTCTTCACGTGAGTAAATCTGACGTGTTTTCCTTGTACCTGGTTAATCTTTTGGTAACAAACAGGCAGAGATACAATATCGTTGGCACAGTCGTTGATCCTGCCACCAGTACCTAAATGCCTTGCTAGCTTTCAGTCCCTTTTTTTTTTCCTCTCTGTTTAGTCCACAACAGTAATTGCAAGCTAAAAATGTATATTGGATTTTCTATCGTCATATTGTGCATGTCAAAGAGTACACACTGGCACGAGCGCTCTACTTCTATCTTCTTATTGTTTTCTGGTTTTCAAGTTATCATTTCTCACAGCGTGCTGTCGATGTGTTAACAATCTACAGGCTAGAGTACAAAGGAGAGATGGAACCAAGCAGTAGGGAAAAGTAATCATTTTAAGAAGTAAGCCTTCAGAAATACTATTCTTACATTATATTACTTACATATTGATTGCTTGATACTAGGAATACATCTTGCAAAATTATCCATATGACCTGCAACCATTGGCTGCCTTTCGCAATTCACAGAATTGTAAACATGGGCCGAGATCCAATGCTATCGCAGAGCGCCCTTGGCCCTCTGATTTCTTTGCACGCGTCCATCCACCGAGGGGTCTTTTCTTCAACCAACGGAACCGCCGACACCACAACAAACTGCGCCTCCTCTTTCTCATCTTCCAGCTCTTCTAAATAGACTGGAGGTGGCGTATTCTGTAATTCCTGCATAGCCCGCAAGAGTGCCTCTTCCCTCTCCACCCCCATCCGATGGAAATCCACTCTAAACACCTCCGTATCCAGCTGCGCCAGTGCATTGAACGACGCGTCTAGTACCGGCTGTGACTTGGATGCCCGGTATTCGTGCACGAGCGTAAGGGGCACAGCGTCTGGCGTTCCGTGCCGCACGTACACGTCAAGCCACACGAGCGAGTCCATGTCGAGGATGAAATCATTCAGGTGGTCGCATAGCTCTGGGTAGAGGACGGTCACGACTTGTAGGAGTAGGTATTTACACTTGTCTTTTGGGTCGCAGGGGGTGTCTCCGAGGGTGTCAAGTTCATCCCAGGGGATGTCGTTGGTGTTCATGGAAGCGAGCTCACGCCGTTTCGTCACGATGGCATTGTGCACGCCTTCAACTGTGCGACTGAGCTTTGAGCTTCGGGACCGCCGAACCTGATTGACGGTGTCGGTGTGGTAGTTGGTGGCTGGATAGAGGTTGTTCTGGGTGAGGAAATTCTGTGCTTCCCTTGGGAGTTTCTCAAAAGGGCGGTCGGAGAAGGCGTAGGGTAGGGGATTCCAGTTGGGCATGGGAATGGAAGACATTTATGGAGGTGACAAGCGTGGATGTAGACAAGTCAACTGGAACGTATGATGGGGGGAGACTACAAGGTAGTGGACTTTATATAGAGCACTGAGCTCTGTAATGGGCAACATGAGAAGCTCAGTCTCAGGCTAGTTTATAATGCTACCATGCCATCCATAAAACACAACGACAATAAGGCGTAGACCAAACGTTGTACTTGTCAACATTCTTGCCAACTTATGTAAACACCGGTGTTTGGCAACAACAACAACAAAGACTTTGTACATAGCCACTGTTCAGTTGCTATGGTGTTGCAAACCTCCATAGCTTGCCTCCGAGCTCGAGAATGTCTCAGAATCATCAAGTTTGTAAGAAGATAAAACCTTTTTCAATATCAGTTTCACCAACTCATTTTCTGTCCTATGCATCGTGCTCACCAGGTCACAGAGCACCATTATCTACCGTTTACCTAGCTTGACCAGAGGCCAGTAGGAGAAGAAGACTTCCTGTGTTACCGTTGTTGATCAAATATGGACGTTTATTTCTTATCCACCCCGTAAAATTTGATGTCACAGTTATTCTTATACGTTGCTTCTTTAGTGCATCTGTTCAGCTTATGCACACGGTTAATACTTGGAAATGGCTGTGAAATGTAAGTAAGCTCACCTTGTGTGAAGCCTGATCTCTCGCTGCCGAGATGCAGCCTGCCTTGAGAATACAAATTTGATAGCTTGGTCAGGTTATAGTAAAGACGAGTCCTCATACCTCGGACTCGTAATAAACCAAATCACTTGGTTCCCTAGTGGCAGAGTACCAAATCAATTCTACGATGGAAATAAGAAGGTGATAATTGGGTTGAAACTATGCTTCCATTAGAAACACTACTATAAGACGTAATTTTTTTTCGGGTTACTACTGTAGGAATAGTAGAGAGAAAAGACTCAGAAGGGAGGTGAGCAAGTAGAAGGTGTATTCGCTGCTATACAGGCACTGCCCAGGAACTGACCTGGAAAAAGACAGAAGTGTGTCGAATACGATAGCCATTTACATATACCATTACCTGGCGGCCGTGACTGGAGGCCAATAGACAGAAAAGAAGAATTCCTGTGTTGAGCGTACTATCATCGTCGATATCGATCATAGTCACTATACCATGCGAAAACTAGAGCTTTCCTCTATCCCCGCAAAATTTGATGTCACGGTTATTCTTGTACATAAGTACGTCGTTTCTATTTAGTATTACTTACATTTCGCGCTGCCACGCCCACAGATAGAGAGTGAAACGTAATCATCCATGGGAGTTGCTGGTGAACGTTTGAACACCTTATGGCTCCCTTTGAGTGAAATCGTCAACACGCTCAACGACTTTTTTTGATTTATGGTCAAATGAAAATCAGATTCTAACCGACCGTTCTCTCTGTCCTATGTCGTCGATAAAAGTACAAAACCAGAGCGAGAAACAAACACAATACATGCATATCATCACAAAAACAAAAATACAATGACTTTTCTTTTTTCTAAGTCCAACACATCAAACATCAAACCTGAAGTCATCATCCACTCCCACACCGCTGCGAATAACCAAAACGTCCACCCCAGTATCTTCTCCAACCACAGGACCCATACGTTTCCGGCTAGCTAGACCGCCTGACTTGTTTGCGTTTATCGCCAAAGGGAAGGATGAGGTCGTAGCATTAGGTTTGTATGACGTCGCAGGGCGTCGGACAGGGCGTGTGCTGATGGCGGTGGGTGTTCCTGCAGCTCGAGTACGTGTGGACGTAGTGAATTGAGAAGGTATAGTGCCAGTAGTCGGTACAGCCACGGTCGCTTTGGCGGATCCCACTTTACTGGTGACCTTGGCAGCCGCAGATCCCTTCAAGGAAGATATGTGCTTCAACGCTGGAGCACTGGGCCTATTCGTGCCGGGACCAGGGTTCTTCAAGGTACTTGCCCTCAGTGCGGGTTTAGAAGCAGGAAGGATGGTGGATGTTGTAACGGAGGTCGATGTTCCTGGACGGGAGGTTCCACTTGCTGTCGTCTTGGGGATGGGGTTGGCAGCAGATGAAGCTGCGGATGGGATACGTTTGGTTGACGTGAGTTTAGGAATGAGATCTGCTTTTGAGACTGTAGTGACGTCTTTTGTCTTCGTAGGTTTTGTAGCTGCGCGGCTGTTCCAGGACATTTTGCTTGGGATAGAGGGATGGACATAAGATTCTGCAGATTTCTTCTGTACAGCGATGGCTTCGTGGAAAGGGTCATCATTATTATCTGAAAAAGTAGGTGTCAAAATAGGGAGAAGAGTGCCTAGTGGATGGTCGTGGTACTGACCGAGTTCAGGCAATGCAAACATCTTCCATGTCGTCACCTCGACCGCCTCTTCGTCGATGGTTATTTCCACAGCTGGCGAATCGTCATCATCATGCGGATACGAATGTGCAAGTTTCAGAAGGCTCTTTCCAACGTCCTTGTAAGTCGGGAGCTCAAAGTCAAACGGCGGCTGATACGGTAAGTCTAACCCAAAAGGCACTTGGAATAAATAATACAGAAAACGAGAAAAAGACAAAAAAAACATACCCAAGGTGTTGGGTGGCATGTATTCAATCTCGTCACAATCATCCTCAACTGTAGTAGTAGTTTCCTGGACCTGTGCCTCGGGGACGATGATGCTGGAATCACTGATATCCCAATGATTCCCATTATTTGGAGGGGTTTCGAAATTCTTGCTCCCACTTCTTGGAGCACGAACGTGTTTTCTGAGCGAGCTGGGACGAAGCAATGAATCGGGCGTCTTTCCAAACTGGAGGAGTGTATCGGGCTCTTGGAAAGATAGTGCAGAGAATTTGGAAGTTTGTTGTAACGGCGTTTGGAATTGCTGATGTGTCCCAATACGATTCGGGAATGGTGTTTTGTCTCCCAAGGGTCGAACTGCGGGACGGGTTGTGATTATGACTGGTTTCCCCTGTGCTTTATCATTTTCTGTGAAAGATCGATAAATGAGCCTTCCGAGAGAACTATTTGATTGAATGAACGTACGAAGTGTTGGAGGACGAAAGGGAGTCTTTGAAACATCTTTACTTTTCCCGTTCACGGTGATGGGATAAATGGCGTTTTCAGTACGACTTTTTAACCGTCCTGGAGTTTTGTATGGATAGTTCTGGGCATCTACGTTCAATGGAACTATGCGAGAGCTCAACATAGTCTGAGTGAGCGGTTGGAGAAAGAAACAGTCACGTGGTCGTGTTGTGAATGAAGGTGCCTGATGATTTCGGAAGCGTGACTTTCCCGGTGAATTAATTAATGACCGTTGCTTTTCCACATCAGCTCTGCTCCGACGCCATCGTTGACGATGACGATGGCCAGGAGAACGTCCACCGCCACTCAGTTCAGTGTACGACTTGGTCACGATGCAGTTGATCACAATGGAGTTGCTCTACAACACGATATCATTGTTTCTCCTAATGACGATTCGGTGATTGCGCCATGGATAGACGAATCAGTGAGTTGCATGTCGTCAGTTTTCTTGTTCAAACTGACAAAACGAGGTATAGACGACGACGCCTCCAAAGGCAACACAGCGCTTTGGTAAAAGTTCATTTTCATTGAACATGCGCCAAGGCAGCAGTTCCAGTTCCATTCTACGCCAGCCACGCAAATCAGATTCACAAAGTACCCTGAGCATGTCTATAGACGAAGGAAAACGTCATTCAACTGAAGACGAGCGTTCTCTTAGAGAAACCCTTGATAGCTCTCGTTCTAGTTTTCTCAATCTTACCGCCACAAACCAGATTCGCAAAGTCAAGTCTTCCATGCTCTCCAAGCTAAAGAGTAGGTCTCGCAGTGCGTTGCGCACTGATGCAATGGAAGCAGAACATCCTTCACTCCGTATGCCTCCACCTCCAATCCCTGACGCTTCCTTTCTTCCTTTGAATCCATCTTCATCTTCCTCCTCTCCCTTTCTTCTCAAGAAACCAGATCGCAAAAAGAAGAAATCTTTTTCTCAGCCACCTTCTCCTGAAAATGATGCACAAGGCGTGTTTACCCTCGACACTAATATTGATCACATGGAAGGTATCATCAATCTCGACTCTATCCACTCTTCATCCACCTTCACCGCTCCACCCTCCGCTTTTCCATCCTACGCACATTCTCTAAACGACTTTAGCTCTCCCTCTTCCGGTTTCGATTCTTCCTCTAGACTCTCCATCTCCCTCTCAGACAACTCTTCCTCCTTTTACAGTAACTTTTACTCCCCCGTCACCTCTGCCGACTTTTCAAATCCTTTCCTTCCATCTCCTGCAACCGCCGCCGCTAAACGTAAAGGTATCCAACCCCGCAAGCGCCCCCTCAACCATGACAACGACACTGATCACCCCCTTCCCCCCCTCCCTACAACCATCAGTTCCCGCGGACCGGACACCACAGACTGGAAAGCCCCAGAGAGCTGGGCAGTCGAGAAAGATGGAGAAGGAGACGAGCTCGCCGCCGGTGAATCTTCTAGCTCAGAGGATAGCGGCTTGGGTTTGGGTTTGGTTAGGAGAACAAGTACCATCCCCCCTCATGCGAATCCTGTACATCCACAATCGAATACGAATACGACACCCACTCATGCACATCCACACCAGCATTCTCATTCATGTAAACGTAGACGAACAAGTCATGCCAACGCTCATTCGAAACACCGTTCCTCCGCACCACAGGCGATGCGTATACGGATATACCGCGCTAATAATGCGTTCCATCTTGTTAATATTGGACCCCATGTCAGTGTAGCAAGTCTGACGCCGGCGTTGAATGAGAAACTCCTCCAGGGTAAGGACGTGGAGACCCATAGACTGTATTTGAAGGAACGTGGAAGAGGTGCGTTGTTTTTCTTTCTTTTTTTTTTTTTGGTTTTGTGCGGTTTGATGTTGATGGTGTTTTAGAACGGATATTAGGGCAGACGGAACGGCCCGCAGATATCGTGAGGAGGAGGGTAGAGCAGGCGGGGTACGACCAGTCGGACGCGGCCGAGCTTCTCAACGGCGATCTATCCTTCATCCTCAAATTCGTCTACAAAAGCCAACTCCTCGGTCCAACCGTACGTGTTCCTCCCCTTCTCCATCTTCAGTCTACATCAACCAAACCTTCCAGGAAGAAGAACTCACCTTTGAGAACTTTGAAAACGTCGACCTCGCCGGGCGCAGTCTGCGCACGATCCCGGTAGTCCTGCACCAACACGCCGACTCCATCATCTTACTCAAACTCTCTCGAAACCCCATGCTCGAGATACCCCTTGACTTTATCCAATCCTGCACCACCCTCCGTGAACTCCGTCTCTCCAACATGGCCATGAAAAAAGTCCCCACCTCCGTCCGCCAAGCTACCACCCTCCACCGACTCGACCTCTCCTCCAACCGCATCGGCGATCTAGAAGAAGCCTACCTCGACAACCTAGCCATCCTCACAGCGTTATACGTCCAGAACAACAAGATCGAGAAACTCCCATGGCATTTCCCCAAACTCAGAAGCCTCGTAACACTCAACGTCTCCAACAACAAGCTCCGCGTGTTCCCACCTGCAATCTCACAGCTCGAATCACTAAAGGACCTCGACGTGTCTTTCAACATGATCGCTGAGCTACCGGAAGAACCTGGGCCTGGGCTGACGGGACTCGAAAGGCTGGTGTTGGTGGGTAACCAGATCGGGCGGTTTCCCGAAGAGTGGCGAGCGTTGAGGAATCTACGCGTACTGGATTGTAGGAGGAACATGATCGTCGGGCTTGGTGTGGTTAGCGCGCTACCGAAACTCCATACGCTCAGCGCCGATCATAATGCGGTGCATGCGCTGGATTTGGCAGTAGGACCATGTTTGGCGACGTTGGATGCCTCGCATAATGAGATTACGCAGTTGGAGTTGTTGAGTGGGGTTGGTGGGTATGCGTTGACGAGTTTGGATATTTCGCATGCCAAGTTGAGCTCGTTGGATGGTCTGGCGCTGGGGACGCTCTCTTCGCTCCGGATTCTACGTCTGGATCATAATACGTTCCGGTCTATACCCGAGACGCTAGGCGAGCTCGTCCATCTTGAGCTATTGTCTTGTGCGGACAATAAATTGGACGCGCTGCCCGAGGGGATAGGGAAGCTTGGGAAACTTGAGGTGTTGGATGCGCATAATAATTGTTTGACGGAGGTGACGGGGCAGTTGTGGTGTTGTGGGAGGTTGAGGAGGGTTAATGTTACCTCCAACTTTTTGGGAGTGTGGCATGATCCACCGCCGCCGCTTGTGATAGAGCGAGGGGGTGGTGGTGGGACGGGTGAAGGTGTGAATGGGAGGAAGGGCTCGGCGACGTCGCTTGGGGGCGCTGCGCGTGTGCTGCCTCCGCTTGTGTACTCCCTCGAGAAGCTCTATCTAGGCGAGAATAGGCTGTCGGACGATGTGCTCGAGACTTTGATGATCTTCAAGGGACTACGGATCTTGAACCTCTCGTTCAACGATCTTCAGGATCTCCCGATGAACTTTTTGCGGAACTTGACGTTGTTGGAGGAGTTATATCTCAGTGGGAATAAACTGACGAGTCTCCCGACGGAGGATTTGCATAGGATGGGGAGATTGAGTGTTTTATATTTGAATGGGAATAGACTCCAGACGCTCCCTCAGGAGTTGGGGAAGGTGAAGAGTCTGACAGTGTTGGATGTGGGGAGTAATTTGTTAAAGTATAATGTTAATAATTGGGAGTTTGATTGGAACTGGTGGGTTTATTTTCTGTTCTGATAATGCTTGGGTTTTAGACTGACGGAACGGTATATGTGTGTAGGAACTTTAACAAGAACCTGAGGTATCTCAATCTATCAGGGAACAATAGGCTCCAGATCAAAACCGATCCAACGAAACGACTCGTCCGCCAAAGCACCGCTGTTCCTCGACAATCCCTCTCCGGCTTCACCGACCTCACTCAGCTTCGCGTCCTAGGGCTTATGGACGTCACTATCACCACAACAGGGATCAACGACACCGTCGACATCCCCGACGAGAGCGACGACAGGCGCGTACGTACCTCGCTCTCCACCGTCAACGGCATGGCCTACGGTATCGCCGACGCACTCGGTAAACACGAGTACCTCTCCATGCTGGATTTAGTACAAGAATGGCCGCGTGGTGAAGCGATCTTTGCGATGTTTGGACGCACTCAGCCGCCGAGGGCTTTACCCCCTGGAGCTATCCCGAATCGCTTAGCCAAGTTTTTGAGGGAGCGGTTCGCGGATGCGTTTAAGGAGCAGCTGGGGGCGTTGAAGAAGCAGCAGGGGGAGGGTGTGCCTGATGCGCTGAGGAGGACGTTCTTGAAACTGAATCAGGATTTACATGATTCGCTGTTTACGTCGAATAGGAAGGGGTCGCAGGTTAGTGTTCTTAGTGGGAGTGGGTCTGTAAGCGGGAATGTGAATGGTAGTGGAGGGCCAGGGACGGGGGCCAGGGCTGGGGTGCCGGATCCTGCGACGTTGAGGAGTGGTGTGTCGGGGATCGTGTTGTATTTTGTGGGAAAGACGATGTATGTGGCGAATGTGGGGAAGACGCTGGCGGTGGTGTCTAGGCATGGCGTGGCACGTGCTGTGTCGCGGCCTCATGACCCTTTTGATAGGGCAGAGACGGCGAGGATACGCGCGGCGGAGGGGTGGGTGTCCCCTGCGGGTTTAGTCAACGAGGAAGCCGACAACTCACGCGCGTTCGGGTATTACCATCTACTACCTGTCATCAACGCCCGTCCTGACGTGGTGACGTACGAGCTGAACCCGCAAGACGAATTTGTGATCGTTGCGAACCGCGGGTTGTGGGACTACGTGTCTTACCAGACTGCGGTTGATATTGCGCGTACGGCGCGTGCGGATCCGATGATTGCGGCGCAGAAGCTGAGGGATTTTTCGATTAGCTATGGTGCGGATGGGAGTACGATGATTATGGTGATTGGGCTTGCGGAGGCGCTGGAGGTGGGTGTGCCCAAGAGGAAGCCCCAGATATGGGATAGGGAGGTGGATAGGTTGAAAGGAGAGGTGCCGCCGCCTGTTGGGCATATTGCGCTGGCGTTTAGCGATATTAGGAATTCGACGCCGTTGTGGGAGGCCAATCCTGGTATGCCGACGGCGCATCGGTTGCATAATAATGTTTTGAGGCGTCAGTTGAGGTTTTGTGGAGGGTATGAGGTCAAGACGGAGGGTGATGCGTTCATGTGCTCGTTCCCGACTGCGCTCGCGGCGGTGTGGTGGTGCGTGACGGTGCAGCTTCAGTTATTGAATGAACCGTGGCCGTTGGAGATCTTGGAGTGTGAGGATGGGAAACCGGTGTATGACCCGCAAGGGGGTCTTATTGCTAGAGGGCTCAGTTTGCGGATGGGTATACACTGTGGTTGGCCTAGTCCAGAACCAGACCCCATCACGCTTCGTATGGATTATTTCGGCTCTATGGTTAATCGCTCTGCGCGGATCACGGGCCACGCTGCTGGAGGACAGATCATGTGTAGTGCCGATATCATCCGCGAGATCAATGCTACAATTTTCGAGACGGAGCCAGAGACAGAATATTCTAGGATGCAGCCGCAGCAAGCTATTGACGCTATACGTCAGGCGAATATCAAGATCTTCCCCGTTGGCGAGGTCAAGCTGAAGGGTTTGGAAATTCCGGAGTATCTGTCGCTTTTGTACCCTGGCGATCTAGTCGGGCGGCAGGAACTGGAGAGAGGACCTGTCAACGCTGCTGCTTCTGGGTCTAGGGTGGCGTTCAGTGTGGCGCAGATGCGCGAGCTTGGAGTGATCTGCTTGCGTCTTGAGAGTCTGACGACGAACCGTACTTTCCGGACACTGACTCATAGGAAATCCAGTATTCAGACTGTCAGTGTGGAGAACGATAATCCCGAGCAACAGAGTCGTTCGAGGGAGCTTTATGGAGATCCGAACGTGCTTTTGCCGCCCATGAACGATCAGTCGACGGATGACGATTTGATGTGGTTGCTTGATTCTCTCGCGATGCGGATAGCCAATGCGGCGTCGGCTTTGGCAGACATTTATGCTTCTAACACTTATACCTCTTCGTTTCATAAGCATTCGCTTATGTCGGCTTTGACGCAGCGCGCAGAGCTGGATGATCGGACGTTGCAACATGTTTTATCTGTGTTGGAGTGTATATAGGCGGCTGGGTTTTTTTTTCTGTTCTGCTGTACATGTTTTGTTTCCTTCCTCGCATTAGATCTTTGTACATATATATATGCCAAGTTCTCTCTGCACGGTCTCGTATCCTCGTCACATTTTAACAGTGAACTTAAATACACTTTTTGATATTTTCGGACTTTGTATACAGTACTAGAACGTAATACAGAAATAATATCACTGTGTGATAACTGTGATTGTAGCTCTTATAACTATAGGGCTGTCAATCGTTGCCAGCGCTGGTCAATTATAGACTTTCTTCTCGTTCCAGGGACGTCGAGACGGTCCGACGCGACGCATGAATACACTGGAAATACTTGGGGTTAGATAAGTAGATCCATCTTCCCATTCACGAGCCGATGAGACGGCCCATGTCAAGTCATCCACAACGTGTGGTTTGTATTACTGGATACGACCCTGGTCCCTGACGCAGTACTGACATTTTCGGTCGGTAGTGCCTGCCGTGCACGCTGTACGCAAAATTATTTAAAGGGTACCCCCAGACGTAGCGTTACAGCTCCCAAAGGAGGACCACGTTGGTGTGTTCGATCAGCTGTCATTTTGCCCTAATGATCAGAGAAGTAACACTGAGTGCTAGGTCGTACAGCCCTGAGAACGGGCTGAGCGCTTACAGGCAGCCAGGCTGCCCAGTGACAGTCAAATTGACAGTAGAGCGTATCTGCAAAGCTCTGCCAGTCAATCACTGCCAATCAACGCATTGCAATGATAGGAAAATTCCTTTTATATTCATGGAAAAGAGTTTCTATGAACCTGGCGCGTTTCCAAAAAAAAAAAAGATCGTGCTACTCGATTGACTACATAGTACCAGCCCGGAGCCGATGTGATGCGGCAGAACAGTACCACTGGCGCCTCAATGACGCTAATGACGGTGGCATTTCTTCCGTCTTCTTTTTGTTCTTAACGTGATGTGATCTTTCCACACCTTAGTTTTGTTTTGTCCTTCTTCTTTGCTGTTAGTTCCGATGAGAATATACCAAGTTTTGTGATTAGACGTAGAAGAAACGTGTAAATCTTGTCGTTGGCTAGAGCTGGGTAGGAGGTCCTGATTTGACTCCGCCTGGGGGGCCGAAGTTGATATTCTTCTTGGTCTGGTTGCAGCCAAGCAAAATTCTCCCCCTGCATCCACCATATGAACCCTTTCTCGTTATGCTGCAACCAAGAATATTATAGAGAATATCGACAACCGAAGGTTCAACATCCACACTGCCACGGAAAGCTCGAGACTGCACTTAGGAGAGGAGCGGTGGCGGAAAACGGGCGACGTGCGTGTTTGTGGACGGCTACGACGACCGTGACGTTGATGCATGGAAGTTTACAGGACTGACTCACTGCCTTACATGGATATGGGATCGCTGATGGCGATGAAAACCCTGGGCAGCTGAACAGTGAACATGGAGTCGAATCTGTCGTCCGTCGTTCACTCCTCCTCTGGAACTGTACAATGTTCGAGGATCTCTGCAACTGCCAGATCGCTCGGTATGGAAAGGTTTAGAAAGCCAACACACTCACAATCACCACAAGATGTTCCACAGTGGGGCGTGCCAGTACGGTTGGGGTAAAAATTCGTCGTGCAGTAGGGACGCCAGACTCTGGTCCTCGAGGCTCAAGCCTCCAAGGGAGTTCCACCATATGATATTGTGCCTGGTTCGGGATGTCAACGTTGTCAACTTTGACATGCATTCGGCCGTGTGCCTCCTATGTAAGATTTTCTCTGATCGCCAAAACAGAACATGTACTATTTTTAATGTCAGTTCGAAAGAAGTATACGGCTTTATCACACACTCTCCCCTATAGAAATGACTTGCGGTGGGACCACGCAGAGCTCAGTCGATAGATTTCCGTGCTTGTATTGGAATTGGACTTCAACAACCACATAAAGAACTACAAACAAGTAAACAAACATTGTAACTAATCGGTAAGCTCTGAGGTCACACTGTCACAACTATGTAGTTTGAAGTAATAAGTCCAACATACCTTAATCACTGAATCAGTCCAATCTGTGGGACTATCGCTGACTATCAGAGTCAGCTAGGTACAACACCAAGAATACGGTATGCTTTATTATCTTGTCTATCGCTTCATCATGAAGTGGAGCGGGCGGATGCTGTACCGATCCCTTTCCGGGTCAGAGCTGTCAAAAGGATACGTTTTACATATGCTACGGTGCGGTTCAGATGCGTCTGTGTGATTTGTATTTCACCGCTGAAATTTCGGATATGCAGTCTTGATGCAGTTGTGCCGCCGTGCTGAGCCTAGACCGACCCGTAAACGCGTAAGCCTCCATGCATCGGTACATGCGGTGCCCCCACTGAGTTATCTAGTTAGTTTGTCACGTTGATCTCCATTTGAGTGTCGGCTCAAGTCAAGAGATGTTTGGATGCGGCCCCTTAGTATCTGCTGCCGCGCGGAGTCAATTTGACGTTTGCACCGTGTATGTTGCGGCCTTTTTATGTATGTAAGTGAACCCGCAATGTACTTTATTTGGTCAGACTTCGACAAGCTGTCAAACCGCTAATTATATAGAGGCCATTCAGCAATGTGCTCTCGGACTAGCTCAAATCAACAAGCAAGCTGGTGGCATATTCTAACGAAGCCTTCATGCCTCCATCGCCAGTACCCGAACCATATGGTATCTACCCTCTCACCTTATTCGATGACATGTCAACGGAATCGTGCATTATTATGGGGTGGCTTGTCGAGGGAATCCTCGACTTGAACCTCTTAGCTGCCGCGCTGGATAGGCTACTCAGTAAATGGCCTTCACTTGCCGGGAGGTTTGAACCCACTGCTGGTACTAAGGTACGTTACGTACAGACGTCTAGACTTTTTCCTATCCGACCTGCCGTTTCAGAAAACCAGATATAACCTTAGATTCCCAATCGGTGCATATCCAAAGGACTACAAAACCTATACCCTGACGTCGGCCGTCTCCGCGGCGCCTATCTCAGACTTCTTCACTCTTCCGCTACCCCTCAGTTCTGCACCACCGCCGCACTCGCTATTCATCCACAGTTCGACTCCTCACTCTGCAGCTGCGTGGGCATCCCGACATCATCCTCTGACCTGCTGGCACGTTACTCATTTTCTGCATGATGGTCAACAATATTCCTGCATCGGGGTTACATTCTCGCATGGCCTGTTTGACGGCATGGGCATCTCGTATTTTGTACATGCACTGGAAGCCGAGATGCTTGGACGTGAATGGGAGGTTCCGCTGCCTCTTCATGAGGGTCTGAATGTTAACGTGTTACAAGGGTCGTTGGACGACGCCCTTGAAAAGAGTGTAGGAGGATCAGGCAGTGATGATACATTGGTTACCTATAATGGGGTAACCCCTTATACTCGCTGGATGGCACTCAGATTCGTCGGGTGGCATGTGTGGCAAAAATGGTGGCACGGTGCCAGCGCTAGAGTGATCATCCTCCCTCCGAAGGCGTATACAGCACTGGTTGAAAGGACACGAAAAGAGATGGAAGCCGATGGAAAGTCTGATGTTCGTTTATCAACCGGTGATGTCCTCGTGGCCTGGTTTTTCAAGGTGTGTACATCTGTTAAGCATCTTCATGTTCTCATGTCAGCATTTTGATAGACAATATACTCCGATGGAACACCGCTTTCAAGAACTGTACATTGTTCCAGTATGGCTACAATCCGGTCCTTTTTCCCGGAAGCTCTTAGACGCTATCCACACAATTGCTTCCTCCCTCTCCCCTACCCAATCATCTCCGTGGAAGAACTTCAGTCGACACCTCTACACGTCCTTGCTCACTCTTTTGCGGCGGCTCGGAACTCGTTATCCATGGCACACTCAATTTCTATGTACAACACTTGCCTTAATGCGGTGAAAGACAAGCACATCGTGGCCCCGCTTCCCTTCAATGACGACGCGCAAGAAACTCTCGCTGTGTCCAACATGTCGATTGCCCGCATCGTCGATATCGATTGGACGGGCGTTGGGGGCAAGACTACTCTTTGTCGTTATAAGTATGCCGTAAACGATGGTCCTTTGTTCACCAATCTCCTCACCATTGCTGGGCGCACGCATGATGGTGGGGTAGTTTTGGATATTGTTCTGACTAAAAACCGTCTTGCCAGGTTGGAAGCAGAGGTTCAGGAACTGCTTAGTACCAGTGGATGATGATATTTTATCAGGCTGTTGTAGGATCGTTTCCATTGCTGGACAAATAGAACCCTTCTAGTAGAAGGCCACATTACACCGGAGAGAATTCACGATGTATCTGTTGGATGCACAAGAAATGCAGATTTCAGAGCATTTTTCCTATAGTGTACTTGTTCAGGTTGGGCCATGGCTGCGCTTGGTATGAACGAGTCCTCATGAGACATCAGGAAAACCCAATGATCAATTGTTATTTAGTTACACTGGGTGCAAGGCACAATACTGCTGGAGAAGGAGACGATACGCCGTTGTACAGATGAGGGGTATGCTGATCACGTGCTTATCTTATCCAGCGCCCAAGAAATATCAAAACGCTGGTCTACGGAACGATCTCAAGCCGAATTCGAAGAACTCGAAGGTATCCGAAATAATCGATCCATTTGAAAGTGGCGGCTTTGCGGACGAGGATGTCGTTTCTGTTAGGCCTTCCTTCCCAGTCATGCTAACCGCGCACCTGTCCCTCGAGCTCGTACGACATACCCTGAAGACTTACAGCGCAATCATTTGATGTGTGTCCACTCGTTCTTCAATCATTGATTCATATCTGACTTGATTGGTCTATTAGCTTGTTGAGGTAGAAAATTAAAGTAAAGGTAAGAGATCTATTATCGAATATAAACAGAGGTTCTAACATGATTACCTAGAATTCCCGAACCAAGCCGCAGAAGGAGAAGATCAAACATGAGAAGAAAGCAGAACCTGCGGCTATTGGTTCAACAGCCGCTGAATTCATTGACAATGCTCGATGGACTAATGTCTTCCTCCCGACGATATCTCATGCTCTCTATATCTCGCAGGAGCCCGTCCTTGATTGGACTTCTGAATCCCGCACTTTTCTAGGTGGTTTTCGATCTTGCGTTCCCGAATGTTGACTTGACGTTGGGATCTGACGATCCTCTTGTTACCACGGTATGGATCTGTTAACCTGTCATGATAATCATTGACGGTTACTATGGCGCGCTAGGCTTACAAGCGAATGAATACCCGAAAGTCCAAAATCGCGGGTGATGTCCTCGATTTCATCAAGAAATTCTTCCAAAGTGCCGAGTTTGTTCATCGACCAGACAAAATTCGCGAGTACGTTCATTGGGCACTTAAACCTGGTGGTCCTGCGTATTACCAGCTGCCAACCCCACAAACCTGTAAAGTTGCTCGTGATCATCCTGGTTACATAGTACGTTTCATTCTGTTAATTCACTTTGCTCGTTATGACTAGCCTGTCTATTGTGTCAGGCTCCCGATGGGTTCCTTCAGTCTAAGTTCATAACACCCTTCGCCGAGCAAAATCTCCGATGCGCGAGAAACTCGGTCCTTCATCCTTCGCTTGACCCAAAACACCCACCCCAAGGTTTATACACTCTGATTCTTACTGCGGTATGTCACATTTTCTCTCTGCTTCATAGCTGTATTGATAATCAACAAATTGACAGGTGGAATGTGGTTTCACTGCGCACATAAAAGTAACATAGAGGCGCCTACAAGAATTACTGGCGACCACTGCAGCAGTTCTTAGGCAATACTGATAGTGTCAGCGAGAGGCGCTGGAAACTCATCTTGAATTTCAAGGATGCCGACAACGACACAGACAACGATCTCTGTGCAGATGAACCGCTGTGAGCCCCTGATCACAAAGTGGTTACGGGGAGCAGTGTCAACGGCAAGCAGACCAACACGGCAGCCACCACCACCACAGGTCCACAGCAGCAACACCCCCAACCGTCGCCGCGAGCAACTGCTCGCGGGGTGGAAACAGAGAGCAATTGGCACGGCGAGAGGACAACAACAACGGCCACCAACCCCAACTTCCGCCAGCAACTGCTCGCGGGGTGCAAGCGGGGAGCAACAGGGAGGGAGACGTCCCTGAGACAGCCACCACGACCCAGCCTACGACGAGGATGACCACGACGAAGACAACGACGAAGGAGGACGAGAACGACGGGGACGAGGGACGACATGGATCAGGACGAGGACGGAACGACACCGACGCCACAACCCCCCAACACCCCAATACCATCGACGGACAACCCAGCACCCGCCCCCACCGCTGCGAGCAACTGCTCGCAGGGTGAACTACGAGTGCTACGGACGACGACGACATGAGGAACAGGACAAGGAGGAAGACGGACGATGACGAGGACCAGACGACAAGGGTGAGGATAACGAGGACGGCGAGGACCAGACGACGAGGAAGAGGAAGAGGATGACGACGGGGATGACGACGGGGATGGAGACGATGACGATGACGACGATGGAAAACAACGAGGGAAAAAGACGGCGGGGACGAACAAAGCACCCGCCCTGTTCACTTGATACTTTGCCTGTTCTCAATCACGTAACCCGATTCTTGTCATATACTCGTTTTCGAGGGTTGGGAATTCAAGTTGCAGGTACTCGATTTACAGTTCATTTAAGTAGTACTGAATAACTGAGATATGTGTAAGATGCATCATTAAAGACCAAAAGATGTGCAAAAGACTATGAAAGATCTCTCGGATGAGATGAAGACTTGAAAGATGTTGAAAAGACTAACTTCCGTGAGACGAAGATCCAAAAGATGAGGCTTGGGTTTTGATGGGCTGACTCACTCAGGGTTGGTGTGTCGGTGGTATCTGGGCCTGTGGGGCGCATGTATGCGTTTGGGCGGGTATAGATGCGTTCAGACCAGGAACGGGTATCTCAGTATGAGGATCGGTATCAGGCAGGGACGCGTTCAGACCAGGTATGGCAGACGAAGCCACGTCCAACTTCCAAGTCTGCGCCTGCGTTTGGGTCAGACACCCGTCTTCGCTTCGCACTGTGCCCGTGCTCTCTCACACCCACCACCACCTCTTCCGTGTTCGACTTTCCCACAGCTCCGTTCGCCGTAGGAGGGATAGCGGGGGGTGTAGAAGGAAGGCGTACGTGCATTCGGCCGCTGCGTATTTACCCTCCAACGTTGCTCTCGTGCTTGAGCGCATCGAGGATGCCGATGACGGCTAGTAGGGATTGGTCATATTTCTACAATGGGTGTGGGGGTTAGTAAAGGAGGAAGGAGGGATAAGGGATGACCTTGACGGTGTGGTCTTGCTCTGGTTCGGTTTGCAGCCCATAATTTGGCTAGGTCTTTCGTTGTTTGTGTTTTGCGATCTGTGTGAAGTGAATCAAAAGTACTCCCGCGTCTCGAACACTTGTCGCCCAACGTGTTGTCGCCTATTACGCATTCCAGCCAGTAGTCCTGCCCTATCAACATTATTTCCAAGTGATCGAGTCGAGTGAGGCCACCAGCTTATATTCATGCCCTAGTGTTCACTGCGACTTCGAGCATCCGACAAGATGGGCATATCTGGGAGGTTGACTGTGCTTGATTTGGGGGGATGCTGAGGGTAGAGTTGTTGTGGGTGACGGTAATGAAAATGGAATGAGCGAGGATTATCCCAAGAGTTCTATGTAACCTTACATAAATTTGATGCATAAATTCCTCGTCCACACCAGCGTGGTCCTGCCCAGAATAACGGTTGAGCTCTCCTGAAGAAACAGTAGTTGGACGTTGTGGTGCTAGATTGAAAGGTATGGTTCGATTGTCGTCGATAGGTAACCATCATCAGCCGAGGTCCGAAGGCACGAGGTACTCTAGCGCACAAGCTCGTCCTTCATGCCCAAGTGTAATTTCCTCAAAAAGTTTCGAAAAACCAAAGCCCGAACACCATCCTCCTCTCCGTTGAGCTCCAATCTGGTTCACCAACAGCCTTTGCGAGCCCCGGCCCCGAATCTTAATCCAGATGGCCCTACGATGCCGGAGGCAAAACCGCCCAGCGTCCTTGCTACCTCGGCAACCCAGCAGCCATTGCGAGGCCCAACGCCAAACGCCATCCCACTTAGTTCAGAGATTACTCCTACAAGCGGTTCTACGGCGAAAGATACAGTGCTTAACGCCTTAAAGCTAGTGATGCAGATCGTGGCTGATGCTCCTGTGCCGGGCATCAAAGTTGCAATGTCAGGATTGTTGACAATCATTGGAAAGGTTCAAGTACGTTAGCGAAGGATCAGATACTTGACGATGCTGACCCAATGGGGCAATTGCTTAGGAAACCTCAGGAAACACTCAGGGTTTCCTAAACCTAGCTACACGGATGGAGAATCTCCAACCTATCTTCTCGAAGATGAAGGATATGGAAGTCGAAGGCACTACCGCGGACATATTTAAGAAGCTGGAAGTGTGAGTGTCAGTAGATAATCATTGATTGGTCTGCTTGATATTTTTCTCCATTAGTGAAATCAACAGCCTGACTGCTGAGATGGAATGGGCGAGATCTAATGGAACATTGGCCAAGTTTTTCAATAGCACTGATGATGCATCTTCACTGAAAAGCCATAATGACCACCTCGATCAAATTATCCATGGGGCTAATGTGAGTCAATCAGTCATTGCTTGTACAGTGGCCTCTAACTATCCTTGTCATGATGATAAAGCTTGCCATTACTGTTGATATCCACCATGAAGTCCAGGAAGGGTTCAAGGTTGGTTGATGCCACTCTGATCATACCCTGTTGAAACTTAACAACATTTGCAGTTACTCACCACAGGTTAATATTCTCCTATCCTGATATTGTCTTCCTCCAAGTTCCATTACCACAGCATGAGCAAAGCTAATAAGTCATATTCTGTCCAGATGATGAACGAAGAAAAATATTTTCTTGGTTATCTGTGACAGTGCCCACTAACAACTATGATGGTGCACTTGAGAAACGTCTGGCAGACACAGCATCCTGGATCTTGGAGGAGGACCATTTTGTGCAATGGAGGGAGGGTTCATATTCAGTTCTCCAGTTGATTGGAAAACGTGAGCCAAGAGAACCTGATATCTGATTATCTGCTGATAATGGTCTAGCGGGAAGTGGCAAGACAGTATTATGGTATGTAGCTTCCACTGAACTGACAAGAAGGTTCCATGACTATGAATTCTAGTGCATCAATTATCAAATCTATCAAGGATGATGGTGCTACTTGTGCATACTTCTTCTTTGACAGTAGAGATGCCCAACAATCTCTACAATCATATGATGGCCTCCTGCGCTCCATCACTTATCAGCTATGTGACCATCTTGATGCATTTCCTGATATATTGATGGCAAGTTACAAGAATTCTCATTCTGGCACCACTCCACCATCACGGGATGTTGTTGAGCAGATTTGCACCTCTGTTCTTCAACAATTACCAGAGACATCCATCATTATTGATGCACTGGATGAATGTACTGAAATAGACAAGGTTGCAGGATGGCTAAGAAAGATCATAACTGCAGAAGGAAGGAGATTGCATGTGTTGATAACTAGTTGGGATGAGCCTCATATCACTCGTCACCTTTCAAGGATTCCACTGCAACAAGCCATCCATGTTGATGACTTGACTGGAGCTGATGTGGAGCTATACATTGATTCAACCATCAACAATTATGAAGGCCTGAAAGGATGGGGTGCTGAAATGCAGATGAATATCAGGCAATCTTTGCTTGCTGGTGCTGGTGGAATGTAACTCAAGTTGATAATAATTCTCAAGGTGATATGCTGAGTCCTATCTGATTTTACAGGTTCTGATGGGTGGCAATGCAACTTGATGCACTGAATGATTGTGACAGCTATGATGAACTCACAACCCAATTGAAGAATCTGCCTCATGATCTCAATCAAACATATCAGCAAATCTTTGCCAAGATTAGGCCTCATCACCATGGCATTGTTCTGACCATCCTGCAATGGCTTGCTTTTTCAAAAGCACCACTTACACTGGACCAGATTTGTGAAGTTGTTGGAATTGTCATGGATGATAACCAATACCCCAAGTTTGAACCAGGAAAGAAGTGGACAAGGGAGTCAGTGGGAAAAAATTGTGCTAATCTTGTCACAGTTATGGATGGTAATATATTTCTCAGTCCTGACTTGAAAAAAATGGGTCTGACAAAGATTGCAGAAGAGATGAAATTGGCACATTTCTCTGTCAAAGAGTATCTCATTGGATTGGGGGCCAAGTTTGACAAGGAGCATTCCAGCTGCTTTATTGCAAAATCCTGCCTTGGTTATCTGCTTCAATTCACTACACTTGACAGTTTGAATAGAGAAAACATCAATAACTTCCAGCTTGCTCCCTATGCTGCAAAATATTGGGTTGATCATTCTCAAGATGCAGGAGAAAGCAGTGGAGAAAGCAGTGAATCATCAGTGTTGGAGAAGTTGATGGATGATCTCCTCCAGCCAAGTGGTGCAGCATTTGTTACATGGGTACAAGTGTGGGATCCTGACACTCCATGGGATTCGATTGATCTAGCCAGAAGGCCAGCTGCATCTTCACTGTATTATGCATCATTTCTTGGTCTCTTTCATCAAGTTCAAATATTGATACAGAAGGGAGAAGATGTCAATGCACAAGGAGGGAGATATGGCAATGCACTTCGAGCTGCATCATATAAGGGACATCAGGAGATTGTCAAGCTTCTGATAGAGAAGGGGGCAGATGTCAATGCACAAGGAGGGTTCTATGGCAATGCACTCCAAGCTGCACCACATAGGGGAGCTCAGGAGATTGTCAAGCTTCTGATAGAGAAGGGGGCAGATGTCAATGCACAAGGAGGGTTCTATGGCAATGCACTCCAAACTGCATCATATGAGGGAGATCAGGAGATTGTCAAGCTACTGATAGAGAAGGGGGCAGATGTCAATGCACAAGGAGGGTTCTATGGCAATGCACTCCAAGTTGCATCATCTAATGGACATCAGGAGATTGTCAAGCTACTAATAGAGAAGGGGGCAGATGTCAATGCACAAGGAGGGGCATATGGCAATGCACTCCAAGCTGCATCATCTGAAGGACATCAGGAGATTGTCAAGCTGCTGATAGAGAAGGGGGCAGATATCAGTGCTGTATAATCCCAGCAATCTGGAATTTGACTGAGTTTAATTCATATGGAGTAGAATTTCATATTCCATATCATGATATGCATTTCAACATTACTATAACATACATATTTCATTCACATTGACTGAGCATCTCTGATATCTAGCCAGATTTCCCAGATTGCTTCTGCTTAACACTTTGTCCTGTAGCTAACGAGAGATCATAGTCCTGATTTGCTTTCTATAACACACCCATCATCATTCTATTAGGTGAAGAGTAAGACTTGGCTGTTGAAATCAGTGTTGCCACTATTTGAACTAGTCTACCTTTGAAAATGGTCATGAGATTAAACTTGAAGTTACTAATGTCCTTGTAGATTTTGTAGAAACAGGGCAGCTAGCTTTGGGTCTAGAGGAATTGGATCATTAGTCACTATGTTATTTGAACAGCTTAAAAGATGCCAAGCATGTGTATTATCCTACACCTCCAAAACATCAAGAGTGTTAAGAACTGATCCTAGAAGGCATGTCAGAATCTGATCGGACCCTGCAGGTGATGATAGTGGAAGGTTGTCAGGTTGTGGCAGATTCTGCAGAGGGGAAAATGCAAAGGACTTGGCTTCAGCTTGTAAGAAGCTGCACCCTTCACCTGGTCTGGTGTCCTAATTTCAAGATGAAGGTTTGGAGGTAGAAGTGGGGAAGTGTGGGTAAACATGGGAAGGAGTATGGAGGGACTTGGGTTAAGTTCAGAGGAGACCAGAACTTCAGAGGGAGACTAGAGGTTGAGTCGAATGGAGTTCGGACTCTTAGAGGACTGAGGTAGGAGTAGAACAAGATTTAGATTGGCAGGTTAAAGTTGAGTCTATGTCGATATACGAACTGAGGAATACAAGGTGAAACTAACTAAGCTTAAATACTGTAGTCCAGAATAAAGACAGAATGGAAGCAGAGGCTGTGGCAGTGTCTCGACTGCATAGATCAATTACCTAGCGGAAGCCACACAGGAATCCATAGTTGAATTTGCAAAAGGGACAAAGGCAGCCATGGGTACTGTACAAGGTGGCCTGGTGCACAGCAGTGTGGGCAGTGCAAGGTGGCTGGCAATGAAAGCAGGCAGAGTTGACAAATGTTGGGTTCAATGTGTGGAAAAGGGTCAGACAGATGTGGGCTCTGATCAGCCGAGGAATGGTTCTTGACAGTATTTCCCCCTTAGTGCCAAGCCTACAAAGCATGTGAGTGTTTGAGTCCAAATAAGGAAGTTGGTTGAATTTCCAAATGCGGCAGTTGGTTGAAAAAATTTTCATGTTGTTCTCTACTCCCACCACCTATACAATATGTCCCCCCCAGCAACCTCTGTGAATGCCAAGTTGGCCACGATGAAGGCTCAACATGAACAGAGGGAGCAGGCGATGAAGGAGCAGATAGAACAGGAGATGAAGGAGCTGAAGGAAGTGGTGAGGGAGGAGGAGCAGAGGGCACAGGAGGCGCAAAGGCAGGAGAGGAGGCTGCAAAGGTGGAGGAGGTGTGCCAGGCAGCGGCACAGAAGAAGGAGGCAGTGGCCACACGACGAGTGGAGAAGAAGCAGGTGGCTGCGGCCATGGGTTTGGCGGACAAGGCCAAGGGGAGCAAGTCCCCAAAGAAAAATAAAATCACCAAGTAGAAGGTGTGAGTGGGGTCAGAGGAGTTGGAGGGTCCAGTGCAGGTACAGGCAGCATTGCCCTGCAAAAGGTGCATTCTTGTTTTTCTTCTCTGTCTTCTTTTACTGATAAGTGGCCTAGATGCAAATATAAAAAAATTGCTTGTTTCAAATGGGTGCGAGGGGACGCGTGTGTGATAACTGCATGCACATCAAACACAAGTGCGAGGAGGTAGTGTGGGAGGGGCAGGAGGCCCTTGCAGCAAAAACAGCGGGAATGATGGGGTCGATGGAAAATAGTGGGGAGAATGCAGAGCTGCTGCGGCAGCTGATGAAGATGGTGAAGAAGGGTTTTGGTGAGGTGGCAGCTGCGGTGCGGGAGTCCATAGGGGAGGTCTGGGACGCATTGGACCCAGAGTGGGTGGAGGATGAAAGCACCGGGGAGGAGAGTGACAAGGATGAAGAAGAAGAGAAGCAGGCAGTGGGAGAGTCCTGGTGGGAAAGATGCGGGATCTGCCAGTCTGGGGATGACTGGGCAGCTTTCCAGAGATATCTGGAGAAAAGGCAGGCAGATGACGAGGAGGAGAGCAAGAGTGGAGAAGAGGGTGAGGGTGGAGAAAAGGGTGAGGGTGGAGAAGAGGGTGAGGGTGGGGGAGAGGATGACGAAGACGGTGAGGGAGAAGCAGAGGTGGTAGTGTAGGGATCCGGTTGGATCTGAAAAAATTCTTTTTTTGAATAAAATTTGTTTCTGAGTTCTAACTGAGTGAATGAATAACATGAATAGACTTTAAGCAGGTAATGGACTGGGTTTCTGCAGGTAGCGGGTGTGAAAATCCATGAGGAGTTCTTGGGTGTGGTCAAGTTCTGTAACAGGTAGCCAAGAGGTTTCTTCATCAGTTCCCTGGTAACCTTCCCATTGGACAAGGTAGAGAATCTTGCAGCAAAGTCAATTGTCAACCTTGGAGTCGAGGACTTTGGCGATCTCATACTCGAGCTTGTCATCGATAGTGATAGGAGGAGGTGGAGGTTGTGCTCGATTTGGAATTGTGTTTGGGAAGTGTTTTTCTAGTTGGGAGACATGGAAAACAGGGTGGATGGCCCGCATGTGGTCTGGAAGCTGCAGGGTGACTGAGTGAGTACCTGGGCAGGCGATGATTTCAAAGGGACCATGGTGCTTTTCAGAAAGTTTCTTGGAGGGACAGGTGGTGCAGATATTTTCCACAGTAATGTAGGCAGAATCACCAATGTTGAAGTCAGGTGCGGGTGCCCGATGTTTGTCCGCAGGGCCTTGATAATGCTCTTGAGCGGCCACAAGCTGTTTCTGAAGTTCCTGATGAAGATCATCTAAGTCGACAATAAACTCGTGGGCACGCTGTGAGGCTAAGTCGCATTCGGGGAAGACAGAAATGTTCGGGTGGTAGCCTTTGTTGGCAAAGAAAGGGGATATGCCTGTAGAGGTGGAGGGAGCATTGTTGTAGGCAAATTTGCCCAAGGGTAAGAGGTGAGACCAGTCGTCCTGCTGATAGTTACAGAAGATCCAGAGGTACTGCTCCAAGGTCTGATTAAGTCGTTCCATCTGACCATCACCTTGCAGGTGATAACCGGAAGTGAAGTGGATCCGCATGTCGAGCGCTTTTCTGAGGGAGCAGAAGAAATGGGAGACAAACTTGGATCCCCAGTCGCAAGTGAGGTGTGAGGGGATGCCATGTTTGGAGAAGACATGGAGGATGAACAGGTTGGCTAACTCTTGGGCTGTGATTTCATTGACAGTTGGGATGAAGATGCCTTGTTTGGTGAGGCAGTCAACGATGACCAGGATAGCAGTGTGGCCGTCGGAGTTGGGTAGTTGCTCAATGAAATCCATAGAGATTGAGTTCCAAGGTCGTTCTGGGACTGGAAGTTGCTTTAGGAACCCATAGGGCTTGTGTTGAGGTGATTTGGATCGCTTGCAAGTGGTACAGGATTTGCAGAATTCCTGCATGAAGGTGTGGAGGTTTGGCCAGACATATTCCTGATGGACAAGCTGCTGGGTTTTGTTTTGTCTGAAGTGGCCAGAGAGGATATGATCATGTTTGTACTAAAGGACCTTGAGGTGGAGATCCGCGACGTCCGGAATATAAATCCGGTTGAAGTGGCAGAGAAGACCTTCCTCGTCTATGGTCCAGTTGGGGTCGACAGGTGTTGGAAGATGTGCAGATGATAGAGGGTCAAGGGGTAAGGAGGTGCAGATGTCGTGGTGAAGTTTCTCAACATCCATGATTCTGCTTGTCGAAGGATAGGTGTTGCAAGGTAGGTGGCGCAAAGGGAAGAGGTGAGTTGTTCCTGTGTGAATACAGGTCAGAAATTGGTTGGGTTTATGGAGGCAAAGTCGCTATTTCCCCCTTTGCGGTAGATGTCCCAATGTCTTGTGAGTGTGTCTGGCTTGGCCGGGGAAAAAGCAGATAACGAGGTTGAACTGTGAGAGGTACTTGAACCATCTGGCTTGATGGTGGGTGAGCAATTTAGTAGTGCTGAAGTACTCCAGATTTTTGTGGTCCATGACCACATCGATCAGGTTTGCAGAACCCTTGAAACAATGCTTGAAAGCTTTGAAAATAGCCAGAAGTTCCTTGTTGTGTGTATCGTAATTCAGTTTGGCAGGATTAAAGGAGTGAGAGTGGAAAGCGACCAGATGAATTGCTCCATCCCCAGTGTAAACCAAGAGGATAGCTGCTAGGGCATAGTCAGAAGTGTTGGTTTCGAGTACCATTTAGGAGTCAGGTACCCATTGAGTTAAGATGGGGGTGTGAGTGAATTCTTGTTTGAGCTTTTCAAAAGCGTTGTGGCACTTCTTGTTGAAGTCCCAGGGTGTGGATTTCTGTGTCAAGCTGGTAAGTGGGATGACAATGTCTGAATAGCCGTTAATGAAGCAGTGGTAAAAATTGCAAAAGCCTAAGAAGGATTGGATATCCTTAACTTTCCTAGGCTTGGGCCAGTTGAGCACGGTTTTGACTTTATCTTTGGACATCCACAGCCCATCAGGTGAAAGGATGAAACCTAGGTATTCCATGGTGTCTTTGTGGAACTCACATTTCTGAGGTGAAGCATAAAGTCCATTCTTCCAGAGTCTCCGAAGAACTTCCTTGATGTGAGCTCCATGCTGTGATTTGTTGTCAGAGTAGATTAGGATGTCGTCGAGGTAGACGATGACACAGACATCCAGCATGTCACTGAAGATGTTGTTCATAAACTGCTGGAAAGCTGCGGGTGCATTAGTGAGCCCAAATGGAACTACCAACCACTTGAAAGATCCATAGCAGGTGCGGAAAGTAGTCTTCCATTTGTCACCATCTGCAATGCGGACTAGGTGATAGGCATGCCACAAGTCTATCTTGGTGAACAAGCAGGCTTTTTGGGGGGAGTCAAGGAGGTCAGAAATGAGCGGAAGTGGGTAGCAGTCCTTCTTTGTGAGACAGTTGAGGCCTCGGTAGTCGATGCAAAGTTGTAGGCTGCCATCTTTCTTCTTGATGAAGAGAATAGAAGCGCTGTGTGGGGATTTAGAGGGGCAAATGAAACCTGAGTGGACATTTTTGTCAATGAAGACTTGTAAGGCTTCTAATTCAGAGGGAGAGAGGGAATACATGCGACCTGGAGGAGGGGGAGCATTATCCTCCATCTCTATCTTGAGGTTGTAAGGGTAATGTGGAGGAAGGGTGTCTGCCTTAGTCTTATTAAAGACATCAGTGAATTCATGATACTCAGTGGGAATGTTGGATAAATCCGGCAGGTGTGAAGATTGAGCAGAGCAGGCAGATAACCCCTCTGGAGCAAAGGTCATCTGGAAAGCTACTGCCCCAGGGAGTTTGCTAGCGTGCGCGTACACTGCAGCATTGATGAACGAAATGTCAGGAGGAGAAAACTTAGGTGGAACAGGGGGTTCTAAAGGTGTGGGTGAACTGTGGTTATCTACTGGAAGGTTTGGAGACAAAGGTGACATCTGGGGTGCTGGACCTCTATGATCTGCAGAGCAGAAAGCAATTTGGCTTGAAGACCAGTCAATCAACGGATTGTATTGCTTCAGCCAGTTATGACTGAGTACGGCGGAACAGGAAGAGTCTAGCAAGGTTACATAAAATGACAGATTGAACATTTCACCGGTAGGGAAGGTGACTGGAAGTTGGATGACTTGAGTTATGGTGGAGTTGCAAGATCCATCAAAGAGCCATAATCCAATTGGGTTAATGGGTTTCATGCTGAGTTAGTTATCCAACACAAAGGAGGAATCGAGGAAGCAATGGGAGGAACCAGAATCAATAAGAGTTCAGACAGGAGTGGATTTGTCAGGAATGGTTAAAAGAGTGGTTAGGGAACCAGGGTTGGAAAGAGCAGACACGTTGAGACAAATGTAGGCAGCCAAATGGGTAAGGTCAATGCAACCCCCAGCCCCACTGGCTGTTTCCTGAGGGTTGTGGACTATTTTTCTGAGTCTGCAGTGTCGGGAATGACAGTGGAAGCATGGGCTTTTGTGGCTTTGGATTTTGGGCAGTTTCCTGCTATGTGTCCTTCCTCACTGCAGTAGAGACAAAGTTGTTCTCTCATGCAACGTTCTCGCTCCTCCCCAGTAAGCTTGCCATTCTTCCCCAACTTATTGGAGATGGACAACTTGGGCTTGTCCCAGGGAGTGTTCTTTGTTGCGGAAGACTGCTGGTTGGAGGTGCTACCATGGGCAGAGTTCGAAGAGGATTGGTTGGAAGACAGGGAAGGACTTTTGGAAGTGTTCTTCCAACTAGAGCTCATGAAGTTACTGGAATTCTTTGTTTCAAAGCAGGATTCATCTTCTTGCATCCAGTAGATGATGTCGCTGTCCTGTGCTTTCAAGTGCAGTTCTGCCAGAGTATTGGGTTTACCACCCCAGAGAACTTCTATGCGAGGTTGGAGGGGGAGACCGCGGAAATAGCGGTCACAAAGGGCTGCTTCATTCCAGTTGACCCTAAGCTAATTCCCAGAAGTCAACGTTATATTTTGTGATACGACCACCTTTCTTCATTGCTAAGTCAGAGAGAGCTTTTTCCGCGTCTCTGACCGGGTCGTGTGGGCCGAAGTTGCTTTCCAGCTTGGTGAGAAAAGCTTCATAGTCCCACATCCAGTGTGCGGAATCTGTCAGGTCATTAAGACCAGGCTCAAACCAACTAAGAGCTGATCCCTTAAGATAAGAAAGGATAAATATGATCTTTTTCTCATCAGAGGAAAATATGTGAGGGCGGTCATGGAAATGAAGATTACACAAGACTAGGAAATCTCTAAGTTTCTTTGGGTTGGTACTGTCAAAAGTGTCAGGGTCACAAACTTTGATTTTTTCAGTCTTGGGTGTGTTGTTCTGATGAAGGGTGCAGATACTCTCTGAGAGGTTGTAAAGGACATCTATGAACCTATCCCCTGGATCAGGGTTTTCCACTGCAGGAGGTTGATCATCTGGATCATTGGGATCGGGGTCACCCCCAGGGCCATCAGGACCACTGGGAGGTCCATCCTCTAGACCAGGATCTTCCAACCTGAAGTGTTCAGGCTGGTTGATGCCCCATGTACTCAAGGGGAGTTCTTGATCAAAAGCCTTCCAGGATGGCGGAAGGGTGCGGGGCATGGGTGGACATGAGATTGGCACTGATTGAGAGGGCTCCTGAGCTGATTTGTTGGAAGATGTTTGAGGGTCTGGAAGATACTCTGAAAGTAGTGGCAGGTCGAGGGTCGGGAAGAGTGGATCGCTGAATTGCAGAGATCCCAGGAATAGTACTGGTGCATTGGGAATTTCTGGTTGTGCACTGGTGGGTCTCAGTAGGGGTCATAGAGAGGAATGAGATGAGTGAAGTGTGAGTTCATATATACTGTTAAGAACTGATCCTATGTGTACATTGGAATCTGATCGGACCCATAGTGGAAGGTTGCCGGGTTGTGGCAAAACATTGAAAGCAAGGGTTTATATACCCTGCAACAAACATCGACCACCACTACCTTTTGACCATGCTCCCCTCTGCCTCCTTCCACCACCACTCATCAACATGCACCACTACTCCCATGTCCTCCACATCCAATGCCACCAAACACTGCCAACAAACCACATGGGGCCCAAACGACGTTGTTTGGGCCCCAGGTAATGTTTTTTTAATGTTTTTTTTAAACTAGCTAATCTTTTCTTTTCATTTTTAGGTTCTAACTATGTTATACCTATGACACAGCACCAAGACAGTACCTATGCCCACCCACTTCACCCACTGCTGTGAGCCTCTGCTTGCAGGGTGGTAACAGGTCCTGTTCCAATGCCAACGACCACCAAAATGACACACAACATGACCCAGATGAGCCACACTGAATGAATGCACCTGCGAGCCACAGCAGGCCCAAATGACACATTTGTCATTTGGGCTACAGGTATGTTTTTCTTTATATTTGTTCAACTAACTAGTTTTCATTTTCATTTTTAGTACCACCCCAACACAGCACCAACCCCAACAACAACAACTGCCATGTCACCACCCCATCACCAAAGCCCACCACCACCACCACCACCACCACCACCAACCCCGACAACAACACACCTGTGCCACATCACCAATGCATCACCAACACCCTCCACCAATGATGATGATGCTGACGCTGACGTGGCACTGCTGCCACATCATCAACCCTTACTGTCAACACCACCAATGACAATGATGCAGCCCCAACACCCACTTTCTTATTTATTACTATCTACTTGCCCACTCACAGGCCGCTGCCTGTGAGGGGCTTTTATTCTAGTTTATAATACTGTTAATAAGTATATATATACCATGTATATAATGTCAACTCAAGTCGGTCTGCGAGAAACCAGCTACAACTGGTGGTCAAACTGGACAGGACTGCAACAAACCGGTTTTGTGTGGTTCAGTCTGGTTTTGTTCACTTTTTAAATGTCATTGAACTGGTTGCGGTTCTGGTTCCATTCCAAAATGGAAAAAAAAACTGAACTGAACTGGACCTTCAAACACTAGTCCATGTCGCTAGGGGGTGCATTTGGCAAAAATGGTGGTGCACTAAAGGTGGGACTGTTGGGAATGGTGTGTAGGGAGTCTGTGGAGCTTTGGGAAGTGTCGTCCACTCTGTACCTGCCTATCTTGGGCAGCACATTCATGATTTCAGGCCTTAGGAGAGAGTTTTCTACTATAACGGCAACCTCAGCCTCTAGCAAAAGGAAATCCAAAGTTAAAATTATACTTAGCACTTTAAGGTCCCTGGAGAATGATGCACAAAATAATCCATCCTCTCTTGCACTCGCAGTGACCTCCCGGCCAGCAAAATTCTCTGGGTCTATCATTTGTAGTAATTGCAAGTGCCCAGGGCATACTACTGAGTACTGCATCTTGAAAGGAGGGGGGATGGAGGGTAAGACCATTGAGGAGTCAAAGATGGTGAGGAGGAAGGCATATGATGCGAAGAAGTCTGGTCCCAAGCCTCTCAAGCATGCGTCAAAGGTTCCCATTACCATGAAGGACAACAACAGCCAGGCATTCACCGTCATGATTGACTCCAGTGCTCTAAACAATGCTGAGGCTGTTACATGTGAGTTTTCTGGCTTAGCTAGTGACCCACTTCCCAGCACATCTATTGATGAGGTTGAATATGAGGGGTGGCTCGCAACCAAGGAAGAGTTTACCACATCTATAGACTGGGCTGATAATAATACCCCTGTCGACGAGGACACTTTTGCAGTCACCCCCCTCAATCAGTCCCAACATACAACCATCTCACTCAATGACCACCCATTCTATGTCGACACAGGTGCGATGGTTCATATCACACCGGACCATACTGATTTTCTTACACTATGTGCCATTTCACCACGTCATGTATGAGGCGTCAGTGGATCCTCCATCTCAGCTATCGGTATGGGGGACATAAAACTCTGAATTGCTCGAGGCACCTCTATTGTCTTACGCAATGCACTCTACATTACCAATGCGACAGTCTGCTTAATCTCAGTCAGCTCACTTGCGAGGGACTCTAACGCTATTGCTCATTTCAATGACTCATCATGCTGGATCACCAATAAATCTACTGGTGCCCACATAGCCCAAGGCACTCTCTACTCAGGCAAGAAGCTGTACTCTCTCACCCTTCAGTCAGCGTTGGCAGAACATGCCCTCACTGTCCACTTCATGCCCAATATTGTCACCTGGCACAACTGTCTTGGACATGTGAACTACCAAGTGTTACAGGACATGGCTAGAAGAAGGACAATTGCAGGTACGCCTGCACAGTCCTCTTTCAAACCCTCCAAATGTGAATCTTGCATTCTTGAAAAGCAGACTTGCACTCCTGTTCCTAAGAAATGCACAGAAGGGGAGGGCCATAGAGCTAAGCAGAAGCTGGAGAAAGTGTGGGTAGATTTGTTGGGACCACATGCTGTAAAGTCACAATCTGGAAATTCATACATTATGAATATTGTGGATGGTTTTACTTCTCAACCGTGGTCCATACTGCTTAAGAGCAAAGATGACGCATATCCAGAGTTAACAGCATGGGAGCTGATGCGCAAAAAAGAAATGTGATTGCAGGTTGGGACATATATTACTGACAATGGGGAGTTGAAATCAGACATGATGGACACATGGCTTAAAATGCTGATAGGTTGTCTCCTCGGCTCAAAGGCCAATTCACCATTTTGACCACATTCTAATCACATCGGATAACTTGCACGAGGTCCCAGAAGCAGCGTGACCACTCCGACCAAGTCTACCGAGCGCAAGCATCGTATCGAACACGATCGAACATCGTCAAGCATCGTATCGAACACGATTGAACATCGTCGAGCATTGTATCGAATGCGATCAAACATCGTCAAACATCGTCGAGCATTGTATCGAACACAGTCAAGCATTGTCAAGCATTGTATTGAACACGATCGAACATCGTCGAACATCATCGAGCATTGTATCAAACGCAATTGAACATCGTCGAACATCGAAAATCAACATTGGACACTATATTGCTATTCCAATGGTCATCGCACACATGCCAGACGTATCCCCTACCATTGTCAAACAATATCGCACCAATATTGGGCCATGAACGAAGTCAGAAGAATCTTCAAAAATCTTCAAAAAACATCAAACCTCGAAAAACATCGTTGGACACAGTATTTCCTATTCAAATGATCTTCGGACACATGCTGGACACATGGGACACTATATTGAGTATATCGAACACATTTCGACCGCATGTGCATGCATACAATCTGCTCAAAGCAGTTTCCAATGTTTTATTCAATTTATAACAAGGACAGTCCGGTTTTAGCTATTCTTTCTTATTATTTCTTCATCATGTGTTATATTCACCCCTTCTAGGCTCGCTTTATTGTTCTGATATACTTATATTGTCTTTTGCCTCGAGTTTTCCACATGTTTGCCTCATGTTCTCTAGCCTTTTTAGGTACTTTCTTTATTTTATATAAAAAGATGTACTAGATACAAAGAAAAACAAGAAAGTCGTCATCTTCCTCCCAGATCACAGTGATTTGAGAGTACAGTTTAGTCTTATTCAGTCTGAAGTTTGGTGTTTTATGCTAAACTTCCTCAAAATTCCTCAAAATTCCTCGCGTTATGCTATTTTCGCTCTTGCTTCCCTCGATTAGCCTTTTCTTCACTTCTACTACTCATCTATTCCCCTGATCTTGCGTCCAAACATATCTGTGCACTCGAAATTCCTTGAAACCTCTTTGAAAAATATCGCGACATCTCGAAAATCATCGCAACACCTCGAAACACATTCTTTTAGCCTCGAACTGCTTTGACAAGCAGTTGTTTCATGACTATTTGACAGTCGGTCTGACAGGTGACATCTAGAGGGCCTCGCATCCTTCCTCGGACTCATGTTATACCATCTGAAGCCATTTTGTGGGTTTTGTTTGGGTTTCCAGGTTGAGTATCATCAATGCATAGAACCGACCATAGGTTTACAGCCCCACACACTTCAGTGCACATTGGACGGGTTGAGCATATGCATCAAACACTGATGAGAAAGGCACATCCATGCAAACTTACCACCTTACCTCTGTGATGAGCTGTACCTGACTGTGTCGCACCTTCATGCCAAAACTACCACACATTCATTGTAAGGTACTACACCTTGGGAGATGTGGCATGAGCAAAAACCAGACTACTCCTATATGAGAGAGATTGGGTTCAAGGCATTCATCTTTATTCAGAACCAGAATAATCCCAAGATCTACAAATGGTCAATTGAATGTGTCCTCATTGGCTACGAACCAAAATCCAAAGCATATCATTGCTATCATCGTGGGACCGGAAAGATCTACAGCTCATACCATGTCAGATTTATCGAGAGTCACAACAGTCACATACCTGTACCATCTGCAGCTCCAAATCCTTCCCTGGACTGCACTACGTCTGAACCATTCTGGGGTGACAATGATTCCCCTAATACCTTCACTCCAGTCAATTTTGATCATGATGATGATAATGGCGTACAGGAGATGACACCTCCCATTGAATGACCATTAGAAGAAACACCTACCGCACACACACCCAATGTTCCACCTGAAACTGTCGGCCCTTGCAGATCCTTGAGAATGCCAATACCCACAGCCAAACACCCAAGTAGTGGACCACTTACTAACAGACTCGATAATGCAATATGTGATAGAGGGACTGCATAACATTGTTGCTTCCAATCGATCACCCACTGATCATGATCGAGTGATGTCATCTCCTGATCATGATCGACTCGAGACGCTTCAGGAATCATTTGACAACCTCGCACTTGGGGGCGAGGCACATCAATCATATGCCCTGATCTTGGAGATGTCGGAGATAGATCCGGAATCACTTCAATTCAAAGATGACCCACATACTTGGGATGAAGCACAGAACTCAACTGATGCCAAACATTGGGAGGAGGGCTATCATGCTGAACTCAAGTCATTGCAAGATATGAATGTATATAAACTCATCCCACATGACTCAGTACCATCTGGGCACTGCAATTGTAAAGGTCAACCGGTATTTCACATCAAGCGGGATGAGAATGGAACTCCAGCTTGTTGGAAGGTATGCCTTGTCTTTAAAGGGTTTCGAACAGATATTTGGCAAGGATTACATGAAGACCACCTCACCTACCATGTGCATGGAATCTTGGCAAATTCTCTTACATATTGCTGCCTCACTCGGTTGGGATGCACAACAAATTGATGTCAAGACCACTTTCCTCTATGGACTTTTACCAGCCAACAAAATTCAGTATATGGAACAACTGGCAGGTTTTGAGGAATAGGAAAGGAGGATTGGGTGTGGGAATTACAATGAGGACTTTATGGTATGAAGCAGAGCAGACATATCTGGAACCAAACACTAAATGTGCAGATGATAACCTGGGGTTTTACCAGGCTTTTGTGCAAATCCTGTGTTTATTATTGAAAGACTGATTCTGGCACCATTATAGCAGTTGTACATGTTGACAACTTCTTATCAATTGCCAGTCAAAAAGAGGAGAATGAGTGTTTCAAGAATCGTATGTGGGAGGTTTGGACAATTTCAGAGCTTGGGACAGCACATTTTGTAGTAGGCATTGCCATTTCCTGGGATCAGGAGTGCAGGATGGTTGCATTATCACAGGCAGTGCTGATTGACAAAATTGTTTCTCAATTTGGTCAGACTGATGCCAAGCCTTTATCCACACTGATGGAACCAGGTCAGAAGTTGCATCACGTTGAGCGCACCACTTTCTCTCCACAGGAGCAGACAAAACTAACCATGCTACCCTATCACTCGTTGGTTGGCTGTTTATTGTACCTTGTGATCTCGACTCACCCTGACATCTCATTCACAGTTCAACAACTTTCCCAATTCCTTGACTCATACTCTTTCAAGCATTGGTGCACTGCATTATGTCTCATACGATACCTTAAAGGGACATGCAATCTCAAACTTCACTTGGGAGGGGATAATCTGATCTCATTACTGGTATACACTGACTCTGACTGGGTGAGTTGCCTGGACACTAGACGAAGCATTGGAGGATACATGTGCTTGCTTGGGTCTGGAGCGATTTCATGGACTGCACATAAGCAGAAAACTGTCGCTGCTTCCTCCTGTGAGGCCAAATATGTTGCTGCTTTTGAAGTGGCGAAGGAATGTATTTGGGTTCATACTCTACTCACTGCAATTGGTTATGCACCCCATGCACCAACCCTGATGCTCTGCGACAACACAGTGTCTATCAGTTTATCTGAGGACCCTCTTCTTCACTCAAGAGTGAAGCATGTTGACATAAAATTTCACTTCTTATGTGAAAGAGTTCAATCACAGAAACTCACCGTATCCTATGTCAATATGTGCAATAATACTGCTGATCTCTTCACCAAGGCTCTTGATGTCAAACAATTCACAAGACTTCACAGCTTTCTGGGTCTGGCCTAATTTTCATTATTCCCTTGATTCCATGCAAGGAGGAGTATTCACGGTGAGGAGGAGTGTTGAGATCTGCTGCACCATGAATACACATTTCAATGCTGTTTGATGCAGTGTGTTATTTATAGCACACTTTGTGATGCATACGTTCCCCTTATCAATCATCCCTTTATCACTTCCCTTTCTTCTATATACCATTGTCATGCTCACAGTATATATATTAGACATAGTAGACACATACACCTCAGTCCATTATACACAGACTGAGGTGAGTAGATATTATTTCATTGATCACTTATGCTTGTAGATTACTTGTGTATTCTAGGTATAGTAGTAACTCTAATAAAAGTCCATTATACACAGACTGAGATTACTCGTGTATTCTAGCTTGGATCTCTACAAGTTGCAACTGCAGCAATGGCAGGATTGGAGAGCGAGGGCACTTCAAATATTCCACAGGCCAAGTCAGAAATGCTGGCAGATGATGTTACTGCAACAGACTTGCTTTGTTGCATCATATTGTCTCTTACCTGCGATGATGAAGACAATGATGATGATCTTGATCCCACATCAAGAAAAATTGCCGATATATTTAATTATGAGAACAGCATGTGGACAGAGATATCAAGGAACTGGTGATCCATGGTTTAGATGACAAACTCAAGCTCTATGAACTGATTGATTTAGATGCTGCTGGGGATGATGAACCTACCATGATCAATGAAATGACCTAAGCATTGTTATCTGTATAATATATTCATGTTCTCGCTACATTACTAGTACAACAGTAGTACCATTTGCATATTTATTATGACTAAGCATGGCCATGCCTCGTGACACTTTGGGTGAATGCCACATTGAAACCGGACACTGGCAGGCCATGTTTCATGGCATTTGTGTAAAACACAGGCAAACATATGGCATTGCCAACACTGGTTGTCACCCCATATGTGCAAAGCAACATACAATAGGCAGGACACTATATATCAAACAGGGGAGGCTCAGCAACTTTGCTGAGCAATTGCTATAGACTCATCTGATGCTAATTTCTCTCCCTCTTCACCAGCTGTTTATTCATGCATTGGTCGCAAGATCCTTTCTTCCTTGAGCTCCAGTGTAACCAGATCAAACTCATCAACTATAGTAATCAATCGAATTTATCAGCGACACTAAAGACTGAGGTTAAGCCTCATGTCCCATTCAAATTGCAGTGGGTTTTGAGCATCCACTCAGATCTGTGGAGTTGAGTGCAGATAAGCAAGTGGACCAGAGCCTTTTCAGCCCATCAGTGAGTAATGTACTAGTAGGACCAAGTCTTGTCAATTCAACCAATAATCTGTATTTGATGGATGTCATCATTACAACAACTCAGAGTGCCGAAGAAAAGTACAATGGAAGAAGTTGAATTTTAGCTCAATAGGTGAGGAAGTGTGCTTGAAACCTTCATCTTATTGTCCTTGGGTTCATCTTATTGTCCTTGGGTCCACCTGGTCAGTCATTACTATGAACAACATCACATGAAGGGATATTTTTTGATCAATTTCCAATCAACCTGAACCCTCTGAGAATGGGAAACTGCCATGTGCTTTTTGCAAATGACGAGGTCTTTACACTCCCCCACCTTTCCTAGTGGACTCCAGTTGGAGTCCACTGGGACTGGTCACCAGCCAACTGCCTGCAAAGTTGCCAGTCCAGTCCCAGTCCAGTCTGACCAGATTCCACTTGGACTGGTCCAGTGGACTCCAGTTGGATTCCACTGAAAAAGTGTGTAAGAAAAGGAATCAAACCCAGATCCCTGTAGGTTGCTTATGTAATTATAATACACAATATAACCATTACACCACAGTACCTTGTGTAAGGTATCATCTATTTGCATTAGGTACCATGGTGCAGCTGTGTATGACAAAGCATATAGCTGCATCATCAAATGTACCAGCTCATCACTCACCACCACCACCACCACCACCACTGTTGATGCTGCCTCCCTCCTCTCTGCTCTACCACCACCACCACCACTCCCACGCCCAGTCTGCCATCACCACCACCCACAAACAAGCCAACTGGATGGGCCCTACATAAGTTTTTTTTCATTTGCTTTTTGTTTTTATAAACTAACTAACCTGTTTCTTTAGCTTTCTAGGTTATAATCTACTGGTAACAACACCACCACCCACAAACAAGCCAATGCAGGCCCACTTAAGTTTTTTTTGTTTGCTTTTTGGTTTTATAAACTAACTAACTCGTTTTTTTAGTTTTCTAGGTTATAATCTACTAGTAATGGCACCACCACCCACAAACGAGCCAACACAGGCCCAAATGATGCAGATCACGTCGTTTGGGCCCTACATAAGTTTTTTTTGTTTGATTTTTGTTTTTATAAACTAACTAACTCATTTTTTTAGTTTTCTAGGTTATAATCTACTAGTAATGACACCACCACCCGCAAATGAGCCAACACACCCACCCCACCCCTATGAGCCCCTGCTCGTAGGGTGGATCATGAGTGTGTGCAGTTGACGACAACAATGATGACACCACCTACCAGCACCAGGACCCAGAATGACCCAGACCCAATGACACCCATGCCAGCCCCCTCCTCCCCGTCCAAACAGGATGTGAGAGTGTCGATAAAGGATAGGAGATGGCAGAGGGGTGCTGGGAGACCTGCGGAGCAGGATACCCACCTGGTAAGCACCCACCTACCCCCTCCCTTGCATGCCACATCACTGACCCCTCCCCCCAACCCCTCCAAACTAGGAGACCCACAAAACCGACAACACACCAGGGCTACGATGACCATGGCACCCATCCCCATGCCTACAAGCCTCTGCTCATAGGGTGGATGATGGGTGCAGCTTGCTACGGTGATGGACATGTGCGAGGAGGGGTGGGTGATGACACCCACCCCAGACTGCATCCCCCAACCCCCCCTCCCCCACATTTTGCATGGGGAGGGGTCTTTATTATTTTTAATTTATCTCTGCCCCCCCCTCTCGCAAGATGCGAGAGGGGTTTTTTTTTGTTTATTATTATATTATACCCACTCCCTTGTGTCCTACACAAGGGATGTGGTTAATTAAAATTTTTTGATCTTAATTGTTTGAAAAATGCCTCCTCGAAGAATATGAAAAGTTGAGTCATAAATAAACCTTTGTGGCTCAAGTGGTTGAGCACACTTGTTTGGTTTGTCATGTGATTCCTTATGGTGAGGTCTTGAGTTCAATTCCTGCAGTACACAAATTTATTTTGTGGGTACTTTATGAAATTCACCAAGTCTGAAGTCCTTTGAGCTCATATCTAATTGACTTATCATTTGGTTGAAATGCATTCCACTCAGACTCCAGTTGGACTCCAGTGGGGGATTGAACTCTACATGACTTAGTGTAGTTCAATTCGACTCCACTTGGACTCCACTTGGACTCCAGTCAGTCCAGTCAGAGTCCACTAGGACAGGTGGGGGACTGTAAAGTACTGCAAATGACTGCCAGGTGAAGTTCTAAGTATGCTGCATGAACAAAAACTCCACATCAGGATCCAGTTAAAACATCCTGCAACACAACATGAATGGTGTCAATGGGTATTGACTCCATGAGGACTTACCAACAAGTTCTCACTCCAAGTCAAACCAGATGCTCATGTTCTCCCAAATCTGCTCCCTCTGTGTCATCAGTGACTTTACCCTCAATTTTGCACATCCATCGCAATACCCCATATCCTTCTTCCAGTCTACTTCAAGCAGATACCCTATACCACACATTGGATTGAATTGATAGGTGGTCAGATAGGACAAGATAATGTCCAAGGTAATGTGCACCTTGTTTGAGTTGCACGGGGTCTTAAGCACACAGTTGACATTGCTGAGTGCTGATGAATGAAGTTCTCCTCATTGACATCGTCCATATCACTATCTGACTCCTCCTCATTGGAATATTCTTCTTCAGTCAAGTAGAGAGTGCTCTGCTTTGCAAGCTCATAAAATGCTCATTTGAGCACTGTATTCAAGCCATATTCACAACCCAGGAAAACAGCTTCAGCAGCATGCAGGAGTAACTTTCATGTTCCAAATGATAGCCTGCCTTAAAATTCGCAATTGAGGTACTTTCGAGCAAAGTCTAACATTTTCTGGAATTGGAGGAGAGATGTGGCCCTAAAGATGGCAGTGACAGTTGGAAAAGTTGGATCCTGGAAGTAATAGTCACTGTAGCAGTGATTGTCAAACCAGAAAGAAGTTGAAAGAATTCTGTGATATGTAGTATAATTAGCGCTTTAAAATCTGGTTCAGTCCAGTTTTTTGCCCTTGCAGGCCAAAACCGTGGACTGAACCAGTTTTACATTTTTCATAATACTACAATTTACAAAACTGTGACTGAAACTGTGATAAACCAGTTATCAGTGGTTCGACCATGGTTTATGAACTGGTTCTGACCAGTAATAAACCAGACCCAGTCCTAACCAGTGCAGCACTGGTCAGGACCTATAAGGGCAACCTAAGCCTCTAGCAAAGGGAAATCCGAAGTTAAAATTGTGCTACATAATACAGGGACTGGGGGCGCACCTAGCAAAGGGAAATCCGAAGAGAAAACTCTAAGGATCCCCTTGCTGATGCCCAGTATATGTGAAGACAACAAAAATCAAATATAACCTAAAAATAGAAAAAGGCGGAGATAGGCGGATCAAGGCCGCCGAATGACATCATACCAAGGGGTATGTGTCGGAAGGGGTACTCTGCCTCTAAATATAAAAGTGTCAACATATACAAACATGATAGCAAGGGAAAATTAGTAATAAAATCCGGAAAAATCATAGAAAATGAAGAATAGAAGGAAATGAGGTGGGGAAAAATATGGGACGAACATAAAAAATAGGAAAAACACACAGGGCACCCCCCTAGTCCCCTTACAGGACCAGTTATGGGACCAGTGCTACCTACTAACTACATCGTAACATCTGTATTGTATGTATGTAGTTAAGAAAGAATAAAAATTATCCACCCCATGAAGCTCGTGGGGCTGGGTGTAGGTGATGGTAGTCATCCATCATCTGTTCATTATCCCAGTAATCGTTGGTCATCCCCCGTGGTTGTCGTTGGTCGTCCCCTGTCAATCGTCATCATCCCCCCCCAGCTTGCACCCACAATCCACCCCACGAGCAGTGGCTCATGGGTCTGGGGATGGGTGCTGGTCATTTGGTGTGTGGTGCCATTTGGCATCATTGTCAGGCCTTGGTGCTTGTCGATGTTGTCATCGTACAGCCCTGGTGATCCCCAGTGTCATCAGAGGCCAATTAGCACCCGTGATCCACCCTGCGAGCAGTTGCTTGCAGGCATGGGGACGGGTGCTGGGTCGTCCATCATGGGGGTCCAGTGGTGCTGGTAGGCTATGTCATTGTTGTCATCAATTGCACGCACTTGCAATCCATCCTATGAGCAGTGGCTCACAGGCATGGGGCAGGTGCATTGTTGGTTCTGGGTGTTCATAGATGTTGGGGGGGGTTAGTGATGTGGCACAGGTGGAGCGGTCTGGTGTTGCTTACCAGGTGCATATCCCACCTTGTGGGTGTCCAAGCGTCCCTCTTTGCCCTAACCCAAGTTGACACCCTCACATCCCAATTAGATGTGGAGGGGGTTGTAAGGGGACTAGGGGGGTGCCCTGTGTGTGTTGCCCTTATAGGGGTAGCGCGTTGGTCATTGGTCAGATCACATTGGCATGCATCGTTGCCAGTAGTATAGTTCCTAAAAAATGAACAAAATATATTTAGTCTTTAATCAACATGAAACAAAACAAAAAAACAGACCTGGGGCCCAAACAACGATAGACATTGTTTGGGCCCATTTTTGTTGCTTGTGGTCCTTGTTAGTCAGCATGGTGGTGGGCATGGGAGTGGCGGCTGTAGGTGTTGATGCATTGACGAGGTGGTGGAGGTGGGACGAGGGAGGGAGGGAACATCATCAAGGGTGGTGGTGGTAGGATGAGTGTGTGTGTGAGAAAATAATCCAAACAATCACCTACCTTGGCAACTGGCAACATGATCCAGAACTGCAGTTCCAATCAGTGTTAACCAGTTTTGGACGGTCTAGAGCTGTCACATGATCTGCCAAAACTGCAACCGCAAGGTCTCAAACATTCAAAAACTGTAACTGAAAGTCTGGTTACGATCGGTGAAAGTTCAGTCCGGTTTGCAGTTATTTTGTGGTCCTATGCACTGTCATTCTCTAAGAAAAGGCAAATATCCTTGGAAGTATATGGCACAGACACTGTAGCTGCTGCAATGTCGTGGGATATGATGGAACAAGCATGGGGAAAGTGAGAAGAGAGAGAGTTGAGGAGTGCAATACAACACAGTAGATCAGAGGTAATGGTACCCATAGCAAACACTCACTCAATAAGTATGCAGATATGCTCAGCTGTCTCTGGGAGAGGTGTTTCCTTTGTGCACTGAATAGTAAGTGCCTGTTGCAATAAAGTGACTTGCCTGACAGGCCCTTCCTTCTGGTGACATTCTCAGATACTTTCCCAGGTTTCTTTAGCAGACTTCGAGGGGTTCAAGAAAGAGCATTCTGAAGGCGCCACTCCAGAGGCAAGGAAAGCATATGCTAAATGGGAATTTGCCTTCCAATTGGACAAAGCCCATGGCTCGGTATCTGGAGGCTGCTCTATGTCATCCGTGACATATTTGAATAGCCCATCCAGAGACAAGGCGATGGTAATGTCCTCACTCCAGTCTTTGTAGTTGGACTTGAGCTTGTCGAGCTTGTCCCCAGAATATTGCGTAGAGAGTCATATAAGAGAAATAGAGGGGGGATTATTTTCCAGGGGTACAGTCATGATTTGACAAGGTGGAAAGTAAGAATTGGCAGACGGGATGGGGAAAGATGAGAGTATGGCCCAAAGAGATGGAACACGCACAATTTGTTGGCGCATGCACAATAAGATAAGATAATGATCGCACCGCTGATCAATCAAAAAATATGATGAAGCACAAAATTGTCAAGTGGCTAGGAGGGATATCTATTGTCACTACTCATGACAGAAGTGGCCCATAACCTGTAGAGATCCAACCTAGAATACATGAGTAATCTCAGTCTGTGTATAACGGACTTTTATTAGAGTTACTACTATACCTAGAATACACGAGTAATCTACAAGCGGTATAGTGAGTAACTGTAAGCAATCAATAAAATAATATCTACTCACCTCAGTCTGTGTATAACGGACTGAGGTGTATGTGTCTACTATGTCTAATATATATACTGTGAGCATGACAATAGTATATAGAAGAAAGGGAAGTGATAAGGGATAATTGATAAGGGGAACATATGCATCACAAAGTGTGCTATAAATAACACACCACATCAAACAGCATCGAAATGCATATTCACGGTGCAGCAGATCTCAACACAACTTGCATCATGTGCTACTTCAGAATGATGGCTAGTCATTTTCCTCTTCATTCGTCCTTTGACCCAACCTGACTTGAGATGTTCATCTTGAAGATGGAGACAAAGCTCAGCCAAATCTGTCATTGCTTGCAGTTGTAGTCGAGATCAAAGGCACAAGAGTGTTAGAGGGTGGTCGGCAACCCAAAACTGATAATTTTTCCCATGTCAAAACTTGGCGGAAGTTGAAATATTGTCACTCTACTTAAATAGGCAATTACTGATAGTCACACATTCTTCATCTTATCATCATGGATCGTACTCAGAGACGACGGCTACTCATTCAAATTCTAGGCATATTTGTGAATACAATCATTGTTGCTCTGATCCTATTTGCAGCTCCATTGTATGATAAAGAAGCATACCATACATCAGCACTTCTGGGGCTGCATGGGTCCTTGAGCTTCTGGAAGGTCACCCAGGGCATATCCATTGTGAACTAGGTGTATCCAAAGGAGTGTTTCAGTTCTTGGTTGCCTACCTACAACAGATGGGAATATCACACTCTAGGGGTATTCTTCTGGAGGAGCAGCTGGCCATTTTTTTGTATAGATCTGTCATGGGTATATCAGTGCGCCATGCTGGTGAAAGATTTCAACGTTCAAATGATACAATATCAAAGTAAGTTATCCTTGTCTAGATTCACATCTATACCTACTGGGCATCAGATATTTTTCAAAGATGCTTTATATCTTCTCATCTAAACCCTTCTACACTGACCTTGTCCACCAGCCACAGAGCACAGATCCCCCTTCTCCCTACATTGTTGACAACCCCAAGTTTTATCCTTACTTTGAGAATGCCATTGGTGGTCTGGATGGAAGTCACTTTATTAGCTCTGGTACAGCAGAGGAGCGAGCCTTGGCACGTGATCGCAAAGGGCTTGCCACTACAAACTGTCTTGCTGGATGTGATTTTGATCACAACTTCACATATCTCTCCACTGGTTGGGAGGGATCAGTTAGCGATTCAACAATGTTCTTTGATTCCTGTATAACCAATTTAAGGCTCCAGTCGGGTAAATTCTATCTTGCCGATACAGGATTCCCAGTTGCCAATGCACTTCTTATACCATATCGAGGTGTGCGGTATCATCTGGCAGAATAGGGCCATGCAGATCTTTGGTGTGTTGCCTTTCATTATAAATATTGCCATGATGCTTATTCATTATTAGCCCAACCAATGCACAGGAGCTCTTTAATCTTCACCATGCATCAGCTCGAAATATAATTGAAAGGATGTTTGGTATCCTGAAGAACCAGTTTGAAATCCTGCAACACAATCCTCATCTCACACCCACAGTACAAGCACATCTTCCTGCTGCACTTGCAGTGATACACAATGTAATCCGGAAATATGACCCTGGTGAAATTGAGGATCGTATCAAGGAGTTAGAGGCTGAAGAGTTTTTGTTTGATGAATCAGATCTGCAAGGTGAGGAAGGCACAGAGGGAGAGCTGGCAGAGGGACCACCAAAGCAAGCTGAGAAGCAAGATGCTGACAAGAGGAGGGATGACATTGCAGAATGTATGTGGATCCAATATCAACAGGTCCTTGAGGCAAGGGGAGAAAACTAGCATGTACTGGATGATATTGTCCCCATGGTGTCACAGGTGTTGAAATTTGAAAGGTACATGGCATTGTACTATACATGTACAGTACATCATGCAAGGAATACGGAGAAATACAACATAATGGCTACAGTCAATTGAAACAAGATTAGCAAGACATTCCTTCTAAATCAAAGGAAACCCATCTGCCTCTGAACCCATGCCTTCCTCAGACCATCGCACTTCAGTGCAATGTAGGCATCTGCAGTGGCAGAATCTACTCTGAACAGATCAATAAATGCAACCATACAATCATCACTTAAATAAGACTCCTGCTCTTGAAAAAGATCCATTGCTTTGGCCCGACACTCGGGTGAAGTGTCAGAATGCATGCAGTCTGGCTGCATTAGGAGGCTGCACTCAATCGTACTGTTGAAGCTATCAAGAGATTCCTTGATGCCATTCAATGCAATGGCACCAGTTACAGCCGTGCACTGCTTTTTGCTGCTCATCAATAGTGATGCACTAAGCGCAGACTGTTTACATTTAGACGATGTAGATGCCATGGTAGTAGCTGTTTGGGAAGCAGATGTGGTAGAATGAGGGTCAGGGGTGGTTGCTGAATCAGTGTGGAGGGGCAAAGGAGGAGAGATCGGCGATGAAGATCGATACACTGACGATGGTGGTGGGGGGGGGGTGATCGCCATCAGAGGCATGCCCATTAGATCCGTCGCTAGGGATACCATCTCCATGTCTCTCAAGGGGGTCGTCGATGCCGAGAGCATTATTGTCAGGTGGATCTTGAGGGAGTGCACTGAGCATCGTGTTTGTGGCGCCATGAGTTCCTTGTCCAGGTCGATAGATGCTATGGCCCTTCACAAGGCTGGGCATGAGCGGGGACATAAGATCATAGAGCGCAAAACCCTTGTGTGCGAATACAGCACTCGCAGGATGTTTCTATCAATTTTTATCAGATTCTGGATAGTAATTAATTATGAAATGCACCATTATGTACTCCTTCCACACTGACTGCTCTGCAACACCAATATTCATCCCCAACTCCGTGGTATACTTGCATCCTATCCCAGAAAGGCCTTTCAGAGTGGTAACTATATTGTATTGAGTACAGAGCTGCCAAATGCTTAGTGAGTGGCGATTGGCAGAGATTAGTACATACATGGCCATATTTTGAGGAACACACAGCTGAATTCTTGGCAAGACCCTTAACAGGAGGGATCTTTGCCATCTCCTGGACAGCAGCAGTCCATGTAACCAGCTTGAAAGATCCACCGTCGCCAGCCTCAGACTTCTTAGACACAAGAAACAAGATTAAGCGCTCTTCTTCTGCAGGCATCCAGTGACACTTTTCTGCAGGTTTCCTGGCAGGGTCAGTTGTGGGATTAACTACTTTACGACCACGATTAGCAGGTGGCAGCGGTGGGGCTTCATTGCTGGGGCTTTGCAAGGCACTACGAGTTTGCATGGTGAGGATTGTGGTGTCACACATGTGTCACAAAATGACCAATCCGGCTCCTCGGCAATGCAGCCAGAATACATGGGAAATTTTCTCAGTTTCGGGTTGCCGACCACCCTCTTAGTTAGTTAGTAAGTTACTCCAAACATGCTGAAAAGTCTCTCACACGATGTGGAGTTGACACATACTGAGAATAGGCGTTTTGCAAGTTTTGCCAGTGGTGTTGGGCGACTTGCATGTTGAGTTCCAGCCCACATTGGCAATGGATCAGGATGACGTCCCTGTGCACGAGCAGCTATGCACATGTTTTTAACTAGTGCGCTAAACGCCAGCGCAATATGCCCAACAGGCGGTGGCACCTCCCCTTTCAACCTATCCACCTCCCCATCCCATATCTGGGGCTTCCTCTTGAACACACCCACCTCCAGCGCCTCCGCAAGCCCAATCACCATAATCATCGTACTCCCATCCGCACCATAGCTAATCGAAAAATCCCTCAGCTTCTGCGCCGCAATCATCAAATCCGCACGCGCCGTACGCGCAATATCAACCGCAGTCTGGTAAGACACGTAGTCCCACAACCCGCGGTTCGCAACGATCACAAACTCGTCTTGCGGGTTCAGCTCGTACGTCACCACGTCAGGACGGGCGTTGATGACAGGTAGTAGATGGTAATACCCGAACGCGCGTGAGTTGTCGGCTTCCTCGTTGACCAAACCCACAGGGGACACCCACCCCTCCGCCGCGCGTATCCTCGCCGTCTCTGCCCTATCAAAAGGGTCATGAGGCCGCGACACAGCACGTGCCACGCCATGCCTAGACACCACCGCCAGCGTCTTCCCCACATTCGCCACATACATCGTCTTTCCCACAAAATACAACACGATCCCCGACACACCACTCCTCAACGTCGCAGGTTCCAGCACCCCGTCCCTGGCCCCCGTCCCTGGCCCTCCACTCCCATTCACATTCCCGCTTACAGACCCACTCCCACTCCCACTAAGAACACTAACCTGCGACCCCTTCCTATTCGACGTAAACAGCGAATCATATAAATCCTGATTCAGCTTCAAAAACGTCCTCCTCAGAGCATCAGGCACACCCTCCCCCTGCTGCTTCTTCAACACCCCCAGCTGCTCCTTAAACGCATCCGCGAACCGCTCCCTCAAAAACTTGGCTAAGCGATTCGGGATAGCTCCAGGGGGTAAAGCCCTCGGCGGCTGAGTGCGTCCAAACATCGCTTCACCACGCGGCCATTCTTGTACTAAATCCAGCATGGAGAGGTACTCGTGTTTACCGAGTGCGTCGGCGATACCGTAGGCCATGCCGTTGACGGTGGAGAGCGAGGTACGTACGCGCCTATCGTCGCTCTCGTCGGGGATGTCGACGGTGTCGTTGATCCCTGTTGTGGTGATAGTGACGTCCATAAGCCCTAGGACGCGAAGCTGGGTGAGGTCGGTGAAGCCGGAGAGGGATTGTCGAGGAACAGCGGTGCTTTGGCGGACGAGTCGTTTCGTTGGATCGGTTTTGATCTGGAGCCTATTATTCCCTGATAGATTGAGATACCTCAGGTTCTTGTTAAAGTTCCTACACACATATACCGTTCCGTCAGTCTAAAACCCAAGCATTATCAGAACAGAAAATAAACCCACCAGTTCCAATCAAACTCCCAATTATTAACATTATACTTTAACAAATTACTCCCCACATCCAACACTGTCAGACTCTTCACCTTCCCCAACTCCTGAGGGAGCGTCTGGAGTCTATTCCCATTCAAATATAAAACACTCAATCTCCCCATCCTATGCAAATCCTCCGTCGGGAGACTCGTCAGTTTATTCCCACTGAGATATAACTCCTCCAACAACGTCAAGTTCCGCAAAAAGTTCATCGGGAGATCCTGAAGATCATTGAACGAGAGGTTCAAGATCCGTAGTCCCTTGAAGATCATCAAAGTCTCGAGCACATCATCCGACAGCCTATTCTCGCCAAGATAGAGCTTCTCGAGGGAGTACACAAGCGGAGGCAGCACACGCGCAGCGCCCCCAAGCGACGTCGCCGAGCCCTTCCTCCCATTCACACCTTCACCCGTCCCACCACCACCCCCTCGCTCTATCACAAGCGGCGGCGGTGGATCATGCCACACTCCCAAAAAGTTGGAGGTAACATTAACCCTCCTCAACCTCCCACAACACCACAACTGCCCCGTCACCTCCGTCAAACAATTATTATGCGCATCCAACACCTCAAGTTTCCCAAGCTTCCCTATCCCCTCGGGCAGCGCGTCCAATTTATTATCCGCACAAGACAATAGCTCAAGATGGACGAGCTCGCCTAGCGTCTCGGGTATAGACCGGAACGTATTATGATCCAGACGTAGAATCCGGAGCGAAGAGAGCGTCCCCAGCGCCAGACCATCCAACGAGCTCAACTTGGCATGCGAAATATCCAAACTCGTCAACGCATACCCACCAACCCCACTCAACAACTCCAACTGCGTAATGTCATTATGCGAAGCATCCAACGTCGCCAAACACGGTCCTACTGCCAAATCCAGCGCATGCAACGCATTATGATCGGCGCTGAGCGTATGGAGTTTCGGTAGCGCGCTAACCACACCAAGCCCGACGATCATGTTCCTCCTACAATCCAGTACGCGTAGATTCCTCAACGCTCGCCACTCTTCGGGGAACCGCCCGATCTGGTTACCCACCAACACCAGCCTTTCGAGTCCCGTCAGCCCAGGCCCAGGTTCTTCCGGTAGCTCAGCGATCATGTTGAAAGACACGTCGAGGTCCTTTAGTGATTTGAGCTGTGAGATTGCAGGTGGGAACACGCGGAGCTTGTTGTTGGAGACGTTGAGTGTTACGAGGCTTCTGAGTTTGGGGAAATGCCATGGGAGTTTCTCGATCTTGTTGTTCTGGACGTATAACGCTGTGAGGATGGCTAGGTTGTCGAGGTAGGCTTCTTCTAGGTCGCCGATGCGGTTGGAGGAGAGGTCGAGTCGGTGGAGGGTGGTAGCTTGGCGGACGGAGGTGGGGACTTTTTTCATGGCCATGTCGGAGAGACGGAGTTCACGGAGGGTGGTGCAAGATTGGATAAAGTCAAGGGGTATCTCGAGCAAGGGTTTCGAGAGAGTTTGAGTGAGATGATGGAGTCGGCGTGTTGGTGCAGGACTACCGGGATCGTGCGCAGACTGCGCCCGGCGAGGTTGACGTGTTCAAAGTTTTCAAAGGTGAGCTCTTCTTCCTGGAAGGTTTGGTTGATGTAGACTGAAGATGGAGAAGGGGAGGAACACGTACGGTTGGACCGAGGAGTTGGCTTTTGTAGACGAATTTGAGGATGAAGGATAGATCGCCGTTGAGAAGCTCGGCCGCGTCCGACTGGTCGTACCCCGCCTGCTCTACCCTCCTCCTCACGATATCTGCGGGCCGTTCCGTCTGCCCTAATATCCGTTCTAAAACACCATCAACATCAAACCGCACAAAACCAAAAAAAAAAAAAAAGAAAGAAAAACAACACGCACCTCTTCCGCGTTCCTTCAAATACAGTCTATGGGTCTCCACGTCCTTACCCTGGAGGAGTTTCTCATTCAACGCCGGCGTCAGACTTGCCACACTGACATGGGGTCCAATAGTAACAAGATGAAACGCATTATTAGCGCGGTATATCCGTATACGCATCACCTGTGATGCGGAGGAACGGTGTTTCGAATGAGCATTGGCATGACTTGTTCGTCCACATTTACATGAATGAGAATGCTGGTGTGGATGTGCATGAGTGGGTGTCGTATTCGTATTCGATTGTGGATGTACAGGATTCGGATGAGGGGGGATAGTACTTGTTCTCCTAACCAAACCCAAACCCAAGCCGCTATCCTCTGAGCTAGAAGATTCACCGGCGGCGAGCTCGTCTCCTTCTCCGTCTTTCTCGACTGCCCAGCTCTCTGGGGCTTTCCAGTCTGTGGTGTCCGGCCCGCGGGAGCTGATGGTGGTAGGGAGGGGGGGAAGGGGGTGATCAGTGTCGTTGTCGCGCTTGCGGGGTTGGATACCTTTACGTTTAGCGGCGGCGGTTGCAGGAGATGGAAGGAAAGCAACGCATTCCCGGAATCGTTGTCGCTGGGTTGCGCGGTGGTGTTCCCTGAGTTCCCTGAGTTCTTGGAGCATAGTGGTACGTATGGTTGGTGCTTAACAGCATCTGGGCTGTATCCATCGTTGGTGTGGGCGTAGAGCATCATGTTTAACAGCATCTGGGCTGTGATTTCCACGCCTGAGTTTGAATATGCCAAGAGTCATGTAAAATGCATTTTGCAGTCATTTGCGTTCCACCTTCGCTTTGCCTTCGCTGTTGGAGATGTCAACATTTACTCGTGTCTTCTCGCTTTAGCCACTGGTTCATTATGTACTATGTCCGTTGACCTTGCATCTATAGTTCGGCAAGTCGCCAACTTGGCTGATACACACAATTTAAATTTTTAAAATACAGTGGGTCAGACAAGGCAGTGGGTGTTACATCGTTCGTCGAGTAATTGTTACAAAAATACCAGTTTGTTAGTCACGGTAGCCATGACGGTCGTATGTACGGTCGTATGCTATGAAAAATAAAATGATAAGCATCGTCGATTTTGACCACACATCATGAAATCATACCATGGCGCTTAGCTTTCTGTGCGTCCAGATAATCAAGCTAGACACTCAGATAAGTTCACGATTCAGCACCACGAAGAGGGCGCTTACTCCTTTGGTTTCGACCATGCGGTCAATGAACGCGCCAGCGAACCCTGCGCTGAACACCGCATATCAACAACGCTGTCCTGACATGTTCATAATATAAGAACATACAGAATTTCCTTCGCTTTGGCATGAGAGTCTGGATGACCGGTGTTAGCAAGGTGTTGCTCGTAAGCTTTAGCAGCCTATAGGACCAATGTTATGACGGGGACAGAAGAACACGGGGAGACGAGTAACCTCGTATGAAGCGGCGGCAGCAAGGAGTTCGTGTGACAACTGAGCCTTGTGGTGGGCGGTAGTAACCTGCAAACGACGCCATCAGCATGTATATACTGTAATGCGGATGTAGAAGGGACAAACGGTATGATAGGCATCCCTCTCGTAGGAATCCCTGTCATGGGCCTCCCTGTTGTAGGTCTCCCTCTCGTAGGCAGGCTCTCTCTCGTAGCCCATGTTGTAGGCAGGCTCTCTCTCGTAGGCCTCCCTGTTGTAGCCTTCTCTAGCGTAAGCATCCCTGGGGTAACGTTCATGCTCATACTCATGACGTTCATGCTCATGCTCATGGCGTTCGTGCTCTTCATGACGCTCATGCTCGTGGTGCCCATGCCCGTGACGCTCATGCTCGTGATGGCCCATGGTAAGAGAGATTTGCACTGGGGTTGCGAGAACTAGGTGGTAGTGGAGAGAGGGATCGATTCTAAGATCCCGATTCTGAAACGATTGTTCTTTTTATAACGCAAAATTCAAATCCCACGAACCATCTAGCTGACGGATGGTGATGGTTGCGAATGATATATCATATTTCGGGCCACAAATATCGCGCCCGCACTCAAACTGCTCCACGCCATGATACCATGGTTGACCAACCAACCCACTTTTGCAATGAAATTAGTTTGTAGTGGGTACTCCAAGCACAGCTATCCTTGCTGCGATTGTGGCAGTGTCGTCACCGACAACTCTCCGACGTACAGCACCGCGCTTAAGTGTAATAACTCCATCTACATAGTCCATGGGGCTTGCGAGATATTTGTCAATCCCATTCAAGCTGTTGCAAATCATAGGCTAACCCATTAACAGAGGGTTATTGAATGATGTTAGACACCTACGTACCACTTCTGGATGAGAAGGATGTTCCTGTTCTACGGTGTCTGAAGCGATGATCTGACAGCCTATATCTAGCAAGTAATATGTCGACCATGTTGAACTATGTACAATAACATGATTACAGCATAGCATTCAGGGAACGTCCACGTCAAGGTATGAGAGGCAATTGAATGGATTATCCTGTGGTACTCAAACATCGTCATCTGGATTACAACATAGCATTCAGGGAACATCCACGTCAGGGTATGAGAGGCAATTGAATGGATTGTCTTTGGACTCATTCGAGGCTCCGCCTGCAGTGCCTGCTGCACGATTTCAACTCCACAACATGTTGTCTCGACTTCGGGCTCTACACCGTGAGGAAAAAAATTCATACGTAAAGACGGCTCATCCTGTGGTACTCAAACATCGTCGATGATCTGGATCAACGTCCATCTCACCCACATCATGGGAGTGTGGAACGGAAGCACGCAACGCAATGCCCTGGATCAGACCTCGTCACGGGATTGAAACGGATTGTTGGATCTGTATGATGGTGTGACGTTTGGGTCGGATGAGGTAGGGATTGGATCGATGATTTGTCGAGAAATATGTTGTCTGGGCAGCTGCATCTGGGCGAATGGATTATGCGTCTGGCGTCGACTTTTGTGTGCCACCATCTCCTTTCTTGTATTAGTGAGGCCACGAGATTCTCTCCCTAGTGCTGGTTTCAACAACGCCTCTAGATCTGCTGCGTTCAGCTGCGACACAGCCTTGTGATTTTGGACTCCGGTCTGACGAAAATCTGCAGGAGGTGCTAAGGAAAATATGAATTAGATATATAGCGATGAGTAGATGTCGGATGAACGGACAACGCTTTTTCTGCCCAGCATTCACTGTGCAAAAGTTTATCAGCATTTGGTAAGTAGTATCAGCGAAACGAGCTTACTGCCAATGAAATTGTGCATGGATGAATCATTATGTGAATCTGAAGTAGCTGTAGTATTTGTATTATGCGAATGCTCATGGTGTGTATGTTCACTGCGGTCGACCTCGTTCCAGTCACCACCGACATCATGGAACTTTCCGCCGTTGATAACAACATCCTTTGCGTGGGCGAAAAACGGCATCCTGAGTCTGAGATTGTGGTAGTTCGAAAGAAAGGATACAGGATGGCAAACAGCAGTAGAGAACGAGTTTTAACATGCGAGCTGTGCAACGAGGTCTTCGGCCACATACAATCTACACGCGCGGCAATCAACCGAATTGACAGCAGTCCGACATCCAAACACATGGCAGTAGCACTGCATCAGGTCTTCCCTGGTAACTGTCAAGGAATAGCCGTCCAATCTTTCCACATAGAATACGCTTAGAAGCTTACGATATACAACTCCGAGTCATCTCATTCACCGACTGGATTAATCAAGGTAGATGAGCTCGGATGAGTCATGAGGCCTTTCCCTTGTGATAATGTAGGGGAAAGATGGCATGTGTCCATGATGCATAAGTCTATTGCTAGGTGGATTTTCAGAAAGGTCAATGTCGAGGACGAGAAGATCCTAAACAAGTATAATGAATTATGAGTCATAGCATCGCGAGCACAGGATGCAAAGTTCATGCGTATACCGCCGCACTAGCGAGATCTACCAAGCGACCGCATCGATAAAGAAGATTCAGGTTCAAGCCAACTCGACCCATGGAGTTTTACTTGAGACGTGGTTCCACGAGGTAGGACAGGCAAGAACGAGCACGGTAGACATGATACGACTGAAGATACCTTCCGCAGCTTGCCATTGCAGCCCAGATAGCATCGCACTGGCAGCAATTATTTATTGCCAACTGCCAAGGCAAATTTGAGAATGACGCATAGTTCAATTCCGGGTCAAGTTCGACCAGCCTTGAACCAGCCTAGTAACTCGCAGACTTTGTTTCTGGGTTCACTGGGTGGTGGGTGCACTGCCAGTGCGGGTTGAACAACGTTGAACGTTGAATGCTGCTCTACACGTCAAAATTTTTTAACGTGGCAGTGGGTTGTGCGCATGCCACGTTACTTTAACGCTCCAATCATTTAGTTTACGTTTGAAAAACCAGTAAACAAACGTTTGAAAACAGTTTACAATAGGGTATCGCGAATTTTCACAAAAATTAATACAGAATATCATGCTGTATGTTGTATTAGAAGAAAGGAAGGCCAGACTTGATCCAGAGATTCGGGAGCATTGCATCCTTGATTGTTTCCGCCTTCAACGAGCATCGCAAGTCTGTGCACAAATGACGAGATTTCGAGAAGAGGCACTGCACGGAAACACTGGTTTCAGACTAGTCACGAGTCATCCGGGCGGGGGTAGAAGTCAGCTTCTTGGGGTTATGAACCACTAAGATTGTCGTGTCGTGTTGGCGCTAACTGGTTGTTTGACGCGTCATTTGATGGATTATGTTGGTGCTGGAGCCTTACACGTAGTGATGACGCTCTGGAGCCTGAGGTTTGCTGAGACTTCTAGATGCCTATCATTCCGAATCCAAACTGAATATCTGTAGTGGTGCAACTTCAAGGGGAAACTTACATACCATAGCTTGGCATGCATCATGGACGACGACATTTTTTGTTAGCCACTAACACTCTTGCTAACTAGTAGAACCTCTGGCATCCCACAAGTTAGCTCCGTTGAAGTTCAACCGAATTCTTTCGCCTGTGATCCCCGCCACATCATGAATTTCTTCCAAAACCAAAGGTGTAACTGGTGGACCTATAACCCAGTAGCAATGCGGCATACGACGAATATCGAGCCCTCTGCTCTCCTTCAAGTTTCATGTGTTTGTTTTCAGTTATCGAGCATAACTACATCTCGCACTTTTTACGTTCTGCCTTCATATAATCCTTATTATTCTGCTCAGTGTCGACATGCTGGAAACTGACCGACTTAGTAGAGCACGACCTTGGGTATTGTCGAAGATTAGACGTAGGGATGCCGAAGTTTGGTTCAGTTCGGTTCTTTGAGAATTTCACTGAACCTAGAACCGGACTTCAGGTTCGGTCCAGGCAATCTGCCGAACCCCGAACTGGACCATCGGTTCAGGTTCAGAAAGGGTTCGAACTCGAACCGAACTTTTTTGTGTACAAAAAATCTGTAACACTGAGACGACATGTAGAATATAATTAGTGAGATAAGTACAGAGAACTACATTGTGTTGGAATTGCACCGTGAGTCCATAACGCTTTTGATGTGTTTGATGCATGTGCTATTTTAACATTCCCTTTGATCCGCGTGGTCGGCTCGTGTTTAAGTTTCCCCTTGTCTCTTTTCCTTTGACACACATCCTTTTGTTACGCATTACACGTATATATATCTTCAGTAGTTTACTTTATCACCTCAGTCACTTATCCAGAGACTGAGGTGAGCTATATTTACTATACATATTTATTGACGCATACTTACTCTACTACAACAGTTGTTTATACTAGGTATAGTATGGATTAATACAGTCACTTATCCAGAGACTGAGTTGTTTATACTAGGATTCACTTTCTACACATTGAACAAAGTACTAACTCCACAATGTGAGGGTTGGTGAGCCAAGCCAGGATGCTCATTCCAGGATTGTGGTGTTGTGTTGCAGGGATGAGGGGGCGCTGTGGCAGGAAGGGATCAGGAGGGCTACCCATCTTTTTTGTCGTGTACCATTGTTTTGTTCTACAGCGTTGATGTTGGCTGATGGGCTCGCGATCCACCCTGCGAGCAGTGGCTTGCAGGCGTGGTGGCATGGGGTGGTCGTCTCCTCCTCCCTCTCGTTCCCCTGATGTGTCACTCCCCCCCATCGTCTGCACCCGCGAACCACCATATGAACAGCTGCTCGTAGGCATGGTGGCAGGCACCGTGTCATTTGGCAGTGTTGTGGGCCCCTTGTCCTCATCGTATGAGGTTGCTAGCACCCACGAACCACCCCATGAGCAGTGGCTCACAGGCATGGGGGGCGGGTGCTGGGTCATCCCATCGTTGTTGTGGGATGCTGAGGTTGTTCGTCATCATCGTGGGGCTAGGGTGCTCATTTCCATCGTCGTTGTCTGTTTTGGTGGGTTAGTGTGATGTAGCGCATTTACGAGAGTAGTAGGGTATTCACCTGGCAGGTATCCCCCTCCATGGGTCTCCCGGCACCCCTCTTCCACCTCTTGTCCCCCTTTGCCACCTCCTGTCGATAACCAAAAGGCTCACATCCTGTTTTGATGGGGAGGAGGGGGTTTGTGTGGTCATAGTTAGGTATAGGTCATCTAGTGTTGACAACCGTCGTTACCAGTAGTTTAGAACCTAAAAAGAAAAGAGATTAGTTGGTTGATCAGAACAAGAGTTTGGTCACGGAACTCCCCCCATTGTTTTGTTGTCATGCCCCATCATCACTGGGTCAGTGTGGTCCTCTTCGACTGGCACCAGCTGATCTCGTTAGTTGTGCTCATTTGTTGGTTGGTGTAGTCCCTATCGTTTCCCTGTGTTTGTGGCTACTGTTTAGTGGTGCCGTTAGATTCGATAACCCTTGCCATGGGTGGTAGGAGCCTTCATGGTTGGGGGTCACCTGTTGGCATACCTGCAAATATCTGTAGGTTAGAATGTTAGTAAAAGAAAAACAACATAATTTTAACTCGGGAGGCAACACCTCCCTAGCATCCCTTTAACCTGCAGCCAGCATGGTTGATGCGTACGATGTGGTGGTGAGTTGGTTGTGGTTGCTGTCGAAGCTTGTGGTTTGACTTGGATACAGGAGAGCGTGGGACAAAGTAGCGACAAACATTTACTAATGGTCACATCATCACTGGATGGGGCATCATCGTCAGGATTGTAGGAGACATTGAGAAGAGGGCCTCGGACTTCTGTGCTATTAGTAGTAGTAACATGGGAAACTTTTTCCAGAGTTTTCGGAAGTCACAACAACTAAAAAAGGTTTGGTTCGAACCAGGTTCTGCCTTGCCCGAACCCAGAACCGGACTTGTGGTCCGGTTCTGCACAACCATTGAACCTTGGACTGAACTTTGGTCCGGTTCTGAAAAGTTCAGGTTCGAACTTTGGTTCAGAACCAGACTGCGGCATCCCTAATTAGACGAGAAATTTTAGCAGTGCTTGGTATAAGCACGGTTGGTCAGAGTACTATAACGTGGATAGCTTCGGAGTGTATGGTTGACTTTACATACGTACGTGTGTTGGCTTGACTGATGATTTGATCCAAGGAACATAAACTGGACCCCACCGTACTGTTTATATACAGCGCTTACACGACAAGAATCAACGACCAATCCTACCCTCATATCTCGCTCTCCATATGCATCACCTATCGGTTCAGTGTGAACTATTAATTTCACTTCGCTTATCGGCATACCTTCAAGAAGGTCGTCAATGCGTCGTTTGTATAGTTTGACCTTCCGCGTTCAACACTTAAATTACATGCGATCTTATCGCCTAATCTCTTCACAGATGCATCCCGTTATGGGTTCGAGGATACTGCGAGGTGGGTCTTCCCTTACTGCCGTATGACGCCGAACGGATGAAGTAAGTTCGATTAGAAGCGGTGCGCTTTTTTGTCTGTCATAGTGTGTGAAATCACAGACGGAATGGACAATGTTGAAGCTGTGATTGTCCCACTCTCCAGACTACCAACATGCAATGCTGAGCGTGGCTTTTTTGTCTGTCATAGTGTGTGAAATCACAGACGGAATGGACAATGTTGAAGCTGTGATTGTCCCACTCTCCAGACTACCAACATGCAATGCTGAGCGTGCTCAGGCCTGTGATCACCGCAACAGGGATCACGAACCCACGAACCACGTCTCGGCATTTGGAACTGCAGAATAAGTTGCAAGCCAGCGCATATGGAATCTATGACATCGTGAGTGCTAGACACAGCCTTACTCCTAGAAGGTCGACTGCGGTGCTCTAGTCAGGAGTTATCTTTGTGAGAGGCGAACTCTGGTAATTCTTGCTGTCTGCGATCGGTATCATACATACGCTTCTCCGATATAATTTGCCTTGTATAAGGAGAGGAATTCGCAGGACTGCGTGATGAACTCTCGTAGCACTATACATTATGATGCGTTGGTAAATTTGATTGTAAGCCACGGTTGAGAAAGCTGCCCTCAGCATGTTAGTGTACGTACAGATTGCTAATAACATGGTTGCACTGACAGGTTCAATTCGCGATCCCACATTGACAACTATTCAGTAGATCAGCAGATAACCCCAAGTCCTTGCGCTCTACTACATGGATATGCGTGCAAACAGAGAAACCAATACAGCCCAATTACGAGCCTCAACATCAGGCAGTAATGTCATACAAGAATAAAATAAAAAAAGTTCCCGAACACACAAACTGCGCGCCTAGAAGACTCTCAGAACATATCTGGACGCTTGGGCTGTACCAGTCTAATGCCACCAGGACTTGGTTCTTGGGGTGACAAGCCCTCATCCTCATCCATCCTACTTCTATCCCACAAACTGATACTCTCCTCCCGATCATCGTCCTCCGATGCCCCTGGATATCTCTTCCCAACTCTTGGTCTTTCCTTCTCCCTGCTCTTCTCCCTCCCCTTATCTTGTAGTTCCCTTCCCCCATCCCGCGGGGAACTCTCCCGCTCAACATCCCATTCCCTGTGCCGCCGTGCATACATCTCCGGGTCCTCCCAATTCTCACTTGGGCCTGAATCTGTGACGGATGGGAAAGACAACAATGATGTCCTGCTCGGCGTAAGCTCTGATCCCGACATTGTCGCCGCAAACCGCTGATGTACCGTCGGAGGCGCACTGTGTATCTTGGGGTCCCAGTTGATACGGGACGTGGGGATCTCTACTGAGCGTCGATGGCTGCTCTCAGCGCTGCCGCTCTCCGTTCCTACGTTCTCCTCAGATATGCCTAGAAGATCCATATTCCGATGCGACGAACTAGGCGGCAAACCGTCCATACGCGAAGGTGTTGACGGTAATGGCGGGTACCCAACAGAAGGCGAGCCCACTGCGACCCTGCGCTCCGTAGTGTGTTTCTCCCCTGACCCTGGGACGTCATACTTATACACCACATCCTGCGTGTCGAACTTGATCGTCGCATGCTTTCCCAGTGGCGACGCGGTTCGGTCAGAATCGATAGATGAATTTGTGTCATGGCGCGGGACAGGTGCATCGTACAGCTGATGCCGCTTCATTCCATTGAGAGTATCGTGTACATGGGCGTCAGTATTCGGGACAGCACCGTCCCTGACAGAAGGCGGTGGGGCACCCGGGGGTCGCCGATGGCTAGGCAAGCGTCCGCTGTTCTGGCTCATGCGATGTGCGCTGCGTGCACGAATGATGCTGCCGAAAGTGCCAAACGAGCCACGGAGGGCATCCATGCCTGGGTCTTCAATTGACATGAGGTTGGCCTTCTCTTCCATGGTTCCTGTCTTTTGACGTGCGGCTTGGAGGAGGAGGGTGGAGCGACGGTCGAGCTTCGTGGTGCTGGAAAGTGTGGCAGGGTCGATTTTGGACATTTGGAGAATAGTGATGCCGAAGCAGATGACGACGAAGCCCATGACGAGAGTTATGATTGACGTAACAGAGGCTTTAAGGCCTTTGAAGAGGATCTAAGCGCAGAGAAGATGAACGAAATCGTGGAGAGCGTTGCAATATTAGAACGTACTATCGTCGTGAGCATCGAAAAGAACGTAACTTTGGTTTTATCGTATCAGCCACCATTATAACAGAAAGTTTATACAGAACAACTTACAAATGACATAATATGTAGGCGTAACTATACAGAGCGTTCAGAAATAACTCGAAAACACAAGAACAAATGAACACATTACCCATGGCTACGCAAATATATTATTAGCCCAGATAGCATCAGGTAATGAGAGAATATTCACCAGTATTAAACAGCGCCAGCGCCACATTAAGATAATACACTTCCGTTACTGCAACAGTGTCAGCCGTGCAAATCAGAATTGCAAACTTTCACTCACTAAGTGTAATGATCACGAACACCAACAAAAAGTACATGAACCAGTATTTAAACTGCGATCCACCTTTAGTAAAGCATGAGGTATCGTGTGGAAGAAAGCACACCTGATTGTCACCCATCGCGGTCTGCACAATAGCAGCGCCAAGACCCGTCGTAACACTGACACTGATCCCGCCAATCATACTACAAACAAGAATATACCACAGCATGCTCTTCTTCCCATATCTCATCATGAAATCAATCAGCAACAGCGCCACAAAAGGTGGTAAAACTCACTTTGGTCCGTAGTAGAATATGATTACGAGAGCAGCAACAATGAGCACCGAGCAATACGAAAGGAACCCGGGCGACAGGAAGAGTTTCTGAAATGCTTTGATTTGACCAACGGACGGCTCTTGTGGTCCTGTGGAAACATCATGAAGCGATGGTCATAACAGGGGTGAGAAGAGTAAAACACTGCACCATTGAGGGCGATGATAACCGATCCGACCTGAAGCGAATAAGGTCGGACGCGTAAGTAGGATGACAAAGGGGGCTTACGATACATAGTCCGCATCCCATCCAACCAAAAAACGTCAACGTTTCTTTGAGGAATATCGATGACAAGATAGCGCAGACGACTACGGAAAGAGCGCCGAGAGGTGTCTTTGGAAGATCGAATTAGCTCGAGAATGCATGCTTAACGGACGGAATAGCACACACGACTACAATGGCTTCTACAAATGCATATGCTGTGGTACGGAAACGGATGCTAAGCAGAAAACGACGGGAAGTTGACAATGTTCACTTGCCCGCAAAATTACATAGTTCTCCTAATATCATCACTAAGAGAAGAAGATTGAGCAGAGATACAAGAAATATAGGAAAATGACAACGCACTGATCATGCCTGTCCACCACATTGCCTTCGTCAACTTCGTGAGCTAGTGTCCATATCAACACATTGTCTAAACGTGCTCACCGACTTGAGGTACTCGACGCCTTCCCCGGCCACTCCGCCCGCCTGCGAACGGAGAAGACCTTTCTTCTTGAACACGAAGCTTGTCCCGATGAGCTTCCCGCTGACAATTGCTAATACAATGCCGACGACCTGGTGAGAAATCAGAACTGTTTAACCTAATATATAATCCAGAGTGAGCACCTTGAGGCTGGGGGGGGCTTGGAGGTTCTTCGTGGCGGCTGAGGAGGTTGCTGCTGCCACCGTTGAAGCAGTCGAGGACGCCATGGACGTTGTGGACGACATGGATGTCGCGAGACCACTTTTCCGTCCGTTGTAGATGATGGACGATAGGTTGGCAGTTGCTAGCGCGGTAGCTTCTGTAAAAGGGAATTTCCTCGGCAACTTCAAACCGACATCACGATTGGAAACATGGACTATTTTTAAATTGTGTGGGGCCATTATAATATATATTCAACGCTGAGATATCTTCTGCATGGGGGGCAAGGCATTTATTGCCAAGCACCGCGGTCATACACGGCAGTGCTAGTGCTTATCATCTTGGCACTGGGGCAGCGCAGTCACGGCTTCCGTTGAGCTTCCGAGTGTTTATAAATAAGACACTGACATGTACATATCATGTAAAGAAAATCATCATCAGACAAACCCTACGGTCGCAAATCAAACAGCTTTACAGCCCTCATGTACTCTCAGCGGACAAGCCAACTGTCTTCTCAGTACAACAAGTTTAGCAAGGAAGTCATCGAGTGGATATGAAGTTATGAACATTTGTAAAAATGCGAGACTTGTATGAAATAGATCTGCCGAGCCTGGGTCCGTGCATGCAGTGCTGGTTGATCGTGGTAATATAACCCTTGGTCTATGCAAACGATGACCGGTCGAGACCGCTGTACATACAAGCCTGAGTCGAACATGCAATCACTATCAAGCCATAGAAACTGTTCCCATATCTGATCAAATTCGTCACATGTATAGTATATTCCACACAAATGACGACGAAATCCGCAGCACGGGCACGGGGGCTTATCGCGGAAAGAGCCGTATCTAGCGCGAACACTATAGAAATCAATCTACAAGATACGGTGAGGAATATTTCCGAGTACGAGGTAAAACTCATTCGAGGCTACACCCGTTGCGTTGTCAGCGAACATACCATGGTCTATCTATGTCCAAGGCCGTTAGGTGAAAAAAGTTTCTATTTAGTTTGTGCTGATTTGGATAGATAAACTAAAGCAACTTACAGTCAGCAAGGCACTTGGCAACTGGCTGGGGCAAACGGAGGACTTACATACTAGTAACTCCCATCATACTGCGCGGGACTTTGGCACACCCAATGTACATTACTAACTGAAATGGTTTTAGGCATCAGCGAGTGCTAAGAATCTAAGTTCAAATTCTAACAGCAACCTGCATGCGCAGAAAGCATGGTATAACATCAGTTCAGTACCTAGCAGGAGCCTTGCTAAACAACTCGTCCCTTAGGCGGTTTTGTACACGCCTTTTCCTGGGACACATGACGAAGTCTAGCAAGTAATGCCCACATCATAGATATTGCACCCATGCAACCAGCAGTTATGCGAATCGGAAACATCTGCGACTCTGTCGGCTGGAACACAACCAGGAGTGGCCGAAATATCACTGAGATCACGAGGAAGACGGCCGCGCTAGAAAACTGTTGAGAGCTTTCAATTTGGGATCGTCAAAATACTAACAATACTGTCCAGATGCAAGGGATCAACCGAATACTTTGCAATGCCCAATTAGGGCCGTCGAACTGCATTCAAATCTATTGGCATGATTTCCGAAGAATGCTGTGAAGAGACAACTTACGGTGGAGTCGTTTACTACATCCATACCTCTCACCCGAATATACAGGATCGCAATGCTAGAGGCACCGACGCATACACACCACGAAGAAAGCCAGGTCAACGTGAGCACCAGCGGGTCGTCTAGGTTATTCGGTATTGCGAAACTGAATCTGCACAGAAGATTGGTACACCCAGTTCCGAATTCTCATAGATAGAACTCACAGTACTATGCAAGCTAAAACAATCAGGACTGGAGAGAAGTTCAATCCATGTAGATGCCCACTTTTGGTTGCTTGCACGTCACCAAAAGCTGGTCTGGGGTCTGCGAGTAGTTCTGGGTCCATGGCAAAGAGAATGAAATGTGGGTTGGCTTGATTTGCTTTACGTAGTTTGCCTTGGAGCTGTTGAAGTTTATCTTTTGGGAAAGCATCTCACGCTGTCCTGTACAGAGCTGGTAAAATCAATCCCCATGCATCACGGTGCTTATCATGATGCTGTGTTCCTCCCTTGACATTGATAATATCGCAGGTTCAACAAGCTGTCCTAGCTAATGTCTTCCCCATCAGTGCGCCCCCTCTTCCCTCAAGAGTCAACTAGTCGTATGTGATATGATCTTACGGTAAATTTCCTGACCTCGAATAAGCCGACCCTTTTCAAGCTACGAGTGACGGTGTCCCGTCGAGGCCTTTCTGTCTGATGCTGCTGACCGTGTTCCAAGGGCAACCATGGCTCCTTATCCTGACAGCTATTTGGAAGCGTTGTTTTGTTTGTCGGTGGTGTCATTCTTCGCTGTCCTATCGCTCCTGAACCTCTTGCACGCAGACGCTTCGTTGCTTCCCATGACAGCAGCTTCGATAATTTTCCTAGGACAGCCCGCTAGATTGTCGCAATCCATACCTCCAAATCCTGAAGATACTGATACCTGGGCAGAGGTATTCTGGACTTCACGATCCAAGGAGGCAAAATTGATGGTGCAGGTCATTGGAGTCTTGTTACCGTAAGCAAACATTTCTGGTTTCTGTTCACCCTTCTCTGAGTCATCTGTCATACTAACAGCGCTGTTGTAACACGTCTCTACACCTCTGGCGGACGGTGGCCGTTAGGAGATGCTTTGCTCCAACTATCTTTCACGATACTTGCTATATCGATTGTCTTGCAGTTCCTCGTCATGTTTTATTCCAAAGCAATGCAAATACCAGGCCCACACCAATGTCAGTGGGTTGAGGTATGTCCTGGGTTTTTATGCCCTACATATCTTGTTCACCCACAGTCCTTAGGCTGCACATGCTAGGACACTGGTTGCATTCGCATCAATGAATCCATGGGTCGTGCTTTCGATACCTACAGTTTGGACATTGTGGTAAAGGTATCCTTTTGTTATTAGTACCAGATGTCTGATCAATGGTTCAGGGGTATATTAGTAGTCTGTGTCACCATCCTTATGTTGGGATGGCAGCCTTCCGACATCCCGCAATCCAAGGCTCAATCTGTTAATTTGAGTCTAGCTGTAAGCGTGACAGGCGTGTTCACATTAGGCGCACTTTGCTCGTTGGTGCTGATCAGCACTTGCCATCGCTGGATTTCGTATCGACGCGACAGCACACGCGTGAACGAACTGGAACTGGAATAGTGTACTATTCTAGGTTGTATATTTATTGCATGTGATGATGTGGCGGTATTGGGGACCAATAGTACCAAAACGTGTACTTGTTGTTCCGCTATGCTTTCACCAATACCCCTACCGATACCTTTGCTCAATTTTGCTTTTCAATAAATTTGTATGTAAGGACTCTGTAAAATGCGACCTAGATTGATGTTCAATTGATGTTTCTGGAAATGATGACTTGTGAGGTTAAAAAATTGAGATTATGAGTATGAGAGCGAGTTCTTATGTTTGAGATGGTGGGTGTAAAGCAGAGAGAGGAACATCTCTCATTCTCTTATACTACGGTCTAGATATGTTACAACTTATAAATAGACCTTGTGTACAATAATAGAACAGGTACTTGGACCGGGCTAGGCTGACCCCAGGCGACCACAGGTGCTCTGATGCCATCAGCACCTGATCCCAACACTCCCCTCAAGCCTAGCATGGTTTGAGCTCGGGGAAATGGTTAGATAAATAGAAGAGTTAAATTAAAATGAAAATTTTGTTCAGGCACATCAAAACCTCTATGTGGTGGAAAACCCAGTGGGAAAAACCAACTCACATGTGAGGAAAGCTACTGAGTTATCTCGCTGGCTGAATTCCCATCTCCCCCTATATTGAATACTTTACACTCCCCCACCTATTCCAGTTGGATTCCGGTTTGTCCAGCCGGAATTTCTGGAATTTCTGGAATCCGGTGGAATTTTTTTTGTATGTAGTTTTCCCTATGCAGCACAATTCCGGTCGGAATAAGGATCCAATTTACACCTGGAGTCCCCAGAATCTGACCGGACTCATCACAACTGGAATAACAGGAATAACCGGACTAACCGGAATAACCGGAATGCATGTGCTTTCCCAGATAAAAGTTTGACACACATCAAGAATTGAACACTTGACCTTGGGTCTGCACACATAACAGCATGCTTAACCACTGAGCTACCAAGCAATTATTCTTCTACATACATTTAATACTTTTATTACCCAACCAAGGTACATAGTTAATCACCATTAATGGAATAATTAATAAGTACGCATACACATGACATGTGACATATGACTGCCAGGTCACAACCACCACCACCACTGTCGCCAACCCGCCTCCTCCTCCTCTCCACTCTACCACCACCACTGCATGCGCACCCACCACCACCGTTCCCATGCCCACTGCCACTATCACCACCACCTTCAAACGAGCCGACTGGATGGAACGCGGGCCCAAACGATGCAGATCGCATTGTTTGGGGCCTAAGTATGTTTTTTTTCGTTCGCTTTTTGTTTTTTTATACTAACTAACTTGTTTTGTTTGTTTTATAGGTTCTACTCTACTGCCAGACAGAACATGGGCCTAAACGACATGATTGGACAGAACACAGGCCCAAATGATGCAGATCACATTGTTTGGGCCCTAAGTAAGTTTTTTTTGTTTGCTTTTTGTTTTTATATACTAACTAACTTGTTTCTTTTGTTTTATAGGTTCCCAGATGGAACAGGGGCCCTAAGTAAGTTTTTTTTTGTTTGCTTTTTGTTTTTATAAACTAACTAACTTGTTTCTTTTGTTTTATAGGTTCTACTCTACTGCCAGATGGAACACGGGCCGGCAACATCATTTGGGCCATAGATAAGTTTTTTTCTTTTTTCTTTTTCTTTTTATCAATCAACTAATTGTAATTCATTGCTTTTTAGGTTGTATACTACTGGGGACGATCTGCCACAACAAAAAATGTGCAACCCACGCCCATGCCCACCCGATCCCCTCCTCCCCATTCAAATGGGATGTGAGGCTGTTGACATGGGCTAGGAGGGTGCAGAGGGATGCCAGGTAAACCCCAGAAGGGGGGTACCTGCCTAGTAAGCACCCACCAACCTCTGTACTTGTGCCACGTCACACTGACACACCCAAACCCCCCCCCCCCCCCCCCCCCCCCTCAAAAAAGAGAAAAAAACAGAAATCCAAACAGGGGACAACAGTGACAAATGACGACAAGCCACCCACCCCCAGCCTCATGAGCAACTGCTCGTGGGGTGGAACGTGGGTGGAACAATGCCCAGGTGCAGGGACAGGAGACAACAATGACACACCACCCGCCCCCAGCCTCATGAGCAACTGCTCATGGGGTGGATCATGGGTGGAACAACAATGATGACAAGCCACCCACCCACAGCCTCACAAGCAACTGCTTGTGGGGTGGAACATGGGTGGAACAATGCCCAGGTGCAGGGATAGGAGACGATGATGCACCACCTGCCCCCAGCCTCACGAGCAACTGCTCATGGGGTGGATCATGGGTGGAATGACAGACAACAGTGGGGTTGCATCCCCTCCCCCTCCCCTGCACTTTGTGTGGGGAGGGATTTTTTTGTACTTTTAATTATTTATTAGTATTGTCCCCCCCCTCCCCTGTTTTGTGTGGGGGAGGGATTTTTTTCTTCATGTTTTTACCTCCCCCCTCACGTTCGGCGTGAGGGGTTAGCTTTTTATGTATATAAATAAAACTCCCTCTCGCATCTTGTGAGAGGGAGGATTTTTTGTTTATCTATGTAATCACAATCATCCCCACTCCCTTGCATTCAATGTGAGGGATGTGGTTAATTAAAAAATTTTGATCTTAACTACTTCGAAAAAAATTAGAGTGTCATGAATAAACATTATATTACTATCTAATAATTCTCCTGTGGCTCAACTGGTTAAGCACACATGTTTGGTTTGTCATGTGATCACTCTAATCAAGATGTCTTGAGTTCAATCCTTACTCTGCACAAATATATTTTGTAGTCACTTTGACAACTTAAGACTTGAAATTTGACTATCCATTAGGGTATATACTCTAAGTTGAGCATCTGGAGTAACTGGAATCTGGTTGGAATAACTGGACTAACTGGACTCCAACCAGAATAACTGGACTCTGACTGGAATAGGTGGGGGAGGGTAAATTACAGCCTATGTTGTGTAAATTTAGGCTTTGGTAAAGCCTTTGTTAATACATCTGCTGTTTGTTCTGGGTTGCAACAGTTTTGTATGTCAAGTACTTTGTCAGTTACTAGATCTTGAACCCAATGATGGCAAATTGCAACATGTTTTGATCACTGATAAAATTGTGGGTTGTGCATCAATATGACAGACCCCTCATTGTTGCCTTTAATTTCTGTTGGAAATTCTTGTGGAAATTGGAGTTTGCTGTACAAGTTTCTTAGCCAAGTTGCCTTGCATCCAGCTTCTGACAATGCTACATATTCCACTTCTGTGGAGGAGAGGGCAATCATGGTTTGCTTCTTTGATTTCCATGTGATAGCTCCCCCAGCTGCTAGAAAAACATAGTCAGTTGTGGATTTGTGGTCATCAGCATTTGCAAATGCAGCATCTGCATATCCATGGAAGAGGTTGTTGTTTTCAGTCTCATCTTGGGATTTTGTATAAGTTATCCCTAGAGTTTTCATACCTGCTAGGTATCTAAGTATCTGCTTTATTGCACCATGGTGATGAGAACCTGAGTTTGTGGTGTAGTTTAGTAACAGCATAGCTTATATCTGGTCTTGTAGAATTTGCCAAGAATTGCAGACTCCCCAATAATCTCACATAAGAATTACTGCAATTAGGTTCATTGTCATCTGGATTAGGCACTAGCTTAATATTTGGATCCATAGGTATGCTGACAGTGTTTGCATCAGCCTGTAAGCCTGGCTTACATTATCATTGACACCTGTTTGTACACACCTTTTCTTGGATACCTTAATTACTATGACAAAAAGGAAGTTCCCCATTCTTCCTTTCCCCCCTTTCACTTCCCTAGAAACTCTGCTTTTGTATTACTCCTCACTCCTAATTACACATCATTGTCTTGTTATATTGCGTGGTTAGCAGTGAGTTCCTCTATTCTCTCCCTTTCTATCTCCCTCTCTAGTGTTTCCTAGCCCAACTGTGGGCTAGGCTTCCACTTTTTTTTTTTAACACAACAACAATGCATAATATTTTCGAGCTTATAAACTCCATTATTATGACAGCATAATGCTGTCTCGAAAGCCTACTATCTGGATCCCGCTTACTACACATAGTAGGGTGTGGAATGCCTTGGCACCTGACACCACCACCAATGCATTTTCTCTAGTGCCACCTTGTGTCTCCATTGTAGCAAACGATGTGCATACTTCCACTCCAGCGCCTGCTGCCTCCATCGTGACATACAACGTGCATATAGCCACTCCTTCAGCACCTGCCCCCATCATGACAAACAATGTGCATACAATCCCTACACCTCCTCCCTGCTCTGCTGCACCTAGATGCAGATGAATGTCTTCTGGTTCTTCTGATGACTACTGAATCATCCCTTTGATAACAAACATGTCTCTCACCTCCTCCATTGCTATACTGAGCCTGAACAATGGAAAATGACCTATAATCTCCATGGGGAACATGACACCTGAGCTACTGCACTGATTCGAGCATCACACGTGTGGATATCTTCATAACAAAGATGGCCTCAATGGTAAAAGAGTTGTGGATCATATTGTTTACTCTTTCAAAGATCCACTATTTTCTGATTGGTACCAATCTCAGCAGGAACTCTTGTTGGGACTCTCCTTCACTGAGTTCATGGTCAAAGTATGCACCCGTTGGTTGCCTAAATGCTGGCAGCAGGACTTGGCCTGGAAGGTACACTCGACAAAGCAAAATAAAACACCTTTCTCTGACTTCATTGACTTGATGCGCCATAATAACCTGCTGCTGAAAGGATCTCAGTATCACCTTTCTCCTGCCCAACTATGCACCCAAATTGAATCAAACATCTCCCCTGAGCTTGCTGCTGTGTTCGATCAATGGAAGGACAGCCATGAGTCCTCCTCCGATGAAGATGAAGAGCAAGTGAATGCAATTGTGGACCCTGATGCTGCCGTTGCAGCCATGGTCATGAAAGCAGCCACAGACATGCTGAAATCAGAGGAGAAGCTACAGTCTTTTGTGGATACCTTAACAAAGCTTGATCAGAAACTCATTGAAGACAGGAGTGCTTGCAAGCGGGATGCTGAAGACTCAGCTAGGAGTCTGAAATGCTCCAGCCAGCTTGGCTATAGGCCTGGCTGATAGCTTGAGATGAGTACCATACAATCAAGCCCAAGCTGCAACCACTGCCTGTGTCCAGGCTGCATCGTCGTTGACTGCCTGTCCACCCAAGTTGATGGATCATGAGAAAAAATACCTGGAGACTTATAATGGTTGTAAGAAGTGCTGAGGTTTCTATATGCCTGATGGTCATGCTTGTGAATTCCTGAGTGGGGATGGATATGTCGAATGATCTATGCAATGGTAAACGAGGTGAGGAAATGTATTAAGCTGCTGACCCTGCCGGTTCCTAGAGAGGAATTCATCTCATCGGTTGGTGCCATCAATGCTCCCTCGTTGAATGGAATTTATGCCCTGCTCCTCCTCAACCCTCTGCTGCCCCACCTGCCCTGCCCATTGCAAGTGTATTGGACATGTCAACATATCCTATCGCTTCAGTGTACCCGCTGAATGAAAGTTCTATCCTTGGTGGGGGTGATAGTGATCTCGCTCAAGACTCAAATGACTCGGTAAGCACCCGTGTTCCATTCTTCATGTTGCACCTTGTATGGAAGTGTGCTGTAGACAGTCTCGATTCTGCTGCACTCTCTCGCATTGTTATTTCTGCATCAATTGATCTTCCTGGGATGCTGCATCTCCCAACAGGGGATTGAAGCCTGTTTCTCGAAAGTGGACAAGATATTGAATTGGCCAGTGCCAAAGTTGACAAGTGATGTCCATAGCTTCTTGGGACTGGTTCGATACATTGCTGCCTGCATATGCTTCCATGTCAAATGCAACCAGAAGGGTTGGGTATGAGCCTTGCCTATTATCTGGTTCCACATGATGAACTTGGTAAATGGATCAATAGGATTCTCAGGATTCCAAATCTGAATAGGGCAAAGCCCACAGATTATTCTGCCTTTAACACTGGGGACAGTGTGTGATGACACCCTGGAAGAAACTGCTGCTCACATGATGATATCACAGATTGAATGTGATGTTGATGAAGCAAAAGATGCTTTGATTGGTGTGAAAATCATGCAGGCATTCTTTGTGAACAAATCACAAGGTCGTGAAGATGCATACCTAGTGAGCGATAAGGTGATGCCACTGGGTGCAAAGCACAATACTGCCTGAGAAGTACTGTGAAGGTATCCTGACAGTATTCCTAATATTGTCAACATACTTCACTCGAGGTATTTTGACAGTATTGTACTATATTTTGATAGTACTGAAGGTACTGAAGTAGTATTCTAGATTGGTATGCATAGTGGCAAAATATCCCTTGGTGAGTATGGTGGCAGTATTAGGAGTACTTCCAGAATACTGACATCATACCTTCTCAGAAGTATCTTGCTGTGCAGCCAGTGTGCTTGCAACCCTTCACCGCCATTGAGAATTTAAAGTGGGAGACAAGTCTAGAGTGGCAAAATTTTTTGAACCATTTGATGGACTGTACTCTGTTACAAAAGCATTTCCAGAGACATTGTCATACAGTCTACTGTTACCAAACTCCCTGAATGTGTTCCCCACCTTCCATGCCTCCTTACTGAAGCAACACAATGAGAATGATGCTGACCTTTTCCCTTCATGTGAGCTTGAATGACCTGGCCCAGTAATGACCAACAATGGCCTGGAAGAATATCACATCAAGAAGATTGTTGATGAGCAAAAAAGGGGACGCAGATTCCAGTACCTTGTAAGATGGTCAGGCTACTCCGAGAGTGATGACCTGTGGCTACCTCAACAAGAACTTGAAAATTGTAAAGTGCTGGACAGCTGGAAGGCTACTAAGGCAGAGGGAACATGGTAGCTTTTTCCCACTGGGTTTTTTAATGCACCTGATGTTGCTGGTTGATGTTGGGTTTAATGGCTGACATGCTGACTGGAGACACTTTTTTAAGTGTGGGAGGGTGTAAGCCTGAATTACATTATCATTGACACCTGTCTGTACACATCTTTTCTTGGATACCTTATTTACTATGACAAAAAGGAAGTTCCCCATTCTTTCTTTCCCCCTTCTCGCTTCCCTAGAAACTCTGCTTTTGTATTACTCCTCACTCCTAATTACATGTTGATAGGTTGTCTCCTCAGCTCAAAGGCCACTTCACCATTACAACTGCATTCTAATCACATTGGCTAACTCCTATGATGTCCCAGAAGCAGGGTGACCACTTCTGACCAGGTCTATCAATTGCGATATCATATTGACCACGTTGAAACACCACCAGCGACATTGATCATACTTAGAAACCACATCACACAACTTTAGGACTACCTTGAAATGCCCTAAGATCCCTCTGAATGAACATCAAATATCCCTGATCAACTTCAAACAACTGCGACCGCAATCAAACATTGTTGACCATTGTCGACCATCATTGAGCATTATCAATCGACATCGAGAGACTACGAGTGACATTGGGCACCACATTCATTATCTTGAAATACCATGTGCCAGGGAGTATTCCAACTCGTGCTCAAACCTGCTGATAGTAGGTCAGCCTTGTTCCAAGTCCCTATCGCATACAGAACCCGCTGGACGGATTATTGTGAGACTTAGTGCAGTTTATACACAAAGGACAGTCTCTTTTTAGTTCTTTCCCTTTATTACTCCTTCATCATATGATATATCTCTTTCTTGTTCAGATTCCAGTCTCCTTTTGTCCTCGTGTCTTAACTCATATCTTTTGCCTCATGTTCTACACATGTTTCTTATACCATTTTAGGAAGTTTCTTTTAAAACATATAAAACACTGTAGTATCTACTTGGAAATACAAGAAATCATCTTCACATATAGCCTCGTATAAAGTTCTAAGAATCTGATCTATCCTCTACACAATCTAAGCTTCTACGAGTTTTCTTGATCAATGAGAAACCTCTGCAACCATTGTCGTCCTCAATCCTCTTATCATTAGCACTAGTAACCATTCCGACACTTCCTAGTCATTGGCTATAACCTTTGTATACTATCAATCCATCAAAAGTCTTTAGAATTCACACATCAACCCTCGATGATAAACATCGTTTGCCATCGATCCCATTGATCATCCTTGATATTGATCGATACTCCATCGGACCGCATCAAACACCTTCCTCTCTTATAGAACTACCTTTATGACTAGTACCAACTAGTTGTCTTCCCATTGGTCAGACCATGAACATTCAGAATGTCTTGCACCCTTACTCTGACTTGTGCAAATATCATCGGCAGTTTTGGTGGTTTTTCCAGGTTGAGTATCATCATTTTTGGAGCCCACTGCGAGGGTTTCTGAATCATTTCATTGTCAAACCAATCTTGACTTCCTCAGCTTAGGCCAACACAAGCAAGAAACCTTCATATCAATACTTGCCGCACCTTTGAATCTCTTGAACAATCAGGAGATATTCTAATACCTGTTTCTGAAGCAGAATCTACTCATTGTAGACTATTCTCTTCACCTATCTTATTGCTTTCAACATCATCATCTACTTCTTTGTCCTCATCATCAACCTCTTCATTCATCCTTCCAACAACTTCAACATCTCTACCATCCTTCACCCAAGTCTTAACCCCTCCCTAGAGTCATCACATTCATGACTACTCAAACCACTATGCCAGCTTGCAGTCATTTGACTGCTCCAAAGTTTGACCCTACTCAACCTTGAGAGCTCAGATGATACTTAGAGGAGCTTGAATTATTGTTCCTGACCTGTGGCATCACTGAATTGAATCTGATGAAGAAACACGCTTGTTGCTACCTCGACATCGATTCTTCCAAACTCTGGGAATCACTTCCAGAATATCAGCCAGGCACTTGATTCAATGAGTTTCAAATGGCAGTACATAAACTCTATCCCAGCTCAGAAGACAAACACAAGTGGAGCATATCGGACATGGACAAATTAGTGGGAGAACAGCTATGTGTTGGGATATTCAACGCAAATGATCTAGGAATGTATTATCAGGCGTTCTACAACATTACTCACTTTTTGTGACCAAAGAATAGGATCTCGGAAGCTGAGCAAAGCAGAGCTTATGTTTGAGGATTCCAACCAGGCTTATGGACTCAAATTGCATGATGACTCGAACTCAAATTCCCTGATCATTATCCCGACAATCCATATCCGCTCAATGACATTCACAATGCAGCAAAATTTGTACTAGCAGGCTCTAACACATTGAACTTGGTAATACACCAATTGACTTCTTCATCACACTCGACATCGAACGTCGGAAATATGGTCACCTCGTCACCCAGAACTATTACAATCAAAGCTGAAGATCTAAATGCAATGTTTGAACAATTTGCTAGCACCATCGCTATGCACATCGCAGGTACTAAATCTCCTCATGCTAATTCAGCAGACAGACAGGCACACATTGATGCACTTCTTTGCATATTTTGCAGTTTATTGGGACATTTTATCCCTGACTGTCTGGTTTGTCAGTCATACTTGAACAAAGGAAAGTGTAAGTGAAATGCAGAAAAAAAGATTGTACTTCCAAACAGACAATTCATGCCTCGAAGTATTCCTGGCGGGTTTATTAAGGAATGCATCAATGAATGGTGGAAATGGAACCCAGACACAACACCAGCAGCCACACTTTTATTCAGCATCGCACCATCGGCACTTTCGAATTCAACTAATTCAACCTTGGCTGCAATCACTTCGATAATGGAGTCCAATGTAGTTTCTACCTTGGCATCAGAAACAAAAGGCATCTATCATAACTTGACATTGACAGCTGACTCCGAAGATAGAATAGCGGCTCTTGAGCGAGAAATATTCGCGCTTCAAAGTGGTTGACCATTTTCACATCTGAACAAAGAGGTTCGAAGTCTGGTGATAGGTTGTCTCCTTGGCTCAAAGGCTGATTCACCATTTCAACCACATTCTAATCATATCGGCCAACTCCTATGATGTCCCAGATGCAGTGCGACCCAGTCTATGGATCACAATATCATATTGACCACATCAAAACATCACCAGCGACATCGATCATACTGAGAAACATTGCACAACCTTAGGACTACCTCGAAAGCCCCTAAGATCCCTCTGAATGAACATCAAACATCCCCGATCAACTTCGAACAACTGTGACCATGATCAAACATTGTTGACCATCATTGAGCATTATTGATCGATATCAAGAAACTATGAGCAACATCGGGCACCGCATTCATTATCTAAGTGGTGGAATACCATGCGCCAGGGAGTATTCCAACTTGTGCTCAAACCTGCTGATAATAGGTCAGCCTCATTCCAAGTCCCTATCGCGTACAGAACCCGCTGGATGGATTATTGTGAGACTTAGTGTGGTTTATACACAAAGGACAGTCTCTTTTTAGTTCTATACCCTTTATTACTCCTTCATCATATGATATATCTCTTTTTTGTTTGGATTCCAGTCTCCTTTTTGGCCTTGTGTCTTAACTCATATCTTTTGCCTCATGTTCTACACATGTTTCTTATACCATTTAGGAAGTTTCTTTTAAAACATATAAAACACTGTAGTATCTACTTGGAAATACAAGAAATCATCTTCACATATAGCCTCGTATAAAGTTCTAAAAATCTGATCTATCCTCTACACAATCTAAGCTTCTACGAGTTTTCTTGATCAATGAGAAACCTCTGCAACCATTGTCGTCCTCAATCCTCTTTCAACCCTCTTATCATTAGCACTAGTAGCCATCCTGACACTTCCTAGCTATTGGCTATAGCCTTTGTATACTATCGACCTATCAAAAGGTCCTCAGAATTCACACATCGACCATCGATGATAAACATCATTTGCCGTCGATATCATTGATCATCCTTGATATTGATTGATACTCCATTGGACCATGCCAAACACCTTCCTCTCTTATAGAACTACCTTTATGACTAGTAACAACTAGTTGTCTTCCCATAGGTTGGACCACAAACATTTGGAATGTCTCACACCCTTTCTATAAGGGCAACCTCAGCCTCTAGCAAAGGGAAATCCAAAGTTAAAATTATACTACATATTACAGGGATTGGGGATGCACCTAGCAAAGGGAAATCCAAAGAGAAAACTCTAAGGATCCCTTTGCTGATGCCCAGTATATGTGAAGATGACAAAAATCAAATAATAACCTAAAAATAGAAAAGGTGGAGATAGGCAGATCAAGGCTGCTGAATGACATCATACCAAGGGGTAGATGTCAGAAAGGTGCTCTGCCTCTAAATATAAAACTGTCAACATGCACAAACATGATAGAAAGGGAAATTAGTAATAAAATACGGAAAAATCATAGAAAATGAAGAATAGAAGGAAATGAAGTGAGGAAAAATATGGAACAAATGTAAAAAATAGGAGAAACACACAGAGCACCCCCTAGTCCCCTTACATCACCCCCTCTCTAAGATGCATTGCCCCGATGCATTCGAAATCACATACGACCAAAGTCTGTGACTTGAATGCGACGCAGTGCCCCAGTGTGCCATCGGTGGAATTCCTTGACTAACTGAGGGGCATTCACATCAGACTCTTTGACCCATGAGTTCTCCTCATACCCATAACCCTTCCAATGCACCAAATACTGGAGTTTTCCTTGCCGCAACTGGCTGTCCAAGATCGACTTGACTTCATATTGGGGTTCTCCCTCGATCACTGTAGGCAGTGGTAGTGGGTGTGAATGGCATCCCAGGAATGGATCTGGAGGAGCTGGAAGGAGTTTGATGACATGGAAGACTGGGTGGAGTCTGGACATGGAGGCTGGGAGGCATAGATGATAGGCATGTGTTCCAACACACTTGACAAAGGGGAAAGGTCCCAGGAAGCGATGAGTGAGTTTCTTGGATGGATGTGTAGTGGAGATGTCACTGGAGTCAAGATAAACTTGATCACCAACCTTGTACTGAGGGGTCAGAGAATGGCGTTGGTTGTAAAAGCATGCCATGTCATCCTTCACCTTTGCTAAGGCTGCCCTTGCCTCCTCCAAGCTATCCTGCATGCATTCTGTGAACTCATTCACCATCTCGATGTGTGAGGGAGTTTGGCGAGGTTCAAATCCCATGTGTGGATGTCATCCAGTGTCTAAGAGGAAAGGGGTCTGTTGAGTGGAAGCATGGACATGGTTGTTGTATCTGAACTTGGCCAAGGGGAGAAGATTGTCCCAATTGTCCTGGTGCTCATTGACGAAGATGTGGATGTACTGCTCCAGTTCCTGGTTGACTTGCTCAGTCTGGCTGTCAGTTTGTGGGTGATAAGTGGTTGAAGCAAGGAGTTTAATCCCCAGAAGTTGGTACAGCTTGCGAGTGAACTCTGCCATGAACTGAGGGCCACGATCAGAGAGGAAAGCACCAGGAAGTCCATGTAATTTCCACACATGGTGGAGGTAGAGTCGGGCGGCACCCAGGGCACTGACAGTGGTGTGAGTGGGAATAAAGTGAGCACATTTTCGCACTGAATCAACTGTGCACATCATCGCATCAAACCCATTCGACTCTGGCAACTCCACCACAAAGTTGATGCTGACAACATCCCAACGACTCTCTGGAACAGGAAGAGGGTGTAGCTTGCCAATGGGTTTGCAACAAGGAATCTTGGTGTGTAAGCAAAGGTCACAAGTGCAACAATACTGACCAATGAGCTGTGACATTTGTGGCCACCAATAATTCCGTGAGGTGAGCTCCAAGGTCTTCCAGCATCCAGGATGACCAGCAATCTGTGAGTCATGGTGTTGGGATATGATGCGCCAGCGAAGGTCTGGGTCATTGGGGACATAGATGTGATCCCTGAAATACAGCAAGTCCTCCTTTTCAGCCCACTCTGCTGCATGCAAGGAAAGGGTGGATCCCTTCCTCAGTTCTTTAACAGCTCAGGAAACAACATCCTCATGTAAACTGTTATGGTTTGCATGACGAATGTCACATAGGATGTCCCACTCCTTGCCCTGGGGTGTGATGCCTTCCAGTGCCTGGATGGTGAGTAGGTCTGGCTGCAACAACACAATGTTTTGATTGTCATCGCTGCCATCCCCATGGTCTGCATGTCGGGAGAGGGCATCGGTCTTCCCCATGCTGTGACCTGGACAGTGGTGCAAGGAGAAGTTGAATCTGGATAGATGCAGGGACCAATGAGCTTGACGACAGTTCAATTTCTTGGCTGTCATAAAGTACTTGAGATTCTTGTGATCCATCCAAATTTCCACCTTGTGTTGGGCACTCTTGAGGAAGTGTTGCCACTCCTCAAGCGCATGCATTATTGCCAACATCTCCTTGTCATGGATCTCATAATTTTGCTCTACTTTTGGAGTAGAATGCAACAAGATGCCACTTCTGGTCCTCTGGAGACTGCTGAGACAACATGGTGCCCATTGCAAAGTCAGAACTGTTGGCTTCTACACAAAAAGGACACGAATTGTCAGCAAAGGTAAGAATGGGAGTGGAAGTGACCATCTCCTTGAGCTTTTCGAACACCTCCTGTTGTGCATTATCCCACCTCCATGCCTCCTTTCCTGTCAAGTTGAACAGTGGTCATGCATGATATGAGAAATCCTTGATAAAACGCCAATGGAAATTGATGAAGCCTAGGAAAGACTGCACCTCTTTTTTGTTTGTGGGCATCGGCCAAGCTGTGACCCCGTTCACCTTGACAGGATCCATCTCCACCTGACCCTCCGAGATAATCAGGCTGAGGTACTCGATCTTGGTCTTCTCAAACTTGCACTTGTCCTGATGAAGGTAGAGTTTGTACCGTCAAAGCCGTTCTAGGACAAGGTGTGTGATGCGATGGTGCTCTTCAACTGTGCAAGTGAAGATGAGGATGTCATTGAGATAGATGCAGACAATGCCTTTGAGGATGAGGTCGTGGAAAATGTCATTCATCATGGTCTGAAAGGTGGCAGGGCTATTAGTAAGGCCAAAGAACATGACAAGCGGTTCAAAAAGACCACGGTTGGTATGAAAGGCTGCCTTCCACTCATCTCCCTCCTTTATCCTCACATTATTGTAGCCCCACTGGACGTTGAGCTCGGTGAAGTATCGGGCTCTGCAGAGCTGGTTTATGAGTTCAAAGATGAGAGGTAATGGGTAGTGATTTTTGACCATGATGTCATTGAGCCTTCTGTAGTCTTGAACTGGTCAAAGTGAGCCATCCTTCTTCTTGACAAAGAAAAAGGGAGAGGCCATGGGTGACTTTGATGGTCAAATACGTCCAGAGGCCAGGTGCTCATCGATGAACTGGTCAAGCTGTTGTTGTTCTTCAGGAGAGAGAGGATAGACCTTGCAGGATGAAGGGGTTGCACTGGGGGTGAGTTCAATTGCATGATCCCATGGCTTGCATGCAGGGAGAGAGTCGAACAATTCCTTGGAGAACACGTCTTCAAACTCATGGAGGTGAGGGAGCAAGGAATTAGTAGAGGATTTAGCAGCATTGTCTTTGTGGAAGGCCTTGGCGAGGCATTGGGATATGTTCGATGTAGCACACACCTTGTGTGATGGACAAATCGCAGTGTAGAAGATCCAATCACCTTCCTCCACTTCCTCTGGCTCCTCCTCCTCATCATCCGAGTCTGGCATCAGATCAGGAACCCCTTCCAACTCCACTTCAGGCATAGGCAGGGGTCCAGCACAACACTTCTGAGTATGTTGTATTGTGGCCTTCTGTCCATGACATTCTTGCCTGGCTTCTGTGAAACAAGTATGACAGCGGGATGGACATCAGCTCATGGTAACCTCCCTGGTATGCCAGTCGACCTCTGGGTTATGGTCTCAAAGCCACGGATAGCCCAAAATCACCTTTTGCTTTCCTAATTGAGTGACAGCAAAAAGGGCATGCTCACTATGATCTTTGTAATGGAGGACTAGGTCTACAACCTCTTGGATGGCACCAGCTTCATTTGGGGATCCATCCACATTATACACAGGTATTGGATGTGAGAGTGAGTGAGTATTTAGGCGATGTTGTTGTGCAAGATGGGCATTGATGAAGAGACCAGTTGCACCAGAGTCCAGGAGCACAGAGACACCGAGTATCTGTCCAGTGTCAGTTGTCTGCAGTTCAATTGCTAGGTTCAAGGAATGTGTAGAGGGAGTGGATGCAACAATATATTTGCGTGGTAGTTTACGCTCCCATGATTTAATTTTGGGGTGTGGAGCAGAGGGAGAGATGGGAAGAGCAGGTATGTCTTCAGCCAACTTCGAAGGGTCAGAGAGGGGAACAGTCACAGAAATGGATTCATTCTCTGGGGATTCAACTGACAAGACTTCAAAGTGGTTATGGACAGGCAGTGAGGGCATACAGTTCACTTGCTGCAAATAGAAAAATCCTGCTCCTCTACAACTTCTGACTTGACCTCCTCTGCAACCTGATCCTTTGCTTCCTTGACATCTACAAGTGCCAACAAGTCTTGGAGGAGTTCATCTTGCCCCTTGGGGGTGAGCATGTGGATATCCTGACAATGGGGACATGCTCCAGCCCTGTTCCCAGTTTCCCCACAGTGGTAGCAGAGATCCAACCTACGTGCATGGCTGTGGGCTGCATCAACATCCATTGGTACTGGGACATTGATGGCTGGTGTGGGAGTCTGATAAACAGGAATGGGGTTAGGGTGGGGAAGGGTTCAATTGAAGGTGTAGGGTGTGTGAGTGGTGGTTGGAGCATGGAATGCAGCATTAAACACTGCATTTGTGAGTCGGTTCTCATCACAGACTGAAGCAGCTTCATACCAAGCATAGATATCATTGTCTGCTGGGCACCCTTCCAACATCTGTGCAATCTGGTCCTGAATTTCTTGATTGAGGCCCTGTTGGAACTTCACCACCACTGGTAGCTCACTCCCATATCCTGCCATGTCCACCAGATCCTTAAACTCATTGAATCGACATGCCTGGTGGTAAGAGGATGACTCGAGTCGTGTCACTGCTTGGTGGCGCTCGTTGAGGGGGCAAAAGTGGCATACAAACTCAGCTTGGAAGTCACCCCAAGTGGAGAAAGGTAGAGAACTGAGTTCTTTAGTTTGACACAGAATACGGTCCATGTAGAGATAAGCGTGTTCAGACTTCATGTATGTGAAGGCCCTATAAATTTTTGCAGCCTCATTGATGAATTGATGCGACTGGAGACTGATGTATAACTCACAGGAATTAAGGAATGCACGTCCCTGCACATGTGCACCATTAAATTCAGTGGGGGGAGATGGTTTGATCTGGGTGCGCTCTTTAGTGGGCGCGTTTGGCAGTACATCATTATTGGGTGTGCTTGGAGTCGCAATGGGGGGTATATTGGTCATAGGGTTAGTCTGGAGGTTCTGATGAAGTTTTCGATCGTAGATTTAAGCGAATTGATTTGCGTGCATATTCTGGAAATGTTGCTTTCAAGTGCGTCAAGGCACTCCGATGCATCCATGTTGCTAGGGGGTGTGTTTGGTGAAAATGGCATTGCAGTAAAGGTGGGACTGTCTGGAACAGTGTGTAGGGAGTCTGTGGAGCTTTGGGAAGCATTGTCCACTCTGTACCTGCCTATCTTGGGCAGTGCATTCGTGATTTTGGGCCTTAGGGGAGAGTTTTCTACTATAAGGGCAACCTCAGCCTCTAGCAAAGGGAAATCTGAAGTTAAAATTATACTACATATTACAGGGATTGGGGACACACCTAGCAAAGGAAAATCCAAAGAGAAAACTCTAAGGATCCCTTTGCTGATGCCCAGTATATGTGAAGACAACAAAAATCAAATAATAACCTAAAAATAGAAAAGGTGGAGATAGGTGGATCAAGGCCACCGAATGACATCATACCAAGGGGTAGATGTTGGAAAGGTGCTCCACCTCTAAATATAAAACTCTCAACATGCACAAACATGATAGAAAGGGAAATTAGTAATAAAATCCGGAAAAATCATAGAAAATGAAGAATAGAAGGAAATGAAGTGAGGAAAAATAGAACAAATGTAAAAAATAGGAGAAACACACAGAGCACCCCCTAGTCCCTTACACTTCCTCTGACTCGTGCAAATATCATCGGTTGCCTCATCAGCTGTTTTGGTGGTTTTCCCAAGTTGAGTATCATCACCGGGCCCAGGAGACACTCATCTCCTGGGTATTTTTCTTTCTTTCTTTTCTCTGGCCCAGGGGACACACATGTCTCCTGGACTGTTTTTTTTTTTTTTTTTTTCTCTGGGCCCACTTATAAATACATGTATTTAGTTAATATGACCCCCAATGAAACCTGTACCCACCATGACCCGTGGGTTGCAGGTATGGGTGAGGCATGGGTACGGGTATGGGTATGCCCAAAAGTACCCACAGGTTACCCATGCGGTGTTGTTGGGGAAATGGTCTGTTGGAGGTTCCATTGACCAGGTTGTCACATTGGGATGGATGAGGTCAGTGTAGACATGTGGATGAGTGGAAAAATGTGAATATGAAAGAAGGAATACGACAGGTGAGAAATAACTTTTAAACTGTGAATGAAGGCTGTGGGGTCAATAAAATGAGAGGGGAAGAACTAAATGCAAATGCAATCAATGGAGTCATGTGATACATGTGTCAGATACACAGGTCGTCGACCACGCAATGGAAATGGGCTTGTAGACGGTATGGTAAGAACTTGTATAATGGGAAACAAACAACAGAAAAGGGGGCTCCTTGGGGCCATAAACTTAAGACTTGAGTACTTAGCTTAAAAACCTGCACCTTGGTGTGCAGAAACTTGAGGGACCAAGTGAAAAACTTAGAGGGAGGGTGTAATTATGAGGAGTAAAGATTGGGTGCTCCATTCGACAGATGGGAGGACGCCTAAATACAAACATCTGTAGTTACAAAGCGAAAACTGAGCGCACACGTTCTCTCATCCCAACAGTCTGAGCAACCAGACCAAGAAGACTAGAAAGGGAATTGGATTGTCATATTTGGGATGTGATTCTGAAGTAAGAGCAGGTGTCGAGTTTGATGTTGCAGATTGTCATAGTAAATAGACACAGCAATAAAACTATAAAAGGCAAATGAAAATAGAATGGGGAAACTGGCACCAATCCTTCAAAGCAGGTGATGCTGTTGACGCAAAGGCCAAGGAAGTGAGAAAACATGAGCAAATGTTGTAGTGATGTGATGCTGTCGACGAGAAGGCTGAGGAAGCAAGAAAGCATGAGCGAGATGCGTGACTGATGCGTCGTGTAGGTAAAATGTCATCCTGCAAATAAAAGATCTAAGAAATAAAAACATTGGGTCGCCAATCAGTAAAATGAATCTAGAGAGAATTTAGGAACATGCTAAGAATGTACAATGACATGAGGTTGTCATTGTGTAACAAAAGACTTTGTGGGAAATGTTGGAAATGGTGGGGTTGATGAGTGGGACTTGTCACCCTACCACAGGTGGGGGAGACTTTGCATGAAGCCCTCATCATGCTGGACCCAACCAAGAAACAAGTGAAAGGAAACCAATCTGGCCAAAAAAAAAAATAATTACCGATGGGCACTAGCAGGGGAGCACAAAAATTCCTAGGTCAGTCCAAGGAGCTAGATGGTGTTGTGGTCATGGCGAGTACCCATGCTGAAAATGCGACAGCTAGACAACATGGACTTGATGGTCTGTTGGTCCTCCTGTAATAGAACAGTTTCAGTCGATCCTTTGCTACTTTACCTCGCTTGATGGTCCCATCAATTTCCTTGAGTTGGTATGTCATGTCGCTAAGCTTGCGATGGATTACAAATGGGCCTGCCCAGTGCAGTGCCAGCTTGTGGCCTTGCTGGTTGTCGAGCCAAGTCTCATGTACAAGCACCCAAGTACCTATATCAAAGTCATTAGCAACAAGATATTTCTTGTACCTGTTGTTGAAATTGTCCACTGCACATTGACACTCATGCCTTTGCTTCTCGAGAGCATCCACAAGGATGTTATCTTGTCACATAATTTGTTGGGCTCAGATGGTGATCAGGTCCTCCATCGTAATTACCTTATCCCAGTCAAGGGATTCCCAGGTTTGATCTGCAATGTCGAAGGCGAGAAGGGGTTGTCATCCATAGAGTAAATAATATGGGGAGTGACCTGTCATATGTGAGGCCATACAACAGATAGCCATAAGTATAGCATGAAGATACAGAGGCCACCACAAAGGGTGGACACTGCAAATGTGCACGAGCACATTGACAAGCACTTGATGAGCATGCTCGACAACAGCATTTCCCTGTAAATGATAAGGGGAAGAGAGGATAACCATGATTCCATACCATGCAAATAAAATTGCTGCAGCTCCTTTGAACTCTGATCCACCATCAATGACACAGTAGGGCACACAACTGAACCAACAGATAATGTCCTCATAAATAAAATTGGCCCATGCTTCAGAGGTATTCCATCAAACTGCATGAGCTTCTGGCCACTTGATTGCTGGCTCCTGTGCATGTAGTAAGTATTGCATCCCACCTCGGCCTTTTTCCATGTGGACGGTGTCAAGGTGGAAGCAATGGAGGATTGCTGAATTCCAAGTAGGGGAGAACATGATCTTTGGGCGCGTTTTTGAGTTGAGTTGGCAGCTGTAGCATGATCGCACAAAGTAGGTGACATCATCATAGAGATTGGGCCAATAGTAGTGCTCAGAGAGGAGCTTGTAGGTGCCATCACATCCATGGTGCCCGACTTCATTGTGGACCTGAGCTAGGAGATACTTTCACTTTTCCAGGTCAGCAATAATGAGGTGAGGAGATTTTCCACTCTTCTGCAACTTCCAGAGATGGTCATCATGAAATGAAAAGACACATGCTCATGACAGGAATTTCTTTTGCTGTCATAAATTTTTGCAATGCACAGGTACAACGCCATCCTTCAGATAGGCAAGAATCTCCTGCCAGAGTTCCAGAGACTCGAAGTCCCTTGTCCCATATGCACGAGAGATGCAAGCAATATGCCCCTTTGGGTCCACAACCCCATAGTTCTGTTGAATGCCTGTACACTCTTGGGCACCAATAGGACTGGCCGCAATGTGGGAATAGCAAGAAGTAACAGGTGGCACACCTTCACGAGGTCCCAACATGTATTCATAGCCATAGGTCATGACCTCATGTTCAACCAGTTCTTCACCAAGTAAAAATTCGACTGTGGATGTAGATGGTGTGTGGTGATTTTTGAATTCATGGCCTGTGTATGCAAGGCACTCCTTACTCTTTGCCAGTGACCACCCTGACAGATTTTCTTCCAGTTGCATGCCATTGGCTTCATGGGAGTCATCCTCCTCATCAAACTGGAAGGATGATACTGTTGTCAGAGTAGTGGGTGACCCAAAGTCTGCATTTTCAATGCGTGGCCTGGGACTGTAAGTGTTCATAACCAGGTCAAAGTAATCTGAAGTCAAAGTTGTAAGCAACAAGCAAGTGTGAAGGAATAAAGGGAGAGGATGTGGGCCAGGGCCATTAGCTGTGCCAATGAACTTATCAAGGTACTCTTCAGCATCCTCATCCTTGGAGTCCTGGTCAGATTGCCTTCTTCTCGAGAGTCCATCAGGTGCACGATGCTTATCCACTGAAATGTGGTTAACTTCAAAATCAAAAAGGGAAAGGTACATCACCCATCACATCATAGGCACGTTTGGCAGGTTGGGGGACTTGAACATTTCTACCAAAAATTTTTCATTGACATCTAGGTGAAAGTGTATACCCCATATTTGGTGGCACAAATCCTTGAGTGCCTGGAACATGCCATAGAGCTCGCACTTGGGTTGGGAGTAACGAGATTCCATTTTGCTAAAGGTACAAGACCCATAGATAACAGGGTGCTTCTCTTCTTTGACATATTGATAGACCACCCAGCCAGCACCGTTCAAACATGAGTCGACTGCCACAACCATGAGGCCCTTGTTGGAAGATCTGGGAAGCACAGTAATCAGTTTAGTGGTATCATAATCGAGGCACACCAAGACAGGAGCTGCAGATACTAGTTCTTTGAGCCTTTTGAATGCCTCACGAGCTGCATTGTCAAAGTAAAACTTGAGGTTTGTCTGGCATGTAAGAATTGTCAGCGGCTTTGCAATAAGGGCGAAACCTTTTATCCATTTGTGGCCAACACCAGCAGTCCCTAAAAATCCCCAAACTTCTGAGACACTTTGCAGTTCAGGCCAGTTGAGGACCTTTGTCACTAAGCCATGGCCCAGGTGCCAGCCTTCTCAAGAGACAGTTGTGCCCACCATGTTGAGCTTTGGTGTTGCCAGAACAAACTTCCAGCCAGAGGTGGTGATACCCACAGTGATAAATTGCACTAGAAATCGGTCAACTGTAGTTGCATACTCGTAAATGGACTTTTGAATCCCTGGTGCAACTTCCTCTTTATTGTATGTGGAGGTTCCTCCTGTGAAGCTAACATCATCAATAAATACATCACCATTTTCTGGTATATCCTCTCGAAGTGCATGGCAGATGCACCACTGGAATTCCAGCACAGAATTTGTTGCACCCTGGGGGAGTACTGTAAGTTGGTGCAGACCAATGATGGAGTTAAAAGTGGTAAGGGGGCATGAAGATACTGCCAGAACATGGCCGTCAGCCTGCAAACAAATCTGCCAAACCATAAATGACCCTGCCAACTAGTCCTTCAGCGAAATCGTCCATGTATGGGGGAAGCGCTGAGTCTCTAACTGTAACTTTGTTGAGTTCTTGCACATCATGAACAGTTTGAAGCCCCATTTTTTTGAGAACTGTGAAAATACTGGAACAGTAAGACACAGTCGAATACTCGTACTTGCTGGCAGCTTTCTGATCCAGTGCCATCTTACAAACTGTCTCCTCAATGGATTTGGGAATGTGGATCAGTGGTTGCACCCATGGTATGTGTTCTATAATAGGGATTTCATAGTCAGGGTAAAATTTACAGGAAAATGTACCATGTTCAGAGTCTGTGAATGCCAGAGCCAAGTCTCGGGTTCTAAGAACAAAAACAAGTAAGTGATTTCATGTGCAGAAAGGAAATCTTTGGGAACAGTATCAAGAATAAATTTGAGGTGCTCTTGGGTGAGTTGCATTGTTGGCTCGAAATCTTCAAGAAAAGGGGGATCAAGAGGTAAAGGTGACAGTTCCAGGATGTCAATGGGCTCGAAGATCTGACCAGCTGGGTTGGGCATGTATGTTGGAACTGGGCAGACTTTGTGGTCAACAGGTTTATACTTCCTTGCTGCATGTGCATACCATGGGGGTTCCTCCAGCAATGCTTGTTGTGTCCACGAAGGATGTTGAGGTACTGACAAAAAAGGTGCTGCATAAGCAAAAGTTCTAAGAAGGATATCATAAGTCTCAGGAGGCAAAAGGGAACAGAGTAAAGAAATATCTTTGTCATTGCATTCTCCTACCAAACATTGCAAGGTTTGCCCAATAGAAGGTATGAGCACATTCTGATGTTCATCAGGCCTGGACTACATGCCCAACCTCAGTTTTCCGAATCTGAGGCATCTTTGATTCTTGCATGTTTTCCCTGAAATGTTAATTTGTCAGTGTATGAGGGGCATTAGCAGCTACCAGTTGAATCACAATTGTGGGGGCTCGCCCCTTTTCCCTGTTGCCATCAGACCACAAGCACATTTTGACAGTCCCAGACTGGGAATAACAGAGTGTTGCTGAGTACCATTGGAGCCAGGGTTGACCAAGGATGACATCTTGTTGCCCCATACCCTCCCTGCTGATGAAGAAATGGTGGTCAAATCAGTGGCCACCACAAGATACCTGAATGTCTCAACAACAGCCAACTAGAGGGACTGCACATCCATTAATTCCTTTGAGGGACCAACATGTGCCATCGAGGTCAAGAGTGAGGTAAGTCTGCCTAAATAATGCATCAGAGATCAAATTTAGCTCAGAACCTGTGTCAATCATGAAGGTAATGTGGTGTCCTGCTAGAATCCCATCGTCATCGCAAAGAGAGGGTTAGTATGAATTTTGACAGCTGAGGAATACCATATGAGAATTTCTTTGACATTCTCTGTCTCTTCATCAAATGAGACATGGAGTTCTGAATGTTCCAATGGGTTGGCAATGGCCTTGTTCAAAGCTCTTGTTCCTGGTGAGTATATTTCCTGTGAATCGCACACACCATTTTCATTGTGAGTGTCCATTACTGGTTTCCAACACATATTCACACCTTGTCTTCATAAGGCCTGAAAAGCACTTCTGCATATCTGGGGAAATACCTAAAATTTCCTTGAGAGGAAGTGTAATCAGTGTATCGAGGATTTTCTGCTGGACAACATCACTGTTGATCATTTCTTGAATAGATGACATGAAATGGTAGCTGTTTGTTGGCTTCACACTGGTCTTTTTTGGATCTTGAGTATTGGCCTCCACAGGCATTTGTGCATTTGTAGTCTTGGGGGCAGTTTTTTGTTGATGCCATGCCTCCTCCGTATTTGCCGGGTGAGGTTGTTGTGTTGGAGTTGGTTGAGGTCAAGGAACAGAGGGTGCTTGAGGTTTTGGAAGGCTTGTCATTGTAACCTTGGGGATGGGTTCTATATTCTTGTCAGCGGTGTTACCTTTCTTTGCCTCTTTCCCTTGAGAATGTGTGGCTGGAAAGGCTTCATGCCAGGCTGGGTGAGCAAAGGAAGAGACTCCATAGACAGTGCCTCCAAGAACATCTTTACCATTCAACTGGAGACCCACTATAGTGGCCATGTGGGGAGGGGGGTCTCGTCCCTCCTGACCTTTACCTTTTAAAGAACTGATGGACGTGATGGTTGCTGCTTGTTTGTCTCTTAAAGCTTTTGCCACGCTGCCCCCAGGCATGCCACATGGAAGTTGTGCACCACCCAGACGCATAAGTTTTCCTTCCGGCGTAAAGGCAGCAAGTCCTTCATTTATGAGGGCTGGGACCTCTGGGCAGTTGTGTACACCTAATCTATGTGTGTCAGGCTCACCACAAATAAAACAACACCTACGGTTAGCAGGCACTGCATTAGCTCCAACGGCACATGCTGCAGCAAGCTCTCAGAGTATATTGGCCTGACTCTGTTGTAATTCTTGAATTTGTTGTGTTTGTCCCAGTTGAAGCTCCTGTATTTGTCTAGCAAAGACCTCTATGGTGGTGGGGTTCACCGTATCCACTGTCGGCACTGCCTGGGTCTTTTGCACACTAAAATGTGCCTTCTTTTTCAACTTGCGAGTCTTCTTCGATGGCTTTTTGTCTTCTGAGTCAGAGTCATCAGTGCTCTTGTCTGAGTCGGAATCCCCGTCGTCAGAACCTGAGGAAGCATCAGAGGTGTCATCATCTTTGACAATATCATCTTCATCAAACTGCTTTTGTAGGAGCACTAGGATGTCGTCCATAGGTGAGGGAGACTGAATCTTTGTCTGGGCCGCTGGGAGCTTGCGCCGTATCATTTTCTGTTGCAACTTTGGTATACCTCTGAAAAATAACAGATTAGCCTCTTCTTTGGAAAGTTGGTTACTTGCATGAAGATGTGAGGCTTGTGCTGTGAATTCGTGGTAATAGTGGTCCACGTCCTGTAAACAGGAGAAGGCCTTCTTTTCTGAATGTTTCTTGGTCCATTTACACAACTTGTCGGGGGTAGTGTGTTGTTTGACCCATATAGCTTGATGAGATAAGTCCATGCTGCAACCCAGTCATGTTGCAACCAAACGGAAGCCAACTCTATTACATACCTGACATGGTGGCTGCAGTAATGGAGTACATAGGCCAGTAGATCATCGAAGTTGATTTGAGCTGAACCTGCAAAAACTTCTAGTGCGTCTAAAAAATCAGTAACATGTTCTCCTTTAAAATGAGGAGCATGTGGAGAGCCTGGAGTAGGCATAGGTGTGGCAAAGCACATTGCGAGCTGAGGTTGGGGCTGTGCCCCTGCCTGAGCTTGAGATTGAGCCATACTTGATGTCGAATCGACTATTTGATTTGTTGGGGCTTGTATTGCGGAGTTTTGTTGCACAGCTCTCTTGTGAGTTAGGAGCAGCGTTGGAAGTGTCAGTTTACATGAAGACAGCTTGTCAATCAGTGATGTCAGACAGCGATGGAGTTTGAGTTAATGTTTTATGAGTGGTCTTGTAGATTTTGAGGCTTGTAAGACTTGGAGTACCGGTCGAAAAAGGTAGGAGTGGAAATTTTTGAAAGCGAAGTGAGCGGAAAACCTATCCCCTGTCTCGGTCACCACTTGTTGTTGGGTAAATGGTCTGTTTGAGGTTCCATTGACCAGGTCATCACGTTACAATGGATGAGGTCAGTGTAGACACGTGGATGAGTGGAAAAATGTGAATATGAAAGAAGGAATACAATGGGTGAGAAATGACTTTTAAACTGTGAATGAAGGCTGTGGGGTCAATAAAATGAGAGGGGAAGAACTAAACGCGAATGCAATCAATGGAGTCATGTGATGCACATGTCAGATACACAGGTCGTTGACCACGCAATGGAAATGGGCTCATAGACAGTATGGTAAGAACTTGTATAATGGGAAACAAACAACAGAAAAGGGGGCTCCTTGGGGCCATAAACTTAAGACTTGAGTACTTAGCTTAAAAACCTGCACCTTGGTGTGCAGAAACTTGAGGGACCAAGTGAAAAACTTAGAGGGAGGGTGTAATTATGAGGAGTAAAGATTGGGTGCTCCATTCGACAGGTGGGAGGACGCCTAAATACAAACATCTGTAGTTACAAAGTGAAAACTGAGCATACATGTTCTCTCATGCCGACAGTCCGAGCAACCAGACCAAGAAGACTAGAACGGGAATTGGATTGTCATATTTGGGATGTGATTCTGAAGTAAGAGCAGGTGTCGAGTTTGACATCGCAGATCATCATAGTAAATAGACATGGCAATAAAACTATAAAAGGCAAATGAAAATGGAACAGGGAAACTGGCACCAATCCTTCAAAGCAGGTGATGCTGTCAACACGAAGGCCAAGGAAGCAAGAAACATGAGTAAACATTGTAGTGATGTGATGCTGTCGATGAGAAGGCTGAGGAAGCAAGAAAACATGAGCGAGATGCATGACTGATGCATCGCATAGGTAAAACATCATCCTGCAAATAAAAGATCTAAGAAAGAAGAACATCAGGTCACCAATCAGTAAAATGAATCTAGAGAGAATCTAGGAACATGCTAAGAATGTAAAACAACATGAGGTTGTCATTGTGTAACAAAAGACTTTGTGGGAAATGTTGGAAATGGTGGGGTTGACAAGTGGGACTCGTCACCCTACCACAGCAGATCCATAGGTGCAGATCATAGATGAGGTCTGTGCAAAGGTCTCCATGGAATTGCAAAGAGAGGAACTCAGAAGATTATCTGAGAACATATTCAGCAGACATCAAAGAGTCTGCTCCCCCTGCCGGAGGTCTTTACTGTGCCCCATATACTCTGCACAGACTCCATGTGGACTCTGCACAGACTAGCTCAGACTGTCAACTACTCTTTTGGCTCAAATGTCCTGTATAGCTTGCTCAGACTCCTAGAGAGTCCACACGGACTTTCATGGAGTCCAAGCCATTTTTGGACTTTTACTCGGAGTGCGCATGGACTTTGTCTGAGCAACATTGATTTACTCAGACTCAGACAGATACATATCTGAGTCGAGTCTGAGTTGAGTCTGTGGATGCATAGCAGAGGTTCAGTTGACTACAGAAAAATTATGTACTAAAGTAGAATTGAACCCCAAGCCTTGTTGCCAAGCATAAATAGCAGCAGTTAACCACTACACCACAGAGCCATTGTCAGTAGGTGCAAACAATTGGATTATTTAACTGTCCTTATTTGAATCACGTGACTCACATGCAAGTAGGGCAAGGCAGGGGTTACCCCTGGGTGTCAAATCTCATACCCTTACCCCTACCCCTGAACACCCTACCCTTAGGGGTAAGGGTATGGAAACATATAAGGGTTGCCAAGGGTATGGGAGGGTTTGTCAAGGGTACAAGGGTTTGGCACAAAATCAACATATTTAGAGCAAAATTCATTTGAAAAGTGTTGATAACTATTGTATTTACTATTAATATCACATATTGATACCTCTTATTAACATATGAAAGCCATTATCATGTTGGACAATCTCAAAATCTGAATTTAATTGATGAAAATCTTGAATATGAGTATTTGTAGCTGAAAAAATCAATGATATTCTTACATAAGCATAACCCTGGCATACCCCTGTACCCTTAGTAAGGGTACAGGGGTATGCAAGGGTATGAACTTCCAAACCTCTACCCTTATCCCTCATACCCTTAGCCCCAAAACACAAGGGTATACCCCTACCCCTGCCTTGCCTTACATGCAAGTTCAAGACACCATTGTTGATCAACATTTTTGCTGACCACCACCACCACTCTTGATGCCACTGCCTCCCACCTCCCTCCCCCACCACCACTGTCCAGTCAGCCCCCACCTCTGATGCCTCTTGCACCAACAGCAACAAACAGCATGGAACAAATGGGCCCAAATGATGTTGGATGTTGTTTGGGCCCCAGGTGAGTATTTTTTACATTTCTTGCTTTATTTTTGTGAACTAACTATTTTATTAGCAAACTAGCTGAGCTGATGCAATGGGACCCAATGAGCTGAGCCAATGCAATGGGCCCAAATGACAATAATTGTTGTTTGGGCCCCAAGTAAGTTTTCTTTTTTTCTTTTTGTTTTTATTAAGTAACTAATTGTATTTACAATTAATTACCTGGAATCTGTGTAGAGTCTGTGTGGAGTCTGAGATAGTCCATGTGGAGTCTGAGCTAGTCTGTGTGGAGTCTGAGCTAGTCCATATGGAGTCTGAGCTAGTCCATATGGAGTCTGAGCTAGTCCATATGGAGTCTGAGCTAGTCCAAGCAATCTGTGCAGAGTCTGTGTGGACTGGTTTGGAATACATGGGGTAGTGTAAATTACTGCCCTGCTGCAATCTACCCAAACAATGGCCGCAAAAGAAAGTGGCCTTCCCCAACAAAAGAAAGACATATTTGTTGGACCAGAGGAACATAAATCCCAATGAGGAACTCCTCGATGAGAAGTGATAGAGAGATCAGAGATCCTACTTTCCAAAAAGAAAGTAGGGATAAAGGACCAAGTAGCTTTGCAACAAATTCACAACAGCAACATTCATGACAGAAAATTCACCACAATCCCAGACCAGGGGATTAGGCTCGACAAGGATGGCTGTCCTTGGGAAAAGGAAGAGTCTCCATCTCAAGGTTCAGACTGCATGACTTGACAAAGGATTGAGTGATGAGGATGATGATGAAAGAAGATTGTATCAAAGACCTTCATTGGAAATCCAATGAAGGTCAAAATCAAAACAATCAACCAGAATGGCTTGTTCTGGATCTTCCAAGTCTACCTCATATCGAGGGAGTTGATATCATCGATCTACAATGAGTGGTACTGACTTGTACTGCAAAAAGGATACAATCTGGCCCTCAAAGTATATGAGGGCCATGCATACAAAGCTTCATAAACAGATTGACAGGAAAGTCTCTGTTTCTAGCAATGTCCCAACCATTTCAAACAAAAATGGTCCCCACATCCCAAATCCCCCAAAGTATGGTGGATTGAGAGATTCAGAGGAGTTTGAGTGGTGGCTCAGAAGTCTCCTTTGATGGCTGAAGGTGAACAAGATTTGTGGACTGGAGATGGACTCCAATTGCATAGAATTCACTGCAATGTTCCTTAAGGGCATTGCACTTTCATGGTTTGAAGACAATGTTGATGGCACATATTGTCAACCTTTATTGTGGACTTTCAAGGAAGTGATCAGTGGTCTGTATGACTGGTTTGTCCATGACAACTCCATCCACGATGCATCAGACAAATTCTGGCACATTGAATATAACACTGAAGAGGGCATTATGAGAAACTATCATAAACTGGAGTATTATGCAAACAGGATGGTCCATGCACCAGACCTGTTTATGTTCAGGATGCAACTGATGGCAGGTTTGCCAGTCAGTATGATATCCTTTGTTTTAGGCAAAGGATGCTCTGCAGAGACAGGCTACATGGATGATATATTATTCTTTGCCCACAAAGCAGAAGAAATTGAAAGGTTGATGAAGTGCTTCCAAGAGAAGAAGCATGGGTTGGAATTGTCAAAGTCAAGGAACATTAGTTCTTCAAACAAACCATCAAAACAAAAAAATCCCTTGCCAGAGAGATCCAGGGAACAATCCAAGGATTGCCCCTACAAATATGATAGGACAAGCTATCATAGCAATAACACAAAGAAATACAATTATAAGATCCCTGACAGGGAACATTGAACAAAGTGTGACAAGGATCGCCAGAAGAAAGACCATCATGACACATGGCATCACTCATCTGGAGGGAAATCCTCCAGACAAACCAACTTCAAATCAGACAAGAGGTCTGATGAGCACAAGTCACCAACTTGCTACACCTGCGGGGGAGTGCACTACTCCACCAACAAGAAGTGCCCTAAATATGGGCAGCCTAAATCTTCAGTGAAGATGTTTGCCACTAGAGATGGATTGACCATGGGTGTCGATTGAACAGACAAACATTGAGCTACAGGCTTGACCAACAATGATCAGAAGAATTATTTGGATGCATCTGAGGATGCGGCTAGGGAAAGACTAGCTGTGATTCAGAGGGGGATTCATCCCCTGAATATGGCTCTGCCATTTCCAAGGTTGACTCTAATGGATTGCAGTACAGTTCAGAAGGTGAACTGTGCAACTTGGAATCCTTTAACGGATCAGAAAGTGATCAGTCTAACTTGGATCACTGCAAAGTGATCTGAGAGAAACAGTGTTCTGACAACTGCCCATTGGCACAATCAGTATCAGATTCTGAGGAGTCCAATGATGAGTTTGATGGTAAGAAGGCCTCAACCTTCTCAGAAAGATCAGGCATCATGCTAGACAGCCTATTCAAGAGTAAGCCTAGATTCTAGGGCCCAACAGTTTTGAGGAAATCCTCAAAGAAAATAACCTGTCCTCACACAGAGAAGGAGAACCACTGCTTCATCACAAAGATGATGCTTCATGGACTTGAAGTGTACATGCTGTTAGACTCAGGCTGTACGTTTGACTCTATATCACCAGAATTTGCAACATCCATGAATTTGAAAGTCCATGAACTAGAAGAACCAGTGCCACTACAACTGGGCACCATGGGCAGCCATTTGAAAATTAATTTTGGACTATTCACTGAATTCAAGATCGCTGAATCAGAAGGGAAACATTACTTCAATGTAGTGAATAACAATAGATATGACACCATACTTGGCACTGTGTTTATGAGGAAACACAGGATAGTATTAAACTTTGAACTTGATGAAGTTCAAGTCAAGGGCAAATTCCTAGAAACAATCATTGAGGGGGAAAGCACATTCTGACAAGTCTGTTGGTATGCAATGAGGACTCATCCTTCAAAGGATGAGTGACTTGACAGTGGCCCTAGTGCCACTGTCAGGAAGAAGAAAGAGCTGGACAGGCAAGGTCCCAGCTCAATTAAGGTCCAGGCACCCACCATCTGGATATAAAAGGCAGAAATAGAGGAGGTAGCAGACAAGGACAGACCTCATTTGAGAGGCTTGAAGCTTCCAGAACCCATTCTTATGGGACCTGAAGAAGTAGCAGATTTGGAACCCACTAGCAACATAGACAAGGAAGAGTTTCAGGAAATTGTCCAGGAATTCACTCAGGAAAGATTTCCCAGGGGTCCCAAGTTTGAAACCCCAGGTTTTGATGCCTTGTTACCTTCCATATTGCCTAAGGAACAGATAGACAACCTCAATAACATTCTCTTTGTGATGTGTGAGGACTTAGCTGGAAAAGCAAAGCTGAGTGGGCCTTTGACAGAAAAGGACCTTCCATGCCTCAGAGAGGAGTGGAAGTCTTCTTGTCAGGACATTCTGAATGGGGTGCCCAATACTCTCCCTCCATTGAGGGAGATAAACCACCACATTCCATTGGTGGATGAAAAGAAGAGATACAACTATCATCTTCCGAAGTGCCCTGACTCAATGAGGAAACCCCTCGCTGAGAAAATCAGCTGCTATTGTAAAGTGGGATGGTGGTGTCCCACCCGAGCAGAGAAAGTAAGGCAAGGCAGGGGTAGGGGTATACCCTTGTGTTTTGGGGCTAAGAGTATGAGGGGTAAGGGTAGGGGTTTGGAAGTTCATACCCTTGCATACCCCTGTACCCTTAGTAAGGGTACAGGGGTATGCCAGGGGTATGCTTATGTAAGAATATCATTTGATTTTTCCAGCTACAAAGACTCATCTTCAAGATTTTCATCAATCAAATTCAGATTTTGGGATTGTCCAACATGATAATGGCTTTCATATGTTAATAAGAGGTATCAATATGTGATATTAATAGTAAATACAATAGTTATCAACACTTTTCAAATGAATTTTGCTCTAAATATGTTGATTTTGTGCCAAACCCTTGTACCCTTGACAAACCCTCCCATACCCTTGGCAACCCTTATATGTTTCCATACCCTTACCCCTAAGGGTAGGGTGTTCAGGGGTAGGGGTAAGGGTATGAGATTTGACACCCAGGGGTAACCCCTGCCTTGCCCTAAGAGAAAGCAGCTCTGATGTTGGTCATTCCCAAGAAGAGTAGCCTGATTTGCACTGTGGTGAATGCAGTGAAATGAAACATGAACATGGTGAAGGATGTTACACTGTTTCTGGATCAAGACCTGATCTGGCTAGATGTTGCTTGAGCAACCTATCACTCAAAGATAGACTTGTCAGATGCATACGAGCAGGTACATGTCACCCCTAAAGATGTCTGGAAGACTGTGTTCTCCACAGTACAAGAGCCTCGTTATGCAACAAGGTGACTGCAATGCACCATCAACCTTTCAAAGATTGATGAATGGCATATTCCAAGATTACATTGGAATATTCATCCATGTGTATTTGGACAACATTTTTGTGTTCAGCAACACAATTGAGGAGCACCAGAATCATGTGGAGCTCATACTGAACAAGCTGTGGGAACACTCACTCTACCTTTGTGCTGACAAGTGTGAACTCTATGCTGAGAAAGTGGAATGCATTGGCCATATGATTGACAAGCATGGCCTCCACATGGTCAGCAACAAGATGGCATAAATACAAGAGTGGAAGACACCTCATAACTATCACGAAGTCCAGAGGTTTTCAGTATCTGGCACATTTCCTGCCAGATATAAGTCCATACACTAGTCCTCTATCAGTGATGACTAGGAACGGTCAGCCCTTTCTATGGTGACTGTTGCATGATTATTGTTCCCAAATGATCAAGAATATATGCTGCACCACACCAGTGCTGAAGCTGATCAAATGGAAGCCTATCCATTAATGGAAACAGGCTACACTAAAGGTAGGGAGAAGGAAACTGAGAAGAGGGCTACTCACTACTAATCATGTGAATATAACAAGACAACGACGTGGTATTAGGAGCAAGGTTCAATACAAAAGCAGGGTAGAAGTAAGGGGCAAGTAAGAAGTGGGAAAAAGGAAAGATAAGGGTTCCACTATATGCAGTGTCCATATCAGTTGAAGCAAGGTCCACATACAAACAAGTATCAATGAGATTATGTAAGCCCTCCAGGTTTACACCAAACCAGAATTGGCCAAGCCAATCTGGGTGATATGGGACACTTCAGTCTTTGGGATTGGAGTGATGTACAGACAGGGACCTGAGTGGCAGACATGCTGACCTGCAGGCTTCCTGTCCAAGAAGTTTTCAGATGCTTAAAGGAACTACCAGACCTTTGAGCATGAAATGATTGTGATACTTGAGGGACTCCTCAAGTGGGAATACAAACTGATCAGAAGACACATCCATGTCATCATTGATCACAAGGCATTGGAATTTTTCCAAATGCAACACTGGCTGTCAGCTAGACAGATGCGATGGATGGAATATCTATCATGTTTCAACTTTGATATTAGATATATCAAAGGCAAATTAAACAAGGTAGTGGATGCTCTGTCCTGCTACTACCAGTTCAACTCTTGGGAAGATGCCCCACTGGTTGAACACTACATTTTTGCAGATGTAAGACTGAGGATCTTCCATGGGATCGCCATGTGGAGATCATGGATAGAGTCATTGAGACTCGCTCTGCCACCGCATAGCAGAAGCAAGTCAGGGAACAATTAGCAGCTCTTTGTGAATGCATTGAGGAGTGAGACACAATCACAGCCAATATGGCAGCAAATTCAGGAGAAGCACAGGCCACCACTACTGCTCCAGGCATCATGGGGGATGACCCCATGATATACAAGTCTCAGGTTGTATGAGATCTTTACACTCCCCCACCTAATCCAAGTGGAATCTGAACAGAATCCAAGCTGTCTGCTCAGACTGTCCTAGCAATTGATTTGGCAGAGTTGCCAGCCAAATTTCCATTCTGAGTCTGAGCTGAGTCCAAGTTCAGTCTGTGCAGAATCCTAGCAGAGAGCTAGGACTCGGATTTGCAACCATTCAGACTCCACATGGAATGATGTGGAAATGGTAGGACAAGTCCAAGCAGTCCAAGCTCACCTAGGTATTTAATAAGAGTACTGTTTTAACCAGGAGTCAAACTCCCAATTATGTAACCCATAAATGCACACATCAAACCACTAGACCACAGAGGCTTAGGAAGGTATGTACATACATTACCTATGTGCTATTTCTAGTGGCTGTGCAATGACAAACACATGCACAGGCCAAATCATCACTGCCAATGCACACTATCACCAGCTCACCACCACCACCACCTCTTGAAACAGGAAATGAGGATGGAAAAAACACCAAGAATGGAAGCCAACAACAGGGACAGGTGCAGGGATGACCATGACCATGAGGGGACACATGAGGATGAAGGGGGGATGCCACACCACCACAGTGGGAGAGGGGTAGGCAAAATGCATGCACGTGTGTGCTGCACCCACTGCCTCGCTATCCAGCAAGGCAGCAGCCTTTTTTACATTTAGTAGCTGCCCCCCTCTACAATAGGGGGGCTTTTCTTATTTTTCATGCACCATCACTCATTTCAAGTGATGGTGATTTTTTTTTGTTGTTTTTTTCTTTGTTGTATTTTACATTTAGTAGCCACCCCCCTCTACAATAGGGGGGCTTAGTGTTTGCAGGTCCAGTCCATAGGACCAAGAAAAAGACTGAAACTGGACTGAATTGGACTGGTCTTTTGCAGTCCAGTTGCTGGTCTTTCATTTTAAAAAATATAGTAGGACTGATGAAAAACCAGTTTAAACCAGTTGCAACTGGTCTTTTGTCCCAAAGTATGTTTGACCTTACTCCCACACATATTTACTTCATTTTTGGTCCCTGGATCATCAAAAACAGTTAAGAATTGGTTGAGATATGACCAAACACATTTTTGTATGAGTATTTTGTTGTATCAGAGCATTGCTTATTACCTGAGCTATAATTTTTTTTGTACAGCTATATGACATCATAAATATAACAACAACACACTTAATCATCTGTACCATGTAATTTTACTGATTCAACAGCCTAAATGAGTTGTGACTACAAACTACAAATTACAAACTACAAACCACAACTTGAATGCATGTCCTTTCAGTTTTGGCCATATCTCAGTCAAATCTTGGCAGAATTCCTTAAAAGTTGGACCAATCTACAGGGAATTACAATATCTATCCATGAATTTAGTATATACAAGGTATTGATCATAATTATTGACATAAATATGGGTTATTTCCTATGACAAATTTTACAACAAAAGACCAGTCATGCACAAAAAATAAGAAAAGCCCCCCTAGTGTTTAAAGGTCCAGTCCAGTCTGGTTTTTGACTTCCAAATGGGGCAACTGGCAGCCACAACTGGTCTAGGACTGACCCAGAAATTGGGGGACTGCAACCAGACCATTTAGGACTGGTCCTAATTGGTCCATGGACCAAAAAAAAGACTGGTTCCATTGCTCAAAATGAGCAATGGTGATTTTTTTTTTGTTGTATATCATTTGTAAATAGGTAATAAATAGCATTAATCATAAGAAATCACACTGCCCCTGTGGTGGAGTGGTATGTATAATTGTCTTTAGTAATTTGTTTGTAACCTGAGGTCATGGGTTCAAATCCTGTGTTAGCTGTAATCTTTTGTGTGGACTTTGTCAAAATTTACTAAGTCCACACCTGGCTTGGACTGAGCTCAGACTGCTAGGATTTTACTCAGAAATTGATTGTGAATTCACTTGGACTATTTGACTAGTCCATGCAGATTCCTAGCATTCCACTCAGACAGCTCGGACTCCAAACTAGTGTTGCCAACAGCTCAGCTCAGAGCTGCGAGCCACTGAGCCAAGCTGCTATTTTGGGCAAGCTGCACCAGTAAATCAGCTTCAGCCTATAACCAACTTAGCTTTCAGATTGGGTGGCTTAGAGCAACTCAGAGTGGCTAAGCCATCCAAAAATAGCATGCATGAGCTGGCTTTCAACTCACACATTTCTATCACATCTGACCATTTCTCTTGCATTACCTCCCCTCCCCTCTCTTCATCCAGACTATCTTATGCTATCTTACTATGTTTTCCACTACTCTCTAGCATGTAGGGCCCTTGTAACACCAAAGTAAGCATTGTTATTATTAACTTTCCTTCTTGATCAGCTGAACTGATTCTTATCTCTCCATCTCTAGATCTGTTTCTATATTTGTAATGACGACATGTGACATCTTGCAAGTCTCTCCTCCCCTTTGAAAGGGATGTGAGATCCTATTCAGCTTGGCCTTGCATCACCATCTTTAAGCTGTCCTTCCACCACCACCATGCCCAACCCTGCACCCTCACTTACTACCATCATCACCATCACCATCACCACACCCCTCCATCAAGCCAAGCTGCCACCACTTCCACACCCATCTATGCACTAGCAAGAGCTGGAAATAGCCCCAAACAACAATCTTGGACACAACATGGGCAGCAACAATCATTCATATGTTTTTTTTGTTTCATTTCTTGTTTTTATCTACTAACATTGTGTTTTCCTTCTTTTGTTAGGATGAAGATCATTTCAAATGATGGGTGACAATGACCATGGATGACACACCACCCAAATCCATGTCATTGAGCAACTGCTCGAGGGGTGGATTGTGGGAGGAATGCTGACAGTGGACAACAATGACCATGACAACCATGAGGAGCACCACTGCCACTCCTGCAAGCGTCTGCTTGGGATGGCACCTGGAAGCCCATCTAGCAGGGGATCCACCAGGTAAGCATCCCCACCTCATTTACCCACCTGTGTCATGCTGATGATGCACCTACTACCACTTTCCCCATGGCATGATGAACCTGCACCACCAATGCTGTCCACAACACAGGGTGGATGGGGGGGAGCTTTGATGACAACCACCAATTACACTGCCCAAATCCATGCCCTCAAGCAACTGCTTGAGGGGTGGATTGTGGGAGGAAAGCTGACAGTGCATGACAATGACTGTGACAACCATGAGGAGCACCACCACCCCACTGCTGCAAGTGTCTGCTTGCAGGGTGGATGTGGGGGACCTTTCAACAACAACCACAGATGACACACCACCTGAATCCATGCCCTCGAGTAACTGCTTGAGGGGTGGGTTGCAGGAGGAACACTGACAGTGGATGACAATGACTGTGATGACCGTGAGGAGCACCACCACCCTGCTACTGCAAGCATCTGCTTGCAGGGAGAGTGGATGGGGGGAGCTTTCAATGATTACCACAGATGACACACCACCCAAATCCATGCCCTCAAACAACTGCTCAAGGGGTGGATTGTGGGAGGAACACTGACAGTGGACAATGACAACCATGACAACTGCACCTGAACCTCACCCATCCCTCTATCTGTGAGTGGATGCCACCCACACCTGCTGCCCCTGCAAGCCAGAAGGTGAGCAATAGCTCACCACTGCAGCAGGGGCTTCTTATTGCGTGGTGGTGGGGACGCAAGGTGGGGGATGCGGGGTGGGGGATGCAATTTTCTGCTCCTACCTCCAATCCTATCACTCAACATGTACTCTTATCGCTCAATCCCCACCGTATGACAAGAACCACCGGGCTGCACAGAAGTCTCATTTACTTATGTAGTTCTGATCTTATCACTGTATTAATAGGCTATTGTTATCAATACTTCTGTTTTTAGCCCATATGAACTGTCACATAAGAGAAGCAGGTCCACACTCCAGTTTCTTTTCTCCCCCCATCTTTAGGGCAAGGCAGGGGTTACCCCTGGGTGTCAAATCTCATACCCTTACCCCTACCCCTGAACACCCTACCCTTAGGGGTAAGGGTATGGAAACATATAAGGGTTGCCAAAGGTATGGGAGGGTTTGTCAAGGGTACAAGGGTTTGGCACAAAATCAACATATTTAGAGCAAAATTCATTTGAAAAGTGTTGATAACTATTGTATTTACTTTTAATATCACATCTTATTAACACATGAAAGCCATTATCATGTTGGACAATCCCAAAATCTGAATTTAATTGATGAAAATCTTGAATATGAGTCTTTGTAGCTGAAAAAATCAAATGATATTCTTACATAAGCATACCCCTGGCATACCCCTGTACCCTTACTAAGGGTACAGGGGTATGCAAGGGTATGAACTTCCAAACCCCTTACCCCTCATACCCTTATCCCAAAAACACAAGGGTATACCCCTACCCCTGCCTTGCCTTACCCATCTTCCTCACTCTCCTCTCTTGCTCTCTGTTTCTTATCATGCCTCACAGAAAAAAACCTTTGAGAAATACAGAAGATATTTCTCAGCCTGAGCAAGCCAAACAGCCTGTTGCTGCAGTTGACCATATGCAGGCATTTATATTATGTTTCTTCTCTGACTATGGTTCATGTAATTAGCTCCCAATGTACTTCCTGACACCTCTGGTATATGCTCCATAAGGGTCCGTTTGGCCACAATTTTGATCTGAAATTTGGAAATTTGATGGCAAACTCGGTGGCCGGTCTGAGTAAGTTGGCTGTCGCGTGATGTTGATGAATTTTCACACACATCAGCCATGAATTTTCTGTGAGCCATATCTCAACAACCAGGCCACATTTCTACATGATCTTGTAGTCAACTTTACACTAGTAACTGAGCTCTAGAATATCCTACAATTTGCTTATTTTTTGGTGGAGTTTTGAAAGAGTTGATTTGAGTCCAGCCAAAAATGTGTGTGCAAGCAATATCCTGAGAATAAATGGTCATGAAAATAATCTGAGTGGTGGAGATTGTTAAGGGTAGAATATATAAGGGTGCCCAATGCAAAAATGTGAGATTATAGGCTGTGGCCATTGCCAAGGAAGCAACAGCCAACTTACTCAGACCAGCCACTGAGTTTGCCATCAAATTTCCAAATTTCAGATCAAAATTGTGGCTGAACAGACCCTAATTCTTTTCTTACAGTAATTCCAGTTCAAGTGTCCTGAAAATTCTGTAGAATCTTGTACTCGCATTCTGTGAAAGGCATCTTCAAAACAACCTGGCATGTTATTCAATAATCTGTGCTTTATATGCTGACTGCACATCAGAAATGGCTGCACCTCATACAAAGACCCAGAATGCAACCAAGTCATCATCTAATGTTGCTCTGCAAGGTATGTTATCCACAAATTTTAGATTCTTGAAATGATTATAGTTTTTTATGGCATAGATGTTACTCCAGATGTATTACCAAGCACAGGATCCCCCATACCCACTCTAGCAGGTTTGTAAATTTGTCATAACTTGATATAGAAGTAATGATAATTCTTATAGAACCTTCTATTCCACAACCACGTCTTCACCTACCATCTAAGTGTTCACAGCAGGCAAGTCTCACTCTCAGTGTTCACAGATATACCTACAACTAATAGGGTTTATTTAGATGGATCTATTACAACTGTTGACTCCTGCTAAACCTAAGGCAATTAAGGCTAAGACTGCAAAACCCTCTGACAAGGCTGTGAAGTCCTCTGACAAGGCTGTGAAGTCCTCCATCAGAAAACCAAGGAGGAAATAATAATGTTAGACTATGTTATACAAGGCCTGATAAGCTAAATCTTTAGTATGACATGTCTAATTCTTATACATCCTCTGCCAATGAAAGATATAGCACAGTAGGGTTGGCCAATTCCACCAGATCTGCCAGACTGATGGATTTGATCAATATTTGGCAGCTTTCTGTTTATAGATCAAAGCTTGTAATCTAAATAGAAGAAGACAGAAAATACTGCTATTTTCATTCCTTTTTGTTCTTCCTCACTTCACTCTTACATTAGACATGGTTAGTCAGTGATTGACTCAGTAATGTTGTTGTTGTTAACTTAATCCTTATTTCATTCATTTGTCTTACATGCTTACTCACACACCTTTGTTTGTTTGTGGCTGAGGTCATGATTAGGTTTTTGTATTTTGTTGAGCCCACTGGGTTGTGGCTATGCAGTCTCAATTTGTTGGATTTTACACTCTTGGCAACAATGGCAACAAATAACAAGATAAAAAGTTGAATTGAGTTCAACTGGGAATGTTTATCTGTGCACTATTGGTGTTTTAAGTTGTTTGAGTATATTTGACAAGAGGACCAATTCTGGCAATAAGGCTACAACTAGATACAAGACTGATGGACACTTGTATGGCTTTCCAATTTTCCAACATAATTGTGAGCTACATATCATGCTTTGCAATGCCTCCATCAGACTTGTCTAAAATAGCCCAGAACTCAAATACTGTCATAACATTCCAATGTTAGCTCTGATAATAAATTACTTGTAGTGTAAAGATAAAAGTATTTAATCAGGTCTCATTATATAACATTGTGATAGCTATTTGTCACTATTGACTGGAAATACCAGCATCTCCACAATTTCCTGATGTCTGACAAGGCTGTGAAGTCCTCTGATACAGCTGCAAAGTCCTCCCAAGGCTACAAAGTCCTCCAACAAGGCTACAAAGTCCTCCAACAAGGCTGCAAAGTCCTCTAACAAGGCTGTGAAGTCCTCTGATAAGGCTGCAAAACCCTCCAAGACCACTAAGCAAAAGGTTCAACCTGCGAAGTCTATTCTCAAGACTCCAGTTGCCCCTGTATCTATCTTTGCTGCTCATCAGATTGAGGCTTCTCATAACAAGCAAGCTGCTACACTCTTATTTACTCCACACAAACAATGCGGTAGTCAGATTCACTTTACTCATGAACAACAACCCTCTCCAACCCATCAACATGCTCCCCAGAATTTACCTTTGCAGTTGGGAACTTCAGATGGTGAATCTGATTATTCAGATGTTGAAGAGGAGTTGGTAGAAGGACTGCAATGTTTGGACTTTTGTGCAGGTTCTGAGTCTCATTCTGGGTTTGAGTCAGGCTCTGGCTCTCGGTCATCATCTCGGTCGTCCTCTGGCTCTCAGTCATCTTCTGGCTCTCAATCAGTCTCTAGTGTTCATTCATGTTCACGTGCACAACTCCCATGCACAGGACCTCATAGCAAACCACTTCAGCACCATTCAGTGCCAAGAGGTGGTGCTAAAGATGTCTGGTCATTTTTCACAAAGGTCAAGGGATGGCATGAGTGTGTACTATGCCAGTGAGTTTTCACATTATAAATCTATTGCATACTGGGTAATTGGTGTTTCAGACATTCTCACAAGTCCAAGTCCTCACATGCCATTGCTTCATTTGGCATAACAACAAGCACATTGAATTTAAGAAAGCATTTATATAGTGAACACATTGAGGAATGGGTTACTGGTTGTGCTGATTTGAAGATTAAGATTACTGCTGAAGCAGCCTTGCCAGCTGTTCATAAATTTTGTGCTGAACCAGAGCCTACATCATTGGAGGCAGAACATCAAGAATATACCAAGGAGGCATTTGTAGAAGCTATTCTCAAATTCATTGTTGGTGATGATCAAGTATGTTTCATTCTGTCTAACTTGAACATGTTGTAATATTAACATTGCTTCAGTCTATCAATATTGTGGAGTTGCCAAGATTGAGAAAGATATTTCTGCTTCTTTGTAAAGAGCTGCAGGAGTCTGACATCCCAGGTCTACAATGTGCACCCATATTGAACAAGCTTATAAAGAACACATGAATCAGCTTGAACAAGAAATTGCGGTAAATGAATTCTTCCAATTTTAAGGTACATACTGAATTCAATTCTTATAGAAATCACTTGGAAAAATATCATTTACTACTGATGCCTGGACTGATCCAAACCAGATGTCTTTCATGGCTGTAACTGCACACTGGATTGAGGCTGTAGCAGAGAAAGCACCTAGTGGCTCTAAGAAAACACTTCGACTTCGATCAGATCTTGTTGGATTTCACAAGCTTCCTGGACATCACACAGGTGAACATTTGGCACATTGTTTTCTGTTTATCACTGACCACTTAAAGATTATGGAAAAGGTAAGTAGAATAATTTATATGTTTAGGCCATGACAGACTCTAATAGCATCTCAGATGGGATGGATTATCTGTGACAATGTGTCCAACAATGACACTATGTTCAGATACCTGTCAACTCTCCTCCAAAAGTGCAAAATCAATATTAACATGGATGAACGAAGGATTTGAGGTTTATAATTCACTGTATTTGGAACTAATTTTGATGTTGTTTTATAGCTGCTCCCCTCACATTGTAAATCTTGCATGCAAAGCAGCATTAGCAGCTATCACAGATCTGTCATATATCGATGACACTATTGAAGGCTATTCTGATTACGATCCCAGTTATTCCTATGCCAAGGATTGCATTGCAACTGCATGCTCTCTTGTAAATGCGGTAAACTATATTTTCATTCATTCTTGCCAATTTTGATTCACAACATCAACAGATACAAAATAGTAATATCAAGAAACAGCATTTTTCAACCTATGTACAGCAGTATTTTGAACAAGACTATCAGCGCCTCCATAATGTGACAACAAGATGGTCATCAACGTTACTGATGATCAATCAGGTCTTGAAGTTGAAAGAGGTAAGTTTAGCATACTGTTAATTTACTTTAGGCTAACACTGTTATAGGCAATTGAAGACATCACACATGATGACAAATTTAAAGAACTGTGGAAATATCAGTTAGATGAGCATGATTGGGAGTTGTTATCAGATTATCAGCAAATACTTCAAGTAATTATGCAGCTAATTTCTAACAGTTAACCATACTGACATAAATGGCCTAGGTTCCTCATGCATTCCAGGACATTTTGGGTGCTGAAGCAACACCTACAATATGTTATTCAGTTCCTGCATACTCTGCCTTTATCAACAAGTGGAAACTGCTCAAGGAAGATAACACAGTGGGCCAATATTATTCAGCCCGGTCTGGATAAGTTGGAAGATTATCAAGACCATCTAGCTGACACACCAGCATATGTGATGGCAATGGGTGAGCTTACTCAAGTTTACATTGGCTTGAAATAACAAAAAATAATCTGGAAGAGTAATTGATCCTGCAAACAAATTAAGTTACTATCATGACCAATCACTGAAGAAGTATGCCATAGCCAAAGACATGTTTTTGAAAGCTGTAAGCTTCACATTGGTATCCTGTTCCAAGCTAATAACTTGAATACTGTAATTCTAATAGCTTTGTCCATATGATAACAATTGGGCTGATGGGAGACCATCTAACCAGCCAGCAGCCAAGTCATCATCCTCCCAGCCAACAGCAATGGATATTCTTGGTCTAAATTGAGTTACATCAACACAGTGATAGGTCCACTTTGGCAGCTGAGCTCTGAAAACAATAGATCACACTCAGACACATTCTTCACAATGTCCTACGATTTCATGAATGCTTATGAATGAGTACTTTACACTCCCCCACCTATTCCAGTTGGATTCCAGTTTGTCTGGCCAGAATTTCTGGAATTTCTGAATTCCGGTGGAATCTTTTTTGTATGTAGTTTTCCCTATGCAGCACAATTCTGGTCGGAATAAGGATCCAATTTACACCCAGAATCCCTGAAATCTGACCGGACTCATCACAACTGGAATAACAGGAATAACTGGACTAACCAGAATAACCAGAATGCACATGCTTCCCCAAATAAAAGTTCAACATACACCAAGAATTGAACCCTCGACCTTGGGTCTGCACACCTAACAGCATGCTTAACCACTGAGCTACCAAGTAATTATCCATCTACATACATCTAATACTTTTATTACCCAACCAAGGTGCATAGTTACAGCCATTAACGGAATAAATAATAAGTACACATACATGCATGACATGTGACATGTGACTGCCAGCTCACAACCGCCACACCATCGTCAACGCCGCCTCCTCCTCCTCTCCACTCTACCACTACCACTGTGTGCGCACCCACCACCAGCACTCCCCACACCCACTCCCACCATCACCACCACCTTCAAATGAGCCGACTGGACGGAACGTGGGCCCAAATGATGGCAACATTGTTTGGGCCATAGATATGTTTTTTTTGTTTTTTTTTTGTTTTTATCAATCAACTAATTGTAGTTTATTGCTTTATAGGTTCTATACTACTGGGAACAACCTGCCATGACAAAAAACGCGAGCCGACTGGACAGAATGCAGGCCCAAATGACAGCAACATCATTTGGGCCATAGATAGGTTGTTTTCTTTTTTCTTTTTGTTTTTATCAATCAACTAATTGTAATTCATTGCTTTTTAGGTTCTATACTACTGGGGACGACCTGCCACAATGAAAAACGTGCAACCCACGTTCATGCCCACCTGATCCCCTCCTCCCCATTCAAATGGGATGTGAGGCTGTTGACATGGGCTAAAAGGGTGCAGAGGGATGCCAGGAGACCCCAGAAGGGGGGTACCTGCCTAGTAAGCACCCACCCACCTCTGTACTCGCACCCAAACCCCCCCCCCCCCAAAAAAAAAAAGAAAAAAACAGAAATCCAAACAGGGGACAACAGTGACAAATGATGACAAGCCACCCACCCCCAGCCTCACGAGCAACTGCTCATGGGGTGGATCATGGGTGGAATGACACCCAGGTGCAGGGACAGGAGATGACAATGACACACCACCCCCCCCCCCCCCCCAGCCTCATGAGCAACTGCTTGTGGGGTGGAATGTGGGTGGAACGACACCCAGGGATAGGAGATGACAACGCACCACCCACCCCCAGCCTCATGAGCAACTGCTCATGGGGTGGATCATGGATGGAACAACAGACAACAGCAGGGTCGTGTCCCCTCCCCCTCCCCCACACTTTGTGTGGGGAGGGATTTTTTTGTACTTCTAATTATTTATTAGTATTGTGCCCCCCCTCCCCCATTTTGCATGGGGAAGGGATTTTTTTCTTCATGTTTTTACCTCCCCCCTCGTGTTTGGCATGAGGGGTTAGCTTTTTATGTATATAAATAAAACTCCCTCTCGCATCTTGTGAGAGGGAGGATTTTTTGTTTATGTATATAATTACAATCATCCCCACTCCCTTGCATTCAATGTGAGGGATGTGGTTAATTAAACAAATGTGATCTTAACTACTTCGAAAAAAATTAGAGTGTCATGAATAAACATTATATTACTATCTAATAATTCTCCTGTGGCTCAACTGGTTAAGCACACATGTTTGGTTTGTCATGTGATCACTCTAATCAAGATGTCTTGAGTTCAATCCTTACTCTGCACAAATATATTTTGTAGGCACTTTGACAACTTAAGACTTGAAAATTGACTATCCATTAGGGTATATACTCTAAGTTGAGCATCTGGAGTAACCAGAATCTGGTTGGAATAACCAGAATAACTGGACTCCAACCGGAATAGGTGGGGGAGGGTAAATTACAGTTATGAATGGCTATGAACACATGAAACAAGGACATGACACTTTGAAACGTTTCAAAAGACTTTGAACCATTTCAAATGACTTCAGCCACTATATTCTTATCGTACCGCACCTCAAACACATGTTCCCAACATTACACACACTGACATATTGCATTCCTGCCACAACAAACACAAGGAGACACAATGGCTAGCACCTTAGCACACATTGAGGTGCTTTTCAACATATTCATGATTTATTGGAACAACAAGACAAGGAGATTTGATATATCATGTATATTGCATGTTTCCTTCTTATCATTTTCTCATTTACTTTGTGATTTTGACACCTTTTCACTGCCTGATTTTTATCACATGTTTTGCCTCGTGGCCTTTTACCTTTTTAGTACTATCTCTAAAACATATATAGTTTGGTGTATTTACTGTTGCAAAGAGCAAGAAATCATCTTCCCATATCACATACCATCTGGCTTAAGGGTTGTACTCTTGAGTCTTAGCTCAGTCTTAGTCTGAACTCTCCCAAGTATTCCATGAACTATGTCGTTTTGCTACTCAGTTTCTCAAAACTGTTGTCAATCATCTATCTACCCTGTTGTTGTATTTTACAGTGTTGTTACTGACCTGGGTTTTTACCATTTGGGTCAGTGAGGGTCAATTCAAGATTGAAATGACCATCTCTGACCTAGGGTTAGAAGGGTCAAAAGGTCAGAACTCAAAATAAAAATTCTAGTAGGCACATCGTAGTCCAAATGTAGGCTATAGACTCTACATGGTCAAATCTATGCTAGCAGATGATGTCGAGCCATCCCCTCCTGTGCCATCCTGAGTGTTTGCCTGTGCCAATAAGTCATAGAATATAATTTCATCTTGATAATGCCTTTTTCCTGTATCCCAGAAGAGATCCCATCCTTTCTCAACAGACCAGTTGAGAAGATCTTCGATGGCAATGTGATAACTTCAACCAAAAACAGGGAGAATAGTTATGGTTGGCCCAGGAGCCTGGAAATCAATGCAAAATTCAGTAAAAATATTCAATGCAAGAAAGCAGAGTGTACTGGTTGATTCAATGCTGCTGTCACAGTGTCCAGGAGTTCATCATCAGACTCTTGACCATCTAAATCTGAATGGTCAGCATCAGCCTGAGCTTCCATTTCTTGAGCTATCCTTGTGAACATTTGTGGCTCATCATCATCATCAGGCTCACTATCTGGTTCCGACCTATCACCTGGACCCTCTAAATCCCATGCAATCTCCTCATCATCAACCCAGCTCATAACGGGTCCTTCAGCTTGAGGCTCTTCATTGTTTGATGCAGAATTGCTGAACTTGCATTTCAGGCGCTTGACCACAATTCCTTCCTGAGCTTGCTCATGCCACAATTTGGTTTTGATGTATGCAATATCACATAACTTTTTGGTCCCCAGCCGGATGCGCTTCTTTGTGTTGATATCGCCCATCTTCGAAAAAAGATGCTTGACAGTGGCCAAGCTTGGCAGAAAGCTCAGAAGTAGTGTTGCAAGCTTGACGAGAGGATTGCTAGCAGATAGCAATTTCCAGAGCTCAATAGGATCATCAGTAGATCCATCCTGTAAAGTAGTTATATTGATATCATAAAAATCTACTTTTGAAATGCACCGGAGCTTTACAAACCCCTCGTAACTCTTCAACTGGCCACAGTTCCTTAGAGTAAATGCCCTCGTTATTGTAGTACTGGACAATTTCTTGCATAAGGCCAGGGGGAGAGTCTGTGAGATGAAATACTCGAGTATACAGGTGGCATAGAATTCCAAGGAGCATAGCAATTGATAACTTGTTTGGGTTGAAGAGCCATGCCTTCAGGAGGGGATTAAGGAATACACATGCAATGAATAGATCTTGATCAGCCTTTCTCCATTGCTTCTCAATGCTATCAATGATTGCTGTCACAGGATGAGAGTCATCCTCTCCTGCTACATTTGGTCGAGTTCTGTCTTTGATATGGATATTGATGTAGATGCAGTGCAGCTGGCCAAGAAGAACAAGAACTTGATCACATTGAACATTGCCATGCTTTGCAACATTGATGGTGATGGCAAGTGGCTCAATGTGGAGTTTAACTCTAATAGATACAATCAGCTCAATCAAGATATACAATGATTAATAAGCTTCACATCGATAATTCCTTCCACCAATTGTTATCGCACACATGATCCATTACTCATTCAGCTGTCTCAATCTTCTTCCCTGAACTACCCACATATTTGAGAAACTGTTCACAATGTCGAGTCACAGCTAGAGTCATAGCTTTATTCACTTGCAGGATTTGGGAAAGTGAACAAAAGTGTGATGTCCAGTGGGTAAGTATGGGCATTATCAGTGCCCATGCCCATTTATACATGATTAGCTGCTCATCTCTGAGCTTTCCCAGACAGTAGGAATGATTGTTAAACCACTTTATGACCTCGACGGCCTGATCAACAAGTGTCGCTACCCTTGGATTTCTCTTGTAGTAATCACCTAGCATAAGCGGAACCTACCAAAGAGTAAGTACACAAGATTATTGGCTTGTTTGATAATCAAGCATGTTTGTCTTACTTACCTGATGAGTCCAGCAGTCAGCAATCAGTGCCTGTGGCTTCTCAGCTTTGAGTAATCTTTGCATCTTGCCACCATCACCTGCGGCATCACCAGCAACCCCAATTGGCTGGATCCCCATCTTCTTGAGTGCTTCCCATTCAGCTCTCATTTTATTGAGCAAGTTTAGCCCTGTCTTCCAGAGTGCTGTCATGTTGTAAACATTGGTAAGGTGTGCCTGTCATTTGGCTGTGTACATGAACATGACGAGATGTTTTTTGGAAAGCGACTTCCAGCCATCCTCCTGGATTGTCACATATGCTCCCTTTACTGACTCTTTGAGAGAGTTTTCTATTTTTGTCATCTCTCGAATGAGAATCTGGTTAGATAACTTTTGGCATGTTGGTACTGAGGCTCCAGGAACAAAGTCATGGAACAGCTTTTGAACTTCAGGGTCTGTGATAGAATTGAAGGACCACCCTGCAGAGATGAATGCCCAAAGCAACTGATTCTCCCAGGCAATTTGTTTCAATGGTGAAAAGCTGTGGGCTTTCGCTGATACAACAGTGAATTTCCCTTGCTTAGTACCAGTTGTACTGGAAGAACTGGCTTTGGATTGAGCATGTTTGTTTGCACCCATCATGCTTAGGCATGTTGTTGTGCGGGCTGTGGCTTGCGTGATTTGAACATCATTACAATTGTTGTTCACTGAATCCAAGTCAAGACCCTTGTATTCATAAGCATGATGCTTCACCTCTTCAGGACAGAATTGGCATGCTATGAGGTGGTTGTTAAGTGTCAAAATCTTCCCCATTGTAACTCCAGCTGCTTCTTTTACTGTAAGTAATTCAATTTAATTGAACAAGTTTGGTATTATAACACATTTGACATGCCTTCTGGAAGGAGAACATCCCTTGTTCATGTCACCTCAATTGTCCCAGCATCAAAAGCTGCCTTTTCATCATGTTCCAGCAGCTCGAGATGGTACTTGGTGTCATATTTACAGTAAGCCTTCAAGTGGGAGGAATTTGCATGTTTGCCCTTATAGAAGTGATCCCAATGCCAGGATGGGGGACGCATGATCAAAGGAGAGAAAATGAGAAATGAGAAATAAGATATATAGTGCAATATAATACAAAATTTTTGGGTACTGCAGCTGAACTGAGTCCTCATCGTGCCCAGTACTGACTGGGTACTGAACCTCAGTACTGACCCTACTGACCTGTCAAATTTCTGTATTTGAATTGACTGACCCACTGACCCATTATAACCCAGGTTAGTCATTTGAGTTTTGGTGGGTCAGTAACAACACTGGTATTTTACATCATCTTCACCTATTGTCACCATCTCCCAAACTCATCAAAACCATTTCAAGGATTTTCGAATTCCTTCGCATCACAGCTAAACTCTTTTGTATCATTTTGAAATGCTTTGTAGTGTTTTGTACTACTTCATATGGTTTTGCAGGACTTTGCACCGCCTAGCACTGCTTCGCAACATTTCATAGTACATCTACCAGCCTTTGGATAGCATGGTGAGATTCAGTACTACCTCGCAACCTTCCTCTGACTCTTGTTATATCTCCTAAGACCAGTTTTGTTGGTTTTGGTAGAGTTTCCAGGTTGAGCATCATCATTCTGGAGCCACCATGAGGGGTTTCTGAATCATTTCATTGCCTAATCCATCTTGAATCTCCTGGCTTAGACCAACACAAGCCAGAAACCTCCAAATTGATACTCGCTATGCCTTTGAATCTCTCAAACAATTGGAAGATATCCTAATTCCAGTAACTGAAGCAGAATCTACTCACCATCGACTATTCCCCTCACCCATTCCATCATCTTTGTCATCATCTTCTACTTCTTCATCCTCAGCTTCTACCTCATCATTCATCTTTCCGAATACTTTGACACCGCTACCCTCCATCACCCAAGTCCTAACCCCTACTCCAAGAGCTATTATACTCATGACTACACAAGCTACTATGCCAGCTCATGGTTATTCCATGGCTCCAAAGTTTGATCCTACTCAGCCTTGAGAACTTCACAGATACTTTAATGAACTCGAAATGTTGTTTCCAACATGCAGAATTACCAATTCCGAAGATATGAAGAAGCATGCTTGTCGATATGTTGACATCAATACTTCCGAACTTTGGGAATCAATCCCAGAATATGACACAGGGGTTTCATTCAATGAATTTCATACTGCTATTCACAAGTTGTACCCTGGATCCGAAGACAACCACAAGTGGTCGATCACCAATATGGATAAACTTATCAGCCAACAACTTTGCATTGGTATCTACAATGCAATGAATTAGGATTATATTACAGGTCCTTCTACAATATCACTAAATTCCTCACCACGAAAAATCGACTTTCAGCTGCCAAACAAAGCAGGGCTTTTGTTCACAGCTTTCAACCAGGATTATGGACATGAATTGTGCAATGTCTCAAACTTAAATTCCCTGATCATTACCCAGATGACCCTTATCCTCTCAATGATATCCATGCTGCTGTGAAATTTGTTTTAGCAGGCACCACATCCTCGTGAACTCCCTTGGCCACAACTTCACAAGTCCCATCCTCATCTTTGACTTTGACCTCTATCCCTACTACCTCTACATTGTCCCCACAAATCAAAACAGAGGATTTATCAATGATTCTCAAGAAATTTGCAACCACTCTCATCACTGCCTTAACAAGAGCTTGACCCAACAATAACAACAACAATTCCCCTTGTGTTAATCAAGGGTTTTGCCAGGACCAACTCAAAAATCTAGTCTGTATTTTCTGCGGTCTTTCGGGACACTTCATTAGTGATTGTTTGGCCTGTCAAACATATATTAATGATGGAAAGTGTAAGAAGAATGCTGAAGGACAAGGTCATGCTTCCAAACAGACAGTTCATGCCACAAAACATTCCTGGGTGTTGTATCAAAGATCGCATCAATGAGTGGATTTGTTGAAACCCAGATGTAAATATTGTCCCCACCCTCATGTACAGCATCACCCCTTCCCCCACTCCAGCTCCCACTCCTAGGGGGATCTACCAGATCACTGACATGAATACCTCAGCCAATATTTGTATCGCTCATTTAGAACAAGAATTATATGCCTTATGAAGTGGTTGAAACTTTGCTCAACATGAATCCAGCCCAATTGCAGCTCCTGTAATTCAGCCATCAATTTTGTCTGCAGCTCCATCAGCAGTACCAGTTGCGCTTCCCATTCCAACCATCACTCCACCTTCTATATCATCTACTGCAACCAATCTACATCCAATATAGCACCAGCAACAGCTTCGCAGACGACTTCAAATTCACAACCCACCCCAAATTCGCAACCTCCTGTGAGTTTGCAACCCCCAGTCCATTCTTATGCCACAGCATTGGAGAACACTTACCTACTGCCTCACAAATGAAACTTCACCTCTACTAGTAAAGGTAAAGAACGTGATGGTCCTTCATACCACACAGTAGCCCCCATTCAGAATGACAAAATCACTCAGGACATGTTTTCATGTTCGATGAAAACACCAATCATCACCCTCACTACAGAAGAACTTCTTTTGTTATCACCTGAAGTTTGCACAAAATGGAAGGAACAGCTAACTCCACATCACATTCTGAATCAGGACAGCAACAATGTGGGGCACCTCATCAATGAAGAGGTACTTATGATCAATGACCCATAAGAAACTTATATCAGCTCTCTTCGAATTGGCGATATTCCTAAACCCTTCATCACTGCAAAAGAATCTCACTCGATCAGATCAGTTATAATGAATGTCAACAGTAAAAACCCTATCAAAAGTGTAGTTGATCTTCTTCAATTATTGCTATGTCTGAAGAAGTCTGCCATGAACTAGGTCTTGCATACAATCCTTCCATCCACATTCCACTTCAATCAGCTAACGGTGGCATTGATGAAAGTTTAGGATTAGCATGAAATGTCCCTTGTGAAGTTGGCACGATCACAATCTATATGCAGATTCATATAATCCGAAACCCTGCCTACAACATCCTACTTGGTCGACCCTTCAACGTAGTCACTGAAAGTGCCATCAAAAACTGGAGTGATGAATCTCAGACAATGACTATCTACAATCCTAACTCGACATGCTCCTCTACCATCCCAACCTTTCCTAGAGCCACGAAATGTCGAAAAGTAGTTCGTGAGGATTTTTGCTACTAGAGGATGATATTTTGGAGACTGAACAGTGCACATTCATCATTTCTTTTGACCATTTGAACTCTTCTATATTTATCAAATGCACTGTGAACATTCTTGACTTTGAATCCTTGCCTTCTTCAAATGCCACTAATACTTTGGATATTGTCGCCCATCTCTATTTGACAGCTAGTGAACAGTATGTTACATTTCTATCAGCCTCAATGGCCCCCTCTATGCCAGATTCATCTATATATTCCACACCCTATCTATCATCCGATTCTCTATATCCTGCCTTCACAGCCACTAAGAAGAAGTACAAGCCCATTGCATTGAAAGTATGACCAGTTGTCACTGACCTTCCTGATCAATTTCACATTACTTGCACAATCACAGGGGATCCTCTCAAAGAAATGCCAAAACTCAATCCTAAACCTCCAACATTTTTGCCTTCTTTCTGATACACCCTCAAATGTAAAGTGATTATCAATAATAATCATCCTGGCAATTTTCTTTGGCTCAAGGAAAGAAAACTCATGCACAATTTTATTTGAAATCATGAAACCAGTTTTGCATGGACCACAAGCACCATAGGATGTTTGCTTAAGTAACCTTAGATGTAGATGCATGGCTTGCTTAAGTATAAGTCGGCTTAAGCACCATATCTCCTCAAGCCCTTTGAACAATGCTTAATTCACATAAACTTTGAATCAAACTCAGACTTAGTCATCAATTTAGTTCATCAATTTAGTCAGGTGTTCAAAGCTCAAAGTTCACCACATTATGTTAAACACTGGTTATGCTGCTACTGCCTGCACCAGAGAAGTCCACATAATATAGAATGAAGCAATTTGAGGCCATAATATATGGTTTCCAAAGGGTAGAAGTGTCAGTAGAGACATATTTATATTATTGTTATTTGTTTGGCACCTTGATTGAGTGCTTAAGCACATTAAGTAGTCCTATCCCTGTTTTGAGATTGGAGGTGCTTGAGCAGGAAGGGTGCTCAAGCTTGGTGGGTCTGCTTGAGTGGGGAGCTTGCTTGAGCAGAGAGCATGCTTGAGCAGAGAGCATGCTTGAGCAGAGAGCATGCTTGAGCAAGGTGGGTGCTTGAGCAGGAGGGTGCTTGAGCAGGGAGTGGGGATAGTGCTTGAGCAGGAGGATGCTTGAGCAGGAGGATGCTTGAGCAGGAGGATGCTTGAGCAGGAGGATGCTTGAGTGGGGAGGGTGCTTGAGCAGGGAGGGTGCTTTAGCAGCATGGTTGAGACAGAACATGAGCTCAGGATGTTCAATTATTGTTTCTGTGCATACAATATTACAGGCAATATGTGCTTAAGCCAACTTATACTTAGGCAAGCTGTGCACCTACATCTTAGGTTGCTTAAGCAAACCCCCTATAGATTCATTGGACCAAACAAGAATGAGGAAGTTTTTGCCCCAACTTCTTCCCTCCAATCAAATTCCCAGTCATTCCACACACCCCCTGGATTGAATGAAACATTCTTATCCTGCCAGGGATTTATGAAGAGGTTTGCGCCATGCTCAAGAAGAAAATAGAAGCAAACGTCTATGAACCATCGAACACATCTTATAGGTCACATTGGTTTTGCATCACGAAGAAAGACAGCAAAGCACTTTGCTCAGTCCATGGTCTTGAACAGCTCAATAAAGTTACTATACAGCACTCTGGTGTTGTTCCAATCCCTGAACATTCAGCAGAACAGTTTGGAGGATGCACTTGTGGAGGAATGCTAGACCTCTACATTGCATTCAATGAATGAAAAGTAGCTGAATCATCTCAAGACCTTACTACCTTTCAAATGCCTTTTGGAGCACTTCGCATAGGCACTCTACCAATGGGTTGGACCAACTCAGTGTCCATCATGCACGACGACATTTTGTTTATCCTACAACCCAAGATTCCCCATGTTACGATCCCCTACATCAATGATGCACCCATCAAAGTTCCAAAATCAGAAAATCTCAATTGTGTCGTCCAACACATGAAATATTGTGGAGGGACATTCTCAGGACCCAAGTTATTCCTGTGCATACCCAAAATCACTGTTTTAGGGCATCGTTGCAACATTGAAGGTCATATGGCTGACCCAACTTGGATCGATGCAATCAGCAAATGGGGACCTTGTCAAAGTCTCACTGAAGTAAAAGCCTTCTTAGGAACCATTGGAGTTTGTTGCATTTTCATACAGAATTTCACTAAATGAGCAGCCACTCTTATCAACCTCATGTGTAAGGATGTTCCATTTGAATTCGGTCCAACACAAATCACAGCACAAGAAGATCTCAAACTTGCTCTTATCACTTCTCCCACAATTCATGGAATCAACTACACCTCGAATGCACCTGTCATCCTATCAGTTGACACTTCACACATCACAGTTGAATTTTTCTTGGCTCAGTGTGACCCTGAAAATCTTCATAAACACTATTACAGTCATTTCGGATCTATCATGCTCAATGCCTGCAAATCTCACTTTTCACAACCCAAACTAGAACTCTACAGACTCTATCACATGCTTGGCACACTTCAATTGTATGTTATTGGCATACAAAATCTCATCATCAAAGTCGATGCCCAGTACATCAAATGTATGCTAGCAAATCCCAACATCACACCAAGCGCGAGTATTAATCGATGGATTGTATCCATTCTTACCTTCCATTTTATGCTTGTACATGTTGCTGGAATGCATCACAGTCCAGATGGACTTTTGTGATGTCCTCTACAGAATGGAGATGACACCCAACCCAACAATGAATCCTTCAAAGATTGGATCGACCAACTACATGGTTTTATGCATCAAATCAACTCGCTCACGACTTGCCCATTCCCATCGCATTCACTCCAATTGACATTTGCCCTACCTTCAGATCTCAGTAAGGGGGAGAACATCACTTATGAAGATGTCCCTTGTTCCAATCATGCCAAACAAGATGACAAATGACTTCTTAGTGTTCGAAAATGGCTTGAAGATTTACAGTGACCATCAGACCTCTCAGAAGCTGACTACATCACCTTCATGCAATATTGCACAGAGTTCTTTTTAGATTCTGGAAAACTTTGGCAAAAAGATTTGCAAGGGACCCACAAGATTGTCGCTATCCCTGAATGCTGTCTCGAGATTATTCGTGCAGCTCATGATGATATTGGTCACAAAATGGTGTTCACAACAAAAACCCTCATTGCACTCCAATTTTGGTGGCCCAATATCAAAGCTGACATCGCATGGTACATTCACTCTTGCCACCTCTGTCAACTTCGACAAACCTGAAATCTGCTTATTCCACCCATAGTGGCAACCCCAGCACCACTTTTTGGCAAAGTCTACATTGACACGATGCAAATGCCCCCATCGAACGGATTCAAGTACATCATTCAAGGGCGATGTTTGTTAACAGCCTATCCAGAATGGCAAAAGCTTCAATGTGAAAATGCCATGACCTTAGGTGACTGGATCTTCGAAGATGTCATTTGTCAATGGGGATCTCTTTACGAAATTATGAGTGATAACAGATCAGCATTTATTGCAGCAATGGAGTATCTCGCAAAATGATACCATATCAATCACATCCAAATCAGTGGTTACAACTCTCAAGCCAACAGAATCGTCAAAAGAGCACACTTCAACATTCAACAATCGTTATTCAAAGCAGTCAATGGAGACCAGAACAAGTGGTCAGATGGAGCACACTCCATCTTTTGGGCAGAATGCATGACAGTTTGCAAATGCATGGGTTGTTCACCCTACTTCACAGTGACAGGATCCCATCCCCTCATTCCACTCGACATCTCCAAAGCTACATATTTGCAGCCCCCTCCGAATTCAATACTTTTGACAACCAATCTTATTGCACGATGAGCTATCACCTTGCAAAAATGTTCGATTGACCTCGAAACCCTTTATTTGAAGGTTTTTTTGACATGGCTCAAAGCTGCAAAACAATTTGAACAAGTCCATCAGTGGACTGTCAAAGACTACAACTTCCCAACAGGCAACTTAGTACTCCTTCGCAACATGCAGATTGAAAAGTCCCTTAATCACAAAATGTGGCTGCGATACTTAGGTCCCCTCATCATCATCGATCGAAACTATGGAGCCTACATCCTTTGCGAACTCAACAGATCAGTACTCTATCACCCCATCACTGCCTTTCATCTACTTCCTTATTTAGCTTGAAAATCCATTGCACTCCCTCTGAAATTCCTCGACATCGACCCAGAACATCTTGAAACACTTCAACAAACTTTGGATGTCGACAAAGATATTCCTGAAGACATCCCACACCCTGAAGATGATTAATTATTCTCTTTTCATGGTTCACAATTACTTATCTATGACTTCAATTTCTTTTAGGGTATCATACAAGTCACGATATCACATTATAGCATGGTCATGCAAACTCCAAAAGGGGTTTTTCGACCATGATGATTTACTGAGCCTTTCCCTTGTTTCATAATGTCTTTTCCTTACATTTTCTCTTCCAAATATGCTCAGAACACTTACAATGACAAGGTCCAGAAACAAATCTCATTTTGAACAATTCTCGGTTATTTCTTTTACTCTACTTATTTCTTATATCTTTTGTTTCCAGTTCAACAAAGCATGAATTTATTATATGAAAATAGCGAAAACAAAAACAACAAAAATTTACTCTTCTCCATCCAACATTTTACCCAGTGCCGCTATCTCCTGATCCAGCATACGACGCTGCATCTTTTTCTTCACCATCTCCTCTGAAATTATCTGTCGGAGCTGCTCTATGCCCAACATGCCCTCGTTGCCCTCTTGAATTTCCCACCCCTTCCCTTTCCTGTCTTGCTTCAACTGTCCCTGCAACCTCAACAGCCCTGCCTCCAGTACTAGTGACAGCCCGATGACTCAAATTTGAGGCACTATATAGTATGAAATGTTAGTGAATACTTCGAAAAGACATTGAACAGTTGCTTACCTGGTTTCAGATGCTCCAAAGCCTTTACCCCATGGCTCCCTATAGCCTTCTTTCCCTTTGTTTTATGAACCCCCCACCTCAAAACGCCCTCCCAACAGCACCCTTGTGCTTCTTGCATGTAGGGCACAGCATGGGTAACCCTAGGGTATATTTTCTTATACCCCTACCCATACCCATGAACACCATACCCACATGGGTAGGGGTACGGTGTTACCATGGGTTTTTGCAGGTTACCCATGGTTATTCATGGGTATTGATATTTTTCATTATATTTGATAGGAAAAGATGTTTGCATCTTCTCACAGGGGGTAAACCCGCAAGTCATGTCACCCTGACTTGCAGATATGTCATCAAAAAGTACCCCTGCATTTTTTACTGTTATTTTTCATGATATTTGATAGAAATTTGCTGAAAAAGATATCCGGGTACCAGCATACCCGCACATACCCATAACACCATGGAAAAGGGTATGGTGTTGCCCAGGTATGGCAATCCCATACCCATACCTGTACCCATGCATACCCATGACCAGAAACACATGGTGTTACCCATACCCATGCCATGCCCTACTTGCATGCATTTGCAGCATTTTGCTGCTCCATCATCCATGACGCACATGTCGTCATCATCTTCATCATTGTCCTCCTCCATTGCCTGCCACTTTTGGGTGCCCAGGATAACAACTGGGTCTTCATCTATCTCCTGATCCTCCTCCCCAACTTCTGCTAGCCTAATCGCCTCACTTTCAGCCTGCAAGGCTGAGTTCTGCCTCTTCAGGTCCTCCTTCAATATTGTCTTTGCTCAAACCTCAGCGATGAGAGGGGCTCAGGTAGCCTCAAGCACCTTCCATCATTTGTTGAGCTTTGCAGCTTTCACCACCACTGCCTTGCATCAAATCGCTTCCACCTCCTCTGCCTCCTCCCATGCTTTCACCTCTGCTGCTTCTGCTTCAGCCTTTGCCTGAGCAGCTCTTCCTCCTCTCATTCAACCTCGTCTGCTAGGTCCTGGAATAGAACCTTGGCGCCCCATGGCAGCCACTCCCAATGTGCCAGAGGAGCGTACAGTTCAAATGCTTCATCCACAACCTTTTGAATGGCCTGCAAATGGGATTCCTCAACATTGTACACAAGATTGTCATATTCATACTACAAAAAGTTGTTACCATCTAAAAGCACCTCAGAAAATGTGTTGACACTCACCATTTTCTCACAAAAATTGCACCCCCAAACTTTGAAGTCAATATCTTCTGCCTTACCAACTTTGGGCATGGCCTTCACATGTTCGAGGATGTCATGTTCGAATTTGAGGAGTAGCGACATGATTGGAGGATGTAAGAGACAAGTACAACTCGAGGATGAGAGAAAAAGAGTGAGGTTTTCAAGTTACTTTTATAGGGTTTTCAACACAACCATGGATTCAGCATGTGACTCCGATCGGCTGACTGGGACAGTCAGGATTTCAGTAAGGGGGAGGATGATAGGTCCACTTTGGCAGCTGAGCTCTGAAAACAATAGATCACACTTGGACACATTCTTCACAATATCCTACAATTTTGTGAATGCTTACAAATGCCTACAAACACACAAAACAAGGACACGACACTTCAAAACATTTCAAAAGACTTCAAACCATTTTGAACAACTTTGGCTGCCATATTCTTATTGTACCACACCTCAAACACACATTCCCAACATTACACACACTGACATATCACGTTCCCACCATGACAAACACGAGGAGACACAATGGCCAGCACCTTACCGCACATCAAGGCGCTTTTCGATGTATTCATGATTTATTGGAACAACAAGACAAGGAGATTTGATATATCATGTATATTGCACATTTCCTTCTTATCATTTTCTCATTTACTTCATGATTTTGACACTTTTTTCACTGCCTGATGTTTACCACATGTTTTGCCTCATGGCCTTTTATCTTTTTAGTACTATCTCTCTAAAACATATATAGTTTGGTGTATTTACTGTCACAAAGAGCAAGAAATTGTCTTCCCATATCACATATCCTCTGGCTTAAGGGTTCTACTCTTGAGTCTTAGCTCAGTCTTAGTCCAAACTCTCTTGAGTATTCCATGAACTATGTTGTTTTGCTACTCAGTTTCTCAAAACTTTTGTCAATCATCTATCTACCCTGTCATCATCTTTTACATCATCTTCACCTATCGTCACCATCTCCCAAACTCATCAAAACCATTTTGAGGATTTTCAAATTCCTTTGCATCCCAGCTAAACTCTTTTGTATCATTTCAAAATGCTTCATAGTGTTTCATATGGTTTTGCAGGACTTTGCACTGCCTAGCACTGCTTTGCAACATTTCATAGTACATCTACCAGCCTTTGGATAGCACGGTGATATTCAGTACTACCTCACAACCTTCCTCTGACTTGTGTTATATCTCCTAAGACCAGTTTTGTTGGTTTTGGTAGAGTTTCTGGGTTGAGCATCATCAACAGCCAAAAGTTTCATTGGAAAAGGAGGTGGACCAGTATTTGAGCAATCATAATTCTGGATCTGGTATCTTGGCATTTTGGCAGGTAATAAATGTTCTATCTGCAATTTGCTTCTTTGCTAAATTATATTCAGGAACATGAACACCAGTACCCTTGCATATTCCAACTTGCAATGGATATTATACCTATCCAAGCTTCAAGTGTCCCCTGTGAAAGAGTATTCTCATCTGGGAAGGAGACAATGGCCCCTTGGAGAAGGTGTATCTCAGCTAAACTGATGGAAGCCCTACAGATGTTGAAGCATTCAATTAAAAAAGGATGTCCATTGAACTTTACCCAGGGTATGCACTGGACAGATGAACTTACAGAATTTGAGTTTGCAGCAAGGACAGAGCCTGTGGGTGATGCAGAAGCATATGGGCATAGCCTGGGAGAACCTGAGATGGACCTAGATGTTATTGATGAAGATCTTGAAGACCTGCAGAAAGATCTGGAAGCATTGAAACAACTCCTGAGTGGTTCAGATGATGAGGAAGATGAGGAAGAGGAAGAGGAAGAGGAAGAGGAAGATGATGATGAATAACTTCCATTTCTGCTTGGACAATGAAGAAGGAGAAGAGGGAGAAGAAGATGAATAAATTCCATTTCTGCCTTAAATGATGTACATTTATGCACAGTGTTGTACAATATACATTACAAAGATATCACTTGGGATCCTGATTTTGTGCAATGGAACAGGTAACCCGTGGGTACTTTTGAGTGTACCTGTACATGTACCCACAACCCATGGGTCACAAGCCACATGTCAGATGAGTATGGGTAGTTGTACCCACTGTCTCCCATTGTATCATTCACCAACAGCTCCTGCATCTGAGAAGACCCACAATTGTGGGCTCCTTCAAGTACAGGAGCTGACTGCTTCATGAACCATCATCAGGGCTGGGAGGGATCCACCCCATGAGCAGTTGCTCATGGTGGTGGGGTGTAGCTATGAGAATAGAAAAAGAAAAAGAAAAAGAAAAAACAGCCCCACCCTCGTGTTTGTAGCAAGGGTGGGGTCATGCTGTTGTTGTGCCATCATCCCACCCATTGTCCCTGTCATCCCCCCTGTCCTTTGTGGTTGTGTTGGTTCTCTGCTGTTCTTCATTGTCATGTCATTGTTGTCCTCCCCATTCATCATTGCCATGACATCAGATCCACCCTGCAAGCAGTTGCTCACAGGCATGGGTGTCGTCTCATAGGGGGTGGGGTAAGGGATCCACCACCAGTGGCTCATGGTGGGTTGTCTTGGTCCTGTCATCATTGTCGTTGTCTGTTATTAGCGCCCTCAATCCCACCCTACAAGCAGAGGCTCATAGTGGTGGTTGTGAGGGGCTGTGTTGTCAGTTATGGGTCATGTTACCCTGTCCTGCCATTGTCATGGCAGTGTTTCCTGTTTTGAAATGTGTAGGCCATGGCATGGGTAACCCTCGGGTATATGTCCTCATACCTTTACCCATACCCATGAACACTGTACCTGCATGGGTATGGGTATGATGTTACTGTGGGTTTCCATGGGTTACCCATGGGCCATGGTTATATGCAGGTTTCAAGAAGAATACCTATTTTAATAATTTATTATACTAAACTAAGTTAATAGAAACCCCCTTGCTCGCATTTGGAGCAAGGGAGGGGATGGTGGACCTATTCTAATAAATAAATTACATTAAATTAATATAGAAAACCCCCCTCCACATTTCGAGTGAGGGAGGGGGGTGGTGGTGCCTATAGTCAATGAAAACAAAACAAAAAACCCCCCCTCTCACATTTGGAGCAAGGGAGGGGGGTGGTGCCTGTAGTTGTTGATCCCTGTTTCCACCCCACGAGCAGTTGCTTGTGGCAGCAGTGGGGTCCTCGGGTCCTCCTCCTGGTCATTGTTGTCATTCCACCCGCTATCCACCCCACGAGCAGTTGCTTGTGAGGCTGGGGTGGGTGGTGTGCCATCATGATGTGGCGACATTGGTGTGGGGTCATTCCATGTGAACTCCTTGTTCTGCGGGAATTCCAACCTAGGAGATGAAAGAAACAAAATAGTTAGTTTACGAAAAAAGAAATGAACGAAAAAAACTTACCATGGGCCCAAACGACGCAATCACATCGTTTGGGCCCAGGTGATGTGGCACTGTTGGGTGTGTGTTGTTAGCTGTCACCATCCGTCGTTATCAGTAGTTTAGAACCTGAAAAAGAAGAAACATAATCAATTAGTTTAAAAAAACAAAAAATGAAACACTAAAAAACTTACTATAGGCCCAAATGATGATTTGCATTGTTTGGGCCATGCTATGGTGGTGGTTGGATCATCATATAGTTTAGAATTAGACGTGTCATGAGTATTCAACAAAGTCAGATGATTACTCACCTGACCAAAATCCAGGTACTGGCATACCTGCACATACCCGTAACACCGTGGAAAAGGGTATGGTGTTGCCCAGGTATGGCAGTCCCATACCCATACCTGTACCCATGTCGTGCCCTAGAAATGTGTGAGGTGGTTAGTAATGAGGTGATGGGGTTGGGGGCATTTCACATGCTTACCTCGCAGGTACCCTGCTACCCAGGCTTCCTGGTACCTCTATGGGGTCTCTTAACCGCAAACAACTCCCTGACATCCCATTTGGACAGGGAGGAGGGGGGGGTGTGTGTCATATATTGTTGTGGTAGTAGATAAGCTAAAAATAACAAAAGAGCAGTTAGTATTTGAAAAAGAAAGAAAAAGAACAATTAAACACTTAATTTACAGGTGGAGGGGCCTCAGGCTCCTCAACTCGAGTCAATGTCCAAATATGCTGCAAGCAGATGCTTGCAGCAGTGGTGGTGGTGCTCCTCGCCGTTGTTGTTGTTGCTGTCATCCACTGTCAATGTTCTTCCCGCAATCCACTCCTCAAGTAGTTGCTCGAGGATGTGGGTGTGGGTGGTGTGTGTTTTCCTCTCCCTCAATAGATTGTGCACTACTTCACTCACCTGTTTCCTATGACTGAGATCCAACCTATCTCTTTGCATGGCCTGCAAGAAGTTCACGAGACATTCATTCACATAATTAATGACTTGGTACCTTCTAACAATTCTTCAATCCCATCCATAGTCATTGTCATCCAGTGTCGGTGGTGCACATGCATGTGTGTGAGCATTTGGTGGTAGTGTTTAAGGGTCCAGTTTGGTCCATTTTTTGACCCCAAGGGGGGTCAATCATGGATTGGAACTGGTTCAAACCAATGACTACAGTAGCAAGACTGCAACCAAAAGACTGGTTTTAACCAGTCTTTGGGCTGTTTTTTTGAGTCTAACTAAATTATATCATATAGTAAATAAAATTAATTACACCCTGTGAGCAGTTGTGAGCAGCGGTGTTGCTAAGAGACCAAAAGACAAAGAAAAAGAATGAAATAATAAAAAAATAGCCCCACCATCTCGCATTTGTAGCAAGGGGGGGGTCGTTGTCTTGTTTGTGCTTGCCATCGTCCCATTCCCTGCTATTTATTGTCCCCATGATTTGTCACCCTTGTCATCCCCATGATTCATTGTTGTCATCCCCCTGATTCATTGCCTTCATTGTCCCCACAGTTTGTCATTGTCATTGTCATCCCCCTGATTTGTTACCTTCATATCCCTGTGATTCGTCTTTGTTGTCATCCCCCTGATTTGTCATTGTTGTTGTCATCCCTGACGTAGCATCAGCCATGGTTGTCGAGCTCCCTGCCATTCTCTGTGCCTGCCATTCATTGTCCCCCATCATTGTCAGCACCTCCATCTCCCCCTACGAGCAGTGGCTTGCAGGTGGGGTGTTGGTGTTGTGTGACATGGCATCTGCAGTGGTCGCCATTGTCCAGGAAAGGGCCCATTGCCACCCTGTGTGCAGAGGCTCACAGCGGCAGCGTTGGGTGTGGTCATTGTGGTCCAGAAGCAGCCCAGTGCCAGCCTGTGAGTAGCGGCTTGCAGCAGCAGCAAAGGCATCGTTCAGTGGGTGAGCAATTTCGTTATCAAAATGAAATGTACCTAAAAAAGAAAAAAAAACTTTTAGTTAGTTACTTAGTTAGTAAAAGAAAGGAATCAACTATAAAACAATGTACCCTAGGGCCCAAACAACCCTTGTTTGTTGTTTGGGCCATCTACTTTGTGTTCATTCAGTTGTTGTGGTCGTTTTCATGGAAATGGCATTGTTGGTGTTGTTGTCATCATGGGAAGTCATCTGGGAAGTGGTGCCACATTTGTTTCTGGGTGAACAAACATGACCACATGGTCTGTGCATGGCCACAGGGTATATAAGCACTCACCAAACAATGGTTTTTTCCCCCAGGCTTGTTCCACTTTATGTATATATACCATAAATAGTAATAGTAATATTTATATTTTGTTCTTTATATACTTTTCAATACTTATTTCTGTATTTTGTACCCAACTTATGCTATATATAAACATGTCTAAAAGACCGGTTAAGACTGGTTTCAACCGGTCTTACATCAATTTTCATGAGTTTACAAAAGTGATCAACCGACAACTGAACCAACCCCAATATGGTGTGGACCGAGACTGACAGTTCAGTCTCTTGCGGTTAAGTTCAGTTAAGAGTCCAGTCTTTTTCCAGTCTTATGGACTGGACCCTTGAACACTATTTGGTGGTGTTGTCACTTTGTCCTGCCAGGCTTTCCTAGTTGAGGAGGTTAGGGGGCTGTTAGTGATGTGGCACCAGTTGGTGCATTGAGAGGCACTCACCTCATGGACACCCCCCTTCACAGGTCTCCTAGTACCTCTCTACCATCACCTGAGCCCCTTCTCCATCTCCTGGCACCTGAAATCCTTGAATAGGTAGTGGGGAGGTCATGCATTTGTGGATGAGTGTTGGTTGCATAGCACCAACCCCCAACTGCTGTCATTAGCAATAGTTTAGATCCTAAAGACAAGAAGAAAACAATTAGGCCCTGTTCGGGAACACAGTTAGGTTGAGGTCAGGTCAGATTGGAGAAATCTTGGCCTTGTCCGAACCATTAATTACAGTTGGTCACTGTCTGTCACACTGTAGATCAATGATCAAAATAGATTATCTGACCATCGCATAGATGGGCATCACAAAATCTCCCTCCAAAAAGCTCTGCTCTGAGGAGCTTTGCTGACAATGCCGGAAGGCAATGCTCATTGCTGCAATTGGAGGAGCTGCTGCTGCTGCGCTTGCCTATTGCCACCTAGAAAAAGAGCCCATGCACACATCTCTACTCACTGGCCAGGGTTATATCAGATCTAAGATATGGAATTCCAGCATGACAATCCCAAATGCCAGGTTACACCCTTGACCAGGTTTCAAAACCCCAACCTGACCTGACCTCAACCTAACTGTGTTCCCGAACAGGGCCTTAGTTAGTAGAGAAAAACAAAAACAAAAAACAAAAAAACAAAACCAATGTACTGGCAACACATCATGTCCAAGATCATTTTTTGGGGCTGGAAATGGTGTACACACAGCCAGCTACATAGAAAACATCTCACATCCCTTTTGGAGGGGAGGAGAAAACTGCATGATTGTAAGGGGACTAGGGGGGTGCCCTGTGTGTTTTTCCTATTTTTTATGTTCGTCCCATATTTTTCCCCACCTCATTTCCTTCTATTCTTCATTTTCTATGATTTTTCCGGATTTTATTACTAATTTTCCCTTGTTATCATGTTTGTATATGTTGACACTTTTATATTTAGAGGCGGAGTACCCCTTCCGACACATACCCCTTGGTATGATGTCATTCGGCGGCCTTGATCCGCCTATCTCTGCCTTTTTCTATTTTTAGGTTATATTTGATTTTTGTCATCTTCACATATACTGGGCATCAGCAAGGGGATCCTTAGAGTTTTCTCTTCGGATTTCCCTTTGCTAGGTGCGCCCCCAATCCCTGTATTATGTAGCATAATTTTAACTTCGGATTTCCCTTTGCTAGAGGCTTAGGTTGCCCTTATAGTAGAAAACTCTCCCCTAAGGCCCGAAAATCGCAAACGCGCTGCCCAAAATAGGCAGGTACGGACTGGACGACGCTTCCCAAAGCTCCACAGAGTCCCTACACACCGTTCCAGATACTCTTGCCTTTATCACGCCGCCATTTTCGCCAAACGCGCTCCCTAGCGACATGGACGCATCAGAACGCTTCGACGCACTTGAAAGCGACGTTTCCGGAATGCACGCACAAATCGACTCGCTTAAATCTACAATTGAAAACTTTGTTAGGACCCTCCAGGCTAACCCTACGACTAATAGTTCCCCCTTCACGACTCCAAGCGCACCCAACAACAACGTTTTGCCAAATGCATCCACTAAGGAACGTGCCCAGATCAAACCGTCCCCCCCCGCCGAATTTAATGGTGCACGTGCGCAGGGACATGCATTCCTTAATTCCTGTGAGTTATACATTAGTCTCCAGTTGCATCAATTCGTCGATGAGGCTGCAAAAATTTATTGGGCCTTCACATACATGAAATCTGAACGCGCCTATCTCTATGTGGACCGTATCCTATGTCAAACTAAAGAACTCGGTTCTCTGCCTTTCTCCACTTGGGGTGACTTTTGAGCTGAGTTCGTATGCCACTTCTGCCCCCTCAATGAACGCCACCGAGCAGTGACATGACTTGAGTCATCCACTTACCACCAGGGATGTCGATCCCTGGACGACTATATCGATGAGTTCAAGGATTTGGTGGACATGGCAGGGTATGGGAGTGGGTTACCAGTGGTGGTGAAGTTCTGACGGGGGCTCAACCAAGAAATTCAGGACCAGATTGCACAGATGTTGGAAGGGCGCCCAGCGGATGATGATATCCTTGCTTGGTATGAAGCTGCTTCACTCTGTGACGAGAACCGACTCACAAATGCGGTGTTTAATGCTGCATTCCATGCTCCAACTACCACTCATACACCCTACACCTTCAATTGAAGCCTCCCCCGCCCTAACCCCATTCCTGCTCGTCAAACTCCCACACCAGCTGTCAATGTCCCAGTACCAATGGATGTTGATGCAGCCCGCAGCCGTGCACGTAAGTTGGATCTCTGCTACCATTGTGGGGACCCTGGACACAGGGCTGGAGCATGTCCCCATCGTCAGGATATCCGCATGCTCACCCCCAAGGGACGAGACGAACTCCTGCAAGATTTGTTGGCACTTGTAGATGTTGAGGAAGCGAAGGATCAAGTTGCAGAGGAGGTTAAGCTGGAAGTTGTAGAGGAGCAGGATTTTCCTATTTGCAGCGAGTGAATCGTACGCCCTCACTGCCTGTCCATAACCACTTTGAAGTCTTGTCAGTTGAATCCCCGGAGAATGAATCCATTTCTGTGACTGCTCCCCTCTCTGACCCTTCGAAGTTGGCTAAAGACGTACCTGCTCTCCCCATCTCTCCTTCTACTCCACGTCCCAAAATTAAATCATGGGAGCGTAAACTACCACGCAAGTATATTGTGGCATCCACTCCCTCTGCACATTCCTTAAACCTAGCCATCGAACTGCAGACGACCGACACTGGACAGATACTCAGTGTCTCTGCACTCCTGGACTCTGGTGTGACTGGTCTCTTCATCGATTCCCATCTGGTACAACAACATCGTCTAAATACTCGCTCACTCTCACGTCCGATACCTGTATATAACGTGGATGGATCCCCAAATGAAGCTGGTGCCATCCGAGAGGTTGCAGACCTGGTTCTCTGTTACAAAGATCATAGTGAGCGTGCCCTTTTTGCTGTCACTCAATTAGGAAAGCAAAAGGCGATTTTGGGATATCCATGGCTTCGAGACCATAACCCAGAGGTCGACTGGTGCACCGGGGAGGTTACCATGAGCTGATGTCCATCCCGCTGTCGGACGTGTTTCACAGAAGCCAGGCAAGAACGTCATGGACAGAAGGCAGCAATACGACGAACTCAGAAGTGTCATGCTGGACCCCTGCCTATACCTGAAGTGGAATTGGAAGGGGTTCCTGATCTAATGCCGGACTCGGATGATGATGATGAGGACCCAGAGGAAGTGGAGGAGGGTGATCGGATCTTCTACACTGTGATTCGCTCATCGCATGAGGTGTGTGCCACATCGAACATATCCCAACGCCTCGCCGAGGCCTTCCACAAAAACAACGCTGCTAAATCCTCTACTAACTCCTTACTCCCTCATCTCCATGAGTTTGAAGACGTGTTCTCCAAGGAGTCATTCGACTCTCTTCCTGCGCGTAAGCCATGGGATCACACGATCGAACTCACCCCCGGCGCAACCCCTTCATCCTGCAAGGTCTACCCTCTCTCTCCGGAGGAACAACGGCAGCTTGACCAGTTCATCAACGAGCACCTGGCCTCTGGACGTATTCGACCATTGAAGTCACCCATGGCCTCTCCCTTTTTCTTTGTCAAGAAGAAGGATGGCTCACTTTGACCGGTTCAAGACTACAGAAGACTCAACAACATCACGGTCAAAAATCGCTACCCACTACCCCTCATCTCCGAACTCGTAAACCAGCTCCATGGAGCCCGATACTTCACCAAGCTCGATGTCCATTGGGGCTATAATAATGTGAGGATAAAGGAGGGAGATCAGTGGAAGGCAGCCTTTCGTACCAACCATGGTCTTTTTGAACCGCTTGTCATGTTCTTTGGCCTTACTAATAGCCCTGCCACCTTTCAGACCATGATGAACGACATCTTCCATGACCTCATCCTCGAAGGCGTTGTCTGCATCTATCTCGACGACATCCTCATCTTCACTCGCACGGTTGAAGAGCACCGTCGCATCACGCACCTCGTCCTAGAGCGACTTCGACGGTACAAACTCTTCCTTCGTCAGGACAAATGCGAGTTCGAAAGGACCAAGATCAAGTACCTCGGCCTGATTATCTCGGAGGGTCAAGTGGAGATGGATCCTATCAAGGTAAACGGGGTCACAGCTTGGCCGACACCCATGAACAAGAAGGAGGTGCAGTCTTTCCTGGGCTTCATCAATTTTTATCGGCGTTTTATCAAGGATTTCTCACATCATGCACGACCGCTGTTCAACTTGACAGGAAAGGAGGCATGGAGGTGGGATAATGCACAACAGGAGGCATTCGAAAAGCTTAAGGAGATGGTCACTTCCGCTCTGATCCTTACCTTTGCTGACGATTCGCGTCCTTTTCGTGTAGAAGCCGACAGTTCTGACTTTGCGATGGGTGCTATGTTGTCTCAGCAGTCTCCGGAGGACCAGAAGTGGCATCCTGTTGCGTTCTACTCCAAAAGCCTTAGTGCTGTAGAGAGAAACTATGAGATCCATGACAAGGAGATGTTGGCGATAATGCGTGCGCTTGAGGAGTGGCGACACTTCCTCGAGGGTGCCCAACACAAGGTGGAAATTTGGATGGATCACAAGAACCTCAAGTACTTCATGATGGCCAAGAAATTGAACCGTCGTCAAGCTTGTTGGTCCCTGTATCTATCTAGATTCGACTTCTCCTTGCACCACCGTCCGGGTCGCAGCATGGGGAAGACCGATGCCCTATCCCGACGTGCAGACCATGGGGATGGCAGCGGTGACAACCAAAACATTGTGCTGTTGCAGCCAGACCTGTTCACCATTCGGGCACTGGAAGGCATCGTACCCCAGGGCGAGGAGCGGGACATTCTACGTGACATTCGTCGCGCAAACCGTAGCGGTTTACATGAGGATGTTGTCGCCCGAGCTGTTAAAGAACTGAGGAAGGGATCGACCCTTTCCTTACGTGCGGCAGAGTGGGCTGAAAAGGAGGACTTGTTGTATTTCAGGGATCGCATCTATGTTCCCAATGACCCAGACCTTCGCCGGCGCATCATATCCCAACACCATGACTCACAGATTGCTGGCCACCCCGGACGCTGGAAGACCTTGGAGCTCACCTCACAGAACTATTGGTGGCCACAAATGTCACGGCTCATTGGTCAGTATTGTTGCACTTGTGACCTTTGCTTACGCACCAAGGTCCCTCGTCGCAAGCCTATTGGTGAGCTACACCCTCTTCCTGTTCCAGAGAGTCGTTGGGATGTCGTCAGCATCGACTTTGTGGTGGAATTGCCAGAGTCAAATGGGTTTGATGCGGTGATGTGCACAGTTGACTCAGTGGGAAAACGTGCTCACTTCATTCCCACTCACACCACTGTCAGTGCCCTAGGTGCCGCTCGACTCTACCTCCACCATGTGTGGAAATTACATGGACTTCCTGGTGCCTTCCTCTTGGATTGTGGCCCTCAGTTCATGGCAGAGTTCACTCGTGAGCTGTACCGACTCCTGGGGATCAAACTCCTCGCTTCAACTGCTTATCACCCACAAACTGATGGCCAGACAGAGCGAGTCAACCAGGAACTGGAGCAGTACATCCGCCTCTTTGTCAATGAACGCCAGGACGCTTGGGATGATCTCCTTCCTTTGGCCGAGTTTGGGTACAACAACCATGTCCATGCTTCCACTCAACAGACCCCTTTCCTCTTAGACACTGGACGACATCTACGCATGGGATTTGAACCTCGCCAAACTCCCTCACACATCGAGACAGTGAATGAGTTCACAGAACGCATGAGGGATAGCTTGGAGGAGGCAAGGGCAGCCTTAGCAAAGGCGAAGGATGACATGGCGCGATTTTACAACCAGCGCCACTCCCCAACCCCTCAGTACAAGGTTGGTGATCGAGTTTATCTTGACTCCAGTGACATCTCCACTACACGTCCATCCAAGAAACTCGCTCATCGCTTCTTGGGACCTTTCCCCATTGTCAAGTGCGTTGGAACACATGCCTATCGTCTACGCCTCCCAGCCTCCATGTCCAGACTCCATCCTGTCTTCCATGTCGTCAAATTGCTTCCAGCTCCCCCAGATCCATTCCTGGGACGCCATTCACACCCACCACCACCACCTACAGTGATCGAGGGAGAACCCCAATATGAAGTCGAGTCAATCTTGGACAGCCGTTTGTGTCGAGGAAAACTCCAGTATTTGGTACATTGGAAGGGTTATGGGTATGAGGAGAACTCATGGGTCGAAGAGTCTGACGTAAATGCCCCTCGGTTAATCAAGGAATTCCACCGACGGCACACTGCTGCACCACGTCGCATTCAAGTCACAGACTTTGGTCGTATACGATTTCGAATGCATCGGGGCGATGCATCTTAGAGAGGGGGTGATGTAAGGGGACTAGGGGGGTGCCCTGTGTGTTTTTCCTATTTTTTATGTTCGTCCCATATTTTTCCCCACCTCATTTCCTTCTATTCTTCATTTTCTATGATTTTTCTGGATTTTATTACTAATTTTCCCTTGTTATCATGTTTGTATATGTTGACACTTTTATATTTAGAGGCGGAGTACCCCTTCCGACACATACCCCTTGGTATGATGTCATTTGGCGGCCTTGATCTGCCTATCTCCGCCTTTTTCTATTTTTAGGTTATATTTGATTTTTGTCATCTTCACATATACTGGGCATCAGCAAGGGGATCCTTAGAGTTTTCTCTTCGGATTTCCCTTTGCTAGGTGCGCCCCCAATCCCTGTATTATGTAGCATAATTTTAACTTCGGATTTCCCTTTGCTAGAGGCTTAGGTTGCCCTTATAGTGATGCCAGGTGTAGTCATTACAAAGATATGCAGAAATCTAGAGTGGGAGAGATAAGAATCATTAGTTCAGCTGATCACAAGGATTAGAAAGTCAAAAACATGCTTACTTTCATGTTACAAGGGTCCTAAGTACTAGATGGCAGTAGAAAACAAAGAAGGAGAGCGTAGGATAGTGTAGATGAAGGGAGAGCAGGCAACGCGGGACGAACGGCCAGCGCGATAGCAACTGAGGTGTGCTATATTTGGACGGCTAAGCCGCTCTGAGCCGTGAAAATCGGCTTAGCTGCGTGAGCCGCGCCGCGAGCGAGCCGAGCCGAGCTGTGGCAACACTACTCGGAGTCCGAACGGACTAGGTGGGGGATTGTAATTTACAGTACCTCGAGAATATGAATGTCATCAGACCCTTCTGACTGGCCTTTTCGTCGAAGGCGTCGTTTGCGCTATTTTTTCCGACCTCTCGTGAGAATCTAACATCACGCCCTCGTCCATTGGAGGGACAAATGTTAGTGACCCCGGGAATTGCCGTGTCAGATAACACCCACATTGCTAACGTGAGGCAGTACACTGTCTACACCTCTATTATCCAAACCAGGTCCTGTCTTACTTACATTTGAAAAAGTCTTCAGTCCTCTTGCAACATTTTTGATGACACTGACATCCAAAGACCCATTTGACAATGTTCTGCAAGTGCTCGGTTTGTCCCATGAGATCGATTCGATTCCGGTTGAGCTCGGTGTGTCCCAGGACATGGCTTCAGGGGGGATCGATCTGATTCCCCCTGAAGCCATACCCATGTTGGAGGGCAATCCAAACGAGATTCCCTGTCACGTCCAAGTAAGGGACGATGCTGGGAATCTGTTCGCCATAGCAGATGTACCTCAGAGTCAACTGCAGGATGAGGAACTTCGCTGGTCATGGATTTTCAACTGTATCAAGCTGATCCATCCGACGTCTAACACCGCCACGCGTATTCGTCCCATGGCCTTCATCCTAGACATGGATGGAACAGTGCACGTTCAGTCTGTCCATCCTAGAAACCAGATTGGTAATTACCCCTCTCAGTGCAGAATCCCGTCATCCACGATATCCGATCTCCCGCTGCAGGAGCGCATCTGGAGGGCCGAGAAATTTGCCTTGGGCATGCTTCTTTATGAGATCATCACCAGCCACAGACCTTTCGAGGGTGAGAGTGATGATGTAGTCCAGGCCTACTACAGCGTGGCCAAATTTCCGGATGACATGGCAACCATGCCATTGTTATTTCAATCCCTGCTCTACTCCTGTTGGAGTGCAGAGTTCGGGCGCTATATCGCGCTCGGAAAATTCGAACGATATGTGCACGATAACCCTGGTCGCTTTGCGCTCCAAGTGACTGGCGCAACCATTGGTGTTGCCGCGCTTGTCACTATCCCGGTCCTCGGCGCCATTGGATTCGGCGCTTTAGGTCCCGTTGGGGGATCACTAGCAGCGGGGTGGCAAGCGTCAATCGGCGTGGTCGAGGCAGGGAGCCTGTTCGCGCTTTGTCAGAGCGCAGCAATGGGGGGCACGGCTGCCGCTGGGCTAATTGGTACTGGGAGCATCAGTACAGCCATTGCACTTGCCGCATCGGGGTTACCTAGTGCGGCAAGTCTAAGAGAAACATTTGGTCGCAAATTTCGTAGGGGCCCAAGTCTTTGGTAAAGAGAAGCAATTCAGAATCCTCGGCGCAGCGAGTGACCTCGCCTGAATGTGGTAATACATACTGCCTGCTCGCGATATACCTGCTTTCCGGATCTCATGCGCAGTTATTCACTATAACTCCACTTTACCATCGTATTGTTCCTTAATATCACTGTTTTGCCAATGCTATGGTTGCTTTGCCTTTTTTCTTTCAGATGTAATCATGTACTGTTACGTGGACTCATGGACTCGTCTCCTCTATACGGATTAGGTCTATGTTCGTTACGGACAGATTATAGATGCAATCCAGAATCCTCGGCACAGTGAGGGTATCCGGGTCTGAGACGGATGGAATGGCTATTTCTTTCCTGCTACATTGACTGAGTTGGTGTGCTGTCTCGTGAAAAATCACGAGCACCCTTTTCTTGCATATATATACCTGTCCGTGAGCAGTATCGAAGGCGCCTCAAAGACACGAATTCCATTCATAGTACCGTACAGTTCAAACCGGTATACGCATACAAGTCCTTGGTCTATGCAAAACCTACATACGATGACCTCCGTAACTAATACAAACGGTCCAGGCCTGAGTCAATCAGGCACTATCCCGTCCGTTTTACTGTACACTGATCGAAACTGATCCCTTCATAACTCATACATGGGTATTATTCCACAAAGACCTGACCACGAAATCCGCAGGATCGGGTCTTCCTACTACAGAAAGTGCCTTATCCAACACAAACCTCACTATCCCAGAAACAGGAATTAATGTTCAACGTCTACAAGATACCCACGGACCACTTACCAGTGCGAGGAATTCCGGGAACGAGGTAAAACCCATTCGAGGGTACACCCGTTGCGTTGTCAACGAACACGCCGATCGTTCCCGCAGGATGGTCTATCCATGTCCAAGGCGCAACCCCTCCTTTAGCGAGGAAGGTGAATGTCAAATCAGAGTTTCTAGTAGTGCTGATTTGGGGATCAACGAGATTGGCATCGGCTAGTGGCGTTGGCGTAAACTAAACCATATACTCAGCGAAAGACACAGGAGATATAAAGAAAACGACACTCACATATTGTTCGTTCGTCACGGTCTGATTTTCAACTTCTGCAGTCACATTGAGAAGCAACCATACATCTGTAGTGTTCTTCCCCGCAGGCAGGTTTGAATGCAGATCCGTTGTTCCGAATAGCAGGGAACCGTTCAAAGCTGGAACGGCGAATTCATGCGTGGTGGTTCCCAGCGGTGTTCCAAGCCAATCATACCACGTCAACTGCGCATAGCCACGGACTTCCTCCCACCTGTCCGAGATAACTAAAACCTGCAACGTCTCGTTCTGCGCCGTCCAGAACGGGTAAATGATCACAGGTGAGAAGATGTTCGTCAGACCATACTGCAGGACCTTCCACCTTCCAGAATACTCAATGCTCGACCAGCTCACGCCCTGCCATATGTCATTCAGCTGCCACACCAGCGCACCTAGGTTGTTCTCTCCTTGCCCAGCGCCACGCCGGTACCACGCCACCTGCGAAACGATGGTCATGGTTTGGAAGATCTGTGTGCTCCAACACCATTGGGCGAAGGTCTGGTTCGAATCGGATGTTGAAGGGGTGGGAAGCCACAGCTCAACACCGGCTGTCATTTGGGCTTGGCCTTCTGGTGCGTTGGGGTTTGGGAAGGTGAGATCGCCGGCGGGTGGGTGGTGGTCTCTTGACATGACGACGGTTGAGTTGAATGAGAAATCGTCGGGAGAGGTAAGAACTTCTTCCCATGTGTAGAATGATGGCATCGAGTGGAAGCTGGAGAAGGCAAGATCAGTGCGCTAGTCCATCATGGAAGGTATAGAACGAACCCGAATTCATTAACAAATCTTGTGAGAGGATAAGTGCTATAGTCGAGGGCCGCAGTTACATCATAATTGAACCGTTCTGCAGCAACTATGAGTATAAGTAGCAGATGACCTAGCAAGCAGGACTTACCGCTATTTCCATATATTTCACCAGGGGTTCTGTTGTCGAAACGCAACACATATGGATCCAGACTTAACACACCTCCCGTTGTCGAGCAGACCGTGTAGGGTACCTAGCGGGCTCAAGGTCATGATGCTGATCCACAGACCCGCAAAGGACACTCACGGAACGAGTTTCAGAGACCACGATATCATGGAGGAAATCTTGGAACAAAGTAGTAAACTGCGAACAGACGAATAAGCCACATTGCTCTTACGCATTTGCTGCATAGCTAACCTCATTCAGGTAGTGTGTCCCATTCTTTAGGGTCCGATTTGCGTACGTCACGATGCCCTCAATCTCGTTCCCGCCAGCCCATTGTGCATTGCTCGGGTGCCTATTGATCCTCCTCACATTTTGCCGCACTTCAGGTTCGATCGATTCTAGGAAGAAGTTATTGATGGGATACATCGCGTCGGAGAATATCAGCTCCGACCAGGCCAAGATTCCCAACTCATCACAGATAGAGTAGAAATCGTACCCTCCGCCTGCGAGTGATGACTCGGACGGCTGGTATGCGCCACCACCCCATACGCGGAGCTACGAACATCTTAATCAGATGAATGGCAGAATGAGTGATTGAGGCACTAACCATATTTTGTCCGCTTCTGACTGCGCTCTCCAGTATCCATCTAGCCTTTTCTGTGGTTATCCGGGCGTAGAAAGGATCAAATGGGATGATATTGGTTCCCTTGCTGTAAAAAGCCCTTCCGTTGATCTCGAAATGCCACTGGTCGCCTGGCGTAATACCACGTTGCTGTACATCCCTTTTAGAGTATGGTGACTGTACAAGTTCGATTGTGCGGAAACCGGTCCTAGTGGTGAACTCGAGAAGAGGGATGGAGCCTCTCGATAAGGGAATATCAAGCGAGACGGTGAGGTCGTAAAGTTTGGGGGTTCCAAGATTATGTGGATACCATCGTTGAGGAATGGCGTCTGGTATATTCCAGGTAACATTAACCCAAATGGGTCCCTGCGACGAAAGCGGAATTCGGGAAAGGAAAATGGGCTCGGAGGTCAGGTTGAGCTCAGAGAAGGCGAGCGTCAGGACAGAAGGTGGAATAACCGCCGCAGACCTCAGCGCAAGAGTGACATTGACAATCCAATCTGCAGTTTGGCTTGCGGGGATGGCGAAAGATTGACCGGCTTTATATATATCGATGGACGTCTCCTCAATGAAAATTGGACTAGGCAGCTCGACATTGAAGTTAGAGGAGTCGATGACAGATTGGAAATTGGCAACAGTTGGTGTCTTGGTAGAAAGTGCGAGAGGATGTTCGACTTTGTACATCTCGAAAGATGGTTCATCGATGGAGACCTGATCGGGCACAGCAGTCGAGCCAGCGGATTCGATGAGTGATGGTGTCGACTTGGACAAGGTAACTAGATAGGCTCGTTTATGTATCCCACTTGGGACGAAGGCTGGGCCCTGTATTCTCATTTAACGACTGGTTGAGATGGAAAAAGGTACTCATACCCAGTCCCACCCAAAATCAGCCGCTACTTTCCGTATCCATGGATATACGTATGGGTATTCAAACTAGACGAGAGCAAGCGATCGAGATGAGCGCAAGATGATTGACACGATTTTTCATTGATACTCACATATCCTAATCCAGGGAAAAATTCAGCGTCAGGTCTCGCAGTAACATTCAATCCATAATACCAGGCGGATTCGAAAGATACGGTGAGATTGTTGTCATGTGAAGAAGGGGATGCTAGGATATCCGAGATGTCGAAAATATAGTGCCGGAATTGGTTGTTTACCCATGCGACAGGGTGTCCGCTCACACTCTGAACCAGATAAAATGAGAATAAAGCAAAACATAGCCGGCGCAGATCCATACAATATTTGCAATAGTATCGATGCCATAAAACACAAGGAGTGTGGTGAGGGGTGGTGTGGAGTTCAGTGTTCGTGTAAGAGGCGACAGATCAGCTGTATAAGTCCAATTTTCATCTACAACCCAACGTTCGGTAAAATCTAGCGCTCATCGTAAGTCATTTAAATTTCACGCTGAACAAGTTGGTTTGCCACACACCATTGATCCCAAATAGCGGTTCAGTGATCATTCCAGCATTTAACAGGTCTAAGTGAGCTTGCGAAGGTGGTCCGTTGGCTGGTATCTGGATGGAACCATTCTGGTTCTTTAACGTCCACTGGAGGTTGGAGAGATCAAACGGTATTCCGATAGCTCTTGGTGCCAACCAAAGCAAAAGCAGGGTGATAACAAAATGAAGCATCTCCATTATTGGCACCAAGGATTCTTGAATATTAGATAGCCAGCACCACTGTCACACTCTCAGAGAGCGACGTAAATGGTGTGTTCAAAGATGATACCTAAAACAAAGATGTTAGCAGACATTGACAGACAGATTTTCAATACGAAGCTCACAAGTTAATACACATTGCACAGAACTAGATATATCGTTGTCGTTCCAAGGCTTTACCGCCGTCGAACCAAGATTATCAGACCAAATCCGCCCACATTGGTAAGCAACAGCGTTTTCCCCGACACGCTTAAACACGTGAACAAAAAGCGTGATAGTTCTAGCCCTGTCTAACCATCTACAGCTTCGAGAAAATATAAGCGCGGTGTGCGTTCAACGCTCAACCACTTGTCGGATCCGAGTGTGACTTCCTTGTCTACTTTATCTCATGCTCCGTAAAACAAAAATCAGAACAAGTATACACATAAACAGCTCTGAAAAATTTCCCCATCATCTGTATCGTCCACACTAAAATTTGGCAACATCCTTCGACTTCATTGCTTCGGAGCCAAGACGCGTTCAAGTTGTTTTGAAGTCCGATCCCTGCTTCTACGTTCATCTATGGTTGCAAATATATCATCGACCTTTGACGGACACCGAGAAACAGAACGCTGCATATGTATATTTCGTCAGAAGATAGTTACATTGCGGTGATGTTTGATATATTGATACATCCAGAATCGTTATCTATGCTCGTGTTAAAACAGTCTTCGGTTCTTTGTATAATTTGAGTAGGAGAGAGCTGCAGACGACTGACACCGATCTACAAGGACGATCTATAGATGGTTTTCTTTGAATTATTAAGCGAACAACACTCACGACAGTGCCATAATCAATGATGCCCACACAGGAGCTAAGCGAGCATGGCCAGCTGGGTAGATAACACCTGCAGCAATGGGGATAGCGATGACATTGTATATCCCTGCATAAAACTCAAAGTTGCACCACATATGAGTATCGGGACAGTGTCCTATAATGATGAATTCACCAGATTGTATTTCACTCGGTTGAACACCTTTCGTGAGAGATCGTTCAGAGTGAGCAGACTTCGAAGGTCTGAAGATAAGAGGATGAAGGATGCGCTTGAAATCGCAACATCGCCTAGAAATGAGTTTAAGTCGCGTGTGTATGATTTCAACTCGAACGAAGTGACTTACTTCCTGATCCGATAGCGACGCTGATATCGGCAGTAGTCAACGCCTGGTGGCGAATATTAACTTACAGTTTCTGAAATATATGAATGAAACTCACCGGTGCATCGTTTATCCCATCACCCACCATGGCCACGATGCAACGCGCGTTCAACCTTCGCTTTGCAAAAATGGATCCCCACTTTGAACGGGTCCTTTTTGCGCCAACTTGTTGTAGCCATTGGATCTTCTGCGCCTGGAACAAAATCAGAACAATCTCACTCTGATATCAAGTTGATGCTCGCTACCTTCTCGTGTGGTAGGACACCAGCGATAACATTTGTTGTCGGGATGCCTACCGTTTTAGCGACGGCTCGTGCTGTGACAGCGTTATCACCAGAGATCATCCAAGTACTGATCCCCTGATGTTGCAGATAAGCTACCACAGATTGTGCTTCAGGTCTCAATCGGTCGGCAACCGCGAAGATTGCTGCGGTGGCGAAAGCCCCGGAATCTGCAGTGTCTCCAGATTCATCACGTATTGCGAGCAAAACGACACTTTTCGCCTCGGCTTTCCAGGTCCCCAATCGCTGTCTGATCACATCATCCACAGTAACGCCATGTTCTTCAAGCCAAGCCTCATTGCCGATGATTGCCGTGCATTGCAGATCCTCAAAGTGAGCTTTCAACCCCCTTCCTGCTGTCTCCTCGAATAAGGAACCACTGGAAGGTAAAGCGCCTTGGGCTACACAGAAAGATCGGATTGCCGTCCCAAGCGGATGTGAGGATGCAGACTCCATCTCGGCTGCGATTCCGAGGACTACTCCTCGTTCCCAACGTTTGCTCACAGAAACTACCTCGGAATCTGAGACTGTGGGTTCCCCACCTTCAGTCAATGTGCCGGTCTTGTCGAAAACTATGACATCAACTTGGGCCATTTCTTGAAACGCCTCACCGCCACCTTGAGCTAGGATTCCAAATTTAGCTGCCAGTCCGCTTCCGACTAGTAATGCTGTGGGAGCAGCGAGACCAAGGCCACAGGGACAAGCAACGACGAAAACAGAAATAGCAAACTCTACTGACCAGACCGCTATCAAATTGCAGGATGTTTAGCTTTATGTAAAATTCTGGGCACAAAATGTGTTTTACTTACTCCAACCACCGATCGAAATGTCCAAATAATCCCGGGGAAGGACACCACTCAATCCCAAGCTGAGCCATGTTACCCAGGTAATAATAGCAAGTAAAGTCACGATGGGTACAAAGTAGCCAGTGAGGAGATCGGCGACGCGTTCTATTGGAGCATGTCGCGTTTGCCCTTCTTGAACGACTTTCACGATGTGATCGAGCCTTCGTTGAGATAAGCCTTGCTTTATTACTGCTGTTGAATGTTCAACGCGAAAATGAGACCCACATAGTTGTTCCACCACAGGCATCAACTTTTGCATCGACCATTTTTCCTTTGTTGATTGTACCTAAGAACACTTTGTCTCCGACAGATTTCTTGGCGAGTCTCGATTCTCCTGTCAATGAGCTTTCATCGAAGGCACCGTCAGTGCCTGAAACAATTGTCGCATCTGCAGGAGGCGTTGCACCGGTCTGTATACGGACAATATCGCCGACTTCGAGAAGATTCGAATCAATCTTCTCGACTTTGAAGCCATGATTGGTCGAAGAAACGCCTTCCCAGTCAGAGACACCTTTCTCAAGGTCACCGTTGAAAGAATATTCGGATGTAGCGGCAACGGAGGATGCACCAGGGCTAAGGACGAGGGCCTCCGTAGGACGAAGCAAGCCCAGCGCAGATATCGCGTCAGCAGTTTGCGCCTTGCTATACACTTCTAGACAGCGGCCTAAGGACGAGACTATGACTAAAGTATCTTTTTCCGCGAGGTAAATAGGCGAACAGACCTACAAGCAGGAACATTGTCAGGAAGACAACAGAGTCAAAATATGTAGTGTTGTCACCCATCCCAGATGGAGACGCAGGCTGCGCTGCCGCAAGACCAATGAGGGCAATGGATGAGAAGTACGCTACAGATACGCCAACAGAAACCTATCGATCACAATGAATTAACATAGATTTCTTATCTTGGATTCAGAGAAACGCACTAAGAGGTTCATGCTTCCGAACCGAATGAAGCGCCTGTAAATGGGAGTGGTACTCCCTCTTCCCCACATAGATCTAATTTCCTTGATGCTTCTCTGATGGAAGATATTGGCGCTGTAAAACTGGACAGGGGTGGCCAAGAATAAAAGAGCCCACTGGTTTCGGGATACGTTTCCGGCCCACATCGGCTGCATCAAGTAGGCTTTCGTAGGGTTGCCGTTCTTGACCAAACTCATGAAGACAACAGCAATCACGAAAGTCGGTATAGCGATTACGACAGCAAGTATGAGTCTGCGAAGCAGCGCATTGTATTCCGCGGCTTGCAGTGACCGAGAACGGTCTTGAAGAGAAGGAGGGCGATGTATGGAAACTTGAAAGGGTGGTGATTTAGAGGAAGCTATAGCAGAGAGTATCGAACGGATTGTGAAGAATGGAGGAGAGGGCTGATACGAGAGCTCCAATATGTGATCCGTGAATGTGGTGATTGTTTTGACAATCTTGACATGAGGACTGAAAGTTTCGACCGCGGCTATAATTTTCTCGGGGCAATGCCTGAGAATAAGCATTAAAAAAATATGGTCTAAACGAACAAAGGTACATCGGCAATTCACCGGCAGAACATGCCATCGATACGCAAAGCGATCTTCCGATAATTGGTGGTCGAATCATTTTCCAAGGCGCTGAGTGACTCTACACTGACGACTTCGGCTTCATATCCACAGTCCTTCACCGTCTCCACGAGAACCTGCACAAGGTTCGTGTGGTCGACGACGACAGTGGCAGAGTTGCTCAACAGGCTGACCGCGACCTCTGAGACTCCCCTCAGCTCTGATACTATCGTAGTTATAGTTCTAGAACAGGATACGCATGTCATGCCTCCAACAGAGAGCGTTACACGGAGAGGACCGTCGTCATGTTCCTCGCGTAGACTAGCGATAGAAGCGTCGTGTATCTGAAGAGGGATTTGTTTCTTGTCGGCGGTAGACATTAGAGTGAATACGAGAGACAGGTAGATTTAGATTATACATTTCAGTGGAATATAAGGGTCCAGAAATCTGAAGGGAGGCAGATGTTGGACCAATGACAGACATCGCTCGAGTCTCAACAAATACAGATCACTGATTTGGTTGCCAGGTGGTTGCACAACATATGTAACTGTAAGTCCGATCCCCGACCTTTGACTGACTCAAGAACGTCCAGTGCAATGAACAAACTGTCGCGTGGTCTGCTATTGGTGCTGGGGGCCATCATGTCGGTGAATTATCGAACATCACAAACATGAAATCTCATCTCATACAATCTCTGTAGATCACCGTATACTTCCTCCTTAACATCAGTCCTTACCAGAAAGACCGCCCCATATCAGTACAACCCACCATGACCAGTATCTCAAGTGCTACCTGTCCCGTATCACCTGTGCAAGAACCACCCCAGCGACGACGCACGAATGCCACCATTGTCATGCTTGTTCGGAATTCTGAGCTAGAAGGTGCCCTGGATAGTGTCCGCCAGCTCGAGGATAGATTCAATCGGAAGCATGGTTACCCATATGTGTTTTTGAACGATGTCGCATTCACGGAGAATTTTAAAACGTGATTATCATTTTCTTTATCGATCTAGATCCTCGCAGTAACTTGATCATACGAAGGAGGATGACGAATATAATAGCCAACTCTTCTGAAGTCGCATTCGGCGTAGTCCCGAAGGAACACTGGGAACAGCCAGAGTGGATCGATGAAGCCAAGGCGACGAACGAGCGGAATAAACTGGCCTTGGCTGGCGTAAAATACGGAGGCACATGAGGTTTGCAATTCTTGCAACTTCACCGTCATTGATATGCAATTATCCAGATAGCATCCCGTACGTTGCTTTTTTCCGGCGCATACGAAGATGGTTATACGAAAATTGCTGAGCCTGTTGGTGTAGGTATCGCAATATGTGTCGGTTTAACTCAGGTGTATGTTCTATTCTTCCAACGAAAGCCAGATGCTAAGCAGACCCGGATGCAGTTTTTCTTCAAACATGAACTGCTTCAGAAGTATCGCTGGTACTGGCGGGTCGAGTGAGGAGTTCTTTAGTTGTGTTCATTTTTCATCCTTCGATGCTGACGAGCCTGCTTTACGCAGACCAAAAGTTCGATATCACTGTGATATCCTCACCGATCCGTTCCTCTTCATGGAGGAAAATAACAAAGTGTATTGTAAGTGTCTTTCGCATTTCTTGCCATCACCGATGCTGATCATGTCCTTAAAGCCTTCGTGTTAACTGTATACGAGATCAGCTCTACCATCTTTAGCTTGTGGAGACACGTCCGAGGTAGCATCTAGGTCTAGTAATATCTGCTATTGTCCACTGATTGCAACCAGATTTCATTAAGAAACACCCGGAATTTGTCGCACCGCATAATTCCATGGAATTCATCTCTGATTCTCAGGGTCTTACGTACAATCTATGTCATTGTTGGTCTTCTCCTTCTCGTCTTCATGGATGGGGGGTTTTACTTAGGAAACTCAGATTGGAGCAACTTCGAAATTGCAGACATGGATTTCTGGCGCGGGCCAGCTTACACTGCGTTTTTTGACTATTTGGACTCGACAGGCGGTTTTTACTACGAGGTTCGTTCGTCTCGTCTCCTGCTTTATTGCATCGCTGATAACCTGAAATAGCGATGGGGAGATGCACCAGTCCACAGCATCGCCGCCTCACTCTTCGCTTCAAAGGATCAAGTACATTTCTTCGAGGAGATAGGGTACCAGCATGACGATTGGAGTCATTGCCCACTGACAAAGGAGAAGTGGGAGAAAGGCCGATGTTCTTGTGATCGGGATCGTAGCTTTGGTAAGTATTCTTCGATTCAGGTGGTGCCTTGAAAAATTGAAAAATTTGCGTGTTAGATTATAATGTGGACTCTTGTAAGGCGAAGTGGGATCGATTCATGTAACTTATAGTTAACCGTATGTATAATCAATGCTAAAGAGCTGCGTTGACCGATAACTCATCCTAAGTAACGTAGAGAAGAGCAACATTTCCCATCTTATATTAGCTCGAGCTCATCTGGTATCACCAAGTACTTACGCAAATGTCTATCACGAGACTTTTGCTTATCTTATATGCTATCACCCGCCTTTGATGGGAGCGTAGATCGTCTGATGCGAAAAGGAGTGGCAGGTCTCTTGTACACGGATACAAGAAGTTCACCTATGCCTTTTTAGGCAAACTATGTAAAAGCTTGGCCGAAATTTGTGATTTCATGACAGAACTGAAATCAATAATTTCTCAGGAACAATTTCGTGCTAGCTTATTGGAATTCGAATTGTTCCCGCTACTTCTACTTTAGTAAATTACTTCCGTACAACCACAGCAAACAAGATCGCAATGGATTTTCGAACACTGATTAGTTGCAGATCATGACTGGCCGGTAAATTTTGAATGAAGGTGTGGGCCACTGGCAACCAACCTACCAAATTCAAACCCGGCAACGTTCCATTGAAATCTTTGTTATGTAAATCCATCACGTCGCTATGTATGTCAAACTTTACTCGCGCCGAAAGAACATACCACCTTTCTATGTCGAGCTAAAAGCCACACGAGATCTCTGATCACACCGGCGTATATACCAGCCAATAGAGCGCAAGGAATCACTAGCACTACGCGTCGGTTGAAAGTGACCGCGCGCTTTACCTGATTGGGTTGTGGCATCATATACATTGTCACAGGCGGCCCGTATTGGAACATTCTAGGCTCTGTTTTTCCATCTACTTCCGTAAGATTTATCCCCTAGATTTATCCCCTAGATTTATGTAAACCGTCGGCTAACGACATTTATTACATAGCTTATTATTGATACAAGGCCCTGTCAATGGCGGGGGGCGGGACCGCCTCGATAGGAAGGTCTTTTTCCAACTCAGCCTACGGTAATACAAATACAAATGACTATACATGACCGTTGCACTCCATTGCAGTCGTTACAGTGCGGCCTGGTTCCTGGGCGGAGCTCTGTCGGAGTGTGAAAATACAATGTAACGCTGCCGATATGCCGAAGCCAAATTAGGACGAACATCAATTCTGTTCCTGAAAACCAACCTTTGTAGTTCACAAAATCTACAGAGGCCTCAAGAACCCTGCAGTTACCTCTAAAAATTTCCATCTCGCTAAATGAGATCTGTGTGATGAGATCTTCATATTTTGTGATCAGAACACTTGTTTTGGGAATACATATGATCTTGTCCCTCTCCCGCTCTCCCCCCATCAACATATCTGCTTACGGTTTAGGAAAGTCTATTCAAACACGTTCGAACTCCGCCCATTAATCCGCAAACTTCCTTTAGATCCTTACAGAAAGTCACCCAATTTTGGATTATACAATAGTGAAAATGCCGCCGCTCCCGGCGCGCTACCCGGTGGGTGCCGTTTTTGGCTAGCCTGAAATGTTAGCATGCCGGTATGATAAATACTTATGTATAGCAATTCCCACAGGCGAAAACGAGAAACCTCACGATCTTAAGAACTTCTTAAAGCCGCTTCCAGTCACTAACTAACGCTGGAAGTATCGTCAACTTCATGTCGAAGATAGAGAATGAATAATCAACTTTCCTTCGACGCGAACCTGACAGCTCGCCTCGCAGGTACGTTGAATCTCGCGCTCCCTTCGTCCATCTTACGGACTTGTTGGGAAATTTAAAGTGGCCTCGTTGGCTCTGATTCTGTGCGTATTTCCACCTCTGTGGAAGCACTTCACACTAATGGGGTCTTCCTTTTAGATATGATTATTTTCTTAGTATCCATGACGAAGTGCGTGACTAAATCTGTCAAATATTAACATCTGAGGATGACAGCCGTAAATTCTCAAGGTTGAGTTCATATGGAAGGATGGAGCCCGGGGTTTTGGGAAAAAAGTCTATGTACGCTGGTTCACGTCATCCTAATGCTCAGCAAATTAATATTTCGTCTCTACCGCACAGATTTGGGTATGATAATGAGCTTCTCTTGGTGTGCGGTTTGCGTTCTAAACACCAAAATGTCAATACCACATAGAATCGCTACTTTGCTATCGTGACACTATCGTATGCCAGTTTTCTGCATGAACTATCGTGAAGCTGACTGCTCTCCCAGCCTAACTGCTTACAGTGTGTCGTAATCATACATGGTCCACAGTACTACTGATGACAAGGACCAGGTCGACTGCGCGAAGTGAAGGCTGATGCTGTAAGTCCGTCGGAATACTTTCCATGGATTTCATTCCCATTTGAATGAATGTTTCTTGCAGATGTAAGAGAAACTGTGACCATGTTTATTACATATGTTCACGAATTAATAGTAACTGCAACGCGTATGTAGAGGTGAGTTGGTGAATTTCAGGCGTGGTTTTATGAATGACTTCCGTGCCAGGCGAGCGTGGTAGCTGGTGCAATTGTGATGTGCAACCTTGGTCTCGTCTTGATGCTAAGGTCCGTGATGTTGATTGCTATGTATACCTTGCTATTAATTGAGAAAATGCGACAGAGCGTGGGTGTTGTATAATTGCTCAAGGATATTGATTTGGCTATTCGTGCCTCTCCTCATAGGTATCATCATGAACTAAGGAAGTAATGCTACGTTGCTAAATCTTCGTGACAGCTGAAGGTGCAACTGCGTGCGTATGAAAGATCGCTTCATGACTTTCGTTTGCTTCATATTCAACCAGAATATATTTGGGCACAAGGGCAACTTTGCCGTGTAAGCCGTTTCTCGTCAACCTGATCCTCTCATTGAAATATTGTTCAGTGGTTCGCCATACGGGGTGAGATTCAGAGTACGACTAGTACTCAATGCTCATTGCCCCTGTTTTCCCCAGATCTGTTGTAACAGATTGTTTTTCCCTAGGTAATGTTTTTATAATTTCCAACTTCTACGAAGGAAATTAATTTGCGCTATCAGCCAGTGCTCATGCTTCAATGGCATCCTACCCGATACCACTGTTAGTTGTTGTATGTGCTTCACTTTCACGATAAATATATTCATTGAATCGTCTTTATTCAGGTATTCGTTGTCTTCTTGCTGACACTACGCATCTGTGGACGAATAATATTGGGGCTCCGACGCACCCGCACTAAGGTGCCACTTTGGAACCTCTTCTGTACTGATGGCGGGGTGTGGTTATTTTCTGTCCTTAGTGAGTCTCTCTCTCTCGCTCACAGTGCTTACGATTTAACAATGTAATGCAAAAGTGGTTACAATTCCACACTTGGTGATATGCTCAGTCGCGAGACCATCCCTCAGCCAAGTCATGATTGGGTACGCCTCTCCCCGTTGTCAGATAACTGCTGAAGCCTTATCTTGTTGATCTCGTGTAAAGGCCATGTTTAGCGTAACTTTACTTTCCCTCTCATATGGATGTAAGACTGATTGCGCTGAAATAGGGTCTATTCTATCATCGCGGCCCGCGCACTGCTAAGTATCAGGAAGATCCGGTCGGACCAAGCCGAAAACACTATGGTTTTGAGGTCAACTTCAGCCATGAACACTATTCAATTTGCCCCGACTCAATTAGGTGATGGCAATAACCTCTTCGACGCAAAAGACGCCTTAGTGGTTTGAACGCTCTTTGAGTCAGTAATTTAGATTTTTTGAATAATATCTATCTGCATGTAAAAGCATAAAGAGATATATTGAGCCGGCAAGTTTCAACCAGTACTTATGTAAATTACATATCGAAACTTATTGTGGCATACCATATCAAGTTTTGAAACTTTGCCAACTATTTTGCGTACTTATGTCGTTTCCTGTCACCCGATTTACTCCTAATCACCTCCGCGAGATCCAGAAGGCTCACACATTTGTATTATTCCACAGCGACCTAACGACGAAATCCGCAGGGTCGGGGGAGGAAACTGTGGAGGTCGCCGGGTTCAAAATAAATTTCACTGTACGGTCGATCCCAGGAACGAGATAAAACCCGTTTGTAGGTATGCCGGTTATGCTATCAACGAATACACCAATCGTCCCAGCTGGATGATCAAGCCATGTCCATGGTGCAACACCTCCTTTGGCCGACAATGTGAAGGTCAAGTCGTTTCTGGTAACGCTGACTTCGGGATCGACGAGATTGGCAGTGGCTAATGACACAGGTGTGAACTGAGTCATATAGAGTTAACTGAAAATTAAGCAGATAATGGAGATTGAAGATGCTTACGAATTGTTCGTTGGTTACGGTACGAGTATCAATTTCAGCAGTCAAGTTGAGATGCAGCCACACGTCAGTCGCATTCTTCCCTGCAGGCAAGATCTTGTCCAACCCTACACCCTGAAACACCAGAGAATTATTCAAAGTCGGAACGGTGAACTCATAGGTGGTGGTATTCAGGAGAGTCCCCCGCCAGTCGTACCACGTCAGTTGCGCAGACCCACTGACTTCCTCCCACCTATCCGAAATGACGAGCACCTGCAGTGTCTCATTCTGAGCGGTCCAGAACGGATAGATCGCCAACGGCGAAAAAATGCTTGTCAGCCCATACTGTGTGACCTTCCACCTCCCGGAATACTCGATGCTCGACCAGCTTACACCCTGCCATATATCATTCAATTGCCACACCAGTGCGCCCAAGTTGTTCTCGCCCTGACCCGCGCCACGCCGGTAGAACGCGACTTGAGAAACCATCGCCATGGTCTGGAAGATTTGTGTGCTCCAACACCATTGGGCGAAGGTCTGGTTCGAATCCGATGTTGAAGGAGTGGGGAGCCAGAGGCTCACAGCGTCCGCCATCTGGCCTTGGCCTTGGGGAGCATTAGGGTTGGGGAAGTCAAGATTGCCGGCGGGCGGATGGTGATCTCTAGACATGACGACCGTGGAATTGAATGAAAAGTCTTCAGGAGATATGAGGACCTCCTCCCAGCTGTAGAACGATGGCATGGAGTGGAACCTGATGTTACAGTAATTATGAATCTTTCTTCGCGAGAAACAGGTTTATAGACAGACCCAAACTCGTTCATGAATCGGGTTACAGGGAAAGTACTGTAGTCGAAAGCTACGCTTGCATCATAGTTGTACCGTTCTGTGGTCAGAAATTGCCAGTAAGCAATGGAAATTCCAATGCGTATGAAGAAAAAAGTGTTCTTAGAAACGTACATACCTCCATTTCCGTAAATCTCACCGGGCGTCGCGTTATTTAGTCTTAGAATATATGGGTCGAGACTAAGAACGCCCGTTGTAGTTGAACAGTCAGTGTACGGTACCTATGCAGGTGAAAACCATGTCAAAAAGCATCAGCATGACAGTGGAAATACGCACCGATCTTGTTTCGGAAGTCACAATGCCATGCAGGAAATCCTGGAATAGCGTGACGAACTTGCATGCCGTCAGCAAGGGAGAAGTCTAGGAGTGGAATCGCAATAGACTGACTTCGTTTAAATAATGTGTCCCATTCGCCAAAGTAAAATTGGCCGTCATCACAATCCCTTCGATTTCGTTCCCACCGGCCCACTGGACATTGCTCGGATGTCTGTTAACCCTCCTGACATTTTGCCGAACCTCAGGTTCGATCGACTCCAGCAAAAAATTATTGATGGGGTACATTGAATCAGAGAAGATGAGTTCGGACCAGGCAAGAATCCCAAGTTCATCGCAGATGGAGTAGAAATCGTATACTCCACCTGCAAGTAACGAGTCAGATGGCTGATAGGTGCCGCCGCCCCAGACTCTAAGCTGTCAAGTAGAAATGAGCGAAGTATGGGAAAGTCTGCAAATTAGAACTAACCATGTTTTGCCCACCTTTCACAGCACTTTCCAATATCCATCTAACTTGGTCTGTAGTCGTCCTAGCATAGAACGGATCGAACGGGATGATGTTGGTCCCCATGCTGTAAAAGGCTTTCCCGTTGATTTTGAAATGCCACTGGTCGCCTGGGGTAATACCGCGTTGTTCGACATCCTTTCGAGGGTATGGTGTTTGAACAAGCTGGATCGTGCGGAAACCAGTCGTGGTGACTAAGCTGGCGAGATTGGTTGTAGATTTCGAGGTACCACTAGCTGGAATATCGAGGGAAACTGTAAGATTATACAGTTTTGGGTTTCCAAGGTTGTGAGGATACCACCTTTGAGGAAGGCTGTCTGGGATTTCCCAAATAGCATTGATCCACGAAGAAGAGCTCGTGGAGACGGGAATCTTGGGAATTATGAAGGGGTTAGAGGTGATCTTAAGCTCGGGGATGGAAAGGGTCAAAACAGAGGCTGGGAGGGATGTCGCGGACCGCAAGGCGAGAGAGACGTTGGCGACCCAGTTTGCTGTTTGAATTGGGGGCACTGAAAAAGATTGCCCGACTTTGTAGATATCGATGGATGCTTCATCAACAAAAACGGGGCTGGAGTTAGTACTAGACTCCTTGGGTGATATTGGCAGAGTAGTGGTTTGTGAAGATGAGCCATTCGCCGATTGCGACAATGTCACGAAATAAGCAGGTTTGTATATTCCACTTGGAACAAATGCTGGACCCTTGTACAAGTCAGATAGTATATTTATAGGGATGGGGTATGTCTTACCCAATCCCAACCGAAATCTGAAGCAACTTTACGAATCCACATGCGCACACCTGGATATTCGTACTTTGCAAGGCAAGCATCAGAAACCCTCGCCCATGAGGACGGTGCTAGCAGGAACTCACGTTGTCGCTCGTTCTGACTCCAGCCCCGTTTGGGAAGAATTCGGCATCCGGTCGGGAAGTAATATTCAAACCGTAGTACCACGCAGATTCAAACGCAACGGTGAGGTTGTTGTTATTGGGATCATGCGACGATATAAGTTTAGAAACGTCAAATGTGTATTGTCGGAATTGGTTGTTGACCCATGCCACAGGATGTCCACAGTGTCTAGGAGGGTAGTTTAAAACTGTAGGTATCATCAAGCAATGGAATAGCTGACAATATTTGCAATGGTGTCGATTCCATAAAACAGCAATAGCGTAGTTTCTGGAGCTGTAGAGTTCAATGAAAGCGTGAAAGGCGTTAAATCCGCAGTGTAGGTCCAATTTTCGTTCACGACCCAACGCTCTGTAAAGTCTTCATGAAACCGTAAGCCTTCCGTCATATCAGTCATAAGCAATATTCCACTCACCGTTGATCCCCAACAAAGGCTCCGTAATTATCCCTGCGTTCAGCAGATCCAAATGAGCTTGCGACGGTGGCCCTCGTGCGGGAATTTGAATAGACCCATTTTGATTCTTCAACGTCCACTGAAGATTAGAAAGATCAAATAAGGCTCCCAGGGCCACGGAACAGAGACTTAGTATGAGAAGGAAAGTGATGTTATGAGGCATTTTATGTCCCCAGTAGATGACTTGTAATCTGAAGAAAAGTAGTTGAGTTTCGAGCTCCTCACCGCCTGAAAGGTAGTAGTGTCTCTAAGAAGCTGTTGTCTCCTTGGCAGCCCCGATGAATGAGATGGTCGAGAAGTAATACTGTCAGATGATCCGAACTTGAGTTGCACGAGGCTATCATATATTTAGCTTCGCGTCGTTGTAGACATTGTATGAGGCTGGTATGAGGCATCGTGCATCGACGTTCAAGTTGAACTTGGCCACTGCCGGAAATTCCCGTATGTCAACACCCAGGATCCCAGTATGATCCAGTCGTCTTCTCAACCCAACCCTAGTCCTGCTTTAGATCGTCTCAAAGGTTTACTTCGCCAAACCCTCCGTGTCACAATCTCAGATACACGCATTTTCATTGGTTCATTCGCTGGCACTGATCAGGTCCTCAACATCATTCTCATTAATGCGGGGGAGTATCGCTTCGGACTTGAAGAGAACTTTGATGGAAGATTTGTTGGACAAGTGGTGATTCCGTGGAGGCTAGTTACAAAAGTCGAGGGTGAGAAGCGAGAGGACGACAGACATCAGCACCTGCAGACCATCAGTGAGATGTACTCTTGAACATGCCAAGTTATCTGTACATATATTCTCTCATTCCCGGGTCTTTACTGACATATGGTATTCCAGAAGCAGCATGAATTATGGCTATTTAGCTATCCAATATTTCCTTATTGTAAGAACGGGTGTTGGCAACACAGTTTATCAATTTTCAAACTTCATTCGTGGGTTTGAAGGCTTGACAAGTATCATTGCTCTCAACGGTGTGTAGCCTGTATTCGTCCTTCGTTCCTTCTCTAATCAGGTCTTCAAAGACATCTCTGCGACACTGCTGTCACTATGGTCATTTTGACGTGATTTTTTTTTTCACGAGCTGCGTTCCCTTTTGTTTATCGTGAACCTATGGCTTGTTCGACAAACGTTCTTTTGGTCGATCAACATCGTCCTACTGCCCTCGTATCCATCATCCAGCCAATGAATACAGATTGTGGTACCCCAACTCGGCCAGTACTAGTCTATTGAACAATGGAGCTGTTGAGTCCCTAGCGATGATGACCATTGCCTCTGGCTCAATTGCACAGTTGTAAGTAGAACACAACATTCTCAGCATCCCCCATCAATGCCACCACTCCTCCCCACGGATTTCAGAATAGTCGGCTAATCCATCGTTGGTCCCCATGTGGCCCACCTCGACGCTCTCTTTTTTAGATCTGATCACGTCATCACTTTCACAAATCCCGAGAATATTCCGTTGGGCACATGTACCACCAGCATGCATGAATCTAAAGAACTCTGCTGGGTTTCTCATGTCATCGTGTCAATGCTTTTTGCCTCAACACTTGTCCTTCACTCTCGGGTCAGTGTGATCGACTTTGTGACGTTAACCTTTGGGACATCTATTTTTACGATCAGATATGAGAACGGTACGCAGTATCGATGAGGGTGCACTTTAGGCGCTGGTCTGTGCAGTTCTTTTGAGCCTTGGGGCGTCGTCTGGGGTGTGCTAGTGTGATGCGCTGATGCACTACATAACACATAGCATCAAGTTGTCGAGGACATCTCAATATTGGAAATTCTGACCACCCGGGGATGTCCGAACATCCGAATGTCCCAACCTGCCTATCCCTCCTGGCTCCTCGCTGACCCACATTTCTACCCGCTGGCCTATGTACAATGTTGTAGAGAGGGTCTGGATTACTCAGGCTAGTAGTGTGCCAGTGGTAGTGTTGCCACGGCTCAGCTGCATTTTTTGCTACTTTAGGAAATAAAATAGCTAAAATTCTGAAAATATTTGAGGACCTAGATCACATGATAAGCTGAGGGGTCCTCTGCCAACTCTAAGTGATCTGACCACCAGTTCCCATGTTATTTAAGTGGCTTGGATGGTGGCTTGCTAAGCTGCATTTTAAGCTGCATACATAACATGGGAACTGGTCACGCTTAGAGTTGGCAGACCCTCAGTGTTAGGGCAACACCCACTATCTGCTAGCTAAGACCATGCAGGTTCTCTCTACAAGAAGGGGGCAGGATCCACATGCATGATAGGGAACTGATGGTTTTGATGTGAGGGGTTATTAATAGGTGAGTTTGTTGACAAAGGCCTTTCACACTGAAAACGTAGGTTAAGAGAACACAACTGGGGTCCCCTAGGCATATATTTAGGGTTTATATACTATGTTACATATATTGTACATTGTTGTTACCGATGCACTCGTACATGTGCATACATTTTGATGCATGCAAAATAAGATTCTCATGCTATCAAAGTGTAGCGTCATTTGGCATCATGTAGTGTAATTCAACATAATAAAATAAAAATGAAATTTTATTAGGTAATGGGGTGGTTTCCTAACATTACCCCCCTTTTATGCCTCCTTCCAGGCAAGAAAATATTACGTCTGTCCCCTCTGTGAAATTTTGGTAAGGCCGGAATTTCATCCCCTCATACACCATTCTCGCAATGCGACACGGAGCATTCGGATTACGTTTAAAGAATTGGGCGATTGCATTATGCGCTCGCTTACAATTCTCTTCGGGTTCCCATGAATTATTTTTGTCGGTATAGTTTTTCCACTTTATTAAGAACTCCAATTTGTTCTGTCGAAGATGTGAGTCTAGAATTTCTTCAACTATGTATTCTGGAGCACCTTCTACTATTATCAGAGGTTGCGGAGTAGTTTGTTGGCCAGGAATAGTGGGTGGGCGGTAAGGGCATAGGTGGGATATGTTAATCGCAGGATCAATCTTGAATGATCGGGGTAGTTTTAGCACTACTGCATTAGGCAAGATCACTTTAGAGATTGCATATGGGCCAACTTGTTTCTCCATAAGTTTCCTCAAAGGTCGTGGAATATTCAGGTCCTTGGTACTTAGCCACACCAAGTCACCAACTTTGTACTCTGGAGCGCGTGCTCGAGTACAATCCACATGTCGCATCATGTCATCACATGCTTTCTCCAATGCCACCTCTGCTTCTTCTTGTACCTTTTGCATCTTAGATACAAAGTCTTCTACTGACTGTACTTTGACTTCCCTTCTGGGTTCTACTCCCATGTGAGGATGATATCCATAATTTGTGAAAAAGGGTGACATACGAGTAGCTGAATGGAATTTGTTATTGTGGGAAAATTCAGCAATTGCCAGCCATTTGGGCCAGTTGGTTTGTCAGTAGTCAACATACATAGGTACTGCTCCAACTCCTGGTTCATTCTTTCTGTCTGCCCATCAGTCTGTGGGTGATATGCCGTAGATAATTTAGTTTGAATTCCCAATATGTTGTTCAGCTCTCACATAAATGCGGAAGCAAATTGTGGTCCGCGATCAGAGATAACGGTATCGGGTAACCCATGTAACCGCCATACCTGATTTAGATAGAGGTGCACCAAGCCCAATGATGAGGTTTCTGTAGTAGTAGGAATAATATGGACCTCCTTTGTGAAGCGGTCGCATACTATGAATATTGCATTGTACCCTTGAGCCTTGGGTAATCTGGTAATAAAATCCACAGATATATCTCGCCACGGCACTTTAGGTATAGGGTTCAGCATTAATTTTCCTGCAAGTTTTTCTGGAAATTTCTTCCCCCTCATGCACGTATCACATCCATCCACATACCCCAACACATACTTTGAAATTCTGGGCCACCAATAATTTCTCATTACTAATTCCAACGTCTTCCATCTTCCTGGGTGTCCGGCAGTTGGCATATTATGATGTAACCAGACAATCTCGCTTCACAAATCCTGATTCTTTGGTACATACACTTTTTCTCAAAACAACACCAATCCTTGTTCCTCAGCCCATTCATCTCCTTTTTGATATTACCTTTCTTCTCTCCCTTCAGAGCTTTCACAGCTTCCACTACTTCATCGTCCATTTCTGAACATTGTCTAATTTTAGACAACATTTCCATTTCTGAGCTATCTATTAATAGATGCCCTTGACGCATAGGACAAATGTGAAAGTATTCGGGTTTGAGTAAAGTAACATTCTTATTGTCCTCCTCCACCCCCCTTTTATGATCAATACGTCTGGATAATGCATCTGCTTTCCTCATTAAGCTTCCCCCTTTGTGGACCAAGTGAAAATTGAAATGTGATAGGAATAGTGCCCAATGCGCTTGCTGGCGATTAAGCTTTTTTAGCAGACATGAAGTATTGCAGATTTTGATGATCTGTCCAGATCTCAATCTGATGCGTACATCCCTCCAGATAATGCCTCCACACCTCCAACACTTGTATTATCCCCAACATCTCTTTGTCATGCACATCATAATTCCTCTCCATATCATTCAACCCTTGGGACAAATATGCACAAGGATGCCATTTGTCATCTTTGCACAGCATTGATAATACCACTCCAGTAGCAAAATCGGATGCATTGGATTCCACTTGCAAAGGGCGTGTGAAATCTACTGGGGCTAATATTGGTCCCTCGACAAACCTTCTCTTCAACTCCTCAAATGCTGTCTGCTGCTGCTCTCCCCACCTCCACACTACTCCTTTTCGCATAAGGTTATGTAAGGGTGTGGCAATGTTAGAAAAATTGTGCACAAAGCAATGATAATAATTTGCGAGTCCCAAGAAGGCTTGAACCTCCTTGACATGGGTGGGCGCAGGCCAATCTGTGATTGCCTGTACCTTGATCAGATCCATTTTGATCCTGTCAGAGCCGATCAATAATCCTAGGAACTCAATCTCACTTGCCCCAAACACACACACTTCTCTGGTTTCAAAAATAGATCATTCTCCGCCAACCTCCATAACACCTCCTGCACTATTGCCTCATGATTCTCTTCATCCTCCGTGAATATCAGAATGTCGTCAATAAATATTATTACCATGCCTTTGTCTATTACATCCTTGAAAATGTCGTTCATCATATTTTGAAAGGTTGGGGGACTATTAGTCATCCCAAAAAACATGACAAGTGGCTTGAAGGATCCTCGACACGTGGCAAATGTGGCCTTCCACTCATCTCCTTTCTTTATTTGTACATTGTTGTATCCCCATCATAAATCCAATTTTGTAAAGACCTTGGCCTTTCCCACCTTGTCAATTATTTCTGAGATCAATGGCAGGGGATACGCATTCTTCACTGTCCACTCATTCAGATACCTATAATCTGTACACATCCTCTTCCTTTGGTCTTTCTTTGGCACAAAGAATATTGGTGATGTCTGTGGTGATTTCGAAGGTTGTATGTATCCTTTGTGCAATTGCTCCTTCAGGAATGCATCCACTTCTTCTTGTTCCATTGGAGATAATGGATATACCTTTCACTTCTTTGGCACAAACCCTGGCTTCATCTCGATCACATGATCCCATGGCTTCCACACTGGCATTCACTCAGACTCCTTCTTCTGGAACACTGACAGATATTCATGATACACTTTTGGCACCCATTCCTCCACTGGCTTCTCCACCTTTATGATATTCTTGTCCCATGACTGTCCTCCACAAATTGCTCTAAAGGTTTGCTTCTGCTCTTCTTTCTCGATCATGACCAGAACTTCCCCATTTGGCATTTCCTCATCCTCCACTTCCTCCATCGTAACAGAATATTTCCTTGGATGTTCTTTCTCTTTCTTTTTCCTTTTTTCCTTCTTCATCTTCCTCCCATACACATTACATTCCTTAGGACAATGAGTCATTTGTACTTTCCCAGTTTTCCAATCAATTTTGGGATTATGCTTCCGTAACCACGGACATCCTATTATTAGATTGGTTTTCCCAAGATTGCACACTTTGAATATGGCTCGCTCCTGATGCTCCTGATACTTTAGGACCATAGTCACCTCCTCCTTGATAGTTCCTCCACAATTGACTGTTCCATCAATATTATACACCATTATAGGTTGCGCCAGCTTGCATGTGTTAATACCATTTCCAGTAATTAAGGACCAATTAATAAATAATCCTGTAGCACCACTATCAAGCAATGCTTCCACATCAATAGCTGCATGTGTGTCCACTGTCTTCAGTCCCACAGTCAAGGTGATTTTGGGTTCTATTCACACAGAGCAAATAAAGAATTTAGGGGTTTTTGGAAATGATGTGTGACAATTTTCTTTGTCATGTGATTGACAACAGTTGTACTCCTCCTCAATTTCCTTTTCTGATTTGCTCTGGGTTTCCTCGGATACTAATACATTGTAATGATTCTGGGTCACCAAAGGGGAAACCTTCACTGGGACTCTTCCACAAAATTCTTCTGCTTGCCTTCCTCCAGCTTCACTTCCTCGATTGTAGCTTCCCTAATCTTTCTTTTCTGCCTACAATTCCTAGAAATGTGTCCTAACTGCCCACAGTTAAAACATTTAAGTGGGGCTCATTGTTAGAAACCACCCCATTACCTAATAAGATTTCATTTTTATTTTATTATGTTGAATTACGCTACATGATGCCAAATGACGCTACACTTTGATAGCATGAGAATTTTATTTTGCATGCATCAAAATGTACATGCATGTATGAGTGCATTGGTAACAACAATGTACAATATATGTAACATAGTATATAAACCCAAAATATATGCCTAGGGGACCCCAGTTGTGTTCTCTTAGGTATTCCACCTATGCTTTTGGTGTGAAAGGCCTTTCTCAACCAACTCATCTATTAATAACCCCTTGCATCAAAACCATCAATTCCCCCATCATGAGCGTGGATCCTGCCCCCTTCTTGTAGAGAGAACCCACATGGTCTTAGCTAGCAGATAGTGGGTGTCGCCCTAACAGAAGAACACAACTTCCCATATCAGTGCGCCTTCTCTTACTTGTGCATACACCATTGTTTCACCACGCTGCATCCGATTACTCATCCTTTTGGCATGAGCTGGAAGTACTTATATATACGTAATCTACCTTTTCTTTCATAAGCCGATGCCAGGCCTCACCTTACATTGTGACTGCCAGTGATTGAGAGGCAGTGCTCATCATTGGGACAGCTGTAACCAGACAACTGATTGGATCTGGTTTAGTTATGATTTACATCACTCTATTTGGATGACTATTTTAGTTACAAGCCAAATTCAGTGTTATCCCCAAGATCAGGCACTGTTGGAAGGGTTATTGATCCAAAGTGTCAAATTATGTGCCTGATGAACGATGAACAATCAACGAACCATTGACGAATAATTGACGAACCATCACGTGACCTGTAAACATTTGGAGAGGTCTCAAAGAAAAAATTTTGAATTTGTTGAAGAAGTGATTCATCACAGATTCTACAATTATGTCCAAACCTTCAACTTCTAATCCTGGCCCTAATCCTGTTCCCACATCAGCACTAGAGGCAAAAATTGATGTGCTTACAGTGCAAATGTCACAATTAGTGTTAGTGTTGGCAGCATCACAGCCCAGACAAGAGGAAGTACAGCCAGAGACAACAGGAGAAAGAGATGATGAGATGGAGGAGATGGTGGAGTGGATATTGCAGGAGGATGAGACAGTGGAGAAATCTGGAAATGGAAAAGTGCACTTACCTAAGTATGCACCCCTGCAAATCTTTGACAGTACCATGGAGAATACAAAATCCTTCATCAGCTCTATAGTATTGTACATCCATGGGAGGAAGCCAGAGTTTCATACAGCTGAGTCTAGGATTATGTTTGCTCTCTCATACATTCAGGGGGGGAAAGCACAGTTCTGGAGAAATGAGGCTATTAATCAAATTGCTGTGGGAAATAAACCATTTGCAACCTTCAAAGAAATTTTGGAGAGATTGGAGGCACAGTTTGGAGACCCTGATCCAAAGGAAACAGCCAATGCTAAATTAAAAACCATGTGTCAAGGTTCCCTAACAGTGGATGAATTTATTTTGCAGTTCAAAGCAGAAGCTTTGCAAACAGACATGGGAGAAGCCGCATTGGTAGAGTTTTTGAAAGCAGGATTAAATCCCTCTTTATCCAAGTCTATCTACCGACTACCTTCTATGCCAGAGAAGTTGGACAAGTGGTATAATTGGGCAATGTGCCTTGACCGGCAATATCGGCAGGAACAGGTGGAGTCAAAGTTGATGTATGGAAGTAGTAAATTTGGAAAGTCATTGGGAGGAAAGTCCAAGAAAGGAAAGGCACCTCAGGTGCAAGCTCTGAGGGCACAGCCACTGGCCATGGCAGTGACACCTATAGTTACAAAGTCAGCAGCACCAGCAGAGGCAATGGAGGTTGATCAAGCAGGGAGATGAGCCCCACTTAAATGTTTTAACTGTGGGCAGTTAGGACACATTTCTAGGAATTGTAGGCAGAAAAGAAAGATTAGGGAAGCTACAATTGAGGAAGTGAAGCCAGAGGAAGGCAAGCAGAAGAATTTTGTGGAAGAGTCCCAGTGAAGGTTTCCCCTTTGGTGACCCAGAATCGTTACAATGTATTAGTATCCGAGGAAACCCAGAACAAATCAGAAAAGGAAATTGAGGAGGAGTACAACTGTTCTGAATCACATGACGAAAAGGAGTACAACTGTTGTCAATCACATGACAAAGAAAATTGTCATGTGTCATTTCCAAAAACCCCTAAATTCTTTATTCACTCTGTGTGAATACAATGCAAAATCACCTTTACTGTGGAACTGAAGACAGTGGACATGCATGCAGCGATTGATGTGGAAGCATTGCTTGATAGTGGTGCTACAGGATTATTTATTAATTGGTCCTTAATTACTGGAAATGGTATTAACACATGCAAGCTGGCGCAACCTATAATGGTGTATAATATTGATGGAACAGTCAATCGTGGAGGAACTATCAAGGAGGAGGTGACTATGGTACTAAGGTATCAGGAGCATCAGGAGCAAGCCATATTCAAAGTATGCGATCTTGGGAAAACCAATCTAATAATAGGATGTCTGTGGTTATGGAAGCATAATCCCAAAATTGATTGGAAAACTGGGAAAGTACAAATGACTCATTGTCCTAAGGAATGTAATGTGTATGGGAGGAAGATGAAGAAGGAAAAAAGGAAAAAGAAAGAGAAAGAATGTCTGAGAAAGTATTCAGTTACAATGGAGGAGGATGAGGAAATGCCAAATGGGGAAGTTCTGGTCATGATCGAGAAAGAAGAGCAGAAGCAAACCTTTAGAGCAATTTGTGGAGGACAGTCATGGGACAAGAATATCATAAAGGTGGAGAAGCCAGTGGAGGAATGGGTGCCAAAAGTGTATCATGAATATCTGTCAGTGTTCCAGAAGAAGGAGTCTGAGTGAATGCCAGTGTGGAAGCCATAGGATCATGTGATCGAGATGAAGCCAGGGTTTGTGCCAAAGAAGTGAAAGGTATATCCATTATCTCCAATGGAACAAGAAGAAGTGGATGCATTCTTGAAGGAGCAATTGCACAAAGGATACATGCAACCTTCGAAATCACCACAGACATCACCAATATTCTTTGTGCCAAAGAAAGACCAAAGGAAGAGGATGTGTACAGATTATAGGTATCTGAATGAGTGGACAGTGAAGAATGTGTATCCCCTGCCATTGATCTCAGAAATAATTGACAAGGTGGGAAAGGCCAAGGTCTTTACAAAATTGGATTTATGATGGGGATACAACAATGTACAAATAAAGAAAGGAGATGAGTGGAAGGCCGCATTTGCCACGCATCGAGGATCCTTCAAGCCACTTGTCATGTTTTTTGGGATGACTAATAGTCCCCCAACCTTTCAAAATATGATGAATGACATTTTCAAGGATGTAATAGACAAAGGATGGTAATAATATTTATTGACAACATTCTGATATTCACGGAGGATGAAGAGAATCATGAGGCAATAGTGCAGGAGGTGTTATGGAGGTTGGCGGAGAATGATCTATTTTTGAAACCAGAGAAGTGTGTGTTTGGGGCAAGCAAGATTGAGTTCCTAGGATTATTGATTGGCCCTGATGGGATCAAAATGGATCCAATCAAGGTACAGGCAATCACAGATTGGCCTGCACCCTCCTGTGTCAAGGAGGTTCAAGCCTTCTTGGGACTCACAAATTATTATCGTCGCTTTGTGCACAATTTTTCTAAAATTGCTGCACCCTTACATAATCTTACATGAAAAGGAGTCCTGTGGAGGTGGGGAGAGCAGCAGGAGACAGCATTTGAGGAGTTGAAGAGAAAGTTTGTTGAGGGACCAATATTAGCCCCAGTAGATTTCACATGCCCTTTGCGAGTGGAATCCAATGCATCCAATTTTGCTACTGGAGTGGTATTATCAATGCTGTGCAAAGATGACAAATGGCATCCTTGTGCATATTTGTCCTGAGGGTTGAATGATATGGAGAGGAATTATGATGTGCATGACAAAGAGATGTTGGAGATAATACGAGTGTTGGAGGTGTGGAGGCATTATCTGGAGGGATGTACGCATCAGATTGAGATCTGGACGGATCATTGAAATCTGCAATACTTCATGTCCACTAAAAAGCTTAATTGCCGGCAAGCGCGTTGGGCACTATTCCTATCATGTTTCAATTTTCACTTGGTCCACAAAGCAGGAAGCTTAATGAGGAAAGCAGATGCATTATCCAGACGTATTGATCATAAAAGGGGGGTGGAGGAGGACAATAAGAATGTTACCTTACTCAAACCCAAATATTTTCGCATTTGCGCTATGCATCAAGGGCATCTATTAATAGATAGCTCAGAAATGGAAATGTTGTCTAAAATTAGACAATGTTCAGAAATGGACGATGAAGTAGTGGAAGCTGTGAAAGCTCTGAAGGGAGAGAAGAAAGGTAATATCAAAAAGGAGATGAATGGGCTGAGGAACAAGGATTGGTGTTGTTTTGAGAAAAAGTGTATGTACCAAAGAATCAGGATTTGTGAAGCGAGATTGTCTGGTTACATCATAATATGCCAACTGCCGGACACCCAGGAAGATGGAAGACGTTGGAATTAGTAATGAGAAATTATTGGTGGCCTGGAATTTCAAAGTATGTGTTGGGGTATGTGGATGGATGTGATACGTGCATGAGGGGAAAGAAATTTCCAGAGAAACCTGCAGGAAAATTAATGCTGAACCCTATACCTAAAGTGCTGTGGCGAGATATATCTGTGGATTTTATTACCAGATTACCTGAGGCTCAAGGGTACGATGCAATATTCGTAGTATGTGACCGCTTCACAAAGGAGGTCCATATTATTCCTACTACTACAGAAACCTCATCATTGGGCTTGGCACACCTCTATCTAAATCAGGTATGGCGGTTACATGGGTTACCCGATACCACTACATCACGCTTGCTTCTCGAATTTGTGACACCGCCCCTTGTTCGACGCCTCCACACAATGCAAACGAGCCTCCCAGATCTCCCTTTACGGAGATGCAGTTCTCGACGCATCTGGTATCCATAGTGCTGGTAAATCTGGTCCACGGAAGCATCCTAGGACAGATCTTCAGACCCTCACGCCTTGGACCTCCTTCCCGAATGACATTCACCAAGCCATCTTAGCAACCACTCACGCACATTTACTTCCCACCACCCCTTTTCACATCAACAGTCGGACATGGAACACCATTGTTGAGAACGAACCAAAGATCCATTTCCACGCACTGGCCACATTACTTGAACCGGCTGAAGACGTGTTGAGGAGGTTAGGGGTGAACGGACGTTTCGTCATGCCAGGCGGTGGGAATAGCGCAATTGTAGGAGATCCGGATTTCTCATGGATCACGTCTTCTGGGCCACAGCCGCACCCAAAAGTTATAGTACGTGTATCAGTCCCTACCTATGTACTTGTTACACCCCGCTGGTGTAGGTTGAGTACAAAACTTGGTGGGCCGCGGATCTGGCGAATCTTGTCGCTCCCTTTAATTGCACTCATGGTGACGCCCTCAGCCAACAATCTTTGCATGCTCTCGAACAGACCTACGGGTATATGACCTTCAACAACAACAGGTTTGGTATTCTTACCAATTGGAAGCATGCCTTGTTCCTGCGTCGCGCTGAAACACCGGATCGCAAGACCCTTGAGTACTATCTCGTCGAACTAAACAGAGCTGGCCAACCTATCTCGATGCTGAAAGCGTTGGTCGGCATGGTGTTGCTTGCGGAGGACGACTGGTTTTATTCATCTCCTACCCCATCCTCCGCCCCTCCGGGTCGAACCTTCAGTGGAACCTTGGCGGCTGCCTGGAAGGACAGGAAGGCAGCCGTTGGCGTCGCTGAAAGATATCATATGCAACCCGTCAATGGTGCATACCAGTGTCTTGCTATCGACTTTCGCCTTTGTCGCTTTGACCTCAGCTTCGTTCGCCGTGGAGCGAATGGTTGTGTAGTAACCGCGCGATTTCTACCACCATCCGTTGGGGGTCGTGACCTCCACGTTGTCTGCAAAGTTGTTGATGCCTTGCGCTATCCCGATGCAGCAAGTTCACTAGATGATGAGGCCCGCGCCTACGCTGCTCTGCAGGATCTCCAAGGCGAAGTGATACCCACACTGCACGGCTTCTATGAAGTTTGGGGGATTCTGCAGTTCCTTGCTCCAGAACCTGTCGGTAACGCCATCTCTGAAGACGAACAAATCGACCAGACACTTCGCACAAATATGAAGGCGGCTCTCCAGCGCATTCACAATGCTGGGTATATCCACGGCGATATCACGCGTCGTAACTTTTGTAGAACGGATAGCGGTGACGTTTTCTTGGTAGACTTGGAGAGATGTCAACCTTCTGGGGACCCATCTGAGCTGGACGATGAGGTAGACGGGCTGTAGATTCTACGTCTGACTGTCACTTGCATAGAAGGTCCTGCCTATATATTTTCAAGGTAGGGCTATCGACTCGGACTGACGTACAAAGAAACTCAAGGATAGACCATTCAAGACACGGGTAGCATATACTTAGTAGCAGAGTGACAGGAAAGTCACTAGCACCCTCACATATCAAATGGCCTGCCCGGCGGCGAGTGATATATAATATTCCGAATAACATCATTAGAGAGTCGGATCGATAGTAGAGGGAAATGGAATCCACTTATGGACTTGACGAAAGGGCAAACTCAATCAGAACGGCTCAGTTTTGCGCACAGATCCTCTTCTCTGCCAATTCTCTGCGTTAGGGGTTTTTTTTTTCAACTTCAGGTGGTGGCAATGGAAACGAGGGAGAGTAAAAGACTGAAGGCGTTGGTACTACTAAGTGAGGATACTGAAAGCAGGTAGGCGAACGGTTTGAAGCAAAAGAAACGAACGAAAATCTAGAGTCAAGAAGAACATCGAAGCTAAGCACCATGCAATTGTTAGAGGGTGAATACCACGACCGTTTGATGGCCTTTAACTATCACCACGACATCACGATGAGAAGCGAGTCTCAGTTGGCCGTTGAAACCAAAATTATAGTGTCAAGTCATGACTCTGAGGTCCGCTAATGAGCGGTGGAGGCTCGCTTTCAATGACGATGTCTATAATGATAGCAAACCGTGCGTCAGGGGGAATTATTGGGGGAGAGAGTCTCTTATAGCGTACCGGCACCGCGAAGTCAAGGGAGATGTACTCCAAACATGTCGCAATCACCCTTAAAGAACCATGCTATCTGACTATGACGCTATGAAGTGTTATGTAGCGTTATGTAGTCAACCCCGACTTTTCTGATGCTCACGCATGCGTACAATCTGTGGTGCCCATCCCTCGTCCCCTTTCCCTTTGCTTTGGACATCGACCAATGGCTTTCCTACGAATTTGTAAAGATTTGCGCACCTTCCGTCTACATCTCTTGAATATCAGCGAACCAGTACCTTCTCTCTACTTCGGACTTTTCGTCGTTAGTGACAGAACTGATCAGGTTGCAGCTCTCCATTTGTTGATATTTTCTTTACGCTCCTGCTCCCTCATAGCATGTCTACGCCGGTGAGTTGCCCCAGGAAAACAACATCTATCTTCTGCTAAGAGTCTGAAAGCCCTTCGACTCAACCTCTATTTGCCCTCTGAAGTCCTGGTTCCATCCAGACTTAACCTAAGTTCCTCATACTCATTCTCCTGCATTCACCCACATTTACCGCTCCGAATCTGTAGCTGCCGCCGAACCCGCGCTGCCTCCATTATTAGCGGGTTGTCGTTGAATCCGGTCAGCCTGGGCAGTTGTCAGCTTGGCAATTTTTGATTGTGCGAACACCAACGTTTTTTGTTGGCACGGTTTCAGCTGGGGGCGTGCAAGACCAGGGCGATTGTTTAAAACAGTGTGGTTTCTATCCCAGTGTTTCAGAGCGGCCGCACCGTAGTTGTAGTGCAGTAAGAGATCGGAAGGTTTAGCCTGAGGTTTGTGATGAGATATGAATGCGGCATCACTGTTGTTAGGAAAAAAGCTACGAAGGAATGTATCATCAGCGGCGAGCCATTGGAGTGTGTATCGCGACGAAAAAGGGTAACTAGCACCGTCGGGAAGATTGCGGATATGTCGGTCGGGAACGTCGTCCGTTTGGAGGATACGGTTTGGTGTCTGACTCGGACAGGGTGGCGTAAGAGGTGTAGACAAACCTTTAGCACAACGGCTGCCCGAGAATCGAACCAAGGAGTATGGAGCGAGGGAGTGCCCATAATCCCATTCCTGATGTCGTTTATACTTTTCGTAGCCACCACACCATAAAGGAGAATAAATGGGACACCAACCAAATATCTACCTGAGTTATCGCATAAACCGGTGTTATTATCATATAACACTGGGATCGTGAGAGGACGGCAGGTTGGATGGGGCTTACATTGTGGGGGTGTATTCCGCTCATGTGAATGTGTAGCTTGAGCAATTATACATTTGGTTTATAATTATTATGGAAAATACAAGGCTTTTCGGAACATCGATATGTTTCAGAGACATCGACTCAGTCTTCCAAAGACGGGGCCCGGATTTTTCTGATCTACGCCATACCTAAGAGCAATGAACGCATTCAAGAGTCAAGGCACCATAGTCCATAGTCAAATTAGAGTCTAAATTTATACTCCACTCGTTATTCTCTGCGAAAGCCAAGATCTCGTGAATGGTGCAAACCAAAATCGATATCGAGACTCGAGAGTAGATAGAGATAGCATGTAATAGCCAGTTCTGCGAGATTATTGTTTTGTGTTGGGAGGAGAAAGGCATGATTGAAGATAAGTACACGAGTGCTCTTGGACATCGTTTTCTTCGCCAAATAACTGCCCAAACTACGACATTGCCCACTGTGTATGGACAGGTTGTTCGACGACTTACTAGTATGCTAGAAATGGCTCGATCCACGAACGCAGAACTCGAGGACCCGTTTCGTATGCAAACGAATCACTATACCGAAGAGTGGATGACGATCAGCATATATTGCATTGAAAGATCAGTCGACGATTGGATCCAGCCGTATAAATACAGAGTATTATGCTGTGAAGAATAGCTGGAATAGTAGCCAGTACTATAACCTCAGGCTCCTCGCCCACCTACTTGGGAATACAATGAGATCCTATTACGACCTCCACAGATATCAGTGGCTATATACATAGAAAGATGAACAAAAGAAAACCATAACCACAATCAGTGCCTAATATCGATGTTCAAAAACTTGAATAACATACAGTTTCCGGAACAAGGCATGTTGCATTCGCGTGCTGGTACTGGACGTCTGCCATGGGTAATTTTGGTGGAACACCAACATTCCACGCCATACTCGGTTCCGCCAAAAGCATAATTCTGGGAAGCACATATCGCCAAACAGGTCGCAACAGTTTGATGAGAGAAAGAGATGTCCATCCCGCCGTTGAGTGTGCGATGAGAATAGTCCGGATAGCAACCAAGGTATTTCCAAGTGACAGCCAAGTTGCTGGTTGGATGTGATGAAGACGTCGGGGTACAAGCATTGGTGAACGCTGGTGCGGTGGAAGTTATTGACGTTGTGGAAGTCGCTGACATCATGGAAGTAGTTGACGTCGTGGAGTTTGTAGACGTCGTGGAAATTGGGGATGTCGTGGAGGTTTGGGACGTCGTGGAGGTTGGAGATGTCATAGAGATTGTTGACATCTTGGAGGTTGTTGACGTCCTGGAGGTCATGGACGACATGGTGGGTACAGACGTTGCGCTGCTTACATCTAGAAATGCAAACTTTCAGTGAATCTGAGCTGCTTTGTGAATTCACATAATGTCCTACTTGCAGCTCCAACGTAGGCATTATAATTATCTACCGAAAAGTGAGCAAAGACGGTTACATGAGATGGACAGCAACTCTCACAAGTCTTGGGGTTAGTAACGAACGTGTAATCAGACGGTGTATGGTCAATAACCGTTACACCATTCCTGACCATGGTAATGGTAATTTTACCAGGGGAGAGCGGGATCTTCAGTTTCTGCACGCCAGGACCGACTTCGAACGTCTGAGAGGAGCTGCCACATGTTAGAGTGACGGTACTGTCTGACGTTGAGAACGCGACAGCCCAAAGAGTGTCCTGCGATAGGATATTAGATGGGGCTCTGGTGAACGAGAAAAGCATCTAACGGATGTCCACTCGTATCCTGATGGCCTGGAGAGCCGATCAGAAGTGGCGGAAGCAGTCGCGGGGTGTGGGCGTGCCCAGAAGTAAATAATGTCCCGCTGCTTCGATTGTTAGTTTTGAACGTCGTGTCGGCGTTCTCCTACGCACTGTAACGGTCGGAAACGATCCCGTCTTGAAAGCCGTTATATAGTACTGCGACATGTCGTGCCATGAGGTATGCGGCAGGTTCGCCCACGTCGTTCCATCAGGTTGCGCGCCTTTCACTGGGCCAATACTACAGCGGTGATTTATGGTTGATTTAACATCATTTAACAACGGTTGTGTGGCATAACTCACTAGTGCGATTCACCATAATCGTTCCTACATTTCGGGAGAATAAAACGTGAGCTTCATTCATGAACTCTGAACATGTTGTACATACCAAGTCAAAATTTCGAGGAATTTTATCTTATCACGCATAGAAATGAGCTGTTCCCATCGGGTGTTCATCAGCCAATCGTCGCCCCGTTGATACCAGTTCTTGTAGTTATAATGCGTGCTAAAAGATCAATGTATCATGCGTCATCACCCATCATCCGACGTTATGAACACATACAACATCCAAGGACTGATCGTCGTTGCGTATCGAGGACCTAATTGACCTATGTCTGGTTGGCGAATAAATCAACAGATTGCGTATGATGTGGAAAAAAGAGACGTGCAATAGTTGTCATCGTTAGTCTAGAGTGTCGTGGATGAGAATCAACTAGCGCGAATAGTAGGAGGTGTAGTGCTCACAGTCTTATCAACATCGCCCTGTGGCCAGGCGCATCCCCAGCTGGAACGAACAATGTGCCGGTGAGCGATTGGGATTCAAGGTACAAAGAATTAACGCGCACCACAGCCACGAATCCAAGCTCGGCCATGCACTGTACTGGCCTTCTATAGCCTCAATGAAAGGCATCAGATAACCGTTGGTTCGTGCTTTTAGGTTGGCCCAGCCATCATTCCCCAAACACTTGCCAGCAAAACTGGAGATCATAGGTCTCCCGCCGACATGGAACTGATTTGGGTGATTTGCAAACTGGTTGACTCGGTCAACGAGGTCGTTAAGATCGCAGCCAATCGCGGTAAGATCGAATGAAAGAAAAAGCTTGAAATTGGTGCCTAGTTCACTGGCCGCTGCGTAGGCGGAAGCTACTTGCTGCCTTTGCCAGGCGTCACCGCCAATGTTTAAAGCCAGAGCGTCCCTAGAATGTCAAGATTTACTTCGAATTTAGCAGTTGGAAATCATATGGCCTGCTTACACGCCTTTCTCTTGAATCTTGCGGATGTCATCGACCCAGTCTGCTTGCGTGTAGGGATAACTAGAGGACAGCTAATGAATATGGCATCCAGTAACCGGTTCTTACTCACGTGTCTATAATATCAAAGGAAAAACGTTAGAAGAATAAATATCGTGCTCGGCGAACAGGACTTACTACCAACTAGCTATTGGTATCGCTAAAGCATCAGCATACGGTTTAAATTACTCAAAAATCACCCACTTACATGGTGCATGAAAACGTATTTAGGATCACTGCGTTTCTTCAGCTGCTGGATATGACGACGCCTGTCAAAGATCGAAGGACGCCAGCCCGGGTAGGGAACAGAATCAGATAAAGGGCGGAGATGGAGGGCCATGGAAGATATTAAGGATAGAAACCAGACTGCCGCCTGCAGGAGTGAAGCTGTGCGCATAGCTTTCAGCGATTAGAAGGATTGTGAGGACCTCCAAAGCGTGGAGGGTTATGATTAGTGGAAGGAGCGACTGTTGTCAAAAGAGCGATGTAAACTTCCCAGTAGGCTGAGTCCTTTTATAAGCGATGGGAGCAGAGGCGCACGTCAGCGAATTGTGAAGAGCTTTGGCGGCTCTCTGTTTACCACATCCACTTATATATCTGATGGTCTGAGAGACAGGTTGTGAGGTATGATAGACGTAGGCAGACGGCCGGCGCTATCGGTTCAGTGAGTCATCATGAGAATAGAACATTTCGACGGTGACGAGAATCAATCTTCTCAAAGTTACTACCGCCGGAGGACTTATAAAACCAGATAATGCCTCGGCTCTTGGACGCGCGAAACGACTTGACGGAGCCGGAATCGTGCTTGCATCCCCTTCAATGACATGCTGGACATGCTGCCATTTGAATGGAAGGAAACAGTTCGATCCGATGTTAGGAGTGATCAACTTGCTAGTACTGAAAGAAAGCTGCCACTCCTAGAATGGGAAATGAGGTCTTGAGTATAAGAAGGCATTTGACAATCCCTGGAAGTTGGATGGCCGATACGGGACACTCGTTGTCAAGGGACTGGGAAAGAATTCAGCAAGAAGTCAGTTCCACCTCCCACAGGGTTCTGTCACCGCTGCCAACTTCGAAACCCACGCAGAAGTCAGTAATTTGAATGGTATAAATGCAACTAGAGTACCGTTACCTTCTCAATACAAACTCGGTGAAGAAGTTCAGTTTAAATACCTCGGATCGAGACTTGAAGCAAACGCATTAGATCTCCGAGTCTCCATGTACACAAGACGTCCGCGTCAGAGATTAAACCATATGAGTAGACTGACAATTGGGAACTCGACGATAAGACTGAGTTCTGACTCCGCCCAAAGTTCAACGTTTCAAACGTCGTTGACTACTCCTCGACTGCTTCATCCAAGTCCGATTTGATCAATGTATCTACTTGGGCATCATAGATATGTCAGAGACTTGTATGACAGACGTGGTCGCCATTTTGGTAGGCCTTTTGGCTGTTGGACAGTTTTGCGCGCTCTCTGATTCGCACGTGGTCGTGGCATCCATCGATAAACTCTGGTACCTGGCAGGAGCTCTGAAGAAATATCCCTAACAGAAGCTCCAGTGCAACGCTGGGCCACACGACAATTGAAGTCTATGCAGCTGCCAGCCCATCTGATATCATGATCAAGGCCCCTTGACATCCCATTAGGGATTCCGACGCGTAATGCTAGTTTTGATTCTTGACGTGCAAGTACTCTCACCGACGAGTAAGATTCCTCATTTCGATAAACCACTCGTACCGCCAAATCACTATTAACGGGATAGGTCACTATCGGTATAACACCACAGCCGGCTACTGGTACCACTCTAACCGTCAAACGTATTCAACGTCCATCATCGTCCGGGCATATCAGGTGGATCACTTGGGGCACACCTACGCCATCTATTAATCTCGCAATGGTGGCGTTGTTATCACCATCTTGGAAATCACGTTGGTCTACTTCGATCCCGGTAGAAGTGCATCATATCGAACCGTACGTATGAGGGCGCTGGTGAGGGTTGGGAGGGGAACCGATTAATCCCAAGACATGGGAAGCAGTGCGACCATAGATGTGCTTTGCTAGGTACTGCGCCATCGTCGCTATTGAATTTGCTACTCTGGATCCATCGTACGTGGCATCAACTCTCCGACAGACTTGAATGCGGTTGTAATCTGTATGTTTTTATCTTCTTCCATACATCTAAACATAAAATAATCCTAGCCGAGCAGAGAACATGAAACTATCAGATTTGCCTGTTCGCCTTCAAGCAAGGCCCTTTGTTTGTTTCCATTCGAATTACAATTTCCATAAGTACCGCCCTCCTTATTCCTGGTCACACACGTCAACACATTTTTTTTGTTCGCATTTTTTTTTGTACGGTTCGGTTCCAGAGTCATTGCTTTTCCCGTCTCCTTTGAACTCATTCCCCATGCTTCCTATCGTATTCTGGCCTCAGTAATAGTAGTTCTTATGCCCACCACCAATTTAGGGATCGCAAGGCAACTTGAACAAAACCCAGAATGTAAGCACAACATCTCCTTCTTTTTCATTGGACATCAAGAATTGACGAAATCTACAGCTATTAGTCCTATCTATATACATACACACGAGGCTCGATAGGTGAGATTAACTTCCGTTGTTGGTCGTAGGGCAATGACGTTTTCATGATAGAAGGAATGTGGGGCCCACGAGGATTAAATCGAGAATCACGCTGACGCAAACGGCCACAGTCAAGTGACGTACTAGAGGCTATTAGGTGCCCAGTTTCATTGAGCCCGGCCAGACCTTTTCTCCTCCTGAGCACCCTTAATTGATGTGAGTAGATTAATATTTGCTCAGCATCCGAAAGACATTTGTGATTCTACGGTCTTATGATCACCGTTGCGGAGACTTACCTGGGCTTGTGCTGCGCCATCATCCGCATAACGGGAGTTTGGAAAATTCTAGATGTAATCCTGATAGCCATAAGATTCACTGACATACTGATATGTTTAGTTATCCGAGTCCTTCACTCGGTGTCTTCGATATGGCTTGTCCGATATCCCCTAATGTCATTTGGAATCTCTCGCTGATATGAAAGAGGGAAGCTCCTAAGGTCACAATTCTTCCCCTCCAAAATTGTCCTCACAAGTAAGCATTCTTCACTCATCAGTAGCTCCTCTTGTGACAAGAAGTATAGAGCAGCTATCATCCAATAATCAACAATGTCCCAGGAAGCACTTGCACCTCAATTCCCCTTGAGCGCCAGTGGAATACTTCAGGACCTCTATCCGATGGGCCCTAGGTGGTTATGTCCTTTCGCCACCAATTTCTGAATCTATTATCTGACAGACTACAGGGGATGCGAGAACTTCAAGATTGCCTTTCTGTGGCTCTGAATTCATGCCAATGGGCAATTGTGGCCAGAGGTCTCTTGCCTCTGTCTGTCTGCCTCAGTAGTTGGCACTTTAACAGTTGGAATTTGCATGTAGACATGGCATTCTTGTTGTATATAGCATTTATGATGACCCTTCTCAAACCAAAAATAGGGAACAGAAGTAGGTGTTTCTATGTATAAATTGTTCAGGAATATAAAAATGGTTGCGCGATCATTGACGTATTACGTATTAGTATGCATTACATAAGACGAGCCCCCAAGATGGAAATCTTGGTGCATTCTGGCAGACATGTGGATCAAAAAGAACATACACATTACACTGTACTATTCATCGTAACTAGCAATACCTAGGTACAAGAGATGAGTCACTTTAAAAACGAGTCCGTATTCAGCGGAAGGGAAGGCGAGTACAAGACAAAGGAGGAGCACAGAATAAAGAATGACGATTGGACGATTTCTGTAACAATGGGTTGTCGCACAATGCACGACTCTATTTGGTTTGTTCGGGAGCATCGTGTGCGACAACCTTGGTGTCAGATTTCTCATCGGCATACGTATACGTAGGGGGAGCAGCGACAGCAGGTTCACTGTCTAAATATTCTTGGACGACGAGGACCTCGGTGTACTTGTTCTCGTCCTCTTTGTTGCCCCTGAATACGCGATAAGAGACAACTGTGAGGACCCAAAGCATCCTGAGGAGGACTCCGATGCCACATCCTGCACACGATCAATTAGATCCATCAGATCGAGAAGAAATAGGGGGGGGGGGGGGGGTTAGACATACCTAGAACAAATGCAACGGCTCTTCCCTCCCAAGGTCCCAGCGCCGTAAGAGCGAAGTGAAGACGTTCCATAAACGCTGCCTTCTTACCGCCACGGTGGTGTTTGTGGTGGTGGTGGTGGTGGTGGTGGTGGTGAGGCTGTTTGCCACCCTTGCCCTCCTTGGGGTGATTGCCCTCGTGATTGCCCTCGTGATTGTCCTCCTGCTTGCCTTGACTGACCTCGATGAGAGCAGGAGGCGTGCCAACGAAAGGAAGAATACGGTACTTGCCCTTGGTGTTTGGGGCAGCATCCTTGGTGGAAATCTTCGAAACCTCGGCGGAAGGGAGGCCGAAAACTTTACGGAAAACATCCAGGGCTTTATGGCGAAGACGACCATTGCAAGGTCGACGGATCTTGCCACCTGAACCGGCAGGTGTGGCTAACGCCGCTACATGACCATTGTCGATGTGAGGAACGGCATGGCCCAATCGTATGTTCTTATTAGCAGTGCCGGAGTCAAGTTCACTGGTGCTGCTGCTGCTAACTATAACGACTCGCAGCGGTGTGGCACTGACTTGGCCTGGCCCAACAGAATAGGATTAGCGATATCGATGAGATACGGTGAAAACGAGGAGCTTACCCAGTACGGCGCCAGCAACCAAAGCAGTTAAGAAAGGAAATCGCATATAGGGCTACTAGTATTGAAGCTTGAAGGATCGCCTAAATGAGAGTCTTTAAGAGGCTTGGAAGAGATGGAAACGTACAATTGTATAAAGATGGGTTGGAAAATGAGTAAGAAGACCGTGCGCTGCGAAGGCACTGCGGTCTGATATTTCCGACTCCGCCCTTAAAACAATCCAAAAATGGCTCACTCAGCACTGCCTGTGGGGCCAGCCGCTGCCCTTGTTCGCAAGGCGACATGAGCTCAGTGTCTCATCAAGTCGATTATCTTGCTAGAATCGAGATAACAAGTTAACGATCCTCGTCACGATAGTACAGACATAATTCGAGCGACAAGCAGAACGGTAGAACCTCATCATTTCACAATTCCTTGATCATCGAATGATTCTGATGAAGAGCCAGAACAAAACTCTTCGATGAAAACAATCATCCAAGTCGACGTCTATTTAGATCATCGCCACTGCCAGCCGGCTCTGCTGGTGGCGCCATGGCCTTCGAGCTTTACACCTTTACTTAAGGGCTAATATTCAATCTGACATAAAGGACTCCGTATGACTACTGTCACTTCGTCCTCCCATATACAGTTACCTGGGGTGGAGGGCCTCTGAATCATTGTGTCAGCTGTTCGCACGAGAATCACACGATGTGAGGACTCGTAAACTGATTGTGTGCAGTGCTTGAAATCTCTACATCGGAATACATCGGAACATATCGCGAATCACAGTGAATAAAGGTGAAGCGGTGGCAGTGGCAAAGACGGTGACTCGAAGGCAATCTGAATGCGAACATCCGGCAGTCGTTCGAATTTACGGACTCTGTATGTGAACGGAACCGACTGGACAATCCACACTCAGGCTCGACATCATTCTCAGTAACGTTGGCAACGACCAGGATGGCGCGCCACGTGGACAACTGAGAGGATCATCCATATTGATCGTACGACTGAAAAAACTACATAGAATGTTACATAAGCAACTCAGGTATAGTAACTCTACCTCGTCGGTTCTTTGTATGGAAGAAAAACAAAGTGCGAAAGGACTACATAGTGGCACTGGTAGCTGTAGATATTGGTAGGAGATGTGATAAATGTGGAGGCAACGACAAGGAAGATGAATCGTTATGGCATGCTCTTGATGATCGACGAACAAATCCCCAAATCCGATCGGTGAGTGACACTGAGTGTGGATGGATGTAATATGCCAAGAATGGGCAAGTTGGTGATGTAAAACGGGTTTGGATGACGGAAGAGAGGAAGATGAGAATGATACATAGATCAAGTCTGCTATGTTCGGCAGTAACCCGCAGTAATACACAGATCTTGTCATTGGCCAGTGTGGACCGTCTCGAAACAAGTTCTCAGCAACATGTATCAGTAGAGTATGTGTGTGATGAGGAAGATGGAAACCGTTAAGAATGGTCTCAGTGTCGTGCGCCAGAGTTTGTTGAGATAATTGATGTACAGGGCGTCGAAGTGGAGTTTTGGAACCTGGCTAGCGCTTTCTAAAGTGACGATAAGCCCAAAGCAGTCTCGATGAACACCTTGTGCGTACTATCGTACACGAGTTTAGGGTAGAAGATAATTACTAAGTATACCAAACATATGAAAGTAAACGCGTCGAACCTCGACGAAACAGAATTGTATTCCCGCTCGTACGATCCGCGGAAGCGCTTATCGAGTACCCCTTCAAAACGCCGAGTTCGACACGTTTATTCTCATGATGATATCGATCTCGCGCTTGCCAAAGAAGACGAAGGGAAGTTGAGTGCGCACATATACGATTGAATGAGTCTTCCATACTTCCTTGGCCTGATTTTGTTTGCATGGTCATTTCCAGCGTCTGGTCGTTCAATACAGTTCCTATACAATGATATCCAAGTAATATCAACCAGAACACAGTTTCACCAGAATCCAAGAAATACCAAGGAACCACTCGAGCCAAGTTTCACTTGCTTGCACCCAACCCCAGCTTCGTGTGCTTGATCACAGCAGTGAGCGGCACATCCAATCCTCCTGTAATCCCAATCCGATCTCCCTCTGACCACCCCATCGAAGCCAGCATCCTAAATCCAATATTCGATTGTCCGATCTTTGGTGCAGCCTATAATCACATTTCATGAGTATCACAGAAAAACACGGAGTTGAGGCAATCACAAACCTTCCCAACCTCATCACCTTCCCGATGTTTCGGTACACCAACCATCCCGCCCCTCTTCCCACTTGTACTGACAAACTCCCTACCACCAGCACTTCTCCTCACAATCTTCGTGATCTTCCCCTCATCAACCGCAACCCCAGACCTCGATGTCTTGATCAGCGTCGTATACCTCGCATTCCCCTTCCCCTTACTCTGGCTCCTCAACCCAAACGCTACCGCCATCTCATGCATATTCTTCCTCGTCTCCTTATTCGTCGGCGGTAGAGACATCGTCAAGGGCCCCCCTACATCAGCTAAGAACCGCCGGATCTGCTGCACCAGTGTCGTCATGTCAATTATCCGATTCGGGAGCACAGTAATCGTAGGATCTAGCTTCGTGGAGGCAAGCATGACTTTGCGGCCTTTCTTTCCCCCTTTCTTATGGGAAAGGGGATCGGTAGCTAGGGCTTGCCGAGCGAGGGCGCGTTGGCGCTTGTTCTCGGCTTTTTTGTCTCGGTCTTTTTGCCATTGCGCTTGGAGATCTTGCGGGAGGTCTTTGTATCGGTCTTTGGATTTTCCTGGGAGTGGACAGGGCATTAGTAACTATCAATGAGAGAGGAAATGATAATCCGTACTGGCTGGACGGAAGTCCTCGATATCTTCGAAAGCACCGTTATGGACGGCTCGGAATAAATTGTTCCTTTTCTTACGATCACGGCCTGTTAGAATATCTTCGTTTTCGTCCAATATCGACTGATATTAAATAAAACAATCAGAAAGAAGATAAGCTTTTCAGATGAGCGAGAGCCAACTATACCTGGATATGCCCAATGAACTCTTCATCTTCCTCAGCCCACGAGATATTCCTCTCAAAAAGATCGTCATCGTCGGACTCGTCGTCTTCACGAGAAGCACGTCTCACATCCATCGGGCGCTTGCCCCTCGCACGGCTCCGGAGACGTTCCAGCCTCGCCTGGAAGCCACTCCTCGGACTCTGCCACTCGTCATCCGAATCGTCGTCGTCGTCATCATCTTCACTTTCATCATCAGCTCCTACAGTACCCATTCCCGCATCAACACCCGCCTCAGCGATCAACAACTCTTCCTCTGCGTCAACCACCGCATCAGCCTCTTCATCCTCATCAGTGGTCTCGTCCTCCTCATCACTACTCCCTCCATCCTCATCCTCATCCTCATCCTCGTCCCCATCTTCATCCTCCCTCCGCATCATTTCTCCATCAGCAATATCATCCATCGTCACAAATTTCTGCCCGTCCTGTCCCATACCACGGACAAAACTCTTCATCGCATCCACATCCAGCTCCAGCTCTGAATCCAGATCCATCCCTTCTGCCAGCCCATCCTCATCCACCTCCTTCACCTCTTTTTCTTTTCCCTTACCCTTACACAAGAGCCCTACCACATCCCCCTCCTCACTACCACCACCACCACCATCTTCCCCACCATCCTCATCCTCATCCCCCCAATCCACATCCGAATCACCCCTCCTCCTCTCCTCCCACCTCGGGTCTCTCTCCTCGATCTCACTCCGCAACTGCGCCTCCTCCCTCATCGCGCCTAACGACCCGAACAGCACTTGCTGCTGCTGCACCCGCTTCCGCGCCGCGCGTCCTTCCTGCATGCGTAATTTCACTTGGGCTTTCTTGCGGTGTTGCGGGGTAGATAACGGGGGTTGGTATCTACGCTGGCGCTGTAGATGTGCGGATGGCGATGACGAAGGAATTGGGGCGGGTGAGATGGAGATAGAGGAGAAGAATGGTGGTGCTGGGGGAATGGAGAGTGGAGTAAAGGATGGGGTGGGTGTTTGTGTAGAAGACGAAGACGCTGGGATAGCATTAATATGGGGCATCGTGGATCCAGAGGCTGGTGGGAGAGAAGATGCCGTAGAAGGTCTCGGGGTAAGTGGAGGAGTTAAGGCGCTAGAACGTGTGCTTGTAGTTCCTGTGAGTATTGAGGTTAAAGGCAGATCGGGGGGAAGGGCATCGAGCGTGTGCGTAGGTGCGGGAGTAAAACGTCCCGAGCGGGGATGCGGAGCAACGTATACGATGATTTCTTCATCTTCCTCAATTTGGGAATTGCTCATTATGATGTCGGGGTGAGAGATGAGGGGAGCGGACTGGGGAGGGTCTACGGTGACATCCGAGGGTTCGGTGTCGATGTAAAATCTTAGGAACTCTTCTTTTTCTGGGATCGCTGGTATTTTGGTAGTTGGCATTGTTGCCACTGCTGTTCTAGCGTCGTCGGTGTCGTTGGGCACGAAGAGATGTTCGAAAGATCCTTGTTGGATGAGGTCAGTCCCGGGCACTTGTGGCTGTGATTCTATTGACAGGGAAAGGGTAGGTGTCTGGTCTACGACGTTGGACTCCAGCGTCAGGAGAGTGGGAGTGGGAGCATTGTCAACAGAGATGGTATCGCCCGCTGCTGTTGTAGATTTATCCGTGTCGATACGGAAACCAGAAAATTTCTCCTCTACCATAGAGACTTCAGCATTCGAATTTGAGTTAGGAAGATCAAGCTGGTCGATGAGCTTCCCCATGTCATTGAAATCTACTTCTTCTAGCTCTTGCGAGACATCTTGTTCGGATTCTGAAGAAGACGAAATTCCAGACAGAGCATTCCCACCGCTGAAGACGCGGAATACACGGTCGGCGGTTGGTACATGACTTTGGTCTCCATCACCTGTTGCCCGAGGTATCTACAGTTAGTTGAAGGAAAGCGAGTAGGTGGAAGGCACGTACCAACTTCTTCTACAACCGGCTGTAAGATCTCTTCTTCCTCCTGGAAGAGGGTTCTTGTATACACCGATCGCACAAAAACGACAGGTCGCAGGTACGGCCTTTCCTGATATAAAAGGCTAGATAGCGGAGCATCTTGACGTAGTTTAGAACCACCGCGCCCTTGACCGCGTCCTCGACCCCTTCCAGGTGAGGATTGATACCCGCTATCGTGCTGATCACCCCTGCCTCGTCCTCGTCCACGTCCAACGGGAAAGTCCCTCCCACGATTCGGAGTAATCGAACCAGAGAAGCTACCTCTACCAGATCCTCGACCACGGGGCGGCGTAGCTCTCTGATTGTTCACTGGGTGATAGTGTAAATGACAACCTCTGTGGCCGCTTCAGGATACGCACTCTCGAAGGACACGGAATCCATCTCGATCATCTCGTCCAATGTGTGATATCCTCCCATTCCTCGTGCTCTGCCTCTGCCTCTGCCTCTGCCTTGTCCTCGTCCACGAAAACCTGGTCCTTGACCAACGCTACCGCGGGGCTGGCCTCCAAGGGATCCTCCACCACGATGGTTCCCATTATTCTTTCCTCTCATCGATCGATTGGGCAGCGAGCGAAACAATATGCGAACAAGCAGCTATCAACACCGGTATTTCAAATTTGTTTATGTGTCGCGCCTGCAACCAGTTGGAGAAATTCTTGATTTCTTACAACTGCAACTGCAACCCAACCAGTTGCAACTGCAAATTTGACTGGCAACTGGTAGCAACTGATGTTATTTTTACTCAACTGACAACAACTGCTACTTGCAGTTGCTTGCAGTTGGGTTGCAACTGATCAAGGTCCAGTTGGGTTGCAGTTGTTTTGCAGTTGCTGCAACTGGACCTTGAATCTCTACTCACCATATCACATTCCCACTGATCATTTTTGCCTCCACCTCCTTCCATGACTCTCCAATGGCTGAAACGACTCTACAAAGCCAACAATGGTGTGCGGCACAGGAGACGATGTGACCTTATTGGACAACCACCCTTATTTCAAGGTTCGCCCCGAAAACCGCAAAGGGTGGCAACGGAAGTTGGGGCATGATGGGCCCCTCGTCAAGATGCCATCAGGTAACACATATAACATCTACGCACAAGACATCCCCGAGATTGACATGTATACACACTTCCCCCGATGGATCACGTACCTCGAACGTTGCCTTGGATGCCCTCTTCAACCACAAGACTACATTTTTCCATACTTCGCACCCAAGGGTATAGCACACCCTGACCGCCAGATGACGCACGACATGGTGCAGAGTCTAATCAATAGATTTGCATCGGCAGCTGGTCTCACCAAGACATACACCACTCATTGCTTTCGGAGGGGCCCAGTACCGTTTCATGTATGCGCCCATCGGCAAGCGGTGGTCCCTTTGTAAGATACGATGGTGGGGAGGATGGGCTGTTGGGGAACATGTGAGCAACTATTGTGTGTTTTGGTTCCCAGGACGGACAGACCGATAACGCTCAGGTGGACACCTTGATGCGATATCTCATCGACTCACTTCAAAGATACGAGACAGACCAAAGTGATGCGCTCTGCCCAATGCAGACGGAGGCTGACCAAAGTTTCATGGGCGACCACGTTCTCATATGTCCTGTCACCACCGACGAATTGAGGCTCTTCAGTTCCGCAATGTTGTCGATGGTAACCAAGGCAGTGAAACCATCCCTTACTACACCTGATTCCGACTGCGTAATCTTCCCCACAACATGTTTGCCTTCCCCTTTCCCACCAATCCATTGACTCGAATCCGCAACGTCCTATCACATGCTTTGGTCAGAAAGTACAGCCGAAACTTATGGCTCTGGCCTGCTTATCTATCACATTTTCTGTGACCGGGAGAACCTTCCAGAAGAACAGCGTGCTCCCGCATCTCCAGTCACCATTTCGGCGTTCGTCTCATCACTTGCGTCTCATCACTCGCCGGATGCTACTCGGGTAAAACCCTGTCAAACTATTTCTATGGGCTGCGTGCATGGCATATTTTGCATGGCGTCACTTGGACAGTCAACGAAGACGAAATGGATGCCCTTCTGAGGGCGGCCGGAAACTTAGCCCCAGCATCTTCGAAGCGAAAGCCACGTTTGCCTTACACTCCATCAGTACTCAAAACAGTACACACACATCTCCACTTGTCAGATCCTTTCGACGCGGCGGTCTGGGCCTGCTTACTGTGTGCATTCTGGTCAGCAACACGCCTCGGAGAGTTAACAGTAAAAAATCTCGCTGACTTTAAACCACACATCCACACCAAGCGCTCTGACGTTCGCCTAGAGCACTGCGAATGGAATGGTTTACGGCAAACAGCTTGTTTCATTCCGAGAACAAAGACAGCACGCACTGGGGAAGACAACTTCTGGTCACAGCAACCCGGGATCCTGGATGCTGACAACGCCCTACAACACCATCTCAAAGTCAACCCCGGGGCAGACAGCCCACTCTTCGCATACCGCCACAAACAGACGTTGAGGCCGCTCACAAAGTCAGCATTCTTCTTTCAGCTGTACCTCAACCTTGGGCGAGGCGGTTCAGTAGAGGGTAATCCAAATCCATCTTGGGCAGATGTTTCTCACAAATCAGTCACGAAACGTGGACGGGGGAAGCACGATGAAAAGCACAGGTATCCGTCGCTGTGTTCTCTCGAAGACTTGCTACACAAAGGTGGGGGACCAGTATTGGTCATCAAGGCTATGTACAATGTACGGCCAATTGCGTCAGACGTTCCGTGGTTGAATATAATATGCTCGACTAGCTTACCTCGTCACCCTAAAATGCAGGCCAAACGCCCGCTGTTAAAATTTCTGTAGCACCTCTTTGGTCGAAAGGTGGCATAGACGTTTCCTCCAGCCTCGCCTTGTCATATCCCTCTTCGAGGACCACTACCAGTGAAAGATGTCCATCAGGTTCTTCTCCAGTTTCGATATACTTATAAGTCTCTCGAGGGAAAAGTTTGACAATAGCCAGGAATCTGGTGTTATCGGGATCGTCCTCTCGATTCCCAAAGCGCTTTGCAAGCTTATCATGATCGACTTTATAACCTTTAATAAATAAGGTGGTTGACTCGGACACGCGATCTGTCGATCACCAATTATTACTACTCAGTTCGAATGTGAAATACAGGTCACTTACCAGTTGTTAACATGCTTTGACGGGTCCCTATGTGGTAGGTGGGCAGTCAACGTGCGATGTTCAAGGTAGTCTTCCTGTAAGTGGTTGCCCACTCCAGAACCACTGGTTGCCTAACACAATTTGTCTGGGTTTAGGAAAGCTTTACCACCAGCTGAACACAAGTGGTGGCAGATTTGTAGACGAGTACGCCAGAGACAGAGGGAGCAAAAGATATAAACGAGAAATCCTATGTAAGAAAGACACTAGTCCGGGAATCTATATGTCCTTTTTAGTTCAACGTTCATCTTCGGAATGATTGGCATCTGCACCGCAGCCATCTCCAGTAAGTAAACATCATATACGGGTTTATTGTAAAAGGCAGCACAGGGCGAGTCAAGTCCACCACACAGGCTTCCGCTGCTGCTATGACACAGAATTTCTGCAACGACTTAACCAAAAACCGGTATCAAGCTAGTCTGCTAATACAAATCTGGATAAAAGTAAAGGATGGGGAGTCGGGACACGAAGGGAATGTTTGATAGAACCTACCTCTATTATTCCTTCACCAGCCCCTCTAGTGACAACCTAATATATTTTATGGGTGCAGGATCTGTCAGGGCCCCTTGGGAGGGCCATTTGGGGAGGCGTTAATCCACTTCTGGATTCCTATGCGCAAATGTCTGGTGTAGTGGTGTTGGCAAAAGCAAAAACAATATTGTACCTTATCGTCCATGAAATCCTTGCTTACATAGCAATTGCGTGCTGGTTCTCACCCATGGCGGGATTATCGGTGTACCCCAGGCTCCTGAGTACATCAGCGCATAACTGGGATTCGAGTATGTTTGGCTGATGGGGATGGTTTGTTTGGTCGGTTCACGTGCTTCATGTTGTGAAAAGTATTCCTCCTCATCTGTTTCTGAACAGAAAAGTTAGTCGAGATGTTATCATTTTTATTGCACCGATATACCTTCATTGTTACTAACATAGGCTGTCCCAAATCTCAATGCGTCGAAGAGCTCAGGATCAAAGTGCAGGGGAGGCTCAAGATATCTAGGCTGTGGAGCGGGTCCAGGGGGTGGGGTAGGCTGCCAGCCTGGAGGAAGACAGCGATGTTGATAATATGCAGGTGGTCCATAACGTGGGGGCTCGGGGGGGGGGGGGGCACCGAAGACTTGGCTTGGCACACAAGGAACATATTCTGGACCCCAAAAGGTTTGAGCGAGATGTGCTAGACGTCCTTCAGGATCATATCCAAAGGCGTTATAGTTGGCCCCTCTGTCCACATAAACCATGACGGTTCGAAGTGTGAGTTGTGTTTAAACTGACTCTCAAACTGACATTACCGTTCATGTTTTATACAATTCCAGGTAAATCACGATATTGAAACACTAAAATAATGGTCGGATAACGTGCTAACCAAAACAAAACGAAGCACGCACTCGCTCAGCCATTTAATCACGTTATCATGCTATCATTCTGCTTCATCATTTCTTTCAGGTTAAAGAACTCCTCCACGTCCACACTCAACGCATTCCTCACATGTCTCCAGCTGACTCTAGTGTCTCAAATAGGCGCCGACTAAGTGATGGTGATTCGGATGCCCTCCACCAAGGGGCAAGGAAAAAACCGTTCGTGTCATCGCTGTCATGTCGTCTTTACAGTCTTAATTCACTCACTATTCACTTTAATAGTAAACGTTCCGACCCACTCGTTCATGCTGGCCGACATTTTGGACGAATCGTTTTCGGCTTCGCTGAAACTTTGTCACGGTTTGGAGGATAGGGTTGCTGAGGCAGGGCCTGAAGAGGTTCGGTTGATAGGAGACTTGGTGCGTCATGCGAAGATATTGCTATTCAATTTGAGTCTATCCCTCCTTTGTACAGATCCAGAAAGGTGCAAACGCGTCTCGGGCTGATGATACAAAGGGCATGAAAGCTGCGATCATCGATTGGATCACGCCTCCTGATCGTGACTTGGCTCCGAGGCTTAGCCGAAAGCATAAATTCGATCGAGGCTTCCAACATGAGACCACCGGCGCCCTCTTATGCCCTGCCGGCATCGACTGGAATAATGCCGAGTGAGTTCCCGTCCAGCGTTGGTTAGTGCCAATCACCATATAACCTACAGAATCGAAGCAAAATTGAAGAGTGGTGAAATGTATGTAAGAGGTGACCAATGGCCAGTGTTTCTGTACGACGACAATAAATTTGACCCCGAGAACCCATGGAAAGGGTTACTGCGCAATCATATATTGGTTCTAGTAAGCTTTGCTTTGATGTTGTCCCCGCACATCTACTATATGTATTCACAGGCATACAAACATGTATTCACGTCGCCAGAGCAAATCAGAAAAGGAAATCAAGGAGGAGTACAACTGTTGTCATCCAGCATCAATGTTCCAGATTTCACTGCGATCTTTTCCTCAATAATGAGCACCTTCTTCAGAGGATGATCATCACCACATTCTGCATCTCCAGTGGGCTTCTCTTTGGCATCTCAAAGAAGCTATAAAGATGATATGTGAATGTTTACACATCGGAAACTTGAGAAACTGATGAACAGAGTCAAATTTGTTTTGAATTGACTGTTGATTATGCTCTGGGTATTGCCCCGCTTTTGCCCATGCATTGTACTTCTCCATAACTATGTCCCATCCTTTGGCACCCATAGGAAGATGTACATTTACATGGCAAAGCAGCCTGTGAATCTCAGGTGCAGTGAAGTTGCAAAAGCCTGTAGCATGGCCTTTTGATGACTTCCCTTTGGTTTCTGTCTCGACCTTTGCTTTACTTGTGCCAGCTTTATTACTCAATGCACGACTGGCCTTTGAGGAAGCATGTTTGACTAGCTTGGAATCTTCTTCCTCTTCATCGCTATCCCTAGCAATGTTTGGTTTCTGACATGCTTTTCCCCTCTGATCAACATGTGGATCATCAACTACTTTATGTTTGCTGACCCTCTTGGTGCTGGGGCACAAAATGTTGCTGACTTCAGGGAGATCAGAATCAGAATTTGCAGAGGCAGGAGTATGATGGGGATGATGGGGATGAATAGGCACATGCATTGAGCTGGGAAACAGTGGTGGAAGCATATTAGTACTACTTAGTAGCAGTAGGGGTCTGTCTAAGAGGTTGGGGGCGAGGTCGAGACTAGTGTTTTAAGGTTTGGTTTGGTCCAGTTTTTCAACCTCTAAGAGGGTTAACCGTAACCGTGACTGGTCTAGACCAGCACCCCAAGTCAGTTGGACCATAACCGAACTGATTGAGACCAGTCCTATTGGTTTGGTTACAGTCCAAAAAACTGGTTTTGACCAGTTTTCCCCCTGTTTTTTCACACTAACTAAATTTAATTATGTATACAAAATAAAATAAACACCCTGCGAGCAGTTGCTCGCAGCGGTGCAGTGTAGCTACTTAGACAACAAAAAAAAAAGAGAACAAAAAAATAAAACGAGCCCAAAGCTACTAGATCAGGGAATGCCCGTATCCATGGCATGACCTCTGTAACCAAGGGTTCATTAGCCTACATCGCTACCCAGGTAAGCATACTTATTGAGATTTTAGTCATTTAAACTAATTGAAGATCACCATGCCAACAGGTCCGTTTTGCGCTTAGCTCAGCAAGCAAACCAGATCTACCACTCTAGCATGGATTATCTTTAGTTATCTTCAATGTCTTACATTTGCCTCGTGCACTTACTCGCTAAAATCCATTTGTCAGCTATTGTTGCCTCAAGTCGTCGTTGATGCATTTGCTTCCTGCATCATGGCTAGCATTGATTATCTGTCTATATCTAGGCGTATATCATTCTTCCATATATTTTAGTGAATATTTGTAAGATAAAGCATTATCTGGCTATCTCATTTCTGCTGCAGTTTCCTGATGACTCCCAGTCCGAATTAGTCTCCCGTAGGCAGACCGAAATATAAAAATTCAGAACTTTTTGATATTGGAGGATGTTGATGAAGCATAGTTCAGGGTTTTTGTTGATTCTGATGATAACTATAAGAACCATGAAGAAATAACCCATCTTGCCCCTACCCGTGGCACTGATGATCAGGATATTAATCCCATCCAAAGTTTTGCAGACACCAGCAATCTGATCGTCGTGGGGTTCGAATCGGAGTGCGCCAACGAGGATTTTTCGAACAAGATGATGACCCTCCATTGATGAGAACTCGTTTAAGGTTTTGTTCGGGCTCATCCGAGTTCTGTGACGCCCTATAAGTGCGTCTATCAGGCGATTAGATTGACGCGTCGCGTTATTAGGATATGTTTGTATGTTTACGTGATTGATGACATCAGTAAATTGAATCACCATAGTCTCATTCCAGACGAAATAGGGCAGGAGACGCTGGCTGATGCTCGCGCAGGAGGACCGGTTGTTCACCAGTCCGAGCTGAGTTTGAAGTCGGAGGCAAAAAATCTGCACCACGTCTATCTCCTGTCAATGCATCCAAGATGTATTCTATCACCCCTTCACTTCTCAATTCAGCAACAGATACGTGTGTTTTATCCTGGTTTTGTTGCAGGTCATGTCGCAGCCCAACTTGTGACTGCAGGATACTGAGTTCGAGGGTTGGTCTCTGTGATATCCACCGAACAGATAGGGCGATGACAAGGGGAGGATGACGATGACGAGGGGGACCACACAGCCACCAATTTGCAGATGAACAGCGGAACACGGGGATGGGACGTGGGTACGAGGATGAGGCTCAGGTAAGTGTTTGTTATGTTTCTTGTTTTTCTTCATTCTGTTTCTATCTACAACAACGATGCCGAACCCACCAAACCCCTCCTGGGATGTGGTGGGGTACCCGTAAGGTAAGTACCACTACCTGTATTTGTGCCACATCACCACTAATCTCCCACCCTACCCCTCGAAACAGGTAGCCATCAAATGAATAGGAAGGCCAATGAGTGGAGACAATGATGACACAGCACCTATGTCCAGCCTGCTCATGGGGTGGATTGCAGGTGCTAGCGACTAACATTGTTTCAAGCATGAGATGGTGGGGCCATTGTCCTCAATCGCCCACCTCGCCCCTTGCTTTCTACGTGAAAGGGGGGTTTTCCACACCGATGACCCCTCTTGTTTCAAGTACGAGATGGAGGGGCTGACCCACCTTGCCCCCCAAGGCTGGACCCCCATGCTCACCCCCCCTGTGAGCCAGACAGCAAGCAATAGCTTGCTGCTGTGCAGCAGAGGCTTAATGATGGGGATGGTACCACGGTGTACTAAGAAGTTGTTGGGGTGAGTTCCAGTAAACTTTTTATCTGTGTACTTGACTCTGACACGTTGAAACAGGCTCACTCTGGGAACTGACATGTGGTACTGATTGCGAGGGTTTAGGTACACTCAGGACGTGTAGAAATTGTAATTCCTGTTGCTCCCTACCTATGTGATGTTGTGTTACTGTGCATTATTTATGTGACTTTGTGACTTGAGCCCACCCCTTCCTATCAGAATGCACCAGACGTTAGGGAGAGCCAGCTGCAGATGTTTTGTTCAACTTTTTTTGCCTCTGACTTCAGACTCCGCTGGATCTCTCCCTAACTTCTGGAACTGAGACTAGAGAAAACACAGACTAAGTCCGAATTTGCTTTCTGTGCCCTGCTCCTCTAAGAAGACACAGGTCCAGGTACTCGTTATGATACTGTTTCCATGTTGTGTGTCCTTGATTCAGGTTCACCTGTCCAACGGGGTTTGAAGAGGATATGTTGGGAGGCAAGCTGACACTGTTAGATAGAGTGTATCCCCAGTTACCAGCCTGTGCTGGTTACCTCGCTGGTGACCCCTGCGTAAGCAAAGAAGCATAAGCAGCCCAATACATGCCATGTATCAGGGTTATCTCCTAAACAGGAAAAGTCTTGGGCCAGCAGAGTGAGCAGCTGCTGACAGAGATGGCCCGGTATTTGTGTTGCCTCCAAACAACATGTTCTTTCGATCATTGTGATCGAAGGGATTGAACGTGCACAAGTTCACCTTGAGGGGAGACTTGATCCCTCTAACTCAATCCCATCAAATCACAATGTATCTCGTCAACTCGAGCAGGATCCTGATACATCTATGGCAGAGTCCTTGTTCACTATACCAGATGGATCAGCTCCCCAGTTGACCCCCAATTTTGTTGTCCTTCATATCCTAGCCAAGGAATTAAATATGCCTACCAATGCTCTCCTCAGGCGTAGATATGAGCGCTGGGCAGGTTACAGGATTATTCACGAATGCTGTCCGGTCATCATGGAGGTTAAATTGTTTCCTAAGCGCAGGCTGAAACCAGTGCAGTTCAACAGTTCTTTTGGAGAGTTTACCAGCATTGAGTTTTGGATTATTTGCTTACTTCAGCTACTGACGTCATGACGTCTCATTTTTGCCCACTTGGCCATGACATAGAGAGGTGAGTCTTGCAAGGGAATTCTTGCAGTATTGTGTTATCACAATTCAGAGGCAACTTACAAATGGCCTGGAAACCATAACATCATGTGTGTCAGAGTGGGGGAGGCATAGGACACTTGATTGTACCACCCACCTGCATAGCCATGTCTCAGAGCCCCTCCAAAAATTTTTAATGACCTGTTGGGGGGGACTTCCGACTTGCTTCCGACTGCCTAATTGTCCTGATATGGTAAATTCAAACTCTGAAACCCCCTTGCCCCCTGCAAAATCCTGGACAATATTGGAGATATTCTTATTCAGTAGTGGAGTAGGAATAGGGTTGTTCAAAGTTGTACTTATTTGCTACTTATTCCTGCACTTAAGAAACAATTTAACCTCCATGATGACCGGACAGCATTCGTGAATAATCCTGTAACCTGCCCAGCGCTCATATCTACGCCTGAGGAGAGCATTGGTAGGCATATTTAATTCCTTGGCTAAGATATGGAGGACAACAAAATCAGGGGTCAACTGGGGAGCTGATCCATCTGGTATAGTGAACAAGGACTCTGCCATAGATGTATCAGGATCCTGCTTGAGTCGACGAGTTGGCACATGATGTGTGCAAGGAAAAGATCAGAGGGACTTGAAATGCACACAGTGCAGTGGTTGTGGAATGTGATCTGGTTTGGAGATCTTCCTCCGTTTGAGCGGTCGCTAGCAAATATTATGTGTTACCAAAAAAATCAATTTCTTCACCTCTTCATGACCAAAATTTAAGCATTACAGGGGAAAAAACTCTTCAGGAGGCCCAAAATAGCTAACTTGAACACCTAATTCAGTACATATAAAGTCATTATAAACATCAATTAATGAGCACATCATTACTTCTACCTGCCCAGTGTCACTCAGTCTGTCAATACATGCTGGAGCAACATTTAACTAACTTCTATTTTCATCATCTACAGATGTTATCATATCATGCATGGATTAAAAGCATGCTCAAAGGCAGTTTCCCCTGGTCCATACTGTTTCAACAGTAATTTTATGCCTCTTGCATCAAGAACAAGGAAAAATGACCCAAAAGCCAGAAAGCAGGTCATTGTTCAGAGAATCTTCATAATGAAGAGCAAGCAAAAGAGGTGCTAGTGATTCTGGAGCAAGGGCAAATTGCAATCATGGGACATGGAGCACAATCTCCTGTTTTCCAATAGAGTTGCTTGGTACTGTGAGGGAGATATTTTGAAATTCCTGGATAGTGATTCAGGGCTGAAGCCAGTGCTTTGAAAATGGCTTCTGAAATCCATAAGTCTTGAATTTTGTGGGGCATGATAGTGGTTGCTCAGTTATGGTTGGTGTTTTGTATATCATGCTGCGATCTCTGACTCTGTTAACTGTGCATATATTTGACTGGACATCCATTTTTAGCAAGTACTGAAGATCTTCTGATCAGATCAGATAACATAATGATTCCAGACTCCATTTTGGAATAGATTTTATTTCAAATTTATATGACTTGTCCTTGTACTGAGAATCAAGATAAATAATATTTTTTTGCTGACAGAACCTAGTCTTGACAGTGCTATGGAGCACTACATAGCATTAGACAGTAAACATATGAGACTATAAAGACTATATAGGATGCTATACAATGCTACCCAGTCAAAGAACCATGCTATGATGCTATGGCACTATGGAGTGCTATGTAGTGCTACATAGATCAAACAGACTTTGCTGATGATTGGGAGACATCTACCTAAAACTACCACATCAGCAATTCCTCCTCATAGCAGCCTATGGCTTCTAAGCACTCAGCTTCAATCCGTCAAATCAACCCTCAAAAAGTCTGTGAGCCTGCTGAACTTGAAGGTTGTACAGGATGCCTGTCTCAAAGAATTTGGCAGATCAAAGAACACAAAAAAGGCATATAAGGGGCACCTTGCTTGTGGAAAGGCTTTCTTGAAGGATCTAGTGGATCAAAAGAGATCAAGCAGGACTGACGGCGACTGCATCAACACTGACAAGCTTGCAAAAGCCTTTGACAATCCACCAAACAAGTATTCTGCGATGGCACTTGAGCTTTTCCTCACCCAGAAATGCTTCAGTGAAGCTCTGGGTCTCAGCACTGGGCAAGGAATCCATGGAGCCTTTGCAAATTACTGGGATGAGATGTACATGCTGTCAAAGTTTCCAAAATTGGAATGTTGGCCCCTATTTACCATTTATGACTTGCAGGGATGGACAGAAGTATGCCGGCATCTACTCGTATGACAAGGAAGCAAACAAGGTCTCTGGATGTCCAGCTCGTGCACCATCTGTCCAGGCAGTGATGGATGCCATCAAAACACGGTCGAGAGCAAAGGGGGCTGCAGCCACTCGGCAGCATGCTGATGCGATGACAATCGAGGATCTTCAAACAATGATGCAGTGGTCCAAAAATGAGTGTCTGAGCAGCAAGATAGAGCCTGAGAATGGATCATTGGTCAAGGATGTTGAGCAGCTGCAGATCCTGACAAAGCATGCAATGATGAGGGCCTTCAGTAGCTTGGCATTCACCCTTTGGACAAGGTAGGTGATGCACATTCTTCATGATGCCAAGCTTATGCCAATGTTGTACAGAAACATCGAGCTATGTGAGTTACAAGTACAGGATATCAGGATGGGTTGTGTTGGCCCAGCTCCATATTACATCCCACATTTTAAAGCGCATCTTGATGGGTGCAAGGGATGGCAGAGCAAAGTGGGATATGATGGGCCTCGTGAAAGTGCAGTTTTCCATTCTTGTTTTGCAGGTTGATCAGAGACTGATGGTGATTTGGACAGGTAACATCTACGACATCTATCAGCAAGAAGTCCCTGAAATGGACATGAGCTCCCACCTCATGTGGTGGCTCAACTTTCTCGAAGCGTGATTGGGCCATCCACTTGTGAATGATGACTATGTTTTCCCCTACTTTGCACCAAATGGAGCCCCTCACCCAAAGCAAGCAATGTCGTATGACACCCTTCAAAACACCCTGACAGAATTTTCAGCAGCGGCTGGTCTCGATAAGCAGTATACTATGCACTGTTTCCATCGCGGGGGAGCTCAGTATCGATTCATGCATGCGCCACTCGGGAAGCGGTGGTCACTGAGTATGGTTCGATGGTGGGGGGGATGGGCTATTGGAGAGCATGTAAGTAAAAATGAATACTTGAGAGCTTGATGCTGACTGTCATAGTTTGAAACAGGTCGAAACACTGATGAAGTACCTCGTTGATGCACTCCAGAGCTTTGAGAGTGGCCATGGCAATGCTCTATACCCTATCCACACTGAGCCTGAGAAGAGTTTCATGGGCAAGCACACAGGAATGCAAACTGTCACTGCAGAAGAGTTTCGTGAAATGACGTGCATGGTGGATCGCAAGCTTGACAATCTTACCATTGCCTTGAACTCTGGGCTTTCTATTGGGGTTGCTATGCATTTGGGTGTTCACTCAGAGTTTACCATCCCCAGCAGCATGAATCCAGGACCAGCACAGACTCCAAGCCAGGTTCGGGACCTCAGACGGACATCTGCAGCTCCATATCTTGCGAAAAGGCTGGAAACTTCAACCGGCCTTGAGGGCGACAACAACAATCAGGCACATCCCAGGCTGTGCTAAACTAGGATTTCCTATTTGGGCCTGGCCAAGCTGTTGGCAATGGTGCGTTTGACCGATTGTTTCTGGCATCTTGTATGGGCTAGATGCACTGTCAGATCCCTCATTCATCACAGACTAAGTCACTGAACTAGCTGCTTGCGTGACAGCCCAGTCGGCAAGCAATGCCAGCATGTCCATTGGAGCCAAAGGATCATCACCCTCTCTGTCAGTGCATATGGTTGTCACCATCTCAGTAGTCCAATACTTTGCATGAGCTTTTGGCAACTCATCAAATACTTTCTCATCTTTGATTTTGTCAAGAGGTTCCTCCTCGTCAAAATCCTGCTCAAATTCCAGGTCACTATCCCAGTTCAGCCAGCTCTGTGGCATATCCAATCTCCACAGTTGGTTCTGGACATCAGAGCTGCTAACATTAGCATGATATGCCTGATAGGCAGTGTCAGTGTTGTCTTCGATTGGAGTTTGACTTTCCTTGTCACCCTATCCACCCCAGGCACCCGCAATTCCATCAAGATCATAGGTATCGCAGTGGCAGCAATAACAGTGTTCAAGGAACCATTTGCGGGCTCATCTGCTTTGGCTTTCCCCTTTTTGTTGTTGGACTTCCCATCATTGGGTTTCTTGTTGTCCTTTGAGATATCCTTGGGGACTTTCTCGATGCAATGTTGAGGCCTTGGACATGGGTTTCAAGAGAATATTATGACTGTATAATGAGATAACTAATAAAATAACAAGAGAACCATGATGTATGTAGCAGAAAGCTTGCTTGTCATTGTGCACAATGATGACAACAGCAAATTTGATATCATCCAATATCACCCGAAGCAGTGAGCGCCAGCTTCAGACCATTTGGTTTATGCCGGAGTGACATTGACAAATATCACACTCCTGATTTGGATGTCACCCAGAGACCCGTGAGATGCTGCAGCTGCAAAATGTCAAAAAAGTGTCAAAACAGCAGCTCAACTTTGAGCTCCCCTACTATCTGGCTAATCCAACATCAATTCATGAGAAATTGGTCTAAATGGGTAATTGTGAGCCATAAGAGCATGTTTTATTGAAAAAGCATGTGTGGAGAGCATGCATGTCATGAGATGCAGTGGATGAGACTATGATAAGTAACTAATTTCTGGGGTTCTACTACAAGATGCATGAGTACGGTTATTTGGCTGGTTGTATCCCAGACTATCAGCACTAGGTGTGTCCCAGTTCCAAAAGGCATCATGTGCTGTGACATTGTAAAAAGTTCAGCAATGTTCATTGATGTCTCAAAACCTGAATATTGATAGATATATAATGAGGAGAACAAGCAACATTCTGGAAATATTAGGAGAGTATATTCAAAGAATACCTTGAATAATGTTCTAGAGATAGTCATTTCCCATATACCTGCACTGGGTTGCAAGGAATTCAGGAAAAGACCCCAGCAGGACAAAATCCTGAATCATGTCAAGTCACATCATGCTTGCCAAATTGGGAATCCTAAAATGAAAGCGTGAGACCGCATTTGCAAAAACATATTTTCAAGCACTCTGTACACCATGGTGAACAAGGCAAAGTCCCAAGTGCTCAGGAAACAGATTATTAGAAAGGAAGTAGATGATCTGAAAGCTTATGCTGCAAAGCTTTACACAGAAGAACAATCTAGATCATGATCAAAGAAATCATTGTGTCAAATCTGTCAAGACACATCAGATGCTCATTTCATGACAACAGGCAGATGCATTCCAATCTCTCACAAAACCTGAATCCATCATGCACAAGGTGGTGTGACTTGGACTGAGTCCAATAGGAAAAAAAGTTGGTTACACAGGGTGCAAGAAAGAATAACATTCAAAGAAATATCTTAATAATATCCTAAAGATAATCCTTTTTCAATATGCATATTTTATTATAAAATATGATGAAAAATACTTTGATTTCTTTTATCATATTGAAAGCTTAAATATGGTATAAATATTTAGCATAATAGGCCATAAAATATGGTAAGGTTACATTGAATATTGATACTATATTTTTTTCAAAGTTGTCTTAAAAATGTTTTCAATAAAACTTCAAATATTCTTACAGCGCTTTGCATAAAGCTTGACAGTTGCCAAAATTTGATAAACATGAGCAAATTTGATGTCGCAGTCATTTTATGGCTTCCACAATGGCTTTCTAGCATATATTTTGGTGAAGGAAGTGTATATAAATGGTCTTAGGAGTTTACTACCAAGTAAATTTCTATTCAACATGTCCTCTGAAGTGCTGTACTGAGAAATAACAATATTTGATCATATGCAAGCCAGAATCTTCTAGAGATCTATTTTGGAAGTATAAAATTATACACAGTCAACTATTTGCAGACAATGACACTCTGAGACCATTTATCTACACCTCCTTCACCAGAATATAAGCTAGAAAGCCATTGTGGAAGCCATAAAATGACCACAACATCAAATTTGCTCATGTTTATCAAATTTCAGGAACTGTTATGCTTTATGCAAAGTGCTGTAAACAAAATATGGTAAAAGTACTTTGATTGTTTATGCTTGAATAAACAAGATATTCTTTTATATATTTATCCCATATTCTCTATCAAAATATTAAGAATATCTTTCATCCAAAAATTTATTATACTTTTACCATATTTTATGATAAAATATGGTAAATTTCTTTGGTTATATTATGTCAAAAAATATGCTAAACATATTGTGGATAACAGTTCAAATAATACTCAACCTATCTTTCAATTATCCTAAAGATATGTGTATTATTTGAATTACTCCTCACAATAGTTGTAGCATATTTTTTGACAAAATATAAGCAAAGGAATTTACCATATTTGATCATAAAATATGGTAAAAGTATGATAAATTTTTAGATGAAAGATATTCTTATTATTTTGATAGAAAATATGGGATAAATATGTAAAAGAATATCTTGTTTATTCAAGCATAAACATTTAAAGTACTTTTACCATATTTTGTTTGAGAATATTTGAAGTTTTATTCAAAACATTTTTAAGACAACTTTGAAAAAAAATATAGTATTAATATTCAAAATCAAAGTATTTTTCATCATATTTTATAATAAAATATGCATATTGAAAAAGGATTATCTTTAGGATATTATTAAGATATTTCTTTGAATGTTATTCTTTCTTGCACCCTGTGTTATCGGAGGAAGAACAAAAGACTATAGTGGAGTTTGCAATTGACATTGCACAATGTAGATTTCCACTTAGTCCACAAAGGTTAAAGGATCACGCTGAGGCTATATTACGACACAGGTTAGGGGATGGCTTTCCAGAAGGAGGGCTTGGCAAGGATTGGGCAAGCTGCTTTATCACAAAGCATAAGAATTGTCTTGGAATGTACTGGTCAACTGCACTAGATAGTTCTCGTGGCCATGCTGTGAATCCAATCACAAAGGAGGAGTACTTCAGGCTGCTGAAAGAGGTAAGGAAATTACATAACATTCCAGACGAGCTGGTATATGGTGCAGATGAGACAGGGATACAGTCAGGGATAGCTGTGATGGAGCGGGTGATTGGACCTGCTGGAGCTAAGATCCAGCATCAGCAGCAAAGTGGAACATGGGAGAATATCACAGTTCTACCCACCATTTGTGCAGATGGAATGACAGTTGCACCTACTGTTATATACAAGGGAGAAGTGTTCCAAACAAAGTGGCTACAGGAAAACCCTTTGGATGCTAGGTATGATTCCCAATTGATACGCTTGATAGAAGCTCATTCTGGTCTAGAATTGGATATCAGAAGAAAGGTTATACATTGGGTGAGATTGGTGTGGCATGGTTCAAAGACTGGGATCCACAAACAAAAGCAAAGGCAGGCTGGAGGACTTGACTCCTCATTGTTGATGGCCACAGTTCTCATTACACCCTTGGCTTCCTGGAGTATGCATGGGACAACAACATTGTTGTACTGTGTTATCCCTCCCATTCTACTCATGTCTACCAAAGTCTCAACATCGTCATCTTCAGTGTCTTGAAACGGGCCTGGAGTGATGAGCAAGACAAGTTTGAAGTGGGTTTGCTGATGTACTTTACTGTTTTCTACAAGTACTGCTGCGTGGACTCATCTTCCCTCAGTTGTTTGGCTACCACTGATGCATACAAACACTGAGCTCTATTGTTGGTACAGCTTGGGTCTACATTCATTACAGGTTATTGGGCCCTGCACTTTTTCTAGTACCTCTTGTGACCCTCCATTCACATGTCCACCACTGCTCTCACCACTACAGATATCCTTCCTTCTTCCGTTCCAAAGCTCCTTGCAACTGGCAATTGGACCACATTTTCCTTGTCTGGTCTTGGCGTCATTGTCTGCTGCCCTCGTTGTCTGGCATTGCTTGCATTACCACCCTATGAGCAGGGGCTCGTAGGCGTGGTGTGGAGGTTGGGTGTAGGTGTCATCAAAAGATTAAGAACCTAAAAACAATGACAAAATATCTAGTTAGTTAAAAAAACAATGAATCAATGATAAAAAAGCATACTCAATGCCCAAACGACGCAACTGGCATCATCTGGGCTGGTTGTGTTGGTCCATTTGTGGCTATGGTGCCATTATCAAAAGGCAAGAACCTAAAACAATGACAAAATAATTAGTTAGTTAAAAAACAAGGAATCAATAATAAAGAAACATACCTAAGGCCCAGACAACATGACTGGCATCGTCTGAGTGGGCCGTGTTGGTTCATTTGTAGCAGTGGTGGTAGTAGGAAGCATAGTGGTGGTGGATGTGGAAGGTGGGTGACATGGCGTTGGTTGTTTGGTGGTCATGTGAAAGATGTTTGAAAGTGGTGCCACTTTCTTTTCTTGGTTGCGCAAACATGACAAAATGGTCTGTGCGCAGCCTCACAGTATATAAACCCTTGCTTTTTGTGTTCTTTCCCTTGGGCACGTCCCAGTATTATTTTATTTTAGTTATTATTACATTTGATTATAATTAAATTACATCTACTATAGTGTGGTTGGTTAGAACCGACTAGAACCAGTTTCAATCGACTTTAAATAAGTATTCAAATCAATGCAACTGCAACTAATGGGCTGGGCAAATGAGGGCAACCGCAACTGCAAAATGACTGAACCACAGTCCAGTCCAGTTCAGCTTGGTTTTGGTTTTTTTCCAGTTCGATGAACTGGACTTTCAAACACTATCTTTATCACACCTCCTTTTCTTAACTTAACAACAATCAGGCTTCATGAGGCTGATCACTGAGTTATTTTGGGATTACAAACAGTAATCAACATTAATGAAAACTGCGATCAGACGATCTTGATATCTTCTCCGTACATCGCAATCATGCCTACAACTAGCCCATTTCCTGCAGAAGTAAGCCATCAAGCCAGACTGGACTATCTTGTTTCCTGCATGCTGGCTGCCATCATAGCTTATAAGAAAGATCCCGATGCTACTGACTCAAGGGAGAAATACATCTGGTGGGTCACCAACTTCAATCATGAAATGGTATACATATATTTCTTTATGATAGTTTAGTTAAATGCTAAAATTTGACATATAGGCCCTTGGGATAAGCCATGTAGGCCTCAGTCAATTGCAGGGCATGACCTTGTCCATTCCACCCTTCTATGAAGAAGCTTGCAGATGGATAAATGCTGCGTTCCTCGAAAAGTCCAATGCACCGATGTTCTTGGGTGTGGTGCATCCTGTGGGTTTGTGGAAGTCCTATGCTGATGCTTGGTGGGAAAAGGCATCAGAAAAACAGCTAACTGTCTATAAACTCTCTCTTGAACAGTGGAGGGAAGTAGTACGAGATGATCTCATTGAAGTGGGTGCATTGCCAGAGCATAAGTTCCAATTACTATTAATTGTTACTTCCTTCTGACATTTCTCTCCACAGTGCCGCCTCCTGCTGTACTGCATATGGGCAATTTAAGTAAAGAAATGATGAAAAGATACTTTGACGTTGCAATGGTCATGGTGGATCAGGAGGACCGAGCACACAATTGATGTCTTAGGGATATTAATGCCTTGATTTGTGCCTGTATTGCTTTACAAACTATTGTGTTACAGGAGCAGGAGCTGGAGGAAGGGAATCCATCCAAGGTCTCCAACAACTCAGTATTGACATCAATGTCAAGCACTGGATTGGTTGACAGTGAAGACAAGTCTGGAAGTGGTGGGAGGAATAGGCAAGGATGAGGATGAGTACTGTTGAAGCCCTGTGCCAGGGCTGGCAAATCGATTGGGATTGGGATTGGGAGCTCAGTTGGGATGAACAATCGGCCTCGGGGTTATCCACTTCACAAAATACTTCAACCATTCCCCGATATTTTTAAATGTGTACATTTGTTTCATAGGATACATAAGCATCTAGGTAATATGAAATGAAATGAAGAAACACAGTCCAATCACTAGTGTTTGAAAGTCTGGTCCAGTCTGGTTTTTTGCCCACCTCAGGGGGCAACTGTAGACTGGACCGGTTCATGCATTTCAAAAATAATACACAACCGTGGCCATCATAGAATACCAGATGGATACCCAACAGTTGAACTTCTCATGAGATGTCAACCACCTGACTCCCGAATTCACATGGTTTCCCTCTCCTCCTCATACCACTACCTCCCATGCTTCCTCATCTGAAATTATGTATCCTTTTAGTCTTAAGTAGTGTACTATATCAGTTGTAAATGAGTTCTGAGTTGTCTAACATAAGAATAGACATGATAATAGGCCAAAAAGCCATGTAAAAGCTGCCAGATAGGTTCTAGGAGGCCATATCATAACTCAGTGAGTTCTGTACCAATTCCTACCAATGAAGGGTTGTTTACCATCTACTCTGCTGTCATTTTTAGGGCCTGAAAAAACGAGAGGCATGCGCTCTTGCATTCTGGAGATATCTGGCATGCTCTGTTCCAGGAGGAGGGTCTATGCTATCTCAGTCAGTTTTTCACCATTCACCATCGTTAAGGGGTCGTTTACAATGTGTTCTAGTGTTGTTTGAAGAGCCCAAAGAGACAAGAGGGATGCGCACTCGCATTCTGGAGATATCTCACATTTTCGGTTTTTTGGGAGGTTATGCTGTATCTTGGTCAGTTCTCCCATGTTTTTTATGACTGAAGGCTCGTTTACAATGTATTCTAGTTGCATTTGAAGGGCCTGAAGATACAACAGGCATACATGCTCCCATTCCCAAGCTATCTTACATGTTCTGTTTCTGGGGGGGTTACTCTGTCTCGGACAATTTACAACCATTGTCTATGATCTTCTGTTTATTTACAAGTCTATTCTACTGCTAGTTCAAGATTATTTGCAGACTAGAGCTGTTTGTTGTGTTCCCTAATGAGACAGCATACATTGGCTGAGACCACTCAGAATTCGGCTAAAGCCAGTTAAAAGCCTGAGCCGAGCCGGGTCCATCAGCTTGGCTCAGCTCGGCTTCAATTTCAGTTAGGCTGTGGCTCGAACCGGCTACAAGCTGAAGCCGTGGCAACACTACCTTGGGCATTTCAGAGCAGAAAAATCATATGCAAATTTATGCGGTGACTTTTACTGGCCTAACATGCATAGAGACCTATAGTGTTGAAGGGTCCAGTCCATAGGACCGAAAAAAAGACCAAAATTGGACTGAATTGGACCGAAAAAGACCAGACCAGTGGTCTATTTATGGACCAGTCTTTTGCAGTTCAGTTAGCAGTCTTTCCATTTTGAAAAATGTTGTAAAACCGAAGAAAACCGGTCTAAACTGGTTAGGACTGGTTTTATCGTGGGAACAGATATTGGACCATGTTCCCACATGAAATCCGGCAAATTCGACCCCTGGTTCATAAAAAATGGTTAAGAATTGAGCAAGATATAACCAAATCTATTTTTGTATGAGTATTTTGTTGTATCAGATTGATTTTCATTTCATCTTACTCATATGTTGATCATTTGCTTGATTCTATTAATGATCATAGGACTAACATGTATAATAATACTCCCACCATTTGTCAATGCATGCTATGCATCACATAATTTATGGTTGTCACATTACATTTCTTGGTGTTCAGCACGAGTCTGTTAAAAACTGATCCTGGAAGGTTCGTCAGAATCCGATCGGACACTGCGGGTGTTATTTCCGGAAGATTGTCAGGTCGTTGCAGATTCAGCGGGAGGGGAAATGGAAAGGACTTGGCTTCAGCTTGTAAGAAGCTGCGCCCTTCACCTCATCTGGTGTCCTAATTTCAAGTTAGAGGTTTGGAGGTAGGAACGGAAAAGTGTGGGTAAACACGGGGAGGAGTATGGGGGGACATAGGTTAAGTTCAGATGGGACTAGAACTTAGAGGGAGACTAGAGGTTGAGTTGAAAGGAGTTCAGACTCTTAGGGAACAGAAGTAGGAGTAGAAGGAGGTTTAGATTGACAAGTCAAAGTCGAGTCTATGTCGATATATGAACTGAGGAATACAAGGCAAAACTAACTAAGCTTAAATACTGTAGTCCAGAATAATGCGGAACAGGAACGAAGACTGCGGCAGTGTCTCGACTGCATAGATAAATTATCTAGCGGGAGCCACACAGGAATCCATAGTCGAATTTGCAATAGAGACGGCAGCCTGGTGCACAGCAGTGTGGGCAGTGCAAGGCGGCCGGGAACGAAATTGGGAGGCATAGGCAAAAGTCATGTTCGACGTGCGGGAAAGGGTCAGATGGATGCAGGTTCTGATCGGGCAAGGAACGGTTCTTGACAGTATTTCCCCCTTAGTGCCGAGCCTACGAGGCACGTGAGGGTTTGAGTCTGAATGAGGAAGTTGGTTGAATTTTCTGAATGCGGTAATTGGTTGAAAAAAAAATCTTCACGTTCTTTCCTTCTCCCATCAACTATCAATTATGTCCCCTCCAGCAGTATCCGTGCAGATCAAATTGGCCACAATGAGGGCCCAACACAAACAGAGGGAGTGGGCGATGAAGGAGCAGATGGAACAGGAGATGAAGGAGCTGGAGGAAGCAGCAAGGGAGGAGGAGCGCCGGGTGCAGGAGGCACAGAAGGCAGCAGAGGAGGCTGCAAAGGCTGAGGAGGTGCGCCAGGCAGAGGCACGGAAAAAGGAGGTATCGGCCACAAGACAAGCGGAGAAGAAGTGGGCGGCTGCGGCCGCAGGTTTGGAGGATGAGGCTGAGGGGACCAAGTCCCCAAAGAAAAAGAAAGTCGCCAAGTCAAAGGCGCGAGTGGGGTCGGAGGAGTCAGAGGGTCCGGTGTGGGTGCAGGCCGCGTTGCCTTGCAAAAGGTGCGTACTTGTTTCTCTTTTCAGTCTCTTTTTACTGACAAGTGGCCTAGATGCAAATATCAAAAGATTGCTTGTTTCAAGATGGGTGCGAAGGGATGCATGTGCGACAACTGCACGTGCGTCAAACATAAGTACGAGGAGGTAGTGTGGGAGGGGCAGGAAGCCCCTGTGGCAAAACTGGTGGGAATGACAGGGGCAACCGGGGAAAACCCGGAATTAATGCAACAAATGATGAAGTTGATAAGGAAGGGGTTTGCTGAGGTGGCTACTGTGGTGTGGGAGTCGATGGGGGAGATTCAGGACGCTTTGGACCCAGAGTGGGTGGAGGAAGAAAGTGCTGGGGGGGAGAGCAATGAGGGTGATGAAGAGGTGGAGCGGGCGGTGCAAGAGTCCCGGCGGGAAAGACGCGGGATCCGAAAATCTGGAGATGACTGGGAGGCCTTCCAGAGATATCTGGAGAAAAGGTGAGCTGATGACAAGGAGGAGAGTGAGGATGAAGAAGAGGGTGAGGAGGGTGAAGAGAAGGATGAGGGCGGAGATGCAGGTGAAGTTGGGGGAGAGGGAGATGAAGATGGAGAGGGAGAAGCAGTGGTAGTGTAGGGACCTGGTCGGGTCCAAAAAAAAAATCTTTTTTCAATAAAATTTGTTCTGAGTTTGGACTGAGTGAATAAGTAACGTGAATAGTCTTTAAGCGGGTAACAGTCCGGGTTTCTGCGGGTAGCGGGTGTGAAAATCCGCAAGGAGTTCTTGGGCATGGTCAAGTTCCATAACAGGTAGCCAGGAAGTCTCTTTGTCGGTTCCCTGGTAACCTCCCCATCGGACGAGGTAGAGAATCTTGCAGCGACGTCGGTTGTCGACTTTGGAGTCAAGGACTTTGGCGATCTCATATTCGAGCTCGTCATCGATGGTGATTGGAGGAGGTGGAGGTTGTACTCAATTTGGAATTGTGTTCAGGGAGTGTTTCTCTAGTTGAGAGACATGGAAAACAGGGTGAATGGCCCACATGTGATCCGGGAGCTGCAGGGTGACTGAGTGAGTGCCCAGGCGGGCGATGATTTCAAAGGGGCCATGGTGCTTTTCGGAAAGTTTCTTGGAAGGACGTGTGGTGTGGATATTTTCTGCAGTGACGTAGGCAGAATCACCAATGTTGAAGTCGGGTGCGGGTGCCCGATGTTTGTCCGCAGGACCTTGATAATGCTCTTGAGTGGCCGCAAGTTGTTTCCGAAGCTCCTGATGAAGGTTGTCTAAGTCGATGATGAACTCGCAGGCGCGCTGTGAAGCTAAGTCGCGTTCTGGAAAGATGGAAATGTTTGGGTGATAGCCTTTGTTGGCAAAGAAAGGGGATATGCCTGTAGAGGCGGAAGGAGCATTGTTGTAGGCAAATTTGCCCAAGGGTAAGAGGTGAGATCAGTCGTCCTGCTGATAGTTGCAGAAGATCTGGAGGTACTGCTCCAAGGTCTGATTAAGTCGTTCTGTCTGATCATCACCTTGCGGGTGATAACCGGAAGTGAAGTGGATCCGCATGTCGAGTGCTTTTCCAAGGGAGCGGAAGAAATGGGAGACAAACTCGGATCCCCGGTCGCAAGTGACGTGCGATGGAATGCCATGCTTGGAGAAGATGTGGAGGACAAACAGGTTGGCTAGTTCTTGGGCTGTGATCTCATTGACAGTTGGGATGAAGATGCCTTGCTTGGTGAGATGGTCAACGATGACCAGGATAGTGGTGTGACCATCGGAGTCGGGTAGTTGTTCAATGAAGTCCATGGAGATGGAGTTCCAAGGTCATTCTGGAACTGGAAGTTGCTTTAGAAACCCGTAGGGCTTGTGTCGAGGTGTGCACAAAGGTGCAGAGGTTTGGCCAAACATATTCCCGGCGGACAAGCTGCTGGGTTTTGTTTTGTCTGAAGTGGCCAGAGAGGATGTGATCGTGTTTGTACTGAAGGACCTTGAGGCGAAGATCCGCGATGTCCAGAACATAAATCCGGTTGAAGTGGCGGAGAAGACCTGCCTCATCTATGGTCCAGTTGGGGTCGACAGGTGTCAGAAGATGTGTGGATGATAAAGGGTCAAGGGGTAGGGAGGTGCAGATGTCGTGGTGGAGTTTCTCAACATCCATGATTACTGCTTGTTGAAGGACGGGTGTGGCAAAATAGGTGGCATGGAGGGAAGAGGTGAGCTGTTCCTGTGTGAATACAGGTTGGAAGTTGGTTGGGTTTACGGAGGCGAAGTCACTATTTCCCCCTTTACGGTAGACGTCCAAACATCTAGTGAGTGCGTCTGGCTTGGCCCCTAGTTTTCCGGGGCGGAAGCAGATGACGAGATTGAATTGGGAAAGGTACTCAGACCAACGGGCCTGGCGGCAGGTGAGCAACTTGGTAGTGCTGAAGTAGTCAAGATTTTTGTGGTCGGTGACCACATCAACCGGGTTTGCGGAACCCTCGAAATACTGCTGCCAGTGTTTGAAGGCCTCGAAAATGGCCAAGAGTTCCTTATCATGGGTGTCATAATTTAGTTCAGCGGGATTGAAGGAGCGGGAATGAAAGGTGACCAGATGGATTTCTCCATCTGCAGTGTAAACCGAAAGGATAGCCACTAGGGCATAGTCAGAAGCATCAGTTTCGAGTACCATCTGTGAGTCAGGTACCCATTGTGTTAAGACGGGGGTGTGGGTGAATTCTTGTTTGAGCTTTTCAAAAGCATCGCAGCACTTCTTGTTGAAGTCCCAGGGTGCAGATTTCTGCGTCAAGCGGGTGAGTGGGACAACAATGTCTGAATAGCCATTAATGAAGCGGTGGTAAAAGTTGCAAAAGCCTAAGAAGGATTGAATATCCGTAACTTTCCTAGGCTCGGGCCAGTCAAGCATGGTTTTGACTTTATCCTTGGACATCCGCAGTCCATCCAGTGAAAGGATGAAACCCAAATATTCGATGGTGTCTTTGTGGAACTCACATTTCTGTGGAGAGGTGTAAAGTCCATTTTCCCGGAGACGGCGGAGGACTTCTTTGATGTGAGCCCTGTGCTGGGACTTGTCGTCAGAATAGATTAGGATGTCGTCGAGGTATATGATGACACAAACATCCAGCATGTCGCTGAAGATGTTGTTCATAAACCGCTGGAAAGCTGCGGGTGCATTAGTGAGCCCAAAGGGGACCACCAACCACTCGAAGGATCTGTAGCGGGTGTGGAAACTAGTTTTCCACTCATCACCATCAGCGATGCAGACTAGGTGATAAGCGTGCCGCAAGTCTATTTTGGTGAACAAGCGGGCTTTGCGGGGAGAGTCAAGTAGGTCGGAAATGAGAGGAAGTGGGTAGCGGTCTTTCTTTGTAAGACGGTTAAGTCCTCAGTAGTCGACACAAAGTCGGAGACTACCGTCCTTCTTCTTGACGAAGAGAATCGGAGCACCATGTGGAGACTTGGATGGGCGGATGAAATTTGAGCGGATGTTTTTGTCAATAAAGACTCGTAAGGCTTCTAATTCAGAGGGGGAGAGAGAATACATTCAGCCCGGAGGTGGAGGAGTATTGTCTTCTGTCTCTATCTTGAGGTTGTAAGACCGATGCGGAGGAAGGGTATCTGCCTTAGTCTTATTAAAGACATCAGCGAATTCATGATACTCGGGAGGAATATCGGAGAGGTCAGAGGAGTTAGTGGATTGGGCGGAGCGGGCGGATAACCCTTCTGGAGCAAAGGTCATCTGAAAAGCTACTGCCCCAGGAAGTTTGCTAGCATGCGCATAAGCGGCAGTGTTGATGAAGGAGATGTTGGGAGGTGTAAACTTAGGAGGAATGGGAGGTTCAGAAAGTGTGGAAGAGTCGAGGATTTATACTGGAAGATTCGGTGACAAAGGTGATATCAGGGGTGCTGGACCTCTATGATCTGCAGAGCGGAAAGCAAGTTGGCTTGAAGACCAGTCAATCAATGGATTGTATTGCTTCAGCCAGTCATGACCGAGTACGGTGGAACAGGAAGAGTCGAGCAAGGTTACATAAAATGACAAATTGAATACTTCACCGGCAGGGAAAGTGACCGGAAGTTTGACAATCTGAGTTATGGTGGAGTTGCAAGTTCCATCAAAGAGTCGTAAACTATCGGGTTAATGGATTCCATGCTGAGTTGGTTATTCAACACAAAAGAGGAGTCAAGGAAGCAGTGGGAGGAGCCAGAGTCGATAAGGGTTTGGAAAGGGGCGGAAGAGTCGGGACAGGTTAAAAGAATGGTTAGGGAGTCAGGGTCGGAAAGAGCAGACACGTTGAGACGAACATAGGCAGCCAAGTGGGTAAGGTCAATGCAACCCCCAGCCCCAATGGCTGTATCCTGAGGGTTGCAGACTATTTTTCTGAGTCCGTAGTCTTGGGAACGACAGTGGATGCACGGGCTTTTGTGGCTTTGGATTTTGGGCAGTTTCCTGCTACGTGCCCTTCCTCACTGCAGTAGAGACAAAGTCGTTCTCTCATGCGACGTTCTCGTTCCTCCCCAGTAAGCTTGCTGTTCTTCCCCAACTTATCGGAGATGAACAACTTGGGCTTGTCCTGGGAAGTGTTCTTTGTTGCGGAAGACTGCTGGTTGGAGGTGTTACCACGGGCAGAGTTTGAAGTGGCTTGGTTTGTCGGCGGGGAAGAGTCCTTCCGACTAGAGTTACTGGAATTCTTTGTTTCGAAACGGGATTCATCCTCCTGCATCCAATAGATATCATCGCAGTCCTGTGCTTTCAAGCGCAGTTCTGCAAGGGTGTCGGGTTTACCACCCCAAAGAACTTCTATGCGAAGTCAGAGCGGAAGACCACAGAAATAGCGGTCACAAAGGGCTGCTTCATTCCAGTTGACCCTAGAAGCTAATTCCCAGAAGTCAACGTTATATTTTGTGATGCAACCGACCACCTTTCTTCATTGCTAAGTCAGAGAGAGCTTTTTCCGCGTCTCCGACTGGTTCGTGCGGACCAAAGTTGCTTTCCAGCTTGGCAAGGAAAGCTTCATAGTCCCACATCCAGTGTGTGGAATCTGTCGGGTCATTCAGACCAGGCTCAAACCAACTGAGAGCTGATCCCTTAAGATAAGAAAGGATAAGTATGATCTTTTTCTCATCAGAGGAAAATACGTGTGGACGGTCGCAGAAATGAAGATTACACAAGACTAGGAAGTCTCTAAGTTTCTTTGGGTTGGAGCCATTGAAAGTGTTGGGATCGCAAACTTTGATTTTCTCGGTCTTAGGTGCATTGTTTTGTCGGAGGGTGCAGATACTCTCCAAGAGGTTGTAAAGAACATCTATGAACCTATCCCCTGGATCAGGGTTTCCCCCTGCGGGAGGTTGATCGTCAGGATCATTGGGATCGGGGTCGCCCCCAGGGCCGTCAGGACCACTAGGGTCATTGGGTCCACCAGGAGGTCCGTCCTCTAGACCACGATCTTCCAACCCATAGGGTTCAGGCTGGTTGATGCCCCCTACATACTCAAGGGGAGTTCTTGATCGAAAACCTTCTGGGTTGCCGGAAGGTTGCGGGGCATGGGTGGACATGAGATTGGCACTGATTGAGGGAGCTCCTGAGCTGATTTGTCAGAAGATGTTTGAGGGTCTGGAAGACACTCCAAAAGTAGTGGCGGGTCGAGGGTCGGGAAGAGTGGATTGCTGGATTGCAGAGATCCCTGGAATGGTACCGGCGCATTGGGAATTTCTTGTTGTGCGCTGGCAGGTCTCAGTAGGGGTCATAGAGAGGGAATGGACGAGTGAAGTGTGAGTTCATATATACTGTTAGAAACTGATCCTGGAAGGTTCATCGGAATCTGATTGGACACTGCAGGTGTTATTTCTGGAAGGTTGTTGGGTCATTGCAGATTTGGCGGGAGGGGAAATGGAAAGGACTTGGCTTCAGCTTGTAAGAAGCTGTGCCCTTCACCTCATCTGGTCTCCTAATTTTAAGTTGGAGGTTTGGAGGTAGGAATGGAAAAGTGCGGGTAAACATGGGGAGGAGTATGGGGGGATGTAGGTTAAGTTCAGATGGGACTAGAACTTTAGAGGGAGACTAGAGGTTGAGTTGAAAGGAGTTCAGACTCTTAGGGAACAGAAGTAGGAGTAGAAGGAGGTTTAGATTGACAAGTCAAAGTTGAGTCTATGTCGATATACAAACTGAGGAATACAAGGCAAAACTAACTAAGCTTAAATACTGTAGTCCAGAATAATGCGGAACAGGAACGAAGACTGCGGCAGTGTCTCGACTGCGTAGATAAATTATCTAGTGGGAGCCGCACAGGAATCCGTAGTCGAATTTGCAATAGAGACGGCAGGCAGTCGTGGATGCTGTACAAGGCGGCCTGGTGCACAGCAGTGTGGGCAGTGCAAGGTGGCCGGGAACAAAATTGGGAGGCATAGGCAAAAGTCATGTTCGACATGCGGGAAAGGGTTGGATGGATGCGGGTTCCGATTGGGCGAGGAACGGTTCTTGACAGAGTCATTCAGTAGATGTATTTTTATATTGATCATAGCCAAGTCAAATCTTGATGAAATGTCTTAAAAGTTAGACAGAATGGTGGGGAATTACAATGTCTATCCATATGTACAGTGGTTATAAGGTCCGGGTAACATTTGTTAAGATACATATGGGTTATATTAATACGACAAATTTCATGACAAAACATTGGTCTGAACCAGTCTTAACCGGTCTTTTTCGGTCTTTTAACCAGAAAGAACCGGTCCTAGGTGGTCCAGTTCAGTTCTAGCAGTATCTGGGTCAGTCCTGGACTGGTTTAGATTGTGGTCTTTATGTTTTTGGGTCAAAAAACTGAACTGGACTGGACCCTTAAACACTAGAGACCTAGTGCGTGGCCAGTAGCTACATTCCAGGGTGTGCTGACTGCCAATGGAACAAGTCGAGCACAAGCAAACAAGTGGGGCCCCTCCACCCCCTACCTATACCCAACAAGCAATTTGATTCAGTGGCAATTGACTATATAGGGCCACTCCCAAAAGACAACAGCTTCAATGCAATGGTGACCATGACAGACAGGCTGGGAGCAGACATCCAGATTTCAGCATGCAAGACAGATATGAGTGCTGAAGACTTTGCATACATTATTTTCGACAAATGGTTCTGTGAGAATGGTTGCCCTGTAGAGATCATCAGTGACCATGATAGACTCTTCATCTCAAACTTTTGGTGCGCACTGATGAGACTAACAAGAATCCATCATAAACTCTCAAGATTGTATCACCACCAGACTGACAGTTCCTTGGAATGAACAAATCACATGGTCATGCAATGCCTACATTTTCATGTGGATAGGAACCAAAAAGGATGGGTCAAAGCTTTACCAAAAGTCTGATTCAACATCATGAACGCAACCAATGCTGATGATACTCGACCAGGAAACCCAAACAAAACCCACAATAAGGGCTCGAATGGTATAATGCTAGTTAGAGGAAGGTTGCAAGGTGGTACTAAATATCACTGCTGTAAACCAGGGGTATGAAAACGACTCTAAAGGGTGTGCAAAGAGGTGCGATGAAGTGCGAAGAGGTGCGATGAGGTTCAATGAGGCTCGAAAGTATTCGAAGTGCTGCGATGATGTTCGAGAGAAGTTCGATAATAATCGAGGGCATACAAAGTGCTGCGATAACATTTGAGGGAAATTTGATGAAGTTTGATGAGTATTTGAAGAGGTGCGATGAAGTTCGAAGGCCTTTATAGAAGACAAAGACACCTTTGACAGTGACTGAGGATAGACTATGAGGACATAGAAAGATGTCTAGAGAGGATAGACAATATGCGATAGTTTCGAGAAGCTAGTACGAGGAGTTCGAGGAAATTTGGCATAAAACACTGAATTTTGAGACTAAGTTGAGATGCTTGGACTCAAGAGAATAGTTCTTAAATCAGATGATTGGTGTGAGAGGACGATGTATTCTCCTCTTCTAAGTAGCTAGTACAAGGCTATATATGTTTGGGAGAAGTGATACTAAAAAGGAAAGAAAACATGAGGAATACATGAGGCAAGATATAAAACAATAGAGAATCTTTGCAAATCATAGAATAAATGAAAAAAGATAAGAAGGGAAACGTCTAGAGGCATGATTTATCACTGGTACCTGTCCCCATTGATCCAATATATCATTGAGGTGTCAAAGCACCACAATCGTGTCCTAAAATCCCATTGTTGTATCTCCTTGTGTCTGGTGGTGCTCGATATGTGACGCACTAACTCTTACAAGGTGTGCTGTGTGTATCCAAAGGGCAGTGTGATTGGTGTATGGCGGCCGAAGGCATTTGAAGTGCTGCGATATTGTTCAAAGTCGTTCGAGATCGTTCGAAGTTGATCGAAGTTGATCAAAATAGTTTTGGAGCGGTGTCGTGGGGTTCATAGGGGTTGGGAGCGTGCATTTTGATGTTTTGATGCCTCTGGAGATGGTCCCAGAGTTTAGAGCACACAGTGGACCTATCAACACGTCCACTGGAATGTCCCCCTTTATGCTTAAAATAGGGTGATTACCATGGCTACTACCACCCCTCATATCTCCAACATGCAACAGCAATGGAGAAATTGATAGTGCCGCTGCCCAAACATTCTTGAAGGAAATGGAAGAACAGACCAATGTGGCCAAGGACAACCTTCTCGCAGCAAAAATCAGCCAGGCAGATGTGGCTGATTAACAAGCATCCTCATGGCAGGGGCCATCAATTCCTCATATGGTGGACAGGCTATGGTCCTGAACACAACTTGTGGCTACCTAGATTGGAACTCATCGACACAGAAGCTTTAGAAGGTGGGAATCAGAAAATAGTGCATAGATGAGTACACCTTTTTTCAACAGGAACAGTGCAAGTCTTCTCTTACTACATACCCTCATGATGACCATATCCACTATGATTACTAATATACATGGTCATGTGTCTGGTAGTTGATATTCTTGTATGATGTCTTAGATTAGCCATTCCTCCTGTTACAATTTTGTTATCGTAACCCAGGATGATCAGACGTACGCCGGCAAGACCAGGTACTTCATTTTTCCTTCGCATTCGACTTGACTCATTCTGATGGGAGACACTTTGATGCCTGACTCCCACCATTCGACATGCTGCACTGCAGCACCCCTTGACATTGGACCCTAGACATTGGATCCATGATGTCGGACGCCTCATGCCTGGCATGAGGCTTATCTTCTATTGTTCTTTGACATGCTGCACCACAGCACTCCGTGACATCGGACGCCTCATGCAAGGCATGAGGCTTATTGTTCTATTGTTCTTTCTATTATTACTTGACAAGGATCTCATATTCTGATTGGATGATAGACATCTCTGAACTGTATATAAGCTACAGTAATACTGCCTGTATTCCTTAGCTTGACCTAATTCAATCAACAGTCTTAGACTCAACCAGAACATTCGACAGCTTAGGAAGCCCCTAGCTGTGATAACTTGAACTTGACAGTTGGAAAGCCTCCAACTGTGATACATGAACTGACGGTCTACTCAGAAAGCCTCTGAGTATGGATAGCCGTAACGACTTGAGGAAGTACCCAAGTGATGGCCAGAAGCCCGATACACTAGGAGAACCTCCTAGTGCAATACCGATATAGTTGGAAAGCCTCCAACTGTGACATACAAAGCCAAGGCTGAGTTAAAGACCTATAGTCTTAACAAAAGGTCAAGCTCATCTATGCAGTCCACCTACCTAGGTGCAGACACAATGTCTTTCAGACAGAGTCCAGACAGACCTCCAACCGGAGCATCATCATCAGGAAGAACCCCGTGGTATAGATACCAGGGTCGACTAGTACAATACTCGGAACTGGTTCTCAAGGAGAACCAGTGACGAAGAACCCTGATACCTCGACGAAGAGGATTTTAGATCTTTCAATAAAGAAGAAACCCCAGAACAAGATCCATTCTCCCTATCCAATGACAACGCCAACATGTCTACCGAACCCACCACGTCAACCAAAGAAATCAGAATTCGAACCCCATCCGACTTCACAGGGGACCAAACCAGAACCGCGAAGTTCCTACAAGAAGTAAAACTCTATTTGAGAGTAAACCATGGGATCTATGACACCGATGAGAAGAAAATCATATTTGCACTGTCATTTATGAATGGAGGAACTGCCGCACCCTGGGCACAGACATGGGCAGAAAAGGAAGACCTAGGAACATGGTCAACCTTCAAAGCGACGCTCAAGACAGCGTTCACACTGATCGACGAAGCTGGTAGAGCCAGGACAGAGATGAAAACATTGAAGCAGGGACAGGACCTGGAGGACTACATAGTGCAGTTCCGAATCCTGCGAGAGAAGGCGGGAATCAATGACGACACTGCCCTCATCAAACTCTTCATGGATGGGCTGAACCCAAAACTCCTCGAAAGAGTCTTTAACATGGAAACAATCCCCACCACGCTGGAAGGGATGATCAATGCCACCTCCAAGTATGATGGACAATGGAGGAGAGCGAAGGCCATAACTGGGAAGGCACAAGAGGCCTTAGCAAGGAAGCTGCCCAGCTTCAAATCGAAGGAAGGTCCGCTCGAGATTAACCGACTCTCCAATCAAGAGAGGATCGAGCATATGAAGAAGGGACTATGCTTTGTGTGCCACCAACCAGGACACAGAGTGACCGAACATAAGAAAGGGGAGACGAGGACCGAAAATCGGTCATTCCTGAAGAAGAAAGGTGAAGAAGCCTACTCAAAGATCCAGGCGATCATGAAAGAACTTGACGAAGAAGGAAAGGAGAAAGCTCTCGCCTTAATAGGGGATGAGGGTTTTTAAAGAGGTGGCCTGCCTTGATGCCAGGTACCACTGAACTCTCTGTCTGCTCTGTACTACTAGCCACTTTGAAGAATCAATCTATGCATTTAGATGTCAAAGTGCTAGGAGCAGGCAGAGGGAAAGCCATCAAAACTGAAGCCCTACTCGACTCAGGAGCAGGAGGAATATTCATGAGCCACAAATTTGCAAAAAGTGGTGGATTTGAGTTACACCCCCTGGAAAGGACAATCAGGGTCAAGAACATGGATGGAACCCCGAACAAGAAAGGGTAGATCTCCCACTACGCCAAAGGATTCTTAACGATCAATGGAAGATCGTTCCCAACAACCTTCCTCATTGCAGGATTGGGGAAAGAATCGATTATCTTGGGTCTGCCATGGCTCAGAAGAATCAACCCAGTGATCGACTGGAGAATTGGAACCTTCCAGTTCCAAATGACCGACAGAACCCACCCAGAATTCTCATTTGGGAAAGGGAAAACCCTCATCAGGAGAGTGCGAACAGAGAAACCCGATGACAAACATCTGGCTTGGTGCCAGAGAATGGTCAAAGAAGAAGGGAAGCCCTTCAAAGAAATGACAAAAGAAGAGAAATGGGCATGGGCCCAATGGATGGTCGCCCAAGCAAAAGAAAAGATGGGCCTCAAGACAAAGGCAAAAGAAGAAGAGCGACTTATGTGGCACCGCATAGCTGCTAAAGAACTAGAGAAGCTCGCCCTCAAAAAGAAACCAGCAACTAAGGAACGGCTAGCACTATGCCAAAGAATTGCCGCTAAAGCGAAAGAGATGGGAGAAGCACTCTGAACTAAACGGGAAGGGGGCAAGACACCCACCAAAATGAGGAGAGCGACAATCGAAGAAGTGGAAGATGAAGAGATCACAGTCACAACTCTTCAAGATGTGGAGCCCATTGGGCCACAAGATGAAGAAGACACTGGGAAGGAAAACCCAGCACAGGCAAACCATGAACAGGCAACAGAACAGGCAACGGAACAGGCAATGGAACAACCAAAAGAGACACCTGAACTAGAGATCGAAGATGACAAGCTACTGGTCACCTACATCCGAGGAGAACCCATCATTGGAATATTCGAACCAGCTAGGACACTGCTGACAGAGGAGTATGACAAGCCAAGATATGGATATTCTCAGACAACGAAGACAATCTCTCGGATCTTAAAGGCAAAAGGATCACCGCGATATGCTTATGGACAAAATATCTGGATCAGGGCAAAAACATCGGTCTCACAACACCTGACACACAAGAAGGAAGGAGACCCCAAACAAAAGACCCTTGACAAACTACTCCCCGAACAGTACAGGGAGTACTGACGGATATTCGAAAAGGAAGCATCAGAGAGATTCCCAGAATCAAGACCCTGGGATCATGTGATTGAACTGAAAATGGACTTTACAGCAAAGGATTGCAGGGTTTACCCATTGTCACTGGCAGAACAGAAGAAACTCAATGAGTTTCTCGATGAATGCCTGCAGAAAGGATACATTCGACCATCAAAATCGCCCATGGCATCGCCATTCTTCTTTGTTGCGAAGAAGGACTCGGATGTGCTACAGCCCTGCCAAGATTACAGGTACTTGAATAATGGAATGATCAAGAACACCTACCCGCTGCCGCTGGTAGGAGACCTGTTGGACAAACTAAGAGGGGCGAAATGGTTTATGAAATTGGACATCCGATGGGGATATCACAACATCAGAATCAAGGATGGAGATCAATGGAAGGTGGCCTTCAAGACAAACAGAGGGCTGTTTGAACCAACAGTGATGTTCTTTGGATTATGCAACTCACCAGCAACCTTCCAGGCAATGATGAATGAGATATTCCATGACATGATCGGAGAGGGATGGCTCGTGATCTACATGGACGACATCCTGATATTCTCCAAGGATCAGAATGAACACCAGGAAAGGACAAAGAGGGTACTGCAAAGACTGGCAGAGAACAACCTATACTTGAAAACTGGAGAAATGCAAATTCGATGTCCATGAGGTGGAATTCTTGGGTCTGATCATCCAACCCAACAAAATTGCCATGGACAACACAAAACTGGCAGGTATACAGGATTGGCCAACCCCAACAAATGTAAAGGCAGTCAGATCTTTCCTGGGATTTGGGAACTTCTACAGGAAGTTTATCAGACATTTTGTGGAGACAAACAGACCACTTAATGAACTGATGAAGAAGAACAAAACATTCGACTGGACAACAGAATGCGAACAAGCCTTTCAAATGCTGAAAAGGAAATTTGCAGAAGCACCGGTACTGATGCCAGACCTGACAAAGCCATTCATGATCGAATCAGATGCCTCAAAACATGCGACAGGAGGAGTGCTGAGACAAAGGGATACGAATGGGGACTGGCATCCATGCGGATACATATCGCATGCGCTAACACCAATGGAACGGAACTACAAGATCTACAACAGGGAACTACTAGCAATAATATGATCACTAGAGACCTGGAGACACTACCTACTGGGTTCAGAACACCCAGTGGTAATCCTGTTGGACCACAAGAACTTGATGTACTTCCGAACGGCGCAGAAACTGAACAGATGACAGGCAAGATAGAGCCTATTCCTATCAGAATTTGACTTGCAAATCGTCCATGTGCCTGGATCACAGATGATACAGAGCGATGCATTATCACAGAGAGCGGATCACGTACTGGAAGAAGACAATGATAATGAAGATGTCACAATGCTGCCAGAAACAGTATTCGTGAAATTCATTGACATGGAAATGCATGACTTGCTTGCAGGGAGCATCATGAAAGATGACCTGGTGAAGAGCACAATCGAGGCGCTAAAGACCAAAGGAACACCACTGATAAAATCAGCATTGGAAGACTGGAAGATAGAAGATGGCCTTCTATTCTTCCGAGACAGGTGCTATGTCCCCGACAATGGAGATCTACGAAAGAAGCTGGTGCAAAAGTACCACGAAGGAGTGACCAGCAGACACCCGGGACAATGGCAGACAACCGAAATGATCAGGAGAGCTGGGGATGATGACGTACATCAAGAACTACGTTGCTGGATGCGCAATATGCCAGCAGATGAAGGTCAACACGCACCCGACGACCCCCCCACTACAACCGATCAAATCTGAAGCGACAAGACCATTCGTGATGGTGACAACAGATTTCATAACTGACCTACCAGAGTCCGATGGTTATGATGCACTCATGGTCATGGTAGACCATGGGCTTATGAAGGGGGTAATTTTTATCCCTTGCAGGAAAACTGTGGATGCATTGGGAGTGGCCACCCTCTATCTACACTATGTCTACAAACAATTTGGCCTCCCAGACAAGATCATCTCCGACAGAGATCCCAGATTCGCCTTGCAGCTCTTCCAGGAGCTAGGAAGATTGCTTGGAATCAAGCTGGCAATGAGCACGGTGTACCATCCCCAGACCGACAGGGAGACAGAACGGGTGAATCAAGAAGTGGAAGTGTACCTACAGATCTTCTGCTCGAACAATCAGGAGAATTGGAAGCATCTCCTCCCGACTGCAGAGTTCATGCACAACCAGAGAACGCACTCTGTACAGAAGAACTCCCTGTTCTACCTCATGATGGGCTATGAGCCCAAGGCAATCCCACTCCCCTACCTGAAGATGAACATACCGGCCATAGAAAAATGAATAGTCGTGCTGCAACAAGCCTGAGACAAAGTGAAGGCAACTCACGAGTTAGCCAGACAAATGATGGCGGAAAGAACAACAAGGCACTTCACCCCATTCAAAGAAGGAGACAGAGTGTGGCTAGAAGCGAAGAACCTCAGAACGACTCATGCAACAAAGAAGCTCGCACTGAAAAGAGAAGGACCGTTCTCTATCGAGAAGGTCCTGAGCCCACTCTCCTACCGACTGAAGTTGCCAGAACAGTGGAAAATACACCCGGTATTCCACACGGCGCTCCTTTCCCCATATAAAGAAACCAAGACACATGGACCAAACTTCCCAGAACCACTGCCCGACCTGATAGAAGGCGAATCGGAGTATGAGGTGGAAGCGATCATCGGACATAAGAAGAAAGGAAGGACCATGCACTTCTTAGTGAAGTGGGTCGGATACCCAACCTCGGAGAACTCATGGGAACCTGAGGGAAACCTGAAACATGCCAAGAGAATCCTTGGGGCATATAAACAGTGATGACAGCTGTAGAACCTCCAAGACCAAAAACACCCATCAGACCAAAGAAATCACAGAATGCTCCCCCCCCATCGACACTTCACAGACTGAACCAATTATGAAACACACCACCTGGACGAATGGTCATTGACCAAAGACCATTGATGAACATACTCCCAGGCAGACCCTCGTGGATATGCCCGCATGGGATTCCCTTCTGGATAACAAGGGACAACTGGATAAGAAGGGTGTCATCAACCTGTCTAAAATGCTGCCTCTTTGCCTGGAGGAGCACAAAAGTGGACTACACCTGGGTGAGGACCCAATATGAAGAGTGGTGTTTTGAAGAAGAACGGGATGGGGAAGACTACGTCCCAGAGGACTTCTATGTCGACTGGACGGGGCTTCGCCCAGGCATGAGGCCACTGGCAGGTGTGAGCAGACCCCTATGGATCAACCTCCAGTGGAACGCCCACTACAATGAAGAGAGTGGATATGGCCTGGCAAGGAGGCTCCTGCTCAGAGAACATGGAGAACTGGGAACACTGTTACACTCCAACTGATTTCCTCAGACCCTGATCTGCCCCACCTCTTGAATGGAGAAAAGAAGATGGTGATCGAAGTCAGTGACTTCGAAGATAGAGAGAGGGTGATATTATGATTTTGTTATCGTAACCCAGGATGATCAGACGTACGCTGGCAAGACTGGGTACTTCATTTTTCCTTTGCATTTGACTTGACTCATTCTGATGGGAGACGCTTTGATGCCTGACTCCCACCATTCGACATGCTGCACCACAGCACCCCTTGACATTGGACCCTAGACATTGGATCCAGGATGTCGGATGCCTCATGCAAGGCATGAGGCTTATTGTTCTATTGTTCTTTCTATTATTACTTGACAAGGATCTCGTATTCCAATTGGATGATAGACATCTCTGAACCATATATAAGCTACAGTAATACTGCCTGTATTCCTTAGCTTGACCTAATTCAATCAACGGTCTTAGACTCAACCAGAACACTCAACAGCTTAGGAAGCCCCTAGCTGTGATAACTCGAACTCGACAGTTGGAAAGCCTCCAACTGTGATACATGAACCGATGGTCTACTCAGAAAGCCTCTGAGTACGGATAGCCGTAACAACTTGAGGAAGTACCCAAGTGAAGGCCAGAAGCCCGATACCTCCTAGTGCGATACCGATATAGTTGGAAAGCCTCCAACTGTGACATACAAAGCCAAGGCTGAGTTAAAGACCTATAGTCTTAACACCTCCTTGAATTCATACCAAATTCTGGTTTATGTTGTTGTGTTCCTCTGAGTGCCAGTAGTACAAGAGTATTTCTGTTACATGTAGTCATCCAAAAACATTCAAAATAAAACATTAAAGCTGAAAAAAAAGTTAAAAAGTTTGTCAGTGATGATCCAGCTAGCTCAGGTGAGCTGCTCACCTGCTACCCAAAACAATGTGTTCCAAAATGCATACAAATCTGTCTCATGGCCCCCAAGTGACTGTACCCTGAATACCAATGTAACCCTTCAAACAGTTGTATTCCCATCAATCTGAAACATCAAAACTATGTCATGGCAGTGTAGTTATCTGAGATTGTTTGAATACAAACATTAAAACTAAAAAGAAGTTGAGAACTTTGTCAGCATCAAGCCCAGAACATGATAAAGTTGTGGACTTACCTTCGATGGGTGTGAAAGAACCAACCAGCAAGGTGGGCATGCAGAACTGTACCATCAAAGTGCAGCAAACTATAAACTAGCTCTGAATGTGAAGGTTGCTTTGCTGCAATTGGGTTCAAGTTGCAGAAGTGTGACTCAACATGACAGTTTCCTTTTTTATTCAAAATCTGTGTGTCAGTAAAACCTGCTGAGGGTGAAATTTTGTAGAGGGGTGAGCTGGACTGACTCCAAAATATAAGCCTGTCTCCAGACAGAGTTAAAACCCCAACACCTGTTGAGCAGCCATCAGACTTAACATATCACTTTTTCTGGCAGGTTGGTCAGGTTACAAAGATAAGTCCTCATACCTCAGACTTGCAATCCATTCTGGAAACATTTTTCATGTTTCCTTTGTGTAAGTTAGAGAAACACTTGTTATGTAATTATCAAGGGGGTGTCAGGATGCAAATTTTTTACATCACATCCAAGTTGGGCTTAAAAATGGCTGGGAGATTGAAAAATGATTTTTTCAGATTTTTCCTGCTACTCCTTCCCTTCCTTCCTAAATAATGGCCTGACTCAAAAAAAATTTCTGAAAAAATAAAATTTAATTCAAATATTTTTCTGAAAATTGTCATAATTCAAGAACCACTGCTCAGATGGACAAACAGACCTCAGATTTCAGACTCCTAGCCCATCTAGCATCAAATAACAATGTGATGTAAAAAATTCTGGTCCTAACAACCCCTTGGTAATTATAGCTGTATCTGCAGAAAACACTCAACATGTAATTTATTATGTGTTTTCTAGGGATACATGCAAAGGACAAAGGGGTCACCATGGTCACACATGTATCCCTAGAAAACACATAATAAAATTCTATGTTGAGTGTTTTCTGCAGATACAGCCATAATTATATATACAAAGTGTTTCTCTACTTAACTTACAGAAAGGAAACATGAGAAATGTTTCCAGATTGGATCTGAAAGAAACATTGTAATACTCTTTTTCTGTTTCTTGCAGATGCAGCTTGGATACATGTAAAATATTGGTATTTCCTCTAAATACATCTTGAGAATATCCAAAGGATATACAAACCAGAAGTCTTAAAACATGTTTCTGAGGCTGTGTTTCTGTGGGAAACACAGGTCAGTGCCAGCAGTGTATTGCAACTCATCATGGTGTGTAATAGGGTCATTCAAAGTAGCCACTTATTGGCCACTTAGTTTCTTACTTATTCATCACTTATTCATGTTTTCCCATCAAATCAGCAATAAGTTGTAAGAGATACATTCTCTTACCATACAACTACATTACTACCAGCGACACACATCCACCAGTGACACCACAATTAAGAGCTTACCTAACAAACACAGTCACATCATTAATCACACGTAGATAGTTCCTATTTGTAACAAGGAGACTGTACTTTACTTTTACCTTTCTAACCATACTATTTTCCAGTTTACTTTGTTCAAACCATCTAAGTGTTTGAAGGACACTTCATCCCACTTTTTTTAAAACTCGAGACTAGAAACCTACAAGCAAGACCTTCACAACCACTGCAAGCAAAGGAAACCCCAAAATCATTTTTATTTTTATGCATACAACGACCTTATATCAGGATTATGATGAACCCTGTGACAAGCTACACACATCAGACTGGATATCAGATAGCAGGGACAACATAACCTCTACGTGATTTGAACATATAAAGAAGCACATCAAAGAAGAGGCAATCACCCTACCATTTAACTGGAATAGGCACTGTGATACCAAACAGAGACATTCCCTCAAGATAAGAGAGGCCCCCAGTGAGAAAATGAGCTGGGCGAGCCAATTCATTCTACAAAACATCAAAAATCACCCCACAGTTCATCGTTATCTTGCCCACCACCTTACTTGCACACATGGTGATTCATGAGCCTTTGAGATGCCCTCAACCACGAAACCCATTGACAAACTGTCTTGACTGCCTTCTTGTGCAACGGCGTTGACCACACGAAGCCATTCACACCAATTATTGCAACAATGAACATCGAACACTATTCCCCTGACACTCTCCAATGTCTCTACCCTGACCCCATCCCCTGTTCCATCACAGAAACCCACACTGACCACAAATGTACCTTGTAACATGCATACAGCGACCATTTCCAAAGACTCAGACTCAGATACATACAGTGCCACTAAAGATGGCTCCCCTCATTGAACCTCTATATGCACCTGCCAAAGTCAGGCAAGGCTTGGCGAATGCTGCTCCACTGTTAACCACAGGTTCACTGAGCATCCAAGTACTTCATGGATTTGAAACTGCCTGTCAACAATTCTTTGTGAATAAGAACATTGAAGGTGGAGACCAGGTTGGCAAGGTCATGTACAACTTTGAGGCTGTGTCCACACAGTCCTGGGTGTCAGCAAACAAAGATAGGCTGTTGGCCTTGATGTTCAAGGAATTCATGGCTGAATTCAAAGGGAAGTTTCTGGTGTGTTCATGGGAGGATGAATTGATACAGGATCAGATTGCAATACAGGGGAACAGTGCGTTCCTCACCTGGATTAACATGGTACACAATGCCAACGATGAACTTGCAGCTCAAGGATCAGTTTACTACATCATACCTGCTAATTTCCACTGCCACATTGTCCCTCATCTGAACCCAGGTTTGAAGAGATTGTACAACAGAAACAATGGGATCCCTGCTGGTGGTACAACCGGAATCTTAGATGCAATCATTAACCTTGAAGAGTGGATGGAACAGATGGAACGAGTTTGCCATCTAGAGGAGGACTTGAACTTACAACGTGGCCAATGGATCGCTGAGACAGCAAAGAAGGCTAAAACCAGCACCATCGCATCAGCAGCCATCAACACCACTGCACTGGCTACTGTGAAAGCCTTGTCCTCCACAGCTAACATAGTGCCTCTCCCATGGCTCACTGACAAAGAGAAGAACTTGCTGACAATTCATAGAGGTTGCTACAAATGCAGGGTGTACTATGCAGGTCATATGTTGCAAGACTGCCCAGTTTTCAGAGCATCTTTAGAAGCTTGCAAAGGAGCCACAAGTGCGAACACGGTGAGGGCAAAGGCGACCTTTGAGCACAACATGAACACTCAGACTGCCATGCACATTGGAGCGGTGTTCAGAGACAGTGATGAAGAAGACTACTTCCAGGATGTGTTGTCTGATAATGAAGGAAATGAGTGCATATCATCCATCTTGCATCTTTCTAGCCATCTCAAGTGGACCTGCTGCATTGACGTGCTGCTCACCTGTGCACTGACCCCCATTAATGCTCTTATTGACCACGGTTGTTCCCTAAGGCTGAACACGAGTGTGGGTCACTCACAGGTACCTGTGGGTTGAACCGTGGGAGTACTCATGGGTATGCACACTCACAGGTCTGGGTCATCCATGGGAAAATACTCGTGCAGATCTGAGTATGGCTTTTGGAGGCCACAAGTACTCGTACAAGTACTTGTGCATGAACCAATCCACTATTCACCTAGTGGTTTGGGGAGAGTGTAAACGTAATATATACCATGTGGAAATCCAACTTTATGAAATGAATCACTGAAGCATCATCTAACTACACTGCTCCAGATTTTTGAAGGAATAAGGAGGAAGGGGTGTTTACTATAGGTGAACAGCTGCACCATTAAATTGGTGCATTGGGGGAAATTTAAACATACTATATATCTTGTTGAATACCAATTTGCGAAAGGAACGGTTGTGTTGTTATTGAGTTACAGTGCTACGGGTTTTTGAGAAGAATGAGGAGGAAGGGTGATTACTATACATTAACGGCTACACCATTAAATTAGTTCATTGGAAGAAATGTAGATATACTATATATCTTGTTTATTACCAATTTTCTAAAGGAACAGTCGTGTTGTTATTGAGTTACAGTGCTACGAGTTTTTGAGAAGAATGAGGAGGAAGGGTGTTTATCATAAATTAACGGCACCACCATTAGATTAGTGCATTGGGAGAAATGTAGATATACTATATACCTTATCGAATACCAATTTGCGAAAGGAACAGTTCTGTCGTTATTGAGTTACAATGCTACGGGTTTTTGAGAAGAATGAGGAGGAAGGGTGGTTACTATAAATTAACGGCTGCACCATTTAAGTAGTGCATTGGAGGAAATGTATATATGCTAGATGCAGTGGGAATCCCCAATTTACGAAAGGAATAGTCCCAGCATTATTGAATTACAGTGTTGTAAGGTTTTTAGAAGAATGAGGAGGAAAGGGTGTTCACCATGAAAGAACAGCTAGACCATTCATCTAGTTCATTGTGTAGCACAGATGTATACTATATAGGGTGTAGAATACTGATTTACAAAAGGAACTGCCAAGGCGTTATCAAATTATACACTAACTGAAAGTTCAGTTACTCAGATAACTTAATATCAGTGTTGTACTGGTATATTTTCTATCTACTTGTGTGATACAAGATACAGGTACTCATGAGTTACCTGTGAGTTCTCATTCTACTCTAAGACTTACAAGTACTTGCATACTCGCGAGTTTTACACTCACAGATCCAAGTGATCCATGGGAAAATACTCATGCAGATCTGAGTATGGCTTTTTGGCACAATAATACTCACGAGTTCAGATCCAGGTCACCCATGGGTGCACTCATGTTCAGCCTTATTGTTCCCCAGTGCTGATTTTGACTGAACTGGTGGAGATTCTGGGATTGAAGCCAAAGAAACTGTTCAAAGCTATGAGGGTATTGGGCACATTTACAAAAGAGCAGAGAAAACTGGACTCTACGTTACTATTATCACATTACTGAAAATTACACATCCAGTCACCAGACACCGTATGGAAAGCACGCGTCATGAACACAATTATTTGTCCCCAACTCCACACCAATCTCATCCTAGGATTGGATTTCCTAGTGAGGAACCATATCGTGGTCGATGCCAAGGAATGGATGACTGTAGCAAAGTACAGTGTCTATGACCTACTAAATCCCCCAGACTCACTCACATTGAGAGTACCGATACATAAATCACCATGGATTAGACAGAAGGAACTAGCGGCAAATATCAAAGTGGGTCGACAATGGGCACAAGAGAGCTGTCAAGCAGTACACTCAGAGCTTCAAGCGCTATTTGATGAGAACCCTGGAAAGTTTGATTTCTCAAAGGAGATGTTGTGCAGACTGAATGTCATGGGCTTAATTTGCACATGAATTGAAGAACTGGTGACACTGGAAGAACTACAACACCTAGACGTGAAGTTTAAACTGAATATAAAGACCTATTCCCAACTGACACACCTCATGTTAAAGACCTTCCACAGGAAGTTTACCATAACATTGAACTGCTGCCTGGGTCACCAGTCTCAGTGGTGCAAGCCTATGGTTGCCCATGCAAATACTGACCAGGGTGGAAAACCTTGATAGACCAACACTTGGTGGCGGGAAGAATTCGGCTGTCTGCATCACCTTACACCTCGCTGTCCTTCATTATCCCAAAAGCAGATCCCACCATCCTGCCAAGATGGGTCAGTGACTATTGACATCTGAAACGATTGACTGTACCTGACAATTACCTGCTACCATGAATTGAGTACTTTACACTCCCCCACCTATTCCGGTTGGATTCTGGTTTGTCTGGCCAGAATTTCTGGAATTTCTGGAATCCGGTGCATTTTTTTTTATGTAGTTTTCCCTATGCAGCACAATTCCAGTCGGAATAAGGATCTAATTTACACCCGGAATCCCCAGAATCTGACTGGACTCATCACAACCAGAATAACAGGAATAACTGGACTAACTGGAATAACTGGAATGCACGTGCTTCCCCAAATAAAAGTTTGACATACAACAAGAATTGAACCCTTGACCTTGGGTGTGCATATCACAGTGTGCTTAACCACTGAGCTACCAGGTAATCATTCCTTTACATACAATTAATACCTTTATGACCAAACCAAGGTGCATAGTTAACTGCAGCCATTAACGGAATAATTAATAAGTATGCATACATGCATGACACGTGACACATGACTGCCAGCTCACAACCACCACCACCACCATTGTCAATGCTGCCTCCTCCTCCTCTCCACTCTACCACCACCACCATTCCCATGCCCGGATGCTCCTTGATCTTGTACCACCACCACCTCGAAAAACTCTCACGGTCGAGGACCGTAAGAGACGAGAGGGAAAGACGACCAAGAACATAGAATAGCGTAGAACCACCGCACTGTAATGTGACATAACCTACCATACTATGACACAACCCCCACCCCCTTCCCAACCCCAAACCAGGCAAAAAGGTACCATGGCAACGGCCAGCAAAACACAAAAAGATCCGAAAGAACCGGAAGGTATAAACACCGATGTGCGAACAAAAGAGCAAGCGCTTGCATTCCTACATGCTAGAGACTACTTAATACCAGGCAAGCCAGCTGATCTCCCTACTCTTTCAAACATACTGTTTCAGTTCAGCTATGCAGCCACGAAAATGCTAAACCACTAACCGACGGTATACGAGCAGTAGCGTTCCTAGGGGCAGACGCAATGGTACAACACATAGCAAAAGAGGTAACAACAGCGGTCAAAACACACCTACAGGAACAATTAGAAAGCTTCAACGCAAATGTGGAAATCATGAGGGACGCGGTGGAACATGTCACAGATGCAGCAAAGGAGATAACCGACAAGATGAACGATTTCAAGGACGAATTCCAGGAAACATCCGAAAAGCTGGCACAAACCTCACAAGACCTAGCAGAAAAAACTCAGGAAGCCACAACGCAAGACCACATCACACAAAATGCATGCCCAACCACATACACTACAATCACCCAACAACACATACTGGTAGCACACCTAACCATAATCACAAGAGGAGAAACCGACGATAAGCAGATTCTGATTCAAAAGGACACAAATGCTAATAACAACACGCTAGAAAACCTAACAGAGCAAGACCTGGTAGTGAAAGCAAACATGGCCCTAGACCTGATGGGAATAGAAGCAGCAGACCGACCGAAAGACACAAAATTCATGGGCGCGAAGAAACTACGAAACGGAAACGTACTGTACCAACTAGACTCGGCAGAAGCAGCAAGATGGCTACGACAACTGGAGGTACAGAAAGCCTTCATGGGACACTATGGAGGCACGTCAAACATCCAAAATAAACTATATTACACAGTAGCCAAATTCATCCCAACCACCTTTGATGCGGGAACCAACTATGTGCACCTGCGAGTGGAACAAGACAATGCGCTAATGACCGACACCATGGCGTATTCCAAATACATCAAGCCACAACACCTTCATGCAAGCAACCAAAAGGTAGCACATGTCATAATCGGATTCAACAAGCAAAAGATGGCAAACCAAGCAATCGAACAGGGGCTGTTCATTGAAGGAAAGCAAGTAACAGTACGCAAACTTCTATCTGAGCCAAAAAGATGCCTGAGATGTCAGAAATTTGGGCACTACATCGCTAACTGCAAAGCAGAAACGGACACATGCGCACGATGCAGTGGAAAACACAGAACAGCGCAGTGCATGACGCCGAACACAGAGGCAACTCGCTGCACAAATTGTACTAGCAATGAAATAGGTCATGACGCGGCTGACAGGAACTGCCCAACATACCTCAAAGAAAAAGGTAAGATTCACAAGCGCATCCCTGAAAACAAATACAGGTTTTTCCCCACCAACAAGCCCTGCACATGGCAACTGCTAAACCAACTGCAAGACTATGCAAATGACCAGGAACATGCATGGCAGCAGGGAGCGAACTGGGTGACGGTGGCCAGAAATGCATGAACAGATGAAGAATTCACAAATGAATGGAGGACAGTACGGCACAGAGGTAGGCAACCCACAGCAAACGAGCAAAACCAAAACAGAGAACACTATGAACAACACCAAAACAGACCAAGGTATGAGGAGCAAACAAGAGATAACGGATGGCCAACAAGACCAGCACAAGCAACCATAGACAACTACTTCGGAAACGCAAGAATGCAGGAGAAAACGAACGACCACAACCAACTGCAGGGACAACACAACAGGTGGTGGAGCGAACAGGACCCGAACGACCATGGCATAGGCCCAGTCTCACAAAGAGATAACTCCCCCCCCCCTCAAATATGTCTAACCACCACACAGGAAACAAACAACACACGATACACATCAGACAACAAAACACAAACAAATCACTAATAAGCCAACTCGAACTACTCCAAGGCCTGAGAAGAAATGACTACGACATATGTTTAATCCAAGAGCCATACATCGACTTTAGAGGCAAGACCAGGGCAAACCGCAACTGGATCACCATATACCTGAACACACACCAACAACATCCAGACAACACAAGATCAGTAATACTTGTCAATGCCAACCTATCTACAGACTCATGGAAACAAATCAACTTCGAACACCCTGACATCACCGCGATAGAACTGCAGGGACAATATGGTATGTTACAAATTGTGAATATATACAACGATTGCAAAAACAATAGCTTGCTAACACACCTATCTGCATACATGCGAGATCGAGAATGCCAACAGTACACAGTTAGCCCCCTGAACACAATGTGGATGGGGGACTTCAATTGACATCACCCAATATGCGACGAGGCATGAAACACGCACCTCTTCACCCAAGAAAAACTTGACCTCACGCAACCACTACTGAACATGCTAGGGTGGCACAAAATGAAGATGGCGCTACCGGCATTCATACCCACTCTCAAATCCCACAGCACAGGCAACTATACTCGAGTCGACAATGTGTTCTGCACCAAAGACATACTGAACAACATCATAAAGTGCAACACTGCAGACGAAGCACGACCACCCAAAACTGACCACTTCCCAATCGTTACGGAGATCGATATTCAGGCAGAAAAGACACAATGGGAGCCACGACACAACTTCAGACTTGCCAACTGGACAGAACTAATCAAAACCCTGAAAGAAAAATTAGCTAACATTCCTATGCCCACAGAAATCCAGTCGATCGAAGAATTCAATAGTAAACTCAAAACCCTCAACGACACAATAAAAAATGTGATCGAAAAGAATGTCAAACTCACAAAACTGAGCCCATACGCCAAAAGATGGTGGACTACAGAACTCACAGAAGCCAGAAGAAAAATGCGAAAACTAGGGGCAGCCTCAAAATACCACCGACTCAACAGACGACACCCAATACACGAGGAGTACCGCCAGCAGCGCAATCAATATGCAGAAACGATACACAAAGCAAAAGCAGAACACTGGGCGGAATGGCTCGAAGACTTAGATGAGTCAAGTATATGGGATGCGAGCAAACTGCTAATGACGCCAGCATCAGATGCAGGCAAATCCAGGATCCCCACACTACAAGTCAAAGACCCAGAAACAAAAAAAGTAATCCGAGAAGCTACCAACAATGCAAGCAAAGGAAAACTATTCTACGACACTTTCTTCCCCCAGCCGAACCTGATGCTAACCCCAGTACCAGAGAACCCCAGGTATCCACCGCCAAGATGGACCTTCACTAACATCACAGATGAATAGATACACCAAGCGATCAAGAAAATGAAACTGTACAAGGCATCAAAAAAGGACACGACACCAAACTCAGTACTCATACACACAAGAGAAGACCTAGTACCACACTTAGGGCCACTCTTCAGAGCCACGAACACACTGGAATACTACCCGCTAGAATGGGCACACACTGAAACACTGATCTTGAAAAAGCCCGGCAAACCAGACTACATGGCACCATCAGCATGGCGCCCCATCGTACTCTCAGATGGGATGGCCCGACTACTTAACAGCTGCCAAACAAAAGAAATCGTTACAATGCGCGAGAACCACAATATCATACCGGCAAACCACTTCAGGGCAAGACCAGGACGCACAACCACGGACTCAATACACATGCTAACAAAAATGGTGAAGGACGCATGGCGAAAAGGGCAAGTAGCCTCTGCTCTATTCCTGGATGTTAAAGGTGCCTTCCCGAGTGTAGACATCGACAGGCTAATCCACAACATGAGAAAGAGAGGCATCCCAAAAGAATACACAGAATGGATGAGAAGACGCCTAAAAGACCAAAGCACATCCATATTCTTCGACAACTACCACACTGAAAGCTTTGCAGTAATAAACAGTCTAGACCAAGGAGACCCCTTCTCAGGCATATGCTACCTGCTATACAATGCAGGCCTACTGAAAATACACACCACCAAAGACAGCTAACACATTCTCCTCTATGTTGACGACGCACTGATAATTGTAACAGGGGCAAACTTTCAAGAAACACACGACAAGATCCAGAACATCATGAACCAAACAGGAGGAGTATTTGAATGGGCCAAAAAACACAATTGCGAATTCGGCATCGACAAATTCCAGCTGCTCGACATCTCAAGAAGAATGATACCACATGCCCTCAACCCCAAGAAGAAGACCCCACTACCGCGAAGAGCACTGATGCTAGGCAACCACTGCATCCCATCAAAAGACACGGCAAAATTCCTAGGAGTCATCGTCGACAACAGACTAAGCTGGAAGGCACAGGGGGCTGCGGCCCTCGCAAAGAGGCAAAACTGGATAATTCAATTCAGCAGGATAACACGAGCATCGCGCAGCACCACAGCAAGACACGTCCGCAAACTATACCTATCCATCGCAGTACCATGGATGCTATATGCGGCGGACATATTCCTCACACCGCAAAAAAAGGTAGGAGAAAAAGCAGATAACGATAAACCCAAGCAGGCGATCATGAACAAATTAGCGTCCATACAAAGACAGGCAGCGATCATGATCACAGGTGCGATGAAGACTACAGCTACTGACATTCTAGACATCATGGCAGGATTACTGCCATTCCACATACTAGTCAACAAACACCGACACAGGGTGGCGCTACGACTAGCAACCCTCCCAAAGAGTCACCCACTACACAAACCGATCGAAGACGCAGTGAAATGTCTAGTCAAGTGACACCCAACTCCACTCCATGACCTCATGCACTCCTTCAACATCCATCTGCAGAAAATTGAAATGATCGAGGCAGTAAGACAAGATGCAAAATGGAAACCCAACATCAAAATACACGTAGCCAAAAACAAAGAAAAAGCAATCAGGGAAGTACAGCTAGACACCTCGGACGTGAAGGTATTCACTGACGGATCCAGCATGGAGGGAAAAATAGGTGCAGCCGCCGTACTCTACCAACAAGGACGTCTAAAAACCCAACTACGATACAAACTAGGCTCACAAAAACAACACACAGTATACGAGGGCGAGGGAATAGCAACGGTGCTGGGAGCTAAACTGCTGACCAAGGAATGGGGAATACGGTCGGCCACACTATGCATTGACAGCCAAGCAACAATTAAAGCAACACAACTGACAAAACCAAACCCAGGGCACTACATCTTCGACACACTACACAAAAGCCTAGAAGGAGTGAGGAAACAACACCCAGGAATAAAAATCATAATCAGATGGACACCAGGACACAAAGGAATAGAGGGGAACGAGAAGGTGGATGAAGAAGCAAAGAAGGCAATAACAGAAGGGAGTAGCGACCGAAATGAACTACTGAAGATGCTCAGGAAGACGCTCCCACACAGCAAATCGGCGATGAAATGGGCATACCATGAGAAGCTCAAGATACGTGCTCAAAAAATATGGGAATCCTCCCCATGCTACTCACTACTAAAGAAGACAGATCCAACAGCAGTATCAGACAAGTATCTCAAGCTCATCGCAAACCTACCGAGGAAGCATGCCAGCATCCTAACACAGCTAAGAACAGGACACGCACCGCTAGCTAAGCATCTACACTGCATCGGGAAAAACAACTCACCAACATGCCCAGCATGCCAACAGAATGACGAGACAATAGAACACCTACTCCTACACTGCACAGCGCACCAGCCCGCCAGACAAATACTCTGAAACAAAATCGGGGGAGCGGCAATCGATCTCAAAAAACTGTTCACAACACAGAAGACACTACGAGCACTGTTCGACTTCATAGCAGACACCAACCGCTTCCATGGCACCTTTGGTGACATACCGACGCTACCCGAAACAGAGCGGAGGGAAAGAGAATGAAGATGACGAGGGGACGATGGAGATACCTTATACACGGTTGAAGAACCACTTATTATCGCACCAATGGGTGCTTTGAGAACTGCTACGTGGGCACTCACTGCAGATGAGAAGAACACAACAATGGAGGAGAGGCACAGGAAGATTGTACGCATACACACTTATTATCTCTGACATATGGTACGCCACAACGGAGAATAAATGGGAAAAAAAAAAAAAAAAAATTCCCATGCCCACTGCCACCATCACCACCACCTTCAAACAAGCTGACTGGACGGAATGCAGGCCCAAATGATGGCAACATTGTTTGGGCCATAGATAAGTTTTTTTCTTTTTTCTTTTTCTTTTTATCAATCAACTAATTGTAATTTATTGCTTTTTAGGTTGTATACTACTGGGGATGACCTGCAACGATGAAAAACATGCAACCCACACCCACACCCACCCGATCCCCTCCTCCCCATTCAAATGGGATGTGAGGCTGTTGACATGGGCTAGGAGGGTGCAGAGGGATGCCAGGAGACCCCAGAAGGGGGGCACCTGCCTAGTAAGCACCCACCAACCTCTGTACTCGCACCACGTCGCACTGACATGCCCAACCCCCCCTCCCCCCCCAAAAGAAAAAAAGAAAAAAACAGAAATCCAAACAGGGGATGACAGCAACAAATGACAACAAGCCACCCACCCCCAGCCTCACGAGCAACTGCTCATGGGGTGGATCGTGGGTGGAATGATGCCCAGGCACAGGGACAGGAGATGACAATGACACACCACCCGCCCCCAGCCTCACAAGCAACTGCTCATGGAGTGGATCACAGGTGGAATGACAATGATGACAAGCCACCCACCCCCAGCCTCACGAGCAACTGCTCATGGGGTGGAACATGGGTGGAACAATGCCCAGGCGCAGGGATAGGAGACAGTGATGCACCACCTGCCCCCAGCCTCATGAGCAACTGCTTGTGGGGTGGATCATGGGTGGAATGACAATAATGACAAGCCACCCACCCCCAGCCTCACAAGCAACTGCTCGTGGGGTGGATCATGGGTGGAATGACAGACAACACACCTAGCACAGTGGGGTCACATCCCCTCCCCCTCCCCTGCACTTCGCATGGGGAGGGATTTTTTTGTACTTTTAATTATTCATTAGTATTGTGCCCCCCCTCCCCCATTTTGCATGGGGGAGGGATTTTTTCTTCATGTTTTTACCTCCCCCCTCATGCCAAACATGAGGGCTTAGCTTTTTATGTATATAAATAAAACTCCCTCTTGCATCTTGTGAGAGGGAGGATTTTTTGTTTATGTATGTAATCACAATCATCCCCACTCCCTCACATTCAATGTGAGGGATGTGGTTAATTAAAAAATTTTGATCTTAACTACTTCAAAAAAAATTAGAGTTGTGAGTTTGAGTGTCATGAATAAACCTTATATTACTAACTGATAATTCTCCTGTGGCTCAACTGGTTAAGCACACATGTTGGGTTTGTCATGTGATCACTCTAATCAAGATGTCTTGAGTTCGATCCTTACTCTGCACAAATATATTCTGTAGGCACTTTGACAACTTAAGACTTGAAATTTGACTATCCATTAGGGTATATACTCTAAGTTGAGCATCTGGAGTAACCGGAATCTGGTCAGAATAACTGGAATAACTGGACTCCAATCAGAATAACTGGACTCTGATTGGAATAGGTGGGGGAGGGTAAATTACAGCATGAATTGACAACATCTTGGCAGATTGTGTGAAAGGAAAAATCTGGGGAAAGATTGATATGACAAATTCATTTTTCCAAACACTGGTGAACCCTGACCATGTGAAGTACACTGCGACACTGACTCCATTTGGCTTGTGGGAGTTGGTAGTCATGCCAATGGGATTGAGGAACTCACCAGCTACACATCAGCACCAGGTGACACTAGCCTTGAGGGAATTGATAGAAGATCTGCCATGCATACCTTGATGATATCATCATCTGGTCATCCTCCCTCACGGAACACAAAAGAAACGTAGAAAAAGTTCTGAATGCACTGAAAGTGGCTCACCTCTACTGCTCAATGAAAAAGTCCATGCTATTCACATCAGAGATCAATTTCCTTGGGCATCACATTTTGATGAAAGGGATTGATGTGGACTCAGCTAAAGTTACACGTATCCTGAATTGGCCAGCACCTACATCTGCCAAGCATGTACAACAATTCTTAGGCCTTGTGTGGTACATAGCACAATTCCTGCCATCACTAGCAGAACATACAGTGGTGTTAACACCATTGACAAAGAAAGAATGCAACAAATTCTTCCCACTGTGGACAACGGCACATTTGAAACAATAAAACAGCTGGTGGTGGGGAGGGATTGCCTCACCACAATCGATCATGTAGAACCAGGAATGAACAAGATATTTGTAATGTGCGATGTGACTTGTGAGAAAGCAACGGACTGGAGCTGTATTAGCATTTGGACCTACATGGGAGACATCGAGGCCTGTAGCCTTCGAGAGCTGACAACTGAACAGCGCTGAAAGGAATTACCCAGTACACAAACAGGAAATGCTGTCAATTCTGAGAGCAATGAGAAAATGGAGGGTAGACTTACTGGGGTCACATGTAAACATTTTTACGTCCCACAAGACCTTGCAGAACTTTGATTTCCAGAGGGACTTGTCACAGCATCAGGCGCATTGGATGGAGTATCTCTCACAGTATGAATACACTATTAATTACATACAGGGAGACCACAACAGTCACAGATGTGCTATCCAGACTTCCAGATACTGTGGACAAGAAATCGGTGGAGGTGAATGTGGCAGCAATTTTTGTGGTCGAGAGTGACCCAAAGTTGTTAAGGAGAATAAAAAGAGGGTACTGAGTGGACAGCTGGTGTAAGGGAATTGTTGTGGACTAGGAGAAGGGGATGCTGGACAAGAAGTTGGACATCATGATGCAGGACGGACTCCTCTTCACAGGCACTAGATTGATAATTCCATGATACAAGCACCTGCAAGAGAAGTTTTTTCAGTTAGCGCATGACAACCTGGGTCATTTTGGAGCAAGCAAATCATATGCTAGCTTGCAGGACAAATACTACTGGCCAAATATGAGAAAGAACCTGATGGAGGGATACATACCATCATGCCCCAACTGCCAATGAAACAAATCACGAACATTGCGCCCAACAGGACCATTGCACCCTTTGGCAGTGCCAGACAGATGTTTCCAATCAGTGGTGATTGATTTTGTGGGACCACTGCCAGTGGAAGATGGTTACAACATGATTGTCACCATGATGGATTGCTTAGGTGCAGACCTACAACTTGCACTGTGCACAAGTACTCTTACCACTGAGGAGTTCGCAATGACATTTTTCAACAAGTGGTTTTGCAAGAATGGATGCCTGGAAGAAATCATCACCAACCGTGACAAGTTATTCGTTTCAAAATTCTGGCGAGCGCTAATGAAAATCATGGGCATAAAACACAAGATGTTGACATCGTACCATCCACAAACTGACAGTGCCTCAGAATGTACAAACAAAATGATGGTACAGGTGCTTCGTTTCCAGGTGGAGAGAAACCAGACAGGTTGGGCAAAGGCATTGCCAAAAGTTAGGTTCAATATCATGAACACACTGAATGTGTCAATGGGTTTCTCACCGTTCATCCTAAAAACAGGAAGGGCACCACAATTAATCCCACCAATTATCGCCAGACAGGAGACAACAGGGGGAGAGAAGGGAGAGATGGGAGTGGCACAGGCATTGATGGAGAGACTAGAACTAATGACAGATCAGGCAAAGGATACACTACTGGCAGCCAAGATATTGCAAGCACATCATGCAAATGCAGAGAGGGGACCAGAGCCGAAGTATGACGTGGGGGATAAGGTGATGTTGGCAATGATTGCAAGCAGGTGGGTAGCAGGTGACCATGACAATGCAAGGACCACACAACCACAACCAAGGGACAGGAACAGGGACAATGACAACATGGGTAGCAGGTGCTAATGGCTGTGGGGAGGCACTCACAATGACAACAAAGAGGGGGGATGATGACAGGAGGGGGAAGCATAACACAACAACAACAATGGCATGAGGAGGAGGGGGACGATGCCACATGTAAGTAGTGATGCCACAGCTCAGCTCAGCTCACCCGTGGTGCGGCTCAGGCACTTGAGCTGATCAAAATAATGCTAAGTTTCTGACATCTACCCCTTGGTATGATGTCATTCGGTGGCCTTGATCTGCCTATCTCTGCCTTTTCTATTTTTAGGTCATTATTCGATTCTTGTCATCTTCACATATACTGGGCATCAGCAAAGGGATCCTTAGAGTTTTCTCTTCGGATTTCCCTTTGCTAGGTGCATCCCCAATCCCTGTAATATGTAGTATAATTTTAACTTCGGATTTCCCTTTGCTAGAGGCTGAGGTTGCCCTTATAATAGGGCACGGCACAGGTATGGGTAACACCATGTGTTTCCGGTCATGGGTATGCACAGGTACAGGTACGGGTATGGGATTGCCATACCTGGGCAACACCGTACCCTTTTCCATGGTGTTATGGTGATGATGCTCAACCTGGAAACCCAAACAAAACCCACAAAATGGCTTCGGATGGTATAACACAAGTCAGAGGAAGGATGCGAGGCCCTCTAGATGTCACCTGTCAGATTGACCGTCAAATAGTCATAAAAGGACTGCTTGTCGAAGCAGTTCAAGGCTAAAAGAATGTGTTTCGAGGACTTGGGATGATTTGCGAGATGTTGCAATGCTTTTTGAGATGTTGCGATGCTTTTTGAGATGTTGCGATATTTTTCGAAGAGGTTTCAAGGAATTTTGAGTGTGCAGATATGTTCGGACGCAAGATCGGGGGACTAGATGAGTAGTAGAAGTGAAGAAAAGGCTAATTGAGGGAAGCGAGAGCGAAAGTAGTGTAATGCAAGGAATTTCAAGGAATCTCGAGGAATTTCAAGGAAGTTTAGTGTAAAACACCAAACTTCAGACTGAATAAGACTAAACTGTACTCTCAAATCACTGTGACTTGGGAGGAAGATGACGACTTTCTTGTATTTCTTTGTATCTAGTACATCTTTTTATATAAAATAAAGAAAGTACCTAAAAAGGCTAGAGAACATGTGTAGAACATGAGGCAAAAGATATGAGTTAAGGCACAAGGCCAAAAAGGAGACTGGAATCCAAACAAGAAAGATATATATCATATGATGAAAGAGTAATAAAGGGTATAGAACTAACAGGGGACTGTCCTTTGTGTATAAACTGCACTAAGTCTCGCAATAATGCATCCAGCGGGTTCTGTGCATGATAGGGACTTGGAACGAAGCTGACCTACTATCAGCAGGTTTGAGCATGAGTTGGAATACTTCCTGGCGCATGGTATTCCACCATATAGATAACAAATGTGGCGCCTGATGTTGCTCGCAGTCTCTCGATATTGATTGATAATGCTCAACAATGATCGATGATGCTCAATCACGTTCGATGATGGTAGGGGATATGTCTGGCATGTGTGCGATGGGTATTCGGATAGCGATATAGTGTCCGATGTCAATTTGCGATGTTCGATGATTTTCGAAGTCGGTCGAGGAAATATCGGACTTGTTTGAAGGCCGATATCGCTGCAATATTGCTCGATACTGGTTCGGAACCCATCGACGATGCTCCAAGTGTATATCCTGAGCTGTCCGAAGGTTGGGGGAGTTGTACTATGGCATCCGAAGGCATACGAAGAATTTCGAGGTGTCGCGAAGAGTTTCGAAGCATTTTTGTGACTTTGTAGAGCTTCATAGAGCATTGTAGAGCTTCAGTGGGGTTTGTAGAGCTTCGGAGGGGTTTGTATGGGTTCATAGAGCTTCGACGACGATCATAGATGTGATTTTCTGAGCTTGAACGACAAGGTGGACCTATCAACGGGTATGTGCGGGTATGCCAGTACCCGGATTTTGGTCAGGTGAGTAATCATCTGACCTTGTTGAATACTCATGACACATCTGATTCTAAACTATACGATGATCCAACCACCACCATAGCATGGCCCAAATGACACAAATCATTGTTTGGGCCTATAGTAAGTTTTTTTTGTGTTTCATTTCTTGTTTTTTGTAAACTAATTGATTATGTTTCTTCTTTTTCAGGTTCTAAACTACTGATAACAATGGATGACAACAGCTAATGACACACACCCAACAGTGCCATGTCACCCGGGCCCATGGTAAGTTTTTTTTTGTTCATTTCTTTTTTCGTAAACTAACTATTTTGTTTCTTTCATTTCCTAGATTGGAATTCCCTAGGAACGAGGAGCTCACATGGAACAACCCCAGGCCAACACCGCCACATCACGATGGCACACCACCTGCCCCAGCCTCACAAGCAACTGCTCGTGGGGTGGATAGCAGGTGGAATGATGACAATGACCAGGAGGAGGACCCGAGGACCCAACTGTCGCCACGAGCAACTGCTTGTGGGGTGGAAACGGGGATCAATGACTACAGGCAGCCCCCCCTCTCTTGCTGCAAATGCAAGTGGGGGGGTTACTCACTCTGTTCTCGGCGACTACAGGCACCACCCCCCTCCCTCGCTCCAAATGCGAGAGGGGGGGTTTTTTGTTTTGTTTTCATTGACTACAGGCACCACCACCCCCTCCCTCGAAATGTGGAGGGGGGGGGGGTTTCTATATTAATTTAATGTGATTTATTTATTAGAATAGGTCCACCACCCCCTCCCTCGCTCCAAACATGAGCGAGGGGGTTTCTATTAACTTAGTTTAGTGTAATAAGTTATTAAAATATGTATTCTTCTCGAAACCTGCGAATAACCATGGGTAACCCATGGAAACCCACGGTAACACCGTACCCATACCTGTGCGGGTATGGTGTTCACGGGTACAGGTAAGGGTATGAGGAAATATACCCGAGGGTTACCCATGCCATGCCCTATTATTACAAAAGAAATATGGCATACTATTGAGTTTTGTATGGATCCATATCATTGATGAGATTGTTTGGCTGTGTTTATCTCCTCATTACCTATTACAAAAAATGCTCACGAAATGGCAGTGGGGAATAGGGTGTGAAAATATGCATTCAAATTAGCAGCAGGGACTTCTACAGAGTGTTCTATAATATTTTCAGAAGGTTTAAAGTCATCTAGCAGTGCTGAGCCATTTCAAAGCCACCAGAATATCTCAGGAACCGCTTCTCTGATTGCTTAGAATTGGCAGGAGACCCCTCGGCTTTCGATGGGATCTAGCTCCTCAAATATTTTAGTGATTTTACATAATTTATTTCCCAAGATAGCAAAAAATGCAGCTTGAGCCATGGCAACACTATCTAGCACCTCTGAACTTTAGACAACTTAGAGCATGGCTTGAGTGGCTCTGGGCAGCTTTGGGCTGTGAGCTAATTTATCAGTGCAGCTGGCCCAAAATAGCAGCTCAGCTCAATGGCTTGCAGCTCTGAGCTGCGCTGTTGGCAACACTACATGTAAGCCAACACAATGTGATGCTACCACCAGATGCGATATGACAGCAGCCCCTCCCTCACATCTGAGGGAGGGCACTTTATTTAGCCTTCTGTACTAGTTTACATGCCCCCCACTTGAAATGTGAGAGGGAGGCTTTAAATTATAAATTTTATGTATTGGTTTATCTCAATGTGAATGTGATGGGTAACATGAAAACAGGTACACAACCCTGTCTTTATCTGTCTTTTTACATCACTATGTAATTGTGTAGTTCCTCCCTTGTGTCTTGTGCAAGGGAGGTTAGTAAATTATTTTTTCCACTTAATCTATGTTTATGTTGAGCTGCCTCCCTTGCTGCAAGAGGAATGACTTGAAAAATCTGTCAAAGTCCAGTTCAGACTCAATAGGTGTTGCCAAATGCTTTGCTGGACCTAAAATAAGTCACTTATTCACCCATTATAGTTATTTCACAGGGGGGGGGGTTTCAAAGTAACACTTATTTGTCACTTATTTGCTACTCATTATGTCCACTTATGGAATGAAGTGTCCTTCAAACACTTAGACAGTTTGAACAAAGTAAACTGGAAAATAGTATGGTTAGAAAGGTAAAAGTAAAGCACAGTCTCCTTGTTACAAATAGGAACTATCTATGCATGATTAATCATGTGACCATGTTTGTTAGGTAAGCTCTCAATCATGGTGTTGCTGGTGGATGTGTGTCACTGGTAGTAATGTAGTCATAGTGTTTGAAAGTCCAGTTCATTGAACTGGAAAAAAACCAAAACCAGACCAAACCAAACTGCAGTTCAGTCTTTTTGTGGTTGCGGTTGCCCTAATTCTGAGGGTCCAGTGGTTGCAGTTGCATTGAATCAAATATTTATTTAAAACCAATTAAAACCAGTTCTAACCAGTTCGAACTGAGTCTCAGTCTACAGTCTATACTCTATATAAGTATATGTAATTTAGTTATAATTAAATGATATAATAACTAGAATAAAATCATAATGGGGCATACCCAAGAGAACGGGGCATGAAAAGTGAGGGTTTATATACACTGGGCTGCACACAGACCATTTGGTCATGTCTGCACACCCAAATGGAAAAGTGGTGTCACTTGCAAACACTTGCTCCCATGACTCAACATCAACAACAACACAACTGCGCCTGTGAGCCCACTGCTCATAGGGTGAGTTGGGGTTGCTAACAACAACAACAACTCAAACAACTGAATGCAAATGAGCCCAAATGACAACTAGTGTCATTTGGGCTCAGGTCTGTTTTCTTTCTATTTGTTTAACTACACTAACATTTTCATTTTCATTTGTTAGGTTCTTTCTTTTGATAAAACAATGATGGGGGATGACTACAAGAACAACAATGGAATGACAAACAAGGACCCAGCAGCCCAGCACCTGCCCCCACCCTGTGAGCCGCTGCTCACCGGGGGGTTTTGCGGGTGCTAACAACAACAAATGGATAACAACAACAACGGGACAATGAGCGGACAACAATGATGACAGGACAACAACAATGAATGGACAACAACATCGACAGGACAACATCGACAATGACGGGACAATGACAATAGGACAATGAAGACAACAAACAGACAACAACAATGAATGGACAACAATGATGAATGGACAACAATGACAAGGGGACAACAACAACAGCGATGGACGATGGCCCTCTCCTGCTTCAAGTGCGAGAGGCTTTTTTTCTTACAGTTTTTTTTTTCTGTGTTATTATTATTGTACTACCTACATGCTCGACAACAATGGGACAACAACAACAACAAGACGACAACAAAGACAATGATGATAGGACAACAAAGACAACAAATGGACAACAATGACAAATGGACAACAACAACAACAAATGGACAATGACGACGATGGTGATGGACGACAGCCCCCTCCCGCTTCAAGTGCGGGAGGCTTTTTTCTTACAGTTTTTTTTTCTGTGTTATTATTATTGTACTACCTACATGCTTGCTCACAGGCCCCTGCCTGTGAGGGGCTTTATCTATTTTAGATTAGTATTTTATCCATGTAATGTTGGTTCAGACCAACCTTTAGTTGGTCAATGACTGGTTGGACCCAAACCAGTCATAACCGGTAGTCGGACTGCACTGGACTGCTAGAAACCGGTTTCCTGCAGTCCGGTTCAGTTTTTCATAGATTATGAATGTATTACAACCGGTTGCAGTTCTGGTTTGGACCCAAATTGGGAAAAAACCAGACTGAACTGGACCTTCAAACACTATCAGTAGTTGTATGGCAAGAGAATGGATCTCTTACACTCACTGTACCTCCAAATAAAAATATATCCTCCATTTTTCCTCAACTCTCCTCCTCACAATGTACTAGGGCCTCCATCTCTAATAGTTCACTCTGCAGTAACCAAAGGTTGTGTTCATATCCATATCTGAGCCATCATATGAGGTATTGTTTTCCACATCCTCATGGATGGCAATTGATGATCCGCTCAATGAAATATTCTGTGCTTCCATCTTTCATCACAATAGGTCCTGGTCTTGCTAGTTTCCTGCTCAGATATTCGTCATTGTCATTTGCAATGAACGGTTGTAGGTGGGATGCATGAAAGGTTGGGAATATGTTTGGAGCACCCGGCTTTGCCAGGGTGTAGTCCAATGCCTCTGGATGAGCTTTGATGACCTTGTATGGTCTGTCAAACCTTGGCATGAATTTAGCGACCTGTCCACTCTTGGTTTGCATGTATTCTCTCCTCCAGTGTCCGGCAGGGGCAGGTGGGTCCTCACCTCATTGTTGTCCCTGTCCCCATCCCTTGGTCATGGTTGTATGGTCCTTGCATCATGGTGGTTCCCATTCATGTTCTGTATGTAAATAGTTGTTAGTAGAGTAAAAAAAAAGTTGAAATAAAAGAAAAACCTACCTTAGAGGCTCAGGTGCCTCCTGAGCCTCTCACTGGCAGGCTGCCAGCATCAGTTGTGTGTAAGTTGGCACATTAGCAAAGAAAAACATACCAGGGGCTCGAGCCCCTGTTGTTGCTGTTGCTGTTGCTGTTGTGGTTGAAGATGTGGTTGTTGTTGATCATTGATGTGATGCTTGAAAAGGGAATTATGACTTGTCATAGTGGAGGTGCTTGACCTTCAAGTGGAGTTTAGATTTCAGAATAAGTGGCCCAATAAGCATAAGCAAACAATAAGTGGGCCAATAAGAAAATGGTCAATTTCATTATTCTTAAATCTGCTACTTATTGCTCTGCTTATTGTTTTCCTTATCAAATAAGTGGTAAAATAAGTAAACAAATAAGTAAACTAATAAGTAATCAATAAGTAGCAAATAAGTAGAACTTTGAATGACTCTAATATTGACAGAACAGTTAATCATAGAGGAACTATCAAGGAGGAGGTGACTATGATACTAAGGTATCAGGGCCATCAGGGATGAGCCATTTTTGAAGTGTATGATTTCAGGAAGTAAGGTAGTCACACCCAAGTCACACCTAAAGAACAAGTGTCTCATCCTCGAGCGTTCATCCTTGCATGTGCATGTGAGACTTGAGTACGGCAACCTACCAGTTCCCAACACACTAACTTACCGATCATTCAGATATCAGCTGTCAAACTTCATGGAATGAACATTAAGATTGCATCCCTTTAATACTTGATTGGCATCAGGTTGAAGAGCATAGTTTATCTGTCTAGATTCTCTATAAACTGTAATATAATCACTGCATTGTTTTTCGAGCTCCTACCGTTCAACAGTCGGAGCTTGGAAAAACATCGTACGAAGAAGAACTGAATAATGAATAATGAACTTGGGAATTGAGCACTCCTTTAGACTTATCTTGTAGAGGCAGAAATTCGGCAAGCTTAATCAAACCTTCGCCAAAGCTCTATCAAAGGATGATATGTAGATTAATTATTACAATATCAATCTCGCGTGATATATATAGATTGACACGTATTTTTAGAACACCATTGTGCAGCACGACGAAAATCTCCAATTGGCCGGCCGCCGCGTATTCCTAACTCGCAACTTTGAGGAGCTCAAAAACCTCCATGATGCGGTGCCAGCCGCATTGATCCCCCGGGCCATAGGTTGTACCTCGAACCCTGAATCAATGGATTCTTGTCATGCCTATATACAGGCAACTTGAAGCCAGAATTGAGGGATCAGAAAGCTAGGAGCTGCCATGCTCCGGTGAGAGATGCCATGTATATGTCACTTCGTTATTACAACACGTGCGGCTTTCTGCCACGCTAATTCCTGCTTAATTCGCAATATAGCAAAACCCTGACAGGATGATAGGGTGCTGCCGACTTTCTGCCGACCCCGATACTCTCACCAATGCCGCCATTGGCATTGAACTCATCCGATTTCCTACGACATATTGCAGTGGCTATGCGCAAAAACGCGTTCGATCCCTCTGGACAATGGAGGCCCGCAAGTGGCACTGCAAAAGCCGAGAAAGCTAGAGAAAGCTGTGAACAAAGGCCCGCCGTCTTGCTGTACACCGGTACGCCCAAAAAAGCGAGGCTGGAGCTAAAATGTATCATCCCTTGATGGGATCACATTGCAATATTAATGACCTTGAACTTTTTTGCACTACTTAAAAGGTCGTTGAAACATTGGTGGGGACATCTCTTGTTCTTTTACTCAACTATCATGGCTTCAAATTACGCTGAATACTTCGGTATTGAGTCGATCCCTGCAGCTGCCGTCTTCGCGGCCCTCTATGCCCCATTCTTAGCATTCTATGTGTACCGGTCGATTAGGCGAACGACGTATGTTTTCTTGATCTTGTCTCTATTCTGCACAAGTAAGTCATGCCGAAAACTTTTAGCAATGTACACTGAATTTTGACTTGCCCTTTTCACCATCTTTTAGTCCGTATTACAGCATTCACAATGCGCGCACTCCTAGCTGGTTCTACATCTGCAGGAGGGAACTTCAAACTCCTGATCGCGAACCAGGTCCTGGCCGCTGTCGGATTTTTCAGTCTGCTGTACTCTGGATACACCCTCGTACTTGACCGGTAAGTCGTGGCCATGATTCATTTATTTCCTGCCGCCTAATCCACCTCACCACAAGTGAACTCCTTACCGGCGTGAAGGCCGGTGGTGATGGCATATTTGGGACTGTCATCAGACTTGTAGGCGACAAGCGGTTGTACCATGTGGCGTTGGTAGCTGGTGTCGGACTCGGGATAGCAGGTGCCACACAAGCGTCGGCGTCCAACCCCACGAATGGCATGACGCTTCGGAAAGCCAGCACTGTTGTCTTCCTGCTTCTTACCGTGCTGCTGGGATTCCGGACCATCCTGCTTGCGAGAGTCGAGATCATGTGTACGTTCTATTTTCCTTCTTCTCACCTACTTAGGTGTGTGTGTATCCATTTTAACCTTTTTGATTTCTCCTTCTGCAGTGACTGATCCGGCGAGGGAGAAGGGAGAATCAAAGCGTTCTGCGTTGGTTCTTTGTCTAATTGCCACGATCCTTCTGGTGCGCGAGGTCTACGCGACTGCCACGATGGGAAATTTGGTGAAGCAGGGCAACGAGCCTCTGTGGTACCCGCTATATGCTCTGCCGGAGATTCTGGCGGTCGCATTGTATGCTACGCCCAATCTCGTGCCCCCTCGCTCTGAGCTGCCCAAGTAGAAAATACCATGATACCTGCGAACTGAAGGAACGGAACGATAGGAATCATTTCTTTATTTTTCTTAACTTATGATAGCAACGCCTTGTCTATACCCTCTTAATTCAATATTCAACAGAGAATCATGCAGCGAAGACAAACCACGGAATGTCTGTAACACCGTCAGTCAATGTAGTACTTAACCCTGATCGATTAATGGAACCTGACCTTCTGGCGCACATTGCCCAGCTCCGAAGTTGAATCTGTTAACCTAGTGCTTTCACACCAGCCGAAATGGCAGGAAACGATTGCCCCGGGCCTAAAATTAGCACAAGTAATCAATCAAAATTATTTGAAAGTGATGATATTACATAATAGAACACCACGAATTTGGTCCTCAAAACAAATATTCTGGCCGCCGATCCGTAATGCGTACTTACAGACGTGAGGAAAATCATGAGCTTCGCAGCTTTCGAAATGCTGGCGGATGGAGCAAAAGCTGGCAAAAAAAAGTCCTACCGACGAAAACAGTTCCATCAGTTCGCATCGGGCATATGCATATATCGGTTGTCGGTGTCTTAATCGCTCACTTATCACCCATCACTAATTTGCAAATATCAAGATTTTTGGAAACGGCTGTAGACGGCGCTGAGCTTCATCCATATGTGCTAGTATGTTCTTGCAGGAGGTATCCTGCCGCCGTGGTTGGACTTGTGTTTCGTTAAGTTTCATGACATCGACTCGGATATTTTCTGTCTCTTGAGTTGATGTTAAGCACGCATCTAGCACTTGAGTAAATAATACACGTACTTACAGTCAGAATTTGAAAATGATACGCATGCTCATCTTCGCGAAAACCGTATAAGCAACACCATCAATGCAAAGAGGAACACGACCGCCATAATAATCATTACCACCAAACACGTCGTGCCCCTGCTCTTCCCACTATGATCCCTCAGCCTAACCCTTTCCCTCTCCATCACCCCATAGTTCCCCTCAAGTTTCTGTTCCGTCTCTTCTACCACTGCTTTATCCTTCGCTAGGGAATCAGAGAAGTGAAGCGCATTGCGTTTCAGCTGTATGGCCATCTGTGCGAGTTGATCTGAGAGTTCTTGCTGGAGGGCGGTGGTGTTAGAGTTGGAGTTGGAGGGGCGGGAGGCGGTAGCAGTTGTGGTGCTTGTGGAGGTTAGAGGGATGGTAGAAGGAATGAGGGTTGTGGGAGGTGAGAAGGGTATTGAGGTTGGGTAGGAGGTGGTGTCGGAGGGAAGGAGGTCGTCGGCTGGTAAGGTTGAAGAGCGAGGTTCTTCGTTTGGTAGAAGTTCCTGAAACCCACTAGCTATAGGAAGGGCGGATTCCAGAGAAGGTGAAGGTATTGAAGGAATTGTTGGGACCTCGAAGACGATTGGTGGTCGAGGGTTGGGCGCAGTCCTCTACCATGCTTTTCAGACAGCGCCTCTTGGTGTTTCATCAGAACGAACGCACCTTTGCTACCTCTTTCATGAACACTTCAACGCGGTCCAGTGTTATTCGTATATCATCAAACTGTTGTGTTTTCGTTCTGTATAGAAGGTGTCAATGCGATCGCTGCGTAACTGAAGTTTACCACTCACGGGGACGGTTCTTCGTCATAAAGTTCTACATGTTTCAGTAGCTTCCTTGCATACTTCACTTTCTATCGACAGACATGTCAGACGAAATGTATACAGTGCGGGGCATGAACTGACCTGCAGAGTGCCTTGAGACTTGATCCACGCGTCGTCCTCGGGTGATTCATCCCAGAAAGGGTCGGATACTGATTTTTCGAGCCTTCTGACAAGACTTTTGAGGTTTATTTTATCGTGAACTAGTTGTTCTATTGAATAGCTCATCAGGGTTGAGTCTTGACCTGTCTTGACACGATGACACCACGTGGCACGGTGGTGGCAGTGTCAAGAACACCACCCCGAAGTTTGAAGTCGAGACGGGGAAAAGTGCGTATGTGTGCCTGTGCGAAAACCACTGACGAACCGAATTTGAACTTTAGAATTGAGCACCTTGTTTCCTTGCTCTTGCTTTTGATTTTATTTATCTAGATCACATAGTTGGCTTCTGAAGCTGTCGTCTTCTGTTCATCGCGTCGGCTGGCCATGCAAGCCAGACATGCATAATCCATCGTACTAGGAGGCACGTCTATCCTTCCTTTTCTATTGTTCATGTTTTTCTTTTCTTATTTAGTACCTGAGTTAGTGGCATTCTCGAGATCTCCCGTATCTCCCCTTTGCTAGGCATCGGCGGAGTCTAGAACAACATTTTTCGTCACAGAATGGCTCATAGTACAGGATACCTCACCAAGTAAGAGCATAACACCTAGATTTCCTCGTCAACCTCTCACTCAACGACTAATCACCGTTATCTTCGGACCTGCCAACTGTCATGTCATTGTATTGGAGAGGAAGAAATGTCGCCATCTAGTCTACAGGAAGACAAAGTTCTGCAGTGCGAGATTTAGGGTCTGTGAGATAAGAGACAGAATACGAAGGAGACACATTGAAGAGCCAAAATAATCGCTGCCATGCAACTCTCAAGTGGTGACCGGCTCCTGGACATCAAGATCCAGACCATTGCAAGTCAAAATTCCAAATCCATGCATGGTTTGAGCTGCATCCATGGTATCATTGCCAAACCAGTGATTCCCTGCTACGTAAACAGTGGCCTTCGAGCGGTCTATATGTAGAAAGTCTAGGCTTTGAATGAGTTTGCGTTGAATTCCATAAAGTTTGTCCTATATGCATATGTAAACAATATGAATGGAATCATAACCACAAAACTTACTGCATCCATGAGATGTTTAGCCTCTAACAAAAAGACATGTCCATCGTGGCCTACCCACACTCCTTCCCACTCAGCAACATCCTTCTCACCAGCAAGGATCCTCCAACTATCAGGTCGTGTGGGGTTGTCTGGTATACGACGGTGTACAGCAAAGCTTTTGATCAGGTGATGTTCGAGTGCCTTGCAGGCTCTGTCTTCAAAGGCCTTGTCTGAGATCTGGTTATAGCTATAGTCTTCTAGCTGAGCAGCAAGGAATGGGTGTTTTGCAGTATATATTACACTTGGATCAATGTGATTGGGTAGACAGCTCGCTGAGAGTGTTACTCTGGTCTTGGGATTGGTGAATCGAAATCCAGGGAATGCGTCCCGGAAACTTTTTGCAGATAGGAAGGTCTCCGTTTCAACCTGGTTTCCTTTACCGGGGATGACATATGACAAGGTGAAAGATCGATTGAAAGCAGAAGAGGTCTTCAACTGGCGATGGAACATTGTGCTGATGGCTTTAACTGACATAACCCGATCTGGAGGAGCAAACGACATAATTTGATCATGAATGTAGGATAGAGATATGACAATACGTCTGGAGGGAGGCAGAGGCATGAATGATCAAACAAAAGAGCCAAGCTGGACCAAACTCGCATTGGGCACATCCATAACTACTCTCGTTTGACGATGACCACCACAATCAGTCTCCAATATCTAGATCACATAGTTGGCTTCTGTGTCGTCTTCTGTTCATCACGTCGGCTGGCCATGCAAGCCAGACATGCATAATCCATCGTACTAAGAGGCACGTCTATCCTTCCTTTTCTATTGTTCATGTTTTTCTTTTCTTATTTAGTACCTGAGTTAGTGGCATTCTCGAGATCTCCCGTATCTCCCCGTTGCTAGGCATCGGCGGAGTCTAGAACGTCACATAATGGCTCATGGTACGGGATACCTCGCCAAGTAAGTGCACAACACCTAGATTTCCTCGTAAACCTCTCACTCAACGACTAATCACCGTTATCTTCGGACCTGTCAACTGATGTTGCATCCAAGTTCCATTGCCTTGGTATGTGAATGCAATCAGCACCATCGCACTGCGCTATCAGACAGTTGTGACTCTCACCGAACAGTTAGCAGCGTCTCCCTCCAGCGTCACCTGCGGTTGCCTTCTAGCCCCACAGACGACTATCGACATTGACGATCTGCTCACACTACAAATTCTCACGTAAACGCTGCAGGACGACAAAACTACTGCATGGGAACATACAACGTTAAACGCGCTGAGACGTGGTATACCATCACCCAACCTCAAGCTTTTCACGGGAACACCTCGCACTCCGGGGCAAATCCACCTCGACCTGACTGCTATACACGCAAACCACGTTTGGGCTGCATGCGCGTCTGCCATCGTATTGCCGCTAACGGGCTTGCAGTGGCGGCGAGGCGATTTCATGGACGACGAGAAAGCAGAAATACGAGAGGACGCAGGCAGTAATAGCGATTCTTCATCCAAAGTATACGATAAAGACGTGACGTCGTAAGTGGATCGCGAACCAGCACCCTATCCAGTGAATGAACTGGGAGTACAGGGGAAGGGGAAAGCCCTTGGAAGGCGACGGTGCTCAGTGCATGCAAATGCGATAGCGTTATGTATGTTGCATTATCTTTATCTGACAATATATCAATGTAAATTCGTTTCATATAAGTAACGCAGCTCTCTAATTACCGTTTGCTATGGACGGATTCAGAATTAAGGTTCCCCGTCGACGAGATCGGCAATTCCTGTTCGAGTTCCCCAGCCTGGATTTGGAACTCTGATGGTTAGCGAAACACTGCTCTGGCTTGTGTCTGCTCTTTAAGGATCCTTGTGTCTCACGCCCTTCGGTACACTCTGATCCTTTGCCCTGATGAGCCCTAATATCTAGGCAGGCCCGTAAATATTTCACTTCAGCTCCTTGACCCTGTGCATATAGAGTATCTTCGTTGCTCAGTCCTCAAGTGATGCACCAACAACATGCGTAAGATGAAATTCCCCTCTACTTCTTATTGCAAAGACCGGCGGGATTCAAGTTGTAGTGGCCAGGCCAGAAGCATGATCAAATTGCCAGCCGCAACGAGTGCAAATGTCACTAGAATGAAGGGAGTTCAACTGCATGCTCGCTGTACTAGATGTCCAATGAGCGCGCATCAATCGGATTGAACATTTCCAATTCTAAACTCTGACATGAGTTTCTGCTTGCCTTGCCTTTGCCTATAAATCACTCCATATAGCAATAAAAGTGAGCCGATCTCTTAAAACAGACTACAGAGTCCATATCTATTATCAATTCAAAGCAAAATCAAACTATTTCGCAGGAGTACAGAAAGTAAAGCTGAAGATCCGAGTATTTCCTACTGCTTGAAGATGAGCTTAAATTGCCAGAGTTGCTTCTTACTTCCGTCCGGATCCTGAAGTCTAATCTGTGGGAAGAACATAAGATTGTCAGATCAAAACGCATAGTACGACACGTCGAGGAAACAATTGGCTGATCCTGGGCACTCACATGGCGACCAGTAATATCATCAGCAGTCCATACCTTCGAACCTTCCACGGTTCTAATCTTGATTAAACCCAACATATAAAAATCTTTCGTACCGATCAGAAGATCGATAGGCGTACCACGTAATTCTTGTTGTCGTCGCTATTGATGTAGTACGCATTGTTATTGGTAGAAGAATAGATCCAATGATTAGGGTCCTCGTCCTGCAAAGTAATTTCATTCAACATCAAGATAACTTGTTTATTGGGAAGGGCTTACAGGGTTGACTGCAAACAGGGGAAACTCTCCGTTAAGACTCTGCAGTGTGTAGAGTTCTGGCTGAGCCGAGCGAACTGGCCTCGCTATCCACTGTATTCATCAAGTCCAGTTTAATCTACAGGTCTGTTACCAGAGAAGGAAGTCACCAGTTGAGACAAGACTGGAGGTTCGGCGGGGCTGTCGAGGGTGACGGGGGTTCCGATTTCGTAACCGGCTTGTACCAGCTGGTTCTCATTGGACTGGGCATTGAAAATTTGATATAGGCCCTGGCCTATTCCAGCGCTTGAAGGGGGTGCAAGTGCTTCCTGGGACATGGTTGATTGTCGGATGATACTACTCTATAATCCTCATCACAAGAGGGGCTACTGATGAGCGAAGAAGGCTTACTCGACAGGAGAACTTCAGAGGGAAAGAATTGTGAGCTTGACACGAAAGTGTTTCTCTCTTTTATGTCGGCGAGACGTTCCAAGTGACATTAGGGTATATCGGACAGGCCTGTTGAAGACCCCGATAGTCAAGGACACGAATAACTAAGCATACTGTATGTCAGTGAATCTTAGGACCATCAGGTTGAGACTCCGTTTATGCATATCAAGAATGTCACAGCGCAACAGTGATCATAAGACCGTAGAATCACAAATGTCGTTCGTGTGAGGAGAGCAAATATTGATCTACTCACATCAGTTAAGGATGCTCAGGAGGCGAAAAGGTCTGGGGCACAACGAAAGTAAACGTATAATAGGGGCCTTCTACTACTTACGTCACTTGACTGCGACAGTTAGTCCAGAGTTTGTCAGAAAGAATGCGGATGGCAGACTAGTACACCAGGATTGAAAGGAGTCACCGCAATCCCAGTCATTCTTGCTGTTGGAACGTCAGCGTGATTATCGATTGAACGGCTCCACATTCCGTCTATCACGCAATGTCATTGTCCTACGATTAACAATGGAAGTCTCGATAGATTTCGTCAATTCCTGATGTCCAATTTAAAAAAAGGAAATATCGTGCTTACATTCTGGGTTTTGTTCAAGTTGTCTCTGCGATCCCTAAATTGATGGTGGGCATAAGGTACTGTTATTGAATCCCGAATGCGGTAGGAAACATGGAGAAGTGGTTAATAGGAGATGGGAAAAGTCTTCTTTCAACCCGTGAACAAAAAAACGTGTTGAGGTGCGTGACCAGGAATAACTTTAAGGAGGACGGATATGGAAATTGAAATACAAACAAAGGCCATTCCTTGAAGGCGAACAGGCAAGATTATCTGATAGTTTCATGCTCTCTACTCGGTTAGGATATGATCAAGGGGGTGTTGGGAGGAAATCCCGAACCAATCCTAAACTTGGTTAAGTGGGCCGCTGCTTTGCATGTTATGCCCGAGTTCCCTTAGGGGTACTGCAAGTATATCGCGGTAACTGCATTTTCCAGCTGCAAGGTGTTGAGAGCAGACCTTCATATACCAAGGACCGGCTCGTGGAAATGTCATCGTGAAACCATATGGCCCAGGACCCGGTTATCACATGGGCTGTGTAATGGTTAGTAGATGAGACCCCTCAAATGATAAGTTCGGTTAATACCGTTGCATTCAATGTTCAAAACATGGTCTGAGGAAGGCTGATTCTGACTGAGATCGACAGAGAGCAAAGGTGGGTGCGTCATGAATTTGAACCTTCTGGACAAAGAAGAGTCACATGATGGACACCTTGCTTCTGAGTATTCTATCAGAAAGTGACAAACTCTAGCAAGGACTCATTTAAATGAAATATTAATATAAAACTATTTAATTCACTCCAACCATTCTATGTGACAAAATAATCATGCCATATGCCACAACTCTGCAGTCAAAGTGTCAGTACATAACCTCTCCTTGTCATTATTTGATTGTCTGATAAGGCCAGATAAAGTCTTATCTACTGATGGCAGAGTGTTAATCATTGATCTAATTTGTCTAGCCATACCGGACCCCTGCCAATTTCCTGATGATACATATATGAAGGACCCAAAACTTTTGGGAGTTTTAAGGTCAAACAAAAGCTTATCTATATAGGTCTGATTCATTGGTCAAAAGAGCTAAGAAATCAGTAGTCTGGATTAATTGGCAACATCCGAAAGGTGTTATTTTTAGATCACATGTCAGCACATGTTTTTTTCCCTTCTTGGTTAGTTGGTTGGATATCATGATCATCGCATCTTCTCATGTCCGAGCATTTCAAATGAAGCTCTCGCACTGTGGACCCAGCATGGTAGTGATTTCAGCCATTTAAGTGCCAAAACATGAATTTTCTAATTTAAATGGCTAAATTCATGGTGGATGAATTTGGGATGAATTTTCAGCCCATATATTTAAGCCATTTAGGGTATGGAATTTATGTGTGTTATTTTACAAAATTTCCATATGTCAATGGGATGAAATTTCATTTCACAAAAGAATGAAAAGTGGGGGATGTTTTTAATCCAACAGGAAGGTATGAACTTCATCTGAAAGACAGGATGTTTTTAATCTAGGGGGGGGTATGAATATCATCCAAAAGATTTGATGTTTCAGCTTGTGATTTTCTGACTTCTAGGGTTAGTTTTCAATCTAAAAGTATATTAATTTCATCTGAAAGACAGGATGTTTCTGTATGTGATTTTCTGACATCTATGGGATTAGTGGGGGTTTGTTTTTTCACAACTCTAAAGGATGTTTCCCAAGTCAGCTTTTCATACTTTAACTCTCTGTGTGTAGGGCCATCGTTCACATGTCATTGCTGTTAGCCATTCACCGCCACTGCCACCCATCATCGCCATCTGCTAGCACCTGCTATCCACCCCAGGAGCAGTGGCTCATGGCAGTGGGGGCAGGTGCTGGGGTCATTGCCGTCATTGTTGTTGCTGCTGATGATGCATGGGCCATGAACACCATCAGAGTTTTCAGTTGCGATGGAGGATAGGAGAATATCAAGAACTTCGAGGTGGAAAATGGCAGATGGTGAACTGTGAGCAAGGTCAGCATGCCCCAGAGATAATGCAGAGATGCTGGACTCTATAAGGGCAACCTCATCACCCCCCCCTCTAAGATGCATTGCCCGATGCATTCAAAATCGCATACAACCAAAGTCACTGACTTGAATGCAACATGGTGCAGCAGTGTGCCATTGGTGGAATTCCTTGACTAACTGAGGGGCATTCACATGGGACTCCTCAACCCATGAGTTCTCCTCGTACCCATAACCCTTCCAGTGTACCAAATATTGGAGCTTCCCTTGACGCAACCAGCTGTCCAAGATTGACTCAACTTCATACTGGGGTTCTCCCTCAATCACTGTAGGTGGTGGTGGATGTGAATGGCATCCTGGGAAAGGATCTGGGGGAGCTGGAAGGAGTTTTATGACATGGAAGACTGGGTGGAGTCTGGACATGGAGGCTGGGAGGCACAAATGATAGGCATGCACTTGACAATGGGGAAGGGTCCCAGGAAGTGATGGGTGAGTTTCTTGGATGGACGTGTGGTAGAGATGTCACTGGAGTCAAGATAAACTTGATCACCAACCTTGTACTGTGGCATTGGAGAATGGCGTTGATTGTAAAAGCATGCCATGTCATCCTTTGCCTTTGCCTCCTCCAAACTGTCTCTCATGCATTCTGTGAACTCATTCACTGTCCCAATGTGTGAGGGGGCTTGGTGAGGTTTGAATCCCATATGTGGATGTTGTCCAGTGTCTAAGAAGAAAGGGGTTTGTTGAGTGGAAGCATGGACATGGTTGTTGTATCCAAACTCAGCCAAGGGGAGGAGATCATCCCAATTGTCCTGGCACTCATTGACAAAGACACAGATGTACTGCTCCAGTTCCTGGTTGACTCACTCAGTCTGGCCATCAGTTTGTGGGTGATAAGCAGTTGAAGTGAGGAGTTTGATCCCCAGAAGTTGGTACAACTCACAGGTGAATTCTGCCATGAACTGAGGGCCATGGTCAGAAAGGAAAGCACCAGGAAGTCCATGTAATTTCCACACATGGTGGAGATAGAGTCGGGCAGCACCCAGGGCACTGACAGTGGTGTGAGTGGGAATGAAGTGAGTGCATTTTCCTGTGGAATCAACTGTGCACATCACCACATCAAACCCATTTGACTCTGGCAACTCCACCACAAAGTCGACACTGACAACATCCCAATGACTCTCTGGAATAGGGAGAGGGTGTAGCTCACCAATGGGTTTGCAATGAGGAATCTTGGTGCTTAAGCAAAGGTCACAAGTACAGCAATACTGACCAATGAGCTGTGACATCTGTGGCCACCAATAATTCTGTGAGGTGAGCTCCAAGGTCTTCCAGTGTCCAGGATGACCAGCAATCTGTGAGTCATGGTGTTGGGATATAATGCATTGATGAAGGTCTGGGTCGTTGGGGATGTAGATGTGATCTCTGGAGGTCTTTACACTGCCCCATATGTTCTGCGCAGATCTGTGCAGAATTGCGTGGACTCCACATGGATCTGCATGGACTCCATATAGATTTACATCCCATCTAATGAACAGTTTTAGTTATGCAACAGGGGCAGACAGTCTGCATGGATCCGCACAGACTAGCTCGGATTCCACACTTTTTACTCAGATTCCATGGATTTCGGCTGTCCGCATCCGAGATCAGACAGCAAGTACGAGCAAGGACCAGCAAGGACAGTCTGCATGCATCCGAGCAGACCATTTGGGCTTAGCAAAATAATGTCATGAATGGTGTTTGAACTTGGAGCCTCATGGCTAACTAATAAGTACAGACACACATTACCGTTACACTATGCAGCCATTATTGTTTGTAGCCATTGATGCAACTACATATGACTGTTTGGCTTTGTATGACAAAGCACACAGCCACATCATCAACATTGCCAGCTCATCACTCACCACCACCACCATCGACGATGACCACGCTGCCACCTCACTCCCTCCCTCCATCTCCACTCTACCCACATCACCTCCACCCACTCCCAGCCCCATTCCACGGCCACGAAGAGCTGCCAACAAGCCAACCAGAAGCAACGCGGGCCCAAACGACGCAATTGCATTGTTTGGGCCATAGGTAATTTTTTTAATTTGTTTCTTCTTTTTATCATCTAACTAATTGTTGTCTTTGTTTTTTAGGTTCTAATCTACAGGTAACGACGGATGACAACGTGGGCCCAAATGACACAATTGCGTCGTTTGGGCCATAGGTAATTTTTATTTATTCGTTTCTTCTTTTTATCAATTAACTAATTGTTTTCTTTGTTTTTTAGGTTCTAATCTACAGGTAACAACTCCACAGCCATGAAGAGCTGCAAACAAGCCGACCAGAAGCAATGTGGGCCCAAATGATGCAATTGCGTTGTTTGGGCTGTAGGTAATTTTTTTTTATTCATTTCTTCTTTTTCTCAACTAACTAATTGTTTTCTTTGTTTTTTAGGTTCTAATCTACAGGTAACGACGGATGACAATGCAGGACAATGCAAACCCCCCCAAAACAGATGAAAACAAGCACCAGGGCCCCACCACGACCACCCATGGCAATGGATGACACACCACCTGCCCCCAGCCCCACGACACCGACGAAACCGACGCCAACCACAGAATGACACACCACCCACCATCCACCCCACCAGGACACACCACCCACCTCCAGCCTCGTGAGCCACTGCTCGTGGGGTGGATGGTGGGTGGAATGATGATGAGGGGGATGGGAGACGAGAGGAAAGGGAGACAAGGGGGAGGGGGAGGGAGACGATGACAGGAGACGACAGCACACCACCCACCCCCAGCCTCACGAGCAACTGCTCGTGGGGTGGATCATGGGTGGAACAACGACGAGGAAGGGGGGTGCGTACAGACCAATGGGGAATGGTGAGGGGGGACAAGAGGGGGCCACAAGGGAAGGCCGACGATGAATGCACCTGCCCCCCTGCCATCTCGCATGCTAGTGAGATGGTGGGTTATTTATTTTATTCTATAGTCTACTGCCCCCCTCTTCGGCAGGGGGGCAACTTTTTTTGTATTTAATACTACCAATAAAATGTCCCCCATCGTGGGGCATCCTTGTTTTTTTTTGCCATCAACCCATGCCTCAATTCTTCATTTGGGTCACCACATGGTTGGAATCTGTGTGGACTTATGTGGACTTATGTGGACTTATGTGGACTCCGTGCGGACTTATGTGGACTCTGCGTGGACTTATGCGGACTTATGCGGACTCTGCGTGGACTGGGGCAGAGTCCGCAGCAAAAGGGGTGTAATTTTTCATTTTGGTCACCAGATGGTTGGACTCCGCACGGATCTGCGCGGAACATATGGGGCAGTGTAAATTACTGGATCTCTGAAATACAACAAGTCCTCCTTTTCTGCCCACTCTGCCACACACAAGGATAGGGTGGATCCCTTCCTCAGCTCTTTAACAGCTTGGGCCATGACATCCTCATGTAAACCACTATGGTTCACATGACGAATGTTGTGTAGGATGTCCAACTCCTTGCCCTGGGGTATGATGCCTTCCAATGCCCAGATAGTAAACAGGTTTGGCTGCAACAATACAATGTCTTGATTGTCATCGCTGCCATCCCCATGGTCCACACATTGGGGGAGGGCATCGGTCTTTCCCATGCTGCAACCCAGATGGTGGTGCAAGGAGAAGTCGAACCTGGATAGATACAGGGACCAACAAGCTTGACAACAGTTCAATTTCTTGGCTATCATAAAGTACTCAAGGTTCTTGTGATCTGTCCAAATTTCCACCTTGTGTTGGGCACCCTCGAGGAAGTGTCACCACTCCTCAAGTGCACGCATTATCAACAACATCTCCTTGTCATGGATCTCATAGTTTTGCTCCACAGCACTAAGGCTTTTGGAACAGGATGCCACTTCTGGTCCTCTGGAGACTGCTGAGACAACATGGCACCCATTGCAAAGTCAGAACTGTCAGCCTCTACATGAAAAGGGCACAAGTCATCAGCAAAGGTAAGAATGGGAGCGGAAGTGACCATCTCCTTAAGCTTTTTGAATGCCTCCTGTTGCACATTGTCCCACCTCCATGCCTCCTTCCCCTTCAAGTTGAACAGTGGTTGTGCATGATGTGAGAAATCTTTGATAAAACACCAATAGAAATTGATGAAGCCCAGGAAGACTGCACCTCTTTCTTGTTCATGGGTGTTGGCCAAGCCGTGACCCCATTCACCTTGACAGGATCCATCTCCACCTGACCCTCCAAGATAATCAGGCCAAGGTACTCAATCTTGGTTTTCTCAAACTTGCACTTGTCCTGACAAAGGTAGAGTTTGTACTGTTGAAGTTGTTCCAGGATGAGGTGCGTAATGTGATGATGCTCTTCAACCATGCGAGTGAAGATGAGGATGTCATCGAGATAGATACAAATGATGACCTCGAGGATGAGGTCATGGAAGGTGTTGTTCATCATGGTCTGGAAGGTGGCAGGACTATTAGTAAGGCCAAAGAACATGATGAGCAGTTCAAAAAAACCATGGTTGGTATGAAAGGCTGCCTTCCACTCATCTCCCTCCTTTATCCTCACATTATTGTAACCCCAATGGATGTGGAGCTTGGTGAAGTATTGGGCTCCATGGAGTTGGTTCACAAGTTCAGAGATGAGAGGTAATGGGTAGCAATTTTTGACTGTGATGTCATTGAGCCTTCTATAGTCTTGAACTGGTCGAAGTGAACCATCCTTCTTCTTGACAAAGAAAAAGGGAGAGGCCATGGGTGACTTCAATGGTCGAATATGTCCAGAGGCTAGGTGTTTGTCAATGAACTGGTCAAGCTGTTGCTGCTCCTCAGGGGAGAGAGGATAGACCTTGCAGGAGGAAGGGGTTGCACCGGGGATGAGTTCAATTGCATGATCCCATGGCTTGTGCACAGGGAGAGAGCTGAATGATTCCTTGGAGAACACATCCTCAAACTCATGGAGATGAGGAAGTAAGGAGTCAGTAGAGGATTTAGCAGTGTTGTTTTTGTGGAAGGCCTCGGCGAGGCATTGGGATATGTTCAATGTAGCACACACCTCATGCGATGGACAAATCACAGTGTAGAAAATCTGATCACCCTCCTCCACTTCCTCTGGCTCCTCTTTGTTGTCATCTGAGTCCAGCATCTGATCAGGAACCCCCTCCAACTCCACATCTGGCACTGGCAGGGGTCCAGCACAACACTTCTGCATTGTATTGAGGCCCTTTGTCCACAGTGTTCCAGTCTGGCTTCCATGAAATAAGTGGGACAGCTGGATGGGCACCAGCTCATGGTGACCTCCCCAGTATGCCAGTTGACCTCTGGGTTATGGTCTCGAAGCCACAGGTAGCCCAAAATCACCTTCTGCTTTCCTAATTGAGTGACAGCAAAAAGGGCACACTCACTGTGATCTTTGTAATGGAGGACCAGGTCTACAACCTCTCGGATGGCACCAGATTCATTTGGGGATCCATCCACATTATAAACAGGCATTGGACATGGGAGTGAGCAAGTGCTCAGGCAATGTTGTTGTGCGAGATTGGTGTCGATGAAGAGGCCAGTTGCACTGGAGTCCAGGAGTGCAGAGACACCAAGTCTCTGTCCAGTGTCAGTAGTCTGTAGTTTGATTGCCAGGTTCAAGGAATGTGCAGAGGGAGTGGATGCAACGATATATTTGCATGGTAATTTGTGCTCCCATGATTTAATTTTGGGATGCAGGGCAGAGGGAGAGATAGGAAAAGCAGGTATGTCTTCAGCCAACTTTGAAGGGTCAGAGAGGGGAACAGTAGATTCATTCTCTGGGGATTCAACTGACAAAACTTCAAAGTGGTTATGGACAGGCAATGAGAGCATACAATTCACTCACTGTGAATAGAAAAATCCTGCTCCTCTACAACCTCTGATTTGATCTCCTCTGTAACCTGACCCTTTGCTTCCTTGACATCTACAAGTGCCAACAGGTCCTGGAGGAGTTCATATTGCCCCTCAGGGGTGAGCATGCAGATATCCTGATGATGGGGACATGCTCCAGCCATATGTCCAGTTTCCCCACAGCAGTAGCAGAGGTTCAACCTGTGCATGCAGCTACAGGCTGCATCAACATCCATTGGTACTGGAACATTGACAGCTGGTGCAGGAGTTTGATGGACAGGAACAGGATTATGTTGGGGGAGGGTTCAATTGAAGATGTGGGATGCAGGAGTGGTAGTTGGAGCCCAGAATGCAGCATTGAATGCTGCATTTGTGAGTCGGTTCTCATCACAGAGGGAAGCAGCTTTGTACCAAGCATAGATATCATCATCTGCTGGATGTCCTTCCAACATCTGGGCAATCTGGTCCTGAATCTCTCAGTTGAGGCCGCATCAGAACTTCACCACCACTGGTAGCCCACCCCCATATCCTGCCATGTCCACCAAATCTTTAAACTCATTGATATAATCATTCATGGATCAATGTTGCCTGGTGGTACAAGGATGACTTGAGTCATGTCACTGCTCAGTGGGACTCATTGAGGGGACAAAAGTGGCATACAAACTCTGCTTGAAAGTCACCCCAAGTGGAGAAAGGTAGAGAACTGAGTTCTTTAGTTTGGCACAGAATACGGTCCACATAGAGATAGGCGTGTTCAGATTTCATGTATGTGAAGGCCCAATAAAATTTGGCAGCTTCATCGATGAATTGATGTGACTGGAGACTGATATACAACACACAGGAATTAAGGAACACATCCCTGTGCATGCGCGCCATTAAATTTGGCAGGAGGGGACAGTTTGATCTGGGTGCGCTCCTTAGTGGGCACATTAAGCGGCACATTGTTGTTGTTGGGCGTGCTTGGAGTCGCAATGGGGGGTGGGGGGAATAATGGTCATGGAGCTAGTCTGAAGGGTTCTGACAAAGTTTTTGATTGTAGATTTAAGCAAGTTGATTTGCGCGTGTATTCTGGTAACATTGCTTTCAAGCACGTCAAGGCGCTCTGATGTGTCCATGGCACTAGGGGGCACATTTGGCAAAAATGGCGGCGTAGTAAAGGTGGGACTGTCAGGAACAGTGTGTAGGGAGTCTACGGAGCTTTTGGAAGTGTCATCCACTCCATACCTGCCTATCTTGGGCAGCATGTTTGTGATTTCGGGCCTTAAGAGAGAGTTTTCTACTATAAAGGCAACCTCAGCCTCTAGCAAAGGGAACTTTGAAGTTAAAATTATACTACATAGTACAGGGATTGGAGGCACACCTAGCAAAGGGAAATCTGAAGAGAAAACTCTAAAGACCCCTTTGCCAGTGCCCAGTATATGTGAAGACTGCAAAAATCAAATAATAATCTAAAAATAGAAAAGGTGGAGATAGGCTGATTAAGGCCGCCGAATGACATCGTACCAAGGGGTAGATGTTGGAAGGGGTATTCCATCTCTAAATATAAAACTGTCAACATGCACAAATGTGATTGAAAGGGAAATTAGTAATAGAATAAGGAAAAATCATAGAAAATGAAGAATAGAAGGAAACGAGGTGAGGAAAAATATAGGACAAACATAAAAAATAGGAGAAACATGTGGGACACCCTCTGGTCCCCTTACAGACTCACAGTGGTGATTTTGACATGGAACACAGAAGCAAGAAACAAGCTTGTCTTACAAGTACAAGCCACTATCAGCTTCATCACTCCTTGCCAGCCCAAACAAAATATCTAACCCAATGTCAGTCAACCTTCATTCAAAATAGAACAAAACATACCCTCACCCTCACACATTCTACCCAACCAAATTGCCAGCACCTCCTCATCACTTCTCCCACCATCCTCTCCTCCCTCAGCCCACGTCACCACACTTGCAACTTCACCACATTGTTGAGCCTCTTCTTCTTCCACTCACTTGTTCTGCTGCACAAGGCACCCATTCTGAAACTATTTAAATGGCCTTCTCTGTGCACTCTCATGACTCTCATGACATAACAGAAATTTAATTGCATTCAGCTACAGCCTGTGATAGTAATCTACTTTGGTCAATAATGGACCACCTCCCACAGTCCTTAATGCACCCAACTACACATTTTATCTGATTGAGATCAACAAATTCCATAGGCCCCAAGTCTTCATAGTAGTTGGTTCCACATTAATTAGTGGCTGGCTCCAAAAATTTGACCTGATTGATGAATGTATAGATGAAAGAATCGGCCTTGATGTTATGTATAGGGGAGTGAGGGACATCGACAATGACAAAGCAGAGGATTTGCCTGAAGAAATCTTGCAGATCAAACACTGTGTTCAACATGGTAGATGAGCAAATTTGTCAATGGTGAGTTGATACTGGAGGATAAGTAAGTTAGTATGCATGAAATAGTGTAGTGGGAGGCTTACCTGGACAAATGACATATCTCGACTGTCAGATCTGAGTGGAACAAAGTCACAAGCATGCATAACATCACCACCCTCCAGCTGGTGCACACAGCCATATTGGGCAAATTGAGTATTCTGGGGTATAAGCTCCCGAATTATTGACACAGACTTGTTAAAGTGAGTGGCTAGGGTGGCAATGAGCTTCATCCTCAGAGCAGCAGGGAGGGTTTCCACAGGTCCCTTGGGGGGAGTAAGAACATATAATGGGTCTAGCTCACTATGATAAGGGAGTGGGTTCATCAACATGACTAGAGACTTACATGAAGGCAACTTGACATCTGTATCATGATGGACAGGAGGTAAGAGAATAAGTTGTTCGTGCAAGCCATAGAGGAGGGTTATGTGCATCAACTGTGCACAAGAGGTAACATACTTGTTGATGTTTGCATAGGGAAACTGTCAGCTCCTGATGTTATGGAGGATGTTGCCACAATGGCGCTGGAGTAGGGTGTCTGGGCACCTACTCCAGTAGTCACATGATCAACTAGCCAGTAGCCACCTGCATGTACATAGTCATGTCACACTATCACTATCACTGTCCCTGCCATAGCTATAGGCAGGAGACTCACTACATCTCCATCTTGGTGATGAGAGCATGATTCGATGCATGCACTACTTGTAAGGGCAACCTTACAATCAGAGTCCTAAGAACTTGATACTTGCAAGGGAAAACCAAAGTTTAGATCCAATAACTATTGAACAAGGAAAAGACCCATACCTTGCAAGGGAAAACCAAAGAGAAAACTCTAAGGAGTCTGGTGCAAGGCTGAAGTATATATATGGAAGGCATGCAACATTCTAAAATACTTGGAGCCCCTTCCATCCTAGCACTAATTCAGATCCAGGGTCATGTTCCCATTTGGGGAGACAGCCATCAATCAGTGATAGTGTCCACATCAGGCCATGCTTGGTAAGTGGTGTCTGCATCAGGCCATGATTGGGAATGGGCGTGCGAAGACATCCTCAATCATTTCTGCAGGTGCAACGATTGGGCAACTGGTTTGCACAGGGGTATTGACTGTGAGAATGGTGAGAGTACAATAGGGGCTGATGGATCAATATATCAGAATATTTGTAGATGGTTGGTGCAAAAGGCACCTCGTTGTGCAAAAGGCACTTTGTTGCATGAAAGGCACTTTGTTGCGTGAACATTTGTGCATTTGTGGAAATGTTTGCAAATGTGCGCCAACCATTGTAGGGGCTCGTAAGGTGTTCCCCTTACATCACCCCCCCTTAAGGCAAAGCATCCCAATGCACAAAATTCCATTGGTGCAGATATCATGGTTGGAATCCCATCTGTCCAAAGGTAAGTGCGTTAATACATTTTGGGGCACTCGGATGAGCCCTGTAGAAGTTCGCGATTAGTTTTGTGGCATCGAGATCCTCCTCTGGAATCCATGAATTCTCTTCATGCCCATAACCTCTCCATCTAACCAGATACTGCAACTTCCTACTCTTCATCCTGCTGTCCAGCACCTCATCCACCTCGTACCTCTCCTCTCCTCCTATGATCTTGGGGGGCAGCAGTGGTTTTGCATGGTGACCTTTGATCGGGTCCATTGGTGTGGGCATGAGCTTGACAACGTGGAACACCAGATGTATTCGAGCCATCGATGGTGGCAGTTGGAGGCGATATGCATGCGAGCCAACAGGATGAATGACTGGGTATGGCCCCAGGAAGCGGTGCACAAATTCCTTTGTGGGTCTAGTTGTGCTGATATCCAAAGCATCCAGGAAGACCTTTTTGCCAATCACAAAAATTGGTGCGGGGATTCGCCATTGGTTATAGTACCTCGCCATATCATCCTTCGATTTGGCAAGGGCAGCATGAGCCTCATCCAATGTTGATTTCATCTGATCCGCAAACTCATTGACTGCCTCAAGCCTCAAGGGTCATTGGTTGGGCTCAAAACCCATCCGCAGATGTCTGCCAGTGTCAATGAAGAAGGGGGAGTGCTGGGTGGATGAGTGGACATAGGGTGTAGCACAGGTACAGGTTAACCTGTGGTATTCTGGCTGCAGGTAGCACAGGTGCAGGTATGGGTTTCTATATCTGTACCTGTGGCAACACCACACCTGTACTCATGGTGTTGCAGGTTGTCACAGGTTTGAGTTGTGATATATTTCATATCAGGTTTTATGGTTCCAAAATTCTTCTGAGCTCTTTGCCTTGAGCTGAAAGAATTTTTATCAAGTTTTATGAGAATCAATTGTTGTTACACTCTGTTAAGACATGTATCTGCCTGGTAGGATCTTATGACATACAATGATCTAATTCAGTGAAGTTGATGTTATTTTGCATGCATCAGCAATCTGTCAATTTAGTTTCTGGTTTCCAGTGGTTTTTTGGGGTTTTGGGGTTTTGAGAAACCTGGAAACCTTGAAAGAGTCCCTAAGAAAAGCTAGTTTACACTAATACTAGTAGTGGATTTAGATAGGTTTCTAGGGTTTCCATTGGTTTCTTAGGTTTTTCAAATACACAGACATGTGAGGTTTCTGGGAAATGGGACCTAGGTCTCCAAGTTTCCGGGTTTTCTGGTTTTTGTCAGTTTTTGTCAGTTTTTTGGGTTCAGAAACCAGTAAAAACCAAAATACAGGATTACTGATGTGGTGACCTTGAGTGTTCCTTCCAAAAATTGCTCCTCTCATGCCAAAACTACTCTGCCCAGATAGAATGCAGCAAATTACTAGTTTCTTTGTGTTCTTCATGATGGATAAAAAAGGTTGACAGATGATTTGTGAAAGAATTGAACATTATATCATAATTTATATGTGGATTCAAGTGTTGAAGCAGTATGGATAACTTTGTACCTCTTATCTTTGTTTTAGCTACACATAGTTTATGCCATGTTACTCAAGTGCTACTGTAGTTTTGAAACACCATACAAAACCTGTGCTTATAACCCGTACCTGCAGGTATGGTGTTTGTACAGGTATGGTGTGACAGGTGACAGGTGTGGTGTTGCCAGTGAAACCCATGGTGTCACCTGTGCTACACCCTAAGTGGACATGGTTATTGTATGCGAATTCGCCCAGAGGGAGCAGAGTGTCCCAATCATTTTGGCACTCATTCACAAAAATGCAGACGTACTGCTTGAGCTCCTGATTGGCTCACTTGGTCTGCCCATCAGACTGTGGTTGATATGCTGTGGATGCTGAAATGGTGATACCCAACAAGTGATACAATTTGCGCATGAATTGCGCTATGAACTGTGGTCCCCAATCTGAGAGCATCAATTTCGGGAGGCCATGAAGCTTCCACATGTTCTGCAAGTACAATTGTGCTGATCCCAGTGCCATAACAGTGGTGTGAGTGGGTATGAAATAGCTGCACTTGCTCACCAAGTCTACCACCACCATCATCACATCGAAGCCATGGGAGTCCAGAAGTTTGGTGATGAAATCAACACTTACCACATCCCAGCAATTTTTGGGGATTGGGAGGGGTGTAGTTTGCCGAAAGGTCAACACTTCTGTGCCTTCGTGCAAAGACACAGATTGCAGGCCTTACAGTACTGACCGACAAAGCGCGACATGTTTGGCCACCAGTAATTGCGTGAGATGAGTTCGAGTGTTTTCCAGCATCCGGCATGTCCACCAATCTTGGAGTCATGATGCTTTTCAGCGATTCTGCATTGTAAGTCTGGTATGAGCGGAACATAAATGTGATCACAAAACCTCCATAATCCATCCTCCTCTGTCCACTCCGAGCTTTGCAATGTCTTGCCCTTGGCCCTATCCAAATCCTTCATCGCTAGTACCACCGCATCTTCACTCTTTCCATCCCAAACCCCCTTTCACACTTCTCACGAGATATTTTGCTCCACTCCTTCGATCATCACCCCTTCAAGTGTGCAAATTGCGAAGAATTTGGGGCAGAGCAGGGTAGTGTCGCAATTATCATCCATGCCATTCACATGATTGGCTCATTGCAAAAGTGCACCACATTTACCCATACTCTTTCCAGGATGGTGGTGCATGACAAAGTTGAACCGTGAAAGATAGAGCAACCAGTGAGCTTGTCTGTGATTTAGCTTTTTTGCAGTCATGAAGTACTCCAGATGTTTGTGGTCAGTCCGGATCTCTACCTTGTGCTGTGCACCTTCAAGGAAATGCCTCCATTCCTCTAATGATCTGATCACTGCTAGCATCTGTCAAGAACTGTTCCTCGCCCGATTGGAACCCGCATCCATCTGACCCTTTCCCGCATGTCAAACCTGATTTTTGTCTATGCCTCCCAATTTTGTTCCTGGCCGCCTTGCACTGCCCACACTGCTGTGCACCAGGCCGCCTTGTACAGCATCCACGGCTGCCTTCCCAAGGCTGCCGTCTCTATTGCAAATTCAACTACGGATTCCTGTGTGGCTCCCGCTAGATAATTTATCTATGCAGTCGAGACATTGCCGCAGTCTTTGTTCCTGTTCCGCATTATTCTGGACTACAGTATTTAAGCTTAGTTAGTTTCGCCTTGTATTCCTCAGTTCGTATATCGACATAGACTCGACTTTAACTTGTCAATCTAAATCTCATTCTACTCCTACCTCTGTCCTCTAAGAGTCTGAACTCCATTCGACTCGGCCTCTAGTCTCCCCCTGAAGTTCTAGTCTCATCTGAACTTAACCTAAGTCCCTCCGTACTCCTCCCCGCATTTACCCACACTTTCCTGCTCCTACCTCCAGACCTTCGACTTGAAATTAGGACACCAGACGAGGTGAAGGGCGCAGCTTCTTACAAGCTGAAGCCAAGTCCTTTCCATTTCCCCTCCTGCAGAATCCACAACGACCCAACAACCTTCCATAAACAACACCTGCAGTGTCCGATCGGATTCCGATGAACTATCTAGGATCAGTTCTTAACAGCATCTCCTTGTCATGGATCTCATAATTTTGTTTGACCGCATTGAGTGACCTTGAGTAGAATGCAATAGGGTGCCATTTGAGATCATTGGCCGATTGCTGTGACAGAACTGAGCCGGTTGCATAGTCTGAACTGTCCGCCTTGATGTGAAATGCTTTGGCATCGTCAGCAAAACAGAGAATAGGGGAGGATGTGACCCAATTCTTGATTTTGTCATAGGTGCCTTGTTCTGAAGGTCCCCATTCCCATTTGGGCTCCTTCTTTGTGAGCTCAAAGAGGGGTTTTGCATGATGCAAAAAGTCTTCGATGAAGCGCCGATAGAAATTTGTGAACCCTACGAATGACTGTACCTCCTTGTGCATTGTGGGGGTGGGCCATTCAGTGACTCCCGCTACCTTGATGGGATCCATACAAATTTCACCCTCCGATATGATGAGTCCAAGGTACTCGATCGTTGTTTGCTCAAACTCGCACTTGTCATGTCGCAGAAACAACTTGTGTGCACAAAGGTGCTCCAGGACAAGGCGCGTAATGTGCCAATGTTCATCGATTGATTTCGTAAAGATGAGGATGTCATCCAGGTAGACACAGACCACTCCTTCCATAATGAGATCTTGAAAAATGTCATTCATCTAGTGTTTTAAGGTCTGGTTTGGTCCAGTTTTTTGACCCCCAAGAGGGGCAACCGGGACTGCAACCGGTCCCAACTGACACCTAAATTATGTAGACCACAACCGAACCAGTGAGGACCGGTCCTCATCAGTCCGGTTGCACTCACAAAACCAGTTAAAACTGGTTTTACCAGTGATTTTTGTCTCTAATTTAAATTTACTGTATATTTAATATAACTAGTTATGTTACCCTGTGAGCAGGTGCTTGCAGCGGTGAGAGGTTGTTCACACAAGAAGAAAGAAAAAAGAGAGCAAATAAAAAGAAAAAGAAAAAACGGCCCCACCTCGCACGAGAGTGGGGCGTTGAGGGTGGGGCATCATGTCGTTTGTTGTCCACCTCTGCTTGTGTTGTCATTTGTTGCATTGTTGTTTGCCTTCCCCCCTGTTTGTGTTGTCGTGCATCATCCCCCTGTGTTTGCATTTGCGTTGTTGTCCCCATCTGTTTGTGTTTGCATTGTTGTCTCCATCCGTTTGCATTTGCATTGTTGTCCCCATCCATTGGCATTGGCATTGTTGTCCCCATCCATTCATGTTGACATTCATTGGCCCTCCTGTCCAGGTTGTTGTTTGTCCTCATCCCAGCCCCATTCACATTGTCCTGTGGTTGTTGTCCCCACCCAATTGCATTGTCAGTCAGCACCACCATTTCCCCCTACGAGCAGTGGCTTGCAGGCAGGGTGGTGGCGCTATGTGATGTGGCATTGGGTGTGGCATTGGGTGTGGCATTGGGCATGGTGCAGTGGTGTCATTGTCAGTTGTTGGCCAGAACGGGACCCATTGCCACCCTGCGAGTAGAGGCTCGCAGCAGCATCGTAGGGCTCCAGCAGGATACATTGATGAGAGGGAACAAGTGAGATTCTAAAAAAGAAAACAAATTGGTTAGTACAGAAAAAGAAATCTACAATACTACAAACATACCTCTGGGCCCATGTGTCCTTTCAGTTGTGGTGCATCATTTTTGAGGTAGGCACAGTGGGTGTCATGGGTGGGTGGATAGAAGAGTGGGGGAAGCAGTGTTGTGGGTCATTGGTGGTCATGGGAACCATTTTGCAAAGTGGTGTCACTTTGTTTTTTGGGCAGCACACATGACCAAAGGGTCTGTGTGCAGCCACAGGCTATATAAACTCTCACCAAATGAGTCCTTTTTCCCCAGGCATGTCCCATTTATTTTATAATGTTAGATATAGTAAATATTAATAGTATCTATGCTAGTATACATTCTTTTATTGACTGTAATTTTGAATACATCTGTGATATTATATGTACTGTGAGAAGACCAGTTGCAACTGATTGCAACTGGTTTTCAAATGGTTTTGAGATATTTTAAAATTGAGGCAACCAGCAACCCAACCGCCCTTGAAAGAGGGCAACCGCAACCGATGGTCTGGTTGTGATCGGTTGGGTTGGGTTGGGTTGCAGTTCTTTTTCTGGTCCATAGGACCAGACCTTTAAACACTACATTCATCATCGTTTGGAATGTGGGAGGGGAGTTTGTGAGTCCGAAAAACATCACCAAGGGTTTGAAAGCCTGCAATTCATGCGAAAAGCAGCTGTCCATTTGTTGCCCCTTTTCATGCGCACATTGTTGTACCCCCATTGCATGTCAAGTTTTGTAAAGTATTTTGCGCCTCGTAGTTGATTTACGAGTTCCGAAATCAGTGGTAGTGGATATCAGTTTTTGATCGTGAGGGCATTGAGAGTGCGATAATCTTGTACAAGCTGGAGGGATCCATCCTTCTTCTTGAGAAAGAAGATGGGGGATGCCATCGGCGACTTTGAGGGGCGAATGTGGCCAGTGGCTAGGTTTTCCTGGATGAATTCATCCATCTTGGCCTGTTCATTGGGCACGAGGGGGTAGACCTTGCAGCTAGCAGCTTTCGCACCAGGGATGAGTTCGATCGCATGATCCCATACCTTTTGGTCAGGCAAGTGGTCGAACAAAGACTTTGCGAATAGGTCCTCAAACTCGTAGAAGTGCACAGGGATGGATTCATGAAAGGACTTTGGTTGTGCATTCTTATGGAAGGCCTCTGCTAGCCGTTGTGAAATGTTGGATGTGGCACAAACAAATTCCGCTTCACAGGGAATGGTAGTGATGAAGATGCGATCTCCCTCTTTGACCAAGTTTTCGCTCAAAAGGGGTGGTTTGTCATGGTCTTCATCATTGTTATCATTGTTCACCAGTTGTGGAAGGTCTGGGATGTCCTCCATCTCGATGTCAGGGGTAGGCATGGGACCTGCACAACAGGTACAAATGCTAGCAATTTCCCAAAAAGCACTTTTGCGTTCTTCATTCATCTCATTCTGACAGGTGTGGCAGTGATTTGGGCATCAATTCATTTTGACCTCATTAGTCTGCCAGTCCACCTCAGCATTATGCTCGCGGAGCCAGGTGAGGCCGAGAATAACATCTTGCTTGCTGATGCCAGTCACCACAAACATCGCATGTTCAGAGTGGTCGCAAAATTGTAGTAGGACCTCTACAACTTCTGAGATATCACCTGCTTCATTCACTGAGCCATCAACATTGAACACAGGGATGGGTTGGCTGAGCACTTTTGTTGCGAGGTGATTTCATGCAATGAAATCAGAACTGATGAAAAGGCCAGTGGTGCCACAATCAAGTAGCGCCTTGGTTGTGTGCACAGCACTGGTATCAGTGGTTTGCAGTGATACTTCGAGCTCGAACGAGTGGGGGCTCGGGGTCATCGCTACGATATAGTGGTTGGGGAGTCATTTCTCCCATTTAGGGTGCTTATGAAATGCGAATGAGGATAGGGAGGGGTTAGTACAGTTTGCGCATTATTCACAGAGAGATCAGTTGATGGAATAGAATTTGATTTGTACACTTCGCCTACTGACAACACTGCAAAACAATTTTTTGTGGACAACGGTGGTGTACTGCTTACTTGTTGTTGTTGGCATGAAAATCCTCCTTTACTTCTACAACGGGCTCCTCGTCCCTCTCATTTGTGTTGTTCACATCCAGCGCTGCGAATTCCTCCTGTGCAAAATCCTGTTGCTCTTCGCCATCCATGTACCAAATGTCAAACTGTCTTGGGCATTTGGGTCGTGCATGACTGGGTTCTCCACAATGAAAGCAGACAAGCACAGATCCATCCTTTGGTTTAGTGGGTGCAGAGACACTTTGTGCTGAAGGTGTGTATCGTGATGGGGTGGTTGTGTGTGAAATCGGGGGCAGGGGCCATGCCATGGTGGGAACGAGCTTGTGAAACATGTTCCCTGGCTGCAAGCTGGTTTTGGATCGTGAGGCCATTCGTGAAAATGTGTGAAAAGCCTCATTCACAATGCAATTTTTGTTGCAGACAATAATGGCATTGTACCACTGCTTGGGGGTGTTATCTGAAGGTTGTCCAGTGGTGAGACAGGCGACATGGTCTTGGATCTTCGTGTTTAGACCTTGTCAGAATTTGAGGACGATATGTGAGCCCTCAAAGTACTGTGCTTGCTCTACCAGTTTGTGAAAGTCGTCAACATACTCATCAACAGTTCATGTACCTTGGAAGTACTTCACAGTCTCAAGCTCAGTCCACAAAGATTGGATCTCATTCTTCAGACAGAACTCGTTTGTAAATTCATCTGCAAAATTGGAGTAGGAGGTGTTGCCACCGTGTAGGGGAGTCTTCCGCTTAGTTGGTAGTTGTGCATGAGACGATCCACAAACTGTGCAGCTCATCCACCCTTCATGAATGAGAGGGCCCACATAACCTGCACATGCTCGTCCACAAATTGGTGAGGAGCAAGGGCAAAATAGAGTGTGCATGAATTCAGGAATGTTCATCCGAGTGAATGATCACCCAAAAAGTCTGTGGGGTTTGCAGGCTTTGGGCGGTAATCTCACGACAATGTTTCGCAATGGATTTCATGAACTACTGGGCCAGGAGACCCTAGGTCTGTGGGGTTGGAGATGCTTGGAAGCACCTGTGGCTCTTCACGGTTGCCTCTCATTGTGCAAATACCACCATAGTCTGTACAAGGCCTGCAATGCTCACTTTGATGCGCTGGAGGCGGTCCTCATTGTCCATCTCCATGGGAAGGTTGGTAGTTGTGTAAAGGGGCAGAAGAGTCGAGTGGAGGGATGATAGTGAAGCTCTCTGAAGTCACAAAGCAGGTGCAAAAATGTGCAAAATTTTCATAAACTGAGTCGCTGGCTGTGGTAACCTACTACCTTCAGTCCACTAAAGAGAGAGTTTTCTTCTGTAAGGGCAACCTTATGATCAGAGTCCTAAGAACTTGATACTTGCAAGGGAAAACCAAAGTTTAGATTCAATAACTATTGAACAAGGAAAAGACCCATACCTTGCAAGGGAAAACCAAAGAGAAAACTCTAAGGAGTCTGGTGCAAGGCCAAAGTATATATATGGAAGGCATGCAACATTCTAAAATACTTGGAGCCCCTTCCATCCTAGCACTAATTCAGATTAGTGCTTGAAAGTCTGGTTCAGTCCTGGTTTTTGACCTTATGTCAATGAACTGGGACAGAAACTGGTTCCTGCCACCCACGAGAATTGAAACTAACCAAACCAGACCTTACGAGACCGGTTTCATTGGTTCGGTCTCGGTCCATAGACCAGTCAGTACCAGTTCAAAGGAGAACTGGTACAACTGGTTGAGTACCACTCAGGACCAGTCTTTTCATCAATATCTCGTAGTACTAACTATATAAAGTACTAACTAATGGTAGACTAATTGTATAATAAAGTTACAAAGAATAATGAAAAGAAAAAAAAAAAAAAAAAAGAAGTCCACCTGCAAGCACTGGCTCATGAGGCTGGACATATGCGCTGGGTATGGCTCATTAGTACAAAATAAAAGAAAATGGTGGAGTGCTGGTGAGGGAGTGCTGGTGTTGCGTCATCTGGTGTCATGGGCTGTGGTGTTGGTGTTGGCGCTGTCCGTTGGTGTTGGTGTTGCGTATTCTGTTGGCGCTGGCATAACCTGCATTGGTGGTGGTGTTGTGTTCATTGTTGTTGGCGCTGGGTCATGGGCGTGGTGTGGGGACATGGCATTGTTGTCATTACCTGTTTTGCAAGTGGGGTTGTTAGTGATGTGGTGGTGCGCAGTGATGTGGCACGTACCTGGTGTTGTTCGGTCATTATCGATGCCCCCTGCTTCCTGTCCTTTCCCTGTCTGTTGTGGTATAGTGGTGGTGCTGTTGTTCATCATCTGTTGTCCCCCATTTGTCATGCATCATTCATTGTCCCAGCGTTGTTGGCAGCCAGAACCTGCAATTCACCCCATGACCAGTGGCTCATTGTTAGGGCGACACCCACTATCTGCTAGCTAAGACCGTGCAGGTTCTCTCTACAAGAAGGGGGCGGGATCCGCATGCGTGATGGGGAAATTGATGGTTTTGATGCGAGGGGTTATCAATAGGTGAGTTTGTTGAGATAGGCCTTTCACACCGAAAACGTAGGTGGAATACCTAAGAGAACACAACTGGGGTCCCCTAGGCATATATTTAGGGTTTATATACTATGTTACATATATTGTACATTGTTGTTACCAACGTGCGCGTACAGGCGCATACATAGTGATGCGTGCGAAATAATATTCTCATGCTATCAAAGTGTAGCGTCATTTGGTGTAATGTAGTGTAATTCGACATAATAAAATGAAAATGAAATTTTATTAGGTAATGGGGCTGTTTCCTAACATTACCCCCCTTTTATGCCTCGACTTCCAGGCGAGAAAATATTATGTTTGTCCCCTCTGTGAAATTTTGGTAAGGCCGGAATTTCATCCCCTCATACACCATTCTCGTAATGCGACGCGGAGCATTCGGATTACGTTTAAAGAATTGGGCGATCGCGTTATGTGCTCGCTTACAATTCTCTTCGGGTTCCCACAAATTATTTTCGTCGGTATAGTTTTTCCACTTTATTAAGAACTCCAATTTGTTCCGTCGAAGACGTGAGTCTAGAATTTCTTCAACTATGTATTCTGGAGCACCTTCTACTATTATCAGAGGTTGTGGAGTAGTTTGTTGGCCAGGAATAGTGGGCGGACAGTAAGGGCGTAAGCGGGATACATTAATCTCGGGATCAATCTTAAATGATCGGGGTAATTTTAGCACTACCGCATTAGGTGAGATCACTTTAGAGATCGCATATGGGCCAACTTGTTTCTCCATAAGTTTCTTCGAAGGTCGTGGAATATTCAAGTCCTTGGTACTTAGCCATACCAAGTCACCAACTTTGTACTCTGGAGCGCATGCTCGAGTATGATCTGCGTGTCGCATCATGTCATCACGTGCTTTCTTCAATGCTGCCTCTGCTTCCTCTTGTACCCTTTGCATCTTAGATACAAAATCTTCTACCGACTGTACTTTGACTTCCCTTCTGGGTTCTACTCCCATGTGAGGATGATATCCATAATTCGCGAAAAAGGGTGTCATACGAGTAGCCGAATGGAATTTATTATTGTGGGAAAATTTGGCAATTGCCAACCATTCGGGCCAGTCGGTTTGTCGGTAGTTGACAAACATACGTAGGTACTGCTCCAACTCCTGATTCATTCTCTCTGTCTGCCCATCAGTCTGCAGGTGATATGCCGTAGATAATTTAGTTTGAATTCCTAATATGTTGTTTAGTTCTCGCATAAACGCGGAAGCAAATTGTGGTCTGCGATCGGAGATAACGGTATCGGGTAACCCATGTAACCGCCATACCTGATTTAGATAGAGGTGCGCCAAGCCCAATGATGAGGTTTCTGTAGTAGTAGGAATAATATGGACCTCCTTTGTAAAGCGGTCGCATACTACGAATATTGCATCGTACCCTTGAGCCTCGGGTAATCCGGTAATAAAATCCACAGATATATCTCGTCACAGCGCTTTAGGTATAGGGTTCGGCATTAATTTTCCTGCAGGTTTCTCTGGAAATTTCTTCCCCCTCATGCACGTATCACATCCATCTACATACCCCAACACATACTTCAAAATTCCAGGCCACCAATAATTTCTCATTACTAATTCCAACGTCTTCCATCTTCCTGGGTGTCCGGCAATTGGCGTATTGTGATGTAACCGGACAATCTCCCTTCGCAAATCCTGATCCTTTGGTACATACACTTTTCCTCGGAACAACACCAACCCTTGTTCCTCAGTCCATTCGTCTCCTTTGATATTACCTTTCTTCTCTCCCTTCAGAGCTTTCACGGCTTCCACTACTTCATCGTCCATTTCCAAGCATTGTCTAATTTTAGACAACATTTCCGTTTCCAAGCTATCTATTAATAGATGCCCTTGATGCATAGCGCAAATGCAAAAGTATTTGGGTTTGAGTAAGGTAACATTTTTATTGTCCTCCTCCACCCCCCTTTTATGATCAATACATCTGGATAAGGCATCTGCTTTCCTCATTAAGCTTCCTGCTTTATGGACCAAGTGAAAGTTGAAACGCGATAGGAATAGTGCCCAACGTGCTTGCCGGCGATTAAGCTTTTTAGCGGACATGAAGTATTGCAGATTTTGATGATCCATCCAGATCTCAATTTGATGCATACATCCCTCCAAATAATGCCTCCACGCCTCCAATGCTTGTATTATCCCCAACATCTCTTTGTCATGCACATCATAATTCCTCTCCACATCATTCAACCCTTTTGACAAGTATGCACAAGGATGCCATTTGTCATCTTCACACAGCATTGATAATACCGCTCCAGTAGCAAAATCGGATGCATCGGATTCCACTCGCAAAGGGTGTGTGAAATCTACTGGGGCTAATATTGGTCCCTCCACAAACTTCCTCTTCAACTCTTCAAACACTGTCTGCTGCTGCTCTCCCCACCTCCACACTACTCCCTTTTGCGTAAGGTTATGTAAGGGTGCGGCAATTTTAGAAAAATTGTGCACAAAGTGATGATAATAATTTGCGAGTCCCAAGAAGGCTTGAACCTCCTTGACATGGGTGGGCGCAGGCCAATCTGTGATCGCCTGTACCTTGATTGGATCCATTTTGATCCCATCAGGGCCGATCAATAATCCTAGGAACTCGATCTCGCTTGCCCCAAACACACACTTCTCTGGTTTCAAAAATAGATCATTCTCCGCCAACCTCCATAACACCTCCTGCACTATTGCCTCATGATTTCCTTCATCCTCCATGAATATCAGAATGTCGTCAATAAATATTATTACCACGCCTTTGTCTATTATGTCCTTGAAAATGTTGTTCATCATATTTTGAAAGGTCGGGGGACTATTAGTCATCCCAAAAAACATGACAAGCAGCTCGAAGGATCCTCGACGCGTGGCAAATGCAGCCTTCCACTCATCTCCTTTCTTTATTCGTACATTGTTGTATCCCCATTGTAAATCCAATTTTGTAAAGACCTTGGCTTTTCCCACCTTATCAATTATTTCTGAGATCAATGGCAGGGGGTATGCGTTCTTCACTGTCCACTCATTCAGATACCTATAATCGGTACACATCCTCTTCCTTTGGTCTTTTTTGGGCACAAAGAATATTGGTGATGTCTGCGGTGATTTCGAAGGTCGTATGTATCCTTTGCGCAATTGCTCCTTCAGGAATGCATCCACTTCTTCTTGTTCCATCGGAGATAACGGATATACCTTCGACTTCTTCGGCACAAACCCTGGCTTCATCTCAATCGCATGATCCCATGGCTTCCGCACCGGCATTCGCTCAGACTCCTTCTTTTGGAACACTGACGAATGTTTATGATACACTTTTGGCACCCATTCCTCCACTGGCTTCTCCACCTTCACGATATTCTTGTCCCACGACTGTCCTCCACGAACTGCTCTAAAGGTTTGCTTCTGCTCTTCTTTCTCAATCATGATCGGAACTTCCCCATTTGGCATTTCCTCATCCTCCACTTCCTCCATTGTAACAGAATACTTCCTCGGACATTCTTTCTCTTTCTTTTTCCTTTTTTCTTTCTTCATCTTCCTCCCATACACATTACATTCCTTAGGACAACGAGTCATTTGTACTTTCCCAGTTTTCCAATCAATTTCGGGATTATGCTTCCGTAACCATGGACATCCTATTATTAGATTGGTTTTCCCAAGATTGCACACTTCGAATATGGCTCACTCCTGATGCTCCTGATACTTTAGTACCATAGTCACCTCCTCCTTGATAGTTCCTCCACGATTGACTGTTCCGTCAATATTGTACACCATTATAGGTTGCGCCAGCTTGCGTGTGTTAATACCATTTCCGGTAATTAAGGATCAATTAATAAATAATCCTGTAGCACCACTGTCAAGCAACGCTTCCACATCAATAGCTGCATGCGTGTCCACTGTCTTCAGTCCCACAGTCAAGGTGATTTCAGGTTCTATTTGCACAGAGCGAATAAAGAATTTAGGGGTTTTCGGAAATGACATGTGACAATTTTCTTTGTTGTGTGATTCGCAACAGTTGTACTCCTCCTCAATTTCCTTTTCTGATTTACTCTGGGTTTCCTCAGATACTAATACATTGTAACGATTCTGGGTCACCAATGGGGAAACCTTCACTGGGACTCTTCCACAAAATTCTCCTGCTTGCCTTCCTCCTGCTTCACTTCCTCGATTGTAGCTCCCCTGATCTTTCTCTTCTGCTTGCAATACTTAGAAATGTGTCCTAACTGCCCACAGTTAAAACATTTAAGTGGGGCTCGTCTCCCCACTTGATCAACCTCCATTGCCTCTGCTGGTGCTGCTGACTCCGTAACTATAGGTGTCACTGCCATGGCCGGTGGCTGTGCCCTCGGAACTTGCACCTGAGGCGCCTTTCCTTTCTCGGACTTTCCTCCTGATGACTTTCCAAATTTACTACTTCTGTACATCAACTTTGACTCCGCCTGTTCCTGCTGATATTGCCGGTCAAGGCGCATTGCCCAATTATACCACTCATCCAACTTCTCTGGCATAGAAGGTAGTCGGTAGATAGACTTGAATAAAGAGGGATTTAATCCTGCTTTCAAAAACTCTACCAACACGGCTTCTCCCATGTCTGTTTGCAAAGCTTCTGCTTTGAACTGCAAAATAAATTCATCTGCCGTTAAGGAACCTTGGCGCATGGTCTTTAATTTAGCATTGGCTGTCGCCTTTGGATTAGGGTCTCCAAACTGTGCCTCCAATCTCTCCAGAAATTCCTTGAAGGTTGCAAAAGGTTTATTTCCTGCGGCAATTTGATTAATAGCCTCGTTTCTCCAGAACTGTGCTTTCCCCCCCTGAATGTATGAGAGAGCAAACATAATCCTAGACTCGGCTGTACGAAACTCGGGCTTCCTCCCATGGATGTACAATACTATAGAGCTGATGAAGGATTTTGTATTCTCCAACGTACCATCAAAGATTTGCGGGGGTGCGTACTTAGGTAAGCGCACTTTTCCATTTCCGGACTTCTCCACCATCTCATCCTCCTGCGATATCCACTCCACCATCTCCTCCATCTCATCATCTCTTTCTCCTGTCGTCTCTGGCTGTACTTCCACTTGTCTGGGCTGTGATGCTGCCAATACTGACACTAATTGTGACATTTGCGCTGTGAGCGCATCAATTTTCGCCTCTAGTGCTGGTATGGGAACAGGATTAGGACCGGGATTAGAAGTTGAAGGTTCGGACATAATTGTAGAATCTGTGATGAATCACTTCTTCGACAAATTCAAAATTTTACTTCGAGACCTCTCCAAACATCTACGGGTCACGTGATAAGGTTCGTCAAGGTTCGTCAATGGTTCGTCATTCGTCGGGGGCCTATTTTGACACTTCGGATCAACAACCCTTCCAACAGTGCCTGATCTCGGAGATATCACTGAATTCGGCTTGTAACTAAAATAGTCGTCCGAATAGAGTGATGTAAATCGTAACTAAACCAGATCCGATCAGTTGTCTGGTTGCAGCTGTCCTAATGACGAGTGCTGCCTCTCGATCACTGGTGGTCGCAATGTAAGGCGAGGCCTGGCGTCGGCTTACGAAAGAAAAGGTAGATTACATATATACAAGTACTTCCGGCTCGTGCCGAAAGGATGAGTAATCGGATGTGGCGCGGTGAAACAATGACGTATGCGCAAGTAAGAGAAGGCACACTGATATGGGAAGTTGTGTTCTTCTGTTAGGGCGACACCCACTATCTGCTAGCTAAGACTGTGCGGGTTCTCTCTACAAGAAGGGGGCAGGATCCGCACACGTGATGGGGAAATTGATGGTTTTGATGTGAGGGGTTATTAATAGGTGAGTTTGTTGAGATAGGCCTTTCACACCGAAAACGTAGGTGGAATACCTAAGAGAACACAACTGGGGTCCCCTAGGCATATATTTAGGGTTTATATACTATGTTACATATATTGTACATTGTTGTTACTGACGCGCACGTACAGGCGCATACATAGTGATGCGTGCGAAATAATATTCTCATGCTATCAAAGTGTAGCGTCATTTGGTGTAATGTAGTGTAATTCGACATAATAAAATGAAAATGAAATTTTATTAGGTAATGGGGCTGTTTCCTAACACTCATGAGGCTGGATGTGGGTGCTGTGTCATTGGTCCCATCCTTCATTTGGTGCTGTGTTGGTGCTGTAGCATGCTTAGAATCTAAAATAGAAAAGAAGACGTTAGTTAGTTGAGAACAAGAATAAAAGAATACTTACCCCAGGGACAAACAACACCAGCTGTCATTTGTCCCCCAGTTGTGTGCGAGAATGGTCATTGTTGGGGATTGAAACCATGAGAACCTAGTAAACAATGCCAGAAAAGTGGCACCACTTGCATTGGCACTTGCATCAGAAATGTGCAAACAACACCAAATGGTCTGTGCCCTCCCTGGGGTATTTAAGCTGCTCACTTTCCACCTATTCTTGTTCGGGTGTCCCCCACTATTTAGTTTTTATTGTTATGTTTATATATATTTAATCAGACCCCAGGGAGGACCGTAGGTTCAGTCCTCCACTGGTTTGAACCAGTCTTTAATGGTTCTAGTAAATGTATGTGATGAGCAGGACTGTGACCGAACCATTTTGTTAGGGTGTGAAACTGGGACTGATAGTCCTACAGGACCGGTTCTGGTTTGGTCTGGTCTTGGTCTTTTTTTGGTTCGATGAACTGGACCTTCAAGCACTAATTCAGATCCAGGGTCGTGTTCCCATTTGGGGAGACAGCCATCAATCAGTGATAGTGTCCACATCAGGCCATGCTTGGTATGTGGTGTCCGCATCAGGCCATGATTGGTAATGGGCATGTGAAGACATCCTTGATCATTTCCACAGGGGTATTGACTGCGAGAATGGTGAGAGTACAATAGGGGCTGATGGATCGATATATTGGAATGTTTGTAGATGGTTGGCACAAAAGGCACCTCGTTGTGCAAATGTTTGCGTGTTTGCGGAAACGTTCACAAATGTGTGCCAACCATTGTAGGGGCTTGTAAGGTGTTCCCCTTACACTACTGCTTTGTTCTATTTTCATTACTTCTGCTTTGATTCTTGCGAGCCATGTCACAATGCATAAACTCATGTCTAGCTTCACTTTCTAGTTATTGCTCTCGAGTCTCTAGCCCCAGCACCCAGAACCCAGTCCATGGAACCATGGAACCCAGAACCAGAACCAGTTACCAGAACCACAGAAAAAGCTACACAGAACCAGTACCAGCCTCTTAGTCTTTTACTCAGTTCCTCTCCTTAGCAATGCCAGGCCCAGGACAAGGGAAATGAGCCCACAAGAAAAAGTGGTGTGAGAACACGCACCTCAATGCAAATATTGTGGCTGTAAACACCATAATGGCAGCATCGACCACAATGGCCCTGAACGCAAAAACGGCCACCTTAGCAATGCTGCCACCTAGCGCAGTTACCACTGCAGCTGTACTCACAGATGAAACTGCACAAGAAACCAGTGTGTACACAGCTACACAACTACTACAATAGCTACAGAAACTACTACAGCAAGCACACCTACAAACAACGCTAGCAACGCCAGCAATGCGACAAGTATCGACACTGCCACTGCTGCATCATCTCCAGACACAAGCTCATTTATCTACAGCCACAAGGAAGTATGACAACTATTAGAAGATGCAAGACTAGATGGGTACCAGCAAGGGTTCAAAGAAGGACACAGAACTGGAAGGAAAACAGGGAAGGAAGAAGAAAAAGAAGATGGCTACAAAGAAGGATATGAGGAAGGATGTAAGAAGTGGTCAGAGGGATGCAAGGAAGGGTACAGCACAGGACAGAAGATGGTAGAAGAGAAGGTAGAAGAGGCATGCAAGAGAGGCTGAGTAGATGGCTTCGAGCTTGGAATACAGCATGGGAAGGACAAGGAACAGAAGAAGTGGCTCACAGAAGGACATGGCGCTGGGCTCTGCCTATCGATGGCAGCCCATGCGCATGCACTCATCCATAAAGCAGTTCTCCTGGAGGAGGTCGAGACCCAAACTGATGCTGCTATCACCATCGACACTGATTCCCAAACCGATGTTACCACCACCATTGACTTCAGTACCCAAGCCACACCCAAAACCAATGAAGCGGCCACCCAAACTCTCATCAAACCCCCCAGCCCAACCCTCACTGTTGCCACAGCACTGTTGACAATGCCTGCACAGCCCCCATCAACCACGTAGACGCTGCTATCAACATTGCCAACATGCTCAACAACAACCACCAGCACCTCGTCCCCTCCCTCAACCCTGCTCCCAACAGCCAGAAAACAACAGCACTCACTGCTGGCTCGACCTACAGCACCCCTGATGACTCCCCAGCCCCGATGTTCGAGCTCTAAGCCCCAATGTTCCACTGTCACATCATTGATGACATCGATGGCAACTCCTGCTGCAACCACCTCTGTGACGACTACTAGGGTGATGACTAGCTGCCAGACAACTGCTACCACCTCATATACCAAGTCCCAGGCCCTAAACAACATACATAAATGGCCTATAGCCCAACAAATGATGCTATGTGAGGACGAGCAAATGTGCTCATCAAAACATGTCATTTACTCAATGGAATGACCCTACTCACCCCAGAACCCTAAATGAAGGCCCAGGAGCCCTCCTACACCTGCCAGCTCACCCCAGCAAACTACACAGCCCCTCCTTTCACACCCTGAGCCTCGCCGTTCCACTGCCACATTGCCACCAACGACAACAACAAACCCTGCTGCAACCGCCCCAAAAACGACAACTAGGGCAACATCTAGCAAACAGACAACTTCTAGGGCCTCAGAGAACATTATTACAGCTTCAAATGAGATACGGGGATCCTATACAGCCCAGGAAAATGATTTGCAAGACAACAAACAGCTGTGCTCATCGAAATGTGTCGTCTCCTTAATGAACAACTTCTGCCAGTCCCAGCACCTCCTACGACAGTCTCAACACCCCCCTGCACCCCCCTGCACCCCCCAGCTCATTCCCCAGCCCCTTGTCGTGCACCCTGAGCCTGTCGCCACTGCTACGTCATCATTGACACTTTTGTCGACAACTTCTGTATCCCCTGCTCTGGCCCCTTCTGGAACACAGTCCACAGCTCAGGAACGACGCTCTGCATCACCAGAGCCATTGGAACATCCCCAAGCCCTGCCCCACCCCCCCTGCTTGCCTCAGGAACCCTGAAAACATGCCATTTTGATGCTGCCCATGTCCTATACCCCGCCGTCATCACCAACAACATTGTCTATGCCCACAGATGCTCCTGGTCCATCCCCCGCTCCCTGTACACCCCCCATCCACCTTAGCTCATCCCTCCCCAACCCTAGACGAGCTGTTTTGCCAAACCTAGTACCTTTCACAGCTGCCGCCATATCTGAACCCCCTGCCATCATTGTCTCACAACTCCCATCTCCTGTACCATCCTCCTCAAACCCTGTACCACTGTGTTCAATACCGGCACCCATCTCGACTGGGCCGAAGACACTGCATCGTTACCTACTACCCCAAGAACCCAGCTGTGAGATTTCTCAGCTCTGAGGACAGGCTGTACACAGCTGTTCAGGACCCTACAACAATGAACTCAATGACGATGAGCCTCCCCTCATTTCTTTAGACCTTTATGACCATTCCCTCATGCATCTCCAGCTCCTCATGTTTACCCATCCCATTCCCAGGTATTCATCACCTGATCTCATCCCTCTGGTATTGGACCAGGATGACCCATTGTTACTGTGCCCTTTGGAGTAGCACCTGCACCTCCTGCTACTGCTCCTGTTCCAAAGTTAGACTGGGATCAAGACCCCCGACTTGCAGATTTGAGTAGGGCCCTTCAGGCATTGGGATGGAGACCCCCTTGTTGAGTTTTTCTCTACTTTATTTTTGATACCAACCATAGAATTCTTTTGTCTATATTATTCCTACTTATTGTTTTGCATTTTCCTTTTTTCTGTGGCGACGAGGACATCGCCTTTTTTTGGAGGTGGGCAAATGGAGTAGGGTGTCTGGGCACCTACTCCAGTAGTCACGTGATCACCTAGCCAGTAGCCACCTGCATGTACATAGTCACATCATGCTATCACTATCACTGTCCCTGCCATAGCTATAGGCAGGAGACTCGCTACATCTCCAGCGCTCCATTGGAAATGCCCAATAAGCCCAGACTGGACCCATAGCCCTGATACTCAGCACAATGTGAAGCAGTGCATGGACAGTGATGGGACAACAGGCTATGTGCAGCTGATCATGTTGGTAGTATAGACTGTTCATCTATCAGACAGCATCCTGCTGGCAACAAAAAACACATACCATTCATACTTCTGTACCCAGCTCTGGAAACCTCTCTCCATTAACTTGATCTTGGGTGATTTTGAATTCGAGGCAGATGTTAGCAGTTGAATTAATTCCATGAAGTGCTTGTAGTACCATGGACACACAAATTGGCCTTTGAGGAGAGTAGGGGTGATGTATAATGTCCAGATTGAATGAGTTTCAGTGATCATCCACACCTTCTCTGATGCTATATTCGGAACCCTAGTGCCAAATGCCACAGGGATAGTTTTTCCTGCCTTTGCAGCAATACTTTACACTCCCCCACAGATTCCTATCGGACTCCTAGGAGTCCGAGTTTTCCAATAGGAGTCCAATCAGAATGTATCTTGATAACCATGTACTTTTGTTTCCAAGATATTCCTAGTAAATTCCAAGTAAATTCCTATGCAATTCCAACATGGAGTCGGAATACCACATTTCGGAAGACTTAACTTGGCAAGTGCTTACAAAATAAATGAGTAGAGCAGGGATTGAACCATGGACCTTGGAATATAAATCACATGACAACCAAACAAGTGCTCAACCAGTTGAGCCACAGGAGAAATAATAAATTTATAATATAATGTCCATTTAAAGCACTTAGGGATAGTTCACTATTGAAAAAAGAAACCCCCCCCCCCCCCCCCACGCAAACGCATGGGGGGACAATTGATTATACTATTTAATTATACAATTTAAAACTAAAAAACCCACCCCCCCGCAAAATGTGGGGGAAGGGGTGGTGGTGTGTTGTGTTGTGTCGCTGCTGTCTCATCGTTGCCCCTTCCCCTTGCCCCTCGTCTCCCCTCCCCCTCATCTCCATCATGCTGTCCCCTTGTCATCCTGCCATTTCCCCCCCTCCCCATCGTCTCCCCTCCCTGTCATTATTCCATGCACCGTCCACCCCACGAGCAGTTGCTCATGAGGCTGGAGGTGTGTGGTGCGTTGTCTGTTGTCCCTAGGGTTGTTGTTGTCATCCCTGTCATCCCCGTGCTCTCACACCCCATATTCACCCTGCGAGCAGTGGCTCATGGTGGTGGTGGGGGGTGCTGGTTGTTGTCAGTGTCATGGGGGTCTCCTGTTGGTCGTTCCCCTGTCGTCATCCCCCCATCTCATCTCTCCTCCCTCATCGCTCCACCCACCAACCACCCCACGAGCAGTTGCTCATGAGGCTGGGCATGGGTGGTGTGCCATCATGATGTGGCAGCATTGGCATGGTCTCGCGTCCATCCCTTGTTATGAGAACCTGGAAAACAAAAGAAATACATTAGTTAGTTTATGAAAAGAAATGAAAAAAAAAAAAAATTACTGTGGGCCCAAACAACGCAATCATGTCATTTGGGCCTGGATGACGTGGCACCATTGGGTGCACATCATTAGGTCTCATCGACCATCATTACCAGTAGATTAGAACCTGGAAAAGAAGAAATAAAATTAGTCAGATTACAAAAACAAGAAATAAAACAAAAAAGCTTACTATTGGCCCAAACAACAATTCACATCATTTAAGCTGCGTTGTGTGTGAGGTGGCTTGTTTGTGGAGGCGGTGGTCATCATGGGAGTGTCAGGTGATGTGGTTGGGGTTGTGGGAAGAGAGGGGAAGGGGGGGAGGCCATGGTTGCCGTTGATGGTGGTGGTGGGGAGTGATGAGCTGGCAAGGTGTGGTGACATGGCTATGGGCTATGTGCTGTGTCATCACACCCATGGAAATGGTATGTAGTGCAGTAAGAGCACTTACCTACAATGGATGCTTAGTGTAGTGGTCTTCTTGCCACTGTATTCTTATGTAATCATCTCAGAGGTCCCGGGTTCAATTCTGCCATGCATGTTTACTTTTTCTACTATTAATTACCAGTACTTTACAGTCCCCCACCTGTCCTAGTGGACTCCGACTGGACTGACTGGAGTCCAACTGGAGTCTGAGTGGAGTCCATCTCAACCAAATGATAAGTCAATTAGATACTGAGCTCAAAGGACTTCGGACTTGGTGAATTTCATAAAGTACCCACAAAATAAATTTGTAGAGTGCAGGAATTGAACTCAAGACCTCACAATAAGCAATCACATGACAAACCAAACAAGTGTGCTCAACCACTTGAGCTACAGGAGACTTATTAGAAATTAATATAAGGTTTATTTATGACTCAACTTTTCATATTCTTTGAGGAGGCATTTTTCAAGCAATTAAGATCAAAAAGTTTTAATTAACCACATCCCTCATGTAGGACACGAGGGAGTGGGTATAATATAATAATAAACAAAAAAAACCCCTCTCGCATCTTGCAAGAGGGGGGGCATTACTACTATGTACATAAAAAACTAAACCCCTCATGTTTGGTGTGAGGGGGGGATTTGTAAGTACTACAATATATATACCCCTCGCATTTGGCGCAAGGGGGGGACGGAGATAAATTAAAAATAATAAAGACCCCTCCCCATGCAAAATGCAGGGGAGGGGGGGGGTTGGGTGATGTGGTCTCAGGTGGGTGTCATCACCCACCCCTCCTTGCATGTGTCTGTTGCCGTAGCAAGCTGCACCCATCACCCACACTATGAGCAGTTGCTCGTAGGCATGGGGATGGGTGCCGTGGGGGTGTTGGTAGGCATGGGGGGGTGTTGGTAGGTGTCGTTGTTGTCGACTGCACACACTCACGATCCACCCTACGAGCAGAGGCTCGCAGGCATGGGGTGGGTGTGTGGTCCATTTTGGGGGTCAGTGATGTGGCACGCAATGGGGGGGGGGGGGGGGGGTAGGTGGGTGCTTACCTCCATCTCCCTCCTCCCTCACCGATACTGCACATCCAAACCACCCTACAAGCAGGGGCTCGTAGGCATGGAGGTGTGTCGTGTGGCATCGTCATCTCCCTCCCCTCCTCCCCCTTGTCGTATGGCTCTGTAGTCATTGTTGTCGACTGCACATGCTCACCATCCACCCTATGAGCAGGGGCTTGCAGGCGTGGGGTGGGCGTGTTGGGTTGTCTCGTGTCCGGCCATCATTACCAGTAGAGTAGAACCTATAAAACAAAAGAAACAAGTTATTTAGTTTATAAAAACAAAAAGCAAATGAAAAAAACTTACGTAGGGCCCAAATGACACAATCTGCATTGTTTGGGCCCAGGTCAGCTCATTTGTGGGTGGTGGCGTTGTTACCAGTAGATTATAACCTACAAAACTAAAGAAACTGGTTAGTTAGTTTATAAAAACAAAAAGCAAATGAAAAAAAACTTACAAAGGGCATTGTTTGGGCCTGCATTCCATCCAGTCGGCTTGTTTGTGGGTGGTGGTGATGGCGGATTGGGCATGGGAGCGGTGGCAGTGGGTGTCCATGCAGTGGTGGTGGTAGAGTGGAGAGGAGGGAGGGAGGCAGCGTCGACGGTGGTGGTGGTGGTGGTGGTAGTGGTGAGTGATGAGCTGGAACATTTGATGACACGGCTATATGCTTTGTCATACACAGCCGCACCATGGTACCTAAAGCAAGTAGATGATACCTTACACAAGGTGCTGTTGTCTAATGGTTATGTTGTGTACTATGATTATATAAGTGAACCACAGGGAACTGGGTTTGATCCCTTTTCTTACACACTTTTTCAGCAGAATCCGACTGGACTCTGACTGGACTCCCATTGGAATCTGACCGGACTCTGACTGGACTCCAACTGGACTCCACTGGACTGGACTGGGACTGGACTGGCAACCAACTTTGCAGGCAGTTGGCTGGTGACCAGTCCCAGTGGACTCTGGTTGGACTCTGGTCAAGTCTGGTCGGACTCCAGTCAAAGTCCACTGGGAAAGGTGGGGGAGTGTAAAGACCTCTTAATTACTAAGCAAGGCTGCTATCATTCCTATTGGAATCCTATGTTGTCTGATGTCTCTGCATAACCTCAGAATATTCCTATGTGATTCCTATGGTCTGATTGGATTCCAATTGGACTGCATCGGACTGGACTAGGACTGAACCTGCCATTTCATGTCAATTTGGCTGGTGAAAATGACATTGGAATATGGTTGGATTCTGATCAGAGTCCGATTGGAATCATTGGAATCATTGGATTCTGATAGGAATATGTGGGGGAGTGTAAAGACCCTCCTTTGTGGTGGCCTCCAATAGCCTCCCATACTGTCAGTCCCAACACATAGCCTTTGTTGTCATGGAAAATATTTTTAAACTCTCCAGTCCAGAAGCAAATCAAGTTGGGAATGAGATTAGCCCATATCAGATGCATGAAATTGTAAGGGAAGGACACAGGAAAAGAGAGGGAGCTTAAGGTGCTGAGCAGCAGTAAACCTTTGATGCCATACTTGGTTGCAAGGCCTTCATAATCCACATTGGTTGACACATACTGGACTTTCTTTGCTTGCTCCATGAATGACATGTGATTTCATAGTGGAAGTGCACATGGGTCATATTGCTCCTGTGAGCCTGGGAAGCCATCATGGCACAAAGGAATGTAGTGCATCGTCACTCGCGAGGATGGAATGCAGACTCCTTTGATTGTACACATGTGGCATGGTGTCAAGATCGATTCCTCCAACTGGATTTCCGATTGTTTCTGCTGCATTTTCCAGCTGCCTTGCAACACTGCCCACCTCCTATCAGCAGCACTGCCTAACAGGCAAAATTCCCTCATTTCCAATTAGATGAAACAGTTTCAGGATTTGCCTCAGAAGCCGGTTTGCAATTATCACAGTCTCGGAAACCCCTATCATCTCTGGCCTTTAGTATTTAAGCTAGCTACTTTCATTTTGTATCACCAGTTTGTAAATCAACAAAGTCACTCAATTAATCCAATTCTATCTTCAATCCTCTTTGTCTCTCTCTTAAGTCTTCCTCAAAACCTTTGCCTCTCTTAAAGTCTTCCTTGAGATCCTTACTTGTCCTCACCAGAAAACCTCCGGACCTCTGATCCTCTCTGCTTACCTTATTCTGAAATTAGAACACTTGACGAGGAGAAGGGTGCAGCTTCTTACAAGCTGAAGCCAAGTCCTACCTGTCCCAATTAACCTTCACCTCGGAATTCCTTTGGGATCCCACTCCTGCCTGTCAACTCAAACATTCCAGGTCTGACCAGAAATCTGACATTTTCCCTTCCTGATTCAGAACTTAACACATGGAGAGATTGCATTGTGGCCCTTCATGCACATAATCATCAAGACAGCTGGTATATCACCAAAGATGATGATCAGATATGCATATAAGAGGAAGACAACCTTGGTGATCACATCGAAAGCAGAAACACCAATCTCAAGCTGCAGAAGTTCCTGGACCAGGGGCCATAAAAATGAATTGAAATTGCAGGGTTTCTTTGGTCTGGGAACTACTCTGATCAAGATAATGTTCTGCTTGAGAAGCCAATCTTCAGGAGGGAGGTTATAATTGAATAGAATAATTGGCCATGCAGTCTTGGTATGGCACTTGAAGGGGCCAAAGCCATCTGTGGATAACCCAAGTGTGATGTCCCAAGGATCAGAAAAGAACCATGTTGGGAGCTCTTCAGTGTCAATCATGATGAGGGTCTTTCAGAGTGAATGATAATGAGTGCCATTGAAAATATCAGTTAATTTTGTTGGGTCAGCTTCATGTTTGGACCGGTACTGCATTTTCATTGCATAGGAAGTACTTGCAAGCATTGCATGGAGATGGAGAATAATGGGAAGATACTCAAAGATTGCCTGTAGTGTTGTCCCATTGGCTTTATAGCAGTCAGTGTTGCATTTTGGGCAATTCTTGAGTGTTTTGTATGGGCCAGTATAGCAGATGCATGAGGAGGGGCAACAGTGATAGTGCATGGGCTGGAAACTGGAGAGAAACTGAACATGTTTCTCTGTATTCTTCAGGGAGTCTATTGGAGACAAGGGAAAATGAAGTGAAGTTCGTTGAATGTGTTGTTGGTGAGGCGTTCCTCAAGTTTGAGGGCATAGGCATGGAGGAGGGTCAGGTCACTCTCATCCAGGATATTGCCCTCTGTAAGTATGTCTGTCAGACAATGGTAAAGGTATGGTTTGATGTGGACTCACCTAATCGTGAGGTTTCCTTCAAGAAGCTTTCACTGAGGAGGTCCCATACTGAGACCCCTTCCTGTCCAAGCTCTGTGCTTGGTGTTTTATATTCACCCTCATCTTCCTGGAAGTCTTTGTTGCTGTTGAAATCCTCATCCTCCATGACCTCATCTTCTTGCATGACCTGATTCTCTTCTGCGACCTCATCTTCCTCATCTTCCTCATTACTCTCCTCAACAACAAACTGCTGCACATGGTTATGCCCCCATCATTGTAAGCCAACTTGCTCAACACAATGGGCAATGTGATGGGAGCAGCATAAGTTGGTCAAACCATACTCATCACTGAGGGGTGGCACAAATGATGGTGATGGTTTGGGGGAGCCATTGTTGACTCCAGATGGTCCTACCTCACCCATCTGCAAGTCCAGATTTGCTTCCGGAATGACCTGTGATGGACAACCTTGATCATCAACATTTCCTGGGAGATCATTAGATGTATAGTTGTCAAAATCCTTGCCTGTGGTAGAGTTATGCATGGGGTCCTCCACTAATGAAAGGGCTCATCGAGTGAGATGATTTCTTTCATCTGGTCTTCCTTATCAAGTGCTGGTTCTGTGCAAGGATACTCAACATCAAAAGTGAAGGACCTTGCCCTGCCTCATGACACCTTTTGGTCTTCTGGATGACCAACTTGCCACAATTACATGCACAGAGACACTTAGTGGCCATGACTGAGCAGTGGATGTTAGTGGGCATGCTCATAGGGACATGGGGATCAGCTCACCAGAATATACCTCTCCACACCCATTATTGTCCTCCTCATTGTCAACTTGAGCCTTGATATCAATGAAACAGCAGAACACTGTGTGTCATGCCTTCAGCAATGTTCCTAAGTTTCCTATGAGTGGATATCAGCATTTTGTATTGATTTTTATTGGATTCTTAGGTTTATTTTTTGTATTATCATTCATTTGGGATGTACTATGTATCTACTTTACTGACTAGCAAAATGAATCAAAAGGAACTTACTCAAGGGGGGCAATGAGGAGGATGGCAGGAGCACCAAGAAAAGTTGAAGGTGGTGGTCAGGATGAAAGTGAGAAAGTGTGTGAAAGCCAGCAAATGAATGTTGATATTGTTCAGAATGTTCAATCCTTGGCTATCCAGTTATTATCAGCCAACCCTAATAACTGGATAGCCGAGGATTGAACATTCTGAACAATATCAACATTCATTTGCCAGCTTTTGCATGCTTTCTCACTTTCATCCTGACCACCACCTTCAACTTTTCTTGGTGCTCCTGCCATCCTCCTCATTGCCCCCCTTGAGTAAGTTCCTTTTGATTCATTTTGCTAGTCAGTAAAGTAGATACATAGTACATCCCAAATGAATGATAATACAAAAAATAAACCTAAGAATCCAATAAAAATCAATACAAAATGCTGATATCCGCTCATAGGAAGCTTAGGAACGTTGCTGAAGGCACAATGCACAGCATCCCAGATGCAGTCTGCTGTTTCCTTGACATTGAGACTCAAGTGGGCAATGAGGAGGACAGTGACAGAAATGGAGATGGACCTCCTGGTAAGTTGACTCCAGCACTCTCTACGAGCCCCATTAATCTGTTTACATTCTAGATGGCTTCATTGATGATCAGGATTGTGGACAACCAAAAGATGTGCCAGGGCTCCTGGAGATCAAGCTGCCTGACTGAGGTGAGGAGGATCTGAATGACTTCTTGTTGGGAATCTTGGAACAGCCGTGTAACCTCAATGCACAGCAGCCAAGATATGTTGATTCTGACTACTCAGACATGGCTGCCATCACTTCATGCATGCCAACTAATGCAGACTATCTGTTACTGAGGGCACACTGCACTGTGAGCCTCAATCATTACAATTTTGTGATAGCCTACTGACTTATTATATCTAGCCAGGGAAGGAGAGCGATGCCGTAGCCTACCTGTTTAGAGTTGCACAACCGGAACACAAGTTGAGGTCTGCATTCTTGTGTAGTGTTTGAAGGTCTGGTCTATAGGACTGAAAAAAAGACCGAAACTGGACTGAACTGGACCGATTAGGACCAGACCAGCAGTCTATTTATGGACCAGTCTTTTGCAGTCCAGTTGCAGGTCTTTCATTTTGAAAAATAATGTAGGACTGCAAAAAGACCGGTTTAAACCTGTTGCAACCGGATAAATGTTACATGCACTACATAACCATGTAACCATGATTATTACCTTTAATTTGACCTTTGGTTCATCAAAAACGGTCAAGAATTGAGAAAGATATGACCAAATTCATTTTGGTACAAGTTTTTTTTTCGTTCAACTTGTATCAGAATCACTTTGATTCTAACTCACTCATATTTTGATCATTTTGCTTCATTATATTTTTGGATATGGAGATTTTATGTAGGTAAACATGCTTGCCATCCATCAATGTAAGATATGCATCACATAATTTATGGTTGTCACATTACATTTTGCCTGCATCTTTAGTAGATGTAATTCAGTTTCAGTCATAGCTATGTCAAATCTCCATTAAATCTCTTAAGAATTGGATGAAAAGCTGGGTATTTACAAGCTCTATCATGTTAGATTATTCTTTTAAGGTTCCGAGCAATGATTGTTGAGATACAGATGGCTTATATTAGCATGACAAATTTTACATCAAAAAACCGGTCCAAACCAGTCTTTTCCCGGTCCATTAACTGAAAAAGACTGGTCCTAAGTGGTCCAGTTCAGTCCCCCCAATATCTGGGTCAGTCCTGGACTGGTTGCAGTTGTGGTTGCCCCATTTGGAAGTCAAAAAACCAGACTGGACCAGACTTTCAAACACTATTCTTGTGGGATTCAGTTTGCGGGTGGTTTTATATCGAGGCCTTCATGAACCCTGTGCTGTCTAAGTGGCTACATTCTAACTCACAACTTATTTGCCCAGAAGAGGGTTTTGGGGTGATTGATATGGCAGAGTGGACAATGCTATTGGATATGGATGATGAAAGGTACCCCTCTGTTGGGGATTGGGTTACCATCCACTGTGGGTTGTACAAAGGGGATGTAGGCTATGTTTGGTCTGCCAAGAACTGGGGTCAAATCACCCTTCTTTTAGTTCCTCGCCTCCCTTCCCCTCCCATGGTTGGTTCTTCTTCTGGGAAAAGGAAACAATCTGGTACCTACACTGACCCCTGCCTGCTTACCAAGGACATGGTGATGAACTTTGCAAGGAACCATGGTGTCACACAATTCCAGAAAGGGGAGGACAATTTGTGGTGGATCATCTTGGGTTGTAAGTTTGAGCATGCTCTTGAAGTTAGGACATTCCACTGCCATTCAGTCTCGTCTACCTCTGTCTCCATGCCTAGTAGTACATTTCATGAGTTTAAAAAGGCCCCTCACCCAGACATCATGAATGCGACATTCCCTTGCCCTTCAGAAGGGAAATTTTCTGAAGGTGAATGTGTGGTAGCCATTAAGCCCTCAGAAAAGCGAGGCATTGTTAAAGCCATGCATCCTCATTCAGTGGAGGTGGATCTTGAGGATGGCAAGGGCATAGTGAATGTCCCTTGGTCCAATTTGAGAAAGTATGTTGCCATTGGTGACTTTGCTGAAGTGACAAGTGGAGCTCTCTGTGGAGAAAAAGGATGGGTAGTAGAAATTATTAGTGATGAATTTGACAGTGTTCAGATCACTGAATGGTTCAAACACCAAGAAATAAGGGGTGGCATAACAGCTGTTGGAAGGGGCAGCGTACATGGTGGAGTGCTTCACAACATCCTAATGGTAGGTATATGGCCAAACTTTTGCAACCAACCACTAATCAACCTTTACCAGGGACACCATGTCCATATAAATTGGGTCAAGGTTATCGACCCACCACTCACATTTATGAAGCAACAGTCTATGTCAAGCAGTACATTAGCAGATCTGCTCATTGCCCACCCAACCCATCCATTTGCATTGGATCCATCAGAGTGTGCACCATGGATCAAAATGGAAGTTGTTGTCTGCAAGGTCAAGCATCCAATGAAGGGTTATCGTGCAATCATCAAGGATGTTCTGCCTCTGCAGGACAATTTATGTGGCCTCAGAATAACTGCTCAGTTCACCCACATTAACCCTGCCCATCCATTCAAAACTGAGGTTTTGGACTATGACAACATTGTGGAAGTATCGTATGTTACTCTAATTTCTGTTGGCGGGCATTGTGAGTAATTTCCTTTAAGTTCTGGTCTCCACTTATATGATTTTGCCCCATCTTTGAGTGACCTCTTCAAACCTCTTCTGAGTCATCCTGTGAGGGCTCCAGCACCCCGGTGAACCCCAGCTGATGGTGGTAGTTGTACCCCCATGCCGAATTACATTCTCTCATTGCCTGCTTGGAATCCATCATCATGGACTCCATGGACTCCACTCCCTGATTTCCCAGAGATCAAGTTGGCTTCCTCTTCTCATCAGCTGCCTATCTCCCCACAGCAGCAACGTCCAGTGCACCCTCTACTAGACTTGTGACTTACTGGTGCAAAAATGAAGGATAAGGAAGTGGCTGTTACAATTATGCAAGTATCTGGGCAACTATCCATCCAGTTCTCACACCACAAGACATCAGGATTCTTGACTCCAGAACAGGTTTCTCCCAAGCACCCTCACCCAATGCACAACAATGGGCTGCTTGTTGTGATTGATGGTGAGCACTGTGGCAAAAATGTTCACCGAATCCACCATCAATATGAAGATGGTCGACCAATTGTCATGGTGGCTGTTATCCATCAGATGGAGGATGGTCAAGGAAGTCTCTTGGAGGAATGCTTGGAGTTCAGTCCTGATGAACTGTGTGTCAGCCATAAGACGAAGGAGGAAAAACAATGGAATGATGGACTGATGTCTGGTCTTTGCAAGGAGGCAAGGAAGATGTGTGCAAATAAGTGATCAAGTTTTTACAAAGCATAGAATATTTAGATACTCTATAATTTATCCTATGTGCCTGTTATAATTACTTTCTGCTGCTTATTCTGCCCACCATCATTGTCTTTCTTTCTCTTGTTGTCTTTCTTTCTCTCATCCCCTTGCTTTCTGCCCCGCTTCTTTACTTGTTGGACATTCATGTTGAAGACCAGGTTCACTAGGTAGCTATTATCAATGTAGATCTGGATTATGACATTCTCCTGTATTTCCAATGATATGTCATGGCAACCTATCAAGTAAGTATCTTTGCATACCTTTTGTTCTGATGGTTGGGTACTGACATCTACATCCCCATTAGGGACTGGGGTGGCTTGTCTGGTATCCATGTGGAGTCTTCAGCTTCCATTTGCCTACAGACAAACCAGTGCTTACTGCTTGCCTCCGAGACATTGGAGACATCAGGATGGTCAACCCACACCCTATTCTCTGGTAGGCCAAGTTGGTTCTCCACCATATAACTTTCAAGCTCTGTTTCTGGTTCCATCAGGCTTTCCTCAACATTGGAGGTGCCATCACTAATGCTCCTGACATGATGGTGAATAGCAGGGTGAATGTTGGGGGATTTCTGGTTTGTGGACATTCTATTGGGCTGTGGATTTCCTGACTTGTAACCTACTTTATATATTGCAGGTTTCATTAGTCTACCCATGCGACCACCCACACCAAGTTCAAGATCTGGAATGCTAGCAATGTAATGTCTCCCTGTGCATTTATGTTATTTGCATCCATTAGCTTCTGATACCATCAACTAACATTGTTCACCCAAGGTCCAGTCTAGAGCAATGAGAGCCACTGCATACTTTGGGCCCAAATCCAGTCTAGCAAAATGCATCCCCTCAACATGTTAATTGCATCCCTGGCTTTGTGCCCACTCCCTTACCCAACACCCAAGCTCCAGCCCCAAGCAACGAGCACAATTTCCACCTGTACATTAAGTCTAGTCTATATAAATTCATCCCCCTGAACATGTTAATTGCATCCCTGTCTTTGCAGTGCCTCCTGCTCCCAACACACAAGCTCCAGCCTTGAGCAATGAGCTGCCACATATGTTAAGTCCAGTCTACATGAAATGCATCCCCCTGAATGTATTGATTGCATCCTGTCTTTCTATACATTATTTCCAGGAACATTCAGGTTGTCCTCTGTGCAAAACTTGGTCCTCAACTTCTAGTTTTTCTGACCCTTGCACCAGAAGACTTATCTTGTGGTTTACCTCTGCAGTGCATAGACTATACATGGATCTTATCCTTTGTTGAGTCCTTAAGAGCACATTGTTACCTACCAATCCTCATGGTGAAAACTTCAGCGTCTAAGAAATCCAAGCAAGGTGGTAAGGCAAAGTCAGCATTGACCTCTCTTGCAAAGAAAGTGGGAGGTTAGTGTTTCACTATTTTGCATTGAGATGTTATCGCTTACCATGTTGCACTTGACTATAAACAGCAACAAAAACCTTTGAGGCTCAGTTGAAGAAACTAAAGGGTGTAGTCACCATTTTTCTCCTTTGTACATTCCTGATACCATCATCAGCTGAGAATGATGCATTGTGCAAGGCTGCAGCTGCTAAAGAAAACACCACAATGATGATACCATGGCCACCCAGAGGAAGCGGCATCACTGGTAATGGATTCAACTTACAAACTGCAATGCGCCTTGAGGATGATACTGACTTGTACACTGCCCTTTGCATAAGTTGATCCCTTGTGCACATAGCCTTTCTGAGGATTAGTAGTGTTGTGTCTGGGACTTAACTGCCACAGCTGGGCTTGCCTGTTCTGTTATGTGGCACTGCCAACCAGAGCCGGTCATTGCCAAAATCATTGCATTGGTATGTTCTTATCTGCTTTCTTTCCTCATTCTTAGATGGATATCCTAGGCTCAAGAGTGCCACCACTACTTCAAGTATTTCCCACACAGCTGGGCAGTTGAAGAATTTATTAAGTCCAGTCTGAAGAACAAGCATGCCTATTCCCATAAACGTGGATATTTTGCTGTAATGACAAACTTGGATGATGTAGTGAGTAATAAGGATGAGGACGAGGAGGATGGGGATAATGCAGAGGATATGGACAATACGGAGGACAATGCAGAGTATGCAGAGGAAGATATGGAGGATGAAGGTGACAAGGGCAAGGGACTCGAAGAGGATGGGGGTAGCTCAGATATGGATGATGCTTGAAATGTGATCATGCTCTATATGTATGGCCTGAATTTTGGCCAATAACAAATGATTTCCAATGGGGGGGACCACTACCATAACAGTTGAAAAGTCACTGCTAGCAGTATGAAACCTGTTGATAAAACTACTACATAAGGTGGATGAATTCTTCCACTCTCAAAGAACCTGGAAAGTTGATGAAATTCAACCTGGGTAGAGGTTGTTATTCTCACCCATATAAAGATGAAAACAACCCATGGGATGGATTTGGTACAGTATGAATTAGGACAAATTCTGTGAGGAATTCATCCCTTTGACACCCTTAAATGGGGGGGGGGGAAATTCCTTCTTTCATTGCTCTTACAGCTGATGAAATTCAGCCCATGTAGAGCAGTGTTATTTTTGCCCATATAAAGATGAAAACCATCCCATGGGATGAATTTGGTGTGGGATGAACTGGGGACAAAATTCAGGAGGTTTTCATCCCATTGACTCATCCCTTGCATATAGAAAAAAACCTCCTTTTTCACTCCTGATGAAACTTATTCCATTCTGGGGTTTATCAATACATGAAAACTATACCATAAATATATCAATTTACACTATTTAAAGGTGTGAAATGTGGGATGGGTTTCCTACTCTGTGGGCCCCATAGTGTCCCTCTGGGCACATTCTATGCCACAACATCTTAAATGCCATTCTGTAAGTCTGGCCCCACAGACTCACAACATTACAACAAGTTAATTTACCTATGCTGCCATCACACACTTCCATGGCACTGACACAGCCACACACATCACTGACACAACCACCCTCGCCACTGGCACAGCCACCTATGGCACATAAACAACTCACCAACACCAGATATACTGATGTCTGTGTTACAGTGAGTTATGGCCACCCTATGCTGCCAATACACTCCCACAGTGCTGACACAGCCACACACATTGCCAATACAATCACCCTTGCTGCCAGCACAGCCACTGGTGATTACAATGCTGCCTATGGCACAGAAACAACCCACCACCATAAGATGCACAAACATCTGTATTACAGTGCATTACAATCAACATCCACTTCACAATGTCCCATGGTGCCAGCACAGCCACCACTGGTGACATCCTCACATACCCCTAGCACCATACAACTGCAGACACAGCCACTGGCAATTATACCAGCAACATGCCAGCAACATATGCACTGGCAACGACCTTTACATTATTACCTCCCTATCTGCATCCATCAATGCTGATATTGCACCACTGATGCGGTACCTTCCTATTATGTGACTATGCCCAATGTGACCTTCCCAAATCACACACTATGCTTGATGCAGCCTTTTACTTACACAGTCAATCTTTTTCTTATATATTACTTATCTTTTATTCCTTAACCTTTGTTCCTACTTCCATGCAATGAAGGTATAGTAACTTCCTATTCTTTTATTTGTAGTAACTTATGGTTCCTACTTCCATGCAACAAAGATAACTTCGTCCTGTCTTTCCAGTCCACCTTAAGTCTAGTATAGGTTGCCAAACCAGGCATCCTTCCACACTCTGGCTGAACATAAGCCTCATGACTGGCAGATGAAAGGTGTTTGTAAAAGTCTTGATGGAGTGGATCTTCTGGCAATTACACCAACTGGCAGCAGCAAAACCAGTTACTATCGCTGTACATCCTTGTAATTCTCACTGTTTTGAAGGATGCAAGTCTCTGCCCCACTGCCAAGTTTCTGAAGGATGCTTGCTTGATTGTGATCTGCCCAACAATCCCATTACAGTTAGAGATGGAATGTTGTTGCACATTTGACCTTCTTGCATGACACTAATCTGTTAATACAGGCTTTGAAAATGGCTAAAGTTGGTATTGAAGTTGCAGCCATCAATGCATCAACACAAGGTGAAGCTTTATGCTGTCAAAATGAAGAATTATGGGTTATGGCACATACCAAGTGTAGCATCATCCTTGCAGGTCTGGAACAGCTCAAATGCAAGAAATTCAAGAAGGCAGTATGAGACAATCAGTTTTGGGCATGTGTGTGCAGTCTAGGATTTGACAAAGTGCATTTGCTCAATGTGTGGGGTCCACATTTTTGTAAAGACTTCCTCCAGATGGGATTTGTTAAAGCTCGTCTGAAGTTTGAACAACACTCACTGTCCTTGGATTCTCATGTTGGCCACCATTTGCCATGGATCTCCTTACAATAACATCTTGCACCTCCTTGGGCTCCACTCGACTGGTCTACAAGTTATTCAACAATCAAACTATCAACCAGAAATCCAGCTGCTCTTCTGTACTCTCCACTCTCCGATTGAGGGCGACTCATTTCCTGAGTTGCGATGGGTCCTTCACAGTGGACACCCTACCCTTATTTTCTGCAAAGAGAAATTGGCCTTTTCTACTCAGAACATGCCCAAGAGATACTGAATGGCAGTGTGACCATGGATTTTCATCATCCTTGACAAAAAAGTGGTGCAAGAACATGTCAGTTCTCCATCCTAGGTCCTGGAAAAGATCATAAACTTTGTTGAGCTTTTCTGAGATGGGTAGGTCCAAGTCAGTGATCTTGATTCACTTCAGAACTGGTTCATTGAATTCCATAGATGGTGTAGGCAGTGCAGATAGGCATTCCAAAACCATCTTGCACTTTGAGGGAGACAATGGCACATGATTTATGGAGTCCATTGAAATATTGGTGAATGGCTCCCCAAGAGATGAACAAGACATTGCAGAATCTGATAGCAGAGAAGGCAAAGAGTGAGGAGATGATCCACCAGGCTGTGGTGAGATAGATAGCCCTAAAGAACCAAATGATGTCAGGGTACTTGAGCTTGTAGTAGGAGATATTGTGGGATGTTGGTTTGATAGAAATGAGGAGGAGCTCCAAAGGTCACCATATGTCATAGGAGAGCTACAGAGTGGCTTCTTAAAGCTGCTGAAGAATGAGTCTTAACTTGGTGATACGAGAAGTGGAGAGCCAGATAGAGAAGTTGCTGAAGGTGGAATGTTTCTTTCATGGAAAGTGAGGAACAAGCAGATGATAGGCTAGCATGGTAATCTGGCTCAAAACAAATTCTAGTCATCAGTGGCAACAGCTGGGGCCTTTGAGGCTGGTTGGATGGAGCACATAGAGGCAGGAGTGCATCATCTGAGACTCCAGCAAGCAACTGAGATACAGGCATGGTTAATGTTGATGATTCAGACATCTCTTGAGCTGCAAGTCAATTCCAGGTTGATATCATGGCAAAAACTGTCAGAGCGATGCAGAACAGTCCTCTTAACATGTCAATGGCAGTAGGGATGAGTGTTGCAAGGTCACTTGAACATTGAAAGAAGCAATTTTGCACATGATTTCACATGCATTGGAATTAGCAGGCTTCCGGCCATGCCGATTAAATCAGACTACAGTTGAAGTAGATCGAGTGTCATTTACATTTTGAAATTTGTAGTCTGGCTATGGGAGACTAAGAAATCAGCAGCAGACAAAAATAGAATCAACCCCAAGCACAATGATGGCAACATTCTCCTCCAAAAGCAAATAATTCTGCCGCTTAACAACAAAGTCTTCTTCAAACTCCAAGGTCCTTCCAAAAAGAAACTCCTTCCAGCAATCCTTCAAACTTCCTTCAAGATGATATATGGCAAGATTGACTACTTGTGAGAAACTTGTGCCCTCAACAGGATGACTTCAAGCTCTTCTGCCCCCATCAGACTCAGAGGACTTCCTTCTGCAGGTTTTAAGACTATGCAGTCTCCTTCTGCAAGTTTATAGATGATGCAGTCTTCTTCTGCCCCAGTTACATGAGGACTTTTAACATTGTGCTCACATGGGCAGCTTTTCTTCTGCACTTTGACAAGTGGCTTCGAAATCAGTCAGTGGATCAGTGTGGCTCACAGGGAAAGGGCGAGGAAATGACACACACAGTGTGACAGGTTGAAGAGACGGCCTCAGCAAGGCCCCAGCTGCTAGTGAATTGTCCTACTACCCAGGCAATGTCATAGATTTGTTGCAATGAACTGTGGTAATTAGCACAAAAGCCATCTTGCAACATTTATAGCTATTGTCACTGGAATTTGTTGCACCATTGACACCATTGTACTGTTGCACCTCCTACACTCCTGCTTGAACCTTCCACCCAGCTGTTGCACCCTCAACACTCTCACCCTCTCATGTGAACCTTCCACTCTGATGTTGCACCCTGGCTCTCGTGTGATCATTCCACTTGGCTGTTGCACCTTCAATGTTCCATTATTGCACTCTGCCAATCCACCCAACTGTTGTGCCCTCCCTTCTCATGTGATTGTTCCAGGCTGTTGCACCCTTCCCATCCATCCAGCTGTTGCATGTTGCACTCTTGATGTTGTTGCACCTTTGTCCCTGGAGCTGGTGGCTGTTGCACTATGGTTCTCATGTGCTCATTCCACTTAGCTGTTGCACCCTCCCCATCCACCCAGCTGTTGCACCCTCTCGTGTGATCATTTCATGGTTCTACCTGCCTGGTGCTTCCCATCTGCCCAGCTGTTGAACCCTCAACACTCCCACCTCTCACATGATCCTTCCACTCCACTGTTGCATCCAAGGGGGTGTTAGGACTGAAAAATCAGACCTGGGATTGATTTTTTTTGTAAGGCAAGTTTGGCTGTACTAACTTACTTATGTAATAAGGTACACTTCTAAATATAGCAATATGACATCATCTATGTGCATGCTTTCCTGCTTGTGATGGACCAGACACCTCACAAGCCTCACAGTTTTGAGGGAGCTGTGTTTCTCCCAGGCATTCAATATGATACTATATGATGTGAGTTGTTGCAATTCATCTACCATGTCAAATTTTCTTACCCATTGTGTCTCACAGGATGTGCATTTGCATTTGATGATGCCCTCCATTGACAGATCGACTACTGACCCACAAAGACATGACTTCAGGTTCAATTTATCAACATGATCCCTTGCTCACTTCCGCATAGATCACACTATGTTTTTGGGGTTGATTTCCCCTGTTGTGCAACTTGTGGAAATTGAGTCCTCCACCAAGTTTGTAATTACTAGCAGTGCCTGTGCAGAGTTTTCAGCACCCACATGAATGAGTGGCTCTGCCAGCTTGTTCTGTTCATTCCAGGTGAGTATGAAGCATCCAGAGCATTCAATGTTGGCTTTCAGATGCATGATTTTGAATTCTGAGGCTGTGCTAGCCATATTGCTTTTTTAATATTGAAATTATACTGTTTCTTCAGGCTCTACTACTGGAAATACCCTGTATATATAAGGGCAACCTCAGCCTCTAGCAAAGGGAAATCTGAAGTTAAAATTATACTACATAGAACAGGGATTGGAGGCACACCTAGCAAAGGGAAATCCAAAGAGAAAACTCTAAGGACCCCTTTGCCAGTGCCCAGTATATGTGAAGACCACAAAATCAAATGATAATCTAAAAATAGAAAAGGTGGAGATAGGCTGATCAAGGCTGTTGAATGACATCGTACCAAGGGGTAGATGTCAGAAGGGGTACTCTGTCTCTAAATATAAAACTGTCAACATGCACAAATGTGATAGAAAGGGAAATTAGTAATAAAATAAGGAAAAATCATAGTAGAAGGAAATGAGGTGAGGAAAAATATAGGATGAATGTAAAAAATAGGAGAAACACGTGGGACACCCTCTAGTCCCATGAATATGACTGGTATGTGATTTGTGAGCCTTGAAATGTCTGAAATCCATGTTTTGAGGAAGCATTCTGGAGGGTTCCTTGTTTTTTTGTGGCCTATGGCTGGACTAACTAACTGGCCCCTGGTCCAGCATTCTAATTCTGGAAGCCCCTTGGTTGCACCTTTCTCATTCATTCAATTGTTGCACCCTCACTACCACTGTGTAATTGTTCCACCTCACTTGCTGTTGCACCTTCCATATGGTTGCCTGCTGTTGCACCTCCCCTCCCACATTCACCCTGCTGTTGCACCTTCCCTCTCACATGATCATTTCATGGTTCCATCTGGCTGGTGCTTCCCACCTGCCCAGCTGTTGATGTTGCACCCTCAACACTCCCATGCCTTTGCATGGTCATTCCACTGAGCTGTTGCACCTCACTGCCACTGTGTGATCATTCCACCCTGCTTGCTGTTGCACCTTCCATACAGTTGCACCCTCCTACTGAGCTCTTTACACTGCCCCATGTATTCCTGGTAGTCCCTGCTTCAGCCATTGTCCACCAAATGGTTTATTCCTGGCTGTTTCTCTTCCAGTAGGATTCCTGGTGGATTCCTGGTATAATCCTGGTAAATTGGGCTCTTCCTGGTACTGTTCCAGGAATTCCCCAGGGCTTGGACTATGAGGAATCCAGGAGAATGGACCAGGAATCCAGTAGGATTGAACCAGGAGTCCTTACTACTACTACTACTACTAAGTAATAAAATAAATGACATGAGACAGAATTGAACCCTAGGCATTAGACAACAACATTTTAGCACAGCCAATATAATCACTACACCACATAGACTTACAAGGTATGTCCACTAACTGCTCTAGGTACCATTGGGGTGGCTGTGCATGACAAAGCACACAGCTGCGTTATCAACACTGCCAGCTCATCAACCATCACCACCACTCTCAACGACAATGCTGCCTCCCTCCCTCCTCTCCATTCTACCACCACCACCACTCTGAGGCCTTTACACTCCCCCATGTATTCCTATCGGAATCCGATGATTCCAATGATTCCGATTAGACTCCGATTGGAATCCGACCATATTCTGATGTCATTTTTACCAGACAAATTGACATGAAATGGCAGGTTCAGTCTGAGTCCAGTCCGATGCAGTCCGATTGGAATCCGATTGGAACATCGGAATTTCCTAGGAATTTTCGACCATAGGAATACATAGGAATATTCTGAGGTTATGCAGAGACATCGGACAACATAGGATTCTGATAGGAATAATAGCACCCTTGCTTAGTAATTAATAGTAGAAAAAGTAAACATGCACGGCAGAATTGAACCCGGGACTTCTGAGATGATTACATAAGAATACAGTGACAAGAAGACCACTACACTAAGCATCCATTGTAGGTAAGTACTCTTACTGCACTACATACCGTTCCCGCAGGTGTGATGACAAAGCACATAGCTGCATCACCACACCTTGCCAGCTCATCACTCCCAACCACCACCATCAACAGTGACCATGGCCTCCCCCCCTTCCCCCCCTCTTCCCACAACCCCAACCACATCACCCGACACTCCCACAACAACCACCGCCTCTGCAAACAAGCCACATGACACACAACGCGGCCCAAACGACGTGAATCATCGTTTGGGCCAATAGTAAGTTTTTTTGTTTTATTTCTTGTTTTTGTAATTTGACTAATTGTATTTCTTTTTTTTCAGGTTCTCATCTACTGGTAACGATGCCATGTCATCTGGGCCCAAACAATGTGATTGCGTCATTTGGGCCCACAGTAAGTTTTTTTTTTCTTTCGTTTCTTTTCATAAACTAACTAATGTATTTCTTTTGTTTTCCAGGTTCTCGTAACAAGGGATGGGACGCGAGACCATGCCAATGCCACCATGCCCAAATGATGTGATTGCATCGTTTGGGTCCACAGTAATTTTTTTTTTAAATTTCATTTCTTTTAATAAACTAACTAATGTATTTCTTTTGTTTTCCAGGTTCTCATAACAAGGAACAGATGTGAGACCACGCCAATGCTGCCACGTCACAACGGCACACCACCCAAGACCCCCACAACACCGACAACAACCAGCACCCCCCACCACTGCCATGAGCCACTGCTCACGGGGTGAATATGGGGTGTGAGAGCACAGGGATGACAAGGACGACAACAACAACCCCAAGGATGACAGACAATGCACCATGCACCTCCAGCCTCACGAGCAACTGCTCGTGGGTTGGACGGTGTGTGGAACGATGACGGGGAGGGGAGACAATGGGAGGGGGGGAAACAGCAGGATGACAGGGGGACAGCATGACAGAGATGAGAGGGAGGGGAGATGAGGGGTGAGGGGAAGGGGCAATGATGAGACAGCAGTGACACAACACAACACACCACCACCCCCTCCCCCACGTTTTGTGGGGGGGTGGGTTTTTTAGTTTGAAATTGTATAATTAAATAGTATAATCAATTGTCCCCCCATGCATTTGCATGGATTTGCATGGGGGGGGGGTTTTTTTTTTTTTCAATAGTGAACTATCCCTAAGTGCTTTAAATGGACATTATATTATAAATTTATTATTTCTCCTGTGGCTCAACTGGTTGAGCACTTGTTTGGTTGTCATGTGATATATATTCCAAGGTCCATGGTTCAATCCCTGCTCTACCCATTTATTTTGTAAGCACTTGCCAAGTTAAGTCTTCCGAAATGTGGTATTCCAACTCCATGTTGGAATTGCATAGGAATTTACTCAGAATTTACTAGGAATATCTTGGAAACAAAAGTACATGGTTATCAAGATACATTCTGATTGGACTCCTATCAGAAAACTTGGACTCCTAGGAGTCCAATAGGAATATGTGGGGGAGTGTAAAGTACTGACCACTCCCATGCCCACTCCACCATCACCACCACCCACAAATGAGCTGACTGAATGGGCCCTACATAGGTTTTTTTTTCTCATTTGCTTTTTGTTTTTATAAACTAACTCATCTGTTTCTTTTGTTTTTTAGGCTCTAATTTACTGGTAACAATGGACTGACATGAGACAATGAGCATCCAAGGATGCCTGCACCAACCCCCTCCCCAGTCAAATGGGATGTGAGTGGCTTTTGATAAGGGATGGGAGATGGCAGAGGGGTACCGGGAGACCTGCAGAGCACTAACCTACCCCCCCATTGCATGCCACATCACTGACCCCCCTAACCCCTCCAAACCAGGAGACCTCCAAAATGGACCACACACCCACCCCATGCCTGCGAGCTTCTGCTCATAGGGTGGATTGCGAGTGTGTGCAGTCAATGACAACAATGACACCACTGCCTACCAGCACCAGAACCCCAGAATGCGAAGCATGGCCACCAACCACGATGGGGCCAACAACACACCACCTGCCTCCAGCCCCATAAGCCACTGCTCGTGGGGTGGATTGCAGGTGGAATGGCAATGATGAGGAGGAGAATGACAATGGGAACCTGGAAGATGCAATGTGCCAATGCCCCCCTCCCTCAATGCACCCAGAATGGTGCATCCACAGTGATGATGCATCCAGGACAGTGGGGCCGCATCCCCTCCCCTGCATTATTCTTGCCCTCCCCCTCACACCAAACATGAGGGGTTTATTTTTTTCTATGTACCCACCCATGATGATGCACCAAGACAATGTACCAAGATGGCACACCCATGACAATGACACACCCATGACAATGACACACCCTGGACCAAGCCGCATCCCCAGTCCCCTCCCCCACATTTTGTGTGGGGAGCAGTTTTTATTATTATTTTTGATTAACATTATTTCTCCCCCCCCCCCCCCCCCCTCGCACAAGACATGAGGGCTGTAGTTAATTTTGATTTTAATAAAATGGCCTTTCTTGAAGATAAACAAATATTTGGTTTGAGTTTGAATCATAAATAAACCTTATAGTGATAACTAATAATTCTCCTGTGGCTCAACTGGTTGAGTATACTTGTTTGGTTTGTCATATGACCCTGATCATGAGGTCTGGAGTTCAATCCCTCCTCTGAACACATCTGTTTTGTAGACACTTTGTGAAATTCATGAAGTCCGAAGCACTCAAAACTTGTAAGATATCAAATTGACTTTCTATTATGGTTTGACTTTAGGGTACTGCAATATACCAGGAATCCTGGTAAGTCCCACTGGATTCCTGGTGAGTCCTGGTGAGTCCTACTGGAATCCTGGTGAGTTCCAGTAAGTCCTACTGGATTCCTGGTGAGTCCTGCTAATTCCTGGTGAGTCCTACTGGATTCCTCCAGGACTCTGTGGGGGAGTGCAAAGTTCTGCTCCTACCTTCTCATGTGCTCATTCCACCCTGTTGTTGCACCTCTCCTCCTGCATTTGCCCATCTGTTGCACCCTCTGTCTCACATAATGATCCCTTGCACCTCCCCTTCTGCATTCATCCAGCTGTTGCACCTTCCCTCTCACATGATTGTTCCAACTGGCTGGCACTTCCCACCTGCCCAGCTGTTGCACCCTCACTGCCACTGTGTGATCATTCCTCCCTGCTTGCTGTTGCCCCTTCCATATGGTTGTACCCTCCTACCCTCTTGTGTGAATCCTTCCACCCTGCTGTTGCACCTCTATAAGGGCAACCTTAGCCTCTAGCAAAGGGAAATCTGAAGTTAAAATTATACTACATAGTACATGGATTGGGGGCACACCTAGCAAAGGGAAATCCGAAGAGAAAACTCTAAAGATCCCTTTGCCAGTGCCCAGTATATGTGAAAACTGCAAAAATCAAATAATAACTAAAAATAGAAAAGGCGGAAATAGGCTGATCAAGGCCACCACATGACATCATACCAAGGGGTAGATGTCGGAAGGGTACTCCATCTCTAAATATAAAACTGTCAACATGCACAAATGTGATAGAAAGGGAAATTAGTAATAAAATAAAGAAAAAACCATAGAAAATGAAGAATAGAAGGAAATGAGGTGAGAAAAAATATTGGACAAATGTAAAAATTAGGAGAAACATGTGGGGCACCCTCTAGTCCCCTTACATCACCCCCCCTCTAAGATGCATCGCCCCGATGCATTCGAAATCACATACAACTAAAGTCACTGACTTGAATGCGACGTGGTGCAGCAGTGTGCCGTTGGTGGAACTCCTTGACTAATCAAGGGGCGTTCACATCGGACTCCTCGACCCATGAGTTCTCCTCATACCCATAACCCTTCCAGTGTACCAAATACTGGAGCTTCCCTCGACGTAACCAGCTGTTCAAGATTGACTCAACTTCATACTGGGGTTCTCCCTCAACGACTGTAGGTGGTGGTGGGGGTCATGAACAGCATCCTGGGAAAGGATCTGAGGGAGCTGAAAGGAGTTTCATGACATGGAAGACTGGGTGAAGTCTGGACATGGAGGCTGGGAGGTGCAAATGATAGGCATGTGTTCCAATGCACTTGACAATGGGGAAGGGTCCCAGGAAGCGATGGGAGAGTTTCTTGGACCGACATGTGGTGGAGATGTCACTGGAGTCAAGATAGACTCAATCACCAACCTTGTACTGTGGCGTTGGAGAGTGGCGTTGATTGTAGAAGCATGGCATGTCATCTTTTGCCTTTGCCAAGGCTGCCTTTCCTTCCTCCAAACTGTCCCTCATGTGTTCCGTGAACTCATTCACTGTCTCAATATGCGAGGGGGCTTGGTGAGGTTCGAATCCCATGCGTGGATGCCATCCAGTGTCCAAGAAGAAGGGGGTTTGCTGAGTGGAAGCATGGACATGGTTGTTGTATCCAACCTCAGCCAAGGGGAGGAGATCATCCCAATTGTCCTGGTGCTCATTGACGAAGACATGGATGTACTGCTCCAATTCCTGGTTGACTCGTTCAGTCTGGCCATCAGTTTGTGGGTGATAAGCGGTCAAAGTGAGGAGTTTGATCCCCAGAAGTCGGTACAGCTCATGAGTGAACTCTGCCACAAACTCAGGGCCATGGTCAGAAAGGAAAGCACCAGGGAGTCCATGTAATTTCCACACATGGTGGAGATAGAGGCAGGCGGCACCCAGGGCACTGACAGTGGTATGAGTGGGAATGAAGTGAGCATGTTTTCCTGTGGAATCAACTGTGCACATCACCGCATCAAACCCATTCGACTCTGGCAATTCCACCACAAAGTCGACACTGACAATATCCCAACAATTCTCTGGAACAGGGAGAGGGTGTAGCTCACCAATGGGTTTGCAACAAGGAATCTTGGTGTGTAGGCAAAGGTCACAAGTACAACAATACTGACCAATGAGCCGTGACATCTGTGGCCACCAATAATTCCATGAGGTGAGCTCCAAGGTCTTCCAGCATCCAGGATGACCAGCAATCTGTGAGTCGTGGTGTTGGGATATAATATGTTGACAAAGGTCTGGGTCATTGGGGACATAGATGTGATCCTGGAAATACAACAAGTCCTCCTTTTCAGCCCACTCTGCTGCACGTAAGGAGAGAGTAGATCCCTTCCTCAGCTCTTTAACAGCTTGGGCCACGACATCCTCATATAAACCACTATGGTTCATGCAATGAATGTCACATAGGATGTCCCGCTCCTCACCCTGGGGTGCGATGCCTTCCAATGCCCGGATAGTAAACAGGTTTGGCTGCAACAACACAATGTCTTGATTGTCATCGCCACCATCCCCATGGTCTGCACGTCGGGAGAGGGCATTGGTCTTCCCCATGCTGCGACCTGGATGGTGGTGCAAGGAGAAGTCAAACCTGGATAGATACAGGGACCAACAAGCTTGAGGATGGTTCAATTTCTTGGCTGTCATAAAGTACTTGAGATTCTTGTGATCTGTCCAAATTTCCACCTTGTGTTGGGCACCCTCAAGGAAGTGTTGCCACTCCTCAAGCGCACACATTATTGCCAACATCTCCTTGTCATGGATCTCATAGTTTCATTCCACAGCACTAAGGCTTTTGGAGTAGAATGCAACAGGATGCCACTTCTGGTCCTCCAGAGACTGCTGAGACAACACAGTGCCCATCACAAAGTCAGAACTGTTGGCTTCTACATGAAAAGGGCACAAATTGTCAGCAAAGGTAATGATGGGAGCGGAAGTGACCATCTCCTTAAGCTTTTTGAACGCCTTCTGCTGTGCATTGTCCCACCACCATGCCTCCTTGCCGGTCAAGTCAAACAGTGGTCGTGCATGATGTGAGAAATCCTTGATAAAATGCCGATAGAAATTGATGAAGCCTAAAAAGGACTGCACCTCCTTCTTGTTTGTGGGTGTTGGCCATGCCGTGACCCCATTCACCTTGACTGGATCCATCTCCACCTGGCCCTCCAAGATAATCAGGCTGAGGTACTCGATCTTGGTCTTCTCAAACTCGCACTTGTCCTGACAAAGGTAGAGTTTGTACTGTCAAAGTCATTCTAGGATGAGGCACGTAATGCGACAATGCTCTTCAATCGTGCGAGTGAAGATGAGGATATCATCAAGATAGATACAGACGACACCCTCGAGGATGAGGTCGTGGAAGATGTCATTCATCATGGTCTGGAAGGTGGCAGGACTATTAGTAAGGCCAAAGAACATGATGAGCGGTTCAAAAAGACCATGGTTGGTACGAAAGGCTGCCTTCCACTCATCTCCCTCCTTTATCCTCACATTATTGTAACCCCAACGGACATTGAGCTTGGTGAAGTATTGTGCTCCATGGAGTTGGTTCACAAGTTCAGAGATGAGAGGTGATGGGTAGTGATTTTTGACCGTGATGTCATTGAGCCTTCTATAGTCTTGAACTGGCTGGAGTGAGCCATCCTTCTTCTTGACAAAGAAAAAGGGAGAGGCCATGGGCGACTTGGATGGTCAAATGCATCCAGAGGCCAGGTGCTCGTCGATGAACTGGTCAAGCTGCTGCTGCTCCTCGGGGGAGAGAGGATAGACCTTGCAGGAGGAAGGGGTTGCACTGGGGATGAGTTTGATTGCGTGATCCCACAACTTGCGTGCAGGGAGAGAATTGAATGATTCCTTGGAGAACACATCCTTGAACTCATGGAGATGAGGAAGTAAGGAGTCAGCAGAGGATTTAGCAGTATTGTTTTTGTGGAAGGCCTTGGCAAGGTGCTGGGATATGTTTGATGTAGCACACACCTCATGCGATGGATGAATCACAGTGTAGAAAATCCGATCCCCTTCCTCAACTTCCTCTGGCTCCTCCTCGTCATCATCTGAGTCTGGTACCAGATTAGGAACCCCCTCCAGCTCCACATCTGGCACTGGTAGAGGTCCAGCATGACACTTCTGGGTGCATTGTATTGAGGCCCTTTGTCCACAACATTCTAGTCTGGCTTCTGTGAAACAAGTGCGACAGCGGGATGGGCATCGACTCATGGTAACCTCCCCAGTGCACCAGTTGACCTCTGGGTTATGGTCTCAAAGCCACAGGTAGCCCAAAATCACCTTCTGCTTTCCTAATTGAGTGACAGCAAAAAGGGCACACTCACTGTGATCTTTGTAATGGAGGACCAGGTCTACAACCTCTCAGATGGCACCAGCTTCATTTGGGGATCCATCCACATTATAAACAGGTATTGGACATGAGAGTGAGTGAGTGTTTAGGCGATGTTGTTGCACGAGATGTGTGTCGATGAAGAGGCCAGTCGCACCGAAGTCCAGTAGCACAGAGACACCAAGTAACTGTCCTGTGTTGGTAGTCTGTAGTTTGATTGCCAGGTTCAAGGAATGTGCAGAAGGAGTGGATGCAATGATATATTTGCTTGGTAATTTGCGCTCCCATGATTTAATTTTGGGATGCAGGGCAGAGGGAGAGATAGGGGAAGCAGGTACATCTTCAGCCAAGTTTGAAGGGTTAGAGAGGGGAACAGTAGGTTCATTCTCCAGGGATTCAACTGACAAAACTTCAAAGTGGTTGTGGACAGGCAACGAGGGTGTAGGAGTGGTGGTTGGAGTCCAGAATACAGCATTGAAGGCTGCATTTGTGAGTCGGTTCTCATCGCAGAGGGAAGCATCTTTGTACCAAGCATGGATATCATCGTCTGCCGGATGTCCTTCCAACATCTGGGCAATCTGGTCCTGAATCTCTTGGTTGAGGCCCTGTCAGAACTTCACCACCATTGGTAGCCCATCCCCATACCCTGCCATGTCCACCAAATCTCTAAACTTGTCGATATAATCGTCCACAGATTGAGGTGCCTGGTGGTAGGAGGATGACTCAAGTCGTGTCACTGCTTGGTAGTGCTCATTGAGGGGGCAAAAGTGGTGTATAAACTCTGTTCGAAAGTCACTCCAAGTGGAGAAGGGCAGAGAACCGAGTTCTTTAGTTTGGCGTAGAATACGGTCCACGTAAAGATAGGCACATTCAGATTTCATGTATGTGAAGGCCAAATAAATTTTTGCAGCTTCATTGACAAATCGATGCGACTGGAGACTGATGTATAACTCACAGGAGTTAAGGAACACATGTCCCTGCACACACGCACCGTTAAATTCAGTGGGGGGGGGACGGTTTGATCTGGGCACACTCCTTGGGCACATTAGGCGGCGCATCATTGTTGGGCGCGCTTGGAGTCGCAATGGGGGGAATATTAGTCATGGAGCTAGTCTGAAGCATTCTGATGAAGCTTTCAATCATAGATTTAAGGGAATCAATTCACACACATATTCCAGCAATGTCGCTTTCAAGCGCATTGAGGCGCTCTGATGCATCCATAGCACTTGGGGGTGCGTTTGGCAAAAATGGCGGCGCACTAAAGGCAGGACTTTTGGGAACGGTGTGTAGGGAGTCTATGGAGCTTTGGGAAGCATCGTCCACTCTGTACCTGCCTATATTGGGCAGCGCATTCATGATTTCAGGCCTTAAGAGAGAGTTTTCTACTATAAGGGCAACCTTAGCCTCTAGCAAAGGGAAAAGTGAAGTTAAAATTATACTACATAGTACATGGATTGGAGGTGCACCTAGCAAAGGGAAATCCGAAGAGAAAACTCTAAAGATCCCTTTGCCAGTGCCCAGTATATGTGAAAACTGCAAAAATCAAATAAACACTAAAAATAGAAAAGGCAGAGATAGGCTGATCAAGGCCGCATGACATCATACCAAGGGGTAGATGTTGGAAGGGTACTCTGTCTCTAAATATAAAACTGTCAACATGCACAAATGTGATAGAAAGGGAAATTAGTAATATAATAAGGAAAAAACCATAGAAAATGAAGAATAGAAGGAAATGAGGTGAGAAAAAATATAGGACAAACATAAAAATTAGGAGAAACACGTGGGGCACCCTCTAGTCCCCTTACAACCTCCCCCTTCTGCATTCCACCTGATCATTGCACTGCTGACACTCCACCTCTCATGTGGTTGTTCAACCCAGCTGTTGCACCCTGGACACTGCTGTACCTTCATACCAGCTGGCCACTATTGCACCTCTTCCCTCCTGATCTACCCCCACCTGTTTCCATACCTCTATATTGCTGTACCCAGATAAAGAGGATTGTGTTGCAACTTGAAGCCTCAGGCTCATTTCCTGATTATTTCATACTAGGCCACATCTGTATATATCTGCACATCTCTCTTTTTTGCACTAGTTTAGCACTCCAGCATATGATCTTTTTACTGGTTGCATGAACCATGTTACTATTCACTTTCAGCCCATATGCAAGAATTATTCAACTTCTGATGTCTTCTCATCAACCACCTCTCCTGCACTAATCCATGAAGGTACATCATGCCACAACAGAGAAAAATGTTTGTGCATTGAGGACCTGATCTTGGCTTGTCATAATGCATATGCCTGTCATCTGTTAGGAAACAGCCCCATGACTTCATTTTATTTTGTTATGTCAAATTACACTACATTAAGCTGAATGATGCTACACTTTGATAGTGTGAGAATTTTATTTTGCACACATCAATATGTATGTGCATGTATGAGTGCATCAGTAACAACAATGTACAATATATGTAACATAGTATATAAACCTTGAATATTCACCTAGGGAACCCTAGTTGTGTTCTCTTAGGTATTCCACCTACACTTGTGGTGCGAAATGCCTTTCTCAACCAACTCATCTATTAATAACCCCTCACATCAAAACCATCAATTCCCCCATCATGTGCATGTATCCCACTCCCTTCTTGTAGAGAGAACCCACAAGGTCTTAGCTAGCAGATAGTGGGTGTCGCCCTAACAGAAGAACACAACTTTCCATATCAGTGCACCTTCTCTTACTTGCACATACATCATTGTTTCACTGTGCCACATCTGATTACTCATCCTTTCAACACAAGCTGGAAGTACTTGTATATATGTAATCTACCTTTTCTTTTGTAAGCCAATGCCAGGCTTCACCTCACATTGCAACCACTAGTGATCGAGAGGCAGCGCTCATCATTAGGACAGCTGCAACCAGACAACTGATTGGATCTGGTTTAGTCACAATTTACCTTACTCTATTCAGATGACTATTTTAGTTACAGGCCAAATTCAGTGTTATCCCCAAGATCAGGCACTATTGGAAGGGTTATTGATCTGAAGTGCTTTTGCTGAGTTTGGTACCCAAGTTACTGAATCATGTGACCCATAGACATTTGGAGAGGTCCTGAAGAACAAGTTTTGAGTCTGCCAAAGAAGTGATTCATCACAGATCTTACCATTATGTCCAAACCATCAATTTCTAATCCTGGTCCTAATCCTGTTCCCACACCAGTGCTAGAGGCAAAGATTGATGCACTTACAGTGCAAATGTTGCAATTAGTGTCAGTGTTGGCAGCATCACAGCCCAGACAAGCAGAAGTACAGCCAGAGACAACAGTAGATAGAGATGATGAGATGGAGGAGATGGTGGAGTGGGTGTCACAGGATGATGTGCAGACTGTGGAGAAATCTGAAAAAATGGAAAAGTGCGCTTACCTAAGTATGCACCCCCACAAATCTTTGATGGTACCATGGAGAATACAAAATCTTTTATCAGCTCTATAGTATTGTACATCCATGGGCAGAAGCCAGAGTTTCATACAGCTGAGTCTAGGATAATGTTTGCTCTCTTGTATATTCAGGGGGGGAAAGAACCATTCTGGAGAAATGAGGCTATTAATCAAATTGCTCCAGGAAATAAACCATTTGCAACCTTCAAGGAATTTCTGGAGAGTTTGGAGGCACAGTTTGGGGAACCTAATACAAAGGCTACAGCCAATGCTAAATTAAAAACCATGTGCCAAGGTTCCCTAATGGCAGATGAATTTATTTTGCAATTCAAAGCAGAAGTTGTGCAAATGGATATGGGAGAAGCTGCATTGGTAGAATTTTTGAAAGCAGAATTAAGTCCCTCTTTATTCAAGTCTATCTACTGACTACCTTCTACACCAGAGAAGTTGGACAAGTGGTATAATTGGGTGATGTGCCTTGATCAGCAATACTGGCAGGAACAGGCAGAATTGAAGTTGATGTACAGAAGTAGTAATTTGGAAAGCCATCAGGAGGAAAGTCCAAGAAAGGAAAGGTGCCTCAGGTGCAAACTCCGAGGGCACAGCCACCAGCCATGGCAGTGACACCTAGAGTTGTGGAGTCAGCAGTACCAGATGCTATGGAGGTTGACCAAGCAGGGAGACAAGCCTCACTTAAATGTTTTAATTGTGGACAGTTAGGACATATTGCTAGGAATTGCAGGTAGAAAAGAAAGATTAGGGAAGCTACAATTGAGGAAGTGAAGCTGGAGGAAGGCAGGGAGAAGAATTTTGTGGAAGAGTCCCAGTGAAGGTTTCCCCATTGGTGACCCAGAATTGTTATAATGTATTAGTATCTGAGGAAACCCAGAGTAAACCAGAAAAGGAAATTGAGGAGGAGTACAACCATTGTGAATTACATGACAAAGAAAATTGCCAAGTGCTATTTCCAAAAACCCCTAAATTCTTTATTTGCTCTGCACAAATATAACCCGAAATCACCTTGACTGTGGGATTGAAGACAGTGGACACACATGCAGCAATTGATGTGGAAGTGTTGCTTGATAGTGGTGCTACAGGATTACTTATTAATCAGTCCTTAATTATGGGAAACAGTATTAGCACATGCAAGCTGTCGCAACCTACAATGGCATACAATATTGATGGAACAGTTAATTGTGTAGGAATGGAGGTGACCATGGTACTAAAGTATCAGTAGCATCAGGAACAAGCCATATTTGAAGTGTGTGATCTTGGGAAAACCAATCTAATAATAGGTGTCTGTGGTTATGGAAGCATAATCCCAAAATTGATTGGAAGAGTGGGAAAGTACAAATAAGTGATTGTCCTAAGGAATGTAATGTGTATGGGAGGAGGGTGAAGAAGGAGAAGAAGAAAAGGAAAGAGAAAGAACATCCGAGGAAGTATTCTGTTATGATGGAGGAAGTGGAGGATGAGGAAATGCCAAATGGGGAAGTTCTGATCATGATCAAGAAGGAAGAGCAGAAGGAAACCTTTAGAGCAATTTGTGGAGGACAGTCATGGGATAAAATGTCATGAAGGTGGAGAAGCCAGTGGAGGAGTGGGTATTAAAAGCATATCATGAATATCTGTCAGTCTTTCAGAAGAAGGAGTCTGAGTGAATGCTGGTGCAGAAACCATGGGATCATGCGATTGAGATGAAGCCAGGGTTTGTGCTGAAGAAGTCAAAGGTATATCCATTATCTCCAATGGAACAAGAAGAAGTTGATGTGTTTCTAAATGAGCAATTGCGCAAAGGATACATACAACCTTTGAAATCACTGCAGACATCACCAATATTCTTTGTGCCAAAGAAAGATCAGAGGAAGAGGATGTGTACAGATTATAGGTATCTGAATGAGTGGACAGTGAAGAATGTGTACCCCCTGCCTTTGATCTCAGAAATAATTGACAAGGTGGGAAAAGCCACAGTCTTTACAAAATTGGATTTATAACGGGGATACAATAACATACAAATAAAGAAAGGAGATGAGTGGAAGGCCACATTTGCCACACATCAAGGATCCTTTGAGCCACTTGTCATGTTTTTCAGGATGACCAATAGTCCCCCAACTTTCCAAAATATGATGAATGACATTTTCATAGATGTAATGGACAAAGGTGTGGTAATAATATTTATTGACAACATTCTGATATTCATGGAGGATGAAGAAAATCATGAAGCAATAGTACAGGAGGTGCTACAGAGGCTAGTGGACAATGATCTATTTTTGAAACTGGAGAAGTGTGTGTTTGGGGCAAGCAAGATTGAGTTCCTAGGATTATTGATTGGCCCTGACAGGATTAAAATGGATCCGATCAAGGTACAGGTGATCACTGATTGGCCTGCACCTGCCCATGTCAAGGAGTTTCAGGCCTTCTTGGGACTTCCAAACTATTATCGTTGCTTTGTGCATAATTTTTCCAAAATTGCTGCACCCTTACATAACTTTATGTGAAGGGAGTAGTGTGGAGGTGGGGGGAACAGCAGCAGACAGTGTTTGAGGAGTTGAAAAGGAAGTTTGTGGAGGGACCAATATTAGCCCCAGTAGATTTCACATGCCCCTTATGAGTGGAATCAGATGCATCTGACTTTGCTACTGGAGCAGTACTATCAATACTGTGCAAAGATGACAAATGGCATCCTTGTGCATATTTGCCCCGAGGTTGAATGATGTGGAAAGGAACTATGATGTGCATGACAAAGAGATGTTGGGAATAATATGAGCATTGGAGGCATGGAGACATTATTTGGAGGGATGTACACATCAGATTGAGATCTGGATGGATTATCAAAATCTGCAATACTTCATGTCAGCTAAAAAGCTTAACCGCCAGCAAGCACGTTGGGCATTATTCCTATTGCATTTTAATTTTCACTTGGTCCATAAAGTGGGAAGCTCAATGAGGAAAGCAGATGCATTATCCAGATGTATTGATCACAAAAGGGGGGTGGAGGAGGACAATAAAAATGTTACCTTACTCAAACTCGAATACTTTTGCATTTGGGCTATGCATCAAGGGCATCTATTAATAGATAGCTCAGAAGCAGAAATGTTGTCTCAATGTTTGGAAATGGATGATGAAGTTGTGGAAGCCATGAAAGCTCTGAAGGAAAAGAAGAAGGGTAATATTAAAGGAGATGAATGGGCTGAGTAGTGTATATCACAGGTATGGGTACAGTATTGAAAAAATCAAACCTGTAGCACACTGCAACCTGTTGCATGGTGTTGCTGGTTTCAACGGGTTTTGGATTCAGCTTTATTTCCACTTCCAAATGATCCAATATTTAGCCTACATGGTAGAGTATTTGCAAAGATATGAGGGATTTTGTGCTTGAGGTTGGGCCAAAAGTCGTTTTGCTCTATCTCAATAATTATGCATTTATTCCCCTTGCAAATTGGTATTCTACATCTACACTCTCCCCAAAGAATTAGTTGAATAACCCAACCATTCCTCTTTTGTATGCACCCCTTCCTTCTAGTTTACCTAAGAAACCCATCCCACCATATTTCCACAATTCCTCAATGGATCCTTTCACAAATTTGTATTTTACATTATATATAGTATACATACACCCTCCCCTAAGCATTAGTTGAACGATGTAACCGTTCCTTTTTGGTATACACCCCTTCCTCCTAGTTTACCTAAGAAACCCATCGCACTATATTTCCACAATGCCTCAGCGGATCCTTTTGCAAACTTGTATTTTGCATTGTATATAGTATATATGCATTCTCCCTTAAGCATTAGGTGAATGACTTAACCGTTCTTTTTTGGTATGCACCCCTTCCTCCTAGTTTACCTAAAAAGCTCGTCCCACTATATTTCCACAATGCCTCAATGGATCCTTTCGAAAATTTGTATTCTACATTATATATAGTATATATACACACTCCCCTAAGTATTAGGTGAATTACATAACCGTTCTTTTTTGGTATGCACATCTTCCTCCCAGTTTACCCAAAAAGCTCATTTACCGTATTTCAATGTGAGCAGTGTGAGTCAGGGCACCATCTACTGGGCATGCACACCCACTGGAACCAAAGCAGTATGTAAATGGATACATGTAGAGGTGGGGAGTGATGGAGGAAGAGCTATGCACCAGAGACCAGGTTGAACCAAGTAGTTCCAAAAAGGCAATAAACTTAATCCCTCTTCACAATGGTGCGAAAAACTTTGTATAACAGTTGTATTGTATTACTCTATACTTAAACTGCCGATTACACACTATAGAACTTGAAAAATGGCAGGTAGTTACTATGGTGAATCAGACCTGTGGTGTTCTCAAAGTAACCGCGGTAAAAAACCAGCACCGTGGTTGCGGTGTTCAAACGGGTGTGGTTTTGACAGGTATGGGTGCAGTGTGGGAAAATCTTACCCACGGTGTGACCTGTGTTACACCATAGGGCTGAGGAGCAAGGGTTGGTATTATTCTGAGGAAAGGTGTATGTACCGAAGGATCAGGATTTGCAAAGGGAGATCATCTGGTTACATCATAATACACTGACTGCTGGACACCCAGGAAGGTGGAAGATGTTGGAATTAGTAATGAGAAATTATTGGTGGCCCAGAATCTCTAAATATGTGTTGGGGTATGTGGATGGATGTGATACGTATATGAGGGGGAAGAAATTTCCAGAGAAACCTGCAGGGAAATTAATGCTGAACCCTATACCTAAAGTGCCATGGTGAGATATATCTGTAGATTTTATCACTGGATTACCCGAGGCTCAAGGGTATGATGCCATATTTGTAGTATGCAACCACTTCACAAAGGAGATCCATATTATTCCTACCACTACAGAAACCTCATCATTGGGCTTGGCATGCCTCTATCTAAACCAGGTATGGCAGTTACATGGATTACCTGATACCATCATGGATGACAATTTGCTTCCACATTTATGTGAGAATTAAACAACATATTGGGGATTCAAACTAAATTATCTACAGCATATCACCCACAAACTGATGGGCAGACAGAGAGAATGAACCAGGAGTTGGAGCAGTACCTATGTATGTTTGTCAACTACCGACAAACCAACTGGCCTGAATTGCCAAAATAACAAATTCCATTTGGCTACTTGCATGTCACCCTTCTTTGCTAATTATGGGTATCATCCCCACATGGGAATAGAACCCCAAAGAGAAGTTAAGGTACAGTCAGTAGAAGACTTTACTAAGATGCAAAAGGTACAGGAAGAAGTGGAGGTGGCATTGATGAAAGCACATGATGATATGATGCAACATGCAGATTGTACTCAAGCTTTTGCTCCAGAGAACAATGTTGGTGACTTGGTATGGCTAAGTACCAAGGACCTAAATATTCCATGACCTTCTAGGAAACTTATGGTGAAACAAGTTGGCCCATACACTGATGATGCTCAACCCGGGAAAACCACCAGAACTGCCGATGATGTTTGCGACGAGTCAGAGGAGGGTTGTGAGACGTTCCAAAAGTTCGTGGTCAAACCTCTGAGAAGATTACTAGTCATGAAGGTAGTGTTATGCGAGACAAAGACGTTTGTCGTGGTCCGATCGAGTATCGATTGATATCGAGGGTGATCGACGAGATCGACGGCAAACGAATTTTATCGTCGATGGTCGATATGTGAATTATGGGGACCTTTCGATAGGTCGATGGTATACGAAGGGTGCGGCAAACTGCTATGAAGTGTTGGAAGGGTTGCTAGAACTAATGATGAGAGGATCGAGGGAGGATCGAGGATGCGATGATTGCGGAGGTTTCTCGTCGATTGAGAAAACCCGCAGAGACTTAGATTGTTTTAGAAAGCTGATCGGATGCTTAGAGCTGTATACGAGACGATATGTGAAGACAATTTCTTTTCATTTTCAAGTAGATACTACAGAGTTTTATATGTTTTAAAGAAACTTCCTAAAATGGAATGAGAAACATGTGTAGAACATGAGGCAAAAGATATGAGTTAAGGCACAAGGCCATAAAGGAGGCTGGAATCCGAACAAGAAAGATATATATATCATATGATGAAAGAGTAATAAAGGGAAAGAACTAAAAGAGACTGTCCTTTGTGTATAAACTGCGCTAAGTCTCGCAATAATGCATCCAGCGGGTTCTGTGCGCGATAGGGACTTGGAATGAAGCTGACCTATGATCAGCAGGTTTGAACACGAGTTGGAATATGTCCTAGTGCATGGTCTTCCACCATTTAGATAATGAAGGCGGTGCCCAATGTTGCTCGTAGTTTCTCGATATTGATCGATGACGCTCGACGATGGTCGATGATGGTTGATCGCAGTTGTGGCTTGTTCGAAGTTGGTCGGGGATGTTCGGTGGTCGTGTAGGGGAATCTTAGGGACTTTTGGGGTAGTCCTAAGGTTGTGCGATGTGGTCTTTTGATACTATCGATGTCGCTGGTGATGTTTCGATGCGGTCAATATGATATCGTGATCGATAGAGTATGTCACGCTGTGTCTGGGACATCGTAGGAGTTAGCCGATGTGATTAGAATGATGCTAAAGTGTTGAATCGGTCCTTGAGCTGAGAAGACGACCTATCATCCTCCCCCTTACTGAAATTCTGACCATCCTGGTCAGTCGAGCCGAAGTAACCGGTCATGTGACATTGTTGATCATTGATTTAAGACGCATCGTGGTTTGAACCTTTCTCTTTCCATTCGATCTCTTTCATCCACCTCCTCGACAAACATGTCCATCCTCGCCGAACTTGCTCTTCCCATCTTCGATCATGCGAAATTGATGCCCGAGGCTGGCAAAGCCGAAGACCTTGACTTTGAGGTATGGGGTCGCGCTTTTTGTGAGAAAATGGTATGTCGTTTCGTTTTCTTTGTTTATCTGCTTTCTAATCTTGTTTGATAGGCTGAATACGATGACCTGATCGGGTCGTTCGACGAGGCACACAATGAATGTGTGCAGGCGACGTTGGACGAGGCCATTGGGCTGTTTGTGCCATTTGCTCATGAGGGCTGGCTGTCTTGGGGGGGGAAGTATCTGTTTAAGGAGTATTCGAGGACAATCGAGGACGAGAGGAAGAGAGAGGAGGAGAGGGAGGCTCGGCAGGTGGCTGTCGAGGCAAAGGCAAAGAGGATCGAGGAACGACGAGATGCACTGGTCGAGGCGCGTCGAGCTTTCTTGGCCGAAGTCCAGGCCAAAACCTTCTCGAAGGACAAATTCCACAATTGTACAGCTGCACTCAAGCTTCTGCGCCTCTTGATCAATTGGGACAAAGCCGTGGACGAAGAAACTCTGGTCGATGACCTACTGGTCGTTGAGCAAATCATCGAAAAGAGGAAGGCCAACGAGATGGACGAGGAGGACGAGGAGGGCGAAGACGAACTCAATGAGGAACCCATGGTCGCAAAGTGGGTGCGATTGGAGGAGGGCGATCTGATCCTCTTCCATGGGCTGGTAAGTTGTCGTTCTTTTGTCGATATTGTTAAGACTAATTATGCTTTCGATATTGCTCTAGTGTGACCATTGCGCTGGACTGAAGATGACTCAGGAGTGTATTGTCGAGGAGGGTGCCCCAAAGTGCAAGCGATGCACTCAAGGGCTACAGGGGTGCTACTGGGAGGGAGTGTCAAGGAGAGGACTCCGACGGGGCGAGTCAAGGAAAACGGCGAGCTCCAAGTGAGCTACAAAGGGTACTGCGGAGTCGATGGAGGTGTCAACTCCAAGACATAGTAAGTCAAATCATTCGTTAATAATTATGATTGCTAAATATGTATGATCGCTTAGCGATATGCATCCGGGCTATCCAGCCCATCCAAAATGCGGAGGCCAGGCCCTCAAAAGTCGATGAGTGCCCGAAACGAACAACAAAGGCAAAGCCAAAGACGGCTGAGAAGGAGAAGGGGAAGAGGAAGGGGAAAGGCAAAGCGCATGAAGTCGAACCCGAGGTCACGGGTATGGTCGAGGGGGCATCAATGGCGGTGGAGGACGAGATGATGCAGTCGGATGCATCAAGACTCCGTCGTCGATATCTCGCAGAAGTGCTGGTGCGGAAGAAATTGGAAGTGGAAGTCTTGATGGAAGAGATCGAGGTGTTAGAGAGGAAATGGGAGGAGTCCCAGTAGGATTTTTGTTTTATTGTTTTAATGTTATTGTTTTTCTTGTGTCTGAATGAGATAAATTTGAAATGAGAAATATTGCGTGCGATCGAAGCCAGGAAATGTAAGATATATGCAAAGAAACATAGGAAAGAGAGAAAAAAAAAAAAAGAAAGTAAGACGGACGATTCATCAAAATGAGACATAGGGGAAAGGCTCAGAACTCCTTCATAGCCGAAAAACCCCGTCGAGCTTGCGTGAACACGTTTCGAATGATATCGCGACTTGTAATAGTACACTGTTATAAAATTGAGAGTTTGTTTCAATATCACAAGTAGAAAAAGAAAAGAAAAATGGTTTATTCATCTTTGTCAAGGTCAGGAATGCCCTCGTCGATGTCTCCGTTGACGTCCGATGTTGTTTGAAGTTGTTCGAGCCGACGATCGTCGATATCGAAGAAGTTTGGAGGAAGGGGAAAAAGCTGCTACTGGTCGATGAAGAACTGATCTGTCGAGCTCGCAAAGAATATAAGTGCCACCGTAGTTTCTTGCAATGACTATGAGTGGGCCGAGATATCGAGCTCACATTTTTTGATTAAGAGCCTTTTCGATCTGTCTGTTCCGCATGAGTATGAGGTCACCTTTTTCAAAATGGTAGTCTCGAATCGTTCGCTTGTGAACTTCTTCGAAGCGTTTTGCAGCTTCTCGTTGAGCAGCGTAGACTCTAGAGTAGAGTACCTCGAGATTGGTCGAGCGTTTCTGGAGTGCGATCACACGTCGGGCGATGAGATCGGTGGAGGAGAGTATCAAATCAGGTGGTGGTTGTAGATATGTCGCTTCTGAAATGTCGAGAGGGATGAGTGGATGAGAACCTGTGATCGCAAAATAGGGCGAACAGCCCATTCGTTTTCGAACTGTTACCCGTTCTGCCCAAAAGACCGAGTAGGTCCCAACCGACCATCGAGTTTGATCACCATCGACAGCCTTGTAGAGCGATTGTCATACATCGAAGTGGGCTCATTCGACGAGGCCATTGGCATGAGAATTGTACCCACTTATCCGAATATGATTGATATGATATTGCTTCGACAAATACTCGAGAGCAGAAAGGAATGCTGCACCATTGTCAGTAACGATCTCATAAAGTGAGCCCCAACGACAAATGATTTCTTTGAAGATCCAATTGCTGATGGTCTTCGCTGTTTCCTTGCGAAGCATCCTGAACTCCGGCCAGTACAATATCGAACATTGACCTTGTACTATATAGTGATATCCACCGGAAGGCAGCATGTGCATTGTGTTGATATAGACTTTTCCAAATAGAGGAGCGGGTGTGGCGACGATTGGTGGAATAAGACGATTTCATGTTTGTCGCAACTGACAGTAGTGGTATGTTCGGATGTACCATGCGATATCAGCTTTCAGGTTGGGCCACCAGAATTGTAGTGCGACGTGAGACTTTGTGGTGAAGATCATTTTGTGGCCGATATGGTCATGCAACGACTGGATAATATCGATGCGATGCTCTGGAATCACGACGATCTTGTGTTCGCCGTGACGATCTTTTCGCCATAGTTTGCCGGAATCTATGAAGAACTCAGTGCAATATCGCACAAAGGTAGCGTACTCTGTGTCTGATAGATGTGGGGGTCGCACCATATCGTCTAACCATTTATGAACGAGCAGTAATCGTTCATCGTCTTTCTTTGCTTTGTCCGATCTAGGTATGTCTTTGTACGAAACATCCTCCCCCTTACTGAAATCCGAAGCTTGGGTGAAAGTGGGATAAGTTGTGTGAGAGGGGAATGGTCAAATCGAGATTGGGTTGATTTGGTGAACAAGACCGTGTAGTTTGTTGATCCAGTTGCCGAATTCTTCTTCTACTTCAACATCATCGTCTTTGGTTTGTCGAGGACGTCGCGAAAGACTGTCTGGTCCATGGTGCATACCTGCAACATGAACTAGGGTGAAGTGAAACATTAGAATGGAGACTATCCATCGGTTTATGCTAGCACTAGGCGCGATATTGGGATTTGAGAGCATGCCTTTAATATACCTCGCATTGACCTCGACAATAAGGTTTTGTACCCCTATCAAGTATAAACGAAGTGCCCCAAGGGCTCGATATAGACCATAAAGCTCGAGTTTTGGTTGCGAAAACTGTGATTCACGGTCATTGAGCGTGATCGAGCCGAATCGACTGTAATATCGCTTTCGAGGGTTATCTCGGTTGCATTGCATCAGGAAATAGCCAATGGCGATGCTCGATGTGTTGACTGCGAGGATTACTGAGGTGGTCGAGGTATAGTCGATGGCTCGAATCGCTGGCGAGTTTAGGAGTGCATGCTTGAGATCTTCTTGCGCTGCTACCTGAGATGGGCCGAATTCAAAGGGCACATCTTTTCGAGTAAGATTGATTAGCAGAGCTGCTCAATGTGTGAAACTCTGGATGAAAATTCGACAAACTCCAATTGTTCCTAAGAATGCCTTAACTTCTGTGAGCATACGACATGGACCCCATTTCTGGATCTTATCGATATGCGTCGGGTCAGCCATTCGGCCTTGAATATTGCATTGATGACCTAAAACGATTATCTCGGGGACACAAGCAAATAATTTCGGTCCAGAGAACGTCCCACCACAATACTTCATGCACTGGACGATGCAATTTAGGTTCTCGAAGTGTTCCCACACGAATCGTCAAATGCCTGAGTTGTCGACGATCGTTTCATAAGACCCACCGATCGTTCGATATTCCGATTTTGGACCCTTCACCGGTGTGTTGTCAATATAAGGGATTGTGATGTGAGGGACCTCGGGTTGTAGGATGAAAGTTACGTCGTCGTGTAGGATTGGAACCGAGTTTGTCCAACCCATCGGTAGGGTGACGATTCAAAGTGCGCTGAATGGCGTCTGGAAAGTCATTAGATCTCGAGAGGATTCAGATATGAGCCTTTCTTCAAATGCAACATATAAATGCAACATTCCACCACAAGCACGTCCTCCAAACTGTTTGGCTAAATGCTCGGGGATCAGGACAACGCCTGAGTGCTGAATCGTAACTTGGTTTAGCGGCTCGAGGCTGTGGACAATTTGGAGCAATTTTGCGTCTTTCTTCACAACGCAAAACCATCATGATCAGTATGACGAGTTCGACGACTTGTAGACTCCTGCTTCGATCTTCTTTTTCAGCATCTCGCAAATTTGTTCATACAAACCAGGCGGTATGGGGATATTGCGTTCGACCCAAGGGGTATGCGGGACGACTGGGAACTCGATGGGGGGGAAGAAATCTGGTTGAAACCTTCCTCGTTCGTTTTTGGTCCATGCAAACCCTGCTTGCTGGTTTTGAATGAAGTCATGCATGAGGTCTCGTTCTTGAGGCCATAAGAAATCTCCTGGATGATTTCGATTGATGATGTTTTTGCGTTCGAGGTTATATCAAGGAGTTGGTTTGAATATCGGAGGATGGGGATTGAGTGGAGGCATGTCTTGGAGGGGATCGCCCTCAATGCGTCGAATAATTCTAAAATGATCGGGTAGTCCGGCCACTATTGGGTGGACCTTCTGTGCGACTGGTTTATACTTTTTCTTCGTCGATAAATAACTAGACTGTGGATTGTCAGAAATAACTGAGGAAGGGGAAACTGACGATGAAGAAGGTCGCATAGGTATAAACACCATCGAGGTGTTTCGAGGAATGTGGAACTCGTCGCATGCAGATAAATATAAATCGGAAAGTGTCGCGGATAATTCTTCGGAGGAGTCAATTTCGGGGATATTTGCAGTGCGCTCGATAAATATAGAGGAGTTAGAAGAGTTGAACGAGATGATGAAAGCGCACTGTTCCGAAATTTCATTCTCTAACGCTGAAAATCCTCTCGAACTACTTTTCGACGACAGTGCGATCGAGGTATCGAGGGAATTGTAGCAGTCCGAGTTGAGTTAGGATCACATATCATGATGGTTTGCGCTTTGTTCCAATAGTTCCTAATGATGCTTTCTGTCAAGACGTCGAAAGGTCGTCCGAGTAGAATATCATATGCCAGGTCCCAAATAATATGTATCTACATGTATAGGGTGATTCCACCGAGATCGCAGGGTACGTTGCATGCTAAACCGAGTGTTTCGTCCACAGTCCCATTAGCAGACTGCATTGGAAGCCTAATCGAGGAGTCGTATGCTAGACTGAGTTCATGGCAAACATCTTCGGCCATCGATATGATCGAGGAACTGGGATCGATGATGCTTTCTACCTGGTTGTTACCATGGATGTCCATAATAACTGATCTAATCGATGAAGTTTCTTTAGCGACAACGAAAGGCTGAGGGATTTCACCGGGTCAGAGACTGCTAATATAAGTCTCGTATGGGTCAGCCACGATGATCGCGTCGGGACTAAACATGTTTGTTGCATTGTTTCCAGATTGTGGGACTCATTTTGGTGTGACCTGTTCTCTCCATTTTGTTCGAACCTCTGGTGAAAGAGAGAGTAGTTCTTCGGATGTCAGCATGACAATCAGCATCTTCATCGAGCGTGCAAATATATCATGAGCGATTTTCTCATTCTGTACCAGTGCCTGTGTCGCATACGATGGTCCATCTTTTTCCTTACCCTTTGATGCGCCAGCGAAGTTCCTTTCGTGTGGTGGCAAATAGGTGTTCTCCCTGACCGATGCATATGGGTGTACTGAGGTTTGCATTGGGGGTATGGTGGTCGATGGCAAAGTGGTCGATGTCAATGTTGGAGCGGTAGTTGAAGTCGAAGGGTTGACTGTTGTCGATGAAGATGTTGAGGGTGGTGGGACTGTACCAGTAGACGTTGATGATGCAGGGACGGGAGTTGTCGTGGCTGGAACCAAATTTCGAACGCCTTTGTTTGGACGCGAAAATGGTCCACCACTTTGAAGCACGAATATTTCATGCTTGAGAGCCGCTATTCTATCTTCGGAGTGAGCTGTCAACGTCGAGTTATGATAAATGCCTTTCATCTCCACTCCCGATATAGAAACGGTGTTGGACTCTGTTATCCAAGTGATCGCAGCCGAGGTTGAACTAGTCAAAGTTGAAGGTGCCGATGGTGCGATGCTGAATAAAAGTGTTGCTGCTGGGGTTGCATCTGGGTTGCGTTTCCACCATTCATCGATGCATTCCTTGATAAACCTGCCAGGGATACTTTGAGGGGTGAATTGTCTGTTAGGAAGTACGATCTTTCCTTCCGCGTTTCGCTTACACTTCCCTTTGTTCAAGTATGACTGACAAACCATACATTCAGGGATAAAATGTCCGGATAAACCGCAAAATATGCAAAGGAGTGCATCGATATGTGCCTGTCTGTCTGCCGAATTAGTGCGAGGATTTTTAGTACCTGCGATATGCATAGCGATGGTGCTAGCAAATCATTCGAACATCGCATTTAGATCTTCGGTTTTGATTGTAATAGTTCCAGGTGACGAGGTGCCCGTATTTCTGATGTTCGATGTCGAGTGCAATGAAGAGGTCGATTGGTGGATTACTGAGTTCGATGTGTTGGAGCCTGCTAGAATGAATTTTGCCGCGTCGTGAATGTCGTTGAGTGGATATGGATCGTTGGGATAATGGTCGGGGAATTTGAGTTCGAGTCGTTGAGCAATTCGAGTCCATAAGCCAGGTTGGAATCCTCGAACATAAGCTCTGCTTTGCTCAGCTTCCAAGATCCTATTCTTTGCTCGCAAAAAGTGAGTAATGTTGTAGAACGCGCGATAATACATTCCTAGATCGCTCACATCGAATATCCCAATGCGTAGCTGTTCTCCCACTAATTTGTCCATGTCCGATATGCTCCACTTGTGATCGTCTTCTGAGCCGGGATAGAGTTTGTGTACTGCTGTTCTAAATTCGTTGAATGATGTGCCGGGTTGATACTCTGGAAGCGATTCCCAGAGTTCTGACGAGTCGATGTTGAGGTAGTGACAAGCGTGTTTCTTCATGAGATCCGATTCAGTAATGCCGCAGGTTGGGAATAATAGTTCAAGCTCTTCGAAGTATTGTCGAAGCTCTCGAGGCTGAGTCGGGTCGAATTGCGGAGTGGTCGAGTGCCCACGAGCTGGCATCGTGGTTTGGGTAGTCATGAATGCAATGACTCTAGGGGTAGGGGTTAAGACTTGTGTAATAGATGGTAGAGGTGTCGAAGTTGTTGGAAGGATAAATGAAGAGGTCGATGATGATGACAAAGAAGTAGATGATGATGTGGAAGGCGATGATATAGGTGAAGGAAATAGTCTACGATGAGTAGATTCTGCCTCGGAAACTGGAATTAGAATATCTCCTGATTGTTCGAGAGATTCAAAGGCATGGCGAGTATCGATCCAAAGGGTTCTTGCTTGTGTTGGCCTAAGCCGAGGAAGTTGAGGTTGGTCCGACGATGAAATGATTCAGACACCCTCGCGGTGGGCTCCAAAAATGATGATGCTCAACCCAGGAAAACCACCAGAACTGCCGATGATGTTTGCGACGAATCAGAGGAGGGTTGCGAGACGTTCCGAAAGTTCGTGGTCAAACCTCTGAGAAGATTACTAGTCGTGAAGGTAGTGTTATGCAAGACAAAGACGTTTGTCGTGGTCCGATCGAGTATCGATTGATATTGAGGGCGATCAACGAGATCGACGGCAAACAAGTTTTATCGTCGATGGTCGATATGTGAATTATGGGGACCTTTCGATAGGTCGATGGTATACGAAGGGTGCGGCAAACTGATATGAAGTGTTGGAAGGGTTGCTAGAACTAATGATGAGAGGATTGAGGGAGGATCGAGGATGCGACGATTGTGGAGGTTTCTCATCGATCGAGAAAACCCGCAGAGACTTAGATTGTTTTAGAAAGCTGATCGGATGCTTAGAGCTGTATACGAGACGATATGTGAAGACAATTTCTTTTCATTTTCAAGTAGATACTACAGAGTTTTATATGTTTTAAAGAAACTTCCTAAAATGGAATGAGAAACATGTGTAGAACATGAGGCAAAAGATATGAGTTAAGGCACAAGGCCATAAAGGAGGCTGGAATCCGAACAAGAAAGATATATATATCATATGATGAAAGAGTAATAAAGGGAAAGAACTAAAAGAGACTGTCCTTTGTGTATAAACTGCGCTAAGTCTCGCAATAATGCATCCAGCGGGTTCTGTGCGCGATAGGGACTTGGAATGAAGCTGACCTATGATCAGCAGGTTTGAACACGAGTTGGAATATGTCCTAGTGCATGGTCTTCCACCGTTTAGATAACGAAGGCGGCGCCCGATGTCGCTCATAGTTTCTCGATATTGATCGATGACGCTCGACGATGGTCGATGATGGTTGATCGCGGTTGTGGCTTGTTCGAAGTTGGTCGGGGATGTTCAGTGGTCATGTAGGGGAATCTTAGGGACTTTCGGGGTAGTCCTAAGGTTGTGCGATGTGGTCTTTTGATACTATCGATGTCGCTGGTGATGTTTCAATGCGGTTGATATGATATTGCGATCGATAGAGTATGTCGCACTGCGTCTGGGATGTCATAGGAGTTAGCCTATGTGATTAGAATGATGCTAAAGTGTTGAATCGGTCCTTGAGCCAAGAAGATGACCTATCAACGTGATCTCTAAAGTAATTTCACCTAATGCAGTAGTGCTAAAATTACCTCAATCATTCAAAATTGATCATGAGATTAATGTTTCCCACCTATGCCCCTACCGCCCACCCACTATTCCTGGCCAACAAACCACTCCACAACCTCCAGTAATAGTTGAAGGTGCTCCAGAATGTATAGTTGAAGAAATTCTAGACTCACGTCTTTGATGGAATAAATTGGAGTTCTTAATAAAGTGGAAGCACTATACTGACAAAAATAAATTTCTGGGAACCCAAAGAGAATTGTAAGTGAGTGTGTAACATGATCACCTAATTCTTTAAATGTAATCCAAATGCTCTGCATCGCATTGTGAGAATGTTGTATGAGGGGATGAAATTCCAGCCTTACCAAAATTTCACAGAGGGGACAGATACAATATTTTCTTGCCTGGAAGTCGAGGCATAAAAGGGGGGTAATGTTAGGAAACAGCCCCATTACTTAATAAAATTTCATTTTATTCTTTGATAGCATGAGAATTTTATTATGCATGCATCAATATGTATGTGCAAGTATGAGCATGTCAGTAACAACAATGTACTATAAGGGCAACCTCAGCCTCTAGCAAAGGGAAATCCAAAGTTAATATTATACTACATAGTACAGGGATTGGAGGTGCACCTAGCAAAGGGAAATCCAAAGAGAAAACTCTAAAGACCCCTTTGCCAGTGCCCAGTATATGTGAAGACTGCAAAAATCAAATAATAATCTCTAAATAGAAAAGGCAGAGATAGGCTGATCAAGGCCACCAAATGACATTATACCAAGGGGTAGATGTCTGAAGGGGTACACCGTCTCTAAATATAAAACTGTCAACATGCACAAATGTGATTGAAAGGGAAATTAGTAATAAAATAAGGAGAAATCATAGAAAATGAAGAATAGAAGGAAACAAGGTGAGGAAAAATATAGGACAAACATAAAAAATAGGAGAAACACGTGGGGCACCCTCTAGTCCCCTTACATGTACAATATATGTAACATAGTATATAAACCTTAAATATACACCTAGGGAACCTTAGTTGTGTTCTCTTAGGTATTCCACCTACACTTGTGGTGTGAAACACCTTTATCAACCAACTCATCTATTAATAACCCCTCACATCAAAACCATCAATTCCCCCATCATGCACGTGTATCCCACTCCCTTCTTGTAGAGAGAACCCACATGGTCTTAGCTAGCAGATAGTGGGTGTCACCCTAACATTGTCCCTCTGACAGGGTTGGGTCTTCACAGGACTGAGCTCCTGCCACACAGCTATTCCACAAGTCCTTATACCATGAAAGGTACACCGAAATGTGATGCATCTCTTCTTCCAGGAGAGTGACTTCTTCTGACCACTGGAAAGCCCATGCAGCAGTGCACAACACCAATGAATATGGAGTGCTATAAGTAGATGAAAGCAACAAGACATTATTCACAATGTAAAATATTGTTACATACCATTGTCCAATTGGGGTGAGTTGGCAGCATTATCATATTAGCATTTACAGGTCCAGTTAAGTCCAGTTTTTGATATCTAAATTGGGCAACCACAACCGCAACTGGTCCAGGACTGACCCAGATATTGATGGACCACAACTGGACCACATAGGACCGGTCCATATCAGTCCATGGACCAATAAAAACCAGTCCGAACCGACTTTTTGTTGTAAAATTTGTTGTGCCAATATATCCCATATGTTTCTCAGAAACTATTACCCAGACCATTTAACGGTTACACCAACAGTTGGATATCGTAATTCCCCGGTGACTGGTCCAACTTTTAAGAGATTTCATCAAGATTTGACTGAGATATGACCAAAACAAAATTACATTGTATTACATGTTGTAGTTTGTAGTTTGTAGTTGTAGTTGTAGTATGTAGTTGCAGCTTGTGAGGGGTGTTAAATTAATCAAAGATACATGGTACCAATGTTTATGTGTGTTATTTTTATGTCTTGGATTGTGTCCAATTAGACCTCAGGCATATCTGATATAGTGTTTAAAGGTCCGGTCCTATGAACTGGAAAAAGACTGAAACTGAACCGAACTGAACTGAAGTCCGGTTCATCAAGTGGCTATTTATAGGACCGGTCTTTTGCAGTCCAGTTGCCAGTCTTTCACTTTGAAGAATATCATCAAACTGATGAAAACTGGTTTTAACCAGTTACAACTGGTTCATATGTCGCATGAGCTATTCCCCCTGATTTCCACACATAATGCTTTCAATTTCGCTCCCTGGATCATCAAAAACAGTTGAGAACTGAGAGAGATATGACCAAATACATTTTGGATGAGTATTTGTTGTGATTAAAATAACTTTGATTGTACTGCTTATACCTTGTGTTACAAAATGTTGGGTACAATTGGACACCATGCAAGACATAAAAATAACACACATGAACATCTGTACCATGTATCTTTGATTGATTTAACACCCCTCACAAGCTGCAACTACATACTACTGTTAGGGTGACACCCACTATCTGCTAGCTAAGACTGTGTGGGTTCTCTCTACAAGAAGGGGGCGGTGTTGGAGCAGACTATATACACTGCACAGTGGAAGAGACAACATGTTCCTTACAACCTACCTGGGGTTTACTTAGACTTACAGCTAGGGTTAGCAGAGGTAAGAACACTGTATTCCTACTACGGTACAGGTTCTCCTTATATACATAATAATAAGGATGTCACATGACTCAGGAATGTGTTTACCGCATGTATGCGCAGTAAGCGCAGTAACATGTGTATGCTGCATGTATTGCCTCATGTATACAGCATGCATCACTGGGATTAATTTCAACACCCCCCCTCAAACTGTACAGCGCTCTAAGCAGCTAAGTTTGAATCTCGAAAGTAATTCCGAGAGAGTCTCTAAATTTCCTGAATAGGACGGCGCCAAGGTTCTTTGTGAACATGTCAGCCGGATTATCACTTCCAGGAATGAAAACAACTGTGACTTTGTCATTTTCTATGCATTTGCGGGTGTAGTGGTAGCGAATGTCTATATGTTTGGTCCTTCTTTCCTGAACTGGATTTGATCCAATAAAGATGGATCCCTGATTATCAGCGCAGATTGGTACACGCTTCAGTGTATATCCAAGTTCCTGGAATAAGGACTCTATCCACACTATCTGCCGACAAGTGTTGGAGAGAGCCATATATTCGGCTTCTGTGGATGACAGTGCTACAGTTTTTTGTAAACGGGACTGCCAGCACACAATGCCACTCGCTAGAGTAGCAAAGTAACCCATTGTAGATCGGCGCTTGACAGTGTCAGCTGCCCAATCAGAATCTGTGAAGGCCTGCAGCCCCTCAGATTTCTCTCCATCATAGACTATACTGTACTTCTGGGTTCCCACCAGATAGCGCATTATGTACATTGCTTTGTCTAGATGTTCTTGGCTAGGATTAGCCGAGAATTGCGACATCTTGATTACCGCGTAAGCGATATCAGGTCGCGTTCCGAGCATCAGATACAATAAAGATCCGATCACAGACTGATATTTCGATCTAAGCGCCGCGTTTGGCGTCGCTGTGTTCTCCGATGGTTTGTAGCCAGTCGGGAGCAGAGTGGGGGCAACTTTGGCATTTGTCATCTCGAACCTCTCGAGCACTTTGGCGAGATATTCTGTTTGATCGAGTTTGACTTTTGTAGTGGTCTGGGTGACGTGCATGCCTAAGAATTCCGTGACTTTTTCAGTACTACGGCACTCCCAATGCTTCAGGCAAGCATTCTTCTTTTCATCCACAAGTTTCTTGTTCTTGCCCATGAACAAGCCATCGTCAACATAGACTAGCGCAATAATGATGCTGCCTGTCTTAGGATCCTTGTGTATGAAGATGCCGGCATCGGAGCTGGCGCGCACAAACCCAATGGTGCACATAAATGCCTCTAGCTCTTTCCACCATGCTAGTGAAGCCTGTTTAAGGCCATACAATGCTCGGCGTAAGCGCATTACTTTGCGCTCTTTACCCTCGAGTCTGAAACCCTCGGGTTGATCCATATAGATCTCCTCATCAAGTTTGCCATATAAAAATGCAGTTTTTACATCTAGACCGGTCATATACATGTTTTCTAGAGACGCAAGGGCAAACATGAGGTGTACAGTCTCGTAGCGGACTACTGGTGAGAAAATCTCATCAAAGTCAATGCCTTCGACTTGTGAAAAGCCTTTGGCCACGAGTCTGGCTCGTTTTCTTCCGTCCAATTTCACGGAGAAAACCCATCTATTTTTGATCGTTTTCCGATCATGTGGAAGATTGACGATATCATAGACTTGTCGCTTGCGAAGAGCCTCTAACTCTTCACGACAAGCCTGTTTCCACTCAAGTTGCTGCTGCCGGGGTAGGTGCGCAATATCGCAAAATTGGTTTGGAACTAGGCTTTTTCCGCTTGATGGTGTGACTGCTTTTGATAACAGCCAGCAGATAAGCTCATCTCCACCTTCCTTGGTTATCTTTTTAATATAACCTGCTTCGTCCGGTTCCCCCATTGGGTAATCATGTTCTTGATTATTGGAATCAGGCACACTCTCGTGGGGTGCCGAACTTGGTCCAGCAACCGGTTCTTGCTGTTGAGGTCGTGGTCGTGTTCGGTCATGATCCGAATCTTGACCCACAGACTTCTTCCAATATTGATCATGCGCAATGTCTCTCTCTATGTCAGAGGGGAGTCGCTGTTCTCCATAGGTATTGCCGGGACGGTTTGGGATTTTCCTCTGCCTGCCTGATCGATGGGGAAATTGCTGCCATTCCTGTTGATCTTCACGTCTTGGACGAAAGTCCTCAGTGTTAACTGGAGGCGGCGGAGGAGGAGCGTTAGTCGCATCGTCATGCGCCTTTTGCTCGCTTGGTAAATCATCATCATCATCTTCTAATGATGGAGGAAGGGGCGGATTTTGTGGCGGTATAGGGTCATCGCCATCCGTTCCAGATGAGTGGTCGTCATCTTCTGGTTCTGGAGGTGGAAAATCACCAAGGTCTGTCTTGGCAGGAGTTTTAGCTCCGGGACAGCATGGGAACATCATTTCATCAAATAGTGCCGTGGCACCAATGAATATTGCGCCATTTTGTCGCATGAAACAATATGCTTTAATGCCATCTTCTACTCCAAGGTACGTCATTAACTCCGATCGAGGAGATAATGTTGTTGGACGTTTTTCCTTTGGTAGATAGACATAAGCACCGCAACCGAAGACCTTCAGATTGTTTAGATCTGGGCGGACCTTTGTCAGGTCCTCAAAAGGTGTCAGCCATTTCAGGTGCCTTATTGGGGTTCGGTTGTATAAATGTGTTGCATGTTCTATGCAAAATTCCCACCATGATTGTGGTAGACAAGCGGTGAATCGCAAGGTTTGTGACTTTTCCATTATTGTCCTTATGGCGCGCTCTGCGCGCCCATTCTGTTGATGAACGTGGGGTGCAGACATCTCTATTTTGATGCCTAAGTCCTTGAGCTGTTTTTGTAGCTCACGATCCTTGAACTCCCCCCTGGATCGACATGCCAGCGCTTGATTGTAGCGCCATATTGGGTTTTAGCCATCACTTGAAATTGTCTAATCGCTGCAGCAGCGTCAGATTTCTTTCTGAGACATTGGACCCAAATATGTGACATTTTGTCATCCAGAAATACAATGAAGTATTTATGTTTGTGGTACGATAGTACCGGGAGTTCCTTTAGGTCGGAATGTATTAATTCAAAGGATTTGTCAGCTCATGAGTCTGACTCGGGAAAAGATTTTGAGGTCATTTTCCCTTCTGCACACCCTGGACATATAATTTTGTCTTTAGGAATAATTAAATTCCTTGGGAATTTTATGGTGCTTTTAGGCATTTTCCCTAGCGCCTCTTTGGATGGGTGTCCAAGTCGCTTATGCCAAGTCAAGTAGTCAGCGACATAAATGGTCACAACATTAACCTTTTTGGTGCTCAATATATGAGTCCGAGCCCAATAGATCGTGTCATTCCTCCTTAGAGGGACACAATGCATGATTGGGTTTCCATGCTCGATAAATGAAATGTGTGCGGAGGAACCATGCACATCACTTCTGTCTTGTAAAAAGACCCCCATTGACATCAATCGAGTATTAATGTCGGGTATGTAGTAGACGGGGTATAACCGCGTTTCACGTGTCTCTGACTTCCCATGACATACTACCTGGTGTTTAATGAAGACTGCTCCTTTTCCTACTATATGAGTAGTACCAGTGGCCGTTTGGACCAAGGTAGAGTCCTTTCTCGGTAAAGGCTCGTAAGAAGCGAAATCTTTTATTTCACCAGTGAAGTGTTTTGATGCGCCTGAATCCATGATCCGGTCGGCACCTTTCTTACAATCTCCCTTTGCACACATAGCACATATATTAAGATCTAAATAATTCCATGATACATTTAATAGCGGTAAAATTTCACATGAAAAGTTTGCTGTATTCATAGGAATATTAATCTTAGTGCTTGTGGCAGGGAAAAGGACTGACCGGCGGCGAGGATCCCTTGTGGGAGTGTGTTCGCGTCTTTCGATGCGCTGTATAAGTGGCATCGGCGGTATGATGGTGCCATTACCATTTATGGTGGTATAGGCTTTGGAGGCGAGGTGGGTATGTTTATCCTTCGGCTTCTCCTCCTTAGTCTTTCTGTCCCCACGTCGTCCACGCTTTCGGGACGAGTCTCCGTTGCTGTTTTGCCCTTCTTTGGGCTGCCATTTGGGGTTTCCCCCTTTGCGCTTAACAGCAGAAAGTTTGTTGGCCTGAGGCTGGCCAGCAGGCTTTCCTACTGCTGTGCGCCTTGAGGCTTCAGCGACAATGGAGTCCTTGACATGTTTAAATGTCAAGGCACTAGTAGCGGTCGTGTTAAGGACCGTTGCAGACAAGGAATCGTACTTGCGCGGCATCGCAGCAAGTAGAATCATTGCTTGCACTAGCTCGGGGATGGCGATGTTAGCAGCCGTAAGGCGCTCAAATTTGTCTGCCATTCTAGCAATCTCCGGTGCGGGGTTCGCAGCCGGGATCTTGATCGCTATTGCGGACCTAAAGTCCGCGAAGACTTGGGAGGGGCCGTCCACACCTCCTCAGCAGTGTCCTTTGAGTTGGCACGCTGCCGAATGGAGGGGGCCAGGTGGAGCACTAGGCTACCAATGGCCTGGTCATTTTTGTTGCTCCAGGTCTGGAGCTTGGCATTAGCATCCGCTACCAAAGTAGCGTTCATCGCCGTCAAGGGAGGCGCCGGGGGCGGTTTTTGCTCCGCCCCGCTAGTTATTTGCCAGAGGCCCTGAGACCTGAGCCACGCCTTCATTGAGTCAGCCCATTGAATGTAATTTGATCCATCGAAAGTTTGAACGAGTTTCTCAAGAGTTGAAGACATGATTTTGTGGTGGCAGCTGTTAAAAGCGCTCAATCAGTCTTTTTACTCAATAAACCACGTTTAACGTTCTCAGGAGAAAACACTCCTTCAGAGTGGTTAACCCTAGTCAACCTAGGTTTTATGTGCAGCTCGCAGGGAGCGCAATGCAGCTCACGAAGAGCGCAAGGTTATAATTTGGAGACGATGAAGTCAACGTCGTTCGCAGCCAATTAAGGCGCGTTCGCGACGTGCCCAGCAGGGCCCATAACCTGTTGGAGCAGACTATATACGCTGCACAGTGGAAGAGACAACACGTTCCTTACAACCTACCTGGGGTTTACTTAGACTTACAGCTAGGGTTAGCAGAGGTAAGAACACTGTATTCCTACTACGGTACAGGTTCTCCTTATATACATAATAATAAGGATGTCACATGACTCAGGAATGTGTTTACCGCATGTATGCGCAGTAAGCGCAGTAACATGCATATGCTGCATGTATTGCCTCATGTATACAGCATGCATCACTGGGATTAATTTCAACAGGCGGGATCCGCGTGCATGATGGGGGAATTGATGGTTTTGATGTGAGGGGTTATTTATAGATGAGTTTGTTGAGATAGGCTGTTCACACCACAAGTGTAGGTGGAATACCTAAGAGAACACAACTGGGGTTCCCTAGGTGTATATTTAGGGTTTATATACTATGTTACATATATTGTACATTGTTGTTATTGACGCGCGCATACAGGCGCATACATAATGATGCGTGCAAAATAAAATTCTCATGCTATCAAAGTGTAGCATAATTCAACATAATAAAATAAAATGAAATTTTATTAGGTAATGGGGCTGTTTCCTAACATTACCCCCCTTTTATGCCTTGACTTCCAGGCGAGAAAATATTGTGTTTGTCCCCTCCATGAAATTTTGGTAAGGCCGGAATTTCATCCCCTCATACACCATTCTCGCAATGCGATGCGGAGCATTTGGATTACATTTAAAGAATTGGGCGATCGTGTTATGCGCTCGCTCACAATTCTCTTCGGGTTCCCATGAATTATTTTCGTCGGTATAGTTTTTCCACTTTATTAAGAACTCCAATTTGTTTCGTCGAAGACGTGAGTCTAGAATTTCTTCAACTACGTATTCTGGAGCACCTTCTACTATTATCAGAGGTTGTGGGGTGGTTTGTTGGCCAGGAATAGTGGGCGGGTGGTAAGGGCATAAGCGGGATATGTTAATCTCAGGATCGATCTTGAATGATCGGGGTAATTTTAGTACTACTGCATTAGGTGAGATCACTTTAGAGATTGCGTATGGGCCAACTTGTTTCTCCGTAAGTTTTCTTGAAGGTCATGGAATATTTAGGTCCTTGGTACTTAGCCATACCAAGTCACCAATTTTGTACTCTGGAGTGTGCGCTCGAGTACGATCTGCATGTTGCATCATGTCATCATGTGCTTTCTTCAATGCTGCCTCTGCTTCCTCTTGTACCTTTTGCATCTTAGATACAAAATCTTCTACCAATTGTACTTTGACCTCCCTTCTGGGTTCTACTCCCATGTGAGGATGATACCCATAGTTTGCGAAAAAGGGTGACATATGCGTAGCTGAATGGAATTTGTTATTGTGGGAAAATTTGGCAATTGCCAGCCATTCAGGCCAGTCAGTCTGTCGGTAGTTCACAAACATGTGTAGGTACTGCTCCAACTCCTGATTCATTCTCTCTATCTGCCCATCAGTCTGCGGGTGATATGCCATAGATAATTTGGTTTGAATTCCCAATATGTTATTTAGTTCTCACATAAACGTGGAAGCAAATTGTGGTCCGCAATCAGAGATAATGGTATTGGGTAATCCATGTAATCGCCATACTTGATTTAGATAGAGGTGCGCCAAGCCCAATGATGAGGTTTCTGTAGTAGTAGGAATAATATGGACCTCCTTTGTGAAGCAGTTGCATACTACAAATATTGCATTGTACCCTTGAGCTTTGGGTAATCTGGTGATAAAGTCCACAGATATATCTCGCCATGGCACTTTAGGTATGGGGTTTGGCATCAATTTTCCTGCAGGCTTCTCTGGAAATTTCTTCCCCCTCATGCATGTATCACATCCATCCACATACCCCAACACATATTTAGAAATTCTGGGCCACCAATATTTTCACATCACTAATTCCAATGTCTTCCATCTTCCTGGGTGTCCGGCAGTCGGTGTATTATGATGTAACTGGATGATCTCCCTTCTCAAATCCTGATCCTTCGGCAGATACACCTTTCCTCAGAATAACACCAACCCTTGCTCCTCAACCCATTCATCTCCTTTAATATTACCCTTCTTCTCTTCCTTCATAGCTTTCACAGCTTCCACTACCTCATCATCCATATCTGAACATTGTCTAATTTTAGACAACATTTCTGCTTCTGAGCTATCTATTAATAGATGCCCTTGATGCATAGCACAAATGCGAAAGTATTCAGGTTTGAGTAAGGTAACATTTTTATTGTCCTCCTCCACCCCCCTTTTGTGATCAATACATCTGGATAATGCATCTGCCTTCCTCATTAAGCTTCCCACTTTGTGGACCAAGTGAAAATTGAAACACGATAGGAATAGCACCCAACACACTTGCCTGTGGTTAAGCTTTTTAGCGGACATGAAGTATTGCAGATTTTGATGATCTGTCCAGATCTCAATCTGATGCATACATCCCTCCAAATAATGCCTCCATGCCTCCAATGCTCATATTATCCCCAACATCTCTTTGTCATGCACATCATAATTCCTCTCCACATCATTCAACCCTCAGGACAAATATGCACAAGGATGCCATTTGTCATCTTTGCATAGCATTGATAATACCGCTCCAGTAGCAAAGTTGGATGCATCTGATTCCACTCATAAGGGATGCGTGAAATCTACTGGGGCTAATATTGGTCCCTCCACAAATGTTCTCTTCAACTCCTCAAATTCTGTCTGCTGCTGTTCTCCCCACCTCCACACTACTCCCTTTCGCATAAGGTTATGTAAGGGTGCAGCAATTTTGGAAAAATTATGCACAAAGTGACAATAATAATTTGTGAGTCCCAAGAAAGCTTGCACCTCCTTGACGTGGGTGGGCGCAGGCCAATCTGTGATCGCCTGTACCTTGATCAGATCCATTTTGATCCTGTCAGGGCCGATCAATAATCCTAGGAACTCGATTTCACTTGCCCCAAACACACACTTCTCTGGTTTCAAAAATAGATCATTGTCCGCCAACCTCTGCAACACCTCTTGCACTATTGCCTCATGATTTTCTTCATCCTCCATGAATATCAGAATGTCATCAATAAATATTATTACCACGCCCTTGTCAATTACATCCTTGAAAATGTTGTTCATCATATTTTGGAAGGTCGGGGACTATTAGTCATTCCAAAAAGCATGACAAGTGGCTCGAATGATCCTCGATGCGTGGCAAATGCAGCCTTCCACTCATCTCCTTTCTTTATTCATACATTGTTGTATCCCCATCATAAATCCAATTTTGTAAAGACTTTGGCTTTTCCCACCTTGTCAATGATTTCTGAGATCAATGGCAAGGGGTATGCATTCTTCACTGTCCACTCATTCAGGTACCTATAATCTGTACACATCCTCTTTCTCCTATCTTTCTTTGGTACAAAAAATATTGGTAATGTCTGCAGTGATTTTGAAGGTCGTATATAGCCTTTGCACAATTGTTTGTTTAGGAATGCATCCACTTCTTTCTGCTCCATCGGAGATAACGAATACACCTTCGACTTCTTTGGCACAAACCCTGGCTTCATCTCGATCGCATGATCCCACGGCTTCTGCACTGGACGTCGCTTGGACTCCTTCTTCTGGAACACTGACAGATATTCATGATACACTTTTGGCACCAACTCCTCCACTGGCTTCTCCACATTCACAATATTCTTGTCCCACAACTGTCCTCCATGAATTGCTCTAAAGGTTTGCCTCTGCTCTTCTTTCTCAATCATGATCGGAACTTCCCCATTTGGCATTTCCTCATCCTCCACTTCCTCCATAGTAACTGCATACTTCCTCGGACGTTCCTCCTCTCTCTTTTTCTTTTTCTCTTTCTTCATCTTCCTCCCATACACATTACATTCCTTAGGGCAACGAGTCATTTGTACTTTCCCAGTTTTCCAATCAATTTTGGGATTATGCTTCTGTAACCATGGACATCCTATTATTAGATTGGTTTTCCCAAGATCGCACACTTCAAATACGGCTCGCTCCTGATGCTCCTGATACTTTAGTACCATAGTCACCTCCTCCTTGATAGTTCCTCCATGGTTGACTGTTCCATCAATATTGTACACCATTATAGGTTGTGACAGCTTGCGCGTACTAATACCATTTCCAGTAATTAAGGATCGATTAATAAATAATCCTGTAGCACCACTATCGAGCAACGCTTCCACATTAATTGCTGCATGTGTGTCCACTGTCTTCAATCCCATAGTCAAAGTGATTTCTGGTTCTATTCACACAGAGCAAATAAAGAATTTAGGGGTTTTCAGAAATAGCACTTGACGATTTTCTTTGTCACATGATTCGCAACATTTGTACTCCTCGTCAATTTCTTTTTCTGGTTTGCTCTGGGTTTCCTTGGATACAAATACATTGTAACGATTCTGGGTCACCAATGGGGAAACCTTCACTGGGACTCTTCCACAAAATTCTCCTGCTTGCCTTCCTCCTGCTTCACTTCCTTGAATATAGCTCCCCTGATCTTCCTCTTCTGCTTACAATTCCTAGAGATGTGCCCTAACTGCCCACAGTTAAAACATCTAAGTGGGGGTCGTCTCCCCGCTTGATCAATCTCCATTGCATCTGCTGGTGCTGCTGACTCTGCAACTATAGGTGTCACTGCCATGGCTGGTGGCTGTGCCCTCGGAGTCTGCGCCTGAGGCGTCTTTCCTTTCTCGGACTTTCCTCCTGATGGCTTTCCAAATTTGCTACTTCTGTACATCAACTTCGACTCCGCCTGTTCCTGCTGATATTGCTGATCAAGGTGCATTGCCCAATTATACCACTCATCCAACTTCTCTGGCATGGAAGGTAGTCGGTAGATAGACTTGAATAAAGAGGGATTTAATCCTACTTTCAAAAATTCTACCAATGCAGCTTCTCCCATATCCGTTTGCAAAGCTTCTGCTTTGAACTGCAAAATAAATTCATACGCTGTTAGGGAACCTTGGCGCATGGTTTTTAATTTGGCATTAGCTGTCACCTTTGGATTAGGGTCCCCAAACTGTGCCTCCAGTCTCTCCAAAATTTCCTTGAAAGTTGTAAATGGTTTATTTCCCACAGCAATTTGATTAATAGCCTTGTTTCTCCTGAACTGTGCTTTCTCCCCCTGGATGTATGAGAGAGCAAACATAATCCTAGACTTGGCTGTACGAAACTCTGGCTTCCTCCCATGGATGTACAATACTATAGAGCTGATGAAAGATTTTGTATTCTCCATGGTACTGTCAAAGATTTGCGGGGGCACGTACTTAGGTAAGCGTGCTTTTCCATTTCCAGATTTCTCTGCCGTCTCATCCTCCTGTGACATCCACTCCATCATCTCCTCAATCTCATCATCTCTATCTCCTGTCGTCTCTGGCTGTACTTCTGCTTGTCTGGGCTGTGATGCTGCCAACACTGACACTAATTGCAACATTTGTGCTATAAGCACATCAATTTTTGCCTCTAGCGCTGGTGTGGGAACAGGATTAGGACCGGGATTAGAAGTTGAGGGTTCAGACATAATTGTAAAATCTGTGATGAGTCACTTCTTCGACAATTTCAAGACTTGTTCTTCAAAACCTCTCCAAACATTTATGGGTCATGTGATGGTTTGTCAATCATTTGTTGTTCATCGGGCACCTAATTTGGCACTTCAGATCAATACCGCTTCCAACAGTGCCTGATCTTGGAGACATCACTGAATTCAGCTTGTAACTAAAATAGTCATCTGAATAGAGTAATGTAAATCATGACTAAACCAGATCCAATTGGTTGTCTGGTTGCAGCTGTCCTAATGATGAGTACTGCCTCTCAATCACTGGTGGTCGCAATGTAAGGCAAGGCCTGGCATTGGCTTACAAAAGAAAAGGTGGTTTATGTATGTACAAGTACTTCTGGCTCATGCCGAAAGGAAGGATGAGTAATCGGATGTGGTGCGGTGAAACAATGATGTATGCGCAAGTAAGAGAAGGCGCACTGATATGGGAAGTTGTGTTCTTCTGTTAGGGTGACACCCACTATCTGCTAGCTAAGACCGTGCGGGTTCTCTCTACAAGAAGGGGGCGGGATCCGCACGCGTGATGGGGGAATTGATGGTTTTGATGCAAGGGGTTATTTATAGATGAGTTTGTTGAGATAGGCCATTCACACCACAAGTGTAGGTGGAATACCTAAGAAAACACAACTGGGGTTCCCTAGGTGTATATTTAGGGTTTATATACTATGTTACATATATTGTACATTGTTGTTATTGACGCACGTGTACAGGCGCATACATAATGACATGTGCAAAATAAAATTCTCATGCTATCAAAGTGTAGCGTAATTCGACACAATAAAATAAAATGAAATTTTATTAGGTAATGGGGCTGTTTCCTAACAACTACAACTACAACTACAACCTACAAACCACAACATGTAATACAATGTACTTTTGTTTTGGTCATATCTCAGTCAAATCTTGATGAAATCTCTTAAAAGTTGGACCAGCCACCGGGGAATTATGATATCCAACTGCTGGTGTAATCGTTAAATGGTCTGGGTAATAGTTGCTGAGAAACATATGGGATGTATTGGTACAACAAATTTTACAACACAAAGTCGGTTCAGACTGGTTTTTATTGGTCCATGGACCGATATGGACCAGTCCTATGTGGTCCAGTTTCAGTCCATCAATTTCTGGGTCAGTCCTGGACCAGTTGCGGTTGTGGTTGCCCCATTTAGACATCAAAAACCAGACTTAACCAGACCTGTAAACGCTAACTGTTCCCTCAATGAGAGCTTGAAAAGCTGTTACCTGTACTGGTTGATGAGGAAGAGGAGTACTTCATCGATCGCATCCTGGATGAAAGGTGCCGTGGGCAAGGTCACCAATACCTTGTGCGATGGAAGGGTTATGGGCCTGAAGAAGATTGTTGGCTCCCTGGGTGCAAAGTGGACAACTGCGAGGCTCTGGACATCTGGCTGATGCAGAAAAATTTGGTTGCTTAGTACATAGCCTTGTTTTTTTTCTTCGCTGGCCAGTAGCTTTTCCCCATGGGGGTTTTTAATGCACCCATGCTTAGGCCAATTTTACTTACATTTTGCTTGCTTCCCCCGCTGTTTTTTTTTTTTTTAAGGCAGGGGAGGATGTAAGGCTGCTTACATGATGATTGTTTACACTTGTTATGGACAGAGATCTCTTTCCTGTACCATCATCATCTGTCTCTAATCCGATACCACTTGAGCTTGTTCTGTCATGTTCTGTCCTTAGATCCCCTTTGCAACCTGCATGACCAGTGAGTCTTGTCTATAACAAGGCAAGGTTACATTAGGATAGTTTTTGTACATGATAATTCAGTTAAGCTCAGGGCCCATAACCTGTTGAGCAATGAGGACTTTGGTAGAGTATAACGGACTTAATATTGCAAACTATGTATGACAAATATTTATATAACCTATTGATGCATTGATCAGTAATCATAATTGGTAATTAGAATATCCTGCTATTAATAATCTGTGGGTCCATCATTACTACTATGGACATGTAAGCATTGGTGTTGCCTTAATACACCATTCACTTATTCAATAATACCTGTCACGATAGAACTGGAAGGGCCCCACAAAAAATGTATTCCTCGCCAGAGCATATAATAGTCATATTCTTGAGTGCCTAGAGCTATTGCAGAATTAGCATCATCATGAAATTTACACAGGCAGGCAAGAAATTACTTGCCTGGTGGATTACACTTCCAGTTAAGCTGTGACAGTACTTCAGCTGCTCCATACCATGATGACTTGTGCATAAATGAGGTGGGTGCCCAGTCAAAGTATTGTAGGACTTCTGAAGCCCTCACTGCAGCATTTGAAAACTCAATGGTGGGTTCGCCAGTGAGGTGAAATGCAAGTGAATAACCCATGCAGTTGAGGATTAGGCTCATTGCATTGAAATTCCTGACTTTGAGGTAGAGCACTTTTGAGCTCTTGCTATATGTTGCCGCCTGCCTTGGTTCATCTTGAATCACATGAAGGAAAAGCAGAAGCTGGACTATTGAAGCTCTTGGTGTTGAATCACTCTCAAAAGACATAGGGAATGGAAAATCCAAAGCCAGCGACAACCCAACTGCACTATTTTGGGTGCCACTTTCAGAATTGGGGGGCAATGTGCAAGTTGTGGATGGGGATGGTGACAGAGATGATAGCAACAATGATGGAAATGGTGACCATGCTCATGGTTGCAGTTGCAGGTATGGTGGAAATTGTGTTTGGGGCTGTGGCTGTGGTTGTGGGAAGGAATCACTGGGTGAGGTTTCAAAATGTGCATTGGGGGATAAAGAGTTGCAGATAGGTGGGAAATGATGAAGTGAGGATGGGTGGCAAGGTAGCATTTCATGAGTGTGCATATAGCAATGTTTGGAAGGGTCCAGTCACAGGTGGACCAAAGAAGTGGTGCCAAGACAACACTCAGTGAAATGTTTCAGGATTGGGTAGCACTGACTGAATCCGAAGGGCTAAGACTAAATTCAGAGGGAGTAGCAACTCCCTGCACTATGACAAATATATCACTGGATGTTTGAACAGGATAGAAAATGATGTTGAAATGCAAATTGAGGTCAACACCCATGGGCTGGAAAGATTGGGCAAAATGCATGGCTTCTTGGTTGTCAGTCTGTGAGTTAGATGCTAGGATCTCATGGCTGGAATGAAGGGCTTGAGGGATATCTTGCAGCCTCAGAAAGTGTGAGTATAGTATGAGACTCAGCTCAGCCCACTCAATGTAGTGGTAAAGTCTATATGTTACCTGTAAAGTACAAGACTATAGGTAATAGTGTAAGTAATAATGTCCATAGGTAAAGTAAGTGAAGGATACTCACCTCAGCTCAGCCCACTTGACATAGTGGCAAAGTCTGAGGGAGTCATCCATAACTACACTAACTATAAGTTAAAACAGGGGCTGTGTCAGAATGGGTACAGTAACAGAACACAAGAAATCTGGACTCCTGAGTCTTATAAATAGAGTAATGAGTAAATGAGCATACTATGTAGGATTGTCTGTTCCAACACTCCCCCTCAATCCTTGCGTATTCTGAGTGAATACGCAAAATGCTTGACTTTTGCACTTGGAAGGGCCTTCATAAGGGTGTTGGCAATCATATTTTCAGTGGGACAATAGACAAGTTTGAGTTTTTGGTCAGCAACAATCCAGCGGATGAAGTGGAAGTGGATGTCAATGTGCTTTGTGCATGCATGGTATTGGTGATCATGAGTGAGTCCAATTGCACCCTGGTTATCACCATAAAGTGTCATTGGACTGGTAAATTTTCCAAAAATCTTTCTGATCATAGATCAGTAAGGCAAGGCAGGGGTATACCCTTGTGTTTTTGGGGTAATGATATGAGGGGTAAGGGTAGGGGTTTGGAAGTTCATACCCTTGCATACCCCTGTACCCTTACTAAGAGTATAGGGGTATGTCGGGGTATGCTTATGTAAGAATTTCATTTGATTTTTTTCAGCTACAAAGACTCATATTCAAGATTTTCATCAATAAAATTCAGATTTTGGGATTGTCCAGCATAATAATGGTTTTCATATGTTAATAAGAGGTATTAATATGTGATATTAATGGTAAATACAATAGTTACCAACACTTTTCAAATGAATTTTGCTCTAAATATGTTGATTTTGTGCCAAACCCTTGTACACTTGACAAACCCTCCCATACCCTTGGCAACCCTTATATGTTTCCATACCCTCACCCCTAAGTAGCACTTCAAGGTCCGGTCCTAAGGACCGGAAAAAGACCACAAACCAGACCGGACCATAACCGGTTATGTAGGACCGCTGGTTCTGGTCCTAGTAAAATTTAAAAAATAAAACCGCAAAAAACCGGTTCAAGTGGACCTGTCTCAATCGGTTTATCAAAACCGACTTTGAATGAAACTTTGAAGACATCAAACTTGGTTTTGATGATATCTCACTCATTTCTTGACCGATTTGCGAGATTTTTGGTGTGAATTATTTGCATTTGGTAGGTGGATGTGTGAGAAACATGCTTGTAACCAGTTATTTCCGGTATGGACTGCAGTTCAGTTACAAACCAGTTACGACCAGTTACAGGTGGTGTTTTGCAGTTTTTTTCGGTCCTGGTCTGGTTATTTGGCCATTTCCTTTTATAGATAACCGGTCCGGTTACCGGTTCACCCAAAAATAGCAAATAAACCAGACCGGACCAGACCTCAAAGTGCTACCCCTAAGGGTAGGGTGTTCAGGGGTAGGGGTAAGGGTATGATATTTGACACCCAGGGGTAACCCCTGCCTTGCCCTATAGATTGGAGCCAGAGCGCTTCCTTGGCAGCATGGGTTGTTGCCATGTACTCTGCCTCTGTTGTCAACAATGTGATGATCTCTTGTTTCTTTGAGCTCCATGAAATGGCCCCTCCATTGAGAAGGAAAGCATAGCCAGATATGGCTTTCCTGTTCTCATGCATTGAGCTGTCAGCATCTGTGTAGCCCTCCAGTTCACCTGATGAATCACCATATGTCAACCACAGGTCTTTGGTGCCATCAAGGTAGGCAACAATGTGTTTTACTGCATTCCAGTGCACTAATCCAGGGTTATCAGCATATTTCAAGAGAACACTGACTGCATAGGTGATATCAGGCCTGGTGCCAAGCGACACATACATTAATGAGCCAACAGCTTCACAGTATGGCTTGTCTTTCATCTTGGTGAATTCTTGCAGTTTTGGGGCTTTGAGAAGTGGAGAAGTGTGTGCTGGGGTCTATGGGCACTGTGACAGGCTTGACATTCTCAAATCCATATCAGCTTAGCATTGAGTTGATGTAGGCTTTTTGGGATAGCCCAATCATTCATGCTTCATGGTCACATTTGATGGCAATACCCAAGATCCAGTTGATCTCCCCAATGTCAAAGATCTCAAATACTTTCTTAAGTTCAGTTTTGATCTCCTGCTCCAGCTCAAGTGATGAAGCAATAGCCAAAAAGTCGTCAACATGCAACACTAACACCATCACTGACTCCCCCTCAATGTGGTAGAAGACTGCTTGGTCAGCTTTGTAGTGTTTCATTTGCAGTGGTCCCATCAAGATACTTGAGAATTTTTGGTACTAGTGCCTGCCACTCTGGTGTAATCCATAGAGGGGTTTGAGGAGATGGAGGACAAGGGTTTTGTCATCAGTTAAATGGATCCCAGGAGGCAAAAACATGTATATAATTTTGCCTTCCTCAAATTCACCATTTAGATAAGCACTTTTGATATCAACTTGGTGGATCTCAAAGTTGTGGCATGCGGCCATTGCAAGCAAGACATGCATGGATGCCATTTTGGTGACAGGTGGATATGTCTTGAAGAAGTCAACCCCAGGGACCTGAGAGAATCCTTGAGCAATGAGCCGCATGTGGTAGTGTGAGATTGCTCCAACTGCATCACATTTTATGATGAATGTTCAGTGGCATCCTACGATGTTCACATTGGGTGGGGGCTTCTCCAAGCCCCATGTTCTGAATTTCTCCAGTGTGGCTTTCTCCACCTCCATCACCTCCTGCCACCTTGGCCAGTCAGGACTTCTTTTTGCCTCCACAAGATTTCTTGGCTCCATCGCATGAGCCTCACCTGTAAGGGGACTAGAGGGTGCCCCACATGTTTCTCCTATTTTTTATGTTTGTCCTATATTTCTCCTCACCTTGCTTCCTTCTATTCTTCATTTTCTATGATTTTTCCTTATTTTGTTACTAATTTCCCTTTCTATCACATTTGTGCATGTTGACAGTTTTATATTTAGAGACAGAGTACCCCTTCCAACATCTACCCCTTGGTACAATGTTATTCAGTGGCCTCGATCTGCCTATCTCCACCTTTTCTATTTTTAGACTATTATTTGATTTTTGCAGTTTTCACATATTCTGGGCACTGGCAAAGGGGTCCTTAGAGTTTTCTCTTCAGATTTCCCTTTGCTAGGTGTGCCTCCAATCCCTGTAATATGTAGTATAATTTTAACTTTGGATTTCCCTTTGCTAGAGGCTGAGGTTGCCCTTATAGTAGAAAACTCTCTCTTAAGGCCCAAAATTGTGAATGCACTGCCCAAGATAGGCAGATACAGAGTGGACGACACTTCCCAAAGCTCCACAGACTCCCTACACACCATTCCCAACAGTCCCACCTTTAGTGCACTGCAATTTTTGCCAAATGTGCCCCCTAGCACCATGGATGCATCAGAGCACCTCGATGCACTTTTTTTTTTTTTTTTTTTTTTTGAAACCTTGTTTATTGTCCTTTGTGGCAAGCCATATGGTAGACAACAACACAACCGTAACTGCTCATCTATCTAATTGCCCATGAAAAGATTGGATGCCTTGCAACTGCTATGGGTATTGCGTGGTGACACCCATAGCGGGGATCCCGCATGAAGTAGTAGACATAAAGTCGCTGTAATGTAGGGTATTAGTGTGATGGAATATATCTTCATTCTGCTGGCTGTTCTGGGATATCTCCAAAGACAGATCAGAATCTTCCAGTGTGGCCAATGAATCGAAAGAGGTGCGGAAATAGTTTTGGCTCTGTCAATAACTTGGATAGGTTTCTTGTGTCCCTCCCTGCTGCTTGTATCATTTGTTGTCGCATGTTCCCATGGGCTGGGCAGTGCAAAACGTAGTGTGCTACTGTTTCATCGTGGTGGTGGCAACATGGGCAGGTTGGCGACTCTGCCTTCTGGATCCGATGTAGATGCTTGTTCAATGGGACGTGACCTGTTCTCAGCTGGAAGAGTAGACTTGTGTGTTTCCTCATCATTTTCAACGTCTGTTTTGCGAAGTTGGCAGAGGGGAGTGTGGGATTGATCTGTTTCATATGCTTATACCGTGGTGAATTCAGCCACACCTTTGCTGCGGCGCGTTTGAGCCTCTTGTGGTATGCCTGTCGGACTGCTGACTTGCGTCGAGGTAGTGTTTTCCGTAATGGCACTGGTAGGTTCTGGTTTGGGCTGGATCCATATTGTGCTGCAGCCTTTGCTTCCTTGTCTGCTTCCTCGTTACCCTCGATATCAATGTGTCCCGGTGTCCATCTGACCAGCAGATCCATATCCTTGTGTTTGTTGGTCACCATTTGCAGACATCGATGAAAGAGATCCCATAGGTAATGCCCTGGTCCCGGTTTGATTGAATGCATTGCGACGATGGCTGACGTGTTGTCGACTCCCACTGGTACCATTCCCCACACTTGATGTTCCTCCCTGATCAGCTCCAACCCCAGAATCATCCCTACTCCCTCTCCTTCATATACTGTGTGGTGCTTTATCGACCCCAACCTCATTCTCCTCCTACTCTTCACCGTTCCATCCTGATATAGCACCGCCACAGCTCCCACCTGCCCCTCAAACCCTGACCCATCTGTATACACTTTCACCTGTGCCTTATCCTCCCTGTCCTCTTCCTTCGCCTCTTCCTTGTTATCTGCAATTTGTAGTGCTAGGTTTGGTTCCCACTTTGGATCTTGGTGAACTGCCGCTATCTTCTCCATCAGTTCTGGCTTCAACTTGAATGCATGCATCATCTCGTGTAAAGGTGTATGGTGTCTGCGCACGAATCGTTTTGCCGCTTGCTTTACTGGGTTGTGTGGTGGGGAGTGTTGCTAGTCATAGTGCAGCTTGGAATCATACTTTGTCAACTAGTAGGTGAAATGGCAAGAGGTTGGCATGAATGTCTAGAGAATCTGTCAGCGAGGTGCGCATCCCCCCCACTATCATTACAGCGGCCCTCTGTTGTACTGCAGCTAGCTTGTTGAGTGCTGCTCGTCCCCCTTTGCTGGCTTTAATAGATGTGCTTTGCAACGCTGGTCCCAAAAACACGTCAGTGCCGTAGAGCATTCAGGGCTTCACAACAGAGATGTAAAGCCTACACATGTGTTGCCCTGACACTCCTCCTGATGGTCTCACAATCCTGCTACATTGCCCTAACCAGTCCTGCCCTTTTCCCAATGCTGCTGCGAGCTGTTCCTTCCACCTCAACTCTCTATCGATGTGCATTCCTAGAAATTTAACGGATGTGGCCGACTCTATTCTCTGCCTGTTTAGCATCAGAGCTGCTCTTGATATTGGTATCCTCTTGTGTGGCCAAAATTGATCTCGCATTTTCCATCATGATAGATCCACAAGTTGGAATTTCTCAACCCTGAAAGAGCAGTTGTGCATCACAGCCCACTCCAATATTCCTCCCTCCCTGTTCATGATGTCCCTCAGCTTCTCATGTGTGATGTGGAAGTTTGCCCCCGTCACCAGTGCTGCTGCATCGTCCATGTACAGAAGACCTGTCTCCTTCGCAGCCTTCCGGAAGATCCGTAGAAGTAGCAGGTTGTAGATTAGCCATGCTATGAGCGAATGTGCACCTCCTTGATCTAGACCGTCCTCGACATCGATGGGCTCGGATCTGAAGTCATCAAAAATGAGTGTAGTTCTTCTGCCCTCCAACCGCCGTCCCACCCATTCCACATGTTCTTCTGGAACTCCATGTAGTCGCATCTGATGCTTCATCACATCAACTGCTGTACTTGGGAATGCTCCCTTCACATCCAAGCACAGCAGCGAGGCCACCTCCCCTTTCCTCCATGCATCCTTCACTGTTTTCACCATCAAGTGTACTGAGTCTGTGGTTGCTCTGCCTGGTCCTCGATGTGCTTGAAAGCAACATTACTGAAATATGTGTGCAAATCAATTTGCTTAAATTTATGATTGAAAACTTTGTCAGAACCCTTCAGACTAGCTCTGCGACCAATATTCCCCCCATTGTGACTCCAAGTGCACCCAACAACAACAATGTGCTGCCTAATATGCCCACTAAGGAGAGCACCCAGATCAAACCATCCCCCCCCCACTGAATTTAATGGTGCGCATGTGCAGGGATGTGCATTCATTAATTCCTGTGAGTTGTACAACAGTCTCCAGTCACATCAATTTGTTGATGAAGCTGCAAAAATTCATTGGGCCTTCACATACATGAAATCTGAATGTGCCTATCTCTACATGGACCATATTCTGCCTGGTGGTAAGAGGATGACTTGAGTCGTGTCACTGCTCAGTGGCGCCCATTGAGGGGACAAAAGTGGCATACAAACTCTGCTCAAAAGTCACCCCAAGTGGAGAAGAGTAGAGAACTGAGTTCTTTAGTTTGGCGCATGGACAATTATATTGATGAGTTTAAAGATTTGGTGGACATGGCAGGATATGGGAGTGGGCTACCAGTGGTGGTGAATTTCTGATGGGGCCTCAACCAAGAGATTCAGGACCAGATTGCACAGATGTTGGAAGGATGCCCAGCAGACGACGATATCTATGCTTGGTACTAAGCTGCTTCACTCTGTGATGAGAACCGACTCACAAATGCAGTGTTTAATGCTGCATTCTGTGCTCCAATGACCACCCCTGCACCCTACACCTCCAATTGAACCCTCGCTCCTCAACCCACTCATCTCCTTTAATATTACTCTTCTTCTTTTCCTTCATAGCTTTCACAGCTTCCACCACTTCATTGTCCATCTCTGAACATTGCCTAATTTTAGACAACATTTCTGCTTCTGAGCTATCTATTAATAGATGCCCTTGGCACATAAGGCAAATGCGGAAGTATTCAGGTTTGAGCACGGTAACATTTTTATTGTCCTCCTCCACCCCCCTTTTGTGATCAATACATCTGGATAATGCATCTGCTTTCCTCATTAAGCTTCCTGCTTTATGGACCAAGTGAAAATTAAAACATGATAGGAATAACACCCAACGTGCTTGCTGGTGGTTAAGCTTTTTAGCTGACATGAAGTATTGCAAATTTTGATGATCCATCCAGATCTCAATTTGATGCATACATCCCTGTAAATAATGTCTCCATGCCTCCAATGCTTGTATTATTCCCAACATCTCTTTGTCATGCACATCATAGTTCCTTTCCACATCATTCAACCCTCGGGGCAAATATGCACAAGGATGCCATTTGTCATCTTTGCACAGTATTGATAGTACTGCTCCAGTAGCAAAGTCGGATGCATCTGATTCCACTCATTAGGGATGCGTGAAATCTACTGGGCTAATATTGGTCCCTCCATGAATTTTCTTTTCAACTCCTCAAACACTGTCTGCTGCTGTTCCCCCCACCTCCACACTACTCCCTTTCACATAAGGTTATGTAAGGGTGCAGCAATTTTGGAAAAATTATGCACAAAGCGATTATAATAGTTCATGAGTCCCAAGAGGCTTGAACCTCCTTGACATGGGTGGGTGCAGGCCAGTCAGTGATTGCCTGTACCTTGATCAGATCCATTTTAATCCCATCAGGGCTGATCAATAATCCTAGGAACTCAATCTTGCTTGCCCCAAACACACACTTCTCTGGTTTCAAAAATAGATCATTTTCTGCTAACCTCCATAGCACCTCCTGTACTATCGCTTCATGATTTTCTTCATCCTCTGTAAATATCAGAATGTTGTCAATAAATATTATCACCCCTCCTTTGTCCATTACATCCTTGAAAATGTTGTTCATCATATTTTGGAAAGTCGGGGAATATTGGTCATCCCAAAAAATATGACAAGCAGCTCAAAGGATCCTTGATGCATGGCAAATGTGGCCTTCCACTCATCTCCTTCCCTTATTCATACATTATTGTATCCCCATCATAAATCCAATTTTGTAAAGACTTTGGCTTTTCCCACCTTGTCAATTATTTCTGAGATCAACAGCAGGGGGTACATGTTCTTCACTGTCCACCCATTCAGATACCTATAATCTGTACACATCCTCTTCCTCTGATCTTTCTTTTGCATGAAGAATATTGGTGACATCTGCAGTAATTTCAAAGGTTGTATGTATCCTTTGCACAATTACTCATTTAGGAGTGCATCAACTTCTTCTTGTTCCATTGGAGATAATGGATATACCTTCAACTTCTTCAGCACAAACCCTGGCTTCATCTTGATCCCATGATCCCATGGCTTCCACACGAGCATTCACTCAGACTCCTTCTCCGAAAGACTGACAGATATTCATAATATGCTTTTGGTACCCACTCCTCCACTGGCTTCTCCACCTTCATGATATTTTTATCCCACAACTGTCCTCCACAAATTGCTCTAAAGGTTTGCTTCTGCTCCTTCTTCTTGATCATGATTGGAACTTCCCCATTTGGCATTTCCTCATCCTCCACTTCCTCCATTGTAACAGAATACTTCCTTGGACATTCTTTCTCTTTCCTTTTCTTCTTCTCCTTCTTCACCTTCCTCCCATACACATTACATTCCTTGGGACAATGAGTCATGTGTACTTTCCCAGTCTTCCAATCAATTTCAGGATTATGCTTCCATAACCATGGACATCCTATTATTAGATTGGTTTTCCCAAGATTGCACATTCAAATATGGCTCATTCCTAATGATCCTGATACTTTAGTACCATAGTCACCTCCTCCTTTATAGTTCCTCCACAATTAACTGTTCCATCAATATTGTACACCATTATAGGTTGCAACAGCTTGCGTGTGCTAATACCATTTCCAATAATTCAGGATCAATCAATTAATAATCCTGTAGCACCACTATCAAGCAATGCTTCCACATCAATTGCTGCATGTGTGTCCACTGTCTTCAATCCCACAGTCAAGGTGATTTTGGGTTCTATTTGCACAGAGTGAGTAAAGAATTTAGGGGTTTTTTGAAATAGCACTTGGCAATTTTCTTTGTCATGTGATTGACAATGGTTGTACTCCTCCTCCATTTCCTTTTCTGGTTTACTCTGGGTTTCCTTGGATACTAATACACTATAACAATTCTGGGTCACCAATAGGGAAACCTTCACTGGGACTCTTCCACAAAATTCTTCTGCCTGTCTTCCTCCAACTTCACCTCCTCAATTGTAGCTCCCCTAATCTTTCTTTTCTGCCTACAATTCCTAGCAATATGTCCTAACTGCCCAGTGCCCACAGTTAAAACATTTAAGTGGGGCTCATCTCCCTGCTTGGTCAACCTCCATAGCATCTGATGCTGCTGACTCCACAACTATGGGTGTCACTGCCATGGTCAGTGGCTGTGCCCTCAGAGCTTTCACCTGAGGCACCTTTCCTTTTTCAGACTTTCCTCCTGATGGCTTTCCAAATTTACTACTTCCATACATCAACTTTGACTCCACCTGTTCCTGCCAATATTGCTGATCAAGGTCAAGGTGCATTGCCCAATTATACCACTCATCCAACTTCTCTGGCATAGAAGGTAGTCAGTAGATAGACTTGAATGAAATCCTGCTTTCAAAAATTCTACCAATGCTGCTTCTCCCATATCCATTTGCAAAGCTTCCACTTTGAATTGCAAAATAAATTCATCCGCTGTTAGGGAACCTTGGTGCATGGTTTTTAATTTAGCATTGGCTGTCACCTTTGGATTAGGTTCCCCAAACTGCACCTCCAATCTCTCCAGAAATTCCTTGAAGGTTGCAAATGGTTCATTTCCTGCAGCAATTTAATTAATAGCCTTGTTTCTCCAGAACTGTGCTTTCCCCCCCTGAATGTACAAGAGAGCAAACATTATCCTAGACTCAGCTGTATGAAACTCTGACTTCCTCCCATGGATGTACAATACTATTGAGCTGATAAAAGATTTTGTATTCTCCATGGTACCATCAAAGATTTGCAGGGGCATGTACTTAGGGAAGCATGCTTTTCCATTTTCAGATTTCTCTGCCTGCACATCTTCCTATGACATCCACTCCAACATCTCCTCCATCTCATCATCTCTATCTACTGTTGTCTCTGGCTGTACTTCTGCTTGTCTGGGCTGTGATGCTGTCAACACTGACACTAATTGTGACATTTGTGCCATAAGCACAACAATTTTTGCCTCCAGTGCTGGTGTGGGAATGGGATTAGGACCAGGATTAGAAGTTGAGGGTTTGGACAAAATGGGTAGATCTGTGATGAATCACTTCTTTGGCTAAGGTGCCTGATCTTGGAGTTATCACTGAATTCAGCTTGTAACTAAAATAGTCATCTGAATAGAGTAATGTAAATCATAACTAAACCAGATCCAATTGGTTGTCTGGTTGCAGCTGTCCTAATGATGAGTGCTGCCTCTCAATCACTGGTGGTTGCAATGTAAGGTGAGGCCTGGCATCAGCTTACAAAAGAAAAGGTAGATTATGTATATACAAGTACTTCTGGCTCATGCTGAAAGGATGAGTAATTAGATGTGGCATGGTGAAACAATGATGTATGTGCAAGTAAGAAAAGGTGCACTGATATGGAAAGTTGTGTTCTTCTGTTAGGGCAACACCCACCATCTGCTACCTAAGACCATGCAGGTTCTCTCTACAAGAAGGGGGCAGGATGCACATGCATGATGAGGGAATTGATGGTTTTGATGTGAGGGGTTATTAATAGATGAGTTTGTTGAAAAAGGTGTTTCACACCACAAGTGTAGGTGGAATACCTAAGAGAACACAACTAGGGTTCCCTAGGTGTATATTCAAGGTTTATATACTATATTACATATATTGTACATTGTTGTTACCAATGCGCTCATACATGCACATACATATTGATGCATGCGAAACAAATTCTCATGCTATCAAAGTGTACCATCATTTGGCATAATATAGAGTAATTTGACATAATAAAATAAAATGAAATTTTATTAAGTAGTGGGGCTGTTTCCTAACAGCCATCAGTGACATGATCTGCAATTATCGAAGGTCTTTCCAGGCCAACCCAAGGACCAAGTGTACAAATCATTGAGGATTGGATGAATGCTCATCTGGTATCTCCTTTTGTCTATCCATTGTTGCTCCTACAGCTGACAACCAGACTTGTTGGATGCTTTTGCTCAACATATGGTGACATGGAGAGGTGGGTCAAAACACAATATGCCCTGACAATTCTGCATAACACAGTTAATGATTTTTCCTATCTTGTAATCTAGAACATCCATGTCATTCATTGTATTGGAGAGGAAGAGATGTCGCCATCTAGTCTACAGGAAGACAAAGTTCTGCAGTGAGAGATTTAGGGCCTGTGAGATAAGAGACAGAATTCGAAGGAGACACACCAAAGAGCCAAAATAATTGCTGCCATGTGACTCTCAAGTGGTGACTGGCTCCTGGACATCAAGATCCAGACCATTGCAAGTCAAAATTCCAAATCCATGCATGGTTTGAGCTGCATCCATGGTATCATTGCCAAACCAGTGATTCCCTGCTACATAAACAGTGGCCTTCGAGCAGTCTATATGTAGAAAGTCTAGGCTTTGAATGAGTTTGCATTGAATTCCATAAAGTTTGTCCTATATGCATATGTAAACAATATGAATGGAATCATAACCACAAAACTTACTGCATCCATGAGATGTTTAGCCTCTAACAAAAAGACGTGTCCATCGTGGCCTACCCACACTCCTTCCCACTCAGCAACATCCTTCTCACCAGCAAGGATCCTCCAACTATCAGGTCATGTGGGGTTGTCTGGTATACGACGGTGTACAGCAAAGCTTTTGATCAGGTGATGTTCGAGTGCCTTGCAGGCTCTGTCTTCAAAGGCCTTGTCTGAGATCTGGTTATAGCTATAGTCTTCTAGCTGAGCAGCAAGGAATGGGTGTTTTGCAGTATATATTACACTTGGATCAATGTGATTGGGACAGCTCGCTGAGAGTGTTACTCTGGTCTTGGGATTGGTGAATCGAAATCCAGGGAATGCGTCCCGGAAACTTTTTGCAGATAGGAAGGTCTCCATTTCAACCTGGTTTCCTTTACCGGGGATGACATATGACAAGGTGAAAGATCGATTGAAAGCAGAAGTGGTCTTCAACTGGCGACGGAACATTGTGCTAATGGCTTTAACCGACATAACCCGATCTGGAGGAGCAAACGACATAATCAGTGAAAGTTTGATCATGAATGTAGGATAGAAATATGACACAATACGTCTGGAGGGAGGCAGAGGCAAACAAAAGAGCCAAGCTGGACCAAACTCGCGTCCATTCCGAAACTTTAGCTTAAGTATCATCGCGATCGCTTTTTCACTACTCGTTCAACGATGACCACCACAATCAGTCTCAATTGTTGGATTGTCGGCGAAGATCCTGGTCGCATCTTTCCAGTTGAACTTCAGGCGATAAAGACTGTCGGGGGTCTCAAGGACGCGATCAAGGAGAAAAAAGTGCCTGCATTTGACCATGTTCCCACAGATACACTCGTTCTCTGGAAGGTTTCCATCCCTGCTGATGAAGATCTTGAAGAGAAGCTTGAACAGCTCAATCTCGATGGCAAACATCCTCTGTGGCCTTTGATGAAATTGTCGTCACTTTTTGCCGACCAACCTGTGGACGACCACCTCGATATAGTCATAAAAGCTCCTCCTACTGGTGAGTTCTACACCTTTTCCGTCTTTTTAACCATTCATTACTTCAGCAGTCACACACCAAGGCTTGGTTTCCGAGCCGCATCCACAATTCAACTCAATTGTTTGGTGCTCAGCGAACCTCACACCCACATCTTTCCAGTCGAAATTGCCACGACTAAGACTGTCGGCGTCCTAAAGGATGCGATCAAGGAGAAAAAGCAGCCTGCAGTTCATGTTCCAGCCAACACCCTCATTCTCTGGAAGGTTTCGAGATACCCTCAGAAATCTAGTTGATGAACAATCATTATCGCCTGTGGAAGCATTATCCGAAGTATTTCCATCCTCCCCCGATCGGAAAGCACCTGCTCATCATTGTAAAGTCTCCGCCAGTCGGTGAGTCCTAGTGCCCTGTCCTTGCCGGCATTTGAACTTATCATCATCATAGATTTGTGGCCTCGATCACCATCCTCGAATGTTGACCCGATTGACGAATTGACGGAGAGGTTGACTTTTGCTCATCTGGAAACTGGTAAGTCGTCTGGAAAGTTGATATCTCAACATCATTGAGCCTTGACCTTCCAGCCCAAAACGATGTCATGAAACACGCGCTATTAGCTTCTTCGCCTTCATCCACTGCTGCACTCAACGGATTTCTTCACGAACAAGAGAAACACCCCATATGGGATGGACGTCCCTCGATGAACCGTGGCATTCCGATCCAACTTTATCACCCCTTGTTTGCAAATTTTCTTCGTGTTGACCACGAAGATACTGGAGAAATCGAGTTGAATCCCGAAGATTACTCAGCGACACATTCTCTATTTCTCCACTCTGCGGCGCTGTACAAAGAAGAAGCTAAGTGCATAGAAGCAACCGATGTATATACACTTCGAGATCTTTTCCTGGGCATTGACGCCACAGCTTCTTTGTCTCCTCCCCTTTGCTAATAGTCGCTCACGCACGCAGATGTTGCTGCTCTGTACCGAGAATCTTCTTTCTCCGGTCTCCCTCCTCTCAACCCCTCTCCAAGCATGATTGGCATAAAGAGACTCCATGATCCTCTACCGCCTCGCATCCGACGGCCAAGGCCAAGGATTCCGTACCCTCACGCGCCTCCCAACTCCTCCCGCCCAAACTTCTCCCAAACCTCCATGACGCCGCCCTCCTAAGCTCCAAGTCGTTCAACGGAACTGGACGCAAAGTACGGCGGTTAGTCACATAGGGATTCAGCATTCCTTACCCTACAAATACGATTCTGTCCTCGACGAGTTGGATCGGGTGGACGAGAAGGATCTGTTGCACGACCCGAGCGCAAAGGGCAAGGTTCGGCAGAGCACCTTTCCCTGGAGAGGGCTGATGAATGTCACTGTGCTCATCCTCCTCATCTTGGGCATGCTCGCCCTCTTTGTCTTTGACCCCGTCTTCAAATTAGGGAATCTGGCTGAGCTGGGTGGTTGGGACGCGTTTTAGGGCATTCTGACTGTTCAGGGAGCGTGTTCCGTCGCTTCCGAGCTGTGGCTCGAGGTCTAGAGTGGGATAGAGGATGGGACTCGGGCATCGTCGACAGATGTGTCAACGGTGAGGTGGCGGTCGCGCTGGGCAGCTCGAGGTGATCAACAGGGGTCTGGGATTGACCTGGGGGGAACTGAGTGTGATAGAGGGCTTTCCGGACCGTCGTTGAGGATGCTGGGGCAGGCCGCGTTGTTCCATTGAGTACACGACACGTTCTAATGAACACGTCTGCGCGTCCCCGCGTAATTGCGTTTGCTGGGCCGTGGACCGCCTTGTGTATTGCTTACAGCCCGGTTGACGCTTGGTGGCCGTCTGGGTGCTAGCCGTGTCCCAGGTCGTTGTTTTGGGGGTGGTTGTAGCAGGGTTTGCCGTCGTTGTTGGCAGTGACGTGGCGGTAGCACAGCGAGGCAGAGGGTGCGAAAAGAGGGCTGGGCCCGGGGAGTCTGCGAGGGTGCTGCGGGTCGGCCTGGAAGTGAGTGTCGATTTGGGGCCTTCGCTCGGTGTTTCGAAGCTGGCAGGGAGATGGTTGTGGTCGCTGTCAACGACGTTGACATTGGTGATAGTGACGGCTGGGGTTGTGAGCTCGTTGCGTGAGCTCGTCACTGTGTGCCGTTTGTGTAACTGCGTCGACTGTGGCGGCCGTCGTTGTTTGCGTACTCGAGTCAGTTGACGCGGTTCCGTTTGTGCATCTGTGTCGATCCGTACTTCCTGCGGCCCAGTTCGTAGCACTTTGCAGCTGCCCTGGCGATGTTTCATCGATTTCACCTCCCATGGGCAAGAAACTCAGCTACAATTTTGAGGTGGAAATAGCTCCAGCACTCGACGCCGAACGAAAACTAGCGTAGCTGAGATCCGAACGTACTGTCTGAAGTGGGCAGTGCCGGAAGACCGTGGCAGGAGACAGAAGATTGATGGCAGAAGACGGTTGACATGACAGTATACAGCGGCTGAAGGGACAGTTAACACGGTAGAAGCGCACATGATCTGCTGTTGGCGTGCTCATGCACGGTTACAGCGTTTGATCCATGTTCTACGGGATGTTGTCCAAGCCAAGTCAGATTATGAGTACGCACATTCTTCCAAGAGCAAAGTTAGCCCCTCTGACGTTTTTGGACTCCAGTCGTCCTCATTTCAGGCTTTTGGGTCCGCCTTAGCGGAAATGTGCCTGAAATGTCCAGACACATATACGAAAGTGTCAAAATTCTTTTGTCAGAACCGCAACGCATGAGGGAAAACCAGCGACTAATAGGCACAACAAAATACGAAACACAAGGGGTGACCGCAGTGGGTGCCTTGATTACATTAAAAACTTATAAGATTGGGCTTACTCTCCGCGATTCCAGAAGCTACCCAGAGCTCATCCCTGACACGCAAAGTACACGCCATGTTCTCCAAAGTCCTCCTCGCCTTCCTTGGCTTCGCCCGGGCTGTCGTTGGCGAAGACCTCCAGACCTGCGGTGTCGCGCAGTACTACCCATCGCAGTACACTTGCTTCGACAACGATTTCCTCTGCCCAACGAGTCCTTCAGGAACCTATCTTCGCTGTAACGATGCCTGTTATCTTCCGTCACAGTACTCGTATGTGTCAATGATTGCTTCGAGCGTATTTCGTGTGGTTAACAATGTCCTTCGTCAGGTGCTCTAACAATCAGCTTGTCCAGCTCAACCCTAACCTTCCAGAGGAGCTGCTTCAGTGTGGTCCCGCGCAATTCTATGCCTCTAAAGTTTGTACCCCTCCAGAAAACATATGAAGTGATCCTAACGTCGTCAACAGTATGTCTGCTACAACAATAACTTCCTCTGCCCTGTGATCAACAGCCAGGCTTACCTTCCTTGCGGGCAAGCCTGCTACAGTAACATGGAGTACAAGTAAGCCCATTTCAAGTTCACCCTATAGAACTTCGAGTGATATAAATTCAAATAGTTGCATCAACGACGAAGTAGTGCAACTTCCCCGGCCGACTTGCGTCTCTGAGTTTAGCTCATGCGAGGATCCTAACGGCGTCATATTGTCGTGCTGCACTGGGCTATCCTGCGTTGCGACGAAATGCCGAAACTTGACGACAATTGGAACATTATAAAAGGAACTAAATGAGTTTTGGCGTTGAAATGAACTTGAAATACTTAGTCGAGACAATAAATGGAATCTGTCCACCTTCAGAAGGAGAATTTTTCCGAACTAAACTGGTCTGGCCTATTCCAGCTATTTGCAGAACAATAGGCCCTTTCGCAAAACACTTGTTTATACCCTTTGTTTGGTCCCATCAGTGATGGTACCCAGGCCGCTCAGTGCCGACCAAGATCGATAACAATCATCTGTCCGATATGCCTCCTTGAAATCCATCCCTCATGAGACGACACATCTCTACTGATATAAAAAAATAGCATTGTGGCTAGCCGTTGTTCAAGGGTACAGGTATAAGAAGATTCGAAAACCGTATCCGATCTCTTCATTGTCATTCAATAAACTGCAATGAATCAATAAAATGCATCCCGAACACTATCAGCTACTTACCGCCAGGGCGAACCTCTGCATTAGGTCGGTCTCGCAAAGGAGGTGCAGTTGGAACTTGAGGAGGCGCTTGTCGATGAACCGCTGGCTGTGGATAGTAAGTAGCCATGCTGGGCATATACAGGAGGTGGTGGAGGATGATTAGGTGGCGGATATTGGACGTGGGGTGCTGGATATTGATCATGGGAAGGTGGATATTGATCATGGGGAGGTGGATAATGCGCCCAAGGTCCTTCACATCGTTGGAATTGCAAAGCACCTAGATAGCCGTCATGTGGAGCTCAAGGAACAAAGCCGTTTGGAAGGTGAGGACGCTAATAATCAGCAGGTGCGCCATAACGTGGTGGTGCAACCTCAGGTCCATGATACCAAGGGATGTCGTATTGGTCTGGCCGCCAATCCTCGCCGAACATGAGTCCAGCAACATTTGCAACTCGACCTCGAGGGTCATATCCGAAAGCATTGTAGTCTTCGGGATGTTCTCGTCGAGCCATGAGGAAGTAGCCAGTGCATGATTGGTGGATTTTGGTGGACTTTTTAAAGGACCAGACTGAGCATGGACCAAGAGCATTTGTTCATAGATCAGGTCATATCCTTTCTCATTTTGCTCATCGATGTCGACAGTGAGCAAGAGTGCTACATTTGTGCTACATATACCTCGGACAGGTCATAGATTAGATTGAATGATTACTATCGGCACTGAGCGGCCTGGGTACCATCACTGATGGGACCAAACAAAGGGTATAAACAAGTGTTTTGCAAAAGGGCCTATCATTCTGCAAATAGCTGTCAGCAAAAATCGATGGTCGACCCATGCCATTGATATCTGGGGGGGCTACTACAGGAATTTATCACCAGGCTGAATTTACTTGAGTTCATGGCACCAATGCAGGGTCAGGTCACGGCGCCCAACCACTAGCAGCAGACCGCCCTGCTGAGAGTAGTACTATGCATGCAAATAAAAATGTATCAAATGTTGAAGACTAATATATATCCTTGTTGGTAATATAAGTGAGGAATCGGTATGACAATACACATCTAGTGTTTAAAGGTCTGGTTTTTGTTCAGGTTTTTTGTTTGCAATTTTTGGAACTGTTATATAAAACTATTGCAAAACCATCCCATGAAAATAGGAGTCGTGACCAGAATAGTAGAAGTGGAACTAGGAAAATGAGTTCCGCTGGGCTGAGTTCTACTCGGATCAGTCGAGTTCCACCGAGTTCCACCAACTTCCACTGGTGCGAGTCTCCCACCTTAGCAATGTGCCGCTCTCTATCCCACCCTCTACAATTGACATGTAAGGCAACAATTAGTGTTCAAATTCAGTAAATACCAAGTGTGCTCAGTGACGCGGCCAGTATCTGCACTGAAAAGGAACTTCGTTACAATTACCGACGTCTAGTAGTACAGGGATGCTAAGTTAAGCTGGTCCTCTAGAATGGGTGTTGGATATACCATAATCATTGGATCAATGGTACACTACGATGGCCTGGCAGATGTTGAAGCATGACACTGGTTGTCCAAAACTGGAAAGAGGCGGGATGGCGTCGTGATGTGGTTGAACTCCAACATCTCTCTAGTGGATGTCACTCACTTCCACCTGCTGGGAAGTCACTTCCACTTCTACACATCTTGTATATACTCTGAAAATAGGGGGTTAGAACAACAACAAAAAATGCAACTCAGACCAGTCCGAGCCAGAAAATTTGGCCCTTTAACAGTTCCAAAAATAGTAGCAGTCAATGTTGAACGATTATTGCACGATTTATGACATGATTTTTGAGCAATTAATTTGCATGGTAATTGTGTGAGCTTTCCGAGTTTTTCATATGAAGAATGAGGTATTAATCAGTAGACTGGTAACCTTGTCTGTCACAGACATGTAGGCAAGCAACTGTTGTAGACAGACTGGTGAAACACTGAAACTGAATTTGAATTCATGATGGTGCACAAGCTAGGCCTCAGGCATATCTGATAATGCTGCCAACTCACCCCAATTGGACAATGGTACACTGTAGACCCAGCAGTGCCTGTTTTTCATTTGTTTAGTTCAGGTAACCCTGATTTCATAATATATATGGCTGAATTAAGGGTGGATGAATTTGGGATGACTTTTCAACTGTAACGTTCCAAACACTTAAGGTATGAATTTCATATACTGTCAAAGGGCAGGAAATGGGTGTAAGCAAGCACGTGCTTGTATGGGCATGCACTTCACTAAGACAGGTGATCAAGAATAAACAGGCAAAAGTAGTGGTTTTGATAAGGAAAAGAGCTCTATCGATAAGGTGATGATGATGGTCAGTGTTCCAGATCTCTGGTGATGCTGGTGTGGCCGAGGATTGTGTCCGAGGCCGATTGTAAATAAGTGTAAATATGTAACATTGTTGCACCCTCCCCCACCCTCGAAAATAAAAAAATCCCACTTGAAAAGAAAAAAAAATAGCTAAAAAGAGCATGAACATGGGTGCATTAAAAACCCCTTGGGGAAAAGCTACTGGTCAGCAAGAGAAGGAAAGCTACCTACTGCAACCTTTGCCCTCTCTGCCAACCAAATATCCAGTGCCTCGCAATCTTGAACCTCTTGTCCTGGAAGCCATCGATCCTCCTCTGGTCCATAACCATGCCAGCATACCAGGTATTGTGTCCCCCTACCCCTTTTCCACTCCTCCAGGATCCGATCAATGTAGTAGTACTCCTCCTCCCCTTCCAGTATGATCGGCTCAGGTTGTTCAAGCTCACATCCTGGGAATAGGGTTTTATCATTTTCTTTGAAAGGTAGCGCTTGGGAAGTGTGGAAGGTTGGGAACGTGTTAGGATTATTTGGCATGTCCACTGTGACTGTTGAGAATTTGGGTGCAGTTTGTGTTACCATGTATGGTCCATCATAGTGAGGCATAAATTTGGCAACTTGCTTTTTGCCTTTTGCCTTGTAGTCCCTGTGTCTGTGTAGTGTTGATAATATGACATGATGACCTTTCTCAAAAGGGAATTCATTAGAATGATGTACATCAGCAGAGAGGGCTTGAGAAATCTTAGCCCCTAGCATGTTATCTTGCACTTCTTTGACGTCCAATCGTAGTCGCTCTACAACTTCTGATGCTCATATGTCCTCTACCTCGCCATTGGGAGAACACATGAGTGGGAGAATTACACGTGTACTGCGACCCATTTGCAGTTGAAAAGGCAAAAATCCTGTGGAACTGTTAATAGTGTTCATAATATCGAAACGTACCCTAGGCAGTGCCCTTCACCAGCCAAGTTGGTTCCACTCTACATGAAAATGGAGGCATTGGTTCACAGTCTTGTTGGACCACTTGCTAGCCCCTTTGGTATGGGGATGGTACACTGATGACATCTTCAACTTTACACCTGTGATCTTGTGTAATGAATCCCAAAACTTTGAAATAAAAAGCTTGTCTCAATCTGATACAATCTCCAGTGGCAAACTGTTTTTGCAGTACCATTCATTGAAGAAAACAATGGCCAACTCCTCGGCTGTGATGTCCATTTGTGTTGCCACAATCTGGATGTCACTGTTCAGCCTGTCAGTGAATGTAACAATGAAATTGCACCCCTCATCCTCAGGCAAGGGCCCAATGAAATCAATTGTAACTGAATCCCCACATTGGTCGGGTATTGGCAATGGGTGTAATGGGCCCATAGGTTTCTTTGTTGTTGGCTTGTTCCATTGGCAGTTGGCACAGCTAGGCACATATGCCAGCTCCAAGTCACAGTGCATATTTGGCCAGTAAAATGAGTCGCATAGCGAGCTGTACAATTTTAAGAAACCAAAATGTCCTAAAATGTCATGAGCTAAATGGAACAGAGATTCATGCACTGAGGAGTTCCTTGGGACATTAGTCATTCCCCTGCATATAGAAGACCATTGTCTTTTCGCACCCCATGTGGTAGGAATGCTGCCCCGAGCAATCTGGTGCACCAAGGATCATCTGCATAACCTCCCTGAATGGCATCTAGAATCTCAGAGTCTGCAGAGATTGTGAGGGTTGGAGCTACTGCCAAGGATCTTCTGGGGGTTGCAGTAAAGCCCAGCAGCTCATAATGTGGTTAGAATTATGCAGATGTTTTCCTTGTGTTCCACCAGTGTGTTTGACCAGATGACAATGTTGTCCAGGTAAATGTGGCAAATCTTGCCAATCCATTCCCGCAACACAGTTGTTACCCAATGCTGATGGATCACAGGCACATTTTTCAGTCCCATCAGCATCACCATCCACTCAAATAACCTAAAAGGAGTGGAAATGGCAGTCATACCAATGTCAGATGGTTCCATGGGTGTCTGAAAAAAACTGTTAGTCATGTCAATCATACCCCAGATTTTCCCTTTTGTGCAGTTGTTCAGGATATCATCAATACATGGCAATGGGTGCGAGTCTGTGATCGTGTTCTTGTTTAACTGCCTGTAGTCATTTACCCACCTGGGCAGTACAGAGGCATCAGCCTTTGGTATTATGAAGGCAGGAGAAGCATGAGGGGAAGAAGACAGCCTGATCCTGCCAGCATCCAGGTGTTGTTGGATCAAAGTTTTCCATGTGTCCTGAAATTTTCATGGACAGGTGTAGGTACATGTTTTGATTGATTGTTCCACATTCATTAGTTTGATTTTCGCTGTAACATCCTGGGGTAGTTTGTTGATGTGGGGTAGTGGTTGGAACACGTCTGCAAATTCCATCATCATCTTGGTTCCCAGTGCTTGTATTGTCTTCTTGAAGTTCAGGACCTCAATCTGATCCTTGATCATTCCCGCTACATCTAATGGTTTGATTACCTCAGGAATCATCTTTCCATCTGCTAGGCACTGCCTGCAGATGTCTATAAGTTCCCATAACATAATCTTCTTGTTAGACTTAGTTTGGGCGACAGTCTCTCAATCTGTCAATTTCACTTTCTTCTCTGTAGCAGGCATTGGTTGCACCAAATCGTAGCCAGTACATTTATCAATTACAGTTCTCTTGTTGAAATCAGCTATGATGTGGTTCATAGAAAGGAATGGCAGTCCAAGTAAAATGGGTACATATAAGTTTGGGGTAATTACAGCTTTAACAGTTCGTGAGGTCCATGCAGAATTCAGAGAGTATGGTGCAATCTTCACATATTCATGTAGTTGGGTTTCAGACGTGGCAGCATTGTTCAGAGCAACTGAAATCGGCAGTGGCTTGTGCAGGCAAAAATGATGGAGTCCCAGTTCCTCAGCTAGCATGTTGTTGATGAGGATGACATGCGCTCCAAAGTCCAGCATGCTATTCACTGTAATGGGTTTGTCAGCTCCCGGCCCAATTAAACTGCACATCCAGCGCAGGTGAGGGATGGTGAGTGGGCTCACCTCCTCCTCCGTCTCAGATCTGGAACCCAGTACAGAAGTAGGCATTACTGCTCCCGCCACGAAAGACTCATCATCATGCACTAAGTCATCCACATGTACTGCTGCTCCAGTGATTGCTCCTACTGGTCTGCAGTTGCTCTATGTGCTGCCCTGTCGCTTTTGACTCAAAAGGATCTCTTTGGTTATTTCTTTATAGTTATGGCCATTAGGGAAATTGTTCGGATAGTCTGTTGCCCAATGGTTTTGGTATTCATGGCAGCATTTCAAGCAACCCAGATGTTTAAACAGCAAGGAACATTTGTTTTCAGTGAGACAAGGTTTACATGACAATGTAGAAGAAGTAGCAGATGAAGAGGATATGGGTGGGCCTCATGGCTTATAGCCGCTTACAGTGTTAGAGTTTTGTGATGGCCCAGCAAGTGCCTGTCTCTTGGGCTCTTGTTGAAGCTCCTCTGCAGCCTCAAGGTAATGTTTCATGTCATTTGTGTGCTCCTCTGCCAGTTTTTGAACCTCTGCAATCCAACCTGCCAGTCTAGCCTCCTCAGTTTGTTCAGGAGTATCCTTCGTTATCCTGTCCACAATCTCCCTGACGTTGCGGTTCTTGGAACAATTTCGTAAGTCAGCATCCAAGAGACTATCAAGCTGGAGATGGAGACTGGAATCGGAGAAATGATATTCTGTGTTTTGTAACACAATGTTCAGGTGGCGGATGTTGCTTACCCAGGTGGGGAATGAATCAGATGGTTTCAGACATGCATTTCAGATCTTAGCATGAAGTTTGTCATCCCAGCTGTGGCTAGGAACTCCCTCTGCATCTCCTTTACAAAATTGGTGAAAGACATTTCTGCAAGGTGATCCCCATGTGTAGCAACCCAGTCCTGAGCTTGCATGTCTTTCAGTCCTGGCAACATGGCACCCACACATTCAGTTAAAAGAATTTTCTTGTTCGCCCTGAAGAAGTCCATGCACACCATCTCCTACTGGCACATTACCATTGGAGACACAACACCTGGAGTCAGAAGAGGGATCCTCTTTGGCTCCACATGCACACATTCAGCAGTAGCAGTAGGAGATATTTGGTTTGTAGGTAGCAAGAATGAGTTGCTGGCAGAAGAAGAGGAAGAATTGTGGTCAGAGTCATTGGCAGAGGTGGTGGCAGATGAAGTGGAGCAGCTGTCAGACTTGGGTGTAGGAGAATGGGATGCTTTGCCAGCTATATGCATGACTGATGGTGAGCAAGGCATTTCTGTGTGACTATTTGGATATTTACAAACAGCAGGACTTGGCAGTGAATCAGAACGGCTGTCTGACAGCATTGGCAGTGGTTCAGAACATTGATCAGATGGTGTCAGTGATAGAGTTTAAGGGTCCAGTCCAGTTCAGTTTTTTGACCCAAAATGGAAAGACCGCAACCTAAACCGGTCCAGGACCGACCCAGATACTGCTAGGACTGAACTGGACCACCTAGGACTGGTCCTTTCCGGTTAAAAGACCAAAAAAGACCAGTTAAGACTGGTTCAGACTGATGTTTTGTTGTGAAATTTGTCGTACTAATATAACCCACATGTATCTTAGTAGATATTACCCAGACCATATAACTATTGTACGGATGGATAGATATTGTAATTCCCCGTCTTTTGGTCCAACTTTTAAGAGATCTCATTAAGATTTGACTTGGCTATGATCAATATAAATGTACATCTACTAAATGACTCATGACAAACACCAAGAAATGTAATGTGGCAACCATAAATTATGTGATGCCTAGCATGCATTGACAAATAGTGGGAGTATTATTATGCATGTTACTCCTATGTTCATCAATAGAGTCAAGCAAAACATCAACATATGAGTAAGATGAAATGAAAGTCAATCTGATACAACAAAATACTTGAACAAAAATAGATCTGGTTATATCTTGCTCAATTCTTAACGGTTTTTTATGAACCAGAGGTCGAATTCACCGCGTTTTATGTGGGAACATGGTACAATATGCGTTTTTACAATAAAACCGGTCTTAACTGGTTTAAACCAGTTTTCTTTGGTTTTATGACATTTTTCAAAATGGAAAGACTGGTAACTGGACTGCAAAAGACTGGTCCATAAATAGACTGCTGGTCTGGTCTTTTCCGGTCCAATTCAGTCCAATTTCAGTCTTTTTTTAGGTCCTATGGACTGGACCCTTCAACTCTAGTCAGTGATGGCAAAGATGGCAAAGACAGTGACAGTGGGCCCTGGTGGGCATTCAGTACAGTAAGCACTTGTTTGCACATAGTTGGCAGTTTGAACAGCAAGGTCTTTCAACCAGGTTCACAGCAGAAACTTCTGTTCAGCAATCAATGTGATCAGGAAACCTCGTTTTGCAAAGTTTAAAAAAAAGTCTAAGCATGTGCTTGTATGGGCACACACTTCACTAAGACAGGTGATCAAGAATAAACAGGCAAAAGTAGTGGTTTTTATAAGGAAAAGAGCTCTATTGATAAGGTGATGATGATGGTCAGTGTTCAAGATCTCTGGTGATGCTGGTGTGGCCCAGGATTGTGTCTGAGGCTGATTGTAAATAAGTGTAAATATGTAACATCATTACAACAGGCCACCTAAGGGTAAAGGGTCTTCAGGTGAGAATGTGTGACCCTTGCCACTTGCTTGGGTGTTTTGATGTAAGGGGCTGGTGGAATGGGAAAATTACATATCCACTCAGATTTTTTTTTTCAGTGCCCATTAAACCCCCCCCCTCCCCCTCCTTCCATATATGGTAAGTTTTCATCACATGTTTATGTTTTTCTGTGAATTAGTAATCCAAAAAAAATTTGCACCAATCAACTCTTTTCAAATTCGAGCGCAAAATGTGCTTTGTATGTCTTTACATCCTTCAATCTCTTCTTTACACCTGCTTTCAGCTCTTGCAATTGTCCTCAAGACATCACTATCTGTTCTAGGTCTGGGAAAGTAAGACTGTCTCGGTGATGGGCATGAATGTAGGAACAACGATGGAGTGCAATACACCCAAGGTAAGTACCAACAACATTCCCCCACTGATTCACACTGACTGTTGAGCACTCATCATTACACCACCTTACAATCAGAGCTGGCTATGCAACCACCACAAATAGGACAAGTTTAAGGTTAATGAACATGATCTCCACCTCCATTGCTACACCATCAATGAGACGACTTCATAACCCAGGTGCACTTCGCACTGCTGCAACTTGGAGCGACCACTGACACTTGCATGGCACATACATGATACAGGCTACTTATGACTGCCCCACAGCACTGTGACAGCACTGAAGCAACCTCAGTTGAAGCAAGTCCATGGCACTCATGCTTCACAGGCACAGGACCCACTCACTATTAGTCATATTACATAGTATAAAGCAGTTGAATATAGTCTGATTAATGTTCAAATAGGTTTATGAGGGTGTTATGGCTTCTGAAGTAGTCAATTCATATCTAAACAATGCCTCCCAACATTAGAAGTCTTTGTTTACATCACTTGAGTGATTATTTTGAGTGTTTCATGGCCCATTCTGCATCATTTACATGTAGGTCATAATTTTTTTTTCAGCCTCCGGCAGTACCCCCCCCCCCCCCCTACCCATGGTTCAGGATTCCCATTCCACCAGCCCCTTGTTTTTATGAGTAGACAAATGTCTTGAGATGTTGTGTAGACAGCAAAAATGGACAAAAAGCAACTTGATTGGGTTGGGTGGATGATTTGCCACATGGGCCACAAATTTGGAGATGACCATAAAGTGGGCTACCAAGGGTTTTACCAAGTAGTTACTAACACAATTCTATATATTTTGACTATGACATTGACATATATATTCTCTACTTCCCCAAATATTTTCAGAATTTTTGGGCAATCCTGTTATGCCCTGCATCCCAAGATTTCAGCATCACATGCCTTTTAAGGAAACCAGCATTTTGGGGCTATTCCCGGTCTTCAGGCATATTTTTAGAAACCACTATCACATGACTCCAGTTCCAGTTTTCTGCTGGAGATGTGTCCCCTACAGGTACTCCTTTGGCACATAACAGATTAGCAGTAAGTGGCATCACTCATCAGAAAAGTGCCAAGTGGCCCACTAGACAGGGTGGCCCACTTCCTGACCTGGTACAGTACAGTATATTTCTACTTTTTATACCGAGTTGGTGTGGTGGAATAACATACCATGAGTGGCTGAAATATATGGGATGTTTTTTCACCCTCAACAATGATAGGAATTTCATACAGTTAGTCTAAGATTGCAGGGTGTGTTGTTCAGCTCAAGATTGAATGGAATTTTCATACTATTAGAGGATGAATTACTAGGTGGGTTTTCATAACTCAAAAAGGTGAATTCCACTGGCAGGTTTTTTTTTTCAGTCAGACTGAGAGGGTAAATCTCACACTGCAGGAATATAAATATCAAGAGATTTTTTTTCATCCCAAGAAAGGGGAGTTTTCATCTGTGCTGTAATTGTTTACTTGTATGCAAGTCATTTCAGCCCACCCTCAACACATCACATGATGAATGTTGAACATCAACATTGCATCATGTCACATCAACATCAACATCAACCACTACTGTCAACAACACCGCCACCTCCCTCCCTCCCTCCCCACCACCATCCACTATGAAACCCATGGGGTAGGAAGATCATCCCATATTTCAACCACTTAAATGGTGTAAAATAATATATTTATGGCATAATTTTCATGTATTGAAAAACCCTGAAATGGAATAAGTTTCATCAGGAATTGGTGTGAAAATGTGCCATAAGAGGAGTGAAAAAGGAGGTCTTTTCCCTACTTGTAAGGGATGAGTCGATGGGATGAATTCCTCATGAATTTTGTCTGCAGTTCATACCTGTTAGGGCAACACCCACTATCTGCTAGCTAAGACTGTGCGGGTTCTCTCTACAAGAAGGGGGCAGGATCTGTGCTCGTGATGGGGGAATTGATGGTTTTGATGCAAGGGGTTATTAATAGGTGAGTTTGTTGAGATAGGCCTTTCACACCGAAAACGTAGGTGGAATACCTAAGAGAACACAACTAGGGTCCCCTAGGCATATATTTAGGGTTTATATACTATGTTACACATATTGTACATTGTTGTTACCAATGCACTCGTACATGCGCATACATTTTGATGCGTGCAAAATAAAATTCTCATGCTATCAAAATGTAGCGTCATTTGGCGTCATGTAGCGTAATTTGACATAATAAAATAAAAATGAAAGTTTATTAGGTAATGGGGTGGTTTCCTAACAAAACCCATACCCGTACCCGAGCATATCCATAAGCAGAAACACATGGTCGCGGAGCATTTGGATTACGTTTAAAGAATTGGGCGATCATGTTATGTGCTCACTTACAATTCTCTTCAGGTTCCCATGAATTATTTTTGTCAGTATAGTTTTTCCACTTTATTAAGAACTCCAATTTGTTCCATTGAAGATGTGAGTCTAGAATTTCTTCAACTATGTATTCTGGAGCACCTTCTACTATTATCGGAAGTTGCGGAGTAGTTTGTTGGCCAGGAATAGTGGGCGGGCGGTAAGGGCGTAGGCAGGATACATTAATCTCGGGATCAATCTTGAATGATCAGGGTAATTTTAGCACTACCGCATTAGGCGAGATTACTTTAGAGATCGCATATGGGCCAACTTGTTTTTCCGTAAGTTACCTCAAAGGTCGTGGAATATTCAGGTCCTTGGTACTTAGCCATACCAAGTCACCAACTTTGTACTGTGGAGTGCATGCTTGAGTACGATCCACGTGTCGCATCATGTCATCACGTGCTTTCTTCAATGCCGCCTCTGCTTCCTCTTGTACCTTTTGCATCTTAGATACAAAGTCTTCTACCGACTGTACTTTGACTTCCCTTCTGGGTTCTACTCCCATGTGAGGATGATATCCATAATTCACAAAAAAGGGTGACATACAAGTAGCTGAATGGAATTTGTTATTGTGGGAAAATTCGGCAATTGCCAACCATTCGGGCCAGTTGGTTTGTCGGTAGTTGACAAACATATGTAGGTACTGCTCCAACTCCTGATTCATTCTCTCTGTCTGCCCATCAGTCTGCGGGTGATATGCCATAGATAATTTAGTTTGAATTCCCAATATGTTGTTTAGTTCTTGCATAAACACGGAAGCAAATTGTGGTCCGCAATTGGAGATAACGGTATCGGGTAACCCATGTAACTGCCATACCTGATTTAGATAAAGGCACGCCAAGCCCAATGATGAGGTTTCTGTAGTAGTAGGAATAATATGGACCTCCTTTGTAAAGCGGTTGCATACTACAAATATTGCATCATACCCTTGAGCCTCGGGTAATCCGGTAATAAAATCCACAGATATATCTCGCCATGGCACTTTAGGTATAGGGTTCGGCATTAATTTTCCTGCAGGTTTCTCTGGAAATTTCTTCCCCCTCATGCACGTATCACATCCATCCACATACCCCAACACATACTTCAAAATTCTGGGCCACCAATAATTTCTCATTACTAATTCCAATGTCTTCCATCTTCCTGGGTGTCCAGCAATCAGTGTATTGTGATGTAACCAGATGATCTCCCTTCGCAAATCCTGATCCTTCAGTACATACACTTTTCCTCGAAACAACACCAACCCTTGTTCCTGAGCCCCAACCCTTTTGACAAGTATGCACAAGGATGCCATTTGTCATCTTTGCACAGCATTGATAATACCGCTCCAGTAGCAAAATCGGATGCATCGGATTCCACTCACAAAGGGCATGTGAAATCTACTGGGGCTAATATTGGTCCCTCCACAAACTTCCTCTTCAACTCCTCAAATGCTGTCTGCTGCTGCTCTCCCCACCTCCATACTACTCCCTTTTGCATAAGGTTATGTAAGGGTGCGGCAATTTTAGAAAAATTGTGCACAAAGCAACGATAATAATTTGTGAGTCCCAAGAAGGCTTGAACCTCCTTGACATGGGTGGGTGCAGGCCAATCTGTGATTGCCTGTACCTTGATCTGATCCATTTTGATCCCATCAGGGCCGATCAATAATCCTAGGAACTCAATCTCGCTTGCCCCAAACACACACTTCTCTGGTTTCAAAAATAGATCATTCTCCACCAACCTCCATAACACCTCCTGCACTATCGCCTCATGATTTTCTTCATCCTCCATGAATATCAGAATGTCATCAATAAATATTATTACCACGCCTTTGTCTATTATGTCCTTGAAAATGTCGTTCATCATATTTTGAAAGGTCGGGGGACTATTAGTCATCCCAAAAAACATGACAAGCGGCTTGAAGGATCCTCGACGTGTGGCAAATGCTGCCTTCCACTCATCTCCTTTCTTTATTCATACATTGTTGTATCCCCATTGTAAATCCAATTTTGTAAAGACCTTGGCTTTTCCCACCTTGTCAATTATTTCTGAGATCAATGGCAGGGGGTATGCATTCTTCACTGTCCACTCATTCAAATACCTATAATCTGTACACATCCTCTTCCTTTGGTCTTTCTTTGGCACGAAGAATATTGGTGATGTCTGCGGTGATTTCGAAGGTCATATGTATCCTTTGCGCAATTGCTCCTTCAGGAATGCATCCACTTCTTCTTGTTCCATCAGAGATAATGGATATACCTTCGACTTCTTTGGCACAAACCCTGGCTTCATCTCAATCGCATGATCCCATGGCTTCCACACTGGCATTCGCTCAGACTCCTTCTTCTGGAACACTGACAGATGTTCATGATACACTTTTGGCACCCATTCCTCCACTGGCTTCTCCACCTTCACGATATTCTTGTCCCATGACTGTCCTCCACGAATTGTTCTAAGGGTTTGCTTCTGCTCTTCTTTCTCGATCATGATCGGAACTTCCCCATTTGGCATTTCCTCATCCTCCACTTCCTCCATTGTAACAGAATACTTTCTCAGACGTTCTTTCTCTTTCTTTTTCCTTTTTTCCTTCTTCATCTTCCTCCCATACACATTACATTCCTTAGGACAATGAGTTATTTGTACTTTCCCAGTTTTCCAATCAATTTCGGGATTATGCTTCCATAACCATGGACATCCTATTATTAGATTGGTTTTCCCAAGATCACACACTTCGAATACGGCTCGCTCCTGATGCTCCTGATACTTTAGGATCATAGTCACCTCCTCCTTGATAGTTTCTCCACAATTGACTGTTCTGTCAATATTGTACACCATTATAGGTTGCGCCAGCTTGTGTGTGTTAATACCGTTTCTGGTAATTAAGGATCGATTAATAAATAATCCTGTAGCACCACTATCAAGCAATGCTTCCACATCAATAGCTGCATGCGTGTCCACTGTCTTCAATCCCACAGTCAAGGTGATTTCGGGTTCTACTCGCGCAGAGTGAATAAAGAATTTAGGGGTTTTCGGAAATGATGCATGAAAATTGTCACGTGATTGACAACAGTTGTACTCCTTTTTGTCACGTGATTCAGAACAGTTATACTCCTCCTCGATTTCCTTTTCTGATTTGCTCTGGGTTTCCTCGGATGCTAATACATTGTAACAATTCTGGGTCACCAATGGGGAAACCTTCACTGGGACTCTTCCACAAAATTCTTCTGCTTGCCTTCCTCTGGCTTTACTTCCTCGATTGTAGCTTCCCTTATCTTTCTTTTCTGCCTACAATTCCTAGAAATGTGTCCTAACTGCCCACAGTTAAAACATTTAAGTGGGGCTCATCTCCTGTTGATCAACCTCCATTGCCTCTGCTGGTGCTGCTGACTCTGTAACTATAGGTGTCACTGCCATGGCCAGTGGCTGTGCCCTTGGAGCTTGCACATGAGGTGCCTTTCCTTTCTCGGACTTTCCTCCAGATGACTTTCCAAATTTATTACTTCCATACATCAACTTTGACTCTGCCTGTTCCTGCCGATATTGCCGGTCAAGGTGCATTGCCCAATTATACCACTCGTCCAATTTCTCTGGCATAGAAGGTAGTTGGTAGATAGACTTGAATAAGGAGGGATTTAATCCTGCTTTCAAAAACTCTACCAACATGGCTTCTCCCATGTCCATTTGCGAAGCTTCTGCTTTGAACTGCAAAATAAATTCATCCGCCGTTAGGGAACCTTGGCACATGGTTTTTAATTTAGCATTGGCTGTCACCTTTGGATTAGGGTCTCCAAACTGTGCCTCCAATCTCTCCAGAAATTCCTTGAAGGTTGCAAATGGTTTATTTCCCGCAGCAATTTGATTAATAGCCTCGTTTCTCCAGAACTGTGCTTTCCCCCCCTGAATGTATGAGAGAGCAAACATAATCCTAGACTCGGCTGTACAAAACTCTGGCTTCCTCGCATGGATGTACAATACTATAGAGCTGATGAAGGATTTTGTATTCTCCATGTTACCATCAAAGATTTGTGGGGGCACGTACTTAGGTAAGTGCGCTTTTCCATTTCCGGATTTCTCCACCGTCTCATCCTCCTGCAATATCCACTCCACCATCTCCTCCATCTCATCATCTCTTTCTCCTATTGTCTCTGGCTGTACTTCTGCTTGTCTGGGCTGTGATGCTGCCAATACTGACACTAATTGTGACATTTGTGCTGTGAGCGCATCAATTTTTGCCTCTAGTGCTGGTATGGGAACAGGATTAGGACCGGGATTAGAAGTTGAAGGTTCGGACATAATTGTAGAATCTGTGATGAATCACTTCTTTGACAAATTCAAAATTTTTTCTTCGAGACCTCTCCAAATGTTTATGGGTCACGTGATATGGTTCGTCGAGGTTCGTCAATGGTTCGTCATTTGTTGGGCGCCTATTTTGACACTTCGGATCAATAACCCTTCCAACAGTGCCTGATCTCGGAGATATCACTGAATTCGGCTTGTAACTAAAATAGTCATCTGAATAGAGTAATGTAAATTGTAACTAAACCAGATCCGATCAGTTGTCTGGTTGCAGCTGTCCTAATGACAAGCACTGCCTCTCGATCACTGGCGGTCGCAATGTAAGGCGAGGCCTGGCATCGGCTTACAAAAGAAAAGGTAGATTACGTAGATACAAGTACTTCTGGCTTGTGCCGAAAGGATGAGTAATTGGATGTGGCACGGTGAAACAATGACATATGCACAAGTAAGAGAAGGCACACTGATATGGGAAGTTGTGTTCTTCCGTTAGGGTGACACCCACTATCTGCTAGCTAAGACCATGTGGGTTCTCTCTACAAGAAGGGGGCAGGATCCGCACTCGTGATGGGGGAATTGATGGTTTTGATGGGAGGGGTTATTAATAAGTGAGTTTGTTGAGATAGGCCTTTCACACCAAAAACGTAGGTGGAATACCTAAGAGAACACAACTGGGGTCCCCTAGGCGTGTATTTAGGGTTTATATACTATGTTACATATATTGTACATTGTTGTTACTGATGCATTTGTACATGCGTGTACATATTGATGCATGTGAAATAAAATTCTCATGCTATCAAAGTGTAGCATCATTTGGCGTCATGTAGCATAATTCAACATAATAGAATAAAAATGAAATTTTATTAGGTAATGGGGTGGTTTCCTAACAGGTACAGGGAGACAGGTACAGGGATGGGGACAAGGATGGGGGACCCATGTGCCCACACCACCATGAGACACCACCAGGCCGCCCCCTCCCCCTCATTTTAAACTGTACAAGCTTTTTGAATGTGCCTTTGGCACATGGGTGATATTTGTATTAGAGGTATTTATATATTATACTATATTATACTTCATATACATATTATGACACATTATATCTACTGGAAAGATGCCTGGTTTGGAAGCCTACACCAAACTTAGGGTGGACAGTAGTGACAGGATCAAATTAATTTTGTTGCATGGAAGTGGGAACCATAAGCTACTAAAAATAAAGGAATAATAGATTACTATACCTTTGTTGCACTGAAGTGGGAGTGAAGATTAGAGAATAAAAAATGAGTGATTTATAAGAAAGATCAGCTGTGTAGGTAAAAGGCTGCATCAGGCATGGTGTGTGATTTAGGAGGGCCACATCAAACATAGTGTGTGATTTAGGAAGGCCACCTTGAGCATAGTTGCATAATAGGAAGGCACCACATCAGTAGTGTAAATGTCAGCACTGATGGGTGATTATAGGTAGGTGATAAGGTGCATGTGTTGCCAGTGTGTTGGTTCTGGCAGTGCCAGTGGTAGCTGTGCTGGTCCCATAGGATGTTAGGATCTGTAATGACCATAATTCATTATAACACAGACCTTGGTATGTCTGGTGTGGGTGTGAGTTGTTTCAGTGCCAGTGGCTGTGCTGACCCAGCACCATGTATGGTTGTGTTGGCAGCTGGAATGTGTGTTGTGTTGGCAGCCTGTATGTGTGTTAATGTCATAAGTCTGGGGGGCCAGACTTACATCTACCCATCTTTGATCAAAGCAAAGAACAATTCTGCACTGTTGAGCTGCTGGCAACCTTTGTGTAAGCTCATAGGCTTCCACTTGTATAATGCAACCCCAGGATGGTGGTTGTGAAGCATATCCTGAAGTGTCATTTAGGCAATAGCATGGGTACAAGTAACCCACACGGGTCATGGGTATGGGTATTGGCAGGTATGGGTATGGGTCACCCATCATGTACCCATGACCTGCCTAGTACCCGTCGCTTACAGGTCTGTTTACAGATTTTGGCACTCATCTGAGTGCTGACAATCTTTTATATACTTAAATACTATGTAATTAACTTGATATACATATTACTTAGGGGGGAAGCGATGCCCCAGAAGAGGGGAGCTGGTGGAAGCAGGGTGTTATATATGAAATAATGTTTGTTACTGTTTGGTTCCAGTAAATGAATGTGAATGCGACACACCATTTAGTGGATCACATTGTTATTTATTACTATTTGGTTCCAGTAAACAGCCAGAGCCATTGACAACACTGCCTCTCCCTCATCCACCTACCACCACCTGCTCCTTCAACTCCCCTTGCCACCACTACCTTGCCCTTCAACATGCCAAACACAGCCACAGCCAATGGACAGACAATGGGCCCAAATGCCAATGTACAGCATTTGAGCCCCATGTAAGTTTTTCTTTTCTTTTTTCTTCTTTTTACTAACTATTTTAATTACATTTTTAGATTATAATTATCTTGGAACAATGGGCCCAACGATGACGGTGAATGATGGGGATGCACCCAACGATGGGGAACGACCCAGCACCCGTGCCCAGCCCTGCGAGCCACTGCTCGTGGAGTGGATCACGGGTGCTAGCAGCTGACGACAAAGGGTGACAGAATGGGACAGGATGATGGGGATGATGATGGGGACAATGACGGCACCAAATTCACAACCTCCCCCTCTCTCTCACAAATGTGAGGTGGGGGTGGTTCTTACTGTAATTTAATTTAGATAGAATAATTATATACTTAGCAAAACCCATGCGGGAGTCGACACCTGCGTGTACCTGCATGTACCTGTTGTGTACCAACCCACGGGTCGATGGGTTACTACCTGTGCAGGTACAGGTATGGGTAGAGCTCTGGGTACCTGCGGGAGTACCCATGCTATTGCCTAGTGTCATTACAGTCTCTCATTTCAGATGGGTATTTTCTGGATGGTTTTTATGATAGTGAAGAGCTTAGGATCATAGATGTAGAGCTGAGCATTCACAGGGTTTTCAATCTCTGATGGAAGAAGAGAACCTGCTTTATGAGTAAGCTCCCCATGTAGGTTGAAGACATAAGGGCCATCACCATCATTGATGTCCTGGACTGCACTTCAGCCAATGGAAGTCATCGCAAGAGCATTGTTGTATTTCTGAATATGTGCTTGCAGAATTCTTTGCTGATATAATCCTGACTGGCCAAAAGTTGTGATAGCTCATGAGGAAGATTATACAGGCGAGGTAAGTCAATCTCTCCACTAAAGCAGCACATGCCAAATTTAGGGCAAGCATTGGATGAGCTAGTGAAGCCATCCAATACAGTGCAGCACAGAAAGGGCGCTGAACATTCATGCAACCCATGCCATGCACTGGCCAGTTTGGATTGAAAGGTTGGCATGCAATAGGCAGAGATGGAGCAGGTGGAACTGGAGCTGCATGCTACATATTTTGCATCTAAAAAGATGCTATGAATCTATACACGTATCAGGACAATTTTACTCACAGGAGGTACAGGAGGTTGATCTGCATGTTGCATATTCTGCATGGCAAACACCAACAGAAGAGGTTGTTGGTAGTGTGGCTCTACAGGAGCATGATGACCACAACCATAACCATGATCATGCCACTGACCATGACCATGATGTTGACCATAACCACAACTCACTGGCTGTTGTAGTGGAGGAAGTGCAGCAAGCTGTTGTGGAAGAGGTTGTAGTTGTAGTTGTTGTGGCACAGCAGGAACTGCATGACCAACTGGCTGTTGTGCAAGAGCAGGCAGAAGATGGTTATACACAGGGAAAAGGAGGATGTTGATTGTTTGGAGTAAATAGATCTTCATTTTGGGCAGCAGAGACATTGGCAGAAATAAAAGCCAAAGGCTGAGGTTAGGCACCATTTACTGAACACAAATATAGTGAGGAGTGCAGTGGCACTGAGGACTGTCAAGCTGCCACTGGTTGCTCATTCTTGCAGGCAGCACTGCAGGGGGTACTCAGAAGAAGCACATTAGGCCTGATGAAAAGAATAAGCATTTACTCCTCCCCACTCCCCCTCTCTCCATCCTCCCTATCCCCCCCTTCCCTATCCCCCCCTTCCCTATCCCCCCCTTCCCTATCCCCCCCTTCCCTATCCCCCCCTTCCCTATCCCCCCCTTCCCCTCCCCTCTCCCTCCCCTCTCCCTCCCCTCTCCCTCTCCCCCTCTCCCCCTCTCTCCCTCTCTCCCTCTCCCCTCCCCCTCCCCCCCCATCCCCACTCTCCCCATCCCCCCCCATCCCCACTCTCCCCATCCCCCCCCCATCCCCACTCTCCCCATCCCCCCCCCATCCCCACTCTCCCCATCCCCCCCCCCATCCCCACTCTCCCCATCCCCCCCCCATCCCCACTCTCCCCATCCCCCCCCCTCCCCTCCCACTCTCCCCCTCCCCTCCCACTCTCCCCCTCCCCTCCCACTCTCCCCTCCCACTCTCCCCTCCCACTCTCCCCTCCTACCCTCCCCCCTCCTACCCCCCATCCCTCTTTCCCCCATCCCTGCCCCACGCTGACTAATATTTTGATGTGTGATGCACTGGCATGGGTTTTGCCGGTGTAAAACAGCACAGTCTGCTTAGTCATCTTTACATAATATTAAAACTTTCTCAGGGTCAGCTGACTGACATGACTTTATTATATTACAAGTTTAGGAATGTGCCTCCGGCACACGTTAAGTTTTTATATATATTAATAGTATTTCATTATAAACAATAGTATGTGTTAATATGTACATTTTCTATATGCATTAAACTAATAGTAAACAATAGTATGTGTTAATATGTACATTTTCTATATACATTAATCTAATAGTACTTCATTATAAACAATATTTTTTGTTTTTGCACTTTCACTATCACTTGGCCATATTGCCTTGATGTTGTGCACAGACCTTACCCGTGATATTGCCACATAGAACTGCCCATGTGTGAACACTGGACTCCTGAAATCTAATCCCACATGCTGCACTGACTGCCCTTGAGATTTGTTGATCGACATTGAAAAGCATAGTTGAACTGGAAACTGGAGTCGAGACAGTGTGAAAGGGAGTTGTCCTTCAATTGGCTGTAGTCGCATCCATGGAATAAACACCTTCTCTCCAGCATGATCTCCAGTAATCAACTGAACCTCCAACACTCTATTCCGAATGCGAGTCAAAATGCCTCGAGAACCATTGCAGACCTCTCCAGAAATGTTCAGGTTCCGAAGCACCATCACAGGGCATCTGACCTTTAGTGCCAAGTGTGCCAAAGGTAGACCTGAGCAGTTGATTGAGTTCAAGTATTCTGGTGGATACAGAAGTTCTCCATTTTCATTGTTTGCAACAGAGTCTGCACTGTGGAAAACTCGCTCCTCTCCAGGGAACCTCTGAAGAATGTAATGGTTCAACTCATCGACATTATCATTTTTCCTTGCCAGGACAATCCACTCTGAGAAGTATTGATCAGGATGCTGAACATGATCATAGATGCCAGGATAGATGGTGTCAATGAGGGAAGCCAAAGTGTTTTCAGGACATTTGAAATGATCAGGAAGCTCAATATTGGCACCATCATCTGTGTGACCACCCTTTCCGACCTCCAACTGCCACTTTGCAAACTCTCGCTCTTGAAGATCATCTGTGTTCAATCGCATGTTGATTTTGAGATGAAGAACTTTGATATGCTGCCAAAGAATAGAGCGCTGCAAGGAAGCACCCACAACCTGAGGTCGTGAACCCCTCTCGATGACAGGCAGGATCTGGTGAAAGTCACCCCCAAAAACAACAGGAATGCCACCAAAGGGTTGATCAGATTGGCGAATGTCTTTCAGAGTGCAGTTGACAGCTTCATGGAGATGATGATGCTGCATGAGTGCCTCATCCCAAATGATCAAATCAGTCTCCTGCAACAGCTTTGCCCATATGGAACCTCTGGAAATAGAGCAGGTGGATGACTCATTGATGATGAGAGGGATCCAGAGACATGAATGAGAAGTGGAGCCACCTTTGAGCAAGAGTGCAGCAATGCCAGATGATGCTATACAGAGAACAATCTTGCCCTGAGAATGAAGCTGATGGCAGAGAGTGTTGTACACATAGGTCTTTCCTGTACCACCAGGACCATGGAGGAAGAAGGTCTGGCCAGTTCTGTTGTTGACTGCATGTATGATCTCCTCAAAGACAGCTCTCTGGTCTGGATTGAAAGTGTCCATATTCTGTGCAGCCAGCTCAGCCTGCTCCACAACATCATATCTGCGCTGCTCAGCAATCAACCAGTTTCCAAGGTTGGCTTCCCAATTCTGAGTGATCTGAGGCATGTATGGCCAATCCTTGCTCAGAGATTTGCCAGAGGATAAGAGGAGCTGATTGATGAAGTAGAGGCCATAATCCTGCACATCTTCATTGGTAGGGTTGACACAGATATTGTTGTGCTGGAGCTGATAGCGCAGGTCATCACAAATGTGAGGCCAGTATGTGTTCCAAAGCTGGACAGGATCAGAGGGTGCACAGTCACAAAGGATAGTAACAAAGAGTTGGCAGAGCTGATGACCTGTTGCCATTGACTTTGCTTCCTCCAAACACTGCAGCCACTCTTGGTCATCCTCCAGAAGCCCACGTGCCAGACATGCCTCTCTGAATGAGGGAGCAACATTGCCCTGAAAAGTGCAAAGATCCTCATATGATGTTGTGCCCTTGACAGCTGTCAAAAGAAGCCGGAGGTAAAAGTGTTCACCTGCAGTAGGCTGAGTGTAGTACATCCTTCCAATAGCAAATCCTCTCTGTCTGGGCTTCCACTTGTGCCCTTTGTGATCCCACACAAATTTGGAGGGAAAGTCCTGATAGAGAAGATCCTGTGCAAGCTCTGGATACTGCTGATTGGCTTTGAAATAGCCAGTGAGAGTGGTGTCATGCTCTGCAGCATGATGGACAACCTCCTGGATAGACTGCTGACCATTCTGATTCCAAGTGACATACTGCTGGCCAGGGAGGTGGACCTGAAGTCGGACTACATTGGGAGAAGCAGAGTGCATAGGTAAATGGAAGAGGCGCCAAATGCTCTCGCAGGCAGAAATATAGTGAGCATCCAGATACTGTTTGACTTCATCGTTGCAAGTCCCAAACTGCATGGTGATGTGATCATGGCCCTTGTACACATATTTATAGATGTACTTGACAGCTTTTGTGGATGCAATGGACTCAATGTTGATGTGGCAACAGTACTTCCAGAGGAGATAGGGTGAATAAGTGACAACCCAGCAATTGTCGACCTGCTTTCCTCAAACCTGATGAGTCTGTCCAGTGTCCCAACACTTAGTGGCAGCATAGGCATCCTCAGAAATGGTTGTCTGATCTCTGAATGGCTTAGGAAAACCTTTAGAGCACTGTCCATTGACCATGCAGGGAGCTGTAGGGTTCTCTGCACCACAGGGATTATGGACCATGTACTTCTTGACCAACTCAAGCAGCTCAGGATTGTCCTCGGGAAACTCTGAGCACATAAGGCTGTCTATCTGCTCAGGTGTGCGAAGCTTGGACTCCCCATCGAGAAAGATGATGCAGTGCATGTGAGGCAGGCCACATTTCTGGAACTTGATGACAAACACATAAGAGAGTGCCTTGCCAAACATGCCAGCCTCAATGTCTTTGATGATGTGCTTCTGCTTTGCATAGAATGCCCGAACAACCAAGTCAGGACGATCAGCAGCAGTCTGCTCTGGCTTGAGCTCATCCTGGATCTCTGGCCATGTGGGGTTTGCAGTCTGGGTCAGAAAGAGATCACCACCCTTGAAGTAGTGATTGATAGCCAACGCATCCTGAAGAAGCTGCTGCATATGATGTGTGCTTCCTGCAAAAGAAGAAGGCAGGATGATCCTTTGACCGAGGGACTCTGTGTCTGCATCCACATTTGCAGCAACAATGTCAGCCAAGCCGATGTAGACTTCACTGCGAATGGTGTCCTGATTCATCATGATAAAGTGCAACCAATCCTGCTCTGAAGTTGCCCACTGGTCACAAATGAACTCCTGAAAGAGTTTTTCACTCAAGAAGATATGCTAAGGCTCGATAGCAGGTGGTCAAGGATGGAGATGATAGCAGTAGAAATCTGATTTAGAAACATATCTGTGTCTCTGTGGACCATTAGCACCATCATCTTGATTGACACCATTGACAGCTGCATATTCGATCTGAGGATGCCATTGAAGCTGGCCAGTAGGAAACAATAGGACATAGTGAAGTGCAGGATAGAGTGGATGCAGATCAGTGATGCACTGAAGTGGAGGGCCATGCCTGCGGTAGAGAACGATGTCACATGTGCTCTCTGGCTGATCACCATCTCCTGGAAGAATAACAGCAATCTCATTGTTGGTAGCATCAGGAAGATTGTAGTGGCGACGGTCACAACTCTGGTCAAAACGCAAAGCTATCTTGCACTGCTGATCTGGAGGCATGTTCCTGGTGAGCTCATGGGCCTGCCTGTACATCTGAACTGCTGGATGGCGATGGTAAAGCATGTCCTGGAGGGTGACCAAAGTGTGGTGATCAAGCTGGGTATTCCAGGTGTTGGCCATCCAAAAGTTGACAGCATCAGCTGGATCATAAATGTACAGCTGAGCATATACAGGAGGTTGACCATTGTGTGGAAGCAGAGAACAAGACATAAGGACCAACACCATCATTGACAGAATCGTCCACTTTGCGACCGATAGAAGTCATGGCCAGAGCATTGTTGTAGATGTGAATATGGTCACAAAATGATTTGCCAATGTGGTCTTGAGCAGTGATCAAGTGGTGAAGCTCAGGAGGAATAGGATGGAGAGGTGGCAGGACTATCTTTCCACTGAGGCAGCACATGCCAAACTTGGGATGAGCATTAGAGGATTTGGTGAGTTTTTCAGCCATCCAATGAAAAGGATGACAGTCAGGACACTGAACATCCATTCTTCCCAGATAATGGACAGGCCAATGAGGAGTCAAAGGCTGACATGCCAGAGGCAAAGGGATGTGGGGTGGTGGAGGCAACTAAAAGAATAACAGTCAGTTGAAATCTCCAATTAAAAAACTTTACAACTATACTTACATCAGGAATTTGAACCATACCCTGAAGCAGAGGTGGAAGAGGGGCAGTTGCCACAGGAATAGGAGGAGCAGGAATAAGAGGAACAGGGAGTGGAGGAGCAAAAACAGGAGGAAGGGGAGGCTACATTAATATCATGCACAGTAATATTAGAATTGGCATACCAATGGAGGAGGAGCATCAACCACAGGAATGGGAAGCAGGAATGGGAGGAGCAGCCACTGGAGGATCAAAAACAGGAGGAGGAGCGAGCAGAGGAAGTGGGACCATTGGAAGACCCCTGCCCCTACCTCTGCCTCTGCCTCTTCCTCTTCCTCTTCCTCTACCTCTACCTTGCTGTAGAAGAGGAGGCAGTGCAGCTAGCTGCTGTGCCAAATGAGGAGGAAGATGCTGATATTGAGGAGGAGGTTCTCTACCTCTACCTTGCTGTAGAAGAGGAGGAAGGGCAGCTAGCTGCTGTGCCAAATGAGGAGGAAGATGCTGATACTGAGGAGGAGGAGCAGGAGCAGCAAAAGGATCATCATTGTTATGAATTTGGATTCCATTAGGCAGTGGCAGTGCAGGTTGGGCGATGCGCATCATGCGAACATGATGTGGAGTCTGATGGCAAGCAGGACTATCCAGAGTCCTTTGGTCCCTTTCCATTTGCTGTGCTGCAGCTCGGACATGTCAAAGAGTGTTGGGTGGAGATGGATCCCTGGAAAATATCAGAAGTGAGACCAAAAAAGTCATATATATATATACATACATGATAGCACACAACAGAGTCAACAGCCAAAGAAAAGGTAGGAGGAGGAGGGGGGACCACTTTTACAGCAGCAGAGATGGGAGATCCTTGCAAGAAGCAGTGAAATCGGTGCTAACAGTGGCAGTTGAAAGTGGAGTGACTTCCAAAAATGGAAGGGGAGGCAACTGCAAACCTGCCAGCCCAATCTCCCTGCACACTGTGCCCTGAGAGAGGTCCAAAAAGCAACTGGCAGACCCTCCTTTTGTTGAAAAAAGAGAAGCCAGGGAGGTAGGACTTCACAGAGCATCACCTTGAACTACTGACTCCCCAAGAATGCAACAACACCCCCACTGGAAAAGAGCCCAAGGAAAAAGAGATAGATATACAGGGAAGGCTAACAGATACAGGCTATGGCAAAGAGTGTGATGTAGCCAAGAAAAAGGTTTGAAAGAAGATAGCCAGGTGATGAGCTGGCATGCTGACATAATATAGTCAAAAGTTCCCATCCACCCAAACAACTCCCATGACATGGTCATGTGACTGTCCTCCCTTTATTATTGACAAGTTTAGGAAGTGCCTCCAGCATGAGTTAAGTTTTTTAGTTAAGTTTTTATATACATTATATACATTTTCTATATAGTTAAGTTTTTATATACATTATATACATTTTCTATATACATTAATCTAATAGTACTTCATTATAAACAATATTTTTTGTTGTTGCACTTTCACTGTCACTTGGCCATATTGCCTTGATGTTGTGCACAGACCTCACCCATGATACTGCCACATAGAACTGCCCATGTGTGAACACTGGACTCCTGAAATCCAAACCCACATGCTGCACTGACTGCCCTTGTGATTTGTTGATTGACATTGAAAAGCAGAGTCGAACAGGAAACTGGAGTCAAGAGAGTGTGAAAGGAAGTTGTCCCTCAATTGGCTGCAGTCGCATCCTTGGAATAAAGACCTTCTCTCCAGCATGATCTCCAGTAATCAAGCGAACCTCCAATACTCTGTTGCGAATGCGAGTCAAAATGCCTCAAGAACCATTGCAGACCCCTCCAGAAATATTCAGGTTCCGAAGAACCATCACAGGGCATCCGACCTTTAGTGCCAATTGTGCCAAAGGTAGACCTGAGCAGTTGATTGAGTTGAGGTATTCTTAGGCATCTTCAGAGATGGTTGTGTGATCTCTGAATGGCTTAGGGAAACCTTTGGAGCACTGTCCATTGACCATGCAAGGAGCTCTAGGGTTCTCTGCACCACAGGGATTATGGACCATGAACTTCTTGACCAACTTGAGCAGCTCAGGATTGTCCTCAGGAAACTCTGAGTACATAAGGCTGTCTATCTGCTCAGGTGTGCGAAGCTTGGACTCCCCATCGAGAAAGATGATGCAGTGCATGTGAGGGAGGCCACGCTTCTGAAACTCGATAACAAACACATAAGAGAGTGCCTTTCCAAACATGCCAGCCTCAATGTCTTTGATGATCTGCTTCTGCTTTGCATAGAATGCACGAATGACCAAGTCAGGGTGATCAGCAGCAGTCTGACCTGGCTTGAGCTCATCCTGGATCTCTGGCCAAGCTGGGTTTGCAGTCATGGTCAGAAAGAGATCACCACCCTTGAAGTGGCGATTGATAGCCAATGAATCCTGAAGAAGCTGCTGCATATGACGTGTGCTTCCTGCAAAAGAAGAAGGGAGGATGATCCTTTGACCAAGGGACTCTGTGTCTGCATCCACATTTGCGGCTACAGCATCTGCCAAGCCAATGTAGACTTCACCACGAATGGTGTCCTGATTCATCATGATGAAGCGCAACTGTTCCTGCTCTGATGTTGCCCACCCATTGCAAATGAACTCCTGAAAGAGCTTTCCACTCAAGAAGATGTGCTGAGGTTCTACAGCAGGTGGTCAAACATGAAGGCGATAGCGGTAGAACTCTGATTTGGAAATATATCTGCGTCTATTAGCACTCTCATCTTGATTGTTGGCATTGACTGCTGCACATTCGATGTGAGGATTATAAGGGCAACCTAAGCCTCTAGCAAAGGGAAATCCAAAGTTAAAATTATGCTACATAATACAGGCATTGGGGACACACCTAGCAAAGGGAAATCTGAAGAGAAAACTCTAAGGATCCCCTTGCTGATGCCCAGTATATGTGAAGACAACAAAAATCAAATATAACCTAAAAATAGAAAAAGGCGGAGATAGGCAGATCAAGGCCACTGAATGACATCATACCAAGGGGTATGTGTCGGAAGGGGTACTCCGCCTCTAAATATAAAAGTGTCAACATGTACAAACATGATAGCAAGGGAAAATTAGTAATAAAATCCGGAAAAATCATAGAAAATGAAGAATAGAAGGAAATGAGGTGGGGAAAAATATAGGACAAACATAAAAAATAGGAAAAACACACAGGGCACCCCCCTAGTCCCCTTACATCACCCCCTCTCTAAGATGCATCGCCCTGATGCATTTGAAATCGCATACAACCAAAGTCCATGACTTGAATGCAACGCGGTGCAGCAGTGTGCCGTCAGTGGAATTCCTTGATTAACTGAGGGGCATTTATGTCAGACTCTTCAACCCATGAGTTCTCCTCATACCCATAACCCTTCCAATGTACCAAATACTGGAGTTTTCCTCGATGCAAACAGCTGTCCAAGATTGACTCGACTTCATATTGGGGTTCTCCCTTGATCACTGTAGGTGGTGGTGGTGGGTGTGAATGGCGTCCCGGGAACGGATCTGGGGGAGCTGGAAGCAATTTGACAACATGGAAGACAGGATGGAGTCTGGACATGGAGGCTGGGAGGCGTAGACAATAGGCATGCATTCCAATGCACTTGACAATGGGGAAAGGTCCCAAGAAGCGATGAGCGAGTTTCTTGGATGGACGTGTAGTGGAGACGTCACTGGAGTCAAGATAAACTCGATCACCAACCTTGTACTGAGGGGTTGGGGAGTGGCGTTGGTTGTAAAATCACGCCATGTTGTCCTTCGCCTTTGCTAAGGCTGCCCTTGCCTCCTCCAAGCTATCCCTCATGCATTCTGTGAACTCATTCACCGTATCAATGTGTGAGGGAGTTTGGCAAGGTTCAAATCCCATGCGTGGATGTCGTCCAGTGTCTAAGAGGAAAGGGGTCTGTTGAGTGGAAGCATGGACGTGGTTGTTGTATCCAAACTCGGCCAAAGGAAGGAGATCATCCCAATCGTCCTGGCATTCATTGACAAAGAGGCAGATGTACTGCTCCAGTTCCTGGTTGACTTGCTCTGTCTGGCCATCAGTTTGTGGGTGATAAGCAGTTGAAGGGAGGAGTTTGATCCCCAGGAGTCGGTACAGCTCACAAGTGAACTCTGCCATGAACTGAGGGCCATGATCTGAGAGGAAGGCACCAGGAAGTCCATGTAATTTCCACACGTGGTGGAGGTAGAGTTGAGCAGCACCTAGGGCACTGACAGTGGTGTGAGTGGGAATGAAGTGAGCGCATTTTCCCACTGAGTCAACTGTGCACATCACCACATCAAACCCATTTGACTCTGGCAATTTCACCACAAAGTTGATGCTGACAACATCCCAACGACTCTCTGGAACAGGAAGAGGGTGTAGCTCACCAATAGGCTTGCAACGAGGAACCTTGGTGCATAAGCAAAGGTCACAAGTGTGACAATACTGACCAATGAGCTGTGACATTTGTGGCCACCAATAGTTCCATGAGGTGAGCTCCAAGGTCTTCCAGTGTCTGGGGTGGCCAGCAATCTGTGAGTCATGGTGTTGGGATATGATGTGCCAGCGACGGTCTGGGTCATTGGGAACATAGATGTGATCCCTGAAATACAACAAGTCCTCCTTTTCAGCCCACTCTGCCACACGTAAGGAAAGGGTCGATCCCTTCCTCAGTTCTTTAACAGCTCAGGTGACAACATCCTCATGTAAACCGCTATGGTTTGCGCGACGAATGTCATGTAGGATGTCCCGCTCCTCGCCCTGGGGTGTGATGCCTTCCAGTGCCCAAATGGTGAGCAGGTCTGGCTGCAACAGCACAATGTTTTGGTTGTCACCACTGCCATCCCCATGGTCTGCACGTCGGGATAGGGCATCAGTCTTCCCCATGCTGTGACCCGGATGGTGGTGCAAGGAGAAGTCAAATCTAGATAGATACAGGGACCAACGAGCTTGACGACGGTTCAATTTCTTGGCCATCATGAAGTACTCGAGATTCTTGTGATCCGCCCAAATTTCCACCTTGTGTTGGGCACCCTCAAGGAAGTGTCGCCACTCCTCAAGCGCATGCATTATTGCCAACATTATCTTGTCATGGATCTCGTAGTTTCACTCTACAGCACTAAGGCTTTTGGAGTAGAACACAACAGGATGCCACTTCTGGTCCTCTGGAGACTGCTGAGACAATACAGCACCCATCGCAAAGTCAGAACTGTCGGCTTCTACATGAAAAGGACGTGAATTGTCAGCAAAGGTAAGGATCAGAGCAGAAGTGACCATCTCCTTAAGCTTTTCGAATGCCTCCTGTTGTGCATTATCCCACCTCCATGCCTCCTTTCCTGTCAAGTCGAACAGTGGTCATGCATGATGTGAGAAATCCTTGATAAAACGCCGATAGAAATTGATGAAGCCCAGGAAAGACTGCACCTCCTTCTTGTTCGTGGGCGTCGGCCAAGCTGTGACCCCATTTACCTTGATAGGATCCATCTCCACTTGACCCTCCAAGATAATCAGGCCGAGGTACTCGATCTTGGTCTTTTCGAACTCGCATTTGTCCTGACAAAGGTAGAGTTTGTACCATCGAAGTCACTCTAGGACGAGGCACATGATGCAACAGTGCTCTTCAACCGTGCGAGTGAAGATGAGGATGTCGTCGAGATAGATGCAGACAATGCCTTCGAGGATGAGGTCATGGAAGATGTTGTTCATCATGGTCTGAAAGGTGGCAGGGCTATTAGTAAGGCCAAAGAACATGACAAGCAGTTCAAAAAGACCACAGTTGGTACAAAAGGCTGCCTTCCACTCATCTCCCTCCTTTATCCTCACATTATTATAGCCCCAACGGACATCAAGCTTGGTGAAGTATCGGGCTCCATGGAGCTGGTTTATGAGTTCAGAGATGAGGGGTAGTGGGTAGCAATTTTTGACCGTGATGTTGTTGAGCCTTCTGTAGTCTTGAACCGGTCGAAGTGAGCCATCCTTCTTCTTGACAAAGAAAAAGGGAGAGGCCATGGGTGACTTTGATGGTCAAATATGTCCAGAGGCCAGGTGCTCGTCGATGAACTGGTCAAGCTGCCATTGTTCTTCCAGAGAGAGAGGATAGACCTTGCAGGATGAAGGGGTTGCACCAGGGGTGAGTTCGATCGCATGATCCCATGGCTTGCATGCAGGAAGAGAGTCGAATGACTCCTTGGAGAACACATCTTCAAACTCATGGAGATGAGGGAGTAAGGAGTTAGTAGAGGATTTAGCAGCGTTGTTTTTGTGGAAGGCCTCGGCGAGGCATTGGGATATGTTCGATGTGGCACACACCTCATGCAATGAGCAAATCACAGTGTAGAAGATCTGATCACCCTCCTCCACTTCCTCTGGGTCCTCATCATCATCATCCAAGTCTGGCATTAGATCAGGAACCCCTTCCAATTCCACTTCAGGTATAGGCAGGGGTCCAGCACGACACTTCTGAGTACGTCATATCACCGCCTTCTGTCCACGATGTTCTTGCCTGGCTTCTGTGAAACACATCTGACAGTGGGATGGACATCGGCTCATGGTAACCTCCCCAGTATGCCAGTTGACCTCTGGGTTATGGTCTCGAAGCCATGGATATCCCAAAATCACCTTTTGCTTTCCTAATTGAGTGACAGCAAAAAGGGCATGCTCACTATGATCTTTGTAATGGAGAACCAGGTCTGCAACCTCTTGGATGGCACCAGCTTCATTTGGGGATCCATCCACGTTATATACAGGTATTGGACATGAGAGTGAGCGAGTATTTAGGCGATGTTGTTGTACCAGATGGGAATTGATGAAGAGACCAGTCGCACCAGAGTCCAGGAGCGCAGAGACACTGAGTATCTGTCCAGTGTCGGTCGTCTGCAGTTCGATGGCTAGGTTCAAGGAATGTGCAGAGGGAGTGGATGCCACAATATACTTGCGTGGTAGTTTACGCTCCCATGATTTAATTTTGGGATGTGGAGTAGAAGGAGAGATGGGGAGAGCAGGTACATCTTTAGCCAACTTCGAAGGGTCAGAGAGGGGAGCAGTCACAGAAATGGATTCATTCTCCGGGGATTCAACTGACAAGACTTCAAAGTGGTTATGGACAGGCAGTGAGGGTGTACAATTCACTCGCTGCGAATAGGAAAATCCTGCTCCTCTACAACTTCCAACTTAATCTCCTCTGCAACTTGATCCTTCGCTTCCTCAACATCTACAAGCACCAACAAATCTTGCAGGAGTTCGTCTCGTCCCTCAGGGGTGAGCATGCAGATATCCTGACGATGGGGACATGCTCCAGCCCTGTGTCCAGGTTCCCCACAATGGTAGCAGAGATCCAGCTTACGTGCACGGCTGCGGGCTGCATCAACATCCATTGGTACTGGGACATTGACAGCTGGTGTGGGAGTTTGACGAACAGGAATGGGGTTAGGGTGGGGGAGGCTTCGATTGAAGGTGTAGGGTGTATGAGTGGTAGTTGGAGCACGGAATGCAGCATTAAACGCCGCATTTGTGAGTCGGTTCTCGTCACAGAGTGAAGCAGCTTCATACCAAGCAAGGATATCATCGTCCACTGGGCGCCCTTCCAACATCTGTGCAATCTGGTCCTGAATTTCTCGGTTGAGCCCCCGTTGGAACTTCACCACCACTGGTAACCCACTCCCATATCCTGCCATGTCCACCAAATCCTTGAACTCATCGATATAGTCATCCATGGATCAACGTCCCTGGTGGTAAGTGGATGACTCAAGTCGTGTCACTGCTCGGTGGCGTTCATTGAGGGGGCAGAAGTGGCGTACAAACTCAGCTCGAAAGTCACCCCAAGTGGAGAAAGGTAGAGAACCGAGTTCTTTAGTTTGATGTAGGATACGGTCCACATAGAGATAGGCACGTTCAGATTTCATGTATGTGAAGGCCCAATAAATTTTTGCAGCCTCATTGATGAATTGATGCAACTGGAGACTAATGTATAACTCACAGGAATTAAGGAATGCACATCCCTGCGCACGTGCACCATTAAATTCGGTGGGGGGGGACGGTTTGATCTGGGCACATTCCTTAGTGGACGCATTTGGCAAAACATCATTGTTGGGTGCGCTTGGAGTCGTAAAGGGGGAACTATTGGTCATAGGGTTAGCCTGGAGGGTCCTAACAAAGTTTTCAATTGTAGATTTAAGCGAGTCGATTTGCATGCGCATTCTGGAAATGTTGTTTTCAAGCACGTCGAAGCATTCTGATGTGTCCATGTCGCTAGGGAGCGCGTTTGGCGAAAATGGCGGCATAATAAAGGCTAGATTATCTGGAACGGTGTGTAGGGACTCTGTGGAGCTTTGGGAAGCATCGTCCAGTCCGTACCTGCCTATCTTGGGCAGCGCATTTGTGATTTTCGGGCCTTAGGGGAGAGTTTTCTACTATAAGGGCAACCTAAGCCTCTAGCAAAGGGAAATCCGAAGTTAAAATTATGCTACATAATACAGGCATTGGGGACACACCTAGCAAAGGGAAATCTGAAGAGAAAACTCTAAGGATCCCCTTGCTGATGCCCAGTATATGTGAAGACAACAAAAATCAAATATAACCTAAAAATTGAAAAAGGCAGAGATAGGCGGATCAAGGCTGCCGAATGACATCATACCAAGGAGTATGTGTCGGAAGGGGTGCTCCGCCTCTAAATATAAAAGTGTCAACATGTACAAACATGATAGCAAGGGAAAATTAGTAATAAAATCCGGAAAAATCATAGAAAATGAAGAATAGAAGGAAATGAGGTGGGGAAAAATATAGGACGAACATAAAAAATAGGAAAAACACACAGGGCACCCCCCTAGTCCCCTTACAAGGATGCCATTGAAGCTGGCCAGTGGGAAACAACAAAACATAGTGAAGTGCAGGATAGAGTGGATGCAGATCAGTAATGCGCTGAAGGGGGGGGCCATACCTGCAATAGAGAATGATGTCACATGTGCTCTCTGGCTGATTGCCATCTCCTGGAAGAATAATGGCAATCTCATTGTTGGTAGCATCAGGAAGATTGTAGTGGCAATGGTCGCAGCTCTGATCAAAACGCAAAGCTATCTTGCACTGCTGTTCTGGAGGCATGTTCCTGGTGAGCTCATGGGCCTGCCTGTACATCTGAACAGCTGGATGGTGGTGGTGAAGCATGTCCTGGAGAGTGAATAAAGTGTGGTGATCGAGCTGGCTATTCCAGGCATTGGCCATCCAGAAATTGACAGCATCAGCAGGATCATAAATGTACAGCTGAGCATATACAGGAGGTTGACCATGGGGTGGAAGCAGAGAACTGGCCTTGTGAGATAGCTCTCCATGCAACTTGAAGACATAAGGACCCACACCGTCGTTGACAGCCTCTTCACCGGCATTGACAGACTCATCCACTTTGCAACCAATAGAAGTCATGGCAAGAGCATTGTTGTAAGTGCGAATGTGGTCACGAAATGATTTGCCGATGTAGTCTTGAGTGGTAAGCAACTGAAGAAGCTCAGGAGGAATGGCATGAAGAGGTGGCAAGACAATCTTTCCACTTAAGCAGCATGTGCCAAATCTTGGATTTGCATTTGAAGATGCAGTCAAATGCTCAGCCATCCAGTGCAAAGCATGGCAATGAGGACATTGAACATCCATTCTTCCCATATGATGAACAGGCCAGTCAGGACTAAAAGGCTGGCGTGCAGGAGGCAGGGGCATAGGAGGTGGAGGCAATGCCAGTGGAGGTGGAGGCAGCAGTTGAATCATCATTTGCTGAGGATCTGGAGGTGGAGGTGGAGCAAACTAAATACATAAGTGTTATTAGAATTCTCCAATTGAAAGTATATTACAGCTATGTACTTACTGGAATATGATCTATAATCCCAAGAGGAGGACCATTAACCACAGGAACAGGAGGAGCAGGAGCAGGAGGAGCAGGAGAAGGAGGAGCAAAAGCAGGAGGTTGAGCATGAGCCACAGGAACTGGAGGAGCAGGAACAGGTGGAGCAGGAACAGGTGGAGCAAAAACAAATGGAAGTGCAGGCTACAAACAATAGATTAGTTATCAACATCATGACATAGCAATATTAGATTCTACATACAGGTGGAGGAGGAGGAATGATAGGAGCAGCAACAAAAGCAACCACATCAACCACAGGAACAGGAGGAGCAGGAATGATAGGAGGAGCAACAGGAGGAGCAAACACAGGAGGAGCCCAGACCAAAGGCAGAGCAGGCTACAAACAATATATTAGTTGTTAACGTTGTTGTATTGAAAACAGCATACAGGTGGCAAAGGCACATCAACCACAGGAATGGGAGGAGCAGGAACAGGAGGAGCAGCTAGTGGAGGATCAGAAACAGGAGCAGCAGCAGGAATAATAGGCACAGCTACAAAAACAGAAGGAGGAGCAGCATTAATCACAGGAATGGGAGGAGCAGGAATGGGAGGAGCAGCCACTGGAGGATCAAAAACAGGAGGAGGAGCAAGTGGAGGAAGTGGGACCATTGGAAGACCTCTGCCCCTACCTCTGCCTCTTCCCCTTCCTCTTCCTCTACCTCTACCTTGCTGTAGAAGAGGAGGAAGTGCAGCTAGCTGCTGTGCCAGATGAGGAGGAAGATGGTGATACTGAGGAGGTGGTGGAGGAGCAGCAAAAGGATCATCATTGTGGATATCCAAGTGAGCATTAGGCAGTGGCAGTGGCAGTGCAGGTTGGGTAATGCACATCATGTGAACATGATGTGGAGTTTGATGGTGAGCAGGACTCTCCAGAGTCCTTTGGTCCCTTTCCATTTGTTGTGCTGCAGCTCGGACCCATCGAGGAGTGTTGGGGGGAGATGGATCCCTGGAAAATGTGAGAAGTGAGACAAAAAAGTCACATATATATATATATGTACATGATAGCACACAGCACAATCAACAGCCAAGGAAAAGGTAAGAGGAGGGGGGACCACTTTTACAGCAGCAGAGATGGGAGATCCTTGCAGGAAGCAGTGAAATCGGTGCTAACAGTGGCAGTTGCAAGTGGAGTGACTTCCAAAAATGGAAGGGGAGGCAACTGCAAACCTGCCAGCCCAATCTCCCTGCACACTGTGCCCTGAGAGAGGTCCAAAAGCAACCGGCAGACACTCCTTTTGTTGAAAAAAGAGAAGCCAGGGAGGTAGGACTTCACAGAGCTTCACCTTGAACTACTGATTCCCCAAGAATGCAACAGCACCCCCACTGGAAAAGAGCCCAAGAAAGAGAGACAGAGTAGTGAGGCAAAGAGTGTTGTATATAGCAAAGAAGGCAGGTGATGAGCTGGCAATGATGCTGAGGTAATACAGTGAAAAGTTCCCACATCCCAAAATTCCCATCCCCCAAAAAACTCCCACAAAAAGTTGAAATTCCCAGTCTGCCAAAAAAGTCTCACGACCCCAAATGTGGCCTGTCACCTGACCATCCTCCTTTACTTATTGATATGGATAACAAATTATTCTCCTGTGGCTCAACTGGTTGAGCACACTTGTCCGGTGTGTCATGTGATTCCTCATCATGAGGTCTTGAGTTCAATTTCTGCTTTGCACAAATCTGTTTTGTGGGCACTTTGTGAAATTTCTGAAGTCGAAGCACTTGAAATTCATAAGATATCAAATTGACTTTCCATTATAGTTGGACTTTGGGTTCCATACCAGAAATCCTGGTAAGTCACACTGGATTCCTGGTAAGTCCAACTGGATTCCTGGTGACTCCTGGTGACTCCTGGTGAGTCCTACTGGATTCCTGGAGGATTCCTCCAGGAATCAGTGGGGGAGTGTAAAGTTCTGAAATATTCACAAAGATAGGGAGCCCCAAAAGTTGATGGGTCCTCTCTGAACACTAAGCAGGCTGAGTGCATTGTGTCAAGTTATTTTAAAAATACAAAAATGCCCCAAGCCGGTCAAGGCAACACTAAGGTCCAGTGCTCATCCAAATGATTTCAGCCCTAGCTAACCTTGCACTGAGTTCCTTTTTTCAAGTCTTGATAGTTTCTGTAAACTAAGCAAGACCTTTCTTGAGAGCTTCAAGTGGTTTAAGGGCCATATGTGTGATAAAAAAATTCTAAAAGTTTATTTCTCAAGCTATCCAGGGGGTTGGTGGCACATCACAACCTCTATTTTTTAGCCTACTCATTTACCATGGATGACTGTGATGGCACATTACTGAGGAGGAAATCAGCAAATATTTATTTGATAGTCAAATCAAGGGACTAAGCCTAATATGGTAGGCAAAAGCTATGGGTTTTGCCTACAGAAGGGTATGGGTTACTGTGGACCTATGGGTTATGGTATGCAATTCCCTGCAAACCAAGTGGGTGGACAGCTCAGGCTATGGGGTATAAGGGGTTATGGGTTATCAGAGGTATGGGTTATGAGGGGTTCAGCTATACTGCTTCCAAATGGCAGGTGGCCCAATCTCTTGGCAAACAAAGAAGCAACCAACAGTGGCACTTATAAGGGCAACCTCAGCCTCTAGCAAAGGGAAATCCAAAGTTAAAATTATACTACATAGTACAGGGATTGGAGGCACACCTAGCAAAGGGAAATCTGAAGAGAAAACTCTAAAGACCCCTTTGCCAGTGCCCAGTATATGTGAAGACTGCAAAAATCAAATAATAATCTAAAAATAGAAAAGGCGGAGATAGGCTGATCAAGGCTGCCGAATGATATCGTACCAAGGGGTAGATGTCAGAAGGGGTACTCCATCTCTAAATATAAAACTGTCAACATGCACAAATGTGATTGAAAGGGAAATTAGTAATAAAATAAGGAAAAATTGTAGAAAATGAAGAATAGAAGGAAACAAGGTGAGGAAAAATATAGGACAAACATAAAAAATAGGAGAAACATGTGGGGCACCCTCTAGTCCCTTACAGCACTATCATCAATGGAAGCCAAATACATGGCAGAAAGTCTAGCAATGCACCAAGTCATATGGCTATGGATGCTTACTTCCAAACTCAGCATCCCATACCCCAGCCCCACCAAACTCAATGTAGATAACCAAGGCACAATTGACTACTCCAACAACACTATCAACCACAGCTGCACAAAACACATCAACATCCAGCATCACTTCATACACAAGAAATTAATCTCTCACAAGATTGACATTCAGTACTGTGCACAGCACAATGGATGACAACTTAGCTGACATATTTACCACAGCACTGCCAAGACCTAAACATGAGGATCTTGTTAGGTGATAGGTATGATGTAGGTGTCGAGGGGGAGTGTTGAATAAGCAAATGGTGTATTAAGGCAACACCAACACTTACATGTCCATAGTAGTAATGATGTGCCCACAGATTATTACAAGGCAAGCCTCATAATTCCTCCTTTCTGAAATATAGTTAGAAATTCTTTGTGAAATGTTATATTTGAGACTGAATTTCTGTTTGTAGAAATTTAGTCTCAAATATAATTTCACAAAGAATTTCTAACTATATTTCAGAAAGGAGAAATTATGAGGCTGGCCCATCACAAAAGCCTCCAATGTGTCCAATCTGAGCTTCACATGGGTCATAGGTTGGCACACAACACAAGGCCAGCCTCATAATTCCTCCTTTCTGAAATATAGTTAGAAATTCTTTGTGAAATATTATATTTCAGAAAGGAGAAATTATGAGGCTGGCCTTGTGTATTAATAGTGGGATATTCTAATTACTGATTATGATTACTGATCAACACATCAATAGGTTATATAAAATTTGTCATACATACATGTAGTTTGCAATAATAAGTCTGTTATACTCTACCAAAGTCCTCATTGATCAGCAGGTATTGTGCCCAATGCCCATTCTTCTGATAAAGCAGAGCAATGAGCCGCCACAATCACCCAGAATCAAATTCAAACAGCAAAAAGATTCTAAGCAACTACTTGTAGTTTATTACACTTGAATGTACTTAGTTTGAAATTAGTAACATAGTAGTACAGATGAAATTTTCTGTGTAGGATAATAAACTATGTTGCCCATCTTTACACACAGATGGCTGGGGATTGGGAAGAGAGGTCTCAAAATGAATATCTCCACAGAAAAGATAGCATGGTCTTTGATTATGATGAACCTGATATCTCAACAGCTGGACAGATAATGCCCTCCACACTCATTGTTTAAATTGCCCACAATTCCACACTATGTAACATCACCATTGATGACAGTGTCTGCCATCCAACATTTGTTTGATGCCCATCACCAGCTTATGTAGGTCCACCTTGAGTACAAACCTTGGGGACTCTGAAACCTGATGCATGCATAATGGTTGATGGTCAATCGATGAGCAGGAAGGGAGCAGATGTTGGCAATGTGGTGGGCACTGCATTGGGGATGATGTTAGGCCTGAGCTCTGAGTTCTGAGCAAAGGCATTGGGCATTAGCAATGAGCCTCTTGAAAGTGATGTTGGACCCTGGCCTCGGGCCTTGGACCAAACAAAGGATAATGGGCCCAGGAAGCAAGCATGTTACCTCTGTAAATATTAATGGTTTTGTTCATAAGTCCCTAGCGAAACTAGAGTGTTGGCTCTCAATCTAGATCAAATGCTAGGTCATGGAATATTTGATGAAAAATAAAGTCATACAATACAGGCGCATGAAATCCCACTTATTGCTGGGCATCATCAACTTAGGAATGTGAAGGAGGCCTCAGACATCATCAGTAAAATTGCAAAATAGATTCCGGGTTTTCATTGGTTTTCATTGGTTTCTTGGTTTCTTGAAACTGAAAAACTGAAAACCAGGAAACTGACAATTATAATTGTACATATAACTAACTACTGTCGGGGAATACAAGTGCACATGTGTGAAAGGTTTATATACCCGATGACGTGCACGGACCATGTGGCAATATTTGTCATGATATCAATGTGATGCGAGATATATGATAAGCTAACAAACAATGTCAAATGGTCCATGCGCTTCTCCAGGTATATACATAAACTGTCCAACCATTAATTACCATGCTGCCCTGTGTCGCCTAAGTACAACTATTACTGTTAACTTACAATTATGTGAAAATGTATTTGTGTTATATAATATCTGTCTGGTTTTCTAGGTTTTCGCCCTGTGGTTCCCATGTTGGATTTCGGAGAAAAGGGACATAGGTCATCGAGTTCCCAAGTTTCGAAGTTTTAGCTGGTTTTTAGAGGTTACTCAGGTTAAATAACCCACGGAAACTGAAATGCAAGATTACTGATGGTGGCGGTGCAAAAAAGTGTGCAAACTTGGTGCAAACAGTCGGCGTCCACGAACTTTCTGTTATATCCATGCTCTTCGAGCATTGAATTGGTCGTTTGCAGCCCATCGGGTGAAGTGTCCGTGTCCGCTTTGAGGAGCAAACCCCACACTTCTTGTGGTGTACTATCGGATGGGATCTGGTGATCGAGGAGAGGCAGCAAAAGAAATATCATATTGTAATCACATCGCATCGAAAAATACCATTTTTTTCAGGTGCAGTCAGGTGTGAAATCATCAATCCTCAACAGTCGGATGACATCAGATAACGACGATATTTGTGCAAGTGGTTGGAGTGATGCTATCCGATTAGGTTTTGGTCAGCCTCGTCACATCGAAATACGTCGCCTGGCATCAACGGATTCCTCGCTGCGCCGTTTACGTCTCATTTACGAAAGTATAGGTAGTCATTAGTAACAGTATACTGGTGAGGACGTATTATTTCACACCCGAAGGTAACGAGGACTTATACGTTTCTGATCATGAGTGGTGGGTGCACTCCTGTGCACTCAGGCTGCCAACGATCGAAGTAGTGGATTAGCGATCATGACAAGTAGGGAATCCGACCCTGGTCCCTGAACATACTTAAGCGCATCTTACTATACCTCCCTCCTGCCTCATGTATTAGGCGTGTTCGAACCCGTCACACGAGCCAAGGAATAGTACGACTTGATCAGAATGAGGCCAAGTTGGAGTCCAGCGATCATCGATGCATCTCTTACTACCTATGGTTTTGAAATCCGGATTTCAAGATTGTATGCGGGTTGTGGGTGCGCAGCTGTATAGATGGCATCGTGATAGTACTAACGCTGGTCCGAATTCGACCTAGCGCCACTGAGTCACCGTACCATGTTCCAGATCAGAAAAAAAACACTGACAATACCAGCCAGGGTCCATGATTCTGGCACATCAGAAGAAATTTGAAATAGTATTGTCGTCATCATGAGCATATAAGCAGTACTGCAATCGGCTCACTTCCGTTGATCACCATGTGAAGTACTGGCTATGCTGCTCTTTTTATTTTACCGCATCTGCATCCACGTACGATAGACTTACTCACATGTACTGGTTCGTCCTTTGGAATCTGGCTTAAGTATAGTTTACACGCAAATCGGAGACGGCCCGTATCGATGGAAGTTACATTAAGATTATGATAAAAATCGCAAGGAGCCCCGTTCCACCGCAACCAGCAGTCCAAGTGATCGTGAACACTGAGCCTAAGCATCACCATTTGGACCGACTAACCCCATGGCATAACCCACAGTTCTGTCTATCAAGCCTGAGTTTGAAGGACCTATGTACGCACCACAACGTGTTTTGATGTCGAGCACGAAAAGATTGCGAATCAATTATTAGTAGCGGTCAAAGTAGGGCGATTATCTGCGGATTATGTCCACAATTTTTGGGACACGGATAATCGCGATTACTGTAATAATCGCAGAATCGTCGAATCGCCTCTGGAGGCGATTCGACGATTATTTACACGATTATCGAAGGCGATTATTTGACGTGCTTACATGTTTGCTTACATCACACAGAAGATCATAGATCTGTCAAAATAATCGTGGCCCATAATCGCCCCATAATCGCCCTCGATAATCGTCACGGTCAAGGTGACTGGGATTATTGACACGATTTTTGATTCATAATCGTACAATAATCGCATGATTAATCGTGTAATAATTGCCCTACTTTGACCGCTACTGATGTTATCATGATAACAAGTTGAGAAAGTTCGAGAATCAGAACGTGGTGCAGAGCTGACGTCGTCCCAGAGATAACTGTGTCATTGACGCTGCTTGACTATGGGAAAATAAGGAACGTCAACATACGCAACATGGCCTGCGTCTATGCATATGCCACTCGCCTGGCACAAATTTCAAGTGGTGTTCTGTTACGAGTCTAACCCACGGGCAGCATCGGAACTTAACATGTTCCATTGGGTGTCCTACCACCGAACCTCACGGTGACGCTGGACGCTAAACACGATATTTATCACCTTTATTCACCAAGTTCTCCCCAACACGTGATTTTCGGAAAATGCCATTGGCAGCCTTCTTACATAATACAGTTTCCGCATTGATGGTGAGACTACTTAGGAAACAGTCGGGTTCCAAACCATTCATGAGGTGTGGTAAAGGCCTTTCCCAAAAACCACAACTTCAACACACTATATTACCATGCCTCAATGCTGGCAAAACTTGTAAATTTGGTCATGTTTGTACTTTGATCTATTTCCAATGGGAAATCTTCTGCAAGCCATTCCTCAACAACCATGCCACATTTTGGCATGGTTCTGTACTAACTAAACTCTAGAGTTCCACACAATATATTTAATTTTTAGTTGAAAGTTAAGTTGACCCCTGCCAATTATGTGTGTGTGCAAGCAATATCTCAACTAATGGTCAGAAAAATAAGCTGAGAGTGGTACAGTGTCAAGGGTAATCTATGTGAGAGTGTCCCATGCAATTCAGCAATAACCAGCCACTCTGGCTAATTGGTTTGTCAGTAGTTAGCAAACATGTGCAGGTACTGCTCCAACTCCTAGCTCATCCTCACTGTCTATCCATCTGTCTGGGGGTGATAAGCTGTGGATAATTTAGTCTGAATACCCAATATTTAGTGCTTTAAGATCCAGTGCATAGGACTGCAAAATAACTGCAAACTGGACCAAACTGTGACTGATTGTAACTGGACAGTTTTTGAGTTTTGAAGCAGTTGCAGTTGTGGTTCTCACAGATTGTACTGTGCATGACCGGGTAACGGGTCAGACATAGTAACAGGTCACTGATTTTTCTGTCCACTACCATTACATTTTGGGGAAATCTGAAACATACATTTTTGTTGTATATATCTCACCCTATTCTGTGCAAATTTTGAGGGAGATCCTGCCAGATCTAAGATAAGGAAGGCTGAAAGTATCAGTGTGTGTTGATCAAAATCAAGTTTTATTTCCTATTTCGGACACCATTCACCTCCTCTATATTGACAGTAGCAGTTCTGACCATCGGGGACACATTGCAGTATATCTAAGGATATATTTACATGATAAATAAGCTTTATAACTAACTTTTGTGGGGGTCTGAATTTTTACTGGAGTGAAATTTATTTTGGTTGATTCTCCTCCTCACCCCTGTCGGGGCTTTGGTACTGCATGCGCAACATGTAGTGCATGCTGCTGACTATTTGTGCTCACGTACAGAAGATTATTACCAATGATTTGCACATTTTTTTCTATTTTTTTCTGATGCAATTTTATGAGTTGTTGCGGTGCGTAAATTGGAGTGAACTTGCTTCCTTTCCACATCTTTTGCACTCGCTATCACATACCAATGGCTCAGGACAGTGAGTAATATATTTTCCTATACTCTTTGTGGTCTGAGAAGCTCAGAAAAATGCGCAACAGAAGAGAGTAGTAACACAGAGCACATCCGAGTCAAAGGTTCTCACAACACATCAACACGTCCAGCCACACCTGAGCAGAGTTAGTACTAACTCATCCCTTATCTCATGTAACATGTGTTGACTATGACTGCTTATTAGATGAATTTGACTATGCTGGATGGATGCTAAGATATGCCAGTACTGAATCACCAAAGTCTTTTATCTCTAAACATTCCCCGGGTACCATTCCAGGGTGCGTTAGATTACTTTAACTTTGTAATCCTGCTCTAAAACTATGTCAAGCCAACCCTGGTATTCTGAGGCAGAACTGACAGCCAATGGGTCTGACCCTGAGATGCCAGGACTTGTTTCCATGGGTGAAGAGTACAACAACTTGAATTCAGATGATGAAAGCTTCCTGCCATTGTGGAAGTCTTGGCATGAGTGTTACAATATGGATGAATCAGGGATAATTATGGGGAAGCACTTGAGGTTGCGTATGAGTGGGACAAAGCGATGCCGTGAAGAAGAAGATGGGAAAGAGGCCTTGGTGAATGAAATGGCTGTACCAGACTCGAAAAGTGATGAACACACTACTAAGAAAGCTAAGCTTTCAACAGCGTGACAGTACAGTCCCTAGCTAGCCACTGTGATCTCTGTAGAATATACCCCATGCGACATGACGCGTGAATATGATGCGTCGCAACGTGTCGGATCTCATTACTTAAAACAATGTGTCACATCAAGTACACGTGCATTTGTTGACTGGTTTTCTTGAATTAGATCAATTCCAAGTCATCCTTCATCCTGGCCATCACTCTATGGTGAGAAGTAAGGAGAAAGCAGCAGAAGAGAAAGCACTCCAGGATGCTCTTGCAGCTGTCATCACATCTGGTCTGGACTCAAAAGGACATCCCATACTGTCACTTTGGTCAGCTGCACGAATGTATGATGTACAGAAGACGACACTGACAGCTCAATTCAATGGCCGTCATACTCGCTCAGAAGCTCATGCTGCTCAACAAAAGCTAACTCCCCCTCAGGAAGAAATTCTCAAGGAGTGGATCAAGGTTCTCGGAAAGCGTGGTGTCCCCTTAGATCTGTCAGCAGTAGGTAATCACGCATCTATTATTGTGGGAGGGGAAGTTGGAGTCAATTGGGCTCGCAGATTCCGGAAGCGCCATCCTGACTTGAAAGCAAACTGGACGACAGCTCTTGAAGCGTGTTGTGCTGCCTGCTTGAACCGTCCCCTTGTTACAGAGTACTTCAAGATGTTGGGAGATATCATCAGGGAAAACAACATTCCCCTGGAGAACATCTATAACATGGATGAGAAAGGCATCCAGATGGGTATCGGCAAGAGAACACTTGTGCTGGTGGACCGAGATCAGAAGACAGTGAACCAGGTTGAAGATGGTAACCACGAGCTTGTAACCGTGATTGAATGTGTGAGTGCTGATGGCTCAGTGCTGCACCCTTCCATCATCTACAAAGGAAAGTGGCGGGATCTTGAGTGGGGACAAGACAATACATGCAAAGCAAGGTGAGGACGAAGAAGCTTGACATTGTACTTACTGACCAAGTTGTTGATGACAGCTTATCATTTTCACCAAATGGTTGGACAGACATGGAACTCGGATCCAAGTGGCTTGAAAAGGATTTCGAGCCTGCAACAGCTGCATGGAACATTTCAGGACATCCTTGACTTTTGATTTTAGATGGACACAACTCTCACTGCACCTATTCATTCTGTGCCTTCGCAATGCTACATGCTATCATCATTGTCTGTTTGATCCCACACACTACCCACCGCCTCCAGCCTTGTGATGTTGGGGTCTTTGGCCCACTTAATTCATGCTGGAAAGCTCAAGTCAATGCTATTTCGAGACAATACATCCACGTAACCAAAAGTAATCTGCTACGATACTACCACACAGCCCGAGAGAAGGCATTCACCGAGAGAACCATCAAGTCTGCATTCCAGACTACAGGAATCCATCCATTTAACCCTGATATCATCGAAGATGATGCATTTTCACCAGCATTGAATACCACCACACATGCAGCCCAGCCAGTTCCAGCAGCACTTCCATCAATTCTCCATGAAGCAACAGTGTTGGCAACTCCATCATTCGCTGACCTGAGTGGGGCTTCTCTTGAGCAGGGGTCTTCATCAGCATCACTGGCTGCTTCATCATCAGCTCCAGACCTTGAAGCAACTGGTTCATCAGACTCACCATCTATTCCTTCCTACGAACTAGTTGCCTTCCCAGGCCCACTTCCACTGAGAGCCTTGCATAAGGCCGTTGCAGAACGTGCTGATGCCCTGGAAAAGTTTGCACTATCTGCGAAGAAGCAGATGGAAGCTGACTATGCTGTGAAGAAGCTGATGGACAACAAGAATGAGCGGTTGCGACAACAGCTGTTCGCAAAGAAAAACAAACCAGCCAAGAAGCGAGTCGGGGGATCTGGGGCTCGCCACATGACAGACGAGCAAATGTTGATGGCATTAGCAAAGGCAGACTGGGAAGAAAGAGTCGAAGCAGTTCATAAGGAGGTGGCCAAGGTATTTGCAGACATTAAGGCTCACCTGAAAGCTGTAGAAGATGCTGTGAAAAAGGCAGAGATTGAGGCAGAGTGTGAACAGCGGAAGGCAGAGGCAGAGATTGAGAGAGAATGGAAGCAGGCTGCAGCAGAGGAGGAGAAAGCTCGGAAGAAGGCAGAGGCTGATGTGGAGAAGGCGAGGAAAGCAGTAGCAGCCGAAGTGGAGAGGGCTCAAAAGAAGGCAGAGGTAGAGGAGGGGAAAGCTCGAAAGAGGGCTGAAGCTGCAGCTGAGAAGGCTCAAAGGAAAATGGCAGCTGATGAAGAGAAGCAGCGGGTACGAGAGCAGGCAGCAGCTGAGAAGGCAGCGAAAAAGGTGGAAGCTGAGCTTCAAAAGGCAAATAAGTCAAATAGCAAGAAGCGTAAACATGCAAACGATGAGAACACTCACGAAGATATGGTCATCGATCCTCCTGACATCCCTAAGCATCCATGACCTCAGCCCCATCCCATATTGTGTCCTGTTCTTGGTCCACTTGAAGATCTGATGGGAAGAAGTGCCTTGTGGTCCCAAAATGGGGACTATTGCAAAGCAACATGAGCACTGCTTGTCGAACTTGTGATGGGGCAGTATGAATAGGTGAAAGGGAATGAAGAGGGAGTAAGTATCGATGATCACGATCAGTGTTGTCGCACTGTTGGAAGTTGCCGAAACCTGACCCGTTACATCGAAACACTTGATTTCGAGTCATTCTCGAAAAATATTCTATACCACTGGCAACATGCTTTAGAAAAATAGTAATACTTTACAGAACACTGAAATACATGCTGGAGCAGATATCTTCCTACTCAGAATCAATAATAAGTGACTAAATCGGGAGTTGCAGATTGAACAGTGGTTTGTGACCCGTTACCCGGTCATGCACAGTATGACCATCCAGAACTGGTTGTTTGTAAGGCATGACTTGGGTATGGGTAACACCATGTGTTTCTGCTTATGGATATGCTCAGGTATGGGTACGGGTTTTGTTAGGAAACCACCCCATTACCTAATAAACTTTCATTTTTATTTTATTATGTCGAATTACGCTACATGACACCAAATAACGCTACATTTTGATAGCGTGAGAATTTTATTTTGCACGCATCAAAATGTACGTGCATGTACAAGTGCATTGGTAACAACAATGTACAATATATGTAACATAGTATATAAACCCTAAATATATGCCTAGGGGACCCCAGTTGTGTTCTCTTAGGTATTCCACCTACGTTTTCGGTGTGAAAGGCCTATCTCAACAAACTCACTTATTAATAACCCCTCGCATCAAAACCATCAATTCCCCCATCACGAGCGCGGATCCCGCCCCCTTCTTGTAGAGAGAACCCGCATGGTCTTAGCTAGCAGATAGTGGGTGTCGCCCTAACAGAAGAACACAACTTCCCATATCAGTGCGCCTTCTCTTACTTGCGCATACGTCATTGTTTCACTGCACCACATCTGATTACTCATCCTTTCGGCACGAGCCAGAAGTACTTATATATACATAATCTACCTTTTCTTTCATAAGCCGACGCCAGGCCTCGCCTTACATTGCGACTGCCAGTGATCGAGAGGCAGTGCTCGTCATTAGGACAGCTGCAACCAGACAACCAATCAGATCTGGTTTAGTTACAATTTACATCACTCTATTCGGACAACTATTTTAGTTACAAGCCAAATTCAGTGTTATCTTTGAGATCAGGCACTGTTGGAAGGGTTATTGATCCGAAGTGTCAAAATAGGCGCCCGATGAACAACGAACCATTGATGAACCTCGACAAACCTTATCACGTGACCCATAGACATTTGGAGAGGTCTCGAAGAAAAAAATATTTTTGAATTTGTTGAAGAAGTGATTCATCACAGATTCTACAATTATGTCCAAACCTTCAACTTCTAATCCCGGTCCTAATCCTGTTCCCATACCAGCACTAGAGGTGAAAATTGATGCGCTCACAGTGCAAATGTTGCAATTAGTGTCAGTATTGGCAGCATCACAGCCCAGACAAGTGGAAGTACAGCCAGAGACGACAGGAGAAAGAGATGATGAGATGGTGGAGATGGTGGAGTGGATATCGCAGGAGGATGAGACGGTGGAGAAATCTGGAAATGGAAAAGCAGGCTTACCTAAGTACGCGCCCCCACAAATCTTTGATGGTACCATGGAGAATACAAAATCCTTCATCAGCTCTATAGTATTGTACATCCATGGGAGGAAGCCAGAGTTTTGTACAGCCGAGTCTAGGATTATGTTTGCTCTCTCATACATTCAGGGGGGGAAAGCACAGTTCTGGAGAAACAAGGCTATTAATCAAATTGCTGCAGGAAATAAACCATTTGCAACCTTCAAGGAATTTCTGGAGAGATTGGAGGCACAGTTTGGAGACCCTAATCCAAAGGCGACAGCCAATGCTAAATTAAAGACCATGCGCCAAGGTTCCTTAATGGCGGATGAATTTATTTTGCAGTTCAAAGCAGAAGCTTCGCAAACAGACATGGGAGAAGCCGCATTGGTAGAGTTTTTGAAAGCAGGATTAAATCCCTCCTTATTCAAGTCTATCTACCGACTACCTTCTATGCCAGAGAAGTTGGACGAGTGGTATAATTGGGCAATGCGCCTTGACTGGCAATATCGGCAGGAACAGGCAGAGTCAAAGTTGATGTACAGAAGTAGTAAATTTGGAAAGTCATCAGGAGGACAGTCCGAGAAAGGAAAGGCACCTCAGGCGCAAGCTCTGAGGGCACAGCCACTGGCCATGGCAGTGACACCTATACTTATGGAGTCAGCAGCACCAGCAGAGGCAATGGAGGTTGATCAAGCAGGAAGATGAGCCCCACTTAAATGTTTTAACTGTGGGCAGTTAGGACACATTTCTAGGAATTGTAGGCAGAAAAGAAAGATTAGGGAAGCTACAATCAAGGAAGTGAAGCCAGAGGAAGGCAGGCAGAAGAATTTTGTGGAAGAGTCCCAGTGAAGGTTTCCCCATTGGTGACCCAGAATCGTTACAATGTATTAGTATCCGAGGAAACCCAGAGTAAATCAGAAAAGGAAATTGAGGAGGAGTACAACTGTTGCAAATCACGTGACAAAGAAAATTGTCACATGTCATTTCCAAAAACCCCTAAATTCTTTATTCGCTCTGCACGAATAGAACCCAAAATCACCTTGACTGTGGGACTGAAGACAGTGGACATGCATGCAGCTATTGATGTGGAAGCGTTGCTTGACAGTGGTGCTACAGGATTATTTATTAATTGATCCTTAATTACCGGAAATGGTATTAACACACGCAAGCTGGCGCAACCTATAATGGTGTACAATATTGACGGAACAGTCAATTGTGGAGGAACTATCAAGGAGGAGGTGACTATGGTACTAAAGTATCAGGAGCATCAGGAGTGAGCTGTATTCGAAGTGTGCGATCTTGGGAAAACCAATCTAATAATAGGATGTCCATGGTTATGGAAGCATAATCCCGAAATTGATTGGAAAACTGGGAAAGTACAAATGACTCATTGTCCTAAGGAATGTAATGTGTATGGGAGGAAGATGAAGAAGGAAAAAAGGAAAAAGAAAGAGAAAGAATGTCTGAGAAAGTATTCTGTTACAATGGAGGAAGTGGAGGATGAGGAAATGCCAAATGGGGAAGTTCTGATCATGATCGAGAAAGAAGAGCAGAAGCAAACCTTTAGAGCAGTTCGTGGAGGACAGTCATGGGACAAGAATATCATGAAGGTGGAGAAGCCAGTGGAGGAATGGGTGCCAAAAGTGTATCATGAACATTTGTCAGTGTTCCAAAAGAAGGAGTCTGAGCGAATGCTGGTGCGGAAGCCATGGGATCATGCGATTGAGATGAAGCCAGGGTTTGTGCCGAAGAAGTTGAAGGTATATCCATTATCTCTGATGGAACAAGAAGAAGTGGATGCATTCCTGAAGGAGCAATTGCGCAAAGGATACATACGACCTTCGAAATCACCACAGACGTCACCAATATTCTTCGTGCCCAAAAAAGACCAAAGGAAGAGGATGTGTACCGATTATAGGTATCTAAATGAGTGGACAGTGAAGAACGCATACCCCCTGCCGTTGATCTCAGAAATAATTGACAAGGTGGGAAAAGCCAAGGTCTTTACAAAATTGGATTTATGATGGGGATACAACAATGTATGAATAAAGAAAGGAGATGAGTGGAAGGCTGCATTTGCCACACATTGAGGATCCTTCAAGCTGCTTGTCATGTTTTTTGGGATGACTAATAGTCCCCTGACCTTTCAAAATATGATGAACGACATTTTCAAGGACGTAATAGACAAAGGCATGGTAATAATATTTATTGACGACATTCTGATATTCAAGGAGGATGAAGAAAATCATGAGGTGATAGTGCAGGAGGTGTTACGGAGGTTGGCAGAGAATGATCTATTTTTGAAACCATAGAAGTGTGTGTTTGGGGCAAGCGAGATTGAGGTCCTAGGATTATTGATTGGCCCTGATGGGATCAAAATGGATCTGATCAAGGTACAGGTGATCACAGATTGGCCTGCGCCCACCCGTGTCAAGGAGGTTCAAGCCTTCTTGGGACTCACAAATTATTATTGTCGCTTTGTGCACAATTTTTCTAAAATTGCCGCACCCTTACATAACCTTACGTGAAAGGGAGTAGTATGGAGGTGGGGAGAGCAGCAGCAGACAGTGTTTGAGGAGTTGAAGAGGAAGTTTGTGGAGGGACCAATATTAGCCCCCATAGATTTCACATGCCCTTTGCGAGTGGAATCCGATGCATCCAATTTTGCTACTGGAGCAGTATTATCAATGCTGTGTGAAGATGACAAATGGCATCCTTGTGCATACTTGTCAAAAGGGTTGAATGATGTGGAGAGGAATTATGATGTGCATGACAAAGAGATGTTGGGGATAATACGAGCATTGGAGGTGTGGAGGCATTATTTGGAGGGATGTACGCATCAGATTGAGATCTGGACGGATCATCAAAATCTGCAATACTTCATGTCCACTAAAAAGCTTAATTGCCGGCAAGCACATTGGGCACTATTCCTATCGCATTTCAATTTTCACTTGGTCCACAAAGTGGGAGGCTTAATGAGGAAAGCAGATGCATTATCCAGATGTATTGATCATAAAAGGGGGGTGGAGGAGGACAATAAAAATGTTACCTTACTCAAACCCGAATACTTTCGCATTTGCGCTATGCATCAAGGGCATCTATTAATAGATAGCTCGGAAATGGAAATGTTGTCTAAAATTAGACAATGTTTGGAAATGGACGATGAAGTAGTGGAAGCCATGAAAGCTCTGAAGGGAGAGAAGAAAGGTAATATCAAAGGAGACAAATGGGCTAAGGAACAAGGGTTGGTGTTGTTTTGAGGAAAAGTGTATGTACTGAAGGATCAGGATTTGCGAAGGGAGATCATCTGGTTACATCACAATACGCCGATTGCTGGACACCCAGGAAGATGGAAGATGTTGGAATTAGTAATGAGAAATTATTGGTGGCCCAGAATTTCAAAGTATGTGTTGGGGTATGTGGATGGATGTGATACATGCATGAGGGGGAAGAAATTTCCAGAGAATCCTACAGGAAAATTAATGCCAAACCCTATACCTAAAGTGCCATGGCAAGATATATCTGTGGATTTTATTACCGGATTACCCGAGGGTCAAGGGTACGATGCAATATTCGCAGTATGCAACCGCTTTACAAAGGAGGTCCATATTATTCCTACTACTACAGAAACCTCATCATTGGGCTTGGCGCACCTCTATCTAAATCAGGTATGGCGGTTACATGGGTTACCCGATACCGTTATCTATGATTGCGGACCACAATTTGCTTCCGCGTTTATGCGAGAACTAAACAACATATTGGGAATTCAAACTAAATTATCTACGGCATATCACCCGCAGACTGATGGGCAGACAGAGAGAATGAATCAGGAGTTGGAGCAGTACCTACATATGTTTGTCAACTACCGACAAGCCGACTGGCCCGAATGGTTGGCAATTGCTGAATTTTCCCACAATAACAAATTCCATTCGGCTACTCATATGTCACCCTTTTTCGCGAATTATGGATATCATCCTCGCATGGGAGTAGAACCCAGAAGGGAAGTCAAAGTACAGTTGGTAGAAGATTTTGTATCTAAGATGCAAAAGGTACAAGAGGAAGCAGAGGCAGCATTGAAGAAAGCACGTGATGACATGATGCGACACGTGGATCGTACTCGAGCACGCGCTCCACAGTACAAAGTTGGTGACTTGGTATGGCTAAGTACCAAGGACCTGAATATTCTACGACCTTCGAAGAAACTTACAGAGAAACAAGTTGGCCCATATGCAATCTCTAAAGTGATCTCGCCTAATGCAGTAGTGCTAAAATTACCCCAATCATTTAAGATTGATCCCGAGATTAATGTATCCTGCCTATGCCCTTACCATCTGCCCACTATTCCTGGCCAACAAACTACTCCGCAACCTCCGATAATAGTAGAAGGTGCTCCAGAATACATAGTTGAAGAAATTCTAGACTCACGTCTTCGACGGAACAAATTGGAGTTCTTAATAAAGTGGAAAAACTATACCGACAAAAATAATTCGTGGGAACCTGAAGAGAATTGTAAGCGAGGACATAACGTGATTGCCCAATTCTTTAAATGTAATCTGAATGCTCCGCATCGCATTGCGAGAATGGTGTATGAGGGGATGAAATTCCGGCCTTACCAAAATTTCACAGAGGGGACAAACATAATATTTTCTTGCCTGGAAGTCGAGGCATAAAAGGGGGGTAATGTTAGGAAACCACCCCATTACCTAATAAACTTTCATTTTTATTTTATTATGTCGAATTACGCTACATGACGCCAAATGACTACATTTTGATAGCGTGAGAATTTTATTTCGCACACATCAAAATGTACACGCATGTACAAGTGCATTGGTAACAACAATGTACAATATATGTAACATAGTATATAAACCCTAAATATATGCCTAGGGGACCCCAGTTGTGTTCTCTTAGGTATTCCACCTATGTTTTTGGTGTGAAAGGCCTATCTCAACAAACTCACCTATTAATAACCCCTCACATCAAAACCATCAATTTCCCCATCACGAGTGCAGATCCCACCCCCTTCTTGTAGAGAGAACCTGCATGGTCTTAGCTAGCAGATAGTGGGTGTCGCCCTAACAGGTTTGGATTTCCATACCCGAGGCAAAACCGTACCCATACCCACAATGTTATGGGTATCATGGTACCGGTCCAACAGTCACATGTTTTATCAAATGACTTTGTTGATCAACATCAACAACAACAACAATGGCTCGACAATGATGACAACTGCTACCAACACGCCCCCCTCATTCTAAATGCGAGTGGGGGGTGTTTTTTCTACTAGGCAACGATGACATGCCCCCCTCGTTCTAAATGCGAGTGGGGGGTGGTTTTTCTACTAGGAAACAACAACGACAATGGCCCCCTCTCATCAACAACAGCCCCTCTAGTCGACAATGGCCTCCTCTAGTCGACAATGGCCTCCTCTAGTCGACAATGGCCTCCTCTAGTCGACAATGGCCTCCTCTAGTCGACAATGGCTGCAGCATCACCACTACCACCCCCTCTCACTCGCAAATGTGAGTTGGGGGTGGTTCTTCATCTGTTTCTCTCACAATGGCTGCCAAGTCCTGACTACCACCCCCTCTCACTCGCAAATGTGAGTTGGGGGTGGTTCTTCATCTGTTTCTCTCACAATGGCTGCCAAGTCCCGACTACCACCCCCTCTTGCTCACAAATGTGAAGTGGGGGTGTTTCTTAGTTTGCTAACTCATGATGGCCGGTACATCACTGGTACCACCCCCCCTCGCTCGCAATTGTGAGTTGGGGGTGGTTCTTCATTGTATTTAGATATATTTAGAATTATAATAAATTATTAATGTCATACCCATGGGTTTCGACCAAAACCCCCCTGTACCCACAGTAAAACCACACCCATAACCATAACGGGTATGGTGTTCATGGGTAGGGGTACGGGTACATGAAATTATACCAGGGGGTTACCCGAGTCACACCCTAATACTAGAAAGTTATCCAACTTTTCTACACTGCTTCAACACTTGAATCCACATATAAATTATGATATAATGTTCATTTATGTCACAAATATCTGTCAACATTTTTTATCCATCATAAAGAACACAAAGAAACTAGTAATTTGCTGCATTCTATCTGGGCAGAGTAGTTTTGGCCTGAGAGGAGCAAGTTTTGGAAGGAACACTCAAGGTCACCATGCAAAATAACATCAACTTCACTGAATTAGATCATTGTATGTCATAAGATACCACAGTACCAGGCAGATACATGTCTTAACAGAGTGTAACAACAATTGATTCTCATAAAACTTGATAAAAAAAAATTTAACTCAAGGCAAAGAGCTCAGAAGAAGTTTGGAACCACAAAACCTGATATGAAATATATCATGACTCAAACATGTGACAACCTGAAACATCATGAGTACAGGTGTGGTGTTGCCATAGGTACAGATATACAAACCCATACCTGCACCTGTGCTACCTGCAGGCAGAATACCACAGGTTCACCTGTACCTGTGCTACACCCTAGGTGTAGGTGGGATATGTTTATCTCTGGATCAATCTTGAATGATCAGGGTAATTTTAGTACTACTGCATTGGGCAAAATTACTTTAGAGATCATGTATGGGCCAACTTGTTTCCCTGTAAGCTTCCTAAAAGGTTGTGGAATATTGAGGTCCTTGGTACTTAGCCATACCAAGTCACTGACATTGTACTCTGGAACAGGGGGTCAAGTATCATCCATGTGCTTTTGCTAATGCTGCTTCCACTTCTGTCTGTACCTTTTGCATCTTAGATAGGAAGTCTTCACCGATGGAGTGGTCAGGGATGCCCACTCCATGTGATCATGTGATCTCATTGATAGAACTGTAGGTAGTCACATGTTCATAATTCATCTCATTGCTATCCCACTGCATTGCTGTGCTACAGCTAGAGAGATGCTGGGCATGTCTCCATCTTGGTGATGAGAGTGTGTTTCTTGCTTTAACATGCTATACACTGCTTGTTGTGTCTACTCTTGTGCTTTTTCTGGCTATTCTTGAGCTCTTTGTCTAGTTCTGGTAATTCTGTCACCATAAAACTGCACTGTCCACCATCCACTGCCACTGTAAAACCATAACACCGCCATTCTCTGATGGACCATGACTCCCAACTCACTCAGTGCATGCTGAAATGGCTCATTAATGATATTTGCAAGCCATTTCCCTTGGACACCTTCCATTTCCATACACCTTCCATTTCCATACCATTACTAATACATGCAATCACATGCAGCCTTGTTGACCTCGCAATACAGGTCTTAGATATCCCTTAGTCTCTTACAATCATAACAAGTTCCTGTTTAGCTGGTCTCATTCCTCTAAGTGGTGGAAACATCTATGCAATGAAGTTGACAACCGCCACAACCACCTCACCTCCAGCTTCAAAACTGCCTCCAGCATCTTGCAAATGATGGCACACACTGCTGAGTCAATCTACAGACCCCCTGCACACTCCACTGCCCCATCTCATGTCCAGAACCACCTACTGCCACCACCATGTAACAGCCTACAACAGCAATGAAGTCTGTTGCAACTACTCCTGAAACAATGACATGGGCTCTTTCTACTACCCAGACCCCCTCTGACACCTTGGAGACAGCTATCCAATGGACAACACCCCACAACAATGTTCTGTAGCCCAGCAAACACACTCACATGACTGTGAGAAGACACATTCACCAGAACACATCATCTGTCTGACAAAACAAAACTGCTCACCCCAGAACCCTAGATGAAGGCCCAGGAAGCCATCTACAGCATCCAGCTCCCCCAAGCTCATGTCACAGACCTCCATTACACACCACAACCCCACCACAATGTCTCACACACCCACCAGCTTTGCCACATCATAGACAATGCCTACTGTGCCCCTAGCACCACAGCCCCCAGAATGATGAACTACAATGCCTAGACCACCTGCTGCATGCCCTGAGCCCACTCTGTTGACTGCAACATGCCAGACAACATCAATGTCATTCCCCCACTGCCCCACATTGCCAACCACACTGCCAATGCCATCTGCACAATTGATCACTGCCCACCCACCATCTACACCCCACTCACCCCCTCTCACCCCAGGTCAGCCTTAAACAAGCTGTTTTGCTACCTCCCACATATTTTGATTGGGCTGACAATGCCACATTGTTACCTACTGCCCCCAGCTCCCTGCTGCAAGACCTCTCTGGTCTGAAAATGGACCATTCACAACCCTTTGAAACCCTGTGATGACAAACAAGGCAGTGACATGCACCACCATATTTTTTTCAACAGTCTCAAAATTTTTCTCACTCAGTTTGGCTATCTTTGATTCAGTCCCAGCCATTCATCACCCCTCTGGTATAGGACCAGGGAATCCTATCATCACTGTTCCTTTTGGAGTAGCACCTCCACCTCCACCTTCAGTTCTGAAGCTAGATTGGGATCAAGATCCCCACCTTGCTGATTTGGGTCAAGCCCTGAGTGCATTGGGATGGGCACCACCATGTTGAGTTTGGTTTTATTTTTATTTTTTATATTGACTATAGATTTTTTCTGGCCATAGAAATTTTAGATTGCTTTATTTCTCATTTTCTTTGTTTCTTTGTTTTCTGGTTGGTTTTCTTTTTCCAGGCAATGAGGACATTGCCATTTGGGACATGGGTGGATGGAGTGGTCATGGATGCTCACTTCAGGTGATCATGTGATCTCATTGGTAGAACTGTAGGTAGTCACATGTTCATAGTTCATCTCATTGCTATCCCACTGCATTGCCATGCTACAGCTAGAGAGATGCTTGGCACATCTCCACTGATTGTATCTTGATCTCCCTTTATGGTTCTATTCCCATGCGGGAATGATACTCATAATTAGCAAAGAAGGGTGACATTTGGGTAGCTGAACAATATTTATTATTGTGGGAAAATTCAGCAATTGCTAGCCATTTGGGCCAGTCAGTTTGTCAGTAGTTAACAAACATGTGAAGGTACTGCTCCAACTCCTGGTTCATTCTCTCTGTCTGCCCATCTGTCTGTGGGTAGTATGCTGTAGATAATTTGGTTTGCCATTGGTTTGAATACCCAGTATGTTGTTTAATTCTCACATGATGTGGAAGCAAACTGTGGTCCACAATTGGAGATAACTGTATCAGGTAATCCATGTAATTGTCATACTTGATTTAGGTAGAGGTGTGCCAAGCCTAATCAAGCCTAATGATGAGGTTTCCATAGTGGTAGGAATAATATGGACCTCTTTAGTAAAGTGGTTGTATACTATGAATATAGCATCATATCCCTGAGCTTCAGGTAATTCTGTGATAAAATCTATGGAGATATCTTGCCATGATGCTTTTGCTATGGGGTTTAGCACTAAGTTCCTGGCAGGTTTCTCTGAGAATTTAAATCTACTGGAGCTAATATTGGTCCTTCCATGAACTTTGTAAGTCTGCCTCCTACAGACTCACTACATCCACTACATACACCAACATCCACAACACTGACATGCATACCCACCAAACATCCTTCACCACCATCGCAAGCTCAAAACACCACCAGCCAATGTCATGTGATTGACAAATTTTGACAAACAAGCATGTGATTGATGAACCTCCTATTTCCCTGATGTCCCCAGACTTACAACAACTTATCTGCCAACACCAACATCTATTCTATGGCTCTAATATAGTCTATTACACCCATCAGTGGCCCATGTATGGTTACTGATGCAGTGCCTTCCTAAATCACACACTACACTTGATGCAGCCTTTCCTAACTGTGCATTATAATTTATGCCTGATGCAGCCTTTTACCTACATGGTTCATCTTTCACATATATATCTTTATTTTTTGATTCCACACCTTTGTTCCCACTTCCATGCAATGAAGGTATAGCACATCTTATATTCTCTTGCTTATGGGTTCCCACTTCCATGCAACAAAGATAACAATATCCTGTCTTTATGATCCACCATCTAGTGTAGGTTGCCAAACCAGGCATCCTTCCAAACTTCCTCTTTAATTCCTCAAACACTGTCTGCTGTTGCTCCCCCCACCTCCATACTACTCCCTTTTGCATGAGGTTATGTAGGGTGCAGCAATTTTAGAAAAATTATGCACAAAGCAATGATAGTAATTTGTGAGCCTGAACCTCCCTGACATGGGTACTGTTGCTATGCAGGTAATGGGCCACCTAAGGACATCTTGCCCTCTAGCACAGAGGGGAAGCCTCTCACTTTGATTACACATGGTCAAACAGTGGACAGGGGAGTTGGGAGGATGTATGTTGCACCTGTAGTCAGCCCATGTTATATTTGTTGTTCTGAAGCAGTTTTGATCGTGGCCCATCCTTACCCCAAATAGCTCTGGGTATGGGAACATCTCATCAAGGTGCTATTTTGACATTACAGGAATGAAGATTAGTACATTGGCCACTTATTTAACCACATATATGGATCAATATTCTCTTAGTTCAGCTTTAAACAGTGGATGGCCCATTACCTTAGGTGGCCCACTTCCTGAACCTTGACAGTAGGCACAGGCCAGTCAGTGATTTCCTATACTTTAATCAGATCCATTTGAATTCCATCAGGGCTGATCATTAGCCCCAGGAACTCAATCTCACTTGCACTGAATACACACTTCTCCAGTTTCAAAAATAGATCATTCTCCACCAACCTCCAGAACACCTCCTGCACTATCACCTCATGATTTTCTTCACCCTCTGTAAATATCAGAATGTTGTCAATAGATATTATTACCATGCCTTTGTCAATTATATTCTTGAAAATGACATTCATTATATTTTGGAAAGGACTATTAGTCATCCTGAAAAACATGACAAGCAGCTTGAAGGATCCTCAGTGTGTGGCAAATGCAGCTTTCCACTCATCTCCTTTCTTAATGCATACATTATTTGATTCCCATCTTAGATCCAAATTTGTGAAGACCTTGGATTTCCCCACTTTGTCAATAATTTCTGAGATCAAGGATAGAGGGTATGCATTCTTCACTGTCCACTTGTTCAGATACCTATAATCTGTACACATCCTCTTTCTGTGGTCCTTTTTTGGTACAAAGAATATTGGTGACCTCTGCAGGGATCTCAAAGGTCAGATGTATCCCATGACTGTCCTCTATGAATTTCCCTAAACATTTGATCCTGATGTTCTTTCCTGATCATGATTAGAACTTCCCCACTTGGCATATCCTCATCCTCCACTTCCTCCATCATTACAGAATACTTTCTGAGGTATTCTTTCTCCCTCTTCTCTTTCTTTTTCTTTCCCACCTTCCTCCCAAATACATTATACTCTTGAGGAAAATGAGTCATTTGTACTTTTCCAGTTATCCAATCAGTTTTGTGATTATGCTTGCATAACCATGGACATCCTATTATTAGATTGGTCTCCCCAAGATCACCTACTTTGAAAGCAGCTCATTCCAGATGGCCCTGATACCTTAGTATCATAATCACCTCCTCCTTGATAGTCCCTCCACAATTGACTGTTCCATCAATATCATATACCATTATAGGTTGCAATAGCTTGCACATGTAAATAGCATTTCCAGTAATTAAGGATCAATTAATAAATAATCCTGTAGCACCACTGTCAAGGAACACCTCCACATCAATCACTGCATGTGTGTCCACTGTCATCAGTCCCACAGCCAAAGTGATTTTGGGTTCTATCTGCATAGAGCAAATGAAGAATTTAGGGGTTTTCAGAAATTGTGCTCACAGTTCTTCTTCATCACGTGATTGAATTTTGTCTTCCTCCCCAATAATTTTCTGTTCTGAATTGCCCTGGGTTTCCTCTGATACTAGCTCATTGTAATAATTTTGGGTCACCAATGAGGAAACTGTAAGCCTGCCCCACAGACTCATGACATTACTAATGCAACACACACTGCTGTAACATGCCATAACACACACTGCTGAAACACACACCACTAGTGATTTACCACTGGTGATTACCCCCCAACCATTACATTACCACAACATGCACACACTGCCACTGCCACTGCACACATGCACCATCAACACTGCTACTGCTGTATCACCAACATGCACACATGATGGCAATTATGCACATACATACAATGTTAATGGCCCTTATACACAGAAAATACTTCTTTACCCTAATGCAAGTAACTGACACATACCGACACACTGTAAGGGGACAGCCCACCACTGGGTTTCTGTCAGGTTCCCACTGACCACCTTACAGTGCTACCATGATGCAATACAACACAAACCTGGAGGAGTATGTGGTTACCACGGAAACCCATCAGAAACCTGTGGGATATTACAATGATGTAGGACAATGGAGTAGGAACAATGGAGTAGGAACAATGGCTTGGGAAATGTGTATATAAGTTTCACACCCTGCAAGGGGGACCTTAGAGAATTCTCTTTGGTTCCCCCTTGCAAGGTTAGTAGATTATGTCACTGTGTTACATCACTACCTAATTGACTTTGGTTCCCCCTTGCAAGCAAGTGGACCCCATGCCATTGCCATAAGGTTGCCCTTACAGCAGAATTCTCTCCAAAAAGGTGAACCAGGTTTCCAACATATTTCCACATGAAATTTTCAGTAGAGAACAACATGTTGTAATGTAAATCTTCCAAAAAATAGTGTCAAAACACCCCTTTCACCTGCCATGCCAGAAACTCATGCAGTAGCCCTAGAGAAACTAGAAGAAAAGCTAGAAAGACTCGAGGGCAAACTCAGTGATTTGAAAGTAGAAAAATATATTTTTATTAAATAAGTATATGATTTATCAAGAAAATTTGATCTATTGACTCTTGCAAATACTGTCAGAAAACCACAGAAAAAGTGGGCCTTAAACCTTCACCCCCCAGCAAGTTCAACAGAGACTGTTCCAAGGGAAGGGCCTTCCTTAATTCATGCCAACTGTACATATGATTGGCACCAGAGCAGTTTGAAAATGATGATGCCAGCATCTACTGGGTGATCACCTTCATGAAGTCAAGACGAGCTGTGCTGTTTGCTGATCGCATGATGCAACACAAGGCCAAAATGGGCACACTGAAGTGTTGCACTTGGACAGATTTCCACACAGCCATAGTGGACAAGTTCTGCCCTAAGAATGAGGCATAGCTATTACTTGCAAAGCTAGAAACACTGGAGTATCACCAGGGACAGCAATCCATAGGAGACTACATAGACAGTTTCTGCAAGTTGATTGAACTGGCAGGATACTCTGAAGGATTGGCAATTGTGGTCAAATTCTGCTGTGGGTTACAATGGGAAATTCAAGACCAGATCATTCTGTTAGGAGTAGGCCAACCCAATGACAATGACCCCGAAGCATGGTACCAAGCTGTGGTTAGGTGTGATGAGAATCGCACTACTAATGCAGTCTTCCATGGTACCCCACAAATGCAAACCACCAGAGCTGCATTGGTATTTCCATGGAACCTGCCTGCATCTCAATGGACTGCAAGCAAACCCTTGTTCACCAACACCATGCCCCCTGCTAGTAATCCCACCCCAGTCAAAATAGAGGATACAAGAAAAAAACCCTCATGTTATAGATGTGGCAGTGCTGATCACATAAAACCTGACTGCCCACAATGCTTCAATATAAGGTTCATGACACTGGAAGAAAGAGAGGAATGGCAACAAGGGTACAATCTGGCACAAGAATTGGATATAGCCCAGATTGATAGGGAGGACATCATGGAAGAAATGGGAAACATGGGTTTTATGATGCACAATGAGTGATGTGTATGCCCTCATTGTCAAATAATAGATTTCATTTGTTAAACATTGAAGAAGTATCAGACCAATCAGATCTATTAGACATACAAAACCAGCCTGCACAAAACCTGTGCAACCCGTGCCCCTGACTACCAAATTGGGAGCAAAAACTCCCTAAACAACTGACTATAGCAGCAATGCCATCAGCTCACTCCCTGAACCTGCACATAGAGACCTTACCTACTTCAGGCACAACAAGGCAGGACCTATTGAGGAAATAATGGAAGTGATCCTCAGATATTGCAATCACTTGGAACTTGTGTAGTTTGCAGTAACTTGGCTAGGCAAACAACAAATGCTACTTGGAGAAGGAACACAACCCAGAGGTCAATTGGAGTCTAGGGGAAGTAAAGATGAGTTGCTGCCCTGTGAAATGTCACACCGCAAATGAAAGGCACTCCAGAAGGTAATCGGATCATGCTTTTGCCAATGAACTTATTTAGGCACCGACATTTAGTTCTCCACATCACAGAGTTGTTTGCTCCAATGCTGTTCAGGAGGATTGCCATGCACAGCCAATGCCAGCACTTCACATAAGCAATGTACAGCAATGTTATTTTTGTCCATAAGGAGGCCAGTGTCTAGTAAACATAGGCCGACATGAAGTGAAGACAGAATCCAAAATTCAATGTGCAGAAAACCATCACATTTGCACTTGCAGAGCAGGTTCTTTCCCTGCCCCAGAATTTGACTGGGACAGAATCCCCAATCTAGTCCTGGATGATGAGGATGACAAGAAAGAAATAGAAAGCGAGATGGTATTAGAAGAGGGAGATAAGGTCTTCTACACTCAACTTTTGCTGGAAACCACAGAAATCCATTTCTCATCCAACTTCTCACAGCGGTTGGCAGAGGCTCATTGCAAGAATTCCAATCCCAAAGAATCCACCATACCCAGTCAGTATAGCAATTTTGCAGAAGTCTTCTCAGAAAAGGTGTTTGAAGCACTCCCACAACCAAAGGAATGGGACCACGCAGTGGAACTTGTACCAGATGCAAAGTTGTCCAATTGCAAAGTTTACCCACTGTCACTCAATGAGCAAGCGCAACTTGATGTATTCATCATGGAAAACCTCACATCTGGCTGCATCCAACCTTCTAAGTCTCCCATGGCTTTGCCCTGCTTTTTCATTAAGAAAAAGGATGGAACACTTTGACTAACCCAGGACTATTGGGCCCTCAGTGCCATCACAATAAAAAACCAATACCCACTCCCACTGATATCAGAGTTAATAGGACAGTTGTGTGGGGCCCACTATTTCACCAAGCTGGATGTGCGATGGGGATACCAGAATGTCAGAATCAAAAGAGGGGACAAGTGGAAACCAGCATTTTGAACCAATCGTAGGCTGTTTGAACCCCTGGTAATGATGTTTGGATTAACTAATAGCCCTGCCACCTTCCAGACTATGATGAACAACATTTTCCAGGACCTCATATCAGAAGGAGTGGTCTGTGTCTATTTGGATGACATTCTCATCTTTACCAAAGACATTGCGGAACACTGATGAATTACCCATTTGGTGTTGGAGCGGCTTTGTGAGCACAAACTCTTCCTGTGGGTGGATAAGTGTGAATCCAAATGCACCAAGATCAAATATCTGGGGTTGGTCATTTTGGAAGGATGTGTTGAAATGGATCCAGTCAAAGTAGCAGGAGTCACAGAATGGCCTGTACCCAAAAATAAGAAGGAAGTACAGCAGTTCCTAGGTTTCACCAACTTCTATAGGAGATTCATTCAGGATTTCTCACACCACACTCACCCCCTGTTCAATCTGACTGGTGCTAAGGCACCTTGGAAATGGGGATTAGAGCAACAGGACAGCTTCAATGGACTCCATGCATCCATCACCTCCACACCTGTGCTTACATTCATGGAAGACTCAAAACCCTTCAGAGTTGAGGCAGATTCATCAGACTTTGCAACAGGAGCTGTATTGTCACAACTGTTGGATGCCAATGGGAAGTGGCATCCCATTGCCTTCTATTCCAAAAGCCTTAACACAGTGGAACAAAACTATGAGATCCACAATAAAGAAATGCTTGCCATTATCCAGAACCACACCCAGCCCAACCCAGGGCACCCTGGATGCCCTCATAGATCTTGACAAGTGGTTGGAATGCATCCACCTTCTAGAGGTCGACCTTTTGGCAACACGCAGCTCGAACTGGGTAGTGCATGCTGTAAAAGTCGGTGGTGGCATGCTATGTGACTCAACAACTGTCACACATTAGAGGTGACACTTTCTAGAGGTATCCTGTCATAAATCTGAGATCTGGACTGACCACAAAAATCTGGAATACTTCATGACAGCCAAGAAGCTTAACTGACAGCAAGCCCAGTGGTCTCTTTACTTATCTCACTTTGATTTCTCATTGCATCATCAACCAGGGAGAAGTATGGGAAAACCAGATGCACTTTTGTGACAAGCAGACCACAGGGATGGAAGCACGGATAACAACAATATCATGCTGCTAACACCAGAATTATTTGTCATCAGGGCACTGGAAGGCATTACTGTCAAAGGAGAGGAATGAGACATTCTGTGAGAAATCTGCCAATGAAACTGTGCTGGTGAACAGGAGGACTTAATGACCACAGCAGCAAAAGTGCTGCAGGAAACCTATGGGAAGTCAGTTTGGAGTTCTGAATGGAAGGAGTCAGAAGGACTTCTCCTATTCAGGGATCACATATATGTGCCAAACAATGTGGAACTGCATCACAAAATTGTGGAACAGCATCATGACACAAGAATAGCAGGACATGCAGGACATTGGAAAACACTAGAACCAGTGTCCAGATCTTATTGGTGGCCACAGATGTCCCACTACATTGGCAAGTATTGCAGCACTTGCAACCTTTGCCTGCGAACTAAGGTGCAGCGATGGCCACCAATGGGTGAGTTGCATCCATTACCAGTCCCAGAATGAAGGTGGGACACTGTGTCAGTAGACTTCATTGTCAAGCTGCCAGAAGCCCATGGGTTCAATGTGGTCATGGTAGTAGTCGACTCTGCGGGAAAGTGTGCACACTTCATACCAACACACACCACTATCACCACTCTCAGGATGGCATGCAATTTCCTGAACAATTTGTGGAAGTTACATGGCCTTCCACTCAATGTCCTCAGTGACTGAGGCCCACAGTTTGTGGCGGATGCAAGAAGTTCTATGGCTTCTACCTCCCCAATGGTCACGCTTGCAAATTCCCAGTTTGCGAGGGATACATTGAGAAAACAATGGCTGCCATCAATGAAGGCTGCAAAAGGATCAAATTGCCCACCTTGCCAATCCCCAGCGATGAGACTTCTGTTGCCATTGCTGCCGTCTCAAACTCAAGCTTCTCATACTCTAATGCACCTCAGCCTTCCAAATGCCTGCCTCCCTTACCCATTGCTGCAGTCCTAGGAATGTCTCCTTACCCTATGGCATCTATCTGCCCACCCAATGAATCATCGATTTTGGGGGGCAGAGACAGTGACCTCTCGCGAGACTCCAATGACTCAGTGAGTAACAGCATTCCTTTTGTCCTTCCCCACCTTCTCTAGCACTGCTCTATAGACAGCCTTGCCCCTTCTCATCTTGCTCACGTTCACACTGTTGCATTATTTGACCATGGCTCTCCGGCAGTTCTGATCAATGCTTCACTTGTCACTAAACTGCATCTAAAGAAACGACCGTTGCCCAATCCCTTCCCTATCTCCACTGCATTTTTTGAATCCACCACAAATGTTCCACATCCTGCAGATCAAATATCCCTCACTGAATGGGTAAAACTTAAATTGCATGATCGGAATAACAAGTATTCTGCGTGTCCTGTATGAGCTCTTGTTGCCCCTAGCCTTTGCCACCCAACCATTCTGGGGCTTCCTTTCATGCATCACAATGATATTACTGTAAACATATGAAAAGGTTCGGCTGTCGACAACAATTTTTCTTTTGACCTGTTGCAGCCCACCAGCATTCCTGTGTACCTATTCCCGAGTGCACATTGAAAGAAACTATTGCAATTAATGTTGAGAATCGTAAATGCTTACTGCATGAACTACAAACTGTCTGCACCCGTATTAGACCCCTAGTTGATGCCAGGTGTGAAAAAATCTTGGAAATAAATTTTATCACAGCAATTCGTGAATGCATTGAACAGCTCTCAGCACAGGAAAAGCTTGCCCAATTGAATGACAAAGTAAAACAGTCCTACACAAATATTTTCCAGCCAATCTCTCACATCGATGAAATGCTGGACACAGTCCATTGCAAAATTAACTTGAAAGACTCCTCACGTATCATCACAACACAGACTTAGTCATGCCCCTGCAAATACAAAGAGGCCTGGAGCACCCTCATCCAGCAACACCTGGAGACTGGATGAATCTGGCCCTCGTCTTCCACACATGCCTCCCCCACCTTCCTTGTGCCCAAAGCTGACAAGTCAGTGTTGCCCCGTTGGGTCAATGATTACCGTCAGTTAAACAGCAACACTGTGACAGACAGCTATCCACTACCACATGTCGATGATATGTTGTCAGACATGGGATGTGGTAAGATATAGAGCAAAATCAACATGACTGATAGTTTTTTCCATATGAAAAGGGATCCTGAGAGCATCCACTTAACTGCTGTCACCACACCACTTGGTTTATATGAATGGACCATAATGCCCCAAGGGTTACAGAACGCACCATCCGTACACCAACACTGTGTAACTATTTCCCTTCAAAAATTCATTGGTAGATTCTGCCACATCTACCTTGATGACATCATTATTTGGTCCAATAACCTTGAAGAACACAAACACCATATCAAATTGATCATGGATATGCTAGCAGCCACTAAGCTTTATTGCAACCCCAAGAAATCTTCCTTTTTTCTCACTGAGCTTGCCTTCCTGGGACACAAAATTTCCATTGATGGAATATGCGCTTGCTCCTCTAGAGCCAAGAAAATACTAAATTGGCCTACTCCTAAGAATGCCACTGAAGTCCAGCAATTCCTTGGACTTGTGTGTTATCTGGCAGCTTTCCTACCGAACTTGGCGGATCAAACTTGTGTCCTGACTCCTCTGATGACCAAAGAATGTGAAAAGAAATTCCCTGCATGGACCAATGAACTACAGCTCGCTTTCAACACCACTAAAGCCTTGATTGCTAGTTGAGACTGCCTTACTGTCATTGACCATGTAACCCCTGGCAAAAACAAAATTTTCGTAATCTGCGACGCCAGCAATTACCAAACAGGCACTGTCCTCAGCTGGGGACCAACCTGGGAGTTGGCATGACCTGTTGCTTATGATTTGGCACCACTAAAAGATGCTCAGATGAGATACCCAGTTCATGAAAAAGAAATGCTAGCTATTGTGTGCGCACTGAAAAAATGGGGAGCTGACCTACTGGGGTCCTGCTTCACCGTGTATACAGATCACCACACTTTGAAAAATTCTGATACACAAAAAGACTTATTATCTTGATGACAGGCTCGCTGGATGGAGCACCTGTCCCAGTTCAATATGACAATACTATATATCTGCGGTGAAGACAATACCATTGCTGATGCCCTCTCGTGTACACCCTTTCCAAACAAAAACCCCAACTCAGATTCTAATGATGAACTGGAAACGTGTGCCATAACGGGATCTTTTAACATGTTACTGTCTATTTCTACTGATGATAAATTCTTGCACAACATCCGTGAAGGATACAAGGTAGATGATTTCTGCAAAAAACTATGCTCCACAGCGGAGAGCACTCCTGGAGTATGCTTTTCTAATAAATTATGGTACATCGGTGACCGACTAGTCATTCCCTGCTTTGGCTCGCTCCACGAAGACTTGTTCCAGCTTGCCCATGACACCTTGGGTCACTTCGGCGCAGATAAAAGTTATGCAGCCTTACGCGATAGCTACTATTGGCCTAACATGCGGCAAGACTTGGAGTCCACGTACATCCCTGCCTGTGCTGAATGCCAATGTAACAAAGGGCCAACCTCAAAAGCAAAAGGACTGTTACACCCTTTAGCTATACCTGACGATTGGGGAGACTCTGTTTGTCTCAATTTCATGGGGCCTCTGCCTGAAGACGAGGGCCACAACTGCATCCTGACTATAATGGATCAACTAGGCTCAGACATCCGTCTTATCCCTACATGGACAGACATTACCACACCAAAACTTGCACTACTCTTCTTCAATGAGTGGTATTGCAAGAACGGCTTACCACTGGAACTAATTTTGGATAGAGACAAGTTGTTTGTCTCAAAATTCTGGAAGGCGCTGCACACACTGACTGGAGTCCACCTGAAGATGTCCACCACCTACCACCCTCAGACCGACAGCGCGAGTGAACACACCAACAAAACACTAAATCAGTGCATTCATTTCCACATGGAGCAAAATCAACAAGGCTGGGTTTGAGCATTACCTATCATCCGGTTCAACATCATGAACTTGGTTAACACCTCAATGGGCTTCTCTGGTTTTCAACTATGAATGGGACACACACCTCGCATCATCCCTCCTTTTGTACCTGCCGCCATAACAGAACCAACAGATGAACAGGTAATGGCATGGGACATCATATCTCAACTGGAAGTTGACGCCAACGAAGCAAAAGACAACCTGCTTGCGTCTAAAGTTGCTCAAAGCTACCACACCAACAAAGGACGCGGTACCAAAGATGTCTACATGGTAGGTGATAAGGTTATGTTATCCACCTTACACCATCGTCAAAAGTACAAAACAGGAGACAAAAAATGCATCACAAAATTTTTTCCTCACTGGGATGGCCCTTTCACAGTGACACGCACCTTCCCAGAGAAATCAAACTACACTGTTCACCTACCCAATTCCCCTGATGTGTTCCCTACCTTCCATTCATCTCTACTGAAATGCCACATTGAAAATGACTCAGAACTATTCCCCTCTCATGAACACGCTTGACCTGGACCGATTGTCACTCCTGACAGAATTGAGGAATACAAAATTGAAAAAATCGTCGACGAGCACAAAATGGGCCACAGTTTCCAATACCTCATTCGATGGGCCAGTTACACTGTGGCCGACGACCTGTGGTTACCACGATGTGAACTAGAAGACAGTGCTGTGCTGGATGCCTGGTTGGCTTGTAAGGTAGAGGTAATGCAGTAGCTTTTTCCCACAGGGTTTTTTGATGCACCCATTGTATTTTTGGTTGATGACATGACAAACTTTTACCATACTGATTTACTGCACCCTCCACCTCTCTTCTTAAAAGGTGGGAGGGTGTAAGCCTGTGATCCCGTGTTCCCCTGACTTATGCATTGTTTGGTGCTTGTTTACTCTCGGCTATCTCCATCATATTTAGATCACCTCACATATACCCTTCTTCCTGCTTCCTTCTGCCCAGACAAATCATATACCTTTTCCCTTTAACGAGTACTATAGATATCTATCTCAAATACCACACTGTTGTCCTATCATTCCCCTGCCTGGACCAACCATGAGTATTTTACATTATCTCTCGCATTCCTGATATAGTGTAGTTCATTCCTGACGACCAGGAATGGACTTCCATCTGGTAGTCCCCACAGTAGGAAGCCATGTGTACCATCTCAAACTACCCCAATCTATGTGTCATATCCATCCCATTTTTCATGTTGTCAAACTACTTCGCACACCACAGGATCCAATTCCAGGAAGGCACATGCAACTGCTGCCAGATCCCGAGTTGGTAGAAGGAGTCCTTGAATATGAAGTTGAAGAAATCATGGACAGTCAGCTCTACTGCAATACATTGCAGTATCTAGTGGTGTGGAAAGGCTACAGATATGAAGAGCACTCCTGGGTCAATGAGAGGGATGTCTCAGCACCAGACTTAGTAGCAGAATTATATTGCAGAAACCCTGGGGCTCCGCAACAGATTCACACCATCCACACAGCTAGTTTCACCTTCCAACCTGTCATGAGGTCATGACACCCTAAAGAGGGGGGTGATGTAAGGGGACAGCCCACCACTGGGTTTCTGTCAGGTTCCCAACAGGTTCCCGCTGAGTCACTGACCACCTTATAGTGCTACCACAATGCAATACAATGCAAACCTGGAGGAGTATGTGGTTACCATGGAAACCCATCAGAAACGCACAGGATATTACAATGATGTAGGACAATGGAGTAGGAACAATGGAGTAGGAACAATGGCTTGGGAAATGTGTATATAAGTTTCACACCCTGCAAGGGGCCTTAGAGAATTCTCTTTGCAAGGTTAGTAGATTATGTCACTGTATTACATCACTACCTAATTGACTTTGGTTCCCCCTTGCAAGCAAGTGGACCCTGTGCCATTGCTGTAAGGTTGCCCTTACACACACCTCCAGGGTGCACAGACACCTAAACAACCCAAATCACTCATACAGACACCAAAATGTTCCAACATGCACACACATCAATATTTGCATCAAAGAATCACCAAATATGGAATCAGACCATGAAACAGCACCCTCTATGCATTGCCATCATGTTCCCATCAATTCCCCATCAATCAGTGCCCACTAAACATTCCCATCAATCTCCCATAAATCCCAGGAATGACACACTCCCATCACTCCAATGTCCTGATGTGGCCCATCTATATATAGAAAGTCTTGATGCAGCCATTTACTTACATGGCCCACAACTGATATGGACATGCTTCTTACTTCCCATATATAGCAACCTTTCCCCCTTCATTGCCTTATTCTTACTTCTGTGCAATGAAGATGACTTGATCCTGTCATTCTGTTCCGCTGATTAGTGAGGCTGCCCAACAAGGCAGCCTTTCAGAAGCCTTCACTGGGACTCTTGCACAAAATTTTGCTGCTTGCTTTCCTCCTCCTTCACTTCCTCAATTGTGGCTTCCCTGATTTGTCTTTTCTGCCTACAATTCCTAGAAATGTGTCCTAATTTCCCACAGTTAAAATATTTGAGTGGGGGTCATCTGCCCACTCAATCAACCTCTATAGGGTCTGGTTGCTGGTGGAACCACAACAACAGGTGTCACAGTCATGGCCTGTGGCTGTTCCCTTGGAGTTTGCACTGCTGCTGGTGCCTGAGGCACCTTCCTTTCTCAGTCTTTCCTCCTGATGGCTTTCCAAATTTACTACTTCCATGCATCAACTTTGATTTGGCTTGTTCCTGCCAATATTTCCAATCAAGACACATGGCCCAGTTATACCACTCATCCAGCTGCTCCAGCATTGAAGGTAGTCAGTAGATAGACTTTAATAATGAGGGATTTAATCCTGCCTTCAAAAACTCTACCAATGCAGCTTCTCCCATATCTGTCTGCAAAGCTTCTACCTTGAACTGCAAAGTAAACTCATCCACCATTAAGGAACCCTGGTGCATTGTTTTCAATTTATTATTAGCTGTCACCTTCAGATTAGGATCTCCAAACTGAGCTTCCAATCTCTCCAAAAACTCCTTGAAAGTCACAAATGGTTTATTTCCCCCAGCAATTTGGATAATAGCTTCATTTCTTCAAAACTGAGCTTTCCCCCCCAAAGGTTCTGCATGGGTCACACCATGGGTAAAAAATTATATACCACACCTGTTACTGCATACACCATACCCTTACAATACACCATGTACATGGTGATGGTGTCAACCCAAGGTATACATAAAATAACCACAGTGTGAAGACACCATGGTATACCATCAAACTGACAAGAATTACCATGGGTTATGTCCATGGTGTACAAGATGACATGCTACAAAAAATGTCTAACTGCTACCAACACTTTCAATGTCACTATGCAACCATTTGTGCCCATGTGACTCATGGATCGCAACTGCTAAATCAGGCATATCAACAAGATCCTTTTGACTCCAGTCCCCAAAGCAGAGGAATGCATGGATCATGCTAGGAGATAGGCAGCTACAAGTGAAGTGGAGGAGTTGGTGACCTTGTGAAAATAGCCACTTGACAGCTGTCAACATAGCTGTACATGAATCCAAAATATAACAACAAGCACGACATACCTGTAGTGCTCAGATAATCCAGTGCCATTGCCAACAATGTGGGATACAGTGCCTTATGCTCCCACCACCATGCAATCAGGTCCTGAACCTTCTCCAAGGGCAGTGCAAGATAGTCATCTATCTCACTCTGTTCATTGAGACTCTCCAGTGGGATGTTGAGGAAGTCTGTGAAGTCTTCTGGATCAGGGGTAGGTTTAGGCTGGATGAACAATAAGGTGACCAACAAGTTCTTGAGCTAGCAACATCATAGAAGAAACATACTGAGCCTGCATCAGACACTAATGGACCCCCATACTTTTTATACTCTTTCCTCACAAGTGCCTCAGCAGTATCAATCCAATCCTGTTCCCATCTGTGGGTTTGAAAGTATTTCAACTTGAGGTTAGGATGGAGCACTACAAAGAAAAACATCAGTCAATGTTGACAGAAAAGACAGAGACATACCCATCGCAATCCTATACACATTTGACAGATCCATTTTTGATTAGTACTTGTTAATAATTGTGCGAGCAAACTTGAGCATATGTTTGACTGACAGTGAGAGGGGGTTTGGATTATCATCACTTAGCATCAAGTCAAGGAAATCCATTGTTGGTATCACATGTGACATGTGCAATGGTCAAAGTTGCATCTTGAGAGAAGAAGAGCATCACATCTTTATACATCTACCCAAAAAGAATCAGAGCAAGCTTGACTTCAATAGAATAACAAATACCTTCAATACATGGAGGAGGTCACTAGCTATAATCCAGTCATCATTGTCAAGTTCAAACCACTGAAGTTTTGTCTGCTGTGATCTGGTTGATAGCAGAGCAGTACTGGATTGCCATCTTCAACATATCATAAGTAGAATTCCAGCAGGTCATCACATCACATGGGATAAGACAAATAGGGAGCTTTTGAGTGGTGCAAGCCCTTCACCAGGCAGGGAGAGCAATGGTGGTCAAATGAGACTTTGCCCTTGCACCAAGTTACAGCACACTTGAAGAAATGAAACTTGTTGCCATTGTCATAGCTTATCTCAATGCCAGGCTTGAAAAAGCCACATACCACAGAGCACCAAGATGCTCGCAAACATTCTGGAAATCAAACATATCAGTCAACAAAAGCTGGCAGCAATGGAAATGCATGACATACTTAGCTCATCCTGGTCTGTCTCTTCAGGGGGATCAGTGCCAATGTCCTCTTCACCCTGATTCACACAATGTTGACAAGTTGTGGGAAGATGTATCATCAGTTCCTGTAAATCACATGTCAGAAAAGGTGACTTGGTGATGGTAAAAATATGTACCTTTGTCACTATCACTAAGTGATGCCAATGCACTTGTGCACACCTTCTTGAAAGGTTGGGAAGCAATGGAGAGAGTCCTTTTGACACTGTATTTCACAGATTTGGTGGTACTTTTGGCAGCACTCAATGCAACTGATCGAATAGAGGGAGAGGAATGACTGGTGATGGAATTTTCACAATGCATGCCAACCAGTCCAGAGCAGCTGGGAATCTGGGTAAGGCATGTAAATTTTTATGGCTCACACTGCTGCTTACCTTTGTAAATGCCACTCCACCAGTAAAAGAACCAAAGTGTGTTGAATAGACTGCATGAAAGCAGTCTTGAGGAGTCCTTATTCTGTTGCAATTTAACCTTTTGCATTTCTGATGTCTGAACAAGGAGACTCACACACTATCAAAAGACCCCTCCATGGTCACTGTATCATGAGGTGAGATGAGTGATGATGCCTGTATCAAGTAAATTGGTTTAATGAGAAGCACCATGAAGGGTCAGAAGGGAAGATGCAGGTGGAAGAAGGCAAAATGCACTAAGACAATCATTAGGAAACTCAGACTTAAGAAAACTCTGACATGTGAGAAATTGTTGTTGTGAGGGGCAACAAATGTTTGATATATTCACATGCCAAAACTTGATCACCGAGACTCATCAAACCTGCCATCCTGCCATCACAGGTATGGATTGGGATGGTCTATTGCCAAACAACACCATACCCATACCTGCATATCCCATGCCAGCAATCCTGTGGTTCTACCCATACCCATGCTGAACCTTATCCCCCCCTGGATGCAAGAGAGAGCAAATATAATTTTAGACTCTGCTGTGCAAAATTCTGGCTTCCTCCTATGGATATACAATACTATAGAGCTAATGAATGATTTGGCATTCTCCATGGTACTGTCAAAACTTTGGGGTGGTGCATACTTAGGTAAGCACACCATTCCATTTTTGGACTTCTCTGCCATCTGCACATCATCCTGTGAAATCCACTCCACCATCTCCTCCATCTCATCATCTTTCTCTGCTGTCATTTCACTGTGAGACTGGTGGGGTATGGATTTCAGCCATTCAAGTAAGAAAATGGGAAATATCTAATGTAAATGGATGGATATATGGTGGATGAACTTGGGATGAATTTTCATACTGTAGATTTCAAAAACCTCAAATGGATGGAATTCAGACATATTTTATTACAACTTTTTCATAAGTAAATAGGATGAAATTTCTTCTTGTAAATGAATGAATTATAGGGGTGGTTTTAATACTGTAGATTTCAAACCTCAAATGGATGGAAGTCAGATATATTTTATTACAACTTTTTCATAAGTGAGTAGGATGAAATTTCTTCTTGAAAATGAATGAATTATAGGGGTGCTTTTAATACTGTAGATTTCAAACATCAAATAGATGGAAGTTAGACATATAATATTACAGGTCTTTCATGAATAAACAGGATGTAATTTCTTTCCAGAAGTGATTGAATCCTGGGGATGAATTTAATCTCAGTGCAAGAGGTGGACCTTGGGCAGGAGGTGGCAATTTCCATGGGTGTTTCTCAGATATTTAGGGATGGATTAAAAATATGTTGACCATTCTATTGCAACATATGGTAGGGGTTATGTGACATGTACCTGTACTTGAGATCCACTTTGGTCAATGATTGCCCACTTATTATGGTCCTTAATGCGCCCGACTACACACTTCACCTGGTGAAGATCGACTAATACTGTTGGCCCCAAGTCTCAATAATAATTAATCCTGCAATGATCTGTGGCTGGCTCAGAAATTCTGACTTCATGGATAGCTGCGTAGATGAAGGATTTGGCCTCAATACTGTGTTCAGGTGAAGGAGGGATGTTTACGATGAGGAAGCAGAGGATTTGCCCAAAGAAATCTTTCAGTTCAAATTCTGGTGTCCAATTTTGTTGGCAAGCATATTGGTCAATAGCAAGTTGATACTGAAACACAAATAGTTAAATATTGTGGTTCAAATAGTTTGATAGAATTTATACCTGGACAAATGACATGTCTCAACTGTCAGATTTGAGGGGATTTAGTTTGCATGCATGCATTGTATCTCCACCCCCAAGTTGTTGTGCTCGACCGTTCTGAACAAAATGGGTGTTCTGCAGAATAAGCTTGTGAATGACTGCTGCAGACTTGTCAAAACAAGTGGCCAATGTCGCAGTAAGTGTCTTCCACAAGGATAAGGGAAGGGTCGCTGCAGATTGCTTTGGTGGAGTGAGGATAAATGATGGATCTGGTACATAACAATAAGCATGCATATTCATCAACATATGAAGAGCTCACATGAAGGAAGGCAGACATCATCATCATGAGATGTAGGTGGTTTGAGTTGCAGTTTTTCATGTAAGTTGTACAGAAGTGTTATGTGTGTCAGCTGCACTCAGGAGGTAATGTACTTGTTGATGCTTGCATAGGGGAACCATCGGCTTCTGATGTTGTGCAGGATCTCACCACAGTGGCGCTCCATCGGAAATGCCCAATACACCCAAACTGGGCCCATAGTTCTGATGGTCAGAGCAATATGTAGCAGAGCATGAACTGTGAGCAGGCAACATGTGACACGGTTGGGCATATGTTGATAGTAAATTCTGTTGACTTGTTAGATGACATCTCACAGAGAAAGAAGCTCGTACCATTCATACTCCTCAACCCACTCCTGGAACCTCTCTCAAGGTCATCAATTTGATCTTGGGTAATTTCAAATTTGAGACAAAGTGTAAGATGTCAAACCAACTGAACGAAGTGTTTGTAATATCGTTCATTGATAAACCAGCCATTTAAAAGAGTAGGGGTGAGATACAACATCCAGATTGAATGGGTTTCAGCTGTCATCTGCAATTTCTCTGCTGCAATATTTGGAACCCTAGATCCAAACACAACAGGGATAGTTTTCCCCACGTCGAGGGTGGCCACCCCGATTGCTTGCCACACCTTTGGCACCAGAATGTACCCTTCATCATTGTGGTCAAGGTCCTTAAAATTTCCAGTCCAAAGAAGAATGAGGTTGGGGATGAGGTTGGTCCAAATAAGATGCATGAAGTCATAGGGGAATGAGATGGGAAAAGAGAGGGAGCTCAAGGCACTGAGCAGGGGCAGACCCTTGATGCCATACTCAGTTGCAAGTTCATCTGATGTTGCATTGGTCAGGGCAGACTGAACTTCCTGAGCCTGCTCCATAAACGATGCATGGTTTTCTAGAGGAAGCACAGTTGCATCATATTGGTGTTGTGAGTCAGGAAAATTTTCACGGTGTAGTGGAACATAATGCGTTGTCACCCGTGATGATGGAATAGAAATTCCTTGGATCTCACACATGTGGCATGGGGAACAACCATTATGACCCTTCATGCGCATGATCATTGATACTGTGGGGATGTCGCCAAAGATGACGATTAGATATGCATGAAGAAGGAAAACAGTCATTGTGATGGCATCGAATGCAGAGACACCAAGCTCCAGCTGTAAAAGTTCCTGGACTAGTGGCCAAAGGAATGAATCTAAATCGCCAGGCTTCTTTGGTCCAGGAATTATGCCAACCGAAATGATATTCTTCTTCAGAAATTGCTCTTTGGGAGGGAGATTGTAGTTGAATAGGATGATCGGCCATGCAGTTTTGGTATGGTGCTTGAAAGGACCAAAGCCATCAGTAGACAAACCAAGTGTGATATCACGAGGGTCAGAGAAGAACCAATCCGGAAGCTCCTTGCCACCAATAGTGACAAATGACTCCTGAAGTAGGGAGTAATGAGTGCCATCAAAGATATCTGTCACTTTTGTGGGGTCGTGTTGGTGACTAGCTCTGTATTGCATCTTTCTCGCATAGGGGGAATTTGAGACCATTGCACAGAGCTGTGGAATAATTGGCAAGTACTGAAAATACACCTGAGGCATTGTCCCATCAGCTTTATATTGATCAGTGTTGCACTTCGGGCATTTCAGCAAGGTTTCATATGGGCCAGTGTAGCAGATGCATGAGGATGGGCAACAATCATAATGCACAGGCTGGAAACCTGAGAGGGACTGGATACATTTCTCGGTGTTCTTCAACATGTCTATCGAAGCTTGGGGGAAGGCAAAGCAAAGTTTGTTGAATGTCTTATCCATGAGGCCATCTTCAACCTTCAGGGTATAAGCACAAAGGAGGGACAAGTCACTCTTGTCCAGAAGTTTATCATCTATGAAGGCATCAGCCAGCAGTACAGTAATAAATATAATGACAGACCTAATTTTGAGGCTTCTTTTAAGAAACCTTCGCCCAGAAGGTCCCACACTGAAACTCCTTCTTGTCCTGGCTTTGCACCCAGCATCACATATTCATCATCCTGCTCAAAGCTATCCGGAAACTCTTCTTCATCGCTAAGTTCCTGCTCCCCCTCTTCCTCTTCCTCATCACTCTCCTCCTCGTCAAGTATAGACTGCCAAACATGATTAGATCCTTTTACATGAATTTGAGCTATGAAATCTATTGTAAGCACCTGTACAAATGTACAGGTAGCCGTAGCTCCCTTACAATGATTCATGAAGGTTCCACTAGCACACCAACTTCTCCTTCTGACAGCCTTGTCCTAGGATGGTGATGATGTCAGAAACCTTCAAACTATCATAAAGTACCCAAACTTACTAGCAATGGTTGTTCTTAACCTTCCTCGAAGAGCTCTGGTTTCACATCAGGATGTGCGAGAGATGCCACAATTTTAGGGCACTTCTTGCCGATGAGGTCTGCTTTCCATGCATCTACAGCCTTTGATGCTTGGCTATTTGAAATTGTAATGAGGATTGTGTGGACAGATAATAAAGATACGAACCTTGGGGCATACGTGTGAGCAAATGATTCACACATGCTTCCGTATCGCTGAGTGAGAAGCATGTCGTGAACGCCAATTATTCTGACCTTTCTTCTCTGTCGCGTTTCCATATCACCGATGTTGTGCCGCTGGAATAAATAAAAACACCTACCAGCTTTTGCAACCAACCCTTCACAGCCTTTCCGATTGCCTGTCGCCATCAGGAGTAGCATCCAGTTGCCTGCCCCCCTGAAACACTTGTCAGATCAAAACCATTGAGCTTGGTGATGGATCATACTATCACCAAGGCAGTATCAAGGTTGTCAAGTTGTAGGCCAGCTCGAATTTGTGGTCAGTGTCAGTGGTTACTTGGATGGCAAGTTCTTTGAGGTCTGTAGTAGAGTTAGGTGCCCAACCCCCTCTATTTTGATTTCGGAGAAACATACAGCTTTGTTGACCTTTTGAAAAGGCAGGAGAAGTTTGGTGACTGGCATCCATAGACAGCGGTTTGATGACAGGGAGAGGAAGTAGCCATAGATGAGTAGATCCTTATATGCAGTTGTAGGAGAGCATGTAACCAAGAAGGTAGGGGGATATGGACATCTTTACATGAACATTGATGTACACATGAATGTGGACCACTTACTAGTGTTCATAACCAACTGCCTATCGCATTTTGTTGGCAAACTTGAACATTGTACTTATTTTATATTCTTAATATTTATTCTACTACTAACTATCCACAGAGTCTTGAAGGCTTGGGTGGATAATGAATGACAAAGGTGGTGGTTGGAGACAGAGTGGGAAGGTGTGCAAAAGTGTCAGACATTTGTTGATGTTGCACAAGATGTTTGAGTTTTGGGTATCCTGGGCTTGCTAAATAACCAGGCTTGCTAAAATAAAACAAAGGCCAACTCTCTATTTAGCAAGCCCGGTTATTTAGCAAGCCCGGGATACCCAAAACTCAAATGTCTCATGCAACATCAACAAATGTCTGATGCTTTTGCATGCCTTCCCACTCTGTCTCCAACCACCACCTTCCACCCCACATAAGTCCCATTTCTTTTGGTGTCGGTAGCATAGAATATAAATTAAGTTACAGTGTTCAACAAAAGCCCATAAGAGTGTCAAAAGACACAAAAGCATGAATAGAATGTCATAAGGGCAGATGTGTTGGTGCTATGGATAGATATTGAAGCCCTAGTCTCTTGCATACCATTTTTCTGAATGATAAGCTGATACTTTGTGATTCTATGCACAGACAAGAAGCTTTAATTGCCAGTATGAGCCAGGTATGAGAGGAAGTTATTCAGTTGTAGAACATGATGCTCATTCAATTCAGATCCCCAGGTCCATTTGCCACTTTATTGATATTGAAGCTGGGGTGGACAATGGAAATAATTCAGAGAGTGAGAGCAGGGAATGGGATCCTGGTTTGTTACTATTCTCTGGGATGGGCTATTGATTCTCATGGACATAAATCCAGACAACTTCATTGACGACAAGGTCCATAGCCTTGATCAGAGCATTTCTCTGCAGCATGTCTCATGGAGGGATCTTCCCAATCAAGAGGAGGGACTGGGCAAATTTTTAACTGGGATTTTGGAATGCTCTTGCAGTGCAGCACAGCGGCGTGCTCCCTCACCCAATGATAACAACATCAATCAGTCATACTACTACCCTCTTAGATGAAGTTGCGAGATCACCTGGGCCAGATGACTACCCATTGTGGAGGGTTCGCTGCAGGGTAGGTCAACTTTGTTGGCTCTGACAAAAACTTAAGCAATTGACCAGTTGGGCACAGAACAAGAGATCATTTTCTTTCTTCTGCAAATTGTGGCACCCCATCACCAGTTGTGATCTGTGTTTATGTGTAATTCCATTCATGGCTGGGTCTACTTAGAAACGACCATGAACAAAGACCTAGTTCAGCTTCTGTGACTTTCTCCTGGTGTAGTTCACTGCAACACGGGAATCATCCAGGAGCAGGTTGATTTTGTAGATTGGATGAAGGTTCTCAGTCAACATGATTCCACTACTAATAGCAATCTGGCTGTTGGGGACTGGGTGCAGATGCTCAAAGGGACCTACAAAGGGGATGTAGGTTATGTGGCAGCAGTAGAGAACTGGGGGGGCATCACTCTTCTCTTAGTTCCTCGCCTGCCTTCCTCCTCTCTCTGGAAGAGAAAGTGTTTGCATTTGACCACCCCTCCAGAACCTAATTTATTTGAACCACTAGCCGCCAAGCACAATTTTGGTATTGACCTCATCTGGCAGGCACCCTATGTTTACCACTTCAACAGATACACATTTGAATATGGGCTTATCCTTCTGGTCGGTCTCATCCACTGACCACCCTGCCCTCGCCACTTCTACATTTCCCCGACCCTTGGAATGGCATTTTGCAGAAGGCAAGGTGGTTTGTGTCTGTCCCTCATGTCAGAAATGCCTCATCACAGCTGTTGGAGATAGTTTTGCAGAAGTAGATTTTCAGATGCAAGAGGGTATAGTGCATGTTCCTTTGTCCGATTTACTCAAAGTTTTTCCATCCTGGTGAATTTGCTGAAGTCATGGGCAGGCCATTCCAAGGACAGAGTGGATGGGTTGAAGGTGGCTGGGATAATGTCATCCATGTAGCCATGGAAAATAGATCGGATGATGCTACTGAGGTTTGCGACGTCAAGGTTGGCCCATTTTTTAACAGTCAGCACTTGAACTAATGCTGGCTTTCAGAGCATTGAAATTCACATCAATTGCTTGAAAGCCACTACTGCACCTTTCTTACATGCGCAGTCATCCTCTGGCTCAGAAAAATGACTCTGGAACGACCCTATTCCCTGGATTGGGACAACCATACTTGTATCAAAGCCAGGACATGCAATGAAGAGCTATCAAGGAATCATCAAAACTGTCCTTTGCAAGCAACCGACAAAAAGTGGTCTCTGTCTTGTACCACAGCTCGCACATTTAGATCCCTCCTGCCCATATAAAATGGTGGTCCATGATTATGATGATGTCGTAGAAGCCCAGTATGTGTATTTGGGGTATCTCCCATGCATCCCTTCTGAATATCTCCCATATGTCCCTTCTGAATATCTCCCATGCATCCCTTCTGGATATCTCCCATGTGTCCCTTCTGAATATCTCCCATGTGTCCCTTCTGAATATCTCCCATGTGTCCCTTCTGAATATCTCCCATGCATCCCTTCTGAATATATGACTGTTATAGGTTCAGATGTAAGCTATTCGACTTCATGAAGCCACAAAGCAAGCTCTTCATTCCTCTTGATCAAGATCATACAGAAACCCAAATACTTCAATGCTCTGCTCCCTCAAGCTCGGGCAATGCCTGATTGGTCTCCTTCATTGACGCCTGCTTGGAATCCTTCATCCCAGACTCCCATGCCCACTCCGTCAACCCCTTCCTGGAATTCCCTGGCATCATTGAGGACTAGCCCTGACCAAACTCCTGCAACAGCCATTTCAAGTTCTAGCATCTGTCCAGCCTTGCCACAACACCCACTTTTAGACTCACGACTACTTGGTGTCCAGCTAAAAGTAATAGCTAACAGTGGGGGCTTTGAGAACAAAGAGATTGCTGTAACTATTGAATTGGTGGCTGGATGACTAATTATTCGACATACAAGCTACAAGACATCGCGATCGGTAGATCCAGCATGGGTTTCACCAAAGCATCCCCATCCAGCCCACAACAATGGATTACTTGTTGTCATCAAAGGCGAACATTGTGGCAAATATGTATGGCAAGTTCACCACAGGTATGATCAAGGAACCACAATCATTATCTTGGGCATTGTGAAGAGGATGGAGAATGCTGCTGACAGCCTCACAGGAGAATGGCTGGAGCTTGGTGAGGATCATCTCTGCAAAGGTATTGAGACAAACAATGATAAAAAGCGCAACAAACATTTAATGACTGCCCTTCGTGAGCAGGCCCACAAAATCCATGCAAAATAGATTTAATTTCATTTATAATGTATATAATTCCTATAAATATATTTGAATATCAGTGAACCAGCTCTCGAGCTGGAGTGGTTGGTAAGGTTTGGTTTTGACTTGTCGCAAGCTGATGGCAGCTACAGGTTGGAGCTTAAGCTGCAGCAACACTATCTACCATAAGGTATGTCAGTCTTCGTGTTTTCTTAATACCGCACACCTAATTTTTGGATGACAAGTTCACCAAAATGGCAAGGAGTCGGATCAAGCAAATTTATTCAGTATCTCTCACCACCGGTTTAGTATCTCATACTGTCTACGTGCTTTGTCTTTGTCGCTTCTCTCGCATGCAATCAGGCATCGGCCCCTCTCCTGCATCCTCTCGCTCTCTTCCCTGTTTACTTAATTGGAAATTGAAGTTGAAGACTGGGCCACTGTCATGGCCGCCCTCTACATGGATCCTAATAGAAATATTGCCCTCAAAGCCATTTCAAGCCTAAGAAAGTAAGCAAATAGAGCTTACTCACTGTTTCTTCTGATTTGGGACAGAAATCAACAGCTACCTTGCTTCCACTGCTGTTGGTGACTGGATCCACCTGTACACTGGAGTTTGCATACTTGACATCGCCTATGTTGAATCATCAACCTAAACCATCTCTACAGCTAAACAGGAACTCACCTTGTTTGTTAAATTCTTTGCTATCATCAAAATCTGAAAAGCGAACACCCCAATACTGATTTTCTGGCACCCCAAGTTGATTCTCTGGCCCGCAATCTGACTGTTTGTCACCATGTGGTTCTGTGTTGGGTTCAGTCACACTTTCTCCACCATTAATCTCGCCTTTGCTTATGTCATCAATGTCATACACAATGCAGTTGCGAATGGTACCGGTGGTGAGATTATGAGAGGAAGGGAAGTTCAGAATCATCATGGTGGATTGTGGGTTTAAATTTCTCACTCACTGTCCAATGGATTTATAACATTTCTGCCATTGGTTGTGCTTCATACATTACCTGACATTTGATGCAAGATCTAGTCAATGCTAGGCCACAGTAGGTTGCCCTGTACCTCTATGTTAAGTTCCTTCTGCTGAATGTGTTAATTTATGATAGGGCGGGGTAAATTTATCAAGAAACATCTTACTTGAAGCTCTCAATTTTGCAACTCTTCCATTTCGCTGGCGTCCCCTAGCAACATCCCAAGATCCAGCTCTATAACGGTGTGCAGTTGCCATTCCTCTCCATTTTAAGCTAAACTCAACCCTGACAGTATTGATTTTGTGGACCTTTCCTTATGAACATCAGGCCTTTCCTGGCATCTTGGATGTGGAGCATCCTTTCCTTGGGTATATAAGGACAGGAAATATTGTATCTCTTCCTCAACCTACTGTCATGGCTAAAGCTTCAACAGCAAAATCCAAACAAATTGCGAAGGCAAAGTTAGCGTCCATCAATAGCGGCCAGAAAACAAAAGAGAATTTGATCAGGAAGCCCAGTGCTGGAAGTTAGTATTGTATTTTGTTTCCATCGAGGCCCTTATTTATCACTTCACTTGAATAGAGGCGAAGTCAAATAAGTGAGGCAACGCTGCCGTTAGCAAGACAGTGAAGAAGGAGCTGCTCGAGAAGCAAAGTTCCCGAAGTGAGCATTTTATTTCCACTGAGACTTTTCCTTATTGCTTCACTTCAATAGGTGCAAAATCAAATGAAGAAGTCTTTGCTGCCAAGATCAAACAACTTACAGGTGAGTCCCATTGCTCTCCTCCATGATATACCATGTTGACCCTTTTAGCTGAGAATGTGGCCTTGCGTAAGGCCAACGCCATGAAAGAAAATGTCAGTCCAATGATACTGTGGCCAGAGAAGGGCTCTGCTGGCGATGGATTCAACCTTCAGGCTAAAATGGGCTTGCAGATGATGACAAGTTATATGGTGCCCTTTGAGTGAGTTACTTTCTTTTCTTATGCTCATCCTTATCTGAGGATTTGCAGCACTGTGTTTGAGATGCAGTCAACATGGCTGGGCTTGACTATAGGATTAAATGGCACTGCCAACCCAAGCACCTTATTGCCCAGGTCATTGGGGTGGTATGTTGTTGATTGCCAATCTTGCATAAATTCCCTTTCACCTAGATCCCCTAGGCTCGAGAATGCCACAAGTATTTCAAGTGATTCCCACATGGGTGGGCAATTGAAGAATTCATCAAGTCTAGTCTCAAGAACAAGCACGCTTACGCATGTAAACAGGGATATTTCCAAGAACTTGGTAATGCAAACAATGCAGGGAGCAATGGTCATGAGGAGTCTCTAAATGGTGACATGGGTGACGAGGCTGAAGCGGGAAATGGAGAATTCGAAGGCAATGTTGAGGATGATGAGCTTGAAGCTGAAAATGGGGAATTCAAAGGTGACATGGATGATGATGAGGCTGAAGCTGGAAATGGGGAATTTAAAGGCAATAATGAGGAGGATGCCTAAGTATTTTTGTTACATATGAGTGGGTATTTTCTCATTTGCAAGATGTTGAATTTTTGGCATTAAAGGTGACATTTCCTGTATTTAACTGGATGTAATTCAACTCTAATTTTTAATGGTTACTGTCACAAGAATTACTGTTGTGAAAACTCATCATTAGATGTATGAATAGTTTCAGTTGGCAAGTTATGAAAATACTACATTGACAGCATAAAAACTTGTCATTATGGCATGATGAAATAGCCCTGCAAAGTGGATGGATAACCACTTTCCTGACCCTCTGAAAATCTCACAAAAAAAGGGCAAAATCCAGCTACTTGAAATGTAGTTAGTTACTCCATTAAAAAGATGGAAGTCATCCCCAGGGATGAATTCGATGGGGTATGAATACGGACAAATTTTGAGGTGTTTTCAACCTCTTAACTCATCCATTCTGAGGGAGAATTTTTACAACTTCTAGGGGGTGTTTTTCTCCAAAAACCAGATGATTTTTATTCTTTTTCAACAGCCATAAAGGACGAAAATTCTACTCTAAATGGATTACTTTCTACTCAATTTCTTCACCTCATTGGCTGAAATACTGGATGATTTTCCACATCCGATGGTCTCACTGTGTTTGTGGCTGTACTTCTGATTGACTGGGCTGTGATGCGAGCACTGACATGACTGCATAATGGTCTGTGCACCACTAATAGAATTTTTGCACCCCACAGAAATGTTTTGTGCTTCATTCTGATCATTGTGTGCACTTGCACTCCATCTGCATACTTGTGCCTTTCTGCATGCTCATTCTCCACACTGGGACCCTTTGGAACTCAGCATTGGTACATCAATCACCTTATTGTGCATCATGGTAAACCATTCCCAACCTTGTATATGCAATACACACCATAGGTGCCTTTTTCAACAATTGTGTGCTTTGCACCTTTTTTTGCATTTTGGTTCTGTTTTGTATAGTATCACATGTGTCTATCCTGCTATCCCTGACTTTCCAATCAATGTTGTCACATCACATGATCAACTCCAATCTGTAAGGGGACTAGAGGGTGCCCCATGTGTTTCTCCTATGTTTTATGTTTGTCCTATATTTTTCCTCACCTCCTTCGATTCTTCATTTTCTATGATTTTTTCCTTGTTTTATTACTAATTTCCCTCTCAATCATGTTTGTGCATGTTGACAGTTTTATATTTAGAGATGGAGTACCCTTCCGACATCCACCCCTTGGTATGATGTCATATGGTGGCCTTGATCAGCCTATCTCTGCCTTTTCTATTTTTAGATTATTATTTGATTTTGGCAGTCTTCACATATACTGGGCACTGGCAAAGGGGTCTTTAGAGTTTTCTCTTTGGATTTCCCTTTGCTAGGTGCGCCTCCAATCCCTGTACTATGTAGTATAATTTTAACTTCAGATTTCCCTTTGCTAGAGGCTGAGGTTGCCCTTATACAATCTATGACAATGGGGCCCAGCAGGGCCTGCAAAAACTGTTGCAAAGAAACTGGTCACTTCCTTTTTTGGAATGTCAAATTTCATCCTCATCCTTGAAGTGCTTTCTGAACTTCTACATATCCAATTTGACAGAAATAAACTATAGTAATAATGTGTATGACTTTCATAATCAAAGCCAACTACATATTCAGCCCTGTGACCATATCATCTCACATTCTGCACTGCAAAGATAACTGAAGCATATGTCCTAGGTCATGACATGGGTAACCCCCAGGTATATTTTGTGATACACACCTGTACCCATCAACACTGTACCCCTACAGTTAAGGGTGCAGTATTACCATGGGTTTTGGTGGGTTACCCATCATTACTCACAGGTTTTGACACAAATATGTATCTTAATAATCTAAGTACACTAAATTAATTACATTAAACTAATATATAGAACAAGAAACCCCCCCACTCACATTTGCAGCAAGAGAGGAGGGGAGGGGCGGGGGTGCTGCCTGGAGTCAACAAGAACAGAATGAGAAACCCCCCCACTCGCATTTGCAGCAAGAGGGGAGGGGGGTGGCCATAGTTTCCCAGAATGAAACCAGTTGCTCCCCATTTCCTCCCCATGAGCAGTTGCTTGTGGCAGTGGTTGGAGGTGCTGTCAGGGTGGTGGTCCTTGGGTCCTCATCATTGTCATTGTCATTCCACCCACAATCCACCCCACAAGCAGTTGCTCATGAGGCTGGGGGCAGGTAGTGTGCTGTCCATTGGTTTTTGCTTGCCCAGCATCATTATCATTTGTCATCATTCTCCCTCCCCACCACTCCTCATTGCTGCTGCTGCCCATCATCGTCCCACCCATGCTCCACCCCACAAGCAGTTGCTTGTGAGGCTGGGGGGTGGGGGGGTGTCATTTCTTGTTCATTGTTGGCCCCATCCCCATTGTTGTCCACCTTGTGAGCAGAGGCTTGCAACAGTGGTGGGGCAGTGCTGTTGACAGTGTCATCTCATTGTTATTGCACTATTAGAACCATAAAGCTGAATAAAAACATTAGTTAGTTAGAAAAAAACAAGAACAAAAGATAGAAAAAAATCCCTAGGGCCCAAACTATGATAGACATCATTTGGGCTGTGATGCAGCCATTGTGGTTGCTTACTAGTCATCCTCACTCCCCATTTCCACCCCACAAGCAGTTGCTCACAGTGGTGGTTGGGGGGGCTATGGTGGTGGTGGTAGTCATGAATTACCCTATAGTTTAAAATTAGAAGTGTTATGAGTGAGTCAACAAGGTCAGATGATCACTCACCTGACTGAAATCCCAGCACTGGCATACCCACACATAACCATAACACCATGGAAATGGGTACAGTATTGCCCAGGTACAGCAACTTATGACCCACACCCATAACTGTGCATACCCAGAACCATATTATCATGGGTTTACCCATACCCATGTCATGCCTTGACATGTCCTATGAAATACAACATCATTACTGGTACTCTAGCAGTGGCATCCATAAATCTGTGTCATTTTGTCTTAATGTACATTCCAATCATTCAGCAACAGTTCAGCTTCAGCTTTGCAATAAGACATCCAATCTGCCAGTGATTGGACCTTGGTGAGCTTCCACTACATATATATAATGTAGTTTTGCAATAATAGAATATTTAATTTCTATTACTATCCCTCTATGCATGTAGACTTATAGCCAATGTCAAGAAACATGTCATCAGTTGCAAGTCAGTCACACTTCTATATGAATTTCGTTTTTAGAATATGAAAATGCATGTATGCATTTTCAACTTCCACACTCTAGCTTTGACTAAAGTAAATGTCAATAGAGTGATGAATGGCTGCTAATATCTATTCCTCAAATGTGATTGCATCCAAGTGTGCCTCTGCAATTTTGCATTGCCTTTTTGGGACAACAAAATGTCGTCAACTTTACATGAAAGGCTTCCACACCACCATTTCACCTCAAAAAAAATATAGGATTGACATTTTAAACACCTCTCATCAACTTCTTTGGAGTGGAGTTTTAAATTTGGTCTCTGTTCTTGAAATCTTGGTGTCTGAGAGAGCAGATTGGATGAACTAAGCTATTTGAAAAAATTCCACCCTGAAGACTTTTTTATTAGAGTAATTTTCCCCATATAAAGTATACCTGAATCATTGAGTAGGGGGAGATCTGCACCTGTAGCACTTTTCACTGCATGTGTCAGAGTTTAAATTAGCAGAGAATTGTGAGGCCCCAATGATAAATATTGTCTCTACTCTGCCAAGCTCACTTTTGCACAAAATATTGCAGCTAACCAGAATAGGCATGAACACATGCAGGCTAGGGTGCATCAAAAATAATACTTGGGTATGATCCCATCACCCTGCCTCATCTCTTTGTTGTTTTCTCAGATGGAACTTGTGATTTACATCACTATACCTATTATTCTATAACTCCTTTTGCACAATTTCTGTAGTATAAAAGACATGTACACAGTGCTTCAAAAAAACAGAATCTGGATCAACTCCAATTTTCTCATTGTCCCCAGCTCTAATCCTGCATTGTCCTATCTTCAAATTGTGTTATCTCATCTTTGTATTGCCTTCCTGCTCTATAGTTTGTTACACCTTCCATGAGCACTTTGCCATATCATTGCATTGTGTTTGTGTGTTTTCACCTTTGCACTTTTATCAATTAGTTCCTTACTTTATCATTGCTATGTACCCTGCAGACTAGTATTAATGATGTAAATCTTGTATACCATTGCACATTCAGTGTGCACCCTCTTGATTCATTAATGCCTGTTTGTGCCTCTTCCCTTTTGCACCTTTTCAATTGCCACATTGTTTGCACATCACAGTCAGCCACTGTATTGATCTAGCTACATAGGAAGGACAGACTGAGGCCCTCTAATTGAACCCTTGCACTTTACATTGCACCTGCAGTTGTAGGACTGAGTCTTGTTTGTGTTGGTCTCAGTGCTGAGTATCAACCATGGTCATCATTTGGACCATGAGGGTTCTGGGTCCTAGTAAAGACCTCATTTAGACCTCCATTGCCTTGCCCTTCACCTCAACTATAACTGCTGTGCATAATCTCAGACAAGTAATGGAATTCAGCACACTTTTCTTACCCAGCAGTTCCCATTATCCATCTGCACTGTCTTCACCCAATACATCATCCAAATCACCCCTTCCACCTTTTACACCATCTATATCTATATCACTGCATTCCTTACCATCCACTCAATCAATAATACCTCCTCCTTCCTATTCCCAACCACCAGTACACATAACTGCATTGACCATGGCTGTGCATTATATGCCATCTGCATCTTACCAGAATGCACTGTGCTTTGACCCTGAAAAACCTTGTGAGCTCCAGAAGTATTTTGATGAAGTTGTGCAACTTCTCCATGATTGTAATATCACTAATGAGACTGATCAGAAGTTCTTCACCATGCACTATCTAGACAGCAGCACTGCAGACACTTGGGAGCAGCTACTGGAGTATAGTGCTACTGTAAGGGGACAACCCCTGGGTAGGGTACCCAGCCCCTTCCTATGTTTATATCAGTCATGGACTCATTCCTACATTCCTTTCCATTACATTACTCTAGCTTTGTTATTGTTTGGCTACAGCCTTATCTTGGACAGTTGGAGTAGTGACCCTTCTTTAGTTCATTATTACTAGGATTTCCTCTGCTTACAGCAATACACTGGCCATGCTTTAGTGCCCCTTCTCTGTCTGATTGAGTCTCCTCTTGTTGCTGCAGGGTCTTGCCCTTACAGCTACCCATAACTATAATGCATTCAAAGATGCTTTACCCTGGATCTCGCAATGGCAACAAGTGGAGTATTAGTGATTTGGACAAGTTGATTGGAGAAATGGCACACATTGGTATTGTCACTGCAGAAGATATTATCACTCTTTCTTCAACATTAGTGAATACTTGATTGGACAAGGTATTATTGTGTGCTCCAATCAAAGCAGGATGTTTGTCAGAGTATTCCAGCCTGACCAACTTGAGCACATTTCTCTCTTGCAGTACCAAACCAACCCACAAATGTTTGGATGCCATACACAATGCAATTGACTTTATATTTGATGGACCAGGTCACTATTTTCAGCCTCTCACAAGATTCACTTTGCATGATAATGCACCATTCTCACCCTTATACTCTCCACCTGCACCAGCACTCGTTGCACCCACATCCCAACCACTTTTGAGTCCCCTGGATAGACTTTGAAAGTGCAGATACAATGGATGGTTTGCATATTCCAGTTTTTTTATGATGGTAGTCACATTCATGGGTGGATCTGGAGCCAAGGACATGGCAAAGTCTCTCATTGTACTTGTCTCATGATGGTGTGGTGATCAAATTGATATTGATATCCAGGTGACTGGATCCAGAAGGTATGGAGCTGTGTGGTTTTAACATAGCAGGAAGTCCCCATTCCTAGTGTTGCCACAGCTTAAGCTGACTTAAGCTGAGGTTTCTTGCTATCTTGGGAAATAAATTACATAAAATTACCAAAATATTTGAGGAGCTAGATCCCATCAAAAGCCAAGGGGTCTCCTGCCAACTCTAAGTGATCAGAGAAGCCATTCCTGAGATATTTAGGGCCCATTTGGGTCCCCAGTATAGCTCTGCCTTGCCATATGCCTTCGCTTTGTAAGCTATGAAAATGTTTGATTTCTTGGGACCTTCTGAAACATGTAGTGTGTCACGCCAAGTAACGCTTCTGATCGCATAGTAAACTGACATGGCGGGAGGGGGAGGGGGGAGGGGGTAATGCGAGCCATTGAGCATGTTGGGTATTTTGTAAAAATTATGATTATACTTCTTATCTATGAAATTCATTTTCTTGTACACAAAAATCATAACAAGTGCATCCACAACACAGAAATACTTTTGACAACAATCAAGCTGGTCAAGTTCAAAGAGATAATTGTTCAAACATTATACATATATATATATACATTTTTGTCACTTTGCGTGTCGTGAAGAACAGGGATGAAGAAGTTACTGCAGTCGCATCTTGGGCGACATCACCATGGGGTTCTCAGCCTCATATTATGATGAAGAATTTAATGTTGAGAAACATTATAAATAATATACAAAGGTTACAAATGAATAAAATGATGATTCTAATTCAAAATTTAACCAATGTCGACGATGGCGAACCTCAGAGCATGATTGTCACAACTGCTTGGCCTGCCGAGGTTCCATCAGCGGGATTTGAATTATGTCATCAGGGGTTTGGCTGCCAGGAGCTGACCAAGGCGTATGCCCTGAATTTTGGCAGGGGAGCCGAGCAAATACTGGGGACCCGAACAGGCCCTTTAATGGCTTTGAAATGGCTCTGAAACAGCTTGGCTTAGCTGTTTCAAAGCCGCTTAAATATCTCAGGAATGGCTTCTCTGATTGCTTTGAGTTAGCAGAGGACCCCTCAGCTTTTGATGAGATATAGCTCCTCAACTAATTAGGTAATCTTATGTAATTTATTTCCCAAGATAGCCTAAAACCTCAGCTTAAGTCAGCTTAAGCCATGGCAACACTATGGGCCATGGCAGGTTTATGATGGCCTGGCATAAGACAAAGTATTCAGCATCTATTTCTACTGTGATGACCCACCCATCCATTCAATTCAGCCATTTCTCACTGTGTCCACAGTTCCAAAACCAAACCAAGGACATGTGCTGAATGATGCCTATGTTTAAACATCCCAGATCTGTAGACCAAGTTTCTGGCAAGCAGAGAGATGGGCAAACATTGGAAAAATAAAGGAGCCATATTGTCTAGGAGCATTAGGACCTCCAATCATGAAAGTTGGGAGGACCATATCTTTTGCATGGCAAATCAATGAGCATAGCAATGCCAAACCATGTGCCTGACTCCCTGTTTCAGTAAAGTCATGCAACATCCATAGAGAGAACAAGAAGCATGTCATTGGCAGCTTAAGGTATTCTGAACCACAGCAAATGTCATCTAATCTTGAACATTGCCATCAGTGTTGTGCTGTGCTAAAAGAATTGCAGTGCATCAGAGACAATCTCAAAGCTTGGCAATGGAGACAGGGTGTCACCATAAAGCTTGTAATTGAGGGCCCTAGTGGAAGAGTGATGAATTGGCAATGAGGAGGAACCTTGGGGTCTATATTGTGGTGTTATTTGTATTGATGTTCTCCATAGAACAGACATTCTGTGTTTAGCCTTTCTGATCCTAGATTTGAGTATCATGCTGTCCTTGAGACAGTGTTCGGTAACAGAAATTTGATGAATTCTCACATGTCTTTCTTTGGCTGCTGAGCTCTGCCAATGATAGTATACATCAATGTATGCAAGGACCAGATGAGCTACTACAATTCCATATCTGCTGGTGCTCCCAAGTCCAAGTTCACCATGTCTGGGTTGAAACTTGATGTTCCTCTGCATATATATATGAACAGAGTGGACTTTGTGATCCCCCTCTCTAATAATAGAAAAACTGCAATCAGCCCATTGTATGCCTTGACATGTGGAGCCCCTGAGGTTATAACTCAGATGACTTGCATGATAAGACACACCCAGCATAGTATTCCAAAAGTGAGTAAAGTAATAGACATGGTAGTGGTAGGAGATAAGGAAGAAGATAATTAACTACAAATAAAACAGCCAAAATGTATGAGTTCAGGTATACAAATATGTCGATATGTCAGGTGTGATGTAAGCCATGCTTACAGCTACTTAGATCTTTCCGCTAGTGGTCTATCACTGATTGGCCACAGGAAATAAAAAAACTGCACAAAGTACATACTACCAGTGCATTTGAATTTTGTTGTGCATACCAACGATCGACTCATGGACGATATTAAAATAAGTATAGTGATTAGTGATTATCGATCATCGATGCATCGTTGCTGACGAGACCAAATAAGTTGAGGAATCAGTCCCTGGTCCCTGATTTTAAATGATTTATTACCATATCCAACGAACACGAAGGGTAACTTAATAGTCTGATTGTCTTGATATTGATAAAAACATAACGTTCATCAACGTCAACGTCAACTTCCACCGCACACTAGCCAGTCATCGCGCGATTTCGCCAGTGCCTCGAGGATTAGGCATGGTGCGAGCTTCTTTTACCCGTGAGCCCTATGATAGTATGATGGCCAGGAACTACCAGTACCAACAGTGGCAAAGCAAATGTAACGCGGGTCCGAACTCTGAAAAAAAAAAAAAAATTCCGTCCAAATGGCAAAAACACCAAAACACCAAAACACAAAAACACAAAAAAGAAAAAAAAGAAAAAGATAAAACACACCTCCGAGTCTGCCATTCATGATGATGAACAAGTTGAACTTGGCCACGGCGTGACGCCAGTTAGACCTGTGCCCTAATCTGAGTTCGTACACACATATATGTTAGCTTCCAACTCGAACGCAAGTTCTGTCACGGTCGTATCGGAGATAAATCACCCCAGCTAGAAGCCTAGAAGTAGTGTAGTGTCATCGATATCAGGCCTAGAATAAGTGAGCAACATCGTAATCGCCGGGTCACGGTATACCGGTACGGGTTCCTTCCGGATCCTACAACCACACTTGGCAGCATGAGCATGACATGATGCAGCCTGATGATGATCTTCTACTTCATCCGCTCTTCCCAGTCTAGCCTTTTAGTACTCAGTAAGTAAGCAACCTCCAACGGGAAGCTGCTGTCTGTCTGGCCAGTGGGAGAATAAGTAAGCTTAGAAAGTGACACTGACAACTTGTTGAATGGAACACCCCGTGACAGAAACTCGGAACAACAACCCACCCTGGCAATCCAACCTTCAAATTTTTTGTATCTACATTGCACCCGACGACGAGTGAGTGAGTGGTGGTTGTGGTGTGTGGTATGGTATGGTATATGTGTATTGATAGCCTAGGCCTGTGCCAGCTCTCAGGCTTGTAATTTCCCCGCAGCCCTCATGCCAGTATTATAAGGCGAGTACTACTACTGGTATCACCGGTATCTACACCCATCCCCGTGCCCAGGCCTCAGGTTTATCGTGAACACGGTTACATGCCAGTGGTTACCAGGTGGGTTCGTCGACTCTAGTTACTCTGCAGACTGCCGAGTAAATGTATATACATAGTGGTATACTAACGATATACTAGTACTAGTATATTCAAAAACCCTTATCTTCAAGTTTCCTTTGCCTTACTCCCAGCATGGCGGATGTGTGTATCTTTAGACGATTCACTCGGACACCAGGTCCGTCGATCCATTTAACTTTCCGACGTTCGTTCGTCCAACTCGGAACGTATTTTGGGACGTATATCTGGGCTTACGGTACTATACTATACTATATGTTCGCGGTTCGCGGTTCGTGTCCGGGGGTCGTGGGGTCGTGGGGTCGTCGTGGTTGCGTCATCATATGCATCGACTCGGATCAGTTGACACCACACCACAGCACTCGGGAAGTTTCGCCTTTTCATTCAAGGTTTTTAAAACTAAAAAAGACATCGTCGAATCGAATTGAGTAGTTTTCATCACCGGAGAAATCTCTTTCAAAAAAAAAAAAAAGTTCTCAGGAACATGTACAATTTTTTTTTTTTTCAGAGCAACTTTTGCTAAAGAAAAAAAAACCTGTCACGGTCTAATCACAGCGTTCAGGATTCGAGAGTATACTATATAGCCGAAAGAAGGTTGCCAGTGCCCCGATACCAGTGACACAGCCTTCGTGAATTACGCGTGTATGGCTATAAACTCTAGGCACACAAGTTTTTTTTTACTTAGAAATAAGTTAAGTAATGCAGGCCAGCCAGTTGGTGGGGTTAACACACAACTTGAATAAAAGTGACACAAGTAAACACACATTACAATATTGAATAACGTAAACTCATTGAACGCATGGGAAGTTATGTTAATCGAAAACATAACATATCGGCTTACAACTCGGACTTCCGACTCGGACTCGGACTCCCATATGCATGAGGCCACTGACAAGTACAAGTATAGTGCCATCGGACATCAATGCATCATCACCTCACTCACGCACGCACGATCACGGATCCGGACGTAAGGAGTGTCGATATCTCCACCCGTGCCAAGTAAGTTAGAGTTTGGCGGAGGTCATGGGGCTGTTACGGGTTTAAGTACTCCTACTCGGAAATGCCAATGCCATGGGGTTTCAAGTCCGGTCACTTGACTTGACTAGAGGAGCTCGAAGCTTTAAGGAGTCTAGATAACTCCACCGTTTTTCACAGCATACTTTACTCAGTTAATGTCTGCATGATGTTTCGTCCATTGATATCGATACTGTTACTACACATACACCATAATTATTATTATGTCACATACGACCCATAGTATGCTATACCAAAAAAAAAAAAAAAAGAAAAAAAAAAGGCCTCCAAAAGTTCCACTACGAAATACAGAGAATGGAAAGCAAAGCAAAAAAAGATCATACAATGTTGTATACCCATGAAAAGCATCTAGTGTCCGAGACCAAAGGGTGGTGGTGAGGTGAGAATATTAGGGTAGGAGGATGAGGAGGATGAAGGAGGGACATAACGTCAACCAACGCCAACGCCACCCAACTCCCACAATTAGACAGTCGACCTAGATAAAAAAAACCCCGCATCGTGTGGCGTGTATAACATAAAAACGAAGGAAAAAAAAATCCCCCAGCAGTGCGTCCCCACAATGATTCGAAGAGACGTCTAGCATCTCAAAAAGTGTGTCGAACGGCAACCGCAGCCACGAACGAAAGCAAACAAATATACAACCAGCCCTGCCACCCCCTGCCCCTACGCCTAAGCCTAAGCCTAAGCCTCAACCTGCACCCTCCTCTGCCCCTGCCCCTGCCCCTGCCCCTGCCCCTGGGCCTCCCTCCCAAAAACCCACCCAAGACCCCTCCACCTCCCCCTCACAACACGCAGCACATCTCCCCTATCCACATCCACATCAAGCACACACGCATGATCAACAGGCGTCTCAGGCGGCTCGCATCCTTCTATACTCGCGAACGAGACGTAACCTTCCGTGCGTCGGAGACGCTCGGATGCTTTGCGTGCGTTGAATAGGGGGCGGGAGTGTGAGTGTGAGTGTGGGTGTGTGGGAGTGGGAGTGGGCGTGGGCCCGGGCTTGGGTGTTTGGGGATAGGATGATTGTTGTTGTTGTTGAGGGGATGACGATGGTGATGAAGGTAGGGGTTGGGGAGTGGAAGTGCGAGTGTGAGCTGGTTTTGGTTTTAATTTTGGTTTTGGTTTTGATGTTGGGATTGGGATTGGGATTGGGATTGGGAATGGGATTGGGTTGTGTGCATGCGGGGGTGCCATAAATAGTTCCACCGGCTCGTCAGTGTCTGAATCTCCTTCCGAGACGGAACTGCCCCTACTGGTATTCGTATACATACTCACACTCGTACGGGTGCGAATACTGGCGGCGGTGACACTAGAACTAGGTTTTGGCATGCCCGTAGTGGTTGCACGACGATGAGGAGCGGGGGGTGTAGGAGGGGGAGTTAGTAGGGGATCACTATGTTCAGGTAGAGTTTCATGTTTGGCGCTAACGCGGTTGTGTGTGGGTGTACTCGGGGGAGCAGCAGTAGGTGGACGGGATGAAAGAGAGGGAGGATGGCGGAGAGAACCGGATGTGGATGTTGACCTTGAGGGGGAAGGTGAGGGAGTGGATATCTAAAGTTAGTTAGTTGGTTGTGGAATAAAATAATACGAAAAGCAAACTTGCCAGATCCCTTCCTCGGGATTCCTCTTCTTGATTAATTGAGATTCTTTCTGTTGTACGCAAGACTCTATCAAGTCTGGCACGGAGAGCAATCTGGTGAGGAGACATTGAAAGTGGAATATAATCTTCCAAGGCGAACGGGGAACTAGCAGGAAGAGATGCACGCTTTAGATGTTTAGTATGAGAAGGAGGTGGAGTAGTGGTTGCATGAGAATGACGTCTTTTATGAAAAGGAGGAGGAGAAGATTGACGTTCCAACTGATCTCTGCGTAGAGTATCTCTTAGGAGACGTTCAGATCTACTTGAAGAAGAAGCCATGACAAGACGAAAAAGGAGAGACTGTTGGTTAAATAAAAACTATGTGACATACACGTGACACACGCCTTGTGTCATACATGAGGCGCATATAACTCGGTGCCTAACTCAACTCCTCATTGGTGGAGTTAATCATATCATGTGTGCTTCCGCGTCCATCATCACATCATCGGCAATCTCCTCTATCTCTACACCCATCTGCAACCACCCCATAACTTCCTCTCGTCGGCCACGCGGTAACCGTACCCTCGATCTACTCTCCGTCACCATAATCACATCAGTAAACGCTTACCCTGAGGATCATCCGCTGTTCCACATCCTTCATACATACCACTTCCATCTACACGGGAACCCGGATCCACCGGTCACTTTTTTTCGCAATAATCTCTCACTCGATGCTTGATCCACCACTACGAACAGCGTGCATTCAGCCCTTCACTAAATGACGTATCGAGTGGCCATACTACTCTATGTAACATCCTCCGAATCGGCCACGCCTCCGAATACTTTTGTAACCAACACCGATGCCACCCGGTTCCATTGCTGCCTTGACGTGAAAAGCCCACGTAGCGGTGCTATTCCTTTTTCATCCCCGGGCCTAGCTATACTCAAGTCATGACAGCGCACCGTCATCTAACCCTACTTTCAAACAACCATACCATCAACTCAGAATCTCGAGGCTCAACAATCCTGCCCAATCCGACTCGGTTTCCCTGTGCTAACCCACCGGAAGGTTGTAACACGGTTCAAACACCTTCTGAGTGTCAAGTTTTTGCGTAAATATTCTCAGTTGCGAGATTTACTCCTCCATTGCTATGTATGACATGCGCAAAACATGTTGGCAAGTGAAAAAAAATTAAACCTGGCAACCAAATTATGTTCCCTTTTCTCGGACAGAGAAAAAAAAAACATGGCCTTTAAATGATTGTTTCATGCCGCAAACACTCAGTGCGCCGGTCCGGGATACTTACTCAGCCTCTGATGCATGATGGACAATGCTTTGGACAGGTCGGCGCGCAATGCGCAGCCGTCGCAGGCCGTAGCCATGCCATTCAGGCTCAGAAATGTTATAATTATGTGCATTAGTAAACACGTACACATAGGCGGTGAGAGATTTGTCTCCGTAAATAATTACATGTGGGTAACCAATCATCCAAAAACGGTTTTTCTGTAACTTCGACAATGCATCAATGAATGAGGCTTGAGCTCAAGCTGATCCTAACCAACCAAAAACGAACCCTCATCACCGAGACTCGGTCATCTACTGATCTCCTACCTTCAAAGCTCAATAAGCGACTTCTTCTTTACTTACGTAAATACAAACCAAAAAGTTTTCCCTTCCCCTCACCTCCCTGCATGATGCCCTCCCGCGCGCATAAGTACCCCCGCATACCCCCCGCATACCCCCCATAAGTACCCCCCTGCACACGGCGCCGCCCTCACTCACTCAGAGTTACCTCAACCCCCACCCCCGTCTCCACGCCCCGTGGCTCTGTAATCAACCCGTCGAAGTGACTATACATCCGACTTCGTTGTCAAGGTAAACTGAGGACGTTCGTATCAGGAGCAAACATGAAACAACAAAGTCGCCAAGGCCATATATATATATATATATAGGAAGTAGTTAGTATCCAGATGGGGCGGTTGCCCGCACTCGGCAAGGTTTTAGTTAACGCGTTTGCGCGGCTGTTGCGATTTCCGTGGATCATTTTGGGTTCCATAGTAAGTATAGGGATGTGGAGGCGTGGGTAGTTACTTGTAGGTGTGTCATAATGAGCTGCTACCGTTCAGTTTATGACTGGGACTCCGAACCTATAGGACTAGATAGTTTACCTCGGGTGATCTGATTGTACTAATAGCGCCGTGCAAATAGGTTTCTTTATACCTAGAGTCAGACGGTTATAGATAGTGTAAACCAGCCACGCGTGTTAGCTCAGGGTCTCACTAGTTCTTCTTCATAGCAATAGCATTAGCAATGCATCATTATGTTACTTATGTGGATCAGGAACTTGAACTAGGCCCCTGGCCCTGTTCATCGAATATATCATAGCCTGCGTACGTGTGACATGGACATGTGAGTAATCTCACTGGAATCGGGCGGGCAGTTCAAAAAGATAAAAAAAATCCGCGGGTTGACAGTACCAGTCCCAGTGATATTCAAGTTGAGAGAATAACACTGCGCGAGGAGTCGCGGTTCAACGTTAGGGATGCAGATTGGACTGTGATTGCGATTGAATAATGCATTTGATTGAAAAGGGGGGACGGACCATCGTCGACTTAGGGGCTACGAGAAGAAAAAAAAAAAAAAAAAAAACATCAAACCAAACGACACACAAATCCTTCTTCTCCTATTTCAACGTTCGGTCTTGGTCTTGGTCTGTCGGAATGGTATAACTAAGTAACCAGCATGATAGCCCGGGCGCTTTCCTCTGATGGTAATCCTCCAAATTAGCATGTTCACTCACTCACTCACTCGAGGAGCGTCCCTATGATTAAGGAGGTGAGTCCTATTGTCGAGTCGGTGAATGAATGAATTAGGGGGTGTTTGTGTTGTTCGTTTTAGGAGGATGCAGGGTTCAGAACCACCCACCTCATGACGTCGTTCAGCAGCGCTTTCGATATTAGGAGAAACCCCTACCCAGAATACATCCCAATGACATAACGTACCAACATAATAACAACACCTCCTTTTTCAACAACTTGGGTGGGGAGAGAGGGGGGGGGGGGGAGGGGGAAACATATTTCGAGCTCTTGAAATGACGTCGATATATAGTTAGTTAGCCCCACCACGACGTTTAAAATACGAGCCATACCCCAAAAAACAAAAATCAAGAAACAAAAAATGCATCTACGCCCCACTTCCCAAACTTGCGTCGTAGCTGATTTTTACGGTAAATCATACACGGATGGAAAACTCTTGATCGAACCAAGCGGCCAATTATGGATAAACCGTGCTTGTTCTCCCGCATGCACTTCGTGCGACTCGTTATCGTCTTCAAACATCGATTGTCCACGTAAGTTATACTGTGTAAAAAAAAAAAAAACACACACATACATAACTGCTTTCTAACACAACTAACTCACCTTTGTTATACAGCCAAAATGGATTACGCAACAAGAGTAGCACAGATCCGAGCAGATTTCGCAGACGTAGAAACGAAGCGGATAGCTCGAGAACAGAAAGAGAAAGAGAAAGACAAGTCGAATTGGATAGCTGGTGGTCGGAAACGGATCGCTTCGTTCAGAAAGACGTTTTCTGATAATAATAGACTCGGAGTACCGAGGCTGAACTCGTGGACGATGAGTGATTCGAGTTGTTGATGTATATACCCCTTGGTCATTTGTGTAGCCTTGATGTACCATTTGATAAATGGATACCCTTCGGACATTTTACCATTATGCTTTGACGTATGGCTTGGTTCAAGTTGTGCTCAGCAAGTTGTGACGCATCAATGCATCACGTGGAATCAACGGCCATGTGATGAGAAACTGTTTTACATGTTCGTGACATTTTAGAGTCATGGAGGTGCTCTGGGGGTATGCAATGAATAGATAAATTATTAGTATCTCCAATCGAGTATAAACTACTTTTGAATGATGTTTAGCTCACACTCAAGATTTGAAGATACAGATGTGAAATATGTCTCAAAAGTAACTAGACGTCGAAAGCAAAAGTTCCCCATCCTTTACCTGTGACTCACCCTAGTAGAAGTACGAAAATAAGGTATCGAATAATGACATGGGGCGGTTAATAGGGATCTTGGCAACAGGGCAAAGTTTATCCCATTCAGCTGCCTCTGTTTCAAAAATCTTTTCAACACCAACAAAGTAATGAAATAACTCACGAGGATGGTCTTGATGTGCGATGGCACCAGGATCCTCCGCAAAAACAACTGCAAGGCCCCTAAATCGAGATAAATTTTTCACGGAATGGCATATAACAGGCTCAGCTAGCGAGACCACTTACGATTCCAGATGCCAATCAACATGGCTAGGTTGAATCAAGCGAATGAGAGAATTATTTTCAAGATCTGATTCGGATAATCTCACCAATGCAAAAACCACGGACCAGGGTTATCCGTCGTGAAACTGAAGGTTACATTGTCGCCTACATCGCCCGTCGAAACGACATCACGACGAACCTTTTAGAAAGTGAGAAAATTTAGAGATGTGTCGATTGTGGAAGGGCGTACTGGATTATCGTAATTATATGTCTCGTTTCCAGCGCTTCTGATGACATCAAAGGTGTGCTCCATAGAAAGGGGTGAATCAGTGCGAGGAAGTAAGAACAAGTCATTGAACATACACCATGCAAATGGAAAGGATGCTACAAAATAAAGGTGAACAAATTAGTCAATGAATTCCGAAAGGGTGAACTATTACGAACTGGGGCATCAATTGAACCGCCAGGTATAGAGACCTCAATAACCTTGTTACGAGGTAGGATATATACACTTCCGGGAGGCAACAGCTTCCAGGGAGGATGAGCACCACTAAGTATCTGAAGAAGCACGGGCAGGGTTGGTGGGAAAAACGACACTCCGTTGATGGTATAGAATGGGGCATTAAAGTCCATTTCTAGATTCAGCCGGATGACTTCGAGTTCCCCCTCCTTCTCAGGTGCACCGGGATTCTCAAGCGGATGCAACTCCGTTTCGAGCATCAGCTTCCCTTCGTCAAGTTTCGTGGTGGGTTCTTCGAGACGGGCAGTGTCGTAACGAAGTATAGCCATGTTAATCCCGTCGATCATAGTCTCATTAGATAATGTCCTTGCACGGATCCAGTAATTGCCGGGGGTTTGATCTGCTTTGACGACGATTGAATAGCGTTGCCCTGCGAAAATTGGGATCGAATCCACCTCGAGCGGTTGGGTGTTTACTCCGTCGGCCTCGATGATCGTCTTGCATCATGGAAGATAATACTAAGAGGACAGCATGATCAATGAATATGAAACAAAACATACGAACGGATGTCTGTCGATAGAGAAAACGTATTCGCCATCACAGAGCATGGAAACGACCCGGAAGCGGTAACGCTTTCCTTGCGTTACATAAACTACTGCAAGGGGTGACTTAGTGCCCTCAGTGGGGTACCGGCGCCCTAAACCATTGATGAGTGTCGAAGCGATTCCTGGGGTTGGATATACATCGGGCGCTGGTGTCGCATACCTGGATCAATCGACAACAGTCAAGAAGAAAATTCTTAACGAGGAATGCGGCTTACCAGTCTGCGATCGTAATGATAGTTGATTCTGGGGGAACATGATGGGTGTGGGTTCGGATCATAAGATTGAAGTAAAACTTACCATCATCGACGTCGTACCTTAGATCAATGGGTAAGACTAGTTGTGAGGATGAGTGAAATCTCACTTACAAATCCATGTGTGGATCCTGCCGATCGTAAATTACGAGAGGACCTCTAAGACCATCACAGTATTGCGCCCCTACGAAGGATATTAATTAAGTACAGTACGAAACGATCGATATTCGAACACATACGCAAATGCGAATGATACCAGAATGTTCCTGCCTGTCTGGGGACAGTGAAATCATAGAGAAATGAATCCTCAGGTAGGATGGGGCATTGCGTCACGTAGGCGGCCCCATCTGCCCAACTCGAACCTTTTTGAAAGATCCCATGCCAATGCTAATAATGACAAATATCAATTGCAGTATTACTTGTTTGCCGAGGTGCCCTACATACGATACTGGTACCTGTCAACATCTTTTCATCTGTTAATGAGTTGATGACGTTAAGTCGAAAACGATCTCCCTGATGCGCAGAAAATCAAAAACACGATAGTTTATGAATAAGATGGACGAACTTTGTAGCCTTTGATCAGTGGCCCTGGAAATGAAGCACCGTCCAGTGTAAAACCAGCTAAGACGGCTCTAAAGATATTCAGTATAGCAGTACGTCACTACATAGTGCGATGAGAAACTCACGGGCGGAGAAAGCCGTCCGGTTGGATGTCTTTGTTCACGATATACAAGTTGGCAGATGGGCCAATAGCTATCGCATACGCGCCTGAGAGAAAAGCAAGAATTGCCGAGGTAGCTCTCAGTAACATCTTTCCGAGTTCTCTCTGAGAACGAGGCTTTTAATGAGTCTCTAAAATGATATTTCGGCAGATGCAAATTTGCGGGGCCCCGACTTCGGACCAACATAGCCTCCGAGTTGTTGCGGGACAACCCTAAAGTAGAGTAGAGTAAATAAAATCAAACCGAGTTGTTCCCATGCTAAGTACTATTATATTATAATTTATAAACTTTTTGACGAACCTAGATAACTATCACGGGCAATGATTAATGTTTGGCAAACAAATATAGGGAAACAATATTAATTGTTTACTGACATAGTCTTTTCACCAATAATGGCAGGGGATAGGTGGCAGGATATTCTTCATTTTATCTGTTGAGAATGCTCATTATCACACCGTAAGCGTACACGATCATGCCTCTGATGCGTGTACTATTTATAGCTTATCTCTTTGATGCGTCGTTTTGTAGGTACCTTTGTGCTGTTTATTCCTTTCATTCTTTGTGTAGCTGGCCTCACATATATATAGAGTAGGCAGTCAATTGTTCACCTCAGTCACTTGTACAGAGACTGAGGTGAGCACATTTGTTATCACTCATCAGCAATCTGTCAATTTAGTTTCTGGTTTCCAGTGGTTTTTTGGTTTTTTGGGGTTTTGAGAAACCTGGAAACCTTGAAAGAGTCCCTAAGAAAAGCTAGTTTATGCTAATACTAGTAGTGGATTTAGATAGGTTTCTAGGGTTTCCATTGGTTTCTTAGGTTTTTTGATCACACAGACATGTGAGGTTTCTGGGAAATGGGACCTAGGTCTCCAAGTTTCCGGGTTTTCTGGTTTTTGTCAGTTTTTGTCAGTTTTTTGGGTTCAGAAACCAATAAAAACCAAAATGCAGGATTACTGATGCTTGATTATGGATCATTACTTACTGTACCTATAGTTAGACTCTGATTATGCTAGGATTGATTTTCTATAGGTTATGGGCCATTCTCATTGTTAGAAACAACGGTAGAAGCTTTCTAGCCACTCGATGATATACATCATCTGGTGCCTTTTCTTTTTTGATTGATCATCTCAATCACTCTTGCCGTCCCAGATCATGGACTTTACTTTGTGCACAACCCAATAATTCTGGCACATGTACTCCTTTGTCGCTGCTACACATCTTCCTGCCACTCCACTGGACAAATCTCCACATTAGCCTGTGATGGTTGAGTCAACTATGGCTTCTGATTCTACTGCCCCATCCATCCCACTCATCAAATTATCTGTCCAGTATGTCGGTGAGAAGCTTGATAAACTCAAATCTAACTACAAAGAATGGTGTAAAGAAATCACCATCACTCTCACTCTCAATGGTCTCTATGACTATGTCACTGGTGATGTCACTCAATTACCCTTGTCTGATTACCATGCCCTCACAAATTGGAAAGCCAACTCTTGTTTAGCCTATGCCTTTCTAGTGTCCAGCATTGCTCCCTCTGAGTGTCCATTTATTGATATGTCAAAGGGTCCTAGTATTAATTGGAAGGCCCTCCAGGATCGACATCAGAAAGAAGGCCCAGTTTGACAGGTGCAGCTATTACAGCAGGCCCTCTCCATTCAGTGCACGAAGGACACTCCCCTCCCTGAGACCACTGAAAAAATCTGCACTCTTATTGAGCATGCTTTTGCCATGGGGGACATTAAAGCTGACCTCCTTTGCTGTATTGCATTGCTTAGTTCCCTCAGTGAAAATTTCCCCCATGCATGATCCATTATTTCTCGCAACATTGCCACCTCCACTGCTTCATCTCCTTACACATCCAGAAATATACAAATGTTTCTTGAAAATGAGCAGTCTCTTCTCAAGAACGACCACCATAGTAATTCCTTGATTACACTCTCTGCCCACTCCAAGCCATGGAGGCCTCCAAGTTCATATCTTTGCACAAACCCCATATGTAAGAAGCCTGGGCATACCATTGAGTATTGCATCAAACCTGGCGGCAGCATGGTGGGCAGGTCTATTGAGGAATCAGTTGCAGCCCAATGGACAGCACAGGATAGGGGAAAGAAGAATGGTATCTTGTCTCAATTGAGCTCCAGGGTTCCAATCACTGTGAAGGACATTAACAGTCAGGCTTTCACTGTCATGCTTGACTCTGCTTCAATGGCCCCCCCCCTGACCCACCAGTGGCCCATGTGGCAGGTTTTGTTGGACTAACTAGTGATCAGCTTCCTGCTGCCACTGATGGATTGGAATATGAGGGTTGGATTGTCACTGATGAGGAAATGACTAGTATTGATTGGGCTCATAATTCTTTTACACCCATCACTGATGCATTTTCTGTTGAACCTCTCAATCAGGCAAGCCATTCTCAACTATCCATCACCAATCATCCATTTATCATTGATACTGGTGCATCTGTCCACATTTCCCCTGACAAATTGGATTTTCTCACTCTTCATCCAGTTCAGCCATGTTCTGTCAAAGGTGTCGGTGGCACATCAATTGTTGCCATTGGAGTCAGTGACATCAAATTGTGGGTTGCTCAAGGTGCATCAATCACATTATGTAACACCCTCTATATTCCTAATGTGGCAGTTCAGCTTATTTCTGTGGCAACACTGGCTGATGACTCTAACGCTACAGCCCATTTTGACAGTTCCCTATGTTGGATCACTGACAAATCCACCAGTGCACTCATTGCCTGGGGATCTCAACTCTCCAAAAAACTCTACACTCTTAACCTATATTCTGCTGCTGCTGATCATGCATTTACCATACACAAACCTCTCAACCTGGAAATGTGGCACTGCCATCTCGGTCACACAAATTATCAGTTTCTTTGGGATATGGCCAAAAAGGGCGCACTCACAGGTGTGCCTACTAGCTCTATCCCTAAACCTTTTGAATGTGAATCTTGTGTTCTCAGTAAACAGACCAGAACTCCTGTTCCTAAGATGTGTGAATAGGGGAGAGGACATAGGGTGACAATGGACACACCAGAGGCAGTCCTATCGCAGAGGCAATGGAATGCAATATATAGCAATGCTGAACCATGACAATGTGACTATGTGACTCTATCAACAAGGTCACATGACTACCTGGAGTAGGTGACCACTCACCCTACTCCAACGAGAAAGTTAGAAAAAGTGTGGGTGGACTTATTGGGCCCCCACACTGTCAAATCTTGAGATAGGAATTTGTATGTTATGGATATAGTCGATGATTACACATCTTTCCCTTGGTCAATACCTCTGCCAAATAAGGACAACTCTTTTCCAGAACTGAAAGCTTGGGAACTTGCTTGGGAAAATGAGACTGGACTGAAAATTGGGACCTACATCACTGATAACAGCAAACTGAAGTCTCACAAAATGCAGGCTTGGTTGAAAATGCGAGGTACAGACCAACGATTTATTGCTCCACATACTTCTGCTCACATTGGTGTAGGAATGCAGAAAAGATGACCAGACTGGGGATTGAACCCAGGCCCTCCTGGACATATACCAGATGCTCTGACCAACTGAGCTATCAGGTCCTATAGGGTTCAACAGAACAAGGATACCATATAACCAGACATGGATTGCTATCACTATCACATCACATTTTAGTGTGTGTGTGTGCAAACTAGGTCTGTTAAGTACTGATTAAGCAGTGACAGATTATATAATCCAACAATTGGTCATGTGGAATGGATGCACCACACTCTCATGGCAAAGGCTTGGACTATGAGGATCTACTCAGGGTTGCCACCATTTCTTTGGGATGAATTTTACTTGATGGCATCTCATTTACATGCAAAAACCATGACACAATCACTACAGGGTGTTACACCTTGTGAATTATGGTATGAGCACAAACCTGATTATTCATACTTGCAGGAGATTGGCTGCCAAGCTTTTGTCCTCATTCCTAAGAAGAACAATCCCAAAATCTTTGAATGGTCGATTGAATGTGTATTGATTGGTTATGACCCCAAATCTAAATCATACCATTGCTACAACCAGGCTACTAGGAAGGTCCACAGTTCGTATCATGTTAGATTCCTTGAGAGTCATGATGGCCATTCACCACACATTCCCCCTACTCTACATTCTGGGTCAACATGCATGGAGATTCAGGACAATAAGCCTACTCATACATACCTACCTGTGACTGACAATGATGATGATCTCTTTCCTGCCCACAGCCCCACCATTGAGGTCAACAATGGAAGCAAATGAGCACTGATACCACTAGCACCCCCTGTACCCCTGTGCCATTCTTCTCAAATACCTGTCCATACTGTGAAGCATCCTGATGGTGGACCAACCACCACTAGGACAACAATGGCCATTCAGGAATCCCAAGAAAGTGCCATACACATCAAAGAAGCATGGCATGCTCATTGTGCCACTGTGGTAGCTGCTCAATCACTTGGCCCTGATCAAACACCCTCCCTGACTGATGAAAATAACCTGCCGACCATTGATCATTGGATAACCTTGATCTAGGTGATCAGGCACATCAGCTTTGAGCCCTGATCTCAGAGATGGCAGACTTTGATCCAGAATCCCTTCAGTTTGAAGACAAACCGAGGACATGGGAGGAGGCTAAGAACACCATCGATGCTGAGAGATGGAGAGAAGGCTATCTTGATGAGTTGAAACCCCTGAAAGACATGGGAGTTTACAAGCTTGTTCTGCAAGCCGAGGTACATCTGAAAAGGGAAACCAGTCTTCCATATTAAGTGAAATGAAGCTGGGAAGCCCATCCACTGGAAAGTATGTGTTGTATTCAAAGGCAATGAGCAAATATATGGTAGAGACTGTTGAAATTAATCCCTGATGCATGCTGTATACATGAGGCGATACATGCAGCATACGCATGTTACTGCGCTTACTGCGCATACATGCGGTAAACACATTCCCGAGTCATGTGACATCCTTAATATTATGTATATAAGGAGAACCTGTACCGTAGTAGGAATACAGTGTTCTTACCTCTGCTAACCCTAGCTGTAAGTCTAACTAAACCCCAGGTAGGTTGTAAGGAACGTGTTGTCTCTTCCCCTGTGCAGCGTATATAGTCTGCTCCAACAGGTTATGGGCCCTGCTGGGCACGTCGCGAACGCGCTTTAATTAGCTGCGAACGACGTTGACTTCATCGTCTCCAAATTATAACCTTGTGCTCTTCGTGAGCTGCATTGCGCTCCCTGTGAGCTGCATATAAAACCTAGGTTGACTAGGGTTAACCACTCTGAAGGAGTGTTTTCTCCTGAGAACGTTAAACGTGTTTTATTGAGTAAAAAGACTGATTGAGCGCTTTTAACAGCTGCCACCACAGAATCATGTCTTCAACTCTTGAAAAACTCATTCAAACTTTCGATGGATCAAATTACATTCTATGGGCCAACTCAATGAAGGCGTGGCTCAGGTCTCAGGGCCTCTGGCAAATAACTAGCGGGGCGGAGCAAAAACCGCCCCCGGCGCCTCCCTTGACGGCGACGAACGCTACCTTGGTAGCGGATGCTAATGCCAAGCTCCAGACCTGGAGCAACAAAAACGACCAGGCTATTGGTAGCCTAGTGCTCCGCCTGGCCCCCTCCATTCGGCAGCGTGCCAACACAAAGGACACTGCTGAGGAGGTGTGGGTTCTAATTCGCACCGATTATGGTGTGGATGGCCCCTCCCAAGTCTTTTCGGACTTTAGGTCCGCAATAACAATCAAAATCCCAGCTGCGAACCCCGCACCGGAGATTGCAAGAATGGCAGACAAATTTGAGCGCCTCACGGCTGCTAACATCACCATCCCCGAGCTAGTACAGGCGATGATTCTACTTGCTGCGATGCCACGCAAGTACGACTCATTGTCTGCAACGGTCCTTAACACGACCGCCACTAGCGCCTTGACATTTAAACATGTCAAGGACTCCATTGTTGCTGAAGCCTCAAGGCGCACAGCAGTTGGAAAGCCCGCTGGCCAGCCTCAGGCCAACAAACTTTCCACTGTTAAGCGCAAGGGGGGAAACCCCAAATGGCAGCCCAAAGAAGGGCAAAACAGCAATGGAGACTCGTCCCGAAAACGTGGACAACGTGGGGACAGAAAGACTAAGGAGGAGAAGCCAAAAGAGAAACATACCCACCTCGCCTCCAATGCCTTTACCACCATAAATGGTAATGGCACCATCATACCGCCGATGCCGCTCATACAGCGCATCGAGCGACGCGAACACACTCCCACAAGGGATCCTCGCCGCTGACCGCCTGCACAGGCATACATGGGCGCGGCCTCCTCTTCTCGCTCGGTTTACACCGAATACCAGCAAGCTCGAGACACCCTCGAGCGCATGCAACTTCCGCGCAGCGCGAAAAACCTATGACCGCTGGAAGAACACCTTACGGTGCGAGAAGGTAAGAGAAGGAGGATAGAGCCAGAAACCGAGGCAACGATCAAGGAGGTAGAAGACGATACCGTCTCCCTCGGATCCGAACCTCCAGTAACTGACGAGGAAGTGTGGAAAGCTGTCGATGAAATGCTCGTCGATGAACCCCTTGATACAGGGGCGTATGATGACAGGTCAGTCCTTTTCCCTGCCACAAGCACTAAGATTAAAATTCCTATGAATACAGCGAACTTTTCATGTGAAATTTTACCGCTATTAAATGTATCATGGAATTATGTAGATCTTAATATATGTGCTATGTGTGCAAAGGGAGATTGTAAGAAAGGTGCCGACTGGATCATAGATTCAGGCGCATCAAAACACTTCACTGGTGAAATGAAAGATTTCGCTTCTTATGAGCCTTTACTGAGAAAGGACTCTACCTTGGTCCAAATGGCCACTGGTACTACTCATATAGTAGGAAAAGGAGCAGTCTTCATTAGGCACCAGGTAGTATGTAATGGGAAGTCAGAGACACGTGAAACACGACTATACCCCGTCTACTACATACCTGACATTAATACTCGATTGATGTCAATGGGGGTCTTTTTACAAGACGGAAGTGATGTGCGTGGTTCCTCCGCATACATTTCATTCATCGAGCATGGAAACCCAATCATGCATTGTGTCCCTCTAAGGAGGAAAGACACGATCTATTGGGCTTGGACTCATATATTGAGCACCAAAAAGGTTAATGTCGCGACCATTTATGTCGCTGACTACTTGACTTGGCATAGGCGACTTGGACACCCATCCAAAGAGGCGCTAGGGAAAATGCCTAAAAGCACCATAAAATTCCCAAGGAATTTAATTATTCCTAAAGACAAAATTATATGTCCAGGGTGTGCAGAAGGGAAAATGACCTCAAAATCTTTTCCCGAGTCAGACTCACGAGCTGACAAATCCTTTGAATTAATACATTCCGACCTAAAGGAACTCCCGGTACTATCGTACCACAAACATAAATACTTCATTGTATTTCTGGATGACAAAACGTCACATATTTGGGTCCAATGCCTTAGAAAGAAATCTGACGCTGCTGCAGTGATTAGACAATTTCAAGCGATGGCTAAGACCCAATATGGCGCTACAATCAAGCGCTGGCATGTCGATCCAGGGGGGGAGTTCAAGGATCGTGAGCTACAAAAACAGCTCAAGGATTTAGGCATCAAAATAGAGATGTCTGCACCCCATGTTCATCAACAGAACGGGCGCGCAGAGCACGCTATAAGGACAATAATGGAAAAGTTGCAAACCCTGCGATTCACCGCTTGTCTACCACAATCATGGTGGGAATTTTGCATAGAACATGCAACACATTTATACAACCGAACCCCAATAAGGCGCCTGAAATGGCTGACACCTTTTGAGGACCTGACAAAGGTCCGCCCAGATCTAAACAATCTGAAGGTCTTCGGTTGCAGTGCTTATGTCTATCTACCAAAGGAAAAACGTCCAACAACATTGTCTCCTCGATCGGAGTTAATGACGTACCTTGGAGTAGAAGATGGCATTAAAGCATATCGTTTCATGCGACGAAATGGCGCAATATTCATTGGTGCTACAGCACTATTTGATGAAACGATGTTCCCATGCTGTCCCGGAGCTAAGACTCCTGCCAAGACAGACCTTGGTGATTTTCCACCAGAACCAGAAGATGATGACCACTCATCTGGAACGGATGGCGATGACCCTATACCGCCACAAAATCCGCCCCTTCCTCCATCATCAGAAGATGATGATGATTTACCAAGCGAGCAAAAGGCGCATGACGATGCGACTAACGCTCCTCCTCCGCCGCCTCCAGTTAGCACTGAGGACTTTCGTCCAAGACGTGAAGATCAACAGGAATGGCAGCAATTGCCCCGTCGATCAGGCAGGCAGAGGAAAATCCCAAACCGTCCCGGCAATACCTATGGAGAACAGCGACTCCCCTCTGACATAGAGAGAGACATTGCACGTGATCGATATTGGAAGAAGTCTGTGGGTCAAGATTCGGATCATAACTGAACACGACCACGACCTCAACAGCAAGAACCGGTTGCTGGACCGAGTTCGGCACCCCACGAGAGTGTGCCCGATTCCAATAATCAAGAACATGATCACCCAATGGGGGAACCGGACGAAGCAGGTTATATTAAAAAGATAACCAAGGAAGGTGGAGATGAGCTTATCCGCTGGCTGTTGTCAAAAGCAGTCACACCATCAAGCGGAAAAAGCCTAGTTCCAAACCAATTTCGCGATATTGCGCGCCTACCCCGGCAGCAGCAACTTGAGTGGAAACAGGCTTGTCGTGAAGAGTTAGAGGCTCTTCGCAAGCGACAAGTCTATGACATCGTCGATCTTCCACATGATCGAAAAACGATCAAAAATAGATGGGTTTTCTCTGTGAAATCGGATGGAAGAAAACGAGCCAGACTCGTGGCCAAAGGCTTTTCACAAGTCGAAGGCGTTGACTTTGATGAGATTTTCTCACCAGTAGTCCGCTACGAGACCGTACACCTCATGTTTGCCCTTGCGTCTCTAGAAGGCATGTATATGACCAGTCTAGATGTAAAAACCACATTTTTATACGGCAAACTTGATGAGGAGATCTATATGGATCAACCCGAGGGTTTCAAACTCGAGGGTAAAGAGCGCAAAGTAATGTGCTTACGCCAAGCATTGTATGGCCTTAAACAGGCTTCACTAGCATGGTGGAGAGAGCTAGAGGCATTTATGCGCACCATTGGGTTCGTGCGCGCCAGCTCCGATGCCGGCATCTTCATACACAAGGATCCTAAGACAGGCAGCATCGTTATTGCGCTAGTCTATGTTGATGATGGCTTGTTCATGGGCAAGAACAAGAAACTTGTGGATGAAAAGAAGAATGCTTGCCTGAAGCATTGGGAGTGCCGTAGTACTGAAAAAGTCACGGAATTCTTAGGCATGCGCATCACCCAGACCGCTGCAAAAGTCAAACTCGATCAAACAGAATATCTCACCAAAGTGCTTGAGAGGTTCGAGATGACAAATGCCAAGATTGCCCCCACTCCGCTCCCGACTGGCTACAAACCGTCAGAGAACACAGCGACGCCAAACGCGGCGCTTAGATCAAAATATCAGTCTGTGATCAGATCTTTATTGTATCTGATGCTCGGAACGCGACCTGATATCGCTTACGTGGTAATCAAGATGTCGCAATTCTCGGCTAATCCTAGCCAAGAACATCTAGACAAAGCAATGTACATAATGCGCTATCTGGTGGGAACCCAGAAGTACAGTATGGTCTATGATGGAGAGAAATCCGAGGGGCTACAGGCCTTCACAGATTCTGATTGGGCAGCTGACACAGTCAAGCGCTGATCTACAATGGGTTACTTTGCTACTCTGGCGAGTGGCATTGTGTGCTGGCAGTCCCATTTACAAAAAACTGTAGCACTGTCATCCACAGAAGCCGAATACATGGCTCTCTCCGACACTTGTCGGCAGATAGTGTGGATAGAGTCCTTATTCCAGGAACTTGGATATACACTGAAGCGCGTACCAATCTGCGCTGATAATCAAGGATCCATCTTTATTGGATCAAATCCAGTTCAGGAAAGAAGGACCAAACATATAGACATTCGCTACCACTACACCTGCGAATGCATAGAAAATGACAAAGTCACAGTCGTTTTCATTCCTGGAAGTGATAATCCGGCTGACATGTTCACAAAGAACCTTGGCGCTGTCCTATTCAGGAAATTTAGAGACTCTCTCGGAATTACTTTCGAGATTCAAACTTAGCTGCTTAGAGCGCTGTACAGTTTGAGGGGGGGTGTTGAAATTAATCCCTGATGCATGCTGTATACATGAGGCGATACATGCAGCATACGCATGTTACTGCGCTTACTGCGCATACATGCGGTAAACACATTCCCAAGTCATGTGACATCCTTAATATTATGTATATAAGGAGAACCTGTACCATAGTAGGAATACAGTGTTCTTACCTCTGCTAACCCTAGCTGTAAGTCTAACTAAACCCCAGGTAGGTTGTAAGGAACGTGTTGTCTCTTCCCCTGTGCAGCGTATATAGTCTGCTCCAACAGAGACTATACTAAAACCACCTCACCCACTGTGTGCATAGAATCTTGGTGGATCCTGTTGCATATTGCTGCCTCTTTGGGTTGGGATGCACAACAGATTGACATAAAGATATAAGATAATTTCCTATTATCTTACTACCTCTTGCTTTGACACATGTTACCTTGCCCTCACCTATCTATTTCCAGACCATTACTAGTATACATGATCATGTGCACAAGTGTTGATTTCCCAAAACAATGTCCTAGTTAATTCTCATTCTACCTTAGTTCCAATTTACTTGGTTCCTTGCTCTTAAGTGATCAAGGCACGAGAGTGCTTTTGTTACACCTTTTTAAAAAAATTGAACTTGACAAAACCTCCTTCTCCTTCAAAGTGTTCCATCAGGAACTCCCAGAAATAAAACCCCCTGCTCCTGCTTCTTGTGAGAGAAGCGCACCTGTCAAGTATACAACCTCCAAGTGACACCAGGTGGATACATCAGTTTGCTATACCCAGCCATTATCTACACTGTCGTCTACCCCTTCTGGGTGGTGTACTAGAATCTGGAAAAATGAATTTGTCATGTTGATCTTGCCCCAGATTTTTCCTTTAGCAAATCGGCTAGAATGTCATCAATCCCTGGAAGTGGGTAGTTGTCTGGGACAGTCAATCTGTTCAAGTGTCTGTAATTGCTTACCCACCAAGGTAGGACTGTTAAATTTGATTTCAGTATTATGAATGATGGAGAGGCATATGGCAATGATGATGGTTGGATTCTCCCTGCTGCTACATGTTGATCGATCAGTGTCTTCCATCCTGTTCAGTATTTCCGTGGGCATACATATGCACATGAGAACAGTACAGGTACCCCAGGCAAGAGTTTTATATGATGGTAGATGGTGCAAGGAGGTCTTTCACATGTAGAATATTGGATGGGAAATGGTCAGCAAAGGTTTCCTTAGTTTGCTTGTCAAGCTTTCACAATGTTGCTTCTCCTGCCAATTGCACAATCTGAGTTTTGATTGATGTGATGAGGTCAGGCGGTCTGGTCATGGATGCCCTCATATCAAAACATTCCAGGTTTTCATCAAACAGAGCCATCAGCTCCATATGGATGAGGATTTGCCCCTTGCAGATGTTTTCCTGTCCAGCTTTAATGTGTTGCACTTCAAGTTGATGACGTTCCCTTGGTGATTTTCTGATAGGTTGGGGATGTAGTTTGGGGTCAGGGGGGTTCAATAGATCATAGCCAGAATCTTTTTCAATAACTGTCCTAAGTTCAGCATCAACAATTATTTTATTTTTCACTAGAAAATTGAGTCCAAGTATTAAGTCCATGTGTAGCTCAGGACAAATGATTGCATTGATAACATGGGAGTGCCAGAGGGCATCTGGGGATTGAATTGACAGTCTACAATAATGGGTCAAGATGAGTGGAGTTCCTGAATTATTCTTCTTCATGAAAGCTCCAGAAACAGAGAGAGATTTGAAAAGCAGTCTTGCAGTGAGGCACAGGATCTCCACAAGCTGGCTAGAAATCAAGACTGGAGATGAACCATGGTCAATAAGTGCATCAACAGGGGTGGGAGCACAGGTAGTGGGGGCATCAATACAACACATCCAATGAAGGTGTTGGGGGAGAGCAAAAGGTGAAGGCATGTACTCATCAACTTTGTTAGCATCCACAAACTCTTTCAAATCACCATTGCTCTTGCTCTCTTCAAAAACTGCATCAGCCTCAAAGATGGCGGTGACCATGGTGGATGTTGCTTGTGAAGCTGCTTGGATCTTGTCATATGCCACTTTGGCTTTGGCTGCATTTGCAGCTGTCACTCTCTTGCAGTCTTTGAGTGTTGGGCAGGGGTTGGTGCAATTTTGTTCCAGGTGTCCTGCATAGAAAATGCAACATTTGTAGCATCCCAGGTGTTGCCTGAGGAGTGTCTTCTCATCATCGGTGAGAGGTTTGAGAGGGGTGGTGTATGGGGCTGAATTATTATTATTATTATTATTTTTTTTTTTCTCCCATTTATTCTCTGTTGTGGTGAACCATATGTCAGAGATAATAAGTGTGTACAAATGTGATCCTCCTTGCCCCGCTTCTGCTAGTTTGTCCATGTTCTCTTCATCTGCGATGAGTACCTGCTAAGCAGTTCTCAGGGCACCAGTTGGTGCGATAATAAGTGGCTCTTAGGCCATGAATAGTGTAGGTTCGGTGTGTGTTTGTTGACTGTTTGTTCATCATCTGTTCCTCACCTTTTCATTGTCTATTGAGCATCATTGTTCTTCCCCCTCTACTCTGTTTCCGGCATAGTTGGTATCTCCCCAAAGGTGTCATGGAATCGGTTGGTGGCTGCAATGAAATGGAATAGGGCACGGAGTGTCTTTGGCATTGTGAGTAGCTTTGTGATGTTGATGGCTGCTCCTCCTGTGCTGTTTTGTAGTACTTGTCTGGCAGCGTGGTGTGCCATGCAGTGAAGGATGAGGTGTTCTACTGTTTCCTCATTCTGTTGGCATGCTGGGCATGTAGGTGAGTCAGCTTTCCCAATGCGGTGTAGGTGCTTAGCTAGTGGTGTGTGCCCTGTATGCAGTTGTGTTAGGATGCTGGTATGTTTTCTTGGTATGTCCGTGATTAGTTTGAGGTACTTGATCGATACCGCTGTTGGGTCCATCTTCTTTAGGAATGCGTGGCATGGGGAGGCTTCCCATAACTTCTGCACACGCGCCTTGAGTTTCTTGCTGTAGTCCCACTTCAGTGCTGATTTGCTGTGCGGGAGTGTCTTCTTTAGCGGTTTTGGGAGCCTGTTTTGGTCGCTGCTGCCCTCGGTTATCGCCCTCTTTGCCTCTTCATCTGCCCTTTTATTCCCTTCAATTCCTTCATGTCCCGGTGTCCATCTGACTGTGATTTTTATCCCTGGGTGTTGATTTCTTACTCCCTCTAAGCTCTTGTGTAACATGTCGAAAATGTAGTGCCCTGGCTTCGGTTTGGTCAGTTGTATAGCTTTTATCACAGCCTGACTATCGACACAGAACATGGCTGACCATATGCCCCATTCACTGCTTATCAGCTTGGCTCCCAGTACCATGGCTATTCCCTCTCCTTCATATACTGTGTGTCGTGATTGCGCTCCCAATTTGTATTGTATCTGTGATTTCAGTCTTCCTTGCTGGTATAGTACTGTGGCTGCACCTATTTTGCCTTCCATACCTGATCCATCTGTGAATACCTTTACATCTGAGTTGTCTTTGTGCATTTCCTTGATCACATCATCTTTGTCTTTTGCAATCTGGATTTTGATGTGCGGTTTCCACTTAGTACTTTGTCTTACCACTTTTATTGTTTCGATCTTTTGTGGTTGTATCCCGAATGCATGCATGAGGTCGTGGAGTGGTGTGGGGTGGCACTTTACTAGTCGTTTGGCAGCATTGCTAATAGGCTTGTTCAGTGGGTGACTTTTGGGGAGCATTGCTAGCCATAGTGCCGCTCCGTGTCGGTGTTTGTCAACTAGGGCATGGAATGGTAGTAGGCCTGCCATGATATCCAGGATGTCAGTAGCTGTGGTTCTCATTGCACCTGTGATCATGATCGCCGCTTGTCTCTGTATGGATGCTAGTTTGTTCACTATTGTTTGCTTGGGTCTGTCTTCACCTGCTCTTTTACCTACCTTTTTCTGCGGTGTGAGGAAGATGTCCGCAGCATATAGCAGCAATGGTCAGGTATAGTTTGTGTACATACCTTGCTGTGGTGCCGCGTGACACCCATGTCATTCTGGCGAATTGGATTATCCAACTCTGCCCCTTTGCCAGGGCTGTGGCCCCTTGCACTTTCCAGTTGAGTTTATTGTCGACAATTATTCCTAGGAATTTTGCTGTGTCTGCTGATGGGATGCGGTGGTTGCTGAGTATGAGTGCCCTTCGTGGTAGTGGTATTCTTTTCTTGGGGTTGAGGCTATGTGGTATCGTTTTTCTTGATATGTCAAGCAGTTGGAATTTTTCGATACCAAATTCACAGTTATGTGTTTTGGCCCACGCGAAAACTCCGTCAGTTCTGTTCATGATGCTTCAGATTTTGTTGTGTGTCTCGTGGAAGTCCTTTCCTATTACAAGTATTAGTACGTCATCCATGTATAGGAGAATGCATTTGCCATCTCTGATTATCATTATCCTTAGTATGTCCACATTGTATAGTAGATAGCAAATTCCTGATATGGGATTGCCCTGATCTAGGCCATTAATTATGAGGAAGTATTCAGTGTGGTAGTCGTCGAAGAATATGGAGGTACTTCAGTTTTTTAGGTGTCTCTTCAGCCATTCCGTGTATTCCTTTGGGATGCCCCTCTTCCTCATGTTGTGGATTAGCCTGTTAATATCTACGCTGGGGAAAGCGCCTTTAACATCTAGGAATAAGGCTGATACGACTTGCCCTTTTCTCCAAGCATCTTTGACTGTCTTTGTGAGCATGTGTAGCGAGTCGGTAGTTGTGTGTCCTGGTCTCGCCCCGAAGTGGTTGTTGTGTTGTTTGCACATAGTGACGATGTCCTCCATTTGGCAACTGTTGAGTAGTCGGGCTAGTCTGTCTGATAGTACTATGGGGCACCATGCAGATGGTGTGGTGTAGTCTGGTTTTCTGGGTTTTTTCAAGATTAGTGGTTCTGTGTTCGCCCATTCTTGGGGGTAGTACTCCAGTGTGTTTGTTGCTCTGAAGAGTGGGCCTAGGTGGGGTACAAGGTCATCTTTTGCATGGATGAGAACTGAATTTGGGACCATGTCCTTCTTTGATGCCTTGTATGGTTTCATTTTATTTATTGCTCTGTGAATCTGTTTGTCAGTGATGTTCTTGAATTTCCAGCGCAGTGGTGGGTATGTGACATCCTCTGGTATTGGTGTGATTGCTGGGTTTGGTGCAGGGAAGAAAGTCTCGTAGAAGAGTCGTCCTTTGCTTGCATTGTCAGTTGCTTTGTGCATTACCTTTTTTGTTATTGGGTCTTTAATCTGTAGTGTTGGGATTCATGATTTTCCTGCATCTGTTGCTGGCGTCATTAGTAGTTTACTTGCATCCCATATACTTGACTCATCAATTCCTTCCAGCCATTCGGTCCAGTGTTCTGCTTTTGCCTTGCAGATCTTTTTGGAGTATTGGTTTTGTTGCTGGCGGTACTCTTCATGTAGCGGGTGGCATCTGTTCAGTCAGTGGTATTTTGACTTTGCTCCCAGTTGTTGCATTTTCTTTTTTGCATCAGTGAGTTCCATGGTCCACCACCTCTTTGCATATGGGCTCAGCTTGGTGAGTTTGACGGTCTTTCCAATGGCATCTCTTATCGCATCATTTAGTGCCTTGAGTTTGGTGTTAAATTCTTCGGTTGAGCCTATTTCTGTGGGTGGGGGGATGTTAGTTAGGTTTTGTTTCAGGGTTTTCATCAGTTCATTCCAGTTGGCCAGTCTGAAGTTTGGCCTGGGCTCCCACTGTGTTTTTTCTGCCTGGACATCGATCTCTGTGACAATTGGAAAATGGTCAGTTTTGGGCAGGCAGGTTTCGTCGTCAGTGTTGCATTTTATGATGTTATCCAGAACTCCTTCTTTGCAGAACACATTGTCGACTCTTGTGTAATTGCGTGTGCTGTGGGATTGGAGGGTAGGTATGAATGTGGGTAGTGCCATTTTCATTCGGTGCCATCCTAGCATGTTTAATAGTGGTTGCGTTAGGTCAAGGTTTGCCTGGGTAAAGAGGTGTGTGTTGCAGGCTTCATCCCATATCGGGTGGTGTTGATTGAAGTCCCCCAACCACGTAGTGTTTAGTGGGCTGATGTCATGCTGTTGTCGTTCATGGTCTTGCATGTATGCAGATAGGTGCATTAGCGAGCTGTTATTTTCACAGTCATTGTAGATGTTCAAAATGTGTAGCATACCGTGCTGTCCTTGCAGTTCAACTGTGGATATGTCTGGGTGTTCCAGGTGTATCTGTTTCCATGAGTCTGTGGAGAGGTTAGTATTGACAAGTATTACCAATCTTGTGTTATCAGGGTGCTGTTGATGCATGTCTGGGTATATGACGATCCAGTTCCGGTTGGCTCTGGTTTTTCCTCTGAAGTCGATATAAGGTTCTTGGATTAGGCATATATCATAGTCGCTCCTTTGTAGAGTCTGTAGTAAGTCTAATTGGCTTATCAGTGACTTATTTGTGTTTTGTTGATGGATCCGTATTGTGGTCCATCTATTTCCTGTGTGTCCATTAGACATATGAGAGATGGGTAGAATTACTGCTCTGCGGGGTCTGTCCGATGCCTTGGTCATTCGGGTCTTGGTCACTCCACTGGATGGGTCTTCATTCCTGTTCTTGTTCTCATGTTTGGTTATTGTTGTTTGCTAAGTCGTGCAATCTTGCTGTTCCAAAATAGTTGTCGATGGATGCCTGTATGGGCCGCATTGGCCATCTGTTGTCTCTAGCTTGGCTGCGTCTGTATTCCTCGTATCGTTCATTGTTCATGTTGTCTTCTCGCTGCTCCCTGATGTGGTTTTGTTCATTTGCTGTTGGTTGGCGTCTGCAGCGCCGTATTGTTCTCCATTCATTTGTGAAGGCTTCGTCCGTCTGTGTGTACCTGCCTGTTGCTGCCCAATTCATGCCTTGTTGCCATGCAAGTTCCTGATCATTCACGTAGCTCTCTGGTTGGTTCAGGAGTTGCCATGAACAGGGGTCGTTGGTGGGGAAGTACCTGTATTTGTTCTCTGGGATGTGTTCATGGAGCTTACCTTTTTCTTTGAGGTACGCTGGGCAGGTTCTGTCTGTGGTGCCATGTCCTTTTGGGTTGTCTATGCAGTTTGCACACTTGTGCAAGCTTGGGTCTGTAGCTGTACAGAGGGTAGTTTGGTGTTTCTTGCCACATTGTGCACATCTGTCTGTTTCTGCCTTACAGTCAGCGACGTAGTGTCCGAATTTCTGGCATTTCAAACATCTTTTTGGTTCAGATAGCAGTTTGCATACTGTTGCTTGTTTCCCTTCGATGAATAGGCCGTGTTCGATGGCCTTATTTGCAGCTTTCCAGTTGTTGAACCCTATGATGATGTGTGCCACTTTTTGGTTACTTGCTTGGAGGTGTTGCGGTTTTATGTATTTGGAGTATGCCATGGTGGCTGTTGGTAGCATGTTGTCTTGTTCCACCCATAGGTGTGTGTAATTGGATCCTGTGTCGAAGGTGGTGGGGACAAACTCTGCCACTGTGTAGAAAAGTTTGTTTTGAATGCGTGATGTACCTCCATATTGTTCCATGAAGGCCTTTTGGACTTCCAGTTGTTTCATCCACTTCACCACTTCCACTGTGTCTAGCTGGTATAGCACGTTGCCATTTTGTAATTTCTTTGCCCCTACAGATTTGGTGTTTTTGGGTTGGTCAGCTGCTTCTATGCCCATGAGATCGAGTGCCGTGTTCACTTTCACTACCAAATCTTTCTCTGTGAGGTTGTCTAGATTGTTGCTGTTAGCATTCGCATCCTTTTGTATTAAGATTTGCTTATCATTCATTTCCCCTCTTGTGATGACCATCAGGTGCACCATTGGTACATGGGGTTGCACGATTGTGGCATATGAGGTCTGGTGTGATTCTCGTGTAGTGTGATCTTGCATTATTGCCTCCTGTGTTTTGTCTGTTAGGTCTTGTGAGGTTTGGGCAAGCTTTTCTGAGGTTTCCTGGAATTTGTCCTTGAATTCACTCATCTTCTCCATTATCTCCTTTGCTGTGCTCGTTATGTGTTCTACTGCGTCCTGCATGGTTTCTACATTTGCGTTGAAGCTTTCCATTTGCTCTTGTAGATGTGTCTTGATGGCAGTCATGACTTCCTCCACTATATGTTGTACTGTTGCATCAGCTAGTAGGTAGGCTATGGCTCTGATGCTGTCTGTTAGGGGTTTAGGCATTTTTGTGGCTGTGCAGCTAAACTGGAGAGTATGTTGGATAGAGTCAGGAGGTCGACAGGCTTGCCTGGTATGAGGTAATCTCTAGCGTGTAGGAATGCGAGCACTTGTTCCTTTGAGCATACATCTGTGTTTATGTCTTTGGTTTCTCTTGAATCTTTTGGGTCTTTTGGGTCTTTTTGTGTTCTGCTAGCTGTCACCGCATTGCTTTTTTGCCTGGTTTGGGGTTGAGTGAGAATGGGTGGTTGGGTCATGTTTTTCTGCTAAGGATAGTGGATGGTGTTTCTATGCTATGCTATGTACTTGTTCGTCTCTCCTGCTTGAAACCTTGCGGTCGGCAACCATGGGAGAATTCGAGATGGTGGCAGTACAAGTTCAAGAAGCACCTCCTGAAGTATTATTGTGAGTGCTATTGATGTTAGAGGCAGAAGATGTTACTAGTTTTCATGGCATGGGTCACCCATCCTGCATGGCTGGCTTGTAAGTCTTGTTCTAAATGTTGGAGGTGCTCCAAAAGTCTATAATTGCATTGAGTGTGCCTTGTGTTGTGCTGGGGGTGGTGCCATTGTTAGCTTTGTACAGACACTTCATGCTGTCAGAGAGGCATGGGATTAAATGAAGGCAGAAACAGTCATCAGGAATATGATACAGTGACTTGGCGGTGCCAAGTTCATTGTTGGCATTGCAAACATTGTTAACCCAAGTGACGAAGTCTGCAGAATTTTGTGCCACAATCTGATCTTGTACCAGTTTGTCTTCCCATGAATGCAGCAAGAATTTCTTCTTAAGTGCAACAATGAATTCTGGGAAGGTAAGAGCTATGAGTTGGGCTTCAGCATTGATCCAAGACTGGACAGCTGTGGATTCAAGATTGTAAATAATTTTCCCTACATGTTCATCAGCCACCATGTCCTTCACAGAGAAGTAATGATGGCAAGCAGTCTCGAATTAATGGATCACTTTAATCATGAGATGGCCTGCAGATAGAAGAGGTGCAGAAGATGGTGATGCTTGTTTAACCTCAGCAGGCGCATACAGTGGGGCAATGCTGGGTGTCATGGTGAAGGTTGGACTGGGAGTATCAGAGTCAGAATTGGAGGATGGGATTTGTCAGGGCAATGGTTGCATTTGTGGAGTTGAGGCTGGGGATGGAGATAGTGAAGAAAGCAGAGACAGTGCTGTGGTCAATGGAAGTACAGCACATGCTCTGCTCCTAGTGGTGAGTGGTACAGTTCATGATGGAAGTTGAGACAGGTTGACAGGGTAGGAGCATGATTGAAAGGTGGCAAGTCTGGGTGTTACACTCTGTCAGGGGGGGGTTATATATGTGATACAGTACAGGGTTACTCTGGGGATTGGAGTGGCTGACATGGCACCAGTGTTCTGAGCATTCTGATGCAGTTGGGACTTCTCACCCGGAAAGGGTAGATGACAGTGGCATTCTGATGTGATTGGACTTCTCTGGACGACATCAAATACACAGCAACACTGACCCCATTTGGGTTGTGGGAATGGGTTGTTATGCCTATGGGTATGCGAAACTCACCAGCTATGCATCAGAGGCATGTCACACTCACACTAAAAGATCTGATTGGGAAAATATGCCATGTATACCTGTACAACATTATCATTTGGTCTGATATGCTGGAGGAACACAAGCAAAACATGGCACTAGTCCCAGACACACTAAGAAAGGCTCAGTTATACTGCTCACTAAAGAAGTCAATACTTTTCACAATGGAAATCAACTTCTTAGGACACCACATCTTGGCATGAGGAATTGAAGTGGACCAATCAAAGGTCCTCTGTATTCTCAACTGGCCAGCACCAAAGTCGGCAAAACATGTGCAACAGTTCCTGGGACTAGTCAGATACATAGCATCATTTCTCCCCACCCTTGCCAAATACACCACAATACTCACACTCCTTACTTGTAAAGAGTGCAATGTGGCTTTCCCAACTTGGACTTGTCATCACCAGGCCATGTTTGACAACATCAAATGACTGGTCATCAGCAGAGACTGTTTAACAACAATTGAGAGAACCCCGGGAACAAGAAAATCTTTGTTACATGTGATGCAAGCAAGAGAAGAATGGGGGCTGTACTTTTGTTTGGAGAGACATGGGAGGATGCATGACCAGTGGCTTTTGAAAGCAGGCAGATGAACAGCATCAAATGAAACTATCCTGTCCATGAGCAGGAGATGTTAGCAATTATGAGGGCACTTAAAAAATGGCAAGTTGACTTACTGGGCTCGCACATTCACATCTGCACAGACCATAAAACCTTACAGAACTTCAATTTCCAATGAGACCTGTCTCTGCACCAAGCCCATTGGATGGAATACCTTTTGCAATATGAATACAGCATAACTTATATCAATGGACATAAAAATACAGTAGCTGATGCACTCCCTGACTCAGTTGACATGGAAACACCAGTTGTGGTGGCATCTGCAGTCTTCTCCATTCAATCTGACCCAAAACTAATTACTAGGATTAAGAATGGATATTGCACTGACCCTTGGTGCCTAGGAATACTCGATGACCTAAAGTGAGGGATGGTGGACTCAAAAGTGAACATTGCTCTCAAGCATGGGCTTCTCTTCATAGGCCACCAGCTGATTATCCCAAAGTACAAGGACTTGAGGGAGCAGTTATTCCAATTAGTGCATGACAACCTGGGACATTTTGGAGTGGAAAAATCATATGCTAACCTCTGCGATGACTTCTACTGGCCCAATATGAGGAGAGATCTGGCACAAGGATACAGACCTGGTTGCATGGACTGCCAACAAAACAAGTCATCAACATCAAAGACAGCTGGTCCCTTACATCCCTTACCTGTACCCAACAAACATTTTGACTCAGTGGCAATTGATTTTGTGGGGCCTTTACTGAAAGACAATGGGTTCAATGCCATCATAACAATGACAGATTGACTCAGTGCAAATATAGAAATTGTGGCATGCACTACAGATATGACTGCTGAGGACTTCACATCTTGTTCTTCAACAAGTGGTACTGCAAAACTGGTGTCCATTGGAAATAATCAGTGACCACAACAAACTCTTTGTCGAGGGCACTTGTCAAACTCACAGGGATAAATCATAAACTCTCTACAGCATACCACCCTCAGACAGATGGATCATCAGAGCAGTCGAATAAAACCATTGTGCAATGCCTGCATTTTCACATCAAATGGAACCAGAGGGATGGGTCAAAGCATTGCCAAAAGTAAGATTCAACATGATGAATATGCCAAATGGATCTATGGGGGTATCCCCTTTTGTACTGAAGACCAGGTGTTCACCATGGCTTCTACCACCCCTTGTCATACCACCAGCCACCACAGAGGACCCTAATGTGGCTCCCCATGAAGTTGAGGCCCAAGCATTTATGGAAACAATGGAAGAAGAAACAAACGTGGCAAAGGATAGTCTCCTCACAGCAAAAATCCAGCAGGTGCATTTCACAAACAAAGACCGTGTTTCCAACCCTGCATTTCACATAGGCAACAAAGTCATGCTGGCCACGGCTAACAGATGGAGAGACTACATACGTGCAAAAGATGGACATGTGGCAAAATTCATGCCATGATCCTACATTCCACATTGTGCAACTGCATACACACACACCCAACAATGATCACCTCTTCCCTGCCTGTGTGAACATTGCACTGAAGCCACTGGTCACACCAGATGGCTTGACAGAATATTTCATTGAGAAGATCCTAGACTATCGCCTGAGAGGACAGGAACACCAATTCCTAATTGGAGCAGGTGTGGCCCTGAACACGACCTCTGGCTACCTCAGTCTGAACTACTGGAGACAGAAGCACTCATGTTGTATGAAACCCAAAACATTTGAACACTGCATAGTGAATTACCTTCAAGACACCCATGGGTTTTCTTCAAGAGGATGTATGTGAGTGTAAGATAATTTCCTATTATCTTACTACCCCTTGCTTTGACATGCATTACCTTGCCCTCACCTATCTATTTCTGGACCATTACTAATATATGTGATCACATACACAAGTGTTGATTTCCCAAACCAATAGCACAGTTAATTCTCATTCTACCTTAATCTATATCAAGTTCCAATTTACTTGGTTCCTCGCTCTTAAGTGATCAAGGCATGAGAGTGCTTTTGTTACAAAAGACAGCTTTCCTATATGGGCTTTTACTGCATGATGAAGAAGTACAATACATGCAACAACCATCTGACTTTGAAGAACCCAGAAAGGAGGACTGGGTATGGGAACTTCAATGTGGGTTATATGGTATGAAACAGAGGGGACAAATATGGATTCAGAGGCTTGATGCACAGATAATTAAATGGGGATTTACTCATCTATCTGGTGAGTCTTGCATATACTATCGCAGATTGGACTCTGGCATCATTATTGTGGTGGTTCATGTTGATGATTTCATGTCAATTGCTGATTCAAAGGAGGAGAATGAGTAGTTTAAAGACCAGATGCATGTTAGGAAACCACCCCATTACCTAATAAAATTTCATTTTTATTTTATTATGTTGAATTATGCTACATGATGCCAAATGATGCTACACTTTGATAGCATGAGAATTTTATTTCACACGCATCAATATGTACATGCATGTATGAATGTGTCGGTAACAACAATGTACAATATATGTAACATAGTATATAAACCCTAAATATATGCCTAGGGAACCCCAGTTGTGTTCTCTTAGGTATTCCACCTATGCTTTTGGTGTGAAAGGCCTTTGTCAACAAACTCACCTATTAATAACCCCTCACATTAAAACCATCAGTTCCCCTATCATGAGCGCGGATCCTGCCCCCTTCCTGTAGAGAGAACCTGCATGGTCTTAGCTAGCAGATAGTGGGTGTCACCCTAACAGAAGAACACAACTTCCCATATCAGTGCACCTTCTCTTACTTGCACATACATCATTGTTTCACTGCACCACATCCAATTACTCATCCTTTTGGCATGAGCTGGAAGTACTTGTATATACATAATCTACCTTTTCTTTTGTAAGCTGACACCAGGCAGCGCCTTACATTGTGACTGCCAGTTATCAAGAGGCAGCGCTTGTCGTTAGGACAGCTGCAACCAGACAACCAATTGGATCTGGTTTAGTTATGATTTACATCACTCTATTTGGATGACTATTTTAGTTACAAGCCAAATTCAGTGTTATCTCTGAGATCAGGCACTGTTGGAAGGGTTATTGATCTGAAGTGTCAAATTAGGTGCCTGATGAACGACGAACCATCGATGAACCATCATGTGACCCATAAACATTTGGAGAGGTCTCAAAGAAAAAATCTTGAATTTGTTGAAGAAGTGATTCATCACAGATTCTACAATTATGTCCAAACCTTCAACTTCTAATCCCAGTCCTAATCCTGTTCCCACACTAGCACTAGAGGCAAAAATTGATGCGCTTACAGTGCAAATGTCCCAATTAGTGTCAGTGTTGGCAGCATCACAGCCCAGACAAGCGGAAGTACAGCCAGAGACAACAGGAGAAAGAGATGATGAGATGGAGGAGATGGTGGAGTGGATATCACAGGAGGATGAGACGGCAGAGAAATCTGGAAATGGAAAAGCATGCTTACCTAAGTACATGCCCCCACAAATCTTTGATGGTACCATGGAGAATACAAAATCCTTCATCAGCTCTATAGTATTGTACATCCATGGGAGGAAGCCAGAGTTTCATACAGCTGAGTCTAGGATTATGTTTGCTCTCTCATACATTCAGGGGGGGAAAGCACAGTTCTGGAGAAATGAGGCTATTAATCAAATTGCCATGAGAAATAAACCATTTGCAACCTTCAAGGAATTTCTGGAGAGATTGGAGGCATAGTTTGGAGATCCTAATCCAAAGGTGACAGCCAATGCTAAATTAAAGACCATGCGCCAAGGTTCCCTAATGGTGGATGAATTTATTTTGCAGTTCAAAGCAGAAGCTTTGCAAATGGACATGGGAGAAGCTGCATTGGTAGAGCTTTTGAAAGCAGGATTAAATCCCTCTTTATTCAAGTCTATCTACCAACTACCTTCTATGCCAGAGAAGTTGGATGAGTGGTATAATTGGGCAATGCGCCTTGACTGGCAATATTGGCAGGAACAGGCAGAGTCAAAGTTGATGTACGGAAGTAGTAAATTTGGAAAGTCATCAGGAGGAAAGTCCGAGAAAGGAAAGGCACCTCAGGCACAAGCTCCAAGGGCACAGCCACTGGCCATGGCAGTGACACCTATAGTTACGGAGTCAGCAGCACCAGCAGAGGCAATGGAGGTTGATCAAGCAGGGAGATGAGCCCCACTTAAATGTTTTAACTGTGGGCAGTTAGGACACATTTCTAGGAATTGTAGGCAGAAAAGAAAGATTAGGGAAGCTACAATCGAGGAAGTGAAGCTGGAGGAAGGCAAGCAAAAGAATTTTTGTGGAAGAGTCCCAGTGAAGGTTTCCCCATTGGTGACCCAGAATCATTACAATGTATTAGTATCCGAGGAAACCCAGAGCAAATCAGAAAAGGAAATTGAGGAGTACAACCATTCTGAATCATGTGACAAAGAAAATTGTCACGCATCATTTCCAAAAACCCCTAAATTCTTTATTTGCTCTGCGTGAATAGAACCCAAAATCACCTTGACTGTGGGACTGAAGACAGTGGACACACATGCAGCGATTGATGTGGAAGCATTGCTTGATAGTGGTGCTACAGGATTATTTATTAATCGGTCCTTAATTACTGGAAACGGTATTAACACACACAAGCTGGCACAACCTATAATGGTGTACAATATTGACAGAACAGTCAATCATGGAGGAACTATCAAGGAGGAGGTGACTATGGTACTAAGGTATCAGGAGCATCAGGAGTGAGCCTTATTTGAAGTGTGTGATCTTGGGAAAACCAATCTAATAATAGGATGTCCATGGTTACAGAAGCATAATCCCGAAATTGATTGGAAAACTGGGAAAGTACAAATGACTCATTGTCCTAAGGAATGTAATGTGTATGGGAGGAAGATGAAGAAGGAAAAAAGGAAAAAGAAAGAGAAAGAACATCCAAGGAAGTATTCTGTTATGATGGAGGAAGTGGAGGATGAGGAAATGCCAAATGAGGAAGTGCCGATCATGATTGAGAAAGAAGAGCAGAAGCAAACCTTTAGAGCAATTCATGGAGGACAGTCGTGGGACAAGAATATCGTGAAGGTGGAGAAGCCAGTGGAGGAATGGGTGCCAAAAGTGTATCAGGGACATTTGTCAGTGTTCCAAAAGAAGGAGTCTGAGCGAATGCCAGTGCAGAAGCCATGGGATCATGCGATTCAGATGAAGCCTGGGTTTGTGCCGAAGAAGTTGAAGGTATATCCATTATCTCTGATGGAACAAGAAGAAGTGGATGCATTCCTGAAGGAGCAATTGCACAAAGGATACATATGACCTTTGAAATCACCACAGACATCACCAATATTCTTCGTGCCCAAAAAAGACCAAAGACAGAGGATGTGTACCGATTATAGGTATCTGAATGAGTGGACAGTGAAGAACGCGTACCTCCTGCCATTGATCTCAGAAATAATTGATAAGGTGGGAAAAGCCAAGGTCTTTACAAAATTGGATTTATGATGGGGATATAACAATGTACAAATAAAGAAAGGAGATGAGTGGAAGGCTGCATTTGCCATGCGTCGAGGATCCTTCGAGCCGCTTGTCATGTTTTTTGGGATGACTAATAGTCCCCCAACCTTTCAAAATATGATGAACAACATTTTCAAGGACGTAATAGACAAAGGCGTGGTAATAATATTTATTGACAACATTCTGATATTCACAGAGGATGAAGAAAATCATGAGGTGATAGTGCGGGAGGTGTTACGGAGGTTGGCGGAGAATGATCTATTTTTGAAACCAGAGAAGTGTGTGTTTGGGGCAAGCAAGATTGAGTTCCTAGGATTATTGATTGGCCCTGATGGGATCAAAATGGATCCGATCAAGGTACAGGCAATCACAGATTGGCCTGCACCCACCCGTGTCAAGGAGGTTCAAGCCTTCTTGGGACTCACAAATTATTATCGTCGCTTTGTGCACAATTTTTCTAAAATTGCCGCACCCTTACATAACCTTACACGAAAGGGAGTAGTATGGAGGTGGGGAGAGCAGCAGCAGACAGCGTTTGAGGAGTTGAAGAGGAAGTTTGTGGAGGGACCAACATAATCCTAGACTCAGCTGTACGAAACTTGGGCTTCCTCCCATGGATGTATAATACTATAGAGCTGATGAAGGATTTTGTATTCTCCATGGTACCGTCAAAGATTTGTGGGGGCACGTACTTAGGTAAGTGCGCTTTTCCATTTCCAGATTTCTCTGCCGTCTCATCCTCCTGCGATATCCACTCCACCATCTCCTCCATCTCATCATCTCTTTCTCCTGTTGTCTCTGGCTGTACTTCCACTTGTCTGGGCTGTGATGCTGCCAATACTGACACTAATTGCGACATTTGTGCTGTGAGCGCATCAATTTTCACCTCTAGTGCTGGTATGGGAACAGGATTAGGACCAGGATTAGAAGTTGAAGGTTTGGACATAATTGTAGAATCTGTGATGAATCACTTCTTCGACAAATTCAAAACTTTTCTTCGAGACCTCTCCAAACGTTTACAGGTCACGTGATAAGGTTCATCGAGGTTCGTCAATGCTTCGTCGTTTGTCAGGCGCCTATTTTGACACTTTGGATCAATAACCCTTCCAACAGTGCCTGATCTCGGAGATATCACTGAATTCGGCTTGTAACTAAAATAGTCATCCAAATAGAGTAATGTAAATCGTAACTAAACCAGATCCAATCGGTTGTCTGGTTGCAGCTGTCCTAATGATGAGTGCTGCCTCTCGATCACTGGCAGTCGCAATGTAAGGCAAGGCCTGGTGTCAGCTTACAAAAGAAAAGGTAGATTACATATATACAAGTACTTCCAGCTCATGCCGAAAGGATGAGTAATCGGATGTGGTGCAGTGAAACAATGACGTATGTGCAAGTAAGAGAAGGCGCACTGATATGGGAAGTTGTGTTCTTCTGTTAGGGCGACACCCACTATCTGTTAGCTAAGACCGTGGGGGTTCTCTCTACAAGAAGGGGGCGGGATCCATGCTCGTGATGGGGGAATTGATGGTTTTGATGCAAGGGGTTATTAATAGGTGAGTTTTGTTGAGATAGGCCTTTCACACCGAAAGTGTAGGTGGAATACCTAAGAGAACACAACTGGGGTCCCCTAGGCATATATTTAGGGTTTATATACTATGTTACATATACTGTACATTGTTGTTACCGATGCACTCATACATGCGCATACATTTTGATGCGTGCAAAATAAAATTCTCACACTATCAAAATGTAGCGTCATTTGGTGTCATGTAGCGTAATTCGACATAATAAAATAAAAATGAAAATGAAAGTTTATTAAGTAATGGGGCGGTTTCCTAACAGATGGAATGCGGGCCCAAATGATGCAGATCACATTGTTTGGGGCCTAAATATGTTTTTTTTTGTTTGCTTCTTGTTTTTTCATACTAACTAACTTGTTTTGTTTGTTTTATAGGTTCTACTCGACTGCCAGACATAACATGGGCCCAAATGATGCAGATCGCGTCGTTTGGGCCCTAAGTAAGGTTTTTTTTGTTTGCTTTTTGTTTTTATAAACTAACTAACCTTTTTTTTAGCTTTCTAGGTTATAATCTACTGGCAACAATGCCACCACTTGCAAATGCGCCAATGCAGGCCCAAACGATGCAGATCGCATCATTTGGGCCCTATGTGAGTTTTCTTCATTTGCTTTTTGTTTTTATAAACTAACTACCTTGTTTTTTTAGTTTTCTAGGTTATAATCTACTAGTAACGACACCACCACCTGCAAATGAGCCAACACACCCACCCCATGCCTGTGAGCCCCTGCTTGTAGGGTGGATCATGAGTGTGTGCAGGCGACAACAACAATGATGCCACCATCTATCAGCACCAGAACCCCCCAGAATGCAAAGCACAGCTGCCAACGATGACAGACAATGATGACAGGGCCAACAACACACCACCCACCTCCAGCCCCATGAGCCACTGCTCGTGGGGTGGATTGTGGGTGGAATGATGCCCAGGTGCAGGGACAGGAGACAACAACAACACACCACCCGCCCCCAGCCTCACGAGCAACTGCTCATGGGGTGGATTGCGGGTGGAACGACAATGATGACAAGCCACCCACCCCCAGCCTCACAAGCAACTGCTCATGGGGTGGAACGTGGGTGGAACGATGCCTAGGTGCCCGGATAGGAGATGATGACACACCATCCACCCCCAGCCTCACGAGCAACTGCTTGTGGGGTGGATCACAGGTGGAACGACAACGACGACAAGCCACCCACCCCTAGCCTCACGAGCAAGTGCTTGTGAGGTGGATCATGGGTGGAAGGACAGACAACAGTGGGGTCACATCCCCTCCCCCTCCCCCACACTTCATGTGGGGAGGGATCTTTTTGTACTTTTAATTATTTATTAGTATTGTGCCCCCCCTCCCCCATTTTGCATGGGGGAGGGATTTTTCTTCATGTTTTTACCTCCCCCCTCGCATTTGGTGCAAGGGGTTAGCTTTTTATGTACATATATAAATAAAACTCCCTCTTGCATCTTGTGAGAGGGAGGATTTTTTGTTTATGTATGTAATCACAATCATCCCCACTCCCTCGCATTCAATGTGAGGGATGTGGTTAATTAAAAAATTTTGATCTTAACTACTTCGAAAAAAATTAGAGTGTCATGACTAAATTTTATATTACTAACTAATAATTCTCCTGTGGCTCAACTGGTTAAGCACACATGTTTGGTTTGTCATGTGATCACTCTAATCAAGATGTCTTGAGTTCAATCCTTACTCTGCACAAATATATTTTGTAGGCACTTTGACAACTTAAGACTTGAAATTTGACTATCCATTAGGGTATATACTCTAAGTTGAGCATCTGGAGTAACCAGAATCTGGTTGGACTCACCGGAATCCACTGGAATCCAATGGAATCTGGTGAGTCCGATTGGAATAGGTGGAGGAGTGTAAATTACTGGAGGGGACAGATGTAATATTTTCTCACCTGGAAGTCAAGGCATAAAAGGGGGGTAATGTTAGGAAACCACCCCATTACCTAATAAAATTTCATTTTTATTTTATTATGTTGAATTATGCTACACGATGCCAAATGACGCTACACTTTGATAGCATGAGAATTTTATTTTGCATGCATCAATATGTGCATGCATGTACAAATGCATTGGTAACAACAATGTACAATATATGTAACATAGTATATAAACCCTAAATATATGCCTAGGGAACCCCAGTTGTGTTCTCTTAGGTATTCCACCTATGCTTTCAGTGTGAAAGGCCTTTCTCAACAAACTCACCTATAAATAACCCCTCACATCAAAACCATCAGTTCCCCCATCACAAGCACAGATCCCACCCCCTTCTTGTAGAGAGAACCTGCACAGTCTTAGCTAGCAGATAGTGGGTGTCGCCCTAACAATGCATAAGGTCTGGACTATTTCTGAGCTTGGGATGGTGCATTTTATTGTAGGGATTGCCGTATCTTGGGACCAGGCCATATGTACCATTGCACTTTCACAGACAACACTTATTGACAAGATAGTCAAACAATTTGGTCAGAAGGAAACACACCCAGTCTCCATGCCTCTGGAACCTGGTTCCAAACTATGATGGCCTAACCCTCAGCTCATTTCCTCAGAAGACCATCTACAGCTCTCTAAACTCCCATATTGATCACTTGTAGGATGTCTCCTATACTTGGCAATTTCTACTTGTCCCAACATTTCACATGCAGTACAACAACTATCACAGTATCTCAACTGTTACTCTTTCGAGCATTGGGCTGCTGCCATCAGGTTGGTGAGATACATCAAGGGGATGAGGGATCTGAAACTCTATCTTGGTGGTGATCTCCCCATAAATCTTCATGCTTTTAGCAACTCTGACTGGGCTAATTGCCTTGATATGCATCACAGCATTGGAGGCTATGATTGTTCTCTTGGGTCTGGCACTGTCTCTTGGACGTCCTGTAAACAGAAAGTCGTTGCCACCTCATCTTGTGAAGCTGAATACATAGCTGTGTTTGAAGCAGCTAAAGAGTGTATTTGGCTGTGCATTCTTCTACATTCTATCAATTATCAACAGACAATCCCAACAACTATTTACTGTGACAATTCAGTGACAAAGACCCTGTCTGAAGACCCCCTTCTCCACTCTTGTGTCAAACATATCAATATCAAATAATATTTCCTCTGTGAGTGCATCCAATCCAACGACTTACATCTCTCTTATGTGCATACCCATCAAAATGTTGCTGACATGTTCACAAAGGCCCTTGACATTAAACAATTTACCTACCTGAAGAACTTCTTGGGTCTCTGCTAATGCAATTCCATGCAAGGAGGAGTGCTCATGGTGAGGAGGAGTGTTGAGAATGCTCATTATCACACCATGAGCATACACGATCATGCCTCTGATGTGTGTACTATTTATAGCTTATCTCTTTGATGTGTTGTTTTGTAGGTACCTTTGTGCTGTTTATTTCTTTCATTCTTTGTGTAGCTGGCCTCACATATACATATATAGAGTAGGCAGTCAATCATTCACCTCAGTCACTTGTACAGAGACTGAGGTGAGCGCATTTGTTATCACTCAATTATGGATCATTACTTACTGTACCTATAGTTAGACTCTGATTATGCTAGGTACGGTACTTGTATTATTGGAGTCACTTGTACAGAGACTGAGTTAGACTCTGATTATGCTAGGATTGATTTTCTATATTATCTGAACATCTGCCAAAAATATTGAGAACACACTATCTCACTAATAGTAGCAGTCAACTATGTCAATTCAAGGACAATTCAGGTTGATGATTTGGGGTTGATTCACAGATTTGAATTGTCAGAGAATCCAAAGTGAATCATTGTGTTACTGTGACTAATAATAATATTTTTTAAGACAATTCATGGGTCTCGATCAAGGGGATGTCACATGATTGGGTACCTGAGTAGTCATGAGCTGAGTACCAGATGGGAAGAGAAGCTGTAATCAACCCCCCCATTTGGAAAGGAAGGCCCAGGAGCTCAAAACTTGGCAGAAACACATTAATATCATCAGGCACCCAACACACACAATGTTGGTAAGGGAATCTTATGATGAGAAAATACCTGAATCCACATTGATTGAAATCTTGAAAGGAAAAACCTGCAGAATTGGTCATGGAAGATGGGCATGAGTTCTGTCCAGATTGTGAAACAAGAATCAATGTTGGCAATGTTGGAATACAGAACTACTACAAGCAACACAAGGGAAGTGCACAGTGTATGACCAACAAGAAGAAGAAAAGAGTCAAAGATGTGGTGGAGAAGACAAGACAGAATGTGCTGAAGTTTTTTCAACCTCAAGCAACCACTGTACCATCTACTGTCACTGCACCCACCCTTATAACCCCATGTTCACACCTATCTGCAAAGTTCAGTAACAAGATTCTACCTCATGCATCACAAGAGGCAATGGTACCACCAGGTTGTGCAATTGGGCATGCCCTTCTATGCAAATTCTGCATCCATATAGAGGCACTCCCTACAAGTGTTGGCATCACTGATGAAAGGCATCCACTTGCAAAATTTTCAGGGAATCCAGTTGGGTGTGTGGGTAAAGACGAGGATGCATGGGAGAAGTTCAATGGGCCCCTGAATACACTCCTTCAAAAAGCTCCAGACACAAGAGGCAGAGCAATATATTACCCTGGAGAATATGTTGGGAATAATAGGGAAAAAAGACACTTTTTCCCTGGGGAAAAATAAAAGGAACCATCAGTAAAAAAATGTTATTTTTCTCACACTTTTCTCTTTGCTCTTGCTCAGCAAAAATAACTCATCCATTCCCAGGAGAAAATCAGGTGAACATGGAGGGGAAATATATCTTTTTTTCCACATTTTCTCTATATCTGGCCAAAATAACATTTTTTCTCCTGACTTCCACAATTTTTTCACCTAGAAACAGATTAGTTATTTTTCCACAGAGAAAAAAGTGGGAATATGTGGGAAAATGATTTTTTTCCCCCTAATGTTCACAAGTTTTTCTCCTGGAAACAGATTAGTTGTTTTCCTGCAGCAACCAAAAGGACAAAGTGTGGGAAAATGACATATTTTTACTGATGGTTCCTTTTATTTTTCCCCAGTAAAAAAGTGTCTTTTTCCCCCATTATTCCCAACATTTTCTCCAGGGTAATATATTGCTCTGCCTCTTGTGAGATGAACTCCTACATTTGGTATGAGTAGGGGAGAAAGGTCTCATTGGGCTATGTCATCTACTCGAGTGTCTTGTCACATATCATCAGGTTAGTGGTGTGCTACTTGAAGGAAAAGTGGGATGCCTGATGGATGCAATGGACAAAGTGTGAGTACTCTTCAAATGGTATACAGCAGCCTAATAATTAGGCTAGATCTCCACTGTTGTCTTCAGTAGATGCCATACAGCCAAGCCAATCCCAGTCAATTCCCTGAAATGAGAGCTATGAGACCAATTTCTCAATTGATGTTGATGCATTCAAGGAACCACAAGTAGTCCTGGTGTCAGTTTCTGGCACATTACACAACCAATCAACACCAACCACCATGACAGTAATGCACCAGTGCTGCAGTATCCAAGTCAACTTACCTCTGGGTAAAAGCCCCCATACTTCACATCCATTTGGGCTTCACAAGAAACTGGGAGACCAATGGAATCAGTGTCCTGGTGTTACATTCTAAAGGATGCATGACCAAGCTGACATCATTGGGACATTGTCAAAACTGTGATATCTTAAGAAAAATGTGAAGCTAGAGGGGATCTTGCAGCATATGGAAATGGGTGTGCATGAGAATAGTCATTTCATGTATCATAGTGTCAGAGGCCTGGTAACATTGATGAGATGGAAGCAGGGCAGACTGAAGGCTTTGTGACTGAGGAAATTGAATGATGCAAGGAATTAGGTGGTAAAGTGGCTGCCATGGATGATCTGAAACAATGGGTGATGGCAGTAGGCAGCAGCAAGGTGGAATGTGTTGATCAATTGATATGTATGAACCTTGCCAGAAAGGGGGGATTTTAAACTTGCTCAATCTGTACAATCATGCAGCACAGCAGGTGTATCACCCAAAGAATTATACTGAAGAGGATTAGGGGGCTTCTGTTATGGTGATTGGGTGGTGCCAGAATTGCAGGAATTGCACACCATGCATTTAATCTACCATCACTCAGGACTAGTGCTTAAAAGTCCAGGCCGGTCCCAGTCCTTATATTTCATGTACACTAAGAAAACCAGACCAGACCCTACAGGACCGGTCCATATTGGTTACATATCAGTTTGACCAGTCTTGACCGGTCTATGGACTATATACTGTATGAAAAAAACTAATAAAACAAATCAAAAATCAAAAAAAAAAATTGAATCCACCCTGCAAGCAGGGGCTCGCAAGGCTGGACATGAAGCTGAGGAGGGAAACATTAGTAGAAAATAAAATAATGATAGAAAAAGAAAATGGCCCCCTCCATCTTGTGTTTCAAGGGAGGGGGCATGGTGTCACTAGTTCAAAATGAGTCCACCCCATGAGCAGTGGCTTGCAAGGCTGGACATCTGTTCATTGTTGTTGTTTGTTGTTTGTTGTCATTGTCATTATTTGTCATCACTGTTGTTCATTGTTTGTTGTTGTCATTGTTGTTGTTGTTCATCATTCATTGTTTGTTGTTCATTGTAATCATTGTTTGTCATAATCATTGTTTGCTGTTGTTGTTGTTGTTGTTTGTTGTTGCTTGTCATCATTATCCCCCCTGCTCTTCTCATCTTTGCCTCCCCATTCTGTCATTGTTGTTGGTGTAGGCATCCTCATTGTTGGTGTTGCTCCATCCATTGTTGAGGGCTCTGTGTCAGTGTTGTTGTTGTTCCATTAGCCACCCTGCAAGCAGAGGCTCATGGTGGTGGTATCCACATCATTAGGATAAATACAATGCCTAGAAACAAGTCAAAAGATTAGTAAGATAGATTAAAGAAACAAGAAAAGAAACTTTACCTGGAGTCCAAACAACATCTGTTGTCATTTGAACCCATTCTGTCTTTTGAGAGGTTGTGGTCATGGTGGAGCTGGGAGAGAAAGAAAGTCACAAAGTTGAAATGTGTTGCCCTGCAGTACAAACAAATGTAAACATATAGACAAAGGATGTAAATGTGTAAATGAGAGCACATGACCACACAAACAGGTACAAATGGTCTGTGCTCACATTGCACTATTTAAATGCTCTTTTCATTTGGGTGTGCCCCATCTTTTTAATGACTAGATATGTAAATAGTTATAAATTTGTTATGTTCTAACTTAGGAACTGTAAGTCCAGTTGAGAACTGGTCTACACTGGTTCTTGACAGTTCTAGTAAGTGTTGACAAGAACAAAAACTGAGGACTGGACCACTTCCAGAAGTGGTTGAATCAGGACCAATGGTCCTGTAGGACTGGTTACAGTCTGATTCAGTTCTCAGTCTTTTTCTGGTCCTATGGACCAGACTTTCAAGCACTACTCAGGACTCTCCAATGTCAAACAATCATTCCACAGCTCCTTGTGTCCCCATCCTCACCCACAATGTCTGAAATATCTTGAGCTGCTTTGAGAGTATATATGAGACTCTTAAAAGCCAGCATATCCTCCACCAAATCCTGATGTTTGACAAGTTGAAAGCAGAGGAGCATCCACGCATAGATGAGGAAACCAACATGATCTTAGGTCCTTGTCAGAAGCATGGGAAAATCACAAGTCTAGAGTTCAATTCAGAAAAGGAAGTCCAGCTGTTACTTGAAGCTCTTGATAAAGGTGAAGTCCACCTTTCCACCGAGGTGAGCATCTGATTGTTGTTGTGGGTTGTGTTAGAACTCTAATTTCTCATGAACATCAGGCAACTGTTGGTGCACTCGGCATTTTGAGTGGTGAAACACATCTCTATAGTGCATGCCCAATTCTCATATCAGGATCCTGTAAACATGAGACAGAGCTAGAACATGCTACCTTGATCAATACAACATATTTTGCCAGCTGAAAATCAATGCTCAAAATGATCAGCATTGCATCTGATGGCAAGTCCCAACATGGTGAGGCACTTGCATGCTTGACACTCAAACATGAGCTCCCCCCCCACATCTCCAATCTATCACATGTTGCATGTGCTTCCTCTTATGAATCTAATGGTCAGTGAAGATGATCTTACTTCAGACAAAGATTACAAACATGTTTTTAAACAGCTTTGCAATCTCCTACTTCAGGATAAGGGAACAGTTGTTCATGGAGTTCATCTCAAGCCATCTGTGATCTGCTCCCACCTCCATAACAATGACAAAACCTCCATGTGCATTAACTACCTGCTAAACCCAGATGATCTGCAGGATGTAAAATTGACATATGATATGCTTCATGAAATTTGGTCCCTTCCTGATTCACAACCTGATGCACTACCAGGATTCCAGTAGGCTTGAATGTCCTTTCATATACTTGGCACACTCTTTTGACACATACTCATACCATACATTTGTGTTGATCTTTCTTTGTCAGAGCAGCTAGTTCACCTTAGTGCTGCTGCACATAAGCTGGTCCAAAACTCATGCCTATGCAACTCTACATAGATATCATGATAATGATCAAGAATGTTCACTTTTGTGTTGCAAAGACTAAGGCTGACAATCCAGAGGGAAGGTTTTGGATCATTCTTCTTGGAACAGACCACCTCGAGATCCTGTATGGAATATTGAGGACCATGGTTGGAGATAATGCCAACCTTGACCTTTTACAGCTTGGTCTTCATCTTACCAGCACTACAGAAGTTTCAACCATCCTAGCAAAGTATCCACACTGGGATTGACCACCACGATGATTAAAGCTTCCCATGCTCTCAAAGGATGGGCTCAATATCCATGCTCATGGTGTGATGATGTAAATGTCTCTCGAGTTGTGCTCCAGACATGTTGGAAGCTTGGCAGGGTCATCATTGAAAAAGACTTTCCTTTTCTTGTGCCTATTCTACATACTGCTATGGAATCCTCATTTGACATTTTCTCGCTGATGGGAAAGGATCTAGTCACAGCTCCAAGGGACACAGAGGACTATGATGACACCATTGATGTTATCAATACATGCTGATCAAGTGTGGAGATGCTCCCTGGTCCAGATCTCAAGGATGCTGTTGCTGAAGAGCATCCAATGGGAAAATATTGCCCCCAGTTTGAACTGGATGGCAAGCAAATCTACAAAGCTCAATATTCCAGTCAAGCATTTGCAAATTACAACAAACCTGGCTCAACAGACAGGCTAAAACATGTTGTGAATGTTCAGTGTTATGCCATGAAATCAACAAATGTGTATGAAAGTGTACTTGACCATGATTCTATGTCAGGAGGAAATGTTGTGCAAATGGACTCACCCATTGCAACACTGGTCCATTGCAGTGGTTCCTTATTTCTGTGCATTGGCAAAGTGATTGACATCTTGGTTGACTCATGTCACACTGACCAGTTTGCCATGGAGTATCTCACAGTGCCTTCAGTGTTTATCTCATATCAGATGCTCTTTCTCATCCCAGCAACAAGTGAAGACAATCCAGAATTGAAGAATGATTGGCACTGGGCTGGTAAACAAGGTACATTGTATTGTGTTGCTAGCTCTCTTGTTCAGCCAATGAATCCAAGTATTTCTACTAAACAGCCAGGAAATCCATTGAATCTATCTGTTCAAGAGCAGCATGCTGAGGGCAATTGGGGCACTCATTCTTGAACTACTTGAGCAGGCACCCAGTATCTCCATCCCCAACATCAAAAAGTCAGACCAGTTTCATTGTGAACAGACACATAGTTCATTCCAGCCCTACTGTATGTCATGTAACTAACATTCTAAATGCTTAGGAAAAGCATGTTTTCTTTGTGAAAATGAACACACAATGCACAATATAGCAGTCTCACAGGAATGTACATTTTGTTCCCCTTTCATCTTTCTTCTGGGCTCAGCACAAGAGTCCTTGAGCACATGTCCACACATATCCTATTCAACCCATCAGTTGATCAAAGTGCAGAACCATGTGGATTATGTCTTTGTCCCTCACCTCTCTGTGTCTATTACCTCAAAAAGGGGAAGGGAGCTGCAGCCAGTGAACAAGTTAATTTTGCAGCATCAGTCTGTGCAAATAAAATACCATTTTTGTATGCAGTTGCTGCCATATCAACAAGCCTCCAGCCTAGTGTTTGAAAGTCCAGTTGCATAGACCAAAAAAAGACTGGCAACTGAACTGGACCCAACTGTGGTCCGGTCTGTATAGAGGCAGAAGGAGAAGCGGTTGTAGACTGGTCCATAGTGTTTGAAAGTCCAGTTGCATGGACTGAAAAAAGACCAGCAACTGAACTGGACCCAACTGCGGTCCAGTCTGTGTTGCAGCTGCAGAAGAAGTGGTCATGGACCAGTCCGGTTGCCAGTTGTGTGGATTTAAAAATATTTATAAACTGCACATAGACCGGTTGCAACTGGTTGCAACTGGTCTTTTAGTATACAAGTAAGTGCATAATATATACAGTACAATATATTTACAGAGTAACACAGAGTGGGCATGCCCAAGCACAGCAGAAGAAATGTGTGGGTTTATATACTGTCTGGCTGTGCACAGACCATTTACCAATGTTGTGGAGATAACCCATGCATGCGCACACTGCCAAATGTGACTGACACAACCATCCACCACCACCAATGCAACTACCAATGCAGCCACCACCACCATGCAGCCCACCTCGACCACCCCATGCCCTTCAACAACGCCAAATGGTGACATGCAAAGTGCCACATTGATAGGTCCACCTTGTCATTCAAGCTCAGAAAACACATCTACAATCATCATCGAAGCTCTATGAACCCCTCCGAAGCTCTACAATCCTCTACAAACCTCTACAAAGTCACAAGAATGCTTCGAAATTCTTTGCAATGCTTCGAAACTCTTCGTGACACCTCGAAATTCTTCATATGCCTTTGGCCACCCCCCAACCTTCATGCAGCTCAGGATATACACTTGGAACATTGTTGATGAGTTCCAAACCAGTATCGAGCAATATTGCAGTGATATCGGCCTTTGAACAAGTCCAATATTTCCTCGACCGACTTCGAAAATCATTGAACATCGAAAATCAACATTGCACACTATATTGCTATCCAAATTGTCATCGCACACATGCCAGACGTATCCCCTACCATTGTCAAACAATATCGCACCAATATCAGGCCATGAACAAAGTCTGAAGAATCTTCGAAAATCTTCAAAAAACATTGTCGGACACAGTATTTCCTGTTCAAACGATCTTCGGATGCATGCTGGACACATGGGACACTATATCAAGTATATCAAACACATTTCAACCGCATGTGCATGCATACAATCCGCTCAAAGCAGTTTCCGATCTTTTATTCAATTTATAACAAGGACAGTCTGGTTTTAGCTATTCTTTCTTATTATTTCTTCATCATGTGTTATATTCACCCCTTCTAGGCTCGCTTTATTGTTCTGATATACTTATATTGTCTTTTGCCTCAAGTTTTCCACATGTTTGCCTCATGTTCTCTAGCCTTTTTAGATACTTTCTTTATTTTATATAAAAAGATGTACTAGATACAAAGAAAAACAAGAAAGTCGTCATCTTCCTCCCAGATCACAGTGATTTGAGAGTACAGTTTAGTCTTATTCAGTCCAAAGTTTGGTGTTTTACACTAAACTTCCTTGTAATTCCTTGAAATTCCTTGCATTATGCTATTTTTGCTCTCACTTCCCTTGATTAGCCTTTTCTTCACTTCTACTACTTGTCTAGTCCCCCGATCTTGTGTCCAAACATATCTGCACACTCAAAAATCATTGCAACCCCTCAAAAATCATTGCAACGTCTCACAAATCATTGCAACCCCTTGAAAATTATTGCAACCCCTTGAAAATCATTGCAAGTCCTTGAAACACATTCTTTTAGCCTTGAACTGCTTTGACAAGCTGTTGTTTTATGACTATTTGACAGTCAGTCTGACAGGTGACATCTAGAGGGCCTCACATCCTTCCTCTGACTTGTGTTATACCATCTGAAGCCATTTTGTGGGTTTTGTTTGGGTTTCCAGGTTGAGCATCATCAACATCACACATTCTACTGCATTTGACAACCGATTCCCATGTTGGAGAAGGCTTCACAACATTACAAGTAAGTTTCATGCCATTCTTTCATTGTTCTCTTTACTATTAACATTGTTCTTTTCTTCTTTTGCAGGTTAAAACTTATATTATTATAATAATGACTCAGTAAGTGCCCATAAACCCACTGCATCAGCACTGACCACCCACCAGCAATGGCAATCAACCACAACCACAGGCAACAGAACCCAAGCAACCCAGGACCATGACGAGAGGACAACCCCAGCACCCACCTCTGCCACTGTGAGCCACTGCTCACAGGGTGGATGGGGGGTGCTAATTCCCAAGGATGATGAGGCAACGAGATGAAACATGACATGCAGCACCCACTGCCAGCCTCATGAGCCACTGCTCATGGGGTGGATCGTGGGGTGATGGACAAGGTAGTCAGGAAGCCCATGCAGTGCTGTATACACAAGGTAAGCAACGCCCAGCCCTGTTAACCTGCCACATCACCACTCACATCATGACCCACTCCAATGGCTGATGGTGACAGTGATGACAATGAATGTATGACACAGCACTACCACCCCGCCTGTGAGCCACTGCTTGCAGGGGGAAATGGAAGTGCTGATGACAACAGTGCCAATGGGATGACAATGCTAGATGACAAAGGGTGAGGAATGATGAGTGACAGAGGACAAATCACCAAAAGGCTGACCCATGACAGAGATGGGCGATGACTGAAGGAAGACAGACGACAACAATCGTAGTGACCTCCACTCCAATATGATGAATAACAATGAACAATGGATGATGAGGAATGAAGGACTCATTGGCCCCTCGCACTGTGAGGGCTTACTTATTTAGTTACTAGAATACATCAACATAGTGTATACCCCCAGTCTAGACCGGTTTACACCTGGTCTAGACCGACCCAGTGCAAGACTGGTTATAACTGGTCCAGCAACTGGTAAGCAACTGAACTGGACTGGTCTATGCCAGTCCAGTCCTCAGTTGCATAGATCTTGTGAATTGATGCAACTGGACTGGACCAGACCTTTAAACACTACCAGTCTGGTTGCCAGTTGTGTAGTTTTAAAATAATTTATAAGCTGCATAAAGACTGGTTGCGACTGGCACAAGGCCAGCCTCATAATTCCTCCTTTCTGAAATATAGTTAGAAATTCTTTGTGAAATATTATATTTGAGACTAACTTTCTACAAACAGAAATTCAAAAAATTACCCATTAGAAATATACTTTGAAAATCAATATTTCTGGTTAAATTTCTCATGACATTTCAGTGTAGATACTAGAAGTATTTCTGTAAGGCAATGTTTAACTTATCAATTGCCTGAAAGGCTTTCAGAAATTAGATCAGAAAGTTTTATTTTCTGGTCATGCTTTCTGATCCATAAAAGAATTTCTTTCTGGTTGGTCAAAGTCTGTGTGAAAGCATGACTTTCACAAAGACTTTCAACAAGCCTTTCAGCAGCTGTTCAGTTTAACATTCTGGGAGCAGAAATGCTGGCTTTCAATCTGCAGAAATAGTTTCAGAAAGGCTAGCTTTCAACCTTGTGATTGGTATAGTGAAAGTAATAATTTCACATGAGGTTTTCAAGATTGCAAAAAGCAAACATTCTAATAGAGATTTCACCACCTAGAAATATTAAATTTCAAATTCATGAAAGGCAATGCCCACTAGTGCCTGCCCATGAGATTTAATATTTCAAGGTGGTGAAATCTCTATTAGAATGTTTGCCTTTTGCAATCTTGAAAACCTCATGTGAAATTATTGCTTTCACTATACCAATCATGAGGTTGAAAGCTAGCCTTTCTGAAACTATTTCTGCAGATTGAAAGCCAGCATTTCTGCTCCCAGAATGTTAAACTGAACAGCTGCTGAAAGGCTTGTTGAAAGTCTTTGTGAAAGTCATGCTTTCACACAGACTTTGACCAACCAGAAAGAAATTCTTTTATGGATCAGAAAGCATGACCAGAAAATAAAACTTTCTGATCTAATTTCTGAAAGCCTTTCAGGCAATTGATAAGTTAAACATTGCCTTACAGAAATACTTCTAGTATCTACACTGAAATGTCATGAGAAATTTAACCAGAAATATTGATTTTCAAAGTATATTTCTAATGGGTAATTTTTTGAATTTCTGTTTGTAGAAATTTAGTCTCAAATATAATATTTTGCAAAGAATTTCTAACTATATTTCAGAAAGGAGAAATTATGAGGCTGGCCTTGTGTGGTTGCAACTGGTCTTTTAGTATACAAATAAGTACATAACATATATAATATAAATATACTACAGTTTGTAACAAGTGGGCATGCCCAGGTGCAATGACAGAAATGTGAGGGGTTTATATCGCTGTCAGGGCATGCACGGACCATTTGCCAATGTTTGTGTGCATGTGATGAACCATTGTTTACCAACAAGTCACTGACACCACCACCAATGCAAATGCAACAACAACAACCACCATCAATGCAACAAACCACCACCACCACCTCAACCAGACCAATGACCACCACAAAGAACAACTACCACAGTGACATGACACACAATGACGACAACAATGGGCTGGGAGTGGGGTTCCCCCCAGCTCATCATTGGTAAGTTTTCTTTTCATTTGCTTGTACTTTTACTGACAAGTTTACTACAGGCTATAGCAGTGAAAAAAGCCCACCAGCAGCACCCCGCCTATGAGCCACTGCTTGTGGGGGGGACACACTGCTTACAATGCCCCTGCCAGCCTGGCACTGATGAACGACACAGCACCAATGTCCAGCCTTGCAAGCCACTGCTCGCAGGGTGAATCATCGGTATTATCTTCTGGTCCACCAACACGACACCACCACCACCATCACCACCAACACAACCACCACCATCACCACCAACACAACCACCACCATCACCACCTCAACCAGAATGACACCCACCATGAATATGACTACCACAGTGACATGGCACACAATGACAACAATGACAGGCTGTGGAGGGTAAATGATGGGCTGGGGCATGCAGATTTGGGCATTGATTCCATTGCCTAGAGCCTGGGGACTCACAAATCATTACAGGTAAGTATTTTCATTGTTCTTTTGCTTCATTTTGCTACTGACACACTTTTATATTGTATGTGTAGGTTTTCTTTTCTACTACAACCACTCCACACCACAACACCAGGGCCTAACCATGACAATGGATGACATATTGCTCAGCCCCAGCCCCATGAGCATCTGCTTCTGGGGTGGAAGGACACCACCAATGCCAGAGCCCACAACAATGGACAACACCAACAATGGACAACACCAACAATGGACAACACCAACAATGGACAACACCAATCCCAATCCCAATCCCAGTGCCTACAATGATGGACACCAATGACAACACAGCACCAGCACCAGCACTCACAATGATGGACAACACAGCACCGACACTGCCAACACTGACCCCTCACCACAACTGCCCCCCTCCCTCACTTCAAATGTGAGATGGAGGGGACTAATTTCTTTCATTTTATTTTTTATTTCATTATCTACATGCTCACTTGCAGGCACCTTGCCCTGCAAGGGGCTCTTAGTACCTTAGAATACATGTACATACCTAGTCTAGACCAGTTGTAGATTGGTCTAGACCAACTCAGTGTTGGACTGGTTACAACTGGTCCAGCAACTGGTAAGCAACTGAGATGGACTGGTTTATGTCGGTCCAGTTCTCAGTTTTGTAGATATGTTGAATAGGAACAACCAGTCTGGTCTGCAGTTGCCCCCTCTGGGGTCAAAAAAACTGGACCGGACTGGACTTTCAAACACTACTCCAGCCAATTGTCAAACATCCCTATGTGCTGTCCTATCTGTCCTGTGGCTGCACTGTGTGTATAGTGATACAACCTTGCCTACCATATGTGATCAAAACATCCTGCTGTCTCATTAGCACCTCACAAGTCTTCCTGGCAAATAGTGAATGCTAAAGTCAGTTAAAAGCAATCTGGAATAATCATCACAAGCATAAGAAGACGCACAAGTCAAAGAGCAATAACACAACTGGATTAGTCATTTCTGAAGCTCATAACTCTCATTTTTATGCCATGTCTGATGAATATAACTTTCATTCTTCATGCTGACTTGGATATTGCTATGACAGGGGTTCCAGTGATGATACTGATGAAGAAATGTCAGATACAGACACTCATCACAGTCATGATGTGGTGATACCTGTAGTGGAGGATGGTGAGAGTGATGATGAAGGTAACACAATTGAGAACAGAGATGATGATGTTGATATGTATGAGCTTGAGGAACCTGAGGACATGTTAAATGATGAACATGTTTTGACAACTTGGAGGCACCCAGAAAGTAGTGAAGACATGAACTCACCAAGAATATCATTGCCAATCCAAGAACACATGCCAGAGGGAAGCCCCACTATGCCCACCAGTCCTTTGGTTGTAACAGATCAGCCAGTGATGCCAACTGGTGTTATGATGGTGCCATTGTCTGACAGGATGCTCAATGCCACAGCTGCCACTAACCAGTTTACAGTTGATGCCCCAATGACACAGGCAGGCCAAAAGAGGAGAGTGTGGGGCTTGCAATCAATCCTTGTGGTGTGCACTTGTGGACAGACAGTGTCAGAGAATGAGATAGAGGAAGATGAGAATATTATTAAATGTAAGTGTGCTGGATGCGAAACAGGCTGGGTGAGTGAATCTTCATGAGTAAAAGCAAATGAACTGACTGATTTTATGACTAGTATCATCTATGGTGCATACAACTGGAGTACAGCATCAACAGGTGGACGTGCAAGGCCTGTGAAGTGAGTGGGTCTGTGAAGTGAGTGGGCCTGCTCAGAGACATGCAGGGAAGAGACAGTAAGAGTAATGACATCATATATTTCTTAATAAAGTAATTGGTTCTCATGATGGGTTAGTTAGTTCTCCCCATGAGGGCTTAAAAAAAATCCAACCCGGTATCCTTAATTTTTTTTCAGACATCCCCTTGGTTTTGCCAAAGTTTTGCAGTCACGCAGTAATGAAGTTGTGGTCTGTGAAAAAAACTTTTACCATGCTTTGGAGTCTAACAGTCTCAGTATCAATGTGAAAACTCTATTATGTAAGAAGGCTATGTGCAACACTCAAGCAAATGCTTGCTGAGAATATGGCTCAATACTGATAGATGTGGAAAAAATTAAATAAATAAATAAAAAAGTCTTGGATACTGAATTGGGAGTGTGCATACTCACTGTCGAAGGTAGCAAGCCACTCAGGCATTAAAAGTATTGTATTCAATTTGATCCAACATTGATAACATGCCTCTAAGAGCTTTGCCCTCAATGGTAAGATATTTGATGCACATTCAGCTCCCTATCAAAATTTTCTGTGAGCTATGTGCACTCTCATCTACACCATGTCAAGATCATTTTTATGGCTGCCTCTGTGGCCTCCTAGTTATGTATTACAATGACTTGGAAGCCTGAAGTTATATGTCAAATTCTCAAAGAATGGGCTGAGTGAGTGGTCACAAATGAAATTTCAATCAGTATTTTACAACAAAACACCAAAGCCTATCTTGCATTAAACACAGGTTGGGCACTGGGACTACTGTATTAGATGGCTGTTTCATGAACAGCAGAGGAGATAAGAATAGTGAAGATACATCAATTTTTAGGAGCATAGTTTGTGGTTGGATGAATAAACCAACATTTTGATTGTAAAAATCAAGGTAAGATGTTTAGTTCATGGACATTTTGAGCACAGTAATATTGAACATGCCACCAGGAAGTACTTCTTGCAGGTAGTCCACCCTGTGACTGCCAGGGGACAATTATCATTAGTGAAACATGAAACACTGAACTGAGATTTATCAAATGCAACACATTCTTAAATAATCCCCCAGAATCACTATTCCAACTCAATTTGCTATGCTATGAACACCCCCCTCATAGCTTGAAGGTGTACAGTTGTCATTCAGACACCTCAAGCTTGTTGCCATGAAACTGACCATGTTTCATTATGTACAGAACACAAAAATGACATTGCTTAGCACCTAAACTTCTGGCTACAACTCCTCAACTAGGATTTCAGACCTACAATTACACACAAGGTCAATGAATTGGGCCTCCAATAGGAAGCAATGAGCATAGGAAACACAAGAGTGAGGATGATGGTAAGAATGTCCGCATTTGGCGTGGGAAACGCTTACAAACTCCGCTCAGTATCAGTGTCAGTATCGGCCACACCTATCAGTACCGAGCCGACACTTGACTTGCAGACTGCAAGTCCAGCAACGGCATTTTCCGAAAATCACGTGTTGCGAAGAATCTGCAACGAGTTTATCGCCGTTTGACTTTGAGGTCGAAGGGGAGGTATGTCGATGGTACTGGGTTTGTGCGATGACCCTGAGGGTGGTGCTTAAGTGTGCTCTTGTCATACTCTATGCAGCTGTTTCGCTCATCACAGAGCCGGAGCACGTTTTGTCGGTCTCGAACTGGTGAGTTTATTCAAAGTTTATTGAACAAAACTCGTTTATCGTATAATAGGGTAGACCTCATTAGACTATTCATCATCGGGCCCGGGCATGCTCCACGGAGCTATCCGTCTGCTTGCGAGTCACTTGAGAATTATGGTCAACAAGGCGATGACCCTTGCACGTTATCTCCTAGGCTTGTCTTCTTGGCCTGGAATGCGAAAGTGACTGAAGAATGGGCCACATCAGCTTCGCTCGAGCAACTTGGCACGAGATGTGTCATCGAGCACTTTATTTTATCTGGATTGTGTCAGTTCTTTCCGTCTCCATAGCTACTCGCTCTGTCTGCCTCGCGACATCAAAAGAGCAAGTGGGCATCGCCTCCAAAAGTGATAGGGTCACTTATTATACTATTACCCATGCTGTATCTTCAGTTTACACCATTCGTCTTTACGTCTTTATCACAATTTCTGCAATTAAAAGGAGATTTGACTAGATATTTTGTATCTGGCTACTATGTAAGATAAAACCAGGGACAGATATTGCATAATCAAAGATGTATGATATGACTATACAATTACACAAAAAGAACGGAATCGTCTGAAACAAGTGATATCACAGCAGATCTGTCTTTACAGTTGGAACTGAGGGACTTGATGGAGAAGACGGTCATGGGTCGAGATACAATGTTCACCATCAGCAGACTTCACGAAGCCTCGCCTACAAGCACCTGGGGAAAAAAGTTAAACATAAGCGTAAATTTCTGGAAGATTAATGAGACGTACTAATGACGCAAACACCGTCACGGCACCGCACGGAATCAACGTGGGGGATTGCGCTACAATCTCTACCACCGTCCTTACCCCGCCTTCCATCTAGGGACTGGAATACACAACCTCCACATGATCTGAGCAAGTAAAGTTATTCACACGTAGAAGAGCGGTAGAAGATAGCGTGACATACTCCAGATCGCTGAGCACGTTAATACACTCGTAACCGGCAATAACTTTGGTAGATCCTTGAGAGTTGGAGCCGTAGATAGGACAAGCCTTCTGCCAAGGCATGCATTTTCGTTTGTAGACGGTACTACGTCTAACCACAGGGCTGGAGACAGGTGCAGAGGGTGCTACATTTTGACATGAGAAAGTGCGTTGTCTAAATTAAAAAAAACAACCTACGGCAAGTATCCAAAGAACTTTGTTCACAGTTATCTTGTTTAGTGTACAGCTGCGGTGACGATACACACGCTCCAGGATTTTGGGATCCAGGATTTGAATATGGTTTGTTGTCAGGGCAGCTGAAAGAACAGCGATGTCAGACAGCAGGCATAATAAAACGACTAGGACGCGCACTTATTACAACCGCTATTTCCTGAGCCAGTCTGAAAAGTGCGGACATTAGATTGACACTGAAGGGTCATCATGAGCATGTAAACCCACAGCGTAAAAGTTGGCACAGCAGGGGCAGCATGACGAAGCTCCGGCCAGACCGGTGAACGTCCCCGCGGGACACTTCGTGCAAACCGACACGGTTCCGCCTGGAGAAAACGATCCACGTGCACAAAGGGTTGGGACGATCACACCTGTGGTGGGGCAAAACTTTCCAGGCGGGCAACTCAAACATTGGATTGTATTGGAAGCGCTGCTGTAGGTCCCGGCGGGGCACGGTGTTTGTGAACTAGCCCCTGCATTCGGAACGTAGGACCCTGGGGAAGCTGGTGTACAAGATGTGGCACCAGAATCTAAACGTACGTAGGTTAGGCGATAAAAAGACAACACAGGAGAAAAACGTACGTGCGCTGTACGAGCCTGCTAAACAGTTGTAGCAACTGGTAACCCCCCCAACCGTCGAGGCATACTGTCCGGCAGGACATGTAACGTCGCGACGGGCAAAGGGTGACGATGCAGAGCCTGAGGCGGCGGAGACATAAATCGTGCAGTACGCAATGAACAGGAAGCTACTAAGGGTTCTGGACGACATGGCTGGGAAAGGGCAAGAGCGTATGATGGATTTTGGATACTTTTTTAAAGGGTCATTAGGGGCACGGCAACCAAATATATTTCGCTCTTGTCACGAAGGTGAGTCTGATCTAAATGTGCGGGTTTTGGTGCTTAGAAGCCAGTTAACCAAAAAGGCCTCGGAAAAGGATACATGTTGGGGGAAGTAACTTCATCCTTCAATACATTGAGATTTGGGTCAACAATAGCTCACACCTGGTCCTAACACACATCGAGGTATACTCCTCAACTCCTTCATCATTTTGGACGTATTGAAACCCTAAATAACTGAGCAAAGAAGATAGGGTGAGCGTGAGCGATAGAGGTATGTTTTCGATCAAGCGTACTATTCTTGGTCTAGGCACGAATATGTCAACTCTTGATCATAATACCAGCGTCTCACAACGATCTTTCACTTGGCCACGGCATGAGAGAACTTGGAATTAGGAGAACTATAGTGATCGAAATAGGAGCAATGTCTTACCACAGGCCAAGACCAATTGTAGGATCACTTGCAGTGGCTAAGCCTGCGCTACAACCCCCACGCTAAGGAAAAATCTACAAGTTTCCTCGAAAAGACTTAGTGACAGGTGAGACGGAATGGAAGCATCATCAGTAGAGAAAAAGCGACACAAGGATCTTAGCTGCACTTGAGACAGATTTAAATTTAGGGGACCAAAAGTCACCGAACGAAAAAAAAAAATAGTTGATGACATCCGGATTCCGACGAGAAAAGTCATCACAAATAGAACAACTGGATCATCAACCGTTCCGCACCCCTCTTCCAATGTAACGACTTCATGCTGCAAACAGTCCTCCCGAGTGCTCCTAGGCTCCACGTAAAACTAAATCTGGCTAAAGGAGACTCAAAGGGTCACTTTATTTTTTCCATTGCGACTCGGATGTTGTTCTCATCTCGGACAACCTCCATCTGTCTTACAATCCCCAATGAAGTTTGTCCCCATGACCTTTTTTTTGTCCCCGTTAGTCTCCAGAGCTATGAATCATTGACACAAGGCCGACAAATCTACATATACCGCCTTTTGACTCATTCTTACCATGTCCGCAGTGGGCACTCAATGATACCGCTTAATAGCTCATACCAACTGTTGCTGCTCTGGGGGAGACAGTCCGCGGAGGTTTTCGGGGCTTTTGAAGCATACTGGGATCTTATTTTCGAACTTCTTGCGTCAAGCATGACCCGCTTCGGTGGGGAACGTGTCAAAAGATCCGAAGGGCTTCAACCTCTTCGTCAGCGAACATTGCTGACAGTCATCCCGTCAACTCGGCCTTCCTCAGGCTGATACTGAATACTCACTTTTGAAGTCGATCATAATGCTCAGGCCCGTATTCCTGAGGCACATATGTGAACAATTACGTACGCCGAAAACGCGATTTTTCTTCAGTACATTGGTAATGGGACATTCCAACGACCGATCATCGGACTTCTCAGAAAAAAGTAACCTACACAGAATTTTGTATCAGGTGCTTCTGATACCAAGCAAGTCCTTTAATACAGTCCTATGCTCACCACGTCCAGATCCCAAAGACGGTTCCATCTACTCTCTAAAGATGTCGGAGAAATCACTGCACTCTGCTCAATTTCTCGAGGGAGACTCCTCTGATCAAGATGTGTCGTTTCCTGAAACTGGATGGCAAGCGTGGGCAACGGTTTTTGGAGCGTAAGCGTTTCCGTTGATTGTGTGTCGCATTTTTGACAAGAGTAGAGCGCTCGTTCAATTCGCTACGTTTGGGTACGCTCATTCACGGCCTAGTTGTCTGTTACCTGTCAATAATGCTCACGTGAATTGTTTAGGTATTCCAATGCGTTTGGAGTTTTTCAAGGGTACATTTAGTCTTTTTTTTTTTTTCAAAATGGATTGCTGAAATTCACGAACACGCATAGTATTGGCATCCTCTCTCGTTTTGGTGCTGACCGTGAGCTGTGAAATAGACTATTACGTTCGACAATACCTAACGAAATATTCTCCGAGTGACATCGGGTAGGTTCCTTCGAGGTATACAGTTTTGGTCTCATATTAATCATGATAATACACCAGCTGGATTGGTGGAGTGCAATTGAGCTTAATATTTTTTGGCGGAATCGTCACTGGGCAGGCGTTCGACAGAGGTTACTTGTATGTCCATCGTGTCATACTTCGACAATCTATTCACCGTCTTCCAGCTACCACCTAATGATCGGCGGAACAATCTTGCACGCATTCTCCTGCAAGTCACGGTTTTCTTGCCCTTCCAGTAGTAGAAACTAATGACATGGCGTATCACAGTCTTCATGCTCTCATTTTCGCAAGAAAATCAGTATTACCAAGTACATCTCTCTGCAACATCTTCCACGGGCACTGATTTATAGTGCAGGTTTTTCTTAGCCAAGGTCTGGGTGGTGGTCTGGCCTGCGGGTTGATGTATACACCAAGTTGGTGAAATTTCTCATTTCACCGGACATATTTCTAATGTTTTCATCCGTAGGTTTATCCGTGGTATCACACCATTTCCTCCACCGCCGTGCTTTAGCAATGGGCATCGTATCTGCGGGTGCGGGTCTAGGTAAGATTTACTGGTTGATGCGTCGATGAGTCTGTCCTTGAAATTCTCGGGCCACAGGGGCTGTGGTACAACCAATTTTGCTCAACAAACTATTTCATGGGTCGACCGGTTTTTACAATGGTGTCCGGATAAGTGCTGGGCTAAATGCAGGGCTCCTCGTTATTGCTGTCCTCATTATGAGGACAAGGCTGCCTCCTGAGAAAATACGTAGCAGGGTGCTGTTTGTGGAGTTCCTGAAGGAACCCCCCTACCTGCTCCTTATTACAGGGTCAGTTTACATTATCACTTTTGCCTGAGACCTATCTGCCTAAAGTCGGTCATACAGTTCATTTCTGCTAACCTTCGCGATATCTTTCCCTATCTTCTTTCTTCAGCTTTATGCTGTCGGTCATGGGGTTAATCAACAATTTGCGTTTTACTGCGTTCGTCCTCCATTATCTAGCCCTATACATTCTTGACTGTACGCCAACAGATCGCCATAATGAATGCCACATCAATTCTAGGACGTATTCTGCCAGGCCTGATCACTCGGCGATATGGCACCCTGAATTTGTTTATCGTCTCCTCATTATGCGCAGGCATTATGGTTTATTGCCTTGGTATTGTTCAAAAAACTGCAGGAATAGCTTTATTTGCCAGCATTTACGGAATTTTCGCGGGCGCAGGTAAGCAACCCGATTGTTTCAGTGAATGCTAGTCGCTTACAGATCGGAATTGGAAGTTTTATCCCTGGCGCCTCCGATACTCGGTTGGTCCATCAGTACGATCAACGTGCATTGATGCTAATTTGCTGTGAGTAGCCTCACTTGCCAAGGATAGGAGCGAACTTGGAGCGCGCATAGGCGTTTGTTACGCATTCTCGGGTAAGCACAAACATTGCTGTGGATGCAAGTGTGATTGACCCGAAGCGTGATAGGTATCAGTGGGCTTGTTGGCAAGTACAATTATTTTCAAGCACGACAAAATCCACTGACGCCTCCACTTGTAGCTGCGCCTATAGAGGGAGCGCTTCTCACAAACCAATTACATTGGTGGTGAGTCCTTTCTGCGGCGTATTATAGCTAGTGTTCGTCATTAATGTCGTCGTAGGCATTCAATAATCTTCGCTGGTGTAAGTAGGGCGTTTGTTTAATCTCATCGTTATTGACGTGTTTTTGTAGACAATGGGAATCGTAGGTTCCTGCCTGCTCATTGGATCAAGGTTCCTCCTTGTGCAACAGAGGGGTACTCAAATCGTGTAACGTCACTGGTCAACAGATCAGACGATTATGCTCTTGGTTCGTGACATTCCTGAGCATTCATTCGGGAACAGGCCTTTATTCCTAACTTGAAATACATTGTGTATATAAAGTTCTCGTACTGCAGCTTCTTTTGTTGACAAGTTGTCCAGTTATTCAGGCATCTCTCAGTCCTCCATTTCGGCCTTGCCAACAGAGAAGATCCTCGTATGTGCTCCGGTGGCGGGTACCTTGGACTGCTCCGTCTCAGGCGTCGAATGCATCTCGCAGACGATCATGTCAGCGCTGCATAATCCTCTTACTGTGACGTCTATGCTGAAATCTAACATTTAAGTTTCTGAGCTTCGTTTTGCCTAAGCCAAGCGTGAAGACCTTTCTTAGTGATGACTGATGAACTAACTCCAAACGGACTCCATATAAATTCTACATGTACATGGCATCTAGGCTAGTCATTGTTGCTAGCGTGACGACCACATGCCCAACATTCTGAATCGGCCTTTTTTACATGACTTATAGACCGTGATGCGTTTCCGCTCTCCTCCCACTGACCGTCAAAGTTCATGTCAACTCCAAATCTTTATCCTTGTACATAGCCCGTTCTTTGATCGGAGTCCTAGGCTACGGTATGATAGATCGTGACATTTTTCTCTCAGTCAAATCAGGATGCAATCCGGGAAAGAACTATCTGTGCAACCTTCAATGCGAGCTAATTGAATCGGAGACCTAATATCCTGAGCAACCAGGCACCGAAATTTTAACAGAGCCCGGCCGTAGACATATGCATCTTCCGTCGGTCTCGATGCCCTCCGAACATATAATCAACAATAGTCAAAGACGTAGGATTGGTGAGATTGGACATATTTCAATTTTGGAAACTGATGCTGGATTGCGTCTTCACCTGATGCTTCTGCCTGTGAACATGTCAAAGTTGGGCGTAGGTAAAACACTCAAGAACAGTTCAGTGTAAGAGGATGGAATGGTCCCACCCTTGAGAACTATTTAGCATCAGTTAACATAATATCAACGTTAGAACCGGTTAGAACATGCAAATTTCGATGACTCCCAAATCAAGTTTGGGCCTGATGACGGATTCGAAGTGAGTAAGTACGGCGGAAGCAAATGATACTTGATCCCAGGCATGCGCAGAGATTCCATCCAGCCATTTAATCGATGTTGTTGACGATTGAATGATACGCCAATTGAACCAAAATTGAACAATGAGATGCTATGAAAGCAGGGGGCTATGCATGGATGTTGACGAACACCGGACCGCGATACATGTATCTATAAATTGGAGCTATCACTTATCAATATGCGATTCTGTGGAGAAGAGTGATCGCCAAAACGTCACTGACGCCTGAGGTTGCCATCTACCCACCCCGACACAAACTGGAACATGATCGAGAACCGGCTGGTTCCATCATGGTAACACAAGGCACGAACGATGCTTCCTACAGCAGACGCCGTACAGCAGTATCATTGAGATGCAGGTGAGTGGGCCGTGGGGTCGATAAGCAAGGAGGATGCTGCTCCATTCGGAACGCTGCCAACAAATACGCCTGCAACAAAAAAAGTTTGACCTCCTCTACTTACCATCTGCATCCGTTGTTATTCTTGCTAATGCAGGATACCCGAACATCCACTTTAGCTTCGCAGGAATGATTATGATGCATTCCAATTGGGCATTGGCGTCACTGTCGGACTGTATCTCCGTTTGCGGAAAAAAGATTCCATTAGATGAAATGACGGATTTGGAGCTGCCAGCAAATCCGATTTCTCTGATGCGACTACTGTACTTGTTGGCGACGTCAGCGTCACTAATGACTTGGAGTAGCCCTGGGAGCTGAAGCCAATCCAGAATCTTCTGCGTTGCATTAATGTCGCTGGAGAAAATGCGTCGACGGAGTGCACATCCTCAAACCAGAGTCCATCCTTATCGCAATATCCCCTAAGGCCGTTGCCAAAACTATGCCATGATAAAATTGAGGGAATGCAATCCTACTTTGATCCGTCTCCTCCCCAGTGAGTAGTTGCCCTTGGCTTCACATATACAACCCTGCAAGGTCTGGGATCGTTGGTTTGCTACCCAGTCCAAGAAAGAGATCTTGAGGGGACTGAGATATGGCACAAATCATTGCATACAAGCGATTCTCTGGGCAATCGATTGCACAATCACGTCGGTCGATGTTTGACATGACCCGAAAGGCGGACCCCGAGTCGGCTATTAGATCTTCAAGGGCGTCCAATCGTGGGAAAATCTCCCTAATAACACTCAGAATTTGCTCAGAATCATGACGTTGCTTGTAAAGCATGATGCATGAGGCCTTGAGGCTGTGGCCGATACAGTCCAGGAAACGAGAACCTGGAACTCCGAGTTCTGAAAAGATGCCTGTTGCACCGTTTTCGTGGTCGTCTGGGTCATTGATCGTAACTGAGAAGAGCTCTTGGCTGCACAGTGCACCAGGAGTGCCAGGCAGGATCTGAACTCAAGACTTCGAATCCGGAGTGATCATACTAAATCCTAACCATAATACACACAAGCATCCGCTTGATCAGCGCCTCCCACGGTCTTGACTAATGTTGTGCTCATTGTCAGGAATGACGAGCAGGCTACTTTACTCATTCTTAACCTTTTCCCTTTATTTTTTTAGGTGCATAACACTTTTTATATTCAAGTGTCTGAGCATAGTTCACCTCTGCTGATGAGGAACCCATGCCCTGTTGATCCAGGATCTTCTCCCCCTGTCATAACATTTACTAGTACTGACCTTTATTTTACCTCTATATTAGACCTAGGAATCGAAGAAAGCAAACACTTTGGCCTCATGGATCTCACAGGGTAAGTATATCTCTTCCTGAGTACATATGCTCTTTTCTGTCTATCCTCACAACTGCAAGGCCTCTGGAAGGTCCATCAGGTCATTTATTAGGACCATAATACTCTCTTTCCATGTGCATTTCATAATGGGAAGGCCTAGGTATGCAAGTAAGTGACCACCTCTCCTCCCTCCCTATGCAGGTGCACTGACAGAGAGCACCTTGTCCCCAGCTCTCCCAACATCAATCCTCACTTCTACATACATCCCTATACCCTCCACATACATTTTTCTAGGTGTAGATAGTGTACAAGCCCAGTAGATGGTACCCCCTCCCCTCATTCTGTCACTTCTCCCCATTTCCCCCCTTCCCATCTTGTACAGTACCCTCCCCATTCATGTATTTAGTTATTAATACGAATATACAGCCATACACATGCATTACAGACAGCCCCCAATGAAGAGAAGAGACCCCCTCGACTCAACTAGGGAGAGTGCTTGTTATGGGTTACATATAGCTGTTAAACCAAAAACCACTTTTGATTAGCACTATATATACATTCATAAGTGTTATCTACCAAAAAAAAGTGAAGGGAAAGGGCCAGGAATGAGTGGAATAGCATGCTCAACATCGGGGATGATGAGTGCGACATTAGCCGAGGCTGTGGCACGTATCAACCATAGGAGACGGTGATTGGGTGATCAGGGTGATCAAAATAGCTGTTTATGAACACAATATATACATACAAAAGTGTTATGCACCTAAAAAAAATGAAGGGAAAAGGTTAAGAATGAGTAAAGTAGCCTGCTCATTGTTCCTGACAATGAGCACAACATTAGTCAAGACTGTGGGAGGTGCTGATCAAGCGGATGCTTGTGTGTATTATGGTTAGGATTTAGTATGATCACTCCAGATTCGAAGTCTTGAGTTCAGATCCTGCCTGGCACTCCTGGTGCACCATATGGCTGTTGATGACTTCTTGGTACATCAGCAAAATCAATGGTCGACTTATTTAGCTTATTTAGCTTAGAGTCCAATTAAGGAAATTAAGCCTTATTAAGGAAAATAAGTACAATTTTTTCCTTAAAATTGATGACCAGTCAAGCAGATATAATCTATTAAGTGGATAAGTGACATTTCAGCAAATAAAGGCTGTAAGAATCTTGTAAGTCCTTAAGGCCCTAAGGACTGCTTGACTTATGTTCGAAATTTCTTCCAAGTCCCTTGGCATTTCCCGAAAACAGAAATTCACGTGTTCGTCATGCAACCATGACACGTCGTCATCAACCGTGTCTGCCAGGTCATCACCACCCGTCGATGCCGCCGATGCCATCGCTGCTGTCCTCCCTCTGTCCTCCCTCCACTACCACCACCAGTTTGTAAACATCCACACTCAATGCACCCACAGCTGCCACCTCGCCAGCAAATGATGGAAACGGGCCGCATCGCACACAAAACAGGCACAGACGACATTTTCTTTTTCCTGCTTTTTTTTTGGGCTTCAACTAACATATAATAATTTATAGGTTCTAACAGTATTATAATGACAATGAAAAAAAGAAGCACCCACACCCGACAAACAATGACAAGAAGACAGGAACAGCAAAACCACGCCACCATGACCACCACAGCACCCCCAACCAATGCCGAAAGCAAGTGCTCATGGGGTGGAAACGGGGAGCAGCCTGGATGGATGGAGAAGATGGGGAGACGACAACGAGGGAGAATGAAAAAGGGCCCAAGTGACGTCGTCGACGTCTCTTGGGCTATAGGTATCTTTTCTGTTCTTTTCCCATTTTGTTTTCTTGTTAACAAATATTTTTAGGTACAAACCTGTGATTTTGACTATGACAATGACTACTGGCCCCACCTGCCCCCCACCACTTCCATGGGGGGGCGGCCGGGAGGTAGCAAGGACCAGCGATGACAATGACCAGGAGGGCTAGCGCCCACAACAAGGATGCCAACAATGGACAACCCAACAACAGGGACGTGAATAGGTGCAGGCGGTGGGGGAAGGGTGATGAGGGGCACAAACGATGTCTATCGTTGTTTGAGCCCCAGGTAATTTTTTTTCCATGTTCGCTTCTTTTTTTTTTATTCAGCTTATCAACTCTTTAACTTCTAGGTTTTACTGTTGCTGTATCTATGGAAAACCACCACCACCGCCCTGCACCACCTCCACAAGCCACTGCTCGTGGGGAACGGGAATGGGACGACAATGACGGGGACGGGACAACAACAATGGAGGTACCGGCGATGACAATGACAAGGATGACAAAACAAGGCCAAGGACAGGGATGACATGAGGAGAGCAGGACAGAGACAGCAGGGGCCACCACAACGCGCTGATGACAGGATCTGCATTTATTTATTTATGTTGTATGCCCACCCCCCTCGCATCTTGCGTGAGGAGGGTTAGTTAGCGGTGATAATGTATGTATGTAGTATACTCTATTTCAATAGCCAAATATATATTTTTTATGATTCAAATGTCTCCTTAAATGTCATCTTAATTTCCTTATTGACATGGCTAGGCAGCCCCCTGAGAGCTGATACTTGCTGAAAAGCAGTTTAAGCAGCAATATAAGGATAAATTAAGCAAATTTTGCTTAATTCAGGAAATGACCCTACTTATTCTAAGCAAGATCTGCTTAACAGCCATTTGCTTAATTCTGCTTAATTCTGCTTAATTTTGACTTTAAGAAGCATTAAGCATAATAAGTCAGCATCGGATTTTCCTGATGTATATGTCCAGATGCTCTTGACCCACTCATCTCTCTCCACTATCTGAAGCTCATCGTCACTTAGAGTGTAGTTTTTGTTGCTAGTCATGTGGTCCAGGACTGGGGTTAATGGAGTTGAGAGAACAAAGACCAATCAGACATCAGCAAAATCCGGGGCTTGTCTTTGAGGTCTTTGAGGTCTTTGTGAAGATGTCAAAGCTCTCAAAGACCTCGAAGACATACATCTTTGGGTGAGACCTCGAAGTCTCTCTGAGCAAGGTACATAGTCTCTGAGAGATGTCAAGGATCTCTCTGAGACTTCAGTAGGTCTTTCTGAGACGAGTGATGTCTTTCTTGAGATCTCTCTGATAGTCATTCCAGTCTCTCATCACTCGCATGGAATCTTAGAGGACACACAAAATATGCCATAAACATGCAGACAAGTGGTAGCTACAGTATGAGTGTATAGTACAGCTACACAACTTTAAGAATCAATGAGAACAGGTTAATCATCTGACAAGAGAATGATGTCCTCCATAACGATGTCCTCTGAGCTGGCACGGGAGGAGAGGCTGGGGCATGATTTCTGCTTCTGTGTCATGAGTCCCCAGGAAATCTTGAAAATGTCATTCCAATGATCTTCCTTGAATGCCTTGACAGTGGCAATGTACTGCGTGGCATGATTGTCCCTTCTTTGCTTGAACTTTCTGCGGGCACTGGGAATTTCAACATGCTCCACTCTATCGCCATAGTTGTCCGCCGAGAAACGACCGGCTGGGGTATGGTCCTGTTTAAACAAGCCCATGGCATAACATGACAAGGCATGCCCCACCTAGAAAGATGTTAGTTGGTGATCAGGTCTAGAACGTGCTCCACTCACAGCCTGCATCGAAAGAATCAGTGCGCCAATCGGCTTCTTGTCGCCAGGATGATCGGTTGCTAGGTGTGCAAGATGAGCATTGGTAAACGTAGCAAGGATGAGTTCATTTTGAAGGAAACCCTGCGACAAATGTGTTATTGTGAAAAAAAAAAAAAAATTTATTGTGAAATCTGTGACGTACCTTTTTCTTTTGGCCGTCATTCCATTGGTTCCAATGAAAGGCAGCTGTCTTCAAGCCACTTTTGAGGGTAACCTCATCCAGGGAGGTTGCAACATAGTCTGCGATAGCTTCAGATGTATCAAGAATGTCTTGATGGTCCTTGAGTAGCTGCTTCACGGTTTCGATAGCTATACTTGCAAAAGTACTGTGCCAACTTGTCAGGTGATACCCAACCTCAAAAAGTGTGGTTTGTAATCAGGATCACATCAAGAGAGACGTGGAAGCGGACACACCAAGCCAAACCAGACGTTGTCCTCAGTGACCTCATGCTTTCCTTCCCCATATACCTTGTCCACAAGGTCCTGCACTTGTTTCACAGACAAAGTCTCCCAGGGGTTGAGGGTGCCTGCCTTCTCATGAGTGCAAGGGATGATTACACTGGTGAAAGTGTCCGCGATTTCACGGCTGGGGAGGTGCTTGAGTTGCCATTTTTTGTCGCCTCCGCACACTTCTTTTGGTGTCATTGGCTGAGTGGGAAATTGATGATTATTTTCGATCTTGATCATAGTCTAAACCAACAGCGCATGTTAGTTGAATGGACAAAGATAACAAAGAAGGCAATACTCAGCATTAAATGTTCATTTTGTAACCAGCGATGGAGCGGCAATGATTGCCTTACATTCCACATTGTTGGTCTCATGATCCCTGACTACACCGCCATATCTTACCATGGAATCATCATTGGGCTCTGATGCTGCTGCTGTTGGGGTACTTGCTAACGATGAGGCGCGTGATGGCTGTCTAGATGTTTTCTCCCAGCTGGGAAGAAGGCCGGAGGAATGAGCCTTTGAGCCCTTCGACTTCTTGTTGGTTTGTTGTACAGCTCGCTTGACACTTCAGAAGAATGAGTCAGTCATGGTGAAAGTATTGCTGGACAGGATACGTACTTCTCCATGGACACCTTACGCTTGTTGATGTTAGGAGTTCCTGAAGTGGGTTCAGTGTGCCTCAAGGCGATGATGTCAGCACGCCTAGGTTTTTCCTTCTTCTTGACTGTGACAATGGTGACTGATTGCTTTTCTTTGTTGATATCTAGTTCATCCTCGTCCTCATCCTCACTCTCAGGTCCAGGTTCCCCCATCCTGTAGTCTGAGTCATCACCAGATCGATCAATTACTGCTATCATCGTGATAAGATCAGTTCAAACAGTTCAACTTGGACGTCTGCTTGCTTACCATCTGACAGATAGCCATTTTCCTCAGCTGGTGTCAGGACCTCATTCCTTGTACCACGAGGAGATTCGACGCCTTGCATTCCCTCGCTGTTCTTCTCGTTCAAGATGGTGTTCGACTTTCGACTTGGACCATGACCTGCATGATTGGGAACTGATACAAATTCAACTGCTCGTGCCAGGCCTGACTACAGTATCGGAGACTTGGACATTCTTACCTCCATTCATAACCTTGTCATTCCTGGAGCCTGCACCTGCTGCCCTTCCCCACCCTAGAACTCGGTGAGTACGTGTGGACTCAGAAGGAATTCAGGTGCATTCACTTGCCTTCCTTAGGTGCTGGAGCTCTGCCGGTCTGAGGCATCTGTGTTACTTCTTTTGCATGGTGCTGCTTAGGATCAGCGACAATCTTCAACTTGGGTTTGGCTGCACGCTCAACTTTCTGAGAAATGTCTTCTTGATGTAAGGCATCCTCAATTGCAGCTACATTTTTGAGGCCTTGATGAAGCTTCTCCTCCTGGACCTGTTTTTTCTCTGCCTCTTCTTGTCATACTGATTCCATTTCTGCATGTGAGTGACGAGGTTTAGGAATATAGTAAGCACCAGGGTGCTGGTCCTTATATTTCGAGCGTGTCGCAATGGGAGTAAAGTTGAGTGTGAGTTTTGGGGGCATTGTAATGGTTGCTGGATGAAGGAATGATTTGATTTTCTTACACTGAATGAAAAATTTTCAAGGGGTTGTTGGCGTCATCAAGCATGAAAATTTTCAGGTGATGAGGCTGATCATGCAATATTTGTCCATGTTCGTCATATCGGGCCAGTCAACTCAGTCTGCCTTCTACAGTTGTGCTTCAGATTTGTGACAATCCAGTCACATTTTGTGCTTATCATGCCTCGGAGCTTTGCTGCCCATAACATTCCCTGTCTGATGGCTAGATGTTCAAAATTCTTCACCAATCAGGGAGGGCTTCGTAATCATCTTCGAGCTCATCGCTGTCTTCCACGCTTTAGGCAGCAGCAACAGAACCTTGTGAATGGCCTTAATGAGCCTGCCCATGGAGAGAATGGTGAAGCTCCCTTTGACGATCTTTTTCCACCCTCGCCACCTGGAACTCCAGTTTGGGAGAATGAGGCACCTGCACTAGAAACTGTGGAAATCCATCCTTTCATCAATGGTTCGTATTTGCACTCAGGTGAATGCTATAACATCTAATCTTGCAGTACAATTTGATACAGGTTGGCCTTGTGATTTGGAGGGCAATTATCTACCAGATGGATCACCCCCTCCATCATGGGACCATCCGCTGCCAAATGACTGGTCGCCAAGACCTTCTTTATCGGTGTGACCAGATGCCTGGATCATGTATTACAGACTTGATGCAAATCTGGGCCACATTGCTTCCACCCAATCATGATCCTCCATTTGCTAACAAGGCTGATCTGTACGACACTATCGACAACACTGCCGTTGGCGACATTCCATGGGAGTTGTTTACTATCTCATATGCTGGTGAGATGGGTGAAGGAGAAATAGCACCATGGAAATAAGTGACATATGGTATCGGGATCCTCGTGCTATCCTCAAAAGCCAGGTGGCCAATCCTGACTTTGCTAATGAGATGGATGTGGCACCCAAGGTAATACACGATGCGAAAACTGGAAAGCGACGATTTCAAAACTTCATGTCAGGAAATTGGTCAAGTCGTCAGGTGGTTCACCCTACTTCATTGTCATTCCATACCCTTGTATTTACAGTGACCCATACAGGATAAAATTGCATCAGATGAGAGGAATCATGGTGCTACCTTTTGCCCTGTGATTTTGGGAAGTGACAAGACCACAGTTTCTGTCGCCACCAGCCAAAATGAATACTATCCCCTGTATATGTCGAACGGGCTCATCCACAACAATGTCCATCAGGCACATCAAAACGGCATAACACTGATAGCATTCCTGGCCATCCCGAAGAGTAAATATTGAAACTATTGTAATTTCATTGCTTACGACATTACTTTCAGCTGATCGGGAGCATCACGACTCAAATGATTTCTGGTGGTTCCAATGTAATCTATTCCATGGAAGTTTGCACGAGATTTTGAAGACATTGTGGCCAGGAATGATTGAGCCAGAAATTATTTGATTTGCAGATGGTCACTTTTGTCGTGCCATCTATGGAATTGGGCCATATATTGCAGACTACCCTGAGCAAGTCTTATGTACATGCATTGTTCAAGGATGGTGTTCGCGGTAAGTCCACCAACAATCTTTCTTGTTTACATATGAGACTAACATTATCTTTCAGGTGCAGTGTGCGGTGGGACAATCTAGATGGGGAAGGTGGGAGGCATTTGCATGAGCTGACACTAGCGCTATTTGATGTGTTGGACAAGAAGCGTTTATGGGACGACTATGGCATTGTTGATGATATCATGGTATACTACTTCTCCTTTCTTCTCTGTCAACTGGATATGAAATAATTTAGTAGCCATTCACCTATGGGTTCCCTCGAGCAGACGTACACAAATTAATAGCACCTGATATTCTTCATCAAGTAATCAAAGGGACATTCAAGGACCATCTCGTTACGTGGGTCAAGGAATATATCAACCTAGTCCATGCTCCATCGGAGGCTTCAAAAATTCTTGCAGATATTGATCGCAGGTATGTTCATATATGCCCATCACTTTCCATTAGTTACAATGTTGCATTTGGTATTAGGATTGCAGCAGCACCTTCATTCCCTGGTCTTTGACGTTTCCCAGAAGGTCGGGGTTTCAAGCAATGGACTGGTGATGATTCGAAGGCACTCATGAAGGTCTGTAATCTCTGATGCCTAGTAACAAACTAGAATTCTGATTTGTTTGCCTAGGTCTATCTTCCTGCAATTGCTGGTTATGTTCCACCACAGATGCTGTGAGCAGTGAGCAGCTTTATGGAATTCTGCTATCTCATTCGCAGATCGGTTCTTGATGATGACGATTTGGATGCCATTGACCATGCTCTTGCAAAATTTCATCAAGAGCATACAATCTTTGAATCTGAGGGTATCCATCCTGATGGCATCTCCCTTCCACGTCAGCATTCCCTTGGTCACCATTGCTTCCTCATTACAGAATTTGGGGCACTGAATGGACTTTGCTCATCCATCACCGAATCCAAACATATCAAGGCTGTGAAGGAGCCCTGGCGGCATTTGAATCACCATGAGGCTCTGTCACAGATGTTGCTCACAAACCAATGTCTCGATAAACTGGCAGCAAGTCGTGTTGATTTTCAAGCTTGTGGAATGCTCAACACTTCTGTCTTTGATCGCACTCATCCACTTCCACAACTCATTCCACCACCTGATGATGATGATGATGGTGGAGAAGTCAATGGGCATGGCATTCTGGCTGAGGTAATTCTGTGCAGAGACCCGAGTAAGTGTTGTCACCTGATGCCCTGAATGCCTGATGATAAACTTGTCTAGTTCCCTGTCTCTCCCGCTTACTCCCTGCTCTTAGCAATCATCTGGGCCTTCCAACTCTTCTGGAGCTTGTTTCATGATTTCTCTATGAACAAACCCACCCTGATCTCGACATCCCTCTTATTGATGTCCCCCTGATGGATTGTCCAAGGTATAGAGGAAAGGTCCATGTCTACCCATCAGCTGTAGCCACCTTTTATGCTCCGAGTGATATGGCTGGGATTGGGGGTATGTATTGGGAACACATATGCTCTGTTGACGCATGGCATGGTGGGGCTGAGAGACGTGACTGCATATTTATCGAGCATGATCCTGATTTGCCTGGTTTCCAAGGACTACATGTGGCTCGCGTCTGACTGTTTCTCAAGGTCAAGCATCAATCCATCACATATCCCTGTGCACTTGTGATGTGGTTCTCTGTCATTGGCAACCGTCCATGTGAAGATACCCAAATGTGGATGGTTGAGCCAGATTTTGATGGGCATGGTGAGCGCATCATGTCCATTGTTCATCTGGATGCCATTCTTTGCAGTGCACATCTTATGGGCATTGCTGGGGTACATTGTATACCTCATCATCTATTACATACTGATAGTTTGGACGCTTTCAAGTCTTTCTATGTAAACAAGTTCATAGATTATCATGCACATGAAATAGCATTCTAAATATCCAGTTCAATATCATACTCCAGGTTTTCAATAGCTCAGTCTCTGTATGCATGCGATGTTCTGATTGTGATTTGGGCACAGCCATGATCACCTCACTCTCATCCTTCACATCCATGAACTACCATGCCAAACAACTGTGAGTATCAACCAGCATCTGGGTTCACAAGCTCGTGTCCTGAGCAGCCATCATGTTTGATATCCTCAACTAATCTCTCCATTTATCCAGTGTTGACATCTGCAAATAATGCCCCTGGGCCACTTTCCAAAGGCTTTGCGATATCCTCACTGGCACAAACACTTCCATCTAGTATGGCCACCATAACATCCATGGATTCACTTCCCAACATTGTGCCACTTCACGAGCCATGCTACCCACCCACACTCATGACTGCATCCATATCCGCTTCGCACTACATGCTCGATGTTCTGCTTCCCGGAACAATTTGTTCACCCATGGTGGTCATATCTTTTCACGGGAGCGATTATATGAGGAGAGAGAGACTGAAAGTCCTTGCAGAGGATTGGGACAAGCCTGGAGAATGTGAGTGGCCCACGTTGTACCTGTGTTTACATTCCTTTCTGAGAACTTGAACCTGGTGCAGCTCATTTCAAATTTGAATGGAACATCACATTCCTGCCTTGGCAGACCCACATGGCTAAACCGTCATGTATTAGTGCAACCCTGGAAGTAGCAACTCTGCATGGCCACTGCGATGTAGGGAAGTGTCTTGTTATTGAGGTTGTGAGATTCAATTTGCATAGTTCAAGTTCACTACCTCTTCGTCATTAATCTCAATAGTATTCTATTACATCTGGCATCATTGGAATTCACAAACTCTGTTATGTTTTTCTCAAAGACCCAAAGATGAGGAAAGATCCAGAGAGACACACAGCACTGAGACAGAGACATGAAATTTTGAGATAAAGACTTGGTGAGACCTGATTTCAAAGACAAAGCTCCCAAAGACCAGCCCCGTGTTTTGCTGATGGAGGCATGGCTATAAATGAAACCCATGCTTTTGAAGGTCACACTGCAGCTGGGCTCAGTGTGGGGATACAGAAGGAGTCAATCCAAAATGCTGCACTACGCCCACTATCCTTTGTCTGTGACTGTGGGTGAAAATGATGGTGCATCACAGCAGGCAAGGCAGGATGGCTCTATCAGACACATCACATTCTGAACAGAAGGGATTTGGAGAGCCCCAGGTAAATGATACACAGGTGAAAGGAGGGAAAGAACTTGGGTCAGAAATGTCCAGGGAGTTACTCAAGTGCCATAGTCGTCCATCAATAAGGTGCTGATGTGTTGAAACCGGGAGATTGATATACAACAAATCAAGCATGTCAAAACACATTTGTGGGAAGCTAATCCTGCTCATTGTGAATTCTGCATTGTTGAGGTTCTGGAACATGACGACCCCATTTCAGCATTTGATGAATTGAGAACAAGGTCTACGCCTGTCTACGCTTTGTTGTCGTGGGACATGGTAGACATCAGGAACACAGTGGCAGTGCCCATCAGTTATGGCTGCTCAGGGACAAACCATGGGGCAAACCCATAACCCACACCACCTGGGGTGGTGGAACGGGATTCTGTGACCTAGGGTGGGGGTCTGGCCTTTGGCCAAAAAAAAAGTTTTGACCAGGGTATAATAGGCAAATCTGTGCTCACTATGCATATATAATTCATGAATTCAACCTCTAATTAGGATGACAGGGTGGAAGAGAACTTTCACTTTGAAAAAGGTAATGATTATACAATATTAAATGATGTATATATGTATTAAAGTATTGCAAGGGCATCTACTAAGTAGGAAAAGAGAAAATGAGAGATGGCTCCCCACTATCAGTAGTCCTTGCCACTGGTGGGCCCCTACTGGTCCTTCCTCACTGCTGGTCACTTCTTGCACTCATCAGTGGCTCCCTGTGTTGTTGAGGGCTTGCCTTTGTCAGTGGTGGTTCCCCTCACCACTAGTGGTCCCTCATTGTTGTTGGAGGTTCCCCCTAGCTCCCAATTTCCTGGTGCAGCTGTTCCCATTGTTGGTGTTCATGCACCCACTAGTGCTCATCCCACTGTCACTTGCCTCTCCTGGCTTAGTATAAAATTAGTAGTAAAAAAAACAAGAAAAGAAAGTAAAAAAAAACACAAATGAGCTTGAGAGGGACTGACCCTTGGATCCTCAAGCCTTCCCTGGCTGTGCTCCTCATTCCTCACCTGGATGTAATTCACATGTCCCCACTTGCTGTGGCCCCCATTCCTCCATTTTGCTGCCTTGTTGTCCCCCCAGCTTGCTCTGTTGTAGGCACTGGTAGTGTTTAAAGGTCCAGTCTGTAGGACCAAAAAAAGACCGAAACTGAACTGAACTGGACTGATTAGGACCGGACCAGTGGTCTATTTATGCACCGGTCTTTTTCAGTCCAGTTGCTGGTCTTTCATTTTGAAAAATAGAGTAGGACCTATGAAAAACCGGTTAAAACTGGTTGCAAATGGTTTTTCGTCCCAACTTATGTTGGACCTTACTCCCACACATATTTACTTCATTTTCGGTCCCTGGACCATCAAAAACGGTCAAGAATTGGTTGAGATATGACCAAAAACATTTTTGAACAAGTATTTTGTTGTATCAGAACAACTTTGATTGCATTGCTTATTACCTGAGCTATAATTTTTTTTGTACAGCTATATAACATCATAAAAGTAACAACAACACACCTAATCATCTGTACCATGGGATTTTATTCATATAACAGCCCAAATGAGTGCAACTACAAACTACAAATTACAAACCACAAACTGCAACTTGAATGCATGTCCTTTCGGTTTTGGCCATATCTTAGTCAAACCTTGATGGAATTGCTTAAATGTTGGATCGGTCTACGGAGCATTACAATCTCTATCAATGAATATAATATATAACAGGTAATGGTTATATTTGTTGAGATACATATGGGATACTTGGCACGATAAATTTTACGACAAAAGACCGGTCTGAACCAGTCTTTTTTCGGTCCATGGACCAATTAGGAATGGTCCTAAAGGGTCTGGTTGTGGTCCTCCAATATCTGTGTTGGTCCTAGACTGGTTGCGGTTGCCAGTTGCCCCATTTGGAAGTCAAAAACTGGACTGGACTGGACTAGGCACTGGTGTGTGGTTGTCATTGGGCTCTGCTTAGTTCATATGTATACTCAGTCAAAATAAACAATATGAAAGGAAAAACTTACTAGACTGTAACTTGGCAGCACCTGTTTTTCATTTGTTTAGTTTGGGAAACCCTGATTTCATAATATTGTATATGGCTGAATTAAGGGTGGATGAATTTGGGATGACTTTTTGACTGCGATGTTCCAAACACTTACGGTATGAATTTCATATGCAGTATATTTCTACTTTTTATGCCAAGTTGGTGTGGTGGAATAACATACTATGAATGGCTGAAATATAGGGGATGTTTTTTCACCTTTGACAATGATAGGAATTTCATACAGTTGGTCTAGGATTGCAGGGTGTGTTGTTCAGCTCAAGATTGAATGGAATTTTCATGCCATTAGAGGATGAATTACTAGGTGGGTTTTCATAACTCACAAGGGTGAATTTCACTGGCAGGTATGTTTTTTTTTCAGTCAGACTGAGAGGATAAATTTCACACCGCAGGAATATGAATATTAAGAGATTTTTTTCATTCCAAGCAAGTGGATTTTTCATCTGTGCTGTAATTGTTTACTTGCAAGTCATTTCACCCCACCCTCAACACATCACATGATGAATGTTGAACATCAACATCATGTCACATCAACATCAACCACCACCATCAACAATGCCCCCTCCTTCCCTCTCCCACTCACCTCACTACCACTTTCTCTACTCTGTCAACTGCCACCACTCCCACTGCTACACTCCCACATTGGATAACACCAAAAACAGCTGCAAATGAACCACATTGGGCCCAAACAATGTTGTTTAGGCCCCAGGTAATTTTTTTTCATGTTCTTTTCTCTTTTTTTTTTGACTAATTAATGTTTTCTTGTGTTTTTTAGGTTCTAACTCTGCTATAACAACAAGTCAGCACCAAGATGGCACATATGCCACCACTGCGAGCCACTGCTCACAGGATGGATAATGGAATGACGATGGACAACAACAGGACATCAATAGACAACAACAGGACAACAGAACAACAGGCACCCCCCACCATATCTGTGAGCCAGTGAGCCCAGCACCAGGGAATGACACCCAGCACCCACCTCCAGCTCTGCAAGCAACTGCTCACAGGGTGGATTGTGGGTGCTAGCAGCCAACGATGAGGGACGATGGAATGGGGGTAGGGTAAAGCACGGGTGCGGGTCAACCTGCGGTAACTAAGTGGCAGGTTTGACAAGTATGGGTATGGTTGCCAAAATGCCATACCTGTGGCATACCATACCCATTTTGGTGGTGTCACAGGTATTAACAGGTATTTAGATCACTGGCCCTGGAAGATGCCGGATATCAATCAAGTGAGATGATGATGAAATCTGTCGTCATCTGTAAGTATTTTTATTCCAATTTCACAACTAACTGAGGTGTAGGTTCTAAACTACTGCCCACACCGGCGACACAAAGTGAACGAAATGGGCTGCATTGCACACAAAATGGGCCCAAACAACGTCTATCATCATTTGGGCCCCAGGTGTGTTAGAACAGGTGTGGTGTTGACAGGTGCAGGTGCAGTGTGTGAAATTTTACCTGTGGTGTGACCCATGACAAACCCTAAATGGGGGATGGGGATGCAAGGGCCAAAGGGATGACAAATCACCACCACCACCACCATCACCACCACCACCACCACCATCACCACCACCACCACCACCATCACCACCACCACCACCACCATCACCACCACCAACCCCACCTATGGAACTGGGTGAACCCACTAATGATGACCCTGCCACTACCACCACCACCTTTCACCTTGGGTGACAATGATGACAATACCAACGGTGACAACCAATGCATGAGACATGAGGGAAATGGGCAAGGATGGGGAGGGGCTCACCTGAGCCCCCTCCCTTTATTTTTTTTTGTTCATTTTTATTTTAATAACATCTATTTTACACCAATAGGACCAACCCCATGTACCACTACCAACCACCAATGGTGATGTCAGTGATGAGAAGACCCCAACACCACCACCACTGAGAAACAACAACAACTATGGGCCAGACACCACCAATGTGAGAGGAAGGCTGTGAAAAGGACACTGGCAGCAATGCACTGTAGATTCCCCCATGCCAGAAATTCACACCCCAATTCCCCCTTCTTATATATGTAAATTCATAACATTATCAGTGTCTACAAGTACTGAATATAATACCTGGAGGAAATAAATACAATCCAAAGAGGGAAGAAAATTCATCCCAGAGTGGTATACCTATCAGCTGGTAAGTGTATGAAGCCATGGTATCACTTTCATTTTTTAAAGGTACAAACCGAAGTGGTGAAATTCATGTCAAAAATGGTATGTTTCATACCCTGTGATTTTTACCATGTCATAGAAAATTCATCCACTCCAGGTGGATTTTTTCAATAGCCTATTCAGTAACCATAGAACATTTGAAATATAAACTTGTTTAAATTCATCCATTTGAAAGAACTAATTCACCAGTTAAGATCCAGACTACAACTCATTGCAAACTTGTTTAAATTCATCCATTTGACAGCACTACTTCACCAGGTAAGATCTGGACTACACTCATTGAATAGCTACTATTTCATCAGTAGAATCGGCCTTTCCACCCTCTTCATCAACCTATCCTCCTACCCCAAATATCACTCATCCTCATATTCCAGGCCATCCTCACCTGCATAGATATCCTCATCCTTGTAGTCACCAGCTCCATCATAGCCACCAGCTCCATCATAGCTGCCAGCCCCATTGTAGCTGCTGGCCCTGTCATAGTCACCATAGTTGCCAGCCCTGTCATTGTTGCCACCCTCATTGTTGTCGCCTAACTTGTTGCTGGCCTCATTGTTGCTGCTGTTGTTGCTACCAGCTCCATTGCTGCCATTGTTGCTGGCCCCCTCATCACCATCATTCGCATTATCACTTCCTTCACTTCCTTTGCCACCCTCATCACCTTCCCTACCATGATTTGTCTGATCTCCCAGATATCCTCATTTGTGTGCATATGTGTGTTTGTTCTTGAGATTTGATTTGAGGAATTCTTCGATGGGCCAACCATGTGGGAACCTCTTGAAATAGCTATGATGCTGTCATGCCTAGAGTATAATATTTTTAGGAAGATATGACATGTGAAAAGTAAAAAGTAAAAGGGAAGGACACATACAGCTCCAATAATCTTGCTGATAAATTCTTTGGGTTGGCGACGCCACAATACTGCACAATCAAGCCCTGCTTTAGCTGATAGGTAGTGTTAGGCAGGGGTTACCCATGGGTAAGTGACGGGTATGGGGTAATCAGCATGTAGCCTTTGTTTTTGTGATTCTAACGCACTAATGTTTATACCAAATGGTCAAGAATTGGCCTAGATATGCTCATGCTTTTACCCGCAGGTAACTCCTGCCTAACACTACTGATAGGTCCCAGACAGAGCGCTACAATCATGAGCGAGAGATAAGTACGCATGCTGGTAGGAATCACTCAAAGGAGGTTGTATGTCTCTCCATCACCCACAAGCCCCATGGCCTCTTGAAGATTGAATCTGTTACCAGCAACTCCTTTTTCTGGGTGTGGTATCATCGTTGTAGCATGTTCCTTCACAGCCAGAGTCATTCACAAGGCATTGTTCTTGGCTGCAAACAGGAAGGAAGTACAACAATAAGCGTAACAAATGGTACATGGATATTGACATACCTTCAAGTTTTTTCAATCGTGTGTCATGGCTTTTCTGTGCACTGGAGGATATGGCTATGTTTGGATGTGCAATAAGTGATCATCATGAGAGACAACAGAGTACTGACCTCATTTAGAGTTCTTCAGCAATTCCTGCTTAATCTTGTGGTTTTCCTTCATGCTAGGGAGTACAGCTATAATTTTGTGGATGCAATAAGTGATTGTCAGGCAAGAGGACAAAGTACTGACCTGGTTTACAATACTTCAATAATTCCTGTTTGATTTTCTTGTGGTTTTCCTTTGAGCTAGAAGATACAGCTGCATTTTTGGATGCAACGAGTAATTGTCACACAGGAAGACAAAGTATGAGACCTGGTTCATGACCCTTCAACAATTCCTGCTTGGTTTTCACAGCGGATGTGCTTTGATGTTGATTTTGCCTTGGAGCCAGATGCAGGTTTAGCTGAGTGAGACTTTGGGGCCATTGATCTTGTCATGGGGAACAACAAGGTGAAGCCAGTTTATAAGCATGAGCAGGGATATGTTCCATCAATAAGCTGTACATGGATGGAGAAATTGTTAGTTATCAGCAACACTTCTAGCACAAGGGTCATTCTTCCCTGAGAGTGGCTGCAACCTGCATTTATGTACCCAATGAATTGAGCAGGAATAATTATCAAGCAACCACTTGGCATGGATCTTGCATAATGTACAGAACCTGCCTGTATCCATGGTGAAAAGATTCTAGTACCAGAACAGCAGTGATTTGAGCATCAACAAGACATAATTTATGTACCAAACATATTCAACAGAAAGGGTTGACATCCAACCACTTAGGGTCGAATCTTGCATGATGTATGGAACCTGCATACCTACACACCCTGGTGAAAAGAATTGAAGTTCTAGTGCCAGGGGAGTGTTAGTGGATATGATTGGATGGTTGGATCATGCACAACGTACTGTACATCCACACCCATGCTTGCAGTGAAAAGGGGTACAGCTTTGAGGGGATGACACCAGCTTTGGGGGCAATAGCTACAATAGAAGTGGGCTTGGAAGCATCCAGGTAGTTTTGTGATGAAAGGAGAGCTGTAGCAGGAGACATGACATGGTACTCATGTGGCACCCTTGATTGTCCCTGGATGAAATTATGACGTTAGCACTATTAATTTATTCAGGGATACAATAACTTTAAGATGCAACTGGATCTTGAATATAAGTTGCAAGGGCACAGACAGCAAGGATAAAAGTCATCAGCTCAGTCAAGAAGTAAATCCCAACACCCACCAATGCACAATGCCCACTGGATGTTTTTGGCCAGCAATCTCCTCTACACCTCTTCCTCCAGTGAGGCACTTAGTCATCATTGACAGTGAGACTGAACCTGAAAGTGAGGGCCCATAGATGAAGAATCTGTGTCACTTATCAAAAATCAAGCTGGATTGCCTGAATTCCAGCTTGACATTGTCAAGTCAAGCCCTCCACCACCAGTGTTAGGAAACCACCCCATTACCTAATAAAATTTCATTTTTATTTTATTATGTTGAATTATGCTGCATGATGCTAAATGACACTACACTTGGATAGCATGAGAATTTTATTTCACATGCATCAATATCTATGCGCATGTACAAATGCGTCAGTAACAACAATGTACAATATATGTAACATAGTATATAAACCCTAAATATACGCCTAGGGGACCCTAGTTGTGTTCTCTTAGGTATTCCACCTATGTTTTTGGTGTGAAAGGCCTATCTCAACAAACTCACCTATTAATAACCCCTCACATCAAAACCATCAATTCCCCCATCACAAGCGCAGATCCTGCCCCCTTCTTGTAGAGAGAACCCCCACAGTCTTAGCTAGCAGATAGTGGGTGTTGCTCTAACAGAAGAACACAACTTCCCATATCAGTGTGCCTTCTCTTACTTGTGCATACGTCATTGTTTCACTGCGCCACATCCGATTACTCATGCTTTTGGCATGAGCCAGAAGTACTTGTATATACATAATCTACCTTTTCTTTCATAAGCTGACGCCAGGCCTTGCCTTACATTGCGACTGCCAGTGATTGAGAGGCAGTACTTGTCATTAGGACAGCTGCAACCAGACAACTGATTGGATCTGGTTTAGTTATGATTTACATCACTCTATTCAGATGACTATTTTAGTTACAAGCCAAATTCAGTGATATCTCCGAGATCAGGCACTGTTGGAAGGTTTATTGATCCGAAGTGTCAAATTAGGCACCTGACAAATGACGAACAATTGACAAACCATCATGTGACCTGTAAACATTTGGAGAGGTCTCGAAGAAAAAATCTTGAATTTGTCGAAGAAGTGATTCATCACAGATTCTACAATTATGTCTGAACCTTCAACTTCTAATCCTGGCCCTAATCCTGTTCCCACACCAGCACTGGAGGCAAAAATTGATGTGCTCACAGTGCAAATGTCGCAATTAGTGTCAGTGTTGGCAGCATCACAGCCCAGACAAGTGGAAGTACAGCCAGAGATGACAGGAGAAAGAGATGATGAGATGGAGGAGATGGTGGAGTGGATGTCGCAGGAGGATGAGATGGTGGAGAAATCCGGAAATGGAAAAGCATGCTTACCTAAGTATGTGCCCCTGCAAATCTTTGACAGTACCATGGAGAATACAAAATCCTTCATCAGTTCTATAGTATTGTACATCCATGGGAGGAAGCCAGAGTTTCGTACAGCTGAGTCTAGGATTATGTTTGCTCTCTCATACATTCAGGGGGGGAAAGCACAGTTCTGGAGAAACGAGGCTATTAATCAAATTGCTGTGGGAAATAAACCATTTGCAACCTTCAAGGAATTTCTGGAGAGATTGGAGGCACAGTTTGGAGACCCTAATCCAAAGGCAACAGCCAATGCTAAATTAAAGACCATGTGCCAAGGTTCCCTAATGGCAGATGAATTTATTTTGCAGTTCAAAGCAGAAGCTTTGCAAATGGACATGGGAGAAGCTGCGTTGGTAGAGTTTTTGAAAGCAGGATTAAATCCCTCTTTATTCAAGTCTATCTACTGACTACCTTCTATGCCAGAGAAGTTGGATGAGTGGTATAATTGGGCAATGTGCCTTGACCGGCAATATCAGCAGGAACAGGCGGAGTCAAAGTTGATGTATGGAAGTAGTAAATTTGGAAAGTCATCAGGAGGAAAGTCCGAGAAAGGAAAGGTGCCTCAGGCGCAAGCTCCGAGGGCACAGCCACTGGCCATGGCAGTGACACCTATAGTTACGGAGTCAGCAGCACCAGCAGAGGCAATGGAGGTTGATCAAGCAGGGAGACGAGCCCCACTTAAATGTTTTAACTGTGGGCAGTTAGGACACATTTCTAGAAATTGTAGGCAGAAAAGAAAGATTAGGGAAGCTACAATCAAGGAAGTGAAGCTGGAGGAAGGCAGGCAGAAGAATTTTGTGGAAGAGTCCCAGTGAAGGTTTCCCCATTGGTGACCCAGAATTGTTACAATGTATTAGTATCTGAGGAAACCCAGAGTAAATCAGAAAAAGAAATCGAGGAGGAGTACAACTGTTGTGAATCATGTGACAAAGAAAATTGTCATGCATCATTTCCAAAAACCCCTAAATTCTTTATTCGCTCTGCGCGAATAGAACCCGAAATCACCTTGACTGTGGGACTGAAGACAGTGGACATGCATGCAGCTATTGATGTGGAAGCGTTGCTTGATAGTGGTGCTACAGGACTATTCATTAATCGATCCTTAATTACTGGAAACAGTATTAGCACATGCAAGCTGGCACCACCTATAATGGTGTACAATATTGACGGAACAGTCAATCGTGGAGGAACTATCAAGGAGGAGGTGACTATGGTCCTAAAGTATCAAGAGCATCAGGAGCAAGCAGTATTCGAAGTGTGTGATCTTGGGAACACCAATCTAATAATAGGATGTCCATGGTTACAGAAGCATAATCCCGAAATTGATTGGAAAACTGGGAAAGTACAAATGACTTGTTGTCCTAAAGAATGTAATGTGTATGGGAGGAAGATGAAGAAGGAAAAAAGGAAAAAGAAAGAGAAAGAACATCCAAGAAAGTATTCTGTTACGATGGAGGAAGTGGAGGATGAGGAAATGCCAAATGGGGAAGTTCCGATCATGATCGAGAAAGAAGAGCAGAAGCAAACCTTTAGAGCAGTTCGTGGAGGACAGTCATGGGACAAGAATATCGTGAAGGTGGAGAAGCCAGTGGAGGAATGGGTGCCAAAAGTGTATGATGAATATCTGTCAGTGTTCCAGAAGAAGGAGTCTGAGCGAATGCAGTGTGTAAGCCATGGGATCATGCGATCAAGATGAAGCCAGGGTTTGTGCCAAAGAAGTCAAAGGTATATCCATTATCTCCGATGGAACAAGAAGAAGTGGATGCATTCCTGAAGGAGCAATTGGTCAAAGGATACATATGACCTTCAAAATCACCGCAGATGTCACCAATATTCTTCATGCCAAAGAAAGACCAAAGGAAGAAAATGTGTACAGATTATAGATATCTGAATGAGTGGACAGTGAAGAATGCGTACCCCCTGCCGTTGATCTCAGAAATAATTGACAAGGTGGGAAAAGCCAAGGTCTTTACAAAATTGGATTTATGATGGGGATACAACAATGTACAAATAAGGAAAGGAGATGAGTGGAAGGCTGCATTTGCCATGTGTCGAGGATCCTTCGAGCCGCTTGTCATCTTTTTTGGGATGACTAATAGTCCCCCGACCTTTCAAAATAAGATGAACGACATTTTCAAGGACATAATAGACAAAGGCGTGGTAATAATATTTATTGATGACATTCTGATATTCATGGAGGATGAAGAGAATCATGAGGTGATAGTGCAGGAGGTGTTACAGAGGTTGGCAGAGAATGATCTATTTTTGAAACCGGAGAAGTGTGTGTTTGGGGCAAGCGAAATCGAGTTCCTAGGATTATTGATCAGCCCTGATGGGATCAAAATGGATCCGATCAAGGTACAGGCAATCACAGATTGGCCTGTGCCCACCCATGTCAAGGAGGTTCAAGCCTTCTTGGGACTCGCAAATTATTATTGTCGCTTTGTGCACTAAAATTGCCACACCCTTACATAACCTTACGTGAAAAGGAGTAGTGTGGAGGTGGGGAGAGCAGCAGCAGACAGCGCTTGAGTTGAAGAGGAAGTTCGTGGAAGGACCAATATTAGCCCCAGTGGATTTCACAAGCCCTTTATGAGTGGAATCCGATGCATCGGATTTTGCTACTGGAGCGGTATTATCAATGCTGTGTGAAGATGACAAATGGCATCCTTGTGCATATTTGTCCCGAGGGTTGAATGATGTGGAGAGGAATTATGATGTGCATGACAAAGAGATGTTGGGGATAATACGAGCATTGGAGGCATGGAGGCATTATTTGGAAGGATGTACGTATCAGATTGAGATCTGGATGGATCATCAAAATCTGCAATACTTCATGTCTGCTAAAAAGCTTAATCGCAGACAAGTGCATTGGGCACTATTCCCATTGCATTTCAATTTTCACTTGGTCCACAAAGTGGGAAGCTTAATGAAGAAAGCATATGCATTATCCAGACGTATTGATCATAAAAGGGGGGTGGAGGAGGACAATAAGAATGTTACCTTGCTCAAACCCAAATACTTTTGCATTTGCGCTATGCATCAAGGGCATCTATTAATAGATAGCTTGGAAATGGAACTGTTGTCTAAAATTAGACAATGTTCAGAAATGGATGATGAAGTAGTGGAAGCCATGAAAGCTCTGAAGGGAGAGAAGAAAGGTAATATCAAAGGAGATGAATGGGCTGAGGAACAAGGGTTGGTGTTGTTTCAAGGAAAAGTGTATGTACCAAAGGATCAGGATTTGCAAAGGGAGATCATCTGCTTACATCATAATACACTGACTGCCGGACACCCAGGAAGATGGAAGATGTTAGAATTAGTAATGAGAAATTATTGGTGGCCTGGAATTTCGAAGTATGTGTTGGGGTATGTGGATGGATGTGATACGTGCATGAGGGGGCAGAAATTTCCAGAAAAACCTGCAGGAAAATTAATGCCGAACCCTATACCTAAAGTGCCATGGCAAGATATATCTGTGGATTTTATTACCGGATTACCCGAGGCTCAAGGGTACAATGCAATATTCATAGTATGTGACCACTGCACAAAGGAGGTCCATATTATTCCTACTACTACAGAAACCTCATCATTAGGCTTGGTGCGCCTCTATCTAAATCAGGTATGGTGGTTACATGGGTTACCCGATACTGTTATCTCTGATTGCGGGCCACAATTTGCTTCTGCATTTATGCGAGAGCTGAACAACATATTGGGAATACAAACTAAATTATCTACGGCATATCACCCACAGACTGATGGGCAGACAGAGAGAATGAACCAGGAGTTGGAGCAGTACCTACATATGTTTGTCAACTACTGACAAACTGACTGGCCCGAATGGCTGGCAATTGCCGAATTTTCCCACAATAATAAATTCCATTCGGCTACTTGTATGTCACCCTTTTTTGCGAATTATGGATATCATCCTCGCATGGGAGTAGAACCCAGAAGGGAAGTCAAAGTACAGTCGGTAGAAGACTTTGTATCTAAGATGCAAAAGGTACAAGAGGAAGCAGAGGCGGCATTGAAGAAAGCATGTGATGACATGATGTGACATGTGGATCATACTCGAGCACATGCTCCAGAGTACAAAGTTGGTGACTTGGTGTGGCTAAGTACCAAGGACCTAAATATTCCATGACCTTCGAGGAAACTTACAGAGAAACAAGTTGGCCCATACGCAATCTCTAAAGTGATCTCACCTAATGTGGTAGTGTAAAATTACCCCAATCATTCAAGATTGATCTTGAGATTAACGTATCCCGCCTATGCCCTTACTGCCCGCCCACTATTCCTGGTCAACAAACTACTCCGCAACCTCCAATAATAGTAGAAGGTGCTCCAGAATACATAGTTGAAGAAATTCTAGACTCATGTCTTCGACAGAACAAATTGGAGTTCTTAATAGAGTGGAAAAACTACACCAACAAAAATAATTTGTGGGAACCTGAAGAGAATTGTAAGTGAGTGCGTAATGCGATTGCCCAATTCTTTAAATGTAATCCAAATGCTCTGCATTGCATTGCAAGAATGGTGTATGAGGGGATGAAATTCCGGCCTTACCAAAATTTCACAGAGGGGACAGATGTAATATTTTCTCGCCTGGAAGTCGAGGCGTAAAAGGGGGGTAATGTTAGGAAACCACCCCATTACCTAATAAAATTTCATTTTTATTTTATTATGTCGAATTACGCTACATGATGCTAAATGACGCTACACTTTGATAGCGTGAGAATTTTATTTCGCATGCATCAATATGTATGCGCATGTACAAATGCGTTGGTAACAACAATGTACAATATATGTAACATAGTATATAAACCCTAAATATATGCCTAGGGGACCCGCGTTGTGTTCTCTTAGGTATTCCACCTACATTTTTGGTGTGAAAGGCCTATCTCAACAAACTCACCTATTAATAACCCCTCACATCAAAACCATCAATTCCCCCATCACAAGTGCAGATCCTGCCCCCTTCTTGTAGAGAGAACACGCATGGTCTTAGCTAGCAGATAGTGGGTGTCACCCTAACAACCAGCCAGTGACAATGTTGACCACACCACATTGAACAACAATGGTGAGTTTTTTCTCAGGAAAGGATGTGCAAGAAGTGAATTCTCGGTCAGCCAAAGCAGCCTGCAGAGCTCAAGTCAGTGCGGATGAAGGGAAGACTTCTGGGGTGATGAATACTGACATTGTATTGTCACTGGGCAATAAGGTGAGAAGAAATTCATTATAATTATTATGATGTTAACCTATACAATCATTTCAGGAAACGACAAAGATCAAAGTCCACATTGAAGGCTCGTACCATTCTAATCTGACCATCAACATCAACATTGAACAGGCGCAAGTCAGAGGGAGAAAGCATGAGCAGGAAATTGAGGGCTATGAAGGGAGAACAGAAATTCATGTCCAAGTAAAGAAGACTAAGAAGTAGTCCATGGTGATGAATGTACACAATTGCAAGTTGAACATGTTGATTTTTTTTGTTGGTTGCATAAACAAACCACAAAGTTCAAATTGATGATTGCTATGCTTTGACACTCATCAAAAGGTTGCAAATGACTTATATCTCGAAATGACACTTCATTGCATGTCGGGCCACTAGTGACATCTGAACAGGAACAATGGTTTATTTTAAAATACAAACAAAACAAAAAATCTACAATGATCATTCATCATGGGTGAATAAGAGATACGTACAGTCATTAAATCCTAATATTGGTCAGGTCATAAGCAGTATTTGGGTGGGCATTGACAATGGTAAGGCCTCAAGGATAAGAAACATGGTGTAAAGAGGCAGCATGGGAGAGACATCGGGGAGTAATGGGAGCTCATCCAAAATGGTCATAGAAGGGCTTTACATAAAAATGAGTAATCTCACCCTCAAGGTCTTCAATCTCCCATTCTGTCCATTGCATTTTCTTTGCAAAAATGATTGGGGGAACTTCTCCTTTCTATTTCATCATCACCTTCTTCAATGCATGTAAATATACAGACCTGGGCTCCCAATGCACATTCCCAAGACCATGATTGGCTGCACCCAAGGCTGCCACCAGCAATGATGCAGATGCTCCACCTGGAAAACAGGCTCTGATGAGTTCTTGATGATCATTGCTGGTGCTGGTTGTGACCTGCATGTCGAGAGCAAGGAGCTCAAACCTAGCTTGGCCAGTTCCCAAAGAATTTCTTCACACTTGTGGTCACCCAATGAATTGATGATGCTACCATTCCATACCAGTTGACTGCCATTCGATTCTGCAAAGTCAACTCCATCCTGCCATCAAAGAATCATCCATAAATTGCTGTGCAGTCTCCCACAGTTTGCTGCTTTTTGTACTTGAAGAGCCCACTTTCTTTTCACCAATGAGGTCTAAGGTGAGAAGATTGCACCAAAGACTGTTAGGGCTTGGTGACACAGTGGAATTGTAAGTGCTGACCTGGTAGATCATAGCTGTACAAAATTTGAGCCAGCTTTGGAAATAGGCATCTTGACGTTCTTTGTTTTGAACAACGATGAACAAAGCAGGCTCAGGAAAGATGTAACCCTCTGCCATTGCAGGTGGAGGATTTTGGGGAGTAAAATCTGAAAGAGCCTTTTGCCAGCTGGGAATCAGCGGTGGTAAGAAATTAGAATTCTTTTTGGCATCTGTAGCCATGGACATGTAAGCCAAAATACTTATTCATTACAGTAGAAACCTACATGGGCTATAAAGCTGCCTGCATACTTCACGTTTAGAGATCTCCTCACGCAGCAGAGGAACAACACTAGTTTTGGCATGGATGGACTGAAATGTATTTGAATACTGCAGATAATGTTGGACATGTCTTGCTATTGCTCAATATTTGTCAATGTGATCACCGTTTCCACAATAAATAGTGGGATGCAAAGGATGAGTGGATGGGGCAAGAAGGGTGGGAGCTCCCAGTGTTTGGACAGGTGCAAGCGCCCTCATGCAAATTGAGGAGAGCACTGAGAATGGCCTCACGAGCCAAACTGGGATGCCAGCCCAGAAAAAGAGATTGCAAACCATAAGATCCATCATAAAAACCCCCATGACTTTGGCTGTGATAGGAGGATACATCTGTGTGGGTGTGGACAGTTCATTCAGTAAGAGGATGGGGCAAAAGTAGTCATAGTAGTTGAGAAGAGCTGTTAACTCAACAAAAATCCTCTGCATTTCATGTACAGTGAGTTGCATGTGATGAAAAATGAATTTGGGGCAATGTAAAAGATTCTCCAAAATGACAGTAAGCTGGGAAACAAGGAGTTCCTTTGAAAATTTTGATTGTACAGTGCATTGTTGAAGAGCAATACACAGGTGTTGGATCTTGAGGAACTGGGAAAGGTGGAGTTTTCCTATTCCTGTGAGGATGCCGTCATCTGTAATGAAATTGTAACGATCTGGCATCCACATGATCCATAACAGTTTGGTTTGTGAAGGGACAAGCAGTATGCATGGAAGGTGAATGCACCAAGGTTCCTCATCACAAACCCCGCAATAAAGAAGGATTTCACATAAGCTTTTCAGGAGTGATGTTGACGAGGAAAACCATAAGAATTTACTGGAAAAAACTGAAGCAAATGACATAAGATTGGGTAACACTCAGATTACATGAATAGATACCTCAGCAATCATTCAAACAATGATAACCCAAAGCTAAAAGAGGAAATGCAAGGGCCATTCCATGCCTGTGAGGATGGCAGATGTCTCACCCAACAGGATAAACCAACAACATCCAAGTGGAAATGAGGGCTGACACTGAATGAGGAGAAGAAATGACTGATGCCAAATCAAGCCGCTAGGGAGACGTAGAACATCTCACCCAAGGTGCAGGAAAACCAAGATCCAAAAGGACAAACAGAACCATGGATGCCTCGATGGTTTGATGAGGGCTGACACTGCATGTGCAAGAGTTGAAATGACCAATGCCAAATCGGGTTGTTAGGGCAACATAGGATGTCTATCCAAGGAGAGAGGGGATATGGGAAATGGAGTCTTGCAGAAGGCAAGAGAGATAGAAGAAAACAGAGGCTTGCAGAAGGTGAGAGAGCTTGGGCAGGTGTGCAGGTGAGTTTAGGGCAGGTAACCACAACTTCTGTTGTTCTTCACAAAGTTCCACGCAAGTGTGGCTGTGTAACATTTGCCTGTGGTCAACCCTAACCCTAAAATAAAGTATCTTAGTCATTTCTCAAGGCATCGAGAACACACCACTGATCCCAAATTCAGCCCAAAGTTCAATGCTGAAATTCACTGAAGCCTTGTCAGAAATTCACATTGTTGACCTAGCCCAAACTGTTTGAAATTCCTATTGTTGTTGAAGTGAAAAATCATCCCATATATTTCAGCCACTCCTGGTATGTTATTCCACCACAGCAACTTGGCATAAAAAGTAGAAATATACTGTGTATGAAATTCATACCTTAAGTGTTTGTGTTAAGAACTGATCCTAGAAGGTACATCAGAATCCGATCAGACCCTGCAGGTGCTGATAGTGGAAGGTTGTCAGGTCGTGGCGGATTCTGCAAAGGGGAAAACAGAAAGGACTTGGCTTCAGCTTGTAAGAAGCTGCGCCCTTCACCTCGTCTGGTGTCCTAATTACAAGATGAAGGTTTGGAGGTAGAAGTGGGGAAGTGTGGGTAAATGCAGGGAGGAGTACGGAGGGACTTGGGTTAAGTTCAGAGGAGATTAGAACTTCAGAGGGAGACTAGAGGTCGAGTCAAATGGAGTTCAGACTCTTAGAGAACTGAGGTAGGAGTAGAAGGAGATTTAGATTGGCAGGTTAAAGTCGAGTCCATGTCGATATACAAACTGAGGAATACAAGGCAAAACTAACTAAGCTTAAATACTGTAGTCTGGAATAAAGGCAGAACAGAAACAAAGACTGCAGCAGTGTCTCAACTGCATAGATAAATTACCTAGCGGGAGCTGCACAGGAATCCATAGTCAAATTTGCAATAGAGATGGCGGCCTTGGGAAGGCAGCTGCAGGTGCTGTACAAGGCAGCCTGGTGCACAGCAGTGTGGGCAGTGCAAGGCAGCCAGGAATGAAAGCAGGAGGAGTAGACAAATGTCAGGTTTGACATGCAGAAAAGGGTCGGATGGATGCGGGTTCCAATTGGGCGAGGAATGGTTCTTGACAGTTTGGAACAATGCAGCTGGAAAGTCATCCCAAATTCATCTGCCCTTAATTCAGCCATATATATTATGAAATCAGGGTTTCTCAAACTAAACAGATGAAAAACAGGCCCTGCCAGGTTCACAATGAATGGCAGTGGTGGCAGCAGCACCATGAGTGCAACACCACTGAATGCATGAGTGGGACACAAACAACAATGGGCCAGGAGGGGCATCGCCTCCTGGCCAAATAGGTAATTTTTTTCTTTTTCAAGCTGTTTTACTTTTTAAACTGACTGTCTAATTTATAGGGACAAGGATGGACAAATGAGGACATGATCTGAAGACTCTGCAAGGGCATGGGTACAGGCCAAGGAGAGGCCAGCATGAGCACATGCCAGGGAAAGAAAGGACAAAGACAAGGAGGGGTGTATTCTATTTTGTATTTTATATGAATGATTTTTGGTCCATGGACAATGGAAATTCAGCTGTTCAAAGTAGTTACTGAATAGGCTATGGAAAATCCCCCTGTAGTGGATGAATTGTCTACAACATGGTAAAAATGACAGGGTATGAAATGTGCCATTTTCCACATGAATTTCACCACTTTGGTTTGTACCTTTAAAAAATGAAAATGATACCATGGCATCATACAATTACCAGCTGATAGATATACCATTTTGGAATGAAATTTATTCCCTCTGTGGATTGTATTCATTCCCTCCAGGTATTATATTCAGTACTAATAATGGCATGAATTTACATATATAAGAGGGGGGAATTAGGGTATGAATTTCCAGCATGGGGGGGTCCACAGTGCTAATGAGCTCGTTGTTGGCATTGTCATTGTGGTCATTGATCACATTGAAACTCAACTGAGCTTGTCAGCATTTCTATTTTTGGGAGGTGTCAGGCCTCAGGACTCAGTGTGTGCTTGTCACTGGTGATCCTTGGGTTGAGAGCATCATGTAACCATATTACTTGTCCAAAAACAACAGAATAGCACCTAAAATGCATGAGTAATGGTTTGTTGACAATTTGTCAACCATGCACATGACCATAAATTACCATATAAGGCAGGAAGGGGAGTCATCTGTGGGGTCTGAACCAAAGTTCCAACTGTATATGCAAAAGGCCCATTCCACCAACCTCTTGGCATCACCACACCTGTGACAGATATGGGTGCAGGTTAGCAAAATTGTGTGCCAGTATTGTTACACCATATATGGTTACCCCTTGGGTGGAATACTACTGTAGAAATAGATACTAGTAAGTAGTATATGTTAATATCTGTGTAATATATATTACTTGGTCATTCCAGGACCTGATCATGACAAACTATATTGGTGTCATTTCACCAAGGTCAAAAAATAATAATTTGCAGGGCATTCAGTGTATTTCACTCAGTATACATGGGCCGGATGATGATGGCTTTTACCCAGTGGTGATGAGCCAGCTAACATGTGTCATTGCTCCTGTTACAAGGGTGGGCTCATTGGGTGCACATATACCATACAAATAGGGTGGGCCCATATGGTATCCTACCAATGCATTAGACCATGGGTGATAGGCGGGCCCATGGACTTCTCCCCATTGCACTAGACCATGAGTGATGGGTGGGCCCATGGACTCATCTCCCAGTACACTAGACTCTGGGTGACGGATGAGCCTCCAGGACAGGAAACCTCAAATGTCATGCTAGCTTTGACAGTGTTCTTGGTCAAGGAATGAGAGCAACTATTATACTGGTGACAGTACAGAACCAGATAAATAGATCACAAACATAATACTACAGAATGGAGATTAACAACATTGAAGAAGTATTTATACATGCACTAGAGGGAATCTTCAATGCAATTTATTATCCAAATGCTGACAGAAATGGAATAGATTAAGTCATTGGAATGGATGCACTAGAGGGAATCTTCAATGCAATTTATTATCCAAATAATGACATAGATGGAATGGATTAAATCATCAGAATGGATGACATTGACATGACCAGGCAAGTAACTAACTATATTGAATAAGTAATTATAAATGCGCTACAGGGAATCTTTAAGGCATGACTCAGGTATGGGTAACACCATGTGTTTCCACTTATGGGTATGCTTGGGTACAGGTATGGTTTTGGATTTCCATACCTGAGGCAAAACTGTATCCATACCCACAGTGTTACGGGTATCATGGTACCAGTCCAATGGTCACATGTTTTATCAAATGACTTTGTTGATCAATGTCAACAACAACAACAATGGCTCAATGATGACAACAACTGCTACCAACATGACCCCCTCATTCTAAATGTGAGTGGGGGGTGTTTTTTCTTCTAGGCAACAATGATGATGACTGCTACCAACATGCCCCCCTCATTCTAAATGCAAGCAGGGGTGTTTTTTCTTCTGGGCAACAACAATGACAAGTGCTACCAACACACCCCTGATCTGGGCAACAACAACAATGTTCTGGGCAACAATGACAATAATGACCCCCTCCCTCACTGCTAATGTGAATGGAGGGGTTTTTGACTCTGTTCTGGGTGACTACAACAACGATGGCAGGACTGGTGACTAACAAGAAAGGACACACCTCACCCCCAGCCTCATGAGCAACTGCTCATGGTGTGGATCATGGGTGGGACAACGACAGGCAGCAGCAGCAATGAGGAGCAGCAACGACGATGAGTGATGATGATGAGTGATGACGGTGACAGATGATGAGAAGGCACCACCCCCCTCTCTCACTGCAAACGCGAGCGGGGGGATTCTCATTCTGTTCTCAGTGACAACAGGCCAGGTACCCCCCCCCCCTTGCTCCAAATGTGGGAGGGGGGGATTCTTATTATATATATTAATTTAGTGTAATTATATTAAAATACATATTCATGTCAAAACCCATGAATAATGATGGGTAACCTGCTGAAACCCATGGTAATACTGTACCCCCAACTGTGTGGGTATGGTGTTCATGGGTATGGTGTTCACGGGTACGTGAAATTGTACCCAGGGGTTACCCAAGTCATGCCCTAGGAATCTTTGATGCAATCTATCTACCATATATTCAAGACCAAGAATCCAGACTGGAACATATGACATCAATGGAACATATGACATCAACAGAACAGATGACATAAATGGAGTGGATGACAAACAGAATGGAGAACTAATGATGGACAATTAGAATGCTGGAACCTCAATCTTCCAACCATTCCTCAACCAACTGTGCTGTCTTCTTCTCTTAACTATGTCCACAGATCCAGACCAACAGCAACTCATGTTCTTCTCAACCTCCTCTGCTCCAGAGCAAGAGTAGCTTGCACTGCTGGCACTGACCTGTGTTTCCCACAGAAACACAGCCTCAGAAACATGTTTTAAGACTTCTGATTTGTATATCCTTTGGATAGTCTCAAGATGTATTTAGATGAAATACTAAGGAAATATTTTACATGTATTCAAGCTGTATTTGCAAGAAACAGAAAAAGTGTATCCTACAATGTTTCTTTCAGATCCATTCTGGAAACATTTTTCATGGTTCCTTTGTGTAAGTCAGAGAAACACTTTATATGTAATTGCAGCTGTACCTGCAGAAAACACTCAACATGTAATTTTATTATGTGTTTTCTAGGGATACATGCAAAGGACAAAGAGGTTACCATGGTTACACATGTATCCCTAGAAAACACATAATAAAATTACATGTTGAGTATTTTCTGCAGATACAGCTATAATTACATATAAAGTGTTTCTTTGACTTACACAAAGGAACCATAAAAAATGTTTCCAGAATGGATCTGAAAGAAACATTGTAGGATACACTTTTTCTATTTCTTTCAGATACAGCTTGGATACATGTAAAATATTTCCTTAGTACTTTGTCTAAATACAAATATCCAAAGGATATACAAATCAGAAGTCTTAAAACATGTTTCTGAGGCTGTGTTTCTGTGGGAAACACAGGTCAGTGCCAGCAGTGTTGTAAGGAAGCAACTTCAAATGAGTGGATGTCAGGCCCACAGGATTATTATCAAATATGGCTATCCAGATTGAAGCTGTAAATGGTATGAATACAATCACATTCAGAGTCTCCAACTGATGAATAAGTATTCACTTTCAGGAAGTGGCTGAAATCTTTCTTGGCAGCCCTATTATGAGGAACAAATACCATTTTGTCCCACCATTCTTTAAAAGTATCCATCACTTAGTATGAACAATATTTCAAAATGTGTAAATGCTGGACAATCAAACACCGGCAGCTACACCGGGACTTCGGCAAATGACTTTATCAGAGAACCCCAACTCAATTCAAAAAAGGGCGAACCTTGTGGTGATGACACCAGAACTATCCGCCAAAGAGAAGCAACCAGCCCATTCACAGGTGGAGAAAGGTAGGATCACCAGATGAATGGGAGCAGTACCCCAAAGTGGAGCCAACTTGGGAGACATAACAGATGCCGAAGCAGGGCTCTCCTGGCTAGCGGCAAAGGCATCAATGGCTCCGTCAGGTTCAACCCCATCAATGACATTGTTGGCCAAGACACTCTTCCAAGTTGGAGCTCTACCAAATACGCCCCTCCAAACTCTAAATGGAATATGGGCAGTGGCCTTTCTGCTCCAAGAACTGGAATTAATGAAAACAACAAGGGAAGTTACTACCACAGTGTCGAAAGAACTGATCCCGCTTGTCGACATGATACAGAACACATTGATAGAGAAAACGGAAGAGCTCATGGCCAGCCTACTCAAATCCACAAAAGAGGTAATAACACAAACAAAAGAAACAATTGAAGAACTAGGCAAAGCAACTGAGAAAATGATAAGTATCACAGAAAAGGAGAAGACACCAGCCATGCCCTACAGGGACACCCTGAACCAGGGTACAGTCAGACCACCAGTCCGAGTGGATCCAAGGGTCAGAGCAAAGGAAGGTATAAGGGCAAGGCAGTTCCTGTGGACCCTCTCAGTGGACATCCCAGAACTAAAAACACTGCTGGCACCACAGCTACTAAAACAACTGAACAAAAAACTGACCAAAGTGGCAAAAATGACAAATGAAGAGTGCAAGCTCCATTTGGCAATTTGGCTCAAAAATGGAGGGTTACTCATAGAGGCTGGAGACAACAAATCTGCAGCATGGCTTCACAGCGAGGTGAACATACTGCACATGGAATGTGAACTGGGCACCTCCATACTACCAGAAGCTCACAACTTCAACACCATGGCATATTTTGTCCCACTAACTTTTGACGTATCAGAGAAAACACACATAGAGGAGGTAATGGAGTCCAACGACTTATCCAAGGATGCAATCAGTAAATGCAGGTGGGCGAAGGCCCCTGGACGGTGGAACCCAAACCAAATGGTAGGACATATGATCATTACGTTCACAGACCCAGATAGCGCAAATAAAGCCATACTCAGTGGGCTAGTTATCTGCAACAAAAAGATATCAGTAACCAAATGCAAAAGAGAACTGATCAGGTGCCTAAAGTGCCAGGGATATAACCATGTGGTGCACGAGTGCATTATCAGTAGAGACATTTGCACTAGGTGTGGAGAAAACCACAGGACCAGCGACTGTAGCACAGCGACACTACTATGTACCCCATGTGGAAAATGTGGACATGCAAGTAATGATCAGATGTGCCCCACATTCCTCAGGAAATGCAATGAGCATGACAAGAGGAACCCAGAGAACCTGCTACTGTTCTACCCTTCTATGGAGACCTGGACATGGGAAGCAGCACCTCCAAGTAACCAAAGGGTGGCAATCACCACAGGACTGACAGATTTTGTGCAACCAAATAGGAGAGGACTGACGCGACAAACCCAACTAAATTTCCAACCTAGACATGCAGCTTCAAATAAGCGCAGACTTGAGCGCCAAAGTTGGGACAGGCAAGAACCCAAAGCAAACTATGAATAGCGAGACAAACAAAGAACAAAAGCTAAGAGTCCTACAAATAAACCTGAATAAATCACTCACCGTGCACCTGGAGCTCATAAATGACTCACTAGCAGCACATTGGGACATCATACTAATACAGGAACCATACATCACCTTTTTTAGCAACATCAGAACACCAAACCATTTCACAGCAGTAACCCCCACCTTGAGGCAAACCTTGGACACACCAGTGTGATCCATGATCTGGGTAAATTTGGCACTATCCTCAAATAACTGGAAAATACTAGACATTCCAGACACCAATGACATAGTAGCAATGAAACTAACAGGCGCGTATGGCAGGCTTCAAGTATACAGTATATACAATGCATGCGAGAACTCACACACACTGGAAGCACTAAAGAGATACATGCACGACAGTGGGAATAGCCACCAAGGGCCCCAGGACACTCACATACTGTGGGGAGGAGACTTCAACCGACATCACCCAATGTGGGATAGGGATGAAGACACACACCTTTTCACTTCCAAAGCCCTAGAAGACGCAGGAGAACTGATAGACCTAGTAGCAGAATACGACATGCACATGGCACTACCAAAGGGCATACTGATGCTCAAGCACATGGTTTCGAAATGACACTCTAGGCCCAACAATGTGTTCTGCAATAGCAGTTTAGTGAACCATGTGGTGAAATGCGACACCATGCCAGCCAGGCAACCAGGCAAAACTGACCACTACCCGATAGCGACAATACTGGAACTAATGCAGGAAAAGGCGCTGACAAAGCTATCCCTAAACTTCAGGGAAACAGAATGGGGGGAATTCAATGCGCACCTGGGAAACGAGCTGGTGGTAATCCCAATATCAGAACTGACGAAGACTTGAGTGGGGAAATAGAACAGCTCACGGCAGCAATACAGAACACAATCAAAAACAAAGTCCCAGTAAACTTCCCATGCCCTCTATCGAAGAGGTGGTAGACAGAAGAGTTAAGGAAAACAAAAAAGGCAGTCAATAGGTTACGTGCTGAATCATATAGAAATCAAGCAGTGAACAAACATCCAAGCCACCAAGCCCTTTGCCAGGCCTGCCAAAGATACACAGAGGACATCATCAAGGCCAAGATGGACCACTGGAACGACTACCTTGAAAATGCAGACAGCTCAGACATATGGACAGCAAACAAATTCATTTCTAACCCAATAGGTGATGGAGGACAGACAAGAATACCCTCACTAAAAGTAAAGAGAGGCGATGGACTACTAAGGGAGGTAAGCACAAACAAGGGCAAAGCCAAGGCCCTCGCAGAGGCCTTCTTCCCACCAAAGCCAATGGGAACAACAGTACCACAGGAATACCACTATCCGGACCCGATCCCATTACCAGCAACAATCACGGAGGAACAGATCCACATGTGCATAGCGAAGCTATCCCCATACAAAGCACCAGGACCAGACGACATACCAAACATCATCCTACAAAAAACAGCCAACCTCATAGTCCCATACCTACTACCAATATACAGGGCAATACTGAGCCATGGAGTCTACTACCAGGGATGGCAGGAATCCACAACGTGCATACTAAGGAAACCGGGAAAACCAAGTTATGAAGTACCCAAAGTGTATTGCCCCATCACTTTACTGTGCACTATGGCCAAGGTATTCACAGCGGTAATCTCAGAAAACCTGATCTCAGTTATGGAGCAACACCAACTACTGCTGGACACACACTTTGGAGGAAGACCCTGCAGAAGCACGACTGATGCAGTACATTTGCTAATCCACCAGGTCAAAAAGGCGTGGAGGAAAGGAAAAGTAGTATCGCTTCTCTTTCTAGACATCGAAGGGGCATTCCCCAATGCAGTGATGGAATGACTCCTACACAACATGAAGAAGAGACGAGTCCCCGAAACAATAGTAAAATTCATAGTGCGACTGCTGAGGGGCTGGACAACGCAACTGAAATTTGATGACTACATCTCAGAATAGATACCCATCAACAATGGAGTATGGCAAGGAGATCCAGTATCTCTACCAGCCTTTAACTTCTACAATGCAAATCTACTGGAGCTAAGTGACACTCTGCAAGCACTAGGATATGTCGATGATGCAATGGTAATGGCTGTTGGCAAGGATTTCGAAGAAACCACCCAGAGCATCCAAAAACACATGGAAAAAGAAGATGGAGCACTCAAGTGGTCGGCAGACCACAACTCTAGGTTTGAAATCAGCAAACTAGTGGTAATGCATTTAGGTCATAGAAAGACCAAGTCTCCAAATGGAGGTACATGTCCACTACACAAACCGAGACTAACACTACAAGGTAGGGAAGTCAAGATGGTCGACAGCTACAAGTACCTTGGCATAGTCATCGATGACAAGCTAACATAGAGGAAACACAAAGATAGGGCCATAGACATCACCACCAAGTGGGTGATGCAATGCTGACACCTCGCAAGGACAGAGGTAGGACTCTCACCAAAACTAATGTGCCAGCTCTACATGTCGGTGGCCATACCAAAAATGACATATGGGGCTGAGATATGGTACAACCCTCCAAGGATAATTGTGGGAGCAAAGCAAAGGACAGGATCAATGAGGGTACTGCACCAGCTAACCAAAGTACAGCAATTAGCCACCCTGGCATTAAACAGGGCACTTCGCACCACCCCAACTGACATGCTGGATCTACATGCAGGCATTCTCCCACTAGAGCTAACCATGCTAAAGGCATGTCACAGATCTATAGTGCGAATATGCACACTACAAGAGACACACCCGTTACACCACATAATATGCAAATATTGTGCTATCCATGCAAGGAAACATTGCATGCCTCTACACAAGCTGATGGACCACTTCCCGGAGATACACCCAGACAGAATAGAGAGCATAACGCCCAATCCCCGCCCTCCCACATACACTCACACAACTTTCACCACAGAGATAGCTGAGGATCAAGACACCTCCATATGCAATGAAGCAGACAGCACACCAGAAATCAAAGTATTCACAGATGGATCAGGTATGGATGGCTGTATAGGAGTGGCAGCAGTAATGTATAGAAGTGGAAGGCACACACTGTCCAAGGTGCTGAGATACCACCTGGGAAGCCCAAACAAGTACACATCATTTGAAGCAGAGGCAGTAGGGGCGCTATTAGGTATCTGGATGATCAAATCAGAGCACATAGCAGGATGACTCCCAATAACCATACTAACAGACAGCCAAGCACTCATCAAAAGGATCAAGACATGCAAAGCTACCACTGCCCAATACCTTATCGAGGACCTACTGACTATTGCAGAAAGTGTCAACACAACCAGCGTAAACCCCAATACAAAGCGCTTTCATTTGGTCTGGATATCAGGGCATAGCAGGGTGCAAGGCAATGAAAAAGTCGACAAAGAAGTGAAAAGAGCAGCCCAAGGCAAATCCAGTCCCCAGCACATGCTTCCACCCATCCTATGAGGGAAGCTGCCAAGAAGTGTAGTGGCAGTAAAGCAGAGGTATCACCACAAACTAAAAGACAGAGGAAAAGAGATGTGGCTAGCGTCCCCATGCCAACCAAAGCTGAGTCGACTAGACCCAAAATTCTCGTACAACTTCTACACTAAAATACAGTCAAGTCTTAAGAGACAACAGGCCAGTCTACTGACACAGATATGCACAGGACACATACCGCTGAATTTCTACTTGCATCGCATCAAGAAAATAGAATCGAACGACTGTGCAGCATGCCAAGGGCAAGGCCCACCAGCTAAAGAGACCATAATACACTTTCTCTTCAAATGCGAGGCCTACAATAAGGAATGGCACAAGCTAGATCGCCAAATGAGAAGGGACTCTAGGGACCTACCAGCACTACTGAGCACAGAAAAAGGGGTAAAAGTGCTAATCAGTTATGTGAACAAAACAGGGCAGCTGCTCCCTACCAAAGGTGAACACCACATATCATGAGGAACATATACTTGCATGCCACTTTACAGGGATGACCTCAACTCAAACTCAAGAGCTAGCAACTACAGATGCCATGCATATCCCCAAACCAACAAAACAAAATAAAATAAAATAAAATTCTGCCTGGAACACAGAGGACTATGGAAATTCTGAAGCACATGACTAAAGGTACCAGAACCAGACAAAACCCCACACCCACACTGTCTGACATGTGCCTGCCATAAGATGGCCAGGCAACTAACAGCCATGCAAACTCAACAGCAAGGACACCAAGAGAACCGAAGAAGAGGTCGATGAAGGATCCCACAGTCCTAAACGGCCTAAAGAACTGGACCTCAGGGGGAATGATTGCCCAGGGCATGCCATCTGAGGGGCAAGGACTGGGGAGAGGTCAAGGCAAAGGGGCCTTATGTAGATACTCTAAAATGTAATGACCATTATAGGGTACACCCTGAGAGGTCCGAAAAATAACAATATAAAATTTCAAAATGTTCAGCAATTCAAGGCTGCTTGGTGCAAAATCAACTATGCATGTCAAGCAGCCAATCCATCCCACATCATTGATGAATACCTAGATCCCTGGTGGATAGAGCCATCATTGGATACTGACCACTTGGAACTGACTGATGGACTGCCAAAATTTATCAAACAAGTATGCCCAATTGACTAGTCGATAATCAGCACCATGAATCATCAGTCATCTAACAAATACCTCATCTTCATCTTCATTCATAGATCAGCAACAAATATAGTTATATGATTCCTCCCACCTTTGAAATATGACTCTGGAATGGTGCTATTGTTGCTCATCTTAATTCAATATTAGCCTTAAATCATCTTAAGACTGTTGTTAATGATGTAATGCAAGAGTATTTGGACAATGATGGGATGCATGAGCAAGTTCTGATGATGGGATGACTTGGAGGACATGTGGCTTGGAGATGTTTCACTACCTTATAACTTCATACCTACAACATTTGTGTACTATGGATATCCAACCTCAAATTCAGCTCATTGACTGGATGCTACTTCCTCACTTTCTAAGGGAAGGCATTGAATACTTCCCATTTGACACAACCCAGTCAGCTCAGATATTTTCTGATCTTCTTGTTACCCACATCCAATGTTTCCTCCTGTGAGCACCCTCATTGAATGACTCTGCCACCACAATCACAAACTTCCTTGATTTGCTTATGACTGAGATGGTGAATATGGACAATGACCAACAATTCATTATATATCCATTCACTTACAACTTATTATTTTTTATTTAGACTCATGGGGCAAAGCATGCTGGAATATGCTTCCTAAATAACTTCCAGATCATGCATCCTGACTTCTACCTTGCAACATATGAAATCCTTCAATCATATGATGTACCAAATAATGCCCTTCATCATTTGCTACAAGTAGATCTTTATCATGGTGGTGAACATGATCCCACCCAACCAGGACCTGTCCATTTTCCCTGGACTGTAAAACCACATGAGCTCAGTTGGACTTCATCACTTGATGATGCTTTGACAAGTTTCAACTTAAATGTATGTCTTCAAATCTACTTACTAATTTTCTACCAAATGTAAACTTGACATTGTCAGAACCAATGGACCCATCACCATCGACAACTCCCTCCACTTGATGGCAAGATCATTCCTGATTTAGTAGCAACCACCTGAGCTCCAATTGTCTTGCAGTAAACAGGTGATTACTGAAAGCATTATCCCAGTTCTCACTATCAAATCCCAGTTCCTTTCCAGTTTGCCAAGGCTTGAAAAGAGTAAGTATAGTAGAACAATAATATCCTCTATCTCCTTGATCACAACAGGGTAAATTGGCTCCAATAAAGTTAGCAACCACATTGTTATCATTAGGACCAACCTTGATATGATGTGTGTTGTAAAGAGGATGAGAGTTTGTAAACTGATAAAACTGGTACTTGTTTTTTTTACTCCTGTTAGTCTTTATGTTACAAAAATGTGCAATTCAGACTCATAAAAACAGGGTTATGACTGAGTCCTTCCAACTCCTTCCACCACTGACTACCTGGAGATGGCTCTGTGTCATTGTTGTCATCATCACTTCCTTCCAAGATTTCATCATTCCTGAGATCCACAAATGGTTTGTCTTCAATCTGCTCTGGCATTGACTGTGCTGTCATAGATGCTCAGCTAGACTTCTCTTTCCAGTACTTGTTTGGAGATGCAAACATTGTCATAAGGCCAATATTAAGTGGAGCTGAAGCTTGGTACTTTGCAACCAGCTTGTTAGGGTGGAGATAGGCAGTGGCACGGGTAACCCATGGGTACTTTTGACTGTACCCATACCCGCAACCCACGGGTCACAAGTCACAGGTTAGATGGGTACAGGTTGACCTGCTGTCTCTGCCATGTCATCAGCTCCTGCATCTAAGACGACCCACAATTGTGGGCTCCTTCGAGTACAGGAGCTGATTACGATGATGACATGGTGTCATCATCATCATCGTCATCAGGGCCAGGGTAGGATACACCCCATGAACAATTGCTTTTCTATTTACATGTTGTATTTACAGGTTTCAGCACTCATTTGAGTGCCACAAACCAGGGCCCCATATTATGCCTATGGAGCCTAGATACCAAAAGTCCAAGTTTTGGCCATTTTTGTCTGGACATATTTTCATCTGTTTTGTCTGGAATGCATCTACCCTACACAATTTTTTTCTTTCTTGTCTGAAAACAGGATCTACCCTTCTGGAGGCCAAAATTTGTCTGGAATCAGTATCCAGCCTCTCTGAGCTGGAATTTTGTCTGGAAACTGGTATCTAGCCTCCCAGAGCACTCATAAACACTTTACTGCTCTGTGGAATCACCTCAAACACATGAAAATGTGTTCTACACTGTTCTAATATAGATCACTCTGAGTATGACACAGTATTTATTCATCCTCCTCCTCCTCTGCATTCTGCTTCCCTTGACCACGTTTTTGGGACAAGTGCATCGCCTCCTTGAAATTTTGCTCACCTGCAGATAAAATCTTGAAGCATTCGGCATCCTCTTGAGCAAGTTCTATTCCAACTGCAGTGGTGTTTGGTGTTGATAGTTTGGCTCTTGCCCAGATGACTTCTAGGGGAGTTGGGTACTTTTTTCCAATTGCAATCCATTCACTTTCGATGAATGAGGGAACAGCAGCCAAATCCAGCAAGCTATCACCCATATGGGGAATGAGTGTGTGACTGATGTGCAAGTGACATGCAATGCCTGGGCACTTGAGCTGCGAGGCCGATTCAAAATGTTACTTATGTCAGCTGACCCTGTAAAGCAAGGCAAAAAAAAAAGACTAGGGCCATGGTTCGAACCCAAAGACTAAGCATTAGTAGACAAGACTCATAACACACATCTTAACCACTAGACCTTATATATGACTTTGTCTTTTGGAGCCCTTGTCTGGACAAGGATCTAGCCTCCGGATCAACTGGACCAGCTGTCTGGACAATGTATCAGGCTGTTTTGGCTCTTACCCCCCCCCCTCCCCCCCCCATATGTCTGGAAATGTACCTAGCTTTTAGGGTCAAATTGGCTGAAATTTGTCTGGAATGGTATCTAGGCTAGGTAGGTATAATCTGGGGTCCTCACAAACCATTTATTTACTTATAAACTATGTAATTGGGCAGTTCTGACTCATATCTAACTTATATTACATATTAATTATGGGGGAAGCAACACCCCCAAAGGGAGGGGAGGTGTGGAAGCAACATACTATATACAAGTTGATGTTTATCACTATTTGGCTTCACTAAACAAACATGAACATGACATATGACACTGTTAAGAACTGATCCTAGAAGGCACATCAGAATCTGATTGGACCCTGCAGGTGCTGATAGCAGAAGGTTGTCGGGTCGTGGCAGATTCTGCAGAGGGGAAAACAGAAAGGACTTGGCTTCAGCTTGTAAGAAGCTGTGCCCTTCACCTCATCTGGTGTCCTAATTACAAGATGAAGGTTTGGAGGTAGAAGCGGGGAAGTGGAGGTAAATGTGGGAAGGAGTACAGAGGGACTTAGGTTAAGTTCAGATGAGATTAGAACTTCAGAGGGAGACTAGAGGTCGAGTCAAATGGAGTTCAGACTCTTAGGGAACTGAGGTAGGAGTAGAATGAGATTTAGATTGCAGGTTAAAGTTGAGTCTATGTTGATATACGAACTGAGGAATACAAGGTGAAACTAGCTAAGCTTAAATACTGTAGTCCAGAATAAGGGCGGAATGGAAATGGAGGCTGCGGCAGTGTCTCAACTGCCTAGATAAATTACCTAGCAGGAGCTGCACAGGAATCTGTAGTCAAATTTGCAAAAGAGACGGCAGCCTTGGGAAGGCAGCCTGGTGCACAGCAGTGTGGGCAGTGCAAGGCAGCTGGGAACAAAAGCGGGATGAGTTGACGAATGTTGGGTTCAATGTGCAGAAAAGGGTCAGATGGATGTGGGTTCTGATTGGGCAAGGAATGGTTCTTGACAGTATTTCCCCCTTAGTGCTGAGCCTATGAGGCACATGAGTGTTTGAGTCCAAATAAGGAAGTTGGTTGAATTTCCAAATGTGGTAGTTGGTTGAAAAAACTTTCACGTTGTTTCCTACCCCCATCACCTATCCAATATGTCCACCCCAGCAGTCTTCATGCAAATCAAATTGGCCGCAATGAAGGCCCAACATGAACAGAGGGAGCAAGCGATGAAGCAGCAGATGGAATGGGTAGAGAATACCAGGGGTATGCAAAACCCCAGGGTAATGGTGAAGGGTATGTGAGGGTAGGGGGAAGGGTACAGGAGTTGTCACCCTTGACTTACCCCTACCCTTGGAAAGGGTGTGCAGGGGTATGGCAGGGTATGATTGTGCCCTTTCAAAGTAAAAAGCTGCCATATTGCGAGATTTCAGCAATGGAGTTAATGATTTTGAGAACTGAAACTCAACATAACTAGATATCTCTTCAGAATAGTCCAATCCAGTCCAGATTTTTTACCCTAAAAGGGGTAGACTGAGACCGTAACTGGTCTAGGACCACCCCAGGCATTGGGGAACCAGACCAATACTTTGGTTGATAGACCAAAAAAGGACTGATTAAGACCAGTTTTTTGTCATGAAATTTGTTATACCTGTATAACCATTTGTATCTCAGTTACCCAGACCATCAGACCAAGGTATAGGCAGATGAACATTGTAATTCCCCAGTATTTGGTTCAAGTGTTAAGAGATTTCATCAAGATCTAACCTAGTTATGGGCAACACAAATGTACATTATTCGAAGTCATGCCTGGCTGCAATGTAGTTCAGAATGTGTTGCTACTTGTCAGGGATGTTAATTGAATCAAATCTACATGGTACAAATGTTATTTTCATGCCTTGGATGATATCCAATTGCCCTCAGTATTTTTGTAGCACAGGTTATAAGCAGTACTATTAAAGTTACTCTAATCATGACAAAATAGTGGTATGAAAATGTATTGGGTCATATCTTTCTCAGTTCTGAACTATTTGGATGAACTAGGGAGTGGAATTGAAGAAAATATGTATGGAGGTCAGTCCTTTAACTGGCCATTAGTCCAGTCTCTTTCAGTCATGGTCACAGTCAAGAGTATTATGTCCTCCTTGTACCCTTCATACCCCTTACCCTCACCCCCAGAAACCCCTACCCTTGTGAAGGGGTAAAGGTTTTGGAGGGTAAAGGTATGGGTAGAGAATTTTTACCCCAGGATTACCCCTGGTATTCTCTAGGAACAGGAGATGAGAGAGCTGGAGGAAGCAATGAGGGAGGAGGAGCAGAGGCTGCGGGAGGTGCAAAGAGCAGCAGAGGAGGCTGCAAAGGTGGAGGAGGCATGCCAGGCAGAGGCACAGAAGAAGGAGGCAGCAGCCACAAGACGAGTGGAGAAGAAGCAGGTGGCTGCAGCCACAGGTTTGGGGGACGAAGCCGAGGGGAGCAAGTCCCCAAAGAAGAAGAAAGTTGCCAGGTCAAAGGGGAGGGTGGGGTCAGAGGAGTCTGAGGGTCTGGAGCAGGTGCAGGCCGCCTTGCCCTGCAAAAGGTGAGTTTCTTGTTTTACTTCTCAGCCTTCTTTTACTGATAAGTGGCCTAGATGCAAATATCAAAAAATTGCTTGTTTCAAGATGGGTGTAAGGGGATGCGTGTGCAATAACTGCACGTGCATCAAACACAAGTGCGAAGAAGTAGTGTGGGAGGGGCAGGAGGCCCCTGCAGCAAAAACAGTGGGAATGACAGGGTCGACAGGAAATAGCAGGGAAAATGCAGAGCTGATGCAGCAGATGATGAAGATGATGAAGAAGGGATTTGGTGAGGTGGCAACTGCAGTGCAGGAATCCATAGAGGAGATCCAGGACACATTGGACCCAGAGTGGGTGGAGGACAAAAGCACTGGAGAGGAGTGACAAGGATGAAGAAGAAGTGGAGTGGGCAGTGTGAGAGTCCCGGCAGGAAAGATGCGGGATCCACAAGTCTGGGGATGACTGGGTGGCTTTCCAGAGATATCTGGAGAAAAGGTGGGCAGATGACAAGGAGAGTGAGAGTGGAGAAGAGGGTGAGGGTGGAGAAAAGGGCAAGGGTGGAGAAAAGGGCAAGGGTGGAGAAGAGGGCGAGGTTGGGGGAGAGGGTGGCAAAGACGGTGAGGGAGAAGTGGAGGTGGTAGTGTAGGGATCTGGTTGGATCCAAAGAAAATTCTTTTTTTTTTATTTTAATAAAATTTGTTTCTGAGTTCTGACTGAGTGAATGAGTAGCGTGAATAGACTTTAAGTGGGTAATGGACCAGGTTTCTGTGGGTAGTGGGTGTGAAAGTCTGTGAGGAGTTCTTGGGCATGGTCAAGTTCCATAACAGGTAGCCAGGAGGTTTCTTCATTGGTTCCCTGGTAACCTTCCCATTGGACAAAATAGAAAATCTTGCAGCGACATCAATTGTCGACCTTGGAGTTGAGGACTTTGGTGATCTCATACTTGAGCTCATTGTCGATAGTGATTGGAGGAGGTGGAGGTTGTGCTCGATTTGGAATTGTGTTTGGGACATGTTTTTCTAGTTGGGAGACATGGAAAACAGGGTGGATGGCCCACATGTGGTCCAGAAGCTGCAGGGTGACTAAGTGAGTACCCAGGCGGGTGATGATTTCAAAGGGACCATGGTTCTTTTTGGAAAGTTTATTGGAGGGACGAGTGGTGCAGATATTTTCCACAGTGATGTAGGCAGAGTCACCAATGTTGAAGTTGGGTGCAGGTGCCCAATGTTTGTCCACAGGGCCTTTATAATGCTCTTGAGCAGCTGCAAGCTGTTTCCAAAGTTCCTGATGAAGGTCATCTAAGTCAACAACGAACTCGCGGGCATGCTGTGAGGCTAAGTCACATTCAGGGAAGATGGAAATGTTAGGGTGGTAGCCCTTGTTGGTGAAGAAAGGGGATACACCTGTAGAGGCAGAGGGAGCATTGTTGTAGGCAAATTCACCCAAGGGTAGGAGGTGAGACCAGTCATCCTGCTGATAGTTGCAGAAGATCCAGAGGTACTGCTCCAAGGTCTGATTAAGTCATTCTGTCTGTCCATCACCTTGCGGGTGATAACTGAAAGTGAAGTGGATCCACATGTCAAGCACTTTTCCGAGGGAGCGGAAGAAATGGGAGACAAACTTGGATTCGGTCACAAGTGATGTGCGATGGGATGCCATGCTTGGAGAAGACATGGAGGATGAACAGGTTGGCTAATTCTTGGGCTGTGATTTCATTGACAGTTGGGATGAAGATGCCTTGTTTGGTGGGGCGGTCAATGATGACCAGAATAGTGGTGTGGCCATCGGAGTCGGGTAGTTGCTCAATGAAATCCATGGAGATTGAGTTCCAAGGTCGTTCCGGGACCGGAAGTTGCTTTAGGAACCTGTAGGGCTTGTGTTGAGGCGATTTGGATCATTTGCAAGTGGTACAGGATTTGCAGAATTCCTGCATGAAGGTGTGGAGGTTTGGCCAGACATATTCCTGACAGACAAGCTGCTGGGTTTTGTTTTGTCTGAAGTGGCCAGAGAGGATAGGATCATGTTTGTACTGAAGGATCTTGAGGCGGAGGTCCGCAACGTCTGGAACATAAATCCAGTCAAAGTGGTGGAGAAGACCTGCCTTGTCTATGGTCCAGTTGGGGTCAACAGGTGTCGGAAGATGTGCAGATGATAGGGGGTCAAGGGGTAGGGAGGTGTGAATGTTGTGGTGAAGTTTCTCAACATCCATGATTACTGCTTGTTGAAGGATAGGTGTTGCAAGGTAGGTGGTGCGAAGGGAAGAGGTGAGTTGTTCCTGTGTGAATACAGGTTGGAAGTTGGCTGGGTTTATGGAGGTGAAGTCACTATTTCCCTCTTTGCAGTAGACATCCCAATGTCTTGTGAGTGCATCTGGCTTGGCCCCTAATTTTCCAGGGTGAAAGCAGATAACGAGGTTGAACTGTGAGAGGTACTCGGACCATCTGGCTTGATGGCGGGTGAGCAATTTAGTAGTGCTGAAGTACTCCGGATTTTTGTGGTCTGTGACCACATCGATCAGGTTTGCGGAACCCTCAAAATAGCCACCAATGCTTGAAGGCTTCAAAGATAGCCAGAAGTTCCTTGTCATGTGTATCGTAATTTAGTTTGGTGGGATCAAAGAAGCAGCAATGGAAAGCAACCAGATGGATTTCTCCATCCACAGTGTAAACCAAGAAAATAGCCACTAGGGTGTAGTCAGAAGCATCTGTTTTGAGTACCATTTGGGAGTCAGGTACCCATTGAGTTAAGACAGGGGCATGAGTGAATTCTTGTTTGAGCTTTTCAAAAGCATCACAGCACTTCTTGTTGAAGTCCCAGGGTGTGGATTTCTGTGTCAAGTGGGTGAGTGGAATGACAATGTCGGAGTAGCTGTTGATGAAACAGCAGTAAAAGTTGCAGAAGCCTAAGAAGGATTGTATATCCTTGACTTTCCTAGGCTCAGACCAGTTGAGCATGGTTTTGACTTTATCCTCTGACATCCATAGTCCATCTGGTGAAAGGATGAAACCTAGATATTCAACAGTGTCTTTGTGGAACTCACATTTCTGTGGTGAAGCGTAAAGTCCATTCTTCCAGAGCCTCTGAAGAACTTCCTTGACATGAGCTCCATGCTGCAATTTGTCATCAGAGTAGATTAGGATGTCGTTGAGGTAGACAATGACACAGACATCCAGCAAGTCGCTGAAGATGTCATTCATAAACTGCTGGAAGGCTGCGGGTGCATTAGTGAGCCTGAATGGAACTACCAACCACTTGAAGGATCCATAGCGGGTGCAGAAAGTAGTCTTCCATTTGTCACCATCTGCGATGCAGACTAGGTGATAGGCATGCCACAAGTCTATCTTGGTAAACAAGCGGGCTTTTTGGGGGGAGTTGAGGAGGTCAGAAATGAGCAGAAGTGGGTAGCAATCCTTCTTCATGAGATGGTTGATGCCTCAGTAGTCGACGCAAAGCCATAGGCTGCCATCTTTCTTCTTGACAAAGAGAATAGGAGTGCTGTGCAGAGATTTAGAGAGGCAAATGAAACCTGAGCAGACATTTTTGTCAATGAAGACTTGTAAGGCTTCTAATTCATAGGGAGAGAGGGAATACATGCGACCTGGAGGAGGGGGAGCATTATCCTCTGTCTCTATCTTGAGGTCATAAGGGCAATGTGGAGGAAGTGTGTCCACCTTAGTCTTATTAAAGACATCAGCGAATTCATGATACTTGGTGGGAATGTCAGATAAATCCGGCGGGTGTGAAGATTGAGCAGAGCGGGTGGATAACCCTTCTGGTGCAAAGGTCATCTGGAAAGCTACTGCCCCAGGGAGTTTGCTAGCATGCACGTACACAGCAGCATTGATGAATGAAATGTCAGGAGGAGAAAACTTAGGTGGAACGGGGGGTTCTAAAGGTGTGGGTGAACTGTGGGTATCTACTGGAAGGTTTGGAGACAAAGGTGATGTCTGAGGTGCTGGACCTCTATGATCTGCAGAGTGGAAAGCAATTTGGCTTGAAGACCAGTCAATCAACAGATTGTATTGCTTCAGCCAGTTATGACTGAGTACGGTGGAACAGGAAGAGTCTAGCGAGGTTACATAAAATGACAGATTGAACACTTCACTGGTAGGGAAGGTGACCAGAAGTTGGACAACTTGAGTTATGGTGGAGTTGCAAGATCCATCAAAGAGCCGTAATCTGATTGGGTTAATGGATTTCATGCTGAGTTGGTTATCCAACACAAAGGAGGAATTGAGGAAGCAATGGGAGGAACCAGAATCAATAAGAGTTCAGACTGGAGCAGATTTGTCAGGAATGGTTAAAAGACTGGTTAGGGAGTCAGGGTCAGAAAGAGCGGACGTGCTGAGATGAACGTAGGCAGCCAAGTGGGTAAGGTCAATGCAACCCCCAGCCCCAATGGCTGTTTCCTGAGGGTTGTGGAGTATTTTTCCGAGTACATAGTATCAGGAATGACAGCAGAAGCACAGGCTTTTGCAGCTTTGGATTTTGGGCAGTTTCCTGCTATGTGCCCTTCCTCACCACAGTAGAGACAAAGTTGTTCTCTCATGCGACATTCTTGTTCCTCCCCAGTAAGCTTGCTGTTCTTCCCCAATTTATTGGAGATGGATGACTTGGGCTTGTCCTGGGGAGTGTTCTTTGTTGTGGAAGACTGCTGGTTGGAGGTGCTACCATGGGTGGAGTTTGAAGAGGATTGGTTTGTAGATGGGGAAGGACTTTTGGAAGTGTCCTTCCAACTAGAGTTAGTGAAGTTACTGGAATTCTTTGTTTCGAAGTGGGATTCATCTTCTTGCATCCAGTAGATGTCATCGCTGTCCTGCCCTTTCAAGTGCAGTTCTACAAGAGTATCAGGTTTACCACCCCAGAGGACTTCTATGTGAAGTCGGAGTTGGAGACCGCGGAAATAGTGGTCACAAAGGGCTGTTTCATTCCAATTGACCCTAGAAGCTAATTCCCAGAAGTCAACGTTATATTTCGTGATATGACCACCTATCTTCATTGCTAAGTCAGAGAGAGCTTTTTCCGTGTCTCTGACCGGGTCGTGCGGGCTGAAGTTGCTTTCCAGCTCGGCGAGGAAAGCTTTGTAGTTCCACATCCAGTGTGTGAAATCTGTCAGGTCATTAAGACCAGGCTCAAACCAACTGAGAGCTGATCCCTTAAGATAAGAAAGGATAAATATGATCTTTTTCTCATCAGAGGAAAATATGTGCAGATGGTCGTGGAAATGAAGATTGCAGGAGACTAGGAAATCTCTAAGTTTCTTTGGATTGGCACCATCAAAAGTGTTGGGGTTGTGAACTTTGATTTTCTCATTGTTCTGATGAAGGGTGTGGATACTCTCCAAGAGGTTGTAAAGGACATCTATCCCCTGGATCAGGGTTTTCCACCGTGGGAGGTTGATCATCTGGATCATTGGGATCGGGGTCACCCCCAGGGCAGTCAGGACCACTAGGGTCATCAGGTCTACCGGGGGGTCCATCCTCTAGACCAGGATCTTCCAACCCAAAGTGTTCAGGCTGGTTGATGCCCCCTATGTACTCAAGGAGAGTTCTTGATTGAAAACCTTCTGGGTTGGCAGAAGGGTGTGGGGCACAGGTGGTCATGAGATTGGCACTGATTGAGGGGGCTCCTGAGCTGATTTGTTGGAAGATGTTTGAGGGTCTGGAAGACACTCCGAAAGTAGTGGTGGATCGAGGGTCGGGGAGGGTGGATCGCTGAATTGCAGAGATCCCAGGAATAATACCAGCGCATTGGGAATTTCTGGTTGTGCACTGGCGGGTCTCGGTAGGGGTCATAGAGAGGAATGAGACGAGTGAAGTGTGAGTTCATATATACTGTTAAGAACTGATCCTAGAAGGCATGTCGGAATCTGATTGGACCCTGCGGGTGCTGATAGCAGAAGGTTGTTGGGTCATGGCAGATTCTGTGGAGGGGAAAACAGAAAGGACTTGGCTTCAGCTTGTAAGAAGCTGTGCCCTTCACCTCATCTGGTGTCCTAATTACAAGACGAAGGTTTGGAGGTAGAAGTGGGGAAGTGGAGGTAAATGTGAGAAGGAGTACGGAGGGACTTGGGTTAAGTTCAGATGAGATTAGAACTTCAGAGGGAGACTAGAGGTTGAGTCAAATGGAGTTCAGACTCTTAGGGAACTGAGGTAGGAGTAGAATGAGATTTAGATTGCAGGTTAAAGTTGAGTCTATGTTGATATACGAACTGAGGAATACAAGGTGAAACTAGCTAAGCTTAAATACTGTAGTCCAGAATAAGGGCGGAATGGAAATGGAGGCTGTGGCAGTGTCTCAACTGCCTAGATAAATTACCTAGCAGGAGCTGCACAGGAATCTGTAGTCAAATTTGCAAAAGAGACGGCAGCCTGGTGCACAGCAGTGTGGGCAGTGCAAGGCAGCCAGGAATGAAAGTGGGATGAGTTGACAAATGTCAGGTTCAACATGTGGAAAAGGGTTGGACAGATGCAGATTCTGATCAGGTGAGGAACGGTTCTTGACAGACACATCACATTCATGTTCATTTACTGGAACCAAATAGTAATAAAGATCAACTTGTATATAGTTATGTTGCTTCCACAACTCCCCTCCCTTTGGAAGCATCACTTCCCCCATAATTAATATGTAATATATGTTGTAATCAGCTCCTGTCCAAGTAAGTAAAGTAAATAAATGGTTTGTGGCACTCATCTGAGTGCTGAAACCTATAAATAGAACTGTAGATAGGAGATTGGTGGTGGGTATGGGTGCAGGTTGTGGGTACTCAATGCATGACCCATACCTGTACCTGTGCCTACCTGTACCCATAACCTGCATGGGTTGCCAAACCCATGCCATTCCCTAGGTGGAGAAGGTCATGGAGATCACTCATTTTGAGGTCCTTGATGTAAACTCGAAGGGTGGAATCCTTGATAATGTGATCACTCTCTTCCAGAACAATTTCATGTGCACATGGAGTAATCATGTCATGAAGATAGTTTCATGAGCCAGGCCACCACTTGTGCCACAGTTCAAACACTGCTGTAGGAGCAAAATGAACACCACCTATTCCAGTTGGAAGTAGCCCATGAACTGTGATGCACAATCCTTGACAGGCTTGATGTCGGTAGAAAACATTACAAGTCCAAGGTATGAGGACTCATCTTTATAACCTGAGAATTTGCCATCAAAATGTAATGCTCAAGTGTGCAGGTGCTCAGCTGATGTTGGTGTTTGAAACCTCAAACCAGGTACAGTTACATTTTCAAAGTCAGTCTTGCTAAAGTTTCAAAGTCAATGGGTTTTTCTGACATGCAGATTTCAGACCAAAAGGGAAAGTGAGTCTCACAGTTCAATTTGACCTCCTCACACAACCAGCACCACCACTGTCAACACCTCCCTCACATCTCTACCACCACCACCACTCCACTTACACCCACCACCACTCACATGCCACTGCTACAACAGCAAGAACTGGCACTGGTGCAAATGAGCCATTTCAAATGCAACACGGGCCCAAACAATGACCATAGGTAATTTATCTTTGTTCATTTCATAATTTTATCAAATAAGTAATATTTTCCCTTCTACTAGCGTAGTACTAATGATGGCTGCCAATGCAATACAATCCACACCCAACCACCTCCTCCCTGTCCAGATGTGAGGACCTCAATAACAGCAAAGAGATGGCAGAGGGGTACCCACTAGGTAAGAAGCACCCAACTACCCATAAATGTGCCACCTCACACTAACCCACCCAATCGCCTCTGACACAGGATTGTATGACACAATGCCACACAGAGCTGACAATGCCAACCCACCACCTGTTCCCACTGCTGTGAGCCCCTGCTGCAGGGTGGGTAGGACAGGTGGACAATGGCAAGCACCTACGACAAAGAAAATGACTACCAGGGCCCCAGAATGACAAGGAACAGCCCCAGTGCCCTACAACACCTGCCCCCATGCCTGCAAGCAACTGCTCACAGGGTGGATAGTGGGTGCTACATGGTGCAAAACCCAACAACAATGAGGACACCTGCAGGGATGCCAGGATGACACTGAGAGCATGAGAACAACTTGTCCAGGTGGGCCATGGCTACACCTGGCATGAATGAGTCCTCACTTCATGGACTTTTTTTTCTTTAGTCTGCAATTATTTCAACCAACTCCTGTCACGCCACTGAAAAGATGCATAGGATACCAAGACAAACAGGAAGACGAGGCTCAAACAAAGTTAAGTAGGATGGAACTGGACAAAAGACAAAATGAGCCATGAAAACACCTTCCTGTCTTCTTAGATTAGTCTTTAGAAAAACTCACCTATCCCGATCGTATGCACTATTTTTGGCTACCAAGATTGATGACAATATAAGCAGCAAATAAACTCGTTTAGTTACTGGAGATGATGTCTATGCTTTTTGGACCTCCTGGTTGATTGGCGTTAATTGGCGTTCTCATAAAATCTTTGTAGCATCACCTTGACTTCAGATGTTGAATTTTAACCTATTCCTTAACTCAAAAATTAAGTTTTTTTAAAGTGCCCTGAACAGCCAAGCTCTACAAGGACAGCCCATTTGACCAGGATTATGCTTCCTGAGACAATAAAACTACCATGGAACTGCTGTGAAATGGTGGTGATGGTTGGCAAAAAGAAGGCCAAAACAAACAGAGGCCAATACAGCCCACGCAGAACGGCAATTGCCAAATGGAAGTTCGGAGACATCTTGCAGCCGGGTGCTGATGATGGAACCTGCACAATTACAAGATTACTTAGTCAATGGGCCCTTTCTCGAGGCAGTCTAATAAAATGAGATCTATAAAATCACTACAAATAAATTCAATGAAATAAAAATATAATACAAAGAATGGTTAGTATGGAGCACAAGAGGATGTTGGATATAAGCTATGCATTTACTAGAAGTGATCCATGGGAGGTGGGAGGTGGGTGGGCACAATAGTTGCTGTCACCTGCTATGGTGGTAGCTGTGGTCACCATCACCATCATCATTTGTGGCCATCGCTTCATGGCTGTCTCCTTGTGATCACCACAGTCGTCCTCTGCTATCGTTCCCCTGTCATTGGTCTTCCCCCATTTGCACTGTTCTCCCTGCCATTGGCTCGTCCCTGTCAGCTCATCACTCTGCTCACAGAGGCTGTCTTCATTGTGGTCATTGTCCCTCTGTTGTCCTTCATCCTTGTTGTCCCCATCCCCATTCCAGCCATCCTCTTCCTCATCCCCTGGTCCCCACTGTCGTTCTCCATCCTCTCATTGTCAGTGTCTTCCCCAGCCCTGTCATTGTGGTGCCCTCTCACCATCTTCGATGTCCAACCTGCGAGCAGCTGCTCACAGCAGCAGGGGTCTGGTAGGTGGGTGCTGGTGGCGGTCATCATCATCTGTGCCTTGCCATTCATCCTTGTCACTGGGCCAAGTTGTCCCTGTCGTCATCCTGATCCATTATCCACCCTGCAAGCAGATACTCGCAGCAGTGGTGCAGATGTAGGTCTGCTGTCTTGGCACTGTCTCATGGTAATAGAACCTAAATATCAAAACAAAATATTTGTTAGTTGAAAAGAAAAGAGAAGAGAAAAGAAGAGAAGAACTTGACACTTAGGCCCAACAAACAACTCGTTTGCAGCCATACATTGCATTGCTGAGCATTGTTGAGGAAGTGTGGCTCAACATGACAGTTTCCTTTTTTGTTCAAAATCTGTGTGTTGGTAAAACCCGCTGAATGTGAAAATGTGTAAGGGGCTGAGTTTCACTGACTTCAAAATATAAGCCTGCATTCAGAAAGACTTGAAACTCCAAAGCCTGCCAAACAGCCATCAGACTTAACGTATCACTTTTGCTAGGTGGTTGGTCAAGTTAAAAAGACAAGTCTGAGGTACGAGGACTTGTAACATGGCCACACCCATGGATAGTCAGGGGGGGATGAATCCAGAGGGTGGACAACACCAGATGGGGGGAGCAAGGGTGGGAATGATAGTCAGCACTGAATGCCAACACCACCAACAATGCTGCCAATGCAACTGCAGAACAACAACCACAGGGCACAATAGTGATGCACCCATAGACATGCAAGGGAGATGACAGGGATGACTGAATACAAACAAGATGGCAGGGGAGAAGATGACAACAATGAACCCACAACCCAGCACCTGCCCCCACACTGTGAGCCACTGCTTGCAGGGGGTACTAACAGCCAAATGGGATGACAATGACAACAGCAATGAGAGGGGGGCAATGATGACATGGAGGAAGGGGGATACCACTACCATGACACACCCCTCACATGCCTTGCTGGGTGTTCTTTCCTTCATTTTTTTTTTCTGTTACTTTTACAGCCCCTCCAACACACTGCAGGAAGGGTCAATTTTGTGTTAGTTATGTCCTTCCCCGGCCCCCCTCACGTGATTGCTAGAGGGTTAATTTAATATATTCATTGTGTAATAACTAATGTGGCCCACTGGTAATTGGACAGTTTGTATAGTATCATTAGTATATTTATAATAAAGAGGAGGACTCATTCATGCCAGGCTTTATCCCTGGCTCAATTGGACAAGTAAAAACAAGCAATTGTTGTGTGGTGACACTGAGAAACATCATCAAAGAGACCAGGAGGTGCAGTTTTGTCTGAGTAGATGCCCTCTGCATGTTTGGAAGATGAGTTGTCCAGAACTCTGGACCAAATTGGAGAGATGTTGAGGCCATAGCACCTGAGACAGATTTGACAGGTGGCAGTCCATGTAAATTGAATGTGTGAAGTCACTGTGTGACAATGATCATGCTCATTTGGCTTCAACTCAATTTCTCTGTGTATGATGGTGTATACAGTATGGTGGATCATGCATCAAATGGAAGGGCTGGGAAGGGGCATTGTAACTACCACTATTTTTGCATCATGCATTAATTGTAATTACAACAGGTGATGCATCACTATGGTTGCCACAGGTGGCTCAGGAGCTTACTTGAAGAGAAGGACATTTATTCCTGTTCATTCTCTTTGATTTGATACCAAGAAGTAAACAATTTGACTAAGTAATGAAAGTCATAAGATTTCACAACAACTTCTCAGAGACCAAGCTTTAACTTCACCATTAGATGACAGAAAATTGTGCTTGTTGGATATAGAGATCTATTGGCATATTGTGATGAGCTTTTGTTGCAAAATAATACATGTATCTGTTCTATATTTATGATGACACATTGACGAAGGTCCTCACTGTCTGACTGACTTTTTCCCAAGCCTCTCCAAGATTGACCAGCTAGCTGGGCTGGAGAAGGCTTGTTTCAAACCTACTTTAAATGGGGTCTGGCAACACCTGCAAAAAAAGTGTGACAGAAAAAGTGGTACTTCTGTTTTGGGAATGTTAGAGTATTGGCCAACATTGTTTTCACTTTCTACATTGCTCATTGGACTAGAATAAATTGTGTTGACACTGTTTCTGATTTATATCTATGACTCTGCAAGGTGGATCTTGTTGTTGTTGCCCTGATCTTGCATAAATCAATGAATTAGTCACCCAGCTTCCTCTACAAGTTCTGGGCATTGTAGAACACTTTACAGTGCTATTTTCTACAGTGGTACATAATTGCACAATCTCTGTATGCAAAGAGTTCTCTTGTTGTCTTTCAGCTAGTCACTAGCCTGAGGTAATACCAAGGTAATACTAGCAGTCAACTTGAAGTTTGAACTAGTTGTGAAATTTCTGCAGCACAATTTCCTGTGAAGGAGGCTACATTCTTCTTTTGAGCAAATTTATTTGATTACTTTGCATTCATGGTACATATAGGGCACTGTCAATGACCAGGAGTACTACATGTTTGCCAGCGCCATCTTGTTGCCATTGTGTCTGCCAGCCATGACTTCCTTTTTGGGACATGAAGATACTTAGGTTTTTGTTCTACCTCCACACAATAGTGTTTTTGCTGGAGAAAGCATGCAGATTATAACTATGAGAGATCCTACTGGCCCTCCTTGGATCTGATCCTCTTAATACCCCTCTGATGTGTCAATTCCATGTTGCTGATAATTGGAATTGCCTTTCTGGGATAGCAGAATGCAGTCAAGTTTGCATGAACATTTTCAGGCTTCCACACTACTATTTTTCCTGAAATAAAATTTGAATGCACCATTTTGAATACTTCTTATTAATTTCTCCAGAACAGATTTCTCGGAAGGATCCTCAATGTTGAAATCTCTGGGTTCTGAAGGGCCCTCTAGATGAACTAAGCTGTTTTAAAAAAATCTACTCTGGAGACTTTTCTAAGAACATGTTCTCGAGCATTTTTTCTCATACAAACAATACATGAATCCTACTGTGGATAGAGATAAAGACAGCTACCATTCTTCACTGTGAGTGTCAGAGTTTAAATTCAGTGAGTGTTGCCTGACTGTAAGGGGAACACCTTACAAGCCCCTACAATGGTTGGTGCACGTTTGCAAACGTTTCTGCACACCTGCAAACATTTGCGCAACAAAGTGCCTTTCACGCAATGAGGCGCCTTTTCACGCAATGAGGTGCCTTTTGTGCCAACCATCTACAAACATTCCAATATGTCAATCCATCAGCCCCTATTGTACTCTCACCATTCTCGCAGTCAATACCCTGTGCAAACCATTGTCACAGTTTGCACCTTTGTGCAAACCAGTTGCACAATTATTGCGCCTGTGGAAATGATCGAGGATGTCTTTGCATGCCCATTACCAATCATGGCCTGATGCGGACACCACTTACTAAGTATGGCCTGATGCGGACACTATCACTGATTGATGGCTGTCTTCCCAAATGGGAACATGACCCTCGATCTGAATTAGTGCTAGGATGGAAGGGGCTCCAAGTATTTTAGAACATCGCATGCCTTCCATATATATACTTCGGCCTTGCACTGGACTCCTTAGAGGTTTCTCTTTGGTTTTCCCTTGCAAGGTATGGGGCTTTTCCTTTTTCAATAGTTATTGAATCTAATCTTTGGTTTTCCCTTGCAAGTATCGAGTTCTTAGGACTCTGATCATAAGGTTGCCCTTACAGAAGAAAACTCTCTCTTTAGTGGACTGAAGGTAGTAGGTTACCACAGCCAGCGACTTGCCCCTTTACACAACTACCAACCTTCCCATGGAGACAGACAATGAGGACCGCCTCCAGTGCATCAAAGTGAGCATTGCAGGCCTTGTACAGACTATGGCAGTATTTGCACAATGAGAGGCGGACTGCAAAGAGCCACAGGTGCTTCCAAGCATCTCCAACCCCACAGACCTAGGGTCTCCTGGCCCAGTAGTTCATGAAATCCATCACGAAACATCATCGTGAGATTACTGCCCCAAGCCTGCAAACCCCACAGACTTTTCGGGTGATCATTCACAGGGATGAGCATTCCTGAATTCATGTGCACTCTATTTTTCCCTCACTCCTCATCAATTTGTGGATGAGCATGCACAGATTATGTGGGCCCTCTCATTCATGAAGGGCAGATGAGCCACATGGTTTGTGGATCGTCTCATGCGCAACTACCAACTAAGCGGAAGACTCCCCTACACCTTCTACTCCAATTTTGCAGATGAATTCACAAATGAGTTCTGTCCAAAGAACGAGATCCAATCTTTCAGACAGAGCTCAAGACTGTGAAGTACTTCCAAGGTACACGAACTGTTGATGAGTATGTCGACGACTTTTGCAAACTGGTAGAGCAAGCGCAGTACTTCGAGGGCTCGCATATTGTCCTCAAATTCTGACAAGGTCTAACGTGAAGATCCAAGACCATGTCACCTGTCTCACCACTGGACAACCTTCAGATAACACGTAAACTTTGCACTCCCCCCCATATTCCTAATGGAGTCCTAGGAGTCCAAGTTTTCCGATAGGAGTCCAATGGTAGTCCAACACTAGTCCTAGGAGGACAATGGGAATCCAATCATAATGTATCTTGATGACCATGTACTTTTATTTCCAAGAAATTCCTAGTAAATTCCGAGTAAAGTCCTATGCAATTCCAACAGGTAGTAGTCAGAATACCACACCATTTCAGCAGACTTAACTTGATGAAAGTGCTTACAAAGTAAATGGACAGAGCAGGAATTGAACTCTAGACCTTGGGATATACATGACATGATTACCAAACAAGTGCTCAACCAGTTGAGCCACAGGAGCATTAATAAATATGTAATATAAAGTCCATTTAAAGCACTTAGGATTAGTTCACTTATTTTTAACCTCTCTCACAAGAGCTCAAAAAAAAATTGTTGAGCCCTCGCATCTTTGCGAGGGAGTAGATAACTAATATAGATTTTTTTAAAACCCCCCACACAAACATGAGGGGGAGAATTAATTATACTATTTAATTATACTATTTTAAATTCTACAAAAAAAACCCACCCCCCCGTGAAACGGGGTGGAGGAGGTGGTGGTGTGTCGCATTGGCTGTCTCGTCAGCCCTGTCCCATCGTTTCCCCTCCCTCTTGTCTCTGTCATGTCTCCCCTCCCTCACCTCACCTCCCTCATCTCCCCTCCCTTGCCGTTCCACCCACCGTCCACCCCACGAGCAGTTGCTCACGAGGCTGGTGGTGGGTGGTGCATCGTATGTTGATGGCGGTGTTTGTCCATCGTCCCCTCCCTCCCTCCCCCTCCCCTTAAACACCCTATGAGCAGATGCTCATAGGCGTGCGTGGGGTGGGTGTTGCCATCGTCTCCCCTTCTGGTCATTGTTTCCCTTTCCCCTTGTCATTTTGTCACCCTTGTCGTTCATCCCCCTCGTCGTCTGCACCCACGAACCACCCTACGGGCAGCTGCTCGTAGGTGTGTCGTTTGGTGCTGTCATTGTCCCTCCATGCTGTTCCCGTGTTCTCGCACCCCATATACACCCCGTGAGCAGTCGCTCACAGCAGTGATGGGGGGTGCTGGATATCATTGGTGTCGTGGGGGGTCCATGCACTCATGATCCACCCTACGAGCAGCAGCTTGTAGGCATGGGGTGGGTGTGTTGTCGGTTTGTCAGTGACGTGGCACGAGGGGAGGGGTTGGGTGGTGCTTACCGGGCGGGTATTCCCCTTCTGGGGTCTCCTGGTGTTACTCCCTGTGCTCCTGACCATGATCAATACCCTCACATCCCGTTTTGACGGGAAGGAGGGGGGTTGCCAGGGGCGTCGTTGGGTGTGGGTTTGGTTCACATCAGTCCATCATTACTCATGTAGATTAGAACCTAGAAACAAAACAAATGAATTAGTTAGTTTACAAAAGTAAAAAATGAATGAAAAAAAAAACTTACTATGGCCCAAACAACAATTGCATCGTTTGGGCGTCGTTCGGCGTTGAAACCAGTCGTTTCTGGTCTTGGGGGCTCGTCTAGAGATGGGGATGAAGTGGGAGTGGTGGGAGTTGCTGGGTTGAGGTGGTTGAGGTGGGGGGGATGGAGGTGGCATGCTTGTCATCGTTGGTGGTGGTGGTGGGAGTTGATGAGCTGGCAGGTGTGATGACACGGCTATGTGCTTTGTCATCACACCCGTGGGAATGGTATGTAGTGTAGTGTGATCACTTACCTGTAATGACTGTTTAGCCTAATGGTATTGTAGTCAGTTTACGCTTACATAATCTTCTGTAGTCAAGTGTTCAAGTCTCGTCTGTGCGTTTAATTTTTCATACTATATTACTAAGCAAGGCTGCTTTCTTTCCTATCGGAATCCTATGTTGTCTGATGTCTTAGCATAACTTTGGACTAGTCCTATGTGATTTCTATGATCAGAAATTCCTAGGAAATTCCGATAGTCCAACCGGACTCTGATCAGACTACATCGGACTGGACTAGGACTAAATGTGCCATTTCATGTCAATTTGGCTGGTGAAAATGACATTGGAATATGGTTGGATTCTGATCAGAGTCCGATCGGAATCATCGGAATCATCGGATTCCTATAGGAATACAGGGGGGAGTGTAAAGACCTCGATAACACCCCCAAGCAGTGGTATGATGATAGGTCATCTCCTTGGCTCAAGGACCAATTCACCACTTTAGCATCATTCTAATCACATCGGCTAACTCCTACGATGTCCCAGACGCAGTGCAACCCAGTCTATCAATCGCGATATCATATTGACCACATCGAAACACCACCAGTGACATTGATCATATCAAGAGCCCACATCGCACAACCTTAGGACTACCCTGAAAGCCCCTAAGATCCCTCGACATGACCATCGAACACCCCCGATCAACTTCGAACAGCCGTGACCGCAATCGAGCATTGTCGACCATCATCGAGCATCGTCGAGCGTCATCGATTGATATCAAGACACTACGAGTGACATCAGGCACTGCATTTGTTATCTATATGGTGGAGTACCATGCGCCAGGAATGATTCCAACTCGTGCCCAAACCTGCTGATAGTAGGTTAGCCTCGTTCCAAGTCCCAATCGCGCATAGAACCCACTGGATGAATTACTGCGAGACTTAGCACGATTTCTACACAAAGGACAGTCCCCTTTCAGTTCCATATGCTATATTACTCTTTCATCATATGATATATATCTTTCTTGTTCAGATTCCAGTCTCCTTTTTGACCTTGTGCCTTAACTCATATCTTTTGCCTTAACTCATATCTTTTGCCTTAACTCATATCTTTTGCCTCATGTTCTACACATGTTTCTTATTCCATTTTAGGAAGTTTCTTTAAAAACATATAAAACTCTGTAGTATCTACTGGGAAATACAAGAAATTGTCTTCACATATTGTGTCGTATACAGTTCTAAGCATCTGATCAACTTTCTAAAATGATCTAAGTCTCTACAGGTTTTCTCGATCAACGAGAAACCTCTGCGATCGTCGCATCCTTGATCCTCCCTCGATCCTCTCATCATTAGCTCTAGCAACCCTTCCAACACTTCATAGCCATTTGCTGCACCCTTCGTATACTATTGACCTATCGAAAGGTCCCCAGAATTCACATATCGACCATTGATGATAAACTCATTCACCATCAATCTCGTCGATCACCCTTGATATTGATCGATACTCAATCGGACCATGCCAAATGCCTTTGTCTCTCATAACACTACCTTCATGACTAGTACCAACTGGTCATCTTTCCATCGGTTGGGCCACGAACATTCAGAATGACTTGCAACCTTCCTCTGACTCATCGCAAATATCATTGATTGCCTCATCAGCAGTTTAGGTGGTTTTCCTGGGTTGAGTATCATGAATGATGCTGCTATTGTCTGCGATGAAAATCACATTGCAAATGAGGCTTTTCGCATGTCTTTGCGAATGGCCTCACGATCCGAAACCAGCTCGCAGCCAGGGAACATGTTCTGCAAGCTCGTTCCCACCATGTCGCGACCCCTCCCCATGATTTTGCACACAACTGCCCCATCGCGATACACACCTTTGGCACAAAGTGTCTCTGCACCCACTAAACCAAAGGATGGATCTGCACTTGTCTGCTTTCATTGTGGAGAATCTGGTCATACACGACCTGGATGCCCAAGATGGTTTGACATTTGGTACATGGATGGTGAAGAGCGACACAATTTTGTGCAGGAGGAATTCGCAGTGCTGGATGTGAATGACACAAACGAGAGGAACGAGGAGCCCATTGTAGAAGTAAAGGAGGATTTTCGCAGTGACAACGAGTGAGCAGTACACCACCATTGTCTGCGAAAAATTGTTTCGCAGTGTTGTCAGTAGATGAAGTGTACGAATCAAATTCTATTTCATCGACCAATCTCTCTGTGAATGATGCACAAGCCATACTAACCCCTCTCTATCCTCGTTCGCATTTTCATAAGTGCCCTAAATGGGAGAAATGAATCCCCAACCACTATGTCGTGGTGGCGACCCTGAGCCCCCACTTGTTTGAGCTCGAAGTATCGCTGCAAACCACTGATACCGGTGCTGTGCACATGACCAAGGCGCTACTTGATTGTGGCACCACCGGCCTTTTCGTCAGTTCCGATTTTGTTGCACGAAATCACCTCGCAACAAAAGCGCTCAGCCAACCCATCCCTGTGTTCAATGTCAATGGCTCAGCGAATGAAGCAGGCGATATCTCAGAAGTTGTAGAGGTCCTACTATGATTTTGCAACCACTCTGAACATGCGACGTTCGTGGTGACTGGCATCGGCAAGCAAGATGTTATTCTCAGCCTCACCTGGCTCTGCGAGCATAATCCTGAGGTGGACTGGCAGACTAATGAGGTCAAAATGAGTCAATGCCCAAATCACTGCCACACCTGTCAGAACGAGACAAATGAAGAGCGCAAAAGCACTTTTCAGGAAATCACTAGCATTCATACCTGTCATGTGGGTCCCATGCCTACCCCTGATGTTGAGATGGAGGACATCCCGGACCTTCTGCAACTGGTGAATGATGATAATGATGATGAAGACCATGATGAACTGCCCCTTTCAAGCAAAAACTTGTTCAAAGAGGGAGATCGCATCTTCATTGCTACCATTCCCTGTGAAGCAGAATTCATTTGCGCCACATCCAATATTTCACAATGACTAGCAGAGGCCTTCCATAAGAATGCACAACCAAAGTCCTTTCACAAATCCATCCCTGTGCACTTCTACGAGTTTGAGGACCTATTCGCAAAGTCTTCATTTGACCACTTGCCTGACCAAAAGGTATGGGATCATGCGATTGAACTCATCCCTGGTGCGAAAGCCACTAGCTGCAAGGTCTACCCCCTCGCGCTCAATGAGCAGGCCAAGATGGACGAATTCATCCAGGAGAACCTAGCCACTGGCTGCATTCACCCCTCAAAGTTGCTGATGGCATCCCCCATCTTCTTTATCAAGAAGAAGGATGGATCCCTCCAGCTTGTAGAAGATTATTGTGCTCTCAATGCCCTCACGATCAAAAACCGATATCTGCTACCACTGATTTTGGAACTGGTAAATCAACTATGAGGTGCAAAATACTTTACCAAACTTGATGTGCAATGGGGGTACAACAATGTGTGCATGAAAAGGGGCAACGAATGGAAAGCCACTTTTTGCACAAATCGTGGGCTTTTTGAACCCTTGGTGATGTTTTTCAGACTCACAAACTCCCCTTCCACATTCCAAACAATGATGAATGACATTTTTCAGGATCTCATTATGGAAGGAGTGGTCTGTGTCTACCTGGATGACATCCTCATCTTTACAAATCGATTGACAAACATCAGCGCATTACGCGCCTTGTCCTGGAGCACCTTCATGTGCACAAGTTGTTTCTGCAACATGACAAGTGTGAGTTCAAGCAAACAACAATTGAGTACCTCAGACTCATCATATCTGAGGGCGAAATTCATATGGATCCTGTCAAGGTAGCGGGAGTCACCAAATGGCCCACCCCCAAAACGTGCAAGGAGGTACAGTCATTCCTGGGGTTTGCAAATTTCTATTGGTGCTTCATTGAAGACTTTTCACATCATGCAAAACCCCTCTTTAAGCTCACAAAGAAGCAGCACAAATGAAAATGGGGACCTTCGAAACAAGGCGCCTTTGACAAAATCAAGAATCAGGTCACATCCTCCCCTATTCTCTGTTTCGCTGACAATGCCAAAGCATTTTGCATCAAGGCGGACAGCTCAGACTATGCGACCAGCTCAGTGCTGTCGCAGCAATTTGCCGACGATCTCAAATGGCACCCTATCGTGTTCTACTCAAAATTGCTCAATGCAGTCGAACAAAATTATGAGATCCATGACAAGGAGATGCTAGCAGTGATGAGATCATTAGAGGAATGGAGGAATTTCCTTGAAAGTGCGCAGCACAAGGTAGAGATCTGGACTGACCACAAAAATCTGGAGTACTTCATGACCGCAAAAAAGCTAGATCACAGACAAGCTTGCTGGTCGCTCTATCTTTTGCGGTTCGACTTCATCATGCACCACCATCCTGGAAAGAGTATGGGTAAGTGCAATGCACTTTTGTGACGAGCCAATGATGTGAACGGTGCGGATGATAATCATGACACTACCCTGCTCTGCCCTGAATTCTTCATGATTCATGCACTCGAAGGGGTGACAATCAAAGGAGTAAAGTGAAATATATTGCATGAAGTGCAAAAGGGGGTTTGGGATGGAAAGAGCGAAGATGCAGTGGTACTAGCGATGAAGGAGTTGGATAGGGCCAAGGGCAAGACATTGCAAAGCTCGGAGTGGACAGAGGAGGATGGATTATGGAGGTTTCATGATCGCATTTATGTTCCACTCATACCAGACTTACAATGCAGAATCACTGAACAGCATCATGACTCCAAGATTGGTGGACATGCGGGACGCTGAAAAACACTCAAACTCATCTCATGCAATTACTGGTGGCCAAACATGTCGTGCTTTGTTGGTCAGTACTGTAAGGCCTGCAATCTGTGTCTTCACATGAAGGCGCAGAAGTGCCAACCTTTTGGTGAACTACACCCCCTCCCAATCCCAAAAAATTGCTGGGATGTGGTAAGTGTTGATTTCATCACCGAACTTCCAGACTCACATGGCTTTGATGCGACAATGGTGGTGGTAGACTCAGTGAGCAAGCGCAGCCATTTCATACCCACTCACACCACCGTTATGGTGCTGGGATTGGCACGATTGTACTTGCAGAACATGTGGAAGCTTCATGGCCTCCCAAAATCAATGCTCTCAGATCGGGGACTGCAGTTCATAGTGCAATTCATGTGCAAATTGTATCGCTTGTTGGGGATCACCATTTCAGCATCCACAGCATATCACCCACAGTCCGATGGGCAGACCGAACGAGTCAATCAGGAGCTCAAGCAGTACATCCACATTTTTGTAAATGAGCACCAAAATGATTGGGACACTCTGCTCCCTCTGGGCGAATTCACATACAATAACCATGTCCACTCATCCACCCAACACTCCCCCTTCTTCATTGACACTGGCAGACATCTGCAGATGGGTCTTGAGCCCAACCAATGACCCTCGAGGCTTGAGGCAGTCAACAAGTTTGTGGATCAGATGAAGTCGACGTTGTGCTGCCCTTGCCAAATCGAAGGATGATATGGTGAGGTACTATAACCAACAGCGAATCCCCACACCAATTTTCACAATCAGTGAAAAGGTCTTCCTGGATGCTTCAGATATCAGCACAACTAGACCCATGAAGAAATTTGTGCACTGCTTCCTGGGGCCATACCCAGTTATTTGTCCTGTTGGCCCGCATGCATATCGCCTCCAACTGCCACCATCAATGGCTCAAATACATCCGGTGTTCCACATCATCAAGCTCATGCCCATGCCAATGGACCCGATCGAAGGTCGCCATGCAAAACCACTGCTGCCCCCCGAGTGTTAGGGCGACACCCACTATCTGCTAGCTAAGACCATGTGGGTTCTCTCTACAAGAAGGGGACAGGATCCACACTCATGATGGGGGAATTGATGGTTTTGATGCAAGGGGTTATTAATAGGTGAGTTTGTTGAGATAGGCCTTTCACACCGAAAACATAGGTGGAATACCTAAGAGAACACAACTGGGGTCCCCTAGGCATATATTTAGGGTTTATATACTATGTTACATATATTGTACATTGTTGTTACCGACGCATTCGTACATGCGCGTACATATTGATGCGTGCGAAATAAAATTCTCATGCTATCAAAGTGTAGCGTCATTTAGCGTCATGTAGCATAATTCAACATAATAAAATAAAAATGAAATTTTATTAGGTAATGGGGTGGTTTCCTAACACCGAGATCGTAGGAGGAGAGGAGAGGTACGAGGTGGATGAGGTGCTGGACAGCAGGATGAAGGGTAGGAAATTGCAGTATCTGGTCAGATGGAAAGGTTATGGGCACGAAGAGAATTCATGGATTCCAGAGGAGGATCTCGATGCCACAAAACTAACTGCAAACTTCTACAGGGCTCATCCAAGTGCCCCAAAATGTGTTAACGCACTTACCTTTGGACAGATGGGATTTCTGACCATGATATCCACACTGATTGAACTTTGCGCATTGGGATGCTGTGCCTTAAGGGGGGGGTGATGTAAGGGGAACACCTTACGAGCCCCTACAATGGTTGGCGCATGTTTGCAAACATTTCTGCACACCTGCAAACATTTGTGCAACAAAGCGCCTTTCGCACAATGAGGTGCCTTTTGTGCCAACCATCTACAAACATTCCGATATGTCAATCCATCAGCCCCTATTGTACTCTCACCATTCTCGCAGTCAATACCCTGTGCAAACCATTGTCACAGTTTGCACCTTTGTGCAAACCAGTTGCACAATTATTGCGCCTGTGGAAATGATCAAGGATGTCTTTGCATGCCCATTACCAATCATGGCCTGATGCGGACACCACTTACCAAGTATGGCCTGATGCAGACACTATCACTGATTGATGGCCATCTCCCCAAATGGGAACATGACCCTCGATCTGAATTAGTGCTAGGATGGAAGGGGCTCCAAGTATTTTAGAACATTGCATGCCTTCCATATATATATTTCGGCCTTGCACTGGACTCCTTAGAGATTTCTCTTTGGTTTTCCCTTGCAAGTATCGAGTTCTTAGGACTCTGATCATAGGGTTGCCCTTACACTGACCCCACTACTTAAGGTTAAAAGTGTAAGGGGACTAGGGGGGTGCCCTGTGTGTTTTTCCTATTTTTTATGTTCGTCCCATATTTTTCCCCACCTCATTTCCTTCTATTCTTCATTTTCTGTGATTTTTCCGGATTTTATTACTAATTTTCCCTTGTTATCATGTTTGTATATGTTGACACTTTTATATTTAGAGGCGGAGTACCCCTTCTGACACATACCCCTTGGTATGATGTCATTCGGCGGCCTTGATCCGCCTATCTCCGCCTTTTTCTATTTTTAGGTTATATTTGATTTTTGTCGTCTTCACATATACTGGGCATCAGCAAGGGGATCCTTAGAGTTTTCTCTTCAGATTTCCCTTTGCTAGGTGCGCCCCCAATCCCTGTATTATGTAGCATAATTTTAACTTCGGATTTCCCTTTGCTAGAGGCTTAGGTTGCCCTTATAAAAAGAATGTCATACCTCGGACTCATACTATCACATGTTGCTAAGCAGCATTCAAAATGGTAGAGAGTTTCAAAATCACACTTCTCAAATGATCTCGCCAGCTTTTGCTCTCGGAGTTTTTTTCAGACTATAGGGTACACTGGATGTGAATCCATATATGAACTCATTTGAAGGATGGGTGTTGTGCAAGCAAAGAGAGACATCAAATTAACAGATCAAAATGATCACCTGTGACTTTATTCAGTTCTCTAAAGGGCAGAAGTATCTGAAAAATTCTGGGAAGCTCATGGCCTCTTGTATGTATCTATTAGATTATATCCTGAGAATACTAGGGTTTTATAATGTCTTTGAGGCATTAGGTGGAAGAATGATGCAAAATGTGTGACAGAATGTGACATTTTGAATCTTTCAACTCTGCGTAAGTTCGTGTGACTAGTGTTATGAAAAGTTTTGAAACTCCCTGTTTTTAGCACTTGTCGACTTGGCTTCTTTCTGCTACCACTACCACTTCATCTTACCGACCCTTGTTAGTAATCATCATGGCGCCTCAGTGCTCACAAATTTTGAGTTTGTATGTGGTTCTCCCCAGTCAAATGAGACATGTAGCCATGCCATTATATAGTATAGATCATTATTACACCAAAATACAGTGATATATGTCCATAATTGTGCCTGTAAATGACTGCATTCTAATATTAGAGATCATCATCATCCTCCCATTCACAAGCACCATCATCTTCAACCACATCCAAGTCAATGAACTCCCCTTCATCCTCTGGGTCTTCCACTCCAATATCATCATATATTTCCTCTCCATTCTGCTGTCCAGGCAAATTCCACTCCCCTGCTTCCAAAGACAAAATTGCACCAATAAGGGCAGTTTTAAGGTCTCCAACTTTGGATCTTGCAGATACTTTGTCAAGATTGGGAGCACCTGCATTTTTGAATGCTCCAAGTTGCTTTTTGAGAACATTTCCTACCATCTTCTGTATCTTGTCCTTGTCCAACTCCAACTGAAGTTCCTCAATTTCCTTTTTTCTTTGTGCTGCTGTTTTCTTCCATTTATTTGCAGCCTCTTCTTGCTTCTGATTTTTGTTTTGTTGATGTACAACCATTTCCTTTTGTTTGGCCCAATCTTTTCCTTTATATGCACAAGCCTGCACAAGGAAACTTGAAATCTCCAGGTTTCATAAATAATTCATTCATGAAGTTTTGAGTATTATTGTGTTCAAACATTGCAAGTGCATTATAATTTGTCATGGTAAGTTGGGGCCTCATTTGCATTTGAATGCAAAAAACCCAGTGCACCTTCATTGATATCATTTGTCACTGGCATCCATGCAAGTTCCTTCTCTTCAGCTGTAGACTGATCAATTAATCCATCAGGTGCAAACTCCGATGTAAATCATTTCCATGTCTCCTTTGCTCCTTTGAAGAAGGCAGTAAGCAGTCCACAAATATGAGGAAATGTGGAAAGCTTTTCATGAACAGCTTCAAACATTTTGGGTAAATTCTAGTTTTTTGCATCAAGTGCTACAGTTGTAAATGAAGGAGTTGGTCCAATGAGCAAATGAGGATTACTAATTATCTCCCCGATATGATCTAATACCTTGGCATGGTATGAGCCAAGTTCAAGTGCATTCTGTCCAGGAGTACAAACTTTCTCCATATATGGATGAGAGATTGAATGAGCATAGAGTGATAAGACAGCAAGCTCAGAAAGGGTGGTAATATCATGAATTGCATTCCAGAAGTTCTGCTCCATATGTTTGAACTTCTTTGTGCTTTTTTGAAGTCAATAATATTCAAGATATGCTGTAAACTGTGAGAGATGTGCTAAAATAGCAGTTGCATCATCACAGTATGATCCAAAACATGTATTGGATGTATCGGGAAAGTAAATTCACTGCCAACATTTTCTTGCCACCAGAAGTGAAAAATATTGTGATGCCCTTTTTTGTCATCCTTGTGATTGAAAAGTGCACCTGCCAATTGAGTTGCTTTGATTCCTCCACATGCTGTACTCTCAAATGCTTGTTCTTGTCCTAATGTGATTGTATTACTATCAGATACCATATCACCAAGAACAGCAGCATTGTCATGGTTTGCAAGTAGAATAGGAGGTGTTTGCTTGTGTTCCTCCCACCATTTGGACATTGCAAAATATCCACCCCAAACACTATTCAAATCCTTGTGGCAACCACAGCCAGCCCAGACAAAGTATGTCAAATATCATTTTTCTTTATCAGACATCATTTGATAAACATCCTTTCCCAGATCAATAACAAGATCTTCAGACATTCTTGCCAGATGAGCTCACTGTGTTTCAAGAGGCAAAGCATTCCATGTGCCAGTTCCACCAAGCTTTGAAATAACCTCATGGTATTTTGCATAGAAATTTGGCCAAGTTCTTGATTACCAGAATCAAGAATCTTTTGTTCACCCAATTGCTGTAAAACAGCAGACATTTTGAGCTCCTCCAATGTATGAACATCCTTCTTTTCCTTTGCACAATGATCTGTCATCATTCCAACCAGTTTGGCAAAGATATCAACTGTATGTAGAAGAGATCCATGTCATTTTCCCAAGGGTGAGCAATTATATAGTCAACAATCAAATCAAGCACTAGGTTCCAATCCTTAATTGACTCTTCACTAGAGCTATCAAAGGATGGAGAAATGCCCAAAAAATGTGTAACATGCTGTTGTGCTCCATTGGCTGATTCATAGTCACTAGCCTTCAGATTGATATGCTATGAATAATACTGCACATCCCAATGACTAGTACTATCTCCACTTCCTGTTAGTGCTTCAGCATCAGCCATTTCAAACCCAAGTTGAATTTGGCTTGCAACATATCCTTCCATAAGAATATGTGAAACAGTGCAATGGCTAATGGATTCTTTTGTTATAATCCCAGCACTTTTCAGAATAGCCATAATCACTGTTCTGACATATTCTTTCAAACAGCCAGCTTTGACAAGTAGATGAAGTTTCCTGAGTGTAAATACCCTTGTGTAAAAGTGAATGTGTGGATTTTTCATGAATGGCCTGTTGATGAGCTTTCTCTTTTGCCTGGATTACAGCCTTCTGTCAAAGGGTAGTAGCACTTTCACAATGCTTTGGAAAATAGGCAGCCTGAGAACATGATTGTTTGAGATTTTTCTGTGCCAGAGCAAGCTTTCCCTTGGCTTTAGCCAGCTCTATCTGAGACCTATCCATAGGATGGAAAAGTTGATCCTGTAGATTGGAGTACTTCTTTTCAAGCTGTGCCAGAGTTTCACCATATGAGGTAGTATCAAGATGCTGTGCATTAGTCACCTGAAGGATTTCTATTTTACTTTCAAGAAAATCCTTGTGAGCTGCACCATGCTGGCAAGCACAATGTTCAACATGGAAACATTGGTAAAGCTTAGCTGATTGAGATTGTTCTACTTTTAAAGCCTCCAGAGCCTTCAAAAGTTCAGCCTCCAATAGAGACACTTGATTAGATAATGCCAGTTTGGATGCTTGCAATGTGTTGATAGTGGCCTGTGCCTTGGAAAGCTGTGCTGCAAGTTCAGTGTTTCCACCATCAAGATCAGAAGTGAGATGTTGGGTTGGTAGGTCCAGTCGGGCTGCATTGAATCCAGCTATATTCAATACCTGCTTTTGGTGGCATGTCGTTGAATAATCTAGACTTGATTATTATTAGTTCAAGTGCATGCATATATAATGTAATTTGGGTACCTTTGGTGGGAAATTGCAGAAATACGGTTATAGTAATATATCGGGTTGTCTTCTTCACCAGCTGGTATTGTATAACCACCTGTCCTTCAATCTGGTCCACAACCACCCAGACTCAAAAGAGAATGTGTATCTACAAACTTGGATATAATGGTGCTGGTATCTACAGAAATGTACTAATTCCAGGTCCACATGGTTGTCTGGAATGGGGCAGTCATAGGACGTGCACCCCCTTTCTCAACTTGGCACCACCCAAGTGGGTCTGCTTTGTTGAGGACTACAAAAGACTATATAGGTTTCTGTATGAATGTAACACAGCTGTTAGGTAGGGAGAAATGAGTCTGGGGTGTTTGTCCACCATGATATATGAAATGACATGCTTGTACCATGCAGTTTCGGCATGTTGTTGCCACATATGACCATGGGAACATGCCACAGTCTGCTTGATGGGTACCCTTCCAAGGAATAGAACTCAGCATATAGTACATGGATTGCTTAGGTGTGAGAGAGTGGTCCCAACCAAGTTTTGTGCTCTATAGGTCTCTGGAAACAAAAGTTCGAAATTTTTAATTCAGACCATTTAAATCAGCAAATTCTACCCCAAAATGGGGTGTTTCATGATGAAGAAGCACTATTTTACAAAAATGGCCTCCAGAGACGCAAAGAGCACAAAAAATCAGTAAAGGTTGCCTCCAGGACCTTGGCTATATGATCAGTATACAATGAGTTGGATAGGTTTGAGTTTTCAGCCTATTTGAAGGGGGTTTTTGGCTGGTGTTTGCTGAGATATGTGTATTCAAGAGCTTTTATTGAACCTCTAGCATAATAGAACTATTGTTGTATACTAAATGCTCTTGAAAGTGGCTCCGAGCCAATGGTGCTTTTGTGCCCACTTGAAATTGCTTGGGTCACTCGTTGGAGCGTTGAATGACTCGGACGCGCGCGCGTCACGTGGCATCGCCGAGCGCTTTCGGCGCTTGAAAAGGGGACGGTCAGACTAACACGGCGATCCAGGACGATTCACTCAGACGAATCGGACCTGAGGCCTGAATCACCGAATCGGCGTTGAATCGTCGCTACTAATCGTTGTCAGCGTCGTTGAAATGAAACATCTGAATCCCGAATCTTAACTTTTTCTCCGGCTACTCAGACTAAGTAGGCAGTGTTGATGTCACTCTGTTTATAGAACGACATCAGGACATCAGCTCGAGGGCGAATATGCTTACCATTTCTCTACTTATCGGTTGCAACATGTATCATACTATCATTCAATGATCGACAAAGAAAATTTCCCCAAGTATCAAATTATTGGCACAGATGAATAGAGTATATGAGACACGATGGCTGCGTAAAATATACAATGAAGCTCCAAAGAGAGGAAGTGATGATCTGGGAATCATTCCGAGATAACAGGAGCAATGTCCTCAAACAAGAAAACTACCCCGGGCAAACCAAGGTCCTAGCGTACAGCCAAATACAGACCCTCGATAGCAATATTGGCCTGCCAAGCACCCAGCCTCCTCACCGCGCGCAACGCCGCCGGCGCAGGGAGCACTAATACAAGTGCAGGAACGATAAAGATGAGCAAGAGCAAGGAAAAGATAAGTGTTATGCTCGGCTTGATGACGAGGAAGTAGAAGAGGGCTTGGTATGATGTTGGGTCCGTGAACTGCGTACAAAAGTCGTGAACGTTTAGTTGATGGAAATAAATGAGGGAACATGAACATACCATGGCATACGAGTTTTTATAGAATGATGTTTGTGGGACCTGCCCTCCTGGAGAGGCGGTGCCGCTTTCGACCTCAGTGGCGGTCGCATCGCGATTGCGGGTGAAGATGGGGCGTGGAGGGTAGGGCGGGGGGTATGCTAGCGGGGAGTGGAATCGGGTTTGAAGGTCGAGCTGTGTGAGGGTTGTCAATGCAGCCCAGTTGACGTGGAATAGACATATTTACCTCGCCTCGTGCGAAAGCTCGAGCGCCTAGGAGATTGAAGAAGCAAAGGACGGCTCCTAGCGGAAGAGCCATAAGAAGGGTAGTCCCGGCCTAAATGATACGCTTCAGCACAATGCTTTGAAAACAAAGAAAGAAGGCAGAGGCACATCCCGTGCTCAAGGAAAGCCACAAATATGTAAGAGAAAGACAAGGGTAAATCGACGCACCACAGTGAACACGAACAGAAATACCCATGCTGCCAACGCATATGGAAAGTTCAACACCAAGAGGTGGAATAACGACCGATAATACACTAATTGCACCAGTGGCCTGAAATATCTACCCCATACTGCCTTGGAGAAGAATCCACCGTGGCGTCGTCGCGAAACATCGATATCTGAGAGTTGGTCGTCATGCCTATCCGGCGACAAAAGTGGTCTCTGCTCCAACTCATCATCAAAATCACTCTCATCCTCCGTTCGAAAGAGAGAAAAGACCGTCTGCCCTAACGACGGCGCCAGTGAGGTAATACTCGTGTAAGAATGAGACCGAGGCCGACCCGCCAGGCGACGTGTGGTGCTTATTGGTGACAAATGTGAGAGAAAAGGCGTGGTCTCAGTGGGCTCCCCTGCATCGTACTCAGCTGGAAAAGGAACATGAGCCAAGAGCAGCTGGGGCGACGAAGGCGCCTCATGGTCTGAATGTGAGTCGGTGGATACGAGCTGGGTATGCTGCGGGGCTTGAAGTCGGTGACGTCGGGTTGAACGAGCAGTCCTTAAACGTCGTTCACGAGAAGGATATGGTGGTGGTGGATCGTGTGAGTCAGTAGGATCGCATGAGATGGACGTTGGCAACGGTGAAGACGGTGGTGGAATTGCTTGAATGTCAACCGTCATGATGGAGACTCAAGAGTTCGGAATATTCCCACGTGAACGCGATCAAGGTACAATGCCGCACAGAGAGACGGTCTCGCATGATATCATCCGAACGGGGCTCTGACAGAGCTGAGCAGAGCTGACAGAGCCTGAGCAGAGCTGAGCAGCGTGTAGCTCAACCTGAACACAGACAAGGCGCAAATTCTGCTGTGACTGAATACTAGTAGCAAGAAGATGAACACGGGCAAGACGTTAGTCGTAAGGCACAGGGAGAGTTCAACGGTATTTTCCCCATACGTCTGTTGCACAAAATGTACTCAGTGACTCTTCTAGAACCCGAGATTGATGAGCAGCCACCTGATGAAGATGAACGGCACTGCACGCCTAACATTCATCTACATTTGAAGGTGAGACTGCCGTGTATACCTATATGCTACTTTCCGCTTTCTCCTCGTAGAGCACAATGACGAGACACATTCATGTTGGAATTTCCCTCAAAAGCGGAGGCAGAACCCAGAGCTGAGCTAGATACACCCAACGGTGTGTTATAAGTACAAAAGTAACTACTGTAAGTACTCAGAATCATAAGGTTTGTGTATAATCGTGCGATAATCGCCCTACATTGACTGCTATACTATTGTGGAGATACAAAAAAATATGCAACACCCGGCCTGATAGTAACCTCCTCCATGGGTTCTATTACACCACATGTACATAATACACGAGGCCGCGATGTTGTACAGCATTGCAGCAGAGATCTTTTGAACCCCATTCCGTATCTCCAACGAATTGCCCCGCAGTGCCAAGTCATACCAAGTTCAACATGAATGTCGACCTTGTGTCCAGAGACAATGTTTTTCAGCTGCCCATTCCCGCATGCGTAGGTGAGCCCATATTCCCCAACGCCCTGGCATCACTAGTGCTTATGCTTCAAAAGTTATCGCACACTGTCCCTTGGAGACCGACATTGTGCTTGTGTCGTCTGATGGATGTCGTTTCGGCATGCACAGCAAGAACTTGGGCGAGTTCAGTGGCGGATTTCCACTACATATCACACCTGCCGATGGCGAAGAGGTGCAGATGCCAGATCTAGACTCTAAAGCGCTCACACTCTTCCTGCAATATGTTCATCACCATCGCCAACCAGATTTGAGCAACGTTCCTTTCAAAACGCTTAGGGAACTCGCAGAAGCTGTGGAGAAGTACGATGTCTATTCAGCGACGGAGATCTGCAAAGCGCATATGGTGTAAATCTTTTTGCTGTCTCCTTATTGGCATTCCTAATTCGTCCTTCTAGTTTGTCCGTTAGTGACCACTGCGTCGAAGTCTTTCAATATGCCGCCAAGCATGATTATCGCAAACTGATGGACGATGCAGCGCTAATTGCAGTTCAAAACAAAAGCTGGAATCGGGAAATTTCGATGAGATTGTATGAGTATCACCCAGACATACAGGTTGCTTGGGTATGTATGACTCGGAGTTTCCTTCCGGGTTGTTATGTCCCTAAGGGCTTACCTCCGTGATGTAGCCTCGATTCAACGAGCATTGGCGAGACTCGTTCAATATCTGCTATAATGAGCCTCACCCAGTGCTTCACCCAGGTGGAAAAGAGGATTGCGGAAAGTGGCGGAAATTTAGAAATGTGGTTGTCGCTCAAGTGAAGCGTGAGATCGCTGTATTCTCAAGCTTCGACGGGATAGTCGAAGGTGCAAAACATTATCTCAAGGACTGCCGTCATTGCTGCATACGCGCAGACCGGTGGATAGGTCAGGTACAAGGACGTGTCTGGGATATGCCGAAATTTACGTCTTTCCTCAAGGGCCCGGGGGTGTCCCGATGGGAATTCGGAGATTTTTCATATGACGTCGGTAACACTTGGTAGGTGTATGTATCAATAAACCAGTTGTCATTCTGTTCTTCCTCCGATTACTCGACTCGGCCTGAAAGCCGCGGGTCATCACGGCTTCATGCCGGCTTGCCAAGGCTCGGCTCAGCTTAACTTGACCAAACCCTACCCTACATATACCCTAACGAAAATATTTTGAACTCAGCATACCCAGCTCGTATCCACCGACTCACATTTAGGCCACAAGGTTCCATTTCCGGATGAGTACGATGCAACCCACTGAGCCCACTCCTTTTCTTCAAGCACCACACGTCGCCTGGCGGGTGTCGGCCTCGGTCTCATTCTCACACGAGTATTACCTCACTTGGCGCCGTCGTTAGGGCAGACGGTCTTGTCTCTCTCCATCGAACGGAGGATGAGAGTGACTTCGTTGATGAGTTGGGGCAGAGGCCACTTTTGTCGGCGGATAAGCATGACGACCAATTCTTAGATATCGACGTTTCGCGACAATGTATTCTTCTCAAAGGCAGCATGGGATAGATATTTCAGGCCGTTGGTACAATTAGCGTATTATAGGTCGCAGAAAGTCTGATCCACTGGGAATATTTATCGACAGACCATGACCTGCTGTCCGCGAACCTGACTGGTGTACATGGCTGGACCTTATACATAAATACCATATAAGATATAAGATGGTTATATAGAAGGAACGGTTTGAGCCTTGGTGGTAGAATCATCTGAAGGACTGCACGTGAGAATTATATAACGTGAGCTTTCCGAAATGTTCGTGGGAATTAGATTGCTTTTTTGCAGATTGTTTGCAGCCTTAATCAAGCCTTTATGAGCCTTCGCGAAGTCTAAAGGTCGTCGTTTACAGCCGTTTTGGCAGTTCCCGAACATTTTCGTTTATCAGTGAGTACTCTGAGTGACCAAATTTCCATAGTGCATACCCCTCAAAGCCTGGCCGCCGCGCGTTGGCATGACTCACGCGAAACCTGAGCTATACTTAGCTCAGTGCGCGGGTCCCGACACACGGAACTAAAATGAACTCGGGGCCGCACTTCATCTGCAAGATTCTTTAAAGTTAAGCGCCATACGTCAAGCTTTCGCTGAGCACCTGTTGAGCCATAAATGGAGGACCTCCGTCATATGTACAACGAACCTACCCGCTGGACAATTGGTCGATTCCGTTGCAGTTCGGGGGGGCCGCGAGGAATTTGATATGCAAGTCTTCATTCTCCTATTATTCAGCATACTTCGCGATGTTGCAGACAGGCGGCCTGTCTCCAGGTCCTTAAATTCGAATTTTCTTTCTCCTTGAGGGATAGAATGACTTCACCTTTCCCCACTTCTCGAATGCAGTGCGCTAGAGACATCTCGTCCGTCGTTGACGGTTTCTTCTTCGGTGAGTAAGCCACTACGAGGATGGTTTAATGATCTATATGAACTGTACCTTAGGTTTTATAGTTTCCGCCGTGTCCGTGCCACGATCCTTCAATGAACCACGCTGCATCGCTCAAGGATTTTCAACAGTTTACTTGGGATTACCATTGTCCAAGGCTGGATTTACGCATACCACAATCATGATAAGTGGCCAGTACGGAGTTTTGTAGGTTTCGTCAATCAGTCTCACTCATTCATGTCCATTGATCTTTGAATTATCTCGCACCGGCAGGTAACCCTGATAGTGTAAGCAACACTTGCTAGGACGCTTGACACAGTGGAATCCTTCACATTGCGGCATTCCAGCCTACTCGATATTACGGACACATGTTGCAGCGCACTGCTCCTCCGCTATTACTTGGTAAGCCAGTAATCCCTAGTTCCTCTGGAGATCGCAACTCAAGCATGCGCTGTGGTTGTAGGTAAAGCATTTCGGGAATTTTGCTGGTTTGCGGCTTTCTCCCCCGCGAGTCCATTGCATAAACATATGAAACAATTTCGGTTGACGATTACTTCGACAGGCTGGTTAGCGCCGATTTCGCTGTTACAGGGACCATCACTTTCTTGTGAGTTTCCTAGCTTGTGACGCTGATGACATTAAAATATTTGTTGCAAGGGTTCATCTCTTCTTTGCAAGCCGGCTCCTCCTTCGTACGTTCCAAACTTTTCCGGGATACAGGATTGTAAAGGATTTATTCGATTATTAGTCGGAAGAAATTGGTGGTTCCCAGGATTAATTGTGAGCTTCTGTGAGTGGTGGGAAGAAGGTGTGCTGATAGTATATCCAGCTTATCTGCAGCGTAGCTATGATGGGTTCGTGTCCCCTCAACTTGTATTCCACAATCCTCATTCTGTCTGCAGGTATCGGCATAGGCACGCTACGCGTTCAAGTCGCAAATAGAATAACATATTTATAAATTTTCATACAGCGGCTCTTGTACTAAAAGGGCGGAGTGAACTTCTCGTTGAATTTCGCGCCGTACAATTAAAGGTTTCTTTTTCTGCTCTCTTTTGCGGATGGCACTCTATGCTCATGGTTTACGTAGATTGAAATGACGACGTTTCATATCCTTGGCATCCTCACCGACATTTTGGTAACTATCGGTCTCTCTGTGATGTTGTCGCCGGGAAAGATGGAACGCACAAGGTTAGGCCGCCGACACTCGCAGGCATCATTTGCTTACTGTACTCTTGTAAAGTACCAAGGCGATTTTTCATCGGCTGCTCATGTACACCGTTACCCGAGGTATCCTCATCGTGTTGGTCCAGATTGGCCACGTCACTATGTATCTCGTCAACCCACTAAATTTACACTTCTGGTAAGCCTTTTGATTTTATGGTCCAGGATGCATACGCTCATATTTGGGCTTGACTTCCTGTAGGATTACATTGCATCTTGCACTGAGCAAAGTCTACGTCATTACGACATGTACGTATTCCTTTCTTGCTTATCCTCACCAGACATCCATTGACAGACGTACCGTGACATTGTTCGGTTCAGTGGTCATGTAAGTCCTGAACCTGAATTGATTCATTACGTGGAATTGATGAAATACATCTCTGCCATAGCTTGAATTCCCGTCCCTCTGCACAACGAGACACGTCGGATGACGATAATAATCTTACTATCGTTGGCCTATCATTTACACGGTCTGCTTCTCTCCATAGTAATGATGAAGCTGATCTAAAATTGTAAGCAACTCTTTGCTCAATCCCTTCCGTCTTCGACTTATTCTCTAGAAACGATAGACCTGAAAACGCCCACACGACCTGTTGATTGGTCAAGGGAGGCGGTAAGGCATGCGAACACGTGCCAGTCAGTCAGTATGACAAATCGAGTCGAAGCCATGTTCCGAGCTGTTCGCTGTGATAATTCAACCGACGTGATAGCAAAGCTAAGAATACAATATTAAAGCTAAGTTCATCTCGTCATCAACGTGAGCGGTGAGAGTTACGTGATAAGGTCGTGAGGATTCCGCTATCTCCGCCTTCGAAGAACTCTTCATAAAAAATTGCGGTCACTCAAGTTCTGTATCACTCAACCTCAAGGCCTCAATCCGCAGTCACCGGAGTCTCAGAATAAGCTTTTCAACGGCAGATCCAGAACGACTCGCTGGCACATCAGTAGCGTCCTATCGTCCACCGGCCCAGGACTCCATCGCTCGAACCCTGTTCCCCAAACTTGCGTGATAAGCAAGTACTGACCCCATTCGTTTTTCCCATAAAATGGAAGGCCAGATCCTCGGAACTTCTCACTTCTGAAATGCGGAGTGCCAGCAACATCTCTTCCGACATTGATTGTACCTTCTTCAGTCAGTGAGTGCTAATGGGAAAGATGAGCATTGATGATTTACACAAGTACCCAGGTTTTATAATTTCCCTCGTGTGCGTTCCATGCCCCTTGAGTGCGTCATACGCTCAGGAGTGAGGAAATTCCAACAGTTTGCTTGGAATTACGATTGTCCAAGGCTGGATTTACGTACACAACAATCATGATAAGTGGCTGATGCGGAGCTTTGTGCGTTTCCTCAGTCGAGCCCACTCTTTCATGTTAAATAATGGCAGCGATTATCTCTCAGGTAACCGTGATAGGGTGAGCAACGCTTGCTTGGACGGGCTTGAATTCTTTGACATCACTATACTTATTCTAGCCTACTCGATATTGCCGATACATGCTGCAGTGTCCAACTGCTTCGTCATTACTTGGTAATTCGGTCATTGTTGAATGCTCTGAGAAATACAGCTCAAGCATGTGCCACGACTTGTAGATAACACATTTTGGAGACTTTGATTCATTGCATGCTTATCCTCCAAGGAGGTTAGGGGTCGAACTAAAATCCTTAGCTGACGAGTCACGACTGACGACTTCCTCGACAGCCTGCTTGGCGCCAAATTTGCTGTGGTAGCGATAACGATATTTCTGTATGTCAAAGTCCTGGTCCGTGATGTTCAAGTTCAAGCTCACATAGAACTTTTTATTGGAAGGGTCCATATCTTCTTTGCTTCCCAGCTTGTCCTTGGTATGTTTACGTTATTTTTTCGTTCCGTATTTTCGGAGATTTATCCGAGTCGATGGTTAGTTAACTGTAGAATAAATTGGTGGTTTGCGGGATTTATCGTGAGCTTCTCTATGTGATCGAAGTTGTGTTGCTGAGAAACTATCAGATTTTGTGCAGCGTAGCCATGATTGGTTTGTGCCTCGTTCATTCTCCACTCTGCAGTCCTTACTCCCATACCAGTGTCAGGTCTATGTATATGTACGTGGTGCTTGCCAAGTGGGAAGAAAAAAAAATATTCATTCAATTCCGTTCAATAGTAATTTATCCAATGCACTGGCATAGGCAGACCAACACCTCTAGTGATTTTCACAGCAAAGTTTTTCTGTCTCATTCTCATGCCTGAACCTCAGTGCTTACAACCCACGTAGATTCTGATGACGGCGTTTCATTCCCTAGCAGTTTCCGTGGACGTATTGGTAACCATTGGTCTCTGCGTGATGTTTTCGCCAGGAAAGACGGAATTTAAACAGTGAGACTGTAACACTCGAAAATATCCGTCGTTCGCTTACAGTTCTTTGAAAAGGACCAATATTGCTCTTCGTCAACTCATTGTGTCCTGTATTACCCGGGGTATCCTCACCACATTACTTCAGATCAGTCACATCGTTATGTTTCTCGTCAACCCGTCAAATTTGCTATTCTGGTGAATCCGATTATATAGTCCGAACTGCATGCACTCACGTTTTGCGCTATAATTTCTGCAGGATGCCATTGAACCTTTTCCTAAGCAAACTATACACCATTACGACACGTATGTACTCTATTTTTATTGTCATAGTGCGTCCATTGCTGAACCATGTTTCTTGGACTTCAGTAGTCATGTAAGTGCTAAATTTAATTGGTCGAATGGGATGACTTAAAAACATTTGCTCATACTAGCTTGAACTCGCGACCTTCGCGGCGAGCAAAGTTGGATGAAACAGCTATTCTTGGCGCCGTACCAATGGCGTTCGCACATCCCGAGTCAAATCTCGATATTTCAGAAGCTCATCATTGGATTGCGCGTGTCCCCACACCCTCAGACCAAGATAGTACTTGTGGACGATAGAGAAAATGAAAATATGTTACTAGCACATCTGAGGTCATGGAAATAGTTTACTGGAAACAGGGGATAAATCTTAGTAGGAGGTCAGAAGCGAAATATGAGCACCAGACACAGAGAAATGATCACTCTGGATGGGGCGAGAGGACGTGAGCGGTGAGAGCTGCCTTGAGTTACGTGATAAGGTCGTGAGGATTCCGGAGCGCTATCTTCGCCTTCGAAGAACTCTTCATAAAAAATTGCGGTAAGTAACTCAAGTTCTGTATCACTCAACCTCAATCCGCAGTCACCGGAGTCTCAGAATAAGCTTTTGAACGGTAGATCTAGAACGACTCGCTGGCACATCAGTAGCGTCCTATCGTCCACCGGCCCAGGACTCCATCGCTCGAACCAAACTTGCGTGATAACCATTGGATAAACAAGTACTGCAAACCCTGATTTTTCCCACACTAAGTCATAGCGCCACAGCCAAACGCGTAGCCTCGCGTAGCACCCATTCAAATTTCAATATTGATGCAACGGCCGTTTTTGATGGCCGTTTTAACGACCCGTTTCAATATCAAAACACCGTTGTTACACCGATTCAATTCTGATCGATTTGAGGCTTGAGCCTCAGTCAAAATAGGCTCTGATCTGAGCGAGCCAGATCGAGAAAGAGTCATTGCAGCGCTCGATATCTGTCAAAACCGGTCAGATGATAAATATGACACACTACCTCGATTTCTCATCAAGGGGTACCCGGGATGCTGATCTGTGACACGGGGGTGGGGGGGTCTTGCCGGAGATTTAAATATTTTTTTTCTACTTATGGCTCATAACTGTGTTTGGAGGTGTTGGGATTCAAAGTAGTAGACATAAATACAAAAAGTAACAAATTTTTGCCTTTTCCTTGTGTTCTGGGGTGTTCTGGGGGCCAAAAATGTGTCATCAGCACTGTCATCCATTTCTCAACAAGCCCGGGCCATCCATCTGAAGTTTGGCTTCCGAGGTCATTTCATTGATCGTGAATTCTAACCCGCTGGAATGATGACAGCTCAATCAGCATGTTGGCGACTGATGATGAATGAAGACTGACATGGCAACTCAGGCGATCAATGGAATTGCGACCAGCATGTGCTGGTAGTAGCCAAATTTGCTCACAAATGGACCCAAAATTGTGGTGAAGGCTGAGGTTACCAAGGAATATGGAATGAGATCTACTCCAGAGCGAGTGGGGCTATGGCCTGCAACAAAGGAATATTAGTGCAGGCAATACAAAGGATCAAGAGTCAGTGACATGCCTTTGATGGCTTGGTACCACGTCATAAGATAAATCACTCCAATCCTGTCATTGACATGAGTAACTCTGATAATCTGCAATTACAATGATGGGAAGGATTCATGCAGACTAGGGACTACTGTGGATGGACCTGGGTCCATCCAGGTGAATATCCATGGATGACATACTAAAGTCCATGGATATGGGTGGCATCCATGGATCATCCATGGGTATCCATATGAATACTACTATTTTTTATGCTCTCAAATGCTCTAATATATGTACCATGCCATGGTCTATTAAAATGGTTTAGCAAGGTCAATTACCTGCTGGAGTGCCTTGTTGGCAGTTGGCACTAATGTTGCCATGACTTCAAGTCGGACTTTTTGATTGCTGTATATCTCTGCAAGCACATCATCGTAGGATGTAAACTAATTGATGCAGGGTACATATTTATTACCATGATCAACAAATCCAAAAACTACATAAATCAGATCACTATATCTTGAGTTATTGACCAACTAAAATTCCAGCTTTTTGATGTACAAAGTTGGAATTTTAGTTGGTCAATAACTCAAGATATAGTGATCTGATTTATGTAATTTTTGGATTTGTTGATAGCGGCAATAAATATGTACCCTGCCTTGATTAGTTTACATCCTATGATGATGTGCTTGCAGAGATATACAGCAATCAAAAAGTCTGACTTGAAGTCATGGCAACACTAGTTGGCACACATGATGTTATCTATTATACTGAGTAAAATTTGTACTTAAGACTGCTTCTTTTAACCAGGAAATGGTTTTACACCAATAAATATTACTTTGAAATACATCTGAAATACCATAGGAATTTGTACAATTACAATTCAAGTTCTCCAAAACCTGGATTCCTCATCTGTCTCTTCTACCTCATCTTCCAACTCAGTCTCATCAACTTCTTTCTGAGGTCCCACCTGCTCTTCACTTCCCATTTGCTTCTGAACAATCTTAATGGTTTCTGAAAGTCCTGGATAGAGTGGAGTTTTGGCCCAAGATCCAACTGCAACTTGAGCCTTGAAGGTCTGTGGGCTGGTGTTATGCTGAAGGTGATTGATCTCAAGCCTTCCAACTGCAAATGCACATTCAGCATCCACTGATGATGCCAAAAGAGTGTCTGAGTAGAAGCAAAAATGAGAATTATTACACTTACCTGGTGCTGAGCAAAAATCAAGCCCCATCTTTGCTAACCGAGGTTGCTGCTCAATGGCTTGATGCCAGTACTTCATGATTCCTCCAACCTCCTTGATAGTAGGTCACATGACAGTCATTTTCAAACTTGGCATGAAAAGCAGGTCAGAATGGTGTATAACAACACTTTTCAAAAGTTTCCCTTCAACATACTCTAATATGACACTAAATATCCTGCCAGGATATCTTGATGATTCCATATTTCACACACCAATTGGATTTGATCATTCAATAAAAGTGTGAGAATGACAAAAATATACAAGAGGTATATCTTGATGATGCCTTAATGGCTTTACTTGATCATTCAAAGAGAGTACAAGAATGTCAAGAAAAAGCATGTGAAACTCAGATTAAAAAATCTTGTCAAAATTGTATGTACCATCACTATGTTTTATATACAGTGTGTCACATGACTATGCAAGGGTGATTTTCAAACTCGGCTGAAAATTGTGGTCAGAATGGTATATAACATCACTATGTTCCATATATGGTAGGTCACATGACTATGCAAGGGTGATTTTCAAACTCAGCTGAAAATTGCAGTCAGAATGGTATATAACATCACTTGTTCTATATATAGGTCACATCATACAGATGTCATTTTCAAACTCAGCATGAAAATCTGGTTATAACATCACTATGTGAGGGACTGTGAACTAAATTTAATCACTAAGTCACCTGCAAGCTAGGACTTTGCTCGGACTCTGCTCAGATTTTGATCCGACTTTTGTCTTTACAACTCTGAAAAAATTTTTACTAGGACTCTGGGCAGAGTCCAAGGACTGTCCGCAGAGACAGCTAGGACTCTGCTCAGACTCTGGTAGGATTCTGCTCGGAGTCCGCGGACAGCTAGGAGTCCATGCAGAGTCTGTGCAGATTATGTGGGGGACAGTAAAGTACCAAGACTATACTTGTGCTAGAGGGCCATTGCGTTGCATGGCAATTCCAAGTTCTGTAGGGGCTGGGGGCTTTACCCGCTTAGAGCATACACAGCCACTATTGCAGTGGCCAGCTGGCTTTGGCTTGGTTTTTGTAGAATCAGGGCCCCACTTCTGGCCATTCCATTTCGATTGATGTTCATGGGCAAAAAAGGGGAGGGGGGTTACTAAAGGGGCCTGGCAAGATCTGAAACAGATGAGAATCAAAATAGGCCACTTTGGCAATTACCGCACTAATAGATCAGATGAGACATCCAGCCAGCTCAATCAACAATGCCTCGTCTCAATAAGTTGAGAACTTGGAATTACTCATTTATTTAAATTTAATAGTAACCATCCGTTCATCCATGGATATCACCCATGCAATATCCATATCCATATCCATCCATCCATATATCATATCCATGGATGGTCACCTGGATGATGGCCATCCATGGTAGTCCCTAATGCAGACCATGTTCATCCAGAGAAAGAAATTGGCTAGAGAAGGGCCAATGACTGTCCTGTTCTTCAAGAGCTGGAGTGGGAGAAGCACCACAGTCCCGTGATACCATGACCATGTGATGAATAGTCCAAGAAGTATGCCTGATGTAATGAATCTATTAGCTGCATTCGGCATGATAAGTTTCCCAATGAAAAAAAGCTCGGACATTGTAGTGTAACATATGCTGATAATCACAGCACTATTCCAGGGATGAGATTTCTGCCTTCCACAAGTGGATACAAGAATGTAATATTCATGCCCACAGCAAGCACAATGCCTATGAGTGCAACAGTAATCAGTCCATATCCTGGGTAATAGACCATGATATATGTAATCAATCGTGAGATTCAGTGGGCTGAAGTTGGGCCAAAGCTGAGCGAAAATCTTTAAGAAAAATTATGTAATTATTTCCAAATATAGTAGTGATATCCCATGAGGGGGGGAGGGGGTCCTCAACTTCCTCTTAAAATTTTTACTGACCCCGTGTCATTGCTAACATCCTGGGTACCCCTTGTTTCTCATTGAGATATATTCACTATGAAAGAGTCATGCACACCTTTTTATCAATTCTCTCTGATCCATATTATTAATATATCGATGGGTGGATTTCTGATATACATTTATCCCTCTCGATCCCACTCGACTGCTTCAGATGTCAATATTGTCAATTCCTGGGACATCTATTCTATTTGTAACTAGCCGATAACCATAATTTTGGAGCTAATGATAGAAAATTCCAAATATAATTATATAATTCCCTTGCTGATGCAACTATAGACATCTAGACATTGCCAGCACCCTCAGGAGACTCAGAAGCCACCCTGCATTTCATTTCTGTTCAATAAATTCAGGAGTCAGTATGATTCATATATTCATAGACCTGTACTACACTCACTTGCTGCTTCTCTGCAGGCCATTTTGTAGCTGAGAGTTCTTCAAATCTCTGAAAAAAAAGGCTCAGATCGACACAACACTGCTCTTGCCAGCTTTACTCACCTTCAAAATATCAGGATGCAGGTTATCAAAGTATTCTTTAAACTCAGCCATGGTTCCTCGTGAGTTTTGTTGGCACCATTCTTGAGCACATAGATTCCTGGGAATGGGAGTTAGGGCAAGAAATCCATTGATTGATGGTCACATATCATACCTTGCTGTATGTGAATTTCCAGGCTGCATTTTTGGATACTTTTTGGCAGTAGCCATGATCTTTCCCCCTCTATCTATGTGATTAATTTGATTGGTGATCAGCAATGTGTTGGTTGTGGTTGGTTCTGAGGCCATGTGCAACTAGTGTTTCAAGGTCCAGTCTATAGGACCAAAAATGACCATAGGACCAAACTGGACCAAACTGTGGTCTGGTCTTTTTTTCAGTTGTGGTTGCCCATATTTGGGGTCATTCTGGTTCCCGGTTGCCTTATTTTGAAAACCTTTGAAACCAAAGACCAGTTGCAATCGGTTGCAACCAGTCTTTTCACAGTATTATATACTCATATAAAAGTAACTACTCTACAAGAAAAATACAACTAATATGTACTATATTAATACTATTTACTATTTATACTAGATACTATGTCGAGGAATGGACATGGGACAAGCCCAGGGGAAGAAGCATACAAAGAAATGAGTGCTTATATACCACGTGGCTGTGCACAGACCATTTGGTCATGCTTGCACCCCAAAAAACAGAAAGTGGCACCACTTGTGAAACAACTCCCATGACCATCAACAACCCATGACACTGCTTTTTCTCTACTGTTTGCTCTCACCACCAACAACGCCCGCACCGCCTAGCTCAGAAGCACCCCCACCTCAACTAGATGACCACAAAGTGGGCCCAAACAATGACTAGCATGTTGTTTGGGTCCCAGGTATGGTTTTTATTGTTGATTTCTTCTTTTTACTAACTAAACCTTTTCTTTTTAGTTTCTTACCTTTGATAATGACACCATGTGATCGCTCAACCCTGCTGCATGCCCTCACAACATGGCGCTAACACCAATGGCAGCCACGCCAACGACAACATGGTGTTGCCTGCAAAGTGGGCCATAAGGGTATGTTTTTATGATTGATCTCTTACTTCTACTAATTAACTAACCATTCTTTTGTCTTTTTAGATTCTTGCCACTTGATAACAACATCTCCCACCCACACCCCGTCCTCTCTCAGTACCCCATGACCTACATGGCTGCTGTGAGCCTCTGCTCACAGAGTCGCAAGGGGTCCCATTTCTGGACAACAGCATGTGATTGCCATGTCACAGTGCCACCACCCCACCTGTGAGCCACTGCTTATAGGAGGAGATGGAGGTGCCAACAACGAATGACAATGCCAACCAACAAGGACACCAAACAGCAGGGGACGACAAACATGGGAATGACGAATGTGGGAACAATGAATGCAGGAACAATGAACAGTGGTGATGACTGGTGGGGGCAACAACTGGCAGGGATGATGACTGGCAGGGACACCCCAGGGGGAGGACAAATGGCGGGAGCGATGAATGGTGGGGACAAGACAACAACAGCAGCCGCCCCACCCTCGCTACAAATGTGAGATGGTGGGGTGTGTTTTTTTCTTTCTAATTTACTTGTATTTTCATTCTCTTAGTAACATCCCCCTGCTGTGAGCAACTGCTTGGGGTGTAAATGTAATTAGTTTTATTTACTATATAATAGAATTTAGCTATGAAATTAGTGGTATGACCAGTCAAAACTGGTCCTTTGAGGGCAACTGAACTGAATAGAACCAGTTCTATTCGGTTCGGTTGCAGTCCATCAAATGTGGGCAACAGTTTGGACCGGTTGCCCTCTTGGGGGTCAAAAAACCAGACCAAACTGGACCTTAAAACACTATGTGCAACACCATGGTATTGTCCACTTCAAGTGATGTAAATAAGAGTGGGACTGGAGATGCTGATCCTACTGGGAGGAAGGCTTGGAGGGGAGAAGGCACAGGAGCAGTGCTCATGACATTGACCAGACCAAAGGTTCATTTTGTGATGCCATGGGGAGATTGTCCACCGTTGACATAGATAAGGATGTGACCAATCCTGTTGAGAGCAGAGACTTGGAGGGGAACATGCACAGGAAAAGCAGTGGTGGTGGTGCTTGTGACATTGGTCAGGGGTCCATGTGATGCCACAGGGGGGTTGTCCATCACATTGGTGGAAAGTCCCTGTGCATAGTGTTTTAAGGTCCAGTCCAGTTCAGTTTTTTGACTTTCAAATGGGGCAACCACAACTGCAACTGGTCTAGGACTGACCCAGATATTGGGGGGACTGAACTGAACCACCTAGGACCAGTCTTTTGCAGTCCATGGACTGGAAAAAGATTGGTTCAGACCGGTTTTTTGGTGTAAAATTTGTCATACCAATATAAACCATTTGTATCTCAACTATTATTACTCAGAACATTAAAAAAAACTTATAACATGGTAGAGCTTGTAAATACCCGTCATTTAATTTAATTTTTAAGAGATTTGATGAAGATTTGACATACACATGACCAAAACTGAATTACATCTCATAAAGACTCAGGCAAAGTGTAATATGACAACTGTAAGTTATGTGATGCATACCCTACATTGATAGATGGTGAGCATATTTGCCTACTTAGAGTCTCCATATCCAAAAATAGAATGAAGCAAAATGATCAAAATTTGAGTGAGTTAGAATCAAAGTCATTCTGGTACAAGTTGCACAAAACAAATACTTGTACCAAAATGGATTTGGTCATATCTTTCTCAATTCTTAACCATTTTTGATGAACCAAGAATCAAATTAAATGTAATAATTATGGTTACAAGGGTATGTAACACACATAACCCTTTAATTGGTTGAAACTGGTCTTTTTGCGGTCCTACAATATTTTCCAAAATGAAAGACCAGCAACTGGACTGCAAAAGACTGGTCCATAAATAGACCACTGGTATGGTCCTAATGGGTCCTGTTCAGTCCAGTTTTGGTCTTTTTTCAGTCCTATGGACTGGACCTTTAAACACTACCTGTGCAGCTCTCAAAAGATCTGAGCCATTGATTGATGTCAACATAGGTGAGGCCATGACTGGAAGTCACTGATGTCTGTGGAAGAAGTGGCACTGAAGCAAGAGGATTGGTGGTATTGGATTTGAGCTGAGCAGCCAAGTCATCTGTCTGAGATAGTCAGTTGATTATTTATCTATCACAATGTAAGTACTGTTCAATGTTCTGCACTCAGTGCTTGGCAAGAAGGATGGCATACCTGAAATGTATGATCCAGACCTTCTGCACTGGGGGTTACCTCAATCATCAGTCCATCAATGGCAGGCAGTATGCCTTCTTGTACAACCTCCACTTGAGAACATAAACTGTCATTGATAAGCGACTCAGCCCCTTGTACAACATTGACTTCATTGATTGACATATCAGTCCTCATTGTTGCTGGCAGTAAACTGTTGTTGATAAGCAACTCAGCCCCTTGTACAACATTGACTTCATTGATTGATGTATCAGTCCTCATTGTTGCTGGCAGCAGTGCAGGTGTGTGTAGAAAATCAGTTATAGAGTACATGAGAAAACTCAGTCTTTGTATAAGCGACTATAGTATTACACTGACCATACCTAGAGTACACAAGAAAACTATATGTACAGTAAGCAAACAGTTAAAAGTTAATAGTAATATAAGTACCCACCTCAGTCTTTGTATAAGTGACTGAGGTGTCTAAACTACAAAGCCCAGCATCTGCTGAGATAAAGAAAAACCATTGATAAAGGTATCCATTGGACACATGCATCAAAGGGATGCGCTAAATATAGTATGCGCATCAAACATGCCGAGACAGCCACATCAAATGATGACCTAGGGAATTACAGAGGTATGTGAATTGTTTGACGTCCAGGGCCTTTGTGAACATGTCTGCGACATTTTCATGGGTATTGACATAGGACAAAAGTAGTTCATTCAATTGAACTCATTCATGAAGGAAGTGGTATTTAATGTCGACATGTTTAACATGGGAATGGAGGAGAGGGTCTTCAGATAGGGTCTTGGTAGCAGAGTTGTCACAATAGATAATTGTTGGGAGAGATTGTTTGTAGTTAATGGAGTCAAGTAAAATGTGCAGCCAAATACATTCTTTGGCAGTTTCAAAAGCAGTGATGTATTCTGCTTCACAGGAGGATGTGGCAACCACCTTCTGTTTGTGCACAGTCCAAGAGACTGCATCTGATCCAAGGGAGCACATGTAACCACCCACACTATGATGTGTGTCAAGGCAATTAGCCCAGTCAGAGTCACTAAAAGCGTGAAGAGTGAAGGGATGATCGCTGCCAAGGTAAAGTTTGAGGTCTCATGATCTGCACAAGTCAAACAGCAGCTGCCCAGTGAACAAAGGAATAACAGTCAAGATATTGTGATAATTGCTGAACTGCATATGAAATGTCAGGGTGTGTGGATATGGCCAGGTAAAGCAAGCACCCAACAAGGGATCTGTAGGGAAGTTTGTTGAGCCACAGTTGGTCCTCAGATGATAACAATTGATGATCAACGCAGTGGAGCTTGGAACTGGGTTCTAAAGGAGCTGATACTGGGTTAGCATCCTTTTGACCAAACTATGAGCCAAACATTGCAATTGAGGTGGTACCTGTTGCCCTTTGGCTGCAGGAGAATGGTCTCTAGTTGGGATGTGGGTATGGGTTAATTAACCATCATCATTGTCATCCATGGGCAGGGGTGTGAAAACAGGATAATCATGTTCAGGTGTTGTGGGGGTTAAATGCATTTCTGGAATGGGAGGTAAAGGTGGCATGTGACCATTGTGGCTTTTGAGGAACTTAACATGGTATGAACTATGCATTTTTCCCATAGCACGGTTGTAACATTGGTAGGACTTTGACTTCAGGTCATATCCAATTAATGCACATTCAATGGATCACTCGAAAATTTTCAGGTTGTCCTTTTTGGGAACATGAATGAAAGTGCGACAACCAATTTCATGCATATAAGAATAATTGAGGTGGCATTCATACCATAATTCCCAAGGTGTATGTCCCTGTAATGATTGTGTCATAGTTTTGGAATGTAAGAGAGATGCCGTCAGGTAGAATTCATCCCAAAGGAAAGGTGGTAAACCTGAGTAAATATGCATGGTATGGGCTTTAGCCATGAGTGTACGATGCATGCATTCAACCCGTCCAATATGTGCAGAAGTATGGGGGGCAGTGAATTGTTGGTCCATCCCTCGAGTTCTTAACCATGCTGCCATCTTGTGTGACTTAAGTTCCCCATTCTCAGTGATATAAATTCCCACTTTAAGTCCCATCTCATTTTCTCTGGCAAGTTCCCAAGCCTTAAGTTCTGGGAATGAATCATCTTTGTTATGTAAGGGTATTGACCAAGGAAAAGATGTATAATTGTCGACTATGTCCATAACATATGAATTCCCCATACGAGACATAATGGCATGGGGGCCAGATAGGTCCACCATACCTTCTCTAATTTCCTTGTAGCCTTATGACCTAACCCCTTTTGGGACAGGCGTCTTCATCTGTTTACCAAGTAGACATGAGTCACACTTGGGTGGTTTGGAGGTGGACATAATAGGTGCACCTGTGAGCAACCCTTTTTGGCCATGTCCCAGAGAGATTGGTAGTTTGCATGGCCAAGGTGATGATGCCAGGTTTCAAGGTTGGGAAGTTTGTGTACAGTGAATGTGTGGTCGATGGTTGCACTGTGGAGATTCAACATGTAGAGCTTTTTGGTAAGTCCAGATCCCCATGCAATAAATGTGCCAGTGAACTTGTCAGTGATCCAGGATGTAGTACTGTCAATACTGTCAAAATGGGTGACAGCGTTGGAGTCATCCGCCAGTGTGCCCACAGATATGAGTATGACTGCTGCATTTGGGATGTAGAGCACATTACATAAGATAATTGATTTGCCCCATGTGACTCTCAGTTTGATGTCACCGATCCAGACAGCAATGATTGAGGAACCACCAATGCCTTTGACAGATCAAGGTTTCATTGGTTGTAGAGTGAGGAAGTCTGATTTGTCAGGGGAAATATGTACTGTTGCACCTGTGTCAATGATGAATGGATGGTCAACTGTGGAAATTTGGGATCAGAGAGTTTGGTGGAGGGGTTTGATGGACAATGCGTGCTCTGTGGGGTTGGAGGTGTTGTGTGTCCAGTCGATGGTAGTAGTGATCTCATCCTTGACAACAACCCAACCCTCATATTCTATGTCCTCAATAGCAGCAATAGGGAGTGGATCACTGGCTATACCAGTAAAAGTGATGGCATCAGTCTTTGAGGACAAAATGTCAGCAGGATCAACCATGATGGTGAAGGCTTTACCATTGATGTCCTTCATCATAACTGGCACCTTTGGGTTAGGGTGAGTAGTGGTACAGTTAGTGTTTGAAGGTCCAGTCCATGGTTATGTAACAGTCTTTTGGAATTTTGAGATGTAATCTGCTTGTTAAAGCCTTACAACTTATCCTGGCATTTCCAGACTTTTTGTACACAATGTCAATATATGATTGAAAAGGTTTGTCATTAGGCTTCAGTGGTTTTTACAGAATTAAACATATTAAACATAAAACAATTTTTCCAGTCTATACATTTTCCGAGGTTTTAAGAAGAATGTATGAACTGGAAAAATTGTTTTGTGTTTAATAGGTTTAATTCTGTAAAAATTACTGAAGCATAATGACAAAACATTTTTGGTCCTATCTTGACATTGTGTACAAAAAGTCCTGGAATGCCAGAATAAGTTGTAAGGCTTTAACAAGCAGATTACATCTCAAAATTCCAAAAGACTGTTACATAACCATGGACTGGACCTTCAAACACTAGCACTGGTATTAGGTTTCCTCCCTTTGTCCTGTGCTGCCCGTTGAGCAGTGATTGACTCTTCTATAGATTTACTGGCCATGCCCCCCCCCCCCCCCCCCTGACTTGACACAGTACTCAATGGTATGTCCTACCTTCTTGCAGATAGGATTTGCACAGGTCGAAGAATTCAAGAATTTGGTGGATTTAACATGAGTAGTGTTGCCACTGGCTCAGCCAAGGTTTTTCAGTAAAATGGCTATAGCATCCCAGATAAATTTCCTAAATTCACTAGGATATTTGAGCATATGGACGAGCCCATAAGCCGAGGGGTCTTCTGCCAACATTATCTGATTGGATTCCCTGTTTCTGACTTATTCACTTGGCTTTGATTTCAAGCTGAGCCATCAAGCCAAATTTTGTTTATTAAATAACCCAGGGACAATTGATCGGTTCAACTAATTTTGGTGGGCAACCCCTCGGCTTATGGGCCCATCCACATGCTCAAATATCTTGGTGAATTTAGGAAATTTACCTGGCATGCTATAGCCATTTTATTGAAAAACCTTGGCTGAGCCAGTGGCAACACTAAACATGAGCAGTGAGGATGGGAGGATGAGGATCATTGTGATGACTGTTCTCAAGGAGGGATTGCTCATTCTCAAGGAACAAGCAAATATCCTTGGCAGTGTAGGGAGATTTTGTGGTGGAGGCTGCTATGTCCCAGGAGATGATGGAGCACACATGGGGAAAATGGTCACTGAGAGAGTTTAATAAAGCAATGCAACAAAGTAAATCTGGCTTAATGTCCCCCATAGCGAATGCATGGTCAATGAGAGCACAGATTTTGTCAGCAGTCTCAGGAAGGGGAGTGTTGGGCATGCATCAGATAGTAAGAGCCTGCTGCAATAATTGAACCTGTCAAACTGGGCCCTCAGACTGATGATGCTTTCGAAGCATTTCCCAACTGGCGGTGGTACCCTCAGTCATGTTGATGAAGGGGCGTTCCAAGGATGCAATGCTGGACATGATGAATGTGTATGCAAGGCAAGAGTTGGCCTTCCAGTTGCTAAAGGCATGAACCTCCAAAGTGGGGGGTTCAGCAATTTCTCCAGTGACATATTGATAGAGACCATTTAGTGAAAGGGCAATTGTAATCTCTTCATACCATTCTTTGTAGTTAGACTTCAGTTTGTCCAGTTTCTCACCAGAGTATTGGATGGAGAGTTTGATCAGGGAAATGGAAGGGACATCAGAACTGACTGTCATTGTGTTTGGAAAGTGTCAAGAGGACGAGAGATGGAAGATAAAAGGGAGACAAAGCTCATTAGGGGGAATTGATTGCACAAAAGGCTGGTAATGATCCAAGTTGGGATACTGATCCAGGTGTTGGACAAAAAATTGGTTGAGTGGCTAGGAGATTTTTTATTGTTATCTAAAGGGAACAAGAGTGGCCCATAACCTGTAGAAAATCAGTCCTAGAGTACACGAGAAAACTCAGTCTTTGTATAAGCAACTATAATATTATCCTGAAGTAATATAAGTACCCACCTCAGTCTTTGTATAAGCGACTGAGGTGTCTAAACTATGAAGCCCAGTATATATACATATCTGCTGAGATAAAAGAAAAACTGTTGATAAAGGTATCCATTGGACACGCACATCAAAGGGATGTGCTAAATATAGTATGCACATCAAACATGCCAAGATGGCCACATCAAATGATGTGGTGATGCTCCACTCATGGTGTGATTCTCAACAGTGTGGTGTCAGCACTGGATGCATGGGTGTTGCCCACTCAGCCTCAGCCTCACTGTTCTGCTGCCCTGTTGCTCTAGTTTTGCCCATTTTTCAACAGATTTTACTGACTCCTTTTGGTAGTGCTTGGTTTGCTGAGGGTGAGATGGCACCTCAGTGTCTTCCTGCTTTATCTCTCCTGCACTCCTGTAGTAATTTGTATACCAGGATGGATAGTTATCAGTTGCAATTTGCTCCACCTTCCAGTTGAGGTCACACAACCTGAGTTCCAGAAAGCAGGCACCAATTGAACCAAGGTATTGCTGTCTTGCCTGGAAATCTGCTTGTCTCCACTTCAATGGTAAAGCTCCAGATTTTGCAAGTGAAACCCAAACTGTGAAGATATATTTTGGTCTGTTTGAACATTTTGGCCATCTTTCACACTAGGAATACCTCACAATAAGGTGTTGTATGCATCACTAAGTAGTCACATCTGATTTGCATGATTGACTATACCTGAGGGTACTGTTCTGCTCTTGAAGCAGTAGATTCTAGCTCGATAACATAGGCTTGAAGGCCCTGGACATTGAGTTGCAATGAACCTGTCTGTGCTGTCACCTGTGGTAAACTAATGGAAGAATGGCTGGACATCAAATCCATTGATACTGGCCCCCAAGAATGTAGATATGATGAACTTGAAGAGTTACCAGTGTCAGAAAGAGGATATAAGCTAGAATCATCACCAGTGCTAGCTCCATGGCTTTGCATTGAGACATTAAGGCTTTCACTGTGACCCCCAGAACCCAGTCCTGCACCCAAACCCAAGCAGGGACCCAGAAACATCCTAGAGGCTGGAGATTCTGGAGCTTGGAGCTTGGAATTTGGAACCTTGGCAGCCGTGGATGGAAATTGTTGAGGAGTGTAGGCTACATGTAGCAACAGAAAAGGACATTGGAGCTTCTTGATGTTTGTTTGGCAAAAAAAAGTGACTACAATCAACGATATTCAATAATTCTTGATATGAAAAGTACAACAAATAAAAGAAAGTACAGAAACACAACATAAATGACATGGAATGTTTGTGTTAGATGTCCCCATGTCCCTGTCAGACAGCAATATTGATGATCAATGTTGATCGACATTCATGATGGCTATTCTGATGTTGGAAATTTCCCAGGAGCCTTATAAGGGACCTCGATCATAAGATGATTGTTGTTAGGGCGACACCCACTATCTGCTAGCTAAGACCATGTGGGTTCTCTCTACAAGAAGGGGGCGGGATCCGCGCTCGTGATGGGGGAATTGATGGTTTTGATGCAAGGGGTTATTAATAGGTAAGTTTGTTGACAAAGGCCTTTCACACCAAAAGCGTAGGTGGAATACCTAAGAGAACACAACTGGGGTCCCCTAGGCATATATTTAGGGTTTATATACTATGTTACACATATTGTACATTGTTGTTACCGACGCACTCATACATGCGCGTACATTTTGATGCGTGTGAAATAAAATTCTCACGCTATCAAAGTGTAGCATAATTTGGTGTCATGTAGCGTAATTCGACATAATAAAATAAAAATGAAATTTTATTAGGTAATGGGGTGGTTTCCTAACATTACCCCCCTTTTATGCCTCAACTTCCAGGTGAGAAAATATTGTGTCTGTCCCCTCTGTGAAATTTTGGTAAGGCCGGAATCTCATCCCCTCATACACCATTCTCGCAATGCGATGCGGAGCATTCGGATTATGTTTAAAGAATTGGGTGATCGCATTACGTGCTCGCTTACAATTCTCTTCGGGTTCCCACAAATTATTTTTGTCGGTATAGTTTTTCCACTTTATTAAGAACTCCAATGTGTTCTGTCAAAGACGTGAGTCTAGAATTTCTTCAACTATGTATTCTGGATCACCTTCTACTATTATCAGAGGTTGTGGAGTAGTTTGTTGGCCAGGAATAGTGGGCGGGCAGTAAGGGTGTAGGTGGGATACATTAATCTCAGGATCAATCTTGAATGATTGGGGTAATTTTAGCACTACTGCATTAGGGAAATCTCAGGCCCGTTGCAGCATGACTATTCATTTTTCTATGGCCAGTATGTTCATCTTCAGGTATGGGAGTGGGATCGCCTTGGGCTCATAGCCCATCATGAGGTAGAACAGGGGGAGTTCTTCTGTATGGAGTGCATTCTCTGGTTGTGCGTGAACTCCACGGTTGGGAGGAGGTGCTTCCAGTTCTCCTGATTGTTCGAGCAAAAGATCCATAAGTTCACTTCCACTTCTTGATTCACCCGTTCTGTCTCCCCATCGGTCTGGGGATGGTAGGCCATGCTCATTGCCAGCTTGATTCCAAGCAATCTTCCTAGCTCCTGGAAGAGCTGTGAGGCGAATCTGGGATCTCTGTCAGAGATGATCTTGTCTGGGAGGCCAAATCGTTTGTAGACATTGTCTAGGTAGAGGGTGGCTGCTCCCAATGCATCTACAGTTTTCCTGCAAGGGATAAAAATTACCCCCTTCATAAGCCCATGGTCTACCATGACCATGAGTGCATCATAACCATTGGACTCTGGTAGGTCAGTTATGAAATCTGTTGTCACCATTGCGAATGGTCTTGTCGCTTCAGATTTGATCGGTTGTAGCGGGGGGGTCGTCGGGTGTGTGTTGACCTTCATCTGCTGGCATATTGCGCATCCAGCAATGTAGTTCTTGATGTACGTCATCATCCCCAGCCACCAGTAGTCTCTCCTGATCATTTCGGTTGTTTGCCATTGTCCTGGGTGTCCACTGGTTACTCCTTTGTGGTATTTTTGTACCAGCTTCTTCTGTAGATCTCCATTGTCAGGGACATAGCACCTGTCTCGGAAGAATAGGAGGCTGTCTTCTATCTTCCAGTCTTCCAATGCCGATTTTATTGGCAGTGTTCCTTTGGTCTTTAGCGCCTCGATTGCACTTTTCACCAAGTCATCTTTCATGATACTCCCTACGAGTAGATCATGCATTTCTGTGTCAATGAATTTCACAAATACTGTTTCTGGCAGCATTGTGATGTCTTCATTATTGTTGTCTTCTTCCAGTACGTGATCAGCCCTTTGCGACAATGCATCGCTTTGCACCATTTGTGATCCAGGCACGTGGATGAGTTGGAATTCAAATTCTGATAGGAATAAGCTCCATCTTGCCTGTTGTCTGTTCAGTTTCTGCACTGTCTGGAAGTATGTTAGGTTCTTGTGGTCCGACAGGATTACCACTGGGTGTCCTGATCCCAGTAGGTAGTGTCTCCAGGTCTCTAGCAATTGCACGATTGCTAGTAACTCCCTGTTGTATATCTCATAGTTCCATTCCGTTGGTGTTAGCGCATGCGATATGTATCTGCATGGGTGCCAGTCCCCATTTGTGTCCCTCTGTCTCAGCACTCCTCCTGTAGCATGTTTCGAGGTGTCTGATTCAATTGTGAATGGTTTTGTCAGGTCTGGCATCAGCAGTACCAGTGCTTCTGCAAATTTCCTTTTCAATGTTTGAAAGGCCTGTTCACACTCTGTTGTCCAGTTGAACGTCTTGTCCTTCTTTGTCAATTCATTAAGTGGTCTGCTTGTCTCCACAAAATGTCCAATGAATTTCCTGTAGAAATTCCCAAATCCCAGGAAGGATCTGACTGCTTTTACGTTCATCGGGGTGGGCCAATCCTGTATACCTGCCAGCTTTGTGTTGTCCATAGCAATTTCATTGGGTCAGATGATCAGACCCAAAAATTCCACTTCATGGACGTCAAACTTGCATTTCTCTGGCTTCAGGTATAGGTCATTTTCTGCCAGTCCTTGCAGTACCCTTCTTGTCCTTTCCTGATGTTCGTTCTGATCCTTGGAGAATATCAGGATGTTGTCCATGTAAATCACGAGCCATCCCTCTCCGATCATATCATGGAATATCTTGTTCATCATTGCCTGGAAGGTTGCCGGTGAGTTGCATAATCCAAAGAACATCACCATTGGTTCAAACAGCCCTCTGTTTGTCTTGAAGGCCGCCTTCCATTGATCTCCATCCTTGATTCTGACATTGTGATATCCCCATCAGATGTCCAATTTCATAAACCACTTTGCCCCTCTCAGTTTGTCTAACAGGTCTCCTACCAGCGGCAGCAGGTAGGTGTTCTTGATTGTTCCATTGTTCAGGTACCTGTAATCTTGGCAGGGTCATAACACATCCGAGTCCTTCTTTGCAACAAAGAAGAATGGCAATGCCATGGGCGATTTTGATGGTCAAATGTACCCTTTTTCCAGGCTTTCGTTGAGAAACTCATTGAGTTTCTTTTGTTCTGCCAGTGACAATGGGTAAACCCTGCAATCCTTTGCCATAAAGTCCATTTTCAGTTTGATCACATGATCCCAGGGTCTTGATTCTGGGAATCTCTCCGATGCTTCCTTTTCGAATATCTGTCGGTACTCCCTGTACTGTTCGGGGAGTAGTTTGTTGAGGGTCTTTTGTTTGGGGTCTCCTTCCTTCTTGTGTGTCAGGTGTTGTGAGACCGATGTTTTTGCCCTGATCCAGATATTTTGTCCATAAGCATATTGTGGTGATCCTTTTGCCTTTACGATCCGAGAGATTGTCTTTGTCATCAGAGAATATCTGTATCTTGGCTTGTCATACTCCTCTGTCAGCAGTGTCCTAGCTGGTTCGAATATTCCAATGATGGGTTCTCCTTGGATGTAGGCAACCAGTAGCTCGTCGCCTTTGATCTTTAGTTCGGGTGTCTCTTTTGGTTGTTCTGTTGCCTGTTCTGTTGCCTGTTCATGGTTTGCCTGTGCTGGGTTTTCCTTCCCAGTGTCTTCTTCATCTTGTGGCCCAATGGGCTCCACATCTTGAAGAGTCGTGACTGCGATCTCTTCATCTTCCACTTCTTTGGCTGTCGCTCTCCTCATTTCTGTGGGTGTCTTGCCCCCTTCCTGTTTAGTTCGGAGTGCTTCTCCCATCTCTTTCGCTTTAGCGGCAATTCTTTGGCATAGTGCTAGCTGTCCCTCACTTGCCGGTTTCTTTTTGAGGGCGAGCTTCTCTAGTTCTTTAGCAGCTATGTGGCACCACGTAAGTCGCTCTTCTTCTTTTGCCTTTGTCTTGAGGCCCATCTTTTCTTTTGCTTGGGTGACCATCCTTTGGGCCCATGCCCGTTTCTCCTCTCTTGTCATTTCTTTGAAGGGCTTCCCTTCTTCTTTGGCCATTCTCTGGTGCCAAGCCAGATGTTCATCATTGGGTTTCTCCATTTGCACCCTCCCGATGAGGGTTTTCCCTTTCCCAAATGAGAATTCTGGGTGGGCTCTGTCAGTCGTTCAGAATTGGAAGGTTCCAATTCTCCAGTCAATTACTGGATTGATTCTTCTGAGCCATGGCAGACCCAGGATAATTGATTCTTTCCCCAATCCTGCAATGAGGAAGGTTGTTGGGAACAATCTTCTGTTGATCATTAAGAATCCTTTGGCATAGTGGGAAATCTCCCCTTTCTTGTTTGGGGTTCCATCCAAATTCTTGACCCTGATTGTCTTTTCCAGGGGGTGTAATTTGAATCTGCCACTTTTTGCAAATTCGTGGCTCATGAATATTCCTCCTGCTCCTGAGTTGAGTAGGGCTTCGGTTTTGACGGCTTTCCCTCTGCCTGCTCCTAGCACTTTGACATCTAAACACATAGATTGATTCTTCAAAGTGGCTAGTAGTACAGAGCAGACAGAGAGTTCAGCGGTACCTGGCATCGAGGCAGGCCACCTCTTTAAAAACCCTCGTCCCCTATTAAGGTGAGAGCTTTCTCCTTTTCTTCTTTGTCAAGTTCTTTCATGATCGCCCAGATCTTCAAGTAGGCTTCTTCGCCTTTCTTCTTTGGGAATGACCAGTTTTCAGTCTTTGTTTCTCCTTTCTTATGTTTGGTTGCTCGGTGTCCTGGCTGGTGGCACACAAAGCACAACCCTTTCTTCATATGCTCGATCCTTTCTTGATTGGAGAGTCAGTTAATCTCAAGTGGGCCTTCCTTTGATTTGGAGCTGGGCAGCCTCCTTGCTAAGGCCTCCTGTGCCCTCCCAGTTATGGCCTTTGCTCTCCTCCATTGTCTGTCATACTTGGAGGTGGCATTGATCATCCTCTCCAGGGTCGTGGGGATCATTTCCATGTTAAAAACTCTTTCAAGGAGCCTGGGGTTTAACCCATCCATAAAGAGTTCGATGAGGGTGGTGTTGTCATGGATTCCTGCCTTCTCTCGCAGGATTCGGAACTGCACAATGTAGTCCTCCAGGTCCTGTCCCTGCTTCAACATTTTCATTTCAGTTCTGGCTCTGCCGGCTTCATTGATTGGTGTGAACGCTGTTTTGAGCGCTGTCTCAAAGGTTGACCAGGTTCCTAGGTCTTGCTTTTCTGCCCATGTCTGTGCCCAGGGCGTGGCAGTTCCTCCATTCATGAAGGACAATGCGAAGATGATCTTCTTCTCGTCGGTGTTGTAGATTCCATGGTTCACTCTCAAATAGAGTTTCACTTCTTGTAAGAACTTTGCGGTTCTGGTTCAGTCCCCTGTGAAGTCAGAGGGGGTTCATATTCTGATCTCTTTGGTCAATGTGGTGGGTTTGGTAGACATATTGGTGTTGTCGTTGGATAGGGAGAATGGATCTTGTTCTGGGGTTTCTTCTTTATCGAAAGATCTGAAATCCTCTTCATCAAGGTATCAGGGTTCTTCGTCACTGGTTCTCCTTGAGAACCACTTCTGTGCTGGTTCCAAGTATCATACTAGTCGACCCTGGTATCTATACCACGGGGTTCTTCCTGATGATGATGCTCCAGTTGGAGGTCTGTCTGGGCTTTGTCTGAAAGACATTGTGTCTGCACCTAGGTAGGTGGACTGGGTAGATCAGCTTGACCTTTTGTTAAGGCTATAGGTCTTAACTCAGCCTGATCATAATCAGGTTCTGTTTGGGACTTGGTGCTTCCTAAGTCGACATGGCTATCCGTACTCAGATGCTTTCTGAGTAGACCGTTGGTTTGTGTATTACAGTCAGAGGCTTTCCAACTGTCGAGTTCGAGTTTATCACAGCTAGAGACTTTCTAGACTGTTGAGTGTTCTGGTTGAGTCTAAGACCGTTGGTTGAATTAGGTCAAGCTAAGGAATACAGGCAGTATTACTGTAGCTTATATACGGTTCAGAGATGTCTATCATCCAATCAGAATATGAGATCCTTGTCAAGTAATAATAGAGAGAACAATAGAACAACAAGCCTCATGCCTAGCATGAGGCGTCTGATGTCACAGAATGCTGCGGTGCAGCATGTTGGTCAACAGCAGTCAGATCAGGGAGTGGGTCTCTATCGGAGTGAGTCATTTCGAGTCAGAAAGGAAAAATGAAATACCTGGCCTTGCCGGCATACGTCTGGTCGTCCTGGGTTACAATAACGAAAATTGTAACACTTAAGGTGATTTGCCCATCCTTTATTTTGAGTTTCCACAGAATGGAATATTCTAACAGACCTACAGTAGGGATAAATCAATGTTTTTTTTTGGCTGCAGCAGAGCTTTTTCGGTGCTGTCACTGTCAAGTTTCTGCCTCTTGTTGGGGTGATCACCACCATTTCTGCTCAAGTTTTCTAGTATATTAATTGTAGGTATTTTTATCATGTCATTGGTGCATTGCAAATGGGTAGCAGTAATGCGTTTTGAGGCACGACGTGCTTGACACAACTCGCATAATTGGTTTCTTGCATTTTTCCTATTTCAGCATGAAATCATTACATTTTCTCAAAATAAGTACAGATTCATGTGTCTACAGTATTTACCAACAAAATGTTGGATGTCAATTTGCCCAAAAAAAGCTCATTGTGTGCAAAACAAGCCTTTTCCTCTAAATTCTCAAAAAGTTGCCTCTTTTAGAATCTGTCACACTAAGCACATGATGTTAGTCAATTATGAAAGTCGTCTACCTTATCGTGGTCTGTCTAGGACTATGACAGGAAGGGCCCTGGCAACTCTTGTGAAGCATTAAACAATGCATCTGGAAGTGCGCGAGCATGATTTGGCATGAGAGAGGTTACAGATGGCCCCTGTAGTCTTTAACAAAATTCTGCGAGATTTAACAAGCCCAGCTCACCGCTGCAAATGGAGTCATTCATGCCTTGGCAATAGCCTCTGATTCCGATCCCACTCAATGTCCCCTACCCATTTACACGTCTCCCTACAATTCCTCTGTCGCACCTTCCAGGCACATTCTCCCAAATGCTCTTCCTATCCAACACCATGTCATACACAAGTAACATGCCCATGTTCCCTTGAACCTAACCCTTGTCCAAATAACACAGGTGTTGAGCATGGTACAGACTGAGAAGAAGATGTGGGCTTTGTGGTAGTCTGAAGCCATAGGAGCAGATGACAGTGAATATGAGTTCGTGGGCAGGGAGGTACAGGGATGCGCTGGAGAGAATGGGGGAGAACAAGTTTTACACCAAACCAAAGGCTGTGTACAAACATTATCATGAACACAGACAGCGCACTGCGCTGAGTATCACAGATGCACTGTTGGATCAGACCAGCATTTTGTCAAGAAAAATTTTCTTGTAATTTATGTAGTCAGGTATTGATTGAAGTTCAAAGCTCAAAGTACCAAGTACCATTCCTGAACTTTGAAGTGAAAGATAATGTGGTGAGAACATCGGTTTCTCTGATAGAAGTCTGAATAGGGATGCTCAACATTGATGGACTCACGATGCCCCTTAGTTCGTTTACAACTATGTAGAGCATATTTGCAACCACCCAGATTGGTTTTTCATCAAAAATTTATGCAGCCCTTGTGCAGCCCTCCAAGAGTTTCCACCTGTTTCCACTCAACAACTGTCAGGGTTACTAGGCAAAGTAACCAAGGTGAATGGGGGAGACGAATGGGTGTTGTAATCTTGAGAACTCTGAGTACGCTTGAGTATGCTAGGCTTGAGTCTGTGATGGATTGGTAGAGACATGTAAACAAACATGTGAAGTAACAGATCAAAAACCTGAAAGTGGTTGAAAATATGCTCTACTATGTATTTTCTCCAGGTGGAAAACAATTGTTCCTTCATATGTTTGTATATCATTCAATGCACATGCCTTCCAGATGACCCTTTTCCAAACTACATAGTAGTCATTCATAAGTTCGGTATGCTGGTCTACTATCACTTACCAAGTGTTTCACCACGATTTACTGATTACTAAATTACACCACATCAACTACAAAATTATACTGATGGCATACATGGTTCAAAAGATAGGCTTCATTGCTTCCAGAAAATCTAATTATCTCAATGAAAGGTGAAGATGAAGCAACGACGAGCCCCCATGTCAAAAAGTACCTAGTCTTTCACCACCATGTCATGCAAAAGTAACGCCTTTGATGGCAGAATTCTGTGATCCGACATTGGCATCTGACAAGCCGAAGTACGTTTTAGTAAAAACATTTGTTGATCGAGTTTGCCCAAAATAGCACACTTGTTGGCATTTAAATTCTGTCCGTGAAATGTCACGGTGAGCCAGAAAACCAAAAACTGCTCTATGATCATGGTGCAACTACTCTCAGTCTATGGGAAATAGATATCATTGCTTTGCGAAAAAAAATGGGAAGGATCGGTTCACTCCTCATATCTCAATGTCAGAAATATGTGATTCACCCCTCATAATGTAGCTTTTACCAACCTCGACCTCAACCGAAAATCAGGGAAAAATCAGAGGAATGTTTTTAATACTTATAACCTCTCAGATCGTCAATTTGAAGATGGTTGCAGATGTTTTGGGGCTTAGAAAGTGTTATCAGTGTGGTGAAACACTAGTACTGGTAAAACACTCGGTAAGTGATAGTATATCTTCATGCTTTCCTTCTTGGTCACATCACATTGATATCCGTTGGCCATCAACACGTGAACTTTGGAAGATATTCCCTCGTAAATCGCATACGAACACGGCTGGCCTCGTCAAGTGCCAATGAGCGTTGTCACCCGTATTCTTTGCGCGCCACGGGTTCGAATTCTAAACTCCACCATCATCATTCAATATTCAGCCGCCACCATCCAAGTCATGTGCATGAAGATCTTAAAAATACCGATGACAGCTTGGAAAAGGGCCTGTCAGCCTGTGAGGCCAGTGAGGCCCACAGTGGGTCATACAAGAAAACACCAAGTACAAGCTTGTCCTGTATGGCCAGCCCCCCGTTATCTATCATTCTTGATTCACCGATTTTTACGTGCTGTTCCTGGCCTGTCATGTTATTGTTTACAGAGTCTCAACGTCTGGTCTGTCACAACGTCAATTGCCAAGGTTCCTTTCGCAAGGTTTGCGTCCATATTACAAATATTGTTTGGTTGTCCACGATGATCGTTACTCGTGTTCCTTGCTGCACCCAGTACCCACTTATTAGGGTATGTATAACTGAGCAAGAGGTTACCTACCCCAGTCCTCAGTACATACTATTGAGAGCTATCCGATGAGATCGTGTAACAAACAACTCTTTAGGAAGCTAGGAATTTGCAATTGTCTTATTACGGTATAATTGACCTTGGAAACTAGTCCTAATCAGTTTACATTATGTGGTTTGATGATGGGAGAGTATCGTTATGTAATGACATGATATATACCACATTGGCGAAGTTCCTGGACCCCTACGGAATGCGGTCTTTCTGTCTTTCCTTTCACTCTCCTTTCGATATTTGACACCAAGCAGTTCTCAGGCTCCCAAGGACCAGTTTTTGTATTTCATCTTCGCTCTGTTGGGTTTCAAACATGGGTGGCGTTGATATCTCGAATCACGTCGATGGAATGTTCTTCGGTGAGTGTATGACGGGGTAATAGGGTTCTCAGTCGTAGCTGATAACCTTCTAACATAGGTTTTATCATCTCCGTTGTGTGCGTTCAATGAATTCCTCCAAAACTTAGGCGTTCTTCGTTGATGTCACGGGCTTCGGTCAGTTTGTTAGGTGTCACGATTGTACAAGGCTGGGTTTATCTGCTTGAAAATCACGACAAGTGGCCCATTCGAACCTTGGTAAGCTCTTCCATCCATCCCTGATCAATCAGTAACACAACCTTTCACCAGGTAACCGTTCTGATGTAGGGGTTTTCATCCAGGTCTCTAATCCTGTATCTTGATTGCAGTGACTGATCTTAACGTGTCTCAGACTGCTTGACCTAGCGGAGACATGTTGTGGTACCCAAATGCTTCGCCATTACCTTGTACGCGCTTGTCCTCTCTCTATGTAAGCTACATCTGACAACTCGTCTTACGAAAACGCAGATAACGCGTTTCGGCGATGTGACAATGTTGAACATCTCTACCAAGTCCGTACCCTAAACTGTCTCTCGGAACCATAGCTAATTGATCTAAAGTACTGTTGCTGCCGACTTCGTGATTACTTTAACCATCATGTTTCTGCAAGTCTCTTTTGTGTTATCCCATTTACGTGATGCCGAGCTGATGGCATTTACTTAAAAATAGGGTCCACATGTTTTTTATCACTCGTATATATATTCGTACGTCCTCCCCCGGTTTCCTTCAAAAATTTGGAGAGTCATCCAGGATAATCAGTCGGGAGAAATCCTTTGCTTGCTGCATCTTTCGTAAACAACTTCCACATTTCACTTTGAAATTACGTATTGACTTTGAACGATCCAGTTTCTACTCAGCGTTAGCGTGCTTGGTTCGTCTTTCACCTGATTTCTTTTGAAAGATCCATCTCACCATTTTTGTTCAGTATTGGGAATATGTATGCTGGGGTTCTACCAACGTTGTTCACCCCTCACATTCGCTGATTCGGCCATAGGGATGTTTCCTAAACACTTTTCACACCATCGTTTTAGCAACTTCAATCAGCTAGAGTCAAAAGTTCGTAGTTTTTTTTTCCCACTTATGTAAACTAAAATGCATTGTACAATAGATCCAAATTATAGCATTCCACTCTGTCGCTGCCGTCACCGATATATCTATCACCATCGCACTATCCTATACGTTTTCGACAGGTCAGAAAGGATATGCCAAGTAGGTCCGCAGTAAAGCTCAAAGGCGGCGAGACCTCTGATCTGGGTGGTTGACAGCACAAGGATGCTCTTTCGGCGGCTTTTGGTGTACTCGCTTTCCCGTGGCATCATTATTTCCTTGCTTCAGGTTGGACATATCATCATGTATCTCGTCCGTCCCGCACAGTTTCTATTTTGGTGCGTCCCCATCCATGATGTATCATTTGTCAGAGGTTGCTAAGCGGCTCTATTCACGCGTCAGGATCTCGTTACATTTTAACTTGAGCAAATTATACGTCACCACAACTTGTATGTACTTCATTCGATTCATGTTCTTTGTGCTCACATCACCTTGTGGTGTTCCAGTGTTCATGTAAGAGTTTAAATCGCTGTTTGATAAAGATGTACTAACGACATAAGCGATAGCCTGAATTCAAGATTTTCGCCATCAGAAAAAGCAAATGATGCAGGACCTGGTTCCATACGGCTGACATTCGCGTCCGTGGAATCAGAGGGAAATATCACCAGGAATGGTACTAGAGACCTTTCAGAAGTGTATGTTGTCAACGCTCAGTTTTCCTCGTGTCCGTTACCGTTATTGTTAGCAGTGATAAGGACGCAAAAGTTTGGGATATTGTGTCTTTGGCAGAACAAGTGGCGGTTTAACCGTTATCCACTCCCAACGGCGTCGACCGTGAAGTCTCATTTCCCGCAGATTGTAGACTGAAAGGTGGTATACATAGTGCTATCAACGCCTCAGATGTCCGTGGATTATTGCCTATCGTGTAGGATATGTAAGCACATTCCTATGCAGGCACTGCGGCTTGCCTACTGAAATATTGACGGTTTACGCGTTGATGAACGACGCACGCCTGGACAGCTGGATCACTCAGGTGGATGGTTTAGGCCCAGTATGATTTCAGTACTATTTCAATTCTCGTTGACTTCCTGAAACCTTTCTCTCTACAATACTGTTACTGTTAGACGTCATCAGGGGCATCGCCAGAATCTGTACCCACTCTTTATAGTTGCTCTCAAATTTTAGGAATCTAAGCCGACTCCATCAACGTGTCTGAGAGTATCATACCACTTACTACTCTGACACGCGGCAGTGCTCACTGCAGCTGGCGATGTCATAAGACACGGACCAGTACTACACGGGCAGGTGTTTGTATTAACCCCAAGTTAAGTTGTGTGCTCTAGAAGTGGGTTAATATGGTGGTAGATCCTGGGGGGAAAGAGATTGGTTGATCCCAGTATGATTGTGGGAGGGTTAGCATCTCATTTTAACCTGTGCCCAAAATTTTGTATCTGGGCTACAGCAGCTCAAACTGCTTGATACATATAACCATTGATATTCTGTGTCCATCTGTCCCAAAATAATAAAATTGGTAAGGATAAAACTCCATTGCAATCTATGCTACTATGAAATAACAGTTCATTCATGGAAGTACACAAATACCTCATGAACTACTAAACCTCATCATTGCATTTGAAATTGGAATAGTGGACTTCCTCAGACACATAGAGATGCCTGCAGTCAAAGTGGCTAATTTATCCAGAGTGGCTGCTCTGGTTACTGTCAAGACTCATACTGCAAGAGTCTGCAACCATCTTACCCATCATCCTCACATTCAACTGTTACATACTACAGTGATGTTGGGATACGGGCAAGCCATACACAGTCCGAGTAAATAATTCTATTATTAGTACATGCTATATATAGATCATAGTACACATCAATACTGCAATAGGAGGATACGAGATGTCTAGGGCTTGCTTTGACTTTCACCACCCGCAATAATAAGTTCCCCCTTCCTTGACCAATTATAAACCCCAATAGGTTATGGGCCCTGGCCCTATCTAGCTTAATGAGTTAATTATCTGGACCTACCATGTCACAACACTTGGATGGAGAAACTCCCAAACAACCAGTACCACACATACATTTTGCAGTCCCTAAACAAAGCACTAGAACATATCCTTCAGGTTTGAGAGCGAGGGAGCCAGGAAACATGACTGATGCTCCACATGATATGCCTGCTCATGGTGATGAGCCCACAGCAGATCCCCATGAGTATATTGCACTGATCTGAACCAAGGAATATTTGAATGTCAGTAAGTTGTCTGACCATGATCATTTAACAGACATGAACTGGCACAAATGGAAGAAAAGGCAGAGAGTCTTTATCAATTGTGACATCACTAAATATATTACTGGAGATGTAGAAAGACCTAATAATCCTGTAGGTGCATTGTAACAGGTTGTTGCAAGCTTGAATACTTAAGACTTACTTTGCACGGCACTGAGCAGAAACTAATCTATTTGATAGCTAAGTGTACGCGGTGTAAGTCAAGAAGTAGTTGCTACAAATATGTATCAACAAGATATATACATAGTCCCCAGGGCTATGGACATGTGTAGATGTGCCGTTACACACCCCTGTTTGAGATTGCCTACAGGGAATTCAAAGCAATGAAAGAGTATATGTGGAGATAAGGAAAAACAGAGAAATAAAGATTGTCCCAGAACCCAACTGCCATTCCATCACATCAATTGTTGAGTAGGCTTACTCAACACATTATGTGCCAGTAGAGATGGCGGATGGGGTGTGCAGGTTGACATTGCTGGTCGTCATCATGGTCATAGCAGTCTGAGGCATGGCTGAGGATGTCTGCAATGTACCTCCCATAAGCTTGTGGAATATGGCAGGGGCACTGGCCAAAAGCCATTCAGAATCCAGGAAACATGACTTACCCACTCCATTATTTTCCAAGTCCATCAGATATTGAATTCGGGTAATGTCATCATAGGTGGGGCACCACCAACCGTCCCACTGAGGTATGGCTGGCAGAACCCCTACAGATGTTAGCTGCTGGAGGCGTTCACAGTCCGTTCGACAGTATAGGTCTTGAAAAGGTCCAGCTCACAGGTGAGACTGATGATTGAGGAAGTGCAGGCCAAAGGTGTAAGCATGATTGATCCATTGAGGGGGTATTCTGTGGGCGATGAGGTGGTTAACCAGCGTGTTCATGGTAACATTCGCGACCATCCTATCGTCATAGGGTTTTATGGTGAGGGTATCACCGGAGCATTCAACAAAGGGTTTATCGGGGTGGGATACATCCCAGACTTCAATAGCTTCACGATAATATCCAGGAAGTGCAGTAACACATCCAAATATCCTGAGGAAGTTGGGGCGTGCAGCGACAGTATGAGGGCCAAGGGCGTGTCCCAGGGCATACCCAAACACGCTTCGACGGTCGGCCTGCAATGCTACATTCATAGCAATGCCATGGGTGGCATTGCTACTGCCGAGTCGTCCATGGTGCATTATATATTGGGCTGTTAAGTCAATGTCCAGCATTTGTTCTCCAGTGACAGGGGTAGTCCTGCACCGCCGGTTTTGTTCTGCCTGTTACCAGTGAACACATCCTCGTCCCAATGGATGGGAAAGTCTTCCCAGAGCTGGTGGTTGTTGGGGTGTGGTTTGTAGACCTTGTGAAGATAAACGTCATCTTTCAGGATTTTGTTCAGAGCAAGGTCCTGAAGTTCAGGTAGAAAACCACCAGCAATGCGGTGGAATTCTGCTAGCAATCTGTAGGCCTCAATGTGGTTGATGGCGAGTTCTTTTTTGTCATTTATGAACCATACTCCTCATTTGACCTCTTGAGGATTCATAGGGAATCCTCAGGGCAGGTAGGAGTATAGTCATTGGTCTGGTGGGGTCATGAATGGTGCATCCATTCAACCCTCGTAATCACTGGCCATGGCAGCAGTCTTGCCAGCATATACGCAGTTAGATTTGACGGAATAGAACATTGTATGACCAAGCATCATCCAAAACTTGTTGTCGTGTTCATATCTGCCATTTATGATCACCACTCCTAGTCCATCAGGGATATGTCCAGGTCAGCTGGCGTCGTAGCGGGCCTGTATACCAGAGAATTCCTTCTGTTGTTTCTCCTTGCTGGTGTCATCATCATCACTGCTGACCTTGTCTGAACTGTAGGGTGTATTATCCTTGTCCTCATCAGGTTGTGAGGCATCCACAATAGGTTCATTAGGTCTGATCACCATTGGTGTCAGGGCAGTGGGGATGGTCATCGTCAAGAATGTAGGTGTGGCTTTGGAGGTAGGAGTTGGGGTTGGGGTCACTGCAGATGCAGAGACAATGGCTGGCATGGGTGTGGCTTTTGGCTGTTGGTCCACAGTGATCATCGAGTTCTTTGGTGAGTCACCTGGCCGATATATGTCATGGCATGGGCGACGTTCTGGAATGGGGATGCTGAGGATTTGTGGTATGCTCCATGGTGGATTTTGTTGAATAGTTTCTCGAGGGGCTGGGGGAGATGGGGATCTCCATCTAGGTGGTGAACGATGACATGGTGGGGGAGAGTCCCTTCGTCAAGGCAGGAGTTCACAGCGGTATGGGGGAGACGGTGAGTGTGGCCTGTACCAGTCTCCCCAGTAAGGTGGGAGCAAAGGTGGACCTGGGTGTTGTGGGTGATCCTCCATTCTAGTCTGTCTTACTGGTGGTGGTTGCATTTCCATAGGTCATTCTTGCTTGCAAACTTTGCGAGGTCGATGGTCTTCGTCCTCGGGGCTCTCCCGTCAAAATGGGGAGGAGGGGGTTTGTGTGGCCATGCATTGTCCTGCATTGTCATCTGTCATTACCTGTAGATTAGAACCTACAAAACAAAGAAAACAATTAGTTAGTTGATAAAAAGAAGAAACTAATAAAAAACAATTACCTACAGCCCAAATGATGCAATTGCATCATTTGGGCCCACGTTACTTCTGGTTGGCTTGTTTGCAGCTCTTCATGGCTGTGGAATGGGGCTGAGAGTGGGTGGAGGTGATGTGGGTAGAGTGGAGATGGTGGTGGTAGAGAGGGAAGGAGGGAGGGAGTGAGGTGGCAGCATGGTCGTCGTCGATGGTGGTGGTGGTGAATGATGAGCTGGCAGTCACGGTGATGCAGATTACATGGTTTGTCATCATGTCACATGGTAATGCTATCTAAGGTAATTAATGTGCATGATGTACAATTTCCTCATGGTGTAGTGGTTGTGTGTGCAGCTAACTCTCATGATCAGTAGGTCTGGGGTTCAAGTCCCTGTTGTAACACTCTTTTGTTACTGCTTACAAATGATTACAAGCACGTTGTCATCTGTTTGGACATCCTAGCTGTCTGAGCTCACCGTAGCTAGGACTAGGATGGAATAAATCTGTGGACTCCAAGCAAAAATGACAAATTCCATGCAGATCCATGTGGACTCCATGCGGACTGAGTGCTTATGTTTCCCAACAAAAATAGCTTGTCATTTGAGTCCACATTCCATGCAGATCTGTGCGGAGTCAAGCACCATAGGACATTTGCTTAAGTAACCTTAGATGTAGATGCACAGCTTGCTTAAGTATAAGTTGGCTTAAGCACCATATCTCCTTAAGCTCATTAAGCCCTTTGAACAATGCTTAATCCACATAAACTTTGAATCAAACTCAGACTTAGTCATTGATTTAGTTTATCAATTTAGTCAGGTGTTCAAAGTTCAAAGTTCACCACATTATGCTGAACACTGGTTATGCTGCCACTGCCTGCACCAGAGAAGTCCACATAATATAAAATGAAGCAATTTGAGGCCATAATATCATGGTTTCAAAAGGTGGAAGTGTCAGCAGAGACATATTTATGTTATTGTCAGTTGTTTGGCACCTTAAGTAAGTGCTTAAGCTGTGCTTGTTATAAGCTAGCTCATGGAATGCTTGAGGTGCTTAAGGTGCTCAGTGCTTAAGCACATTAAGTAGTCCCAAATATTAAATATTATATTATATTTAAATAATATTTATAAGCTGACTCATGGACTGCTTAAGATGCTTAAGGTGCTTAGTGCTTAAGCACATTAGTGTGCTTGAGTGGTGGATGCTTGAGTGGTGGATGCTTGAGCTGGGAGGAGATGGTTGAAACAGGACATGAGCTCAGGGTGCTTAAGCAGGGTGTTCAATTATTATTACTGTGCATACAATATTACAGGCAAGACATGCTTAAGCTGACTTATACTTAAGCAAGCCATGCATCTAGATGTTAGGTTGCTTAAGCAAACATCCTATAGATTCATGTGGAGTCCCTGTAATTCCACACAGATCTGCACAGAACATATGGGGCAGTGTAAAGACCTCACTTACAAGGTATGTCCACTAACTGCTCTAGGTACCATTGGCATGGCTGTGCATGACAAAGTACACAGCTGTGTCATCAACACTGCCAGCTCATCAACCATCACCACCACTCTCGATGATGCCACCTCCCTCCCTCCCTCCTCTCCATTCTACCACCACCACCACTGTGTGGACACCTACCACCACCACTCCCATGCCCACTCTGCCATCACCACCACCTGCAAACAAGCCAACTGGATGGAACATGGGCCCAAATGATGCAATCTGCATTGTTTGGGCCCTATGTAAGTTTTTTTTTCATTTGCTTTTTGTTATTATAAACTAACTCATCTGTTTCTTTTGTTTTTTAGGCTCTAATCTACTGGTAACAATGGACTGATGCAAGACAACAGTGCCCATGCCAACCCCCTCCTCCCCATTCAAATGGCATGTGAGGGTTTTGATAAGTGATGGCAGATGGCAGAGGGGTACAGGGATACCTGCAGAGCAGGATACCCACCCCCATTTGCATGCAACATCACTGACCCCCCTAACCCCTCTGAACTAGGAGACCCCCCAAACGGACCACACCCCCACCCCACACCTGTGAGCCTCTGCTTGTAGGGTGGATTGTGAGTGTGTGCAATAATGGGACCCCAGGAGATGCAACATGCCAATGCCCCTCTCCCTCAATGTGCCCAGGATGGTGCACCCATAGCGATGATGCACCCAGGATGGTGGGGCCATGTCCCCTACCACCCTGACGACACAATACCAGCTGAGCCCCTGCTCATAGGGTGGATCACAGGTGCCAGCACAGCAAACAGACCCAAATTGACCCTGCAGGCCCCAGCCCCACCCACCAAACGACACACCACCCACATCCAGCCCCATGAGCAACTGCTCATGGGGGATGGAATGGCACTGGTGACAACAATGAATGGGGGACAATGGCAGCAGCGACCAGGGCAGGAGGACAGCAGCACACAAGGAAGGCATGGGAGGCACCAGAAGACCAGGAAAACAGGCCCAAGAGACATAGACGTCTCTTGGGCCATAGTATGTTTTTTTTTCTTTTGTTTCATTGTCTTACTACTAACAATTTTTTAGGGACTCAAATTACTGATGACCACATGCCTAGGACTGAGAGACAATGGGTACCACAGCAGGACATGCCCTGCTGCTGCAAACAACTGCTCATGGGGTGGGGGAAGGGTGGAGACAGCAAGGGGATGAGGAGGTGGGACCCATGCACCCACACCACAACAACATACCCAGCAGGCTGCACCTCCCCTGCATTTTGTGTGGGGAGGTTTTTTTTTTCATTTTTTATTCATGGTAATGCTGTTTATGTGGGCAAGGGGATTTTTGTTCTTTTTGTAATTGTCGACCTCCCTTCGCATTCGATGCAGGGGAGATTGGTTTTATATGTAAATATTTATAGAACTCCCCCTTGCACAAGGTGCAAGGGAGGGTATTTTTTATGTAGTTAATTGTGTATCCCTCACATTAGATGCGAGGGATGTAGTTAATTTAAATTATTTGATCTTAATTGTGACTTCAAGAGAGATTACATGCTTGAGTTTGAGTTTGAGTCATAAATAAACTTTATATGGATAACAAATAATTCTCCTGTGGCTCAACTGGTTGAGCACACTTGTCTGGTTTGTCACATGATTCCTTATCATCAGTTCTTGAGTTCAATCCCTGATTTGGACAAATCTATTTTGTGGGCACTTTGTGAAATTTCTGAAGTTGAAGCACTTGAAACTTGTAAGATATCAAATTGACTTTCCATTATGGTTGGACTTTGGGTAACATACTGGAAATCCTGGTAAGTCCCACTGGATTCCTGGTAACTCCTGGTGAGTCCTACTGGATTCCTGGTGAGTCCCAAAGGAATCCTGGTCTTCCTGGCAGGACTACCAGGATTCCTCCAGGACTCTGTGGGGGAGTGTAAAGTTCTGCCCCAGCATCATGAGCAACTGCTTGTGGGGTGGATCGCAGGTGGAATGACAAAGAAGATGACTGAAGGGGAAGGGGGTGCTGCCACCCCCACCACCACTGCTGTGAGCCCCTGCTCATAGGGTGGACGGGTGATGAGAACTGACAAGAGAACTGACAAGAGGGATACAAGGGGAGACAACAAATGGTGAGGGGATGACAGGGTGACACCCACCTCCACCACCACCACCATTGCAGGGATGATGATGACACAGATGACAAACAGAAATGACAACACCAACATGATGAGAAGGCAAGCCAAATGCAAAAAAGGCCCAAGAGATGTTGATGACATCTCTTGGGCCACAGGTAAGTTTTTATTTTTTATTTTCTTGTTCATTTGTTTTTTTACTAACAAAGTTTTTTAGAGACTAATTTTAACTATAGACAACAACAACAACAACAGGGGACAACAATGATAATGGGACAACAGGGAGAGGGAAAACATGGGGAGGGGACAACAAGAGGGGATGTCAAGACCAATTTTCTTGACCAGATTTCCAATTGTTTTCCACCACCCTTCCCGGCCACCTTGCATCACAGCTCACCTCCTATCAGCAGCACTGCCTAGAGGTGAAATTCCCTCATTTCCAATTCGATGAAACGGTTTCAGGATATTTGTCTCAGAGGCTGGTTTGCAATTATCACAGCCTTGGAAACTCTGATTGCCTCTGGCCTTTAGTATTTAAGCTAGCTACTTTCATCTTGTATTAGCAGTTTGTAAATCAGCCAAGTCACCCACTTAATTCCAACCCATTTACGCTCCAAATATCCTCTTAAGCCCACCTTGGACTTTACCTCATCCTCTCCAGGAATTCCCTGGACCTCTGATCTTCCTCTTTACATTTGTCTTGAAATTAGGACACTTGATGAGGAGAAGGGTGCAACTTCTTATAAGTTGAAGCCAAGTCCTTTCTGTCCCTACACTCAGTACGGCACATCAAGTAAACCTTGCCCCAGAATCCCATCGGGTTTCCTCCCCTGCTCGATCAATCCTTATCAACTTCTACCATCTGGGTACAACTGGAATTCCAATGTCTTCCTTTCTCCCAGCCCAGTAGTTAACAGTATTTACAAACTCTCACTTCTCTTGTCAAATCCATCCCATCTTCTATCTTCAAAAAACCTCCTATGACTCCCACTGAATCACAGACTCAACAAACTACAAGAAACTGCTGCTGTGCTGGCATGGTACCAGGTTTATCAGCAATCCACTGATCTATACTTCCTTCCCCTCGGCATGCTTCAACTTTTGGTGCATCCACCAGACCATCCAACATCCTCAGACAAATTGGTTCTGGAGCACCCTCCATCAGTGCAAACCTCATGTCTCAACCTCTGGAGACCCCTCGGAATACAGCTCCACTTGAGTATGTAGAGAATGTTGGGCAACCTAACCCCTTTGATGAGGAAGGTCCAGGTAAAGAGGATGGACTTCCCAGTGGACCTGATGACCCTAGCAGTCCTGATGGCCATGGGAATGACCCCAATCCTGACAACCCTATTGATCCTCAACCTCCCAATGGCAGAAATCCTGACCCAGGAGATAGGTTCCTCAATGCTCTCTTCAACCTCTTGGATAGTCTCCAAACTGTCTGACAGAACTAAGCACCCAAAACTGAGAAAATCAAAGTTTGAGATCCTGACACTTTTGATGGGGCCAATCCCCAGAAATTTTGGGACTTCCTAGTCTTGTGCAACCTTCACTTCTGTGATCATCCTCAAGTTTTTGCTTCTGACGAAAAGAAGATCCTATTCATCCTTTCCTACCTCAAAGGGTCAGCCCTTAGCTGGTTCAAACCTGGGCTCAATGACCCAACAAATTCTGCTCATTGGATGTGGAACTATCAGGTATTCCTTAGTGAGTTGGAAGGTAATTTTGGTCCTCACAACCCTGTTGGGGATGCAGAGAAAGCCCTTTCAGAACTCACCATGAAGAAAGTGGCAAGAACCTAAAAAGAAAAAAGAATGGTTAGTTAATTAGTAGAAGTAAGAGATCAATCATAAAAACGTACCATTATGGCCCAAAAGACAATACTTGTCATTTGGGTGCACTTTGCAGGCAATTATGCATTGTCGTTGGCATGGCTGCCATTGGTGTTAGTGCTGTGTCATGAGGGCATGTGGCAGGGTCAAGCAATCACATGGTGTTGTTATCAAAGGTAAGAAACTAAAAAGAAAAGGTTTAGTTGGTAGAAAAGAAGAAATCAACAATAAAAACCATACCTGGGACCCAAACAACAAGCTAGTCATCATTTGGGCCCACTTTGTGGTCATCTAGTTGAGGTGGGGGTGCTTCTGAGCTAGGTGGTGTGGGCATTGTTGGTGGTGAGAGCAAACGGTGGAGAGAAAGCAGTGTCATGGGTTGTTGATGGTTGTGGGAATTGTTTTGCAAGTGGTGCCACTTTCTGTTTTTCGGGGGGCAAGCATGACCAAATGGTCTGTGCAGAGCCACAGGGTATATAAGCACTCATTTCTTTGAATGCTTCTTCCCCCGGGCTTGTCCCATGTCCATTCCTTGACATAGTATCTAGTATAAATAGTAAATAGTATTAATATAGTACATATTAGTTGTATTTTTTTTGTAAAGTAGTTACTTTTATATGAGTCTATAATACTGTGAAAGGACTGGTTGCAACCAATTGCAACCAGTCTTTGAACGGTTTTCAAAGATTTTTGAAATAAGGCAACCAGCAACCAGAATGACCCCAAATATGGGCAACCGCAACCGAAAAAAAGACCGGACCATGGTTCAGTCCAGTTTCCTATGGTCATTGATGTCAGCATCATTGTCTACCTCGACGATATCCTAATCTACTCCAATGACACAAGTCAACATAAGGCTCACATCAAGGAAGTTCTTCAGAGACTCCGGAAAAACAGGCTCTACACTGCTCCACAGAAATGTGAGTTCCACAAAGACAGCATGGAATACTTGGGGTTCATCCTCTCTCCTGATGGGCTCCAGATGTCCAAATATAAAGTCAAAACCATCCTCAACTGGCCTGAACCTCAAAAGGTTAAGGATATTCAATCCTTCCTTGGATTCTGCAACTTCTACCAATGCTTTATCCATGGATATTCTGACATTATCATCCCTCTCACCAGACTGACCTAGAAGCACATGCCATGGGACTTTGGCAAGAATTGTCAAGAAGCCTTCAACAAACTAAAAGAAGAATTCACCCATGCCCCAGTACTCACTCAATGGCTACCAGACTCCCGCATTATCCTGGAGACAGATGCCTCAGACTACTCCTTAGCAGCTATCCTTTCTATCTATACCCCAGATGGAGAAGTCCACCCAATTGCATTCCACTCCCACTCCTTTAACCTGGCTGAATTGAACTACGACACCCATGACAAGGAAATTTTGGCCATCTTTGAAGCCTTCAAACACTGGTGGCAGTACCTCAAAGGTTCTGGAAATCCAGTAGATGTGGTCATGAATCACAAAAACCTGGAATAGTTGAGCACCACAAAACTCCTTACTCGTTGTCAAGCTCAGTGGTCAGAATACCTCTCACAGTTCAACCTCGCCATCCACTTCCACCCTGGTAAGCTAGGGGCTAAACCCAATGCACTCACTAGATGCTGGGACATCTACCACAAAGGGGGAAATAGTGACTCTGCCTTGGTAAACCTGAGCAATTTTTATCCAGTCTTTACTCAAGAACAACTCACATGCTCTCTCCAAGCCACTTTCCTTGTTACTCCTATCATCTGACAAGCTGTTCTTATGGATATTGAGAAACTCCACAATGATGACAGTGGACTTCTCCACCATTTCAACCGGATCTACATCCCAGATGTCATGGACCTCTGTCTTAAAGTCTTACAATACAAGCACAACCAGGTTCTCTCAGGTCACTATAGAAAAAACAAGACTCTTCAACTCATCCAATGTGATTATGTTTGGCCCAACCTCTGCACCTTTGTGCAGGACTTTAGCAAGTCTTGTACTACATGCATATGCTCCAAATTGCCCCGACACAAGCCTTACAGATTTTTGAAACAACTTCCAGTCCCAGAAAGGCCTTGGAATTTGATCTCAGTGGACTTCATTGAACAGTTACCAGATTCCAATGGGAACACTGCCATTCTAGTCATTGTAGACCAACTCTCCAAACAGGGCATCTTCAACCCCACAGTAAATGAAACCACGGCACAAGAACTTGCTAATCTATTTGTCATGCATGTCTTCTCCAAGCACGGTGATGATACTCAACCTGGGAAAACCACCAATACAGCCAATGAGGCAACCGATGATATTTGTGACGAGTCAGAGGAAGGGTGCAATGTGTTCTGAATGTTTGTGGTCCAACCTATGGGAAGATAACTAGTTGGTACTAGTCATGAAGGTAGTGCTATAGGAGATGGAGGTGTTTGGTGCGGTCTGATCGAGTATCAATCGATATTGAGGATGATTGACAAGATTGATGGTGAACAATGTTTTATTGTCAATGGTCGAAGTGTGAATTCTGAGGACCTTTTGATAGGTCGATAGTATACAAAGGCTATAGCCAGTGGCTAGGACATGTTGGAATGGTTGCTAGTGCTAACGACAAGAGGATTGAAGGAAGATTGAGGATGCGATGATCGCAGAGGTTTCTCATCGATCGAGAAAACTTGTAGAGACTTAGATTGTTTTAGAAGATTGATCGGATGCTTAGAACTGTATGCGAGATGATAGGTGAAGATGATTTCCTTTTCTTTTCAAGTAGATACTACAGAGTTTTATATGTTTTAAAGAAACTTCCTAAAATGGAATGAGAAACATGTGTAGAACACGAGGCAAAAGATATGAGTTAAGGCACAAGGCCAAAAAGGAGACTGGAATCCGAACAAGAAAGATATATATCATATGATGAAAGAGTAATAAAGGGTATAGAACTAAAAAGGGACTGTCCTTTGTGTATAAACTGGGCTAAGTCTCACAATAATTTGTCCAGTGGGTTCTGTACGCGATAGGGACTTGGAATGAGGCTGACCTACTATCAGCAGGTTTGAGCACGAGTTGGAATACTTCCTGGCACATGGTATTCCACCATATAGATAACAAATGCGGTGCCCGATGTTGCTCATAGTCTCTCAATATCAATCGATAATGCTCAACAATGGTCGATGATGGTCGACAATGTTCAATCGTGGTCACAGCTGTTTGAAGTTGATTGGGGATGTTTGATGGTCATTTAGAGGGATCTTAGGGGCTTTCGACATAGTCCTAAGGTTGTGCAATGTGGTTTCTCAGTACAATCGATGTTGCTGGTGATGTTTCAATGCAGTCGATATGATATCATGATTGATAGACTGGGTCGTGCTGCGTCTGGAACATCATAGGAGTTAGCCAATGCGATTAGAATGTGGTTAAAGTGGTGAATCAGCCTTTGAGCCGAGGAGACAATCTATCATCCTCCCCCTTACTGAAATTCTGACCGTCCCGGTCAGTTGAGCTGAGATAACTGGGTCATGTGACATTGTTGATTGTTGATTGTTGATTTAGGGCACGTCGTGGTTTGAACTTTTCTCTTTCCATTTGATCTCTTCCATCAACCTCCTCGACAATATGTCCATCCTTGCTGAACTCGCCTTTCCCATCCTCGATCATGCCAAATCAATGCCTGAGGCTGGCAAGGCCGAAGAGTTGGACCTCAAAATCTGGGGTCAAACTTTTTGTGAGAAAATGGTGTGTTTCTCCCTTTTCTTCATTTATCTGCTTCCTGACCTTGTTGATAGGCTGAATATGACGATCTGATTGGATTGTTTGATGAGACATGCGACGATCATGTACAGGCAATGTTGAATGAGGCAATCGGCCTCTTCACACCATTTGCTTGCGAGGCTTGAGTTTCTTGGGGTGGCAGATATCTTTTTGAGGAGTACTCAAGGAAAGTCGAGGCAGAGAGGCAGAGAGAGGAGGAGAGGGTGGCTCAGCAGGTGGCTGTCGAGGCCAAAGCAAAGAGGATCGAGGAACGATGAGATGTGCTGGTCGAGGCACGTCGAACATTCTTGGCTGAAGTCTGGGCCAAAACTGTTTTGAAGGATGATTTTCACAATTGGACTGCCGCACTCGAGATCATGCGCCTGTCGATCGATTGGGACGAGGCTGTGGATGAAGAAGAACCTCTGGTCAATGACCTACCAGTCATCGAGCAAATTGTCGAGAAGAGGAAGCCAGACGAGATGGATGAGGAGGAGGAGGGTGAGGATGAGCTGGATGAGGAGCCCATGGTCACAAAGTGAGTGCGGCTAGAGGAAGGTGAGCTGATCACCTTCCATGGGCCGGTAAGTCATCATTTTCTTTTGATATCAATCAGGCTAATCATGCTTTTGATATTGCTTTAGTGTGATTGTTGCGCAGGACTGAGGATGTCTCTGAAATGCATCATTGAGGAGGGCACCCCCAAATGCAAGAGATGCACTCAAGGGCTGCAGGGGTGTTACTGGGAGGGAGTATCAAGGGAATGCTCCCATACAAATCATCAAATGCCTGAGTTGTCGATGATCATTTTGTATGACCCACCGATTGTTCGATATTCTGATTTTGGACCCTTCACTGGTGTGTCATCGATATAAGGGATCGTGATATGAGGGACTTTGGGTTGTAGGATGAAAGTGATGTCATCGTGTAAGATTGGGACTGAGTTTGTCCAACCCATCAGTAGGGTGACAATTTGAAGTGTGCTGAATGGGGTCTGGAAAGTCGTTAGATCTCAAGAAGATTCAGATATGAGCCTTTTGTCGAATGCAACATATAAATCCAACATCCTTCCACAAGTGCGTCCTCCAAACTGTTCAGCTAAATGCTTGGGGATCGGGACAACACCTGAGTGCTGAATTGTAACTTGGTTTAGCGGCTCGAGACTGTGGACTATTTGGAGCAGTTTTGCATCTTTCTTTGCAACACAAAACCATCATGATCAGTATGACGAGTTCGACAACTCGTAGACTCCTGCTTCGATCTTCTTTTTCAGCATTTCGCAGATCTGTTCATACAAACCAGGTGGTATGGGGATATTGCATTCGACCCAAGGAGTGTGAGGGATGATGGGGAACTTGATAGGGGGGAAGAAATCAGGTTGAAACCTTCCTCGTTTGTTTTCTGTCCATGCGAATGCCACTTCCTGGTTTCGAATGAAGTCATGCATGAGATCTCATGCTTGAGGCCATAGAAAATCACCTGGATGATTTCGATCGATGATGTTTTTGCATTCGAGGTTATATTGGGGAGTTGGTTTGAATATTGGAGGATGGGGATTTAGTGGAGGCATGTCTTTGAGGGGATCACCCTCAATGTGTCAAATAATTTGAAATTGATTGGGTAGTCCGGTGATGATTGGACAGACCTTCTGTGTGACTGGTTTATACTTTTTCTTCATCAATAAATAACTAGACTGCCGATTGTCAGAAATAACTGAGGAAGGGGAAACATATGATGAAGAAGTTTTCATAGGTATAAACACCATTGAGGCATTTCGAGGAATGTGGAACTCATTGCATGCAGATAAATATAGGTCAGAAAGTGTTGCAGATGATTCTTCGGAGGAGTTGATTTCGGGGATTTTTGCAGTGGGTTCAATAAATATAGAGGAGTTAGAAGAGTCATGAAATGATGAAAGCGCACTGTTCTGAAATTTCATTCTCTAACGCTGAAAATCCTCACGAACTACCTTTCGACAATGGTGTGACCTAGGGATCAAGGCTGAACTGTAGACTCCCCCACAGAGTCCTGGAGGAATCCCAGTACTCCTGGAAGACTTGTACTCCCAAATGACCTGTGTAAAGTCAGGTGACCTACCATATATGGAACTTGGTCAACTTGGTGATGCTATATACCATTCTGACCAGATTTTCAACCTGAGTTTGAAATAACATTAATAGTCATGTGATCAATATGGGATCTTCTAGGCAAGCTAGGCCCTCACTATAATAATAGAATGATGCTTTGTCTAGAGAGCATATTTTACTATGGGGGCTGACCTGTGTTTCCCACAGAAACACAGCCTTAGAAACTTGTTTTAAGACTTCTGATGTGTATATCCTTTGGATATTCTTAATAGGTATGTAAAAGAAATGTCAGGGAAATATTTTACATGTATCCAAGCTGTATCTGCAAGGAACATAAAAGGTGTATTCTACAATGTTTCTTTCAGATCCCTTCTGGAAACATTTTTCATGTTCTCTTTGTTATGAGTACACAAAGAGACAAAAGTTACAATACAATGCAATAACAAAGAGGAGCAAAAAGAGGAATTCCCAAACAAGATTTCAATGACAAGACTGAGAACTAACATCCAGTTACAAGTCTTGAGGACAGGGGAAATATATAGTTGGTTGTTGAAAACATTATTGTGGCCATATGTAGCCAATCAACAATGTGCTGACCACAGCTATGAGGATGGATTCACACCAAATGGCTTTGGGGCTACAACAATTTATCTTCAAAATCTCTGATAAAAGGAGGCACCAAGTCCATATGAGTTGAGAAAAAACAATTCTGTTGTAACTACAAGTCATCACTACCAGAACCCCTGCTGTCAGAGTCACTGCTATCCTCCTTAACCTTTGTGCTCTCCTGTTTTCAAAGACTTGTAACTATTGCAACTACTACTTAGTCATAGGCATCAATGCCAATATCAGGATCACTACTCTGCTGAACATTTTTTCCTTTGCTGTTCTGCTTCTCAATCACCATTCTGGTGTGGTAAAATAGCATAGTATGGAGAAACCAGTCAAAATTACCTGGAACCATTCTTTTCAGTATATTTTCAAATCCTCCCAGCCATGCATTGAGCTGTTCACATGCCTGAGAAGTTGACTATCAGAAAAAAAATTAACAACAATCAAATTAAGTTTACATCACCTGTGTATTAAAGGGATGTTTGTAATAGTTATTCCCATCATTTTCTTTCCCCACAACAACTAAGTTGGGAGCCAATCCATCCAATGGTGCTGGATTGCACCATTTTCTGCACATGTAATCAGTGGTCTGATGATTGATATAGTGGTATGAGTCCACTACAAACCAGGTTGTCTTTTCCCAGATACAATTCCAACTTCCATTTGCAATTGCTGTACAAAGCACTAGACATGCTTTGTCAATGCAAATATAATCTGGCTTTGAATCTTCTGTAGGAAATACTGATTCCAAAAATGCCAGAATATTTGTAGGTGATTCTGACTTGGCAAATTTGGCCCATGCAACTACAACACCACAAGGGGCACAGATTGTTTCAACACAGTAAAACTGGGAAGGAGAAAAGTAGTTCTTTCTTTCCAGTTCCTCTGCTGGTTCATCATGTGGGTGTGTAGATTGAACAGCCTGCAACCATGGCTGGGTATTTGGTTGCTTAAAAATACGACAAGCTCCAGGCAGTGTCTGGCATTTATGTTGTTGGATATGTTTTTTCCATAGATCCTGGTGGCTTTGACAAGCTTTGGTCCTAGTAACTTTGGTGTTTGTACAATCCTGAACATGACACTTTGTAGCAAACTCTTCTTGATGTACTGCACAAAAAACACCTCCCCATGAATTTTCAAGTTCTCTTTCACAATTGTCATAAGCACAATACTATATATCCAAGTCAGTTATAATGTTGCTCAGTATAATACTGAAAAAACATACAGAGGGGCCAACAACCATACCATCAAGTACCATCATTCTGACATCAGCATTGCCATCTGTAGCAGTCTGAGTAGAGGCTTGTGTTGCTCCAGATGGTTGTATTAACTGTGAGTCTAAAAGCTCCTGGATTTCTCCAATACCACCTTCAAGTTGTGGAACCAAGGCATTCTCATCCGCTCCAACTGTGGCTGCAGCATCATACAAAGAGAAAGTATCTGCTCGGGCTTTGTATTTCTGAGTGCATTCAGAGCAGTGGTGGTTTTCTGCAGCTCTGATTATTCCTTTCTCACCCAGAATTTCAAATGCTTGCTTTGTAACTTGATGCAGAGCAAGACCATCTGCCAGGTCCAGATCTATACCAGAAGAACTTGCAAGTGATCGAATGGATTCCTGAACAAAACTATGCCAGACTTGATCATGTGATACTTTGACTGAGCTTTGTTTTCCAATGGCATCATTCCAAAACTCTGCATATGCAGAAAATGATGCATGAAAATGATAGACACCCATCACAACTGCATTTGCAAACAGCTGGTCTGCCCTGATATTCTGGCCAATTTTGAGATACTTGGCAGAATTTAGATACACTCTAGCATGTTTTGTTTGCTTGTTTTCAATAGGTACACATTCATGATTGGCATAATACATGGTATCACGGTGAGTGCATTGGCCAGTAAGGACTGGACACTCTTCATAGGTAGAAAATTCTTTCATGAGTGTGACCAGTGGGATATCACATTGTCTTGTAACTTGTTGTAATGATCGAGGGTCACAAGAGTCAGTTGCACATTGAAAGGTGTCAGGACAAATCAAATGGACACCTTCAATTTTCTTGTAAGATACTGGCTTGGTGTTGGGTTCTATTGCCAGGGTTAGAATATTATTCAAGTTCGAAATTATCAACTTACTGCAAATAGGCGAATATTTGTGGGACAACTTAGTAAGAATGGGACCAAGAGTTCGAGACATGTCAACCTTATGTATACATTTGGGCTTGACATTAACAGGATCCAGGTTGGCCAAATCAGAAACTGACTCATAGAGGTAGACTTTTCCAGGAACAGAAATCATAAGATCCATATCCATCTCGAGATCAGGTGCATCTGCGAGGCTGAATGTGTTGCCAAATGCCCCTACCATGCATTATTCCTCCAGAGGTTCAGGATGCTCCTTGAAGATTCTGGGAGGGGCTAGTGGGTGGGCTCATCATACGAACATCTGTTCAGCATTATATCTTGAGTTCAATCAAATTATGGGCAAAGACTGAGATACCTTCAGGATTCCCATCAGGGTTGATGACAGCACCATCATCGGGCTGGGTGGCATGGTCATTCAGGTTGGTGTGGTCACATTTGTGTTTGTCATTCCTGGTGTCATCACTCCCATTGTGTATGTCATCCCCCTCATGTTGGTCACCATCCCCCTGGCCTTCACTTTCATTCCCCTCATTTCCCTCGCATTGGTTGTTGTCCCCCTCACATTTGTCATTGTCCCCCTCACATTTGTCGATGTTGTCCCCCTCACATTTGTCATTGTCCTGGCCTTTGCAGCTGTTTCCCTTGCCTTTGCTGTCATTCCCCTTACATTTGTTGTCCCCCTTGCCTTTGCCACTGTTCCCCTTGGATTTATTGTCCTCCCTGCATTTGACACCCCCCTCCCACTGGCCATCGTCATTCTCCCCCTGCTGGTCATTGTTTTCTTCATTGTTATTTTCCTCATTGTCATTTTCTTCATTGTCGTTTTCTTCATTTTCTTCATTACTGTCATTTTCTTCACCATCATTTTCTTCGCCGTCATTTTCTTCGCCATCATTTTCTTCACCATCCTTTGGTTTGTCATGGTCCTCTTTGCTGTTGTTGCCATCCTTGTCTTTGCTGTCCCCTTCTGTGTCCTCTTCATTGTCATTTTTGTCGCCACTCCCATTGTTGGAGCTGCTGTCATTGGAATCCTTGCTGGAGTCAGATTTGGAGTCCTTGGGGAGCTCAGAACGGTGGCAGCAGCCCTTCAGTTGCATGGCAGGGGGTGGTGGGAGTGACGTGACAGGGTTAGTACGGGCACAAGGGGGTGGAACGATGGTGACACCACTCTGCTCGAGTGCCAGCTCAGACCTGCAAAAAAATGGGAAAAATTGTTGTCAGTATCAGTAGAAACAGTAGACTAACACTTACTTTGTCAATTTCGAAGGTTCCATGGCAGCAGCATCCTCTCGAGCCTTAGTGCTCAAGGTTTTTCTGCACAAGCAAAGAAATAGGTAAATATGGCCAGGGAAGGAGGATACTCACCTCCCAGAGCCCCCTTTGCCCCCTTTCCTCTTGGTCTGTGCCTCCCCTTGATCCTCCTTGGCTCCTTTCTGACCCCTTTTCATTGCTTCTTAGCCTTGTGGTCATCATTGACCTGTGATTAGTGCTTAAAAGTCCAGTCCGGTCCTGGTTTTTACCCTCCTCGAGGGAGAACCAGGACCAAGACTGGTTCTTATATTTCATGTAAACTACGAAAACTGAACCGGACCCTACAGGGCTGGTCCATATTGGTTACATATCAGTTCATAGACCGGTTTTGACTGGTCTATGGACTATACACTATTACATTTGATACAAAAAACTAATAAACAAAACAAGAAAAAAAAAAGAAAAAAAAAAGAAAACAAAAGAAACCACCCCGCAAGCAGTGGCTCATGAGGCTGGATGTGGGTGCTGGGGAAGGCTGGTTAATACAGAAAGGAAAGATAACAGCCCCCTCTGTCTCATGCTTCAAGCGAGGAAGGGGGCTGCTGCTCTCATTGTCATTGTCGTCCCCATTGCGGCTGTCATTGTTATTGTCATTGTTGTCCCTGTTGTGGCTGCCAGGTGTCGTCGTCATCATCCCCAGCTGACGTTTGTCTTTGTCGTCCCCTTGTTCAGTTGCAGTACCTTGTCCCTTGTGCATTCACCATTTGATGCCGGTTTGTTGCCCATCATTGTCATCTTGCATTTGTCATTAGTCAGTTAGCACCCACGATCCACCTCATGAGCAGTGGCTCGTGAGGCTGGACATGGGCACTGAATCCCTGCATGTCATTAGTGATGTGGCAACATCAGGGTGATATGGGATGTACCTGGACTTGGAGTTGTCAGCAAAGTAGCACCCACAATCCACCCCATGAGCAGTGGCTCATGAGGCTGGAAGTGGGTGTTGTCAGTGTTAGAATATACATAAAATCTAAGAAAGAAACAAGATATTAGTTAATTACAAATGAAAGTAAAGATTAAAAGAGTACTTACCTGGGGCACAAACAATGACAGATGTTGTTTGTGCCCCAGTTGTGGATGAGGCCATTGTTGTTGTGGGGGTTGGAGGGAAACCGAGTCACAAAACACATTGTGGCTTGTGGCAATACAGTACAAATAAGTATAAACATATAAATGAAACATGTAAACACATCAAAAATGTGTAAATGAAAGTGCATGTGACCATGCAAACAGATGCAAATGGTCAATGCTATTTAAACAACTTACATTTCCCTCTTTTCATTCAGGCATGCCCCAAGTTGTACACATATATAATATAATAATTATATGTATGCATACTTTTGTTACCATCTAAGTTAAGGACCGTGAGTTCAGTCCTGAACCGGTCTACACCGGTTTGCGACAGTTATATTAAGTAGTCACAAGAATAAGAACTGAGGACCGAACCGCTTCAGGAACTGGTTGAACCGGGACCGACGGTCCTCTAGGACCAGTTACAATTTCGGTTCAGTCCCGTCTGGTCCTCAGTTCTTGGGACTGGACCTTTAAGCACTACCTGTGATGTGGAATGTTTGCGCCCAGCCGATGCTGTCAATCAAGGGGGCAATTGGGTTCATTTGGTCTTGCTACATGTCTTGGTGCCAGATGAGTGGGTGGTGGTGTTGAGATCCACACCATGATCACTCAATTTGATGTGTGTTCTACTTCTGGCACATCCCTTTGATGCGCAAGACAAACATGGTATGTGATCAGCCGACATCAGCTTCTCTGATGCATGTACTATTATTAACACTCCCTTTGATGCGTTTACACAAATGCATCAAAGGCATCTTTTCTCTCGTCTTGTTCTTTATTAGACTGAACACATATATATATGGGTAGTTAGATACATGATCACCTCAGTCACTTATACAAGGACTGAGGTGAGCATCGCATATTATATTTTCCACACAGTAAATGATACTTACTGTACCTTAGTATATTTCTTGCATACTCTAGGTTGATTTTCTACAGGTGGGCATGGTGGTGAGTGTCGATGTCACAGATGTGGTGGTGGTATGATGATTGCCTAAGACTAACTATACATACCAATGTACACTGGCACTTCCCACACTTAGTGTTAGCGTGACAAATGGTTGTGACAAACAGTAACAACACATGTTCAGACTGGGAAAGACAGTTTATCGAGACTTGTTATTCTGAAGTCTAGCTATGAATATGAGTGTTTTTATATGTAAGTAGGTTGTCCATAGGCTATGCAAGCAATACATAACCAAGTAATGAACACTGTTCCCACAGGTAACAAAGTAGATGAATATGAAATACCAGAAACTTCAGCAGACAAGTTCTCATGACAACACCTGTCACTTTTCATTACACTGACAGTCCCATTCCAATGTCGAAATGGCATGCAAAATGCATAATGTGTTTCATTTGGGGTTCATTAACAAAAATACATCTATTTAATTATATACTTAACTACAATTATCAAACCACCCTACGGGCAGGCGCTTGTAGGCATGGGGTGAATCGTAGGTGGGCCCAGAGAAATAAATAAAAAAGAAAGAAAAAATAGAAACAGTCCAGGAGATGCATGTCTCCTGGGCCAGAGAATAGTAAAGAAATTAATGAATGAAAAACACCCACATTGCATCTGAACTTGGCTGTTGGCAGCCATGGTGGTCATCATCATGTTGATGTCATGGTCGGGTGCTGGGTTGTCTATCGTGATTGGGGTGTGCTGCAGCCAGTTCAGGGTGTTGGTGGTGTCTCGTTGTCATAACCTAGTTAGAGCCTAAAGAAAGAGACAAAACAATAATTAGTTGAAAAAGAAAAAAAGAACATAAAAAAACATTACCTGGGCCCAAAACGACATCCATCATCATTTGGGCCTGAAGTGGTGTGAGTGCGGCCGTTAGCAGGGTTAGATGAGGGGGTATGGGAACATGGTGGTAGTGGGTGTTGATGGAGGGGAGGTGGCAGAAGGAAGGAGGTGGCAGAAGGAAGGAGGTGGCAGAAGGAAGGAGGTGGCAGAAGGAAGGGAGGTGGCTGTCAAGAACTGTTCCTCGCCTGATCAGAACCCACATCCATCTGACCCTTTCCTGCACGTCGAACATGACTTTTGCCTACACCTCCTGATTTCGTTCCTGGCTGCCTTGCACTGCCCACACTGCTGTGCACCAGGCCACCTTGTACAGCATCCATGGCTGCCCAAGGCTGCCATCTCTATTGCAAATTCGACTATGGATTCCTGTGCGGCTCCTGCTAGATAATTTATCTATGCAGTCAAGACACTGCCGCAGTCTTTGTTCCTGTTCCGCATTATTCCGGACTACAGTATTTAAGCTTAGTTAGTTTCGCCTTGTATTCCTCATTTCATATATCGACAGACTCGACTTTACCCTGCCAATCTAAAACCTCCTTCTACTCCAACCCCTGTCCTCTAAGAGTCTGAACTCCATTCGACTCAACCTCTAGTCTCCCTCTGAAGTTCTAGTCTCATCTGAACTTAACCTAAGTCCCTCCGTACTCCTCCCTGCATTTACCCACACTTTCCTGCTCCTACCTCTAAACCCTCGACTTGAAATTAGGACACCAGATGAGGTGAAGGGCGCAGCTTCTTACAAGCTGAAGCCAAGTCCTTTCCATTTCCCCTCCCGCAGAATCCACATTCTCCTGCTATCATCACCTGCAGTGTCTGGTCAGATTCCAAAGCGGCCTCTAGGATCAGTTCTTAACAGTGGCAGAAGGAAGGGAGGTGGCAGAAGGAAGTGGCTGCGGCATCGTCAAGGAGTGGTGGTGATGAGCTGGCAGACGCAGCTGTGTGCTTTGTCATACACAGCCACTCGATGTGGTACTTAGATCAACTTATGTGGTATTTTATAAGGACACTGTGGTATAATGGTATATTGCACCTGTTTAATTTAACCCTGGGTCCTGGGTTCAATCCTCATTGGTTTCATTTACTTTTTAATAGTAAGGACTCTTGGTTAAATCCCAGTGGACTCCTGGTGGACTCCTGGTAGAGTCCTGGTGGATTCCTGGTGGATTCCTGGTACCAGAGTCCTGGGGAATTCCAGGAATTCCTCCTGGAAGTGTGTAATTTAAGGGTATGTTGCATGCTAAACCAAGTGTTTCATCTACAGTGCCATTGGCAGACTGCATCAGAAGTTGAATCGAGGAATTGTATGCTAGACCAAGTTCATGACAGACATCTTCAGCCATCGATATGATTGAGGAACTGGGATTGACGACACTTTCTACCTGGTTGTTACAATGGACATCCATAATAACTGATCTAATTGATGAAGTTTCTTTAGTGATGACAAAAGGCTGAGGGATTTCACTGGGTCGGAGACTGCTAATATAGGTCTCGTATGGGTCAGGCACAATAATCATGTTGGGACTAAACATGTTTGTTGTGTTGTTTCCGGTTTGTGGTACTTGTTTCAGTGTGACCTGTTCTCTCCATTTTGTTCAAATCTCGGGTGAAAGCAAGAGTAGTTCTTCCAATGTAAGCATGATGATTGGCATCTTCATCAAGCACAAAAAGATATCATGCGCGATTTTCTCATTCTGTACTGGTGCCTGTGTCGCATACAATGGTCCATCGTTTTCCTTACCCTTCGATGTGCCAGCGAAGTTCCTTTCGTGTGGTGGTAAATAGGCATTCTCCCTGACTGATGCATAGGGGTGTACTGAGGTTTGCATTGGGGGTATGGTTGTCAATGGCAAAGTGGTCGATGGGGGAGAAGTCAATGTCGATGCCAATGTTGGAGCCATAGTTGAAGTTGAAGGGTTGGCCATTGTCAATGAAGATGTCGAGGGTGCTGGTACTGGATCAGTAGATGTCGACAATGCAGGAACAGGGGTTGTTGTGGCCGGAACTGAACTTTGAACCTCTTTGTTTGGACGCGAAAATGGTCGACCACTTCGAAGTGTGAATATCTCTCGCTCAAGAGCCGCTATTCTATCTTTGCAGTCAGCAGTCAACATCAAGTTATGATAAATGCCTTTCATTTCTGATCCTGATGTATAAACCATGTCAGACTCTGTTATTGAAGTGACCAGCACCAAGGCTGAACTCGTCGAAGTCAAAAGTGCCGATGGTGCGATGCTAAATAAAAGTGTGGCTGCTGGGGTTGTGTTTGGGTTGTGTTTCCACCATTCATCGATGCGTTCCTTGATAAACCTGCCAGGAATACTTCGAGGGGTGAATTGTCTGTTTGGAAGTACGATCTTTCCTTCCATGTTTCGCTTACACTTTCCTTCATTCAAGTATGACTGACAAACCATACAGTCAGGGATAAAATGTCCCAATAAACCGCAAAATATGCAAAGAAGTGCGTTGATATGTGCCTGTCTGTCTGCCGAATTAGTGCAAGGATTTTTAGTACCTGCGATATGCGTAGCGATGGTGCTAGCAAATCGTTCGAACATTGCATTTAGATCTTCGGTTTTAATCGTAATAGTTCCAGGTGACGAGGTGACCATATTTCCGACATTCGATGTTAAGTGCGATGAAGAGGTCAATTGGTGGATTACTGAGTTCGATGTGTTAGAGCCTGCTAGTACGAATTTTGCTGCATCGTGAATATCGTTGAGTGGATATGGATCGTCGGGATAATGGTCAGGGAATTTGAGTTTGAGTCGTCGAGCAATTCGAGTCCATAAGCCGGGTTGGAATCCTCGAATATAAGCTCTGCTTTGCTCAGCTTCCAAGATCCCATTCTTTGCTCGCAAAAAGTGATTAATGTTGTAGAACGCCCGATAATACATTCCTAGATTGTTTGCATCAAATATCACAACACTTAGCTGTTCTCCCACTAATTTGTCCATGTCCGATATGCTCCACTTGCGATCGTCTTCTGAGCCAGGATAGAGTTTATGTACTGCTGTTCGAAATTCATTGAAGGAAGTGCCTGGCTGATATTCTGGAAGTGATTCCCAGAGTTTGGAAGAGTCGATGTCAAGATAGTGACAAGTGTGTTTCTTCATTAGATTCAATTCAGTGACGCTGCAGGTCGGGAACAATAATTCAAGCTCTTCAAAGTATCATCAGAGCTCTCGAAGTTGAGTAGGGTTGAACTTCAGAGCAGTTGAATGCCCATGAGCTGGCATCGTGGTTTGGGTAGTCATGAATGCGATGACTCTAGGGGTAGGGGTTAAAACTTGTGTAAAGGATGGTAGAGGTGTCAAAGTTGTTGGAAGGATGAACAAAGAGGTCGATGATGATGACAAAGAAGTAGATGACAATGTGGAAGGCAATGATATAGGTGAAGGAAATAGTCTACGATGAGTAGATTCTGCTTCAGACACAGGAATTAGGATATCTCCTGATTGTTCAAGAGATTCAAAGGTGTGGTGAGTATCAATATGAAGGTTTCTCACTTGTGTTGGCCTAAGCCGAGGATGTCAAGGTTGGTCTGACAATGAAATGATTCAGAAACCCTTGCGGTGGGCTCCAAAAATGATGATACTCAACCCAGGAAAACCACCAATACAGCCGATGATATTTGCGACAAGTCAGAGGAAGGGTGCGATGTGTTCCGAATGTTTGTGGTCTAACCTATTGGAAGATAACTAGTTGGTACTAGTTATGAAGGTAGTGCTATAGGAGACAAAGGTGTTTGGCACAGTCCGATTGAGTATCAATCGATATCGAGGACGATTGACGAGATAGACGGCAAACAATGTTTTATTGTTGATGGTCGAAGTGTGAATTCTGAGGACCTTTTGATAGGTCGATAGTATACAAAGGCTATACCCGATGGCTAGGACATGTTGGAATGGTTGCTAGTGCTAATGACAAGAGGATTGAAGGAAGATTGAGGACACGATGATCACATAGATTTCTCATTGATCGAGAAAACTCGTAGAGACTTAGATTGTTTTAGAAGATTGATTGGATGCTTAGAACTGTATACGAGATGATAGGTGAAGATGATTTCCTTTTCTTTCCAAGTAGATACTACAGAGTTTTATATGTTTTAAAGAAACTTCCTAAAATGGAATGAGAAACATGTGTAGAACATGAGGCAAAAGATATGAGTTAAGGCACAAGGCCAAAAAGGAGACTGGAATCCGAACAAGAAAGATATATATCATATGATGAAAGAGTAATAAAGGGTATAGAACTAAAAAGGGACTGTCCTTTGTGTATAAACCAGGCTAAGTCTCACAATAATTTGTCCAGTGGGTTCTGTATGCGATAGGAACTTGGAACGATGCTGACCTACTCTCAGCAGGTTTGAGCATGAGTTGGAATACTTCCTGGCACATAATATTCCACCATATAGATAACAAATGTGGTGCCCGATGTCGCTCATGGTCTCTTTGTTAGGGTGACACCCACTATCTGCTAGCTAAGACCGTGTGGGTTCTCTCTACAAGAAGGGGGCGGGATCTGCGCGCGTGATGGGGAAATTGATGGTTTTGATGTGAGGGGTTATTAATAGGTAAGTTTGTTGAGATAGGCCTTTCACACCAAAAATGTAGGTGGAATACCTAAGAGGACACAACTGGGGTCCCCTAGGCATTTAGGGCTTATATACTATGTTACATATATTGTACATTGTTGTTACCGACGCACTCGTACATGCGCATACATTTTGATGCATGTGAAATAAAATTCTCATGCTATCAAAATGTAGCGTCATTTGGCGTCATGTAGCATAATTCGACATAATAAAATAAAAATGAAAGTTTATTAGGTAATGGGGTGGTTTCCTAACATTACCCCCCTTTTATGCCTCGACTTCCAGGCGAGAAAATATTATGTTTGTCCCCTCTGTGAAATTTTGGTAAGGCCGGAATTTCATCCCCTCATACACCATTCTTGCAATGCGACGTGGAGCATTCGGATTACATTTAAAGAATTGGGCGATTGCGTTATGCGCTCGCTTACAATTCTCTTCGGGTTCCCACAAATTATTTTTGTCGGTATAGTTTTTCCACTTTATTAAGAACTCCAATTTGTTCCGTTGAAAATGTGAGTCTAGAATTTCTTCAACTATGTATTCTGGAGCACCTACTATTATCGGAGGTTGCGGAGTAGTTGTTGGCCAGGAATAGTGGGCAGATGGTAAGGGCGTAGGCGGGATACATTAATCTTGGGATCAATCTTAAATGATTGGGGTAATTTTAGCACTACCGCATTAGGCGAGATCACTTTAGAGATTGCATATGGGCCAACTTGTTTCTCCATAAGTTTCTTCGAAGGTCGTGGAATATTCAGGTCCTTGGTACTTAGCCATACCAAGTCACCAACTTTGTACTCTGGAGCACGTGCTCGAGTACGATCCGTGTGTCGCATCATGTCATCACGTGCTTTCTTCAATGCCGCCTCTGCTTCCTCTTGTACCCTTTGCATCTTAGATACAAAATCTTCTACTGACTGTACTTTCTGGGTTCTACTCCCATGCGAGGATGATATCCATAATTCGTGAAAATGGGTGACATACGAGTAGCCGAATGGAATTTGTTATTGTGGGAAAATTTGGCAATTGCCAACCATTCAGGCCAGTTGGTTTGTCGGTAGTTGACAAACATACGTAGGTACTGCTCCAACTCCTGATTCATTCTCTCTGTCTGCCCATCAGTCTGCAGGTGATATGCCATAGATAATTTAGTTTGAATTCCCAATATGTTGTTTAGTTCTCGCATAAACACGGAAGCAAATTGTGGTCCGCGATTGGAGATAACGGTATCGGGTAACCCATGTAACTGCCATACCTGATTTAGATAGAGGCGCACCAAGCCCAATGATGAGGTTTCTGTACTAGTAGGAATAATATGGACCTCCTTTGTAAAGCGGTCGCATACTACAAATATTGCATCGTACCCTTGAGCCTCAGGTAATCCGGTAATAAAATCCACAGATATATCTCACCACGGCGCTTTAGGTATAGGGTTCGGCATTAATTTTCCTGCAGGTTTCTCTGGAAATTTCTTCTCCCTCATGCACGTATCACATCCATCCACATACCCCAACACATAATTCGAAATTCCGGGCCACCAATAATTTCTCATTACTAATTCCAATGTCTTCCATCTTCCTGGGTGTCTGGCAATTGGCATATTGTGATGTAACTGGATGATCTCCCTTCACAAATCCTGATTTTTCAGTACATACACTTTTCCTTGAAACAACACCAACCCTTGTTCCTCAGCCCATTCGTCTCCTTTGATATTACCTTTCTTCTCTCCCTTCAGAGCTTTCATGGCTTCCACTACTTCATCGTCCATTTCCAAACATTGTCTAATTTTAGACAAAATTTCCGTTTCCGAGCTATCTATTAATAGATGCCCTTGACACATAGCACAAATGTGAAAGTATTCAGGTTTGAGTAAGGTAACATTTTTATTGTCCTCCTCCACCCCCCTTTTATGATCAATACATCTGGATAATGCATCTGCTTTCCTCATTAAGCTTCCCACTTTGTGGACCAAGTGAAAATTGAAACGCGATAGGAATAGTGCCCAACGTGCTTGCCAGGGATTAAGCTTTTTAGCGGACATGAAGTATTGCAGATTTTGATGATCTGTCCAGATCTCAATCTGATGCGTACATCCCTCCAAATAATGCCTCCACACCTCCAATGCTTGTATTATCCCCAACATCTCTTTGTCATGCACATCATAATTCCTCTCCACATCATTCAACCCTTTTGACAAGTATGCACAAGGATGCCATTTGTCATCTTCGCACAGCATTGATAATACTGCTCCAGTAGCAAAATTGGATGCATCGGATTCCACTTGCAAAGGGCATGTGAAATCTACTGGGGCTAATATTGGTCCCTCCACAAACTTCCTCTTCAACTCCTCAAATGCTGTCTGCTGCTGCTCTCCCCACCTCCATACTACTCCCTTTTGCATAAGGTTATGTAAGGGTGTGGCAATTTTAGAAAAATTGTGCACAAAGCGACGATAATAATTTGTGAGTCCCAAGAAGGCTTGAACCTCCTTGACATGGGTGGGTGCAGGCCAATCTGTGATCGCCTGTACCTTGATCAGATCCATTTTGATCCCATCAGGGCTGATCAATAATCCTAGGAACTCAATCTTGCTTGTCCCAAACACACACTTCTCTGGTTTCAAAAAGAGATTATTCTCTGCCAACCTCCGTAACACCTCCTGCACTATCGCCTCATGATTCTCTTCATCCTCCATGAATATCAGAATGTCGTCAATAAATATTATTACCACGCCTTTGTCTATTACGTCCTTGAAAATGTCATTCATCATATTTTGAAAGGTTGGGGGACTATTAGTCATCCCAAAAAACATGACAAGCGGCTCGAAGGATCCTTGACGCATGGCAAATGCAGCCTTCCACTCATCTCCTTTCTTTATTTGTACATTGTTGTATCCCCATCGTAAATCCAATTTTGTAAAGACCTTGGCTTTTCCCACCTTATCAATTATTTCTGAGATCAACAGCAGGGGGTACGCATTCTTCACTGTCCACTCATTCAGATACCTATAATCAGTACACATCCTCTTTCTTTGGTCTTTTTTGGGCATGAAGAATATTGGTGATGTCTGCGGTGATTTTGAAGGTCATATGTATCCTTTGCGCAATTGCTCCTTCAGGAATGCATCCACTTCTTCTTGTTCCATCGGAGATAACGGATATACCTTTGACTTCTTCGGCACAAACCCTGGCTTCATCTCAATCGCATGATCCCATGGCTTCCACACTGGCATTCGCTCAGACTCCTTCTTTTGGAACACTGACAAATGTTCATGATACACTTTTGGCACCCATTCCTCCACTGGCTTCTCCACCTTCACGATATTCTTGTCCCACAACTGTCCTCCATGAACTGCTCTAAAGGTTTGCTTCTGCTCTTCTTTCTTGATCATGATTGGAACTTCCCCATTTGGCATTTCCTCATCCTCCACTTCCTCCATCGTAACAGAATACTTTCTTGGATGTTCTTTCTCTTTCTTTTTCCTTTTTTCTTTCTTCATCTTCCTCCCATACACATTACATTCCTTAGGACAATGAGTCATTTGTACTTTCCCAGTTTTCCAATCAATTTCAGGATTATGCTTCCGTAACCATGGACATCCTATTATTAGATTGGTTTTCCCAAGATCGCACACTTCGAATATAGCTCACTCCTGATGCTCCTGATACTTTAGTACCATAGTCACCTCCTCCTTGATAGTTCCTCCATGATTGACTGTTCCATCAATATTGTACACCATTATAGGTTGCACCAGCTTGCGTGTGTTAATACCGTTTCCAGTAATTAAGGATCAATTAATAAATAATCCTGTAGCACCACTGTCAAGCAACACTTCCACATCAATAGCTGCATGCGTGTCCACTGTCTTCAGTCCCACAGTCAGGGTAATTTCGGGTTCTATTCGTGCAGAGCGAATAAAGAATTTAGGGGTTTTTGGAAATGACATGTGACAATTTTCTTTGTCATGTGATTTGCAACAGTTGTACTCCTCCTCAATTTCCTTTTCTGATTTACTCTGGGTTCTCGGATACTAATACATTGTAACAATTCTGGGTCACCAATGGGGAAACCTTCACTGGGACTCTTCCACAAAATTCTTCTGCCTGCCTTCCTCCGGCTTCACTTCCTCGATTGTAGCTTCCCTAATCTTTCTTTTCTGCTTGCAATTCTTAGAAATGTGTCCTAACTGCCCACAGTTAAAACATTTAAGTGGGGCTCATCTCCCCACTTGATCAACCTCCATTGCCTCTCCTGGTGCTGCTGACTCCGTAACTATAGGTGTCACTGCCATGGCCAGTGGCTGTGCCCTCGGAGCTTGCACCTGAGGCGCCTTTCCTTTCTCGGACTTTCCTCCTGATGACTTTCCAAATTTACTACTTCCATACATCAACATTGACTCTGCCTGTTCCTGCCGATATTGCCAGTCAAGGCACATTGCCCAATTATACCACTCGTCCAACTTCTCTGGCATAGAAGGTAGTTGGTAGATAGACTTGAATAAAGAGGGATTTAATCCTGCTTTCAAAAACTCTACCAACGTGGCTTCTCCCATGTCCGTTTGCGAAGCTTCTGCTTTGAACTGCAAAATAAATTCATCCGCCATTAAGGAACCTTGGCGCATGGTCTTTAATTTAGCATTGGCTGTCGCCTTTGGATTAGGGTCTCCAAACTGTGCCTCCAATCTCTCCAGAAATTCCTTGAAGGTTGCAAAAGGTTTATTTCCTGCAGCAATTTGATTAATAGCCTTGTTTCTCCAGAACTGTGCTTTCCCCCCCTGAATGTATGAGAGAGCAAACATAATCCTAGACTCAGCTGTACGAAACTCTGGCTTCCTCCCATGGATGTATAATACTATAGAGCTGATGAAGGATTTTGTATTCTCCATGGTACCATCAAAGATTTGCAGGGGTGCATACCTAGATAAGTGCACTTTTCCATTTTCGGATTTCTCCACCATCTCATCCTCCTGTGATATCCACTCCACCATCTCCTCCATCTCATCATCTCTTTCTCCTGTCATCTCTGGCTGTACTTCCACTTGTCTGGGCTGTGATGCTGCCAATACTGACACTAATTGCAACATTTGCACTGTGAGCACATCAATTTTTGCCTCTAGTGCTGGTATGGGAACAGGATTAGGACCAGGATTAGAAGTTGAAGGTTCGGACATAATTGTAGAATCTGTGATGAATCACTTCTTTGACAAATTCAAAATTTTTTCTTCGAGACCTCTCCAAACATCTACAGGTCACGTGATAAGGTTCGTCGAGGTTCGTCAATGGTTCGTCATTTGTCGGGCGCCTATTTTGACACTTCGGATCAATAACCCTTCCAACAGTGCCTGATCTCGGAGATATCACTGAATTCGGCTTGTAACTAAAATAGTCGTCCGAATAGAGTGATGTAAATCATAACTAAACCAGATCCAATTGGTGGTCTGGTTGCAGCTGTCCTAATGACAAGTACTGCCTCTCGATCACTGGCAGTCACAATGTAAGGCAAGGCCTGGTGTCAGCTTATGAAAGAAAAGGTAGATTACGTATATACAAGTACTTCCAGCTCATGCCAAAAGGATGAGTAATCAGATGTGGCGCGGTGAAACAATGACGTATGCGCAAGTAAGAGAAGGCGCACTGATATGGGTAGTTGTGTTCTTCTGTTAGGGCAACACCCACTATCTGCTAGCTAAGACCGTGTGGGTTCTCTCTACAAGAAGGGGGCGGGATCCACGCTCGTGATGGGGGAATTGATGGTTTTGATGCGAGGGGTTATTAATAGGTGAGTTTGTTGAGATAGGCCTTTCACACCGAAAGCGTAGGTGGAATACCTAAGAGAACACAACTGGGGTCCCCTAGGCATATATTTAGGGTTTATATACTATGTTACATATATTGTACATTGTTGTTACCGATGCACTCGTACATGCGCATACATTTTGATGTGTGCGAAATAAAATTCTCATGCTATCAAAATGTAGCGTCATTTGGCATCATGTAGCATAATTTGACATAATAAAATAAAAATGAAAGTTTATTAGGTAATGGGGTGGTTTCCTAACAGGCAGCAATGATGCCAACCACTGCCACAAGCAACTGCCTGTGGGGTGGATATTTCTATTATAATCAGTAGTACAGTCTTCCCCTCATACAGGGGGTAATTTAAAATAGTTTTTGGTCTAGTAATAAATAAACATAATGTTCTACATAATGCAAGGCAAGCCTCCTTGGCTCAGTTAGTAGAGTGTACATGAGTTTAGTAGTCATGTGATCTATTGTGCTGAGGTGTATAGTTCAATCCTTGCTTGTGACATGTTATTTTATTGGTGTGGGAATTTCACTAAGACTAGGATTTGGCTCAGACTCTGCTTGGACTCTACTCAGACTCTGCTCAGCCTAGGGGGGGGAGTGTAAAGTACTTAGTGTTTTGAAATCCAGTCAGGTTCTGACTTTTTGCGACTTTTTTGATTTCAAAAAGCTGTATTATAAATTCAGGGAAAATCCAAGAATTCACCAAAATATTACAAGAGATAGAATTTCCAAAAGACTAGGGGGTCCTCTCTGGGATGGAAAGATTTCAGCCACCCACTGTCAAGATAATCATGAAATTTAGGAGTGGATAGAGAATGAAAAATAATGGGGGGGGTCCTCCCTCAGAAAATAAAATCTGTCCAAGAGATATCAAAAATCAAAAAAAAAAAATGGACTTCGAAACACTGAAAGTACTGATGTTCCTGATGCACTTTGAAAGCTCAGTCTCATGGAACAACTTCTTCTGGCCATCTGTTTGCCTTTACAGTATAGGGTCAAGCTGCAAATGACCAAAGAGGGATGCACTTGAGTGGCAATGAGTTTGAGCTCATCTGGTGTGCCTGTTGAAACTGCGACCCTTTGACAAATTTTACATCTGGGTTCAAACTTGATGTCGCAGGGCCAAGTACTGCTTAAGCCAGTTCTTTGAGTGTGTAAGGCTCATGTTGTGCATGCAATCATGTGCCTGCCCTTCCATAACTGCTACTACATGGAGGTGAAACTGAATGCCCATGAATTAATGATGCTTCAAGAGGATGCTATGCCAGAGTGGACCATCCAGGAATTTGTGGAGACAAGAGGTGATACTCATTGATGATAGTGAAGGGATCAGTACTGATATGTTGCTGCAGATATGATGGATATGAATAAAGCATTTGAAGGTTATGTGCAATGTATGTTATGCATAGCTGCTGGCCCCTGGGTGCTTACCTCTATGTAGTTCCGACCATGACCACAGAGAAGTTCCCAAAATCATTTCCTCACATTTTTGTTGATGGCTATACTCCCTTTGATCTGTCCATTCCTGGCCAGGCATAGCTGATGGCAAGTGGGCAATAGGCCATGGAATCAAGTGCTTTGATAACCAACCTGGTTTCTACTGCCTCCTATTAGAGACTTGTCAGTGTGACAATATCTCCAAAGCTACAGAGAACCTACCTGAGCAATTGGAAAGTGCATGCTAGGAAGTACACCTGAGCTACATGAGGTCACTGCTGGTGGAGGTCATATGGTGGGATACAGATCAAGCTGTCCTTCATGGAGAGTGTGGGTGTATGTTTGTGCCTCAGGCAGCCCTCTTTCATAATTTCTTTGGAGCCAATGGCTCCCCTGTTTCTGCAGTTCAAGACTCTGGCAACCTCAGCCAATACTTTGGAAGGATTGTAAAAGTGCACAGGGAGATCACAAACAAAGAGAACGCCCAAGAAGCAGCAGGCAGCTTTGACCAACTAATTGAGGCACTCATATCTCATATACTTCATGGGGGGGGCGGAATTGTTCAGGAAGACACTTGCATATTTGGGGAAAGTAGAGAGGAGGGAGGGGACTATGCTGGCTTTTGAGATGCTGCTGTGGGTCAATGAAGTCAGCTGACCATCTTCTACAGGCTGTCATGGGGCAGCTGTTTACAAGTGCAGCATTGGCTCCTTTTGTGCATGGGGCTCAGATGTCCAACTGTTGAAGCACAAGAAATGGTTGTTGGGCTCGCAGTTGTGTTGATTGAGCACCCCAGCCAAGTTAGGCTCACCTATTGAACATACTCTGTTATACAGATTCCACCATCCACATTCTGGGTTGAGGGCAGTAGAAACAACACTGGCAATGACCTCCATCAATGAATTTAAGGGGGGGACACAATGGCAGAAGATTGAAGCAGAAGTTCAGGGTATGCTGTGAGGTGTAAAGTGGAGAGATGATCAGGTTGCTAAGCACTGATTCCCTTTATTATTGGTTGCATCAATTTGAGACCATCAATGTGGAGGGTGTCAGAACATTACTGATGACAGCAGATTGGTGAGTGATTCCAGGGTTTGACTGTCTTTGCTTCTGTTGAGGTCACCATACAGGGATTCATGGGGTAAATCCCCACAGGTGATGGTGTATATGACAAGAGAGCCTGGCTTTGGGAATTGGAATTTCTTGGAGTTTACATTGGGAGCAGTGGAGGGGAGGATGTATGGCCTAGAACATGCAGTCAACAGACATACAGTGATGCAGGGATGGTGCCAATGGTAGCATCCAGAGTAGGCTTATTAAAGCCCTGGAGGCATGTAGCAGACCTTTTTGGTCAGCTATTGACTTGGACAGGAGCATGTGATGTGTCTCAGTGCATTGATTTGGAGAATATCTTTGTGATTGACTAGTAACAAGGTGAGCAAACTGACTTGAACAGAGTGGAAAGTGGAACAGGCAGACATGATTGCAGTGTGGAAACATAGAGAAAGATAGTCAGTAGCTTTGGGAGGTGAACTTCAAACAGCGTGCAAGGTCTAATGGGAAAGCAAGGTCCACCATCTTGGCATAGCCAAGGCATGGGGTGCAGATGTGATGGAACATTATGACTTGGATGACTTTGAGAATCAATAAACAAACACATGGCAATGATTTGCTTGTTACTTGTTACTTGCTTGATATCTGCCTATGCTAACTAGAGCTAAGGAGGTGCCTTGATGGACCAATAATAAAGGCACATCTTTCACAGATGGCATGCACATATGTTGAAAGTGAAGATGAAGATATTATGAATGCTTGGTCATGGGTGCATCAAAAACCCTGTGGGAAAAGCTGCCAGCCAGCCACCAGACAGTAAAAGTAATCATAAAAGCAAGAATTAAAGATTGCGGTCTCTTGCAACTTGTCTCATCAAATTTGTTACTACTTGTTTGTGTAATAACTTCTTGTTGTATACAATAATTATACATTACAGAAAATTAAGACCTGAAAAAGATGAGGGAAAAATGACTACCACTACTATCCACCCTGACTTTAACTAGTGTCACTGAAAGTGTGCTTAAGAGCATTGAAGCTTGAAAGGTGCCATAACTGTTGCACAAATTGTCAAGACTCCACCACAATGTGACCAGTGCCAATTTCCAACCATAAAAACACTCAACAATAGGTCCTGAGTTTTGTGTAGGAACATGACCTGTAAGGTGAGGGACAACAGTTGAAGGGAACCTTGATAACCCTTTGACATAGGTGAGGAATTTGAGGAAGCTCCATGACTCTTTGCTGGTATGACAAGCAAGATACAGAGAAACATTGGGGGGTGAAAAAACAGGTTGCCTGTCAGAGGGGTAAGCATAAAAAACATCAACAGGAAACTGAAAAGAGACTGACTTACTAACATAGGCCATGACCATATTGAAAAGATCCTCTAAATCAATTTCCACAAAAGGGTGGGAACACATAGGAAATGAAGAGATTTCATGAAGCAAGGGTATGGCACACAGTGGCCAATACCTTCTCACAATTCATCAAAGATTTCGGCAGTAAAAAATATGAGTGTCCTAGTGAGTGACGAAGTGGAGGATCAGCAAGTCCCTCTTGCAAGAAAACATCGAGACAATCTGTGGAGTGCACAATTTGAGAGGAAGTTAAGATGTTCTGGGGGCTACCTCTGAAAATGGGGCAGAAGTGAGTGTGAGCATTGACACAATGAGCTGTGAATGAAGAATGCAGAATGAGAGGTGAACTGAGCAGGTGAGATGATTGCTATGCCATGCTTGGGTCTGAAAATTTAAATCATCAAGAGACAGAGGAAGGCATGCGACAAGATCATATTGTTGCCATTAAATTGAGAACAAGAAACATGAGACCAGGGACTTGATCAAAACAAGGATCAGAATGGCACACAAGCCACTTTTCAAACCCTGCAAAACCCCAGGCTCCAAAATCTTCGAAACTGCCATGGCCATCAACAGAAACATGAGGAAAGCACTCGCTGATGACAAAGGCACCATCCGACCAAACAACATCAGGCACTACTAAAATGTAAGGGGGAAAAAAAAGGAAGAAAGGGGGAGAAACAAGCTTACAATGACTGGGATCAGGGATGGCCAGCTGTGTGGGTGCTAAAGCAGCTGGTAAATGAGGGACAGAATGAGATAAAGTGAAATCACACCTGGGTTGCTGTACAAAACAGGGACAAACAAAAACCTGGGATGCCATCATCAGGTAGCTCTTGCAGATGTGGATGATTGATATCGACATCCTGATAGTACTGATTGTGATTGCATAACCAGGAGAGAGCAGGAGCCACATGGTGGCGATGAACAATGAGACAATCCAAGAGTTCTAAGACATGTAAGCTCCTCCAGAAAAGAAGTTGCCCAAGTCATATGCTGGGCCCACTCACTGGGAGCCACTGGAAGAGCAGGACAGGGGTCAAATGGGAAAAAAAGGAACAAGGAGGGACATACTCATGGGGTAAGGGAGACTCATTGGAGAAAAGAAGAGAGGATGGGAGATACGGTACAGCAGAAATAGGAAGTTGGATGAAAAACAAGACACCACAACAAAAGGGTAGGCAGAAGCATCAATTGAGGGTAGATCAGCAGAAAATCGGGTGATGCAGACATAGAACAAAATGAGGACTGTGAATGGAGGTGCAATGAGAGAAACATGGCAAGCACTGAGAACAAGGCAAGGTAGCCATGCCAGCACGCTACATCTGTTATCTCAGTCTGCAGTGTGCACAAAGTCCAGCAACAGTATTTTCCAAAAATCACATGTTGGAAAGAATCTGCTGGGTCAATAGCGCTCAGTGCCAAAATGTGGCATGGTTGTCAAGGGATTGCTTGCAGAAGATCTCCCATTCAAAATAAATCAAAGTACAAACATGACCAAATTTACAAGTTTTGCCAGTTGTGCAGTAATATGATAGTGCATTGAAGTTATGGTCTGTGAGAAAACCTTTTACAATGCTTTGGAGTCTGACTGTCTCCTACAGTTCATCATAAAGGTGGGTTCCAAAGATAAGGAGCATTTTTGTAGGCCTCTGCACCAAAAATCCCTTGATCATATGACTAGCTCTGCTATTCACATCAAGCCTCTGGCCTCCTTTTTGCATGATCCAGGTTGTGGTGCTAGGGGCTAGCAGATGCCAAGACACAGACAGTTTCTATGCAACTAGAAGGTCCCTGTGTTGCTTTCCTTCTGCTCCCATCTCATTGACAAGCAACACAGGTAAGCGCTTTGCACTTTTTCACAGTTTCAGTCTCTCACATTTTCAGTAGTTGATTATCTAAGGCCTGCCTTAGCAATATCATCTATTCACATTGTGAGAGCTCCAACTGTCTTTTGAACAATCCTTGTTGAAATTAATCCCTGATACATGCAGCATACACATGTATACATGAGGCGATACATGCAGCATACGCATGTTACTACGCTTACTGTGCATACATGTGGTAAACACATTCCCGAGTCATGTGACATCCTTAATATTATGTATATAAGGAGAACCTGTACCGTAGTAGGAATACAGTGTTCTTACCTCTGCTAACCCTAGCTGTAAGTCTAACTAAACCCCAGGTAGGTTGTAAGGAACATGTAGTCTCTTCCCCTGTGCAGCGTATATAGTCTGCTCCAACAGGTTATGGGCCCTGCTGGGCACGTCGCGAACGCGCTTTAATTAGCTGTGAACGACGTTGACTTCATCGTCTCCAAATTATAACCTTGCGCTCTTCGTGAGCTGCATTGCGCTCCCTGCGAGCTGCACATAAAACCTAGGTTCACTAGGGTTAACCACTCTGAAGGAGTGTTTTCTCCTGAGAATGTTAAACGTGTTTTATTGAGTAAAAAGACTGATTGAGTGCTTTTAACAGCTGCCACCACAGAATCATGTCTTCAACTCTTGAAAAACTCATTCAAACTTTCGATGGATCAAATTACATTCTATGGGCCGACTCAATGAAGGCGTGGCTCAGGTCTCAGGGCCTCTGGCAAATAACTAGCGGGGCGGAGCAAAAACCACCCCCGGCGCCTCCTTTGACGGCGACGAACGCTACCTTGGTAGCGGACGCTAATGCCAAGCTCCAGACCTGGAGCAACAAAAATGACCAGGCTATTGGTAGCCTAGTGCTCCACCTGGCCCCCTCCATTCGGCAGCGTGCCAACACAAAGGACACTGCTGAGGAGGTGTGGGACCTCATCCGCACCGATTATGGTGTGGACGGCCCCTCCCAAGTCTTTTCGGACTTTAGGTCCACAATAGCAATCAAGATCCCGGCTGCGAACCCTGCACCAGAGATTGCAAGAATGGCAGACAAATTCGAGCGCCTCACGGCTGCTAATGTCGCCATCCCCGAGCTAGTACAGGCGATGATTCTACTTGCTGCAATGCCGCGCGAGTACGACTCATTGTCTGCAATGGTCCTTAACACGACTGCCACTAGCGCCTTGACATTTAAACATGTCAAGGACTCCATTGTTGCTGAAGCCTCAAGGCGCACAGCAGTTGGAAAGCCCGCTGGCCAGCCTCAGGCCAACAAACTTTCTGCTGTTAAGCGCAAGGGGGGAAACCCCAAATGGCAGCCCAAAGAAGGGCAAAACAGCAATGGAGACTCGTCCCGAAAACGTGGACGACATGGGGACAGAAAGACTAAGGAGGAGAAGCCAAAGGAGAAACATACCCACCTCGCCTCCAATGCCTTTACCACCATAAATGGTAATGGCACCATCATACCGCCGATGCCGCTCATACAGCGCATCGAGCGACGCGAACACACTCCCACAAGGGATCCTCGCCGCCGACCGCCTGCACAGGCATACACGGGCACGGCCTCCTCTTCTCGCTCAGTTTACACCGAATACCAGCAAGCTCAAGACACCCTCGAGCGCATGCAACTTCCGTGCAGCGTGAAAAACCTGCGACTGCTGGAAGAGCACCTTACGGTGCGAGAAGGTAAGAGAAGGAGGATAGAGCCAGAAACCGAGGCAACAATCGAGGAGGTAGAAGATGATACCGTCTCCCTCGGATCCGAACCTCCAGTAACTGACGAGGAAGTGTGGAAAGCCGTCGATGAACCCCTTGACACAGGGGCGTATGATGACAGGTCAGTCCTTTTCCCTGCCACAAGCACTAAGATTAAAATTCCTATGAATACAGCGAACTTTTCATGTGAAATTTTACCGCTACTAAATGTATCATGGAATTATGTAGATCTTAATATATGTGCTATGTGTGCAAAGGGAGATTGTAAGAAAGGTGCCGACTGGATCATGGATTCAGGCGCATCAAAACACTTCACTGGTGAAATGAAAGATTTCGCTTCTTACGAGCCTTTACCGAGAAAGGACTCTACCTTGGTCCAAACGGCCACTGGTACTACTCATATAGTAGGAAAAGGAGCAGTCTTCATTAGACACCAGGTAGTATGTAATGGGAAGTCAGAGACGCGTGAAACGCGACTATACCCCGTCTACTACATACCCGACATTAATACTCGATTGATGTCAATGGGGGTCTTTTTACAAGACGGAAGTGATGTGCGTGGTTCCTCCGCATACATTTCATTCATCGAGCATGGAAACCCAATCATGCATTGTGTCCCTCTAAGGAGGAATGACACGATCTATTGGGCTCGGACTCATATATTGAGCACCAAAAAGGTTAATGTCGCGACCATTTATGTCGCTGACTACTTGACTTGGCATAGGCGACTTGGACACCCATCCAAAGAGGCGCTAGGGAAAATGCCTAAAAGCACCATAAAATTCCCAAGGAATTTAATTATTCCTAAAGACAAAATTATATGTCCAGGGTGTGCAGAAGGGAAAATGACCTCAAAATCTTTTCCCGAGTCAGACTCATGAGCTGACAAATCCTTTGAATTAATACATTCCGACCTAAAGGAACTCCCGGTACTATCGTACCACAAACATAAATACTTCATTGTATTTCTGGATGACAAAACATCACATATTTGGGTCCAATGCCTTAGAAAGAAATCTGACGCTGCTGCAGCGATTAGACAATTTCAAGCGATGGCTAAGACCCAATATGGCGCTACAATCAAGCGCTGGCGTGTCGATCCAGGGGGGGAGTTCAAGGATCGTGAGCTACAAAAACAGCTCAAGGATTTAGGCATCAAAATAGAGATGTCTGCACCCCACGTTCATCAACAGAACGGGTGCGCAGAACGCGCTATAAGGACAATAATGGAAAAGTCGCAAACCCTGCGATTCACCGCTTGTCTACCACAATCATGGTGGGAATTTTGCATAGAACATGCAACACATTTATACAACCGAACCCCAATAAGGCGCCTGAAATGGCTGACGCCTTTTGAGGACCTGACAAAGGTCCGCCCAGATCTAAACAATCTGAAGGTCTTCGGTTGCGGTGCTTATGTCTATCTACCAAAGGAAAAACATCCAACAACATTGTCTCCTCGATCGGAGCTAATGACGTACCTTGGAGTAGAAGATGGCATTAAAGCATATCGTTTCATGCGACGAAACGGCGCAATATTCATTGGTGCCACGGCACTATTTGATGAAACGATGTTCCCATGCTGTCCCGGAGCTAAAACTCCTGCCAAGACAGACCTTGGTGATTTTCCACCAGAACCAGAAGATGACGACCACTCATCTGGAATGGATGGCGATGACCCTATACCGCCACAAAATCCGCCCCTTCCTCCATCATCAGAAGATGATGATGATGATTTACCAAGTGAGCAAAAGGCGCATGACGATGCGACTAACGCTCCTCCTCCGCCGCCTCCAGTTAGCACTGAGGACTTTCGTCCAAGACGTGAAGATCAACAGGAATGGCAGCAATTGCCCCGTCGATCAGGCAGGCAGAGGAAAATCCCAAACTGTCCCGGCAATACCTATGGAGAACAGCGACTCCCCTCTGACATAGAAAGAGACATTGCGCGTGATCGATATTGGAAGAAGTCTGTGGGTCAAGATTCGGATCATAACCGAACACGACCACGACCTCAACAGCAAGAATCGGTTACTGGACCGAGTTCGGCACCCCATGAGAGTGTGCCCGATTCCAATAATCAAGAACATGATTACCCAATGGGGGAACCGGACGAAGCAGGTTATATTAAAAAGATAACCAAGGAAGGTGGAGATGAGCTTATCTGCTGGCTGTTGTCAAAAGCAGTCACACCATCAAGCAGAAAAAGCCTAGTTCCAAACCAATTTCGCGATATTGCGCGCCTACCCCGGCAGCAGCAACTTGAGTGGAAACAGGCTTGTCGTGAAGAGTTAGAGGCTCTTCGCAAGCGACAAGTCTATGACATCGTCGATCTTCCACATGATCGAAAAATGATCAAAAATAGATGGGTTTTCTCCGTGAAATCGGACGGAAGAAAACGAGCCAGACTCGTGGCCAAAGGCTTTTCACAAGTCGAAGGCATTGACTTTGATGAGATTTTCTCACCAGTAGTCCACTATATGAGACTGTACGCCTCATGTTTGCCCTTGCGTCTCTAGAAGGCATGTATATGACCGGTCTAGATGTAAAAACCGCATTTTTATACGGCAAACTTGATGAGGAGATCTATATAGATCAACCCGAGGGTTTCAAACTCGAGGGTAAAGAGCGCAAAGTAATGCGCTTACGCCGAGCATTGTATGGCCTTAAACAGGCTTCACTAGCATGGTGGAAAGAGCTAGAGGCATTTATGCGCACCATTGGGTTCATGCGCGCCAGCTCCGATGCCAGCATCTTCATACACAAGGATCCTAAGACAGGCAGCATCATTATTGCGCTAGTCTATGTTGATGATGGCTTGTTCATGGGCAAGAACAAGAAACTTGTGGATGAAAAGAAGAATGCTTGCCTGAAGCATTGGGAGTGCCGTAGTACTGAAAAAGTCATGGAATTCTTAGGCATGCGCGTCACCCAGACCGCTGCAAAAGTCAAACTCGATCAAACAGAATATCTCACCAAAGTACTTGAGAGGTTCGAGATGACAAATGCCAAGATTGCCCCCACTCCGCTCCCGACTGGCTACAAACCGTCGGAGAACACAGCAACGCCAAACGCGGCGCTTAGATCAAAATATCAGTCTGTGATCGGATCTTTATTGTATCTGATGCTCGGAACGCGACCTGATATTGCTTATGCGGTAATCAAGATGTCGCAATTCTCGGCTAATCCTAGCGAAGAACATCTAGACAAAGCAATGTACATAATGCGCTATCTGGTGGGAACCCAGAAGTACAGTATGGTCTATGATGGAGAGAAATCCGAGGGGCTACAGGCCTTCACAGATTCTGATTGGGCAGCTGACACAGTCAAGCGCCGATCTACAACGGGTTACTTTGCTACTCTGGCGAGTGGCATTGTGTGCTGGCAGTCCCATTTACAAAAAACTGTAGCACTGTCATCCACAGAAGCCGAATACATGGCTCTCTCCGACACTTGTCGGCAGATAGTGTGGATAGAGTCCTTATTCCAGGAACTTGGATATACACTGAAGCGCGTACCAATCTGCGCTGATAATCAAGGATCCATCTTTATTGGATCAAATCCAGTTCAGGAAAGAAGGACCAAACATATAGACATTCGCTACCACTACACCCGCGAATGCATAGAAAATGACAAAGTCACAGTCGTTTTCATTCCTGGAAGTGATAATCCGGCTGACATGTTCACAAAGAACCTTGGCGCCGTCCTATTCAGGAAATTTAGAGACTCTCTCGGAATTACTTTTGAGATTCAAACTTAGCTGCTTAGAGCGCTGTACAGTTTGAGGGGGGGTGTTGAAATTAATCCCTGATACATGCAGCATACACATGTATACATGAGGCGATACATGCAGCATACGCATGTTACTACGCTTACTGCGCATACATGTGGTAAACACATTCCCGAGTCATGTGACATCCTTAATATTATGTATATAAGGAGAACCTGTACCGTAGTAGGAATACAGTGTTCTTACCTCTGCTAACCCTAGCTGTAAGTCTAACTAAACCCCAGGTAGGTTGTAAGGAACGTGTAGTCTCTTCCCCTGTGCAGCGTATATAGTCTGCTCCAACAATCCTTTCAACTAGGTTCTCACTTTACAGGATTCACTGGTACTATTTTATAGCTATTGCTATTGTGCCCAGTTGAATCTTAACAAGTGAGTGGTGTCCCCACCATTGCCTATCTGATCTGATTTCTCACATGGCCACATTTACTAGATTGATTCTGGATCAATCTAAGTAATATCTTTGTTGTTTATCAGTTTAAATGAACAAAAGACACTGTGCATTTGTAATGGGTAGTTACTAGCTTAGAATACTTAAGACTTACATTGTACCTAACAGAGCAGAATCCAGTCTATTGGTGGCTATGTCATGTACATTGTAAGTAAAAAGTAGTTACTGGTAAACAACTATCAACAACTGACTAAGATAGGCCTGGGGGCCAATTCATATGTAAAAGGTATCTGTTACATACCCCCATTTGAGATTGCCTCCAGGGAATCTAATAAAAATAACAATGACTTTTGAAAGGAAAGCATAAAATTTGAAAGTGCCCTCGTCATCATCAATCCAGTCCTGTGTGCCTTTGAAGGTTCGTTGAGTATAACTACTCAATGCATTACGTGGTGATTGGGGTGGCAGTCTACATGGTGGGGCTTGTGTTAGAGGTAGCTCTCAGGGCTGCAGCATTTTTCCAGTGAGCTCACGGGGTGTTAAGAATTGATCCTAGAAGGCATGTCAGAATCCGATCGGACCCTGTGGGTCATGATAGTGGAAGGTTGTCAGGTTGTGGCGGATTCTGCTGAGGGGAAACAGAAAGGACTTGGCTTCAGCTTGTAAGAAGCTGCACCCTTCACCTCATCTGTTGTAATTTCAAGATGAAGGTTTGGAGGTAAAAGTGGGGAAGTGCGGGTAGATGCAGGAAGGAGTATGGAGGGACTTGGGTTAAGTTCAGATGAGATTAGAACTTCAGAGGGAGACTAGAGGTCGAGTCGAATGGAGTTCAGACTCTTAGAGAACTGAGGTAGGAGTAGAAGGAGGTTTAGATTGGCAGGTTTAAGTTGAGTCTATGTCGATATACAAACTGAGGAATACAAGGCAAAACTAACTAAGCTTAAATACTGTAGTCCGGAATAAAGGCAGAACAGAAACAGAAACTGCAGCAGTGACTTGACTGCATAGATTAGTGCTTAAAAGTCCGGTCTGGTCCCGGTTCTCACGCTATTTTTGGCAAGACCAGAACTGGACTGGTCCTCCATAAAAGGAAATAACCAAATAACCGGACCAGAACCACAAAAAACCACAAAAAACCAGTCCTAACCAGTTGTGACCAGTTTTACTAAAAGCCAGTAAGACTGATGTACAAAGTGGAAATAACTGCTCAAAAACACTTGTGGGAAACCTACCCATAGTAATTCCCTTGAAACTGGTCAAAAAATTAAGCAGATTGGTGAAGAATTGAGTGAGATATCACCAAAAATGAGTTTCCTGATGTGACCGGTTTTACTAAAAGCCAGTAAGACTGATGTATGAAGTGGGAATAACTGCTCAAAACCACTTGTGGGGAACCTACCAATAGTAATTCCCTTGAAACCGGTCAAAAAATTAAGCAGATCGGTGAAGAATTGAGTGAGATATCACCAAAGACGGGTTTCACAACCTGAAACCTGATCAGGAAACTCATTTTTGGTGATGTCTCACTCAATTCCTGTAATTTACCCTCCCCCACCTATTCTGGTCAGAGTCCAATTATTCTGGTTGGAGTCCAGTTATTCTGGTCAGAGTCCAGTTATTCCGGTTATTCCGACCAGATTCTGGTTACTCCAGATCCTCAACTTAGAGTATATACCCTAATGGATAGTCAAATTTCAAGTCTTAAGTTGTCAAAGTGCCTACTAAATATATGTGTGCAGAGTAAGGATTGAACTCAAGACATCTTGATTAGAGTGATCACATGACAAACCAAACATGTGTGCTTAACCAGTTGAGCCACAGGAGAATTATTAGATAGTAATATAATGTTTATTCATGACACTCTAATTTTTTTCGGAGTAGTGAAAGATCAAATTTTTTAATTAACCACATCCCTCACATTGAATGCGAGGGAGTGGGGATGATTGTGATTACATAGATAAACAAAAAATCCTCCCTCTCACAAGATGCAAGAGGGAGTTTTATTTATATACATAAAAAGCTAACCCCTCGCGCCGAATGCGAGGGGGGAGGTAAAAACATGAAGGAAAAAATCCCTCCCCCACACAAAACGGGGGAGGGGGGGCACAATACTAATAAATAATTAAAAGTACAAAAATAATCCCTCCCCACACGAAGTGCGGGGAAGGGGGAGGGGATGCGACCCCACCATTGTCTGTCCTTCCACCCATGATCCACCCCACAAGCAGTTGCTCGTGAGGCTGGGGGTAGGTGGCTTGTCATCGTTGTCATTCCACCCACAATCCACCCCATGAGCAGTTGCTCGTGAGGCTGGGGGTGGGTGGTGCATTGTCGTCTCCTATCCCTGCACCTGGGCGCCATTCCACCCATGTTCCACCCCACAAGCAGTTGCTTGTGAGGCTGGGGGTGGGTGGTTTGTCGTTGTTGTTGTTCCACCCACAATCCACCCCACGAGCAGTTGCTCATGAGGCTGGGGGCGGGTGGTGTGTTGTTGTCATCTCCTGTCCCTGCGCCTGGGCATCATTCCACCCACAATCTACCCCATGAGCAGTTGCTTGTGAGGCTGGGGGTGGGTGGCTTGTCATTGTTTGTTGCTGTTGTCCCCTGTCTGGATTTCTGTTTTTTTCTTTTTTTTTTGGAAGGGGGGTTTGGGCACATCAGTGCGACATGGCACGAGTACAGAAGTTGGTGGGTGCTTACTAGGCAGGTACCCCCCTTCTGGGGTCTCCTGGCATCCCTCTGCACCCTCCTAGCCCATGTCGACAGCCTCACATCCCATTTGAATGGGGAGGAGGGGATCGGGTGGGCATGGGCATGGGTTGCACATTTTTTGTTGTGGCAGGTCATCCCCAGTAGTATACAACCTAAAAAGCAATAAATTACAATTAGTTAGTTTATAAAAACAAAAAGCAAATGAAAAAAACTCACATAGGGCCCAAACAACATGATCTGCATCGTTTGGGCCCGTGTTGGCTCGTTTGTGGGTGGTGGCATCGTTACTAGTAGATTATAACCTAGAAAACTAAAAAAATGAGTTAGTTAGTTTATTAAAACAAAAACCAAGCAAAAAAAACTTACGTAGGGCCCAAACGATGCGATCTGCGTCGTTTGGGCCCGCGTTGGCTCGTTTGTGAGTGGTGGCATCGTTGCCAGTAGATTATAACCTAGAAAGCTAAAAAAAAAGGTTAGTTAGTTTATAAAAACAAAAAGCAAACAAAAAAAACCTTACTTAGGGCCCAAACGACGCGATCTGCATCGTTTGGGCCTGTGTTCTGTCCAATCACATCGTTTGGGCCCATGTTATGTCTGGCAGTCGAGTAGAACCTATAAAACAAACGAAACAAGTTAGTTAGTATGAAAAAACAAGAAGCAAATGAAAAAAAAACATACTTAGGCCCCAAACAACGCGATATGCGTCATTTGGGCCCGCATTCCATCCAGTCAGCTCGTTTGAAGGTGGTGGTGATGGTGGCATTGGGCATGGGAATGGTGGTGGTGGGTGCACATGCAGTGGTGGTGGTAGAGTGGAGAGGAGGAGGCGGCGTTGGTGACAGTGGTGGTGGTGGTTGTGAGCTGGTAGTCATGTGTCACGTGTCATGCATATGCATACTTATTAATTATTCCGTTAATGGCTGTGATTAACTACGTACCTTGGTTGGGTAATAAAAGTATTAAATGTATGCCCAAGAATAATTGCTTGGTAGCTCAGTGGTTAAGCGTGCTGTTATGTATCCAGACCCAAGGTCGAGTGTTCAATTCTTGATGTGTGTCGAACTTTTATTTGGGAAAGCACATGCATTCCAGTTATTCCAGTTAGTCCAGTTATTCCTGTTATTCTGGTTGTGATGAGTCTGGTCAGATTCCAGGGATTCTGGCTGTAAATTGGATCCTTATTCTGACCAGAATTGTGCTGCATAGGGAAAACTACATACAAAAAAATTCCACTGGATTCCAGAAATTCCAGAAATTCCAGCCAGACGAACTGGAATCCAACCAGAATAGGTGGGGGAGTGTAAAGTACTCCTCAATTCTTCACTGATTTGCTTAATTTTTTGACCAGTTTCAGGGTAATTACAAGAGGACTATGTGGCTGTGCTTAACCGGTTATGACAGGTCAGGACTGGTCTTGTAGGACCAGTCTTTTGCGGTTTTCTAACTTAAAATTTGAAAAAACTGGACTGATGGTCCAGTTTTTTCCGGTCCTGGTCCGGTCCAGTTCCAGTTATTTTCCAGTCACATGGACCAGACCTTTAAGCACTAGCATAGATAAATTACCTAGTGGGAGCCACACAGGAATCCATAGTCAAATTTGCAAAAGAGATGGCAGCCTTGGGAAGGCAGCCATGGGTGCTGTACAAGGCGGCCTGGTGTACAGCAGTGTGGGCAGTGCAAGGTGTCGAGGAACGAAAGTGGGAGGAGTAGACAAATGTCAGGTTTGATGTGTGGAAAAGGGTCAGATGGATGCGGGTTCCGATTGGGCGAGGAACGGTTCTTGACATGGGGTGTGGCTGATGCACCAGCTGGGAGCCATTCGAAATCCAAGAAACATGACTTATCTATCCCATCGTCCTCACAGCCCATCACATACTAAATGGGAGTGATGTCGTGATAGGTGGGGCACCAGCAACCATCCCATTGTGGTATGGCCACAGGTTCTCCAAGAGTATCCAATCATCATAAATGTTCGTGATCTGTTTTGCAATAGAGATCCTGAAATGGTCTGGCTCGCAAGTGTGATTGATGATTCAGGTGGTGGAGACCAAAGGTGTATGCATGATCAATCCATTGAGGGGGTACCCCATGGTGAATAAGATGTTGGGTTACTGTGTCTAAGGTGGCTTCAGGTGCCAACTTATTGTCATAAGGGTGTATAGTGAGAATATCACCAGAACACTTGACAAACGGTGTGTTGGGGTTTGAGGCATTCCAGATGTCAATGGCTTCATGGTAGAATCCAGGGAGGGCCACTACACACCCATATACTCGCATGAAATCGGATCGGGCAATCACTGTACAGGGTCCAAGTGCATGTCCTAACGAATACCCAAATATGCTACGTCAGTTGGCTTGAAGAGCCACATTCGTGGCTACACCATGGGTGGCATTGCTACTGCCCAAGCATCTGTGGTGCATGATGTACTGAGACATCAGGTCAATGTCCAGCAGCTGTTCTCAGGCAGAGGGGGTAGTCTGGTCTTATTATGTTGATTACCTGTGAACGCATCTTCATCTCGATGTATGGGGAAGTCCTCCCATAGTTGGTGGTTGGTGGGGAGCAGCTTCTGGATCTTGTGAAGGAAGACACTGTCCTTCAAGATTTCATGCATGGCCAGGTCCCATAGCTCTGGTATGAACCCACTAGTGATGCGGTGAAATTTGATCAGCAATCAATAGGCTTCTACACGGTCGATGGCAGATTCTTTCTGGTCATTAACGAATTGTACTCCTCGGATGACTTCCTGGGGATTCATAGGAAATCCTCAGGATAAATATGAGTACAGGTGGCAATCACTGTTGGTAATGTATGGGTTTTCCATATGACCCTTGAAGTCGCTGGCCACCATGGTGGTCTTGCCAGCATACACACAATTAGACTTGACCGAGTAGAAGATGTGTCAGCTAGTCATCATCCACAATTCAATGTCCCATTCATGTTTTCCATTAGTGATTACTACACCAAGTCCATCTGGTACATGACCAGGCTGACTACATTCATAATGTGCCTGGTCCTTGGTGAACTTCTCTTTCCTGGCCCTTTTCTTATTGTCATTGTCATTGTCGTCACTGCTCTGTTAATCTGAGCTGAGCTCAGATTCAGCTCGCTTCACTTGGTCTACTTCTCCTTGAAGTCCATCAATCTTGTTGAGTAATTGTTCTACTACCACTTGAGCTAGGATATCTTGCTGCAAAAATCCAGGGAATGTTCCATCTATTCTGACCTTCTCCAATCATTGGGTGAGTCCCTTGATTGTATCATCCCATTGATCATTGACTTGGATATGCAATGGTTTATTGATGTCCATCGCACCATACATTCATTGAGGTGTTTGGCATGCAGGTGATCTCGATCATCCATGTTGGTACCTTTCTGGTGAGTAGTGGTCTCTTCCCCCTGCAGAGTTCACTCTGGAACTCTGCTGACCTCTCCCAATTCCTCTGCCATGACTGTCGGTGCTGGATGCATGCAAGTACGAGCATTGCATGTTGATGATCCAGTTCTTTTGGTATGTTGATTCTGTTGTAACTTGTTGTCGATGATTATCGAGTGTGCATTGGCAGAAAGAAAAAACTTTCTTTGGATGTGAGATTGAGTTGGATTATATAATTTCACATGGTTCGGAGATCTCCTCAATCAGTTATTTTTGGCACTTGGATAACTGAGAGGGTCAGTTTACGCCTTGGATTTCAAGGTATTGATCCAAGGCCTCAAGATCTTTGCATGAGCTCAATGGTTCCCAGGTGGTATCACCCAGCAACCACCAGACCTCAAACTCAAGGTTTTTGTCTTCTGCCCATCAGTGTCTGATCAAGCCCTCAACAAACCACTCTTGATCATCAGGTGCTCCAAAGTCATATGGTTCCAGTTGGGCTCTGTTTGGGAACATTGAGTCATCATTTGCATGGTAGGGTTGTAATAATGACATGTGGAAGGATGGAACTACTCATCAAGCTTGTAGTGCCATAGGTAGCTCTAGTGTATAGGTAGATGTTTCAGGTCTTGTTTGTAGAATTTTATATGGTCCAATAAACTTTGGACAAAGTTTACATGCACGTCCAGATGGTAGATTGAGGTTCTTTGTAGATAGAAATACCAAATCCCCTTTAGCAATTTTTGGCTCATTTGTTTGACGATTGTTGGCATGATGAGATTGGAATACTCGCACTCCAATGATTGTGTCGTGGGCATCAACAAGGTTTTGTAGGGCTTGCTTTGCGAATTCCTTTATCCCTTTGAGGATTACATTGTCAGAGTGAATCTCATGTAACATGGAGGGCATGTACCCACTATTCAGCTCAAATGGGGCATCCTTGGTTGTCCTGGATATGCTATCATTGATTGCAAATTCAGTAAGGTTGACCCTGTCAACCCAGTCTTTCTGATCGTTGTGGATGATGGTGCAAAAGATTTGTCCAACATTGCAGTTGGCGCATTCAGTCTGGCCATCCATTTGAGGGTGGTACAATGTGGACATCAGCAGTTTGGTTCCTAAGATCTTGTGTAGTTTGCACCACCACTTTGACATGAATTTTGAGTCTTGATCACTTATGATTGAACTTGAGGATAAGCTTGAGTAACTTATCCTCCTTGTATCCAGATTGAATCCATTTGATGAAATCTTTGTTTCCCCAATTTATTGGGGTAGCATCTGCTGTTCATTCAAATAGTGCCTCAGATAGTGTGAGATCATCACCATACGATGATGGGGTGGACTTCTTGGATATGGATGGAGCTTCTGCTGCATTAGACATATTATCAATTATGTGTTGGTTAGCTTCGTCCATAAGTTTGGCTTCCACGTCTTGAGCCTCCTGTTGCTCTTGTAATTGTTTACTACGGCAGGTCTCTGTGCTGTGGATGGGTCATAACTCAATTATTTTTGACATGACTTCCTGGTAATGTTGCTTGGGTAAGTTGTCCCCAGTGGGATCAATGCAAGCGTCAGCTTGTATGTATTCATATGGTTGATGAACATTGGCCATAGTATCACTTTCATAATACCATGAGAGGCAGTCAGTGACCTTATTGAGTTTGCCTTTAATGTATGTGATGTCAAAGTCGAACTGAGAAAGATAATCTGTCCATCTCCTTTGTCTGCTGGTGAGGTTTGATTGAGTTTGAAAGAACTCAAGTGCCTTGTGGTCCATAATAATGTGTACCTGATATCCAATTAGTTTATCCTCCCATTTCAATAATGCCTCAAGGATTGCAAGAGTTTCCAACTCATGCACAGCATAGTTGTGTTGGGTGACAGTAAATTTCTTTGACATAAATCCTGCATGGCAGCATCCTTGCCACATAGGTCCTTGGCCATACATCGCTCCTATACCTGATTTAGACATGTCACATATCACCCAGATCAGTTCATCCTGGTGTTTGGGGTTGATAGGTGCAATGATTGGTGTCTTGCAGCATATTTGTTTGATCATGTCAAAGCAATGTTGGTGAATCAGTCACCAATGGAAGGGGGTTCCATTTTTTGTCATAGCCAATAAAGGTCCCATATAATGCATGATATCCAGTAGGAAGTTGGCTAAGTAGTTTACCAAGCCTACAAAGTGTTGGATGTCATTGTAGTTCCATGGTGTTCGCCATTCCCTGATACAAGAGAGTTTGTTGGTATCTGCATGTATGCCATTCTTGTCAATAACATGACCAAGGCAGCCGATCTGTTCTGCATACAGTTTGTATTTTGACCATTTGAGGAATAGCTGGTTACTTTTAAGGCATTCAAAAACAATATGAAGGTGGGCTTCATGCTCCTTGGGAGAATCTGAGTAGATGCAGATATCATCTAAGTATACGTGCATAAATTTACCAATGACATTTCTGAATATGGATGTCATAAGTCATTGGAAGGTTTCTGGTGCATTACAGTCTCCTTGTTGCATGATATTGCTAATGTAGGTTCCTGCAATTGTGGCAAATGCAGTCTTTCATACATCTTCTTCCCATACTTGGACCTGTTCATATGCATTGGATAAGCCGACTTTTGAATGAATCTTGGCTCAGGCCACATCTTTGTGAATAATATCTTGGTCTGGTAAGGGCATAATGTCCTTAATTGTATTTTCATTTCTTTGATGGGCATCTACCATGGTTCGTATCTTCCCATCCTTCTTGCTCAAGCAGAGCATTGGAGCCACTTGGTTCACAGATAGTGGTTCCCACCATCCAGCATTCATGCATCGGTTGACCTTCTCATGGAACTGTTCATGCAAGGAGTTCAGTACCTTAGGTAGGTGGTAGTGGTACCGCTTGTTATCATCAATAAGGTGAATCTCATGATTCACCTCTCTCCAAGGTGGTAGTTGGTCCTGAGTTCCCCCTAGGATATCTGAGAACTCATCATACCATTGTTGTTGTAATTGCAGGTAGTCTTCTTTGGTAAGTCCCAACTCTCTGGACTTGCCTTTCTCTGCCTGGCATTCTTCCCATTGTTTCTCATGTGGTTCTGGTGGCTTCTTAGGTTTGTGGAGCCTAGAATGAAGGGTTTTGAAGTCCTGTTCTGAATCAGTCTTCTAAGGTTTCAATCATATGGACGATTGCTTCCTGACATAGTCCAGTGGGCTGGGTTGTCGTCCAATGAACTCTGAAGGATCAGATGTCTCGTCCTTGAGAGCGTTTTGGTACTGTTCTCCCTTCGGTGACATATGGTTTCCTTCATAGGCTCTCATGGATGCTATTACAGTGTTCCATTCATCCGGCATTCTGGGGTCATGTAGCCAGTCGAGGTATCAGTCTATCCCAAGATGAACGAGTACTTCGACTCATTGTTGCATTATTTTGTTCCTCAAAGATCTTCTCTTCTTCGTCCATAGTCATATCTTCTGCTTTCACTTAGAGGATGTTGGTTGACCTTCCATAACATTAGTTTTTTCACGAGTGTTCTTAGGTTTTGACAGTTTCAGTGCCAGTTCTTCCCTTTGTTGAAGATCTTTAAATTCTTCATCATCCATAAGGAGTGCAGGAACTCCTTCAGGTAGTGTGCGTCCGTTTTTCTTATTGTCATCATCCAGTATTTCTTCTATGGTTGGCTTACTACCATGTAGTCCATTCTTACATTTGTCGACACTATGATATTGGCACAAGCATCCATCACTGTCATCCAACAGTATCTTCACAGCCAGTGTTGGTTTGCCATTGATGATGACTTGTTTATTCTTGAAGTCTAGTACTACTTTATTCTTGTGCATGAATGGGGTTCTGATGATCATATCATAATGGTCAAAGTTTGCGATATCTACATAACTCTCGTCACTTATGCCCCAGGCTTCCAGTTTAACCTCTGCACCATAATTCACTGTTGCCCAACTTCCTACAGTTCCCAATTGTAGTATGTGAGGGTTCATTAATGGGAAGACTCAAATGTCGGCAACTTGAGCAAATGTGGGGGTGAGACCCATTGTCGTGCTTCCTGAATCCCAGAGTGTCCATGCTTTGCATCCACCAATATATCAGCATAGCTAAACACTCCCTTTCTTCAGGTTTGTAGTCTGGTCAGGGTCTTGTTGTTTTATCCACACATAAGTGTACCTTTGGAAAGTGGGCCTTGTCTATATCCTGTGCTGGTCTGTCCTTGTGAGACTTTGTGACCAGAGTTCGGTCTGTTTCTCCAATCATGAACATATGTTCAGTGTCAGATACACAGTTGCACCAGTCATTATTGTCACATATGTCGACCTTGACCATTTCTTCCTCATCAATTTGGTAGCCTTGAGATCCAGTAGACTGTAGGGTGCCATGCTCTGATATTTGATCATCCCATTCATTGTCATCCATATTTTCTCCTTCAGCTATAGCAGTGTGGGCTGCTTGGACATGTGACTTATTCCATTTTGGTTTCTTGCAGTCCCTAGCATAGTGCCCTGGCTCGTCACAATTGAAACAATTCATGTCCACTCCTGCAGGTATGGCTGCAAGTTTGTCATTATTGTGGTGTGCCTTGGATGCTTTTTGATCATCGTTATTCCTGGGCTTAAAGTTTGATCTATAGTTGTTCGCATGGTTATTTACAAAGATTCTCAGTTTTGATCTGCTGTTGTCCTGGTTTAGGTCCAATCTCTTCACAAAGGTTACGCCAACCTTCCTTGCCTTATCCTCATGTCGGCCTTGGGCCTTAGATGTTTCCATAGTATGAGTAATACTTGTTGAATGCCAATTGTAATGTTCCATGGTTTTTATAACTGCTTCCAATGCTTTGCCTTCAGATATGAAATCCTCAATGGTATTTGCTTCTGGCATGAGACCATTCTCAAGCATTTTTGTGTGCACTTCCTTAGGAAGGCCATGTAGGAATGTGTTCATGATGTTGTATGCATCTGGGTATACCAACATGTTCTGGGCATGATCGATGAGAGTATCATAATATCCTTGAATACCAAGCTTGTCTGGGTAATACATGGCAGTGTATGGTTCATGAGCATCTTGCATGGTAGTTGGGTGCGTAAGTGATCATATAGGCCAATAATTACATCCTCAAAAGTCCAGTGTAGCTGGGATCGGTTCACATGGATGACATGATGAGAGTACCATTTATTTGCTTCACCTTCCAAGAATTTGGAAACACATAGCATGTGTTCCTGTTCCCTATTGTCTCCTCCATACTGGATGACTTGAAGCATTATGACCACATTGATGAGCCAATTTTCTAAGTCTGAGAACTTAGGCGATCCACTGTAATGTCCTACAGAGCTGGAGTCAGCTCTACAGACTTTTGTTCCTTCAGGTATTCTGAGTCAAACAGTGAGGTGTTCTCGACAGAGCCGTAGCAAGTGATCATGCATCTGAGTGCGATGGCATTCAGATGTAGCATGTACACCAGGTGTGTGTAACCTAGCTCAATCTGTGGGTGGCATAGAATAACCCCTATGCAAAGGGCATCAATTATTCAGTTGATTGGGGTCATCTCCTCCAGGGTCAAAACTCCTCCACCATTGGGAGGTTCACCATCGTCGCCTCTGCCACCTCTGCCATTGCCAGTTGTACCATAGGGATTACAGTGTTGGGAGGAGTTATGCAGGACAAATGGTGGGTCTGGAGGTTGTCTTCAATTTCCATTAGTTTGGTCATCTGTCCCATCATTGTCACCATTAGGATTACTGGATGGTTGGGTCAGTCTTGCTGTCCATGTGTAGTGATGGTCTAACATATTGATGTGACAATGTTGGTTGAACATTATTCCTTGATCATCATACAACGAGTTCCCAGCTATCTCAAGGTCCTCATTTTTAAGACGTTGGTAAGCGATTCAGTCCTCAATGATGCTCACCATAGGGGTTTGTGCTCTATGGGGCACTTGAATTGCTGGTCTGGATGTTTTGGATGTTCCCTGTGTGGCGGGTCGAGTAGAGTCCATGTCTTCAGTTGATTCTGGCTGGTGAAAGGTCATTGGGGACAGTGTCTTGTTGAACATAACATGGTGATGTCAATTAGCTGCATCACAACAGCGGCAGTAGTTGTCATTCGATTCCCCTGCTTGCTGAGGTGCATTGATACTGGCAATCACAATCTCGACAGTGGGGTCCACATATGAATATTCTGGTTGTACATCTTGGGGTACTCAAATATCTTCAGTTTCACATTTAAGCTGATGTCGAGGGGTCTCAGCTCATTGTTCCATGTAGTCTTCTAGGTTTGTTATGGATGGAGTCGACGTTATCATATCCCTTTTCTTTGAGGTGACCTGTTTTGCTATGAGCGCCTTGAATATATTGAGGTACATGATCTTGTAGACCATCAAAGATGGGTCTACCTTTTTTTCTTGGTGAGGGTTAAGACCTCTCTTGTATGGTTGTGCACCATGTTCCTGATCTTCATGCGTAGATATTGGTTCATGAATGGGCCTTTGTCCCATATTAGGCCTTCAGATCAGTCGAGCATTTCCATAGGGTCTTCAACCTCAATTTCACCATCTGACACTTTGTTCCCATCCGCATCGATATGGGCAGTCTCAATGGTAGGCCGTAAGTGTTCTGGAATATGAGGTAAATGAGAATTTGAAGTTCAGCATTGGTGTCCAGTCTGAGCTTCCAGAGTCTTGGGTAGTTGGTGCAAAGATGTGAATTCTGGGGCCAGTGGGAAGGGCAGTTGCATATCCCCTCAATGTTCTGAGATGAAGGGGTTCTGCGAACCTGTCACCTACTTGATGACTGGATCCCTGTGGATTAGGTACTTGCATAGTGAGTCCAGTCAGCACTGGTATCAGTGACAATGGAACTTGTGTTGTTGTTCTCAGTCCAGTTTTGTGTGCCTTTGCCTTTAGAGAATCCACTCTGGGACTCTCATCTACTCTCAACCCTCCTACTTCTGCTTGGGTTGGGGCTTGTTGTGTAGTGGTCACGGTTGTCATCTGTCTTGTCATCAAAGGCATCATGTCACTATGTTTGTTTGCCAGTTGAGTATATCTAATATAAGTAATAACTTTGTACTTCTATTTGGTAAGCTTGTGGCTTCCAATAGTTGGTTAGCTCAAAAAAATGTAATGGGTAGTTACTAGATTAGAATACTTAAGACTTATGTTGTACCTAACAGAGCAGAATCCAGTCTATTGGTTGCTATGTCATGTATGTTGTAAGTAAAAAGTAGTTACTGGTAAACAACTATCAACAACTGACTAAGATAGGCCTGGGGGCCAAGTCATATGTAAGAGGTATCCATTACAGCATTGATGATGCTCTACCTGGAAACCCAAACAAAACCTACTAAATGGCATTGGATGGTATAACACAAGTTAGAGGAATGATGTGAGGCCCTCTAGATGTCACCTGTCAGACTGACCATCAAATAGTCATAAAAGGACTGCTTGTCAAAGCAATTTGAAGCTAAAAGAATGTGTTTTGTGGAATTTCAGAGAATTTCATGGCTAGATCGATAAATTTGGAGTGTGCAAATATGTTCAGACACAATATCAGGGGACTAGACAAGTAATATAAGTGAAGCAAAGGCAAATTGAGGGAAACAAGAGCAAAAATAGCATAATGCGAGGATTTTCGACGATTTTGAGGATTTTCAAAGAAGTTTAGTGTAAAAAACAAGACTTTGGACTGAATAAGACTAAACTGAACTCTCAAATTACTGCAATCTGGGAGGAAGATGATGACTTTCTTTTTTTTTCTTTGTATCTAGTACATATTTTTATATAAAATAAAGAAACTACCTAAAAAGGCTAGAGAACATGAGGCAAACATGTGGAAAACTCGAGGCAAAAGACAATAGAAGTATATCAGAACAATAAAGTGAGACTAGAAAGGGTGAATATAACACATGATGAAGAAATAATAAGAAAGAATAGCTACAAGCAGACTGTCCTTGTTATAAATTGCATAAAACATCAATCCATAAAAGAAATTTGGTTACAGATCTAAAAGCATGACCAGAAAATAAAACTTTCTGATCTAATTTCTGAAAGCCTTTCAGGCAATTGATAAGTTAAACATCGCCTTACAGAAATACTTCCAGTATCTACACTGAAATGTCATGAGAAATTTAACCAGAAATATTGATTTTCAAAGTATATTTCTAATGGGTAATTTTTTGAATTTCTGTTTTAGAAATTTAGTCTCAAATATAATATTTTGCAAAGAATTTCTAACTATATCAGGCAATTATGTCCTTTTCATACATCAAAGTACTGTAGTGACAGGTTATAGTGTGGTACATGTAAGACTGTAATTACAGGTCTGCATGATATATAGTGAATCCACGTGATGTTTGGATTATGGTGCACGGTTCCTGGCAACCCCTTGCTGGTTGGGTGCATTCCTGCTCACCATATTGTTGTGCCCCCTCACTACAATAAATCCTTTTATATCCAGGGTTCTTCTGTCGATCAATCCATCACCTGTTCCTGAAATATGATTGGGGAGTGCCAAGTGGTGCCCTTTGTTGCCCCCATATGCCATACAGCCCATACATTATGTATCTAAATATATCATGGGTTCTTTCTGACTCAGGTGTCCATTATCTGTTCCAAAAATAGACATTATGTGATCATGGTATCACTGAATGATTGAGCATTCTGTTCTTCATTGACAGTTCTTCCATGTTCTGTCTTCTGTTGATTGGGTGGTTCTTATGTTTGCCATAGAATATGTTTCTCTAATTTTCTTTTCTTTTCTTTTTTTATTTATTTATTTTTCCTTTCCCTTTTTCATGTTGAGCTTTTGTGTCATTTTCAGGTGGATCACAGCCCTCAACTCAGCAAATCAATATGTAGGGATCAAAAAATATATTTTGGTGACATGTGTTCAAGCATGCAGGACCTTTCAACTAGTGTTTGAGGGTCCAGTCCATAAGACCAGAAAAAGACTGGACCCTTAACCGAGCTTAACCACAAGAGACTGAACTGTCAGTCTCGGTCCATCCAAAATGGCCTGCAGTCCAGTTAGCAGTTGATACTTATTTAAAAGTCACAAAAACTGATCAAAGACTGGTCTCAACCGGTCTTTTTGTACCCACAAATAACTATGTATTCATGTACCTAAATACTAAAGTTACTTATACACATACCAATGAGAGGGGGGATGCCCCAAGAATAAGTGGGGAGGTCTGGGTTTATGTATCTTTGAAGTTGTTGTACATGTTTGTCTTAGCTGTATGTGTTTGTTTACAGTAAATGAACACACGTTGATGTGTTTGTTTGTAATTACAAACATTCACATGTGATAGACATCCTGTGCCACATTACCACCTGGTCTGCAACCACGACCACCCAAACCAATGAATGCAAAGCAGGGGCCCAAACAACAACCTAGCGTCGTTTGGGCCCCCTATGGTATGTTTTTTATATTTTATTTCTTCTTTCTTTTACTAACTACATGTTTTTTCTTTGTTTTTAGTTGCATTTTGATCATGAGCTCCCATACCAAATGACACATGCAAGCCTTGCATTACCGCTGCAAGCCTCTGCTTGCAGGGTGGCAACAGGCCTGTTTCTGGATGACAACAACAACAACAACAGCCAATGCCAGCCCCCTATGCTGTCACTGCAAGCCTCTGCTCGCAGGATGGCAATGGGCCCTTTGCTGGACAACAACCTAGGCCACCTACACCACATCACACAGCACTACCACCCCGCCTGCGAGCCACTGCTCGTGGGGGGAGATGGAGGTGCCGACGACGATAAATTGCAGGGATGACAATGACAACACAACAACAATCATGGGGATGATGAAGGCGATGAATTGCGGGGACAACAAAGGCGATGAATTAGGGGGATGACAATGATGAGTGGGGGGACAGCAAACAACAACATGAATGAACAACCAAACACCAGGGACAACGAATAGCAGGGATGACAAATGACAAATGGCAGTGAACAGCGGGGACAATGACAATGAATCAAGGGGACAACAAATGGTGGGGACAACAAACAGCAGGGAAAGGGACAACGGGAAGCACAAACAGCAGGGACAAGACAACAACCCCCCACCCTCGCTACAAACGCGAGACAGTGGGGCCTTTTTTTTTCTATTTCATTTTCTATTTTGTTTTTCATTTTCATTTTCATTCTCATACACCACGGCTGCGAGCAACTGCTCGCAGCGTGTAAATGTAGTTAGTATATAATAGAATAAACTATACTCAAAAAAACACCAGTAAGACCAGTTAAAACCGGTCTTTTGGAGGCAACCGAACTGAATAGGACCAGTCCTATTTGGTTTGGTTGTGGTCTTGGTGAGCTGGGCATTGAGATGGACCAGTCTCGGTCCACAGTTGACCCCCTCAGAGGTCAAAAAACTGGACCAAACCAGACCCTTATACACTACTTTCAACTACAGTCTATGGCAGCAGAAGCATGATCATTGCCACGACTTTGATGCTTTCACCCTAAATTATGCATAGATAATATTACCCACATCAAAAACAGTTGATGGAAACTTTCAGCTTGATCCCAACATGTCTGCAATTTGCTCAATCTTGCTATATAGTTTATACCATTACTTGTTCTTGGACTGATTTACATCTTTCATGAACATTATGGGACTATGTATGTCTAGGCAATGGCCACTGAGTTGCTAATGATAGCATGGCTGCGGCTAGGGGGGCTTGGTATGAGTACCTCAGATCTCAGTAAGTTCTCGTCTGTTTCATATGATGTTATGCTTATTCTGACTCTACTTTTGTGTCATTCGATGGTCCCAACAAGATGAGAGGCTCACATATAACTGTTACTTCACAAAGCACAATTTTGTTTAGTAGGAGGGCTTGGTGTGAGTATCTGAGATGTTAACGAGTTCTTGTCTGTTTCATATAATCTTATGCTTATTCTGATTCTATTTAGATGTAGTTTGAATGTCCAGATAATATGAGAGGCCCGCGTCTATCTGTTACCTCAAAAGATAGCTCTCTTCTTGGGTAGGGGTTATCATGAGTATCTTGGATCTTGGTGAGTTCTCATTCATTTCATATAATCTTATGCTTTTTCTGGCTCTATTTAGGTGTCATTTGAAGGTCCCATTGAGACGAGAGGTGCACATTGATCCAATGGGATAATATATGTATGTGAGAGACTCAGGCTGTCACCTGCAGCTGCTACCCACGACTTACCCTACCTGCAGCAAAGAATAGGTCACCCACAAGGGTATTGGAATGGGTAGAAGCCAGGGTGCCTGTATGTTTACCCATGCCGATGCCTACTTATGTTCACCTGCTCCAAAATCTGTATGACTTCAAGTGCAACATTGGTGCAAGCATCAATATAAAGTTCATCCTGAGGAGACCACAACCAGGCAAATGATGTTAAGTGTAATCACAGTAAGGGATTATTAAACAAGAAGATAAAATTTTGCAATCTTGCAAGGACGTGAAGAAACATATGTGTAGTAAGTATGTGTATTAACTTTAGCACAACTTTGACCATTTCAATGCCATCATCTGACTTTTACTCATCTCCCAACCCCTTGATGAAATTCAACAACAAATATAATCTAATATGGTAAGATATCATATACCGACACTTTTTAGACCCTCAGATAACTGTGATGGAGTACAGTGGTGTTCCTGTTGTTGTTGATTCTGTTGCTGAGGTGTGGGAACTTGTGGCAGTATGTCGCATTCACGATTATCTTTCAATACTTACCTCCAAGGTGAACATATCACAATTTGTATAGTAAGTTGTTCTTGTTTTGTTGCATTTTTCTTTAGTAACTATTGTTTCAATTATATTTTAGGTTCTAGTTGGTTTGTGACAATGGTCACCAATGGCCCAGACTAAGACAAACAACAACAACAACAACATGATGGCAACAGTGATGGGGCAAGAATGACACATGAAGAACTGGTGCAGGCAATGGCGATGGTGGCATACAAAGAAGAAAACAAGAAAAACAGCCCAAGAGATGTCAACGATGCCTCTTGGGCCATAAGTAAGTTTTGTTTCTTTTTTTCTCACATTTTGTTGCTACTACATTTTTCAGGTACTAATTCAATGACAACAGCTATGACCAGCACCAAGGGCAAATGACAGCGATAACAACCCAGCACCCACTGCCGCTGCTGCACAATGGAGAGTACAACAACAACAACAACAACAACAACAACAAGGACAATGGGGACCACCACAAGATGACGACATGGGCATGGCATCAACGGGGACGGGGATGACAGGGATGGGGATGATGCCATGACACAAACTGCAGCAAGCAGTGGACAACAAGGCAGACAACGAGGAAGGGAACTAAGGTGGAAAGCACAGGTGTTGAAGACAGCACTGTATGACAAGGGAGGAACACAAAAAGGGCCCAAGGGACGTCAATGACATCTCTTGGGCCATAGGTATTTTTTTTCTTGTCTCATTTCATTTTTTATTACTAACAAAAATTTTAGGTCTGCCCAGATGATGAAACAAACAAGGAGACCCAGTGGCATAGCGACAAGGGGAATGCCTGGGATGGGGATGGCCTGGATGACAGTGAGGACACCAGGGAAGAGGACAACAACGAGGAAGAAAACGGCAATGATGAAGAGGATGGCAACAATGACAACAATGACAATGAAGGCCCAGCAAACTGGGATGATGAGGACAGGATGACAGGCATGGCCCAGCACCCACCGCCATCACTGCAACCACAAAATGACAGTGGGGATGAAGATGAGACTGGACCACAGGACAATCAGGACAGCAGCAGTGGAAGATGGTGAGGGGAGGAGGGCCATGTATGCTCTTCACTGGGCAAATGTCCATGAGTTGATGCTCACACATGTAGGATGTATGGGTCGAGGCTTATAGACTTCTACTATGTAGTGATGTGGATGCTCAACAGGATCCCCCCGCTGCAGGGAAATTGAAATATATGTTTTTTTCCCCTGAAAGCTGAAAAATAACAAAATGTGTGGAAGTATCTGAAGGTTGACACCTGCCACATATCTAATATATATTCCAGGAAGTGAAAATAATATCAGGAAACATTGGAAAGTGGAAGACATATCTGACAGGAATCAAACATATGAATGGAATACATCACGAAGCGAAGACATCTGTAAATATTGTGGGCCTGTCAAACCTGACTCCTGGGAATCGGTACATAGAATAGAAGGCCCATCAATCAAGCATCAATCATATAAGAAGCACATCCTCAGAGGCTCAAATACAGATCTAAATGCAAGATAACAATCTATAATTAGCCAGAGGGTGGGCAAGTCACCAATGGGCCAATGATCAGCAGCCTGGCGGTCATTGTGGGAGACATCCAGTAGGGCATGGAAAGGAATGGTAACTACAGTTGTTTGATATATCAATCTGTCCTCTAATTGACAGTTGTACATGTATCAGCTATAAATGGTAACTACAGGTGTTTATATATCATCCTGCCAGCATCTGGTGACTATATTTCAGAAAGAAGAAATTATGAGGCTGGCCTTGTGATATAAAAGTTTTTGATTGAAGCAATATCAGGGTGCCAAATGACAACACCTGCAATACGACCCTTTAGAAAACAGATCACATGACACCCACATCACATGTACTCCAACTTAAGCAAGAAGTTTCGAAGTTTAAGCATTCAGTGGGGTGAATCAAGACAGTATGACATCAAACAGTGCAGTAAACTAGTGGAAATGAATTTGTCCTAAGGTTCTAGGGAGAAAACACGTGTATTGGCCAATAATATAGGATTTACATGGGAATCTAACAAAAAATTTGGGCGATGCATCATGACAACTCTTGATGCACCTCATGGAAGATAGCATACTGCCAGTAGAGACCCCCCGTTGACACCATGTGTTTCCACCATACTAGTACAGTGCCCTGCTAATCCAAAATCCCACCAGCTCTAAACACCTAGACAGGTACATCCATGCTGAGTATACATCATAGGTTTGACAAAGCAGTGTTATAGTGACAGAGGTGGCATCTGCAGCTGTGATCTGGACTTCATGCAGCCTCAACCCCTGAGGACCGAGTTGTTGAGGGGATGGCTAAGTGTGCAACCATGTGTCTCATCAGGTTGAGTGATCCTTGAGGAGAAGAGGGGGCTGAGAGTCCAGAGGCAGTGGAAAAGATACAACATGTCCTCAGAAGAGGCCATGGCAAGTGCACAAGTGCACAAGTCTTACAGTATTTGACCAGTCATTTGTACACCATGGGTCACTTGTACATTTGCCTTTTTCTTACTCATATTGGCTCTGGGAATACATATTGTTGGAGCAGACCATATACACTGCACAGCAGAAGAGACAACACGTTCCTCACAACCTACCTGGAGTTTAGTTAGACTTACAGCTAGGGTTAGCAGAGGTAAGAACACTGTATTCCTACTATGGTACAAGTTCTCCTTATATACATAATAATAAGGATGTCACATGACTCCAGAGGAATATGCATATGAAACATGTAACAATATTGGTAATTAATTTCAACACCCCCCCTCAAACTGTACAGTGCTCTAAGCAGCTAAGTTTGAACCTCGAAAGTAATTCCGAGAGTCTCTAAATTTCCTGAATAGGATGGTGCCAAGGTTCTTTGTGAACATGTCAGCCAGATTATCACTTCCAGGAATGAAAATGACTGTGACTTTGTTATTTTCTATGCATTCGTGGGTATAGTGGTAGTGAATGTCTATATGTTTGGTCCTTCTTTCCTGAACTGGATTTGATCTGATAAAGATGGATCCCTGATTATCAGCGCAGATTGGTACACGCTTCAGTATATATCCAAGCTCCTGGAATAAGGACTCTATCCATGCTATCTGCCAACAAGTGTCGGAGAGAGCCATATATTTGGCTTCTGTGGATGACAGTGCTACAGTTTTTTTGTAAACGGGACTGCCAGCACACAATGCCACTCACTAGAGTAGCAAAGTAACCCATTGTAGATCGGCGCTTGACAGTGTCAGCTGCCCAATCAGAGTCTGTGAAGGCCTGTAGCCCTTCAGATTTCTCTCCATCATAGACAATGTTATATTTCTGGGTTCCCACCAGATAGCACATGATGTACATCACTTTATCTAGATGTTCTTGGCTAGGATTAGCCGAGAATTGCGACATCATGATTACCATGTAAGCAATATCAGGTCACGCTCTGAGCATCAGATACAATAAAGATCTGATCACAGACTGATATTTTGATCTAAGTGCCATGTTTGGCATCGCTGTGTTTTCTGACAGTTTGTAACAAGTCGGGAGCAGAGTGGGGGCAACTTTGGCATTTGTCAACTCAAACCTCTTCAGCACTTTGGCAAGATATTCAGTTTGATCAAGTTTGACTTTATTTGCAGTCTGGGTGACACGCATGCCTAAGAATTCCGTGACGTTTTCAGTACTACAGCACTCCCAATGCTTTAGACAAGCATTCTTCTTTTCATCCACAAATTTCTTTTTCTTCCCCATGAACAAGCCATCATCAACATAGACCAGTGCAATAACAATGCTGCCTGTTTTAGGATCCTTGTGTATGAAAATGCCGGCATCAGAGCTGGCATGCACGAACCCAATGGTGCGCATAAATGCCTCTAGCTTTTTCCACCATGCTAGTGAGGCCTGTTTAAGGCCATACAATGCTCAGCACAAGCGCATTACTTTGTGCTCTTTTCCCTTGAGTCTGAAACCCTCAGGTTGATCCATATAAATCTCCTCATCTAGTTTGCCATATAAAAATGCAATTTTACATCTAGACCAGTCATATACATGCCTTCTAGAGATGGAAGTGCAAACATGAGGCGTACAGTCTCATATAGTGGACTACTGGTGAGAAAATCTCATCAAAGTCAATGCCTTCAACTTGTGAAAAGCCTTTGGCCATGAGTCTGGCTCATTTTCTTCTGTCCGATTTCACAGAAAAAACCCATCTATTTTTGATTATTTTTTGATCATGTGGAAGATTGACAATGTCATAGACTTGCCGCTTGTGAAGAGCCTCTAATTCTTCATGACAAGCCTGTTTCCACTCAAGTTGCTGCTGCTGTGGTAGGCACACAATATCGCAAAATTGGTTTGGAACTTGGCTTATTTTGCTTGATGGTGTGACTGCTTTTGACAACAGCCAGCAAATAAGCTTATCTCCACCTTCCTTGGTTATCTTTTGAATATAACCTGCTTTGTCCAGTTCCCCCATTGGGTGATCATGTTCTTGATTATTGGAATTGGGCGCACTCTTGTGGGGTGCCAAACTCGGTCCAGCAACTGGTTCTTGCTATTGAGATCATGGTCATGTTTGGTTATGATCTGAATCTTGACCCACAGATCTCTTCCAATATTGATCATGTGCAATGTCTCTCTCTATGTCAGAGGGGAGTCACTTCTCTCCATAGGTATTGCCAGGATGGTTTGGGATGTTCCTCTGCCTGCCTGATTGATGGGGCAATTGCTGCCATTCCTGTTGATCATCACATCTTGGATGAAAGTCCTCAGTGGTTACTGGAGGTGGCAGAGGAGGAGCGTCAGTCACATCATCATGTGCCTTTTGCTTGCTTGGTACATCATCATCATTTTTTTCTGATGATGGAGGAAGGGGTAGATTCTGTGGCAGTATAGAATCATCACCATCCGTTCCAGATGAGTGGTCATCATCTTCTGGTTCTGGAGGTGGAAAATCACCAAGATCTGTCTTGGCAGGAGTTTTAGCTCTGGGACAGCATGGGAACAATGTTTCATCAAATAGGGCTGTAGCACCAATGAATATTGTGCCACTAAGTCGCATGAAACAGTATGCTTTAATGCCATCTTCTAATCCAAGGTATGTCATTAACTCTGATTGAGGAGCTAATGTGGTTGGACATTTCTCCTTGGGTAGATAGATGTAAGCACTGCAACCAAAGACCTTCAGAGCATTTAGATCTGGGCAGACTTTATTCAGGTCCTCAAAAGGTGTCAGCCATTTCAGGTGCCTTATTGGGGTTCAGTTGTATAGGTGTGTTGCATGTTCAATGCAAAATTTCCACCATGATTGTGGTAGACAAGTGGTAAATTGCAGGCTTTGCAACTTTTCCATTATTGTCCTTATGGCATGCTCTGCATGCCCATTCTGTTGGTGAATGTGGGGTGCAGACATCTCTATTTTGATGCCGAAATCCTTGAGTGTATTTTGTAGCTCACGATCTTTGAACTCCCCCCCTGGATCAATATGCCAGTGTTTGATTGTAGTGCCATACTGGGTCAAAGCCATTGCCTGAAATTGTCTAATCGCTGCAGCAGCATCAGACTTCTTTCTAAGGCACTGGACCCAGATATGTGACATTTTGTCGTCCAGAAATACAATAAAGTATTTGTGTTTGTGGTACAATAGTACTGGGAGTTCCTTTAGATTGGAATGTATCAATTCAAAGGATTTCTCTGTGCATGAATTTGATTTGGGAAAAGATTTTGATGTCATTTTCCCTTCAGGGCACCCTGGATATATAATTTTGTCTTTAGGAATAATTAAATTCCTTGGGAATTTTATGGTGCTGTTAGGCATTTTCCCTAGTGCCTCTTTGGATGGGTGTCCAAGTCACTTATGCCAAGTCAAGTAGTCAGCGACATACATGGTCATGACATTGATCCTCTTGGTGCTCAATATATGAGTCCGAGCCCAATAGATTGTGTTGTGTCTCCTAAGAGGGACACAATCCATTATTGGGTTTCCTTTCTCGAAAAATGAAATGTGTGCAGAGGAACCATCCACATCACTTCCATCTTGTAAAAAGACACCCATTGACAGTAGTCGAGTATTACAGTTGGGTATGTAGTAGACAGGGTATAATCGTGTTTCATGTGTCTCTGACTTCCCATGACATACTACCTGATGTCTAATGAAGACTGCTCCATTTCCTACTATATGAGTAGTACCTGTGGCTGTTTGAACCAAGGTAGAGTCCTTTCTTGGTAAAGGCTTGTAAGAAGCAAAATCTTTCATTTCACCCATGAAGTGCTTTGATGCGCCTGAATCCATGATCTAGTTGGCACCTTTCTTACAATTTCTGTTTGCACACATAACACATATATTAAGATCTAAATAGTTCCATGATACATTTAATAGCAGTAAGATTTCACATGAAAAGTTCGCTGTAATCATTGGAATATTAATCTTTGTGCTTGTGGCAGGGAAAAGGACTGACCTGTCATCATATCCTCCTGTTTCAAGCAGTTCATTGATGAGCATCTCATCAATGGCTTTCCACACTTCTTTATCAGAAACCAGAGGCTCTGATCTGAGGGAGACGGTATCTTCTTTGACCTCCACAATCCTAGGTTCTTCCAGTTTGATCCTCCTTCTCTTACCTTCTCGCACCATCAGGTGCTCTTCCAGTGGTTGCAGATTTTTTGCGCTGTGTGGAAGTTGCATTTGCTCAAGGGTGTCTCAAGCTTGCTGATATTGGGCATAAACTGAATGAGAGGTAGAGGCCGCACCATATAGGCCTGTGCAGGTGGTTGGCAGTGAGGGTCCCTTGTGGGAGTGTGGTCATGCTGTTTGATGCGCTGAATGAGCGGCATCGGCAGTATGATGGTGCCATTACCGTTTATGGTGGTAAAGACACTGGAGGCAAGATGCCTATGCTTCTCTTTGGGCTTATCCTCCTTAGTCTTCTTGTCCCTGCATTGTCCACACTTTCAGGACAACTCTCCATTGTTGTTTTGCCCTTCTTTGGGCTGCCATTTGGGGTTTCCCCCTTTGTGCTTGACAGCAGAAAGCTTATTGGCCTGAGGCAGGCTGGTGGGCTTTCCAACTGCCATGCGCCTTGAGGCTTCAGCGACAATGGAGTCCTTGACATGTTTAAAGGTCAAGGCACTAGTAGTGGTCATGTTAAGGACTGTGGATGATAATGAGTCATACTCACATGGCATCGCAGCAAGTAGAATCATCACCTGTACTAGCTCAGGGATGGCGACATTGGCAGCCATGAGGCGCTCAAATTTGTCAGCCATCTTAGCAATCTCTGGCGCTGAGTTCGGAGCCGGGATTTTGATCGCTATTGCAGACCTAAAGTCCACAAAGACTTGGGAGGGGCCATCGACACCATAATCAGTGTGAATAGGGTCCCACACCTCCTCAGCAGTGTCCTTGGTGTTGGCACACTGCCGAATGGAGGGGGCCAGGTGGAGCACTAGGCTACCAATGGCCTGGTCATTTTTGTTGCTCCAGGTCTGGAGCTTGGCAGTAGCATCCACTACAAGAGTAGTGTTCGTCGCTGTCAAAGTAGGTGCTGGAGGCAGTTTGATTTCCGCCCTGCTAGTTATCTGCCAGAGGCCCTGAGACCTGAGCCACACCTTCATTGAGTCAGCCCATTGAATGTAATTGGATCTGTCAAAAGTTTGTCCAAGTTTTTCAAGAGTTGAAGACATGATCTGTGGTGGCAGCTGGGGTAAGCGCTCAATCAGTCTTTTACTCAATAAAACATGTTTTAATGATCTCAGGAGAAAACACTCCTTCCGAGTGTGTAACCCTAGTCAACCTAGGTTTTATGTGCAGCTCACAGGGAGTGCAATGCAGCTCACGAAGAGCGCAAGGTTATAATTTGGAGACTATGAAGTCAACATTGTTCACAGCCAGTTAAGGCACATTCACAATGTGCCCAGCAGGGTGCATAACCTGTTGGAGCAGACTATATACACTGCACAGCAGAAGAGACAACATGTTCCTTACAACCTACCTGGAGTTTAGTTAGACTTACAGCTAGGGTTAGCAGAGGTAAGAACACTGTATTCCTACCATGGTACAGGTTCTCCTTATATACATAATAATAAGGATGTCACATGACTCCAGAGGAATATGCATATGAAACATGTAACAATATTGGTAATTAATGTGGGAGAATAAGCATATGCAACATGTACCAATATTCGTAATTAATTTCAACACATATTTTTGCTTCCTGCGGTCCAACAAATATCTATGCACTTTGCATAAGCAGTTGGTAGTGAATATCTAGGTTTGCTGTTTTAGGGTGGCTGATTGATCCAGTTTAGTGCATGATAATAAAAATAGAAACCCAGTTCTCAGTGACGACAAGGACTATTTGAATGGAAAGAAAACTTCCCAACCCAATCTATGAGAGCCTGTTAACATATTTAACAGCAAAACTTCACTAACAAATGATGGAATCATGTTCTATGAGTCAGACTACATGAAATGATGAGGATAAGGGTGACATATGTCACATATGTCACAGGTACACATTTCGTGCTTTATATTCTGTAGTACTTGATTACCTGACTATGGAGACTATATTTTAATACTATTAGGCATAGAAATACTGGTTTTAATTTTTAGAGCTCAGAATTATATACTATAGCCATTCTACAGGCTATTCTGGCAAAAGTGTACAAGTGAGCCATTTTGGTCAATTCAGGTACCATCGGAGTGTGATGCCTACCATGCATCCAGACTGTGACTTCTGGATACCAGGTTGCATACACAACATATTTCAATGCCTACCTATCATATATAACTCAGACCTTGACAATATCTCCCATAGATCTCTCACAGGAAGCCGAACATTGATTTAGTGTACACGTGACCGGTCAAATACTGTAGTCGGCTATCCGGTTAGGTGACGTGAGGAAGTGAGTAAACAAACTCGGCATGCACTCACGTGCTCAGGCTTTACTCATGTGATCTGTTTTCTAAATGGTCGTATTGCTTGAGACCCAAACGACCTGCCCCAACATACATTGTACATTGAAAAGTGACAATACCCGAATGACAAGCGGAAGGGCCAGACGGGGCCCACTGCGCTCGCCCTTAGCCTCCCTCAGAACGCTTGATGCGACATTCAAGTGGTTGCCGCAAGCTCTGTGGGTCAATTACTTGCGATTGGGTGAGTTTCTGGCTTCTCATATCTGCCTCATGTGATACTTTCGGACTTATGATGTATGACAAAGCATCTTCTTTAGGCTATGTTTGGTGCCGCTTGGTGTCCGATTACTACGGAACTGACCCCCTCACTACGCCACTCTTAAGTTGATAGAGACTATTTTAGAACTACCTCAGTACCTGTGTTCAAAGTGTTCAAAGTTTGAATGTGCCTGATACGAAAATTTCCCACAGATGGCCTTGACTGTCACACCACACCGGACTGCCGGGACTGGCACACCTGATTTTTTACAGCATTCAGCTACACCAAGCTACACCAAGCCATGCCCCACGGCGAACAAGTCGAGCTACCTCTGCTCTGGAACGGCCGTCCAGCGGATGACCACATTACAAATCTTCCTAGTGCTACATCCGACTGGCATTCCTCGATTGACCCTTTTACAGTTGAACCCGCTGGTCATAACCTTTCCTATTATCCACTCGGTTTTATAATCTTTCTTCTCTGGGCAGCGTTTACCGCCGCCCTCATCGTTTTGCTGGAATTATCTACAGCAGCAGCTCCGACCTCCGTAAACCAAAAATGGTATTATAGCTGGTTGCCAACAGTGATGCTTACCGTTTTTGCTCAAGGGCACGTCCCAGTTACCGCAATGTATATAGCCCGACTTGCTATGTCCGCCCTCCACATGCCAAAATACGCACCTGCATCCTGGGCTGAGCTGTTCTGGCAGGCAAATCGTAATTGGCAAGGTCCACTCGGCGTTCTGATGATGATATTCGGTAAAATCAAGATGAGAGCTCCACTTTCGTCCTCCATCATCATATTTGCGACTACTTGCATCATTGCCACCATCACTCCTGTCCTTTTGTCGAGGGCGTATCCCCTTACTACCATCGATGTGGCCGTAACATCGATGCGTGAACTCAGTGTATTTTGGCCTGCACGGATGTTGAATTTTGAATTGTATGCACAGTTGGCTGTGGGTTCTCAGTGTGTATAATTCAAGTGTTTTCATCCCTGCTGGTAGCACCCGCTCTGACGCCAAAGTCAATGATATATTCTTTACTGGCGATACACAGGGAGGGGACGCAACATTGTTAGGGGTTCGGACACAGGGGAAATGCCAACCAATCAACTCAGGCACAGTGGACTACAAAGCGTTTTCATCCCAGATGTGCAATCAACTTGATTCGTTAACAATGGAAAATGCTTCATCGATTCCTACCACTATCCACCAGTGGTATACCGTTGGCTCTATAGGGTGGTGTTCCACGAGGGTTACATTTGGCGGCAGTCTGATGAGACAAAATGAGTCAAGCACATATGCTTCTGCTCTCATTTGGCTCAATATGACGGATAAAGCCAACCCAGTCCAAGGCGTCATCATGTGCAACGTGACCTTTTCCACTGGGTCGGCGCAACTTGATGGTCGTCAAAGGACCTTCGTAAAATTCCAACATGTTCCACTGTATGACCCTGGGAAAGCTGAGGGAGGGGAACCCTTAGCGCATCCTTTAAACGTGGCACTACATGCCCTAGATCAAAGCGATCATTATGTTCTATTCGGCGGGGCAGGGATTACATCCATGCTAGGCTACAATACCACCATGGATAGCAATGGCAGTGTAGCCTGGGTTCCACCTTCGCTGGATGTTGCTGCCGACCGACTGTGGCAAGGCACTGTACACATGGGCAGCGCCATCGGCCTACTGAGTCGCCAAGGCGGTCAGGCATACCCAGTCACCGCTCACGTTCCTGTAGCAGGACGAGTGAAAGATAATGCCTTGGCAGGGGTAGCATGGGCTCTTGTAGCGGGTTGGTTGCTGCTCCTTCTCGGATGCACAGTCGCCTTCTTTACGCCTACATTCGGTGACAGTCTGAATGCCTACGTTGTCGCCCGACTTCTTGTTGATTATCCTAGTCTCGTTGACGGACATTGCTGCGGTTCGTTGGATGACAACATTGAATTAAGAGCACAGTTTGATCCAGTTGGAGATTCCAAGGTGAAGGAAGTTGTAGGACATATTACATCTGGAGGGGAAGGGGTCTTGAATAAGAAGCGAAAGTATGCGGCAACCAGTAGTACAGGGGCGATGGAACTTCTACGACTTTGAACTAGCGAAAGCTCAAGACGTGTTCAGTCGATGCAGGTCTTTGTATCATACATACAATTATAAGACTAGGCCTCTTCATCCTCATCTCCAACGTCTTCGTCGCTCATGTCTGTCATACACTCGGAGACAACCGTGGAGTCTGCAGCGACTTCTTCCCAGTTTTCGTGAAATTGCGGTGTAAAGTACGCACAGCTGCAACACAGAACTTCCCACAGAACACAAATGCAAACTCGTGGACCTTTGTTGCATGGCGCGGAACTCTCTCGCGATAGCGACGGTCTGCAAGCTGTCCTAGCGCCTCGATCTTAGCCTTTTCCAAGTCCTTCCCCATCTGCTCAGCTGTCTTGAGTGATCGTTTCCCATTCCTCTTCAGATAGCGCGCAACCGACTTTATCTCAAAAATGAGTGCTAGCAAATGTTGTGCACTGAACGGGTGCGCCGTAATGTCAGATCGCCCATGGCCGACGTCCTGCTCTATCCTGACGTTACTCCTTGCCAAATAGAGCGTAAATAAGCATATAACACATCGCCTGGTAAACCTTCTCCTTGTGACTCATGCGGCGCGCAAAATAATGCAAGGTACTCTTGTAAGAACGCAGTGAACTGTTTTTGAAAACCAACGGAATCTCCACCAACAATAGTGTCATACATGCTAGAGAGCGATGTGACTCTATTAGCAATGAGGTATTTCATCACCCATTCGTCCCATTCCGCAGTGACCTCCCCATTTGGTATTCGAAAAATATATTGAGACTTATCGAAACATGAGCACGAATGAAAAAAATGGTTCGAACACATACCATAGACCGGTCCAAGACGCTCTCGATGGTTAGATAACCAGTATAATACAAGAGACTCCAAAGACCGGAATCAGAAATAGCGTCGTAGCTGGTGACTGGTCGTAAGCTAACTGGACTACAGAGAAAAGGGTGGTTAGACACCTTAAGAAGTTGATGGGCGAATCCACCACCAATTGCACGCTCTTCTGCGTTAAAAGGAGATTGAGATTGTCACGAAACCCTGGACCAGCGCGCCAAAGATTCTGCGATAAGGGAGAGTACCGCCCTGTACAGTTCGTCAATTTGGATTTCCTGATCGTTTCGTTTATCTTACCAGTTTCGACCCAAAAATTTGAAATCTTGTTTGCTTCTAATGCTCTGATGACTGAGAAAGGGTTGTACAGCTTGACAAATCCAGAATCGCGTGTTGCTGCATAACCATCGTAGCGTAGTTGAAGTAACTCAACAGTTAACTAGAGAAAGACTGTGAATGAATAACGGATGCGTGAACGGGTCACGCACTTGACTATGGTTATCGCAGAGGATCTCAACTTCTTTTTCGGTAAATAGGAAAAGCTTCGCATAACGATCGTCTTCAGCATGCATTGGAAAAATCTGAGAAAAATTATAACTGATCGAAATGGTTATAATTCACAGCATTTTCACATACCTTGACATGGTTTAACGATGACAACCAGCCGGATTTCGCTATTCTGCATATGCCCACCATCATACTTGCATACACTGCGTCATTGCTCTATAGAAAGATGTCAATCGACAGTGCCTCAGGCGATGGCATTGATAAACCTTCAGCAACGAACCGAATACTGCAGCAAAGAAATTCTTGGCCTAGAATGACGTGTGGTAACTGCAATAGAGGAGAATAACAGAACGGACCAAAGCAGCATAGCCATGCTCTATCGCGGAATGCATGGGCGAATCATATTGACCACAACGCGCTTCTGGTAAACTCTCCGAAGCTCCCGTGTGAGGATCTTTAGTGCATTGCTCCTCCTCGGTTCCAAGGCCCCAGGTCCACGTAACTCCTTGCAATAGTTGTCATCCACAAGGTCACTATATGCATTGCATAGACTCCCGATAATTTCAAGGACCATCGCGTCGAATAAGATCAGCATGTCTTCGTATGTGGTTCCATGAACATCCTTGAACCGATAAGTATGACCCCTTTCGAGACGGAAACAAGCCAATTCACCTTAAAGTCAATATATAAAATGGGATACTGTCGAAAGTGCTTCGAAACGAGCTCGCCATGGTCAGTAATAGCCGTCCCTGCAAACTGGCTGCTCTTTCCACAACGTCTCGGGCGCAGAACGAGGTGGTGACCTCCGCGGTCGCGTAGGAAGGCCTCAATGGCGAGGGATTTATCCACAAACGTAGAGATTTCATCGTCAAATTGAGCAAAAGAGCTAGGACCTGAGTAGACCGCCTCTTGAACCACAACGCGGATCATCTCCTCCACTGACAACGCGGCGTCGGGACATTGATGATAAGATCAACTTCCCACGTCGGAAACTGCCGGAGCAATGTTTCTAAATTTGACCGCTAACACCAGGGGCAAAAGCTAGAGCAGTTGAGTTTCAACTGCCTTCGAGGCAGTGGGTATGGCAGTTGACAGAGTAATTATGTAATATTGCCCTTGTGATCGTAACGAAGTTATCATATATATCAATAATCATTAAATTGGTTAATCATTAATCAACTTTTGTTGTATTATTCTTGTTACCAGGTTACATACTTTACATAAATATGGAGTAGCAGTTAGCGCCATAAATACTCCTTTCTTCCATTCCCTTCCTCTTTCACTCAACAATGCCTTCAGTTATATGTACATGCACAGTTTGCAGCATGAAAACTGTCTGCATTCATGGTGTTGAACAACCAGGCCAGTCTGTTAGTGGTCCAACTCATTTGATGCATGAGAAACAGGATAAAAACCCTGCCTTGGCAAGACGGAAGCCACAATCATCCCCAAGTTCATCATCAAAAAAATCTACAGCTTCCAATTCTCCAACAGGTAAGTGCTAAACTGTTTCCATAAGAATATAGTTGAAAAGTATAGTACAGATATCAACTTTTCCACTACACTTATTATAAAGATGGTCTGCCTTCTTGTCATCTGGCTCCACACCAGAGCTGGTGTAAGTCATGCTGTCACCAACAAAGTTCTATGAGCAATTCAGGTTATCATCTCTGCCACTCTTTATCTTGTTGGCATTGCTTTGATGTCATCCGGATTTGCTATCAAACTTTCTAATGTCAAACTTCCTCATGATGTTTGTACAGCCTATCAGCTTCACTGCCCTGAACCAGATATCATCTGGACAGCATGCTGTCCCCAGTGCCTTTCCCTCTTCCCTTATCCAATTCCTTGGAAATGTCAGTGGAAGGAGTCTCCGAGATCACATGCATGCAATACAAATCTCTGGAAAATTCAGAATACCTGGAATGGCCCCAAATGGGTTCCATGCCAGCTGTACAGTACACAGTCATTCGACTCTTGGCTTCAATTTTTTTTGTCTCACCAGATCATAGAAGACTCTCTTCACAAGACTTATCATGACCGTATAAATCATCCTCCAGCTGTCTTTGGTGCCACTATTAATGATATCCAAGGTAGCCCTGCTTGGAATGATATTTTAGGCTTTCTCCAGTCTCCCTATCATTTACTCTTTGGAATTTATGTTGATTGGTACAACCCTCACACAAACAAGATTGCTGGTAGGTCGCTAGAAAGAAATTATATACTAATATGGCTAATAATATTACATATAGGTAAAAAGGTATCCTGTGGTGCAATTTTGCTTTATTGCTGGAATTTACCTTTCAATCTCTGGTATCAACCTGAGAATATCTTTATTGCTGGTCTCACACCTCCACCTCATCTTCCTGACCCTACCACTATTTCCCATGTTCTTGATCCTGTTATTACTTCTGTTGCCAAGTATGGTGTTGCACCCAGTCAAAATGTGCCAACATCCAGACATCCCAATGGTATTCCTGTGCAAGCAAAAATTGCACCTGTCATTGCTGATCTGGAGGGAAGTCAGAAGGTTACTGGCTTTTTAGCACATGGTGCCACAATGTTTTGTTCCTTCTGCCTCTGTACCCAACATCAGCTAGAAGACCTTAATATGCAATCTTGGGAACTATGTAATGGTGCCCAGGTGTGAGCACAAGCAGAGGCATGGCTTAACCAGACAACCAAGGCTGGCCAAAATGCTCTATCAAAGTCAAATGGTGTATGGTGGACTCCATTACATTGTCTGCCATACTGGGACCCAGTCAAACATGTTGTTCTAGGTTTTATGCACAACTGGCTTGAGGGTATTTTACAGCATCATCTTTGCTCACTCTGGAGAATTGGACAAGATGAAAATGAAAGCCAGAAGATTAAAGAAATAGAGCTTGATGAGCGATTGACTGAAGAGGATGTATCAGACTCTGCTGAAGAGTTGGAAGGTCTTTTCCAGGAAACAGCTGAATATGAGACTACCATGATGATGCCAATGCAACATACACCACCACCTATGTCTCCCTCACCATCTTCCTCATTTACTGCTGGTTTAAGCATGTCTGAATCATCCTCAACCCCTACAGTTACACAAACCCATCCAGTTCCCTGTGACCTCAATTTTGATGATGATGAAGATGGTGGTGATGATAGTGACTATATTCCTGCAGACACAGTGCCATTCAGCTTTACACCTACAGAGCTACAGGCAATACAGGATTGCATTCAAGACATTACTCTTCCAACATGGATACAATGACCACCAGTCAATCTGGGTGAACCAAGTCATGGCAAGCTCAAAGCAAGAGAATATCTCACTCTGTTTACATGCATTTTCCCTCTCATTATTCCTGAATTCTGGTACATTGTTGCTGCTACAGACTTTCACTGCCAACACTTTGAGTGCTTCTATAACCTTGTTGCAGCTACAAATATTATTGCTGCATTCAAGACTTCAAATGCTGATGCTGATGCCCATACCCAGCATTATATCCGGTATCGGACTGAAATTTAAAAGCTCTTCCCTTACCGTCCATCCAAGCCAAATCACCACTATGCCATGCATAATGGCTCCCTGCTCAAATACTGGGGTCCTTTGGCTTCATTGAGCAAGTTTTCAGGAGAGCAAATGAATGGAATGTTGCAAAACATTAATACTAATCACCATATTCATATGTTTATTTACACTCATTTATGTAAAGCTAGTAGCTAATATCAATTGCAGGAGATTTGGATTTAACAATGCTCTGCCAAATGAGTCGTAGAGCTTATCTTGATGCTTCACTGCACAGTGACAATGCTATAAAAGAGTTGTCTGACATTCTGGAGCCAGTTGACATTTCAGTGGATGATCTACCAGTACCTCTGAAGTCTACTGAAGTGGCAGAAATTCTAGAGAAGGCCCCTAGCCTTCAAGATGTAGAATATAATGGGCTGCTTCAGTACCTTCATCAGACAGGAAGGCCCTACCGAGCCTACTCTGATATTCCCCATCCATTGAACAGCATTATTCTTCCTCCACAAGCTCAGCATCTTATGGAGATCCACTGAGACGAATGTACCTTTAGTTGTGAAAGATCACACAAAGGAAATAGTGCCATACAGTTTTACAATCCTTTGACTCAAGTTCATGATACAGGCTTTATTCAACAAATTTGGAGGCTTCCAATAGAAGGGAATGCAGATCTTCATAAATGTCTGCCCACATCAACCACTATCTGAACAACAGGAAGGAAAAGCACCATTCAAATATTATCCTGGATTTATGACCCGGATTGTTGATGCAATCCCCTCTAACACCAATATCATTATTGAACCTGCTCATATCATTACCCATGTTGTAACCTTACAGCGCCCATTAGGGACTTACAATATTGGAAGAGAGGTGCTAGTTGTTTGTTGGGCTCCAAATAGAGGACGTAGATAGGAACAAGAGCAGGAGTGCCAGTGGATGCTTAGGGACAAGTATTTAATTGTACATTTGTATCCACTCAACTTAATATATCTTGTTGTTGGGAAACATGTCAGTTGAATTTTCATAGTAGTTTCCTATTATTTGAGCACAGGAGCAGTTGGGAGAATCCCGACTATCTGGTGACAAACACATTGAACATGTTTGATTCGGGTCGCATGTCATGTGACATTTGTCATGTGTTTCAACTTGATGGCTAACCATCAAGTTTCACTCAACTCCTACTTACTGGTGAATGACTTGTACATCGTTCACCTTTCTTTCTTGGGGTGTAACACACCCCAAGTCTCTCGTTGACTTGTTCCGACCTCCTATGGTGGCTGGATTCCCTCATGACCATACCAGGTGAGTACCTGTGTTTACTCGGGTCCATGACAAATGCTAACAAAGTGTTTGACTTTGCTTTAGATATAGCGTTTGAATTCAAATGTTTCATGCATACTGTGTCATGCCGACGCCATCTCAACACCTCAAGATGACGATGCCACAACAATTGGGGACAACATGGGTTGGTGGAGGCTACGGCCTTTTTGGGACTGTAGAAATGATGGATACGTGTTTTCAGATGCATTGGGCCTTGAGTAATTCTACTTCTTTCTTCTTCTTAGTACTAACAAACATCTTTTGCCTTTTGTTCTAGATACAACAGTCACCTTAGCTCGACAACGGCCATGTATGCCTGCTCTGCCCTCCTCCCTATAGAATCAGGATATGAGGGCTTTGTCTTAGTACAGGATACAGCTGAGGGGTGCCAGGAGACCCAAGGAGCAGCATACCCACCAGGTATGCCCTCCTACCCCATCTTCCCCCTCCCCAACTTTCACCCACCACGAATACAAGCAGGATCGCGGTTGCCAGTGACAGAGATGGCAGAAGAGGGAGCAGGCATGGGGTAATGACACGACACATGCCCAGACATGTCCACACAAACCCCCTCGCGATCCAAAGAGGATAGAACCAACGACGATGATGACATCCTCCCTCTCTTGCCGCCACCACCACCACACATCATAGCACCCCAAACCACTGCCGTGAGCAACTGCTCACAGGGTGGAAATGGGGAGCAATGAGGATGGAGACAACAAGAAGGGGGAGCAGGCACAACGACGATGATGACAGGCACCACCCCCCTCTTGCTGCAAATGCAAGTGGGGATGTTTCATGTTCTGTTCTCAGCAACCACCACCACCACCCCCTCTCTCACTGCAAACAGGAGCGGGGGTGTTTTATATTCTATTCTCGGCAACCACCACCACCACCACCCCCCCCTTGCTGCAAATGCGAGAGGAGGGGTTTCTCATTCTGCTCTTGGCAACAACCACCACCACCCCCTCTCGCTGCAAATGTGAGCAGGGGTGTTTCATGTTCTGTTCTTGGCGACAACCACCACCACCCCCTCTCTCACTGCAAACACAAGCAGGGGTGTTTTTTGTTCTATTCTTGGCAACAACCCCCCCCCTTGCTGCAAATGCGAGAGGAGGGGTTTCTCATTCTGTTTTTGGCGACAACCACCACCACCCCCTCTCACTGCAAACACGAGCGGGGGCATTTCATGTTCTGTTCTCAGTGACAACCACCACCACCCCCTCTCTTGCTGCAAACACAAGAGGAGGGGTTTCTCATTCTGCTCTTGGCAACAACATGCACCATCACCCCCTCCCTTGCTCCAAATGCGAGGCAGGAGACTTCTTGGGGGAGCAGGCTTGACAACGACAATGACAACGGCCACCACAATGACCACAGCTCCCCCACCCGCCGCTGCGAGCAACTGCTCGTGGGGTGGAAATGGGGAGCAACGATCTTTTTTTTGTAACTTTTTTTAATGAATAAATATCATAATTTTGTATTAAATGAAGTGTCCATATCATAATGTACAGTGAGTCAAGAGAATCATAGAGAAATTGTAGAGCATACTACTAAAGAGACCATAGTGAGTAAATAGGCATAGAATTGAAATATTAGTGGAAAGCATAGAAGTGCTGCTAGCAGCTACCAGTTTGTTGCAAAGGGCCAAACATGCAAAGTCAAGAAGGATATACCTTGATCTATCCTGCATTCTTAGGCTAGTCATCACCATACAAGTCATCACCATCATCATCATCATCCCCCTCTTCTGCCCCATCTGCCTGCCCCTCCTGCTCTTCATCATATTGGTCAAGCTGTTTCAGCTCCTCCTCAGTAGGCAGCTTATATTGTGTCAACACATCATTCCCATACTTTATGAACTCTTTCTCCGGCAGATTTTTCCATGCCACACATGCAGACCAGGTGCTGTACAACTGTGGATCACCAGGCAGAGCAACATGCCGTCCACCCTGGGTGTAATCAGCACACTCATGGAGCATAAGGTGTTCATTCCAGTAGATTGGATCAAACCAATCAATTGGGACTGACTTTGGTAGTGCCAGAAGCTTTGATTGCTTTAGTATTGGAGGATCTTCATGGCATCGCTCAGTTCTGTAATTATAAAATTAGCCAATGATAAAAGGTAATGACACTTGAACTCACCTGAAGCGACCACTTTTGCTTTTATTCATCTGCTGGCATTGCTTGTCTGCCATACAGAAGAATGCAGCCACCCCTGTTGCCCGACCCTCCTTCTCCTTAATATGGTAGACTGAGTCTGGGTCCCCTTCTGCCAACTCATCATCAGAATGGGCCTCATTTTCATTAGCTAAGGCCAAGACTCGATCATTGAAACCCTGTGCTTTGAATACTTCAACTCTGCCACTAGCAAGCTATTGAACTTATCTCAGTATAGTCCACATTTCAATGGAGGCAAAATACACACAGTATTACATCTCTTCCACACCGAAGTCATCTGCTTTCCCTTCGCAACACTCCCTGGACTCTTTGCCTCTGACTTTGCAAGCCCATACATGTAGGAAAAGACAAAACTTCAGTAAAGTTTGCGCATGAGTGCAAAGTCATGGACACACGACAGGTTGGCTCCCATGTGACTATACTCATATGCAGTTGAGACCTGCTCAAATGTCTTGAGTGCAATATGTTCATGGAGTAGGTTGTACATGGAGTCGGGATCACCACTCAGGACATCGGGTGCCCACTTTGCAAGTCCAAGGCATGCCACAGTCCTAAAGATGAGTAACAAATGACACTCTTGGATGCGCCTAATGTTCGCAGCAATCATCCCATCCTTGAGAGAGCTGACAAGCTCAGCTACCTTGGCTTTGGCATCTTGTATCCTACCTGAGTTGTCATCCAGGCTGGATGTTACCGAGTTTTGGAGCTGTGCTTCAGACGAATAACGCTGAGTGAATGGTACTTTGTCTTCAGGAGTGACCTTTGGGGGAACAGTGCTCTGGTGTGGTAGACACCACAGGACACAAAGATGAAGCTCAAGAGCTGCCTAAAATACAGAAGAACTGTGAAGTGATCAAATACAATGTAACAAAAGTTGCACACCTTTGTTTTCTCTGCCTCTTTTGGTACCTCTCCCTTTCTCATGTGCCAGTCACTAGGTTTCTTGGGTCTCCTGGGTCACTTAGCAAAAACTTTGCATGCTTTCTTCACTCATGAGGAGTTGGTGTTTGCACTGCTACTGTCTGGTGAGCACTTGCGCTTGTTACCAGATGAGGTGCCCTCCCCTAACCCAGATTCAGAATCAGCAGGAGGTTGCATGTGAGCATCAGAGTCAGCCATTGGGATGGTGGTGGTCAAGAATCAAGGTATTCAGTCAAGCCAGAACATGTGCACAGCGCATGGCATGAAACATGTCGAGAACAAAGGAATTCAGCACAATCACATGGTGGAATAGAGGATCATCGTGCCAGAAAAAATTGGAAAGTCCAGGGCAATCTGATGGGCTGCAATCGGTACGGTGGCATATTGGCAGGCGAAAACATCATGGGCATCGATCATTGATTGCATACTTTCAAATTATATTACATAACTGCTAAGTGTTTAAAATTTTAAATCTAACTGCCACACCTACTGCCTCGAAGGCAGTTGAGTTTCAACTGCCCTAGGTTTTGTCCCTGGTGTAAGTATACCACATATATCACCACGGGCAAAACCTAAGGTAGATGACTTTCATAATCGACTAACATCATGTGCTTAGTGTGACAGATTCTAAAAGAGGCAACTTTTTGAGAATTTAGAGGAAAAGGCTTGTTTTGCACATAATGAGCTTTTTATGGGCAAATTGACATCCAACATTTTATTGGTAAATACTGTAGACATGTGAATCTGTACTTACTTTGAGAAAATGTAATGATTTTGTGCTGAAATAGGAAAAATGCAAGAAACCAATTATGCGAGTCGTGTCAAGTGCATCGCACCTCAAAAAGCATTGATGCTACCCATTTGCAATGCACCAATGACATGATAAAAATACCTACAATTAATATACTAGAAAACTTGAGCAGAAATGGTGGTGATCACCCCAACAACAGGCAGAAACTTGACAGTGACAGCACCAAAAAAGCTCTGCTGCAGCCAAAAAAACATTGATTTATCCCTACTGTAGGTCTGTTAGAATATTCCATTGTGTGAAAACTCAAAATAAAGGATGGGCAAATCACCTTAAGCTTTTGATGACATGCAAAGCAAATTCCTCATTTACATGTCACACTGAACCCATTTTGCATGGCGGTTTTGTTTCTTGGAGAACTGGAAATGACAGGTGACAACCCAAAATGACATGGGATGGCCAAATATAAGTTTGTTGCATTTTTTATCTGATCGGATGGCAGTTAGTGGTCAGATATAGCTGCGAGTGTTTGCAAGTCTTATTTCTCAGTCAGCTTTTACTCAATTTTCATAAAAATTGAAACACATATATTACACAACTATAACAACAATATGTTGGTTGTACATTTTGCATTTTCCTCTTTACTGTCTCAAGGGGGGTGTTCCATGGTTTCTCTGCCAAAAAACTTCCTAATCTCACCAGGTTGTCACATTGAAGTAGCTCCACATGACGTTAGTCGATTATGAAAGTCATCTACCTTAAGGCAATGAGTAAGGGTGCCAGTGCCTCTCTAGCCTGCCGAGAGACCACCGGCAACTGGCATCCAGCCGAACGTCAATGCCAGCGCATTGATCATTTGACCCCATCGCCTTCTCACTGCTACCATCGTACTATTCGCTCATATAATCTACATAGTTAATTACCCTCACTCACTATCTTTTCATAGTTTAAAGCTCCTTTCACTCTCATTTTCCCCAATGCATGCTCACACTGGACTAAACCTCGGAGAACCCACTGGAGCTTCGAGTTCACAGAGAGATGCAGCACCTAGCAATGCAGGCCTGAGCAATACCAGAATGCAATCTCGACAACCCCTCCAGTGTCTGTTAACACCCCCTGCAACCCAGCAGATTCAACCCACCACCCAGCCCCCAGCCCAGCAGAACTGTCCTGCCAATCAGCCACCAATGCAGCAGAACCAACCTAACATCCCCATCTCAAGCAATACGACCCTTTAGAAAACAGATCATGTGATATTTCTCATCATGTGTATAGGTGCTCAATCTTATCTTGCCTTGAAGATTTGTCGATCTACTGTTATTAGAAAATAGGATGGCCCTTGTCAACAATACTCATTGTTCATCTGGGGGCTGCCACATATGTAGTTTTCATTATGGTGAAATCAATTTTTCCTTGCTCCTCCTGCTAACCAGACCTCACTCAGAAATGTGTTCAATGCAGTTTTAGGGGAGCGCCCACTGACTTCCCCCGCAAAGCAAACCTGCAATACTTGAAGACATGTGGGCCATGTACACAGAAACAGAATGACCAAGCAGAGCAGAAGTGCATAGAGAAGGAGAATGAGAACCCAGATAAAGCAAAAAGACAAGTCCTAGGCAAGGATAAGTCTCTAGGTGGCCCTCCAACAACTCCATGGCAAGAGTTCATCCCCCTCCTTACAAGACACAGGGAAACTGCATTCAAATTGCATGCATTTGTAACACTGAGTGATGAGGCCTCATCCACACCACAGCACTCCAATGATCTAAGCCATGATCTTGCCATGCACCTAGCAAAGATAGTCTGGCATACAACTGCTTTTTGGTTCAAGTCAGTATGCACCCATTTTCTTCAACATATATCTTACCATGTGCTAGCTACAAGATGAAGAGAAAAAGCCAGACCGCTGAAACCACCACGACCTACAAATTTTACTGTGCTCAATTACATGGTGAACAGACGAAGAAAAAGCTTGTGGAAACTGGAAAGCAATGGGCACGCATGACTATGGATTGATACAAATGCAGTGGCTGGCTGTTTGTGACACTCAATGAAAATGAACTTACGATGGCATGCATCCATATCACACATTATCGATGACATCCACCATATACTGATATATCAATATCTGACAGCATCGCAAAAGAAATTGAAGGATTAAAAGACATGACTGCTGCCAAGGTCAGCCTTATCACCTGTTCCTCGAGAATGTTGACACCAACTACTGGCTAGATATGGCAAGCTGTTCTGAAGAAATATCCTAAAACAGATTTAATGCAGAAACAGATCTATGTGCACTGGGTGCACCTTCATGAGGCAACCTGGCGACTGGATGACAATCAAGTAAAATCAGCATTGATGGTTCTGGAGCGCAAGGAAGGTCTCAATATTGAAATCATACCAATACAGACAGAGGATGGAATCTCGTCACTTGCCTTCAGCTTCAAGAATATACTGCAAGATTATGGTGAGGAGATCATCGAGATAGCCATGGATTCAACATGTGCGAACCTTCACAACACTAATGTTAATAAGACACTCACCATTGTAAAGGGAAAACAAACGCGTTAGGATATGAACTATATGGTGTCATGGGTGAAGCAAATGGTCAGGCCCTGCCATTAGCCTTTGCATTCACATGCTCAACTGACGGCACTGCTGCGCCGGGTGCAAAAGACTGCATGCTTCAGAAGGTGTTGGGTCACATTGATCAGTACTGCCCAAACATTGCAGATGTGCACTTGGACAAGGACCCAACCAAGTTGAGTGCTGTCTGCGCAGTGCTTCCTAATGCCAAAAGTCATCTGTGTTACTGGCATGTGATAAGGTACCTGGAACAACAACTAGCAGAAGATAAGCCGCCAGCAAAATATGATCCATGTATCGCTCATCAAACATTTACCTTTGTCAATCTGACATGGGTATCTGGTATCACATCTGGCTGGCTAGAAGAAGGTGTCCGGGAGGAGATGCAGAATGCGAAGAGCCTGTTGAGGATAATGTTGAACCAATGGTACGTTGATGACTGTTTGTCAAAGCTTACAGGATAAATTTCTCATCTAGGAGCCACCATCAACATGTCATCCCCCCTTGATGATATTGGTTGCAGATGGGACATGCACAGCAGTCTGGCCCACACCACCCAAAATTACAAAGTCAAATTTACCTCCATTCTGCCCTTTGGAGCATCACTCAATAATTGTCAAAAAGTTTCGCATTCACCTACATCAGCATCCACAAATACCATTAAATGATGAAAACAATTCATGTCTGACTGTGAAAGACATCCATTATCATGCTGCAAAGGAGATGTACAATTTTTGTTTTCAAAATGACCTTGGGCAAGTGTGGGCTTACCTATGGAATCAGTGGTACAATCCAAAGCAATGGAAACTGTGGGCTAGATCTGCAGATTCAGCCATATATGTCCTCAAGATGACGATGGTTGTCGAAAGTCTTTGGCGAAATCTGAAACATAGAAATTTGCAAGAGTTCAACTGACTGCAACTGGATCTCATTATGCACATCATCATTACCAATGTCTTGCCTCGCATTCAGAGAACACTTGATTATGTATTCACTTGCAATGCATTGGCAGGCCCAATGCATTGGCAGGCCCAATGCATTGGCCTCTTGGCAGGAAGACTTTCAAGTGGACTGGAAGGATATGAGTCACTGTGACAAGCATAGGCTTGTGGAAAAGCAATTGGAATGGTTGAAAAAACCTAAAAAGACAAAAGGATGCACTGAACAATTGTGCCAAGCTTGATGAAGAAGAAAATCGGCCATGAGGGAAATATCTCATTGAGATTGATCGATGGACATGCACCTGCCCTGCATATCTGATCAGTTGATTTCTCCTATGTAAACACCTTGTCAGGGAAGCAAATCAGATGTTAAATGATGCACCACTCGACGATCTGTCTTTTTTCTTCCACCTTTGCCAAGAGCACTTCCCACCCTACTACAAGATTGCTGGCATCCACTATGACAAAACAGCTGAGGAGTCCGATGAGGAAGTTGAGATCCAGGTCCTAGGTCATCATCAAACACAAGAAACACACAGGAGCGACACAGGACATACTCCTCAGAGGTCATCGAGTCCCACACCAACCATAGCCAACTCAGATGTTATGGCAGACTCAGAGAACAAGGTCATTGAACTTCAAGATGTTGGGAAAGACAAGGAGAAAGAGACCGATGCAGGGGGTGATGAAGAAAATGGGGGTGTGACTCAGATGAAGAAGACTCCAGTTCGGAGAAGCTGCTGAACATGTGAGTGTCTTCTTTGGGATTGTGCACCTGATTAACTCCAAGGAGTCTCAATGCCACCATGTGCTCACGAAGTTGTTCCAGATTTTCTATTCAGAAGAGGAGAGGAATACTCTCAAGCATTGCTTTTCAGATATGATGGCAGTAGCGGAGCGACAAGGGGGTGTTCATCTGAAGATGGCAGGGGTGCTTGACAAGGTTTTCAAGGGCATTAAACAGGTTGGGGGGGATATTGGGAAGAACAAAAGAAGGCAAATATGTCAGTGCACTTGGAAGGATTCCAATTCAAACATGATGTACTTGGATTAATTATTTGTCGAGCACCTTTTTGAAAGACAATAAGCCTGAGTAACCTTGTTCTAAATATAACCAGTAGATAAGATCTGTGGATCTCTGCACATGATATAAAATATCATGTGACCTGTTTTCTAAAGGGTTGTATTGGAGGTGTTAACATTCCCCCCCCACTAGACCCATCACACCTGTAGGAGGCAATCATCAACCCACTAGTGGTCCCCAGGTCACAAGACCAGCAGCTGGAGGCAACAACTTGATTAACCCCAATATCGCACCACCCGCCACTGGACCCATCCTACAGTCTCAGGCAGACAAAATTCAATCCCTCAAAGCTCAACTCAAACACTATGAGAAAGATGGCACACTGTTAGCAACCTTACATCAGCCACAATCCCTGTTCTCTGACCAGGACACCATTGACCCCGTGAAAGCTGCAACCACATCATGCATCCTGAGATGTGCAGTAAGTTATCCCAAGAGTTTTCATACCTGCAAGGTACCTGAGTATCTGCTTTAATGCACCATGATGTTGGAGACCTGGGTTAGTGGTGTAGGCAGCCAATTTATGGCATATGAGATATCCAGTCTTGTGGAGTTTGCAATAAACTGTAGACTTCCCAATAAACTTGCATACAAATTACTTCAGTTGGGTTCATTGTGATCCAGATTCGGACCTAGCTTAATATTTGGATCCATAGGTATACCAACAGAGTTCGCACTGGCCATCCCCTCCCTGAGGAGTATATTCTCAATATATTTCTGTTGAGAAATAGTCATGGAATTGCTGGTATGAAGTATTTCTATACCAACAATCTTGCTTGGTTTCCCAAGGTCCATAACTTGCCACTCTGAGCATAACACATTCTTCATATGTTCCATCATCACATCCAATGATGCAAAGAGAAGCGAGTTGTCAACCCAGATAGCCATAATTCCAATGTCATCTCCATCCCATTGAATGTAAATGCAAGAATCTGTGAGTAAGTGTTTGTAGCCATGAGACCTGAGTTTTTCATCAAGCTGCTTATTCCACTCTCTCCCAGCCTGTTTTAAGCCATAGAGAGTCTTGACCAGCCAACAGACTCAGTCCATTTCATCCTTGCATCCCTCAGGTTGTCACATATAAATTTCTTCTTGTAAAATGCCATTCAGGTAAGCCCCCTTGACATCCATCTGTTGTAGTTGGAGTTTCTTTATTGGTACAAGGGGTAGAATTGTGTGCAACATATCCATCCTAACAACAGGTGAATAGGTTTCCATATAATTGTAACCTGGCCACTGTCTGCATCCTTTTACTACCAGTCTTGCTCATTTCCTTATTTCATCCCCTTGATTATTTCATTTCTTTATAAAGACCCATTTATTGGAAATAGGGATTGCATTTGGAGGTTTCTGCACAAGTTCCCAAGTGCCCATCTCCTTCAGCAAATACAACTCTTCCTGCATGGTGATTCACCATTCTGACCACTCTGGGGAGTTGCTAGTATCCTTTAGGCTGGTCAGTTCATCTCCAGCAATTATTGCATATATCTCTTCAATTGATAAGAAGGTTTCTTCATCATCTTCCTCTTATGTAAAGGGATTATGAAGGTATTTATAGTTGGTACAAATTCCACGCATCTTTCACAGTTCATTTATATCCACATCCTTCTCTATCTCATTCTGTTTACGCTTTCACTTCTTGGGTTCAAGGTCTGGAGTCATATCATCAGAACCTGTTACACCCTGAGGTGGTGGTGTGCTTCCATCAGACTCCCCTCATGTGGCACATCAGGTGTAATGGTTATTTGCTCCAGAGGTGAAGGTGTTTCTGGTGGGTTAATACTTTGGAAGTTTCTAGAGGTAAGTACCTTTTGCATTTCCACATTATAATATTTAATTGCTTCACCACTGTCATCAAATCCAACATATGCTCAGAGCTTAGATTTTGGTAGCATTTTTCTTTGTTCTTGTATTAAAACCCAAACAGGGGCCCCAAATTCATGTAAGGTAGACACATTTGGTTTTCTATTATGCCAGCCCTTGTAAGGTGTTGATTTATGAAGGTGCTTATTATATGATCAGTTCCTGAGATAAGCCTGCATACTCCCAGAGAAATTTGGGAAGGTCATTGGCAGTGAGTATAGCACCTGATAGTTCAACAAGTGTGCAGCTCATCCATTCTGGGATGCCATTCTGTGAAGGTGAGTATGGCGCAGTCAAGCAAATTTCTATACCATGTTCTTTGCACCAATTCCCCAGTTTCTGGTTTACAAATTCTTTTCCACAATCAATTTGTATCCCCTTCAGTTTTCAGTTCTAAGTTATCAGGTGAGCCAAATAATTGATTACACCTTGTGCTGCTCCTGATTTTTTCTTCAGACATTCCACAGTTATATATCTCTTTGCATCATTCACACATAGCAGGTAATATTGATGTCCATTGATAGATTTGATCGTGTATTTTCCCCACAAGTCTATATGTGTCAATTCTCCAGGTTCAGTGTTTTATTTGGAAGTTTCAGGAAAGGGTTCAATGTGCTGCTTTGCTTCAGTACATGCTACACAATCCAGTTTTGGTGACTGGATATCAATGTTGAATCCATCCACTAATTTGCTGTCCAATAATTTTTGAAGTCCAGTATACCCATTATGTCCGAAATGTTGGTGCCAAGTTTCCCAATTTCAAGGTGCATCATTCCTGACAAATGTTTGATGCACATGTGATCCGTTGATGTTTGGAAAGGTATTAGAATTCTGTGATTGTCAAATAACCATCTCCATCTTGTATAAATGGTTATTGTTAGGAAACAGCCCCATTACCTAATAATATTTTATTTTATTTTATTATGTCGAATTATGCTACATTACACCAAATGATGCTACACTTTGATAGCATGAGAATTTTATTTTGCATGCATCAATATGTATGCACATGTATGAGCGTGTTGGTAACAACAATGTACAATATGTAACATAGTATATAAACCTTAAATATACACCTAGGGGACCCCAATTGTGTTCTCTTAGGTATTCCACCTACACTTGTGGTGTGAAGCACCTTTCTCAACAAACTCATCTATTAATAACCCCTCACATCAAAACCATCAATTTCCCCATCACACATGCACATCACGCCCCTTTCTTGTAGAGAGAACCTGCACAGTCTTAGCTAGCAGATAGTGGGCGTCGCCCTAACAATTATCAACTTTGGTGCCATGAGCTATTTGGTTACCCTCTCTTGTAATAAGAGTGATTTGTCCCTCTCCATCTGTATATTTTCCTCTGGCATTGTCCCATCGCCCCAACAAAATCAAATTATTTCGCATTCCAGGCACATGTAGAACATTTTCCAAATGTAGAATGTAACTTTGACCTTTACATGTTGAAATTAATTCAACAGTTCCACAGCCTGCAATCCTCACTTCTTTACCTCCTACCTGTTATGGAAATATTTCCCAAAGGTGCATAATCAGTAAAGGCTTCTCACTGATGCATTACATGCAAGGTTGTCACTGAATCTGCTAACCAATCATAAAATATCAAGCACTCATCATTGCCATCAGCATTACAGGCATCAAAAGTATCAAAATTATGAAGTTCTTCATCAACTGGGAACATAATATGCTCCTCCCCCACATTCAACTGATCTTTTCTTCCGCTTGTCTGCTTGTCTTTATTCTTGTCCCTCTTCTTCTTTCGGCAATCCTTCATGTGGTGTCCATATTTTCCACAATTATAACATTTATTTCCTGGGAATTTGTGGCATTTACTTGTCCAGTGTCCAGGTTTCTTGCAGTGTTCTTAATATGGTTTCACGCTTTCTTTGTGATCCATAATACAAGCTTCCAGGGATTTACTAGTAGCTGGCTGGCTATTAACCAGGGTAGTGCTACTGTTTCCATTATTCCCATATCTTGTATTCCTCCCATATTATACCTATAAACTGATCAGAGGACATACAACATTTTGGATCTGGATCATTGGGGTCATTGGTGTTCCCATTATAGGGGTCCATGAACGTCTGCCAACTGGGGGGTAAGGACGCCAAAACTGTGGACTTGAATTGTGTATCTGAAACATGGAATTCTGGGTTTGGGAATCAGTTAATTCTATCACAGAGGGACTTCATTGTATCAGAGGTGTTTCAAGAGATCTCCTCCATCATATACCTTGGTTTTGTATAATTGAGTTAATATAAATGTAACCATCTGATGCGCCATATTTTTGTGAGTTTCCAAAAGTATGTGGTACATTTTGTTTGCAGTATCCTTTGAGCCTACATGGTTCATCTGTGTGGAGGTTATGTTCTGAATTATAACCTGTTGGGCCCAAGTGTCATTCTTGTCCCAGTTACATGCACATAATGGCACATCTACACATGTCCATAGCCCCAGGGACTATGTATATACCTTGTTGATACATATTTGTAGCAACTACTTCTTGACTTACACCACGTACACTTAGCTATCAAATAGATTAGTTTCTGCTCAGTGCCATGCAAAGTAAGTCTTAAGTATTCAAGCCTGTAACAACCCATTACATTTTTTGAGCTAACCAACTATTTGGAAGCTACAAGCTTACTGGTTAGAAATTTCAGAAAAAATACTACCTTTTACAGACACCAAACATAGCAATGTGAAGCTGTTGGCGATAGGACGAATGACGACTGCGACTGCTACTCAACAAACCCCAATGCAAGTGGAAGGAGTGCAACCACCTTCCACTCCTCAAAAAACATCTCGACAACCTGAATGAACCATAGTAGGAGGGTGGAGAGTAGACAAGAGTCCCAGGGTGGACTCTCTAAAGGCAAAGGCAACTGAACCCAGGATGAAAACAATGATGCATGCACCAGCGTCGTCGATACCAGTGCCAACCGGATCTGCTATGCAAGTACCAAAGCCACAGGGACCTGGACAATGAGTAGGCGATAGGTGCACATCTGACATGCCGAATCCCTTCATTTCAGAACCTCGAAGGGATATGCACCCACACTTCCCACTGGCCCTGGCATTCACATCCTTGCACCAAACCCCCAAAACTCTGGAAGCTCAGACCAGATGCCAACACTCGACATCAATGCCACACCTACCTTGTATACTGGAACACTTACGACCAACTATCAAGACATCCCATCTCGAAGTGGATGGGAGCAAAGTATCAGATGGTGAAATTGAGGTCAAGGATCCTATGGAAATGCTTGAACGGTCTGAAGGCCTGGTATGGAATGAAGGCCCATTCACAAACCCTCACCTATGTGTGAAACTCAGGATTGCTGCGCATGCCCAAACTGTGGAGGTCCTAACCCTCATGAAGAAGAAGGTAGACCTCTCATTGAAGATGTATAAGGACATGTACCTTGACATATTCAAGGCACTTATAGCAAAACGGGTCGCCTCAAAGAAAAGGAATACGATAACATCAACTCCATCCATAACAAATTTAGAAGACTACATGGAGCAACGAGCGGAGACCCCTCAACGTCAACTTAAATGCAAGCTCGAGGATGTCCAAGTACCACGGGACATCCAACTGGAGTCTACCTACATGGACCCTGCCGTCGAGTACACCATTGCTAACATAAACACACCTCAACAAGCTGGGGAATCAAACGATGACTACCGTAAATGTCACACTGTAGCTGCTTGACATCAACATGTTACATTTGATAAGACACCATCCCCGAGGACCTTCCACCAGCCTGATCCCACTGAAGACACAGAATCTACACAACCATTCACTACTGGAACCTCTGATGCATTGGGACCTACAATCCAAGTACCCTGAGCAGTGCGAATTCATATGGCCAACACTATCAAAGACAGAATTGCCTACCAATGCCTCAGGAACAAGGATCTTGAAATAGCTGGGAGTTCATTATATGATGACCAAAAGATAATGTTCAACAGACATCGTCACATTGATATGTTGGACCCTCACTATACCCGGGTGGCAAGAGCAACTTGAACACCTAGCGAACCTAGTGGCAATGGCAATGGACCAGAGGACTGGAACAATGGGAGTCGATGATGACCCCCAGATCTACCTGCTGCCCCACATGGCTCCACTTGAGATCGTACCTCCTACAGTTGAGCTGGGACTAGTGGCAGCAGTGGAGGTGGTGACAGTGGATGGTGGAGGAGGCTTTGACCCTGCTGAAGATGATCTGGATTGACAGGATAACCGATGGCCCCTACATAGAGGTTACTCTATGCCACCCGCAGATCGAGTCAGGTTACATACCCCTGGCATGTGCGCTACCTCAGAACACCACCATAACCAGATGCACAATCAATTACTTCAACTGTGCCAAGAACACCTCACTATCCGATTCAGAATCCCTGAGGGAACAAAAGTCCATCAAGCTGACACCAGTTCTGTAGGCCAGTACAGTGGATCACCTAAGTTCTCAGACTTAGAGAACTGGCTCATCAATGTGGTCATGATGCTCCAAGCCATCTAGTATGAAGGAGATGACCATGACCAGGAACGCATGCTCTGCATACCCAAATTTTTGGATGGCGAAGCAAAGAAATGGTACTCTCGACATGTTATCCATGTAAATCGATCGCAACTACACTGGACTTTTGAAGACATAGTTATTGGCTTGTACAATCGATTCACACACCTGACGACTATGCAAGATGCCCATGAGGCATATGCCACCACACGCTACACAGACAAGCTTGGCATTCAAGGATATTATGACACTCTCATAGATCACACCCAGAACATGTTGGTCTACCCAGATGCCTATAACATCATGGACACCTTCCTACGTGGCCTCCATAAGGAAATGTGTACAAAAATGCTTGAGAACGGGCTCACACCAGAAGCGAATACCATCGAGGATTTCATATCTGAGGGCAAAGCACTGGAAGCAGCCATGAAGACCATGGAACACTATAATCGACACTCAACGAGTGCTACCCATACCACAGAAGCACCCAAGACCCAAAGCCGACATGAGGACAAGGCGAAGAAGGTTGGCGTAACCTTCATAAAGAGATCGGACTTAAACCAAGACAACAGCAGACCAAGGCCTAGGTTCTTCATGAATAACTGCATGAACAACAATCAGTTGAATATCAAACCCCTGACTAATGATAATCATAGCACACCCAAGGCCCCTAACAACAAACATCAAGCGCCTCAGGTTGCAGCTATACCTGCGGCAGAAGATGTAATATGCTTCAACTGTGACAAACCAGGACACTATGCTAGGCCTAGATTGCAAAAAACCAAAATGGAATAAGTCACATGTATGCGCAGCCCACACTGCTATTGTTGACGACGAAGATACTGGTGACAATGAACAGGATGACCAAACCCTAGAACATAACATCCAACCATCCACTGGATCCCAAGGCTACCAGAGCGACGAGGATGATATGATTGAGGTCAACATATATGGCAATAACAACTGGTATGACCGCTTGTCTGACATGGAACACATGTGCATGATTGGGGAAACAGAACAGATACCAACGGTTAAACCACATGATGATGGACTGGCACGAGACATGGACAAAGCTCGCTTTTGGAAAGTACACTTATGTGCAGACAAGATGGCAAGACCTTGACCAGAATATAGACCTGAAGAAAAGGAATGCTTAGCCATGCTGGTATCCATTGGTGGATGCAAAGCCTGGACACTATGGGACTCAGGAAGCACAACGACAGGTCTGACCCCCGCCTTTGCTCAAGTCGCCAACATCCGGATTTTTCCATTGACAAACCCTCATATGTTACAGTTGGGAACTGTGGGAAGTCGAGCGACAGTAAACTATGGCATGGACGTTAGAATTGAGGCCCCGGGCATAAGTGATGATACTTATGTAGATATTGCGAACTTCAACCACTACAATATGATAATTGGAACACCATTTATGCACAAGAACAAGGTTATACTAGATTTCGAAAATAGACAAGTAATCGTCAATGGAAAACCAATGCCCACTGTGAAAATACTATTGGACAATAATGATGGACAGCTACACCGATATAAAAGCATTGACAAACACAAGAACTGACTACATGGTAGCAAGCCAATCATGGAAGAAATACCGGACGATGACAACAAGAAGAATGGACACACATTACCTGAAGGAGTCCCCGCACTCCTTATGGATGAAGAAGAGTTTAAAACTCTTCAACAGGGGAAAAAACCAGCAACAAAATCGCAAAAACCTAGAAAAAATCATGAACAACCTAATGTCACGGAATGCCAACCTACTTCATCAAAGGTAAAAGTAAAGGATATGATCATGGACAAAGAGGAAAGGACCATTGAGGAACGAAACAAGGCGACAACGAGTCAAAGCACTCGTTCCTTCTGGGATAGACCAATACCTCGACCGCAACATGACTGGCTGCATGACCCCAGGATGCCGGACAAATGGAATGCTGTGGTAGCATCCATGAGAGCTTACGACGGAAACCCTAGGTTACTGAAGGGTGAACAGTACTGAGAAGCACTCGAAGATGAGATATCTGAACCTTCAGAATTCATGGATCGACAACCCAGCCTGTTGGATCACCTCAAGAAGCAAGACTCAGTACGACTGAACCCTCAGAAAACTGACTCGGAACAGGATTTCAAGACACTTCATTCTAGGTTCCACAAACCTAAGAAACCATCAGATCCACATAAAAAACAACACAAGGAACAGTGTAGGCAGAAAGGCAAGTCCAGGATGTTGGGACTTACCAAAGAAGACTACCAACATTTACAACAACACTCTTCCATCCATCTCCTCGACAACATGTCTATCCTCGCTGAACTTGCTCTTCCCATCCTCAAACACGCGAAATCGATGCCCGAGGCTGGCAAAGCCAAAGAGTTGGACTTCGAAGTGTGGGGTCATGTTTTTTGTGAGAAAATGGTATGTCCTTCCCTTTTCTTGGGTTTATCTGCTTCCTAATCTCGTTTGATAGGCTGAATACGATGACCTGATCGGGTCATTCGACGAGGCACATGACGAACGTGTGCAGGCAACATTAGATGAGGCAGTCAGCCTCTTCGTACCATTCGCTCGCAAGGATTGGGTTTTGTGGGGTGGGAAGTATCTTTTTGTGGAGTATTCAAGGAAGGTCGAGGAAGAGAGGAAGAGAGAGGAGGAGAGGGAGGCTCGGCAGGTGGCCATCAAGGCAAAAGCAAAGAGGATCGAGGAACGACAAGATGCACTGGTCGAGGCACGTCGAGCTTTCTTGGCCAAAGTCCAGGCCAAAACTGTTTCAAAGGACGAATTCTGCAATTGTACAGCTGCGCTCGAGCTGATGCACCTCTCAATCGATCGTGACGAGGCCGCAGACAAAGCAGCGCCCCTGGTCAATGACCTACTGGATGTCGAGCGGATCATCGAGAAGAGGAAGGCAGACGAGATGGATGATGAGGAGGAAGGTGAGGATGAACTGGATGAGGAGCCTGTGGTCACAAAGCGGGTGCACATAGAGGAAGGTGAGCTGATCACCTTCCATGGGCTGGTAAGTCATCATTTTCTTTCTATATTGTTCAGGCTAATCATGCCTTCAATATTGCTTTAGTGTGATTGATGTGCCAGACTAAGGACGACTCAGGAGTGTATTGTCGAGGAGGGCACCCCAAAGTGCAAGTGATGCACTCGAGGGCTACAGGGGTGCTACTGGGAGGGAGTGTCGAGGTGAGGACTCCGACGAGGCGAGTCGAGGAAGAAGGCGAGCTCCAAGTGAGCTACAAAGGATAATGCGGAGTCAACGCAGTTGTCGACTCCCAGACATAGTAAGTGATTCTTCTGCATAACCAATACAATTGCTAATCTGTATGATTACTTAGCGATACGCATCCGGGCTATCCAGCCCATCCAAAATGTGGAGGCCGGGCCCTCAAAAGTTGATGAGCGCCCAAAATGCATGACGAAGGCAAAGGCGAAGTTGGCTGAGAATGACAAGGGGAAGGGGAAGGGGAAAGCAAGAGCACGAGAAGTTGAACCCGAGGTTGTGGGGATGGTTGAGGGGGTGTCGATGGCGGTGGAGGACGAGATGATGCAGTTGGATGCAGCAAGACTCCGTCATCGGTATTTGGCAGAGGTCCTGGTGCAAAAAAAGTTGGAAGTGGAAGTGCTGATGGAGGAGATCAAGGTGTTAGAGAGGAATGGGAGGAGTCCCAGTAGAATTTTGTTTTATTGTTTAAATTTTATCATTTTTCTTGTGTCTGAGCAAGATAAGGTTGAAATGAGAAATATCGCATGCGATCAAAGCCAGGAAATGTAAGATATATGCAAAGAAACATAGGAAAGAGAGAAAAAAAGAGAGTAAGATGGACAATTCATCAAAACGAGACATAGGGGAAAGGCTCAGAACTCCTTCATAGCCGAAAAACCCCGTCGAGCTTGCGCAAACACATTTCGAACGATATCGCGACTTGTAATAGTACACTGTTATAAAATTGAGAGTTTGTTTCAATATCACAAGGAGAAAAAGAAAAGAAAAATGGTTTATTGGTCTTCATCGAGGTCAGGAATGCCCTCATCGATGTCTCCGTCGACGTCCGATGTTGTTCGAAGTTGTTCAAGCCGACGATCGTCAATATCGAAGAAGTTTGGAGGAAGGGGAATCGATTTCCGTGCTAGATAGGGTAGAATTTGGAAAGCTGCTACTGGTCGATGAAGAACTGATCCATCGAGCTCGCAAAGAATATAAGCGCCACCGTAGTTTCTTGTGATGACTATGAGTGGGCCGAGATATCGAGCTCGCATTTTTTGATTAAGAGCCTTTTCAATCTGTGTGTTTCGCATGAGTACGAGGTCACCTTTTTCGAAATGGTAGTCTCGAATCATTTGCTTGTGAACTTCTTTGAAGCATTTCGCAGCTTCTCGTCGAGCAGTGTAGACTCTAGAGTAGAGTACCTCGAGATTGGTCGAGCGTTTCTGGAGTGCGATAGCATGTCGGGCAATGAGATCGGTGGAGGAGAGTATCGAATTGGGTGGTGGTTGTAGATATGTCGCTTCTGAAATGTCGAGAGGGATGAGTGGATGAGAACCTGTGATCGCAAAATAGGGCGAACAGCCCATTCATTTTCGAACTGTTACCCATTCTGCCCAAAAGACCAAGTAGGTCCCAACCGACCATTGAGTTTGATCACCATCGATGGCCTTGTAGAGGGATTGTTGTACATCAAAGTGGGCTCATTCGACGAGGCCATTGGCACAAGAATTGTACCCACTTATCCGAATATGATTGATATGATATCGCTTCGACAAATACTCGAGAGCAGAAAGGAATGCTGTGCTGTTGTCAGTAACGATCTCATAAAGCAAGCCCCAATGACAAATGATTTCTTTGAAGATCCAATCGCCGATGGTCTTTGCTGTTTTGTTGCGAAGCATCCTGAACTCCGGCCAGTACAATATCGAACATCAACCTTGTACTATATAGTGATATCCACCGGAAGGCGGCATGTGCATTGTGTCAATATAGACTTTTCCAAATAGAGGAGTGGGTGTGGCGACGATTGGTAGAATAAGAAGATTTCATGTTTGTCGCAACTGACAGTAGTGGCACGTTTGGATGTACCATGCGATATTGGCTTTCAGGTTGGGCCACCAGAATCATAGTGCGACCTGAGACTTTGTGGCGAAGATCATTTTGTGGCTGATATGGTCGTGCGACGACCTGATAACATCGATGTGATGCTCTGGAATCGTGACGATCTTGTGTTCGCCGTTATGATCTTTTTGCCATAGTTTGCCGGAATCTATGAAGAACTCGGTGCAATATCGCACAAAGGTAGCATACTCTGTGTCTGATAGATGTGGGGGTTGCACCATATCGTCTAACCATTTATGAATGAGCAGTAATCGTTCATTGTCTTTCTTTGCTTTGTCCAATCTAGGTATGTCTTCGTACGAAATGTCCTCCCCCTTACTGAAATCTGAAGCTTGGGTGAAAGTGGGATAAGTCATGTGAGAGGGGAATGGTCGAATCGAGATTGGGTTGATTTGGTGAATGAAACCATGTAGTTTGTTGATCCAGTCACCAAATTCTTCTTCTACTTTGACATCATTGTCTTCAGTTTGGCGAGGACGTCGCAAAAGACCATCCGGTCCATGGTGCGTACCTGCAACATGAACTAGGGTGAAGTGAAATGTTAGAATGGAGACTATCCATCGGTTTATGCTAGCACTAGGCACGATATCAGGATTTGAGAGCATGCCTTTAATATACCTCGCATCGACCTTGACGATAAGGTTTCATACCCCTATCAAGTATAAACGAAGTGCCCCAAGGGCTCGATATAGACCATAAAGCTCAAGTTTTGGTTGTGAAAACCGGGATTCGTGGTCGTTGAGCGTGATTGAGCTGAATCAACTGTAATATCGCTTTTGAGGGTTATTGCAGTCGCATTGTGTTAGGAAATAGCCGATGGCAATGCTTGATGTGTCGACTGCAAGGATTACTGGGGCGTTCAAGGTATAGTTGATGGCTCGAATTGCTGGTGAGTTTAGGAGCGCATGCTTGAGATCTTCTTGCGCTGCTACCTGAGATGGGCCAAATTCGAAGGGCACATCTTTTCGAGTAAGATTGATTAGCAGAGCTGCTCAATGTGCGAAACTCTGGATGAAAATTCAACAAACTCCAATTGTTCCTAAGAACACCTTAACTTCTGTGAGCATATGACATGGACCCCATTTTTGGATCTTATCGATATGTGTCGGGTCAGCCATTCGGCCTTGAATATTGCATCGATGACCTAAAACGATTATCTCGGGGACACAAGCAAATAATTTCGGTCCAGAGAACGTCCCACCACAATACTTCATGCGCTGGATGATGGGATTTAGGTTCTCGAAATGCTCCCACACGAATCGTCGAATGCCTGAGTTGTTGATGATCGTTTCATAAGACCCACCAATCGTTCGATATTCCAATTTCGGACCCTTCACTGGTGTGTCATCGATATAAGGGATCGTGATGTGAGGGACCTCGGGTTGTAGGATGAAAGTTACGTCATCGTGTAGGATCGGAACTGAGTTTGTCCAACCCATCGGTAGGGTGACAATTTGAAGTGCGCCGAATGGTGTCTGGAAAGTCGTTAGATCTTGAGAGGATTCAGATATGAGCCTTTTGTCAAATGCAACATATAAATCCAACATTCCACCACAAGCACGTCCTCCAAACTGTTTGGCTAAATGCTCGGGGATCGGGATGACGCCTGAGTGCTGAATCGTAACTTGGTTTAGTGGCTCGAGGCTATGGACTATTTGGAGTGATTTTGCGTCTTTCTTCGCAACACAAAACCATCGCGATCGGTATGATGAGTTCAACGGCTTGTAGACTCCTGCTTTGATCTTCTTTTTCAGCATCTTGCAAATTTGTTCATACAAACCAGGCGGTATGGGGATATTGCATTTGACCCAAGGGGTATGTGGGACGACTGGGAACTCGATAGGGGGGAAGAAATTGGGTCGAAACCTTCCTCGTTCATTTTTGGTCCATGCGAACTCTGCTTGCTGGTTTCGAATGAAGTCATGCATGAGGTCTTGTTCTTGAGGCCATAAGAAATCTCCTGGATGATTTCGATCAATGATGTTTTTGCATTCAAGGTTATATCGAGGAGTTGGTTTGAATATCGGAGGATGGGGATTTAGTGGAGGCATGTCTTTGAGGGGATCGCCCTCGATGCATCAAATAATTCTAAAATGATCGGGTAGTCCAGCTACGATTGGACGGACCTTCTGTGCGACTGGTTTATACTTTTTCTTCGTCGATAAATAACTAGACTGTGGATTGTCAGAAATAACTGAGGAAGGGGAAACTGACGACGAAGAAGGTTGCATAGGTATAAACACCATCGAGGTGTTTCGAGGAATGTGGAACTCGTCACACACAGATAAATATAAATTGGAAAGCGTCGTGGATAATTCTTCGGAGGAGTTGATTTCAGGGATATTTGCAGTGCGCTCGATAAATATAGAGTTAGAAGAGTCGAACAAGATGATGAAAGCACACTGTTCCAAAATTTCATTCTCTAACGCTGAAAATCCTCTCGAACTACTTTTCGATGATGGTGTGATCGAGGTATCGAGGGAATTGTAGTGGTCCGAGTTGAGTTAGGATTGCATATCGTGATGGTTTGCGCTTCGTTCCAATAGTTCCTAATGACGCTTTCCGTCAAGATGTCGAAAGGTCGTCCGAGTAGAATATCGTATGCCGGGTCCCAAATAATATGTATCTGCATGTATAGGGTGATTCCACTGAGATTGCAGGGTACGTTGCGTGCTAAACTGAGTGTTTCGTCCACAGTCCCATTAGCAGACTGCATCGGAAGCCTAATCGAGGAGTCGTATGCTAGACCGAGTTCGTGGCAAACATCTTCGGCCATCAATATGATCGAGGAACCGGGATCGATGACACTTTCTACCTGGTTGTTACCATGGATGTCCATAATAACTGATCTAATCAATGAAGTTTCTTTAGCGATGATGAAAGGCTGAGGGATTTCACCGGGTTGGAGACTGCTAATATAAGTCTTGTACAGGTCAGGCACAATGATCGTGTCAGGACTAAACATGTTCATTGCATTGTTTCCGGATTGTGGGACTTGTTTTGGTGTGACCTGTTCTCTCCATTTTGTTCAAACCTCTGGTGAAAGCGAGAGTAGTTCTTCGGATGTCAGCATGACGATTGGCATCTTCATCGAGCGCACAAATATATTGTGCGCAATTTTCTCGTTCTGTACTGGTGCCTGTGTCGCATACGATGGTCCATCTTTTTCCTTACCCTTTGATGTGCCAGCAAAGTTCCTTTTGTGTGGTGGCAAACAGGCGTTCTCCCTGACTGACGCATATGGGTGTACCAAGGTTTGTGTTGGGGGTATGGTGGTCGATGGCGAAGTGGTTGGTGTCGATGTTGGAGCAGTAGTTGAAGTTGAAGGGTTGACCATTGTCGATGAAGATGTTGAGGGTGGTGGGACTGTACCAGTAGACATTGATGATGCAGGGACGGGAGTTGTCGTGGCTGGAACTGAATTTTGAACCTCTTTGTTCGGATGCAAAAATGGTTGACCACTTCAAAGCGCGAATATTTTGTGCTCGAGAGCCACTATTCTATCTTCAGAGTCAGCTGTCAATGTTGAGTTATGATAAATGCCTTTTGTCTCCAATCCCAATATAGAAACGGCATCGGACTCTGTTATTGAAGTGATCACAGCCGAGGTTGAACTAGTCGAAGTCGAAGGTGCCAATGGTGCAATGCTGAATAAAAGTGTTGCTGCTGCGGTTGTGTCTGGGTTGCGTTTCCACCATTCATCAATGTGTTCCTTGATAAACCTGCCAGGGATACTTCAAGGGGTGAATTGTCCATTAGGAAGTACAATCTTTCCTTCCACGTTTCGCTTACACTTCCCTTCATTCAGGTATGACTGACAAACCATACAGTCAGGGATAGAATGTCCAGATAAACTGCAAAATATGCAAAGGAGTGCATCGATATGTGCCTGTCTGTCTGCCAAATTAGTGTGAGGATTTTTAGTACCTGCGATATGCGTAGCGATGGTGCTAGCAAATTGTTTGAACATTGCATTTAGATCTTTGGTTTTGATCATAATAGTTCCTGGTGACGAGGTGCCCGTATTTCCAACGTTCGATGTTGAGTGCAATGAAGAGGTCAATTGGTGGATTACTGAGTTCGATGTGTTGGAGCCTGCTAGAACGAATTTTGCTGTGTCGTGAATGTCGTTGAGTGGATACAGATCGTCGGGATAATGGTTGGGGAATTTGAGTTCGAGTCGTCAAGCAATTCGAGTCCATAAGCTGGGTTGGAATCCTCGAACATAAGCTCTGCTTTGCTTGGCTTCTGAGATCCTATTCTTTGCTCGCAAAAAGTGAGTAATGTTGTAGAATGCATGATAATACATTCCTAGATTGCTCGCATTGAATATCCCAACCCGTAGCTGTTCTCCCACTAATTTGTCCATGTCCGATATGCTCCACTTGTGATCATCTTCCAAGCTGGGATAGAGTTTGTGTACTGCTGTTCTAAATTCGTTGAATGATGTGCCGGGTTGATACTCTGGAAGCAATTCCCAGAGTTCTGATGAGTCAATGTCGAGGTAGCGACAAGTGTGTTTCTTCATGAGATTCAATTCAGTAACGCCGCAGGTCGGGAATAATAGTTCAAGCTCTTTGAAGTATTGTCGAAGCTCTCGAGGCTGAGTCGGGTCGAATTTCGGAGCAGTCGAGTGCCCACAAGCTGGCATTGCAGTTTGTGTAGTCATGAATGCAATGACTCTAGGGGTAGGGGTTAAGACTTGTGTAATAGATGGTAGTGGTGTCGAAGTTGTTGGAAGGATAAATGAAGAGGTTGATGATGATGACGAAGAAGTAGATGATGATGTGGAAGGCGATGATATAGGTGAAGGAAATAGTCTACGATGAGTAGATTCTGCTTTGGAAACTGGAATTAGAATATCTCCCGATTGGTTGAGAGATTTGAAGGCGTGGCGAGTATCGAAGTGAAGGGTTCTCGCTTGTGTTGGCCTAAGCCGAGGAAGTTGAGGTTGGTCCAACAATGAAATGATTCAGACACCCTTGTGGTGGGCTCCAAAAATGATGATGCTCAACCTGGGAAAACCACCAGAACTGCCAATGAGGCAATCGATGATGTTTGCGACGAGTCAGAGGAGGGTTGCAAGATGTTCCGAAAGTTTGTGGTCAAACCTCTGAGAAGATTACTAGTTAACACTAGTTGTGAAGGTAGTGTTATGAGAGACGAAGGTGTTTGTCATGGTCTGATTGAGTATCGATCAATATCGAGGATGATCGACAAGATCGACAGCAAACGAGTTTTATTGTCGATGGTTGATATGTGAATTATGGGGACCTTTCAATAGGTCGATGGTATACGAAGGGTGCGGCAAACTGCTATGAAGTGTTGGAAGGGTTGCTAGAACTAATGACGAGAGGATCGAGGGAGGATCGAGGATGTGATGATTGCAGAGGTTTCTCATCAATCGAGAAAACCCGCAGAGACTTAGATTGTTTTAGAAAGTTGATTGGATGCTTAGAACTGTATACGAGATGATATGTGAAGATGATTTCTTGTTATTTTCAAGTAGATACTACAGAGTTTTATATGTTTTAAAGAAACTTCCTAAAATGGAATGAGAAACATGTGTAGAACATGAGGCAAAAGATATGAGTTAAGGCACAAGGCCATAAAGGAGACTGGAATCTGAACAAGAAAGATATATATATCATATGATGAAAGAGTAATAAAAGGAAAGAACTAAAAGAGACTGTCCTTTGTGTATAAACTGCGCTAAGTCTTGCAATAATGCATCCAGCAGGTTCTGTGCGCGATAGGGACTTGGAACGAGGCTGACCTATGATCAGCAGGTTTGAGCATGAGTTGGAATACGTCCGAGTGCATGGTCTTCCACCATTTAGATAATGAAGGCAGCACCCGATGTCGCTCATAGTTTCTCGATATCGATTGATGACACTCGACAATGGTCGACGATGCTCGATCGCGGTTGTGGCTTGTTCGAAGTTGGTCAGGGATGTTCGATGGTCGTGTAGGGGAATCTTAGTGACTTTCGGGGTAGTCCTAAGGTTGTGCGATGTGGGCTTTTGATACAATTGATGTCACTGGTGATGTTTCGACGCGGTCAATATGATATCACAATTGATAGAGTGGGTCGCACTGCATCTGGGACGTCGTAGGAGTTAGCCGACATGATTAGAATGATGCTAAAGTGATGAATTGGTCCTTGAGCCAAGGAGATGACCTATCAACGATCAAGGACGTTACCCCCTTACCAGACCAAGATATTATTTGCGAAGATGTGGCCTGAGCCACGATTCACTTGAAAGTCGACTTATCCGACACATATGAACAGGTTCAAGTATGAAAAGAAGATGTCTGGAAAACTGCATTTGCCACAATTGCAGGAACCTACATCAGCAACATCATGCAGCAAGGGGATTGTAACGCACCAGCAACCTTCCAACGACTCATGACATCCATCTTCAGGGATGTCATTGGTAAATTCCTGCATGTATACCTGGATGACATTTTCATTTACTCAGACACCCCTGAGGAACATGAAGCCCACCTTTGTATCATCTTTGAACACCTCAGAAAAAACCAATTATATCTCAAATGGTCGAAATGTGAGCTGTACACCGAATGAATTGACTGCCTCAGTCATGTAATCGACAAAGATGGCATACATGCAGACACAGACAAGTTATTTTGTATTCGGGAGTGGCACACCCCATGGAATTACAACGACATCCAGCATTTTGTAGGCTTGGTAAATTACCTAGCCAACTTCCTGCCAGATATCATGTACTACATGGGGCCCCTACTAGCAATGACACAAAATGGAACTCCTTTCCACTGGCAACCAATTCACCAATGGTGTTTTGATATGATTAAGTGGATCTGCTACAAAACCCCGATAATCACACCTATCGACCCGAAACATTGCAATGAACCTATATGGCTGATCTGTGATGCATCAAAATCGGGTATAGGAGCAATGTATGGCCAAGGACACACATGGCAAAGGTGTCGACCGGCCAGATTCATGTCGAAAAAGTTTACGGCTGCCCAACATAACTACGCGGTACATGAGTTGGAAACTCTTGCAATCCTCAAAGCATTACTAAAATGGGAAGATAAACTCATCGGATACCACATACATATCATCACCGACCATAAGGCACTCAAATTCTTTCAAACCCAAGCAAATCTATCAGGTCGACAATGGAGATGGATAGATTATCTTTCTCAATTCAATGTTGACATCACCTATATCAAAGGCGAACTCAACAAGGTAGCCGATTGCCTATCACAATATTACGAGAGCAATACCTTAATGGATACTCATCAACCTCATGAATATGTGCAAGCTGACATTCATATCGATCCTGCTGGGGACAACCTTCCTGGCCAACGGTATCGAGAAGTCACATCAAAAATAATCGAATTGCAAGCCATACATAGTATGGAACATCACCGTAGTAAACAACTACAAGAACAACAAGAAACATATGACTTAGAGGCCAAACTTATGGATGAGGCTCATCTACGCATAATTGATAATATGTCTAACGTGGCTGAGGCCCCATCCGTATCTGAAAAAATACCCAAGAACCCCGCTCCATCATCCTATGGTGATGATATCACCTTAGCTGAAACGCTCTTCAAATGAACATCAAATGCTACACCAACAACATGGGGGAACGAAGAATTCATCAAACAAATCCAATCCGGCTACAAAGATGATAAGTTATTTGCACTTATCCTAGAAAAACCCAGCGAATACACTGACTTTGAGGTCAAGGATGACCTCATCTGGCAAAAAAACCAACAATCCGTCGAAGTTGTATGCATCCCCTGCAACCGAGGTACGATTATGCAGGTACTGGACCAAGCACACACCATCCTTGGGCACTTTGGAGATCAACGGACAAACGAGTACATCCGACGATGGTACTGGTGGCCTCTTATGAACAAGGACACCCGTGAGTTCTGTCGGACCTGCAAACTCTGTCAGCGTGCAAAGGGATCCAATGTGAAACTGTTTGGAAAGCTCCTCCCCTTACCAATACCAATCAAACCATGGGATTCTATTGGAATGGACTTTGTAGGACCATTCCCAGAATTGAAAGGCTTTAATTACCTCTGGGTGATTATATGCCGAATGACTAGCATGGTCCACCTTATCCCAGTACACACCAATATGAAAGCATCCGAGCTATCATGGATATACCGATGGGAAATTGTATGCTTGCATGGCCTACCGAGTTCAATTGTAAGTGACAGGGACATGAAGTTTACATTGAAATGGTGGTGCGAGCTCCACAAAATGCTAGGAACCAAACTACTAATATCCACCTCGTATCATCTGCAAACGGATAGTCAGACCGAGCGTGCCAATCAAAACATCGGGCAAATATTTTGTACGATCATCCACAATGATCAGAAGGACTGGACAGATAGAGTCAATCTCATGGAGTCCGCCATCAACTCTAGCATATCTGGAACCACCAAATATGCACCATTTGAACTCAACAATGGGTATATGCCATCCATGATATGTGAGATTCGATCAGACAACACTATCCCTAAGGGAATAAAAGAATTCGTGAGGCAAGCTTTACAGAATCTTGCCAATGCTCACAATGCTATCATTGAAGCTTGGGTATTCCAAACATACCATGTGAACAACCATCAAATAAAGGAACCAAAGATCACCAAAGGGGAATTGGTATTCCTATCTATGAAAAACCTCAACTTACTGTCTGGACGAGCATGCAAGCTTTGTCCAAAGTTCATCGGACCATACAAGATTCTCGAGGCGAAACATGAAACATCTACATACACATTGGAACTACCTACAGCGTTGCAAGCCCGGCGACTTGTACCCTCATTTCACGTATCACTACTATGACCCTACCACCCAAACAATGACTCTATGTTTCCAAATAGAGTCCACCCAGAACCATATGACTTCGGAATGCCAGATGACCAAGAGTGGTTCGTGGACAAATTACATTGAGTTCTTGCAAAGAGCTCGAAGCATTGGACAGATACCTTGAAGTCCAGGGCATACAATGGCCATCCCAGCTAGCCAAACACCAAAAGTAACAATTACGGAAAGGTTGTGACTGTGGGAACCTACATAATCAACCGCAAATATATTTTCAAACAAGTTTTTCCCTTTTGCCAGCACAGCACTCGTTCACTACCAATGCCAACTTACTTCGAACCATCAAGACATTTCAAAATGCAATGTTCCTACTTGCATGCTTCTGGCAATGACAGTCATGGTAGAGGTGTAGGGAGGAGTCAGCAGAGTTCCAGAGTGAACTCTGCAGGGGGAAGGAGAGACCAACACTCACCAGAACGATGATATCATGAACAATCAAGGTCACCAATTCATCCCAGCACTCGCCAACCACCCATGGCCATGGAGGTTGATGAACCAACATGTAATTGGACCAGCAATCGTCGGGAACAAGAGACCACTGAAGTTGACAAAATGGTGGATGACTTGATACAACGATTGGGACACACTGGCATCGATTGAGCACTTACAGACTTCATGCAACAAGATATCATAGCTCAGTTGGTCATAGGGCAACTGCTCGACAAGATCGATGGCCTTCGAGGAGAAGTGGACTGCGCGAAGAAGATGACTGTAACATTGGCATCCTGGATAATGTGAGGGTGTCGATGAGGGACAGGAGGGAGATGAGGGATGCCATGAGACCCCAGAAGGGGGATACCAACCAAGTAAACACCCAGCTACCCCCATAAATGTGCCACATCACACTGACCCCCCCAAACCCCCCCAAAACAGATGAAAATGAGCACCAGGCCCCACTATGACCACCCATGGTGATGGACGACACACCACCCATCCCCAGCCCCATGAGCAACTGCTCAGGGGGTGGATCACAGGTGGAATGACCATGACAACACCCAGAAGGAGGAGACGATGCTGCCACAAGGACCACCCACCCCCAGCCTCATGAGCACCTGCTTGTGGGGTGGATAAGGGTGGAACAGCGAGGACAATGGGGGGACAATGATTGGGGGATAACAAACAGGAGACGCCACCCAGGACTGACCCCCATGACACTGACAAAACCAATGCCAACCACAGAACAACACACCACCCACCTCCAGCCTCGTGAGCAACTGCTCATGGGGTGGATGGTGGGTGGAATGATGATGAGGGGGATGGGAGACGAGAGGAAAGGGAGACGAGGGGGGAGGGGGGAGGGATACAATGAGGGAGATGACAACAACACCCACCTGGGGGGAGAAGGGGAGACAGTGAGGGAGACCGACAGGGACAATGCCAATGCCACACACCATGGGGTGAATATGGGGGTGCAAGAGTGTGGGAACGACAGGGAACAGGGAAGGAGGGACAACAATGATGTGCAGCCACCACTGCCGATTGCTATGCAAGAGGTGAGAGTCACAGGTGCACGAGGGGGATTGTGGGGGGAGTGGGTGGCCCTCACATTTGTGAGGGTGTTTTTTTTTGTCAAATTAGTAGCCCTCCCACTCATGAGGGAGCTTAGATGTATATTACATAAATCATACCCCTCATATGTGTGAGGGGGTCAATAAACTATATAATAAATCTATAAAAATTAAATGACTACTTGAATAGTTTGACTATGATAGTAATAAATATGATAGTAATAAATACCCAAATTACCTCATGGACTCCATGCAGATTAATGCAGACTCCATGCCAAATGGGAAAGGATTCTTCATTTTGGTCACCACTTGGTTGGAGTCCATGCGGACTTATGTGGACTCCATGCAGACTGGTGTGGACTCCGCATGGAACATATGGGGCAGTGTAAATTACAGCTTGTAAGTCTATGTGGTGTAGTGGTTATATTGGCTGTGCTAAAATGTTGTTGTCTAATGCCTAGGGTTCAATTCTGGCTCATGACATTTGTTTTATTACTTAGTTGTAAGGATTCCTGGTTCAATCCTACTGGATTCCTCATAGTCCAAGTCCTGGGGAATTCCTGGAATAGTACCAGGAAGAGCCCAATTTACCAGGATTATACCAGGAATCCACCAGGAATCCTACTGGAAGAGAAACAGCCAGGAATAAACCATTTGGTGGACAATGGCTGAAGGAGGGACTACCAGGAAGACCAGGATTCCTCCAGGAATACATGGGGCAGTGTAAAGAGCTCCTTTGATTCACCATCTCATAGATACCTTTATGCCTTTTATCCCTTTGACTCTTTATGTAGCTGGACTCATTTATATATAGGGTACATAGTTATCTGATCACCTCAGTTGCTCATACAGAGACTGAGGTGAGTATTCTAGACATTATGAGATTATGGACCAATACTTACTGTACTTATAGTTATACTCTGATTATGCTAGGTACAGTGATTGTATTTATATAGTCGCTTATACAGAGACTGAGTTATACTCTGATTATGCTAGGTTGATTTTCTACAGGTTATGGGCCACTCTCATTGTTAGAAACAATGGTAGAAACTTCCTAGCCACTTGACACTATACATCATAATGTCTGATCATTTTGATCATTCTTTCCATCCTGGATCACAGACTTCACTTTAAGCACATCTGGTCTTCCAGCAAGCATCCCCTTTGTTACTACCTACCTTTTTGCCACTCTACCTGGCAACATTTCTTTAAATGGGCTCTATGAGTACATTGTCAGACCATCATTGAACCATCCTTGAATGAACCCCGTGCCCTCACAAACTACAAGGCCAACTTGTGGCTCACTTATGCTTTTATAGCATCTAGTGTTGCTCCCTCTGAATGGCTGTTCCTTGACATGGTGAAAGGACCTAGTGTCAACTGGGTGACACTCCAAGCTTGTCATCAGAAAGAGGGCCTGGTCTGCCTGGTCCAGCTTCTACAGCAGGCCCTTTCCATCCAATGCACAAAGGACACCCTCCCTGAGACCGCTGATAAGATTTGCACCCTCATTGAATGCGCTCTTGTCATGGGACATCAAAGTTGATCTTCTTTGTTGTATTGCACTCCTCAATTCTCTCAGCAAACACTTTCCTCACGTGCATTCCATTATTTCTCATGATATCATGGCCTCCACTGATGCATCACCATACACTTCCATGAAGATTTGTCAGTTCTTGGAGAATGAGCAATCCCTTCTTGAGAATGATGCCCGCAACAATTTCCGTCCCTCTGTTGCACTAACTGCTCATACCAAACCAACCAGACCATCCAATGGACTTGTTTGTAGCAACTCTACTTGTGGGAAGCCAGGACACACCATCGAGTACTGCATCAAACCTGGTGGAGGGATGGCAGGGAAGACAATTACCGAGTCGATTGCAGCTTCTGACCAAAAGAAAAAGCCTAGTCCCATTACTTCAAAGATCCCTGTAACCATAAAAGATGTGAATGGCTGTGCCTTCACCATCATGGTTGATCATAACCCCTCCTTACCAGCAACCTTACCCCCTGACTTCATGGGTATAGTATGTGACCCTGCCCCCATCTCTACAATTGATGAAATTGAATATGAGGGTCAGCTCATGGTTGAGGAGGAGCTGAGGACCACTATTGATTGGGTAAAGCACACTGTTCTGGTGGACAACAGTGCCTTCACTGTTGCACCCTTAAGTCAGACCAGGTGCACCCATATCTCATTGACTGATTTACCCTTCCTCATTGACAGTGGTTCCACAGTCCACATATCCCCAGACCATTCTGATTTCTTTTCTCTCCGCCTGATCACTCCTCGATCAATCAAGGGCATGGGAGGATTTTCAATCACTGCGATTGATGTGGGTGATATCAAACTGTGGGTAGCTCTAGTGTTTTAAGGTCCAGTGCAGTCCAGTTTTTTGACCCCAAGATGGGCAACTGGCACCCAACTTAGAGCAACTGCAACCGAACCGACTAGGACCAGTCCTAGTCAGTTCGGTTGCCCTCAAAAAACCAGTTGCCACTGGTTTTTCCAGCATTTTTCATCTCTAATTAAAATTTACTATATGTTTAATAAACTAATTACATAGCACCCAATGGGAGGTAGGGGCCATAAGACAGGAGCAGGGAGGGGTTCAGACACACTGGAAGTTGCAAACTATGGGGGGGACGGTGAAATGACTTGTCTGAGGCTGATCTGGGGCAAGCTGGAGCAGATGGGGGGTGAGCAGGGTGTAGGGGGTGGTGAACAGAATACAGGGTGGGAACAAGGGGCATTCACAGGTGCAGACAGCATTGTTGGTGATGTGGGCAGGGTGTACCACATGGTTGATGCCAAGATGGCTCGTTTATGAGGGGTCTGGGGTGAGCTGGGTGGGAATGGGGGTCAAGGAAGGGAGTTTGGGGTGGCAGGGTGATGTGGGAGGTGTCCTGGGCCTTTGTTTGGAGTCCTGGGGTGAGCAGGGTCATTCCATTGAGTAAATGATGCATCTCGACAAATGCATTAGCTTGTCGTCGTGCGACTCAGTCTTCTGGGCTGTAGACCATTGTTGTGGGCTGTAGCTTGCCTGGGTAGCTGTCTCTGAGGGGGTAGCCACTGTCTGGGTGCCAGTGGTGTCTCTAGTGGTCATTCCAGAGGTGGTAGTAGCAGGAGTTGCCATTGTTGTCAGCTGTGACGTGGCGGTTGCAAGGGCCGGCTCAGGATTCGAATGAGGGGGCTGGGGACTGAGCTGGAGTGTGGTGGGTTGGCCTGGAAGCCAGTGCCATAGTTCACGAGGTTCTGGTGGTGGTTTTGGAGCTGGGGGTGGAGTGGTTGTGGTCGCTGTCAGTGACGTTGACAGCTCTGATGGTGGCTGTACAGGCATCATCAGCAATGATGTGGGAGATAGCAGTGACAGCGAGGGGGTGGTAGTGGACTCATCGAGGGGTGCCATTTGCATGAAGGCATTGGCAGTGGAGGCAGATGTGGTCTGAGTGCTGAAGTCAGCCATTTTGTATGTGGTTTGCATTCCACCAGTAGCTGGTATGGATACGACATCTCACATTGACACAACCTTGGTCAGCACATCGTTTTGTCCTTGTACAAGACCTTCCTTCCTTCCTTCCTCAAAAATTGAAGCTCTCCCTTTCTCCAGGGTCCTCACAATCGTACCCTTCACCAACTCGTATGCTTGCTCCCGTCCTCATGCCATGATAGCCTCATATAGCTCTGGCTGGTGCTGTTGTATGTCCAAGACATGTGTTGTGAGGTTCTCTTCTGTTTGTGGTATTTGCAGAGGTGATGCCTGTACCTGTGGTGCCATTTTCATTGCTGATTTTTTCTTTCCCATGGTGACAGTGCCGAAAGTAGACAGTAGGCAGGTGATGGCAGTAGACAGTTGGCAGAAGACAGGTGACAGAAGACAGTTGACAGTTAACAGTAGACCAAAATGAAAGCTGAGATTCCAAAATGAAAAACCTCTGAAATGAAATGAAAAAGCCAAGATGAAGCAGATGTTGGAGTCAAATCTGCCTGTTGTCACCAGATGGAGATGTGCCATCTCACTGGAACAGGCGGGGAATGCAAGCAGAAGGCCCTAAAGCACAGGCAAAGTGGTCTATAGTGTGGTATGCGATCAACGACTCTATCTATGGCTACGCTAACCTGAACCAGTGGTCATGTGACCACTACAGGGTATGCCGGACTCTGGCACAGGTGCTGCCACCACAGTTACACTGCTCACATCATTGTTCATTGGCCCCCAGCACCTCCATCTCCCCTATGAGCAGTGGCTCGCAGGCGGGGTGGCAGTTCTGTCTGACATGGCATTGGTTGTGGTGTGGCAGCAGGGAAGGGTGGTGGTGGGCCATTGTCATTGGTGGCCATTGTTGTTGGTGGTGCCATGTCATCATTGTCGTGGTAGATCGTTGTCACTGGCTGGAGTTGTTGCTGGTGTGTTGGTCCCATGACATCAGTGTTGGCCAGAAATAGGACCCATTGCCACCCTGTGAGCAGAGGCTCACAGCAGCGGTGAAGGGGAATGGAGAGAGCAGTTGGTAGGAGTAAGATCCTAAGAAAGAAATCAAAATTGTCAATAGAAAAAAGAAATCAATAGATCAATAGAAATACAAACATACCTGAGCCCAACCGACAATGGCTAACGTTGTTTGGGCCCCATTGTGTCCTTTCAGCTATGTGCAAAGCTTTTGAGGTCAGCGCTGAGGGTGTCATGGGTGGGTAGGTGGACAGAGTGGTTGTGGAAGGTGTGTAGAGGTGTTGTGGGTCATTGGTGTTCATGGGAACCATTTGGCAAAGTGGTGCCACTTTGTTTTTTTGGCAGCACACATGACCAAAAGGTCCGTGCACAGCCACAGGCTATTAGACCCTCACCATACAAATACTTTTTCCCTGGGCTTGTCCCATTTCATTACATAGTGAGATAAATATTAATATTAATACTATCTACATTAGTTTATTTTCTTGTAGACACTGTAATTTCAAGTAGATATGTAATATTATATATACTGTTTGAAGACTGGTTGCAACTGATTGCAACCAGTTTTTGATCAGTTTTTGAATATTTTTGAAGTTGAGGCAACTGGCAACCCAACCAACTCCATTTTGGAGCAACCGCAACCGATGGTCTGGTTGCAATCAATTGAGTTCAGTTCAGTTGCAGTTTTTTTTCCAGTCCTATGGACCAGACCTTTAAACACTAGGTAGCTTGGGGCACATCAATCACCTTACATAACACACTCTATGTCCCTGAGTCAATTGTTCAGTGGGTATCTATCAGCTCCCTTGCCAGTGACTCAAATGCCATCACACATTTTGGTGACTCATCTTGCTGGATAACTAATAAATCCATAGGCATGTTGATAGCTTGCGGTTCTATGACCTCCAAGAAACTTTACTTGTTCACTGTACACTCTGCATCTGCTGAGATGTGTTAACAATTCATGGATCACCAAATCTGGAGACCTGCCACCATCACCTCAGCCATGCCAATTATCAATCCCTGTGGGATATGGCCTAGAAAGGCAAACTCACAGGTATGCCATTGTCAGCCACTACATGACCACCCAAATGTGATGCCTGTGTTGTTGGAAAACAGATGGGAGCATCAGTTCCAAAGAAACATGAGGGTGAGGGCCATAGGGCAATGAGGTGTCTAGAGAAGGTGTGGGTTGATCTAACAGGCCCACATGCAGTCAAGTCCCATACTGGTCATGAATATGTAATGGACATTGTCAATGATTTTACCTCATTTCCATGGTCTATACCATACCCTCAAACATAAAGATGATTCGTTTCCTGAGCTCAAGGCATGGGAGTTGGCATGCAAAAATTAAACTGGCTTGAAAGTTGGGACATACATTACCAACAATGGAGAGTTGAAGTCCAGTGAAATGCAGACATGGCTTAAATCTCACAGATCAGACCAACACTTCACTGCTCCACACACATCTGCTCACATTGGATGTGTCAAACAGATGCATCAAACACTCATGGCAAAAGCATGAACAATGTGGCTGTATGCAGGACTGCCCCCTTTTCTTTGGGACAAATTTTATTTAACAGCTACACATCTGCATTCAAAAACTACAACCCACTCGCTACAGGGAATCATGCCTTGGGAATTATGGTTTGGTCAAAAGCCAGACTATTCCTATATGCAGGAAATTGGATGTTGGGCTTTTGTCCTGATACCAAAGAAAGACAACCTGAATATTTTTGAATGGTCAATTGAGTGTACACTGATTGGCTATGACCCAAACTCAAAGATGTACCAATGCTATGACCACACTACATGGAAAATACATAGTTCTTTCCATGTCCATTTCCTCGAGAGTCATGATAGACACATGTGCCCACAGCAGAGCCCAACCCCGCCCAAGGTGGACACCACCCATGACAAAACTGCCACCCCCACATTCACCCCCCTGCTTGACACTGATGATGATGACAATTTTATCCCACCATCCAACCCTCCTGTTACTACTATACCATGCCACCTGCCCCCCAACTGGAGCCCCCTTGCTGATCATCTCATGTACCAGTCCCAACTGAAAGGAATCCTAACAGGGGACCATCTATCACATGTACAATGAAGGCAATACAAGAATCCCGAGATGGTGCGACCCACATAAAAGAGGTGCATCAAGAGCAGAGAGTGGGTAGATGGGCTGTTAACACCTTAGATGAGCCCCTCCCTGATCATGATGTCATCACTGATCTACAACAGGCCTTCGAAAATCTCAATCTTGGCAATCAGGCACATGAACTTCTGGCTATGATTTTGGAGATGGATGATTTTGATCCGGAATCACTTCAATTCAAAGATGAGCCAAAAACATGGGATGAAGCCAAGAACTCTGTGGATGCTGCACAATGGGCAGAGGGATATCAGGATGAGTTGAAATCACTAAAGAACATAGGGGTCTATAAATTGATACCATGTTCTGAAGTTCCTCAAGGGCAGCATATCCAAAAAGGGAAACCCATTTTCCATATCAAGGAATGAAACTGGGAAGGCTGTCAGGTGGAAAGTACATGTTGTCTTCAAGGGTTATAAGCAGATTTATGGCAAGGACTACACTAAGACCACCTCACTGACCATGCACATGGAACCTTGGAGAATTCTCTTACACATTGCAGCATCACTGGGATGGGATGCCCAACAAATTGACATCAAAACTGCTTCCCTTTATGGCTTGCTACCAGACAATGAAGTACGATATATGCAACAACTGGTCAATTTTGAGGAACCCAGAAAAGAGGACTGGGTGTGGCAACTTCAGCATGGACTATATGGCATGAAGCAAAGTGGGCGTATCTGGAATCAAACACTCAATGCCCAAATGCTCTCCTGGGGATTCACCCAACTGTCCTGTGAGTCTTGTATATATTACCGCAAGACTGATTCTGGGACCATAATTACTGCCATTCACATTGACAATTATTTGTCCATAGCTGACTACAAAGACAAGAATGAGAGGTTCAAGAGTCAGATGCAAGAAGTCTGGACTATTTCCAAATTGGGCACCACATGTTTCCTTATTGGGATCATAGTCACTTGGGATAGAATGGCACATACAGTTGTGCTATCACAGACTGCCCTTATCAACAAAGTTGTTGATCAATTTGGCCAGAGAGATGCACACCCAGTATCCACCCCACTGGAACCTGGCTCCAAACTCTGCCAATTCAACTGCAACACCCTATCCTCCAATGAGCAGCTCCAACTTAACAAACTCCCCTATTGTTCCCTAGTTGGTTGTCTACTATATTTGGCAATCAGAACCTGCCCTGACATCTCCTATGCCATCCAACAACTCTCACAATTCCTTGATTGTTACTTGTTCAAACACTGGAAGGTGGCTATAAGACTGGTATGATATCTCAAGGGTACCAGAGACCTTAAGCTATATCTCAGAGGTGACCCTTCTGTTAACCTTGACGCCTTTAGTGACTCCAACTGGGTGAACTGCCTCGACACTTGTTGTAGTGTTGGGGGTTTTATATGCTCTCTAGGTTCAGGTGCTCTCTACTGGACAGCATGCAAACAGAAGGTTGTTGCAACATCCTCATGCAAAGCTGAATACATTGCTGCATTTGAAATGGCAAAAGAATGTATTGGGATTCATACTTTACTCAACACTATTGGCTACTCTCAGACTTCACCCACCATAATATCTTGTGATAACTCTGCGACAAAAAGCCTCTCTGAAGACCTACTTCTTCACTCATGCGTTAAACATATCGATATCAAATACCATTTTCTCCAAGACTGCATACAGTCCAATGACCTATGGCTCACTTATGTTCATACTCATGAAAATGTTGCTGACATGTTCACTAAGGCCCTTGAGGTCAAACAGTTCTTATATCTCCAGGAATATCTTGGCCTTCATTGCAGTAATTTACAGTGCCCCACATGTCCTAGCAGACTCCACATGGACTCCGCACAGACTGTGTGGAGTCCGAGCTAGTCCACATGGACTGTATGGAGTCCGAGCTAGTCTGTATGCAGAATCTGGGTCAATTTGATATCTTACGAGTTCCAAGCTTTTCAGACTTTATGAAAGTCATGACATGCCTACAAAATATAGGTGTGCAGAACAAGGATTGAACCCAAGACCTCCAAGTCATCACACAACAAACTAAACACATGTGATCAACCAGCTGAGCCACAGGAGAATTATTTGTTAGTAATACATAGTTTATTTATGACACTCAAACTCAAACTCAAGTATTTATCTCTCAAAAATTGAACAAATAAATTTTATTAACTGCATCACAAGGGAGTATACAATACAATCAAAGAAATACAAAAAAGACTAATAATAACTACATTACAAACTCAACCCCTCACGAGGGGGAGTTAACAAACTATAGATTTTTTAAAAAAACTCCCCCCAAAATGTGGGGGAGGGCTAAAAGAAAAAGAAGAAAAAAAAACCCACCCCATGCAAAATGCGGGGGGGCTGCCATCCTGGTGTGTTGGTGTCGGTGCATTCTCTTTGGGTGTCGGTCCTTGCCCTCTTGTCGCATTGTTGTTCCACCCACTATCCACCCCACGAGCAGTTGCTCATGAGGGTGGGGGCAGGTAGTGCATTGTCGTCTCCTATCCCTGCACTTAGGTGTCGTTCCACCCACTATCCACCCCATGAGCAGTTGCTCATGAGGCTGGGGGTGGCTGGTGCATTGTCATCATCTCCTTTCCCTGCGTCTGGGTGTCGTTCCACCTATGTTCCACCCCACGAGCAGTTGCTCATGAGGCTGGGGGTGGGTGGCTTGTCATCATTCATCACCATCATCCCCCATTTGGATTTCTGTATTTTTTTTTTTTGGGGGGGTGGGGGGGGTTGGGCACATCAGTGCAACATGACACGATTATGGAGGTTGGTGGGCAGGTATCCCCCTTCTGGGGTCTCCTGGCATCCCTGGGCACCCTCCTAGCCCATGTTGACAGCCTCACATCCCATTTGAACAGGGAGGAGGGGATTGGGTGGGTGTGGGCATGGGCATGGGTTGCACATTTTTCATCATGGCAGGTCATCCCCAGTAGCATACATCCTAAAAAGCAATAAAATACATTTAGTTGATTGATAAAACAAAAAGAAAAAAGAAAAAACTTACTAGGGGCCCAAACAATGATTATTGTTGTTTGGGCCCATTGTGTTGGCTCGGCTCATTGGGTCCCATTGCATCAGCCTGGCTAGTTTGCTGTTTGTTGCTGTTGGTGCAAGAGGCATCAGAGGCAGGGGCTGACTGGGTGGTGGTGGTGGTAGAGGGAGGTGGGAGGCAGCGGTGTTGAGAGTGATGGTGGTGGTCAACAAAAATGTTGATCAACAATGGTTGTTGACGCATCTTGAACTTGCATGTGAGTCACATGATTTAAATATGGTTAGATAATGCAAATTTGCACTTACTGACAAAGGCTCTGTGGTGTAGTGGTTAACTGCACTATTTATGCTTGCCGACAAGGCTTGGGGTTCAATTCTACTTTAATACATAATTTTTCTGTAGTCAGCTAAGCCTCTGTTGTGCATCCATGGACTCAACTCAGACTCAACTCGGACATGTATCTGTCTGAGTCTGTCTGAGTCCGAGTAAATTGATGTTGCTTGGACAAAGTCCATGCACACTCCGAGTAAAAGTCCAAAAATAGCTTGGACTCCACGAAAGTCTGTGCAGACTCTCTAGGAGTCCAAGCAATATACAGGACATTTTGAGCCAAATGAGTGGGTGGCAGTCTGAGCTAGTCTGTGTGGAGTCTGAGCTAGTCCATATGGAGTCCACCAAATTCAGTGTGGACTGGCTCGGAATACATGGGGCACAGTAAAGACCTCCTTTGTTGATGCGATTCCATGTGAGGAGGAGTGTTGAGATGCCAATGATCACACCATAAGTGTACATGATCGCATCTTTGATGCGTGTACTATTTTTAGTATATCCCTTTGATGCACCATAGATACCTTTATGCCTCTTATCCCTTTGACTCTTTACGTAGCTGGACTCACTTATATATATAGGGTATATAGTTATCCAATCACCTCAGTCGCTTATACAGAGACTGAGGTGAGTATTCTAGACATTATGAGATTACGGACCAATGCTTACTGTACTTATAGTTATACTCTGATTATGCTAGGTACAGTGATTGTATTTATATAGTCGCTTATACAGAGACTGAGTTATACTCTGATTATGCTAGGTTGATTTTCTACATTTTCCACTCATCTCCCTCAGTGATGCAAACTAAGTGATAGGCATGCTGGAGGTCAATTTTGGTGAACATGTGGGCTTTTCCCAGAGAGTCCAGGAGATCCGAGATTACTTGAAGTGGGTAGTGGTCCTTCTTGGAGATGTGGTTGAGTCCCCAGTAGTTGACACATAATCGGAGACTTCCATCCTTTTTCTTGACAAAGAGTATAGGAGCACCATGAGGGGATTTGCAGGGGTGGATGAAGCCCAAGCAAATGTTTTCTTCAATGAATATTCAGAGGGCCTCTAGCTCAGAGGGAGAGAGGGAGTACATGTGACCCAGAGGTGGGGGAGCATTATCCTCCATCTCTATCTTGAGGTCATAGGAATGGTGTGGATGAAGGGTGTCAGCTTTTTGTTTGTTAAAGACATCTGCAAATTCATGATATTCCTCTGGAACATATGAAAGATCTGGAGGATTTTTGGATACCACAGAAGATTTAGCCATCAGTCCCTCCAGGGAGAATGTCATCTGAAAGGCTACAGCCCCAGGGAGTTTGCTTGCATGCATGTAAGCGGCAGCATTGATGAAAGAGATTTCAGGAGGTATAGGTTTCAAGGATTCAGTGACCACAGGGTTTTTGCAGGTTTCCACTGGAAGGTTTGGAGGTGAAGGTGACTCACACAAGATAGGAGAGTTGAAAGATGTTGAGGGGGCAGGACCTCTTTGAGCTGCAGAGCAAAAATTTATTTGGCCTGAAGACCAGTCAATCAAAGACCAGTCAATCAACAGATTGTATTGCTTCAGCCAGTTATGACGATGTTGGGATAGTCAATCCTAGCGCATTATGTTATATTACACTAGCGCATCACAAGTGCAACATCAGCACATCATGTATAAAAATAGAACACAATGTATTTATAGATCACAACATATGTACATCATAGTGCAGGAGAATACGAGATGTTCTACCTTGTCCTGAACTCCCATCATTTAATCCCTTTGAACTTCTACTCCACACCATAATCCCAATAGGTTATGGTCCCTGGCCTTTTTCATATTTAAATAACTTGTTCTGGACTTGGACACATTATGTCAGATCACCTCATTGAACTGGAAGAGCCTGAGGAAGATGCACCCTCAACCCCTATTCGAGCTAGTAGAATTTACACCTCTAACACTGCTCAACAATGGCAACAGGCTGCAGCTCAACCAGCAATCAAATTGATTCAGATGAAAGAATATTCAAATGTGAACAGAATTGCCGAATGTGATCACTTAATGGACGAGAATTGGCACAAATGGAAGGAGAGAATGAAAAGGGTATTTATCAATTGTGATATAACTGGATATACTACTGGCAGTGTGAAATGACCAGATGAAACAAAAGATCCTGTTAACGCAAATAACTGGGACAAAAACGACTCTTGGGTGCAACAAGTAATCATGCATAATGTCACCTCCTCTCAAATGAATCATGTCAGATTGAAAACATCAGCTGAAGCAATGTATTCAGTGCTTACGGTTACTCATGAGAACAAGGCACATCAAACAGTAAATCATATACAGTGCCTGTTATATGAGACCAAGATACTAGACACAGATGATCTCCCAAAGCACCTTGACATGCTTAAATCATATTGCAACTGCATCAATAAATTCCCCAACACTGAATTCCATGTCTTGGACATGCACTTCAAAGCAATCATTTCAGCATCTTTACCTTTGTCTTGGCAGACTTATGTCAAACCCTATAATGGGAATCCCAATGATCCCAATGATCCAGACCCCAAAAGGAGAATGTCCTCAGATTCCTTTATTGGTTTATTGTTTATTACAGGAGGAATATAAAATTTGTATGACACACTCACATAACAAGTATTGTAATGGTTCTAGCACAAACCTGGTTAATACCCAGAAGAATAGCAGAACTACCAAAACTTTGGAAGAGCACATCACCAATCATAAATCCTCCAACAAACCTTATTGTGAACATTGTAAGTGACCAGGACATTGGTCAAGTAAATGTCACAAATATGCCAGTAACAAATGTTGGAACTGTGGAAAAATAGGACATAAGGAAAGAGATTGTTGGAGGAAAAAGAAGGGAAAAGAGAAGCAAAAAGAGGGATCAAAGAAGGGTACTGAAGATTTGAATGTGGGGGAGGAATTGATCACATTTCCAGTAAATGAAGAACTTTACAATTTTGACACATACAAATCCTGTAACCTTGATGGAAATGATGAGTAATTGATCTGGTATGACTGGTTAGCCAATTCAGCAACAACTTTGCATGTTACACATCAAAGAGAAGCCTTTATTGTGTACACACCTGTGGGAAAATGTTCCATAACAGGTGTAGGTGGTAAAGAAGTGAAAATTGAGGGCCATGGAACTGTTGAATTAATTTTGACATGTAATGGTCACAATTATATTTTGTGCTTGGAGGATGTACTCCATGTACCTGGAACACGGAATAATTTGATTTTGTTGGGGTGATGGGATGCAGCTGGGGGAAGATATACAGGTGGAAAGGGAAGAATTACCTTTGTCACTAAGGAGGGGAAGAAAATAGCACAAGGGAACAAGGTTAACAACCACTTATACAAGATGGAATTAACTGTACATGACTGACACCCAATGCTTACAATAGAAGCCGCCAATCACTGATCATTCATCAATAATGATGCAGTGCCCAATTGGGAACCTTGGCACAGGCACTTCGGGCATGTCGGGTATTCTGGCCTGCAGAAATTATTGGATAGGAATTTGGTTGATGGATTTAACGTTGATAAACACAGTCCTAAACCAGACTGTATTGCATGTACCGAGGCAAAGCAACACATAGAGCCCTTTCCTAAAATATCTACATGACAAACTGAACCCAGAGAATTGACGCATATTGACTTATGGGGAAAATACATGATCAAATCTATAAATGGAAATCAATATTACTTGTTATGTGTGGACAATGCAAAATGCTACATAACCATCCAGTGTTTGAAAGAGAAATCAGACTCAACACAAGCAGTAATAAATTATTTGGCACATCTAATAACTCAAGGTCAAAAACTGAAGGGGATCCAAATTGATTGTGGAAAAGAATTTGTAAACAAGAAGTTGGAAAAATGGTGTAATGAATGCGGTATAGAAGTAAGACTAACTGCGCCATACTCACCTTTGCAGAATGGCATCACAGAGCGAATGAATAGAACTCTTGTTGAACTATCATGTGCCATGATAACTGCCAACCAACTTCCCAAATTTCTTTGGGAATATGCAGTTTTACATGCCACTTACCTTCACAACTGATCATTTATGAAACATCTCCCAAAATCAACACCTTATGAAGGATGGCACAAAATAAAACCCAACATATCACATTTATGGGAATTTGGAAGCCACATATGGATATTACTACAAGGTCAAAAGAAACCCTGAAAAATGCTACCAAAATCAAGGTGCTGAGCATACGTCAGTTATGATGATGGTGCTGGGGCAGTAAAATATTACAATGCGGAAACTCGCAAAGTACTTACCTCCCACAACTTCCAGAATATTACACCTACAGAAAAACCAACTCCTGACCATATTGAAATTACACCTGATTTACTGTGTGAGGGGGAGTCTGCAGGTAGCACACCACCAATGGGTGTAACAGATTCTGATGATACAACTCAGAATCTTGCACCCAAGAAGCAAAAACGGAATGAAACACAGGAAGATATAGAGATTGATGAACTGTGGAAGACGTGTGGAATTCATATCTATTATAAGCACCTTCACAATCCTTTTGCATATGAGGAAGATGACAATTTCTTATCAATAGAAGAAGTCTAAGCAATTGTTGCTGGAGATGAACTTATGAGTCTCAAAGATGCAAAGAACTCCCCAGATTGGCCTGAATGGCAAAAGGCCATGAAGATTGAATTGGATTAATTATTGGAGAAGGGGACTTGGGAACCCATCCAGAAACCTCACAATGCAGTACCAATCAAAAATAAATGGGCCTTTGTCAAAAAGCACAATAAAGAAGGGGAAGTAGTAAGGTATCAAGCAAGATTAGTGGCAAAAGGATATGCACAATGACCCAGATTTGATTATAGGGTAACATTCTCACCAGTTGTCAGGATGGATACATTATGCATAATACTAGCACTCGTACCTGAAAAGGGACTCAAGTTACAACAAATGGATGTAAAGGGTGCATATCTAAATGGCAATTTGCAGGACACAATATATATACAACAGCCTGAAGGATGTGAAGATGGAACAGGTCGAGTACGCAGGTTAGTCAAAACACTTTATGGTTTAAAACAGGCAGGCCGAGAGTGGAATAATGAACTTGATGGCAAACTCAAAATTCATGGCTATGCATGCTTACTTTCTGATCCATGCACATATATATGATGTGATGGTGACTTTGGAATAATGGCCATCTGGGTGGACGACTCACTACTTTTTGCTTCATCTGATAAAATGATGGATCATATGAAAGAAACACTCCACTCAGAATGGGAAGTAACAGATCTCAGAGAGCCAAGTAAAATTGTTGGCATTGAAGTTACACGAACCGAGAATGCAATAACTATATCTCAACAGAGATATATTGAAAATATTCTCCATAGCAAAGGAATAGCTGTTGCAAATCCTACCAGTATACCCATGGACCCTAATATAAAGCTTGGACCAAATCCATATGATAATGAACCCAATTGAAGCAATTCATATGCACAATTATTGGGGAGTCTGCAACTTTTGGCAAATTCCACAAGACTGGACATAAGCTATGCAGTTAATAAATTGGCCGCCTACACTGCAAGCCCAGGTTTAAAACACCATGGTGCAATAAAGCAAATACTCAGATACCTGGTGGGTATGAAAACTCTAGGGATAACATATAGAAAATCCCAAGATGAATCTGGAACTGGAAACCTCTTCCATGGATATGCAGATGCTGCATACACAAATGCTGACAACCTCAAATCCACAACTGGCTACATTTTTCTAGCAGCAGGGGGAGGGATCACATGGAAATCAAAGAAACAAACTGTGATAGCATTGTCCTCTACAGAGGCAGAATATGTAGTGCTGTCGGAGGCTGTATGAGAGGCAACATGGCTGAGAAATTTGTACAGTGAACTTGGATTCCCACAAAGCTCACTGATGGAAATTAAAGGTGATGATGAAGGATCCATAATATTGACACATAACCCTCAATTTCACCAGCAATCAAAACATATCGCTATTTGCCATCACTGGGTCCAAACACTGGTAACTGACAAAATACTCAACATACAAAACTGTCGAGACCCAAAACAAACAGTGGACATGTTAACAAAGGCATTACCAAGGCCAAAATATATACGACATAGGGCAGAGATGGGAATCCAGTCAACATGTGAACTCAGTAGCTTTCCTCGCATGTGAGTTGGTTTTTCCCATGGGGTTTTCCACCACATAGAGGTTTTAACACACCTGAAAGGCAAGAAATTTAACATTTCAATTATTTATTAACCATTCCTATGGACTCAACCATGCTAGGCTTGAGGGGGAGTGTGTAAGAGAACCACGTCTCTTACAATGTGATCAACACGCATCTCTCAATGCGCATTGCCATCAATGCGGTCACATGATGTATTACCTACTATTCACATGACTTAGTTCATTAGATACACAAACAACTTGTATTGTAGATTATTCTTCCTTGAAGTGACACCACATTCATCACACATTGTCTTCTTGAGTGTAGGGAGGTTATACTCTCTTCCACGTTTTTTTTGTGTTGAGCGAGTTGTCTGGTACAGACTCCTGACCAAATCCAGCGATAACATTACCGCGATATCACCTTTTACACGCTGCGTTACCCCCACCAGCTATTTCTGTGTAGACAGCTGTCAAACTTAATGTGTACTGGGAAGCAACGTCACTTCATTACCAGGTCCATGCATCATCGACAAGTGCACATATAGTCACCTCAGGAGAGGTATATAACCCTTGGACGAGGCAATACACTGGAAGGGTCTACTTGACATCTTCACCTTCGCATCCTGTCTCATTCCAGGTCAACTCGTATCCCTGTTCCTACCCGTAACCCTGTCATGACCCGCAGCCAGACACGTAGTGGTGCTCTGGAATTACGAAGCTCCAGCCCACTCACGACACCGCCGAGTTCACCTGTTCAAGGAGCAGACCCTTCAGTAACTGCTACCACTCCCACCTCGTCCGCTACAGATTCCTCTTCAGGCTCGTCTGACTCCGAAGATTTTGACACACAAACAACCCACACTACGAGAATGGACAACATTCAATATGCTCCTGCAGTCGTGAATGGTAGCAAAGGAAGCCATGCACCAGTTTTGTTGGCAGGACGGATTACAATAGGTGTGATCCACATGTTTGAAAATGTCTACCGACATTTCTTTCAGAACAAGAAAACCCTGGAAGACGAATGGGTACTCAGCATTATCTATAATTTTGAATCCTCCGCTGTTCAAGCTTCGGCCACCACACATCACGACTGACTCATCAAGCTCTCCTTTGTGGAGTTCATGATTGAGTTCAAAACGAAGTTCCTCCCCACGAATTGGAAGGACGACCTGATCGCAATGCAGATTGCAATGTAAAGCACACAGGCATTCCTCACCTGGACCGAAGCTACCCGTGAAGCTAATGCAGAGCTGGGAATCGCAAAATCCGACTACAACATCCCTGAAGATTGCCTTCACACTCACTTTGTCCCTCGTCTCTCGCCAATGCTTAAGAACTCTTATGACGCAAACAACACACATGGCACTCTGGATGCCATCACTGACCTTGAAGCTTGGATCCAGCACGTACATCTCCTCGATCTCGAGAATCACAATAAGAGAGAGGAGTGGGTGAAGATTGTGATAGCTGCTGGATGCAGCAATGCAAAGACCTTGGGAGCGCGAAGCACAGGTACAGCAGCAGGCATGGGCGTGACTCCAGTGTCTGCAAATGCTGGCGGAGGTGCAGCAAAAGTGCCCGGAGTACTGACCAATGCAACGAACACTGTCCAGCCATTCACTGCTAAGCTCACTCAATCGGAACATGATCTTCTGAAGGCTCACCGGGGCTGTTTCCATTGCAGGTTATTTTATGCAGGACACTACTCTCCGGGATGCCCACTTGGAGCAAATGGCAGACCGACCCCCGAAGCTTGTAAGAATGTTACCCTTGCATCAGCATTGAAAGCAAGGCCACTTTCAAAGCAAACCTGCCAACCATCGTGGCCGTGGTTTTTGGAGAAAACAGCGACGAGGACTTTGCAATGGACGAAGACGAAGCCAATGAGTACGTGTCCATGCCTTTATCGTTGCTGTTGCACCTTTGGTGGGATTGTTGTATTGATGGCCCAATGACGTGTGCTCCAACACCGATATGTGTGCTAATTGATCACGGTTCTCCTCCAGTGCTGATTTCATCTGAATTTGTGGACATTTTGGGTCTTGTGTGCCACAAGTTATACCAGCCTTTTCCAGTTACTGGTGCCTTTGTAAAGGCGCATAGAAATTTGGACACTAGCTTATCAGAATACTGTAAATTACGCCTTCAGTCACCAGATTCCTTGTGGAAAGCAAAAGTTGTCAATGCCATCATTTGCCCGAACCTCTACATGGATGTCATTTAGGATTGGATTTCTTGTCCAAGAACGAGATTATCATGGATGCTGAGCTAAGGACAGCTATTGCAAAGGAAACACAGTATGATTTGCTAAACCCGCCAAAGGTGGGACCACCACCTATGTGAGTTATGCCTCAGGAACACCAAAGGATGGAGGCACATGCAATCAAAAAGGGACAACATGAAATTAAAAGTGCACATAAGAAAGTACACAAAGAACTTCAGTGCATCTTCGACGAGAACCCCACACAATTTAATTTTGAAGCCCACACATCATACCCGCCTTGCACAATAGCAGCTATAAGGATGCAGATCGAACAACTTGCAAGCCTGAAAATTCTTGAGAAGTTGGACAGCACGTTCAAGGAGCGGTTTGCTGACCATTTCCCAACTGATATCCCACATGCAAAGGATCTGCCCACAGATGTATACCATCATATTGAAGTGAAGGCAGGAGCGCCAATATCTGTTGGGCAGGCATATTCCTGTCCATGAAAATATCGAGAAGGGTGGAAGACCCTGATTGAGCAGCACGCGAGTGCAGGGCAAATACGGCCGTCATCGTTGCAATACGCATCCGCTTCTTTCATCATTCCAAAGGCAGACCCCATGGTATTACCTAGATGGGTAAATGACTACAGAAAGTTAAACAAAGTCACGATACCTGATAATTACCTGTTGCTGCACATCGACGACATCCTGGCGGATTGCACCAAGGGAAAAATCTGGGGCAAGATTGACATGACAAACTCGTTTTTCCAGACATTGGTACATCCTGATCATGTGAAGTATATGGCGACATTGACACCATTTGGGTTGTGGGAGTGGGTTGTCATGCCAATGGGGCTGAGGAACTTGCCCGCAACCCACCAACGGCGCGTAACATTAGCGTTATCTGATTTGATAGGCCACATCTGCCACGTATACCTGGACAATATAATCATATGGTCATCCATGCTTGAAGAGCATAAGAAGAATGTTGTGATGGTTCTTGAAGCATTACAAAATGCGCATCTATATTGTTCAACAAAAAAATTGACGTTGTTCATGACCGAGATTAATTTCCTCAGGCATACCATTTTGGCAGAGGGAATTGAAGTGGATGGTTCCAAGGTGGAACCCATATTGAACTGGAGGGCACCTAGGTCTGCAAAGGAGGTCCAACAATTTTTGGGTCTCGTGAGATACATCAGTGCCTTCCTACCGGCATTGGCAGAGCACACGACGATACTGACACCGTTGACAAAAAAGGAGTGTAACAGCTCTTTCCCAGTGTGGACTTCGGAACACCAAAGAGCGTTTGAGGCGATTAAAAAGCTGGTGGTCAGTCAGGATTGCCTGATGACAATTGATCACCACCACCCAGCAGAGAATAAAATTTTTGTGACCTGCAACGCAAGTAAGCGGCAAACTGGAGCTGTACTTTCCTTTGGGAAAGATTGGAAGAGTGTGAGGCCTGTTGCCTTCAAGAGTCATCAGCTAAAAGGTGCGGAATTACACTATCTGGTGCACGAACAAGAAATGTTGAGTATTATGCGAGTGGTCGAGAAGTGGAGACTGGACCTACTGGGAATGCATATCAACATTTTCACGGACCATAAGACAATCCAAAATTTTGATGGACAGAGAGATCTGTCACTACGCCAGGTTAGATGGATGGAATATCTGTCCCAATATGAATACACCATCACATACATCAGAGGAGAAGACAACACAGTCATGGATGCACTGTCACAGCTGACTGAAGGGAACAAGATGCAAATGGTGGTCAACACAGTATTCGAGATTGAATCCGACCCTAAACTTTTCTCGAGAATACGAAAGGGATACACGAGGGATACCTGGTGTGTATCAATCTTGAACAACTTCAAACATGGAGTACTGGACCTGAAGCTGGGCATCATGCTGAAAAACGGCCTGCTGTTCATAGGAACATGGTTAGTTATTCCAAAATACAAAAACCTACAAGAGCAAATGTTCAGACTTGCTCACGACCATCTTGGGCATTTTGGGGGAGACAAGTCATACGCGTCCTTGAAAAATGAATTTTATTGGCTGAATATGAGGAAAGATCTGATAAGCACATACATCCCCAGTTGCAGACCTTGCCAGCGCAACAAGTCCACCACTGCGAAAGTTCCGGGACCACTCCACCCTCTACCGATTCCTGATAAACAATTTGATTCGGTTGCTATAGACTTCATTGGACCATTGCCAGAAGACGACGGTTTTGACGTGATCGTGACCATGATGGACAGGCTTGGAGCAGACATCCAGATAGCGCCATGCAAAACAGACATGACCGCAGAAGGGTTCGCTGCGCTGTTTTTCGACTGGTGGTACTGCGAGAATGGGTGCCCTTTGGAAATTATCAGTGACCATGATAAATTGTTTGTGTCGAAATTCTGGAAGGCACTCATGAAGATGGCAGGAGTTAAACACAAACTGTCAACAGCATATCATCCAGAGATGGATGGCTCTTTGGAGTGGTCAAACAAAATGGTAGTGCAAGGCCTCTGTTTCCATGTTGAGCAAAGCCAGAAGGGTTGGGCGAGAGCCTTGCTGAAAGTGCATTTCGATATCATGAATACTGTAAAGTCTCCCCTTTCATTCTCAAGACTGGGAGATCACCACAGATTTTGCCACCTCTGGCAGGAACAGAGATGGAGGAGGGGACAACAGAAACTGAGGAAGTGGCGTGCGCGCGAGCTTATCGAGAATATCAATGAGGAAGTGGAGGTGGCAAAGGACTGTCTCCTAGCAGCAAAAATATCCCAAGCTCATTATGCTAACAAGGATAGATCAATTGATCCAGAGTTCAAGGTTGGAGACCAAGTAATGCTGGAGATGGCGCATTGCAGGCGAGAATACATGCAGAAGAAGAGTGGGAGGGTGGCAAAATTCATGCCTCAGTGGGACAGACCATATGAGGTCGTAGAAGCCTTTCCAACTTTGTCAACATACAAGCTACAGTTGCTGGGTATGAGTGGAGCTTACCCAATGTATCATGTATCGCACTTGAAGCTCCACGTGGATAATGACAACAACCTTTTCCTGGACAGGAAGATGGAAAAGCCAGGGCCAATCGTAACATCGAATGGGTCGACGGAGTACTTTGTCGAATGGATTAAGACCGCGAGGGAGAGGGAAGCAGTACCTAGTGAGGTGGCAGGGATATGGACTGGGCATGGACTTATAGTTGCCGAGGTCTGAGATGTTGGAAACGGAAGCCTTGGAGACATGGGAGGGGAGAGTGCAGTGATGGAAAGTTTTTGGGATGGGTGAGAGTGTAAGAGAACCACGTCTCTTACAACGTGATCAACACACATCTCTCAACGTGCATTGCCATCAATGTGGTCACATGACATATTACCTACTATTCACATGACTTAGTTCATTAGATACACAAACAACTTGTATTGTAGATTATTCTTCCTTGAAGTGACACCACATTCATCACACATTGTCTTCTTGAGTGTAGGGAGGTTATACTCTCTTCCAGAGTGTTGGGATAGTCAATCCTAGCACATTACATTATATTACACTCATCACAAGTGCAACACCAGTGAATACGAGACGTTCAACCTTGTCCTGAATTCCCATCATTTAATCCCTTCGAACTTCTACTCCACCCCATAATCCCAATAGACAACTATCAGTTGACTTGCATGGTAAGGTGACAGTCAAAATCCCGGGAATTTAGTCAGGCTACATGACTATACATGACTCTGCATGACTGTCACCCGACTTTTCTTTTTACTGAGTGTCATCTGTTATATTGATATATTAGGTCAGCATCGGAGTTAGCGTTTACTCCAAACACGATGAGCCGGAAAGGTTCGAAAGGTTCCATCAATAATCGCGTTTGATGCGAGGTGCGCGTCCTTTAGGGCGGAAGGGAGAGAAAGTGCATAAGTCGTGGCAACGATCATGACTACAAGCTGATAGGGCACATCTGCTACCATATAAGGGTATTTCCAGACGGATCAGACCGCCTAGAAACTCCAATGGCGTGTCATTTTCCTGATGCAGGTCAAACACGTGAATACACATCACTAAAATATGTTTTTTGGTCGCTACATATCAATTTGGTGAGTTGAGTGGTCCCACTATCCACCTGAAATGGCACGAAACTCAACATGAAAAAAAGAAAGGAAAAAAGAAATATGTACGTACTTATAAATAAGAATATATTTCCATGCATATTCTCTAGAAGACATGCGATCAACGGAAGACAGAACGGAAGGAACTGTCAAATCACAGCTATAAATAATACGGGCCCGGTGTGCAACAAAACCCCATCAGTTCCCGATCGTATCCAGGAACATCCATTGGTTCGATTGATATACAGAAGAACCTTGCGTAAAAAAGGATTCAGTGGGAATGCGCCCAACGAGTGGCAGGGCTGCCGCGCACCAGATCTCAATCTCGCGTGCATTCATTATATATCAGGTAGACCTGTAATGACAGCCCCACATGTAACAGCTATAAACTGTCACTAGCTGTCACTACAGCATACATTTTATGTATGAAAAGGACGTAATAGCCTTCATTGATTATGTTGCTCGAGAGCCGAGAAAAAAATTGACGGAGCTTTAAATTTAGATCGATTTCCCCACAATTCAAGTTGTAACAAAAGCCACAATGAATTTTGCTTAAACCAGTAGCCTGCCAGGAGTGATGGCACTTAGTCGGTCTTTCTCTCGTTTCTGACATCCGAGTCCTCCACTGCGTCATGGCCTGGTTTAACTATCAGTACAACCTCTCCCGACGTAAATGCCCCTTGTTCATAAATCTGGTTGTTGCCTCCCTGATCATTGTCTTAGCATACCCGGGCAGATACACGACATTAATTGTGACCCCATTAGCCTTGACAATCTGTATTCTGTTGGTACTCATTAACGGTGAGTCAAAGTCACACCCCAATTCATTCCTTGAGTCACTCTTTGTGATCAACTCTTATAGTCCCGCTCTCGGCATATGAGACTCGACAGGAATTCACTTATACACCCAACAGCACGACGAACACCCTCCCGTTTTCCAACCTCATACCTGCTCCCTTGCAAAAGCATTCTGTCCCGTTTATTCCACATACATTCATGATGGGTGAAAACTTCCAAACCGACTTGGGGTCGTTTGGCTACAGCATGGAAAGTGCATATACTCGCAATGATATGCCTGGATCATCCATACCACTTGCAACTAACAAATTGCCCAGCTTTGCATATATGAACTATGATCTTAGCTCATGTGATGTTATGTATATCACACTTACAGCAAATATTGATCTACTCACAGTCACACCGAGTGTATGTTCACCACGATCTCAATCTTATTGAGATGCTAATTCCTGCACACAGGCACTCATTAGCTGCTGGTTCCCTCTCTTTTTCCAGTTTTCACTGTCCAACTCAATGAAGCTGGAATCTCTGTATAATCCAGGTAGAGACCTGGCAGTGAATAGAGTAGTTACTGGAACTTCGTACGACTTTGTGGGTCAAATGTTCTCTAATCCAAATGCCGGTAGCCTAATCTCTTAAGACTAGGGTATGATGCTGAATGAGTTAGTCGCTCTAGTGTTGCAGGGTACACCTGATTAAAGTTCAATTCAGCATGACAGCGCAGCATTACTCCGACCCTCTCAGGATTCGATATCACTTACTATCCGTGCTGTACAACATGTAATGATGTCGATGGTAACAAATTAGAGGCACACGAAATTGAAGCTTCGGACCGTTCTCGACTCATCTATGATCACCCAGCATGTGATGATCAAGATGTCAACTTCAAGCTGAAGTCTGGTGCACGCCTGCTGTTCCAAGGTCAACAGAGGTCAGGCATTTCATATGGTAGTACGTTATGTATTTGCTTCATAATGTAAGGGACGCTATACTCACAGGAACTTGCGATCTCAGCTACCATAAATGATTTTTTTAGTGGAACGTTCGCTAATGTACCGGACGAATTCCCTGCGCTCAATTACAATGTTCTCAAGGCAGTGTATCACGGAATTCGCCTCGACATCGGAGTTATCAGGCCCAATCAAATCTACAACTCGCCAACTCGATTCAACGCAAGTATCAGTAAACTTGTTTATTCTGATGCTCTGGCAAATGTCCTCCGCACCCAGCGGGATGCAGTGGGTAACGTTAATCTGTCAAGGCCGCCTTACAACCAGCGTGTCCCAGAAGTCCTTTACCTCCAATCAGTATTCACACCAAAACCATTGGGGCAGGCAATTACAGCGGTATTTGTTGCGACTGTTTCTATGATAACAGTGTTGTGGCATGTAGCCAATTTTATCGCTTCCTCCCTTGTTACTGCGCGATCTAGACAAGGTCAGTATGAGTCCCCATGTTGCGCCCTAGCAGGTATATTATTAACCCCTTCATTCAGCGACATTTTGTCCCTGTCCCTCGTGTCAAGGTCGCGACATAGCACTTCACCATGTCCCAATGCGGGATGATCCTGAGTGGGCAGCATCTAATTCTGATGTGGGTAGCGGGACGGCGTATGAATTATTAGAATCAAGTCTGGATAGTTCTAAGAATAAGTAGTATGTTTCAGTATTCACTCTACCCTGCATAAATTCTCCCTAGAGTTTCAGTTTGATCAATCAAATAGTCCATATATCGAAAATGCAGAGCAACAATTCCCATCAGCAGCAGTGCCATTATCACGCCCTCCATCGTCTATCACTATCTCCGCAATGCTGTGAGGTGCCATTTAGTATTCCAGATGAAATAGCGGCCTGGTTCCCGGCTGTAATAACATTAGGTAAGACTGCCCAACGTAAACGAACCTATTGCGAGACTTGTGCTGCATAGTGATGCCACGGCTCAGCTCGGCTCCCCGCGGCGCGGCTCAAGCACTTGAGCCGATCAAAATGGCGCTGAGTCGCCCTGAGCGGCTCTGAGCGAGGACATCTGTGTCCTAGATTCGTCCGGCTGTCCGACTGTCTGTCCGGCACGTGATGTAATATTTTCCTATCAATGTCGATCGCGAACATATCAGATCGAGTCCCTACGCTCTCCGTGCCTCATCTTTTCCACTTCATATGTATTTCAAAACAACTCAAAAATGACATCCTGCTCGCACAACCAGCAGAAGAACCTGAAGATGAAGCACCCGAAGTCTTACCCCCAAGTGTGACAAAACTCCTTGCTGATAGCTGTGCGATCTCGTTGGAAGATGTGGGCTTGTTGTGGGATGAGCTGAGGCAGTTGATTTGGGGCACCTATGAAATGACCGAGGGGAGGTTTGCGTGATCAAGGGGTGCACCCAGCTTCGAGAGGCTCAGACTCGCATTTTCAGTGACCCGGACCACATTGAGGGCAGAACACATCTACGTCGAACATGGCCAAGCGCGGTTTCAGCTCAAGGAGCATCTTGAACGAGCACGTGTTTCCCATCCAAACGATAGCGTCGCAGAGGAACATTCATTGGATGATGTAGTGGATGATGAAGTGGAGCAGGACATCGAAATCACTGTTGCCATTCAAGATGATGCACGGCATGCATCTTCTGAGCGGAAGCAGCTGTGGGCCCAATTTGGATGTCGAAGGATGCACAATGAGGAACTTATGGTGGCACCTTGTGGTATCATTCTTGCTCAACAGACTTTTTATGGGGCTGAGGGTGTCAATAGTGTTGTGGTATGTCACCAGCTGCGTGGCCTCTGCTCATCCTGACCTATAGAACCTAGAACTTCATGAAGAATGTTTTCAGCACTGGGCCCAAGCCACAACACATCTTTTTCAACAATAACTGCATGCTGAAGAGGATGGTACAGGATGATGCATTCTTTGCAGATATTGGACTCACTATCGACATGTTTCACTGGAGCTGCAAGCACTTGACCCATGACACATTTTGCCAGCAGCACTGCAACCTGTATCACTACCCTGAGCTTCTGAATGATGATGAACATTCATGCTATTTCAATTTGTCTATTGCCGAGCAAACAAATGTATGGTTTGGGGGGTACCACACCATTTGTTGCAAGATGGGTGTCCACAAATTCAACTTTTTTTTGGATGAGATGATTTACAGATGGAATGAAGATGTTCGAGAGAAGTTAGTGAAGGACAATAGGAACCCACATAACATACAGTTCTAGTGTAATTGATACAATTTTAATGTACTGGATCTTTAAAAAGCTACAAAGCAAATTGATGACAGTTCCAATGAAAATGAATCTCTAAAATGCTACAAAGCAAATGGATGACAATTCTGATGAAAATGAATGAGTGGAACTTGCGATCTAGGCTTTCTCCTTCTCAACCCACTGCCTCTTCCCCCTCTCTTCCTTGTTCAGGTACCGTGCCCAGGCAGTCAAAAAGACTTTCCATGACCCCTTTTCTGTCTGGCCATAGTCTGCATATTTTGTACAGAAAGTGACCGGCGTTCGCAGCCATAAATTGTAGTTGTCGTAGAAGGTTGATTTCTTGAATTCCAGTCCAGGAAAGTGCTTCATGAAGGCAACCTTCTTGGAGAGACCACGGTGCGGTTTCTTGAAAACACTTGTGACATCACAAATATGGTAGTCTTGAGGCCACTTCGGCCCTTCATCTACATCATCGCTATAGAAGATGCTGCTGCTGGCCATTTCAGTCTCGCCACTTGAGCTCTTGATGCTGTCACCAGATAGTTGGCAGCAGCATTGCATTGAAGAGTGGCTGTCCATCTTGTGCTCCACCCCCAGCTCCTTCTTTATCCTGACTTCACGTTCCTCAACCTTTGGTCCCTTCATTGCTAGGCCCTTTGCTGACACATCTTCCTCGTCAGAGTCGAGAATGAGAATCACTTCCATGGGACAAGGCGCCAGCCCACTGCCAGGCTTCTCTGATGAGTGTGACAGGGGGACAAGAGGCCAGATGGGTGTTGTAGAGCCCGCTTCATCATCAGAGGAAACAAGGATCATGTTGTCATGCTGAAGGGAGGATGTCCAGTGGACACGTGGCAGAGGAGCAAAGGATAGGGTGAGTGATTTCTTGCAGACAGCAGGTGGAGGCACAGATGATGGAGAATTAAATGAAGGTAGGGTGAGGGCAGTATGTTTCTGGCTGAGAATCTCCCTGACATAGCTTCGTTCCCCAGTCACATTATCCCACATATGTGGACCCTATACTTGCTCAATACAACTCTCAAACCCCACACACTTCTTCACCTCCTGGCGCTTGATGAGAAAGTGGTGATGATCTGATTTGGCATCAAACACTTGACCAATCTTGAATCTGACCCATAGACCTTCAGTGGTGTCATACTTCTGTAGCCGGATGAGATCAGGTATGACATCGCCCACACAGATGAGTTCCAGGTCGTGTAGCATGGACTTGGTAACTTGAAAATTGCATGAACCCAGGGAGAGTGTGAAGTCGAATGAAACAGGCTTGCAGTTGTCTTGACACCAGGTGAATGCCTGCACAATGTTTCTTGACTGAGATTCATTACATTGTAATGTCGCTTGGAGGGCCCATCGGTCAGCATCAGCATGCTGTAACACTGCTTGCTGATCAGTAAAGACTGGCAGCATATGGACTGCATATTGTGGGGCTGGGAGAGGGGGATCGGAAGGTGGAAGGGGACTGGGAGGTGGAGGTACAGCAGGTAGAGGTACAGGGACTGGTTGGGGCATTGAGGATGGATGTGTACATAGTGACAGGTCAATAAGGGAATCGTCGACAGTGGTAGATGTTGAGGAAGGGAGGTTTGCTGACATGGTCTTTCCGAGGGCAACCACCACTGGGTTCGACACATATTGCAAGTGCAATCCTGAGCTGGCGGTCGTTTCCATTTGCAGCCCACAAAACTGCAATAAGTTGGCAATTGGAATGGAAGCAGAGGCAGAATGTGGTTGTGGTCAAAGCTGGTGCTGTTAAGGGAGGGGATGGTAGTGGTGGAGACAGCATTTGGGCAGCCATCATCGAGGGTGAGGGTGTGCAATCCACCCAGCAGAAATAGCAGTGATGCAACATCTTACCTGGCCCAAACTCACCCTCAGGCCAGGCAGTGCATAGCACATACCAGTGTCCCAAGTTGCCATTCATGTTCATTGTCATCATGCTGGGTGTCAGTTGTGACTGTAGGCACACTTGTAGGCCTGATTCATGACGAGAGATGAACATGAGGTATCTAAAGGTGCAGTATACATCAGTTTTACACACAGTGGGAGCCTAGAAATTGTACTTACCACTGTAGCTGTGGCTGTAGCACTAATATAGTATTCAATCTTACATAAAGTGATCACTAGCTACTTAGGGTCGATGGCAATGTGTGGAAGAGGAGTGGCTGTGCAAAGTCAGCCAGACAGCTGGACAGCTGGACAGTCAGACAGTCAGACAGACTTTCTGGAACACAGATTTTCTGCTCTGAGCCGGCTAAACTGATTGAGATTGCCCAAAGTTGTGGGCTTGCAATCCGAGTTGTATTTATGCTTCAGTTATGTATTTTAATGGTCAAATAGGTTGTGTAGACTATTATTACAAAAGAAACTAGTCATACTATTGAGTTTTGCACAGATCCGTATCTTTGATGAGATTATTTGGCTATGTTTATCTCCTCATACCTATTACAAAACATGCTCGAGAGATGGCTCTGGGGAGTAGGGTATAACAACATGTATTCAAAATGGCAGTAGGGACTCCTACAGAGTGTTTTATAGTGTTTTGGCGACACTTCCTCGAAGGTGCCCAACACAAGGTGGAAATTTGGACGGATCACAAGAATCTCAAGTACTTTATGATGGCCAAGAAATTGAACCATCGTCAAGCTCGTTGGTCCCTGTATCTATTCAGATTCGACTTCTCCTTGCACCACCGTCTGGGTTGCAGCATGGGGAAGACTGATGCCCTCTCCCGATGTGCAGACCATGGGGATGGCAGCGATGACAACCAAAACATTGTGTTGTTGCAGCCAGACCTGTTCACCATTCAGGCACTGGAAGGCATCACACCCCAGGGTGAGGAGCGGGACATCCTATGTGACATTCATCATGCAAACCATAGCAGTTTACATGAGGATGTTGTTGCCCAAGCTGTTAAAGAACTGAGGAAGGGATCCACCCTTTCCTTGCATGTGGCAGAGTGGGCTGAAAAAGAGGACTTGTTGTATTTCAGGGACCGCATGTACATTCCCAATGACCCAGACCATCGCTGGTGCATCATATCCCAACACCATGACTCACAGATTGCTGGTCATCCTGGATGCTAGAAGACCTTGGAGCTCACCTCATGGAATTATTGGTGTCCACAAATGTCACAGCTCATTGGTCAGTATTGTCACACTTGTGACCTTTGCTTATGCACCAAGGTTCCTCGTCGGAAACCCATTGGCAAGCTACACCCTCTTCCTGTTCCAGAGAGTCATTGGGATGTTGTCAGCGTCGACTTTGTGGTGGAGTTGCCAGAGTTGAATGGGTTTGATGCAGTGATGTGCACAGTTGATTCAGTGGGAAAATGCGCTCACTTCATTCCCACTCACACCACTGTCAGTGCCCTGGGTGCCGCCCGACTCTACCTCCACCATGTGTGGAAATTACATGGACTTCCTGGTGCTTTCCTCTCTGATCATGGCCCTCAGTTTATGGCAGAGTTCACTTGCAAGCTGTACCGACTCCTGGGGATCAAACTCCTTGCTTCGACCACTTATCACCCACAAACCAACAGCCAGACTGAGCGAGTCAACCAGGAACTGGAGCAGTACATCCACATCTTTGTCAATGAATGCCAGGACAATTGGGACGATCTTCTCCCCTTGGCTGAGTTTGGATACAACAACCATGTCCATGCTTCCACTCAACAAACCCCTTTCCTCTTAGACACTGGACGACATCCACGCATGGGATTTGAACCATGCCAAACTCCCTCACACATCGAGACAGTGAATGAGTTCACAGAATGCATGCGGGATAGCTTGGAGGAGGCAAAGGCAGCCTTAGCAAAGGTGAAGGACGACATGGCATGCTTTTATAACCAACGCCATTCTCTGACCCCTCAGTACAAGGTTGGTGATTGAGTTTATCTTGACTCCAGTGACATCTCCACTACATGTCCATCCAAGAAACTCACTCATCGCTTCCTGGGACCTTTCCCCATTGTCAAGTGTGTTGGAATGCATGCCTATTGTCTACCCCTCCCAGCCTCCATGTCCAGACTCCACCCAGTCTTCCATGTCATCAAACTCCTTCTAGCTCCCCCAGATCCATTCCTGGGATGCCATTCACACCCACCACCACCGCCTACAGTGATCGAGGGAGAACCCCAATATGAAGTCAAGTCAATCTTGGACAGCCATTTGCATCAAGGAAAACTCCAGTATTTGGTGCATTGGAAGGGTTATGGGTATGAGGAGAACTCATGGGTCAAAGAGTCTGACATGAATGCCCCTCGGTTAGTCAAGGAGTTCCACCGACAGCATACTGCTGCACTGTGTCGCATTCAAGTCACGGACTTTGGTCATATGCAATTTTGAATGCATTGGGGCAATGCATCTTAGAGAGGGGGTAATGTAAGGGGACTAGGGGGGTGCCCTGTGTGTTTCTCCTATTTTTTACATTCGTTCTATATTTTTCCTCACTTCATTTCCTTCTATTCTTCATTTTCTATGATTTTTCCAGATTTTATTACTAATTTCCCCTTTCTATCATGTTTGTGCATGTTGACAGTTTTATATTTAGTGGCGGAGCACCCCTTCCGACATCTACCCCTTGGTATGATGTCATTCAGCGGCCTTGATCTGCCTATCTCCGCCTTTTCTATTTTTAGGTTATTATTTGATTTTTGTCATCTTCACATATACTGGGCATTGGCAAAGGGATCCTTAGAGTTTTCTCTTCGGATTTCACTTTGCTAGGTGTGTCCCCAATCCCTGTACTATGTAGTATAATTTTAACTTCGGATTTCCCTTTGCTAAAGGCTGAGGTTGCCCTTATATTGTCCACACTTCCTCTGACCATTTCCACTCACAACCAAGACACGTCAGATGCCACAACTGGCTCCGATGCAGCCTAAACACCCGCATCCACCATCTGTCAACACCGTGTTCACATACCTTCACCTCCCGTTGATCACCAACTCCTCACCTCAAACTACCTTGCACCTCCTCAAACCACTACACATTCTGGCTGTGTTTCCCATCCTCCTGTTCATTATGATCCTCCTCTCAAAGATGTCCCTGTCACACCTCAAGGGGGGATAATGTGAGGGTCATGGTCATCAGAAACACACTGAATCAAGTTCCACTAAATCCGCATTCCACGTGACATCTCTTTGTTCATTCCGTTCATTCACTTCAGAGACTCTAGGACTCTTCCTGATTCTATATGACTCATTATTCCTCGATTTACAGCTATCTCTATTGACTCTTTTCTATCTCTTATCTTCATTTATCATGGGCTTCTCTCTATTCAGTTTTACAGACCTTCTTTGACTCAGTTCGAACAGTATAAAGGCTCGCTTGTATTTCCAGTAACCTCGTCAAATCAACACCAGTGATTCTCTTCCTTTCCCTTTGCCTCTGAGTTGCCCTCAAAATCCTCTTTACTCGCTTGTTCTCTCGTTCTCAGGGCAACTCGTTGATTGGTCATTGTTTTCGACCTTGACCATCACAAAGATGTTGACAAGATACATGAAGTTGAAAATCCTAGAATGAAGGCCAGATATGAGAACTAGTCTTAATCATTGGAGACCAAGATATAGTATATTCCTCAAGTAAGAAACACCATCCTAAGGAAGAGGAGATAGTCCGAAGATTTTGAATGGAATGGAATGAAATTGACCGACTATGTTACATAAGCAACTCAGGTACAGTAAAAATACTCTACCTCATATGGAGTAGACATGAGTGTAACTAGGTAGATGACAGTCACAACACAGGAAAACCAGGTATCTCCCATAGTATCAGGCCCGGGATATCGCTACCTTGCGAGTCGTGCCAAATGTGGCGTCGATACTCGCGTGGGAATCGATACCGGCTATCGAGACCACAAACACGATTACCGCGCCTACAGAAGCGCTCTTGCTATTGGATGGCCCGATTTCTCATCACGTGGCGTTCAATTGTTTGATTTCTCGCACTGTAGACTTAGTGCCACTCGATCCACTTCTAATGTCAACGATCATCAGCCTTAATTGTTGCGTCTTCGGCGACGATCCCTCTCGCGTATTTTCTGTAGATATTGATAAAAACAAGAAGGTCTCTATGCTAAGGAAGGCCATCAAAGATGAGAAGAAGTCTACATTCGATTCTATCGATGCCGACAAACTCGATCTATGGAACGCTAACAACGTTCCAACGGACGGAGACAAACGGGATTTCCAAACGAAACTGAACTGGATAGTGGCAAATGAGGATTCATTGAGAGGCGCGAAGAAGCTCAGTTCTGTGTTTGGGAGTCTGGAAGAGGAAACACTACATGTGATCGTCAAGGCGGGTGAGCATTACTAGTTCCGTTTGTTTTATATGTTATCTAACACAGGATTTTGGCAAGCATCCGATGGGCCCCCATTATTCCAACTCAATTGCCTGCGGCTCGGCGACGATCCCTCCCGCGTATTTTCCGTAAAGATCGATAGCAACGAGAATGTCTCGGTGTTGAGGGAGGCCATCAAAGCGAAGAAGAAGTCTGCATTCGATTCTATCGATGCCGACAGACTCGATCTATGGAACGTTTCCATTGAAATCGATGATGATCTTTCAGAGAAACTTGCAGAGCGTCCTCACGAAAGGACTTTACGTCCGACGGAAATATTGTCGGATGTATTTCCAAACGGCACTCCTGCCGTCAACACCCTCCATATCGTCGTTTATGCGCCTCCTGGTACGTGCTTTACCCCAGTGTTAATGATGGTGGGTATTCATCCGATGCTAGTTCATCGATTGCATAGAGTCCTTCCATCTTCGTACAACGCTCCTGCCGGCACTTCGACGGTAGAAGGTCTACGGTCCACATTCTTGAATAACTCACCTCAGAAGTCCCCTTCCGCCGGTGGGCAAACAGCGGACTTTTCCAGCCGTCAACATCGTGATACACAGGCAATAGCGTGCAATCGCCCTTCCTCAGCCAGTGATGTAATACCAGTCACGCTTCTCCACCCCGTATTCGGCGAATTCATTGACGATTGCGATAACTACGAGCCAAACAAAAAGGACCACGACGTCGTGCTCAAGTTGCAAACAGCCATGTCCCACATCTACGCAGACGAAAAATCCCGCGCAAACGCTATCCGCGATATCTTCGAATCGTACGGGATATACCTCCGACCAACCAAGATTGGCAATTTCGAAACGGATGGAGATATGACCTCGGGACGATTCGTCACGCTTCTCGCGGAATTCAAGAACGATGTGGGATGGTCAGGTGCTGAACCGTACCTTCAAGCCGCGCTATATTATCTAGAGTTTACCCGGAAACTGGCTCCTAAATACTCGCAATCCTCGCTGCCGTGTCTGATTATGCTCGTTTTTGGTTCGTTCCCCTCAGCTGTCCTTGACTCCTTGTTTACTAAGCTCGAATTATATGCCAGGCCCCTACCTATGTTTCGCCGGTGCAGCTTGGAACAATCGCCCTAATCTACAGATCCTCTCAGTTCTACCATTTCATTTCCACTTTTCGGATACAAGGTTGAAGATGATGGCTGCGCGACAACTGGGAGCATCTACGAGAGCCATTAATTGTATCAAGCGTTTTTACGAGGACGAATATCACACCCGTAACCCACCTTCTCCTCCAAACCAATCACAACCCCAGCCCATGCAACTGTTCCCATATCCGACATCTTTCACATCACTTGTGGATTCGAAGAAACAAAGCTTTGTTTATCGCTCTCACTTGGACAACAACAAGCTCATTTTTCGCGCGAAACTGTGCGATGGCAGCTCTGACCTTTGTGTCAAATTTGTTCGTCAGTATTCAAAGGAGGTGCATGAATATTGTGCTTCGATTAATGCTGCGCCGAAGCTCCTGGGATTCGAGAGTATGCCTGGTGGATGGTATATGGTTGTGATGACTTTTATCGAAGGATATGACATGCTCCATGAATCTGAATCTCTCATATACACGGACAAGATTCGAGCTGTTATCGACCAGCTGCATGAATCTGGTTATGTGCATGGTGACATCCGGGACACAAATGTCATGGTTTCTTCTAACGGACACGTCATTCTTCTTGATTTTGACTGGGCAGGGGAGAGTGGAAAGGTTCGATACCCAATGAACACTCATTATGGAGATGATCTATGGCGGCCTGAAGGAGCGCGGGATGGCATGCTGATTACTTGTGAACACGACATCGAAATGATGGATGCTATGTCTGAAGCATTACAGAGGGATGCCAGATGTTGAGTATGTAGAAACTGATAGATTTTGGCACTCCATCGATGACTCGATTGTTGAGACCTGAAGTTTAAAACCAACAACATCAAAACTCCAAGCCTGGCGTGGTTACGACAGAGGCTTTTACCATTTCATAAATACTATTTAAAGTAATACTTACTGCTGCAACTTGAACTCAGTACATGGCACACAAGACAAAGTTGTCGAGACATGTCTTACCCGACTAGAAAACTACTGCATCTTGTCAATGGAGAAGGTACGACTGACACATAGGTGGAATGAGCAAATGGTGGCATATGACACCTCCGAAGTGACATCGCGGTGTGTGTATTTCAATGATACACCCATGCAACACCCTGTATAAACTCCACGGGGCTGCAACATCAGCACGGACCACAGACAACTTCAAGTTGCTTGCGAGATCACACAGCAATAGTCACCTGCCTTTTGTCCTGGAGCTTTTCCTGCATCTCATGGGAACAATTCATCATGTATTGCCACCCTAGGTTACGCAATACTACATTATTTTCAAGATCATACTGTGTACTATGGTAGTCAAGGCATTGACAACCAGGTGGCATTGTTGTAACCTACCTCCAATGCAATTCTTGTTACCTCTAATGCAAATGTGGATAGCTGGTCTACCATAGAGTTGACAGTACCCATAAAACAATTTACGATGAGTGGTGAGTATTATCAGAAAACCAAACAATAGGGTTGTTCACGGTAGCCATTCTTGGGCCATTTTCAGCTCATTTTCAAACTCATTTTCGGCTCATTTTCGTGTATTTGGCAGAGGAACAAACAAAAGGGAATGAAAAATGAAACGGAAAATGACATGAAAAATGGTTACTGTGAACACCCTGGGAAGGAAATTTTAGAAAAATGGAGCAAAAATGGATTTTTCTCACCAGGCACAGTGCCAAAAAGATGAAAAATGATCATTTTTCGGTTCCCTAACAGTATTGTGGTCGGCATTGGGGTCCCCAATGCCAGTTTCTATTTTTGGAATTGTGTCTAAATTATCTATTTATAGTTCACAATATATGCGGGCCGGGATAGATTGTCCTTTTTAGTTGTCACATGATGTAGCCAGTTGTTGGGTCGCTTTCACCCCTCTTGGGAATATTGTCGGGGACAGTGTTATTTCTGTTGTCACATGATCCAGCCATACCTGCCTGTCACAAATTGTTTGTACTCTGGTCACTAGTCTTTGTTTCTGCAGGGCATTTTTACGTTACTGTACCATTTCATTCAATTTGTCCTCTCATGTCGTTTGCAACGACCTCTAAGTTTTGGCACTGGACCCCTTGTTGAAATTTCAGGGACATCAGCTGTATGTGCACTGTTTGTCCCTGAATGTTTCTTCCATTGTATGTCCTTGCCCTACCCCACACTGACATACAAAAAAGGAATTTTGCTTACAAATACACACTTTTCAACATCAACATTTTCACTGTACTAAGTATTATAAATCACTGCAAGTACATGCCATGGGAGAATGTACTCTGTCCTTTATCTTTTGCTAAATTCAATCAGCATAGCCGGTGTAATGGGGTATAATTGGACATAGATATATTCATACCTTTTATGATGTGTGGACCATAAGTACTGTGGTTGAATGTAATATGTTCCTCTCTGTCATTTACTAACCGCAGTCAGCATAGCCAGTCTGAGCAATGCTCTTTAATTGGACATAAATCTATTTATATATTGTACAGTATGTTGACCGGAAGTACTAAACATGCCCTTCTCAATCAGTCACAAGTACCAATGGTTCTATGATCACATGACCTAGCCAGTCCAAGGTAGCTTTTTTCCCATGATGGACACTATCTGTCAGTTCTGGCATCTATGGCTGGCTCCCAAGATGAGACAAGGAAAGGGAGGAGGGAGAGACGCTGGGAGAGATCGCAGGGCTCAGGTCGGTCTTGAAGGCATGAGTCTGTGTGATTTGCGAGCAAATAAATGTATTTGGTTGCCCAAGCTCTTTTGCACTGACTCCGTGTTGGGAGGCCGAACTCAAGCTGGCACAGGCAAATGTACATACATGAGTATAGTGCCAAAGAAAAAGAACAAGAAAAAGAAAAAGAAAACAGAAAAGAGGGGTAAGGGGTATGAGGGGTGGGAGAAAGAAGAAATCTTGAGTCCTTTCACAACTTGTAGTGTTGCCAATGGCATGGCTCAGAGCCATGAGCTGTTGAGCCAAGCTGCTATTTTGGGCCAGCTGCACTGATAAATCAGCTTGCAGCTCAGAGCCTCCCAGAGCTGCTCAAGCCATGCTCTAAGTTGCCTCAAATTCAGAGTGACTGGAGGGCTTTAAATGTTCTTACAAGACCCAGAAGCTGGAGGGCAGCTGACTTTGGTGAAGGTGGAGGGATACTGTACCATTTCATTCAATTTGGCAGGCCCCATGATGCGTGACACCGCTGCCAAAATTATGGTTTCGGCAGCCTGTTAGGTCCACTGTGACATTGACATTTTTTCAGCAGCTGCACAATTTTTGTCCAACTAAGTTCAATAGAATATATGTGGGAAGAGACAGAAATTTGCCAGCAAGCATTACAATGGAGAGGAATTCTGGTGGCACAATGATGACGATGACTGGGAGGATGACAGCTTACTAGTGCTTACTTCCAACTCATTGAAATGAATGAAAATCGATGTGGGAATGTAAACAGTTAGCATGTTTGGCTGTTTGGCAGCCACCTCCCAGTAAATGCCGACTTGATAAGCACATTGTCTGACACCTATTATTATTTCATCAAACATGTAAATATGATGGAATAAGCTACCAGGGAAAAAATCCCATTTTTAGCACATTTTAGAGATTTTTTTTTGAACTTCCAGATGATTTCAGCACTTGGTCCAAAGCTCTGTGACATCCGTGACATTTAGGGATTTTGGAGGGGTCCATGATGCATGACTGCTGAATTGAATGAAATGGCACAGTACCTCATGTTGAGCCTGGAGAATATTGGTGGTTTGGAGATGTGGAGATGTGTAGATGCTAAGAACTTGTGCCACTTGGATTAACTTGTGTATAACTTGAGAGCATATTAGTGAATGAATACTCTCGACCTACACATCATCATATTTGGGGTTGTGGGCCATTGCTGCACATGGCAATACAGAGGATGTCTGTGCACCACTTCTTGATCTGTAACCACCACCATCCAGTTGTGGGAATTTGGTGCCCCCACTATGACTGCGCTTTATTCTACCTAACACCTCCTCACTAATTGCTGTCAGGCCTCTCTCACAGCTTGAGCCGTCATCCTTTATAAACTACCCCTTCATTTTATCTTATAGGAGTTCATTGTGACCATTTGCATGGTGGACCCCACATGCTCTTGCTGGTGGCAGGAATGCCCTGCTATCCATCTTACTCTCAATGCGACTCAGGCACCATTTTCAAGGCCTCGGCGTACCGCCACCAGCTCTGCTTAGTGCAGACCTTGGCCTTGTATCAAGGGCACAATCGATTGTCAATTGGGTAGAGACCTACAACCTTTGGGGAGAAAGACCAATAGTGGAAGGTCACTGATGGCCAATCATAGGACTGTCCCTGCACAGCCCACACCCTATTGGGAGAGCATTGGCATACTCAACTTGGGACTTCATTGGCAAGGGGTGGACCACAGATGTATATATTGTGGGAGGAATAGATGGGGAACAGGGGGAGTATTGGTTGAGGGGGAAGGGGGGCAGAACTGCAGAGTAAAGGCAAGGGTCATTCATTTAACCATGATCATTTTTTCTTTTCTGACAGGTGGAAGTTAAGCCTTCCCATGATCGATCCTGTGTTCATACACCAACTACGTAGCTCACTGACAGCTGGAAGCCTCGGTGCTCATGTGGGCTTGGGAAGTATAGAATACCATAGTGGGGGGAAGTGCATCAGCCAGTCCTGCAAGCCTGAGAGGGCATAGTAGTGGTTTGGGTGCTTGTCAATGAGGAGGGTTCTTTAGGTGTAGCCTACCTCCAGGGGATTGTGTTTGGGCACCCTTTTAAAAAAGGAATAAATCCTTAATCCAAAGAGGACATCTGTGACCTGGATTCCACTGGGTGACTGTCCAGTTACCAAGTTGAACCTCATGTGATGTATTCCTTTTGCCTGTACTAGTAGTATGTCCTTGGAGGAGGATTCACAGGCAGAGGTACTAGGATTGGTTGGGGCATTGAGGGTGGATGTGTTCGTAGTGTAGGGGTCAATGAGGGAATCATCAATGTTGGGAGATGTTGAGGAAACAGGAATAGAGGGGAGAGGCATAGCCTGTGGCATTGGCAACCACTGCTGAGTTGACAATGAGTTTGAGTATGTTCTGAGTGCAATCACAAGCAGGTGCTCATTTCCATTTGCAGCCTGCAAAGCTGGAATAAGCTGTCAGTTGAAAGGAAATTGGAGGAGGGAATGTGGGTAATGTGCTTGTGCTCAAAGCTGGGGCTGTCAAAGGAGGGGAAGGTAGAGGTGTCAAAGCTAGTTGGGCAGTCATTGTCGAAGGGGGTGACAGTGTAAGATAGTGTATGATCCACCCAGCAAAAATGCTGCTGATGTGACATGGTTCTGGCCCAAATTTGCCTTGGGGCCAAGCAGTGCACAGGACATATTGGTGTCCAAGGTTGCCATTGGTGTTTGTTGTCCTGGCTATGGGTGTGAGTTGCAATAGGCACATTTGTATGCCTTGTTCGAATGAGGTATCTAAAGGTCCATATATGTCAGTTTTACACCTTTAACCTAGAAATGCCAATTACTGCTGAGTGTAGGAATGCAGAAAAGCTGACCAGACTGGGGATTGAACCCAGGCCCTCCTGGACATATACCAGATGCTCTGACCAACTGAGCTATCAGGTCTTATAGGGTTCAACAGAACAAGGATACCATATAACCAGACATGGATTGCTACAACTATCACATCACTTGTGTGTGTGTGCAAACTATGGTCTGTTAAGCACTGATTAAGCAGTGGTAGATTATATAATCCAACACTGAGCCCTGTGGGTTGCAATGTGTCAAAGTTGAAAATGGGAAGTGGCTGTGCAGAGTCGGACAGCCAGACAGCTGGACAGACTTTCCCAGACACAGATTTTCTGGCAATACAAGTCTCATTTGGTCAGGCATAAATTACTGTTACAGCTGTTTTTCTCTGCCCTCCATTGCCTACATGTACCAATGGCATCTTCAATATTTTGCAGATAACCCTCAAAGACACTTAAAATCATGATACCAGATGGACTGGTCAACTGGTCATTTGTGCTTTAAGGTCTGGTCTGGTCACAGTTTTTGGGCCCATTTTGGAAGGACTGTGACTGTGACTGGTTAACCATAAAAGGAAATAGCTGAGTAACTGGACTGAAACCAAACAAAAAACTGGTCATAATCAGTCAGTGTCAAGACTGATTTCTCCAACCAGATTTCCAATTGTTTTCCACCAGCTTTTCTGGCCACCTTGCATCACAGCTCACCTCCTGGAGATGAAATTCCCTTATTTCCAATTCGATGAAACAGTTTCAAGTCATTTGTCTTGGAGCCCAGTTTGCAAATTATCACAGCCTTTAAAACTCTGATCACCTCCAATCCTTAGAATTTAAGATAGCTACACAGAGACAGGAGGAGACTCTTCTGGGTACTTCTCTAAATCTTTGTATGATATGTCTAGGTCACTGTAGTCAACATGATTAAGTTTTAACCATTCAAGTACCTTTGTCACACAGTTTCAACTCACAAGAAGCGGTGCATGAGCCAAATCTTTGTGAGTTGGCTTGGATAGACCTGTAAATAGAATGGCAAGAACATTCTCCATCTCATCAACTGGGGGTGGCAGAGATTGGTACACTTTGGGGACAGGAGATTTGAATCCAATTACATGGGCCACCATTTTTTGGAGGCCACTTGAAGCTACTTTGATGAAACAGCAATTGTGATGTATACAAGCCACCAGAAACATTTCCATGAAGTTTAGGTCTTACAGCTCCTTAGGAACTTGGCCAAGCCAGAGGTTTTTGCCTAAGGCAAGGTGTGGCACTTTTCCAGTTCTAATACTCTTATGGCAAACATCATAGATCTTGTCACATTGGTAGTCAAGGACTGCACCTTTGAACTTGGCAATTGATTGAGCACTTGACTTGCATTCAATTCAAGCTACACTAGGAGCTGCTAGAACACCAAGCATTGTTTTTATGGCCTTGAGATGACTTAGTTGTTTAACAGATACCAACTCACCACATACAGCACAAGTGACAATGGATCAGTTGCCTTGCACCAATCTCTAACTATAGTTTCACTCAAATCTTTAAACAAGGCAGGAGGAAAGATGGAATCATCACTCACTTCACCTTTTGCATGATTCAATTGCACCTGGCATTGTTCTCTTTGTTGCACCTAACCTTATTCTCTTCTGAGAGCTTCACAAAAACCATCACCAACAATTGCTTTTTTTTTAAGAGAAGGAGCAAGTTGTGCTTCAAGAACAGATGTGTACAAATTGCAATTGAGACAATCATGGCCATTGAAGGCTTCTATAAGGTACTCTTTACAGAGAACTGAGAGATATTTTATGAATATGTGCAATCTTTTGTATCATTTGCTTGGATAGATGTGGAACAATATCACAGGGCAAGTCAGGACTCAGCATGCACAAAGTCATGCTCTATAGGGTAGCTTAGGTATCCCACATCATTGACATGGTCTATATACCAGAACTCATGAACACCAGACACATCATTGTTGCCTCTTTTGATAAATGATGTGACAGATGGATGCAAAAATAAGTATGGTCTCCCCCCTCTGGTAACTGCTGAGGGAAAATTGTGGTAAGGGACATTGGTATGAAACTCTGGTGTAATTTTATGGCAAATGGGCATAGAAGAATGAATAGCATAAGCAGAGTGCAATTCCATGAGGGCACAGGAGAACATGCTGACAAAATTGCAGATAGGTAAGCTACACTGTACTGAATAATACAGTCTATCAAACACATGCAATGTATCAAATGATATGGGTTCAGTGGATGCTGTTGAATGCTCTCCTAGTATGTAATATGTACTAGTATCAAATGAATACACTGTTACAATTCTTGCTTGTGATACACTATGAAAAATGTTAATATACAGATCAGTGACCAATGAGATAGCATTGGACATGGTACTTGGCAATGGCATCAGCATTTTCAATGGCAATGACATCAGCATAGATGTGCAGTAAGAATCTAATACCATTGATGAAATAGTGTTGCAGGCATTGGCATTGGCATCAGCAGATGTCAGCATGGAAATCTGCATTGGCATCAACATTGGCAGCAGCAGACAGACACTTTGGTGTGGACATCTATATACCAAGAGCATTGGCAATAGGCATTGAAAAACCAGATGCACAATGAGCACAGGCAGTATGAATCAACAAAATCAACAAAACAGCAGTGTTCATCCTAGCTAAAACAACAATGTTGGTACTAGCTAATTGTGAGAATTGGTGGGATTGGCCATGTTGTCATTGTCACTGTCATGGGACAATGATCTGATTGGAATCTCTGAGAACCTGTGTTCAAATGACTTCAGATTGTATTCCATCATTTCCTTCAAGGTCACATATGTCTTCAATGTGACATCTTGCTGTTCCAGCTTCTCAACCTCAGCCATGTAGAGACAATGACTGGCATCCTTGTATGAGGTTCCAAGGTTGTTTTGCAGGGCTTTCACTTCAGCATAGCAGCTCAACAGCTCCCTGTCTGTCAATGTCTGCAACTAACAGTCATACAAATGAGTACAAGGCACTTACTGGACTGGCAGGTTGCATTAGCTGGTTGAGGGCCAATGTGTAGTATGGGGGATCAGTCATGTTTCCAGTCTGCAAAGTCATCAGATGAGCCAAAAGACAGGGCAGATGTGGCATTGGCCAAGACATGGCATTGGCCAACAGGATGACATCAGCCCAAGGATGGTTAGGCTGGTGGCAACAACACTTTGAAAAGAAGGAAATCTTACCCCCCCATCTGCCATGTGTGCATTGAAATCAACCTTCTTGCCATTGCCTGGTGGGTAGCTGGGATCATAAAATGGGGCACTAGATAGTGCTGCCCATTGTCATGGATAGCAACATACCCATCAGGAATATAAGCATCGCTTTGCTGGTTGCTCATGGTCTAGATAGCACAGATGATAACAAGGTGATACTGCCAAACACTGTTTAATCAGTGATCATGGATCTAATCAGACATTATTTGTTTGTATATATTGATTGTATATTATTGATCAACAACACGTGATTGTTGATTTTCATCGTTTCATATCAACATTCATCCAGCCTGACCCCACAGCTGCTGCTGATTCATCAATCATGAACACAACATGCCATCAAGTGCTTGACCAGATCAGCAACATTGAGCAAGCCATCCACAATGGACTTCAGGAACAAAACATCAAGGCTGTGATGAAGAAAAAAAAATTGGCCCTTGTGAGTGGATCAGCATGCTATCAGATCAACAATGGCACTCACAAATTGTAGAAAATGTTATTTGGCTGGCAGAAGAAGGTTCTCACCAAGGATGTGCAGGCCATCTTCCAGGCCAATGCCTTTTTGTAGGGATTTGTGATGGCATGGTCAAAGTCAGATAGGACAGGGGACCAGAAGTTTATTGAAAGTCAACAGAGGGCAATGAAGACTTTTGACGAGAAAAAGGGCATAACAGGACCTGTGTCCACATCAGCAGGACCAACCAAATTGGCACCTGGACTGCAATTGGCACATGGGTTGGCAACAGCAGTGGCAAAGACATGAGGAATGGCAGTGGCAAAGACACAAGGAGCAGCAGCGGCAATGGCAGCAGGAATGGCCATCCCAACAGCAGCCACAGCAATGGTGGCAACAGCTGCAATGCCAATGCCAACAATGGTAGGAGTGGCAGCTGCACTGGATCCAGCCCCAGCCCAGCACTGATTGGGACCAATCCTCCCAGCAATCACAGTGACACCCAGGCTGCAAGAGGTGCAGAGCAGCAGTGGATCAGATGAGGATTTCAACAATAAAGATGAGGTGATGCAGAGTGATGCCAGTGCTGATCCCAGGATGGAGCAGAAGCAGGACAACACAGCAAAGGTGCAAGAAGCACCCCAGTAAGGGAGTCTGAGAACGACACCACATGCATGAGTGTTGGGAGTGGGTGAATGGAAAAATGGCATGCTACTACTGTGGGAAAGGGAAAGTTCAGTGTGATACAGAGGACGTGGATCGAGTGCCAAGAACCAAGAAAGCAAAAGGATCAGCAAGAAGAAAAGCAAAGAAGGTGGGTTTTTCCAGTGAAGACAGTGGAGAGGAATCATCTAGGTGGTTCACTCAAAGACACAAAGGAAAATCCAAAGGTTAGTTCTTCCATACCATGACACATAAAACCACTAACTAACATGTATACCATAGCTGTGGAAGATGATATCGACATGGCCTATCCTGACCCTGAGCTGAGTGCCCCCCCTGCCCCCCCTCCCCCACTACCGCTGCTGCTGCCAATTGTGTTCATGCCAATGGTAACTACACCACCCTCACTGCATGTCTAGATGAACTGGAGGACCACATGCTACAACAGTTGTATGAGCAGACATGGTGGAGTGAGGAGTTAATCCAAGAGCCCTGACTCCAAGTACAGGAACTCTGGGATGCTGTTCACTTGCTTCAGAACAGGGTGAACAACATTGAAGTATACCTTGGGTTGCAGGCTGGTGCACAACCCATTGCATTGTACAATGGTTACATGGCTGGGCAGGTGGTTTGGACTGCAAGCAGAAGGGCAGAGGCAGATTGGGAAGGAATGAGGCTGCCAAGCAAGTCGATGCCAATGCCACTTCCAATGCCAATGCCACTCCTGCTGCCGACCACAAAGAGCATGGTGAGGAGGGACTGGCCATGCCTGAAGAGGTTGCAGAGGAAGCATCCTTGGCTGGCACCCCCCCCCCCCCCCCCCCCCCCATCCAAATTATTCCTGCCATGCCACAAGACTCTCAAGAAATGGTGCAGCCCACAACAATGGTGGCCCCACCACTCCCTCCCCTCTTCCCCCCAACATCACTCACTGAGCCCAAGGCTGCCACCCTGGCATCAGCACTTAACCCACTGCCATTGGCAGTGGATGTTATTGCCTTGCCTCACCCCTTGCCTCCCCCTCCACAGTTGCACCAATCCCCATGCCTACTGACACCTACTCGACAGCTTTCACCCTCACACTGGCCCTCCCCTCCCCTGCACAGCTGCACTGATCCCCATGCAGGCTGACACATGGTCCATCTGGACTACATTCCAGAAGTACCACCCCTCAGCTGTACCCAAGGAAGTGAGCAGGAACATCTGAGGACAGAGGGGAGACCAAGCGAGGCAGAAAAGAATAGATGTTATTAATCGGCATGTAAATAAAAGTTGGACTATTTTTTTCACATTACATAGTGATTGATTTGTAAATCTACTCAGCAAATTTCACTTTTTCAATTCTCTGTCTCCTCCCAGCAGTCAGGGTTGAAATGGCTTCCTGCTGTGCAAGGACATCAGCTGACCTTTGGATACATTGTGCCTGTGCCATTGCCAATCCTGGCATTGCCATTGATGATCCCACTGTTGCCATTGCTGATCCTGGTGTTGCCATTGCCGATCTTGGTGTTGCTGTTGCTGATCCTAATGTTGGCAATCCTAACACTGGTAATGCCCTTGCCCTTGCCCTTGCCCTTGCCCTTGCAATAGGATCCTCTGTGTGATTTTGCCCTAAAAGTGGTCAAGGCTTAGGGCATTGTGAGCTCTGTTGAGGTTCATCCTACAGAGATAAATCAATTGAGCATGGGGGATCATTTATATTGGCATTTCCGGCTGATCCACATGTGATGTACCTCATGTAAATGTGTCAAGGAATGAGATACTCTGGTTCACTGTCACTAGGACCACTAATTGGCTGTGGTTGAGTGACACCAACCATGCAGAGCCTGTCCATTGTCATTTGATTGACTTGTAAATATTCTGACTCAGTTGTATCCATGATTTGTGAGGAAATGGGGGGGATCAGAATTTGGAGTCTGTCCTGGTGTTGATATTCGGTGAGCTTCCTTGCGCTTGGTTTTGCCTTTGGCAACTTTTCTGCCTATTGATGCAGAAGGTGGTTCAGCATTGGCATCGGCCTCCAGCTCCTCATAGCGGCACCAGCATTGTCATTTCTTCAGCTCCTGCATTTGGAAATGTGTTGGGAAGGTGAAGGGTTATTCAAATCATTTGGATAGTGTGTGGGAGCCACACCCCTGTCCCTGGCTTTGATCACTTTGAACCAGAACACTCTTTCAGGGCCCTGCACTATTTGTTGCTGCTGAATATAATCAAAGAAGTCTTCTATGACACTCTTGTGCATGTTCTGTGGGTCTCTAGATTTGAACCTAGCTGGGAGATATTCTGGACTGACAAATGATGTCTGATTGGCAATTGCTTTGAATGGGATATGGTGACTACAACCATTGTTTGCTAGTTCTGCAGGAGATAAATAATGGTTTGTGAAATAGGAAGTCAACATACTGTAATGCTGCCCAACATACAACATAAACCATTCTTCCAGATCTTTTTTCTTGAAGTGATCCTTTCCATGGTGTGGGAAGGATAGGGAACTCATCATTAGTCATTGGTAGTTGGGCTAGTGTTGCATTAGGTTGCACTGCTGACCTTGAAGCAAGGTCTGATGTCCATAAACCCTTGATATAACTCATAAAGTTTTGCTTCAGCTCAGTGACTTGATCACGATATGTGTCCAGAAATGATTGTGCAGGGGTGGCCATCCGAGAGGCAACATTTTCATGACTATAAATGGCATTGGTATTGGCATCGGGAGGAAATGATTTGGCACTCATGCATCAACAGCCATCAAACCATTAGGTGCAGTATAGGCTGTTAATGTCACAGACAGCACCCCCATTTCTAGCCACTGTTGTCATGCACTCTCCTCCACATGCTTAAGCAGATTTCTCTCTGCTAGACTGTGAAGCATGAGTCAGCATTGGCATTGGCATCAACTTACCTTCACTTTGTCTGCTTGGGATATCCTTCCCACATCATTTTCTCCTGCTTGACTTCAAGGATGGCTTTCTCCTCTGCATTCATGGTGTTGAAAGCATGCTTAATAGCTGGCAGTTGGGCTTGGAACCATCCTGGTGTACTTACTTGTGGTGGTGTTCTCAACACCTAACAGGTTTGCAATCTGTTGGAAAACTTGGTCCTGGTACAAGCTCCAAATCACTTCTGACTGCTTTACTTTGAAGTTGTTTGATTTCCATGAGCAGCCTTTGGTCATTCACCAGTTGTTGGTGAGCCAGGTTGTTAGTTCCTGGCAATGTGATCAATAATGCAAGCTTCACATGTTTGTGAGTCTACCTTGGCACAAATGCGACTCTCCTCCTCATCCATAGGGGCCCTCTCAATTGATACCCAGTAATTGAATATTGCTGGGAGGATATCACACTTGAGTATTTGCAATCAGCCAGCTCTTGATTCCTGCAATTGGAATGCAACTTTATAAGGCTCAATGATCTTCCACTCTTAGACCGTATATCTGCTTCCCTTCCAGTACTGTCTCAACTGTGGGTTCTCTGATGGCTCAGGCAGCATTGGAGGGGATTGATGTGAAGGAAAGAATTGTTCTTGTGATTGACATAAAACATATCATCAGCACAAGGATCACACAAGGATCACACAAGGTCGATAGTACAATAGCCCCATCAATAAATGGGTGCTGTTGTGACTCACCTCAAATCATCATGAGCCTAACAAGAGCTCCTTACAAGTGAAAGAGAAGATCAAAGAAGAATGCCCCCCTGAATGAGGACAATGATGATGCAGTTGATACTGTTACACATGTAGAAGTTGAGTTCAACATGAAACATTCAAGGTCCCCCTGACTGGGGTGGAAGAACAGGATCAATCAAATTCTGGTATACAGGATAATCCCAATGTTGCTCCAGAATGGGACATGCAAGAACCCCAGGTGGCTGCCAAGCTGACTCAGCAATGCATCAGCATGGTTAGTTTCTGACACTGATTGCTTACTGAGCAAGGCTCATATACAAATAATAGAGACAGCGAGACTATGTACTGGAGTTTGTGGGACAAGTAGATGAGTTGCTGGAAGCATCCCTGGCTTGGCAGGCATGGTCCATTGACAAACAAGTTTGCAACTACTGTCCATTCAATAAATGTGCTATTTAGAGATGTGTTGATTGTTCACTAGGAACCACCCTTTGCTCAGTACTTTACACTCCCCCCCCCAGTCCAAGTGGACTCTGCTCGGACACACTCGGACACTCAGACTGTCCTCAGACTTCACTCGGACTCTGCTCAGACACTCAGACTATCCTAGGACTTTGCTCAGACTTTGCTCGGACAATATCAATTGTGCATTTACTTACACCTTCAAAGTACTGTCCAAGTTCCAGACTTACAGAAATTCTTATAAGTCTCACAAGATGATGTGTGCACAGCAGGAATTGAACCAACAGACTTCTGGACTAGCAATCACATGATGACCAAACATGCACACTCTACCACTTAAGCCAAGTAGTCATTTAAAGTCACATAAATTATATCTATTTATTACTAAAATCTAATTTTTATATATATCATGAATGGATTATTAAATTGACCCCCTCACATCTGTGTGAGGGGTAATTAATGTGTAATACTAGGCCCTCCCCTTGCAAGCTCGAGGGGAGGGGGCTGTAACTATCAATAATAAAAATAAATTAAAAACACCCACCATGAGCAACTGTTGCTCGTGGCGGAGTTCATCTCTCCCCAGGTTGTTATAAGGGCAACCTAAGCCTCTAGCAAAGGGAAATCCGAAGAGAAAACTCTAAGGATCCCCTTGCTGATGCCCAGTATATGTGAAGACAACAAAAATCAAATATAACCTAAAAATAGAAAAAGGCGGAGATAGGCGGATCAAGGCTGCCGAATGACATCATACCAAGGGGTATGTGTCGGAAGGGGTACTCCGCCTCTAAATATAAAAGTGTCAACATGTACAAACATGATAGCAAGGGAAAATTAGTAATAAAATCTGGAAAATCATAGAAAATGAAGAATAGAAGGAAATGAGGTGGGGAAAAATATAGGACAAACATAAAAAATAGGAACAACACACAGGGCACCCCCCTAGTCCCCTCACATCACCCCCTCTCTAAGATGCATCGCCCTGATGCATTTGAAATCACATATGACCAAAGTCTGTGACTTGAATGCGATGCGGTGCAGCAGTGTGCCATCGGTGGAATTCCTTGATTAACCGAGGGGCATTTACATCAGACTCTTCGACCCATGAGTTCTCCTCATACCCATAACCCTTCCAATGTACCAAATACTGGAGTTTTCCTCGACACAAATGGCTGTCCAAGATTGACTCGACTTCATATTGGGGTTTTCCCTCGATCACTGTAGGTGGTGGTGGTGGGTGTGAATGGCATCCTGGGAACGGATCTGGGGGAGCTGGAAGCAATTTGACGACATGGAAGACGGGATGGAGTCTGGACATGGAGGCTGGGAGGCATAGACGATAGGCATGCGTTCCAACGCACTTGACAATGGGGAAAGGTCCCAAGAAGTGATGAGCGAGTTTCTTGGATGGATGTGTAGTGGAGACGTCACTGGAGTCAAGATAAACTCAATCACCAACCTCATACTGAGGGGTTGGGGAGTGGCGTTGGTTGTAAAATCGCGCCATGTCATCCTTTGCCTTTGCTAAGGCTGCCCTTGCCTCCTCCAAGCTATCCCTCATGCGTTCTGTGAACTCATTCACCGTCTCGATGTGTGAGGGAGTTTGGTGAGGTTCAAATCCCATGCGTGGATGTCATCCAGTGTCTAAGAGGAAATGGGTCTGTTGAGTGGAAGCATGGACATGGTTGTTGTATCCGAACTCGGCCAAAGGAAGGAGATCATCCCAATCGTCCTGGCGTTCATTGACAAAGAGGTGGATGTACTGCTCCAGTTCCTGGTTGACTTGCTCCATCTGGCCATCAGTTTGTGGGTGATAAGCGGTTGAAGCAAGGAGTTTGATCCCCAGGAGTCGGTACAGCTCATGAGTGAACTCTGCCATGAACTGAGGGCCACGATCTGAGAGGAAGGCACCAGGAAGTCCATGTAATTTCCACACGTGGTGGAGGTAGAGTTGAGCGGCACCTAGGGCACTGACAGTGGTGTGAGTGGGAATGAAGTGAGCGCGTTTTCCCACTGAGTCAACTGTGCACATCACCGCATCAAACCCGTTTGACTCTGGCAATTCCACCACAAAGTCGATGCTGATGACATCCCAACGACTCTCTGGAACAGGAAGAGGGTGTAGCTCACCAATAGGCTTGTGACAAGGAACCTTGGTGCATAAGCAAAGGTCACAAGTGCAACAATACTGACCAATGAGCCGTGACATTTGTGGCCACCAATAGTTCCATGAGGTGAGCTCCAAGGTCTTCCAGCGTCCGGGGTGGCCAGCAATCTGTGAGTCATGGTGTTGGGATATGATGCACCGGCGAAGGTCTGGGTCATTGGGAACATAGATGTGATCCCTGAAATACAACAAGTCCTCCTTTTCAGCCCACTCTGCCGCACGTAAGGAAAGGGTCAATCCCTTCCTCAGTTCTTTAACAGCTCGGGTGACAACATCCTCATGTAAACCGCTACGGTTTGCACAACGAATGTCATGTAGGATGTCCCGCTCCTCGCCCTGGGGTGCGATGCCTTCCAGTGCCCGAATGGTGAACAGGTCTGGCTGCAACAGCACAATGTTTTGGTTGTCACCGCTGCCATCCCCATGGTCTGCACGTCGGGATAGGGCATTGGTCTTCCCCATGCTGTGACCCAGACGGTGGTGCAAGGAGAAGTCAAATCTAGATAGATACAGGGACCAACGAGCTTGACGATGGTTCAATTTCTTGGCCGTCATGAAGTACTCGAGATTCTTGTGATCCATCCAAATTTCCACCTTGTGTTGGGCACCCTCGAGGAAGTGTTGCCACTCCTCAAGCGCACGCATTATCGCCAACATCTCCTTGTCATGGATCTTGTAGTTTCATTCTACAGCACTAAGGCTTTTGGAGTAGGATGCAACAGGATGCCACTTCTGGTCCTCTGGAGACTGCTGAGACAACACGGTGCCCGTCGCAAAGTCAGAACTGTCAGCTTCTACACGAAAAGGATGCAAATCATCAGCAAAGGTAAGGATCGGAGCGGAAGTGACCATCTCCTTAAGCTTTTCGAACGCCTCCTGTTGTGCATTATCCCACCTCCATGCCTCCTTTCCTGTCAAGTCGAACAGTGGTCATGCATGATGTGAGAAATCCTTGATAAAACACTGATAGAAATTGATGAAGCCCAGGAAAGACTGCACCTCCTTCTTGTTCATGGGCATCGGCCAAGCTGTGACCCCATTTACCTTGATAGGATCCATCTCCACTTGACCCTCCAAGATAATCAGGCTGAGGTACTCAATCTTGGTCCTTTTGAACTCGCATTTGTCCTGACGAAGGTAGAGTTTGTACCGTCGAAGTTGCTCTAGGACGAGGCGTGTGATGCGACGGTGCTCTTCAACTGTGTGAGTGAAGATGAGGATGTCGTCAAGATAGATGCAGACAATGCCTTCGAGGATGAGGTCATGGAAGATGTTGTTCATCATGGTCTGAAAGGTGGCAGGGCTATTAGTAAGGCCAAAGAACATGACAAGTGGTTCAAAAAGACCACGGTTGGTATGAAAGGCTGCCTTCCACTCATCTCCCTCCTTTATCCTCACATTATTATAGCCCCAATGGACATCGAGCTTGGTGAAGTATCGGGCTCCACAGAGCTGGTTTACGAGTTCGGAGATGAGGGGTAGTGGGTAGCGATTTTCGTGATGTTGTTGAGCCTTCTGTAGTCTTGAACTGGTCGAAGTGAGCCATCCTTCTTCTTGACAAAGAAAAAGGGAGAGGCCATGGGTGACTTTGATGGTCGAATACGTCCAGAGGCCAGGTGCTCGTTGATGAACTGGTCCAGCTGCTGTTGTTCTTCCGGAGACCTTGCAGGATGAAGGGGTTGCGCCGGGGGTGAGTTTGATCGTGTGATCCCATGGCTTGCGCACAGGAAGAGAGTCGAATGACTCCTTGGAGAACACGTCTTCAAACTCATGGAGATGAGGGAGTAAGGAGTTAGTAGAGGATTTAGCAGCATTGTTTTTGTGGAAGGCCTCGGCGAGGCATTGGGATATGTTTGATGTGGCACACACCTCATGCAATGAGCGAATCGCAGTGTAGAAGATCCGATCACCCTCCTCCACTTCCTCTGGGTCCTCATCATCATCATCTGAGTCCAGCATTAGATCAGGAACCCCTTCCAATTCCACTTCAGGTATAGGCAGGGGTCCAGCATGACACTTCTGAGTACGTCGTATTGCCGCCTTCTGTCCATGATGTTCTTGCCTGGCTTCTGTGAAACACATCCAACAGCGGGATGGACATTGGCTCATGGTAACCTCCCTGGTATGCCAGTCGACCTCTGGGTTATGGTCTCGAAGCCATGGATATCCCAAAATCACCTTTTGCTTTCCTAATTGAGTGACAGCAAAAAGGGCACACTCACTATGATCTTTGTAATGGAGAAACAGGTCTGCAACCTCTCGGATGGCACCAGCTTCATTTGGGGATCCATCCAAGTTATATACAGGTATTGGATGTGAGAGTGAGCGAGTATTTAGGCGATGTTGTTGTACCAGATGGGAATCGATGAAGAGACCAGTCGCACCAGAGACCAGGAGCGCAGAGACACTGAGTATCTGTCCAGTGTCAGTCATCTGCAGTTCGATGGCTAGGTTTAAGGAATGTGCAGAGGGAGTGGATGCCACAATATACTTGCGTGGAGTAGAAGGAGAGATGGGGAGAGCAGGTACATCTTTAGCCAACTTCGAAGGGTCAGAGAGGGGAGCAGTCACAGAAATGGATTCATTCTCCAGGGATTCAACTGACAAGACTTCAAAGTGGTTATGGACAGGCAGTGAGGGCGTACAATTCACTCGCTGCGAATAGGAAAATCCTGCTCCTCTACAACTTCCAACTTAATCTCCTCTGCAACTTGATCCTTCGCTTCCTCAACATCTACAAGCGCCAACAAATCTTGCAGGAGTTCGTCTCATCCCTCGGGGGTGAGCATGCGGATATCCTGACAATGGGGACATGCTCCAGCCGTGTGTCCAGGTTCCCCACAATGGTAGCAGAGATCCAACTTACGTGCATGGCTGCGGGCTGCATCAACATCCATTGGTACTGGGACATTGACGGCTGGTGTGGGAGTTTGACGAACAGGAATGGGGTTAGGGCAGGGGAGGCTTTGATTGAAGGTGTAGGGCATATGAGTGGTAGTTGGAGCATGGAATGCAGCATTAAACGCCGCATTTGTGAGTTGGTTCTCATCACAGAGTGAAGCAGCTTCATACCAAGCAAGGATATCATCGTCCACTGGGCGCCCTTCCAACATCTGTGCAATCTGGTCCTGAATTTCTCGGTTGAGCCCCCATCGGAACTTCACCACCACTGGTAACCCACTCCCATATCCTGCCATGTCCACCAAATCCTTGAACTCATCGATATAGTCATCCATGGATCGACGTCCCTGGTGGTAAGCGGATGACTCAAGTCATGTCACTGCTCGGTGGCATTCATTGAGGGGGCAGAAGTGGCATACAAACTCAGCTCAAAAGTCACCCCAAGTGGAGAAAGGTAGAGAACCGAGTTCTTTAGTTTGATGTAGGATACGGTCCACATAGAGATAGGTGCGTTCAGATTTCATGTATGTGAAGGCCCAATAAATTTTTGCAGCCTCATCAATGAATTGATGCGACTGGAGACTAATGTATAACTCACAGGAATTAAGGAATGCATGTCCCTGTGCACGTGCACCATTAAATTCGGTGGAGGGGGACGGTTTGATCTGGGCACATTCCTTAGTGGATGCGTTTGGCAAAATGTCGTTGTTGGGTGTGCTTGGAGTCGTAAAGGGGGAACTATTGGTCGTAGGGTTAGCCTGGAGGGTCCTAACGAAGTTTTCAATTGTAGATTTAAGCGAGTCGATTTGCGCACGCATTCCAGAAACATCGCTTTCAAGCGCGTCGAAGCGTTCTGATGTGTCCATGTCGCTAGGGAGCGCATTTGGCGAAAATGGCGGCGTAATAAAGGCGAGATTATCTGGAACGGTGTGTAGGGACTCTGTGGAGCTTTGGGAAGCGTTGTCCAGTCCGTACCTGCCTATCTTGGGCAGTGCGTTCGCGATTTTCGGGCCTTAGGGGAGAGTTTTCTACTATAAGGCAACCTAAGCCTCTAGCAAAGGGAAATCCAAAGAGAAAACTCTAAGGATCCCCTTGCTGATGCCCAGTATATGTGAAGATGACAAAAATCAAATATAACCTAAAAATAGAAAAAGGTGGAGATAGGCAGATCAAGGCCGCCGAATGACATCATACCAAGGGGTATGTGTCGGAAGGGGTACTCCGCCTCTAAATATAAAAGTGTCAACATGTACAAACATGATAGCAAGGGAAAATTAGTAATAAAATCTGGAAAATCATAGAAAATGAAGAATAGAAGGAAATGAGGTGGGGAAAAATATAGGACAAACATAAAAAATAGGAAAAACACACAGGGCACCCCCCTAGTCCCCTTACAGTCATCCCCTGGCCATCTCGCTCTCATGTCCCTATTCTTCTCCCCCCCGAACCACCCCACGAGCAGGTGCTCATAGGCATGGGGTGGGTGTCGTCATGGGTGTCCCCACTTGTCGTCGTCTCCCTTCCCCCTTGTCTCCCTTCCCTCTTGTCTCCCTTCCCTCTTGTCTCCCTTCCCCCTCATCCCCCCGTTGTTGTCATCATTGCCAGTAGTAGTTTGTACCTAAAAAAAGTTGGTTAGCATTGAAAAATGAAATGAGAAAAGGAAAAAAAAAACTGACCTAGGACCCAAGAGACATTGATGTCTCTTGGGCCTTTTTTGTCTCCCTGTCAGTACCTGCACTATCACACCCCCCATCCACCCTGCAAGCAGTTGCCTGCAGCAGTTATGGGGGGTGCTGGCTGTTGTTGGGGTTTCCCCTAATTGTCATCGTTCCACCCATTGTCCACCCTATGAGCAGTGGCTCGTAGGGCTGGGGCAGGTGGTGTTGTTGTTTCCTGTCATTGTCATTGTCGTTAGCAGCCGCTCTCCCCCATGCAAGCAGTTGCTCACACTGGTGGGGGTGGGTGCTGGGTTGTGGTCTTGCCATTGTTCCTCATTTGGTGGTTTTGGGGTCATTGTGCTGCTACAGCATAGATATAACCTATAATTAATGAAAAAATGTGTTAGCTTAAAGAAAACATGAGAAAAGAAAAAAGAAAAAACTCACCTGGGGCCCAAACAACTCTATCATTGTTTGGGCCCATTTCATTGTGTGCTGGCATGGGGCCTGTGGCTGTGGGGTGTTCAGGGGGCAGTGGCAGCAGCGGGATGTGGGAGGGAGGCGTCGTCATTGAGTGGTGGTGGTGGTGGTGGTTGGTGATGATCGATGATGAGCTGGCATCATCATTGGTGATGCGGCTGTGTTGATTTGTCATTACAGCTGGGGCAGTACATAGAGAGACAAAACTATCTACCTGTAATGATACTTTAGTCTAACAGTTATATTGTTGCCTTAAATGTACTTTATCATGTGACTATGAGGGTTCAATCCCTGCGGTAGCCACTGATTTTTCAGTCAATTATATAAGCAACTCAGACAGTCCTAGGACTGTATGAGTGCTGGTCCACTCGGACTCTGCTTGGACGCTCGGACCAGACATCTAGTTTGGCAGGACTTTCAGCCAAAGAAGTCCGAGCAAAGTCCAAGCAAAGTCTGAGCAAAGTCCTTGGACAGTCCGAGTGTCTGAGCAGAGTCCTCTCAGATTGGGAGGGGGAGTGTAAAGACCTCACTTTGCTGCACATGTATGTGCATAACCCACAGGCAAAATCCCTTCCATTGCATTGAATGTTGGACCAGCACACACTTCTGCCAGGCTGAGCTATGGGAGGTTGGCACATACCTCTTAGTACAGCATCAGACAGATCAGCCCATTTGCAATGCTCTTAACTTCAAAAGAAATACCTGGAGACATTTGAAGAGATGAAGGATAAAGCAGAGCAAGAGTCAGCCAATTGGCAGGTGATTGGCAACAGCAATGGCAATGGCAATGGCATCGGCATTGGCCCTCTTCACCTGACTTGGCCTCCTCATATTGTAACCTGGCATCAGGAATGACAGCCAATGGAGTTGGGGCCGAAGATGAAACTGGGGCTAACTCAGCATTTTTTAATCACCTTGATGCCCTTTGGCATCAAGGAAAGGGGAATATTGATGCTGAGAATAGTTTCCAAGACTTCTTTGATGGCAATGATGAACTTGAAGTTGAACATGGCAATGATGACATCAATGGGTTTCAACCATATTTGGAGGTCTTTATACTCCCCCCCCCATATTACTATAGGAATCTGATGATTCCGATGATTCCAATCAGAATCTGACCATATTCCAATGTCATTTTCACCAGCCAAATTGACATGAAATAGCAGGTTTAGTCCTAGTCCAGTCTGATGCAGTCTGATCAGAATCTGATTGGACCATTGGAATTTCCTAGGAATTTCTGACCATAGGAATCACATAGGAATATTCCGAGGTTATGCAGAGACATCAGACAACATAGGATTCTGATAGGAATGATAGCAGCATTGCTTAGTAATAGTAGAAAAAGTAAACATGCATGGCAGAATTGAACCCTGGAGCTCTGATATGATTACATAAACTTACAGTAACAACAAGACCACTACACTAAGTGGTCATTGCAGGTAGATGCTCATACTGCACTACATACCGTTTCCATGGGTGTGATGACAAAGCACATAGCCATGTCACCACACCTGCCAGCTCATCATTCTCCCACCACCACCACCACCACCAATGATGATGACCACAGCCACCTCCCCACCTCAACCACCACCATTCCCACTCCCACTCCCACTCCCACTCCCATGCTGTCAAGAGGGGCCAACAGCCATCAATGGACACAAGTGGCCCAAATGATGGAATCATCGTTTGGGCCATGGTAAGTTTTTTTTTTCATTTGTTTCTTGTTTTCTAAACTAACTAACATCTTTCTTTTGTTTTTTAGGTCCCAAACTACAGGGTAACAATGGATGGACAGATGGACTGCATGTCATTTGGGCCCTAGGCAAGTTTTTTTTTCCCCTTTGACTTTGAGTTTACACTAACTAATGTTTTTCTTTCATCCTCTAGGTTCTAAGCTGTTGGTAACAGCAAAGGGATGTGAGATGACCCTGACAACGCTGCCAGGGCCCCACCACAAACACCCACAGAGACGAAGAGGGACAGGGAGGGAGACAAGGAAGTGACAACAACAATGACAATGACAGGGAGTGGGAGACAAGAGGGTGGAGGGGGGAGGGGGAGATGAGGGGCAGTGTTTTAAGGTCCAATTTGGTCCAGTTTTTCGACCGCAAAGTGGGTTAACCAGTCCAGACTGCAAGCCCAAGTGACATAGACCATAACCAAACTGATAGGACCAGTCCTAATCCATTCAGTTATGGTCCAGAAAACCAGTTTAAACCAGTTTTCATCCCATTTTTTTGAGTATTAACTTAATTCTATTATATACTAAATAAAACTAATTACATTTACATGCTGCGAGCAGTTGCTCACAGTGGTGGTGTAAGAGAATGAAAAAGAAATAGAAAAAAGAAATAGAAATAGAAATAGAAATAGAAATAGAAATAGAAATAGAAATAGAAAAAAACAAATTAAAAAACAAGAAAACAAGTCCACCCGCGAGCAGGGGCTTGCGAGGCTGGACAGCGGTGCTGTTAGGAAACCACCCCATTACCTAATAAAATTTCATTTTATTTATTATTATGTCAGATTATGCTACATGACGCCAAATTACACTACACTTTGATAGCATGAGAATTTTATTTGCACACATCAAAATGTACGTGCATGTACGAGTGCATTGGTAACAACAATGTACAATATGTGTAACATAGTATATAAACCCTAAATATATGCCTAGGGGACCCCAGTTGTGTTCTCTTAGGTATTCCACCTACGTTTTCGGTGTGAAAGGCCTATCTCAACAAACTCACCTATTAATAACTCCTCGCATCAAACCATCAATTCCCCCATCACGAGCGTGGATCCCGCCCCCTTCTTGTAGAGAGAACCCACATGGTCTTAGCTAGCAGATAGTGGGTGTCGCCCTAACAGAAGAACACAACTGCCCATATCAGTGCGCCTTCTCTTACTTGCACATACATCATTGTTTCACTGCGCCACATCCAATTACTCATCCTTTCGGCATGAGCCGGAAGTACTTGTATATGCATAATCTACCTTTTCTTTTGTAAGCCGATGCCAGGCCTTGCCTTACATTGTGACTGCCAGTGATCGAGAGGCAGCGCTCGTCATTAGGACAGCTGCAACCAGACAACTGATCGGATCTGGTTTAGTTACGATTTACATCACTCTATTCAGATGACTATTTTAGTTACAAGCTGAATTCAGTGTTATCCCCAAGATCAGGCACTGTTGGAAGGGTATTGATCCGAAGTGTCAAAATAGGTGCCCGACGAACAACAAACCATTGACGAACCTCGACGAACCTTATCACGTGACCTGTAAACATTTGGAGAGGTCTCGAAGAAAAAATTTTGAATTTGTCGAAGAAGTGATTCATCACAGATTCTACAATTATGTCCGAACCTTCAACTTCTAATCCTGGTCCTAATCCTGTTCCCATACCAGCACTAGAGGCGAAAATTGATGCGCTCACAGCACAAATGTCACAATTAGTGTCAGTATTGGCAGCATCACAGCCCAGACAAGCAGAAGTACAGCCAGAGATGATAGGAGAAAGAGATGATGAGATGGAGGAGATGGTGGAGTGGATATTGCAGGAGGATGAGACGGTGGAGAAATCCAGAAATGGAAAAGCACGCTTACCTAAGTACATGCCCTGCAAATCTTTGACGGTACCATGGAGAATACAAAATCCTTCATCAGCTCTATAGTATTGTACATCCATGGGAGGAAGCCAGAGTTTCATACAGCTGAGTCTAGGATTATGTTTGCTCTCTCATACATTCAGGGGGGGAAAGCACAGTTCTGGAGAAACGAGGCTATTAATCAAATTGCCACAGGAAATAAACCATTTGCAACCTTCAAGGAATTTCTGGAGAGATTGGAGGCACAGTTTGGAGACCCTAATCCAAAGGTGACAGCCAATGCTAAATTAAAAACCATGCACCAAGGTTCCCTAACGGCGGATGAATTTATTTTGCAGTTCAAAGCAGAAGCTTCGCAAGCGGACATGGGAGAAGCCGCATTGGTAGAGTTTTTGAAAGCAGGATTAAATCCCTCTTTATTCAAGTCTATCTACCGACTACCTTCTATGCCAGAGAAGTTGGATGAGTGGTATAATTGGGCAATGTGCCTTGACCGGCAATATCGGCAGGAACAGGCGGAGTCAAAGTTGATGTACGGAAGTAGTAAATTTGGAAAGTCATCTGGAGGAAAGTCCGAGAAAGGAAAGGTGCCCCACTTAAATGTTTTAACTGTGGGCAGTTAGGACACATTTCTAGGAGTTGTAGGCAGAAAAGAAAGATTAGGGAAGCTACAATCGAGGAAGTGAAGCCGGAGGAAGGAAAGCAGAAGAATTTTGTGGAAGAGTCCCAGTGAAGGTTTCCCCATTGGTGACCCAGAATCATTACAATGTATTAGTATCCGAGGAAACCCAGAGCAAATCAGAAAAGGAAATCGAGGAGGAGTATAACTGTTCTGAATCATGTGACGAAAAGGAGTACAACTGTTGTCAATCATGTGACAATTTTCATGCATCATTTCCGAAAACCCCTAAATTCTTTATTCGCTCTGCGTGAGTAGAACCCAAAATCACCTTGACTGTGGGATTGAAGACAGTGGACATGCATGCAGCTATTGATGTGGAAGTGTTGCTTGACAGTGGTGCTACAGGATTATTTATTAATCGATCCTTAATTACTGGACATGGTATTAACACATGCAAGCTGGCGCAACCTATAATGGTGTACAATATTGATGGAACAGTCAATCGTGGAGGAACTATCAAGGAGGAGGTGACTATGATCCTAAAGTATCAGGAGCATCAGGAGCGAGCCATATTCGAAGTGTGCAATCTTGGGAAAACCAATCTAATAATAGGATGTCCATGGTTATGGAAGCATAATCCCGAAATTGATTGGAAAACTGGGAAAGTACAACTGACTCGTTGTCCTAAGGAATGTAATGTGTATGGGAGGAAGATGAAGAAGGAAAAAAGGAAAAAGAAAGAGAAAGAATGTCCAAGAAAGTATTCTGTTACGATGGAGGAAGTGGAGGATGAGGAAATGCCAAATGGGGAAGTTCTGATCATGATTGAGAAAGAAGAGCAGAAGCAAACCTTTAGAACAATTGGTGGAGGACAGTCATGGGACAAGAATATCATGAAGGTGGAGAAGCCAGTGGAGGAATGGGTGCCAAAAGTGTATCATGAACATCTGTCAGTGTTCCAGAAGAAGGAGTCTGAGCGAATGCCGGTGCAGAAGCCATGGGATCATGCGATTGAGATGAAGCCAGGGTTTGTGCCGAAGAAGTCAAAGGTATATCCGTTATCTCCGATGGAACAAGAAGAAGTGGATGCATTCCTGAAGGAGCAATTGTACAAAGGATACATACAACCTTTGAAATCACTGCAGACATCACCAATATTCTTTGTGCCAAAGAAAGACCAAAGGAAGAGGATGTGTACAGATTATAGGTATTTGAATGAGTGGACAGTGAAGAACGTGTACCCCCTGCTGTTGATCTCAGAAATAATTGACAAGGTGGGAAAAGCCAAGGTCTTTACAAAATTGGATTTATGATGGGGATACAACAATGTACGAATAAAGAAAGGAGATGAGTGGAAGGCAGCATTTGCCACAGGTTGAGGATCCTTCGAGCTGCTTGTCATGTTTTTTGGGATGACTAATAGTCCCCCGACCTTTCAAAATATGATGAACATCATTTTCAAGGATGTAATAGACAAAGGCATGGTAATAATATTTATTGACGACATTCTGATATTCATGGAGGATGAAGAAAATCATGAGGCGATAGTACAGGAGGTGTTACAGAGGTTGGCGGAGTATGATCTATTTTTGAAACCAGAGAAGTGTGTGTTTGGGGCAAGCGAGATTGAGTTCCTAGGATTATTGATCAGCCCTGACAGGATCAAAATGGATCCGATCAAGGTACAGGCAATCACAGATTGGCCTGCACCCACCCATGTCAAGGAGGTTCAAGCCTTCTTGGGACTCGCAAATTATTATCATCGCTTTGTGCACAATTTTTCTAAAATTGCCGCACCCTTACATAACCTTACATGAAAGGGAGTAGTATGGAGGTGGGGAGAGCAGCAGCAGACAGTGTTTGAGGAGTTGAAGAGAAAGTTTGTGGAGAGACCAATATTAGCCCCAGTAGATTTCACATGCCCTTTGTGAGTGGAATCCAATGCATCCAATTTTGCTACTGGAGTGGTATTATCAATGGTGTGTGAAGATGACAAATGGCATCCTTGTGCATACTTGTCAAAAGGGTTGAATGATGTGGAGAGGAATTATGATGTGCATGACAAAGAGATGTTGGGGATAATATGAGCATTGGAGGCATGGAGGCATTATTTGGAGGGATGTATGCATCAGATTGAGATCTGGACAGATCATCAAAATCTGCAATACTTCATGTCCGCTAAAAAGCTTAATCGCCAGCAAGCGTGTTGGGCACTATTCCTATCATGTTTCAACTTTCACTTGGTCCACAAAGCACAAAGCTTAATGAGGAAAGCAGATGCATTATCCAGACATATTGATCATAAAAGGGGGGTGGAGGAGGACAATAAAAATGTTACCTTACTCAAACCCAAATACTTTCGCATTTGTGCTATGCGTCAAGGGCATCTATTAATAGATAGCTCAGAAATGGAAATGTTGTCTAAAATTAGACAATGTTCAGAAATGGACGATGAAGTAGTGGAAGCCGTGAAAGCTCTGAAGGGAGAGAAGAAAGGTAATATCAAAGGAGATGAATGGGCTGAGGAACAAGGGTTGGTGTTGTTTTGAGGAAAAGTGTATGTACTGAAGGATCAGAATTTGCGAAGGGAGATCGTCCAGTTACATCACAATACACCGATTGCCAGACACCCAGGAAGATGGAAGACGTTGGAATTAGTAATGAGAAATTATTGGTGGCCTGGAATTTCGAAGTATGTGTTGGGGTATGTGGATGGATGTGATACGTGCATGAGGGGGAAGAAATTTCCAGAGAAACCTGCAGGAAAATTAATGCTGAACCCTATACCTAAAGCGCCGTGGCGAGATATATCTGTGGATTTTATTACTGGATTACCTGAGGCTCAAGGGTACAATGCAATATTTGTAGTATGCGACCACTTTACAAAAGAGGTCCATATTATTCCTACTACTACAGAAACCTCATCATTGGGCTTGGCACACCTCTATCTAAATCAGGTATGGTGGTTACATGGGTTACCCAATACCGTTATCTCTGATCGCAGACCACAATTTGCTTCCGCATTTATGCGAGAACTAAACAACATATTGGGAATTCAAACTAAATTATCTACGGCATATCACCCACAGACTGATGGGCAGACAGAGAGAATGAATCAGGAGTTGGAGCAGTACCTACATATGTTTGTCAACTACCGACAAACCGACTGGCCCGAATGGTTGGCAATTGCCGAATTTTCCCACAATAACAAATTCCATTTGGCTACTCGTATGTCACCCTTTTTCACGAATTATGGATATCATCCTCACATGGGAGTAGAACCCAGAAGGGACGTCAAAGTACAGTTGGTAGAAGACTTTGTATCTAAGATGCAAAAGGTACAAGAGGAAGCAGAGGTGGCATTGAAGAAAGCATGTGATGACATGATGCGACACATGGATCGTACTCGAGCACGCGCTCCAGAGTACAAAGTTGGTGACTTGGTATGGCTAAGTACCAAGGACCTGAATATTCCACGACCTTTGAGGAAACTTATGGAAAAACAAGTTGGCCCATATGCGATCTCTAAAGTAATCTTGCCTAATGTGGTAGTGCTAAAATTACCCTGATCATTCAAGATTGATCCCGAGATTAATGTATCCCGCCTATGCCCTTACCACCCGCCCACTATTCCTGGCCAACAAACTACTCCACAACCTCCGATAATAGTAGAAGGTGCTCCAGAATACATAGTTGAAGAAATTCTAGACTCACATCTTCAATGGAACAAATTGGAGTTCTTAATAAAGTGGAAAAACTATACCGATGAAAATAATTCATGGGAACCTGAAGAGAATTGTAAGTGAGCACGTAATGCAATTGCCCAATTCTTTAAATGTAATCTGAATGCTCCGCATCGCATTGGGAGAATGGTGTGTGAGGGAATGAGATTCCGGCCTTACCAAAATTTCACCGAGGGGACAAACGTAATATTTTCTCGCCTGGAAGTCGAGGCATAAAAGGGGGGTAATGTTAGGAAACCACCCCATTACCTAATAAAATTTCATTTTATTTATTATTATGTTGAATTACACTACATGATGCCAAATTATGCTACACTTTGATAGCGTGAGAATTTTATTTTGCATGCATCAAAATGTATGCGCATGTACGAGTGCATCGGTAACAACAATGTACAATATGTGTAACATAGTATATAAACCCTAAATATATGCCTAGGGGACCCCAGTTGTGTTCTCTTAGGTATTCCACCTACGTTTTCAGTGTGAAAGGCCTATCTCAACAAACTCACCTATTAATAACCCCTCGCATCAAAACCATCAATTCCCCCATCATGAGCGTGGATCCCGCCCCCTTCTTGTAGAGAGAACCTGCACAGTCTTAGCTAGCAGATAGTGGGTGTCGCCCTAACAGATGCTGGGGAAGACACATCAGTAGAAAACCACCCCTTCATCTCGCGCTTTGAGTGAGGGAGGGGCAGGTGTTGCGTTGTCACTGTCTCGTGGTCCCTGTTCATCCTTGTTGTCATCCCCAATCATTGTTGTCCCCTGCTTGTCATTCGTTGTCATTGTGGTCCCCTACTCATTTGTCGTCATCATTGTCCCCTACTCATTTGTCATTGTCATTGTCCCCTGCTTGTCATTCATCATTGTTGTTGTTGTCGTCCCCTACTTGTCATTTGTCATCGTTGTCATCCTCTGCATGGCATTCATTGTTGTTGTTGTCCCCTACATGTTGTTCATCGTCATCGTCCTCCACTCATTTTTTGTCATTGTTGTTGTCCCCTGCTTGTCATTTGTTGTTTGTCATTGTCCTCATCCCTCATTGTCCTCGTCTTCATTGTCCTCATCTCCTGCACCCACAGTCCACCCCACGAGCAGTGGCTCATGAGGCTGGAAGTGGGTGCTGTGTTGTCAGTGTTATAATGTGTTATAATATACATAGATTCTAAGAAACAAACAAGATAATAATTAGTTGCAAATGAAAGGCAAAGAGTAAAAGATACTTACCTGGGGCACAAACAACAACAGATGTTGTTTGTGCCCCAGTTGTGGACAAGGCCATTGTTGTAGGGAGAGAAACCAAGTTGCGAAATGTGTTGTGGCTGGTGGCAATACAGTACAAATAAATGTAAACATATAAACGAAAGATGTACACACATCAAAAACACATAAATAAGAGTACATGTGACCATGCAAACAGGTGCAAATGGTCAGTGCTATTTAAACAGCTTACTTTTCCCTCTATTCATTCGGGCATGCCCCAGTTTTTTATCTATGACATATGCAATTAGTATATAAATATATTTATTTGGTACTCTTATAGGGTACATAATCTAAGTGTAAAAGGACCAGTTGTAAACCAGTTACAAGTGGTCTTATAATGGTCTTCAAATGTTTTCAAAATGAGTGAACCAGCAACCGAACCATGGTTTCGGTTACTCAATTTTTCAGACAAATGGACTGAACTGCAGCATGGACCACAGTTCAGTCCAGTTCGGTCTTTGGTCCTATGGGCTGAACCTTCAAACACTAATGAGGGGAAGGCGATGGGCACCAGCACCAGATGAGATGAGGGCGGCAAGGGGGGATGCAGAGGATGAGGTGGCCACAAACAACATGCCTATGAGCAGCTGCTCAGAGGGTGGCTTGTGGTGCAGGGGGGTATAAATGGGGAGCAACAGGGAGGGGAGGGATGAGACAATGAACAACGGGATGAGGGCAGCCAGCACCTCCCACCACTACCATGAGCAACTGCTTGCAGGGTGCATATGGGGTGTGAGGGACTGAAGGGCATAGAGCACAAAACACAGGGGTGGGGGGAAACATGGAGGGAGGGAAATGATAAGGGGGGGACAACAAGGGGGTGGGGACGACAAGACAGCACCCCAAATGACATGTCACACACCACTCACCACCAGCCTCATGAGCAACTGGATGGTAGGTGGAATTACAATGAGGAGGGGGAGACAAGGGAGGAGGAGATGAGGGACACATGGGGGACACCATCCACTGCCATGAGCATCTGCTCATGGGGTGGATACGAGAAGGAGACGGTGCCCCAGCACCCAAACCCCACTGCTGCGAGCTTTGCTCATAGGGTGGAATGGGTGCTAATGGCCATGTCACTGCCTCCACACCGAAACGCAACACCCCACCACCCCCTCCCCCCTGCAAAATGGGGGGGGGGGGTGGTTTTTTGTTTTTGTAGAATTTTAAATAATATAATTAATTGTCTCCCCCCTGCATTTGCATTGGGGGGGATTTTTTTAATCTATATTAGTTATATTAGTTCCTTGCGTCTTTGTGAGGGCTCCTCAATTTTTTTCGAGCTCTTGTGAGGGAGGTTAAAAATATGTGAACTATCCCTAAGTGCATTAAATGGACTTTGTATTACATATTCAATAATTCTCCTGTGGTTCAACTGGTTGAGTGCTTGTTTAGTCATCATGTGACTTACATCCCATGGTCCATGGTCCAATCCCTGCTTTACCCATCTATTTTGTAAGCACTTGATGAAAATTTCACCAAGTTAAGTCTTCCAAAATGTGGTAGTCTGACTTCATGTTGGAATTGCACAGGACTTTACTAGGAATTTCTTGGAAACAACAGTACATGGTCATCAAGATACATTCTGATTGGATTCCTATCAGACTACTAGGACTAGTATTGATTGACTCCTATCAGATTCTGATTGGACTCTTATTGGAAAACTCAGACTCCTAGGACTCCAATAGGAATACAGGGGGGAGTGCAAAGTCTACCACATTTGCCTAATACTAATCAAACTGCCGATGCCAATCTGACTAGCACACTCCCAACTGCTGATGCCTTGAACAACAGTTATATTCATGTGGTCCATACAAATGGAATACATCACTTAGCAATGGTTACCTGCCAGTGTCAGGGGGAACACCAAATTCCCTTGGACCTGGTAACCAGTAACTTACTACCCGCAAGCTTCACCAACATACAGACTCTGTTTACCATGCAGGTTATAGACCATTTTTGGCTCTGTAATATGAAATTAAAGGCATTGGCCTATCAGTTTTACCAGCTGATTTGGTGTGTAACATTGCTGATGAGGCCTGCTGAAGTGGTCAATCTCTACCATGAGCTTTGGCAGATGTCCTGCTTATGGAATTAGATGAAAAGATTGAAGTGGGCAGGGTATGGACACAATCAAAGAGATCCTTTGAATCCTGAACCAGGATTGCATGCCAATTTCTGTCCAGCCTGTCCTCAAGTAGGCATAAATATACCGGAAAATTGGAAGGACAATGTGAACCGGTGGGTGACAAAATACCTCAACTGTGCAGTGGCATCTAAAATGATACTATTTTTATATGCATATTCATGGCCGATGGCAATTTCAAAGCTGATCATGTTCAGCAGAAAACTCCGATACAAATATATGGATATGTGATGGAGGTGGGATGGCCCCAAATCAGGCTGAATATGAGCTGTTCCTCCAAGTCACCATAGAACAATTAATGGTAGGTACCTTCCCTTGGTGGTAGCTGATGCTGTTCCCAATGCTGTCCCCAATGCCAGTCTGATTTGTACCTGGGTTTCCAGAAGGCTCCTTGCAAGAATAAACTCCTAGCCATTGTGAATGCTTTTCTGGCATCAAAGGCATGTGACAGGACTGGAGTAGCAGCCATTGCATGGGCATGGCATGGATGTTATGTACCAAATGCATTGGTAGACCTGTTTCATGGAGAACAGTAAAAGAATGTCAACTTTGTTTTCCTTCAAGCACTGAAGACCACCAGGGTTGACCCTCAGCAGGGAGTTATGCTCATTTATGACATTGTCTGCGAGTACATTATCCACCTTTGGGAACATATTGGTGCCCATCTTCTGGCCAGCTTGACCATTGACCAGGCCATTGGGCTTTTGCATGTTCATGGCCACAAGGATGAATGCTTTTTTTGCTATGCTCCATCTTTCATTCCAGGGTCCAGCATTGTAGTAGGAGAAATACTTGAGTCTCAGGAATCACTGAATTCCATTTCCCCAACAGTCAGAACAGTGACCTTGCCACATCAGGCAGAAATGCTTGATAATTATGCTACAGATTCAAATCACTAGAAAATGCTTGGCATGACAGTCACACTGTGCTCAAAATCTCAGGAAGCCCTTGAGATCTCCACACAACTCAGCCAACAGGCAATCAAACAATGGGAGGATGAAGTAATGGCAACAGAATCCCTAAGGCTCACAGATATCATGGTAATGGATATGTATGCCACTCACATATCAGAAACAGCAGCAGCATCTGGAGTGGGAGGAGGATCAGCCTTAGCCTCAGCATTGGCAGTGGTTCAATCTGTGGTTGAGGAGTGGATTGATTTTGCCATTCTTTTTGAACAAATGCTGAGTTGTACTGCCTACCACCAATCACAACCCATCATTGATCGTCACCAGGATTGAATTACAAGACAATGTCTGTCGACTTGGTAAATCACCTCACATTTCTGACATGCAAGCTTTTGAACAGGAAATAGAAGCTCTCACATCTCACATGGTAACCTTAACACAGTTACAAAATGCTGCTGACCTTGCCGATCATGACATTGCTCCCTCATGGATCACCCATGATAACGAAGGTGAATTTGATGCCCCCGGTGACCTGGATGATGACAGTGATGTGGCATCAGGCCTGTCAGATCTCCCAGCCAACACACATGCTATTCCAGTTGAGGAGCAACGAGTATACCTCCCCTCTAATGGCAATCTTGCTGATGTAGAGATTAACCTCCACAAGATCCAGGCAAGCCAACTGCTGCACCAGCTGTGGGAGCTCATTGCTGACAAATCATTTCAATATTCACACATCATTTGAGCAGTGCCACAAAAGGGAGTTCACACCCAGTCATGAGCTGTTGTCCACAAGTTGGTGAACAAAATTAGCTTGCATGCCCAAATGTATAACCATTGCCAATTTGCCATAGCCAATTGCTGGCACTGGATTGTGATGCTGATAGTGTTTAAAGGTCTGGTCCTATGAACTGGAAAAAGACCAAAACCAAACCAAACCAAACCAAACCAAAGTCCAGTTTGTCAGGTGGCTATTTATAGGACCAGTCTTTTGCAGTCCAGTTGCCAGTCTTTTGCTTTGAAAAATATCATCAAACCAATGAAAACCAGTTTTAACCAGTTATAACCAGTTCATATGTCATGTAAGCTATTTCTCCGATTTCCACACATAATGCCTTCAATTTCGCTCCCTAGATCATCAAAAATGGTTGAGAACTGAGAGAGATATGACCAAATACATTTTGCACAAGTATTTTGTTGTGATTAAAATAACTTTGATTGTACTGCTTATATCTTGTGTTACAAAAATGTTGGGTACAATTGGACACCATCCAAGACATAAAAATAACACACATAAACATCTGTACCATGTATCTTTGATTAATTTAACACCCCTCACAAGCTGCAACTACATACTACAACTACAACTACAAACTACAAACTACAACATGTAACACAATGTACTTTTGTTTTGGTCATATCTCAGTCAAATCTTGACGGAATCTCTTAAAAGTGGGACCAGTTGCCGGGGAATTACGATATCCAACTGCTGGTGTAACCGTTAAATGGTCCATGTAATAGTTGCTGAGAAACATATGGGATATATTGGTACAACAAACTTTACAACAAAACGTTGGTCCTATGCGGTCCAGTTGCGGTCCATCAATATCTGGGTCAGTCCTGGACCAGTTGTGGTTGTGGTGGTCCCATTTAGACATCAAAAACTGGACTTAACCGGACCTGAAAACACTAGATGCTGAGGCATTGAGTATGTTTCAGCAGTTAAATAAGGATGACCTCAATGCCAGCATGGCTATTTTGAAACCAAATGATTCATGAACCTGGTTCCACTACTCTTCATCTGTCCTGGATTCTGCATAATGCCCACATTTGTACTGGTCTCATGGCTGATGCTGGTGCCGATGCCGATGCCAGCCAATTCTGGGAATGTAAATGTATTTTGTAGCTGTCTGTATTGATTGTACTAACATTTTTCACAGTCAGGCAAGTACATTGGCTTCATTCATAGGTTCAGAGAAATCAATGGAGGGAGGAATTTCTACTGGTCACATATGAAATGCAGTGGACTGTGCAGTATTTCATCTATCACAGCCAATGGTGGCAGTCAGCTTTGCAGTCCAAGAATACCCTTCCTGGTCCACTAGCCTATGCTAATCACCAGCACACTTCATGGTATGAATTAGCATTGAGGGCTGACAATGCATTTAGATCAAAAAATGCTGATTATATCTCCCCTCTGTGACCAAAAAGGTCCTGTATTATGTAAACATGATTATCTTGATCACCAACCATGATCAGTAAAACTACATATGTCAAACAAAAGTCTCTCAATCTTCAACCCTTTTTCTTTGCAATCAGACCCAAAAGGGCCACTCCAAATGTGGACACAAGAGATCATTTGGTATGTGGAGTCCCAATTCCATGGAGTTTTGTTGGAGGTAGACCTGGCAAACTTAGTAAAACAATGTTGGATGCAAAAAATTCTCTATGCCGAGCTTGTATGTTGAGATCCTTCCTAAAGGAAGGAGGTTTACATTGCTAACAAGTATGACAGATGTATGTCATGTCTTGCATTGGCATTGGCACCTCCATTGGCCTTATGATAGATGTGCCGATCCTTCTTTGGTCCTTGGCTGACAGCCTCGCCGATGTGAATTTGGACCACCTACCCCTTGGATTCCATCCATCTCTCTTGGCCTCATTGGATGATGGTGTTGCCAACAACAGTCCTAGCCATTTTGTGGATTCATATGCATGTGATTGGTGGAGACACAAGGCAGAACCGGTACCCAGGGGAATATTAGGCATTGACACCCTGGATGAGTGCCTTGATCACTATTGGCAATGGGTTCCTACCCATGTGACTGGCTCAACACCTGCCAATAGCCAGTCAGTGTGGGATGCTCCAAGTTTCCAAGCCGGTTGCTGATCTTGCATCGACCTGCACACTCTCATACATGATATGTTTGAGGAAGCATGCAGTACACATGACTCCATAAATGGCTGCAAATCATCAGCAGATGCTGCCATGAATTCCAATATCAGGAAAGCAGCAGGGTTTCATTGCCTTCATGAGCTCACCCTGCTCAAGGAGCTTCAGTCTGAACCATGTAAGTTAACAATGGCAACGGCAGCAGCAATGGCATTGGCATCAAAAAACAACCATGGACATGCTGGGAGACAGTCAAAGCAATTGGCTGTAAAAAGAAGACAATTGGAACTGGTATCTGCACATGCACAGGCTGAACTTGAGTGCCTGAATGCCCTTCCCCCCACCTCCTACCAATGGACCTGGGGTGTTGATATTACAGAGAATGAGGTTTTAGCAATCAATCAGGAGACCAAAATCAAGGGAAAGGCACATCATTTGGGGTATGCAGGGTCTCTTCCTGATGGTGTGCAGAAAAAGCTGTGGTCAAACACACCAAGTCTCCCAACAGTTGTCTCTGCCTACAGTCAATCACCCACAGTTACTGGTAATGATGCTGGGCTATATTTTTCAGACGCTGGATCTTCATCCCATTCCGATGTGTCCAATGCCTGTGCTGGTGCCACTCCCATTGCTCCTGTCCTGGCTGCTGATGCCGATCCTGTCCCTGCTCCCACTGCTGAGGCACTTATGGTTTGGCAAGGTGAAGATGATGTAGCAAATGATGCTGATCAGCATACCCCCTTTCAGGCAGCCATGGCATATGATGCTGATTCATCATCTGCCCATATGGGTTCCCCAACTGGCTTTGATACTGCTGACTTCTACCTTGATGATTCTACCCCTTCATCTCCACCCTCAAATCCCCTTTCAGCTTTTGCCACCACATCTGATGCGGCAGATGTTTTTCTCTCATCATTGGAGACAGATTCTGCTGGATCTCTTGGTGAATCCAATGCTGATGCTGATGATGCTGGTGCTGATTCTGACTTGGAGGACAATTTTAGTGAGGAGTCCCCCAGCATCTCCCAGAAAGAGCACCCCACTCCTTCTTGCATTATGCTGCCCATCTATAGTCATGCAGACTTTAGTTATGTTGATGACACTTGGTTGCCTGGCTCTGATGATATGGACACTATGGACGATGGATGATGCTCATTTATTTCAGGTACATATTCTATACATGTACATGTAGTAATAATTGTTGGTGCTTTTGGCACACCAAACATTTTCTGCCCGATCCTTAATCCCGGTGCTGGTGCTGTGCTCAATTCTGATGCCAATTTCTGATTTCATGAAGGTCTGTATTACATGTCTGCTGCTGCCGATATATCACTAAATGAGGCATTTATCATAGATGTCACTATATAACCTTCAGCATCAGGAAATTTCCTTAGGCAGCATTGGCAGCATTGGCCACACCAATCAGGTTGGCAAGCTGATCCTGTTTGGTAGGTCTGCACTACATGGAATCAATTATTGCATCATTGCTCATAGCTAGGCCATACTTGTCTCCTAATGCACATCTATACCAAGCATTGTAATTCACTATAGTAGATACAGCTAGGCCATACTGTTATGGCAAAGTGGTGCCTGATGCTGATGCTGTACTCCTATGCCTATGCTGATGCCATTGCCACTGATGAGTACCATGTCCAATGCTATCTCATAGGTCACTGATCTGTATATTAACATTCTTCATAGTGTATGACAAGCAAGAATTATAACAGTGTATTCATTAGTGTTTGAAGGTCCCGTTCATTGAACTGGAAAAAAACTGAAACTGAACCAGACTGAACCATGGTCCAGTTTGTTTTGCAGTTGCAGTTTCCTTAGTTTTTGTACATGGTCGGTTGCAGTTTCACAAATTGTATATTTATTTTGAACCCACTTTTGTGAGTTCAAACTGGTTGTAACTGGTCTACGATATACTTATATACTAACTATATCCTAATTAATAAACTTGAAAAGTGGGGATATGCCCAAGGAATGATTAACAAAAGTGAGGGTTTATATACCTTGGGGCTGTGCACAGACCACTTGGTCATGTTTGAGCACCCAAACAAAAAAGTGGTGCCACTTGTTCACCATTCCCATGGCTGCCAAACCATCAACCTAGGCTGCATACATCAACATCAACCACCACTCCCACCCTTGACACTGCCACCACCACTCTGCCTCCTTCCACCACCACCACTTCATCAATTCCTGCTGCTACTCCACATCCCCCACATTGGACAACACCACCAAATGCCACAAACAAACTGCATCAGGCCCAAACAACATCCATCATCATTTGGGCCCCAAGTAATGTCTTTTTAGTGTTTTTTTTTTTGAACTAACTAATCTTTTCTTTTCATTTTTTATGCTCTAACTTTGTTGTAACCATGAGCCAGCATCAATGCAGCACCCACATGCCCACCCATGCCACCACTGTGAGCCCCTGCTCACAGCATGGTATGGGTCCCATTCTGGATGACACCACTGCAGAACCGACACACCACCCACACCTCCGCCATGAGCAACTGCTTGTGGGGTGGATAAGGGTGGTGATGACAGACAAATTACCAACATGATGGACACCAATGCCAATGCCAATGCCAGACAAGGACACCAACACCAACACCAATGCCAGATGAGGATGCCAAGGCCAATGAGGACACCAACACCAACACCAGGATGATGATGCCCCCCTTGCATTCACTCCTGCAGTGGGTGCATATTTTTTCTTGTCCTTGGCCCCTCATCCTACTTTGTAGTACTTTTTTATATTATTATCCATATGCCTTCTCATGGGCCCCTGCCCTGTGAGGGTCTTCATGTCATTCTAGAGTAGTAGTCTTAGTCTTAACTACATATGTAGATTTACAAGATGGTTCTGACTGACCTTGGGTCAGTCAGCAACCGGTTGTGGCTAGAACCAGCCCTAACCGGTTTCTAAACCAGTTAGAACTGCAATGAACTAGTTGCAGGGGGTCTGGTCCAGTTTTATGTAGATATTGAATTGAATTAAACTGGTTGCGGTTCTGGTTTGGCCCCAAGATGGGAAAAAACCAGACTGAACCAGACCTTTAAACACTAGTATTCATTTGATACTAGTACATATTATACATACCATGAGAGTGTTCAACAGCATCCACTGAACCCATATCATTCAATACATTGCATGTGTTCAATAGACCCTATTATTTGGTACAGTGTAGCTTACCTATGTGAAAATTGTAGAGATCCAACCTAGAATACATGAGTAATCAATCTCAGTCTGTGTATAATGGACTATTATTAGAGTTACTACTATACCTAGAATACATGAGTAATCAATCTACAAGTGGTATAGTGAGTAACCATAAGCAATCAATGAGATAATATCTACTCACCTCAGTCTGTGTATAACAGACTGAGGTGTATGTATCTACTATGTCTGATATATATACTGTGAGTATGACAATGGTATATAGAAGAAAGGGATGTGATAAAGGAATAATTGATAAGGGGAATGCATGCATCACAAAGTGTGCTATAAATAACACACCACATCAAACAGCATTGAAACACATATTCACAGTGCAGCAGATCTCAACACTCCTCACCGTGAATACTCCTCCTTGCATGGAGTCAAGGGAATAATGAAAATTAGGCCAGACCCAGAAAGCTGTAAAGTCTTGTGAATTGTTTGACATCAAGAGCCTTGGTGAAGAGATTGGCAATATTATCACATGTATTGACATAGGATACAGTGAGTTCCTGTGATTGAACTCTTTTGTGTAAGAAGTGAAATTTTAACATGCTTCACTCTTGAGTGAAGAAGAGGGTCCTCAGATAAACTGATAGATGCTGTGTTGTCACAGAGCATCAGGGTTGGTGCATGGGGCACATAACCAATTGCAGTGAGTAGAGTATGAACCCAAATACATTCCTTCGCCACTTCAAAAGCAGCAATGTATTTGGGCTCACAGGAAGAAGCGGTGATGGTTTTCTGCTTATGTGCAGTCCATGAAATTGCTCCAGACCCAAGTGAGCACATGTATCTGCCAATGCTTCATCTAGTATCTAGGCAACTCACCCAGTCAGAGTCAGTGTATGCCATTAATGAGATAGGATTATCCCCTCCCAAGTGAAGTTTGAGATTGCATGTCCCTTGAAGGTATCGTATGAGGTGTAAGGCAGTGCACATTGGCAATGCTCAAAAGAGTATGAGTCAAGGAATTTGGAAAGTTGTTGAACTGCAAATGAGATATCAGGGCAAGTCAAGATCACAAGGTACAATAAACAGCCAACCAATGAGCAATAGGGTAGCATGGCTAGTTTTGTCTACTCCTGTGGAGAGAAAGTGGTGTGCTCAATGCGACACAACTTCTGACCTGGTTCCATCAGTGCGGATAAAGGGTTGGCATCAGTCTGACCAAATTGAGAAACAATCTTGTCAATCAGTGCTGCCTGCGATAATACAACTGTCCTGCACTCCAATCCCAGAAAATGGCAATGCCTACTACAAAATGTGCTGTCCCAAGCTCTGAAATTGTCCAAACCTCCCACATCTGATCCTTGAAGCGCTCATTCTCTTCCTTCTGACTGGCAATTGATAAGTAGTCATCAACATGTACAGCTGCTATAATGGTGCCAGAATCAGTCTTCTGATAATAAACACAGGATTCACACAAAAGCCTGGTAAAACCCCAGGTTATCATCTGCAGGTCTATCATTTGGTTCCAGATGCATCCACTCTGCTTCATACCATAAAGTCCTTGTTGTAATTCCCACACCCAATCCTCCTTTCCTAATTCCTCAAAACCTGCTGGTTGTTCCATATACTAAATTTTGCTGGCTGGTAAAAGTACATAGAGGAAAGCAGTCTTGACATCAATTTGTTGTGCATCCCAACTGAGTGAGGCAGCAATATGTAAGAGAATTTGCCAAGATTCCATGCACACGGTAGGTGAGGTGGTCTTCATGTAATCCTTGCCAAAAATCTGTTTGAAACCTTTAAAGACAAGGCGTACCTTCCAACAAACTGGAGTTCCATTCTCATCCCACTTGATGTGAAATACTGGTTGACCTTTACGTATGTGGCGCCCAGATGGTACTGAGTTGCATGGGATGAGTTTATATACATTCATATCTTGCAATGACTTGAGTTCATCATGATAACCCTCCTCCCAATGCTTGGCATTGATCAAGTTCTGTGCTTCATCCCAAGTATGTGGGTCATCTTCAAATTGAAGCAATTCTGGATCTATCTCCGACATCTCCGAGATCAGGGCATATAATCGATGCACCTCGCCCCCAAGTGCAAGATTCCCAAAGTGTCTCAAGTCGATCATGATCAGTGGGTGATCGATTGGAAGCAACAATGTTATGCAGTCCCTCTAGGATTTTCTTCAGTTCTGCACACTGTGTTTTAATGCATTCTGCCGAGTCCTTGGAGTCACATATTGCATTATTGAGCCTGGTAGTAAGTGGTCCAGCTTTGGCTGTGGGTATTGGCATTCTCGAGGATCTGAGAGGGCTGACATTTTCTGGTGGAACATCGGGTGCATGTGCAGTAGGGGTTTCTTCTAAGGGTTGTTCAATGGGAGGTGTCATCTCCTGTACATTTTTATCATCATCATGATCAAAATTGACTGGAGTGAAGGTATTAGAGGGATCATTGTCACCCTGGAATGGTTCAGATGTAGTATAGTCTGGGGAAGGATTTGGAGCTGCAGATGGTACAGGTGCAGGACTGTTGTGACTCTCAATAAACCTGACATGGTATAAGCTGTAGATCTTTCCAGTCCCACAATGATAGCAATGATACACTTTGGATTCTGGTTCATAGCTGATGAGGACACATTCGATTGACCATTCATAGATCTTGGGATTATTCTGGTTCTGAATGAAGATGAATGCCTTGCACCTAATCTCTCTCACATAGGAGTAGTCTGGTTTTTGCTCATGCCACATCTCCCAAGGTGTAGAACCTTGCAATGAATGTGTGGTAGTTTTGGCGTGAAGGTGTGATGCAGTCAGGTACAGCTCATCCCAGAGGTAAGGCGGTAAGTTCACATGGATGCGCATGGAACACGCCTTTCCCATCAGTGTTCGATGCATGCACTCAACCCATCCAATGTGTGCCAAAGTGTATGGGGCTGTAAACCTATGGCTGGTTCCACATGTTTTAAGCCAAGTATCCATCATGTCTGATTTCAACTCCCCACTATCAGTAATATATGTCCCAACCTGCAATTGTGTTTCTTTTTTGTGCATCAGCTCCCATACTTTTAACTCTGGATATGCATCATCTTTGCTCTTAAGTGGTATGGACCATGGATGAGAAGTAAAATCATCCACAATGTTCATAATGTACGAATTTCCAGATCGTGACTTTCCAATGTGTGGTCCTGACAGATCTACCCACACTTCCTCCAGCTTCCACTTGGCTCTATGGCCCTCCCCTTCTGTGTGTTTCTTAGGAACAGGAGTGTGAGTCTGCTTTCCAAGAATGCAAGATTCACATTTGGGGGGTTTGAAAGAGGACTGTGCAGGTGTACCTGCAATTGTCCCTTTTCTAGCCATGTCCTGTAACACTTGGTAGTTTGCATGTCCAAGACGGTTGTGCCAGGTGACAATATTGGGCATGGAGTGGACAGTGAGGGCATGTTCTGCCAATGCTGAATGAAGGGTGAGAGAGTACAGCTTCTTGCCCCAGTGGAGAGTGCCTTGGGCTATGTGGGCACCAGTAGATTTATTGGTGATCCAGCATGATGAGTCATCAAAATGAGCAATGGCATCAGAGTCTCTCATGAGTGAGCTGACTGAGATCAAGCAGACTGTTGCATTGGGAGTGTAGAGTGCGCTGCATAAGATGATAGAGGTGCCTTGAGCAATTCAGAGTTTTATGTCCCCCATACCGATAGCTGAGATGGAGGATCCACTGACACCTTGTATGTGACATGGTGAAATGGCACATAGTATAAGAAAATCAGAACAGTCCAGTGTGATATGAACTGTCATGCCTGTGTTGACATAGAATGGGTGGTTGTTGAGTGAGATGGTTGTATGTTGGGACTGATTGAGGGGGGTGACTGCAAAAGTGTCCTCATTGACAGGAGTGCTATTATCAGCCAGTCTATAGATGTGGTAAACTCCTCCTCGGTTGTGAGCCACCCCTCATATTCGACCTCATCAATAGATGCGCTGGGAAGTGGGTCACTAGCTAAGCCAGCAAACAAACTCCTGTGTAACAGCCTCAGCATTGTTTAGGGTGCTGGAGTCAATCATGATGGTGAACACCTGGCCATTGTTGTCCTTCATAGTAATGGGAATCTTCGATGCATGCTTGAGAGGCTTGGGACCAGACTTCTTTGTATCATATGCCTTCCTCTGCATCGTCTTTGACTCCTCAATGGTCTTACCCTCCATCCCCCCTCCTTTTGAGACGCAGTACTCAGTAGTATGCCCCGGGCACTTGCAATTGCTACAAATGATGGACCCAGAGAATTTTGCTGGCCTGGAGGTTGCGGCGAGTGCAATGGAAGATGGATTATTTTGTGCATCATTCTCCAGGAGGGACTGTTCATTCTCAAAGAAAAGGTGAATATCCTTGGAAGTATATGGCACAGACACTGTAGCTGCTGCAATGTTGTGGGATATGATGGAATAAGCATGGGGAAAGTGGGAAGAGAGAGAGTTGAGGTGTTAAGGGTGAAGCCTCAACCACTCGATCTAGTCGATGTCGTTTGATGAGGTGCTTCCTCGACAAGTCGTTTGGCACTAGTCTTACTCGGAGCATCTGATGTAAGAGAGATAGTGCACTCTAGCAGGCCTTCTGCATAGAGTCGTTCAGGTTCATGCACTAAGGGGCTTCCTTAGTGGTTTCGAGTAAGTTCACGAGTTCACAAGTTAAGGCTGTAGATTGCCTAGATCTAAACTAAGGACATCACTACAAGTCGCAGTACTTATACTAGAAGGGAGGTCCTTATCGTCCAATTGGAAAGGTAGATGCATATCAAGTAATAATAGAAACAATAGGCCTCATGCCTTGCATGAGGCGTCCGATGTCACGGAGTGCTGCGGTGCAGCATGTCGATCGTGAGAGTCTGACATCATGGACCTCATGTCAGGGGGCTGTCATATCACAGCATGTGTGGGAGTGGGTTCGGGTGCATGGAGTCACCATGCATCAAGGGTGCCTTCCATGGGAAGGGGATTGAATGCATGCAGTCGGCATGCATTGTGTGTGTGTGTCTGATGTCAAGGACATGCCCTAGGCATGAATCAAGGGGTGCCTCCCATCTGGAGGGGATCGTCGGGTGCATCGGGTTCCATGAGTTACAAGGAAAATTGTAACATTACCCCCCTGCTATCATCGAAAGTTCCACACTTCGACCTAAATCTTCGTCTCTCCTTTGTGGTCTGATCGGGTGTGGTCTGGATATGTGGGTAGGTCGGGGTCGAGGGGTACAATGGAGGAATAATTCATGTCCAAACTCGGACCATGATCGGGTTCTTCTGGTTCGCGCTGCCCTGGGTAGCGGTGTCAAGGAGTTGGTAGTGTCATTGGAAGGGGAGGGGTCTTGTAGGTTTGTGCGGTGTCAAGGGAAATCGTCGTAGTTTTACATCTTCTGCGGATGATCGGTAGTTTATTGTCTCTGCAGATGGTTGCTAATTTAACGTCTTTGCAGATGATCGGTAGTTTTATCGTCTTTGCGGACGATCAGTAGTTTAATGTCTTTGCGGACGATCAGTTCACACCTAGTTGTGCTCAGTGGTCTGGGGTGTCGGTGTATGGGGGTGTTGGCTGGAACGCAGCAATGTCCCCAGTTCTCCATGTCATCCAAATAAGAGCTGCCTTGCCAGCTCGAATCCGCTTTCTTTGTCGTAGTGGGTGTTCCACTGAAGGTCATTCCACAGTAGTGGGCCAATCCCCACTAGTGGTCTCCTGCCTGGGGTCAGACCATTGCGGTCGACAACAAATTGTTCAGGGAGATAGTCTCCGCCGTCTAACTCTTCTTCAAAGCACCACTCCTCAAATTGTGCTTTTACCCAGGTCAAATCCATTTTCGTGCTCCTTCGCGCATAGAGGCAGCATGTTGGGCAAGTCGAGGATATTCTCTTTATCCAGTCGTCTCTGTTTATCCAGAATGTGATTCTGTGCAGGCATTCCCAAGAGGGTTGCCCCGGCAGTCTGTTCATTCTTGGTGACTGGTCAATGACTCGTCGTCCAGTCACCATGTTCTTCTCGTATTCGTTCTTTATCGAAAGGGGGTGGGGGTGGGAATGAACGTGAAGGGCGTCAACATTCAGTGGGTCAATCGTCGTTTAGGGGGTATCAGGAGTGTCGTTTGGTTCAGATAGTGGGGGTTTCTTGGGTTCTCGTCAGAGATGGTACCTCTTCTTATATGCCGTCAGGATCTCGGGGGCATTCTTTAGGTTTGATTCGGGTTCCCATGTGTTTTTGGATGTCGGGTAGTCAACCCATTTCATGAGGTAACAGCATGTCTTGCCGTGCTTCTTGTGTGCGATGATCGCTTCCACCTCGTATTCATTTTCTCCTTCCACGAGGTCGGGTGGTGGAGTCAGGAAGTTTCACCCATGAGTGTCGTTCTCATGGTATCGTGTGAGTAAAGCCGCATGGAATACTGGGTGGATCCTCCATCCTGGCAGCAGTTTCAATCGGTATGTTGTTCTCGACAAGGCATCTTCAATCATGAAGGGCCCTTCTCGTTTTGGCGCCAGTTTTCTTGTTGGGTAGCCAATCTTCAGGTTCTTGGAGTCAAGCCATACTTGTTCTCCAACCTTGAATGGTTTGTATCGCCCTTTCATTTGGGCAGCCATAGCCTGTCTGGCTAGTTCGTGTGTGGCAAGAGCTTCCCTTCTCACAGAGAGAAGTTCTTGGATTCTCTGTTCAGTGGCCGGCATGTTTGTCTTTTCGTAAGGGGTGGGGATAGTGCATGGCTGATATCCCATCATCAAGTAAAACGGCGAATGTTTTACTGCGGAGTGCGTCTTCTGGTTGTGCACAAATTCTGCCATTGGGAGATAACGCTCCCAATCTTCGGGTTTGTTCGAACAGAACATGTGGAGGTAAACCTCTAGCTCTTGGTTTACTCGCTCCGTTTCTCCGTCGGTCTGGGGGTGATAGGCAGTGCTCATGGATAGCTTAATCCCGAGCAGTTGTCCGAGTTCTCGGAAGAGTTTGGATGCAAATCGAGGGTCTCTGTCTGAGATGATTCTTCTGGGGAGTCAAAATCTGGTGTACACATGGCGCAGGTAAAGGTCTGCGGCGCCAAGTGCATCGATCGTCTTTGCGCAAGGGATAAAAATTACCCCATTCATAAGACCATGGTCTACCACGACCATGATTGAGTCAAATCCATTTATCACAGGCAAGTCCATGATAAAATCTGTCGTTACCAGCTCGAATGGTCTGCTGGCATCGGATGATATCGGTGTCAGCGGTGGGGTCGTCGGGTGTGTATTCACTTTCATTTGCTGGCACTTTGCGCAGCCTTCGACATACTTCTTGATGAAGTTGGCCACTCCTGGCCACCAGTAGTCTCGTCAGATCAGTTCAATTGTCTGCCATTGTCCAGGGTGTCCTGTCATGATGCTATCATGGTATTTTCGTATGATCGCTCGGCGGAGGGTTTCGTCCTGTGGCACGTAGCATCTGTCTTTGAAAAAGAGCAGGCCATCTTCAAATTTCCAGTCCTCCAATGCAGACTTGATTGGGGGAGTTCCATTGTTTTTCAGGGCTCGTAAAGCATCATTTACGAGGTCATCCTTCATTATTGCTGAGACCAGGGCTCCCTAGAGCTCAGTGTCGATCATTTTGATGAACAGTTTGTCAGCGAGGATGGTCTTGTCCTCGTTATCGGTGTCTTCTTCGGCTATGTGATCTGCTCTCCTCGATAGGGCATCAGATTGTACCATCTGTGATCCAGGTATGTGTTGTAGCTTCAGGTCAAATTGTGACAGGTAGATGGCCCATCTAGCCTGTCGTCGGTTCAGTTTCTGTGGCTGATGGAAGTACGTCAGGTTCTTGTGATCAGACAATACCGTCACAGGGAATGGCATCCCCTGTAGGTAGTGTCTCCATGTTTCTAGCACTCGGATCACTCCCAATAGTTCTCAGTCGTATATCTCGTAATTTCTTTCCGCTTCATTGAAAGAATGTGAGATGTATCTGCATGGGTACCAGTCTCCGTTGGCATCCTGTTGTCTGAGTACTGTGCCTGTCGTGAATTTTGAGGCATCAGATTCTACCACAAATGGTTTCGTTGCATCTGGCATCAGCAGTACTGGGGTTTTGTTGAATTTCCTTTTTAGCGCATCGAACAACTGCTGGCAGTCGTTTGTCCATTCGAATTTCTGGTTCTTCTTTGTCAAGTCGTTCAGCGGTCTGGCCAGATCTGCAAAGTGTCCGATGAATCATCGATAGAAGTTTCCGAATCCTAGGAAGGATCTTACATCCTTCACTGTCCTTGGTGTGGGCCAGTCCTTGATCCCAGCCAGTTTCGTGTTGTCCATTGCAAGTTTGTTGGGTCTGATGATCATGCCCAAGAACTCGACTTCCTGTATGTTGAATTTGCACTTCTCTACCCTCAGGTAGAGATCGCATTGTCGTAGTCGTTCGAGGACCCTTTTGGTCCTTATCCGGTGTTCTTCTTCCATCTTTGAGAAGATCAGGATGTCGTCCATATAGATGACGAGCCATCCTTCATCTAGCATATCTTGGAAGAGATCGTTCATCATGGCCTGGAATGTTGCCGGTGAGTTGCACAGCCCAAAGAACATCACCATTGGCTTGAATATCCCCCGGTTAGTCTTGAATGCTGCCTTCCACTCGTCTCCTTTCTTTATCTGTACATTATGATATCCCCATCGAATATCAAGGTTCGTGAAAAATCTTGCTCCTTTCAGCTTGTCCAAGAGGTCTCCGATCAGTGGTAGGGGGTAGTTGTTCCGGATCATTCCTTTGTTCAGATAGTGATAGTGTTGGCAAGGTTGTAGAGTGTCGGAGTCCTTCTTCGACACAAAGAAGAACGGGGATGCCATGGGTGATTTTGACAGTCGGATGTATCCTTTCTCCAGGTTTTCATCTAGAAACTCATTGAGTTTCTCTTGTTCTTTTGGCGTCAATAGGTAGACTTTGCAATCCTTCGGTACAAAGCCTTCCTTCAGGTTGATCGCATGATCCCATGGTCTTGATTCTGGGAATCGTTCGGATGCAGCTTTCTCGAATACCTGTCTGTACTTCTGGTATTCCGGTGGCAGTAAATTGTCCAGGGTCCGTTGGCTAGTCTCCTTTCCCTCCTCTTGCTCGTGCGCTAGTCATTGGGATATGGATGTCTTTGCTCTGATCCATATGTCTGAGTTGACTAGATGCCGTGGGGAGCCCTTGCCCCTCATGAGCCTGCTGATCGTGTTCGTTTTTCGGATGTATCTGTGTGTTGGTTCTCGATGTTCCTCTGTCAGGGGCAGTTCTATGGCTGGTCCAAATAGGCCGATGACTGGTTCGCCTCGTATGTATGCAATCAGTATTGAGTTGTCCTCAATTACATCTTGTTCGGGGGTCAGTTCCATTGCTCATATTTCCATGCCAGTATCTGCCAGTAGTTCTTCATCGGGTACCTCTTCGACCTTTACCTGGGGGGGGGTCTCCCTGGGCATAGGTATTTCAGCGTTGATGGTACCGCGATCTGGAGTCCTATAATTGTGGGTCGGGGTAGTCTGTTGTCGAGGGTAGTTTATCCTGTTTCGTAGTGTCGTTTTCACATTCCTTTTGCCAGTGCTTCCCTCCCCTGTGGAGGTTAGCAATTCCTTCATCCTTTGCACAATTTGTTGTGCCCTGTCGCATTCCTTGTTTTTGCCCTTTTCCAGTTGTTTCTTCTTCTGGTTTTCTTGGGTCTTGGTGACAGCATGTCATGCTGCTTCAAGGCCTCTGGCTTGTTTAGGGGTGTTGCTGCTCCTGGTCTTTGCGACAGCTATCTGGATGGAATTTAGTTCTTTTGCTTTCTTTTCTGGAAGCCTTTCTCTTGTTTTTGCCACGGCCAATCGGGCTTGGGCAAGGCTCCTCTCTTTCTCTTCAGAGAGCCTCTGTCTTGTTTTGGCCATGATGTGTCAAATTCGTGCCAGTCTGTCGTTGGGTGCCTCCCTTTCAGTGTCGACCCTGGGGAGCTTTAGGGTATTCGGGAGGGATCGTTTGGCTCTTTTCATCTTCTCCAAGATCCGTTGGATTTGAGCTCGTCATTCTTTGTCTTGGAACTCAAAGGTTCCCTTCTTCCAATCAATGATCGGGTTTATCTCCCGCAGCCATGGCAGGCCCAGGATTACTGATTCCTTGCCTAGTCTGGCGACTAGGTATTCTATCGGGTAGCTCCTTCCATTGATGTGGAGTCTTCCCTTCATGCATCTGGTGATCGTTCCCTGGTTGTTCAGGGTCCCGTCTACATTCGTGGCCCGGATGGTGTGGCCTAAGGGATATGTTCTGATCCCTTCTCATTTGACGAAGTTCGAGTCAATAAAGACTCCTCCTGCTCCAGAGTTGAGGAGCGTGTTTGTTGCGATGTCTTTCCCGTTGTCTGACTCAGCTACCCAAATAGACAGGTGCATAGATTGTCTATTCATGGTAGCTAAGAGTACAGACCCTAGGGAGACTACAGCAGTGACTGGCGTCATATCAGGCCACTGTTCTAAAAACCTGATTCCTCCAATAGGTTAAGGGCTCGTTCCTTTTCTTCTTCATCTAGTTTATCCAGCATCGTGCAGATCTTCTGGTAGGTGTCCACCCCAGTCTTTTTCTGGGTGAAGCAGTTTCGGTAGGGAGGAGGCGCTGACCCCGTCTGAGTGGGGTTCTTTCCATCCCTGTGGTCAGATGATCAGTGTCCCGGTTGGTGGCAGATGAAACACAACCCCTTTTGGAGGTGTTCCACGCATTCTTGGTTTGTCAATCGGTTGATATCAAGAGAGGGCTGTCCTTTCTTTGTTGTTTTGTTTGTCTTCTGGTTCTGCCTGGTCTTTCCCAGGATTGCCATGGCCCGTTTCCATTGGCCTTCATATTTCAAAGCTGCCTTTATCCAGCCTTTGAGCGTGTTGGGCACTGTCTCCATTGTGTGTACCCTTTTCAGTAATTCGGGATGCAGTCTGTCCATGAAGTACTCGATCATGGCTGCATCTTCTGTGATTCCCGTCCTGTCCTTCAGGATGCGGAAGTTCGCCACATATTCTTCGAGGTTCCCTGAACCCTGTTTGAGATTTTTGATCTCAGTTTTTGCCGTTCTGGCATCATCGATCGGTGAGAAGGCCTCTAGGACCTTCTGTCGGAAGTCTGCATATTCACCTAGTCCCTCGGACTGGTGCTGGTTGACAAATGCCTGCGCCCAGGCAGCTGCTGTCCCTCCATTCATGAAGGACAGCGTGAAGATAATCTTCTTGTCATTCATGTCATAGACCTGGTCATTGATTTGCAGGTACAGATCTATCTCCTGCAGGAACTTGGCGGTCTTGGTCCGCTCTCCTGAGAAGTCTGTTGGTGATCAGATTCGAATGTCCTTCACGGACGTCATCGGTGTGGTTGTGGGTTCAGACATCTCATTATAGAGGTCATCGGTTTCGTCTGTTAAGAAGTGGGTGGATGTTTCGGGTGGGGGTGTGTGTGGTTGTTCAAAGTCTTTGTCAGTGAGAAAATTTCCTCATTGTCTGTCAGTTGATCCATAGAACCAACGCTGTGCTGGGGTTGAGTAATGGACTAGTCTTCCATTGTATCGGTACCAAGGAGAACCTGGCTGTGGTTCTGCTTCTCTTGGTGGTCAGTCTGGGGTTTGTCTAAACCTGGGTCGCTGTGGTGTGTATCAAGATGTATTGCCTACACCTAGGTAGGTGGGCTAGCAGATAGTTTAGATCTTATGTTAAGGGCGAAGCCTCAACCACTCGATCTAGTCGATGTCGTTTGATGAGGTGCTTCCTTGACAAGTCGTTTGGCACTAGTCTTACTTGGAGCGTCTGATGTAAGAGAGATAGTGCACTCTAGCAGGCCTTCTGCATAGAGTCGTTCAGGTTCATGCACTAAGGGGCTTCCTTAGTGGTTTCGAGTAAGTTCGCAAGTTCACAAGTTAAGGCTGTAGATTGCCTAGATCTAAACTAAGGACATCACTACAAGTCACAGTACTTATACTAGAAGGGAGGTCCTTATCATCCAATTGGAAAGGTAGATGCGTATCAAGTAATAATAGAAACAATAGGCCTCATGCCTTGCATGAGGCATCCGATGTCACGGAGTGCTGCGGCGCAGCATGTCAGGAAACAATAAGAGATAAGCCTCATGCCTAGCATGAGGCATCCAATGTCACAGATCCAATGTCAAGGATCCAATGTCAAGGACATGCTGCGGTGCAGCCTGTCGATCATGAGAGTCCGACATCATGGACCTCATGTCAGGGGGCTGTCATATCACAGCATGTGTGGGAGTGGGTTTGGGTGCATGGAGTCACCATGTGTCAAGGGTGCCTTCCATGGGAAGGGGATCGAATGCATGCAGTCGGCATGCGTTGTGTGTGTGTGTGTGATGTCAAGGACATGCCCTAGGCATGAATCAAGGGGTGCCTCCCGTCTGGAGGGGATCGTCGGGTGCGTCGGGTTCCATGAGTTACAGGGAAAGTTGTAACATGAGGAGTGCAATACAACACAGTAGATCAGAGGTAATGGTACCCATAGTGAATGCTCACTCAATAAGCATGCAGATGTGCTCAGCTGTCTCCATGAGAGGTGTTTCCTTTGTGCACTGAATAGTAAGTGCCTGTTGCAATAAAGTGACTTGCCTGACAGGTCCTTCCTTCTGGTGACGTTTGCAGATACTTTCCCAGGTTTCTTTAGCAGACTTCAAGGGATTCAAGAAAGAGTGCTCCAAAGCCGCCACTCCAGAGGCAAGGAAAGTGTACGCTAAACAGGAATTTGCCTTCCAATTGGACAAAGCCTGTGGCTCAGTATCCAGAGGCTGCTCCATGTCACCCATGACATATTCGAATAACCCATTCAGAGACAAGGTGATGGTAATGTCCTCACTCCAGTCTCTGTAGTTGGACTTGAGCTTGTCAAGCTTGTCCCTGGTGATTATACTCAACCTGGAAACCCAAACAAAACACCTAAAAGGGTCCTATTCGGTATAACACAAGTCAGAGGAAGGGTGCAAGGTGGTACTAAATATCACCATTGGCAATGAGCATGAATGTGATGTGATGTGATGCTGTATGAAGTACTGCAAAAGCTTGTGAAGAAGTCTGAAGAATTTCGAGTGTGTGCAAAGACATTTGAAGAATTTAGAGGGTGTGTGAAGTTGTTTCAAAGATTTTCGAGGATAGTGACAAGAATAGGGTGCGGATAGTATGAAATGGCAATGGGAGTCAAAGGTGACAAGAGATGATTGGGATGATAGGAGAGAGTACAGAGATGATACAATGAATTTCAAAGAAGTTTACAATGATTTGCAGAGCTTTAGAGCTAAGATGAGGTGCTGGAACTCAAGAGGGAAACTTCTGAGTCAGACTAATACGATATACAAAGGACTGATGCAACAATATATTCTCTTTTTTTGTTGTATAGTAGGACAAGACTATATAATTTTTGGGGAAATAGTACTAAAAGGGAAATAAGGCCATGAGGCTCCCATGAGGCAAGGAATAAGACAATAAAGAAGTATCCAAATCACAAAATAAATGAGAAATAATGTGAGGGGAAATGTGTAGAAGCATAATATATCAAAGGTACTTGTCTTATTGTTCCAATATATCATGGAAATGTTGAAAACACTGCAATGTGTCCTAAAGAGTGAAATGTCTTGTCTCCTCATGTCTGGTGTGCTTGGAATGCGATGTGGCAATGTGTAGCAAGTGTGGAATGTGTGTCCAAAGGTTGGGGGAGCTGTATTACATCAGCTGAAGGCATACAAAGAATTTCGAAGTGATGCAAAGATTTTTGAAGCATTTTCGTGACTTTGTGTAGAGGTTCATAGAGGTTTGTAGAACTTCGGAGGGGTTTGTATGGGTTCGTAGAGCTTTGTAGAGGTCTGTAGAGACTCATAGAGCTTCGACAATCATTGTAAATGTGTTCTCCGAGCTTGAACGACAAGGTGGACCTATCACCGGAATATTGCATAGAGAGTTGTATAAGAGAAACAGAGGGGGGGATTATTTTCCAGGGGTACAGTCATGATTTGACAAGGTGGAAAGTAAGAATTGGCAAATGGGATGGGGGAAGATGAGAGGATGGCACAAAGAGATGGAACACGCCCAATTTGTTGGTGTGTGCACAATAAGATAAGATAATGATCGCACCGCTGATCAATCAAAAAAAATATGACAAAGCACAAAATTGTCAAGTGGCTAGCAGGGATATCTATCATCACTACTCATGACAAAAGTGGCCCATAACCTGTAGAGATCCAACCTAGAATACATGAGTAATCAATCTCAGTCTGTGTATAACAGACTATTATTAGAGTTACTACTATACCTAGAATACATGAGTAATCAATCTACAAGTGGTATAGTGAGTAACCATAAGCAATCAATGAGATAATATCTACTCACCTCAGTCTGTGTATAATGGACTGAGGTGTATGTGTCTACTATGTCTGATATATATATAGAATAATGGGATGTGATAAAGGGATAATTGATAAGGGGAATGTATGCATCACAAAGTGTGCTATAAATAACACACCACATCAAACAGTGTCGAAACATGTATTTATGGTGCAGCAGATCTCAACAAAAACTGCTTGTCAGCATTACCAATGTCATTCTGTAGACAAGGGAGCTTTTACATGCATGTCGATGATAACTAGTGTTTAAAGGTCTGGTTCACTCTGGTTTTTTTGCCCCACTTGGACAGACCAAAACCACAGCTGGGTGCCTATTATGGTAAGACCCAAAAAAACTGGACTGAACCACAAAAAAACAGTCCAAAGCAGTTCAATACAGTTTGAACTGACTAAAACTGGTCTTCTCAGAGTATTTAATACATATGACCAGCTGTAAACTATAGTATGTAGTGTATATTAGCTGACCATAAAGGTTTTATGGTGATAACAATCCCTACATCTCAAAAAACACAACTACAAGATGTCATACAAGTTAGATTTTGCAGTAACATATTGTTTTGGCCATAGCACATGCAGTTCTGGACCATTTCTTTTCAGAATATGGTCAAAAGATGCGTATTTACAAGGAGTACACTGTGGCAGTTTGAACCGACTCAAACCGGTTTAATCGGTTCGGTTCAGAATGGTTCTTACATCCTGGGAAGCCCAAACTGCAACTGACTGTCCAGTTTTTTGTGGTTCATTCCAGTTCAGTTGTAGTTTTTTTCCGGTTCAAAACCAGACCTTTAAACACTAATGACAACCTGAGGCATATGGCGATGTGGCACTAGCTGCAAAGATTTATAGACAACAGCATAATTGTGAGGATGACATTGATTCTGTGTGAAGCCAAACACTGACATGTCACCCAAGCTGGACACAACAGAAGAAACAATATACAAAAGAGCAAGCACCAGTAAGAAGAATGGTGATGTCAAACAGAACTAGCAGACATATGTGCAAACCAAGTGAAAATGCTACACAGCGCAGAGTGTAACATTTGATGGAAGTAGTTCAAGCATATAAAATATAGAGGTAGAAAACAAGCTGTGGGACAAAGAACCTGCAGAACTATCATGGCCAAATGAGTGGTGCAAAAGGATAACATGAAATAGATCAACATAGTAAAATTCATTTCAATAGCCTGTGCATGCAAGTCAAGATCAGCAGTCAAGTTGGAACTTTCCACCTGATGGATTGAGCAGTCAACATGGAAAGTGTGGGAGAACAGGCTTTTCCTGAACACAGAAGAAATAAGTTCAAAAGTTTGCACATGCAACTTGAGAAGATTGACAGTCAAGGCTTCTGCACCTGATGGAGTGAATAGACAGTATGGGAGGTGAGAGGATGTTTGGACAGGCTGGTGCAGGCTCTCACCAGCATGGTTTGTATGTAAATAAATATTTGTAGGACTCCCCCTTGCACAAGGTGTGAGGGAGGGTGTTTTTTATGTAGTTAATTGTATTGTATCCCTCACATTAGATGTGAGGGATGTAGGTAATCAATTTTATTTGATCTTAATTGGGTACTGCTACCAATGACACAATGACTCCTGCTGGCTTTAAGCATGCCATCTCAACAGTTGACGATGAGGCTACAAAAGCCAAGAAGAAGAAAACTGAGCCAAAAACAACTGAAAAGAAGAATGAGAAAGGGAAGCAAGGGGAAGGAACCTAAGCCCAAGAAAGGCAAAAAAGTGTGCATATCATATGACACTTTCCTTCCCCTTGCTTCCCTTTCTCATTCTTCTTTTCAGTTGTTTTCAGCTCGGTGTTCTTCTTCTTGGCTTTTGTAGCCTTGTCATCAACTGTTGAGATGGCATGCTGTTGTCTCCCTCATTGTCTCCCTCCCCCTCCCCCCTCGTCTCCCTTTCCTCTCGTCTCCCATCCCCCTTGTCATCATTCCACCCACCATCCACCCCATGAGCAGTTGCTCATGAGGCTGTAGGTGGGTGGTGTCTCCTCATAGGGTGGATGGTGGGTGGTGTGTCATTCTGTGGTTGGCGTCGGTTTTGTCGGTGTTGTGGGGGTCGGTCCTGGGTGGCTTCCGGGTGTTGTTGCGGTCATTCCAACCATGATCCACCCTCTGAGCAGTGGCTGGTGGGGCTGGGAGCAGGTGGTGTGTCATCTGTTGCTGTGGGTGGTCATGGTGGGGCCCTGGTGCTCATTTTCATCTGTTTTGGGGGGGTTTGGAGGGGTCAGCATGACGTGGCACATTTATGGGGGTAGCTGGGTGTTTACTTGGTTGGTATCCCCCTTCTGGGGTCTTGCAGCATCCCTCATCTCCCTCCTGTCCCTCATTGACACCCTCACATCCCATCAAAACAGGGAGGAGGGGGTTTGCCCAGCCATGCATCATCCTGCATTGACATCCATCATTACCTGTAGATTAGAACCTAAAAAACGAAGAAAACAATTAGTTAGTTGATAAAAAGAAGAAACAAATAAAAAAAGATTACTTACAGCCCAAACGACACAATTGCATCATTTGGGCCTGTGTTGCTTCTGGTCGGCTTGTTTGCAGCTCTTTGTGGCCATGGAGTTGTTACTTGTAGATTAGAACCTAAAAAACAAAGAAAACAATTAGTTAGTTGATAAAAAGAAGAAATGAATAAAAAAATTTTACCTATGGCCCAAACAACACAATTGTGTCATTTGGGCCTGCATTGTCATCCATCGTTACCTGTAGATTAGAACCTAAAAAACAAAGACAACAATTAGTTAGTTGATAAAAAGAAGAAATGAATTTAAAAAAAATTACCTATGGCCCAAATGATGCAATTGTGTCATTTGGGCCCATGTTGCTTCTGGTCAGCTTGTTTTCAGCTCTTTGTGGCCATGGAATGGGGCTGGGAGTGGGTGGAGGTGATGTGGGTAGAGTGGAGATGGTGGTGGTGGAGAGGGAGGGAGGGAGGGAGTGAGGTGGCAGCATGGTCGTTGTCAATGGTGGTGGTGGTGAGTGATGAGCTGGCAACGTTGATGACACGGCTGTGTGCTTTGTCATACAAAGCCAAACAGTCATATGTAGTTGCATCAATAGCGACAACATACCACTGGCTGTGTAGTGTAACGGTAATGTGCATCTGTACTTTATTAGTTAACCATGAGGCTACGAGTTCAAACACCATTTGTGACATTATTTTGCTAAGCTCAAATGGTCTGCTCAGATGCATGCGGACTGTACTTGCTGGTCCGACCTGGTTGATCATGGATGCAGATGGATGAAATCTGTGGAATCCAAGTAAAATACACAGAATCTGTGTTAGTCTGCATGGATCCGTGCAGACTGGCACACCCTGTTGCACAGCTAAAATGGTTTATTGCATGGATTGCAAATCTATGCAGAGTCCATGCAGAGTCCATGCAGAGTCTGTGTAATTCTGCACAGATCTGTGCAGGACATATGGGGCAGTGTAAAGACCTCCAATTCAACATCATGAACTTGGTTAATGCCTCAATGGGCTTCTCTGGTTTCCAACTATGAATGGGACACACACCTTGCATCATCCTGCCTATTGTGCCTACTTCTGTAACAGAGCCAACAGGTGAGGAGGTAATGTCACAAAACATCATGTCTCAGCTGGAAGTCGACATGAATGATGTGAAAGACAATCTACTTGCATCTAAAGTTGCTCAAAGCTTCCATGCCAACAAAGGGTGTGGTACCAAAGATGTCTACAAGGTAGGTAATATGGTTATGTTGTCCACCTTGCACTGTCGTCAGGTATACAAAGCAGGAGACAAAAATTGTGTTGCAAAATTTGTTCCTCACTGGGACAGACCTTTCACGGTGACACACACCTTCTCTGAAAAATCCAACAACATTATTCATCTACCTAATGCCCCTGACATGTTCCCTACCTTCCATTTGTCTCTGCTGAAATGCCACATTGAAAAAGATGCGGAACTGTTCCCCTCTTGTGAACACACTTGACCTGGACCAATTGTCACTCCTGATGGAATCAATGAATACAAGATCAAGAAAATTGTGGATGAGCAAAAAATAGGCCACAGTTTTCAATACCTCATTTGGTGGGCCGGTTACACTGTTGCTGATGACCTGTGGTTGCCACAATGTGAATTAGAAGACAGCGCTGCGCTGGATGACTGGTTCATAAGGTAGAGGAAATGCAGTTGCTTTTTTCCACCATGTTTTTTAATGCACCTGTTGTGTTTTTTGGCTGATGTTGTGATGAACCTTTGCTACTAATTACTTTATACACCCCCTGCCTTCCTTCTTAAAGGGTGGGAGGGTGTAAGCCTCATGACTTATGCATTGTTTGTGCTTGTTCACTCTTGGCTATTTCCATTGATATTTAGATTGCCTCACATATACTCTTTCCTTCTTCCTCCCCTTTTTCCCTATATAAATTGTATACCTTCCCCTCTCACAAGTATTATAGATATCTATCTTGAATACCACACTGTTGTCCTATCATTCCCCTGCCTGGATCAACCATGAGTATTTACATTATCTCCCACATTCCCAATATCGTGTAGTCCATCCCTGATGACCAGGAATGGACTTCCAGGGCAGTGTTGATATACTTATGCTAATTGTGTATATTTGTTTATTATTCCCACTACTTTAGTAGTGGGTTTTAGAGGAGAAAGCGAAAAATGAGATTCAGAATGCCTGATGTGCATGCTTATATGTCAGTTTCTGATTGGCTCATATGGGTCTCTTGACCATTCTGTAAGCAATGGGTGTTCCTTTTTCAGACCTTGATCAACCTCTTATTTTCACATGAGATGTAAAATGACACTTATTTGGCCCTTTGTCAGCAATCCACGGATTGAGTTTCTCATAGCAGTACAATATAGATCATAATTTTACAGAGAGCATGAGCTTCTACAGATAGCATGAGGGAGTGAACAATGAACAACAGAAACAAAAACAATATACAATTGATAAAGGATCAGACAGAGAAAGGACAAGTAATCATGATAAAGGATAAGACAAACGAAGGACAAGCGATCAGGCAACAAACAACAGAGACAAAAACAATATATACAAATGATAAAAGATCAGACAGAGAAAGGACAAGTAATCATGATAAAGGATAAGACAGATGAAGGACAAGCAATCAGGTCTTTTTGCATTTTGATTGTGGATTGGCCATGTTGGAGTCATTGGCATCTGACTCTGACCATTCAATTTCCATCAACTGACACACAGGGCATTGGCTTATAAACTTGTGGAGTTTATGTTGAATAAACTGTGAATAAACTAAGAAAATAACCCCAGCAATATCCACAGATTCAACAATGGACAAAGCCTAAATTTGTTTTACAATTAGCCATTCTGTTGATCTGATGATCTCATGCAGAAAACATCTGCAAGATGCTCAGCAATGAAATCAGTAACATACAAGGAACAAATTCAAAATTTATCTTTAGAGAAAATGATGAATATATGGTATAACAAATTTAAAGGAAAATCCATGGTTATACTTCTTTTAAGTACTAGGTTTGTAGCCAGGATAAATGGAGGATATATTTACAATGTGTTCTAGAACAACTTTTTCATTTGTTCTGCAAACAAACTTTTAAGCACATCACCCAAACTGTGATCAACTTGGAATCCCAATGGATCTATTTCCTTTTTGAGAGATTTTAGATGCTGCGCATGCTATACCATAAAACAGTACCATAACTGCTGTAGCTACAGGTGGACTGTGCTAAAACCCACAGCATCCATATATATATTAGTACATTTCTGTGAGGCTATCTAATATTTGCTTGACAAATAAAGACCTCGCCTGTTTCAAAAGCATATTTAGTCAAGGCCGATTTTCAAGAAGCATGTACATGACAGACCATCATAACGACTCACGTGCTTTGTTGTGCAAGTGAGGGTTTTCAGTGAACAGCAGAATGAAAAAGTCCCCGGAGCTGTGTAAAGTTGACGGTGCCGCCGTACTGGCTAGTGCTTCATGGTTGATAGGTAGGTCGAGCGGTGGCAGCCACATGAAGGGTAAATGCAGCATTTTGGCAATATTAGGACAATGGTGGTAATTGTTTTTGTAGAGCAATGACTGTAAACCTTAGTTAGTGCACTTTTCTTTTTTTCCCCATTTATTCTCCATTGGGGCAAGCCATACATGAGAGAGTAAATATGTATGTGTACAAATGCAAGCATTTATCCTTCCCTGTGTTTCCTGTTCTTTGTCATCAGCTAGGAGAGACCAGTGGTCCTCGAAGCACTCAAGGTGCTGGAATAAGTGGTGCTTGGACCATGAATATTGTAGTGCATGTGGGCGGCTGGTTGATTCTCCTTCTCATCCTCTTCTCCTTTCTTCCTGCAATCTTGGTATGTCACCAAAGGTACTGTGGAATCGGCCCATTGTGGCAATGAAGCAGAATAGTTCTCGTAGGGTTTTCAGTGTCTTGCTTTCTTTGCTTCTTCATCTAGATCTGCCCATTTGTTTCCTTCTATTCCTTTGTGTCCCAGTGTCCATCTAATTGTGATCCGTATTCTGGGATGTTTTGTCCCCAGCATGTCTAGGGTTCTGTGGAATGCATCGAAAATGTAATGTCCTGGGCTTGGTTTGGTCAGTTGGGTGACTTTAATGAGCTTGACTATCGATGCAAAAGGTAGCCACTGTACTCCCCACTCCATGGATATGAGTTTGGCTCCCAATACTGATCCTATGCCTTCTCCTTTGTACATTGTGTGATGTTCTTGGATTCCTAGCTTGATTTGCATGTTCATCTTCATCCTCCTGTTGTGATATAGTACTGCTGCAGCTCCAATTTTTCCTTGCATTCCTGATCTGTTGGCATATACCTGTACATCTGAGTTGTTGTCTTGTATGTCTTGGATGGCCTTGTCTATGTTGTTTGGGATGTGTACTTTGACTTTCATTGTCCAGCTTGTAATTTGTCATACAGTTTTGATGGTCTCGATTAGCTGTGGTTTGATGTTGTAGGTGCACATGAGATTGTGTAGTGGAGTTGGGTGGTGTTTGACTAGTCAGTTGGCCACGTTCATGACTGGTTTGTGTAGCGAGTGCATTGGGGAAGTGTTGCTAAGCATAGTGCTGCTTGTGGTTGAACCTTTTCCACCAGAAAGTGGAAGGGTAGTAGGTTTGCCATTACATCTAAAATGTCAGTAGCTGTGGTTTTTATTGCACCTATGATCATGATCACTGCTCATCGTTGAATCGTTGCCAGCCTGTTGATGATGGCTTGACCTAACTTTCCATTTTTTGGTTATGTGTTTGTTCTTCACTGTGGTGTTAAGAAGACATCAGCTGCATATAGCATGCGAGGTACTGCAATGGAAAGATAGAGTTGTCGAATGTATCTCACTGTTACTCCCTTTGATGCACAGGCCAATCGGCTGAACTGTATGATCCAGTCTTGTCCTTTTGCGAGAGCCACTGCACATTGTCCTTTCTAGCTCATTTTGTTGTCAACAATTACCCTGAGGAATTTGGCTGTATCTTTTGATGGGATTTGAACATTACCTAGGATTAAAGCTCGCCAAGGTATAGGGACTTGTTTTCTGGGATTAAAGGCATGTGGGACTGTTATTTTTGAGATGTCGAGCAGCTGGAATTTTTTGATACTGAATTTGCAGTTGTGATCCTTGGCCCATGCAAAGATTCCTTCCAAGTGTGTCATGATGTCCCTTAATTTTTTTGTGTATCTCTAGAAAGTCCTTGCCAATCATGATAACAGCTGCATCATCGATGATGAGTAGCACCCATTTGCCTAATCTGAGAATTGGTATTTTCAATTGGTCAGTGTTATATAAGAGGTAACATACGCCAGAAAAAGGATCACCTTGGTCCAAACCATTTATTACCAGGAAGAATGCTGTTTGATAGTCATCAAAAGAGAGTGAGGTTTTGTGGTTTCCTGATTGTCATTTCATCCATTCAGTATATTCCTGTGGTATACCTCTCTTTCTCATGTTGTGATCAGCCTGTCAATATCTATGCTGGGGAATGCACCCTTAACATCAAGGAATAAGATGGATGCAACCTGACCTTTTCTGCATGCATCTTTGACAATCTTTGTTAGCATGCATACCGAGTCTGTTGTATTACGTCTGGGCCTTGCACCAAAGTGGTTTGCTGGTAGGATATTGTAATGTTTGCCCATGGTGACTATGTCTTCTGCTGGACAGCTATTCAGTAGTTGTGCCATACCATCTGAGAGGACTATGGGTCGCCATGCTGACGTGGATGTGTAGTCGGGCTTTCCTGGCTTCTTCAGTATGAGCATTTCAGTAATAGACCATTTCTGTGGGTAATATTTTAGCGCATTTGTGGCTTGGAAGAGAGGTCCTAGATGTGGAACAAGGTCTTCTCTCACCTGGATGAATATGTGGTTTGGTACTGTGTCCTTGCTTGTGGCTTTGTATGGCTTCATTTTCTTGATTGCTCAATGTATCTGTTCATCTGTGACGTTAGTAAAGGTCCATTGCAGTGGTGGGTATTGAAAATCCTGTGGACCTGTTGTGGTTGCTGGATTCAGTGGTGGGAAGAAAGTTTCATAGAAGAGTTTTCCCTTGCTTTCATTGTTAGTAGCTTCTCAGATATTTTCTTTTGTTACCAGGTCCTTGACTTGTAGAGTGGTAATTCTGGATCTTCCTGCATCTGTCGCCAGTGATGTCATTAGTCTACTTGCCCACAGTTAGTGCACTTAGTTCTAAATTAGGCATGACATTTGCCCTTGAACACGATCTGTAGCATCATTTTACGAGTGCTTCCATGGATGATATACTTGAGAGAAGGCAAAGCTCCTTGGGTTGTGGCTAGCGGGTTACGCAGTGCCCCACCACAAAGGTGCTTGACAGCATCAAGTGGGCAAGACAAAGGCATTTGTCAAGCTTTGAAGTATTCGAGTTGGTCAAGAGAGCACGCACTTGTCGCCGGTTCATGCATCACAGGAAATTGGAGGAAGTGCAATCATCCAGATGGCTGTTCCTCAACTGTTGACTACAAATTCTTTTGAAAGTATAATATGCATCAGTAAGATGTCTGACCAAGAGAACAGGAAGGAAACCCCATGATCCAAAGGTTCTTCCTTCCAAGTTTTAGAAAACTTGGCTAGATAACTGCTTGAGATACTCAGATACTCTCTGGGCTTTATCCAAAAGGTGATTTATCAAGTACATCATCAGCAGTCAAGTGTTGGGATTTAAATGATATCCCTAGGCTGATGAGAATGTTGAAGCTAGGTTAACACAGCAAGTCTAGGGTGCATACATTGAGGTAATACGCACCTAATACCAGATCTCATGCCATGCTTCCATTTCATCGCAATCAACCAGATTTCCTCCCCTTCCCACACAATCAATATGTGGTTGAGAAAAAGGTACAGCGGCTGCAGGAGAGGAGCACTGATTGGGCCGTATAGTTGGGTCAACACAGATGCGTAACATTCAAGGCCTTCACAATCAGCAAAAGAAGTTGGGAGAGACTTACACAAGCCCTTGAAGAGCGAAGTCAGCGAACCTTTCCTGGTTGTCATGCAATGCTGTCCTCCACATCTCTCCAATATCAGGAATGCTCGGTTAGGTAAAAAAAGACACTTTCTAGAACATATAAGTGAGGACGGGGAAGCAGCAAATTGAGGATGGGTTGGTTCAAATTCTTGGTGATATGGGAGGGAAAATAAGGTTGAACAGAATGGGAAGATTGAACAGGATGGGAAGATTGAAGAAGATGGAAGGCTGAAAAGGATTAGAAGGTTGAAAAGGAATGACATTATGGCTAATACAATTCTACAAACATCGGTATGCAACGCAAGAGACTGTCCGCTGATACCAGAAAATTTGCTCACCATAAAAGGTTGGTGCAATTTAACTGAGTTTGTGGCCACTGCCAACCACTGATGGCACTTGGAACCCCATTCACATGTCCTCCTCAACGGTGAAGGCATAATATAACAAGATTGGGTCACCGGACTCCAAGTAGACATCATAAAATGTACAGCTTGAGAGGACAAGGCTGGAGGTCAGGAGGATCATACTAAAGATCAAGTAGTGCCCACTTTCCTCAACAATCAGAATGGAACATGCAAATGAAAACAAGGAAAACTTCACCAGCTTCAACCTTTCACCAGTCGATCCTTCTGGGCACTTGCAATATAATCCAAACTTGATTGACCTTGTATGGGAATAGCGGTCCAAGGTTCCTGGAATGAGATTCAGGATGAGGTTGATGCCAAGGTAGATTCTGGAGGAGCATTGGAGGTCGATGGACTTGGGTCGGGAATGAATATGTATTGTAAGCTGTACTTGGTGAGACAATTGTATTTTACTTATCGACAAGTAACTTTCCAACTGTTCAGCATGTCAGCATTCATCTGTTCACATTTTGAACATGGGTAGACTAGCAAATAGTTTAGCGCCAGCCAATGAATATACTGCCATATATCCTTACCTACCAGTAAAACATTTCTTCCATTGGCTCAGACTAGATACTTCATATGTTCACTCTAATGTAGGTACTGGCCACTATATATTATGCAAAGACACGGAAAGATGTGGCTACTAGCCTGAGTACTACACTATTTGCATTGGCCATGGGAGTTGGAACGAAGAAGTTGAAAAGCCTTGCACATGCCCAACTCTGAAGTATCACTCTGCCAAACAACAAGAGGTAGGGGAATTGCCGAAGCCTTGTGTGGCTTTGGCAATTCCCCTACCTCTTGTTTGTTAGTGAGCTCAAATGATGGCTTGATGTGGCTATACACCTTTCCTTTCCTAACCAACACCTATCCACTTCAATGGTAAGTCCGAGTCCTTTTTGCATTGCAGTCAGTCAGTATTGTACTTGGGCTACAAAGCCTAGTGTTGAATGAAATAGTTTAGCATAAGTGAAAGAAAGGCTTCCCACCTAAAGGCCTACTAATACCTGTTAAACGCGAGCATATAATTATGAGAATTGAAGACTTGGAAAGTTAAACAGGGAAAAGAATGAAGCTGTGCAAATGTTGAGCTTGGACGCAGAACTTATGCACCTCAATAGCTATATTGACACTCCTTTTTGCAGGAATCGGTACTTTAGATTAATGTCGACCAACATTGCAAAGTTCTTGGACATTGAAGCAAAGGTTGACAAAGGGAGTGAAGATGATGTGTTCGAGAGTGAAGGCAACTATGGTGTGTTCTTTGACTCTACCTCTGATTCACTTATGATTATCATGCCCATATAGAATTTATTGTTGAGGGTAATGAGGATAATAAGTCTCAGCATGGTCTATATCGTTGGGATGTCCTAGACAATTGGCAAGGGGACAACAGTCTGGAATTCTTGCATGAAATTGCTCAAGACATTCAACGTAGGCATCTTGAGGCTTCTGAAGTTGAGCACATCTCTGCTCACAGTCTTGACAATAATTTGGCTAGTCGTCTCCCCATGGAGGAGGACATGACGTGGTGTGTTCAGGTAAAGGTAAAGTGATATTTTGCATCTTTGCTTGCACTTACCACTTCTTCAGGAGGGTTGCAAGCAGGACATTGTACAAGTGATCCTTCAGAAATCACTTGCCCTAGGCTCTTCAAATGGCATCCTTTCAGTGTTTACTTGGGATTCCATTTGCTGCTGGGTTTACATTGAGGCTAGACTATTGTCTGATATTCTACATGGGATCCCCAGGGTGGCTCGTATGAGAGACAGCTCATATGTTATACATATTGTGGAGCTTGAGGATTGTGCAGCTATTCTCAACATGTTGTCGAATGGAATACAACCTTTGATCACAGAGTGGTCTTGGGTCTGTGTCAAGGAGGGTTTGTACAAGGGTGACCTGGGACTCATTCACTCCATGGATGAAGCATATTGGATGTATGATGTATTACTCATTCCCTGAATCACTCTCACAAATGACAAGAAGCACCAGCGGGATCCTCACCCTCCACAGGCACTATTTGATCTACTGGCAATTCAGCAAACATTTGGTGCTCACTCAGTGGAGACACAAAATCACCTTTTTTTTTCAAAAAGCACTTTTATGCAGATGGCCTTTTGCATGCTGAATATTCTTTCACTCAACTATCCAGCACAACTATCCTTGCCAGTTCACAGGAGCTGGACTTTTTTTGTCGCAGTAGTTATTGGGCCAGAGCAAAACCCTTCCCATGTCATTATTGGGTGGGCAACAGTGTTTGTGTGGTGGCTGGCACATTGCAGGGAATTTCAGGATTCATTATAGAGGTGAAGGAGTTGACAGTCAGATTCACTCCCAAAGAAGATCATGATGTTGTTCATGAAGCTCAGCTTACCAATATTTGAAAGCAATTTGAGCCAGGTGATTTCATTGAAATTATTGAGGGTCCCGATTGTGGAGTGCAAGGATTTGTTATTGACTCAGACAACATCAATGCATCCCTGATAATATACAGTCAGACTATTCCAATTGTACACATAAGTATGTGCGACGTAAACCAGATAGAGCAGCAGGGTTGTGAAGTAAGTATTCCAGGCTCTCTTGGTGTATAACAATTGGTTTGCTTATAATTTGCTGCCTGTAGATATTTGCAAGCATGGCTCATGTTGATTGGAAGGATCTACCCGAGACATTCTTTGATGCCTTTAAATCTTCCGACACACAAATTTTAAATGCAGCAGAGATTAATATTGTTGACCCGAAAGGGCATAGGTCTCACCACTGAAGATTGGATAATGTATGAATCACCATGCATACTGATGATTCTTATCAACACATGGAGGTTCAGATTCTCAAAGGTGGCAACAAGGGTAACTTGGCCTTTGTCAAGGGAAGCCATTTCTCTCTGAATGTGGACACCGTCCACCCTTCCACAAAGGTAGATATGAAGGACACAGTGGATTCACAATTCTCATCACAGCCATCAGATGTTATGGCATCGAATATAGTGAAAATGGGATTCTTGGAGAATTGTCTCCTATTCCACCTTCAACATCTTGTGCCTGAAGCAATGACTGAGTGGCCAGGTTTTGTTACTTGCAAAGCTGTCATATCAATTACCTCTGCTTTCAACATGCGTGTTGTTATCATTGGGCCAGATCTTGCAGGTGATACAAGCTGGATTGGGATATATGGCTATATTGTTGAATGCCCTTACAATCTGGAGCTTGACCAGCCTTGCATGTGAGACCTCTGGAACCATGTTGCATATTTCCACAAAGATTCGTTGTGCCAATCCCATTCAGAGAATGGAGTGCCTGTAAACTGGTATGGGAACATGATATGCTGATCTCTCCTGTTGTAACCCTTATTTGCCATTCGTCTTTCTCAGCTCGCCTTGTCTTGGTTGTGTTAATGTTTCTTTTTACTTACATATATGTGGCACTGCACCTTATGCTTTAGCTATGCTGCATCAATCTATCTGTTGACTTCATGTCATTATAAAAGATGATATATATCTGGATCACAAACTATCTTGACCTATCCATGCTTATGATAATATGGTTCCTTCTCTTCATCTTCCCTTAAGTCCCGTCACCTGCAGCACAGATCAATCTGTTCTAAAGTACCACACTGGGCTTCCATCCAGAAAACTGCTGAGCTCCCCTGGTAATGGACTGACGTGAGCCAAACCCACACCCAACAATGCCCCTGGCAACCCCCCTCCTCCCTTTCAAAATGGGATGTGAGGGTATCGATTGTGGTCAGGAGTGCAGGGAGCAACACCAGGAGACTCAAGAAGGGGAATACCCGCCCGGTAAGCACCACCCGACCCCTCCCCTTGTGCCATGTCACTGATGAATCGACAACACACCCACCCCACACCTACGAGCTGCTGCTCGTAGGGTGGATCATGAGTGCATGGACCCCCAATGACACCGATGACATCCAGCACCCCCATCACTGCCATGACCATGCACACCTACAAGCATCTGCTCATAGGGTGTTTAAGGGGAGGGGGAGGGACAATGGACAAATGCTGCCACCAACATATGATGCACCACCCACCACCAGCCTCGCGAGCAACTGCTTGTGGGGTGGACGGTGGGTGGAACAATGAGGAGGGAGGGGAGACAAGGGAGGGGAGGGAAACCATGGGGGAGGGGAGGTGAGAGAGTCGAGACACAATGAAGACAAGAGGGAGGGGAAACAATGGGACAGGGCTGATGAGACAGCTGACACGACACACCACCACCCCCTCCCCCCACGTTTGCATTGGGGTTTTTTTTTTAAATCTATATTAGTTATCTACTCCCTCATGAAGATGTGAGGGCTCAACCATTTTTTTTTGAGCTCTTGTGAGAGAGGTCAAAAATAAGTGAACTAATCCTAAGTGCTTCAAATGGACTTTATATTACATATTTATTAATGCTCCTGTGGCTCAACTGGTTGAGCACTTGTTTGGTAGTCATGTCACTTATATCCCAAGGTCTGGGGTTCAATTCCTGCTCTGCCCATTTATTTTGTAAGCACTTTCACCAAGTTAAGTCTTCCAAAATGGTGTGGTATTCTGACTACTACCTGTTGGAATTGCATAGGACTTTACTCAGAATTTACTAGGAATTTCTTGGAGATAAAAGTACATTGTCATCAAAATACATTCCAATCAGACTCCTAGGACTAGTGTCGGACTAGTAGGACTCCTATCAAATTCTGATTGGACTCTTATTGGACAACTTGGACTCCTAGGGCTCCAATAGGAATATGGGGGGGAGTGCAAAGTTTACAAAAAATGATGGCTGAGGCCAGACATTACATCTGTCACACACCACCATGCTACTTAGGACAAATCCAAGCATGACCCCCAAAGGAACATGAAGAGCACATTGTCGCATAGCCTTCATGAAATGATTTGTAAAACAACGATCATCATGACAACGTGTACAAGACATACCTTGTGTTCCCATTTTCCAGTTTGGATGGGTGGTTCTGGTTCTGCTGATCAGGCCATGGACAACTGCAAGAATGGGTCCCATTGATCAATGAGAACAATAACTGATCTCTCTTTGTCCCCAGCTTCAGTATTTGCAGTAGCAATGACGTGTTTACCTCATACAAACCCCGTATCCTAAGAAGGATGTCAGGATTATTAATTCAAATCTGGCTATTTCCACAAACCACCAATTGAATGACTTTCCTTGAGTTAGTAAATTACAATTGCTAGGAAATCAATACTCATGGCGGGCATCCGATATACAAAGTTTATCAGGTTTATATGACATCCCAAAGCTTGCAAAAATCAACCGCGAAGAACTGCTTCCAGCCACTACTGTCCTTTCATCCAGAAACTGAACATTCATTAGGAAAGCTCTTCCCAATGTATACTTAGTGGTACTCATGTGGCGTCTTCTCTCCACTAAGTACTAGTCAATCCCATTGGCAATGTTGGTGATGGCTAATAGTTGACCAGAAGATGACACTGTGGAACCTCCGCTGTACAACATTCAAATTGACATTAGTGCACCCCAAGGCAAAAAAATCAAAGTGTTCATACATATTGACATTGCGAACATTGATTTTCCACTGCTGTTGGTATGGCACTTCAGATGAGTATGTGCTACAAGAGGTGCTGCATAAGTTACGAGCAACCAGGTTTCATATGATAATACACATACATGAACCCCAATATTGAAAGTGAAAAGGTCACCACAATGAGATCCTGGCCAGGTAAATAATGCAGAGCCACAATTGGCCAGTGTTCATCCTCTCATAGGTGAAGAAACTTTGGACTTCTGAAGTGTGCTTCTGAAAATACAGTGTTTGTCCAGAGCATCCCTTGCAAATTTCATTGACACACTGAAGTTGGTAGGGTCCTGGTTAGGGTGTAGCACGGGTCACACTGTGGGTCTTGCTTACAATACCATACCTGCAACCTGTAACACCATACCCATACACACACCACACCCACAGGTACAGGTTACACCCAAAGGTTTTAATCAAACACTGCGGTGTCACCAGACCAAGGTATACCGTCAAAGTATTGATTTTTTTCATGAAACTAACTAACCTCCCTCATGCATAGTGAGGGAGGGGCTATGAAATTAATTAGTGAGAGCAACAAAAAAAGCTCCCTCATGACGGTTGGATTCCCTCTCTCTCGTCTCCATTGTGCCATCCCCTCCCCTCCCCATTGCTCCCTGTTTCCACCCCATGAGCAGTTGCTCGCGGCAGTGGATGGGGGTGCTGTTGTTGTTGTTGTGGTGGTGGTGGTATGTTGTTGTCATCCCTATTCTCCCCAGCATTGTCATCAGGTCCTCGCTTTCTTCTGGTCCTCGTTGTTGTCTGTCCCTTGTCCTCTTTGTCATTGTCATCAGTAGTCCTAGTTAGTACCTGAAAAGTTTGTTAGTTAACAAAAAATCAAATGAGAAGAGAAAAAAAATACCTACGGCTCAAGAGACGTTGTCAATGTCTCTTGGGCCTTTTCCCCTCGGTTTTCACTTGTCATCCCCATCATCCCTGTCCCTGCCGCTCCCCGTTTCTACCCTGCAAGCAGTTGCTCATGGCAGCAGTTGGGGGTGCTGTCATGGTGGTGGGGTACTGGGATCCCAGGTCCTCCTTCATCATCATTATCCCCATTTCCTGGCATGGCAGTGGTTCCCTCCTCTCCCTGCCTCCTCCCCACCTCCCGTCATTGGTTGTTGTCCCATCCTCATCCTCATCCCCATTGTCTTGTTGTCATCTGGTTTGTTGTTGTCCTTTCATCGTCATTTGTTGACTCATCTCCCATTGGCCTGATTGTTCCTGTCCCTCCTCGTCCCTGTTGTCTCATTGTTGTCTGGTTTGTTGTTGTCCTTTCATTATTGTTCATTCCCTCTCATCTCCCATTGTCCCCGTTGTTCCCATCCCATTGCTCCCCATTTCCACCCTGTGAGCAGTTGCTCATGGCAGTGGAATAGGGTGCTGTGGTGGTGGTGGTGGTGGTCTGTTGTCATTGTTGTTGTTGTCCCTACCCTCCCCGTGTCATCATCGTTGTCATCTGGTTCCCTAACCTCCCTGTCATTGTTGTCGTTGTCGTCTGGTCCTTATCCTGGTGGTTGACCTGATGGTCGTCGTCCTCATTGTTCTCATCACCCTCATTGTCCCGTTGTTCTTGTGGTTGCTTGTGGTCTTTGTTGTTGGTGATGGGTGGTCATAGATGGTGGGTCATTGGCTGGGGGTCCTGCTGTGGGGGTGGTACCCCTCTTCTTCGTCCTCCCCATCATTGCTTTCATCTGCCATCTCCGTCGTTGTCAAGTAGTACAAACTGTAATCTAGAAAAAAGAACAGTTAGTTAATTGAACAAAACAAAAAACTTACCATTGTTGAGCTGAAACACTGAAATCTGGAAAAGACAACATTTAGTTGTCGAAAAAGATGAAAAAAATTTACTATTACAATGGGTGACGCAAAGTCAAGCCCACAGGTGAAGAGGAAAAAGTCCAGCTGGTGTTGATCAATGTCCAGCAATTCAAGCAACCCATCAATACCTGTGACACCGCCAAAACAGGTATGGTATGTCACAGGTCCGGCATTTCGGCAACTGTACCTGCACCCATCAAACCTGTGGGCCATTTACCATGGGTTTACCCATATCTGTGCTACACCCTAGTCCTGGTCCATCAGTATTACCTTGCACTCTCGTCCAAATGCCCTGGCTAGCTGAGACCCATCCTTCTTGAATGTCATAGTGTGAATGTACCCACAGAGGTGCCACACTGTGGTGAAGTCCTTTTGCCCATTCAAAATATAAATCAGGACTGGTAGGCACTGAATAAATGAACAGACCTCTTTGGGTTCTGTACTCAAGCATATTTTATTCAGATCACCATTGATGGAACCTACAACCAACGCTCTGGGAACAGTAGGGTGCCATGCCAAGGCACGAATCATATCACCAGTTTTGTACCTCCTTATCTCATTCCACTGTGATGTCTTGCATATCTGGACTCTGGAAATTAGCCACTTCAGGATAAAAAAATGATTCCACAAACCGTTAATATACCGTTGTCATCTCCACTGGTGATGTACTTGCCATCCGGAGAGAACTCCAATGCATGGACAGGACTCTTATGTGACTCCAGGTTATTTGTGTGCTTGAAGTCGTGAATGTCGCCAAAGACATAAGATGCTGTAGGATACATGGCAAGCAAGATTGAGGTTCTATTGATCGCGAGGATGATTGTCTAGGCATCTACAATCTTAAGGGGATAGAATTGTTATGTAAATTCAGAACATGAGTGTGCGTACCCACTTTTGTAAACTTTGCACTCCCCCCCGTATTCCTATTGGAGTCCTAGGAGTCCGAGTTTTCCGATAAGAGTCCGATCAGAATCCAATAGGAGTCCTACTAGTCTGACACTTGTCCTAGGAGTCTGATAGGAATCCAATCAGAATTTATCTTGATGACCATGTACTTTTATTTCCAAGAAATTCCTAGTAAATTCCGAGTAAAGTCCTATGCAATTCCAACAGGTAGTAGTCGGAATACCACACCATTTCGGAAGACTTAACTTGATGAAAGTGCTTACAAAATAAATGGGCAGAGCAGGAATTGAACCCCAGACCTTGGGATATAAGTGACATGACTACCAAACAAGTGCTCAACCAGTTGAGCCACAGGAGCATTAATAAATATGTAATATAAAGTCCATTTGAAGCACTTAGGATTAGTTCACTTATTTTTGACCTCTCTCACAAGAGCTCAAAAAAAAATTGTTGAGCCCTCACATCTTTGCGAGGGAGTAGATAACTAATATAGATTTAAAAAAAACCCCCCATGCAAATGCGAGGGGGAGAATTAATTATACTATTTAATTATACTATTTTACATTCTACAAAAAAAACCCACCCCCCCGCAAAACGGGGGGGAGGGGGTGGTGGTGCATTGTGTTGGCTGTCTCGTCAGTCCTGTCCCGTTGTTTCCCCTCCCTCTCGTCTCCATTGTGTCTCGCCTCCCTCACCTCACCTCCCCCGTGGCTTCCCTCCCCTCCCTTGTCTCCCCTCCCTTGTTGTTCCACCCACCATCCACCCCATGAGCAGTTGCTCGCGAGGCTGGTGGTGGGTGGTGCATTGTATGTTGGTGGCGGCATTTGTCCATCGTCCCCTCCCCTTAAACACCCTACAAGCAGATGCTCATAGGCATGCATGGGGCGGGTGTTGCCATTGTCTCCCCTTCTGGTCATTGTTTCCCTTTCCCCTTGTCATTTCATCACCCTTGTCATTCGTCATCTGCACCCATGAACCACCCTACGGGCAGCTGCTCATAGGTGTGTCATTTGGTGCTGTCATTGTCCCTCTACGCTGTTCCCGTGTTCTCACACCCCATATACACCCCGCGAGCAGTTGCTCACAGTGGTGATGGGGGGTGCTGGATGTCATTGGTGTCATGGGGGGTCCATGCACTCACGATCCACCCTACGAGCAGCAGCTCATAGGCATGGGGTGGGTGCGTTGTCGGTTTGTCAGTGACGTGGCATGAGGGGAGGGGTAGGGTGGTGCTTACTGGGTGGGTATTCCCTTCTGGGGTCTCCTGGTGTTGCTCCCTGTGCTCCTGACCATGATCGATACCCTCACATCCCATTTTGACAGGGAGGAGGGGGGTTGCCAGGGGCGTCATTGGGTGTGGGTTTGGCTCGCATCAGTCCGTCGTTACTCATGTAGATTAGAACCTAGAAACAAAACAAATGAATTAGTTAGTTTACAAAAGTAAAAAACGAATGAAAAAAAAAACTTACTATGGCCCAAATGACGATTGCGCCGTTTGGGCATCGTTCGGCATCGAAACCAGTCATTTCTGGTCTTGGGGGCTTGTCTAGAGATGGGGGTGAAGTGGGAGTGGTGGGAGTTGCTGGGTTGAGGTGGTTGAGGTGGGGGGGATGGAGGTGGCGTGCTTGTCGTCGTTGGTGGTGGTGGTGGGAGTTGATGAGCTGGCAGGTGTGATGACATGGCTATGTGCTTTGTCATCACACCCGCAGGAATGGTATGTAGTGTAGTATGATCACTTACATGTAATGACTGTTTAGCCTAATGATATTGTTGTCGGTTTATGCTTACATAATCTTCTGTAGTCAAGTGTTCAATTCTCATCTGTGCGTTTAATTTTTCATACTATATTACTAAGCAAGGCTGCTTTCATTCCTATTGGAATCCTATGTTGTCTGATGTCTTAGCATAACTTCGGATTAGTCCTGTGTGATTTCTATGATCGGAAATTCCTAGGAAATTCCGATAGTCCGATCGGACTCTGATCAGACTACATTGGACTGGACTAGGACTAAATGTGCCATTTCATGTCAATTTGGCTGGTGAAAATAACATCGGAATATGGTTGGATTCTGATCGGAGTCCAATCAGAATCATCAGAATCATTGGACTCCTATAGGAATACAGGGGGGAGTGTAAAGACCTCCCACTTTTGGACAGGCATCCCATTGCAATTGCAAATAATGGCAAACATCCCATCATATAATGATCAGATCAGATATGGTCAGGACCAGCCATTGATCATGATGGCTTCCAAATTTCATTTACAAGTTTGCCAATATATTGGGTGACACTGCGCATACCTTAGGTTGAAGCCTGTAACTGAAGATGGACATTGAGATCCAGGATCAAGGTGTGTGCTTTACATGTGTATGAGGGACCCATGGCATGCACAGTGTACATGTGCCTAAGCTTACAATATATAGGACTAGATATAGATGACCATTTGAAGGCCATGGTGCAAGCCTAGGATATGTTGCAACCAAAAAACAAGTAATTAAAAAAAACAACTGAGCATTTTGATAATGTCACACTTGGCCAATGGAAAACCATGCACTCTTGCGGCCATGGCATCAGCTAGCAATCAGGATAGCTGGAAAATTCATCAGCTAGCAAACCAGGCCTAGGTAAACATTAATTAGTATTTTTGGGGGTTGATGTTTGAGGACAGAGGCTCTTACATGCAGATTCCTCAGCAAAACGCAGCATGAGCCAACATAATATACACATAGGTTTGCCATTTCTGGATCTTAAGGAGTTGCCAGGTCAATGCATGTAGTTTCTGTGTTCACCTTTGTAATTAAGTCATAGAATTTTGATTGTTGGGAGCATCTGACCTCACCGTGATCAATATCCTCCCCCAAACATGTTGCTAGCCACAATTGGCCCTCATTGAATTATTTTCCTATCGGATACATGTGCATGCCTGCATGCCGGTCATAGCTCATCTGAAGGTGTAGATCTACAAGTGTGGACAGGCCTCACATCAGTGTTATGCTCAATATTGTGGACTAGAAAGCCTACCCTGGGGCAAAGATTTACTGAACATTAATATTCCTTCTTTCCAACCCACCCTGGATTTTGAATGATTTGTCCTCATTGATCTCTGCCTCACATAAGCAACACACCCTCTGGAAACGTCAACAAAATGCCTGCGCAAAGGGTTCACATGTTTTCTCTGTACATCTCCCCAGCTGACTTGTTAAATCTAGGCCACCATCAAAGGATATTAGTCAGTGCAAGGTACGTGTGCCATCTTGACAACAAATGCAATGACAGAAAGGAGGCGGGAGATCTCCCTCGAGTCCCTGCAAATTCTCAGTTTACACATCACAATCAGTTTGTGAAAATGCACACCGCTGTCGTCATCATTGGAGAAAAGTGCTTTATGGTCTACAGCTGGTCTAGTACAAACTGCAATGACGTTACGAATGAAAGTCTCCTCCATGTCAAACCCAGCACACTCTGGCGGGGGTAAATTCTCATACTCTGTCTTGGGTACCGAGTCCCATATATGGTGCAGCCCAAAGTTAAAGGAAATGTTCTAGATGAAGTAGCAGCCCTGTGCATATGCCTGTTAATGCTTTCTTAGATAAAGAGCCTCAATGTACTATTAGATTCATCTCATGGACTACTGAGGGTTTCGATGCAAAGTGTCTCCCTCCTTGACAGATTGTAGGTTTTTTTTTCAATCTGCACCTTTCATCGCAGTGATATCTCTTTTTCTACTAGTCATGGTACTAAGACAGTGATCATTACAACTAGCATACATCCAACTTCCAGCTCATCTCCTGAGGGCCTCCTCGTGGTAGCTAGTCAATTAGTTGTAATGTGGAATGTAATGGTATACCAATTGCTGATGAACTATGATCTGAATATGTTGTGATTATGTATGAGGTTACCACTATGCTGAGCACCTCCCTATTGTATGTAAAGGTCATGATAATAACCAACATTTACAAGTCCTTCACCTCCTTGATATAATGCCTGGAACTCCACATAGGAGTGGTGGCGGGCTGTGCAGGAAGACCTTGTGGAGGTATACATATCGATAGATAGCCAGGATAAACCTAAAACTAGCAGCACTAAGTACATCCAGTGTGAGATGGAGACCCAGGTACACCTTGCAGATACAGAACTCTGATGCAGCAAGGTGAATGCGGCTTTGCAAGGAATATGCTCGCAATCTTCACGTAGAATTGCTTAACATCTATCAGCATCTGAAAGAATCAATGTATCTAGGCTTGCTTCACCAATAAGACAAAGGATATCTTACCTTGTTCCTTCTGCTATCTTCTTCCTCTTCTGGTCAATGCTCATGGGGTCAAGATTGTAGCTATTGGCTGCTGACACTGCTCCATACTCATCATTGTTGACCTCTATTCTAGATTCAGTCTTCTTGGGAATTAGGCTGGCAACTGCCAGTGGTGAGGTGGCACTCAGTGTCTTGCTCACACTGTCTACAATGTCTGAAACTGGCTGAAAGAACAAATGGATCTGGTCACCAAGCTCGTGATGAGAACAGGAAATCTTACGGACTTTGTTATTTTCTTCCTTTTCTGGCCCTTGGACCTCGATGCTCATGGAATCAAGATTGTAGCTGTTGGCCACTGATGCTGCTCCATTGTCAACCTCTATTTGAGATTCAGTCTTCTCATGGATTGGGCTGGCAACTGTGGATGGTGATATGGTACTTGATGTCTCGCTCACACTCTCTGAAATTGGCTGGAATAGCACATGGATCTGGTCACTAAGGTTCATGATGAGAACAGCAGATGCACCTCATTCTTTCTGTCATTCTCCTCCTTTTCTTCCACCACCTTGAATTCGAATAAGGATCTGTATTTAATATCTTTCTCTATCCCAAAATTCTCGCTCATACCCAGCTCTGCAGCAAGACTATGATGGAACTGCTGAGAACCCCACATGGTATCAACATCACTGATGGACATCTGATTTATTTCAGACTCCAGTCAACATTTAGTTCCCTCTAGCATAGCGTATTCCCCCTTCAACTTGTTAAGTTCCCCATTGGCAACTTGAAGACTCTTGGAGTGAAACAATCTGGCTCACATATTTGGCGCTCTCCTTGAGCCACTTGTTCTTGTCATCCTTACAAGAAGCCATGGCTATCTGCAGTTCAGTGATACTTCCCTCATGATTCAATATGGTGGTCAAGAGTAATTTGAATTCCTCTGAGCATAACATGTATGATCAGAATGACCCAAAAGCAACAAAAAAAAAAAAGAAGTTATACTATATTTCTTTCTCTTCTCCTGTTCCATTGCAGTATGTTTCAGGTGTTCTTCCATCCATTTTGCAGTTTTACTTGCAACTTTCTCCTCCAGTTCCTTGATCAGCTCCAGGTGGTTAGACTATGAGGATGATGATTAGAGCTAAGTGTAAACATTGAGTAACTCACAAACCTGGTTTAATTTTAACTTTGCGTTCTTCTTTCGCATCGCTGTCAACTCATTTTCTCTGCAACTGCTCATGCAGCTCTGCCAACTGACAGTCATGCTTGTTGGTTGGCTGATACTGCAGCTGCCATTCCATACTACTTATCTGGGATTTCAGCTCCTTGATATCCCCCCTAAGCTCTATGTTCTGCCAGTCAAGGGTTGCATTGTGCTGCTGAAGTGCTGAAATCTCCTCCAGAACCACAGCATGGGCTTCTGGAAGAGTTGTAAGTTCCTCAACTGTTACACTACCCTTCTGTTGAGATGCATCCATGTCCATCAAATCTGCCTCTATCGTTGATTTCGCCCAGACCTGGACTTGCTTTGAAATTTGGTGGTTATAGTGATCCAGGCTGCTGGGTCCAGGCAAGTGGCCTTGTTGGCCTCCATCGCTAGAAGCTGTTGGGGTCATGTTGGAGAGAATGGAAGAGGTTGGCATATCAGGTATTGTTAGGTCAGTTGCACCATGGTTTGAAATATCCTCTTTCTACAGTGAATTAAGCTGCCTGCCAAAAGTCAAAGAACTGCCACCACATCAAAACTCACCATTTTGAATGTAAGTTGTACAGAAGCATCTGAGGTGGGAAACAAGTACAATACAGTATAATACATAAGGTGCGATGCCACGTCTACTCCTTTCATGATGCAAGGCTGGACTGGCACAAAGAGACCATCCCCTTTGTCTATACCGAATATTAGCAAATTAAATGAATTTGAACAATCAATGTATATATGCATTAGAGAGGCAGCATGTATGCTGCCAACACTGACACTAATTGCGACACTTGACCAAGATCCTTGCTGATACGATGCTCATGATCTTTTGTAATTCAACCCTGTATATGATTCCATACTACGAGTAATACAGCGCATACTAACCATGAGCACTACTGCATCCTGGGTAACTAATTAACTAGATTGCCATCCCAGATGAACATGGATGTATGGGAAGAAAAGTCAAAAAAGTAAGGCACGTGCAAAGCTTTGGGAAAATAAACCACACAGTAAGGGAGTTGCTGGGGTCAAGGTCACAGTCCGGCTACTTCCTTAAGCTTCCAGGATCTATTTTTTCTACTGTAGACTATACAGGTCTATGCCAATCATAGACAATCTATTCTACTTGAAACTGGAGCTTAGAACTTGAGCCCCTGTACCTTAGGAGTTAGTGTGCTTATGCAACTTGAGTGAATATTTTATAAGGGAGAGTTCTAGATCTAGATCTGACATTTTGCAGAAAATGCTTGGCCATGGGCCCTAGGCCTGTGGTCTAATAGTAACTGTTAACTACTTTGTCCTATGCATAGCAACATAAAATCATGCGAAAATTATCCATATTGTGTAATAAGATGAAGGTAGATATCTCTTATCTTTGGATAATATAACTGTCATATAATGTAATTCAGAATGTAATAACTCTGATCAAATTCGATAACTTACTTGAATATCTCAAGATCATGGGAGAAATTATAATTCTTGTCCTGAGGACAGACTGAGAACTTGCTTTCCCATTTGTCAGTGAGCCAGCGAGCATCATAAGCGTTCCTCGGTAGACCACAAATGAAACCTGTGCTCCCGCTGAATCTTGGTACATGAGCATTGCAGATGCACATATGAGGATAAGCCCCCCGTGAGCCGCCGTTCATGGACTTCCATTCAACCATATGAAGAGAGTCGAAGATATGCAACCAGGTTGCCAAATGTTCCATCCTCCATTTGGGTAGCAGAACGTGAACATGAGGAGTCTCCAATCGCATCTGGGGGTTTCTTGTGGTTTCATCGTGGTCAGATTCATCACTCAACATGCCTTCAACACCAAGTCATTGGAGAATAGCAACATGCTTGTGAAGGTTTGGATGATGTTCAGCAATTTCTAAGCGCCTTTGGAACAACTGCAAGCAGCTGTTTAAGTGAAATGACATCAGATAGGAAATAAAACCTACATTATATTTCCATTGATGATGTCATGTATTATGCGCTGATATAAGACATTTGGTGGGCTGTAAAAGACTTAGCCTGTAATCTCTTTTGAGCATCTTCAATCTCATATAGAAAGACTCCATCACACTTTCCATGATGTCTGGTGTTGATGGAAGATCCCTGTCCATAATCAAGTCAGCACAAAACACACGAGCTGCAGATCGATTCCATGGGCTGTGAGGCATTCCAAGAATGTCAAATCTGAAATGAGACACATCACAACAGGGATGGGAGCTCTCTCCTTCATCAATGTTCCACTCAGCAGCAAACAATGTGGCCTCTTGCTGAGTGACCATAGGCTGGAGGAGACTCCTTTCTCCAACTAGCTTAATGATGTGTTTTCTTACAGCCTCCTGAAATATGTAATTGAGAATGAGCAGCTTTGTGAGACTATGAAGGTTTGCTCACAGCTTTGATGTTGGTTTCAGAGGAATGACGAACTGGGCCTTGTGTGATTTTCAGCTTCCACTTCCATTTGTCTGAGGTTTCCAAACTGACTGGAATATTATGCGAATTCTGAGCAGACAGGGCAGATGAAATATCAGCAAATCCAGACTGTATGTCTTGACTGAGTTGTTGTTGAAAGCAGCAAATTCTTGATGGGTCAGATATAAATCCTAGATGTCTGGAGTATTAGCTCGATAAATCTGATGTGACTTGGGACATACTTTTGTCCTCTTGTCCTCCTCTTCCTCTTCCTCATCCTTGTCCTTGTCCTCCCCTCCCCCTCCTCTTCCTCTTCATTGTCCTGCCCTTGCTGTTGCTGCTGGTTGTTGTTGTCACTGTTGTCATTACCCTTTGGTTGGTCTAGTGAATTGGAAAAAGATCGCTGAGCATCAGTGTACCTTTGCTGGCTCTCATTACTGGCATGTCTGGGGGAAGTCCATCTCACTCTGGAATAATAAAATCGACTCCTTCTGTGTAAGGGTTCTAATCCACCACCGACGGGCAATCTCAGTTGTCCTGGTTGATCTGTTGAAAGCATGGGGGCTGTGAGGATGGGTATGTTTGTTGCAGGCACGAGGATAGTACTGGAGGCAACAGTTTGCCTTGGCACATCCAGAATAGCTTTGAGGGGTGGAAGGGGAACTTGGCCTGGACACAAGGGACACTCATGGTGTTGAATTTCATCAAACCATTGTGGAGCCTTCTCCTTCCCTTGGCCTTTGTTCTTGCGCAAGGCCTCATTGTGAGGTTCCCCAGATGAACCTCCCAGCATCGGTATTGGTGGCAAAATTTGAATATCCATCTGAGAAGCACCATTGTCCATGTTCATCATGGTTGCATGGGTGGGCACATTGGTGCTAAATACATGAGGATACACGACATCTCCTTGATAAGCATAGCATGTTGCAGTAACACACCATCTGTGGATGTACAAATACAATTGTTCAGTTTTCCTGGCAAAATGGCAGAAGTATAGATGTCTCATAAGCTTGGGGTGGTGCAATGCAGTTCTGTACCTGAACCATTTTGTGATAGGATCATCGCCATATTCCAAGTGTAAACTGCAGAAACTGACCAAATACATTTTTGAGACCAGGTTTGAAAGAAAACACTATGTTATAGGAAGCATCAAACTCTGGATCAAGCTGCAGTAGCTCGAGGTTCACCTGAATTGGACAAAGCATGAGCAGCATCCCTACTGCTGCTTGAAGAGCTGGAAGGTGGCAGACCAACTAGAAGACCCAGACTAATAATGAATAGTAGACATTACAAGCAAGAACATACAGGGTATCCTTGAATCCAATGCACAGCGACTTGGACATCGATATTGAGAATAGGAATGCTCAGATGCAGCAAAGTGATATTTCAATTCTAGAGGAACTAAGTTAGTGTATAACTCTGTATGATAGTTGACAAACCAGTGTGATGGCATGAAAAGCCAGAGGTAAGGTTCTTGAACGTTGGCTGAAAGAGGTTTGCACTTCCTGCCAGTCTGAAGATGACATTGAAGGAGTGTGGGCATGATACTTGAATGCAAACCAACTCAAGGTACTTCTGAGATCTTGGCAGATAGGCAGACATGCAGCATGACACAACCTCTGGAATAAGGCTTACTGTATATATGTTATAAAGATCTAGACAAAACTCCAAGAGTTTCGACATGCAGCATACACATGTACATGTACAAGGCCTCCTGATTTTTATATATAAGAGAATAGATGTGATTGATGTACGCCTGCTTATTGGTATCAAAATCTGCACAAATCAAATCAGGAACAAACATAGTAGATAGATCAGAAATTCACCCATACGTTGTGCCAGCCATGGCCAGGAAGCTAAGTACTACCTACCTTGATACATATGCCAGATATAAAATCCTAATGAATTCGAAGATCTAGAAAATAATGTTTTATAATTTAACGTGGAAGCTCATGATGAAAAGTCCATGATCAAGGGCTGCAATTGCAAATCATAAATCTAGGGAGGAATATTAAGCCAAAATTTGCATGAACCTAGGCCTCTGGATCTGTGATCACGCTGTGGCCAGTACTAATCCATGGACTGCATTGATCTGTGAGTACTAATCCCCAAAGTGTCTTTGAGCCTGTTTTATGTCACACTTAGAATACAATACCAGTGTAGACTATGTACTGTGATAGTGAATCATACCAGTGCAGGCTGGTAACCTGGGATACACTCTACTATGCATACATGTACATAGTTATAACTAGTTGAGTAGTAAGAGGAAAACCTCTGCATAGCCACCTGTCGAGAACCGATCAGGCTATAGCTAAGGGAGTTTCCGGATTACACGTGGTTTGGCAATTGCCTTGGCTCAAAGTGCTCATGATCAATCATAACTTCCATATACCACATGTGGCTATGTTTGCTTCTTCCACCGAACTCTCACCCATGTTCCTATGATAATTATACAGAGGAGAGTATAATAGTCTCTTGGCATATATATAGAGGTAGTGTAATTCATTATTTCTAACAGTCTTTGTAACCTGATCTAGTACAATATTAATATAGTAATGTAGTCGTAGCTGTAGTGAGTTGGAGTTGAATGATAAAGTAGACCTACACAGGCAGCCAGTAATTGGCATATTATATATTAATATTGGAGCAATGAGTACTTGTCTATGTAGATCTGGCATGGAACCATATATATATCTGATTTGTATGTGTTTCTAGAAATGAATGCGAGTGATCAATGGCATCTGATGTTGTGGCCATGGACCATGCATAAATTCTCACTGCTCCAAATTGGCCGTTGCAATTGCAAGTGCATGTCTTCTATCTGACTAGACATGTCCAAATAACATGCATCGGTACCATCAACCTGGTTTCTAGATCTACAGATTGATGGCCACTCATGACCCTTGATCATGTCTCTTTGCGGCTGGCTGCTCTAGATCTCCCTAAGTAGCAAATCTTCATGATGTGTTCTAGATCTGTGGATCTGCTGGACACGTGCATAACACATACCTTTGCTATGATGCCATTGGTCATCTGTAGATCTGGTACCACTGATGTCACCCTGTAATTATCAAGGAATAAAGGATGGGTATAAGTACACATGTTACAATTGATGCCAGATGTGATATATATACGTACCTTTTGATCATGACATCAGCAAAGCACATGTGCCAATGAGCAATTCAGTCTGTGGTATTAATCCACAGTTCTAACTAGGAGTGCCTAGTACAGTATTCACTTCAACATCAATATCCTTCCCCTGGAGTACTCTTGTGTTAGCTGCAGATCAGACTCTGCAAGTGTACTATTCAATCTTGCCCTACAGTTGTGGGTTGGTTGTCATTGAAAATGGATTTGTCCACCTGGGCTGGATCTTATGTCTTCAATATTGAGTTCAGCAATCTTGAAGTGATTGGTCGGCTGGGATCACATAGGAGTCCAATTCATGCAGTGAAGTTTTCACCAGATGGAAGGTATATAGCGAGTGGCGATGACAGTGGTGTAGCTGTGGTATGCGGGTGTCATGTTTCATATACAAGTAACATGGCTAATCACATGGTTTGACAGATATGTGAAACTGACAACTGGATGCCAATTGGAACACATCAGGGAGCCGACATGATTCACATCCTTGAATGGCACCCATGAATTCCTGGAGTGCTTATCATAGGTCACTGGGATGGCAAGCTGAACAGATTGCGACTCAGACATACTCCTGAAGAGGTAAGGTCATCAGACATTACCTTTCTCATACAGTGCATATATATAGCCTCTTCTATTTCAGGATTACCAGAAAGACCTCCCTGAAATACAAAATTTCCTCGGTCCCATTAACACAATAGCTTTCAACCACAATAGAACTCAGCTAGCAGTAGCTTTTGGAAAGTGCAAAGTTGTGTTAATATCTCATGATGAGGACAACTTCTGTGAGCAAATTAATCTTGACAAGAGTAATGAAAATTACATGATGACAATGCTTTCAAAAGTGCTTCCTGAGCTTCCAGATTATCTCCCTATAGATCAAGGACAAGAAGAGCAATCACCTATTTGTAACTTACACTATCTAGTTGGCCAAGATCTCATTGCCATCGCCTTTTTCTTAGAGGGGATAGTGTAAGTATATTTTGACAGGCATGTATCCTGACTCATCTCCACTCCATATAGGGCCTACTCTATGCAAGCTCCATATCACAAACAGTGGAAAATTGAACCTCATAGCAATGTTCGCATGTAGGAGAACTCAATCATATTTTCTTGGATCTTGCACTGCTTATCACAATGTTAAAACAGAGGGTGTTTGACACAGTCACCATCTGGGAAGCTTATGGCTGCTACAAATCTCACAGATGGTGTTGTGGTATTCTGTACAAGAGAGACAGTTTAAGAGTACTACAGCCTACCCAGTTGTAGGGAATAGTAATTATATTGTTGAGGTGGAATTCTTAGATGAAACAACAGTAATCGCCGGGAGTAATCAATCCCAACTCTTTGTTGCATCCTATGGTATGGCAGACCATCCGCATATACTGGAAATACCAAATGCAGGTGGTGAGCCCCCCTTTTCTTCAAGTTGCTATGGAGTACTTAATTGTGACAAGTTGTTCAAACAGTAGTGCGTCTGCTTGTGCATAGCTACACACCCACTAGCCTGACATTCTGATCAGGCAACTACATTAATGGATCACAAGTTGGCCATCACTGCTCCGAATACTATTACCAATGGGAACTATTTTGGTCAGGAAAGAACAGTTTTTATTGCTGTTGACCAGCAAGGCAGTGTCCCGAAGAAGTTATGACAAAGCAACCTGCGTCTCAATGGCAATTATGCCTTGAAAGCACCAATTGAGGGCATAACCAAGGTATGTGTGCAGGTTTTTCAACTTGGCTCCTTTCGACACAGTTCTTTCAAATTCCCATGGCTATGGGCCATTGAACTTTTCTGGGTGATATATATCCCTTGATTTTATACCTATCAGTTTTTCAGCATGGCTTTTTTGTTCACTACCAATGGTGCAAAGAGTGTAACTTGGATCACACAAATGAGGATAAAAACAGAGACATCCACCATGGCCGTGACCGCAACAAGAACAGAAATGAAAACACTTACATGTACTGTAACCTTGCTACAAACTGTGCCTCAGAGGGGGAGATACTGAAAAGATTACTCATTTCACATGTACACTTCTCAATTAGCCACCAAACAATGTGGTGTTACACCCATGGTAAGGATATATTTTGGATCGTCCATGCATTGTTTTTCTCCTACAAGCCTTATATCGGAGATCACATACTTAAAGTGACATTGAAGTGCACAATGAATTGTGTATGTCATTCTTATAATTAGTGCAGTACTAGTTGAACAATGTTAAAGATAAGATCTAAGATTAGTGGTTATTCATTGATGCATAACATATGAATGTGCGACCAGGGTAAGATCAGTATATCATGTTCCCATACCAGTTTATGGGCACTCTGTTCTCTGAATGGGATCAGCACAACAAATCTTTGTGGAAATATGCAACACAATTCCAGAGGTCTCACATGCAAGCCTGGTCAAGCTTCAGATTGTAAGAGCATTCAACAATATAGCCATATATCCTGATCCAGCTTGTATCACCTGCAAGATCTGGCCCAATGATAACAACATGTGTGTTGAAAGCAGAGGTAATCAATATCACAGCTTCACGAGTAACAAAACCTGGCTGCTTGGTCATTGTTTCTGGCACAAGATGTCGAATCTGGAATAGGAGACAATTCTCCGAGAATCATATTTTCACTATATTCGATGCCATAACATCTGATGGCTGTTTCATGAGAACTGTGAATCCACTGTGTCCTTCATATCTACCTTTGTGAAAGGGCAGGTCAATAGTATCGTGGATTTGGACATCCAGCCTCTTATATAATAGATGCTGGTCAATGAGCCAACTCCTTGGATTTCAAAGATCAATTGCAAGCTGAAAATCATGCTCAGGAAACCATACCAGATGGTGCTGCTGAAGATGTTGTGGCATGCATCTCGACAACCGTTGGACTAGCCCTATCATTATCGACTTTTACCACAGGGTCTGGTGTGATGCACTCGGGGGTGCTTCAGTTCCAGGATGAGGTGGCATCAATGGTTTTGGCTGGGAGGCAGCACTTGTTGAGGGTCATAAATTTTGTAATGGAATCCAACATGCCTTCTCCAAAGGCAAGCCAGTGCCATTGTTGTTACATAGTTAGCTTCATGAGTTTAGAAACATGGTGCTGATATCAATAAACTTACAATCTTTCCCTCAGCTGCTGGATGGGATAGGTGTTTAGGGTGTTAATAGCCAACATGCTCATTAAACGTCCACAATGGTGTCCCCATTTGGGAAGAAATGGCTTCCCATGACAAAGGCCAAGTTACCCTTGTTGCCACCTTTGAGAATCTGAACCTCCATGTGTTGATAAGGATCATTGGTATGCATGGTGATTCGTACATTATCCAATCTTCAGTGGTGAGACCTATGCCCTTTCGGGTCAACAATATTAATCTCTGCTGCATTTAAAATTTGTGTGTCGGAAGATTTAAAGGCATCAAAGAATGTCTCGGGTAGATCCTTCCAATCAACATGAGCCATGCTTGCAAATATCTACAGGCAGCAAATTATAAGCAAACCAATTGTTATACACCAAGAGAGCCTGGAATACTTACTTCACAACCCTGCTGCTCTATCTGGTTTACGTCGCACATACTTATGTGTACAATTGGAATAGTCTGACTGTATATTATCCGGGATGCATTGATGTTGTCTGAGTCAATAACAAATCCTTGCACTCCACAATTGGGACCCTCAATAATTTCAATGAAATCACCTGGCTCAAATTGCTTTCAAATATTGGTAAGCTGAGCTTCATGAACAACATCATGATCTTCTTTGGGAGTGAATCTGACTGTCAACTCCTTCACCTCTATAATGAATCCTGAAATTCCCTGCAATGTGCCAGCCACCACACAAACACTGTTGCCCACCCAATAATGACATGGGAAGGGTTTTGCTCTGGCCCAATAACTACTGCGACAAAAAAAGTCCAGCTCCTGTGAACTGGCAAGGATAGTTGTGCTGGATAGTTGAGTGAAAGAATATTCAGCATGCAAAAGGCCATCTGCATAAAAGTGCTTTTTGAAAAAAAAAGGTGATTTTGTGTCTCCACTGAGTGAGCACCAAATGTTTGCTGAATTGCCAGTAGATCAAATAGTGCCTGTGGAGGGTGAGGATCCCGCTGGTGCTTCTTGTCATTTGTGAGAGTGATTCAGGGAATGAGTAATACATCATACATCCAATATGCTTCATCCATGGAGTGAATGAGTCCCAGGTCACCCTTGTACAAACCCTCCTTGACACAGACCCAAGACCACTCTGTGATCAAAGGTTGTATTCCATTCGACAACATGTTGAGAATAGCTGCACAATCCTCAAGCTCCACAATATGTATAACATATGAGCTGTCTCTCATACGAGCCACCCTGGGGATCCCATGTAGAATATCAGACAATAGTCTAGCCTCAATGTAAACCCAGCAGCAAATGGAATCCCAAGTAAACACTGAAAGGATGCCATTTGAAGAGCCTAGGGCAAGTGATTTCTGAAGGATCACTTGTACAATGTCCTGCTTGCAACCCTCCTGAAGAAGTGGTAAGTGCAAGCAAAGATGCAAAATATCACTTTACCTTTACCTGAACACACCACGTCATGTCCTCCTCCATGGGGAGACGACTAGCCAAATTATTGTCAAGACTGTGAGCAGAGATGTGCTCAACTTCAGAAGCCTCAAGATGCCTACGTTGAATGTCTTGAGCAATTTCATGCAAGAATTCCAGACTGTTGTCCCCTTGCCAATTGTCTAGGACATCCCAACGATATAGACCATGCTGAGACTTATTATCCTCATTACCCTCAACAATAAATTCTATATGGGCATGATAATCATAAGTGAATCAGAGGTAGAGTCAAAGAACACACCATAGTTGCCTTCACTCTCGAACACATCATCTTCACTCCCTTTGTCAACCTTTGCTTCAATGTCCAAGAACTTTGCAATGTTGGTCGACATTAATCTAAAGTACCGATTCCTGCAAAAAGGAGTGTCAATATAGCTATTGAGGTGCATAAGTTCTGCGTCCAAGCTCAACATTTGCACAGCTTCATTCTTTTCCCTGTTTAACTTTCCAAGTCTTCAATTCTCATAATTATATGCTCGCGTTTAACAGGTATTAGTAGGCCTTTAGGTGGGAAGCCTTTCTTTCACTTATGCTAAACTATTTCATTCAACACTAGGCTTTGTAGCCCAAGTACAATACTGACTGACTGCAATGCAAAAAGGACTCGGACTTACCATTGAAGTGGATAGGTGTTGGTTAGGAAAGGAAAGGTGTATAGCCACATCAAGCCATCATTTGAGCTCACTAACAAACAAGAGGTAGGGGAATTGCCAAAGCCACACAAGGCTTCGGCAATTCCCCTACCTCTTGTTGTTTGGCAGAGTGATACTTCAGAGTTGGGCATGTGCAAGGCTTTTCAACTTCTTCGTTCCAACTCCCATGGCCAATGCAAATAGTGTAGTACTCAGGCTAGTAGCCACATCTTTCCGTGTCTTTGCATAATATATAGTGGCCAGTACCTACATTAGAGTGAACATATGAAGTATCTAGTCTGAGCCAATGGAAGAAATGTTTTACTGGTAGGTAAGGATATATGGCAGTATATTCATTGGCTGGCGCTAAACTATTTGCTAGTCTACCCATGTTCAAAATGTGAACAGATGAATGCTGACATGCTGAACAGTTGGAAAGTTACTTGTCGATAAGTAAAATACAATTGTCTCACCAAGTACAGCTTACAATACATATTCATTCCCGACCCAAGTCCATCGACCTCCAATGCTCCTCCAGAATCTACCTTGGCATCAACCTCATCCTGAATCTCATTCCAGGAACCTTGGACCGCTATTCCCATACAAGGTCAATCAAGTTTGGATTATATTGCAAGTGCCCAGAAGGATCGACTGGTGAAAGGTTGAAGCTGGTGAAGTTTTCCTTGTTTTCATTTGCATGTTCCATTCTGATTGTTGAGGAAAGTGGGCACTACTTGATCTTTAGTATGATCCTCCTGACCTCCAGCCTTGTCCTCTCAAGCTGTACATTTTATGATGTCTACTTGGAGTCCGGTGACCCAATCTTGTTATATTATGCCTTCACCGTTGAGGAGGACATGTGAATGGGGTTCCAAGTGCCATCAGTGGTTGGCAGTGGCCACAAACTCAGTTAAATTGCACCAACCTTTTATGGTGAGCAAATTTTCTGGTATCAGCGGACAGTCTCTTGCGTTGCATACCGATGTTTGTAGAATTGTATTAGCCATAATGTCATTCCTTTTCAACCTTCTAATCCTTTTCAGCCTTCCATCTTCTTCAATCTTCCCATCCTGTTCAATCTTCCCATTCTGTTCAACCTTATTTTCCCTCCCATATCACCAAGAATTTGAACCAACCCATCCTCAATTTGCTGCTTCCCCGTCCTCACTTATATGTTCTAGAAAGTGTCTTTTTTTACCTAACCGAGCATTCCTGATATTGGAGAGATGTGGAGGACAGCATTGCATGACAACCAGGAAAGGTTCGCTGACTTCGCTCTTCAAGGGCTTGTGTAAGTCTCTCCCAACTTCTTTTGCTGATTGTGAAGGCCTTGAATGTTACGCATCTGTGTTGACCCAACTATACGGCCCAATCAGTGCTCCTCTCCTGCAGCCGCTGTACCTTTTTCTCAACCACATATTGATTGTGTGGGAAGGGGAGGAAATCTGGTTGATTGCGATGAAATGGAAGCATGGCATGAGATCTGGTATTAGGTGCGTATTACCTCAATGTATGCACCCTAGACTTGCTGTGTTAACCTAGCTTCAACATTCTCATCAGCCTAGGGATATCATTTAAATCCCAACACTTGACTGCTGATGATGTACTTGATAAATCACCTTTTGGATAAAGCCCAGAGAGTATCTGAGTATCTCAAGCAGTTATCTAGCCAAGTTTTCTAAAACTTGGAAGGAAGAACCTTTGGATCATGGGGTTTCCTTCCTGTTCTCTTGGTCAGACATCTTACTGATGCATATTATACTTTCAAAAGAATTTGTAGTCAACAGTTGAGGAACAGCCATCTGGATGATTGCACTTCCTCCAATTTCCTGTGATGCATGAACCGGCGACAAGTGCGTGCTCTCTTGACCAACTCGAATACTTCAAAGCTTGACAAATGCCTTTGTCTTGCCCACTTGATGCTGTCAAGCACCTTTGTGGTGGGGCACTGCGTAACCCGCTAGCCACAACCCAAGGAGCTTTGCCTTCTCTCAAGTATATCATCCATGGAAGCACTCGTAAAATGATGCTACAGATCGTGTTCAAGGGCAAATGTCATGCCTAATTTAGAACTAAGTGCACTAACTGTGGGCAAGTAGACTAATGACATCACTGGCGACAGATGCAGGAAGATCCAGAATTACCACTCTACAAGTCAAGGACCTGGTAACAAAAGAAAATATCCGAGAAGCTACTAACAATGAAAGCAAGGGAAAACTCTTCTATGAAACTTTCTTCCCACCACTGAATCCAGCAACCACAACAGTTCCACAGGATTTTCAATACCCACTGCCGCAATGCTCTTCCAAGCTACAAACACTGATAGGTCATCTCCTCGGCTCAAGGACCGATTCACCACTTTAGCATCATTCTAATCATGTCGGCTAACTCCTACAATGTCCCAGACACAGCATGACCCACTCTATCAATCACGATATCATATCGACCACGTCAAAACATCACCAGCGACATTGATCGTATCAAAAGCCCACATCGCACAACCTTAGGACTACCCCAAAAGTCACTAAGATTCCCCTACATGACCATCGAACATCCCTGACCAACTTCGAACAAGCCGCAACCGCGATCGAGCATCGTCGAGCATCGTCGAGTGTCATCGATTGATATCAAGAAACTACGAGCGACATTGGGCACCGCCTTCATTATCTAAATGGTGGAAGACCATGCACTAGGACATATTCCAACTCATGCTCAAACCTGCTGATCATAGGTCAGCCTCATTCCAAGTCCCTATCGCACACAGAACCCGCTGGATGCATTATTGTGAGACTTAGCGCAGTTTATACACAAAGGACAGTCTTTTTTTAGTTCTTTCCTTTTATTACTCTTTCATCATATGATATATATATCTTTCTTGTTCAGATTCCAGTCTCCTTTATGGCCTTGTGCCTTAACTCATATCTTTTGCCTCATGTTCTACACATGTTTCTCATTCCATTTTAGGAAGTTTCTTTAAAACATATAAAACTCTGTAGTATCTACTTGAAAATAAGAAGAAATTGTCTTCACACATCGTCTCGTATACAGTTCTAAGCATCCGATCAACTTTCTAAAACAATCTAAGTCTCTGCGGGTTTTCTCAATCGATGAGAAACCTCTGCAATCGTCGCATCCTCGATCCTCCCTCGATCCTCTCGTCATTAGTTCTAGCAACCCTTCCAACACTTTATAGCAGTTTGCCACACCCTTCATATACCATCGACCTATTGAAATGTCCCCATAATTCACATATCGACCATCGACAATAAAACTCGTTCGCCGTTGATCTCATTGATTGCCCTCGATATTGATCGACACTTGATCGGACCATGACAAATGCCTTCGTCTCTCATAACACTACCTTCATGACTAGTGTTACATAGTAATCTTCTCAGAGGTTTGACCACAAACTTTCGGAATGTCTCGCAACCCTCCTCTGACTCATCGCAAACATCATTGATTGCCTCATTGGCAGTTCTGGTGGTTTTCCCAGGTTGAGCACCATCATTTTTGGAGCCCACCACGAGGGTGTCTGAATCATTTCATCATTGGACCAACCTCGACTTCCTCGGCTTAGGCCAACACAAGCGAGAACCCTTCGCATCGATACTCGCCACGCCTTCGAATCTCTCGAACAATCAGGAGATATTCTAATTCCAGTTTCCGAAGCAGAATCTACTCATCGTAGACTATTTCCTTCACCTATATCATCGCCTTCCACATCATCATCTACTTCTTCATCATCATCATCGACCTCTTCATTTATCCTTCCAACAACTTTGACCCCTCTACCATCTATTACACAAGTCTTAACCCCTACCCCTAGAGTCATTGCATTCATGACTACCCAAACCGCAATGCCAGCTTGTGGGCACTCGACCACTCCGAAATTTGACCCGACTCAGCCTTGAGAGCTTCAACAATACTTCGAAGAGCTTGAACTATTATTCCCGACCTGCGGCATTACTGAATCGAATCTCATGAAGAAACATGCTTGTCGCTACCTCGACATCGACTCATCAGAACTCTGGGAATCACTTCCAGAGTATCAACCCAGCACATCATTCAACGAATTTAGAACAGCAGTACACAAACTCTATCCTGGCTTGGAAGACGATCGCAAGTGGAGCATATCAGACATGGACAAATTAGTGGGAGAACAGCTACGCATTGGGATATTCAACGCGAGTGATCTAGGAATGTATTATTGCACATTCTACAACATTACTCACTTTTTGTGAGCAAAGAATAGGATCTCGGAAGCCGAGCAAAGCAGAGCTTGTGTTTGAGGATTCCAACCCAGCTTATGGACTCGAATTGCTCGACGACTCAAACTCAAATTCCCCGACCATTATCCCGACGATCCGTATCCACTCAACGACATTCACGACGCAGCAAAATTTGTTCTAGCAGGCTCCAACACATTGAACTCAGTAATCCACCAATCGACCTCTTCATCACACTCGACATCGAACGTCGGAAATACAGGCACCTCGTCACCTGGAACTATTACAATCAAAACTGAAGATCTAAACGCAATGTTTGAATGATTTGCTAGCACCATCGCTACGCATATCGCAAGTACTAAAAATCCTCGCACTAATTCGGCAGACAGACAGGCACATATTGACGCACTCCTTTGCATATTTTGCGGTTTATCTGGACATTTTATCCCTGACTGTATGGTTTGTCAGTCGTACCTGAACGAAGGGAAGTGTAAGCGAAACACGGAAGGAAAGATCATACTTCCTAATGGACAATTCACCCCTCAAAGTATCCCTGGCAAATTTATCAAGGAACGCATCGATGAATGGTGGAAATGCAACCCAGATGCAACCCCAGCAGCAACACTTTTATTCAGCATTGCACCATCGGTACCTTCAACTTCGACTAGTTCAACCTCGGCTGTGATCACTTCGATAACAGAGTCCAACGCCATTTCTATATCGGGATTGGAGATGAAAGGCATTTATCATAACTCGATGTTGACAGCTGACTCCGAAGATAGAATAGCGGCTCTCGAGCACGAAATATTCGCGCTTCAAAGTGGTCGACCATTTTTGCATCCGAATAAAGAGGTTTGAAATTCAGTTCCAGCCACGACAACTCCCGTCCCTGCATCATCAACGTCTACTGGTACAGTCCCACCACCCTCAACATCTTCATTGACAATGGTCAACCCTTCGACTTCAACTACTGCTCCAACATCGACATCGACCACTTCGCCATCGACCACCATACCCCCAATGCAAACCTCGGTACACCCATACGCGTCAGTCAGGGAGAACACTTATTTGCCACCACACAAAAGGAACTTCGCTGGCGCATCAAAGGGTAAGGAAAAAGATGGACCATCGTATGCGACACAGGGACCAGTACAGAACGAGAAAATCATGCACGATATATTTGTGCACTCGATGAAGATGCCGATCGTCATGCTGACATCTGAAGAACTACTCTCTCTTTCACCAGAGGTTCAAACAAAATGGAGAGAACAGGTCACACCAAAATGAGTCCCACAATCTGGAAACAATGCAACAAACATGTTTAGTCCCGATGCGATCATCATGCCTGACCCGTACGAGACTTATATTAGCACTCTCCGACCCGGTGAAATCCCTCAGCCTTTCGTCATCGCTAAAGAAACTTCATTGATTAGATCAGTTATTATGGATGTCCATGGTAACAACCAGGTAGAAAGTGTCGTCAATCCTGGTTCCTCGATCATATTGATGGCCGAAGATGTTTGCCATGAACTCGGTCTAGCATATGACTCCTCGATTAGGCTTCTGATGCAGTCTGCTAACAGGACTGTGGACGAAACACTCGGTTTAGCATGCAATGTACCCTGTGATCTCAGTGGAATCACCCTATACATGCAGATACATATTATTCGGGACCCGGCATACAATATTCTACTCGGACGACCTTTTGACATCTTGACAGTCATTAGGAACTATCGGAATGAAGCGCAAACCATCATGATATGCGATCCTAACTCAACTCGGACCGCTACAATTCCCTCGATACCTTGATCACACTGTTGTCAAAAAGTAGTTCAAGAGGATTTTCAGTGTTAGAGAATGAAATTTTGGAACAGTGCGCTTTCATCATCTTGTTCAACTCTTCTAACTCCTCTATATTTATTGAGCACACTGCAAATATCCCCGAAATCGACTCCTCCAAAGAATTATCCCCGATGCTTTCCGAATATTTATCTGCATGCGACGAGTTCCACATTCCTCGAAATGCCTCGATGATGTTTATACCTATGCGACCTTCTTCATCATCAGTTTCCCCTTCCTCAGTTATTTCCGACAATCCACAGTCTAGTTATTTATCGACAAAGAAAAAGTATAAACCAGTCGCACAGAAGGTCCGTTCAATTGTGGCCAGACTACCCAATCATTTTAGAATTATTCGATGCATCGAGGGCGATCCCCTCCAAGACATGCCTCCACTAAATCCCCATCCTCCAATATTCAAACCAACTCCTCAATATAACCTCAAACGCAAAAACATCATCGATCGAAATCATCCAGGAGATTTCTTATGGCCTCAAGAACAAGACCTCATGCATGACTTCATTCGAAACCAGCAAGCAGGGTTCGCATGGACCAAAAACAAACGAGGAAGGTTTTGACCCGATTTCTTCCCCCCTATCGAGTTCCCAGTTGTCCTGCATACCCCTTGGGTCAAACGCAATATCCCCATACTGCCTGGTTTGTATGAACAAATTTGGGAGATGCTGAAAAAGAAGATCGAAGCCGGAGTCTACAAGTCGTTGAACTCGTCATACTGATTGTGATGGTTTTGCATTGCGAAGAAAGATGCAAAATCGCTCCGAATAGTCCACAGTCTCGAGCCGCTAAACCAAGTTATGATTCAGCACTCAGGCATCATCCCGATCCCCAAGCATTTAGCCGAACAGTTTGGAGGATGCACTTGTGGTGGAATGTTGCATTTATATGTTGCATTTGACAAAAGGCTCATATCTGAATCCTCTCAAGATCTAACGACTTTCCAGACACCATTCAGCGCACTTCAAATTGTCACCCTACCGATGGGTTGGACAAACTCAGTTCCGATCCTACACGATGATGTAACTTTCATCCTACAACCCGAGGTCCCTCACATCACGATCCCTTATATTGATGACACACCAGTGAAGGGTCCGAAATCAGAATATCAAATGATTGGTGGGTCTTATGAAACAATCATCGCCAACTCAGGCATTCGACAATTCATGTGGGAGCATTTTGAGAACCTAAATCCCATCATCCAGCGCATGAAGTATTGTGGTGGGACGTTCTTTGGACCGAAATTATTTGCTTGTGTCCCCGAGATAATCATTTTAGGTCATCGATGCAATATTCAAGGCCAAATGGCTGACCCGATGTGTATTGATAAGATCCAGAAATGGGGTCCATGTCGTACGCTCACAGAAGTTAAGGTGTTCTTAGGAATGATTGGAGTTTGTCAAATTTTCATCCAGAGTTTTGCACATCGAGCAGCTCCGCTAATCAATCTTACTTGAAAAGATGTGCCCTTTGAATTCGGCCCATCTCAGGTAGCAGCGCAAGAAGATCTCAAGCATGCGCTCCTAAACTCGCCAGCAATTCGAGCCATCGACTATACCTCGAACACCCCAGTAATCCTTGCAGTCAACACATTGAGCATCGCCATTGGCTATTTCCTAACACAATGCAACCGCGATAACCCTCGAAAGTGATATTACAGTCGATTCAGCTCGATCACGCTCAACGATTGCGAATTGCAGTTTTCGCAACCAAAACTCAAGCTTTATGGTCTATATCGAGCCCTTGGGGCACTTCGTTTATACTTGATAGGGGTACAAAACCTTATCATCGAGGTCGATGCGAGGTATATTAAAGGCATGCTCTCAAATCCCAATATCGTGCCTAGCACTAGCATAAACTGATGGATAGTCTCCATCCTAACATTTCACTTCACCCTAGTTCATGTTGCAGGTACACACCATGGACCAGACAGTCTTTCGCGACGTCCTCACCAAACCGAAGATGATGATGTTGAAATAGAAGAAGAATTTGGCGACTGGATCAACAAACTACACGGTTTCGTTCACCAAATCAACCCAATCTCGATTCGACCATTCCCCTCTCACACGACTTATCCCACTTTCGCCCAAGCTTTGGATTTCAGTAAGGGGGAGGACGTTTTGTACGAATACATACCTAGATTGGACAAGACGATGAACAATTACTGCTCGTTCATAAATGGTTAGACAATATGGTGTGACCCCCACATCTATCAGACACAGAGTACACTACCTTCGTGCGATATTGCACCGAGTTCTTCATAGATTCCAGCAAACTATGGTGAAAAGATCGTCATGGCGAACACAAGATCGTCGCGATTCCAGAGCGTCGCATCGATATTATCTGGTCGTCGCATGACCATATCGGCCACAAAATGATTTTCGCCATGAAGTCTCATGTTGCACTACGATTCTGGTGGCCCAACCTGAAAGCCAATATCGCATGGTACATCTGAACGTGCCACTACTGTCAGTTGCAACAAACACGAAATCTTCTTATTCCACCAATCGTCGCCACACCTGCTCCTCTATTCGGAAAAGTCTATATCGACACAATGCACATGCCACCTTCCGGTGGATATTGCTATATAGACAAGGTCAATGTTTGATATCGTACTGGCCGGAGTTCAGGATGCTTCGCAACGAAACAGCGAAGACCATCGGCAATTGGATCTTTGAAGAAATCATTTGTCGTTGGGGCTTGCTTTATGAGATTGTTACTGACAACGGCGCAGCATTCCTTTCTGCTCTCGAGTATTTGTCAAAGTGATATCATATCAATCATATTCAAATAAGTGGGTACAATTCTTGTGCCAATGGCCTCGTCGAATGAGCCCACTTCGATGTATGACAATCGCTCTACAAGGCCGTCGATGGTGATCAAACTCGATGGTCAGTTGGGACCTACTCGGTCTTTTGGGCAGAATGGGTAACAGTTCGAAAACAAATGGGCTGTTTGCCCTATTTTGTGATCACAGGTTCTCATCCACTCATCCCTCTCAACATTTCAGAAGCGACATATCTACAACCACCACCCAATTTGATACTCTCCTCCACCGATCTCATCGCCCGACGTGCTATCGCACTCCAGAAACGCTCGACCGATCTCGACGTACTCTACTCTAGAGTCTACACCGCTCAACGGGAAGCTGCGAAACACTTCGAAGAAGTTCACAAGCGAACGATTTGAGACTACCATTTCGAAAAAGGTGACCTCGTACTCATGCGAAACACACAGATCGAACAGGCTCTTAATCAAAAAATGTGAGCTCAATATCTCAGCCCACTCATAGTCATCGCAAGAAACTATGGTGGCGCTTATATTCTTTGCAAGCTCGACGGATCAGTTCTTCATCGACCAGTAGCAGCTTTCCAAATTCTACCCTATCTAGCATGGAAATCGATTCCCCTTCCTCCAAACTTCTTTGATATCGACGATCGTCAGCTCAAACAACTTTGAACAACATTGGACATCGATGGAGACATCGACAAGGGCATTCCTGACCTCAACAAAGATGAATAAACCATTTTTCTTCTCTTTTTCTACTTGCAATATTGAAACAAACTCTTGATTTTATAACAGTGTACTATTACAAGTCGCGATATCGTTCGAAATGTGTTCGTGCAAGCTCGACGGGGTTTTTCGGCTATGAAGGAGTTCTGAGCCTTTCCCCTATGTCTCATTTTGATGAATTATCTGTCTTACTTTCTTTTTCTTTTTCTCTCCTATGTTTTTTTTTCACATATATCTTACATTTCCTGGCTTCGATCGCACACGATATTTCTCATTTCAAATTTATCTCGCTCAGACACAAGAAAAACGATAAAATTTAAATAATAAAACAAAATTCTACTGGGACTCCTCCCATTTCCTCTCTAACACCTTGATCTCCTCCATCAGCACTTCCACTTCCAACTTTTTTTGCACCAGGACTTCCGCCAAATACCGACAATGGAGTCTTGCTGTGTCCGACTGCGTCATCTCGTCCTCCACTGCCATCGACACCCCCTCAACCATACCCACAACCTCGGGTTCGACTTCTCATGCTCTCGCTTTCCCCTTCCCCTTCCCCTTGTCATTCTCAGCTGACTTCGCCTTCGCCTTTGTCGTGCGTTTCAGGCACTCATCAACTTTTGAGGGCCCAGCCTCCACGTTTTGGATGGGCTGGATAGCCCGGATGCATATCACTAAGTAATCATACAGATTAGCAATTGTATTGGTTATGCAGAAGAATCACTTACTACGTCTGGGAGTTGACAACTGCGTCAACTCCGCATTATCCTTTGTAGCTCGCTTGGAGCTTGCCTTCTTCCTCGACTTGCCTCGTTGGAGTCCTCGCCTCGACACTCCCTCCCAGTAGCACCCCTGTAGCCCTTGAGTGCATCGCTTGCACTTTGGGGTGCCCTCCTCAACGATACACTCCTGAGTTGTCCTTAGTCCGGCGCATCGATCACACTAAAGCAATATTGAAGGTGTGATTAGCCTGAACGATATCGAAAGAAAATGATGACTTACCAGCCCATGGAAGGTGATCAGCTCACCTTCCTCTACATGCACCTGCTTTGTGACTGCGGGCTCCTCATCCAGTCCATCCTCACCTTCCTACTCATCGTCCATCTCGTCTGCCTTCCTCTTCTTGACGATCCACTCGACATCCAGTAGGTTGTCGACCAGGGGCACTGCTTTGTCCGCAGCCTCATCCTGATCAATCAAGAGGTGCATCAGCTTGAGCGCAGCTGTACAATCGCAGAATTCGTCCTTTGAAACGGTTTTGGCCTGGACTTCGGCCAAGAAAGCTCGACGTGCCTCGACCAGTGCATCTTGTCGTTCCTCGATCCTCTTCGCTTTTGCCTTGATGGCCACCTGCCGAGCCTCCCTCTCCTCCTCTCTCTTCCTCTCTTCCTCGACCTTCCTTGAATACTCCACAAAAAGATACTTCCCACCCCACAAAACCCAATCCTCATGAGCAAATGGTACAAAGAGGCCGACTGCCTCGTCTAACATCACCTGCACATGTTTGTCGCGTGCCTCGTCAAATGACCTGATCAGGTCATTGTATTCAGCCTATCAAATGAGATTAGGAAGCAGATAAACCCAAGAAAAGGGAAGGACATACCATTTTCTCACAAAAAACATGACCCCACACTTCGAAGTCCAACTCTTCGGCTTTGCCAGCCTTGGGCATCAATTTTGCATGTTCGAGGATGGAAAGAGCGAGTTCGGTGAGGATAGACATGTTGTCGAGGAGATGGATGGAAGAGATCGAATGAAAAGAGAAAAGTTCAAACCACGATGCGTCTTAAATCAGCAATCAACAATGTCACATGACCCGGTTGTTTCGGCTTGACTGACTGGGATGGTCAGAATTTCAGTAAGGGGGAGGATGATAGGTCGTCTCCTCAGCTCAAGGACCGATTCACCACTTTAGCATCATTCTAATCACGTCGGCTAACTCCTACGACGTCCCAGACACAGTGTGACCCACTCTATCGATCGCAATATCATATCGACTGCGTTGAAACATCACCAGCGACATTGATCGTATCAAAAGCCCACATCGCACAACCTTAGGACTACCCCAAAAGTCACTAAGATTCCCCTACATGACCATCGAACATCCCCGACCAACTTCAAACAAGCCGCAACTGCGATCAAACATCGTCGACCATCGTCGAGTGTCATCGATCAATATCAAGAAACTATGAGCAACACTGGGTGCCACCTTTGTTATCTAAATGGTGGAAGACCATGCACTAGGACATATTCCAACTCGTGCTCAAACCTGCTGATCATAGGTCAGCCTCATTCCAAGTCCCTATCGCACACAGAACCCGCTGGATGCATTATTGTGAGACTTAGCGCAGTTTATACACAAAGGACAGTCTCTTTTAGTTCTTTCCTTTTATTACTCTTTCATCATATGATATATATATCTTTCTTGTTCAGATTCCAGTCTCCTTTATGGCCTTGTGCCTTAACTCATATCTTTTGCCTCATGTTCTACACATGTTTCTCATTCCATTTTAGGAAGTTTCTTTAAAACATATAAAACTCTGTAGTATCTACTTGAAAATAAGAAGAAATTGTCTTCACATATCGTCTTGTATACAGTTCTAAGCATCTGATCAACTTTCTAAAACAATCTAAGTCTCTGCGGGTTTTCTCAATCGATGAGAAACCTCTGCAATTGTTGCATCCTCGATCCTCCCTCGATCCTCTCATCATTAGTTCTAGCAACCCTTCCAACACTTTATAGCAGTTTGCCGCACCCTTCGTATACCATCAACCTATTGAAAGGTCCCCATAATTCACATATCGACCATTGACGATAAAACTCGTTCACCATCAATCTCATTGATCGCCCTCGATATTGATCGATACTCAATTGGACCACAACAAACGCCTTCATCTCTCATAACACTACCTTCACGACTAGTGTTAAATAGTAATCTTCTCAGAGGTTTGACCACGAACTTTCGGAACGTCTCGCAACCCTTCTCTGACTCATCGCAAACATCATCGATTGCCTCATTGGCAGTTCTGGTGGTTTTCCCAGGTTGAGCATCATCAACGCGCTAAAATATTACCCACAGAGATGGTCTATTACTGAAATGCTCATACTGAAGGAGCCAGGAAAGCCCGACTACACATCCACGTCAGCATGGCGACCCATAGTCCTCTCAGATGGTATGGCACAACTACTGAATAGCTGTCCAGCAGAAGACATAGTCACCATGGGCAAACATTACAATATCCTACCAGCAAACCACTTTGGTGCAAGGCCCAGATGTACTACAACAGACTCGGTATGCATGCTAACAAAGATTGTCAAAGATGCATGCAGAAAAGGTCAGGTTGCATCCATCTTATTCCTTGATGTTAAGGGTGCATTCCCCAGCATAGATATTGACAGGCTGATCACAACATGAGAAAGAGAGGTATACCACAGGAATATACTGAATGGATGAAATGACAATCAGGAAACCACAAAACCTCACTCTCTTTTGATGACTATCAAACAGCATTCTTCCTGGTAATAAATGGTTTGGACCAAGGTGATCCTTTTTCTGGCGTATGTTACCTCTTATATAACACTGACCAATTGAAAATACCAATTCTCAGATTAGGCAAATGGGTGCTACTCATTGTTGATGATGCAGCTGTTATCATGATTGGCAAGGACTTTCTAGAGATACACAAAAAAACTAAGGGACATCATGACACACTTGGAAGGAATCTTTGCATGGGCCAAGGATCACAGCTGCAAATTCAGTATCAAAAAATTCCAGCTGCTCGACATCTCAAAAAGAACAGTCCCACATGCCTTTAATCCCAGAAAACGAGTCCCTATACCTTGGCGAGTTTTAATCCTAGGTAACATTCAAATCCCATCAAAAGATACAGCCACATTCCTCAGGGTAATTGTTGACAACAAAATGAGCTGGAAAGGACAATGTGCAGTGGCTCTCGCAAAAGGACAAGACTGGATCATACAGTTCAGCAGATTGGCCTGTGCATCAAAGGGAGTAACAGCGAGATACATTCGACAACTCTATCTTTCCATTGCAGTACCTTACATGCTATATGCAGCTGACATCTTCTTAACACCACAGTGAAGAACAAACACATAACCAAAAAATGGAAAGTCAGGTCAAGCCATCATCAACAGGCTGGCAACGATTCAACAATGAGCAGCAATCATGATCACAGGTGCAATAAAAACTACAGCTACTGACATTTTAGATGTAATGGCAAACCTACTACCCTTCCACTTGCTGGTGGAAAAGGTTCAACAACGAGCAGCACTACACTTAGCGACACTTCCCCAATGCACTCGCTACACAAACCAGTCATGAACGTGGCCAACTGACTAGTCAAACACCACCCAACTCCACTACACAATCTCATGTGCACCTACAACATCAAACCACAGCTAATTGAGACCATCAAAACTGTATGACAAATTACAAGCTGGACAATGAAAGTCAAAGCACACATCCCAAACAACATAGACAAGGCCATCCAAGACATACAAGACAACAACTCAGATGTACAGGTATATGCCGACAGATCAGGAATGCAAGGAAAAATTGGAGCTGCAGCAGTACTATATCACAACAGGAGGATGAAGATGAACATGCAAATCAAGCTAGGAATCCAAGAACATCACACAGTGTACAAAGGAGAAGGCATAGGATCAGTATTGGGAGCCAAACTCATATCCCTGGAGCGGGGAGTACGGTGGCTACCTTTTGCATCGATAGTCAAGCTCATTAAAGTCACCCAACCGACCAAACCAAGCCCAGGACATTACATTTTTGACACATTCCACAGAACCCTAGACATGCTGGGGAAAAAACATCCCAGAATATGGATCACAATTAGATGGACACTGGGACACAAAGGAATAGTAGAAAACAAACAGGCAGATCTAGATGAAGAAGCAAAGAAAGCGAGACACTGAAAACCCTATGAGCACTATTCTGCTTCATTGCCACAATGGGCCAATTCTACAGTACCTTTGGTGACATACCAAGATTGCAGGAAGAAAGGAGAAGAGGATGAGAAGGAGAATCAACCAGCCGCCCACACACACTACAATATTCATGGTCCAAGCACCACTTATTCCAGCACCTTGAGTGCTTCGAGGACCACTGGTCTCTCCTAGCTGATGACAAAGAACAGGAAACACAGGGAAGGATAAATGCTTGCATTTGTAAACATACATATTTACTCTCTCATGTATGGCTTGCCCCAATGGAGAATAAATGGGAAAAAAAAAAAAGTGCACTAACTAAGGTTTACAATCATTGCTCTACAAAAACAATTACCACCATCCTCCTAATATCGCCAAAATGCTGCATTTACCCTTCATGGGGCCACCACTGCTCAACCTACCTATCAACCATGAAGCACTAGCCAGTACAGCAGATGCAGCTCTGGGGACTTTTTCATTCTGCTGTTCGCTGAAAACCCTCACTTGCATGACAAAGTGCAAGAGTCATTACGATGGTCTGTCATGTACATGCTTCTCAAAAAATTGGCTTTGACTAAATATGCCTTACTACATATACGTATGAAACAGGCAAGGTCTTTATTTGTCGAGCGAAGATTAGACAGCATCACAGATATGTACTAATATATATATGGATGCTGTGGGTTTTAGCACAGTACACCTGTAGCTACAGCAGTTATGGTACTGTTTTATGGTATAGTGCACGCAGCATCTAAAATCTCTCAAAAAGGAAATAGATCCATCGGGATTCCAAGTTGATTGCAGTTTGGGTGATGTGCTTATTAAAAGTTGGTTTGCAGAACAAACTGAAAAAGTTATTCTAGAACACATTGTAAATGTATTCTCCATTTATCCTGGCTACAAACCTAGTACTTAAAAGAAGTATAACCATGGATTTTCCTTTAAATTTGTTATACCATATATTCATCATTTTCTCTAAAGATAAATTTTGAATTTGTTCCTTGTATGTTACTGATTTCATTGCCGAGCATCTTGCAGATGTTTTCTGCATGAGATCATCAGATCAACAGAATGGCTAATTGTAAAACAAATTTAGACTTTGTCCATTGTTGAATCTGTGGATATTGCTGTGGTTATTTTCTTAGTTTATTTGCAGTTTATTCAACATAAACTCTGCAAGTTTATAAGCCAATGCCCCGTGTGTGATCTTGAGATTTTTCTTTGCTTGCCATTGTTGATTGAGAAGGCACTCGAGTGTGTTGTTCGATGTCTTGTGGTTGATGTTGAAGGGCATTCAATGATTGGCCATGACCCCAAGATGCAAGCACAGGGCAAAGTGAACAAAAACAGTGAAGTATGTGTGCCACATTGCTAAAGTAGTGGGCTCTGCCACCATTTGCCAGCGCGCTACATGGTTATAAACAGAATGTGCATGCATTTGTTGAATAAATGCATCAACATAAGCAGTCACATGGTCTCAAGCAATACGACCCTTTAGAAAACAGATCACATGAGTAAAGCCTGAGCACGTGAGTGCGTGCCAAGTTTGTTTACTCACTTCATGACTTTTAATTTCTCTTGCTCCTCACATCACCTAACCAGATAGCCAACTAAGAAGGATCACTCAACCTGATGAGACACATGGTCACACACTTAGCCATCCCCTCAACAACTCGGTCCTCAGTGGTTGAGGCTTCATGAAGTCCAGATCACAGCTGCAGATGCCACCTCTGTCACTATAACACTGCTTTGTCAAACCTATGATGTATACTCAGCATGGATGTACCTGTCTAGGTGTTTAGAGCTGGTGGGATTTTGGATCAGCAGGGCACTGTACTAGTATGGTGGAAACACATGGTGTCGGGTCTCTACTGGCAGTATGCTATCTTCCATGAGGTGCATCGAGAGTTGTCATGACACATCGCCCAGATTTCTTGTTACATTCCCATGTAAATCCTATATTATTGGCCAATACACGTGTTTTCTCCCTAGAACCTTAGGAAAAATTCATTTTTACTAGTTTACTGCACTGTTTGATGTCATACTGTCTTGATTCACCCCACTGAATGCTTAAACTTTGAAACTTAAGTTGGAGTACATGTGATGTGGGTGTCATGTGATCTGTTTTCTAAAGGGTTGTATTGCAGGTGTTAGTCACATGATTCCATTTACTGCACACAGACATGTGCAACTTGTAAGAACTATATAACTATGGCACATTTGAATGCATCCCCCCATGTGGTTAAAAGTCATGTAGCATAAACAGTTATGTATAGTAGAAGACCTATACTAGAGTAATGACACCCCTCCCTCACTGCCATCACAAGCATCTGCTTGCAGGGTGTCTAATACTAACATTACAACAATCCAGCACCCCTCACCACTGCTGCCAAGCCACTGCTCACAGGGTGGATAGGGGGTGCAGGTGCTTGAGGAACGTTGAACAGTGATGGACAAACAAAGTATGGCATACCCATGCACATTACCCACAAGGGTATGGGTACCCTTGCAACTGGGGTACCCCTACCCACACCCACCCAAAAAAACCATACCCTCTACTAAGGGTAAGGGTTTCAATGGGTACAGGTAGCAAAAAAATACCTGGGGGTTACCCATGCCAATCTCTAGCCCCCCCAACCATCTTGCTGTATGTGAGATGGCAGGTTCAATTATTTTATTTTATTATCTACTGCCCCCCTCTTTTGCAGGGCCCTTGTTTTATTTAGTATTACCAATACAATGTGCCCCATCATGGGGATTCGACACAGAGGGCAAGAGGGTGGTTTTAATTATGAGTACAAAGTAACTACTTAGTGACTTACTATGCTAGTGAGTGTTCGAGGGTAAGGAATCATAAATGGGACAAAGTGCATCCCAAGCAACTGGGCTCAGTGTCAAAAGCTTCAACACCAACAAAGCGATGAATAACATACCAGGATGTCTTTCAGCAGCGATGGTGTTCGGATCCTCCGCAAAGACAGCTGCTAGACCCCTAAAGTGAGGTGTATGTTTAACTGGGCACATCCTTTAGAACATGATGACTAACGTCACTCACATATGCAGATGCCACTCAACATGGCTGGATGGAATCAAGAGTATCAAAGAACTATTTCCCGATGAGTGTTTCAGAAAATGCTCACCAATGCAAGAACCAGGGACCAGCATTATCCGTGCGGAATCGGAGAGTCATATTGTCACCAGGACCACCGTTGGAAACTACGTCGCGGCGAACCTTCAGAGATCAGAAATCAAGGAAAATATCACTATTCTAATTGCGCAACGGCGCACCGGGTTATGGTAGTTATAGACAGAACTTCCAGCGCTTCTGACGACGTCAAAGTGATGCTACAAGGAGAGCAATTTATCCATGGTCATGTAAACAACCGGTGGAACATACCCCATGCAGATGGAACGGATGCTACAAATCAGAAGGATTTTTTAACATCTTTTGTGAACGATTGCGAAATGTTACAGACCGGAGCACCCTTTGCAATGCCAGGGATGGACACCTCAATAACTTTGTTAGGAGGTAGAGGATAAATGCTTCCAGGAGGCAATAAGTCGTGAGCCGAACGAGCGCCACTGAGTATCTGAAGAAGAACAGGAGCGGGCGGAGGATTAAATGTTGCTCCGTTCATGGTATAGGTCGAGGATGTAAAATTATATGCGATATTCAAATTGAGGGTGACGTCGGCACCACCCTGTCTAGGTTGTCCAGGTGCGCCGGGATTCTCAAGCGGGTGCAAGTTTGTTTCAAGCATCGGGTTCTTGAGATCAGACATCGTGGTGGGATCCGCAATAGTGGCACCGGCATAGCGCAAAATGGCCAGGTTGAGCCCACCGTCGACCTCGGAATTAGGCTGTGTGCGAATCCAGTAATTATCTACCATTTGGTTTGCATTGAGGACGACAGAGTAACGTTGACCTGCAAAGATTTGAACCGAATCAACCACCAGCAGTTCACTATTTATCCCATCGACTTCGATAATTGTCTACATCGTAGAAATGATGAGAGCACTGAAGCAATTAGAGGAATTGGAGTGTACCAGTGTATGTCCGTCGATAGAGATAGTGAAATCCTCATCACAAGAAATGGAAACCAGCCGGAGACGATATCGTTTGCCTTGAACGACATTAACAATAGCCAAGGGGGAGGGTGGACCATTGAGATACCGGCCCAAACCATTGATAAGCGTGGAGTTGGCTGTTGGTGTGACTCCTGGTGGCACTGAAGATGCTGGAAAATGGAACCTGGAGGAACAAGAGTAAAGAAAAAAATTGTTAGAAGTGATGGAAACAGTATACCAATCGGCAAACGTCAAAACAGTCGACTCTGGGGCAAAATAGACTAAGTGCCGAACGAGCGGAGAAAGGGATGTACCGACCATCATCAACATCGTACCTGGGTCAACCAATAAGATTCGTGCATGAGGAGCAAACAATCGCCTTACAGAGAGCTATGGGGGTCGTGCGGATCGTAAATTACGAAGGCACCCCTAAGGCCATCGCAGTACTGCGTAGCTACGGAGAATATGACGAAATTACCAGTGGTAGAGGAAACACAACATACATAAGTGCGAATGATACCAAAATGTCCCTGCTTGATCTAGGACGGTGAAATCATAGAGAAATGAATACCCAGGGACAATGGGGCATTGCGTCACGAAGGCAGTTCCATCTGCCCAGCTAGTATTACGTTGGAAGATCCCGTGCCAATGCTAAGAAAGACGTCAGATACAGCGTTATCAACGTGCTAGAGACTTGAGTGGCACGACATACGATGCTAGTACTCTTCAACATTGTACTATCTGTTAATAAATCGACTACATTGAGGAGAAAACGGTCCCCCTTATCCAGAGAATTAGATGTGTGACTGGCCCAAGAATACTTCACCAACAAACTTTGACACCTCTAATGAGTGGACCGGGGAATGAAGCGCTCTCTGGTGTACCGCCAGCTAAGACCGCTCTGGAGATTTTCAGGAGGTCAGTGAGTATTACAATATTGCTGAAAGTGCGGCAAGAAACGAACGAGCGGCTGTACCCGTCGGGTTGGATGTTCTTGTTCACGATATGCAGGTCAGCAAAGGGCCCGATGGCTGCATATGTGCCCGACAAGAGTACGAGTGCCGAAGCAGCTGCGAGTAACATCATGATGGTGTAGAAGGGGCGCACGGATAGGACGTCTCGCCACAGTCGTTTATAACACGAACATGCTGACGCGAGATGACTGCACCGCAGGTAAGGTGCATGAGTGGGGATGAATGACCGTATGGGTTATAACTTGAATATGTAGCGAACAGGAAAAAGTTTCTTAAGCAAACCAATTAAGGTTATTGTGAACTAATCTTCAGATCGGCGACAAATCGCTCCCGGTAAACTAAGTATGGGCTTTTGTCTGCTTTTGTGGATGCCGAGGAGTTTTTTTTTTCAGGGTAGGTTAATTCCCTTGCGGATACAGTTGACGCGGATCTTTTCATAAAGCATGACGTAATTATGCATAGTAATTCTCGGACTGGACCGGAACCACATGGGGACGCGGGAAGATAGGGCTTAATATGCATAGGACATGCGTATGTTGAATGTTCGATCCTAATGCGTATGGATTTGGCCCTAAAACACGCCCCAAGTTCAATCCAAACTGCGTACGAATGGGCAAAATAGAAGTGGATGAGTCCGAGAATTGTCGGAGGCCGAAACACCATTAGTCGATGCTAGTAAAGGATTTAAAATTAGGCTGAATTCAAAGTGAACACATAGATGCAACTGTTTTTGGACACTGGCTTCCTTTTCGAGGGTGTGACATGTCCAAAAATGGTTAACAAAAAATTGAAACCTTCGAACCAAAATTTGATATGCTAAAAACAGGGTTGCAGATCTATTGATACATCAGCGTGCTTAATTGACCCTGCACTGTGTACGTATACATAGCGGAAACTTCTCTGAGTAATGCATAATTTAGTCGCTAGACCAGGCTAATTAAAAAGAGGCCATGAGCAATCTTGAGCAATTAGGGGTGCCCAATTCTAACTTTAAGTTCAGTTCGTTGCTCGGTTCTGTTGCGTCAGGCACGATGTTTTTCAAGCTCCAATTGATGAACTCAAAAACTGTTCACTGTGCAATGACTCGATATCGAATACATTCAGCCACTCTACACAAATTGAGCTCTTCAATTTGATACCAATGAAGGATATGCAGGGATGCATTTTTAACATTCACTCATGAAGTTTGAAGTCGAGGTGGACATTTTGCTGACCATCAAAACGCATGCCTGAGCGAAAAGAACTGAGCAACGAACTGAACTTTAGAATTGGGCACGCTAATAGAAATATTAGGGTTGTTCAGAGTAGCCATTCTTGGCTCATTTTTGGCTTCATTTTTTTGGTTGTTTGGCAGATGAGAATGATCAGAATGAACCGAAAAATGGCTACTGTGAACACTCTGAAATGCAAACATGAAAAATGAAGTAAAAATGCATTTTACCTACCTCCGGCAGTCCTCGGCACATTTAAATTCCATCTCAATGGACTTCCCAAAATTATTATGAAGAATTCCAGGCAACACCTGCAATACGACCCTTTAGAAAACAGATCACATGACGCCCACATCACATGTACTCCAACTTAAGCAAGAAGTTTCGAAGTTTAAGCATTCAGTGGGGTGAATCAAGACAGTATGACATCAAACAGTGCAGTAAACTAGTGGAAATGAATTTGTCCTAAGGTTCTAGGGAGAAAACATGTGTATTGGCCAATAATATAGGATTTACATGGGAATGTAACAAAAAATCTGGGCGACGCGCCTCGTGGAACATAGCATACTGCCAGTAGAGACTCCCCGTCGACACCATGTGTTTCCACCAGGTGACGTGAGGAGCAAGAGAAATTAAAAGTCATGAAGTGAGTAAACAAACTCGGCACGCACTCATGTGCTCAGGCTTTACTCATGTGATCTGTTTTCCAAAGGGTCGTTAAACTTATTGCTTGGGCGCGGTAATGGTGTTTGTGGTCTCGATAGCCAGTATCGAGTTCCCACGCCAGGATCGAGGCCGCATTTGGCCTCGTTAGCCTACCACCTGCAATATATGGTATTCTGGGTCTGCCACCATGGATGTTTCAGACCGAATGTTAGGTGTGATTGTCAGTTCCATTACTGCATGCACTCAGGTCTCCTGGATACCTCATCTTTTGCTTTTCATTTGTTCTTGATCTGAAAGTCTTGGTGTCTCACTGTTCTCTCTCCTATTCCTGGGGCCCATACTCGTGGCATTTCATACCTGCGCTCCTTCCCACTGACAGATAGTTTAATTCTCGAGCAACTGGGTCTCGACGCGTCACGCGACACAGTTTTGTCGTGTGCACAGCCACACTCTTAATGAAATTTAAAATCTTCGGACTACCGTATCTCCCCTGCCCTTAGCTCGTTTTCTATCGTTTTCTTTTGCTTTCTAATTCGCATATAGAGTGATTTACACTTCCCTGCAATGATTAATTTCCATCTGTGATCCTTCATTTTAGAAATTCCATGCATCTTCAAGTTGGAAGTGCCTCACCCTCAGATTTTCCTGTTCCACTGCAAGGACACTCACAATTTATCTAGTTCTCTCTGATACTTAATATACTATAATAGGCCCATACAGTGTGCTTGGTTCTGAGATTTTGGATGCTACCTCCTCATCCTACTCTTACACTTTCCAGATTTCTTGCATTTTGACTTTCCTGTTACTCATCCATCCTTTACTTATCATTCTTGTGTTTATCCCAAACTAATTACACTGAAGACAGCTTCTCAATCCTACATTTCAATAGGTTTTTATCCATCTGCTAGTCCTGCAGGTGTGTGATGCTAGTGTATACTTTGCAATTGAGGCTCTGTAGCCTATGCAAGCTAGAATAACAATTCTGTACTCCACATGAAAAGCACAAATACATTCACCTAAAGTGACCCAACAAATGGGTGAGATGTATGATTACTGCGAGGTGAACAGAAAATTCTGTCGACCCTCCATCCTTCCTTTTTTGGAATTTCCATTTTGGGAATTTATTTTTGACAAATTAGGGTTGTCCACAAACACCGTTATCGAGCCATTGCTTGAGACCCAACACAGCCTCCAGCCAAGGACGCCAACACCCTTTCCCCACACTCCACACCTGACCAAGCGGAGGCCACTATGGACCTCGGCGATGACGATCTTCAGCTTCATTGCATCATCGAAGGCGAATCCGAGGTGTTTCCAGTGAATGTTCAAGGTTCATTGTGGCACAATCCGAAATTCAACGTTGGCCACCTGAAGGAGAAAATACAAGAGAAGCGAAAAGATGATTCATTAACCGGCGTTGGTGCCCACATCCTAGTACTCTGGAAGGTGCGTGCTATCGAAGATTCGCGATGTCAGACAATATGGCTTACTTCCCTGTCCTTTTAGCCCAAAGATACCAATCCCATCGATGTGAACATGGACGACCTTGCGTCTATTCGCAGCGATGAAAAACTGGCTGAGAAATTACCCTCTGCTCGTCCCGTCGGCTATATGTTTCCAACCCAACCTCCCGTGGATCGTTTACATATTATTGTACGGAAACCGGATGCCGGTGAGTGAGGGTGCTTTTCCATGGCTGAATACTGCTGATAGTTTCTTGCCCAAAATCACTTACCGTTTTAATTGCCCTCATGACCGCGTTGCTTTTCCCATGGGCGATGACACCATTCCCAGACGGTGAGTATCAACCACTCATCTCATCATCGTCCTTATACTGACCTCGCTTTCCGATTTTCAGTTGACATCCTTCGCACCCCTAGACAACCCGCCTGGCCAGAATCCCGTGCTTGCCCAGTGTCACCGCCAACGTGTATCTCCACTGTCAAGGCATCCATTAACAAGTTTCTCGAGAACCTTCGCCCCAAGATCGAAGTGTTTCTTGCCGACCCTCATCTACCATTATGGGAACCACCCGAGACCGTCGACCAGTCAACCCGCAAGTTCTACCATGACATTGCCATTCCGACCATCAAAGATAACATACCTAACCTTCTTTTGCACGACCTCGGCAAAGACTCGAATCCTCACGTAGACAACCTTTTCAGCGGTGAGAGACATCGGTGAGGTCCCCCTGGTACCGGCTTTTCGATCTTGCTGACGACATTCCAGTATTCTATGTAATACCTCTGGCACGGGGAAGACCCGACTTCTCTTCGGGGGCCTCTGCAAGCATTGGGGCTTTTATTTTGTTTCCGCGCGGGACACTAATGGGATCGGCGCCCAAGACCTGGAGTTCATGATCGAAAGGATGTCGACCACTGATGGGTGGGTCGACAATATCTTCAAGGATCGTGCACCAGAGGACGTTATGGACGCTAACGAGAAGAACGAGAAGATCGCCTTCAATCGGATCTACAAAGTGCTGCTGGCGCGGTGGATGGTGTTCCGCACCTTCATCGAAGCAGCCCGGAAGCAAAATGGAGGACTTTTGCCCAACAACATAAAACACGATTGGCTAATCTTTCAACTACTTCCCCTCGTAGTAGTCGATGGCAAGGACCCTTTTTTAGCTTTCGTGAATTCCTGTCTGGCGGGGGCGTCCCTGCAGACGCTGCTGGATTTGCTGGACGTCACCGGGCCCACGGCAGTCCTAGGGTCAGCAATTGGTCACGACAATTTCTTCTACATCCTTGATGAAGGTCAGGTTGCCGGCCAACGATACATGGGCGCTTTTGCGGATGCGAGTGCCACAATTCGTCGGCCTGTCCTCCGTCCAATAGTTCGTGGGTGGAGTCGTGTCAGCACCGAAAGGTCTATTAAATTCATCGTATCTGGCACTGGCTTTTCACTTGACCTTTTCCAAACCGTCTTGGCGTCGGGCGTAGGCAAAGTTTCGGACCAATGGGATGTAGTTCGCAACACCGGCGACTTCAAGAACCCGGGTATCCAGTTGTCGTATATATCTCGATATCTTCCACCGTCTTTCCTTCTTTCAGAATCTGGCACTAGTCTTGTCTCTCGGATGTTCGAGTGGCTGCGCGGCCGGTGAGTGATGTTAATCTAGTGGGGCAAATCTAATCTACGTTGGGAAGTCACCGATTTACCGCCAGGTATCTCGAGGAACTGATAGGCGGAGAGTGGACGACTGCATGCCCAAGTTCCCCCCATAAATTACTTGATGCATACGTCCACGCTTACACCAAATACACCCCGATCGATGGTGAGGGCTCGCTTTTGGCCACCGAAACTGACGTCAAGCCATCCAAGGTCCAGGGTTTTGCTTGGGAGAAAATTGCTCGAGGTCTGTCCGTTCTTGTACTCATCGAGTTAGGTTTCCGTTGATTGTCGCGCAGTGGAAGGATTACTAAACGTACTATCAAGCTCGATATACAACTTTATAACCAGAGGAGAATATCCTATGTGGTACGCGGAACGACAAGACCTCATAGAATTCGGCCTTGCTCGCTTCATGGGTGAAGGACCCGATATCATCGTTGAAGAGCCGTTGGCTCTTATGAGCGTTTTGCGCTATTTTGAAACAGAAGGGCTTACACCCGACAAATTTATTCGAGATCGCATGCAGGTTAATAAAGGGGTAGCGTTTGAAGAGGCCGTCCTCTTAGCTTGCACTCGTCTCTTTCGACAAGGCGCCCGGTTGGATCAGGTTTTCCGATTCCACGGGGAAACTCCGCCTTGGGCGCGTCAGTCTGCTTCAATTGTGATGCGGGGGAATGGTGACACTCTCCAGGATTTCGATATCCCTAATGGGGACCCTGTTGTGCCATCTAACGGTATCGCCTTTATCGCCGACGATCCTGAAGACGTGAAGAAATGGATTAAGTCGATGCACACAGGGTGGTGCCTCCCAGGCCAAAATGCGGGTCCCGACCTCATGGTGTGGTTACGCCTCAGTGATGGGCGATTGCTACTTCTACTGTTCCAGGCCAAATGCTATCTGACTGGCAACTTAGATACCATTGCTGCGGCCGTCTTAGCGAAAGCAATTCGATCATTGATCCCCAACAAAATTTTCTCATGCTTGGTGCGTACAGTGAGTCCACTCCCTTCTTTGCTGACCGTTGTTTACAGACGTGCGCAACCGCCAAGCAAGAGATCAATGATATGCTTGAAGCCATCAACAAGGCAGAGGATTGTTTTACTGGAGCGCGGTACAATGTTTTGCGTGTCGTTGCTGCATACCCACTAGATGCAAACTTTGGCTCGCGATCATTGGAGGTTCAAAATGCATTATTAAAGGACAACCATCCTCTCGCCAGCCTGGACCATGCTCAACTACTCAACTCACTTACCAGATGTGATGCTATGCCCTCAGTGCTATCATCTTTGTCCATGTCTTTGAAGTGGGTTCGAACTAAAGGTGATGCCCAAGATGAAGTTCAACACATTTCCAAGTCGAGGAAGAGAACATCGAGGAGAACATCAGCAAGAACATCAGCAGGAACGTCGAGGGGAATATCAGTAGGAACGTCAAGGGGAACATCAGCAGGAACATCGAGCAGAACGTTGAGTGGAAGATCGAGTGGCAGGTCGAGCAGAGGATCTTGGCGAAGGTAGAACGGAGGATAAGATGACATCGAGGCCAAAACCTAGCACTTATGCCTGCTGTTATACTTATTGCTGTTATTCTGTATGGTTTTTATGTACATGGTAGAACATTGAGTCCCCGAGCTTGCGAGTCAACAACAGCTGACTCGGCGAGTGGAAGCAAGCATGTCAGGAGGAACAACATCAGGAACTTTGCAATTTGCTGGTGAGCTTTTTTCGTTTTTGCCTGGTGGCCAGTCCAAGTGACAAGTTGAAAAGTCATAGTATTACTAATAAATAGTGTATACATAAAATAAGTATGTATATTCGATTTGATTTAAGGCACTGAATGTCAAAGTAAATTTGGGGATTGCCAGTCACCACTTATCCTTGGCCAACAGCCCATCAGTCATGCCATTGGCATGTCAATGGTATCGCACCCACACCACATGACATGTTGGAAATGTGACCATTCATTTCAGCACACATCCTCCTTGACACCAGGGGGTTGCAGCAGTTGTAGGTAGAGACTGCCATGGATGGCTCTGATCTGGATGACCATCCTATATGGATGGATGGCAACAGATATAGATATCACGTGGGTGGTATCCACGGATGAAATGGATGGTTACTATAAATAAATGAGTAAATATTGATGTACAGGTACAGTAAAAACCCTTCACACAGGTTGGCATGGGTCAACATAACTGTTGCTGTGCCACTGATGATTGACATCACCACCTTCCTCTCCATCACCACCACCACTCAGTCAACTGCCACCACCCCCACCACCACCACCACTCCCATGCCCATGCCCATGTTGACTAACACTGTAAAGTTCAAACCAATCACATAGGGCCCAAACAACACCAGACATCGTTTGTGCCCTATGTAATTTTTTTTAAAAGTTCTTTTCTTTTCTTTTCAACTAACTAATGTTTGTATTTGTCTTGTTTATGTTCTATCTATGTTATCTACCATGAGACAGCATCAAGAAGGCAGACCCACACCCATGCCACTGCTGTGAGCATCTGCCGGCAGGGTGGATAATGGATCAGGACAACAACACAATGGGACAATGGCTGATGACAGGGACAATGCAGGGACAGACAGCAAGGCAAAGACGACAACAACAGCCACCAGCACCCACCTGCCAGACCCCCCACTGCCACGAGCTGCTGCTCATGGGGTGGAAGTGGCATGGCAAAGACAGTGCAGAGGAGCAACAACAACAACAACAAGAACAAGATGGGACAACACTAACACCAACAATGAGAAGAAGGACGACAATGGGGACCAGGGGACAGAGACCAACAACAAGGAAGAGCACAGAGGAACCATGATGGTGAGGAACAGGACAACAACAAGGAAGTGGAACACAACGAGGAAGCAGAACACAATGAGGAAGTGGAACACAACGAGGAAGCAGAACATGATGAGGTGAAGGAGGACAATGAGGAGGAAGTGGACAACGAGGTGGAGGATGATGACAAGGAGGAGGAGGAGGACAAGGAGGAGGACAAGGAGGAGGACAAGGAGGAAGCAGACAATGAGGTGGAGGAGGACAAGGATGAGGATGAGGATGAGGATGACAACAAGGACAAGGACAAGGACAGGACAAGGACAGGACGACACCAAGCCCCCCCCACCAGCAATGGATGACCCAGCACCCATACCCGCCGCTGCTCACAACTGCATGCAGGGTGGACCATGGGTGCTACAGATGACAGAGGGTGAGGACAACGACAAAGATGGGAATGACTGCTGCCCCCAATAGTGAGGGGGATTCTTTTGTTTCTTTCTTGTCAACACCAGCCACCACCACCCCCTCCCTCACTCCAACAGCAAAAGGGGGGGTCTTGTGTTTCACTCTAGTCGACACCAACCACCACTGTCCTCTCCCTCACTCCAAACATTGGAGGGGTTCTCCTGGGTAAGACATTGCATGTCGCCCCAACAATTTGACCTGGCATCAATCATCATTGCCACCACCCCCCTCCCTTGCTCCAAAAGCGAGTGGAGGGTTCTCATGTTTTGTTCTAGTCGACACCGACCACCACCACCCCCTCCCTCACTGCAATTGCAAGAGGAGTGTTCTGTTTTGTTCAGACTATCCCTTGTTCAGTCCCACAACCTATAAGGGCAACCTCAGCCTCTAGCAAAGAAAAATCTGAAGTTAAAATTATACTACATAGTACAGGGATTGGGGACGCACCTAGCAAAGGGAAATCTGAAGAGAAAACTCTAAGGATCCCTTTTCCAATGCCCAGTATATGTGAAGACAACAAAAATCAAATAATAACCTAAAAATAGAAAAGGCAGAGATAGGCAGATCATGGAGATAGGCAGATCAAGGCTGCCGAATGACATCATACCAAGGGGTAGATGTCAGAAGGGGTGCTCTGCCTCTAAATATAAAACTGCCAACATGCACAAACATGATAGAAAGGGAAAATTAGTAATAAAATCTGGAAAAATCATAGAAAATGAAGAACAAAAGGAAATGAAGTGAGGAAAAATATAGAACAAACATAAAAAATGGGAGAAACACACAGGGCTCCCCCCTAGTCCCCTTGCATCACCCCCTCTCTAAGATGCATCGCCCCGATGCATTTGAAATCGCATACAACCAAAGTCTGTGACTTGAATGCGATGTGGTGCAGCAGTGTGCCGTCAGTGGAATTCCTTGACCAACTGAGGGGCATTCACATCAGACTCTTCAACCCATGAGTTCTCCTCATACCCATAACCCTTCCAATGCACCAAATACTGGAGTTTTCCTCGACGCAACCAGCTGTCCAAGATTGACTCGACTTCATATTGGGGTTCTCCCTCAATTACTGTAGGCGGTGGTGGTGGATGTGAATGGCATCCCAGGAATGGATCTGGGGGAGCTGGAAGGAGTTTGACGACATGGAAGACTGGGTGGAGTCTGGACATGGAGGCTGGGAGGCATAGACAATAGGCATGTGTTCCAACACACTTGACAATGGGGAAAGGTCCCAGGAAGCAATGAGCAAGTTTCTTGGACGGACGCATAGTGGAGATGTCACTGGAGTCAAGATAAACTCAATCACCAACCTTGTACTGAGGGGTTGGAGAATGGCATTGGTTGTAAAAGCACACCATGTCATCCTTCACCTTTGCTAAGGCTGCCTTTGCCTCCTCCAAGCTATCCCACATGTGTTCTGTGAACTCATTCACTGTCTCGATGTGTGAGGGAGTTTGGCGAGGTTCAAATCCCATGCATGGATGTCGTCCAGTGTCTAAGAGGAAAGGGGTCTGTTGAGTGGAAGCATGGACATGGTTGTTGTATCTGAATCCGGCCAAGGGGAGAAGATCATCCCAATTGTCCTGGCATTCATTGACAAAGATGTGGATGTACTGTTCCAGTTCCTGGTTGACTTGTTCAGTCTGGCCATCAGTTTGTGGGTGATAAGCAATCGAAGCAAGGAGTTTGATTCCCAGGAGTCAGTACAGCTTGCGAGTGAACTCTGCCATGAACTGAGGGCCACAATCAGAGAGGAAAGCACCAGGAAGTCCATGTAATTTCCACACATGGTGGAGGTAGAGTCAGGCGGCACCCAGGGCACTGACATTGGTGTGAGTGGGAATGAAGTGAGCACATTTTCCCACTGAATCAACTCTGCACATCACCACATCAAACCCATTTGACTCTGGCAACTCCACCACAAAGTCGATGCTGACAACATCCCAACAACTCTCTGGAACAGGAAGAGGGTGTAGCTTGCCAATGGGTTTGCGATGAGGAACCTTGGTGCATAAGCAAAGGTCACAAGTGCAACAATACTGACCAATGAGCCGTGACATTTGTGGCCACCAATAATTCTGTGATGTGAGCTCCAAGGTCTTCCAGTGTCCAGGATGACCAGCAATCTGTGAGTCATGGTGTTGGGATATGATGTGCTGGTGAAGGTCTGGGTCATTGGGGATGTAGATGTGATCCCTGAAATATAACAAGTCCTCTTTTTCAGCCCACTCTGCCGCATGCAAGGAAAGGGTGGATCCCTTCCTCAGTTCTTTAACAGCTCGGGCAACAACATCCTCATGTAAACCGCTATGGTTTGCATGATGAATGTCACATAGGATGTCCCATTCCTCACCCTGGGGTGCGATGCCTTCTGGTGCCCAAATGGTAAACAGGTCTGGCTGCAACAACACAATGTTTTGGTTGTCATCACTGCCATCCCCATGGTCTGCACATTGGGAGAGGGCATCGGTCTTCCCCATGCTGTGACCCAGATGGTGGGGCAAGGAGAAGTTGAATCTGGATAGATACAGGGAACAATGAGCTTGATGACAGTTCAATTTCTTGGCCATCATAAAGTACTTGAGATTCTTGTGATCTGTCCAAATTTCCACCTTGTGTTGGGCACCCTTGAGGAAGTGTTGCCACTCCTCAAGCGCACACATTATTGCCAACATCTCCTTGTCATGGATCTCATAACTTTGTTCTACAGCACTAAGGCTTTTGGAGTAGAATGCAACAGGATGCCACTTCTGGTCCTCTGGAGACTGCTGAGACAACACAGTGCCCGTCGCAAAGTCAGAACTGTCAGCTTCTACACGAAAAGGACGTGAATCATCAGCAAAGGTAAGGATTGGAGTGAAAGTGACCATCTCCTTAAGCCTTTCGAACACCTCCTGTTGTGCATTATCCCACCTCCATGCCTCCTTTCCTGTCAAGTTGAACAGTGGTCGTGCATGATGTGAGAAATCCTTGATAAAACGCCGATAGAAATTGATGAAGCCCAGGAAAGACTGCACCTCTTTCTTGTTCGTGGGCATTGGCCAAGCTGTGACCCCATTCACCTTGATAGGATCCATCTCCACCTGACCCTCCGAGATAATCAGGCCAAGATACTCGATCTTGGTCTTCTCAAACTTACACTTGTCCTGACAAAGGTAGAGTTTGTACCATTGAAGCTGTTCTAGGACAAGGCGTGTGATGCAACGGTGCTCTGCAACTGTGCAAGTGAAGATGAGGATGTCATCAAGATAGATGCAGACAACACCTTCGAGGATGAGGTCATGGAAAATGTTGTTCATCATGGTCTGAAAGGTGGCAGGACTATTAGTAAGGCCAAAGAACATCACAAGCGGTTCAAAAAGACCATGGTTGGTATGAAAGGCTGCCTTCCACTCATCTCCCTCCTTTATCCTCACATTATTGTAGCCCCAACAGACGTCGAGCTTGGTGAAGTATTGGGCTCCATGGAGCTGGTTGATGAGTTCAGAGATGAGAGGTAATGGGTAGCAATTTTTGACTGTGATGTTGTTGAGCCTTCTGTAGTCTTGACTGGTCAAAGTGAGCCATCCTTCTTCTTGACAAAGAAAAAGAGAGAGGCCATGGGTGACTTCAATGGTCGAATACATCCAGAGGCCAGGTGCTCATCAATGAACTGGTCAAGCTGTCATTGTTCTTCAGGAGAGAGAGGATAGACCTTGCAGGATGAAGGGGTTGCACCGGGGGTGAGTTCGATCATGTGATCCCATGGCTTGCACACAGGGAGAGAGTTGAACGATTCCTTGGAGAACACATCTCAAAACTCATGGAGATGAGGGAGCAAGGAATTAGTAGAGGATTTAGCAGCATTGTTTTTGTGGAAGGCCTCAGTGAGGCGTTGGGATATGTTCGATGTAGCACACACCTTGTGCGATGGATGAATCACAGTGTAGAAGATCCAATCACCTTCCTCCACTTCCTCTGGCTCTTCCTCATCATCATCCAAGTCCGGCATCAGATCAGGAACCCCTTCCAACTCCACTTCAGGTATAGGCAGGGGTCCGGCACAACACTTCTGAGTGCATTGTATTGCAGCCTTCTGTCCACAATGTTCTTGCCTGGCTTCTGTGAAGCAAGTATGACAGCAGGATGGACATCGGCTCATGGTAACCTCCCCAGTATGCCAGTCGACCTCTGGGTTATGGTCTCGAAGCCATGGATAGCCCAAAATCACCTTTTGCTTTCCTAATTGAGTGACAGCAAAAAGGGCACACTCACTATGATCTTTGTAATGGAGGACCAGGTCTACAACCTCTCGGATGGCACCAGCTTCATTTGGGGACCTATCCACATTATACACAGGTATCAGATGCAAGAGTGAGTGAGTATTTAGGCGATGTTGTTGTGTGAGATGGGCATCAATGAAGAGACCGGTCGCACCAGAGTTCAGGAGCACAGAGACACCAAGTATCTGTCCAGTGTCAGTCATCTGCAGTTTGATTGCTAGGTTCAAGGAATGTGTAGAGGGAGTGGATGCAACAATATATTTGCATGGTAGTTTATGCTCCCATGATTTAATTTTGGGGTGTGGAGCAGAGGGAGAGATGGGAAGAGCAGGTACATCTTCAGCCAACTTCAAAGGGTCAGAGAGGGGAACAGTCACAGAAATGGATTCATTCTCCAGGGATTCAACTGACAAGACTTCAAAGTGGTTATGGACAGGCAGTGAGGGCATATGGTTCACTCACTGCGAATAGAAAAATCCTGCTCCTCTACAACTTCTGACTTGATCTCCTCTGCAACCTGATCCTTCACTTCCTTGACATCTACAAGCACCAACAAGTCTTGGAGGAGTTCATCTTGCCCCTTGGGGGTGAGCATGCAGATATCCTGACAATGGGGACACGCTCTAGCCCTGTGCCCAGTTTCCCCACAATGGTAGCAGAGATCCAACCTATGCGCATGGCTGTGGGCTGCATCAACATCCATTGGTACTGGGACATTGATGGCTGGTGTGGGAGTCTGATGAACAGGAAGGGGTTAAGGTTCGATTGAAGGTGTAGGGCGCATGAGTGGTAGTTGGAGCATGGAATGCAGTGTTAAACACCCCCAGTGACCCATTATCCTTGAACCAATAGACAGTGGTTTGGTGGCCAGCATAACAATGAGAAAATGTAGCAATGCGACCAGACCAAGATGTGACATGATGTGTTAATGTCTCATGGACAGGTACAAGCTGAACTCATGAGTAATCTGAACTCGACTTGGAGCAAACACAAGTTCACTTTCCTGAAGTTCACTTTCTCAGAATCAAGTTCAGTACCTGCATGTAAGTTCAGCTTTTGAAGTTCAGAAAATAATCTGGACTGAAAATCTCTACTGTCAAAGTTCTGCAAACATGCAGCAGCTCTCATGCTCATTTTGCCATTGATGTTCATGCAGCTGGGCATCCATAACTTCCTCCTCTTCTTCCTTCCAAGCTTACTAAACAGCTTGTCAAACTTTTCCATTGCTATAACTGCTAGAGAATGTCCACCACCACCAACAAATCCTGTGTGCTTTATGTAAACTGGAATCTGAGTGTTGTCAAGTTCTGTGAGACCTGGGCAGGGGTGCATCTCCTTGGGCATAACATTTGCCTTCTTGCCCACTGCCAATGCTTTCCCTTTCATCCAGCCCATCTTCAGCAGTGATTGCATCCCAGCAGCCAGCCTTCACCTCTTGAATTCATCTTTGCACTTTTTGATGTGTGCTCAAAATTGTGTTGCATCATATGGCTCTTTTGCTTTAATGAAAACCCCACATCTTGAATGGTGTACCAAGAAAATCTGCTTCTCATCAAATTCTGCATTAGGATCCTCTGCCTGAATCTTTCTTTGCCAAGCTTTGAACTGGTTTTCATCAACTTCCAGCTTTTGTGCCCAAAACTTCTCCCAAAACACCCATGATGCAGTAGCAGATTTACAATAATCCTAGGAACTCGATTTCGCTTGCCCCAAACACACACTTCTCTGGTTTCAAAAATAGATCATTCTCCGCCAACCTCTGTAACACCTCCTGCACTATTGCCTCATAATTTTCTTCATCCTCCATGAATATCAGAATGTCGCCAATAAATATTATTACCATGCCTTTGTCTATTACATCCTTGAAAATGTCGTTCATCATATTTTGAAAGGTTGAGGTCTTTACACTCCCCCACCTTTCCTAGTGGACTCCGACTGGAGTCCGACTGGAGTCCACTGGGACTGGTCACCAGCCAACTGCCTGCAAAGTTGCCAGTCCAGTCCCAGTCCAGTCCGACTGGACTCCAAGTGGAATCCACTCAAACACTGGATTCCACTCAGACTGGTCCAGTGGAGTCCAGTGGAGTCTGGTTGGAGTCTGGTTGGAGTCCAGTTGGAGTCCAGTTGGAGTTTGAGTGGAGTCCGAGTGGAGTCCAGTCGGATTCTGCTGAAAAAGTGTGTAAGAAAAGGAATCGAACCCAGATCCCCATAGGTTGCTTATGTAATCAATCATGATGCACCATATAACCGTTACACCACAGTACCTTGTGTAAGGCATCATCTACTTGCATTAGGTACTGTGGTGCGGCTGTGTATGACAAAGCATATTGCCGTGTCATCAAATGTGCCAGCTCATCACTCACCACCACCACCGTCGACGCTGCCTCCCTCCCTCCTCTCTCTACCACCACCACCACTTCATGGACACCCACTGCCACTGCTCCCATGCCCAATCCGCCATCATCACCACCCGCAAACGAGCCAAATGGATGGGCCCTAGGTAAGTTTTTTTTTGTTTGCTTTTTGTTTTTATAAACTAACTAACCAGTTTCTTTAGTTTTCTAGGTTATAAACTACTGGTAACGATGCCACCACCCACAAACGAGCCGACTGGATGGAACACAGACCCAAACGACGCAGATCGCGTCGTTTGGGCCCTACGTAAGTTTTTTTTGTTTGCTTTTTGTTTTTATAAACTAACTAACTCGTTTCTTTTGTTTTGTAGGTTCTACTCTACTGGTAATGACCGACGGCTGGATGCAAGACAACCCCACACACCCACCCCACGCCTGCGAGCCCCTGCTTGTAGGGTGGATCGTGAGTGTCACCAGGACCCCCAGAACGCGAAGCAACGGGGCCAACGACACACCACCTGCCTCCAGCCCCTTGAGCAACTGCTTGGGGGGTGGATCACAGGTGGAATGGAGGTGACAATGGCGAACAACAACAGGGCAACACCGACGCCAACACCGAATGACAGGGATCAACCCAGACCCAATGACACCCGTGCCAGCCCCCTCCTCCCCATCCAAATGGGATGTGAGGGTGTTGATAAAGGGTAGGAGACAGCAGAGGGGTAATGGGAGACCTGCAGAGCAGGATACCCACCTGGTAAGCACCCACCTACCCCCTCCCTCGCATGCCACATCACTGACCCCTCCCCCCAACCCCTCCGAACTAGGAGACCTGCAAAACCGACAACACACCCACCCCACGCTGACGAGCACCTGCTCGTCGGGTGGATGGTGGGTAGACCAGGGCTATGACAACCACAGCACCAATCCCCATGCCTACAAGCCTCTGCTCATAGGGTGGATGACGGGTGCGGCTTGCTACAGCGACAGATGCATGCGAGGAGGGGTGGGCGACAACACCCACCCCAGACCGCATCCCCCAACCCCCCCTCCCCCGCATTTTGCGTGGGGAGGGGTCTTTATTATTTTTAATTTATCTCTGCCCCCCCCTTGCACCAAATGTGAGGGGTATATATATTGTAGTACTTATGAATCCCCCCCTTGCACTGAATGTGAGGGGTTTAGTTTTTTATGTACATAGTAGTAATCCCCCCTGTCACAAGATGCGAGAGGGGTTTTTTTTTGTTTATTATTATATTATACCCACTCCCTCATGTCCTACACGAGGGATGTGGTTAATTAAAAAATTTTGATCTTAATTGTTTAAAAAATGCCTCCTCGAAGAATATGAAAAGTTGAGTCATAAATAAACCTTATATTGATCCCCAATAAATCTCCTGTGGCTCAAGTGGTTGAGCACACTTGTTTGGTTTGTCATGTGATTCCTTATGGTGAGGTCTTGAGTTCAATTCCTGCAGTACACAAATTTATTTTGCAGGTACTTTATGAAATTCACCAAGTCCAAAGTCCTTTGAGCTTATATCTAATTGACTTATCATTTGGTTGCACTCAGACTCCAGTTGGACTCCAGTTGGACTCCAGTTGGACTCCAGTTGGACTCCAGTTGGACTCCAGTTGGACTCCAGTTGGACTCCAGTTGGACTCCACTGTTAAGAACTGATCTGAAAAGGCTCGTCGGAATCCGGTCAGACCTGGCGGGTCTTTGAGAGCAGAAGATTGTCAGGTCGTAGTGGATTATGCAGATGGGTAATGAAAAGGACTTGGCTTCAGCTTGTAAGAAGCTGCGCCCTTCACCTCGTCTGGTGTCCTAATTTTGGGTAGAGGTTTTAGAGATAGGAGCGGGAGAGTGCGGGTAAATGCGGGAAGGAGTACGGAGGGACTTAGGTTAAGTTCAGATGAGACTAGAACTTCAGAGGGGAACTAGAGGTTGAGTCAAATGGAGTTCAGACTCTTAGAGGTCAGGAGTTGGAGTAGAAGGAGGTTTTAGATTGACAGGGTAAAGTCGAGTCTATGTCAATATACAAACTGAGGAATACAAAGCGAAACTAACTAAGCTTAAATACTAGAGTCCAGAACAAGAGCGGAACGGAAACGGAAACTGCGGCAGTGTCTCAACTGCGTAGATAAATTGCCTAGCGGAGGCCACACAGGAATCCGTAGTCGAATTTGCAAAACTAGATGGCAGCCTTGGAAGGCAGCCGTGGTTGCTGTACACAGCGGCCTGGTGCACAGCAGTGTGGGCAGTGCAAGGGGGCCAGAACGAAGGCGGTAGGAGTTGAGTTAGGAACAGCAGAAAAGATCGGAAGGTTGCGGGTTCCGAGTGGGCAAGGAACGGATCGTGACAGTATTTCCCCCTTAGTGCCGAGCCTATGATGCACGTGAAGGTTCGAGTCCAAATGAGGAAGTTGGTTGACTCCCGAATGTGGCAATTGGTTGAAAAATTTTGTTGTTTTCCTTCTTCCATCACCTACACAAAATGTCCCCCCCAGCAGGCTCCACTCAACTGAAATTGGCCACAATGAAGGCTCAGTATGAACAGAGGGAGCAGGAGATGAAAGAACAGATGGAGCGGGAGGTGAGAGAATTGGAGGAGGCAGCAAGGGAGGAGGAACATCGGGCACAGGAGGCGCAGAAGGCATCAGAGGAGGCTGCACAGGCAGAGGAGGCTGTGAAGGCAGAGGAGGCACGCCAGGCAGCGGCACAGAAAAAAGAAGCTTCGGCTGCAAAACGCGCGGAGAAGAAGCAGGCGGCTGTGGCTGCAGGTTTGGAGGACGAGGCCGAGGGGAGCAAGTCCCCAAAGAAGAAGAAGATTGCCACGTCAAGGGCATGGGTGGGGTCAGAAGAACCAGCGAGTCTGGTGCGGGTGCAGGCCACCTTGCCCTGCAAAAGGTGCGTGTTGGTTTTCTTTCAATGTTTTCGGACTGACAAGTGGCTTAGGTGCCAATATCAAAAAATTTTGTGCTTCAAGATGGGTGCGAAGGGACACATGTACGATAACTGCACGCACGTTAAGCACAAGTGCGAGGAGGTCGTGTGGGAGGGGCAGGAGGCCCCAACAGTAAGAAAAGCGAGGTCCGGAGCAGGAACAGCGGGCCCGCCGGAAAACAGTGGAGAAGTGGCGGAGCTGCTACGGCAGCTGGTGAGGAAAGGGTTTGGGGAGGTGGCGACAGCGGTGAGGGAGTCGATGGAGGAGATCTGGGATGCAATGGACCCAGAGTGGGAGGCGGACAAAAGTATCAAGGGGGAGAGTGACGAGGATGAGGAGGAAGTGGAGCGGGCAGTATGAGAGTCCCGACGGGAGAGGCGTGGGATCCGCCAGTCTGGAGACGACTGGGCAGGATTCCAAAGATATTTGGAAAAAAGGTGAGCAGACAACGAGGAGGAGGGTGAGGTTGATGAAGAGGAGGATAAAGGCAGGGAAGGTGGAGAAGTGGAGGAAGGTGGTGAAGTCGGAGGAGAGGATGACAAAGATGGAGAGGGAGAAGCGGAGGTAGTGTAGGGATCCAGTCGGATCCAAAAAAAAATTCTTTTTTCAATAAAGTTTGTTCTGAGTTTGGACTGAGTGAATAAGTAACGTGAATCGTCTTTAAGCGGGTAGCAGGTGTGAAAATCCGCAAGGAGTTCTTGGGCATGGTCAAGTTCTGTAACAGGTAGCCAGGAAGTCTCTTTGTCAGTTCCCTGGTAACCTTCCCATTGGACAAGGTAGAGGATCTTGCAGCGACGTCGGTTGTCGACTTTGGAGTCGAGGACTTCGGCGATCTCATATTTGAGCTCGTCATTGATGGTGATCGGAGGAGGTGGAGGTTGTACTCGATTTGGAATTGTGTTTGGGGAGTGTATCTCTAGTTGAGAGACATGGAAAACAGGGTGAATAGCCTGCATGTGATCTGGGAGCCGCAGGGTGACTGAGTGAGTTCCTGGGCGGGCGATGATTTCAAAAGGACCATGGTTCTTTTCAGAGAGTTTCTTGGAGGGACGGGTGGTGCGGATATTTTCCGCAGTGACATAAGCAAAATCACCAATGTTGAAGTCAGGTGCGGGTGCCCGATGTTTATCCGCAGGACCTTGATAGTGTTCTTGAGCGGCCGCAAGTTGTTTCCGAAGTTCCTGGTGAAGGTCATCTAAGTCGACGATGAATTCGCGGGCGCACTGTGAAGCTAAGTCACGCTCTGGAAAGATGGAAATGTTTGGGTGGTAACCTTTATTGGCAAAGAAAGGTGATACGCCTGTAGAGGCGGAAGGAGCATTGTTGTAGGCAAATTCACCCAAGGGCAAGAGGTGAGACCAGTCATCCTGCTGATAGTTGCAGAAGATCCGGAGGTACTGTTCCAAGGTCTGGTTAAGTCGTTCTGTCTGACCATCACCTTGTGGATGATAACCAGAAGTGAAGTGGATCCGCATGTCAAGTGCTTTTCTGAGAGAGCAGAAAAAATGAGAGATGAACTCGGATCCCCAGTCGCAAGTGACATGCGACAGAACATCATGCTTGGAGAAGACGTGGAGGACAAACAGGTTGGCTAGTTCTTGGGCTGTGATTTCGTTGACAGTTGGAATGAAGATGCCCTGTTTGGTGAGGCGGTCAACGATGACTAGGATAGCAGTGTGACCAGCAGAGTCGGGTAGTTGTTCAATGAAATCCATGGAGATGAAATTCCAGGGTCGTTCCGGAACCGGAAGTTGCTTTAGGAACCCGTAGGGCCTGTGTCGAGGCGATTTGGATCATTTGCAAGTCATACAGGATTTGCAGAATTCCTGGACGAAGGTGCGGAGGTTTGGCCCAGTGGACAAGCTGCTGGGTTTTGTTTTGTCTGAAGTGGCCAGAGAGGATATGATCATGTTTGTATTGGAGGACTTTGAGGCAGAGATCCGCAACGTCTGGAACATAAATCCAGTCAAAGTGGCAGAGATGCCCTGCCTCATCTATGGTCCAGTCGGTGTCAACAGGTGTCAGGAGATGAATGGAAGATATAGGGTCAAGGGGAAGGGAGGTGCAGATGTCATTGTGGAGTTTCTCAACGTCCATGATTACTGCTTGTCGAAGGATGGGTGTGGCAAGATAAGTGGTGCGGAGGGAAGAGGAGAGTTGTTCCTGTGTGAATACAGGTCGGAAGTTGGTTGGGTTTACAGAGGCGAAGTTGCTATTTCCCCCTTTGTGGTAGACGTCCCAATGTCTAGTGAGTGTGTCTGGCTTGGCCCCTAGTTTCCTGGGGCGGAAGCGGATGACGAGATTGAACTGGGAAAGGTACTCAGACCAACGGGCCTGGCAGCGGGTGAGCAACTTGGTAGTGCTGAAGTACTCAAGATTTTTGTGGTCCATGACTACATCAACTGGGTTTGTGGAACCCTCGAAGTACTGCCTCCAGTGTTTGAAGGCTTTGAAAATGGCCAAGAGTTCCTTGTCATGTGTGTCGTAATTTAGTTCAGCGGGATTGAAGGAGCAGGAATGAAAAGCGACCGGATGGATTTCCCCATCCGCAGTGTAAACCGAAAGGATAGCAGCTAGGGCATAGTCAGAAGCATCCGTTTCGAGTACCATTTGTGAGTCGGGTACCCATTGAGTTAAGATGGGTGCATGAGTGAATTCTTGTTTGAGCCTCTCAAAGGCGTCGTGGCACTTCTTGTTGAAGTCCCAAGGTGCGGATTTCCGCATCAAGCGGGTAAGTGGAATGACAATGTCTGAATAACCATTAATGAAACGGCGGTAAAAATTGCAGAACCCTAAGAAGGATTGGATGTCCTTAACTTTCCTAGGCTCGGGCCAGTCGAGCACGGTTTTGACTTTATCCTCGGACATCCGAAGTCCATCCAGTGAAAGGATGAAACCTAAATATTCAATGGTGTCTTTGTGGAACTCACATTTCTGTGGGGAGGCATAAAGTCCATTTTTCCGGAGACAGCGGAGGACTTCTTTAACATGAGTCCCATGCTGGGACTTGTCGTCTGAATAGATCAGGATGTCGTCGAGGTACACGATGACACAAACATCCAGCATGTCACTGAAGATGTCGTTCATAAAACGCTGGAATGCTGCGGGTGCATTAGTGAGTCCAAAGGGAGCCACCAACCACTCAAAGGATCCGTAGCGGGTGCAGAAAGTAGTTTTCCATTCGTCACCATCCGCAATGCAGACTAGGTGATAAGCGTGCTGCAAGTCTATCTTGGTGAACAAGCGGGCTTTTTGGGGAGAGTCAAGGAGGTCGGAAATGAGAGGAAGGGGATAGCGGTCTTTCTTCATAAGACGATTGAGTCCTCGGTAGTTGACACAGAGTCGGAGGCTACCATCCTTCTTCTTGACAAAAAGTATAGGAGCTCCATGCAGAGACTTAGAAGGATGGATGAAGCCTGAGCAGACATTTTTGTCAATGAAGACTCATAGGGCTTCTAATTCGGAGGGAGAGAGGGAGTACATGTGACCCAGAGGAGGGGGAGCATTATCCTCCGTCTCTATCTTGAGGTCATAAGGACGATGTGGAGGAAGGGTGTCTGCCTTATTCTTATTAAAGACATTGGCGAATTCATGATACTCGGTGGGAATGTCGGATAAATCTGGCGGGGTTGAGGGATGGGTTGAGCGGGTGGATAACCCTTCTGGAGCGAAGGTCATCTGGAAGGCTACAGCCCCAGGGAGTTTGCTAGCACGCGCATAAGCGGCAGCATTGATGAAAGAGATGTCGGGAGGTGTAAACTTAGGAGGAATGGGGGGTTCGGAAAATGCAGAGGATTCAAGGATTTCTACCAGAAGGTTCGGGGACAAAGGAGACGTCTGGGGTGCTGAACCTCTATGATCAGCAGAGCGGAAAGTGATTTGGCTTGAAGACCAGTCAATCAATGGATTGTATTGCTTCAGCCAGTTATGACCAAGTACTGCGGAACAGGAAGAGTCTAGCGAGGTTACATAGAATGACAGATTGAACATTTCACCGGTAGGAAAGGTGACCGGAAGTTGGGCGACTTGAGTTATGGTGGAGTTGCAAGATCCATCAAAGAGTCGTAAACCGATCGGGTTAATGGATTCCGTGCTGAGTTGGTTATTCAACATGAAAGAGGAGTCAAGAAAGCAGTGGGATGAACCAGAATCAATGAGGGTTTGGACAGGGGTGGAAAGGTCAGGAATAGTTAAGAGGATGATTAGGGAGTCAGGGTTGGAAAGAGCGGACACGTTGAGACAGATGTAGGCAGCCAAGTGGGTAAGGTCAACGCAACCCCCAGCCCCAATGGCTGTATCCTGAGGGTTGCAGACTATTTTTCCGAGTCCACAGAATCGGGAATTACAGTGGATGCATGGGCCTTTGCGGCTTTAGACTTCGGGCAGTTTCCTGCTACGTGCCCTTCTTCACCGCAGTAGAGGCAAAGTCTTTCCCGCATGCGACGTTCTCATTCATCCACAGTAAGTTTGCCGTTCTTCCCCAACTTGTCAGAGATGGACGACTTGGAAGTGTTCTTTGTCGTGGAGGGCTGCTGGTTGGAGGAGTTTCCCCGAGGGGAGCTCGACGAGGATTGATTGGTGGACTGGGAGGAACCTTTGGGGTTGTCCTTCTTGACAGGGTTAGAAGAGTTCCCGGAATTCTTAGTTTTGAACCGGGTTTCATCTTCCTGCATCCAGTAGATATTGTCACAGTCCTGCAAGGGTGTCGGGTTTACCACCCTGAAGGACTTCTATATGAAGTCGGAGTGGAAGACCGTGGAAATAGCGGTCATGGAGGGCTGCCTCATTCCAGTTGACCCTAGAAGCTAATTCCCAAAAGTCAATGTTATACTTTGTGATGCGACCACTTTTCTTCATTGCTAAATCAGAAAGAGCTTTTTCCGCATCCCCGAGTGGGTCGTGCGGGCCGAAGTTACTCTCTAGTTCGGCGAGAAAAGCCTCATAATCCCACATCCAGTGTGCGGAATCGGTCGGGTCATTAAGACCGGGCTCAAACCAGCTGAGAGCTGATCCCTTGAGATAAGAAAGGATAAATATGATCTTTTTCTCATCAGAAGAAAATATGTGCAGATGGTCGTGGAAATGAAGGTTACACGAGACTAGGAAGTCTCTAAGTTTCTTTGGGTTGGAGCCATCGAAGGTGTCGGGGTCGCAAACTTTGATTTTCTTGGTCTTGGGTGCATTATTTTGTTGGAGGGTGGGGATACTCTCCGAGAGGTTGTAAAGAACATCTATGAACCTATCCCCTGGATCAGGGTTTTCCCCCGTGGGAGGTTGATCGTCAGGATCATTGGGATCGGGGTCACCCCCAGGGCCATCCAGACCACTGGTCGTCGGGTCCGCCGGGAGGTCCGTCCTCTAGACCACGATCTTCCAACCCATAGGGTTCAGGCTGGTTGATGCCCCCTACATACTCAAGGGGAGTCATGGGTCGGGGTTCTTCCGGATTTGCGGGAGATTGTTGAGCTTGAGTAGACAAGAGGTTTGCACTGATTGATGGGGCTCCAAAACCAATTTGTCAGAAAATGTTGGAAGGTCTGGAAGTTACTCCGAATGTTGAGGCGGGTCATGGGCTAGGAAGTGTGGATCGCTGAATTGCAGAGATCCCTGGAATGGTACCAGTGCGCTGAGAGTTTCTGGTTGTGCACTGGCGAGTTTCGGTTGGGGTCATAGGAGAAGAGACGAGTGAAGTGTGAGTTCGTATATACTGTTAAGAACTGATCCAAAAAGGCTCATCGGAATCCAGTCGGACCCGGCGGGTCTTTGAGAGCAGAAGATTGTCAGGTCGTAGCGGATTATGCAGATGGGTAACGAAAAGGACTTGGCTTCAGCTTGTAAGAAGCTGCACCCTTCACCTCATCTGGTGTCCTAATTTCAGGTAGAGGTTTTAGAGATAGGAGCGGGAGAGTGCGGGTAAATGTGGGAAGGAGTATGGAGGGACTTAGGTTAAGTTCAGATGAGACTAGAACTTCAGAGGGGAACTAGAGGTTGAGTCGAATGGAGTTCAGACTCTTAGAGGTCAGGAGTTGGAGTAGAAGGAGGTTTTAGATTGACAGGGTAAAGTCGAGTCTATGTCGATATACGAACTGAGGAATACAAAGTGAAACTAACTAAGCTTAAATACTAGAGTCTGGAACAAGAGCGGAACGGAAACGGAAACTGCGGCAGTGTCTCAACTGCATAGATAAATTGCCTAGCGGAGGCCGCACAGGAATCCATAGTCAAATTTGCAAAACTAGATGGCAGCCTTGGAAGGCAGCCGTGGTTGCTGTACACGGCGGCCTGGTGCACAGCAGTGTGGGCAGTGCAAGGGGGCTGGAACAAAGGCAGTAGGAGTTGAGTTAGGAACAGCGGAAAAGATTGGAAGGTTGTGGGTTCTGAGCAGGCAAGGAACGGATCGTGACATCCACTCAGACTCCAGTTGGACTCCAGTTGGACTCCAGTTGGACTCCAGTCAGACTCCAGTTGGACTCCAGTTGGACTCCAATGGGGGATTGAACTCTACATGACTTAGTGTAGTTCAATTGGACTCCACTCGGACTCCACTCGGACTCCAGTGGACTCCGGTCAGTCCAGTCGGAGTCCACTAGGACAGGTGGGGGACTGTAAAGTACTGGAAATGTGTCCTAACTGCCCACAGTTAAAACATATAAGTGGGGCTTGTCTCCCTGCTTGATCAACCTCCATTGCCTCTGCTGGTGCTGCTGACTCCGTAACTATAGGTGTCACTGCCATGGCCAGTGGCTGCGCCCTTGGAGCTTGCACCTGAGGTGCTTTTCCTTTCTCGGACTTTCCTCCTGATGACTTTCCAAATTTACTACTTCCATACATCAACTTTGACTCCACCTGTTCCTGCTGATATTGCCAGTCAAGGCGCATTGCCCAATTATACCACTCGTCCAACTTCTCTGGTATAGAAGGTAGTCGGTAGATAGACTTGAATAAAGAGGGATTTAATCCTGCTTTCAAAAATTCTACCAACATGGCTTCTCCCATATCCATTTGCGAAGCTTCTGCTTTGAACTGCAAAATAAATTCATCCGCTGTTAGGGAACCTTGGCGCATGGTCTTTAATTTAGCATTGGCTGTCGCCTTTGGATTAGGATCTCCAAACTGTGCCTCCAATCTCTCCAGAAATTCCTTGAAGCTTGCAAATGGTTTATGTCCCACGGCAATTTGATTTATAGCCTTGTTTCTCCAGAACTGTGCTTTTCCCCCCTGAATGTATGAGAGAGCAAACATAATCCTAGACTCAGCTGTACAAAACTCTGGCTTCCTCCCATGGATGTACAATACTATAGAGCTGATGAAGGATTTTGTATTCTCCATGGTACTGTCAAAAATTTGCGGGGGCACATACTTAGGTAAGCGCACTTTTCCATTTCTGGATTTCTCTGCTGTCTCATCCTCCTGCGACATCCACTCCATCATCTCCTCCATCTCATCATCTCTTTCTCCTGTCATCTCTGGTTGTACTTCTGCTTGTCTGGGCTGTGATGCTGCCAACACTGACACTAATTGCGACATTTGTGCTGTAAGCACATCAATCTTTGCCTCTAGTGCTGGTGTGGGAACAGGATTAGGGCTGGGATTAGAAGTTGAGGGTTCGGACATAATTGTAAAATCTGTAATGAGTCACTTCTTTGACAAATTCAAGATTGGTGCTTCGAGACCTCTCCAAACATTTACAGGTCATGTGATGGTTTGTCGATGGTTTGTCAATCGTTTGTCATTTGTTGGGCGCCTAATTTGGCACTTCGGATCAATAACCCTTCCAACAGTGCCTGATCTCAGAGATATCACTGAATTCGGCTTGTAACTAAAATAGTCATCCGAATAGAGTGATGTAAATCATAACTAAACCAGATCCAATCAGTTGTCTGGTTGCAGCTGTCCTAATGACGGGTACTGCCTCTCAATCACTGGCAGTTGCAATGTAAGGTGAGGCCTGGTGTTGGCTTATGAAAGAAAAGGTAGATTACATATATACAAGTACTTCCGGCTTGTGCTGAAAGGATGAGTAATTGGATGTGGCATGGTGAAACAATAACGTATGTGCAAGTAAGAGAAGGCACACTGATATGGGAAGTTGTGTTCTTCTGTTAGGGCAACACCCACTATCTGCTAGCTAAGACCATGCAGGTTCTCTCTACAAGAAGGGGGCAGGATCCATGCTCGTGATGGGGGAATTGATGGTTTTGATGCGAGGGGTTATTAATAGGTGAGTTTGTTGACAAAGGCCTTTCACACCAAAAATGTAGGTGGAATACCTAAGAGAACACAACTGGGTCCCCTAGGTGTATATTTAGGGTTTATATACTATGTTACACATATTGTACATTGTTGTTACCGACGCATGTGTACATGCACATACATCTTGATGCGTGCGAAATAAAATTCTCATGCTATCAAAGTGTAGCGTAATGTAGCGTAATTCAACATAATAAAATAAAAATGACATTTTATTAGGTAATGGGGTGGTTTCCTAACAACATCCTGACATCGCATTCACCATCTTGACACTTTCCCAGTATCTTGAGTCACCTAGAACAACTTACCTCACTGCTGTCACTTGCATATTTTGTTACCTTTCTGGCACTAAAGATCTCAAGCTCATACTGGGAGGAACTCACTCCAAAATTACAGGCTACTCTGATGCAGACTGGGCTTCCCATATACATCACCACTCAATCTCTGGATTCGTTTATTTTCTAGGTATTGGTGCCATAACTTGGAGCAGCAAGAAGCAGCCTATTGTTATGCTTTCAAGCACCAAAGCTGAATACATCATGTTAACTCATGTGTCAAAGGACATTTTATGGATTCATAAGTTACTTATGGAATTATCTTCTATTTTTACTTTTACAGTACCACCTACACTTTTCTGCGACAACCAGGGCACCATCCATATTTCGAAGGATGCCAAATTCCACAGATGCACAAAGCATATTGACGTTCACTTTCACTTCATCTACCAAACAATCACCACTGGCCACATTGTATTGAACTACTGCTCCACCAATGACATGATTAGTGATATCTTCACCAAATCACTTGCTTGGGTCAAGTTCGAGAAATTCTGTGCTCTCCTTGGACTCCTCTGATCCCACTTCCATCTTGAGGGGGAGTGTTGTGATATTGAACCCTCCATGTGATCACATACCCGACACTTATTTGTTATTCAGTATCTCGTATCTTTGCTATTCAATACTTCATATACTGACTCCTATCTTTGATACTATTTGTAGTAGTACTTCATTATCTATTCTAGGTACCACTACTCAATACAGTGCTTACCATGCACTGAGGTTACTTTGTTATCTATTCTAGTTACTTGGTCCCTGCATTCTACACTAGTGGTGGTTGAGCTGGTGGTAGTGCCCATGCCAGTCATAGTTGTCTTGGTCCCGGGTGTGGTTGTGGTTGTGGTTGTGGTGGTTTTGCCACTAGCAGTGGTCAAGCTGCTTGTGCTTGTTGTCCCTGCACTTGTCCCGGATACAGATACTAAATAAAGTATCAAAACCAACTGATCAGCCGCAAAACATATGCTCCAGATAACATAGTTCTATGCACTATTAACACACTCTGCCTTCTGGAGAGCCAGGGCCTGGCTGACCTCATCTGCAGTACATACATGTGCTCATGAGACATGTGCCTGCATCAGTCATGAACTTGGCAGACATGCACATGCATTGAGGATCCATGCTGTTCAGTCATGCCCATTGTAAGTACATAAAAAATGAGGTAGGAGACAAGCAAGAAGACTTACAATGAGGAACATCCAGTGGATGTAGCAGCACCTGTGATGCAGGTAAGGATACAAGGGGCGATGCTAGCTGTGGAGGTGGGGACAGCAGCAGTATTGGTGGTGGACTAGGCTGTTACTAGGGCAGAGCTGGCAAAGAGAGCAGAATTTCTTCTTGTTCTTCCTGTTGAACCTGAGTCCTCCATTACCTTTGTGGGGTTCTGCATTGTTTGTTGTTATAGGGTCATCATGGCAATTATGCTCCTCCATCGCACTGGCCCTGGGTGCTAATGTCCATCACTGTAGTGAGTTCCATGCACCTGCAATCCACCCTGGAGCAGTGGCTCACAGGGCTGGGGGTGGGTGCTTGGCCATTCCTTGTTGTAGGGTGGTTATCAGTCATTGTGGCTGGGCATATGGGTTGGCCACCATCACAGCATGTTTATAACCTACAAAAACAAAAACTACTGGTTAGTTGAAAGAAGCAAAAAAGAAACCTATAAGTATACAAAACTTAACTAGTCATTTGGGCCCATTTTGGGTGTAATCCTATGGCCTGCAGTAGACTGTAGTCAGAGTTGTGACTATTGTTGCATTGATGAACAATGGAGGAAGGATGTGGCATCACGCTGAAAGTGAAATCTTTTTGATCAACAAACAATTTTTCCCATCACATGTCAAGCATGCACGTGTTGCATCACAACAATTGCTTTCACTGTACTGAAGTTGTTCTTTTGCTCTTCTCTCATTATAAATGACTAATGAATTATTCTACAGGCTCCTACTTTCACATGAGGACAAACAGCCTAACATTGACCCACAACCAATGAGCTCTATATCTAATCAGAATGTTCAAGTTAGTGTCTGGAGGTTGAACAACCCAATGAGGGGAGGACCAAAGTAATGGGTAAGTCAGGCAGTGCAACTGCTTGAAGAATCCATCCCATCACCATGGTCCACCAGTGAACTGCCACCCCTAAGAATGACCCAACCCCCAGGTGACATATTACAATGGCAACAATTACAAGTGGATCCATGTCAGGGGAACAATGAGAAACCTGAACTATGTGACTTAGACACAACCAGGGCAAGGGCAAGTGGGGACAGACAACAGCACTGAGCCAGAGGGGGCAATGTCTTCCAAGCTTGGAAGGTTTTTTCTCTTTCTTCTCAGTCTTTTTGCCACAATGAACATGAGGATGGGCACAGGGTGGAACACTGACAACACAATTGCTTGAATCACTTCTATTCTTCTAGCATGTACATAGATTTAATATAAGTGATGTGTGCACTTTGCATGTCAATGTAACAATGTACACATATTTTTGTTTGATCAAGAATAATAGCCAAATTCCTATGGTCATGAAGGAAATCTTGTCAATGGCTGGAATTGAGAGGGTCATTAGTGAGGAATAAGTGACATTCTCAGAAAATTCTGCCTATTGATCATATTATTGGCCATTAGTTGAATTTCTGGTAATCTCTGCAAATTAATCCCGAATTGGCAGATGAGGTTTTTCCTGATGAATGCCCCCAGACCCCAATTGAGTCAAATGACTGGCCAGGTCATGACTCAGAATGTTTTTAGTGCTCCAGATCCACCGGCATTCCCCCCCATCTCATGTGCATGCTTCTGGCTCTCCACCTGGAAAGCTGGGGGATTGGGTTCACTGAGGTCTGAATCATAAATGCAGGGGAGGGCTTCTTCCACCAGCTGCCAGTTTTGAGGCTTGAGCGTAGTGGACTCTGGGGTGAAACAGCTGCCTTTTGAAGCTCCTTCCTGAAGCAGGGTCCCAAGTTGGAGGCCAGAGGATTGAAGTGCAAGGAAATCATCATTAATCTTGGAGTCATGAGCCTTGATCATGACTGCACAAGAAAGCGGTTCATTGCAGGCAACATAGTCACTGAGAAGCATTTGTAGGTGACAGGGTGTGGCATAGAGGAGGGGAGGGGGGCTGTAGGAGATTCAGCGAGGGAAACAGACTCAACCACTGTAGACCTGCACACAGCTCATCTGATTTAACAGCAGTGTTCTCTTTTGAGTAGGGTCAAGTGCTTGAGGTGATGCAGTGCTTGTGAAAGGGGGGGATGATGGAGTCAAGAAGGAGGATGCTGCCCTTGTGGCAGCATCCCAGCAGAGGTGAGACGATGGTGGTGGTAGTGAGATTCCATCAAAGAGAGGTGGGGAAGATGGTGAGGCCCCCGCATCATCAAGCTCAGCAATGAGGAGCATGTGTGGCAATTCGGCAGGGGATGGTGTTTGTAGGATAAACGAAAGAAATTGTGTTATATAAGTGGGTACATTCAACATATGATCATGACACAAAACAGTCACAGTTCTTCAAATCAGCAAAAATGTTGTGTGATGCTTTGTACCTTCTGGGTCAAATAAGACAGGTGTAAACCAGGCCATTGTCCAGAAATTTGCGTTGGATATCCTTCTGACAGCAAGTCTTTGCTGGTCAAAACCCTCTGAGTGATGCATGAGTGAGACAAGTAAGACAAGTAAGACGGAGCATCAAGCTTCAAGTTCAAGAGTTGGGTTAGTACTTATATGGCCATATGTCACATGACATGAGCTCAAAAGTGTGCATGCACACTTTTGCTCAAGGTTACATCATCAAGGTTACATCATCAAGGTCACATCATCAATCAAGACTCTCAATCCAGAAAAAAATAAACATTCTGAGTTATTTCAGGTCGCTGTGGGCCGAATGACTTTTCACCTCTCTATTTTCAAAGAATCTGTGAATGGTACATGTTGACTGTCTCTAATGTGTCCGAGTCCAAATCCTCCTGCCAGGATTCTGCATCTGAAAGCTCTTTGTCAGAGGTCCCTCCTAACAGTTCATTTTCTAAAATTGATCATATATACAAGTATCACCCTCCTCCAAGACAACAGACAAAAAGACACAGTGCATCTATACAGGAGGCTAGGGGTTGTCCAAATTGAGACAGCTAAAATAAAATTCAAGCAGAGAAAATGACTTTAGCATGCCAAACTAAGCCCAACTTAAACAGGGCTCAACCCTTCTCCCCTCAGCTGTATGGGTGGTAGTACCCAGAGGCATAGCCAAATGATCCATCACCTGGTGGGAGTGCTTGGCTGGTACTGCTAGCACTTGCATCAATGGTCCTGGATTCTGGTAAATGAACCCATCCTCTGCAAACCATTGCTGGTACTTAGGATCAACATAAGCAGGCATGAAGCTGGGGGTGTAGCTGGGGCCTATTGTATAGTTTGCCGCACTGTACACATTTGAAAGAAATGGCACCTCCCCAGGATTTGAAGGCATTCCTGTGATGTCGCCTCGCAAAGTCATGGCAGGGTCAAATGGAGCCTGCCCACTATTGGAGAATGGCTCTGCACAGCTGTCTGGCTGCTCAGTGGAAACAGGAGCTGGCTGGGAGGATGGGCCCATTGAGGGGACAATGGCTGGGCCTGGTTCATCCCTGCTGTATCCCATGTTCCAAATTCTCTTGCATGTCATCTCCTCTTCTGGGTCATCCCAAAGAGCCCTCAGCTGCTCAGTTAGCACATCTTGCTTGTTCTTCCATTTATCACCACTAAGGTAAGTTGAGGGCTTTCCCCTTTTACTCACCCACTTGTCTCCATCCCTGGACTTACCAGCTGCTTTTGAACTAGGGTTTTTCTTGGCAACCTCCTGCAATGCTGAGCAGAGCTTGAGCAGGGGTGAGTGACAGAACGTGATCCATGACCCATGCACCTATGCAAATAGTGAGAAAGGAGATGCACCTGAAACCCAGGTGCAGCATGAAGAGCTCCTTGTTCAACATCACAGCTGGTGACTTCACAACCTTGGCTGGGAAAACCTTCAGCCCATCACTCCCAAAGAGCTCGAAGACCTTTTCCTGTCAATAGTTATGCTTGGTCCAACCTCTTCATATGTATGACATAAACTTCAGCTTACCTCTTCATTGAGCCTGTGGATGTAGCCTTGAATGTCAAGCAATTCTTTCACCTTGCAGGTGGTGTGCTCGGCATTCTTTCCTGCTAGCTGCTCCTCTGAGCACCCCAAAGCCTGATCTTCCAACAGGTCCAGCTTGTGAAGTGGTGCACGTTTTGTCATACAAGGCTGTAGATGTTGGTCCGTGAAGTCTGGACCTGCTTGGCAACCTGTAGCTAGTGTCAATAGCATACCCCAAGTCCTTGGAATTTAGATGCACACGAGTGACCATATCCTTGGGCCAAGATGCAGAATCTGCTTCAACAACTTTGACACTCATGAGCAAAACAGCGGTTAACTGGAGTGCTGGGCACTTACCAGTTTGTCTCAACCACTCATACTCCACCTTTGCCCAGCGGAGTGAATTGACTGCACTCTCCTGCCATGCAGCCATGTCCTCAAAGCTGAGGGTCACAATTGTGAGCCCACTCATCCTATTTTTGGCAGTTAACTTGAAGTAGTCCTGTTGAATACAGTGATGAAACACTTACTACATAATCCAAAAGACTTATTACAATACTTGCTAGATTGTAGATATTAAGACCCAACTTCATTTACTTCATATCTTGCTTCATATTATAGCTATTACTTAGATTTTTGGACCCAGACATAGGGGGTAACACAGACACGATATAGTGGACACCTACTTTTATGCCTCGTGGTTTCCTGGCACAACAGGAACAAATGAAAGTGGAATCCTACTATGTCTGGGAAACTAGACACGAGATTGAATTGGAATAAAGTGCTAAACACATTACTATTATTAAACATGTGTTATAAGTGTGTTCTGGACAGTAGACGGGAGTTGTTGACAAGTGTTGAACACTAGTAAACTCATCTTAAGCTTTTAACAGGTTATGGGCCCTGGCCTTTGACTTGTAACAAAGTACTGTTGCATTACCACTGCTTTTGCTGCACTTGTTGAATTGGAACTTGGAGACTTGGAATTTTTCGGACTAAGTCATAGACTAGTCATTGGGAACACTTGACACACACACACACACACACACACATTACAAACACTTGCATCATGGCATCTACATCATTGGAAAAGCCAACATTTGAACAACTCTCAGCATCCAACTATATGGACTGAAGTGGTGAAATGAAGGCATGGTTGATGAAAACCGGGACATGGGGAATTGTCTCTGGGAAGGAGAAAAGACCAAATGAAAGGGACCACCCAAAAGATGCTACTGCATGGGATAAAGCCTCTTACAAGACTGCTGGAAAACTCTTTCTTTGTGTATCAAAGAAACAGCGGGTTCATTTTAGAGGGTATGAAGAAGACCCTATTCAAATATGGAAGAGATTGGAGGCTGCCCACCTTCAAAAGAAACCAGGTGCACAATTTAATGCCTATGATGCACTGTTTTCAATCCACAAGAAGGACGATGAAACACTGGTGGATTTGGGAGTTTGAGTGGAGCAGGCAATTGCAGACATCCAGAATTTGAGGCCAAGTGACTACACTGTGGAAAAACTGGATGAGGAATTGGAGTGCATGGCACTAATAAGGGCATTGCCTGAAGACTATGCGCACCTGTCATCTGCATTGCTATTGCAAAGCACACTAGATAGGACAACGATCCTACAAGCATTCCAAAGCGAGGAACAAAACCTCCAACGCAGAAGTGAGGTGGTTAATAGGGCAAGAGGACCTCCCAATAAATTTAGAAGAGGGGGGTACCAAGGTGGCAATTATGGAAACCAAAGGAATGGCAATGGAAATACTGGCAACACTGATGGGAGCAACAATGGGAAACAGTTCACAGTTCCACCATGGGTCACCTGTCATGAATGTGGAGAAAAAGGCCATTATAAATGGGGATGTCCACTGCTCACAAAATGAGGAAATGCCAATAAAGTCCAAGAAGCAAAGATAGAGAATGTCACAGAAACTGCTGGCAATGCAAGTGCTTCTTTTTCTCATGATGCATATTCAACATCATCTAATGTTATTAATTGGAATACAGACATGGGGGCCACTTCTCATATGATGCCACACAAACATTGGATTAGGAATTATAAACCATATAGAGTTCCTATCAAGTTGGCTGATAATTGTATTATATATTCAGAGGGTGTTGGAATTGTTGTCTTTAGACCAATTATCAATGGAAAGCAGGCTAGAGATGTTGAATTTGCTAGAGTATTACATGTACCAGCCTTGCAGAATAATCTTCTTGCAGTACTATACTTGACTAAACATAAAGAGATTGATGTATATATCTCATCCAATACCATATCATTTATTCGAAACAAAAGTGTGATATTCACTGCAGACATCACAAATGAAAATGTGGGATATTTAAATGGTAGTACTGTAGTTAGGATGGAGAGCGTGCATGTGACATCAACTCTAGCTCTGGACTTGGCTTTATGGCATAGGAGGCTTTGTCATCATAATTATAATGATGTAAAGTGATTGTTGAAGGAAGATTTGGTTGTTGGAATGACACTTGATTCAAAGGCTAAGCCTGATCCTATTTGTGAACCATGTCTAGCTGGAAAGATGAATGCCAATCCTTTCCCTTCATCAGAAAATAGAGCAACAGAAATCCTAGGATTGATTCACACTGATGTTCATGAAGTTGGAGCACATTCCAGAGAAGGTCATTACTACTGGGTTACATTCATTGATGACAAGTCCTGTTTTAAAGCCGTCATGCCCATTAGACATAAAAGTGATACATTTGGTGCATTTAAAATATTCAAGGCATACACTGAAAAGCAGACTGGTAGAAAGATAAAGGCAGTTAGGGATGACAAAGGCAGGGAATACATGTCTAATGAATTTATTCAATATATGGAGGAACAAGGAATTGTGCAACAACATACTGTTCGAAATTGACCACAACAAAATGGAGTTGCTGAAAGGGCAAATAGGACATTGGCAGAAAGGATAACAGCTATGCTAAATGAATCAGGATTGTCTCCAACTTGGTGGAAAGAGTGTCTGGCTGCACTTGTTCATGTTTTGAATCGCTGTCCCACATCTGCTGTACCAGAGGGTATGCCATATGAAGTATGGCATAAGAAGAAACCTAGTGTTGGTCATCTTTGAGTCTGGGGCTGTGTTGCTTATGTGCATATTCAAAAGGATAAAAGGTCAAAATTGGGATCACATATGGAGAAGTGTATATTTGTTGGATATCCTGAAGGATACAAGGGTTGGATGTTCTATAATCCTGTTACAAGGAGGACTGTTATTTGTGAGAGGGCAGACTTTGATGAATGTTACAATTGGAATAACCATCTCCTTTCATCACCCTCCACTACCCTAAAACCTCCTACCAATGACACTACCGCCCCTGATACTAGGAAGAATTCCATTCCACTACACTCTCCAGATGGTGACCATAATAGTGATGAAAATTTGCTGAGGATAGAAGAAGTGATACCACCTGATATGCCAGCACCAGCACCAGACAATATGGACAACTTGGAACCACCTGCGGATAATGACCCTGACCCTTATGATATTAATGACAATGGCAACAATAATGGCAATGATAATCATGGCACACCATCATCTTCATCATCTTCATCATCAGATGAAGAAACTGTAAACTTGCCTATAGCCCTACGTAGGGCACCACAGAATAGAAAACCACCTGGTGAATGGTGGAAACTATGTCAACCCACTCCAGCTATACCATCAAGTGATGAAGAAGATGAGGGGGAAGAAAATGATGATGGTGATGACTTAGAAGAGGCCAATATGTTATCAATATCAGAGCCATCATCGTATAAGGATGCTTTAAAGACTACAGAGGCTAGGCAATGGAAGGAAGCTGCATTAGAAGAAATCATGGAAAATCAAACTTGGACAGTAATGGGATTGCCACCTGGTCAGAAAGCAATTGGGTCAAAATGGGTCTTCAAGGTGAAACAGAAAGCAGATGGGACAATAGAGCGATATAAAGCCAGAGTAGTTGCCAAAGGCTATAATCAACGTCCTGGATATGATTACCAGGAAATCTTCACACCTACCATGCGATTAGGCACTATTCAAACAGTATTGGCTTTGGCAGCAATAGAGGACTTACACCTTCATTCAGTTGATATATCTCATGCATTTATCAATGGAGATATTGATGCAGAAATTTATATGAAGCAACCTGAAGGATTTGCCAAACTATGTCTGCAAACTGAACAAGTCCCTTTATGGGTTAAAGCAGTCAGCATGTCTATGGAGTGAGAAATTGGGAGCAGTGTTGACTAAAATGGTGTTTGAGAGAACGTACTCTGACTCCTCCCTATACATTTATGAATGGAATGGCATTCATGTTATTGTGCCAATCTTTGTGGATGATATTACTTTGGCATCTGCATCAGAAGCAGCATTGGACACATTTGTTGAAGAACTGGCCAAGCATTTTAAACTCTGGGATCTGGGACCTACATCATTCCTTTTAGGCATAGAAATTACAAGGGATAGGCCAAAGTGAACCATCTTCCTCTCCCAGTGACAATACATCTTGAACAAATTGGAGGAATTTGGAATGGCCAATTGTCATCCAGTGGGCACACCTATGGCTCCTGGATCGAGTTTATCAAAGGAACAATGCCCTACAACCCCAGAGGAGATGGGAGAAATGCAGAACATCCCTTATATGAATGCAGTTGGATCACTCATGTACCTGGCCACCACCACTCGTCCCGATATTGCTTATACTGCAGGAGTTTTGGCACGATTTAATTCAAATACTGGAATGACGCATTGGAAGGCAGTCAAACACCTATTCCGCTACCTGAAGGGGACCACAAACATGAAGTTGGTATACAAACCTGATCCCTTGGTGCAAGATCGCTTTGTTGCATTCAGTGATGCAGACCATGGAGGCAATCGAGACAATGGAAAGTCTACCACTGGATACTTGGTCAAAATGGGATCAGGAGCTGTTTGTTGGTCTAGCAAGCTGCAGCCTATAGTGACACTGTCAACAACAGAAGCAGAGTATGTGGCAGCTGTAGCAGCAGGAAAAGAAATATGCTGGATGCAGAATATGTTAGGGGAATTAGGATACAAGACATCACTGCAACCATCAAAGCTGTTTGTTGATAACCAGTCATGCATGACTGTGGCGAAGAACCCAGAACATCATGGGCGGATGAAACACTTAGATCTGGCATTCTATTGGTTGAGGGATATGGTGGAGCAGAAGATGATGATGCCGCACTATTTGCAAACAACTGAAATGCCGGCAGACTTATTGACAAAGGTGTTGACAAAACCTCAGGTGGAGAAATTGCAAGCATTAATGGGGTTGGAGAATTAGGGGGAAGTAAATGGATTGAGCAAGTGTTTAATCAGGGGGAAGTGTTGAATACAGTGATGAAACACTTACTACATAATCCAAAAGACTTATTACAATACTTGTTAGATTGTAGATATTAAGACCCAACTTTGTTTACTTCATATCTTGCTTCGTATTATAGCTATTACTTAGATTTTTGGACCCAGACATAGGGGGTAACACAGACGCAATATAGTGGACACCTACTTTCATGCCTCATGGTTTCCTGGCACAACAGGAACAAATGAAAGCAGAATCCTACTATGTCTGGGAAACTAGACACGAGATTGAATTGGAATAAAGTGCTAAACACATTACTATTATTGAATGTGTGTTATAAGTGTGTTCTGGACAGTATACGGGAGTTGTTGACAAGTGTTGAACACTAGTAAGCTCATCTTAAGCTTTTAACAAGTCCATCATGTCTGAGCCGATCTTTGCCTTCTGAGAGTAGTGGGACCCAGATGCAGCAGTCTTCCCAGTGCTTGCCTTTCTATATTTGCTTGACCTCTTCTGAGATGACTCGACATTGGAAGGGCATGAGCCTGCAGACTCTGAGGATGAGGAGGAGCCTCCCTTGATCTGCCTCCGCTTCCCTTTTCCACCAACCATCTCCATTGATAGTGGGGCAACTGGTGTGACTTTGGTTTTGACTCTTAGTAAGGGAAGGGACAAATCTGGAACTGCTGTTGGAAGAGATGAGTTTGCACATTACTCACAAGCCTCGCCTCAAGTCAGTGTCATGACTGACATTGCCTGGAGGTCTGGAGGTCTGTCATGACATCAGCGCTTCACCAGCCTGCAGTTAGCATCATGACCAAACTGGTCTAGGGTCAAGGTGACAGATCCCTGGAACCCTTGCCACCAGTGTGGTGCAATTTACATTTTAGCCTCATTCGCCCTTAGGTCAGGACCATGGCTGACCTTGCATATACTGATCAAGCTGCCAGTGGTCTTAATGATATGGTGAGTACTTGACCAAAGCTTGCAGCAAGAGCAACATGCTGCAGAGCTTATTCAAGATTGCCATGGTCAAAAAAGCCACTATTTGGTGCAAGGGTCTGATCAGTCAGAAGAGGTGAGTGCTTTTGATTATTACCTTGCCAGTGGTATCAGTGCAGTGCCATTCCAGATCCATGGATTGAATTACTATAAATTGAATCAGCAGGCTTTCACAGAGAGTGAGAGCGAGCTGTAGCACACATGTTTTAACTTTCTTCCTTACATTCTTGTGGGAGCCATTCATTGACAGGGAAGTAATCCAATCCTATAAATAGATCTTGATCAATCACTCAAGTGCTCAAGTACTTATGTAGCTGAGTGCTCTCCATCCTGACTCCACCGAGTCCGATGACTGACCATGTCATGAATCATTGAACCTGGGGCTTGGTCACTGAGCCTTAAGCCTCATCTGGGTATGGAATGACCAGAGGATACTCCTGTGCATAGTTATGTATGCTGGTTTCTGCATCTCATCTCATCAGTGAACTTGAAGCTTGAAGTGATGCTTCATTTATTTGCAGCAATAAAACTACATTCTGGGTTCTACAGTGCCCTACTTGATATCTTCAGCTAATTTCTTTATGGCAGACTCTGTCAAGGGAGTAGCAGTGCTAGTAGGAGTCAGTATAACTTCTACATCTCTAGTGTCTTCAGCACTTTGAGCATCCTCATAGCCATTCTCTCACTGCCTTGAGACTGACTGGTCTCAGAAGTGCTGTCTTCAGAGATGCATCCAGCAGATGGCTGGACATCAACTTCATCCACAGAGGCAGACACCTGATTGCTACTTTCTGGATCCCCAATTTCATGGAAATAATCCTGCATGTGCGTAATGTCCTCACTCATTTCCTCCACCCAAATATGAGCTATCTGAACTTGGTCCCACAATGATTGCAAAACACATTCTCCCTCTAACACTCAATTTGAAGCAACCTGCAGCTCTAAACACAGTGTATCCTGCATTGCCCAAGCTATCACCAATTCTTGATGTTGAGATTTTTTGTTGAACATGGAGTAGGAATTATCGAACTACAGAGATAATCAGTTACCCATGAATGGACACCAAAGGCTACACCCACTGTGCGGGCCCAATGCGGTGACCTGATCTTTGTATAAACTGGTTGAGATCCCAAAACTTTGGAGTATCGCGTTCATGTAAACCAGACTGGCCCTGACAAACCAGAGCACACCTGTGAGGGGGATTGGTGAAACCATGGTGATCTACCTCAGTGCCAGGTTCATAAATGGATTTTGGTGTGAAGCAGTGGGTATCACAAACTTACTAAGGCAATGTCGCAGGATATAACCTGAAGGCTGAAACCTCAACTTATATGGGTCAACACCTTTATGTATAGGAGGGACTATAGGCGCTTCAGCTGATTCTGACTTCAGTCAGGGCACTGAGTGAAAGTTTGAAACATGATGTTTGAGATCTGTCACTCAAGATGGTCACACCACATACAATCAGTAAGGTGAGAAAATTTCCCAATTCATCAATTAGTCACATTGATATGCATGACATGCATGATCATGTTTGTTTACCAAAGTTATTGCTAGTCACTCCTTTATCAACATCGAACGACATGGATCCAAGCATCCCGAATATGACTCACATGGCCTACAAAAGCTTCACCTCTCTCCTGCCTCCTAATCTAAAGACAACCCCCCAACATGCAAAGCATTCGACATTTAATCTGTGTGGCGAGCACCTCGTTTGCGAATCTCTAGACCCCATCCTCAGTCTCAAACTTGAAGGAGCCACAATCACCCATAACAATATCATCAATGAAATATTTACGGACAAGGCATTAGGCTTCGAGATTGCTCCCATTGTTCTGAAGCTTGATGCAATGCAAGTCTTTGAATGTGCTCAAGTTACCCCAGAAGTACTACCTCCCAATATCCTCCCAATCCATCAACAGTGTAATGTTGGCAGTGAAGCGCATACTGCTGATCACCTTAATCATATCATCAGCTTAATTGGGAACTATACCAAAAAGACCTCAATGCAAAAGTGGAGCGTGTCTGCTCACAATCACCCTTTGCCTGGATCAGTTCACTTGCGCAAACCTGATATTATGCTTTACAATGAAGCTCTACCCAAGCACACCCTTGATTGGAAATTGGTGCATTCTGTCCTTGAAGTCACTGCCAATAGCAAATCTACCCCACCCAATTCCATCTTGAGGTGTAAAGCCTTCCTCATTTTTAGCGCTCAACATTCTTGTTGATATGTCATTACTGCATGGATGACGCGTGCCCATTTTGGAGCCACCCTCTTTGACTACTCAGGCAAAATCAAGGCCTGTTGGACCTATGCCTCCAAAGAAACATATGTCAGGCTTATTGCTGGCTTGGCCTATGGTTCAGAAGAGTTACTTGGATATGACTTGACTCTGGAGAGGGACCTGCATGGAAATGTACTCAAATTATGGATGAACAATGAATAATACTCTGTTGTGAACATCATCTTTTCCAGTGATGTCTTATGAGGCAGAGCTACTGTCTGTTGGCTCATTATGAAGGATGGCAAGCAGCTTGTAGTAAAGGACAGCTGGGTAGATGTCCAGCATCAGTATAAGGAGCAAGAATTTCTAGACACATGTACCAAGCATCAGATTATGAATGTCACGAGGCTGCATTGTACAGAAGAAATGGTAGTGAATGGCAAGCCTGACTCCACCATATCACATCGACCTCTGGCTTTGCAAGGGAATATCAAAGATTGAGTTCACTGCCAATTGTTGCTTGACCCCATCTGTGTGTCAATCCAGCATTTCAGGTCGTGAAAGGAGCTCCTCCTTGGATTTATTGACTGCATCAAAGGTATGTTTCAAGTTGTCTCAAAGTCTTGTGCTGTTGGAGATATATTTGTATATTGTAGCTCACAAGGCATTAGTTAAAGCCAAGATTCTTCACCATGATATAAGCTTGATGAATCTTGCCCTGGCATGCACCAGCGTACATAGTCATGGCAAAGAATGTGCTCCCATTCAAAGAGGCATCCTCATAGATTTTGACTATGCTATTTGGTTGGCAGACACCCCACACATGATCTCCAAAGTTGACAAAACAGTATGTATTATATATTGTATTGGTGCATGTGCTGATGTTTGTCCTTATGTACTAGGGTATGCTCCCATTCATTGCAATCAAAATCCTTTGCCCTGGAAAAGATCAGACACCTGTTCATGTTTATCAGCATGATCTAGAATCCTTCCACTATGTCTTAATATGGATTTGTACAACTTACAAATCCCCAGGTGTCTTGAGGAAAGACGTCAAGGATCTCACCATCATGCATTGGAATGATCATACAATAAAACAAGCAGAGCTTGGAGCCAACAAGCGAGGTCACCTACAAAGTCCCGAACTTCTCATTTTCTTGGGCTTCTCACCCTACTTTCATCCCTTCTTGTCTCTGGTAAATAAGCTCATGGAAGTGCCAGATCACTGCACTAGCAAAAGTACTGTCACTCACTGAGACTTCATCATGATGTTTGAGGACATACTCTCAAACCTTCCGCAAGAGCCTGAGGTGCTGCAACCACCTACCCCTGTGCACAAGCCAGCAGTGATGACAAAGTGTGTCTTCGATGATGATGGTGGTGACTTGATGATTGGGTCTGAACCAATCATCAAGAAACCATCTCAGACTCAAGCAGGTCCGCATCACTGCCTAACATTTGCCTAACAGTAGGATGCATCTCCAAACAACTGATACTATAATGAACAGATGGCCCTGATGGGCATGGTGCTGTTTGCATTGTGTTAGACACATCAATTCATTTTGTTTTTGTCACCATCAGTATGCAGTTAAATATACAGTTTGTATATGCTTTGTGCTTTAAGCTTTAGATTTTAAGTCATAACTCTCAATTGATTTGATGCTGAAGAGTATCAAAAAATTTAGTCATAGCTTTGTACTGGAGGAAATCATCAATGGGGCCCAGCCCAACTTCACACTCATTACTTATTTCTTCATCAAGTCCATCCCCGCCATCCCCTAAGACTCAGTTGCAAGCAGGCATTGTCTCAGCAGCTTTCTTGGCATGGACTATCAAGGCTTGGCAATACAAGTTTGGCTTCAATGGCTCTGAATGTGGAAATACATGGCGGTATAGCTTGCTCTACATAACTTGACATCAGATGGCCAAATTTCTATATACTAGTATGCCATCAAATATGTTTCAAACAAAGTGCTCCTCCATCACACAATCATGGAAGCGAGCAGTCTCATGGGTCATGAACTTATCACAAGATTTGCAATTTGCAATTTGCAATGAGAATCTATCAATTGGAAGCCCACACGTCTGTGGTTGATGGATGTACTCCTTATCACTTGTGTGGGAAAGTGCCTTCTGGTGCTGTAAAAGTACCTGATCACACTTGTGATAGAACTTGTTCTGGCTTGGGAGACAAGTGTGGCACTCATCGCACTGAGTGAAGAGAGAGGAAAACTGCTCCCAAGTGACACCAGCATCAATGACCCAATCCATTCATAATATAAGGGCATAGTCAGGAAGTGGCATGTTTGATGGGTCAAAGGTGTCGAATGCTACATCTAGTAAACAGAAAGACAAATTTATTAAGGCATAGAATAAAGGATGAATGTGGCAGTATGTGCCCTTACAGTGGAGCATTTCTGGACTAGGATGCTATGCTGGGGTACCTTCTCCTTGGCATCTGAGTCAAAGTGAGAGCTCACAAAATAGCCTAACACTTTGACACACCATGAACTGCAAAGGTAAGGCTCCATGGTGCCTCTGAATTGGAGTTTTGCATCAGACTGGCTGGTAGCACATGTCCTTCACAAACTACAGCAGTCCCTTGGGGCATGGGAGTGTGGTCTATCAAGTCAGAAGACTCAATGATGAATGTGTACTCACATTTGAGGCTGCACATGATCTAAGTTGTGGAGTTGGTCATAGGAGTGGACGGCCGAGTAGCAGAATACAACATCAAAGAAGATATGTGGGTCTTGTGAATCTGGCTGCCCCCAGCTTTATACACATTCAGCCATGTGTAGAAAACTAAATGAGCAATCAGAGAAATGACTATTCGAGGGAGCAGAGGATCAGGGAGATGACTGCTTGAATTCCTGAGTATGTCACATTGCCATCAAGCATCACAATTATTTTCCCATCTAAGTGTAGCACAACTCACAGAATTCTCTGCCAATTCATAAGCTGAATTTTGACCAGACTGCTGATCCACCAACAGAATATAGAATTAGGCTTGCATGAATTAGTTGAGTCTTGGCACTACACAGCGCATGTTTGATGGATGATCCAAATTTGACCACATCCCCAACACTCTTGACGATGCTAGTTTTCCACATCTTGCAATCACTGTGCAACCATATGGTGTTCATTCTAGGTGGATGTTTCCCAGCCCTGCAGTGCAGTGCATTTGTGGCAAGTTGTTCTTGCAGCACACTGCTCTGAATCATCATATGCGGATGTGCACCCAGTCCAAAAAACAGATTACAAGCACCCTATCAAAGGCAAAGCAAGCATTTGGAGAGCAAAGAGAATGAAAATGGCAGTGGGGGGAAGAACGTCTGGCAGCTCTCAATGTCAATGAGGAAGTTGTAGCATCAGCGCCAGTGAGTCTTATTGATTTTTTCATGTGAATTGAGGGCTGACTTGGATCCAATGGTGCCTGTTTTTGCATTGACTAGTTGCCTGTCAGTTCACCTCCACCAGCCAGTCACTCAGCACCAGAAGTGGAGGTACATATGCCTTCTGGGGCTGATGTGGACAGCCACCTGTCATTGGCACAGAGAAGGCAACAGCACCAGGTGCAGATTCCGAACAGATACTGGGATGATCTGCCCCAGGCTTCTGCCTCACTGCCTCCTCCAAGTGAATTGTACACTGTCCGACCAGAGGAAGCTGATGGAGGTCCTAGTTCTACTGCCAGTAGTAGGTTTCCCACAAGCAACAATCTTTTGGTGGACAAGGAATCAGGCCACCCAATCTTGCGATTGCCTTGCAATGCTTTCGGTTTATCACACTGCTATTACAGCACCAAGTACCCATCCCATGATCCAGAGGAGTTCAATGACTTCAATGCGCTGTCTGATGTCAGCAACCCCCCACTGAGTTATGAAGTGGACTTGGGGCCTTACCCAAATCACAGCTCCTTTGCTCTAGGGGAATGGTACTGGGGTGACAGTGTACAAAAGACAAAAAAAAACTTTAAAAGCCTCATAGACATCATCACTAGGCTGGACTTTCACCCCAATGATGTCAGAGATACCAAATGGGATTCTATTGATGATGAACTAGGTGGGGACAGAGAGGCAATGTGGGAGGATGAAGACAACTCAGCCCCCAGATGGCAGCAAACATCTGTAACCATTCAAGTCTCATTCCATCGCTTCACTGCATTGCCGGGCCTTCAGGACTATGTTGTTTATGATTTTTGCCATCACAGTGTTGTATCGATCCTAAAAGAGAAATTGATTGATGATCATGAGTTCTGGCATTTCCACATTGAACCCTACGAGCTCAAATTGCAGCCAGCCCATCAGGGAAGCTCTGCATCAGAGGACCCATTGATCCGGGTTCACAGCAAGCTTTACACCTCACCAGCCTTTCTTAAAGCCCATATGGAGCTGCAGGCATCGCAGAGCCTGGGTGCAGCCTTCCATGTGTTGTTGTTGGATTGATGTTTGCCTTGGATCAGACTCATCTTACTTCCTATGGCGAGACAGAGCTTTGGCCTTTGTATTTATTCTTTGGGAATGACTCAAAATACCATCATGGCAAACCCTCACTTCATCTTTGTAATCATGTTGCATACTTCCATAAGGTCAGTATCTTAGCCCATTTGATGATGGGCTTCCTTAGCTTTTTTCCCAGCTTCCAGACGAGTTCAAGGACTTCGTCACTTCTAAAACTGGGGGCAAAAGCCTGAGCCCAGCTTTTATACCATACTGTAATTGAGAGTTGTTCCATGCACAATGGAAGGCCATCTTAGATGATGAATTTGTTGAAGCATACATCCACTGTGTAGTTGTAACATGTGCAGATGGGCTTGCAAGATGGTTCTACCTTCGGATATTTACATACTCAGCAGATTACCCAGAAAAGTAGGTTATTCAGCACCACTTCATTCATGCCTTCACTTTATAACTGAACACAACTGATAGGATTTTGCTGGTTGGCATAAAAAACTTGGGGAGCTATCCATGCCCTTGCTGTCTTATCCCTCTGTCTGATGCCTTTAGAATTGGAATGGCCCGTGATGCCAGGAGGCAACAGACCCTTGCTTGGAGAGACACTGCAGCCCATCAAAGGCACATCTCCAATGCCCGAAAGTTCATCCAAGAGGGAAACTATGCCATTGATAGTGCTCCAGTGAAGAGATTAATGGATGCTGAGTCGATGACCCCTCTGCGGTATGCTTGCCAGTGGTTGCTTCTCTTGAGTACTGGGGTAATTTTTATCATTTTAAGAACACATTTTCTGACATATGTACTTGCTCCATTGGGCTTTGACATGTTTCCCATGGCCATTGTTGACATCATGCATGAGGTGGAGCTGGGCACGTGGAGATCCCTGTTCATCCACCTGCTACACATCTTGGAAAGTGCAGGGCCTACCCACAGTACCCTTACTAGTGAGTTAGATCGACAGTGAAGTGCCTTTCACAAAATCATCATAATGATGCTGCAGCACTGATGCACTCAGATTAGATACTGGCAAGTGCCAACATTTTCTCGAGACACAATTTGAAAGTTCTTGGCAAACTGCTCTGAGATAAAGCAGCTTGCTGCTCATGACTTTGAAGATCTCCTACAGGTTAAGGCTACCAAAGAGTCAGGCTCCCTTACTTACTGGAGTTATTTAGTGTGCAATCCCAGTCTTCAAAGGCCTTTTGCCAGAACCTCACAATAAATGGGTTTTGAAGCTACTTTTCCTCATGGGCCATTGGCATGGTCTCGCTAAACTGCATCTTCACACAGATGCAACTCTAGCAATCTTGGATAGTGTGACAGCATTGCTAGGCCAGGCCCTCTATGAGTTCAAGATGAAGACTTGCTCCATGTTCGCTACTTACGAACTTAAAAAGGAGGAGAGTGCTAGAAAGTGCAAGCAGGCCACCCAGAAAAAAACATCAGGTCAAAAAACCCCCCCAACCCAAGAGCTAGGGGCTGGTAATTGTGACAGGGCTGTGGTAGCGAAAGACAATGTGGCAAATGTGAGTAAAGGGCTAAAGGAATTCAATATGAGCACCTACAAGTACCACACCCTAGGGGATGTTGCTAACACGATAAGAGAATATGGCACAACAGAATCGTACTCTATGGAACTGGTAAGCACTGCACATGAGTCTCTTGGTTATCTTTATACTTCATGCTCTTGACCAGGGTGAACTGGAGCATCACACTGCAAAGTCCAGATACAAGCAGACGAGCAAAAAGAACTACCTGAACCAGCTGGCTCAGATTGAGTGATGCCAGGCCCATGTTAACCAAATTTGAAGGCAACTGAATGCAGGAAAGGCCTCTCACTATGATGAGGCGGAGTAACCAATGCCAAGATACTGCATTGGAAAATCACAAAATGAACCAGTAGTTCTCCCAGTATTTTTGCAGGACAATGGTGGTGACCCTGCTGTTAAGGTGAGCAGGATTGGCAGACTGCTTTATCTGTTCTAAGACCCCTGCTGCTAGGACTTCCTTCCAAGATTGAAAGCCCACCTTCTCCCTAGAATCCAGCTTATGGTGCAGCAGGAAGCCTCCTCAGCACTGCATCTTTCATCTTCATCCAGAGATCCTTGCAGTAATGGCATCAACCATGTCCTATTCAAAAGTGACCACATATATAACCATTGGCTACTTTGAATCAACTACACTGCCTACAATGTCTGCCGAGCCCAGGACATTCTGAACCTGAACACAACACACCACAACATCATGCTCTTAAATAGTACTGGGGAACAATGCCACCCTTATCTTTACGTGCACGTTCTGGGTATTTATCATGCAAACATCATTTATGTAGGGCCAGGAATGGTCAACTATAGCCCTAGATGACTTGACTTCCTATGGGTGCAATGGTATCAGCATTGGGAGGTAGCTGATGGCAGTGACATAATGGGGTGGAAGGCTCACCATCTTGATCAGCTATCCTTCCCTCCCATGGCCAGCAAGGATGCCTTTGGTTTTGTTGATCCATCTGATGTCCTGCAAAGCTGTCATGTCATTCTCTGATTTGCGAAGGGGAAGCAGCACTCAGATGGGGTGGCCCTTTCCAAATGGTGAAGATTGGAAGGAGTACTATGTGGGATGGTGAGTGGATCAGAACTTGAAGCAGGTTTAACATGACTGATGAGGACACTGATCTTGGTGCCATCAGCTTTGTAGATCGTGACATGATGATGTGATATCACTGGGGCCAAGGCATCAGGCACACTTACTGTCATGATTCAAACCCTGTTGCTCATGACTCCTTGCCTCAAATCGAACAGCCTGAGGATGACAAAGCTGATGGCCTTGAACCGTGGATATGTGGAGAGCATGGACACAATGAAGTCAGAGGTGAAGAGGGTGTGGAGGGACTTGATGCACTGGAGTATGGTATCGATGAAAGAGAAAATGAACCACTAGGAGGGACTTCTGACAAAGAGCTTTCAGATGTGGAATCCTGGCAGGAGGATTTGGACTCGGACACATTAGAGACAGTCGACATGTACCATTCACAGATTCTTTGAAAATAGAGAGGTGAAAAGTCATTTGGCCCATGGCAACCTGAAATAACTCAGAATGTTTATTTTTTTTCTGGATTGAGAGTCTCAATTGATGATGTAACCTTGAGCAAAGTGTGCATGCACACTTTTGAGCTCATGTCATGTGACATATGGCCATATAAGTACTAACCCAACTCTTGAACTTGAAGCTTGACACTCCATCTTACTTGTCTTACTTGTCTCACTCATGCATCGCTCAGAGGGTTTCAACCAGCAAAGCCTCGCTGTCAGAAGGATATCCAATGCAAATTTCAGGACAATGGCCTGGTTTACACCCATCTCATTTGACCCAGAGGGTACAAAGCATTTGGGCCAAAGTCACCCAGAATTTCAGGTAAGAATTCAAGACTTCAGCTTCAATACCTATCCTGATAGTTTAAATCGTGTTGCAGAAATTTATTGATACTATGACAGGCTGGGAACAACTGGAGATGACATCTGATATTCAACCTGCTCGCCGAGTCCTTAAGCATCTTGCTGAGTCATCTACCCCTGGAGAGCCTATTTCAAAACACCAAGCCATTGTTTATGGGACCCTATTCAACTACTGACTGTTGGATGTTGTAGCATCAGTTTACAACCTCCTTCCTGATGAGATCACCCCAGCTAAGTAGAGGGCTGCTGAAGTGCCTATACCAATGCGCTTGGTAACTTTTAATTCTGCACCATTATGTGACAGTACTAACAGGGCACTTTATAGGATCATAAAGGGGTTTTCATGGACTGGCCAAAACTCTTGGAGCAGGCAGGACAGGATCTAGCCCAAGTGCAGGGTCTGGCTAGTGATGTTGGTGTGATGGGGGAAAATGGGCCTGCAGCATGCTTCCAGCTCCTTTCTAAATTTGCCTCAACCAAGAATGTGGCCTGGTGATAGGTCCATCTTGTCATTCAAGCTTGGAAATACAATCATTGTCAAAGCTCTATGAACCCATACAAGCCCCTCCGAAGCTCTATAAAGCTCTACAAAGTTACAAGAACACTTCAAAACTCTTCACAACACCTCGAAATTCTTCATATGCCTTCGGCCACCATAATACAATTCCCCCAACCTTTGTACAGCTTAGGATATACACTTGGAACATCGTCAATGAGTTCCAAACCAGTATCAAGCAATATTGCAGCAATCTTGGCCTTCAAACAAGGCCGATATTTCCTCGACCGACTTCAAAAATCATTGAACATCGAAAATCAACATTGGACACTATATCGCTATCTGAATGGTCATCACACACATGCCAGACATATCCCCTACCATTGTCAAACAATATTGCACTGATATTGGGCCACAAACAAAGTCTGAAGAAATTTTGAAAATCTTCGAAAAACATCGAACCTCGAAAAACATTGAACCTCGAAAAACATCTTCGGACACAGTATTTCCTATTTGAATGATCTTCGGATGCATGCTGGACACATGAGACACTATCTTGAGTATATCGAACACATTTCAACTGCATGTGCATGCATACAATCTGCTTGAAGCAGTTTCTGATGTTTTATTCAATTTATAACAAGGACAGTCCGCTTTTAGCTATTCTTTCTTATTATTTCTTCATCATGTGTTACATTCACCCTTTCTAGTCTCACTTTATTGTTCTGATATACTTCTATTATCTTTGCCTTGAGTTTTCCACATGTTTTGCCTCATGTTCTCTAGCCTTTTTAGGTAGTTTCTTTATTTTATATAAAAAGATGTACTAGATACAAAGAAAAACAAGAAAGTCGTCATCTTCCTCCCAGATCACAGTGATTTGAGAGTTCGGTTTAGTCCTATTCAGTCCAAAGTTTGGTGTTTTATGCTAAACTTCCTTGAAAGTCCTTGAAATTCCTTGCATTACACTATTTTCGCTCTCATTTCCTTTGATTTGCCTTTGCTTCACTTCTACTACTTGACTAGTCCCCCAATCTTGCGTCCGAACAGATTTGTGCACTCAAAATTCCTTGAGACTTCTTCGAAAAAAATATCACAACACCTTGAAAATCATTGCAACATCTCGAAAATAATCACAATGTCTCAAAAATCATCACAAGTCCTCAAAACCCATTCTTTTAGCTTCGAACTGATTCGACAAGCAGTTGTTTTATGACTATTTGACGGTTGGTCTGACAGGTGACATCTAGAGGGCCTCACATCCTTCCTCTGACTTGTATTATACCATCCGAAGCCATTTTGTGGGTTTTGTTTGGGTTTCTGGGTTGAGCATCATCACCAGAGGTCTTACAACTTTATTGCATCAGCATTTGATCTTTCACTGCAGTTAAATGTTTGTGGATAATGTTGATAGCTTTCAGTGAACTGCTAAGGACCATTCTTTTCTTACACAGGGACATCTTAACATTACAAATGACATATTGGACAACTTTATCCATGAGTTAATGGGTATTTATGTATTGGAATATTCATTTGTGATAATATTGCAGGCAAGTGAATGGCTCTGGCCCAGATCTGAAACTGGCCTTCACTAACCGTGCCGCATCGATGGAGATTCCCCTCTGCGTTGCACTGGGGATTTCTCCTCTCTGCTTGTTGACAAAGAGGCCTCTGATTGAACAAAAAATAAGCAAGAAAGCGATTTTTAATGCAAGTACTATCTATGAAATTGTTACATTGTTGACTGGTTTTGTAGGTTTGGCAAGCCCTCGGCACTCATCACCCCAAGATTCTTTCTGACATTGAAAAGATCTTGTGGAAAGCCCTCTTTCAAGCTGCGCATTCCCCTGACTCCCTCGAGGATATCCTGCAGGAAGCCATCGAGGCCTCACTTGTGATCCTCCAGTCAAGCACTGAAGATGATAGATGTGCATCCTGGCTAGGAGGTCCAGGTAAGATACTTGTTTCAGTTTTGTAACCTTTCTGATGTTGTGAGATGCAGAGCCTAGTATTGCTGAAGATGATGGAGATGATGGGGAGGATGGACAATATAAAGACGATGGTCATGGGAGAGATAAGGACAGGCACATGATGCATCAGGCAGGAGCAGGAGAAGGATGTTGTGCAACTGGAGAGCTGCATCAAGGTATGCTGGGCACTGAGAATGGTGCACAAGTAGTGCAGCCAAGTAGTAGTGGCATCCAGGGATCAAGAAACTTGCATAAGAAAGCAACGGTTGAGGACAAAGAGGAGGAGCCATGCCTTCTGCCCATAACATCAGAGGAGGATCTGGGTCCTGGAGTAGTCCTTCCAATTGTTCATCTGGCAACTCCACAGCGCTTCTCTGAGCAACCCACACCCTCAGCAGACAACAGGGCATTCACCAGTAATGCAACAGAGACAGCTTTCCAACCCGCTGCCTGATGGAGATGATGAAGATGACTCGTATATGATGGGACAGGACTGACATGAACATACTGATGACACTAGGGATGTCAACGGTGGTATCTGTATGTGCAGATGGCATCACAAATAGCCCAGCTCAACTGTTGCACAGAGTCAGAATTGCCAGACATTCTGGCTGGAAAAGTAGCTGGCATTGAACACCAACAGGCAAAGCCAGACTCTCCCTTAGTGTTTTGATGCTCTGAATGAAAACACTCCTTGCAATCAAGTGCTCTTACATGACTTACATCCCCCTCAAATACCAAGAAGAGGAAGCACAAGGAGATAGAGAGGCTGGGGGCTTTGAAAGACAAGTGTACTGAGGCCAAGAGGTGGGAGATGAGGAAGCAAATACACCAAGAGACAGGGAGACAGTGGATGGGGACAGGGATGGAGAGCCAGGGTCTATGGGAAGCATTAGTGGGGAGGAGCACTTTTGAGGAACAATTGGATGGCAGGCTACTGGAATTCATTGACCTTACTCTGGCGGAGGTAAAGGAAGACATGGTGAGAGCTGTTGCCCATTCCTTGCACTGCTAGGTTCTGAATGCAGAACAGCAGTCTGAACCTGATATTACTTTTGCATGGGAGGACATTCCTCCAGAGGTATGTGACTGTAAATGATGCTATTATTCCTAAGCATACCATTTTTTAGATTTTTGTGGCCCCTCAATCTCTTCCCCTGTATGGGCCTGAATCCACAATCCCATATAATTATACAGCTGGGTTTCATGTAGGTCATGTTGGCATGTGTTGTCAGCCTTACTGATGTAAAAGCAGTCCAAAGCAGTGTTGAAGTTCTTCTGTGATGTATGGAATGAGTTTCCAGGGGATTAATAGATGGTCTGCCCCCTCATCTACAACCCAATAGCTCTCACTCAATCTTTCATGTGATGCGGTCAACTGAATGCACTTCTACGCCACCAGAAGTGATTTGAGATATCTTCAGCCATAAATGCATCATCATCACTGACAAGCCTATGCAAATTGTTCAATTTGAGGCAAATGGGATGTCTACCATTTCACCCAAGCTGAGTAAAAGAATCACTATTCAGGGTCAGTAACTCCACATTGCACTTTTGCTAGACTAAATACCCTCACAGATCACTCCCTTCCTGAAGATGATGAGGGAAGGATAGCATTACGCATCGGAACCCCTGAAGATTTACTACAAAGCCACCAAGCGGGGGATGGTGAGAAGATCCTCAATGCCCTACACTTTCCACTTCCCTTGCCACCTATTGATTGGATGCCTCTGCCATCATTAGCAAGCAAGTAGTATGCCTTCCGAGCGACTGCAGATTCTCAGTTCTGCAAGGTCTCGTACCATCCATTTCCCTTCGCTAGTTTAGCTTGGGGCCTGGCAGCGACATCGGGTGCCCATCATAAGTTCCACCTTGACACTGATGGATTTGGTACCCACATCAAGGTCATCAGTGAAGGGGGATGCAAATGGTGGGTCATTGCAACTCCAAAAAATCCCCAGGCACTTGCCAGCACCCTGTTGTTCACCGGGAGCTTTGGTGTTGACAATGTGGATGTGGATAACTATGATTTTGAAGCTGTGCTCATGCCTGGCATGGAGCTGTGAGTCATTTTTTGCTTTTTGGATTTGGGATGATAATACAGGATGGATAGGAATATGAGGCCTGGTACATTGCATGCTGTGTTCACTCCCAAGTCTGCTATCTGTTTAGGTGGCCATTTTTACAGCATCGGAACCATCACTTGTACAGTCTACTTGATCATCCACACCTTTGTTGGCAGTCAGACTCTGATAAATATGGAACATGCCACCAATTCTAGAACCCTTCTTCGCTGCCTCCTTATCCATATTTATGAGGAATTGGTGGCAAGTGGGTTTTCAGCCACTCCAGAGCAGCCAATCCCAGTAGGGAATCATCTTCCTGTATTTAATACCTGGGAAGGAGTCATCAAAATCATCAATCTCATCAATGTCATAGAACTTGAAGAGGTTTTGCATTGGCAGACATATACTTGAAATGGCTTATTGTACAAAGAGCAGCAGGCCATGAAGCATTGCCATAAACTGGGTAGAGAGCTCCTGCACTGGCTATGATGCAACTACAGCTTCAGCATCTTCACGGAAGATGCTGGATCATAGGATAAATGGAGAATCTTTTACTTTACAGGTCTTGCTAGCCAAACTAAGGCCATTTCCTTCTATCTTGAGTGGGCATTAAAGGTGAACTTGAAGCTGGAGGAAGATGGCTGTACATCCAATCAAGTGGTTGCAGCTATTTGCTGAGTTTTCCAAAACAACCGACTATTTTGGAGAGCATGGCACACCATCAATGGCAGTCATTCCCAACAGTTCTTATCATGGACAGATGCAAACTTTGAGGTCTCTGTCAGACAACCTGTGAAGTGTTTTCCTGCAGATGAATTTGGTTTGCATGCATTTTGTATAAACATCATTAAGCTGACTTGTTCCCAGATGATAGCGTAGAGATGGGCCCTCTTGAAGACAAAGACAATGACAATGACAATGATGAAGGCAAAGATGAAGACCAGGACGTGGAAATGGATGGGTGCTCAGAAGGAGGTTCAGGAGAGTACTCAGTGGAGGAGAATGCTTGTATGTGGAGATTGGACCTATCTTTAGTTCCTGTAGCTCACTGATGTTTATCCTATAGCAAAGTGACAAAAAGCTAGCTGAAAGGCTGGACCCCTTACACTTCCCTATTAGGAGCAGCTTTCACTGCACATGACAGGTCTCTGAGCCTGCCATTTTTTTACAATCTCGCTACTTTTATGACCCTGATGCCTTCAACGTTTCAACATTGGGCAGTTGTGTAGCTTGAATATGGCTTTACTCCTGAATTACTATCCCCCATGCTTTGCAATTGAAATCTGATTTCAAAATCCTTCCTGATACAGTTGTACAACGAGTAAGTACTAGAGGTAGTGATGATTGAGAAAGTTGAAGACTGGCAAAAAAATTACTCTCATACTAGTACAAGTTGATTCAGACACTGGCACTGGCTAAGGCTCCAACTGTTTAGTTTATGTTTACTCAATGAAGGTCAAGTATACATAAACGGTAGCCTAAACAGCATAACCATCTATATGCCATTTAATAACTTCAGTACGTACACAGTTTAAAATATTAGTATTTGACGAAAGTGTTCAAGGTTTTTATTGAGCTAACTAACCTCTCTCACATGAAGCAAGGGGCCCAAAAGTAGGGGCCACAAAAGTAATTAATGATCAAAACAAAAAAAACTTGCACTTTTCACAGGGAGGCTGCCCCGTGAGCAGCTGCTCATGGCAGTGGTTGGGTGAGCTGCTGCTTCCATGTCTCTTGTCCCTGTTTTCCCCATATGTGTTAGCATCCTTCATCTGACACAGTGGTGGTGGTGGTGCCCATACCTTCACTTCTGGTTGTTCACTCTCCCCCACCATTTGTGGTTCATCCTCTTCTGGTGGTTACTGTCTGGAAGTTGTCCCATCCCCTGTCCCATTGCTCCCCATTTCCACCCATGAGCAGTTGCTCGCTGCTGGGGTTGGGGTTGCTGCTGTTGTTGTGGTGGTAGCCTGAGCAGTGGCCATGTGGTCCTCCACGTTGTCATCTTCCTGTCATTTTCCATGGCATCAGTCCATTAGAGCATTGATCTTGTCCTAGTGGTTGTCCTCGTCATTGTCCTCCCTTCATTGTCATTGTTTTCATCTGCTGTCTCTGTCGTTATAATGTAATGGTGGCAGGTGCTGGGTTGGTGGATGATCTGTGGGTGGGGTGTGAGTTGTGGTGGGTGGAGATGGAAATAGGGGATATACCTGGCAGTCTTCAGGTCTCCCAACACCCCTCTGCAGTCTCCTATGCCCAAACGAGAGCCTCACATCCCATTTGGATGGGGAGGAGGGGTGGTGTTGTGTTGCATGCATTGTTGGCTGTTGTCGAGCTGAAAACACTGTAGCAGTGTAACCTATGGAAAAGAACATTTTTCTAGTTATAGTTGAAGAGAAAGAAAAAACTTACTACATATTTCAATGGTGGAAGCAAGGATCTGGTGACTTGTGAGAATACAAGTTATGATCTAACAAAGGAGACTATTAGTAGTGAAAAGAACAAGAAAAGGAGGAGAAATTACATAGGGAACCTGTTAAAATATTCCTTACTATGTAGGGCAAGTTGTACTAGTAGAGATCCTTAGCTCTAGTTAGCATAGGTGGATATCAAGCAAGTAACAAGTCCATGATCCCTGCATCCATGGCTGGCCCTTAGCTAGATGACAAATCAGTCACCTCTGCAATCACGGGCCCACACACCATTGTCATGAAACTCCTCAGCCATAATATATCTATCCTCCATGGCGAGCTTGTTGGAATCATTGGTGGTCTTGTTCTCTCAGATTCTCAGAACAACTCCACTGTGATATATACTGACCATCTCAATTCCACTAGACTCATCGACAACAATCAAACCTCAGCTAACATTGATGCCCATCTTCGACACATGAATGGTGGATCTTACTATAAATGGATATTTCAACTCCTGGGTTCATGACAGGCAACTATCCTTTATATGAAGGGTCACTCAGCTGAGTCTTCAATCCCATCTGTTCTCAATGCATCTGCAGACTACTATGCATCCAAATCTCAAGATATCTGCCCCCACTTACATCATGCTCCTCTCCCCACCTTCTTCATGGACCGTTTCACCTTTTTCACTTCAGCTGATGGCTGGATCGAATCTAACAAATGAGGCTTCACTGACCATTTGCTCTCAGCCCGAAACTCTCATGAACTGGAGCTCAACCATGGCCTTCAATTAATTTGTTCCATCTACATATGACCCTACCCCTCCCCCATCCTATCCATACTTATGCTCCTTATCTTGTTATTCTGCACTTGTTCAACTTTACTCATGCTCAGGACAGCTTCCCACAGCAACATGTCTTCACTCCCGACATATGATCGACTCCCATCAATGTTGTTTTGGCTGCATCGACATTCCTGAGGATGATCATCACATCTTCATTGAATGCCCATATTTCACTGAACTACGGTCTAGCAGTCTCTCTGCTGTGGTGGAACTCACAGAAGTCAAGTGTCAGAATATGGTCATAAAGCACTAGCTGTCTCATGAAGCAGTGCAACACCTCATTATAGCAGCTAAGTCCCTTTTCTCTGATGACAGTATTATATGGCCACTGCACCTTTCCACCTTCTACCTTGGCTGGATCCCTGACATTACAAAACTCCTAGGGTTTGAGCAGCCAACACTACATTCATCCCTATTCCCCTCCACTCAACTTTCTCATAACATCCACTCTATCGCCTTGGAATGGCACACTCACTCTATTCATCTCGCTGGCTGCTGGATGAGTCCCTAACTGATGCCTATGATGCAGTAAGTTGTCAAATTGTGGCTTATTAGTCCTCACATTCAACCTTTGCAGATTGCAACACTTGATCATATTGATGGGGGCATTAGTTTGTTGCTTTGTAGTCCAGGTTACCAACCACCCAGTGGAATTGTCTGAACAACACCACTGTTGAGGTCTACATGTCCCCTCATGAACTTGCTGAGGGCAGGATTGAGTTGCGATCCACCATTGCCAGTTTCATCCAGGCTTTTGGAAGGGATGCTGTGCATCCCCATCTCCAACGTTTCACAAATTGTTGTCATATTGAGGGCATGAGGCTTCCTAAGCATTCTAGTAAGTTACTTTCCCACAGTGTAAGGGCGATTATTTAAGAACTTCTATAATGCTTAGACCCTGGCATGCAGATTTGTGGAGAAAGACTGTTGACATCACCCAAAGCCACACCACAAGGAAGTTTGCGCTTTCGATGCCAGTGTTGGTGTTCTCCCATAGGCGGACCCTCTGTAGAGCTGAGGTAGAATTTCAGGCTCCTCCACTGCTTGGGCTTAGGAACAGTGAACCACCTTCGACATCTCCACCACCTTTCACCATGGTGCCCATCACAGATCAAATGCCTCATCCAACACCCATGCCAGCTGCTGCAATGGTTCCAATCATTAGTATGGTCCAAACACTGACTCAGTACTAGACCGCTTTGAGCTCAAGGATACAATGATTCCATGGCTTCATAAACTTACAACAATGGTATGAAGGAGCAAATGGGAAGGTATGCTGAGGACTGCAGAGTATGGCACCCTTAGTTTCAAACAAGCAAATGCCCTATTGAACCCTCTACTGGCTGATACCAATGTATTGAAAGCTTTGGCTCAGGTGCAGGTGTGCATTACAATCTATAGCTGCAGTCAACTTATCTAACCATGACCATCTTACCTAGTACCACCACCACTGCATTATCAACAGCATTGCTGCCCTAATTTTAGCACTCCTGCTTATCCTTGTGGTGATCTATTTAGGGTTAGCATACTGGTGAAAACTACATGGATTTTGTAAAAAGGGGTAAGATATGTACTTGGTCAGCATCTCTTTAGCAATCACATAGGTGGGGGCCACAACATAGTAACAGTGCTTACATAGTAAAATGGAAATGGATAAAATTGACAGTATACTGGTGTGACATATGTCACTCAATTCTGCTTTTTGACCAGGCTGTCACTATGGTACAGCTGATATCATTTCAATGGACCCCTTCACAACAGCCTCTATTTAGTTGTTGTTTGGTTCTATCAGTGGCAGAACTCTACATGCCAATGAGCTGAGTACGTGGCAAAGTTGCACCTGTATCTTGCTTCGTAGGGGCTCGGCACAGGGTTCATCACTGATATGTAGAACCAAATGAACAACAAAACAGGGGCCTATCATTGACATGATATTGACTGTAATCATTCCTGGAGCTCAGCGCTCAGCACTCAGATCTCTTGTGGCCCTCAACTCGGAGTCCTGACTAGTCAGCTTCTGGACTGAAGCTTGGACTATATAAAGGCTATGGCTGGGACCTAGCTGCTCTTCACTGGCTTGACACTTGATAGTTCCCATCAACAATGAAAACCAACAAACTTCCTCTGCCATGCATCATCAACAGCAGGACAGCGCATTTTATTTGGGACTGCATAAAGGCCGTAAGCATTGTTACCATCTTTAATCTCACTAAAGTTCTCAAAACTCCTTGTGAATAACGAGCTGTATTGGCAACCCTCTCATACACTATGGGTGAGATTTTGGCCACACTGTGCATGCCTTGTGTAACATTCATGCATTAATTACTAGTGGGCTTCTGCGCGATGGTGAATGCACAGATGACCCAGAAGAATCCTTTACCACAGAGTAAGTGCTTCTCCCAGCCTCATATCCCCACTGATGGTTTCCACCAGACAAAGGCTGGAGTATCACATCTACAGGACCCTTCTAAACATGGTTCCAGATTTAGAGGAGTGTTTAGTTAACAGCTCAGATGAAGAAATGCAAATGATCACAGATCTGGTCTGTAACAAACTTCTGATAGGCTGTGCTGCGCTAATGAAGAATCACATCTGAAGCTGCAGAAAGGTGCAATCAGATGATACTAAAGGCCTGAAAAGTGCTGTTCTCAACTGGATCATCCCTCGGAGAGATTCACTTACTCCCCCTATGTCAAGTCAAGTCATGGGTTTAATCATGACAAGACTGGGCAACTATTGTGCCCGGTGGAGTTTGACTGGTCTGATGAAGAGTAAATAGTTTCTTGCCTGCTGCACAGTTGACATCTAATGCACTTTGGTCAGGGTCAAGGCACAGCTGCGTAGTGGTGATATCACAGTGCCTGGTGATCAATGGCCAATCCTCTTATACAAGGAGCATAAGTATGACCCAGAGGATCCTTGGGATGGGCTCCTGCAAAGCACCATCTTGGTCTTGGTGAGTTCTCGAGCCCTAAGTGTGTGACCTACTAATTTTTACCTTCCTGAAGGCCTATAAATACATATTCACATCGCCAAGTTCAGTTGAAAAGGAACCCAAGGCCATGCGCTCCAGAAATGCCTGTATACATGGAATGACCCAGGTCACTATGGCGTCAATCACTTACATTGCGAATCAGGTATGGCGCTGCACTGTCTTCATCAGCTTCTCATTGTGATTAGAGCTCTCACAGGTCAGATTTGCACTATCATCTTCCGCAACATTTACTCGGTCTGATACGATCATGGATTCTGAGTGCTTTTACAACAGCATCCTTCAATTTCTTGAGGATGCAGATGAGAACAATGAGGTGGATGCTTTGCTAATCTGGTGGAACTGGTGAGTTGCCAGCCAATCAAGCTCTAACTTTTCCTCACTGTCACCTAGCCAGATATTTCCCACCTACTCTTCTGCTTGATGTCCTGTCACTAAAAATAGTGCATTAGTGAAACTAAAGGAGAAAAGGGCTTCACTTAAGGCACAAAACCATGAGTTATAGTTATCTGATGTTTAGGACATGTATGCCAATGAGATAATATTTCCCATCATAAATTTGCTCCCTTTTCTCCCTTTGCATCATGAGCAAGTGTTGTTATTTTCCCAGTGTCATCTGCCTGTGTTATAGTTCTTCTGCCAGAGACCAGTAATTTACACTGCCCCATATGTTCCACATGGATCCATGCAGACTGTGTGGATGCTGTGCAGAGTCCAACCATCTGGTGACCAAAATGAAAAATTACACCCCTTTCACCACGGAGTCTGCCCCAGTCTGCATGGAGTCCACCCCAGTCCACCCCAGTCTGCACAGAGTCCACATAAGTCCATGCAGAGTCCACATTAGTCTGCCCAGAGTCTGCATAAGTCTGTGCTGAGTCTGCACTTGTAAGGGTCATTGCATAAACACTACTGACTAGCTTACAGATACAAGGATCAACTACATGTCACTATCATCATCAGTGTCATATGATACACACACCTTTTTGCCCTTCTTGGGCTTATGTTCCTTCCCCATGCTTCCCTTTCTCATTCTTCTTTTCAGTTGTTTTTGGCTCAGTTTTCTTCTTCTTGGCTTTTGTAGCCTCATTGTCAACTGTTGAGATGGCATGCTTACAGCCAGCAGGAGTCATCGTGTCATTGGTAGCAGTACACAATTAAGATCAAATAAAATTTATTACCTACATCCCTCACATCTAATGTGAGGGATAATACAATACAATTAACTACATAAAAAACACCCTCCCTTGCACCTTGTGCAAGGGGGAGTCCTACAAATATTTATTTACATACAAGACTCACCTGTGTCAGATGCGAGGGGAGGGCAACAATTATAAATAAAAAGAAAATCCCCTCGCCCACATAAAACAGGGGCAAGGGGGAAGGCATTAATATGAATTTTTTTTAAAAACCCTCCCAGGGCAAAATGCAGGGGAGGGGGCGGTGTCTTGTTGTGGTGCCCACCATCCTGTGTGCATCTCTGTGGTAAAGAAATAAGACAAGAAAAAAAAAAACCTACAGCCCAAGGGACATTGACGTCCCTTGGGCCCTCTTGCGTCATGGTGGGTGCATCTTCCTGGTTGCATCATCCTGGTGGGGGTTGTCCTGGGCAGCTTTCATCTGTTGCTGCTGTTGCCATCATTGTCCCACATGGTTGCTGTTGTTGTGTTGTTCCTGTTGTCCTGTGTCCCATGGTGCTCCTTGTGGTGCTCCCCGCTGTGTGTTCCCATTGTTGTTCCCCTCGTCGTCATTGCCATTCCACCCACAATCTACCCCCCGAGCAGTCGCTTGTGGGGCTGGAGGCAGATGGTGTGTTGTTGGCCCTGTCATCGTTTTGGCGGCCATGCTTCACGTTCTGGGGGATTCTGGTGCTGGTAGATGGCGGCATCATTGTTGTTGTTGCCTGCACACACTCACGATCCACCCTACAAGCAGGGGCTTGCAGGCGTGGGGTGGGTGTGTTGGCTCATTTGCAGGTGGTGGTGTCATTACTAGTAGATTATAACCTAGAAAACTAAAAAAATGAGTTAGTTAGTTAATAAAAACAAAAAGCAAATAAAAAAACTCACATAGGGCCCAAACAATGCAATCTGCATCATTTGGGCCCATGTTGGCTCGTTTGCGGGTGGTGGCGTCATTACTAGTAGATTATAACCTAGAAAACTAAAAAAAATGAGTTAGTTAGTTTATAAAAACAAAAACCAAACAAAAAAAACTTATGTAGGGCCCAAACAACACGATCTGCATTGTTTGGGCCTGCATTGGCTCATTTGTGAGTGGTGGCATCATTGCCAAGGGGGTAGGGGTGGGGGGGGTAGGGGTGGGGGGGGTAGGTGGGTGCTTACCTGTTGGGTAGGCTGTGGGCATGCATTACATGTTTTTTGTGGTCAGTGGTCTTGTCGTCATCATTCCACCCATCATCCACCCCATGAGCAGTTGTTTGTGAGGCTGGAGGTGGGTGGTGTGTTGGTGTTGTCATGGGATTCTACTTGGGGGGGTTGAGCACATCAGTGTGATGTGGTGTGCATATGGGGTTGCTGGGTGCTTACCACATGGGTATCCCCCTTCTGTCCCAGCATCCCTCTGCACCCTCCTAGCCCATGTTGACAGCCTCACATCCCATTTGAATGGGGAGGAGGGGATTGGGTGACTGTGGGCATGCATTACATGTTTTTCATCATGGCAGGTTGTCCCCAGTAGTAAACAACCTAAAAAGCATAAAATACAATTAGTTCATTGATAAAAACAAAAACAAAAAACAAAACAAAAAACTTATCTGTGGCCCAAATGACAGTTACCATCATTTGGGCCCACATTCACTGTTCCATCCAGTTGGCTTGTTTGAAGATGGTAGTGATGGTGGGAGTGGGCATGGGAATGGTGGTGGCATGCATCCACAAAGTGGTGGTGGTGGTAGAGTGGAGGGGAGGGAGGGAGGTGGTGGCATCAATGGATGAGCTGGCAACCTTGATGACACAACTGTGTGCTTTGTCATACAAAGCCAAACAGTGGTATCTAGTTGCATCAATGGCCACAAACAATAATGGCTGCATAGTGTAACGGTAATGTGTGTCTGCACTCTCTTACTTAGTGATGAGGCTACAGGTTCAAATACCATTTGTGACATTATTTTGCTTAGCTCAAATGGTCTGTTTGAATGCATGCAGACAAGGTCTTTACACTCCCCCACCTTTCCTAGTGGACTCTGACTGGAGTCCAACCAGACTGACCGGAGTCTGACTGGAGTCCAACTGGAGTCCACTGGGACTGGTCACCAGCCAACTGTCTGCAAAGTTGCCTGTCCAGTCCCAGTCCAATTGGAGTCCAGTTGGAGTCCAGTCAGATTCCACTGAAAAAGTGTGTAAGAAAAGGAATCAAACCCAGATCCCTGTAGGTTGCTTATGTAATTATAATAAATATAACCATTACACCACAGTACCTTGTGTAAGGCATCATCTATTTGCATTATGTACCATGGTGCGGCTGTGTATGACAAAGCATATAGCCATGTCATCAAATGTGCCAGCTCATCACTCACCACCGTCAATGCCGCCTCCCTCCTCTCTGCTCTACCACCACCACCACTGTGTGGACACCCACCACCACTGCTCCCATGCCCAATCCGCCATCACCACCACCTGCAAACAAGCCAACTGAATGGAATGCGGGCCCAAACAATGCAGATCGTGTTGTTTGGGCCCTACATAAGTTTTTTTTTTCATTTGCTTTTTGTTTTTATAAACTAATTAACCTGTTTCTTTAGCTTTCTAGGTTATAATCTACTGGTAATGATGCCACCACCCGCAAATGAGCCAACGCGGGCCCATGTAAGTTTTTTTCGTTTGCTTTTTGGTTTTATAAACTAACTAACTCGTTTTTTTAGTTTTCTAGGTTATAATCTACTAGTAACAACACCACCACCCACAAACGAGCCAACGCGGGCCCAAACGATGCAGATCGCGTCATTTGGGCCCTACATAAGTTTTTTTTGTTTGATTTTTGATTTTATAAACTAACTAACTCATTTTTTTAGTTTTCTAGGTTATAATCTACTAGTAACAACACCACCACCCGCAAACGAGCCAACACACCCATGCCACACCTATGAGCCCCTGCTCGTAGGGTGGATCGTGAGTGTGTGCAGTTGACAATGATGATGATGACACCGCCTACCAGCACCAGGACCCAGAACAACCCAGACCCGATGACACCCATGCCAGCCCCCTCCTCCCCATCCAAACAGGATGTGAGGGTGTCAATAAAGGATAGGAGATGGCAGAGGGGTACTGGGAGACCTGCAGAGCAGGATGCCCACCTGGTAAGCACTCACCTACCCCCTCCCTCGCATGTCACATCACTGACCCCTCCCCTCAACCCCTTTGAACTAGGAGACCCACAAAACTGACAACACACCCACCCCATGCTGATGAGCACCTGCTCGTCAGGTGGATGGTGGGTACACCAGGGCTATGATGACCATGGCACCCATCCCCATGCCTACAAGCCTCTGCTCGTAGGGTGGATGACGGGTGTGGCTTGCTATGGCGATGGACGCATGCAAGGAGGGGTGGGCGATGACACCCACCCCAGACCGCATCCCCCAACCCCCCCTCCCCCACATTTTGCATGGGGAGGGGTCTTTATTATTTTTAATTTATCTCTGCCCCCCCCCCCCCCCCTCGCACTGAATGTGAGGGGTTTAGTTTTTTATGTACATAGTCATAATCCCCCCCCTCTCGCATCTTGTGAGAGGGGTTTTTTTTTGTTTATTATTATATTATACCCACTCCCTCGTGTCCTACATGAGGGATGTGGTTAATTAAAAAATTTTGATCTTAATTGTTTGAAAAATGCCTCCTCGAAGAATATGAAAAGTTGAGTCATAAATAAACCTTATATTGATTTCTAATAAATCTCCTGTGGCTCAAGTGGTTGAGCACACTTGTTTGGTTTGTCATGTGATTCCTTATGGTGAGGTCTTGAGTTCAATTCCTGCAGTACACAAATTTATTTTGTGGGTACTTTATGAAATTCACCAAGTCCGAAGTCCTTTGAGCTCATATCTAATTGACTTATCATTTGGTTGAAATGCATTCCACTCAGACTCCAGTTGGACTCCACCCAGACTCCAGTGGGGGATTGAGCTCTACATGACTTAGTGTAGTTCAATTGGACTCCACTCGGACTCCACTCAGACTCCAGTCAGTCTGGTTGGAGTCCACTAGGACAGGTGGGGGACTGTAAAGTACTGATGTGGACTGTCCTTGCTTGTCCGACCTGGTTGATCATGGATGCGGACAGATGAAATCCACAGACTGCAAGTAAAATATGTGGAATCTGTGTTAGTCTGCATGGATCTGTGTGGACTGTCACACCCTGTTGCACAGCTAAAATGGTTTATTGTATGGATTGCAAATCTGCATGGAGTCCATGTGGATCTGTGCGGAACATATGGGGCAGTGTAAAGACCTTGCCAGAGACAGTGTCTCCAATACTTCACAGGATATCTCTGTCTGTATACCACATATCCAGGTCATCCAGGAACTCGATAAAAGTGCAACTTGCTATTCTTCTGCTTGGTGATCTTGAAGGGTTCTCTTCTGGATATAGGCATTGTTCACAAGCCTCACAATTCTTATATGACTGACCTGACCCGGGGTCCTTCCATCTTTGTCTATTCTACAAAACCATGCTCACATCTCCAGATCTGACATGGCCTTTCAATATTGTTGAGACAAATAATTCTTCTGGCTTATGCAATATGGTATGTTTTCTGATATGTCTCGTAAGCCCCAAAATAATTCTGTTACAGTCAATGACCTGAGTTCTTTCATCTCATGATAGGGTTCAATGTTGTTACAATTCTTCCACATGTGAAGCACAAGTCATTTTCTTCTGTGTCTGGATGTCATCCACACTATATCCAATCCACCTGAGTTCCTCCATTTGTGACAAGTTGTCAATGGCTTTTCTGCTTGTGAAATATGATATGCTTTCTGATATGTCTGGTGCTGTGTGTAAGCTCTGAAATAACTCTGCTACAGTCAATGGCTTGAGTTCTTCCATCTCATGACAGGATTTCTACCACTTCAATCTTGTTACAATTCTTGGGCACATGAAGCACAAGTCATCTTCTTCTGTGTCTGCACAACATCCGCACTACATCCAATCCACCCGAGTTCCTCCATTTGCAACAAGTCATCAATGGCTTCAAGATCTTTGCAGTTGGTCCAATTATACTGGGTGATGGCCTCAGGTGGGGTTCTTCTAGGCATGGTAACAAACAGAAAGCTGGCTGTCTCTTAGATATCTTGATCACAATTCAGATTTCATGCAGCTATTGTACATTTGCAGATTTCATCTGTTGCTCATGAACATTACCTAGGTTGGCTCAATTGCATTCATGATCCTTTCTTCAAACTATGTCTGGTTGGTGCTTCATGAAAGTAAATGGCATTATTCTACCCTTGATGAATTTGGCAAAGGCTACTGTCCTTTAAAATTCATTAGCAGCCTACCTGCAAGACTTATGGATGTGTTGGACATTTTATATCATACCAGCTTTTATATAGTGTAATAAAGTATGGTCAATGTAACCACATTTTCCTGATGCAAGAGCCAGGGGAGCTGAGCTGGCATGTGATGATAGGTCCACCTTGTCATTCAAGCTTGGAGAACACATCTATGATCATTGTCAAAGCTCTATGAGTCTCTATGGACCTCTACAAAGCTCTACAAACCCATATGAACCCCTCCAAAGTTCTATGAACATGTACAAACCTTTATAAAGTCATGAAAATGCTGCGAAATTCTTCACAACACTTTGAAATTCTTTGTATGCCTTCGGCTGCTGTAATACAATTTCTCCAACCTTTGGACACATGTTCCACACTTGCTACACATTGCCACATCGCATGCCAAGCACACCAGACATGAGGAGACGAGAAATTTTGCTTCTTAGGACACATTGCAGTGTTTTTGATGTTTCCATGATATATTGGAATGATAGGACAGGTACCTTTGATATATTATGCTTCTACATGTTTCCCCTCACATCATTTCTCATTTATTTTGTGATTTGGAATCGTGATTGATAGACTGGGTCATGCTGTGTCTGGGACATCGTAGGAGTTAGCCGATGTGATTAGAATGTGGTTGAAATGGTGAATCAGCCTTTGAGCCAAGGAGACAACCTATCAATGGGATCATTCTGATCCTGCTTAGCTTTAGCATGTTTGGATAGGAATTTGACTCTAATATTACTCTTTTTTAGAGAGTCTAAACTATGGGACTGTCATGGCTTAACTGTGACCCGTGGCTCTCCATCTTCCTCTTCTTCACCAAAGAGGGGCAATGTGAAGGCAATATGGCCTTTGTCATCATCATCAGAGGGCATTTTGCCAACTCTGGGGGTTATAGAAGTGTTCACTCCCTCCCATGTGGTTAGGTCATCCAAGGAATTCCTAACACCATCAAGAAATGGCAACGGGGATCTCACCACAACCACATCCGCGAATGATCTGGCTGCTAAGGCAGAAGGTAAAGGGGGCATCAAGGCATCCCTGACAGACAAACCAGCATCTGCAGAAGGATGGATTGACTCACCTTGAACATGTCTAGTTGCACTGCACAGCTTGTAAGACATTTTCTAGATTTGATAATAGGCTTCTAAAGGGTTAGTTGACAGAGGAAAATAATGAAAAAAAGGGGGGGGGAGGCTTTGTTAATAAGCAATGAAGTCTGGAGTGATCAGCCGCAGAGTATCAGAGCATAAGGACAAAAGCAGAGGTTCTTCAGATAGTTTTGGTAGGTGTCAAAATATGTGGCGAAAGCATGATTGGTAGTTACAGTTTCATCACACATTGTAACAGGAAAGACATGATAAAATGAAACTTAATTCTGAAGAGTAGACTACAAGTATGTACAGCTTTTATACTGTAGGATAAATAGGGGTTCATAAACTAAATATAAAACAGGGGTTGAGGCAGTACCATAGCCGAAAGAATAGTGGGTAAGGAGGGTGATGAAATAAATAAGAAACACTGTTCATTTGCAGTTGGTTAGGGTTGCATTCATCACACATTGGGTGAGCCTTTTCTTGGTTCTTTTCTTGTTCTTATCAACTAAATAATTGCCTTGCTTCTTTATTCAGGATATAAACTACTTCTAATGACAAGCACCAATGCGAGACAACACATCCCCAACCAGGCCCACTCTACAACCTTCCTCCCTATCCAAACAGGATGTGAGGTCTAGGAGAACACATAGCAACTCTGGGAATGCCAGGTAAGCATCCACCCAAAGCCATTTTGGCGCCCCATCACAACTAAACTCCCTAACTAGGAATCCCTGACTCATTCATACCTGCAAGCCCCTGCTTGCAAGGTGCTGGCAAGGTGCATCACAGGCAGTAGCTCTTGACAACAACACCAGCCCCAGTCCCAGCATACCCAATCAATGGGACTCAATGACCATACACTCAGATGAGCAACGTGAGGTGGCACCAGGACCAAACTTGGCACTTGTCCCAGTGCGCGGGCAGCTGGTGGATTGGTGCTTGTGTTTTGGGTTGGAGGTGTTAGTTTTGGAATAGATCATGTTCTGTGGTATCACTTGTAGGATGATTAGTATTGTCATTGTGTGCTGTCCTTATAGTGTAGTCCTGTATTTGATAGTCTCAATATTAATCACTTTTATTTTATTTGTCTTTCCACCTTCCTTCATTTGACAAAGTCAAAGCTTAACTACAACATTACAATGACTTCAGCCAGGTATGTACAGATAGCCCTTGAACTGTGCAGTACTGTGCAGTGGCATGTAGACAACAGGGTGCTCTGTGCTGAGCTGCACACCACATAGACCCATGCTGTGGTGTCTGTAGCACTACGGCTGTCTGCAGGTGGCTATACAGAGCTATGCAGATGGTGTGGAGTGACTCAGGGTTTGCTGATGCAGTACTCAGATGCTCTGCTTTGATGGAGATAAGTTCTTGTTGAATACTGTGATGAAACACTTGCTACTTAGTCCAACAGACTTGTTACTATACTTCTTAGATTGTAGATATTATGACTGAAATTCATTTACTTCATATCTCACTTTGTACTGTAGCTATTACTTCAATTTTTGGACTCAGGAATAGGGGGTAACACAGACATGATATAGTGGACACCTACTTTCACACCTCGTGGTTTCCTGGCACAACAGGAACAAACAAAAGCGAAATCCTACTATGTCTGGGAAACTAGACACTAGATTGATTTGAATAAAGTGGAATACACATTACTATTATTGAACCTGTGTTATAAGTGTGTTGCAGACAGTTGACTTGAGTTGCTGACTAGTTTTATACACTAGTAGAATTTGTCTTAAGCTTAAACAGTTCTCGATGTTTGGCTTTCATTTTGCTTTCACTGACACTTGCAGCTGATTGAGTCTTGTGGGGATTGGATTCTGGGAGCATGAGGCTCCAGTATGGATCACTACAAATTTTTCAAGTCATGACCTGGCCAGTCACTCAACTCACTTGGGTTCTGGGGGCATGGCATTCCAATATGGAGTGTTAAAAATATTTTGGGTCATGACCTGGCCAGTCACTCAATTCACTTGGGTTCTGGGGGCATCACATTCTGTTGTGGACATAAGCAACTCGGGCTTCCTTTATCTCCTTTTACCCCTTTTCTGTGCAAGTCCTAATTCCATGCATCAGCAAGAGTATCCACTGGATCACATCTTACTGCCCCCCACTCCAAGTCTGATGTCATTATGGCAGGCAACTTTCAAAGGGTGAGGAATACCTATGACAGCAGAGGACAATACTGGAGGGGACAAGTCGACTGATTTACTTATTGTACTTGAAACAAATTTTGTTTGACTTTACTTCTTGAGTTTTTGTAAATCATCTTGTCAATTGCTAAGCCTCAGTTCAGAGCATTCCAGCTGCAAATAAATTAATGAAAGAATTGGCTGGCCCTTCCACCACATTCCAAAGCATTGCAACTCTTTCCTGTCATCATATCTGAGTATCCCCATGATGCCTGTCACATCTGGTACTTCATTTATTCATCATCACATTGTACCATTTTCTATCATTTACTTATTACTACCCCTATTCTCGTTACTATGTAATACCCATAGTCATATCTTGACACCTCATTGTTGTTACCCACCACTGAGGTGTAAGTCCCATTATTTTACTTCATTATATTCCTTACTTACTTTGTAGTAGTACTACGTTATTCTCTTCTAGGTACTACTACTCAATACAGTGTTGTTACCCACCACTGAGGTTACTATGTTATTCTCTTCTAGTTTCTCCTTCTGGTTACCCTGCCACTGTGAGAGGTTATGGGCCCTGCAGATATATCCGACATGTCTTCGACTCCCAATAACCAAGTTCAATCCCTTCCTAAACTTCGAGGCAACAGTTCCAATTGGGCTACATATTCCGAGCGGATCTTGAACTACCTCACATCGAAGGGACTGCATTGACATGTTTTGGGTACCGCACGCAAACCGGAAGAGCTTGATGAGCGTAACGGGAGTTTCTACAAACAAAATTCCCTAGCTCCGCTTACTGATGAAGAAGTTGAGAAGCATGAGGAAGCACAGGATAGCTTTGATCAGATGCAGGCAGCTGTTCGCGAGGTGATATACAGGACTGTCGACAACACCACGTTCCTCCAGGTCAAGAATGAGTCTGATGCTGCAGCTATGTGGAAGAAGGTTGCATCAATCCACAGCCTGTATGAAACCAACCTCCTTATGCAACTTCAGAACACTCGCTATGCTGAGGGAGAGAGTATGAGGGATCACATCGCAAAGATGACAGAACTAAGGGAATGGTTAGCCGGGATGAATACATCAGTATCCGATGAGTCCTTCGTGTCCTACCTTCACACCTCGCTCTCACTTGCACCATCATTCTGAACTCTATTTACAACTCTCAGTGCTATGGTTCATCAAATGGGGAAGAAGCTCACCCCTACTGATGTGATCTGGCATCTCACTGAAGAGGCAATGTCAGCCGAGATCAAGGACAGCATCAATAAGTCCAACACTGCAATGCTTGCAGCTACATCAAAGGCCAAAAGTGGAAATTCCAAGTCCTTGAAGAATGACATCCTGTGTACAAACACAAACTGTGGTCGACGTGGACACACAAAGGACCAGTGCTGGGCAAAAGGGGGAGGAAGAGAAGGTCAGGCTCCTGATTGGTGGAGGACAGGTGGTAAACAAGCTAGTGCAAGTGTTGCGGAGAGTGCTCCTACAAGCGATGAACCAGAGAATTACGCTATGCTCACCTATAATGTCCCCGACGATCCAACAGCCCTTGTATGCACCTCAGATTTTCACTCCAAAGCACACACAATCTCCAACCATGCTGGAACAATCCTCAATAGCGGTGCCAGTCATCACTTCTCTCCTGATCGCTCGAAGTTCCTAAATTATCAGGAACTCATTAACCCCAAGCCTATAAGAGCTGCAGATGGATGTACGTTCAGCACGCTTGGCAAAGGGGATATCCAGGTCAAGCTACCAAACAGGGATCAGAAATCAACCCCAATTACCCTGAAGAATGCATACTACTCACCGCATATGGCATTCACCCTTATGTCCGTGTCTTGTGTTGATCGAGCTGGATATTCACTTTTCATTAAAGGTGGTACCTGTGTTATTTGTAGCCCAAAGTCAAACATCATTGGTCGCATTCCTGAAGTTCGAGGGTTATATCGAGTCAGCAACTTCCCAGTTTCACAATGTGCACATGTTGCTAGCGCTGCTATCAAACAAATCTCAATTAGTGAGCTTCATCAATGGATGGGGCATGTTAATCATGATGACTTATGACGTATGGTTGAGAAGGGAATGGTATCTGGCATTAATCTTGACATGTCGTCGAAGCTGGAATTTTGTGAAGCCTGTATCAAAGCAAAGGCAACATGTATGCCATTTCCAAAGGAGAGCAAAACTGAACACAAATCTTATGGCAATAAAGTTGTATCAGATGTTTGGGGTCCAGCCTCAGTCCAATCCATAGGGGGGAAGCGATACTACACACTCTTCCAAGATCTTCATAGCCACGAGGAGGTTGTTTCCTTCTTGAGACAGAAGTCTGAGACCTTTGCTGAGTACAAGAAGTACAAGGCTTGGGTTAAGGTCCAAAGGAATGCACCAATACATATTTTCAGTTGCGATTGAGGCGGTGAATTTACTAGCAAAGAGTTCACTGAACACCTCGAGAATGCAGGAACAGTTTGCCACCTGACTGTTCATGACTCTCCATCATCCAATGGTGCTGCCGAACAAGCCAATCGAACGCATGTTGAAGGTGCCCAAGCCATGATGGAAGCTGCAGGACTCCTGAAAAACTTGTGGGCAGAAGCAGTCCATCACCATGTGTGGATCTGCAACCGCATACCCTCTCATGCGCTTCCTGAGATGAAGACACCACATGAGATGGGAACTGGTGAGAAGCCAGATTTATCGGCCATACGTGCTTGGTGCACTAAGGCATGGGTGAAGCGACTTAATGCAGGGAAACTCGAGTCAAGGGCCGAGGAGGGTCGTTTCATGGGCATTGACAGTGAGTCGAAAGGGTATAGGATCTACTGGCCAGGAAATAACTGAGTCAGTGTCGAGAGGGATGTATACTTCAATGAGAACGAGGCATTAGAACCTGAGGAAGTTCCAATTGAAGGGGAGTATGAGATATTCACCAATTCGGACCTTCCCCAGCCATCCAACACCTCTCAAATCTTTCCAGAACCCTCACCACCTGTTGAAAACATGCCAAATGCAACAAATGAGATGCCTGAATCTGGAAACGAAGAAAACGCGACCAAAAATCCACCTGTCATCCCTTCTGATGTCGCAAAGACAAATCAGAGCTCTGATACCGTAAAGGCAACTCAGAGTAACAAGATACCAGCCCCACACCAAAGATCTGTAAGGCGAAATTCGCTTCAAGGTCTTCCCCAATTTGAAGAAACAGAATTTGGTCGCGGAAAACGCCAACACGTTGCCACATCATGCACTAATGCCGGAGTTGCCGATTTTGAGGGAGTGTTCATGCTGGAAGAGGAAAGTTCGTTAGAGCCAGGGGGAGTAGAGCTGAACATAGATGAAGCAGAGTGGTTTGGACAGTCAACAGAGCAGGCAATGGTGATAAGTGAAGATGAACCATCTTTGATGGAGGCATTAGGCGGCGATGAGCATTCAGCTTGGACTGATGCGATCGATGCAGAACTTGTCCAAATGGAGAAAGTCAACGCCTGGATTCCTGTCATTCCACCTCGCGATGCCAACATCATCCCTAGCTGCTACGTCTTTCACTGCAAACATAATGAGACAGGTAGTATTGTCCGTTACAAGGCCCGCCTTGTCATCAAAGGCTTCAAACAGCAATTTGGGGTTGATTACATTGAAACATTCGCTCCAACCATTCGTCCGTCCACTCTCCAAATCCTCCTGTCATTTGCAGCTCAGAAAGATGCCGCTGTCCATCATTGTGATGTGAAAAACGCATACCTCAACTCCCACCTACAAGATGATATTGTAGTGTACTCTGAACTTCCTCCCAAATACACTCAATTCCGTGAATTACCGCTGGAACTCAAGGACAAGCCTAACATAGTCTGCAAATGGCTCGTATCAGTTTACAGGTCAAAACAGGGAGCCCACAATTGGTACACCGAGGTGAAGAAGTTTTTTACTGATCTCGGGTATTTGGTTTCCATTGCAGATGAGGCCATGTTCTACAAATTCGACGGTAACAAGTACACGATTGTTGCTGCTGCCACTGATGATTTTACTGTGATTGCCAATTCCACTGAGAGCGCTAATGATCTGATTCAGAAGCAACTTTTAAATCTCAGACCTCGGACCCATTAACTGGCTACTTGGAGTCAGCATCACTCAAGACACCACTGCCCATACATTTTCACTGGGACAGCAAGCTTATATTGAACAAATCCTTGGTCGTTTCGGCCTTGAGAACGCTCGCACAGCTGTCACCCCAATGGAGGTAGGACTCGATCTCAGCCCCGATTCACCCCATCTTTCACCCACTCTACTCACACCTACCAAGAAAACCATGTATCATGAAATGATTGGTTGCCTCATGTATGCCACCGTCATGACACATCCGGATATTGCATTTGCGGTTTCCACTCTTTCCCAATACCTTGACGCACCTCACACCACCCATCTTCAAGCAGTAACTCGAATTTTTCATTGTCTCTCTGGCATGAAGGATTTCAAACTTGTCCTTGGGGGTTCTCATTCTGTTATTGCTGGGTATTCAGATGTGGATTGGGCTTCACAAATCCATCACCACTCTATGTCTGGATTTGTTTTCTTTGTTGGCAATGGGGCTGTTTCCTGGAGCTCGAAGAAACAACCGATCATCACTCTTTCAAGCACAGAGGCTGAATATGTTGCCCTCACTCACTCTTCAAAGGATATCATTTGGATTCATAAATTACTTACTGAACTTTCTTCTATTTTCCTTTTTACAGTACCTACTACACTTCATTGCGATAACCAAGGTGCCATCCATCTTTCGAAGGATTCCACATTCCACGGCCGCACCAAACATATCGATGTTCACTTTCATTTCATCCGTCAAACTGTCTCCCACGGTCATATCGCATTGCAATATTGTCCTACCGACGACATGATCGCAGATGTTTTTACGAAGCCACTCACCCATTTCAAGTTCGAGAAGTTCCGTAGCCTCCTCGGAGTCCTCTGAACCCACGTCCATCTCGAGGGGGAGTGTCGTCATATCTGAGTATCCCCATGATGCCTGTCATACCTGGTACTTCATTTATTCATCATCACATTGTACCATTTTCTATCATTTACTTATTACTACCCCTATTCTCGTTACTATGTAATACCCATAGTCATATCTCGACACCTCAGTGTTGTTACCCACCACTGAGGTGTAAGTCGCATTATTTTACTTCATTATATTCCTTACTTACTTCGTAGTAGTACTATGTTATTCTCTTCTAGGTACTACTACTCAATACAGTGTTGTTACCCACCACTGAGGTTACTACATTATTCTCTTCTAGTTTCTCATTCTGGTTACCCTGCCACTGTGAGATTTCCAAGCATTGAGCCTCAGTTCAGAGTAATGTCACCATTCCAACTGCAAATAAATTAATGAAAGAATTGGCTGGCCCTTCCACTATATTCCAAAGCATTGCAACTCTTTCAAAGTATTGTGAGCCTCAGTTCAGAGTAATGTCAGCATTCCAGCTGCAGATAAATTGATCAAAGAATTGGCTGGCCAGTGCACTACATTCCAAGACACTGCAATTCCTGCATCCATTGTTATGAATAGGTAACCCATTATTTACATCTGTCAAACTTGGAGCCCATCTGGTTATATCTGTATCTCCACGTTTTCCTGATGTGGCAGCTATGCGGTCAGCCACAGGGTCTGTCACAGATGTGACAAGGGGCAGTGTTTCCCAAGACTGTCTTGTATGTGGTCATGAGGTTTACTTCCTGACCTGCTACTGTAATATCTGAAATTCACATCCTATTTATGTAACGTTGTCCCTAAACTGTTTCTTACATGACTCAACTGTTCCATCGCAGTGCTCACTTCCCAACAAACATCACCACATGTGTTCCTCTTGATCCACTGATATAAACCCTTTTATACCTGGTTTTCATGTCCTCCTATAGTATATTTCCATTGTCCCCAAACTGCTTTTCAAACAGCTTAATATTTCATCACATGCTCACCCCCTCCTCAACTCCCCAAAAACATTGCCACACTCATTCCTCTTGATCTGCTGGTCCAAACTCCTCAATACTTGGTATTTCCATTTTCCTGTTGTATTTTTCCATTGACTCTAAACTGTTATCCAAATGGCATAACCATTCCATCACAGTGCTCACCCCTCCTCAAATCCCCCAAAAGATTGCCACACTCACTCCTCTTGATCTGCTGGTCCAAACTCCTCAATACTTGGTATTTCCATTTTCCTGTTGTATTTTTCCATTGACTCTAAACTGTTATCCAAATGGCATAACCATTCCATCACAGTGCTCACCCCTCCTCAAATCCCCCAAAAGATTGCCACACTCACTCCTCTTGATCTGCTGGTCCAAACTCCTCAATACTTGGTATTTCCATTTTCCTGTTGTATTTTTCCATTGACTCTAAACTGTTATCCAAATGGCATAACCATTCCATCACAGTGCTCACCCCTCCTCAAATCCCCAAAAAGATTGCCACACTCACTCCTCTTGATCTGCTGGTCCAAACTCCTCAATACTTGGTATTTCCATTTTCCTGTTGTATGTTTCCATTGACTCTAAACTGTTATCCAAATGGCATAACCATTCCATCACAGTGCTCACCCCCTCCTCAAATCCCCAAAAACATTGCCACACTTATTTCCCTCGATCTGCTTATCGGAATGCTTCAATACTTAGTATTCCAGTCCTCCAAACCCTGCTTGAAACAATCCAGCCGTTAGTAGTGGTCAAAGTAGGGCAATTATTGGATGATTATGAATCAGAAATTGTGTCAATAATCACCTTGACCATGACGATTATCGAGCGCGATTACGGAGCGATTATGGACACAATTATTTTGACAGATCTATGATCTTCTGCGTGATATAAGCAAAAATGTAAGCATGTCAAATAATCGCGATTATCCGTGTCCCAAAAATTGTGGACATAATCCGCGCCGTACTTTGACCACTACTATTCCTTCTCAGTGTTCACCCCTCCTCAAATCCCCCAAACATTACACCCTGTGTTCCTGGTGCCATACTCCATCAATGTCTTCAAAACGTAGTCTCCTATATTTATTATACAGTATCTTTTATGTAAAATGATGTTTGCATGTGTTCCCTGATCTAATAGTTTGTTGCTATACAATTGTACCTATGCTACAGAACTTTTGTTTTGACTTTGAGTTGGAATTAGAAGGTGATTGATGCTAAGTTGGAGGTTTTAGAATATAAGTACATGCCCCTTTCCAAGTGCTTGATTGCCTCCGAGTCATGAGGTTAATAACTATTGTTACTAACAACCGAGTTGTTCACAGAACCCTATTACTGATACATCCGCTTCAAAAAAAAAAAAGGAGAAACTCTCAGCGGGGTTCTATACCCCTTGCCCATGGTTATAACTGTCCAGTGATCGACATCGAAGGCCGTTTCGCCCGCTGGAAGTCGTGATCATGGGCCCGAGACGAAGATGTATAATAGTTAGATAGCTTGCCTGTACTTAATGACATCGGGAAACTCTCGGACCCCTGGCGTTCAGCGATTGGACCATGCCAGTAATATACTACTAACTACTACTACTACTGTCGGCATGGTACCAATTCTCGCAGCTGCTTTCACTCTTTTATTCTCAGGCTAGTAAGTAATGATTCTATGAGGACATATGCGCAGGATAAATCAGTGGAATAGATAACCGAAAGCATATTAGTACTCACTTCAGATTCACTCAGGTTGTTGCTGTGCTTGCTATAGTTCAACGTCACTCGTCACATCCAGTGACACGCCGATCATCGTCATACAAATCGTGCGCACAGCTCTTCCCCTCATCGTTCTCCTCGTTATCGGCTTGCCTTCTCGCAATGACAGCCGTCTCCCCCTTCGCACGCAGCTCCGCCTTTGAAGACTCCCTCAGCGCCGGGCGAGAACAAACCGTAAGCCCCCATCTCCTCCCCCTTACTTCTTGTGCGATCGAACACGAACAGCATCAATGATTACAGATCGAAGAAATGTACAGCGTTCCAGAGAGTTTTCTTGAGATTGAAGTGAGGAACCCGCAGACGCACGGTGAGGTTCATCTTTGTTGGAGGGATTTAGGATGGTCCAGCTGATCACTCTTTTGTCGTTTAAGGGTTCGGGAGGAAGATGTATACGGATTATGAGATTATCTGCAAGGTGCGTGTTAAATTGTTCGTTAGATCTTATCGTTATGAACCTATTTACTATGTAGACCAATATCCCAGCATTTAAACTACGGCACTCGCTCGTGCGGAGGCGCTACTCTGATTTCGAAGCATTCCGTGATATCCTCGAGCACGAGTCCACGCGGGTGAATATCCCTGCACTCCCGGGAAAAGTATTCACCAATCGCTTTTCGGATGAGGTGATTGAGAGCAGAAGGGAGGGGCTCGAGCGCTTTCTGAGTATTGTAGCGGGGCATCCATTGTTACAGGTGTGTTTTTGGCGTTTTCTTTGGAGCTGGGGGTATGAGGATGTGCTGATTTTTTTTTTGCTTTGATAGACCGGGAGTAAGGTGCTGTGTGCTTTTTTGCAGGACCCGGCTTGGGATAAAGTACAGTGGGTCTGAGGTACTGCGCGCCCTACCACGATATCGATGTGTGTGAGGTTAGGCGTTTGTGCTGTGCCGTTTGGTTTTAACCTCGTGGAACACGCCACATAACCTAAAATTCTCTCAATTATACGTGGTTTTATTCTTCCCTTTCTTCCCTTATTCCTATCCCCATCTCTTCTTGCATGATACATCAGTATTAGGATGGTTTCCATGTACATGTGTTCAATATGCTAGTACGATATCGATATTTATCTCATTATACATCAGCAATGCGGCGAAAACATGCAGAGGCATACTGCACTTCAGCGACGGTATTATGGTATACAATACAGTAGTAATCCTATGCCTGCACCCGTATGTACCGGAAGTCTAAATTCCATACACCTACCCTATACCCAACGAACTAAACCGTAGCTCCCGAGAAAATCCCCATGCCTGGTGTCCGCCTCGAGTGCGCATGCGCCTGAGATTGAGACGGTGCATCCGCCCACGGCGACAGTTCAAACGCAGGATTGTAATCATGTAGATGTAAGGAAGGAGGACGAGAACGCCGTATTTGGGGCGTTACTTCATCTTCCAGCTGTACATCCACCTCGAGCTCGTGTTCATGCTCACGGTCGTATTTTCCACGGGCACTCACAGGTTCGTCTAGAGGAAGGGGCGGTGGACGTAGCCGTTGGGGTGTGATATCGGGAATCGTTGGCGGGGAGTGGGTTTGCGATGTTGATGAGGGTAGTGGTGAGGGTAATGTTGATGGTGACGGTGCAGGTGACGGCGACCTGGTGAGTGGCCGTGAAGATGAGGGGGATATGGGAGCGGATTTGATAGCGATCTCAGAAGAGGTCCGGGAATGGGACATCGGAGCTGACATGGAGAGAATGGGGGCGGAAGCGGCAGGGGCAGAGGAAGAGGATGGGGAAGGTGATGAGGTGAAGGGCATCATGGGGCTTGAGGTCTCGGACGAATGTTGGTCTTCTAGTAATCGAAGGGCGCTCCGCAGAGCCTCTTTCTCGAGGCGTGCCTCTTTGAGCTCATCCTCCGTCTCTGCACGTTTGATGCGCTCTGTTGCGACCATTTTGTTGGCCTGCAATAGCGAACATGAGCATGACCAACGCATAGCCAGGATGAGGGAGAAGTTAGAACCTACCTCCTCAAACAAGGCTTGGGATAACGACTCTAGCTCCGCCTCCAGAGCAGCCTTCTCATCCCCCACCTTCTTCTTCGCCGCCCGTTCCTTCTGGAGCTGCTCATTTAACTCTTCCAGCTCCTTCGCGTGCGCCGGCAAAGACGGCAACGATGGCGAATTCAAATGATGATAAAGCCCCGTGGCAATCGCAGTCCCATTCGGTGTCGCAGGCCGTGCACCCGCACTCGAGCTCCCAGTGGTGAATCGAAACTTGAAGAACCGCCGTTCTTCTGCAGTCGCAGGTGTGGGAGGAACAGCGGGGGAATTCCTCCCGCCTGCACTGTCTAGACCATGGGTCACCCCGAATGCTGATGCGGGTGCAGGTGCAATTGTGGGTGTAGGTAAAGAGCTCTGCCGCTCTTCAGATGCACGCCTGCTATCGGTCTCGCGTGCGCTTGATCGGCGCCACCCAACGTCCCGTGCATGGCCTGACGGATCTCGTTTCAGTGCTTCCTCCAGCATCTCATTATTGGATATGACCAGCTGGAGATTGGATTTAGCTACGTTCAGCTGGACTTCGAGGTCTGCTCTGGCTTTGTAGGCGTCACTTAGGAGGGAAGACTAGAAAATGGAGCGAGTTTTTGTTGGATGTGGTAGATAGAAGAAGAGACTTACTAGTTCGCTTACACGGTTTATGACCATGTTCAAAGCAAGACGTAGATCTTCCTCTTGCCCATGAGCATGCACTCGTCGTGCATCGTGCAATTCTTCCTCTACAGTTGAAAAGATTTGGTGGGATGCTGGTTTCTTCTGTGTGGCATTGAGATCTGAACCTCGAGTACCTGCATTGTACCCTCCTGTATGGAAAGTAGAAGGGAAATGCGGCATCGGATTGTTTGTATGATCGTGGATTCGCAGATGCTTTTGTTTGGCGATGTTGACGAGACTCGCGTTCTAAATGTCAGAATACAGTAGTTTACTAATTTACTAATTATAATTAATAAGACCGTGTTCGGCAATGGAAATTCAGGCTCGATACTGATAGATGTGGAAAAAATTAAATAAATAAATAAAAAAGTCTTGGATACTGAATTGGGAGTGTGCATACTCACTGTATAGACACTCATGTATTAAAAGTATTGTATTCAATTTGATCCAACATTGATAACATGCCTCTAAGAGCTTTGCCCTCAATGGTAAGATATTTGATGCATGTTCAGCTCCCTATCAAAATTTTCTGTGTGCTACGTGCACTCTCATCTACACCATGTCAAGATCATTTTTATGGCTGCCTCTGTGGCCTCCTAGTTATATATTACAATGACTTGGAAGCCTGAAGTTATATGTCAAATTCTCAAAGAATGGGCTGAGTGAGTGGTCACAAATGAAATTTCAATCAGTATTTTACAACAAAACACCAAAGCCTATCTTGCATTAAACACAGGTTGGGCACTGGGACTACTGTATTAGATGGCTGTTTCATGAACAGCAGAGGAGATAAGAATAGTGAAGATACATCAATCTTTAGGAGCATAGTTTGTGGTTGGATGAATAAACCAACATTTTAATTGTAAAAATCAAGGTAAGATGTTTAGTTCATGGACATTTTGAGCACAGTAATATTGAACATGCCACCAGGAAGTACTTCTTGCAGGTAGTCCACCCTGTGACTGCCAGGGGACAATTATCATTAGTGAAACATGAAACACTGAACTGAGATTTATCAAACGCAACACATTCTTAAATAATCCCCCAGAATAACTATTCCAACTCAATTTGCTATGCTATGAACACCCCCCTCATAGCTTGAATGTGCACAGTTGTCATTCAGACACCTCAAGCTTGTTGCCATGAAACTGACCATGTTTCATTATGTACAGAACACAAAAATTAGCACCTAAACTTCTGGCTACAACTCCTCAACTAGGATTTCAGACCTACAATTACACACAAGGTCAATGAATTGGGCCTCCAATAGGAAGCAATGAGCATAGGAAACACAAGAGTGAGGATGATGATGGTAAGAATGTCTGCATTTGGCATGGGAAATGCTTACAAACTCCGCTCAGTATCAGTGTCAGTATCAGCCACACCTATCAGTATCAAGCCGAAATTCAGAAATTATTCTCAAAGCAGCCGAGTAATGCTGAGTTTCCCAGAGATTGTGACATAGGTGTGACCATCTACAATCACGTTCCTTATTATGCCAGAAACCCACCTCTCGTCGAGGAGCCCATCAATCCCAGAGGTTGATCCCACTGGTGATTCTGCTGCTGATGTGCTTGGAGATCCTGGTGCCCAGTGCTCCTGGTCCAAGAAAGAGAAGGAGCTTCTGATCCTATTTCTCTGTGATAACAAAGATAAGCAGGCCGATGGTGGTAACTTTAGAGCCGTCGTCTGCAAGGGGGTGTCGGGATGGGAATTTTTCATATGATGTTGGTATTTTTTTTCATGGCTCTTGAGACCCCCCCCCCCTCCCCCTTCCTGCCATATATGGTATGTTTTAATTATGTGTACATGTTATTTTTTCTTTCAGATGTCAATGTGTGAAACAGCGATGCTGCAGGACCAATGTCAGGCTAGTGGTGACTAGTGATGTGCAGGGCCCGGCCTGTGACAAAGCCTGTGACAAAGCCTGCAAAAGCCTGACTGCTGTGATGCAGCCATGGTCACTGGCTGGTCCAAAATGTGACAAATTCTGAATCAGGCTAATCAGCTGAGTCCAAATCCAAATCCAAATATTGAGAAATATTGATTTAAGATTTCCATGTTTGGTATTTTTAAGATCTTCTTCCGGATTCATCATCAGCATCAATAAACAAGCCTAAATATGGTTTTACTTTTTGTGTCTAGCAGGAGTTGCCACCGCCAGAGCGTTTGGGCTTTCCAGGGCTTGTGACAGGCCTGTGACCAAGCCGGGCCCTGCACATCACTAGTGGTGACCCGAGCTGAGTGTAGGAAACTGCATGGGTTTTACCCGTGGGTTTCCCATGCTTTTATTTCCTAATTTATTCAATGAGTTTTGCATGGAAAATCATGAAAAAAAGATTTTCTGGAAGCTTTTTGTTGGCTCTTTGTGATCTAACACATAAAAGAATATTTGGGTGACATCTGTCATGTGACAAGGTCGAAAATAAATTATTTTGTGCCTTGTATCACAAGCATCCATTGAATAGCTTTCAGAAAACCATTTTTTCATGAGTTTTCATGCAAAACTCTTTGAATAAATTAGGAAATAAAAGCGTGGGAAACCCGCAGGTAAAACCCATGCAGTTCCCTAGCTGAGTGTTCATTACTAGGGCTGTACACTGTCTGTTCAACGGTTATGGCCGTATGATTGACAGTTGAATATGGTACAGTTGAGCTGTCGACCATCCATCAATGTGAGTTGTCTTGATAAACACGTTGAAGTGGTGAGCAATGTTGTTGAAAAAAAATAAAGTTTGATATACCTAATCCATCAACCATGACTTGTGGAAAGATTCTAAAGAATGTGATGCCACTGATGCAGCTGTTTTGTTAATTGGTTGATTTCTTGGACGTGATGCTATTTAGTTCAAGATCCCCACACATAAATAAACTAGATCTTGAGTACATCAGCGTAAGATCACTCGCTCACTTACATCCAGGTAGTAATTGACACAATCCAATGTTATGACTGCTTTACCAAGTCCTTTCAGGGCTTTACCATGTCAAACCAACACTCAAACGACACCTATCAGCATTGTTTTCACCATGGTCAAAAAAAATTTTCAGCCTCTGGCAGGACCCCCCCCTATGTCTGGTTCGGGATTCCCATCCTGACACCCCCTTGGTCATCTGAAATGATGCTGTCAAACACCTGGCACTGCACTGCAAGAAGGGGGGGTGAAGACAGTGAAAGCATGCCAGTCTAAGTATGCATGGGTACATGATTGTCTCAGTTACTTGATTTCTGGACTAACCACAATGACCTAGTTATGATCTGCTTACAACATGGTTACCACTCTGAAGGGCCTCTCAGGATTTTCATGGGATGCTGAACAAGGGATGAATATTGGTGTAAATGAGAAGTGTGCTTGGGATATGTATACAGTAGTACACCTTATCCTTCATTGATCAAGGATTCTGATTGTGATTACTGGCTAGAAACACCCAGGTGCAAAGTCTTATGCACACAAGGGTTTTGTGCTCTACGATCTCATGGCTCCATTTATGCCCAGCCTCGGAAAGGGCAGCTATGTCTTTTGTCCATCACAACAATCCAGGGGTGCTGCTAGTATGATGTCAGTAGACCAACAACCATCGGAAACTGAGCGATCTGATCAAATGGATACTGGTTGCCTGGCTACTCCCCCAGTAAATGCCACAGATGATGGTGATCCTGACCTACCACCCTTGTCACCACAGCCTCCACCACCATCGTCACCACAGCCTCCATCACCCTTGTCACTGCAGCCTCCACTGCCATCATCTCCCCAGTGTCTGACACCATCTGTGGCATCCACCTATGCCACATCTACATCCACTATGTCTACATCTTCATCCGCCAAGCGCTTGATGCTAGCCAGCTCCATTCAGAAACCAAAAGGGCTTGCATAGCTACACCTCTCTCTGGTGCAGTCGCACTAAATGGAATCAAGGAGACCTTAGTTACCTTTAATAATACTATCAAGCATACTCTTGGGCAACCAGATCGAATGTGTGCTGATACATCACCAGAGCGGCGGTCTAAAGCCATGGATCTCATCCAGGAGAAGGAGGGCGATTTGTGTGATGAGCAGCTTGTTGCACTTATTGATCTTTTCCAGGGAAATATGGGCACGGCTGATGCATACATATCACTGAAGCATGACATGCTCCATCGGGTGTGGGTTCAGAAGCATCTCATTGAGCTTGGCTTTCCTCAAGCATAATTGTTGTATGAAAACTATACTATACATTTCAATATGATTCTGACTATACTACAAAGGATCATGTCAAACCCTACATGTGAGCTCCTGCTGATATTGATTCCACATTTGCTGGGTGATGATTTCCTTCCTCCGATCTGCTTCTTGCTTCTTGCTTCTTCTCGCAGGCCCTGTTGCCAACTCTCCTTCACGTCCTCCTGGTGGTGGATCTTCCATATTGTCTGTAATGTATTCATTGATCTCCTCATTGTCATATTTGCGAATGAAGTTATGGATTGCTATGAGTGCTGGTGGGATGAGTGCCTGTATGCCCATGTCTACATCAGGGCTGGATCGTAAAATCCTGAAACTATTCTTGAGGATACCAAACATTTGCTCAATGATATTACGAGCTGATGCATGGTGAAGGTTGAATAATTCCAGTGCAGTAGCTGGGCTATAAGCATATAACTATAAGCTTAGGTACAAAAGACTATACTTGAAAATTACAGCATACCAAAGCTTGGCACACACATACCCCCCAAAAAGGTATGAAAAGTGCAAGACAGATAGGGAAGCCTGCATCTGCCAGATAGTATCTATCAGGAGGAATTCTCATATCAGTGATATGGGCATCATTGAACATGGTTGAATCTGAAACAGATCCCTCCCTGCCACTGAAGATATAAACAAATCTGTGATTGAAATCGCATGCAGCAAGACAGTTCTGGGTTATGTGCCCTTTGCGGTCATGAGCAATAGCATGTTGCTGTGCTGTACCAGAGCAGTCGGAATGTGTTCCATCAATTGTGCCGATAGCACCATTGAAGTATGGGTGAAACTTTGGGTTGTCGAGGATATATGGGGAAATGGGGTCATTGATTTTTGGCAGCCAGACAAAGTCAGAATAGAAAGGTTTGGATGAAAAAATGAGTAGCATCTTCATGAAATATCTAAAGGCAAGTCACAGTTAAAATAAATCTCTAGTCAAAAGGAGGGAGCATACTTGTGAATTGTATCATTCAAACGTTGAAACCTTTCACCTACATGTTGAATTGAAAGTCCTGTAACACATTTATACAAGAATATTGCCAGCTGTTCTTCAAGGAGGACATCCTGAGAGTGTGATACTCCAATGATTTGGAGGTATGAGATGAGGATCTGAAAGACATGTTTATGGACACCAAGCTCACAGCAAATGCACTCAGGGTGACCACTTAATAATTCAACAACCCAAGCAGCACCCGACAAGGCAGAGGTATGGTAAGGTGTTTTGTCAAAGAGTGGTGTGGTGAAAGTAACAGATGCAGCTACAGCAGCATTTATGACAAGACAAGCAGCTTGCACAATGAAGTGTTTCCTCTGATTGCAGTCCATAGAAGATAACCCAACAAACAACATATCTTGTGCAATATATATACAGAGGAGTACCTATCCCATTAAAGCAAATGGTGTTATCTTGTGTAGGTCACTAGATGTGTCTTGTGCTGCACAAGTATGTGTAACACATATCTTGCAGACAAGTATGCATATCGCGTATCTTGCAGACAAGTACACATATCGGATATCTTGCAGATGAGTACACATATCGTGTATCTTGCAGACGAGTATGCATATCACATATCTTGTATGCGAGAGCTCCTATTTACAATGTATGCAAGAGCGCATATCTGCAATGATGATCTGAGCAGACATCTGGTGTGCAAGACGTATCTTGTATGTATAGACATATCAGATATCTTGCAGATATGTGTATGCAGACAAGTACACATATCACATATCTTGCAGATGAGAGGCCATATCTACAATGTATGTGAGAGCACATATCTGCAATGATGAGCAGACATCTGAGTCTGGTGTGCAAGATGATCTTGTATGTATCTTGTGCATACAAGACTGCACATATCTTGCATGACAGCTTTTCCAAATCCGACTGATCTGATCAGCAAAATTTGCAAAATATACGTGGGAGAAGAAATTCATTTGTGTTCCCAAACATGATCTTAGATGTTAATGACAAATCTGCACCAGCCAGATTATGATTCATGTGAAGTCGATGAGATGAGATTTTGACTTGATTGCTTTTACCAAGGGCGTTGGCCATGAGTGCCCTTTCTTGCCAAAGTTTCACTGTGAGCTGAATCCCATTGAAATTTGATTGAAATGGTAGATGAAAATATGTTTATTGACTAACTTCAAATACTGATACCAGGAGCACCCTAAAAACAATTTTGCAGAGGCAAAGGCACATGCACTGGAAACAAAATTTATTGCTATTTATTGATGGTTACAGAAAAGGTTTGACAGACCTGTGATGAACAATATATGCACAACTCACATGTGAACCCCCCAAGGGATCTAGGTTTTCCGAAATCATGTAAAAAAATTAAAAATAGCAGAGATTTATTTGAGAGGGTTCCTCCTTGTGTAGAGTATTGGGATGAGGTTTATGATGATGGGAGGGAGTAGAATACATTCTCCTATTACCAGTAGCGTTTACTTACTATGTTCTATAATTGGACTATGTATTTGGACTGTACTTGTATTCATCCTAATACTCCCCCTCAAACCAAGTATGGCCAGGAGAGAATGGTTTCATCCAGATGTGTCAAAACCTCTGTGCAGTGAAAAACCCCATGGGAAAAAAATCAACTCACACGAGGAAAGCTACTGGGTTACAATTGACTGAATCCCCATCTCCTCCCTATGCTGCATATGTTTGGGCTTTGGTAAACCCTTCATCAATACATCAGCTGTCTGTTCCAGATCCTGGCAGTTTTGAATATCCAAAATCTTATCATTTAGGAGATCTCAGACCCAATGGTGCCAAATAGCAATGTGTTTCATCTGCTGATGGAATTGCAGGTTATGAGTTAAAATCACTGACCCCTCATTATGTCCCTGAATGATGGTAGGGTCTTCTTGAGGGAATCCTAGCTCAGCATACAAATTTCTCAGCCAAGTTGCTTTGCATCCAGCCTTGGATAGTGTGATATATTCTGATTCCATGGAGGATAATGCAATATCAGTTTGTTTCTTTGATTTCCACATAATTGCACCCCAGGCCAAAATGAAGACATAACCAATGGTCAATTTGTGATCATCAGCATTTGCATAGGCTGCATCTGCATACCCATGGAAGAGCTTTTCATTTCCAGTCTGAGTCACATCTTGAGAATTCCAGTAAGTAATTCCAAGAGTTTTCATACCTATAAGGTACCTGAGTATCCACTTTAGGGCACCATGATGTTGCAAACTTGGGTTTGCAGTTAGCGCTTTGAAGTCCGGTTCAGTCCGGTTTTTTCCCCTTTTGGGCCAAAACCAGTAACCAAACCAGTTATACATTTTTTGCTATACTACAAAACCGTAACTGCAACCGCGATAAACCAGTTTATCGCAGTTTGTCTGTGGTTTACTAACTGGTTATAACCAGTCCTACACTGGACCCAGTCCTAACCAGTTCATCACTGGTCAGGACTGGTTATTGGACTGATACTATCTACTGACTATGTCATAATGTATGTATTATGTACAGCATATGTAATAAAAGTAAAAGTAAAATGAAACAAACAAAAGAAAGAAAGAACCTGCAGTCCCCCCCATGAGCAGTGACTCGTGAGGCTAGAGGCAGGTGCTGCATGTTCATCATCCCCCACCCCGTGTCATTGCTGTGTTTGTCATTTCCCCTTGGCATTCCCTGTGTTCGCTGATTTGTCATCCTTGTGTCGTGGTGCTCGCCAATGTTGATGTTGGCTGCTGGGTTGTACATCATGGTTTGGCATTCCCTGTGTTCATTGATCTCCCCACTCTTGCCATCCTTGTGTCATGGTGCTCGCCAATGTCAATGCTTGCTGCTAGCACCCACAATCCACCCTGTGAGCAGTTGCTCACAGGTGTGGAGCTAGTTGCTGGGTCGTCCATTGTGGTTGGGGTGTGCTGCAGCCACGGCCCTTGTCGACTTGCCACCATTGCCACCATCGCATGGCCCTGGTGCTTCCCAGCATTGTCGTATGGCCAGTTAGCACCCATGATCCACCCTGCAAGCAGTGGTTCGCAGGCGAGGGGCAGCGGATACTGTTGCTCTCATCTTGTTGGTGGTCAAGAGGGTTAGGGGGGCATCAGTGATGTGGCATGGGCGGAGGTGCTGGGACGCACTTACCTGGCAGGTATCCCCTGGCACCCTCTGGTGTCTGCTGGATCCCCTCCCTCTGTCTCCTGTCCATTGTTGTGGCCTCCAGTGGGCATGGGCATGGGCATGGGCATGCATTGCACGTTTTGCATTGGCAATTCTCATGACCTGTAGTGTAGAACCTAAAAAATGGTGAAACAAATTAGTTAGTTAATAAAAATAAGAGAACAAAAGAAAAAACAAAACCTATGGCCTGAACAACGGTAACTGTTATTCAGGTTTGCAGTTGTCATTGCATAGGCAGTTGGGTTGCATGGCTGTGTTGCTGGGAATGAGAGTGGTAGGAGTAGTGGGTAGTGGGAGGGAAGGGAAAGGAGGGACGAACAAGGGAGGCAGCATCATTGAGGGTGGTGGTGGAGTGGAGAAGAGTGGTGTGTGTGTGAACAAAATTGATCGATCATGTACCTTAGCAACATGACCTGAATAACCAGTTCTAGACTGGTCTCTACCAGTTTTGGAATCTGCGAGAACTGCAACTGCAACACTTCAAAACTTGGAAAACTGTAACTGATAGTCCAGTTACAATCGGTGAAAGTTCAGTCCAGTTTGTGGTTATTTTGTGGTCTTATGCACCAGACCTTAAAGCACTATTTGCAGTGTAAGTGGCCAATTTATTTATGGCATACGAAATGTTGGGTCTTGTGGAGTTTGCAACAAACTGCAGGCTTCCAAGCAATTTCACATATGAATTGCTTCAGTTTGGTTCATTATCGTCTGGATTTGGCACTAACTTGACATTTAAATCCAATGGTGTTCCTACAGGATTCACTCTGGACATCCCTTCCTTCAGGATAAGAGTCTCAATATATCTCTATTGAGAAATCTTTATTGTGCCATTGGTATGTGTAATCTCAATGCCGACAATCTTTTTGGGTTCACCTAGGTCAGTAAATTCCCATTCAGAATGCAGCAAGTTTTTCATATGATCCAGCACAGCATCCAATGTTCTGAAGAGCATGGAATCATCAACCTATATGGCTATAATCCCAAAGTCATCACCATCCCATTGAATATATGTGCACAAATCTGAATTTTGAAAGTAAGTGTTTATATCCATGTTTCTTGAGTTTCCCATCAAGTTCTTTATTCCATTCTCATCCAGCTTGCTTTGAACTGTAAAGTGTCTTGACCAACTGACATACTTGGCCCATTCCATCCTCATAAGGATTGCATGTAGCATATCCATCTGGACAACAGGTGAGTATGTTTCCAAGTAGTCATGTCCTGGGTGCTGCACACATCCTTTTGCTACCAATCAGGCTCACTTTTGAATTTCTATCCCCTCCTTGTTTCACTTCTTTATGAAGACACTTATTCTTGATTGGTACTGCATCTGGAGGTTTCTGCACAAGTTCCCGAGTGCTGCATCTCCTTCTGTAAGTCCAATTCTTCTTGCATGGCTCATTCCCATTCAGGCCATTTGGGAGAATTCTTTGCATCCTTGAGACTGGTAAGTTCATCTCTGGCAGTTATTGCATAAACCTCTTCTATTGACAGAAGGGTATCATCTTCATCCTCCTTATCTGAAAAAAAATCATTGAGGTGGTGATAATCAATACAAATTCCATGTGTCCTCCACAGTTCATCAACATCAACATCATCCTCAATATCAACATGTTTCTGCTTTTGCTTCTCAGGCCCAAGGTTGCAGGTTGGATCATCCACACCTGTTACACCCCTCAGTGGTACACTTTCCCCAGACCCCCTCACACAGTTGATCAGGTGTAACCTCAATTTCTTCAGGTGGAGTAGGATCTGGTAGAGTTAGATTATGATGATTATGGGAAGTAAGCACCTTTCTCATTGCTGCATTGTAATATTTGACAGTTTTTGCACCATCATTGTACCCGACATAGACTCAGATGTTTTGATTTAGGTAACATTTTCCTTTGTTCCTTCTGACTTTGTAGAAGGATCCAAACTGGTGCTCCAAACTCTCTCAGATGAGATATGTTCAATTTTTTATTGTGCCATCCTTGATATGGAGTTTCTGGTGGTTAGCTGACTAAGCAACAACCTTACATATAACCTGCCAATGAGAAGCATTTACTACCTATGAACCTTTGGGCAATAGTTCTGTAACAGGTGTAAGTGGCAAACAGGCAAAAGTTGCAGGCAGGGGAACTGTCAAATTGATATCAACATGTAATGGTCAAGACTATGTCCTCATTTTTCAGAATGTCCTTCATGTGCCTGGAATGCAAAATAATTTGATTTCATTGGGGAGATGGGATGCAGCTTGTGGACAGTATATGGATGGAGTCTTTGTGATCAGTAATTTGAGCCTCCAGGGATTTCCTAGCACCAGGAGCCTTCTGAGCATTAGCCAGGTTTGTGCTTCCATTTGTACTATTATAAGTCCAATTATTTGCATGATTAATACATATCTTGTACTCCTCATGTAGAAGACCAATGAATGCATCTGAGGACATGCACCATTTTGCATCAGGATTGTTAGGGTCATTTGCATTCCTAGTATTGCTGCAGCTTAAGCTGACTTAAGCCTACCTTGGGAAATAAATTATGTAAAATTACCAAAATATTTGAGGAGCTAGATCCCATCAAAAGCCAAGAGGGCCCATAACCTATTGGGATGAGGTTTATGATGATGGGAGGAGGGAGTAGAATACAACATCTTATATTCTCCTATTACCAGTAGTGTTTATACTACATCCTATAATTAGACTATGTATTTGCACCATACTTGTATTGTCCATCACAACATAGAGACATGCTGTGGCTAGCAAAAAGTTCCTACAGTTGCACTTAGAATAGTGTAAACTTCCCTCTCTTTTTTGCTCACCTACTACTACTAAGCCTCAGTTTTTGCTCAGTTTTACCAGTTTCAGGCTAGGGAATCTCATGGGTTTGTAAACCTATGTGGGTAGATGCCACGGGTGCATATGAGTATGGGTATGGGTTGGGGTTTAGTAACCCTTGCCCAACCCACACCCGTGATATGGGCACAGTGGGTTGTTCATCCTCTCATTGTTGTCATTGTCGTCCCCTCATTGTCATTGTCATCATCCTCCCCTCTCCACGTCATTGTCATTGTTGAGTACCTGTGATCCACCCTGCAAGCAGGGGCTTGCAGCAGTGTGGGGCAAGTGCTGTGTCAGCTTCATTGTCCTGTCATTGTCAGTGTGGTCAGCAGTTCTAGTTAGTAGTCAAAAAGGTTTGTTAGTAACAAAAAATGAAATAGAAGGAAAAAAACTTACCAACAGTACAGGAGACATCATTTGACATCTCTTGGGCCTTTTTTGTTTGCCTTGCCTCCTCCTCATTGTCTCCCCCTCCTCTCCCATTGTTCTGTCCTTGTTCTGTTTTCATTTGGTTTGGTGGTGGTGTTGCTGTTCTCTTGCCCTTTTGTAGTTGGACCCATTCCCAGCCCATGAGCAATTGCTTGTGGCGGTGGTTGGGGGTGCTTTTGTAGTCCCATAAGTGGCCACCACCATTGTCCTGATGTCATTTTGTTGTTATACATCAAAACCTATAAGACACAAAAAATATAAGTTAGTTGAAAAATAAATAGCAAAGAATATATAAAAAGAAACTTACCAGGGGCTCAAATGATGATAATGCTGTTTGGGCCTGTTTCTGCAGTTGGTTCTATGGGTAGGATGAAGGGAGGAGGGTGGCGGCATCATCAAGAGTGGTGGTTGATGTGGTGAGCATACAAATATGTGTAAACATATAAATGATCAATGATCAATGATGTCAGTTGCTTTTAATGGGAACCCGTGTTTCGATGCTGTACAGGCTTTGATACACATGGGTTGCCCTGAAAAACCCCAGGTGACATTCCCTAAACACTAGTTTCAGCTTTCAGCCAAGTTTCAGCAACTCACAGCTGTATATGAAAAATGTAGTGCATCAGTGAATTAGACATACATACCTTCACCTATAGACCTGAGTGCATTGAGTATGTGGAGTTACCTGCTAGCTTATAGCATGATAAAATGGTGTGAGGATGATGACAATGTTGTCAATGGGGTTGCTGTCCCTGGTGCTATCTGATCTGAACCTTGGGGATACAGAAAACACAGAGGGGGATATCAATGAGGAGGATGAGGATGAGGAGGTTAATATGGATGATGAAAACAGTGATGTCAATAGGGACTTGGGGTGGGACTGGAAACATAAGATGGAGGCAATCATTGACTTGGCTGGACATGTGTTGCCTACCCAGCATGGCTCCCCTGCCAGAACAGGCAGCTAGCTACCTCAACTAACTTGCATTAACATTATCTCATGACAACCATTGCATATAGACTTAGGACTAGTGTAACATGATGTTGAGAAGGCACATGATAACTTAGAATATACTCTACCAAGCATCCTGGTCCCTTACCATGACAAACTAGCACTCAATGATGCCTATTGGTGTTGCTTTCACGATGGTCAAAACAAAATTCCAGCCTCCAGTAGGAGCCCCCCCTAGGTCTGGTTCAGGATTCATGTCCCTTGATATGTACCTGAAAGTTTAGAGATTGTCAGATAACCAACCATGAGCATCAACTGGAATCTACTGCCAGTGTTTATCCATGAAGGTGTTGTAGATTTTCCCTTTTTGAACAACACTGAAGCACAAAAATTCATGGATCTTCTCCAACCTTTCCTTGACAATCTGATTGATTGCCTCATTTCTCCAACATTGTGCTTTCCTATGAAAGGGCAAACATAATCTTAGATTCAGTGGTATGGAATTATGGTCTGCACCCTCTGATGTACAGTATTATGGAACTGATGAATAGCTTTGTACTTTCCATAGTACTGGCATACTTAGATAAGCACACCTTTCTATTTTTGGAATCTTCCTTCTCCTCCAAAACAAAATCCATTAGCTCATCCATCTCATAATCTTTGTCCTCAACATTCTGCGATTGGTGGGAGCAGTTCAACTTTGTGATGCCACATGTGTCCTGGTGGAGAAAGGGCAAGGCATCAAAGGAACTGGAGTATCTGAGGCTCTGGGGTGGGTCCCTTCTTAGGTCAGCATTCATAGTTATCTCCTCTGTCACTCATGTCCACATGCAGTGGCCAGACAAACAACTCATCCCAGGCTTTTGGAAGATGTTCAAAGAATACATGGCTCAGGTCCAGCAGCTCTCTTATGACTTCAGCTTGCTCTTAGTAGTGGAAGCATTCGGTTTGCCCTTGGATGCTCTAAGAAAATTCTATGGATCTGAACATGCAGCACTGTGGCAAGATTGTGCAATACCCCATGACACCATCATAGGTGAGGGCAATGAGGAACAAGGTGTAGGTCTGCATTATGATGCAGAATTACCTTTGTAAGTTCTGTGTTTCTCTCATGGTTATAGGCTCATGAATGCTGATAATGAATGCTGATAATATTTGTACAGCTCCTACAAGCATCTCCTCATAGGGGCCTCCAAGTACAGAACCTTTCCATCCTGTTCACCCATCTAGATTCATAGACTGGATGTAATACTGCCTAAACAAAAGAGCTAGCCATGAGACCTAAAAAGTTTCTGTGCCACCTTCTGAAAGGCAGACTTTACAAATTAGAGCAGGTTGGCTTAAAAGTGGCAAATTGAAGGTTAAGCGTAGGTGCTGGTGGATTGGGCGAAGACAGTGGTGATTCCATATGGCATTAACCAGGGAAGACTGATGGGTATCAGAATAATGTGAAGATCAAAGATGGCTCAAGAAATATGCAGGGCTGGCTGAGGATTGATGCAAGTATTTATGCAATGCCCTGTAAGGTTCAGCTGGATGAATTTTGGAGTAGCTCAATACATCCTGGGACCCCTCCTTCCAGCTAATGAAAAATTTGGGCAACAAAAAGAGCTTAGATGCCACTAAACAATGCAATCCATCACACCACGAGTAGTAATGTCACACGTAACTCAGTCTTAGCCCAAGCTGCCAGTGAGTGGAAGAACAGAGTGATCTGGCAGCAGCATCCCACTGAGCAAAGTAGCTAAACAGTAGTCACATGCTGGTTCATTCCTTTCATTTACACCTACCTACATTCAGACTCAAATTCTTTCTAATCCTAGAATCTCTTGCTCCTTCATTTTTGTTTCTTTTCAAAACTTTGTCCATAATGGCTCAGAGTGGAGCTCATTTGGGGCTTCACCTCCCAGGTTCATCCTCTTCTACCAGGGAGCCACCAGCAGGCCAGACTCCCCCATTTCCATCTTCGACGCAGCAACCCTCAGCAGCTAGACCCACCACACCTGTGGCAGGGCTGCCTCCCCACACAACTCCAACACAGACCCAAGCAACCCCCCAAACTCATCCAGGTTCTGCTACAGCAACACCAGCGGATAGGGAGTTGTTTTGTTGCCAGCAAGACAAGATAACACATTTATGGGAACAAGTCGCATGGCTAGCAAGCAATCAACCCCTGGCTGCACAACCAACCCAGCTGAGAACCCAGGCAGCCCCTGCTGGCAACGATAACAAACCAGCAGGCCCAGATGCTCCAGCATGGCAACAGGATCCCCAGCGAACACTCTTTATGGATGATGCTGCAGCTGAACACATTCGGGCCCAGCTAGTAGCCAAAACAGCTGAGGAAACCGCATTGAAGAAGACCTCGCTCCCTGACATAATCCCCAGATTCAAATCAAGCCCCCTTAGTTTGGGTGAGTACACCCTTTCCTCTTCCACTGCCACTCATTGCATGGGTCCCCTACGTGAAGTCACTGCTACATTGTATTGCTGTGCTGAAGGCCCACTTTGTACTGATCAGGCTGGAGGTGTGCATTACATTGAGGGCTGGAGGCCCATGTCTATATTGAGAAGGCTAGAGGCCCACGTGGTATCATTTAAGCTGAAGGCCTGCATTGTGTGATGGTACTAAAGCCTTGCTTCCCACCCCTCCCTCTCGGCTCTGCTGCACTGTTTCTGTTTATTGGGGCTGAAGGCTCTCAACTAGTACCAAGTAGTGAACTCCAGGGGTAACCCTTGGGTATATTTTCACATACCCATACCCATACCCATGAACATGGGTACAGTGTTACCACGGTGTTACAGGTATTACTACGATGTTACAAGTATTACTACATGTTACATCATATACCCAAACCCCCCACAAAGCTGAGGGTTTGGGGGATGGGACACTCATATACTACTACTCTACTACTCTTCAGGACTTCAGAACAACTGTAAAGTAGATTGGAACCTAACAAATGACAGAGTACTTACCCAAATATGAGCCCTCTCACCATTCCAACCAAGATGTTGGCATCAAACAATAACCAGCAACTGCAACCCTCTTGTCCCTTTGGAACATTGAAACAACTGTATATTAGATTATAATTAAGCCTAAGATCACAAAAAATGATGGAGAACTCACCTAGATATGAGACCCTCTCCTGCTACCCCCCTTCTAACAAAGATGTTGGCATCAAAAAAGAATGAACAACTGCAACTCTCTCGTCTCTTCACAACATTAAAGCAACTGTATATTTCATTGTAATTAAGCCTAAGATTGCAACAAATGATGGAGAACTCACCTAGATATGAGACCTTCTCTTGCTACCCCCCTTCTAACAAAGATGTTGGCATTGAAAAAGAATGAGCAACTGCAACCCTCTCATCTCTTCACAACATTGAAGCAGCTGTATATTGCATTTAATTAAGCCTAAGATCGCAACAAATGATAGAGAACTCACCTAGATATGAGACCTTCTCTTGCTACCTCCCTTCCAACAAAGATGTTGGCATTGGACAAGAATGAGCAAATGCGACCCTCTAGTCTCTTTGGAGCATTAAAACAGCTGTAAATGAGATTAGTAAAACCCGTATACCCACATGTATGGGTATGGTGTTTCATGGGTATGATAATCCCAAACCTGTACCCATACCCATGCATACCCATGACCAGATACTCATGGTGTTACCTGTACCCATGACACTCCTTAGTACTGAGCAGATCCTGCCCTTTGCTAGGCATGCACCCTGAATCTCAATGGCAGAAGTCTTGTGGTAGTGGCTTTGTACACCTGTTTCATTTTTTGTTTCTGGCCTCTTACCTCCCATTTGTGTCTTGTGCCTTGGCATCTGACAGTCCCTGATTTAGCTATTCCTCCAAAGGTTGAGGAGGCTTTCCACTCTTTCAAATATGTCCCTTACTTGGCACTGACTCACTCAGCCTGTATGCATTCTGCTGAAGGTGAAGAGGATTTTATAATCAATAGTCAAGGAGGTCTTTCAGCCAAACCACTTGATAGAAAGGACAAGAAATCTATCTCAATTGTTGACTGGCTTAGCGCAGCTTCAACAGCAGAGGAATGGACTCATTTCTACCATGGCAAGAGCCAGGCTAAAGCACTGGTGGCTCATCATAAGTTTGTGCCAGAATTAGCTAGATTGCATGGTTGGCAAGTTGCTGTGGAGTATGATGTCCTCCAGTGCTTCCTGTTGGCGCAGAATCCCACACATGATCTAGGCACCTTAGATACAAATGCAGTTTTGCTGGTGGTATCATGTCTGATGACACAACAGTTCAATAAGAGTTTCCCTACATTGCACTTGCCAATGTCCTTTCCAAAGTGTCCTGTCCCGGGGGATTCCACCACTTCTCAGTCCCCACATAAGAAGTCTTGTGAGTCCCATCATTGCTTTCATTGTGGGTACCAAGGCCACCTCCCAGCCAACTGCAAGGTGGAATCAACATCAGCAGGGCATGCAGCATACCCACTGGCCAGGGGAGAAGCCAAGAGCAAGCATGCTCTGCTCGGTCCAGACAACAAAATTTTCTGCTTTGCCTGGGCAAAGGACTCCTTCTGCCCTTTTGGAGGTGCATGCACCAACCACCATGGATGCAGTATCTGTGGAGGACCCTCCCATGGAGCTAATACCTGTTGATTGCAGGCCTGACCCTCACAGCATTGTCACCCCTCTTGATCCAATCAGAACTAGGAACCTTCTTTGTAAATACAATCTTTTGTCAGACTGGGAACATATTCTACTAGGTATCTCTAAAGGCTTCGATGTGGGTATCCACTCCCCACTGGAGCACACCCTAATTTTTTGAAAATCATGCCTCCTCACTAATCGATCCAAACTTTACCAGTGACTACATAGCTGGGGAAGTAGCTGCAGGCCGTTATTCCCAGGGCTTTCTCCCCAACAATGTGGAACACCTTATTGGTCCCTTTCACACCTCCCCAATTGGCCTGGTACCCAAACCAAGCTCTGACAAGTTCAGAATGATCCAAGATCTTTCTTTTCCCCGGAACAACCCTCAGACCCCCTCTGTGAACTTCAACATCAACCCCGACGACTTCCCAACTGTATGGATAATGTTGGACAGCACAGTGGAGCTGATCCTATTATTACCAGATGGTTGTGTGGCAGCAACATTTGACATCTTGGCAGCCTATCAGACAACCCCAGTGAGGCTAGATCGGCAGAACTCACTGTGCAAAGGGCCTCATCTACATTGATCAAGCAGTTATGTCTGGTCTGAGCTCCAGCACTGGTGTGTTTGGAGCAGATGCAGATATGCTAGTGGCCATTTACCAAGCTGCTGATTTTGGCCCACTCAGAAAATGGGTAGACAATAGTGTTTAAAGGTCCAGTCTGTAGGACCAAAAAAAAGACTGAAACTGAACTGAACTGCACTGGGTGCAGGGCACAATACCCCTGATGGGGTATTATGTAAGTATCTTGGAAGTATTCCTAATACTGTCAAGATACTAGCCCAGAAGTTTGTTGCAAGTATGCTGATTGTTGATTACCATATCTCCACATTAGTAACTTGTACATATTGTAACTGTATTTCTGAATGTCTTGGCTGAGAAATGATACAATATTTCCTCCCTACTATCACAATAATATTAAGAGACTTATAATGGAGTATTGAAGTTATAGATCAAAATATTTTTCAAGTACTGAGAAGGCAGTAACTTGGTGGTATTGAGGTAATTTATTCAGTACTACCAAGATACTATCTACAATACTATCAAGATGATATCACAATACTTTGCTTGGGATATGTTAGCAATATGATGGAAAAGATCTAGAAAACCTCTGTGTCAGTATGCTTGAAATATCATGGAAGTACACAAACAAACAGAGTAGTCATGCACCCCATACCTTCACCATACTAATGCCAGGGAATATTGGAAGTATTGAAGTGTTGTTTATTCAATACTGTCAAACTACTCTATGGGAAGTATATAAGAAGAAATTTGATAAATTGGGAAAGTAGATGTCTGCACATGCAGGTCTGCTGTTGCAAGTATCTACTTCCATGTCTGAGTACCTACATGTCCACTGGCAGGTATCTATCTACTCAGGTACTCACTTGCACATCCAAGTTGTATGTCCAAGTGCTTACTCAAGTACTTACTGGCACCTATTTGAGTACTGACTAGTACTTGCCAGTGCATATCCAAGTACTTACTCTAGTATCTACTGGAACCTATTCAAGTTTGAGTACTTACTTGTATATCCAAGTACCTACTTGAATGTCCAGGTATCTACTCAGGCACTTACATTCATCCAAGTTGTATGTCCAAGTACTTACTCAAGTACCTAGTTGCACCTATTTGAGTACTTACTTCCATATCCAAATACCTACTTTATATCTACCTGCATGTTCAGGTATCTACTCAAGTACTCACTTGCACATCCAAGTACTTACTCAAGTACCTACTGTTACCATATCCAAGTACTTACTCAAGTACCTGCTGGTACCTATTTGAGTACTTATTTGTATATCCAAGTACCTACCAGTGGTTATTTGAGTATTTACTTGTATGTCCAAGGAGTGCCTACTAGTATCTATTTGAGTACTTACTTGCATATCCAAGTACCTACTTGATATCTACTTGTGTGTCCAGGTATGTACTCAAGTACCACTTGCACATCCAAGTTGTACATCCAAGTACTTACTTTACCATATGAGGAAGTGGCGGTCGAAGTGGCAATATCGCGGGATATGATTTAACGTGTGTGAGGAAAGTTGTCGCTAAGGGAATTAAGGAGTGTGATACAACATAGGAGATTGGCTTTGATGTCTCCCATGGCAAAAGCTCATTCTATAAGATTGCAAATCTTCTCTGCCGTTTCAGGGAGTGGAACGTCCTTCATGCACTGAATAGAAAGCACCTGCTGGAGTAGCTGAACCTGACAAACAGGTCCTTCTTTCTGATGATGGTCCTTGAGTGTCGTCCAATTGACATCAGGACCCTTCTTGATGTCGATAAAAAAGCGCTCAGAAGGAGAGATGCTGGAGGCTAAAAAAGCATATGCAAGGCGCGAATTAGCCTTCCAGTTGGTGAGAGCCCATGGTTCTGTAGATGTAGGTTCAGTAATGTCACCAGTAACATACTCATAAAGACCGTTCAAGGATAGGGCAATAGTGATTTCCTCGCACCACTCTTTGTAGTTGGATTTGAGCTTGTCAAGTTTCTCCCCGGAGTATTGAACGGATAATTTGATGAGGGAAATGGACAGCAGGCTGGTTTCAGCAGTCATAGTGGAAATGGTCAAGAAGAGGATAAAAGGGTAGTGGCAAATGGAAAGCATTTGAAAGACAAAGGGGAGGGAATAATGTGTTGGGAAACCCGATTCCGTTAAATTTGTGATCTGAGATCTAGTGATTGGGCAGATCGATCAAAAATGACATATGCAAGTGTCGAGTGGCTAGGAGAATTTCTACCATTGTCTAGGTGCGACGAGAGTGGCCCATAACCTGTAGAAAATCAATCCTAGTATAAACAAGATCAAACTCAGTCTCTGTATAAGTGACTGTATTCGTGTATACTGTACCTAGTGTAAACAAGATCAAACTATTGGTACAGTAAGTAAAGACTCGCATCTAAGTATGATGGTGCTCACCTCAGTCTCTGTGTAAGTGACTGAGGTGGTTGGGTAACTGTATACTGTATATATAAGTGTCATGGAATAAAGAAAGGACGAGGTATAAAGGGATCAGCGGCATGCAAACAAACATGCGCCTCAAAGGGATGTTCCAAATATAGCACATGCATCAAACACACGCATCAAAGTGTGCACTCACGGTGTGATTCTCAACATGACTACTCTGTTTGTTTGTGTACTTCCATGATATTTCAAGCATACTGACACAGAGGTTTTCTAGATCTTTTCCATCATATTGCTAACATATCCCAAGCAAAGTATTGTGATATCATCTTGATAGTATTGTAGATAGTATCTGGGTAGTACTGAATAAATTACCTCAATACCACCAAGTTACTGCCTTCTCAGTACTTGAAAAATATTTTGATCTTTAACTTCAATACTCCATTAGAAGTACCTTAATATTATTGTGATAGTAGGGAGGAAATATTGTATCATTTTTCAGCCAAGACATTCAGAATACAATTAAAATATGTACAAGTTACTAATGTGGAGGTATGGTAATCAACAATCAGCATACTTGCAACATACTTCTGGGCTAGTATCTTGACAGTATTAGGAATACTTCCAAGATACTTACATAATACCCCATCAGGGGTATTGTGCCCTGCACCCAGTGCTGGACCGATTAGGACTGGACCAGTGGTCTATTTATGGACTGGTCTTTTTCAGTCCAGGTGCTGGTCTTTCATTTTGAAAAATATAGTAGGACCAATGAAAAACTGGTTAAAACTGGTTGCAACCAGTATTTCGTCCCAACGTATGTTTGACCTTACTCCCACACATATTTACCTCATTTTCGGTCCCTGGATCATCAAAAATGGTCAAGACCCAGTTGAGATATGACCAAAAACATTTTTGTATGAGTATTTTGTTGTATCAGAACAACTTTGATTGCATTGCTTATTACCTGAGCTATAATTTTTTTTGTACAGCTATATGACATCATAAAAGTGACAACAACACACCTAATCATCTGTACCATGGGATTCTATTCATATAACAGCCCAAATGAGTGCAACTACAAACTCCAAATTACAAACTACAAACTGCAACTTGAATGCATTTTGGCCATATCTCAGTCAAATCTTGACAGAATTGCTTAAATGTTGGATTGGTCTATGGAGCATTACAATCTCTATCCATGAATATAATATATATGAGGTAATGGTCATATTTGTTGAGATACATATGGGTTATTTGGCATGATAAATTTTATGACAAAGACCGGTCCGAACCAGTCTTTTTTTGGTCCATGGACTGATTAGGACCGGTCCTAAAGGGTCCAGTTGCAGTCCTCCAATATCTGGGTTGGTCCTAGACTGGTTGTGGTCGCTGGTTGCCCCATTTGGAAGTCAAAAACTGGACCAGACTGGACCTTAAACACTAGTAGACGATTTCTTTGTTATAAAGCTGCCACACCATTCCTGGTCAGAAATAGAATTTACGTCTCTAATGGCTGATATTGGAGTTTCCTGGAGCTTTGCAAAGCTAAGACTGTTCACGTTGACACAGCGCTACATCAGATTTGACTGGGATCTGGTCTCCAGATCGGTCAGCCTTCCACTGCACAAACTAGAAGCAATCCAGCAGCTGCTCACATTGTGGCAATCCGACTCCAGTCATTTCATGGCCAAAGAATCAGCAAGTCTACATGGCAAGTTAGTTCATGTTTCCTGCATTTTCCTGCTGATCCAGCCATTTCTGTGATCCCTCTCTTACTTCACATCATCCTTTATTTTGCCCAAGGGATGGAGATGCCCTCCTTTCTATATCCAGGCCAATTTAGAAGAAGTAGCCTTCATTCTGTCACATTCTCCAACACAGGTACCACTAGCCTCACCACAGCTAATAGATATTGACTGGTGGGGAGATGTGAGCACTTCCTTTGGGATTGGGATCACAGTAGGAGCTTCCTGGGCTGTGTGGACATGGGCCCCAGGTGTCAAGATTGGTCCACTTTAGGAATTCAATATAGGCTGGGCCGAAGTGGTAGCAGTCAAGTTGGGCCTTTGCATGGCAATGCACCTCCAACTGGCATCCCCTGGCCTCTATTTAGTGCATTCTGACAATGCTGGAGTAGTGACTTCCATAAACAAAGGCTGCTCACAGAGTTTGCATACAAATGACGTCCTATGCCAGATCTATTGCCTCTAACTAAAATCCCATACTTGCCTCAAGGCTATGCATGTGGAAGGCAGGAACAACATTGCAGATGTGCTCTCACGTGCCAATATCAAAGGTTTCCTCAAAGCTTTTCCCCAAGCAACCAATGGGGTCTCCTTTCCCCTACCTCACCACCTCTCAGACTATCTGTTACCATACTAACCTGCTTCTCAAGTAATGGACCCATAATTACACCCATTGAACCAGCTATCTGCTCAGCATCTGGGCGACTCCAGCTTAAACACTCACCCTTGTGCCCAGACTGCAAGGCTGAGGACAGAAATTTCCAATGGATAGATATCAACTCGCCCCCACCCTCAACAATTGATGTTCCCATAATACAGCGCCTGGCTAGCTTAGCCTTGTGAGCCTCATTGTGTGACACCACTAGCTATGGCTCAGGCCTGCAAAAGTTTCACCTTTTCTGTGATATTTTCTCAATTCCTGAGAGCGCACAGCTTCTAGCATCCTTTGAACTTTTGCATTCCTTTGCAATTTGGGCCATCACAAATCCCAGCAAACTTGACCTTTCCCTGACAGCAGATTGCCCTTTCAAACCAGTATCTGTCGACACCATTGGCTAATATCTCTCAGGTGTCAGAGCATGGCATATAGCACAAGGCTGGCCTGAACCACTCTCTGAATCAGACCATGATAGGATCAGATGGTCACTCCGAGGCCTCAGGAACATCTTTGGCAACTGAAAATGACCACTTAGACCACCATTCACGGTCCCAATGCTATGCATGCTTAAATCATCCCTGAACCTAAAGGACCCATTCAACACCTGCATTTGTGGAATGATGCGATTTGGTTAAGTTTCAGTCTGATCCAGAGCTAGCTTTAATGGGGCAAAGCACCTGAAGCAAGCAGATGTGGTTTTCTAAACAGCAAAGAATATGCATGACTTGACCTACCATCAGCAAAAACAGCATCAGCAGGTGAAATACAGTTGGTATATCTGGTCAAACAGCAAGTGCTTTGCCCGCTTGAAGCCCTAAGGAACCTTGCAAATGTAGTACCAGCTGGACTGGGTCACCTGCTGTTCTCATGGATGGACAAGAAAGGTGACATCTGGCCCATGGTCAGAGACATAGCCCTTGAGAGAATAAATTCCATCATCATGTCCTGGGGCTGGGGAACCATGTTCGGACACTCTTTCAGGATTGGTGGTGATTCATTCTACTTAGCCCAAGAAGCCAGCCCCGAAATTGTTAGAATCACTGGAAGATGGAAATCTCTAGCATAATAAGCTTACATATGGGCTTTTGAACTAGTGGCCTACATCTCAGTAATCTTACCCTTTCAAATCTGTTGCCTCCTCTCTGATGGGTTGGGCTGCTGCTGTGTTTTTCTCACTGCAGGAGTTTGTCAGCTTGTGGGTGAGCAGCTTGAATTGCTTGTGGATCTGATCTGAGCTGACACTCTGATCACAGCCCAACCTTCCACTCTTCATTGACTACAGTGCCTAGCTCGAGGTGAAGCTGGATTAGCCCAAGCTGCCAGTGAGTGGAGGAATGGAGCAATCTGGCAGCAGCATCCCACTGAGCGAAGTAGCTAAACAGTAGTCACATGCTGGTTCATTCCTTTCGTTTACACCTACCTTAGTACCTACATTCAGACTCGAATTCTTTCTAATCCTAGAATCTCTCACTCCTTCATTTTTGTCCCATCCCTCCCACTCTAGTCTTTTACTTCAACAGCTAGTTTGGCATTATAGCTTAATAATTCATTTTTATCTATGCACTTAGTCACGAAGTTGGCAATTTGATCCAAATTTGATCCCACCCACCTGAGCAGCTCAAATTGCTTGCGGATCTGATCCGAGCTGATGCTCTGATCACAGCCCAACCTTCCACTCTTCATTGACTACAGTGCCTAGCTTGGGACAAAGCTGGATCTCCTTCCGTCACATTCGTGTAACACGTGTTGACTGCTCATTTGGAGTTCAAATCCGGGATTTCCTGAACAACAGACACTTTCATTAATATAACATCCTGAAAGTTTGGACAAAGACCTGAATCTCATGCAGAAGCTGCTCACGAGCAACATCCACTCATTACCTATAAATCATAAGCCACATACCTCATGACTAACGGCTTAGGAATGAGTTTTGACTCAGGCCCAGGTTTTCACAGGAATACGAATGGCCAACTCTGCCACGTGCAACCCTTCTGCCATGATCCAGGTGGCGCATATAGATGAATTCGATTCCCTGCGGGATGAGGTACTGATGGTATATAAATCAACGTCAACTATGTTCAAATCCTCATAGTCAGGAGACTCAGGACAGTCATGAGTGTGACTGTAGATGGCACCAAAACCTTGCAGTCACTTCAAGTACCATCTTCAGATATAGATAATGGCCTTTACACAGTCAAGTCCACTATCGAGCATGAGCAGGCTGCTACAGACGATCAAATCGAGTACCGCAACTGGTTCAACACTCCAGTATGTACGGTTCTGTTTCATTTGTGCGACTTTGTTTTAACTTTTGCTGTAGGTATTGGACGAGGAGACAATCAAAAGGCTACATAGGATTCAGCTACTCATGGAATCTTGCGATCAAGGGTTTGCTGATGTCCCATCTGCAGGCAATTGGACGTGGTTTGAGGTTGGAGTGTACGTCAACGCGTCTGCAAGCGTACTGAAGGAGAAGGAGGGTATCAAGTTGGTGTGGAAAAGTCACTCAAACCGCTTTATGAGTCAGGAATATGGTTGGGTGAGCTCTCAATCTACCCATCCATGTTCATTGATATTATATACGAATGACTTCCATAGAGTGAAGGAATTCTTTTTGATAGGAAGCACAAGATCTTTGGGATGTTGTCGGTAAGATCCTGCCCAAATTCTCTCAGTTTCGTCCAAATCAACCCTGCTTACGATCTCTCACAAGCCTAGAAACATAATAGGAGTACGACTTTGGGCTCGTTTTCCTGGTTGGAGTATCATGGTGAAGAGAGGGTTCCTCATTGTTGAGTTAGGACCTAAGATAGGTGTGCAATAGCAGTTGATAGCAGCTCAAGTTTCCCTGACATTTCTTCATAGCTGAACGCACAGTTCCTGAATTTAAGTCAATTGTCGACGGTGTGAAAGCAATTCAGGATGTCATTTCAACTATATTCTCCTACAATAATGTTAAGTAACATTGTATTAACATCTTTAAAAAAAAGATGTTCTTATTGGAAGAGTTTCTAGGTCAATGCACAGACCAATGTCGCTTTCACCCCAGCCAAGGTGAAAGGCTTAAGCCTAGCCGAGACATTTACCAGTCTAGGAGACCAACCTCTCTGAGTTCTCTCATTAGGTATGTTCAAGTCAAATATAGTCATCGATCACTAATCTCATGAACTCATGTTTTGAGATGGCGGTGGTGTCTGCGGACTTTCTGCACTCTATATTCTGAGAGATGTAATGAACAAAACTGCTCCCAAGAAAAAGACGTGTGAGATCTTCGACATGATAGCAGGGACAAGTGCTGGCGGGTAAGCCGTGGGTTTGGTTGCACATGAAACATTGCTAATGTCCAGTGAAGACTTATCGCTATCATGCTGGGGCATCTCGAGATGACTGTCAATGAGTGTATCACTGAATATGAGATTCTATCTCATACCACTTTTGCAAAGTATAAGTTTGGTGACAAACTTATGCAGGGGGGGGCGACTTGAAGCCACTGGTGCACGTTATGACTCCAGTATCTTGGAGAATGCCTTCAAGGAATTTGTTGGCAAGAAGCTTGGAACCAAAGACACGAAATTACTCAATGAGCAAGGGAGCTGCAAAGTGTACGTCACTCTGTGCTGACTATGCAGACCTCTGCTTAACCTCTGCAGATGTGTGATGGCAGTACGAGCTGATGCAGATAATAATCATAGGCCGGTTTTCTTATGCTCATATATGAATCTTCAGACATTATCTCTGTTGCCTGACTGTCTCGTCTGGCAAGCGGGAAGAGCAATTTCCACTGCACCTTCCTACTTCACACCAGTCAAAGTTGGAACATACAAGTTGGTAGATGGTGGTCTTCTTGCAAATAATCCACTAGGCTGGTCAGTATATTCACAACACAATTCTGCATGACCATTTTGTAATACTTATAATGCAGGTTTTGGAGTGAACTGCTTGACGTATTTGGACCCGTGTGCCGGACGGCTTGCTTTTTGAGCCTCGGCACCAGTATCCCTGCCAATCAACGTGTAGGACAAGCACATATCCTTGATTGATCAGAAATTGTTGATGGATTCAGCAGTGCTGCAAATAGCCAGCTCATAAACATCCTGTTCAAGGCTCTTCTGGATGCATATGTGCCGGCCACAGCAACCAAGAAATATTGGAGGTTGAATGTAGGCGAGCTCAAGAGGTGTCATATCCACCAATCATGGCCATCAGATCCATTAATGACAAAACACAACTGGTAATTTCTGGGACACGGCATGTGCACAGCATAGACCTTTGCCATCAAATTTGAATCAACTCCATTCAGAGTCCAATGCTGGTAAGTTTAATTTGAAAGATTATATACAAGTAATCTAGGAAAACACATCTTTACCATGCATACCTGAAGTGTAATTAAGTCTGGGTGGGATCAGAAGAGAAATTGGAGTAAATGGTTCAAGAGAAGCAGGCACAAAAGATGTTTGCCTTGATCTTCATGGAGAATCTCCCTGACCATTGTGAATAAATGGGAGGTGGTTCAGACGATGTAAATCATACATATCAGTGTATATGACTGTGGACCAACCTTGTTTACTTTCTGGTATCTTTAGCCTATTCTCCTCCTCATTGGTTATGGTGATCTTTTCATGGAATTCATTGAGCTCTTGAGGTCGCATTGCTTTCCCAAGAAGGGTGTCATTCCTGAAGGTGTCAGTGCATGTTGTACTTCCAATGGATATTTGAACAGAATTTGCATTGGATTGGAACATTTGTGCATGCCTTCTGCTTTGAGATCTTTGAAGCGGGAGAGATCTTGAAATCATAAGCGCGAGAGCATGTTGAAATAGCCTTGCCAGTTTGAATGTGTACTGAACATGCCCCGTTGAGACTTGATTGGGCAGAGAATCCACATGGATACTGCATTGAAACCTGGAGAAAGTGTGTTGACATTGACGCATCTGAAGATACGCATCCAAACCGTCAGTCGAGATGAAGGCTTATCGCAAAAGCCATCTGAGATGCGAACCTTGCCGAGCAATCTTGCTTGTGTCGCCGTTCACTTGCTTTGCTTACATTAGTTTCCTTTTTTGGGGGGTCCCCCCCCCACCCCACTGTGGGAGCCATGGCCGCGATCAGTGAATCGGACACCTCTTGGGCGAGCTTATTCCAGGAACCGATAATTACAAAGATCTTGGAGAGCTTGATGATCTCACCAAGATTGATGAATTCCACAAGATGACAAATGCATATATCGAGGCGCAGCAGGATCTCATTAAAGATTGTGCTTCTGCGCTGAAAGCCAGCCTTTGATCATACATACTTTATTAACATAGTTCACCTAGTATAGTAACTAGTAAAACAACTTGCACTAAGAGGGCTGCTGCCTTGCACGGCAAGTGAACACTATTCACCCAGGAGGTTCAGCTCGCCTCAACACCCCAGTCATGTCACGTGAAGGGTCACAGTGAGACACATTGGAAATTCCACCTGATCTTCCCACAAACCCAGTCTTATAATAGTGGGTGATCCGGTGACTCACCCACTCGTTTCCGTAAAATCCCAACACCGGCATTATTTCCCTCCCCAAGCACCATTTAATCTTCACCAAGGCCAGCATACACACTATGCTCACATAAGCATAGCTCTGGGGATGTGCGGGACAACTTCCAGCCACTGTTCCCACCCTGATCACTGTCCGATCATGTCTCCCATGCTTGATCAACACGCATCACAGCTTCAGCTACCATCGTGCTCATCATCCCCAATGATGAGCATGTCTTACCATTCATTCCTGACCACTTTCCCTTGCTTTTTTTGGTATATAGTACTTCTGTATGTATATATAGTGATTATCAACATCTATTTTCACATTTTCACCTATGTCTAAGCATGCAATCAACATTCTCCCTTGAACAAGGGATAAGCAGGGGTCTCTTCTTGCTATTGAGGGGTTCTACTACATATACAGAACTCTAAAATGATTTATTTAGCTCAATACATGACTAGGCAAGGCTGTACAGGGGTGGGGAAGAAGGGAAGTATGGAGGAGTGAGAGGAGTGTACCATCTACTGGGCTTGCACACCCTCTAGAACCAAAGAAGTATATGTAGAGGGGTGGAGGGATGTATGTAGAGGTAGGGAGTGATGTAGGGAGTGATTGCAACAAGGGGCTCATTGTCAATGCACCTGTATGGAGAGGGGAGAGAGGTTGTTACTTACCTGCAATCCTAGGACTTCCCCTGACAAAATGTGCATTGGAATATGGTATAACAGTCCTAATAAATGACCTGATAGACCCCTTAGAGGCCCTGCAGTTATTGGTAGAGACGTAAAACAGTACATGCATCCAGGAGAAGGTATGCTTACCTTGTGAGATCTGTGGCACCAAAGTGTTCGCTTTCTTTGATTCCTAGGCCTAATAGTAAAATAGAATGAGGGTTAGTAAAGGTTAAGGCAGGGGGATAAGGTCCTGACTCACCAGGACATGGGTCTTGAGCACTCTGCCTCCACTCCTCCATGGATTTGCTCCGGACTTTTTGCATCCTATGCAGCTTATCTTCCTCTATCTGCTCCTGCCCTCTGATTAGCAGTGTGCCAAGTCTCTGTTGAGCTATCTTCGGTTTATTGCCTTTTCGGGACTACTTGATTGAACACACACTCTGGTGTATCCTATGGCCTCAACTCCTATCTGGATGGTCTCCAACCTGAGAGAACCTGTCTTACTTTATTATGGTACCATTACTTCTGCACTATATACAGATCTAGAAGTCCTGCAGGCTGTAGGTGAGTAACTGCATTCCAACTCACTACATCGACCCTCCATCTCTTTTTTGCAGACTTGAGGACCATTCTATGGTGTAATTCTACCAACAGTAACTTGGTATGTATGTCTATAGAACAATTAGTGAGTTCTATGAGCTGGCATGGTGCAATAAAGAGATTAGGTGAGTATGTTAAGTTCCTACCCTGTAGGGTGAAGTATTGACTATATGGATCTCTTGTAGGCAATAAACGAGGGGCACAGGACTACTCTAGATATGTAGGAGGAGGTTTTGACAGCAGGTGAGGTGTGTGATGTAGAAAGTCAATCCTAGTGTAAACAAGATCAAACTCAGTCTCTGTATAAGTGCCTTTATTCGTGTATACTGTACCTAGTGTAAACAAGATCAAACTATTGATACAGTAAGTAAAGACTCGCATCTAAGTATGACGGTACTCACCTCAGTCTCTGTATAAGTGACTGAGGTGGTTGGGTAACTGTATACTGTATATATAAGTGTCATGGAATAAAGAAAGGACAAGGTATAAAGGAATCAGCAGCATGCATACAAACACACACCTCAAAGGGATGTGCCAAATATAGCACATGCATCAAAGCGTGCACTCACGGTGTGATTCTCAACACTCCTCCTCACTGTGAATACTCCTCCTCGCATGGAATCATGTTAGTGAAGACTGAGAAAGCTCCTGAGGTAAGTGAATTGTTCGACATCCAGTGCCTTTGTGAACATGTCCACAATGTTTTCGCGGGTGTTAACATAGGTGAGTTGTAAGTCATTTGATTGTACGCGCTCATGGAGGAAATGGTATTTTATATCAACATGTTTGATGCGGGAGTGGAGAAGGGGGTCTTTGGATAGGGATTTAGTCACAGAGTTGTCACAATAAATAATTGTTGGGGAATATTGTTGGTAGTTGATGGAATGGAGTAGGGTACACAGCCAGATGCATTCTTTAGCCGTTTCAAATGCTGCAGCATATTTGGCTTCACAAGATGAAGTTGCCACAACTTTCTGCTTCCGTGCTGTCCAAGAAATGGCTCCGGAGTCGAGCGAGCATACATAACCACCAACACTACAATGTGTGTCAAGACAATTCACCCAATTGGAGTCGCTAAAGGCCTGGAGAACAATGGGATTATCTCCACCAAGGTAGAGTTTGAAATCCTTAGTGCCTTTTAGGTAACGCACCAATCTAATTGCCACTGCCCAGTGTTCAAAGGAATAACAATCAAGATATTGTGATAGTTGTTGAACCGCATATGAAATGTTGGGGCATGTAGATATGGCCAAATAGAGTAGGCAACCTACTAGTGAATGGTATGGAAGTTTACTGAGTTGGAGTTGGTCCTCAGTGGACATAGCTTGTCGATTTGTTCAGTGTAATTTGGAACCGGGTTCAAGGGGTGCTGATACTGGGTGGGCATCTTTCTGTCCAAACTGGTCAATGATTTTTTCAATCAAGGCGGTCTGTGAGAGCACAATGGTTCGAGTAGCCCTGTCCCAGGTGACAGTGATTCCGATGATAAAGCGTGCAGTGCCCAGTTCCAAAATAGTCCATACTTTCTCCATTTGGGTCTTGAAATGCTCATTTTCATCGTGTTGGCAATCGACAGGTAATCATCAACATGGACAGGTGCAATAATAATTCTTGAGTCAGATTTGCGGTAATAAATGCAGGACTTGCAAGATAGGCAAGTGAAACCCCATTCAATCATCTGAGCATTGAGCATTTGGTTCCATATATGCCCGCTCTCCTTCATACCATACAATCCACATTGTAATTGCCACACCCAATCTTCCTTCCCAGACTCCTCAAAACCCACCAGTTGTTGCATGTATTGCACTTTGTTGTCTGGTAGTAGTCCATAGAGGAATGCAGTTTTAACGTCGATTTGTTGCGCATCCCAACTGAGAGAGGCTGCCAGGTGTAAAAGTATTTGCCATGATTCCATGCGTGCTGTCGGTGAGGTGGTCTTGGTGTAGTCCTTTCCATAGATCTGTTCAAAACCCTTGAAAACAAGACGTACTTTCCACCTAACAGCTTTCCCAGTCTGGTCCCGCTTGATGTGGAAAACTGGTTTCTCTTTTCAGATTTGCTTCCCTTGCGGTACGTCATCCCGGGGGATGAGTTTGTAAACACCCATGTCTTTCAGTGATTTCAACTCTTCTAAATAACCCTCTCTCCATCTCTCAGCATCAACAGAACTTCTAGCCTCCTCCCACATTTTAGGATTGTCCTCAAATTCCAGTGATTTGGGATCAAAATCTACCATCTCTGAGATCAAGGCGTGGAATTGATGTGCCTGATCACCAAGGTCAAGGTTGTTGAATAGTTCTGTGATGATGTCACGATCATGATCAATCATCAGATCTGGTGTGTGGTCAGGGTCCATGCATGCAGCTACAGTGGCTGCCCACCGTTCCCATCATGCTTCCTTGATCTGGGCGGCGCTCTCCCTTGATTCTTGAACAGCTGCTGCGGTTCTTGTGATGTCTGGTCCTCCACTTGAATGTTTCTCGGTGGGGATGGGTATGCATGATGAGCGGCATGGTGGTTCGGGAGCAGGTGGGTTGACCATGACATGGTTATTTTGGTTGGGTGGAAGTTGTTCGGTTAAGGGTACGTTGACATCGTCATCATTTGGTGACAAGGGCCTGAGGGTCTGTTCGTCCCCTGCAGTGTGGTCGACTGTTTCATCATTCCTGGAGTTGGTGGGTGCGAGGGGTATATGGCCATCGTGACTTTCAAGGAACCTCACATGGTAAGAACTGTGAATTTTCTGCGTAGCACAGTTATAACATCGATAAGATTTGGACTTTGGATCATACCCAATTAATACACATTCAATTGAATGTTCGAATATTTTTGGATTATCCTTCTTGGGAATGAGTACGAAAGCACAACACCTGATTTCATGGAGGTATGAGTAGTCAGGTTTTCTCTCGAACCATAGTTCCCAAGGGGTACAACCCTTGAGGGAACGGGTAGTGGTTTTGGCATGTAGGTGGGAAGCTGTGAGGTAAAATTCGTCCCAGAGGTAAGGTGGTAAACATGCATAAATTCGCATTGTGCATGCTTTTGCCATAAGCGTTCAATGCATGCATTCAACATGGCCAATATGCGCTGAAGTGTGGGGGGCGGTGAATCAATGATCAGTCCCCCAGGTCTTCAACCAAGCTTCCATTTCATGTGATTTTAATTCGCCATTATCAGTGATATATGTCCCAACCTTGAGTCCAGTCTCAGCTTCTCGGGCAAGTTCCCAGGCCTTTAGTTCTGAAAATGAATTGTCTTTGTTACGAAGCGGTATTGACCAAGGAAATGAGGTATAGTTGTCAACAATATCCATAACGTATGAATTCCCAGTACATGATTGTATGGCATGTGGCCCTAATAGATCCACCCAAACTTTCTCCAGCTTCCTTGTCACTCTATGCCCAGGCCCCTCTTTACGCTTCTTCAGTACTGGCATTTTCGTCTGTTTACCCAGAACACATGATTCACATTTGGGCAGTTTGAGAGTGGAGATGACAGGCGCACCTGTGAGTGTCCCCTTCTTTGCCATATCCCAGAGTGATTGGTAATTTGCATGGCCGAGGCGACAGTGCCATGTCTCTAAGGTGGGAGACTTGTGTACAGTGAATGCATGATCAGCAGTGGCAGAGTGAATATTAAAGGAGTAAAGTTTCTTGGAAAGGCGGGATCCACGTGTGATAAGCATGCCTGTGGACTTATCAGTGATCCAACATTCTGAGTTGTTGAAATGTATTATGGCGTTGGAGTCATCGGCCAGTATACCTACTGAGACGAGGCGGACTGCCAAATGTGGTATGTATAGCACATTACATAAAATGATTGATGCACCTCGGGCTATCCGAAGTTTGACATCACCGACGCCAACAGCAGCAATCAAAGTCCCTCCAACACCTCTGACAGATTGGGGTGGAGTTGTACAAAGGGTGAGGAAATCACTTCAATCAGGTGAAATATGCATGGTTGCACCTGAGTCAACAATGAATGGGTAGTCATCTAAGGATAGTTGGGTGCAGTGGGTTTGGTTAAGTGGTTTGGCAGTGAACACATTGTCAGCGGGTGTGGAAGTGTGTTGACTCCAATCTATGGTAGTAGTTGCCTCCTCCTCAATGACAACCCAACCATCATATTCCACTTCATCAATAGTGGCAGTGGGAATGGGATCACTGGCAAGGCCAGCGAATTCTGAGCGAGGTGGGGTGGGTACATCGGCTCCGGAATCAACCATGACCGTAAATGCGTGCCCATTGATGTCCTTTACCATGATTGGAATCTTCAATCCCAGTGTCTTTTTCTCGAGTGCTAACTTACGAGCTGCCTTAGATTCCTCAATAATCTTCCCAGCCATACCTCCTCCAGGCTTAATACAATACTCTGTTGTATGTCCAGTTCTTTTACAAACTGGGTTCCCACAAGTAGGTACATTGGATGATTTGGAAGGTTTTGCATGAGCAGTGAGAGTGACGGGAGAATGGGAGTCATTGCGCTGATCATTCTCGAGTAAGGACTGTTCATTCTCCAGGAGTAAACAAATGTCCTTGGACCCATATGAGGAAGTGGTGGTCGAAGCAGCAATATCGTGGGATATGATTCAATGTGCATGAGGAAAGTTGTTGCTAAGGGAATTAAGGAGTGCAATACAACATAGGAGATCGGCTTTGATGTCTCCCATGGCAAAAGCTCATTCTATAAGATTGCAAATCTTCTCTGCTGTTTCAGGCAGCGGAACGTCCTTCGTGCACTGAATAGAAAGCGCCTGCTGGAGTAACTGAACCTGACGAACAGGTCCTTCTTTCTGATGATGGTCCTTGAGTATTGTCCAATTGACATCAGGACCCTTCTTGATGTTGATAAAAGGGCACTTGGAAGGAGAGATGCTGGAGGCTAAAAAAGCATATGCAAGGCGCGAATTAGCCTTCCAGTTGGTGAGAGCCCATGGTTCCATAGATGTAGGTTCAGTAATGTCACCAGTAACATACTCATAAAGACTGTTCAAGGATAGGGCGATAGTGATTTCCTCGCACCACTCTTTGTAGTTGGATTTGAGCTTGTTGAGTTTCTCCCTGGAGTATTGAACAGATAATTTGATGAGGGAAATGGATGGTGGGCTGGTTTTAACAGTCATAGTGGAAATGGTCAAGAAGAGGATAAAAGGGTAGTGGCAAACAGAAAGCATTTGAAAGACAAAGGGGAGGGAATAAACCCGGTTCCGTTAATTTGTGGTCTGAGATCTAGTGATCAGGCAGACTGATCAAAAATGATGTATGCAAGCATCGAGTGGCTAGGAGAATTTCTACCGTCATCTAAGTGCGACGGGAGTGGCCCATAACCTGTAGAAAGTCAATCCTAGTGTAAACAAGATCAAACTCAGTCTCTGTATAAGTGACTTTATTTGTGTATACTGTACCTAGTGTAAACAAGATCAAACTATTGGTACAGTAAGTAAAGACTTGTATCTAAGTATGATGGTACTCACCTCAGTCTCTGTATAAGTGACTGAGGTGGTTGGGTAACTGTATACTGTATATATAAGTGTCATGGAATAAAGAAAGGATGAGGTATAAAGGAATCAGCGGCATGCATACAAACACGTGCCTCAAAGGGATGTGCCAAATATAGCACACACATCAAAGCATGCACTCACGGTGTGATTCTCAACATGTGATGCAAGGTGAGCAAAAGTCTCCTCTCCTGATGGTGAACCCATGTCCTGGTGAGTCATGACCTTATCCCCCTGCCTTAACCTTTACTAACCCTCATTCTATTTTACTATTAGGCCTAGTAATCGAAGAAAGCAAACACTTTGGTGCCATGGATCTCACAAGGTAAGCATACCTTCTCCTGGATGCATGTACTGTTTTACGTCTCTACCAATAACTGCAGGGCCTCTAAGGGGTCTATCAGGTCATTTATTAGGACTGTTATACCATATTCCAATGCACATTTTGTCAGGGGAAGTCCTAGGATTGCAGGTAAGTAACAACCTCTCTCCCCTCTCCATACAGGTGCATTGACAATGAGCCCCTTGTTACAATCACTCCCTACATCACTCCCTACCTCTACATACATCCCTCCACCCCTCTACATATACTTCTTTGGTTCTAGAGGGTGTGCAAGCCCAGTAGATGGTACACTCCTCTCACTCCTCCATACTTCCCTTCTTCCCCACCCCTGTACAGCCTTGCCTAGTCATGTATTGAGCTAAATAAATCATTTTAGAGTTCTGTATATGTAGTAGAACCCCTCAATAGCAAGAAGAGACCCCTGCTTATCCCTTGTTCAAGGGAGAATGTTGATTGCATGCTTAGACATAGGTGAAAATGTGAAAATAGATGTTGATAATCACTATATATACATACAGAAGTACTATATACCAAAAAAAGCAAGGGAAAGTGGTCAGGAATGAATGGTAAGACATGCTCATCATTGGGGATGATGAGCACGATGGTAGCTGAAGCTGTGATGCGTGTTGATCAAGCATGGGAGACATGATCGGACAGTGATCAGGGTGGGAACAGTGGCTGGAAGTTGTCCCGCACATCCCCAGAGCTATGCTTATGTGAGCATAGTGTGTATGCTGGCCTTGGTGAAGATTAAATGGTGCTTGGGGAGGGAAATAATGCCGGTGTTGGGATTTTATGGAAACGAGCCTTATAATAGTGGGTGAGTCACCGGATCACCCACTATTATAAGACTGGGTTTGTGGGAAGATCAGGTGGGAAATTCCCACGAGTCCCACAACAGTGTCAACACAACTTATTATAGTCAAATGAGCAATGTAGAAGGTGAAAACAACGCCGGCCAATACTCCAACACTCCCAAAACAGAAGTACCACTTTTACTGTCACACTTTTTTTGCAGGTGTTGCCAGACCCCACGATCATGTCCTTCAAGCAATGAGGACAGGCTTTGACATCTTTGCAATGCATTGATACACCCCGTACACCTCCTCAGCACTTTACTCTGCTTTATGAGACACAATTAGTAACAAAGTCTCTGGTGCCATGCCCTACATGTCAATGCACTACAAAAGAGACACGAGGATGAACAACCTTGGGTTGGAGATGAAGGGTAAATTTGTGGGGCCCATTTGCCCTTTGGAAATTTTGCAGGTCTTCCTGCCTTTCAAAGCAGAGGCACATAGGTAAGCTACATTGTATCAAATGATACAGGCTCAATGGATGCTGTCAAACTCACTATATAAAGTCACTATACTATATTAACCAATGACTACATTGTACACTGATTATTATACCTTACAATAGACATGCATTAGGAATGTAATACAGACATTAGTAATGTTTGAAATGCAATGGGCACAGACGTGGCCACGGACATGGGGATGGCCACGGCATCGCCATCGGGCATGGACACAATATTAACCTATGAATACTATTGACTTTTGATGGATGCTGTCAAACTCACTATATATTTGTACATACTCTATTAATTAACCAATGACTACATTACTACTTTACTTGCTGTACCGTACAGACATTAGTAATGTTTGAAATGCAATTGGAGGGAAGGGGACCGGGACTGGGGGCAGGGACCAGGACCAGGACCAGGAAGCGGCACTGACATCGGAGCTTGACAGGACCACAAAAACAATGATATTTACTATGTACAATGTACTACTACCCACAACACTATATATACATGATGCATCATTCAATGTCAGTGTCCATCATCATCTCATCAGGGCTAGACAACCAAGTCTCATTGACATAACTGAAGTCTGCAGGAGTGTAGATCAGCAAAGTGAAGTCCACAGGAGGGTAGGTCGGCAAAGTGATACGAGAAGGAGTGGGGTTCTCTATCTGTGATGTGGTAATGGAATCTTCAGAATCGGCCTCAGCATTGGATTCACCATTAGATCCAGTCTCTAAGGATGACAGAAAAGCATCTGCAGCATCAGATGCAGTGGGGAAAGCAGCCACATCTGTTGAAGTTGGATTGGCGGCTGGAGACAAGGAGGTAGAATCGGAAAGATAAAAAGGTGCAGCATCAAAGCCAGTCAGGGAACCTGTAGGGGAAGACAATGACTGATCATTGTTGCCCTGCCATGCCATGAGTGCCTGAAAGGCGGTGGGCTGATCAGCATCACTTGATCCATCGTCTTTGACTTGCCATGCCATGGCTGCCTGAAAGGCAGTGGGCTGATCTGCACTTGACGCATCATCTTGGCCTTGCCAAACCATTGCAGTGGGCTGGCTGGCTTCTGCATCGGGCAAGGCATTGGGGACAGGAGTGGCATTGGGAATGGGAGTGGGAGTGGGAGTGGGAGGAGGAGCAGGGGCAGGAGTGGGGGTGGGAGGCAATGAATTGTCTGCTCCATCACCTGATACTGTGGGTGGTCGACCATAGGCATTAAATGCAACTGTTGAGACCATTGGTGTGCTTGACCACACCTTTCTTCCCTTCGCACCATCAGGCAGAGACAACTGATACCCAGAATGCTGTTGTTTGCCCTTGCTCTTGGTCTTCTCATTAGCACCCAAAACATCACTTTCTGTGATGTCGACACCCCAGGTCCACTTGTAGGAGCTGGGGGGAAGGGACTTCAGGCACTCAAGTTCTGCCTGTGCATTTGCTGCCACCAGTTCCGATTTTCTTCTTACTGCTGTTTGCCTTGAAGGTTGCCCAGCGTGTTGAGGGGGTTTTGATCCCATTGCCAAAGCCTGTGGTTCAGCCTGGAGCTCCTTCAGCAGGGCAAGCTCATGAACTCAGTGTAATGCTGCTGCTTTCCTGACATTGGCATTCAACGCAGCATCTGCTGATGATTTGCAGCCATCTATAAAGTGTACTGCGCATTTCATGCAGCATATCATTCAAGAGACCCTGGAGGTTGATGCAGGATTGGCCATCGGCAGTGGGAGCAGCAACAGCCTGGGAAGCGGGAGCGGGTGAGTCAGACTCAATGAAGTACTGCTTATGGTGATCAAGGCACTGATCCAGGGTGTTGATGCCCATAATGCTGTCTGCTGCCAGTTCACTATGATGTCTCCACCAATCCAGGGCATATGAGGGCACTAGACTGCTTGTAAGTTCTGGGGGGACACCATCATCCAACACGGCCAAGAGGGATGGATGGAATCCGAGTGGTAGGTGGTCAAAGTTTACCTCAGCAAGACTGTCAGCCAAGGAACAAAGCAGGATCGGTGTTAGGGTGACACCCACTATCTGCTAGCTAAGACTGTGTGGGTTCTCTCTACAAGAAGGGGGTGGGATCCACGCTTGTGATGGGGGGAATTGATGGTTTTGATGTGAGGGGTTATTAATAGGTGAGTTTGTTGACAAAGGCCTTTCACACCAAAAACGTAGGTGGAATACCTAAGAGAACACAACTGGGTCCCCTAGGTGTATATTTAGGGTTTATATACTATGTTACACATATTGTACATTGTTGTTACTGACATGTGTGTACATGCACGTACATCTTGATGCATGCGAAATAAAATTCTCATGCTATCAAAGTGTAGCATCATTTAGCGTCATTTGGCGTAATGTAGTGTAATTCGACATAATAAAATAAAAATGACATTTTATTAGGTAATGGGGTGGTTTCCTAACAATCGGCACCTCAAACACCAGGCCGATTGATGTGGCAAAGCTGATTTGAGACATGATGCATAGCTGCAATATTTTTGAGTGACAAATCTCTTACTTGATTCATAAAAGGTCCTGCTTACAAGCTCACAATACAGAGCCTTTTGCATCCATTTTTGCTTTAAGACATTTGCCCCTTGCATGTGCAACAGGACTTGATGGAAACGGGACTCTGCATACCAAATGATCTGCTGTGTACACATTTGGAGTGGACCTTTCAGCCCTGATTGTAAAGAAAAAGGGTTGAAGACTGAGAGACATTTATTTGACATGTTGATTGTGGTTAGAGATCAAGATGATTGAGTTTACATATCTAATAGAGGGTTGTAGAGGGGAGATGTAATCAACATTTGCTGATGTGCCACCGTTCACTGTGATAAATGAAATACTGCACAGTCCACTGCATTTCATATGTGACCAGCAGAAATTCCTCCTTCCATCTATGTCTCTGAGCCCATGAGCAAAGCCAATGTACTTGCCTGACTATCCAAGAAGTTCAGTGCAATGCAAACAAATAGCCACAAAATAGATGTACATTCCCAGAATCGATCAGCGGGATTGGGAGCAGGGCCATTAAAGGAAGTGGGATTGGGAATGAGACCGGGAGCGGGAGCGGGTACAGCAGCAGCAGCAGCATCAGGGAGGGCAGTAACACCAGTCCGAATGTGAGAATTATGCCAAATCCAGGACAGATGAATATTAATGGAGCCTGGCATATTCGGGTTCAGAATAGCTGTGCTAGCATTGAGGTCATCCTTTTTTAACTGCTGAAACATATTTAAGGTGTCAGTGTCACAATCCAGTGCCACCAATCTGCTTCGGCAATGGTTATACATTCAGGAATGCAGGGCAATTTGGTTAACCAACTCCTGGACAGTGGCTCATGCTTGTGTGTGTGAACTACCTTTCTTGGGGCCGCTCGAATAATGTGTGAATATTGAAATGACTTGTCCACAATGAGCTCCCGCAGCCGATGCAGCAGTTGGCTTGCCTGATTCTTCCTGAGCTGAATCTCCACCTCTGCCAGAGGGCCATTAAATGGAGGTATACTTGTTGCTCCTCAACTGGAATAGCATTTCTGTCAGCTGGAAGATGTGAAGGCCCCAATGCTGTAGGTGTGTCTTCATCTGAAGGGTCTAACTCATCAGAGTTGTCAACATTGTAATGGCTGATTTGTGATGGAGCAATGTCATGGTCAGCAACATTGGCAGCATTTTGTAAATCTGTTAAGGTTTCCATGTGGGATGCGAGAGCTTCCCTTTCCCTTTCAACAGATTGCATGTCAGAAACATTTGGTGATGTACCAATTTGGCAGACTTTGTCTCGTAATTCAATCCTGGTGTATGCCAACAATGGGTTGTGATATATGAGTATGTTAGGCAGTACTTACTGCATTTGTTGAACAATGATTGCCAAATCAATCCACTCCTCAACTGCAGATTGAACCAGTGCTGGTGCCACTCCCATTGCTGGTGCTGATGCTGATGCTGTTCCCACTCCCACTCCCGATCCCTGAGTGGCATAGATATCCATGGCCTTAACATCTGTCAGCCTGAGCGATTCTGCTGCAGTCACTTCATCCTCCCATCTTTGGACTGCCTGTTGACCAAATGCTGCTGTAAGGTCAGCATGGTGCTTGCTGAGTTGCATGGAGATCTCAAGGGCTTCTTGAGATTTTGCACACAGCATAGCGGTCATGCCAAGCATTTTCTTGTGATTTGAGTCTGTAGCATGATCGTTGAGCATTTCTGCCCAATGTGGCAAGGTCGCTGTCCTGACTGTTGGGGAAATGGAATTCAGTGATGACCACAGGGACTCTAGTATTTCTCCTGCTATGATGCCAGAGCCTGGAATGAAAGATGGAGCATAGCAAAAAAAGCATTCATCCTTGTGACCATGTACATGCATAAGCTCAATGGCCTGGTCAATGGTGAGGTCAGCTGGAAGAAGTGGACCAATGCACTCCAGAAGGTAGATGATGTACTGGCAGACATAGTGTTTTGAGGTCCAGTTGGGTTGCAGTCTTTTGCAGTCTTTTTAAAATTTAAACTGCCTCCTACTACCTCAAACAATGAGATAAAATCATGAAAATATTTGAGCAGATAGATCTGGCCAAAGACTGGGGGGTCATCTCTGGAACATAAGGATTCTGGTCAGTGATTGTCAATATAATCACAAAATTTAATCATGGATAGAGAAGTGAAAATAATGGGGGGTCCTCTCTTTGATGAAATGATTTCATCCAGTCATTGCTGAGATACAGCAAAACAGCAAAAGACTGGACCTTGAAACACTAGGCAGACAATGTCATAAATCAGCATTACTCCCTGTTGAGGGTCAACCCTGGTAGTCTTCAGTGCTTGAAGGAAAGCAAAGTCAATGTTCTTTTGCTGTTCTCCCTGGAACAAGTCTACCAATGCATTGGGTGCATAACATCCATGTCGTGCACATGCAATAGCAGCTACTCCAATCCTATCACATGCCTTTGATGCCAGAAAAGCATTCACAATGGCTAGGAATTTATTTTTGCAAGGTGCCTTCTGCAAAAGGGGCATGGATCAGATCACATCAGATCGGGAGTGGGCATGGGAGCAGGGGTGGGTACAGCCACAGCCACAGCCACAGGAACGGCAGTTGCAATGACAGTGGCAGCGGCAAGGGAAGTGTACTTACTGTTAATTGAATCAAAAGCTGCCCAATTGCAAATACTCAAGACTGACATTCTCCCCACCATATTTAATTACTGGGCGTCAATTGAGATGACCCCAATAGATCCAGAGGAGAGTCGCATGTGTGCCAAGGTGGGGTATCATCCCATTCAATGTTGTATTATTGATCACATTGCCAGGAACTAACAAACTGGCTTTCAAACAACTGGCAAATGACGAAAGGCTCCTCAAGGAAGTCAAACAACTTCAAAGTGAAGTGATCAGAAGTGATGTGGAGCTTACACCAGGACTGAGTTTGGAAAGAGATCGGAGATATGTTAGGTGTTCAGGATGTGTCCACAAGTATGCCTGTATGGTTCCAGAACCAACTGCCAGCCATCAAGAGGGTTTTTGAAAGCATGACTGCAGAGGGAAAGGCAGTGCTTGAGGCCGATCAGGAGAAAATGGAGGGGGAAGGTTATCCAGAGAAAACAAAGTGAATGTAAGTTAACCCATTGCTGTTGCCATTGCTGTTGCCACTGCCGATGATGTTATTGATGTTTTGCAGTCAAGCAGAGAAGAACCTGGTTAAGCATGTGGAGGAGACTGCACAACAACAGTGGCTAGAAATGGGGGTGCTATCTGTGACATTCACGGCCTACACTGCACCTGATGGTTTGATGGTTGTTGATGCATGAGTGAAAATCTTCCACTGCCATTGCTGCTGCCATTGCTGATCCCGCTCCCAATCACAGTCACGAAAATGTTTCATCATTGATGGCCACCCCTGCATGATCCTTCATAGACACAGATAATAATGAGATCGCAGAGCTCAAGCGCCACTTCATGGGCTATATCAAGGCTTTATGTGCATCAGACGTTGCTTCAAGGTCAACAGCGCATGGTGACTCAATGCAAATCCAACTTGAGATGACTAGCGATGGGTTCCCCATCCTACCCACACCATGGAAAGGCTCACTGTACAAGAAAAAAGAGCTGGAGGAATGGTTTAAGCTGCATGTTGGGCAGCATTACAGTATGATCACTTCCTTTTCAATGAGTTGTTACTTATCTGCATGCAGAACTAGCAAACAATGGTCATACTCACCATGTCCCATTTACAGCAATTGCTGAGCACACATTGACATTCATCAATCCAGAATATCTCCCAGCCAGGTTCAAATGGACAGACCCACGGAACATGCAAAAGAGTGTCATAGAAGACTTCTTCAACCACATTCTGCAGCGGCAAATGGCACAGGGCCCTGAGAGGGCATTCAGGTTCAAAAGAATCAAGCTACACAATGGTAGTGTCTCTCCTGTGCAATATCCTAATGATTTGAATAGCCCTACACCTTCTCAATGGATGCGCAAACACACTGGCCGACATAATGCAGATGCCACTGCCATGCCCGATGTAGACTCCCCTGCTGCCGCTACCACTGCCGTGCCCAGTGCAGACAACTCAGTGGCCTGTGCTGACTCAGTCGCTCCTGCACCCGCTCCCATGCCTGTGCCTGTGCCTGACCCCGAAGGCCAATCCCAAGGCTTAGGTGCATCTTCTCCCAACCCACATTCACAATTGAGAGTCATAAAAGCTGCAAAAGGCAAATCCAAGCCAAAGAAACCTGGCCAAAGGTCGATGGCAGAACAGGCACACAACTCAAACACAAGTGCAACTCTGTTGAATGATGGACATACTCTAATGCTGGCGTCACTCAGCCACAGCCAATTAATGGTCCAGGTGATGGTGAACTGCAGTATCTTATACCTCGAGACACATACATGAGGTACATGGGACCCATGTCAGGCAACAATGTGAATGACCCCCCTATTGATCTGTCCCTGTTCCAAAACGACCACTCCACTCTGCCTCCTCAACAAACATCACAATGTCCTAAACCTCGCTCCCTTTTTCACAACCAGAATATGGGAGTGGCCAGGATACAGGAGCAGCCAGCATGCCCAATGAAGGATTGTCAGCAGTTAGCTATCAACCAATGACCCCACCCCCATCCCAACAAAACCTGACAATCAGGCAATCACATCAGCAGTGGCCAGCATGGCAGTGGCCAGCTTGGCCGACATAGGATCATCAACGGTTAGCTATCAACCAATGACCCCACCCCCATCCCAACAAAACCTGACAATCAACCAATCAGAGGGTCGACAATGAAAGACAGCTGATGACCTTGCGCAACAGGAGGCCATTTTAAACACAACCCTTGGTAAAAGAGAGAAGAGGAAAAATGTGAAATTTTCAGACTAATTATACAACAATATTTCTGTATGAATGTAAAATAAAATGGTCCAACCATTACTTTTTTCTGCCTCATTTGACCTCCTCTCTGTCCTCGGATGTTCCCGCTCTCTTCTTTGGGTTTGGCTGAGGGCTGGTACTTCCCAAAGGCTGGGTGGGTGACAAATGGCGAGGGGATCGGCATAATTGTGGAGGAGGAGGGGAATGCGATGCCAGCGGTGAAGGAGGGGCGGGTGGTACAAACACATTGCTGGTGGATACCGTTACTGGTTCCACAGGGTCAGCATTGGGGATTGAGGGGGGTGGAAGGAGGGGAGGAAGGGGTGCATCCACAGAGGTCATACATTGAACTGATTCATGAGAATCTTGTGGTGTGGCAGGGATGACCTTGATTTGAGGACCATGTCCTTCTTCCTCAAGCCCAGTGGGAGCGGGAGTGGGAGCAGCATGTGGCAGTGTGGGAGCAGGAGAGGGAGCAGGAGTGGGAGTGGGAGAGGGACAGGGAGCACTTGATGCATCATCTTGGCCTTGCCAAGTGGGCTGGCCGGCTTCTGCATCGGGCAAAGCATCGGGAGCAGCAGCAGCAGTGGCAGGTGGGGGTGCAAGTGCAGGAATGGGGGCGGGAGCGGCAGGTGGGGCATCAGGTGGAAGTGCGGAAACAGGAGCAGGGGTGGGGGCAGGAGCAGGGGCAGGAGCGGGAGCAACCTCATGTCTGTCTTCCTCAGGCCAAGACGCCTCATGTCTATCTTCCTCACTACCAGCATCAGTGGCACCAGCCCTGTGCCAGAGATCCTCCCAAGCAGCGTCCCCAGCATCCTGCTCATCTTTGTTGACCTCCATACCATACCTTCGCCTATAGCTGGGACCATCTCTAATATAGTGCAGCTCACCTGCACCATTGTACAACACAAGGGGATGTGGGCAGAACCCCATGTACTCTTCCATCTCATCCATCCTCCTGCTCAAGCTGGCCATATTCTCCCATATGTTGGCCATTGCTCTGGGGAAGTTCTGATGGAGCCAATCACCCTGATTGTACAGATGGTGCTCCAGTTCTTGTATACAGTTGTTGAAGTCACAGAGGTCCCCAGCAGTAATGGGAGTGGGAGTGGGTGAGGGCTGGTGTTCATGCACAACATCAACCATCTCGACGTCAGAGGAATATGTTGCTGTGGTCAATGTTCAGTGGTTATTTGTATGGTGATACATAGTACTTACCCTTTGATTTTCCTTTTTCTTCCCTCATGAACCTCCACCAGGATCCAGACTTCTTCACCTTTCTTCTGGCTGCACCCTTTCCTTTCTCTGGCTTGTCCCCTCCATGACCATCTTTCATTTTTTTGCACTTGAATTTGCCCTTCCCACATTTGAGACATGTGCCCTTCCCATTGACCTGTTTGTGACATGACATTGTCTCCCAAGCCGGATGCATTGTATGCAGGGAGTGGGCCTTACTGCCCCACACGCTGGTTGTCACCATTGTTCCCTTTGCTCCTTTTGCTCCAACAATCCATCTCCATCGCTTTCCATCCCCTCTGATTCCCCATCATTTTCACAAATCCTCACCAGAGGTCCTGCCACTCCCACTTGGTCTTGCTGGAGTGGTTGGGGTGGGTGGTGCTGATGGGCGTGTATCTGGGTGTCAATGTTCTGGCTGGCATGACCTGGATCCAGATGGCTCTGCTGGTGCCTGTGGTTTCCTTCGCCTGGTCTCCCCTGGAGCTCCCGTTCCCACTCCTGTTCCCATCCCCATCCCCACTCCCGTCCCCATCCCCACTCCCATCCCCATCCCCGCTCCCATCCCCATCCCCGCTCCCATCCCCACTGCCATCCCCATCCCCACTGCCATCCCCATCCCCACTCCCATCCCCATCCCCACTCCCATCCCCATCCCCACTCCCATCCCCATCCCCATCCCCATTCCCATTCCTGTCCCCTCTCCCCTCCGTCATCCTGCTCCCTGTTACAAATTTTGTTATTGTAACCCATGACGACCAGATGTACGCCAGCAAGACTGGGTACTTTATTTTTCTCATTCGACTCGACTCACTTCTGATGGGAGATGCCTTGATGCATGGTGACACCATGCACCCGAAGACCTGGAGTAGTGTTGCCATGGCTCGAGCCGCGTTTTTTGCTATCTTGGGAAATAAATTACATAAAATCACCAAAATATTTGAGGAGCTAGATCCCATCAAACGCCGAGGGGTCTCCTGCCAACTCTAAGTGATCAGAGAAGCAGTTCCTGAGATATTCCAGTGGCTTTGAAATGGCTCAAGCCAAGCCATTTCAAAGCCACTGGAATATCTCAGGAACTGCTTCTCTGATCACTTAGAGTTGGCAGGAGACCCCTCGGCGTTTGATGGGATCTAGCTCCTCAAATATTTTGGTGATTTTATGTAATTTATTTCCCAAGATAGCAAAAAACGCGGCTCGAGCCATGGCAACACGAACCTGGAGACACTACCTAGTGGGTTCAGGACACCCATTGGTAATCCTGTCGGACCACAAGAACTTGATGTACTTCTGAACAGTGCAGAAATAGAACAGACGACAGGCAAGATGGAGCCTATTCCTATCAGAATTTGACTTGCAAATCGTCCATGTGCCTGGATCACAAATGGTACAGAGCGATGCGTTATCACAGAGTGCAGATCACATACCAGAAGAAGACAACAATAATGAAGACATCATGATGCTGCCAGAGACAGTATTCATGAAATTCATTGATACCGAAATGCATGACTTACTTGCAGGGAGTATCATGAAAGACGACCTGGTGAAAAGCGCAATCGAGGCGCTAAAGACCAAGGGAATACTGCCGATAAAGTCAGCTTTGGAAGACTGGAAGATAGAAGATGGCCTTTTATTCTTCCGAGACAGATGTTACATCCCAGACAATGGAGATCTATGAAAGAAGCTGGTGCAAAAGTACCATGAAGGAGTGACCAGCAGACACCCAGGACAATGGCAAACAACCAAAATGATCAGGAGAGACTACTGGTGGCCGGGGATGATGATGTACATCAAGAACTATGTTGCTGGATGCGCAATATGCCAGCAGATGAAGATCAACATGCACCCGACGAACCCCCCGCTACAACCGATCAAATCTGAAGCGACAAGACCATTCGCTATGGTGACGACAGATTTCATAACCGACCTACCGGAGTCCGATGGTTATGATGCACTCATGGTCATGGTAGACCATGGGCTTACGAAGGGGGTAATTTTTATCCCTTGCAAGAAAACGATAGATGCATTGGGACTGGCCACCCTCTACCTAGACAATGTCTACAAATGATTCGGCCTCCCAGACAAGATCATCTCTGACAGGGACCCACGATTTGCCTCGCAGCTATTCCAGGAGCTAGGAAGATTGCTTGTAATCAAGCTGGCAATGAGTATGGCATACCACCCCCAGACCGACGGGGAGACAGAACGGGTGTATCAAGAAGTAGAAGTGTACCTGTGGATCTTCTGCTCGAACAACCAGGAGAATTGGAAGCACCTTCTCCTGACTGTGGAGTTCACACACAACCAGAGGACACACTCAGTACAGAGGAACTCCCTGTTCTACCTCATGATGGGCTACGAGCCCAAGGCAATCCTTCTCCCCTACCTGAAGACAAACATACCAGCCATAGAGAAGCGACTTGTCGCACTACAATGGGCCCGAGACAAAGTGAAGGCAACTCATGAGTTGGCCAGACAAATGATGGCAGAGAGAAAAACGAGACACTTCACCCCATTCAGAGAAGGAGATAAGGTGTGGCTAGAAGCGAAGAACCTCAAGATGACACACTTGATGAGGAAACTCGCACCGAAAAGAGAAGGACCCTTCACTGTCAAAGAGGTCTTAGGCCCGCTCTCCTACCGGCTGAAGTTGCCAGAACAGTGGAAGATACACCCGATATTCCATGCAGCACTCCTCTCCCCATACAAAGAAACCAAAGCACATGGTCCGAACTTCCCAGAACCACCGCCTGATCTAATAGAAGGCGAATCAGAGTATGAAGTGGAAGCGATCATCAGACACAAAAAGAAAGGAAGAACCATGCACTTCTTAGTGAAGTGGGTCAGATACCCAACCTTGGAGAACTCATGGGAACCCAAGGGAAACCTGACTAATGCCAAGAAAATCCTAGGGGCATATAAACAGCGATGACAGCTATAGAAACCCCAGACTGAAAACACCCACCAAACTGAAGAAACCACAGAATGCTCCCCCCCTGCCCCCCCCCCCATCGACACTTCACCAACCAAACCAACTACAAAACACACCACCCAGATGAATGGTCATTGACCAAAAACCATTAATGAACATACTCCCAGGCAGACCCTCTTGGTTATGCCCACATGGGATTCCCTTCTGGATAACAAGGGATGACTGGATTAGAAGGGTGTCCTCAACCTGTCCAAAATGCTGCCTCTTTGCCTGGAGGAGCACGAAGGCAGACCTGACTCAGGTGAGGACACAGTACGAGGAGTGGTGCTTTGAAGGAGAACTTGACAATGAAGACTATTTCTCCGAAGACTTCTGCATTGATCGAGAAGGGCTCACCCCCGGTACAAGACCACTAGCGGGAATAAGCAGACCCCTGTGGAGAGACCTCCAATGGAACACCCATTATGATGAGGAGAGCGGATACAGCCTGGCAAAGAGGCTCCTGCTTGGGGAACATGGAGAACTGGGAACATTACTGAGGTCCAACCGATTCCCTCAGACCCCGATCTGCCCTACCTCCTGAACAGAGAAAAGAAGATAGTGATCGAAGTCAGTGACTTCGAAGATAGAGAGAGGGTGATGTTATGAATTTTGTTATCATAACCTACAACGACCAGACATACGCCGGCAAGACCGGGTACTTTATTTTTCTCATTCGACTCAACTCACTTCTGATGGGAGACGCCTTGATGCATGGTGACACCATGCACCCAAACCACTCCCACACACACTGTGGTATGACAGCCCCTTGTCATGAGGCTTATCCCTTATTGTTCCCTGATATGCTGCACTGCAGCACTCCATGACATCGGACACCTCATGCAAGTATGAGGCCTGCTGTTTCTATTGCTCTTGTCTATATTTACCTGATAAGCATCTCACCTTCCGATTGGACGATAGATAGTCCTAGAACAGTATATAAGCTGTAGCTACACTCTGTGTATTCTTCAGCTTGACCTAATTCAATCAACGGTCTTAGACTCAACCAGAACACTTGACAGCTTAGGAAGCCCCTAGCTGTGATAACTCAAACTCGACAGTTGGAAAGCCTCCAACTGTGATACACAAACCGATGGTCTACTCAGAAAGCCTCTGAGTACAGATAGCCACAACAACTTGAGGAAGTACCCAAGTGAAGGCCAGAAGCCTGATACACTAGGAAAGCCTCCTAGTGTGATACCGATATAGTTGGAAAGCCTCCAACTGTGACATACAAAGCCAAGGCTGAGTTAAAGACCTATATTCTTAACACTCCCATTCCCATTCCCATTCCTGAACCCCCACCTGCCACTCCCACTCCTGATCTTGAAGGACCATCGGCCACTCCACCTCCCACTCCCGATGCCAAAACCCCTGAGGTTCCTGCAATCCCACCTTTCTTGTTGAATTTTTTCACTGCATGCAGCTGACCTTCCATGAAAATCTCATCTCCCATTCTATCAGAACTTCCCCATGCTACCAAAAAACCCCACAAGAATAACTTGGCACCAAATGCCGCTTTCAAGTCCTCCCCAAGATCCTGTCTTTGCCATGAAAATAATGTGTTCTACAGTATATTAGTCCCACTGTCATCCTGATAGTATTTTACTTACAAGTGCCCATTTTTGTTCCCTCATGACGGCCTTGATGTTTTGTGTTTGAAGGCCGCTTTGAACAGCCTGCTCAATCTGGCTGATGTGGCTGAGGACTTGTTGAGCTGTAACATTCATGTTGAGATGAGTTGGGAACAGGGATGGGAATGGGGATGGGAGTGATGGGGTTTGAAAGTCAATGAAAGTTGGAAAGATGAAAATCAACCATCACATGTGTTTGTTCATCAAGGCCAAACAAATAACATCAATATCTGATCACTAGATTAGATGCACATTATAACCTCTGTTACATTGATCCATCCACAATGAGCGACCAGCAGCAAATGCAAGGCAATGTTCTAGATGGCTACGTCCCTATCTGAGCCAACAATGGGCACCACTATTTAGTGCCCCACTTTATGATTCCCGCCACTCATCAGGCGATGAATGCCTATTGCCAGAAGTTGGAACTTGATGTCCGTAATGCAGATGGAGGAGTAAGCTTTGTTTATTTCAAATTAGGTTGAAGTTAAGGGCTGCTGCCGTGTCTCTGGCCACTGCTGTGTCTTGGCCACTCCTGTATCCGGGCCGCTCCTGTATCCTGGCTGCTCCCATTTCTCTATCCACTCCTGTGTCTTGTCTGTCCCAACTGACATTATGATCAATTTGCAGTCTGGCAACATGACTGCGCCGCCATACTACCTGGTGGCACGGTGGCCCACAACCAGCTCACCCTACCTGCTGATCCAGTAAGTGTCATCCTCATTTGTGTTTCTACATTAGTTCATCCTGTTGCAGGACTTGACAGACAGGGAGTTGTTGAGCTGCCATGCTGAAGTGAAGGCCCTTCAAGACCAGCTTGGCATATCATACAAGGATGCCAGTCATTGTCTGTACATGGCTGAGGTGGAGAAGCTCGAACAACAAGATATAACATTGAAAACATATGCCATTTTGAAGGAAAGGGTTGAAAATAAGTTGAAATCATTCGAAAGGAGGTTCTCAGAAATTATGCCATCATCCCACTCAGATGCTATGGCTGATTGCCCTGCCGATTCCCAGTGATGTGGAAGGATAATTAATACCTTACTCATTATATATATATCTATGTAGCTTTTGTCTGTATTCTGTTCTTAATGCACATCATTGTAGTAATATCATTGTTTTTGTGGTCCTGTCAAGCCCTGATGTCAGTGCCACTTCCCCATTCCCATCCCCATCCCTGCTCCCATCCCCTGTCCCCATCCCCACTCCTGTCTCCATCCCTGTCCCCATCCCTGTCCCCTTCCCTGCAATTGCATTTCAAACATTACTAATGTCTGTACTATGTTCTTAATGCACATCTATCTGTACGGTACAGCAAGTAAAGTAGTAATGTAGTCATTGGTTAATTAATAGAGTATGTACAAATATATAGTGAGTTTGATGGCGTCCATCGAAAGTCAATAGCATTCATAGGTTAATATTGTGTCCATGCCCAATGGCGATGCCGTGGCTGTCCCCATGGCCGTCCCCATGTCCGTGGCCATGTCTGTGCCTGTTGTATTTCAAATGTTACTAATGTCTGTATTACATTCCTAATGCATGTCTATTGTAAGGTATAATAATCAGTGTACAATGTAGTCATTGGTTAATATAGTATAGTGACTTTATATAGTGAGTTCGACAGCATCCATCAAACCCATATCATTTGATACAATGTAGCTTACCTATGTGTCAGAGGAGCTTCAGCAACCACCAAGGAGGATGAAAAAGCCATTCCAACATGTGGCTGAGCAGGCAGTGGAGACCGCCATGTATGGCCCTATGGTATGTCCCCTGGCTCTGTCTGTTTTGTATATGCATATGAGTCCCCCAGATCATAGTGCTGAAGTGTTACTGTCCTGGCTTCGATCTCGTGGACACCCTATGATAGTCATTGGGACATGAACATCAGTAAGAACAAACCTGAAATCAAACCAGATGTTTCTCCCTATATATCGGGGTGTTGTAGAGACTCCACCATCATAACCAACATCTCTCAAATCAATGTTCATATGGAGTTCAAGATGGACCCTAACGACGACCCTTTCCATGATCCTGTCCCCCCTTTGGAGAACAACACTCACGACAGCAATGACCCTACCCATGGTAGTCTCCCATTTGAGAACAACACACTATCGAGTGCAGTGTCAAGACCGATTCTTCCGACCGGACTTCCAATCGTTTTCTGCCCCCCTTTCCAGCTGCCTTACATCACAGCCCACCTCCTATCAGCAGCACTGCCTAGAGGCAAAATTCCCTCATTTCCAATTAAGTGAAACAGTTTCAGGAATTGCCTCAGAAGCTGGTTTTCATATTAGCCACAGCCTCGGAAACTCCGACCTTAGTATTTAAGCTAGCTACTTCCATTTTGTATCGCCAGTTTGTAAATCAACCAAGTCTCCTACTTAATCCTATCCTCTTTAAACTCCAATTACGTTCTTAAGTCATTTTTGAACTCTTGCTCATCCTCTCCAGAAACTCTCCAGACCTCTGGTCATCTTCCTTACCCTCACCTTGAAATTAGGACACTTGACGAGGAGAAGGGCGCAACTTCTTATAAGTTGAAGCCAAGTCCTTTCTGCTCCCCCACTTGGTGCGACACATCAAGTAAACCCCGCCCCGGATTTCCATAGGATTCCCTGTCTTACTCGTTCCATCCTCTACAACTCCTATTGTCCGGGTACAACCGGAATTCTGACGACTTCCCTTTCAAGTTCAGTACTTAACACATGGACACCATGGGCCAAATAACCTGTTATGCTACACAACAACTTGCCAGCCAGTTTCACACCCATTCATTCTCTGTGCTCATCTGTAAAGATAGGGTGAGGCTGATCCACTGGGATTGTTTGGGCACCATCATTATGTGATCCTTTTCATATGTGGAGGAGCCGTGGTTGGTCAATTTTTTCTGGCAATATACCCACTCGTCACACAGCAGTGCATGGAGTTGATGAATCTGTCACCGCACCTGGCAATGCAGATGCAACCTATGTTCAAAAAGCAAGAGCCACTCTTGGGCTCAAAGATGAAACGCCCTTGTGCAAGTTTATGATCTATGGGGAGGTGGAGGGGGATGTCACTTATCATTTTGGTAACAAGCCATGGTTCAAGGGCAATGGGTTGCCAACAGGTCGAGCCACCCAGGTCTTCACTGTTTACACCCCGGACCTCAATAAGTGTGTCCTCATGAAAGACACTTGGAGGGTATCCCTTCATGGTATGCAAAGAAGGTGCTATATATTGGTGCCTTCATGCAGCTAAAGTGTTATTGCACGTTTTGTCTGTGGTGGCGATGTCACTTTGCCATCATTCACACTTGTTTGCCAAATGCTGTGGTCTAAGACTCTGACCCCATAGCCACTATTGCTTCATTCTTGACAATATTGGTTGTGATCTGACATTGTTCACAATGACGAAGGAGCTGGTTGAGACTCTGACTGTTGGCTTGCAAGATATGTGAAGCAAAGATTTCTGTTCCTGTCTGCTTATCCCTCTTTCCCCTTAGCTCATATGGAAGCTTTTGAAAATGCAAAAATCCTACATCACAATATTAGTGTTGGCAACATCATAATCAGTGATTGTGGTGGGCTCTTAATCAACTGGGATTTTGCCAAGGATATCAAGGATCTTGGAAAGATCTCTCAGCAACCATTCCACAGGGTAAGTCTCACCTTCGATGAATCTGATGACCAGTGTATCATGGCTGTCCTGACATCCTTGCAGGGGACATGGCAGTTCATGGCTGCCTGGCTGTTGCAAGCCAAGGAATTGGCAGTACACACCCAGGCTGATGACTGGGAGTCTTTTTTCCATGTCTTGAGTTGGGTTGTCTTGCACTTTACTAGACATGGACTCAACTCAGCTGAGCTGACAAATGAGTTGAGGAATACCTACGATGACTCATACTTGGACAGCAGTAAGGTCTACAGAGGTGGGAACAAGAAGAGTTGTATTAAATCCTGGTTCATATCTTCCAATGCTCAAATCCCTCCTGGCCCTCTTCTTGATCTTCTCAAGGACCTTGTCAATGTGTGTGCTATCTGCTATGAAGACCCACCTACCAAGGAAGCTCAGGAGCAATATGAGCTTTCTTTACAGGCAGTTGTTTGAGATCTGTCCCTTGCTGCTATTCTGGTCGACCATCCTGTCAAACTTTACCACAATCTCAAAGAGAAACTCAAAGCATTGTGGATAGATTTAGGGAGGCAGAAAACAGTCAGGCATGGGATATGGGGCCAGAAGGACAACAGTTTGAAAATCCATTAACTTGGGTTGATGAAGTGGTCATCACAACTAAGCACCAAAGTGAATTCAAGACTGACATACCCCAACAGAGCAAAAGGTCAAACCGATGCTGAATGGTGGTGAACATGCAACAGTGCAGGACATATCAAAGGCAGATCCTGATGACATCGCAGAGGAAGGTGATGAATGTGGTGCCAGCGAGAATGGGGAAGATATTGATGAACACAAGTTGAATGAACATGTAGTGGTGGCAAAATGGGATGAAGCTGAAATGGACTGGGAGGGTGATGAGGGCAAACTGCTTGATGAGCCTCAGAGAGGCTCAGTCTAGGTAATGAAGCAGTTACAGATTGCATTCTATATGTTTTTTTTTTTCAAATGGTGACAGCTCTGGCTAAGTCCTGGTAGGGGAAACCCAAAATCAATCAAAGATAAATAGATGCTCCCTCCTACCTATATTATTCTGTCTGGTGATAGATTAATTGATTAACTCTAGTATTCTGTCACTGAGGGGTCTAGTAACAGTTTCATAGAGCTAGGCATCACAGAGAATGGGATTCAGGGGATGAGGAATGGTGGCAAATAAGACTCAGTCCATGTATTAACAGTGTTAACTAATGTTGCACTTACAAGTCAATAATATTTGTATACTAGCTATATCAACACACCTAATACACTCATCATGGAAACATATGTTGTACCATGGTTACCACATATAATCCAGTGATTTTGACCCCTGGTTCATGAAAAGCAGTTAAAAACTGAGTGAGATGTAACCAAATCAAAAGACTCCTACACAGCTTGTACTTAAGTATACATTGCATTTGTCATGGATTCATGTTCTGACATCAGAGGATTTACAAATTCTGCATAGTTACTACCTGAAAATGTATTGTAGCACTTTTATACAATCAGGAAAGTGGCCAGATGTTCATTTTTTGACTCAATTGATAATGAAAGTGATTTTAGTCACTCATCTGATGATACCATCTTGGGGTATTGTGTACCTCATATACCCCTCTATCACCAGGGGCAAAAGCTAGGGCAGTTGAGTTTCAACTGCCTTCGAGGCAGTGGGTATGGCAGTTGACAGAGTAATTATGTAATATTGCCCTTGTGATCATAATGAAGTTATCAATATATATATCAATAATCATTAAATTGGTTAATCATTAATCATTGATCATTGATCATCTTGTGGTGTGACAACTTTTGTTGTATTATTCTTGTTACCAGGTTACATACTTTACATAAATATGGAGTAGCAGTTAGCACCATGAATACTCCTTTCTTCCATTCCCTTCCTCTTTCACTCAACAATGCCTTCAGTTATATGTACATGCACAGTTTGCAGCATAAAAACTGTCTGCATTCATGGTGTTGAACAACCAGGCCAGTCTGTTAGTGGTCCAACTCGTTTGATGCATGAGAAATAGGATAAAAACCCTGCCTTGGCAAGATGGAAGCCACAATCATCCCCAAGTTCATCATCAAAAAAATCTACAGCTTCCAATTCTCCAACAGGTAAGTGCTAAACTGTTTCCATAAGAATATAGTTGAAAAGTATAGTACAGATATCAACTTTTCCACTACACTTATTATGAAGATGGTCTGCCTTCTTGTCATCTGGCTCCACACCAGAGCTGGTGTAAGTCATGCTGTCACCAACAAAGTTCTACAAGCAATTCAGGCTATCATCTCTGCAACTCTTTATCTTGTTGGCATTGCTTTGATGTCATCTGGATTTGCTATCAAACTTTCTGATGTCAAACTTCCTCATGATGTTCGTACAGCCTATCAGCTTCACTGCCCTGAACCAGATATCATCCGGACAGCATGCTGTCCCCAGTGCCTTTCCCTCTTCCCTTATCAAATTCCTTGGAAATGTCAGTGGAAGGAGTCTCCAAGATCACGTGCATGCAATACAAATCTCTGGAAAATTCAGAATACCCAGAATGGCCCCAAATGGGTTCCATGCCAGCTGTACAGTACACAGTCATTTGACTCTTGGCTTCAATTTTTTTTGTCTTGCCAGATCATAGAAAACTCTCTTCACAAGACTTATCATGACCATATAAATCATCCTCCAGCTGTCTTTGGTGCCACTATTAATGATATCCAAGGTAGCCCTGCTTGAAATGATATTTTAGGCTTTCTCCAGTCTCCCTATCATTTACTCTTTGGAATTTATGTTGATTGGTACAACCCTCACACAAACAAGATTGCTTGTAGGTTGCTAGAAAGAAATTATATACTAATATGGCTAATAATATTACATATAGGTAAAAAGGTATCCTGTGGTGCCATTTTGCTTTATTGCTGGAATTTACCTTTCAATCTCCGGTATCAACCTGAGAATATCTTTATTGCTGGTCTCACACCTCCACCTCATCTTCCTGACCCTACCACTATTTCCCATGTTCTTGATCCTGTTATTACTTCTGTTGCCAAGTATGGTGTTGCACCCAGTCAAAATGTGCCAACATCCAGACATCCCAATGGTATTCCTGTGCAAGCAAAAATTGCACCTGTCATTGCTGATCTGGAGGGAAGTTGGAAGGTTACTGGCTTTTTAGCACATGGTGCCACAATGTTTTGTTCCTTCTGCCTCTGTACCCAACATCAGCTAGAAGACCTTAATATGCAATCTTGGGAACTACGTAATGGTGCCCAGGTGCAAGCCCAAGCAGAGGCATGGCTTAACCAGACAACCAAGGCTGGCCAAAATGCTCTATAAAAGTCAAATGGTGTACGGTGGACTCCATTACATCGTCTGCCATACTGGGACCCAGTCAAACATGTTGTTCTAGGTTTTATGCACAACTGGCTTGAGGGTATTTTACAGCATCATCTTCACTCACTCTGGAGAATTGGACAAGATGAGGATGAAATCCAGAAGATTAAAGAAATAGAGCTTGATGAGCAATTGACTGAAGAGGATGTATCAGACTCTGCCAAAGAGTTGGAAGGTCTTTTCCAGGAAACAGCTGAATATGAGACTACCATGATGATGCCAATGCAACATACACCACCACCTATGTCTCCCTCACCATCTTCCTCATTTACTGCTGGTTCAAGCATGTCTGAATCATCCTCAACCCCTACAGTTACACAAACCCATCCAGTTCCCTATGACCTCAATTTTGATGATGAAGATGATGGTGATGATAGTGACTATATTCCTGCAGACACAGTGCCATTCAGCTTTACACCTACAGAGCTACAGGCAATACAGGATTGCATTTAAGACATTACTCTTCCAACATGGATACAATGACCACCAGTCAATCTGGGTGAACCAAGTCATGGCAAGCTCAAAGCAAGAGAATATCTCACTCTGTTTACATGCATTTTCCCTCTCATTATTCCTGAATTCTGGTACATTGTTGCTGCTACAGACTTTCACCGCCAACACTTTGAGTGCTTCTATAACCTTGTTGCAGCTACAAATATTATTGCTGCATTCAAGACTTCAAATGCTGATGCTGATGCCCATACCCAGCATTATATCTGGTATCGGACTGCAATTCAAAAGCTCTTCCCTTACCGTCCATCCAAGCCAAATCACCACTATGCCATGCATAATGGCTCCCTGCTCAAATACTGGGGTCCTTTGGCTTCATTGAGCGAGTTTTCAGGAGAGTGAATGAACGGAATGTTGCAAAACATTAATACCAATCACCATATTTGTATGTTTATTTACACTCATTTATGTAAAGCTAGTAGCTAATATCAATTGCAGGAGATTTGGATTTAACAATGCTCTGCCAAATGAGTCATAGAGCTTATCTTGATGCTTCACTGCACAGTGACAATGCTATAAAAGAGCTGTCTGACATTCTGGAGCCAGTTGACATTTCAGTGGATGATCCACCAGTACCTCTGATGTCTACTGAAGTGGCAGAAATTCTAGAGAAGGCCCCTAGCCTTCAAGATGTAGAATATAATGGGCTGCTTCATTACCTTCATCAGACAGGAAGGCCCTACCAAGCCTACTCTGATCTTCCCCATCCATTATTATTCTTCCTCCACAAGCTCAGCATCTTATGGAGATCCACCAAGACAAATGTACCTTTAGTTGTGAAAGATCACACAAAGGAAATAGTGCCATACAGTTTTACAATCCTTTGACTCAAGTTCATGATACAGGTTTTATTCAACAAATTTGGAGGCTTCCAATAGAAGGCACAATGCAGATCTTCATAAAGGTCTGCCCACATCAACCACTATCTGAACAACAGGAAGGAAAAGCACCATTCAAATATTATCCTGGATTTATGACCCGGATTGTTGATGCAATCCCCTCTAACACCAATATCATTATTGAACCTGCTCATATCATTACCCATGTTGTAACCTTACAGCACCCATTAGGGACTTACAATATTGGAAGAGAGGTGCTAGTTGTTTGTTGGGCTCCAAATAGAGGATGTAGATAGGAACAAGATCAGGAGTGCCAGTGGATGCTTAGGGACAAGTATTTAATTGTACATTTGTATCCACTCAACTTAATATATCTTGTTGTTGGGAAACATGTCAGTTGAATTTTCATAGTAGTTTCCTATTATTTGAGCACAGGAGCAGTTGGGAGAATCCTGACTATCTGGTGACAAACATGTCAAATGCATTTGATTTGGGTCGCATGTCATGTGACATTTGTCATGTGTTTCAACTTGATGGGTAACTATCAAGTTTCACTCAACTCCTACTGGTGAATGACTTGTACATCGTTCACCTTTCCTTCTTGGGGTGTAACACACCCCAAGTCTCTCGTCGACTCGTTCCGACCTCCTATGGTGGCCAGATTCCCTTGTGACCATACCAGGTGAGTACACATGTTTACTTGGGTCCATGACAAATGCTAACAAAGTGTTTGACTTTGCTTTAGATATAGTGTTTGAATTCGAACATTTCATGTGTACCATGTCATGCCGACACCATCTCAACACCTCAAGATGATGATGCCGCAACAATTGGGGACAATGCAGGTTGGTGGAGGCTACAGCCTTTTTGGGACTGTAGAAATGACAGATATGCATTTTCAGACGCATTGGGCCTTGAGTAATTCTACTTCTTTCTTCTTCTTAGTACTAACAAACATCTTTTGCCTTTTGTTCTAGATGCAACAGTCACCTTAGCTTGACAATGGCTGTGTATGCCTGCTCTGCCCTCCTCACCATAGAATCAGGATGTGAGGGCTTTGTCTTAGTACAGGATACAGCTGAGGGGTGCCAGGAGACCCAAGGAGCGGCATACCTGCCAGGTATGCCCCCCTACCCCATCTTCCCCCTTCCCAACTCTCACCCACCATGAATACAAGCAGGATCACAGTTACCAGTGACAGAGATGGCAGAAGAGGGAGCAGGCATAGGGTAATGACATGATGCATGCCCAGACATGTCCATGCAAACCCCCTTGCAATCCAAACAGGATAGAACTGATGACAACGATGACATCCTCCCTCTCTTGCTGCCACCACCACCACACATCATAGCACCCCAAACCACTGTCATGAGCAACTGCTCGCAGGGTGGAAACGGGGAGCAATGAGGATGGAGACAACAAGCAGGGGGAGCAGGCACAACAATGACAACAACAGGCACCACCCCCCTCTCGCTGCAAACACGAGCGGGGATGTTTCATGTTCTGTTCTCAGTGACAACCCACCACCACCCCCTCTCTCACTGCAAACACAAGCAGGGGTGTTTCATGTTCTGTTCTCAGTGACAACCACCACCACCCCCTCTCTCGCTGCAAACGTGAGAGGAGGGGTTTCTCATTCTGCTCTTGGTGACAACATGCACTATCACCCCCTCCCTTGCTCCAAACGTGAGGGAGGAGACTTCTTGGGGGAGCAGGCTCAACAACAACAATGATGACGGCCACCACAACAACCACAGCTCCCCCACCCACCGCTGTGAGCAACTGCTCCCGGGGTGGAAATGGGGAGCAACGATCTTTTTTTTGTAACTTTTTTTAATGAATAAATATCATAATTTTGTATTAAATGAAGTGTCCATATCATAATGTACAGTGAGTCAAGAGAATCATAGAGAAATCATAGAGCATACTACTAAAGAGACCATAGTGAGTAAATAGGCATAGAATTGAAATATTAGTGGAAAGCATAGAAGTGCTGCTAGCAGCTACCAGTTCATTGCAAAGGGCCAAACATGCAAAGTCAAGAAGGATATACCTTGATCTATCCTGCATTCTTAGGCTAGTCATCACCATACAAGTCATCACCATCATCATCATCATCCCCCTCTTCTGCCCCATCTGCCTGCCCCTCCTGCTCTTCATCATATCGGTCAAGCTGTTTCAGCTCCTCCTCAGTAGGCAGTTTATATTGTGTCAACACATCATTCCCATACTTCTCCATGAACTCTTTCTCCAGCAGATTTTCCCATGCCACACATGCAGACCAGGTGCTGTACAACTGTGGATCACCAGGCAGAGCAACATGCTGTCCACCCCGGGTGTAATCAGCATGCTCACAGAGCGTAAGGTGTTCATTCCAGTAGATTGGATCAAACCAATCAATTGGGACTGACTTTGGTAGTACCAGAAGCTTTGATTGCTTTGGTATTGGAGGATCTTCACAGCGTCGCTCAGTTCTGTAATTATAAAATTAGCCAATGATAAAAGGTAATGACACTTGAACTCACCTGAAGCAACCACTTTTGCTTTTATTCATCTGCTGGCATTGCTTGTCTGCCATACAGAAGAATGCAGCCACCCCTGTTGCCTGACCCTCCTTCTCCTTGATATGGTAGACTGAGTCTGGGTCCCCTTCTGCCAACTCATCATCAGAAGGGGCCTCATTTTCATTAGCTAAGGCCAAGACTCAATCATTGAAACCCTGTGCTTTGAATACTTCAACTCTGCCACTAGCAAGCTATTGAACTTATCTCAGTATAGTCCACATTTCAATGGAAGCAAAATACACACAGTATTATGTCTCTTCCACACCGAAGTCATCTGCTTTCCCTTTGCAACACTCCCTGGACTCTTTGCCTCTGACTTTGCAAGCCCATACATGTAGGAAAAGACAAAACTTTGGTAAAGTTTGCACATGAGTGCAAAGTCATGGACACAAGCTCCCATGTGACTATACCCATACACAGTTGAAACCTGCTCAAATGTCTTGAGTGCAATATGTTCATGGAGTAGGTTGTACATGGACTCAGGATTGCCACTTAGGACATCGGGTGCCCACTTTGCAAGTCCAAGGCATGCCACAGTCCTAAAGATGAGTAACAAATGACACTCCTGGATGCGCCTAATGTTCACAGCAATCATCCCATCCTTGAAAGAGCTGACAAGCTCAGCTACCTTGGCTTTGGCATCTTGTATCCTACCTGAGTTGTCATCCAGGCTGGATGTTACTGAGTTTTGGAGCTGTGCTTCAGACAAATAACACTGAGTGAATGGTACTTTGTCTTCAGGAGTGACCTTTGGGGGAACAGTGCTCTGGTGTGGTAGACACCACAGGACACAAAGATGAAGCTCAAGAGCTGCCTAAAATACAGAAGAACCGTGAAGTGATCAAATACAATGTAACAAAAGTTGCACACCTTTGTTTTCTCTGCCTCTTTTGGTACCTCTCCCTTTCTCATGTGCCAGTCACTAGGTTTCTTGGGTTTCCTGGGTTGCTTAGCAAAAACTTTGCATGCTTTCTTCGCTCGTGAGGAGTTGGTGTTTGCACTGCTACTGTCCGGTGAGCACTTGCACTTGTTACCAGATGAGGTGCCCTCCCCTAACCCAGATTCAGAATCAGCAGGAGGTTGCATGTGAGCATCAGAGTCAGCCATTGGGATGGTGGTGGTCATGAATCAAGGTATTCAGTCAAGCCAGAATGTGTGCACAGTGCATGGCACAAAACACATTGAGAACAAAGGAATTCAGCGCAACCATGTGGTGGAATAAAGGATCCTCATGCCAGAAAAAATTGGAAAGTCTGGGGCGATCTGATGGGCTGCGATCAGTATGGTGGCATATCAGCAGGCGAAAACATCATGGGCATCGATCATCGGTTGGATACTTTCAAATTATATTACATAACTGCTAAGTGTTTAAAATTTTAAATCCAACTGCCCTAGGTTTTGCCCCTGGTGTATGCCCTTACCCATTCCCATGACCCTTGTGAGGGGTAAGGGGTTTTGGGGGGGAAGGTTAAGGGTAGCCTCAAAATACCCTGCCATTCTCTAGATGCTATCTCAGCCTTCCCTCCTTCATCCCTGTCATCATGGGCAGGTGCTGTGTCATCCCTCATCCCTCTCCTCTCCTCAGCCTGTGTCACTGTGCCCCTATCCCCCTGTTGCCAGGTATGCACCAGTCTTCCTCCCTATGAGCAGTTGCTCATACCCCTGTCATTGTAGACAGGCTGCACCCATGATTGGATGCTGGCACTGTGGTTGTGGCATTGAGAGCATTGCATCATTCTGGGCCATTAATGGTGTCATCAATGTCTGCTGCTCCCACCATGGGAAGTAAAACTATTAGTTTATTCAAAACAAGAGAGAAAGAAAAAAATACCCACACCCAAACAATGATACATGTCATTTGGGCCACAAACCATTCATAGGCATGGTGGTGGGTGCCAGGGGGTTGTTCTGGTGCTCCCTCCATTGTGCCCCAGTCTCTGTTGCCCCCTCATCATTGCCATTGGTCATTAACCCTGCAATCCACAAACATTGCTTGTAGGGCTGGGAGTGGGTGCTGGGCATCTGGGTTGGCAGTGCATGGGTTGTTACCTTGCTGGTGGCATCAGTGTTGGCATTGTTGGCATTGGCATTGGTGTTCATCACTGGTGTTGGCAGCAAGCACCCCATAAGCATTTGCTTGTAGGGTGGGGGAGTGGTGCTAGGTTGTCCCATCATTATAGGCCAGTGGTGGTGTACCTCTTGTTGGGGTTTCAGGGAGGGATAGACAGTGTTAGTCATGACATGTGTGTAGCTGCATAACTGGCATCCCCAGGTCCATGGCACCCCCCTCCTATATCCTACCCATCCCTACTAGCCTCACATCCTGTTTTGACAGGGAGGAGGGGATAGAGTAGTGGTGGGCATGGGTCATAGTTAGGGTATAGCATGGGTGTGGGTCAACCTGTGGCGAGTAGGCAGTAGGTTTGACAGGTATGGGTATGGTTGCCAAAATGCCATATCTGTGGCACACCATACCTGTTTCAACAGTGTCATGGGTATTTACAGGTTGTTTGAGCAACTGGATCCAGACATTGCCAGACATTGATTCATGTTGGTCCACATTGATCACAGCTTTCCTCTCACCTTCATGGGTTTGGCTTTTCATTGCCCATCATGAGTTTGACTATACATCATTCACCCCCCAGTCAGGACCATCATACATGGCCTCCAACACCCAGTCTCATACCTCTTATGCAACCACATGCTCCAAATGATGACCTTGGACACAACACAGGCCCAAATGACCACAACTGTCATTTGGGCAGTTGGTATTTTTTTTTGGTCTGTTTCTGTTTCTATTAATTATTATGCAGTCAAGACACTGCTGTAGCTTCCAAACTATTCTGCTTCACTTCTGCACTCTGCTATTTAAGCATGGCTAGTTCTATTTGTATTCTTCAGTTTGTATATGGCAGTCCTTTGCAGCATTTGTCTGTTCCTCCATCTTGTTCATGAAATTCTGTGCAGCTGTACTGTCGATGGTGGAGTCAGATGGCTGGGTTGTGGAAATGAGGGGGGGGAGCAGGCATGGGGATCTACCCATCTTCAGCATGAATAGTAACACACCATAGATGCATTGGTGGTGTTCATGATGTCAAAATGGACCTTTGGCAGTGCCTTTACCCAACCCTTTTGATTATGTTTGATGTGGAAGCATAGGCATTTGCTCATCTGTTCAGATGACCCATCAGTCTGGGGGTGGTATGACATCAAGATTTTGTGGTGTATACCCATGAGTTTCATTAGAGCACACCAGAATTTGGAGATGAACAATTTGTCTCAGTCACTGATGATATCCAATGGGCAACCATTTTCACAGTACCACTTGTTGAAGAAAATGTATGCAAACTCTTTGATGGCCATGTCAGATTTACATGCAGGCAGCTAATTTTTTTCCCAGCCTGTCTGTCATCCTCAGTATAGTGTTGAAGCCATCATCCCTAGGCAGTGGACCGACGAAGTCAATAGCCACTGACTTGAACCTGTTATCAGGAATTGGTAGTGGGTCCAGGGGTCCAGCTCATCTAGACATATTTGCTTTGTTCCATTGGCAGTCAGGGCATTCAGGTACATATCCACATGCCAAGTCCCTTTGCATGTTTGGCCAGTAGAAGTCATCATATAGATTTGCATAAGATTTCTCCATTCTAAAGTGCCCAAGATTGTCATGGGCCAATTGGAAAAGGTGCTTGCACAGCTACTTGTATTTGGGAATAATCAAGTGATTCCCAATGAAAAGTAAACCATGTTTCAGAGTGATCTGCAGCTTTGCATCTATGACTTCTCAATTCAGACTGACATAGACAATCCTAGAATCCATCTAGTTCTCCTCCCAAGTCTGAACCTCTGAGAGTCTGATCTCTCTCCAACTCCAACTCTAGTCTCACCCTCAAGTTCTGGTTCCATCCAAACTTACTCTTAAGTCCACCTGCACTCACTCACCTGCATTACCTGCACTTAAAATCCTGTCTTGAAATTAGGACACAGATGAGGTGAAGGGTGCAACTTCTTACAAGTTGAAGCCAAGTCCTTTCTGTTCCCCTTTTGCCAGATCTGTGACAACCTGACATCTTCCTACTGACAAACCTGCAGGATCCAATCAGATTCTGACATGGCTTTTCTTGGGTTCAGTTCTTAACAGTATATATGGACTTGAACTTGTCTTGTCTCACTCATTTATTCCATGACACCTACAAACACCCAAATTTTCCAGTGTACAACCAAGAATGCTCAATGCGCTGGCACAATACCAGGCATTTCTGCCATTCAATGATCCACTCTCCCAGACCCTTGACCCACTATGACTTTCAGAGTGTCTACTAGACCTTCAAACATTTTCTGACCAATCAGCTCAGGAGCACCTTCAATTAGTGCAAACCTCATGTCTACCTGCATCCTGCACTCTTCTGCAAACCCAGAAGATTTTTGACCAACAACTCCCCTTGAGTATGTAAGGGGACATTGATCAGCCTGAAAACTTTGGTGGGGAAGAGTCCCAGTGGACCCAATGACCCTAGTGGTCCTGACAGCCCTGGAGGTAACCCTAATCCTGATGATCCTGATGATCAACCTCCTGCTGCAGGAAACCCTGACCCAGGGGATAGGTTCATAGATGTTCTCTACAACTTCTTGGATAGTCTCTGCACACTTCATCAAAATTTTGCACCCAAGCCTGAGAAAATGATCCTGACACTTCCAATGGCACCAGCCTGAAGAAACTCCATGACTTCCTAGTCTCATGTAACCTCCATTTCCATGACCACCTGCATGTATTTTCAGATCTTATTTATCCTTTCTTATATCAAGGGATTATCTCTCAGTTTGTTTGAGCCTGGTCTCAATGACCCAACAGATTCTACACATTGGGTGTGAGATTATGAGGTCTTCCTCAGTTAGCTAGAAAGCAACTTCAGCCTGCATGACCTGGTCAGAGTAGGGTTGCTGAAGTTCAGTTCAGTCCAGTTCTTGGCACTTTTTCTGTAATTTACACTGCCCCACCTATTCTGGTCGGACTCCAGTTATTCCAGTTATTCTGGTTGGATTCCGGTCAGGCTAACTGGAATAACTGGAGTCCAACTGGAGTCCAGTGGATTCCAGTGGATTCCAGTGGACTCCGGTGGAATCCAGTATAATAGACTAACTTGGTTTTAGAAATGTATCCATATAAATAACATTGAACATAGACAGAATTGTTACATGTCATCATCACTATCACTATCACTAATTATAACCTAGAAAACTAAAGAAACTGGTTAGTTAGTTTATAAAAACAAAAAGCAAACGAAAAAAAACTTACCCACTGGGTGCAGGGCACAATACCCCTGATGGGGTATTATGTAAGTATCTTGGAAGTATTCATAATACTATCAAGATACTAGCCCAGAAGTATGTTGCAAGTATGCTGATTGTTGAGTACCATACCTCCACATTAGTAACTTGTACATATTGTAACTGTATTCTGAATGTCTTGGCTGAAAAATAATACAATATTTCCTCCCTACTATCACAATAATATTAAGATACTTCTAATGGAGTATTGAAGTTAAAGATTGAAATATTTTTCAAGTACTGAACTTGGTGGTATTGAGGTAATTTCTTCAGTACTACCAAGATACTATCTACAATACTATCAAGATGATATTGCAATACTTTGCTTGGGATATGTTAGCAATATGATGGAAAAGATCTAGAAAACCTCTGTGTCAGTATGCTTGAAATATCATGGAAGTACACAAACAAAAGGGTAGTCATGCACCCCATACCTTCACCATACTAAAGCCAGGGAATATTGGAAGTATTGAAGTGTTGTTTATTCAATACTGTCAAACTACTCTATGGGAAGTATATAAGAAGAAATTTGATAAATTGGGAAAGTATTATTAGCAGATGTCTGCACATGAAGGTCTGCTGTTGCAAGTATCTACTTCCATGTCTGAGTACCTACATGTCCACTGGCAGGTATCTATCTACTCAGGTACTCACTTGCACATCCAAGTTGTATGTCCAAGTACTTACTCAAGTACTTACTGGCACCTATTTGAGTACTGACTAGTACTTGCCAGTGCATATCCAAGTACTTACTCAAGTATCTACTGGAACCTATTCAAGTTTGAGTACTTACTTGTATACCAAAGTACCTACTTGAATGTCCAGGTATCTACTCAGGTACTTATCTTCATCCAAGTTGTATGTCCAAGTACTTACTCAAGTACCTACTTGCACCTATTTGAGTACTTACTTGCATATCCAAATACCTACTTTATATCTACCTGCATGTTCAGGTATCTACTCACTTGCACATCCAAGTACTTACTCAAGTACCTGCTGGTACCTATTTGAGTACTTATTTGTATATCCAAGTACCTACCAGTGGTTATTTGAGTATTTACTTGTATGTCCAAGCAGCCTCCCCCACATTTTGTGTGGGGAGGGTCTTTATTACTTTTAATTTATCTCTGCCCCCCCCCCCTCTCGCATCTTGTGAGAGGGGTTTTTTTTTGTTTATTATTATATTATACCCACTCCCTCGTGTAGGACACGAGGGATGTGGTTAATTAAAAAATTTTGATCTTAATTGTTTGAAAAATGCCTCCTCGAAGAATATGAAAAGTTGAGTCATAAATAAACCTTATATTGATCTCTAATAAGTCTCCTGTGGCTCAAGTGGTTGAGCACACTTGTTTGGTTTGTCATGTGATTCCTTATGGTGAGGTCTTGAGTTCAATTCCTGCAGTACACAAATTTGTTTTGTGGGTACTTTATGAAATTCACCAAATCTGAAGTCCTTTGAGCTCATATCTAATTGACTTATCATTTGGTTGAAATGCATTCCACTCGGACTCCAGTTGGACTCCAGTGGGGGATTGAACTTGACATGACTTAATGTAGTTCAATTGGACTTCACTCGGACTCCACTCAGACTCCAGTCAGTCCGGTCAGAGTCCACTAGGACAGGTGGGGGACTGTAAAGTACTGCAAGAATTGAGAAAGCTTCTTTTGTAATTTCACCAATTGCAAGATTATCCCGAACTGACAGCTCTGTATCAGCAGAAGCAGCAATGGTGCGGATGGACTCTTGAACAAAGGCCTGCCATATTTGACGATGTGACAACCGATGAAACCCATGTTGCTGTGTTTTCCATAAGAATTGTTCCAGAATTCCATGTATGATGAGGCTGAGGCATGAAAGCTGTACATGGAATTCACAACAGCATTTGAGAAAACCCGATCAACCCATACACTACCAACTTTGAGGAATTTGGCAGAATTCAGATACAAGCTGGTGAACTGGTTCTCTTCATTGATTTCTGGAGTGCGCTCATGATTGGTACTATATGATGTCATGCAATTGGGGCATCTTCCAGTAAGAACTGGAACATCCTTGTGAAGGGTATTATTCTTCACAAGTGTTACCAGGGGAATGTCTCTTTGTTTGGTTGTCTGAACCAGAGACCAAAATCCACATCTGCTTGTGACACATTGATATGATTGAGGACAAATGATATGCACAGCTTCAATTGCTGTATATGATATTGGCTTGAGAGCAGTCTTTAGATGGCCCTTTTTGTTGTATTTGATGAGGTGCAAGTGCTGTGCCAATTCATCAAGTTTGGTTGCAATGTTGCTGACAATGTGGTTTTCAGAAATGCCTTCATACCAGTCAGATTCATGCAACAGGGATGCACTGTCGTTCACTTTTGCATGTACTGCCCGTGACAAGCTTTTGATCCAACTGTTGATAGTAGATATGTTTTCTCCTTTTGCAAGTGAATACTGTTGTCTTGCATGTAAACTGAGAAGATCGGGATTTTCAGTCATTGTAAACAACAGTAATAAAACCATTGAGAGTGAGATGTCAGCTGGGAAGTTTTTCTGGATGAATTGACTGAATGAGAGGAAAGTCAATTCTGGAAATGGGCTGAATTCTGACAATGCAGCAGCTGTGGGCAAAAAACTAAGACCCAGCAAAATCCACAATGGCAAAGGTAGACAGCAAAGACTTGAAAACAGCCAGAGCATTGCATTTGGGCAATTGGGGTCACTAAAAGAGGGGACTTAGAACTATAACATGATTGGATTGGTCCATTGTACAGCCTTAGACTTCTGCTTTTTTCTGCCAGTTACTTCTTTTGCTTTGCCGTTTCCATTCTCTTTCTCTTTCTCCTTTTCCTTTTCCTTTTCCTTTTCCTTTTCCTTTTCCTTTTCCTTTTCCTTTTCCTTCTGAGTTTCCCCCATGTCAGATCCTGCCTCTGTCTCTCCCCCTGTCAAACCCTCTCCCCCATTTGCCAGCCATTCCAGAAGATCAGAAAATGCATATGCAGGTTTCAATATTCCCCACAACTCAATATCTGAGAGCTTGTCATCACTGTCCTCAAGCCAAGACACCATCATAGGATAACTGGAAAGCTTTGGAAAAGCCATGCTATACATCAAGTGCCACTGTGATTTTCCCTTGAAAATGCTGATGATATCTGCATGTGTCAGCTTCTGATCAAAAACTTCTTTCAACTTTCCAGTCTCCCATAACATATTGCAGGTCTTGACAGCCACCAACCATGCCTTGTACTTCTGCCATGCATAACCCAAATTTACATCCTTGTGATTGGTTAACTCAACCGGAATACTAAGAGAAGCAACCATCTTGTCTTTGAATGGAGAGCCAGTGACAGAAAGAGGTGTAGACATGTGAGTCTCAGGTGGGGCAGTACTAGTAGAACCAACCGGAGTCAAGACAGATAATGCAGGAAGGAATGTGGGTTGTTGTTCCTTATGTGAAATAAATATCAAGTAATCTTGGTGGAGACTGTAAAAGTGTCTCACATAATGGACTGGAAGAATATAGTCTTTCTTTCTCTTAATCCATTCAATGTCTTCATCAAATGATACTGCAGCCTCATATCGGCCTTTGTCAGTCCACTCTCCTTGTTCATAAACAGATATTTGAGGGTTGGTTTCTATCATGGGATTATTATAAATGATAATAGGTATGCATGAAGGCTCCATACTTTCAATTGGAGACCACTTTGCAGCAATAGATTTGAGGATGGGTGCCATAGAAAACTGAACATCGACTTTGAGAATCTGGAATGGCTGGACTTCGATAGAATCAACTAGCGAGTTATAAATATGTACTCTGCCCATCCTCAAAACTGGAGTCTCAAAATTGTCATCATCACCTGCATCAGCAAAATTGAAGACATTCCCAGTGGCATGTCCACACATATGTCCACCAGTAGTGCGGGATGATCCATGGAGAGCAGGTGGTGGACTGGATGATGGACTAGTCATATGAACATCTATGGATGTTTTACAATGCTAAAAAGCAAAAACAAAAGTAAAGACCTCCTACCTGGATCTTGAAACCCTTTGGCTCAGATCATGGATGTTGCACCAGGAACAACTACAATGATATATTAAAAAGACCAAGTAATATTATTTTTTCATTACCTGTGTCACCTGTCAAGGAGCCACCCAGTAAATGATCTAATAATAATTCTAGATTTTAAATTACAACTACAACAAATCAAAATACCTTTGGACCTAAGGGCTACTACAGAGACAGGGGATGGTCAGGATGTAACCAGTAAAAGAAAAAGAAAATGGGGGCTTGCTAGTGGTTTTAGTACCCCCGTCGTTGGCATTGGCACCAGCGTTGTCATCCGTGGCCTTTCTGCCACTGGTGTTGGTGGTGTTGACCCCATCATTGGTGTTGTCATTGGTGGTGTTGTCGCAGGGTTTAGGGCCTCCATTGTGGTCATCACCCCAGCCCTCCCCATGGCTGGCATTGTTGTTGGTGTTCATGTCATTGTCCTGGGCCTCCTCATCATTGTCATCCTGGGCCTCCTCATTATTGTCGTCCTGGTGCTCCCCGTTGCCGTTGTTGTCATTGTCATCCTGGTGCTCCCCATTGTCAGTGTCAGTGTTGGTGTTGTCGTTGGTGTCATTGGCAGGCTTGCTGTTGTTCCCACCATCAGCCTTGCCATTGTCCTTGTTGTCAGCCTCCCTGTCATTGTCATTGTCAGCTGCAGGCTCCCTGTGGCTCGAGCAGTCATCAGTGCTGTTGTTGTTGCTGAATTCATTGCTGGTCTCCTCTTTGCTCTCCTCGCTGTCACTGGATGGGGCCTGCAGGGCTCGGGATCGACCAGCACTGCCCTGACCAGGAGGAGGGGGCAGGAAACTCACCTTGACTGCTTGAGCACATTTGGGGGGGGGCAACAGAGACTCCACTTGCTTCAAGAGCGAGTTCAGCTCTGTGGAAGAAAAAAAGAATGAGAAAAGATATTAATAAAAATGAAACATACCTTAAAGGGGCAGCCGAAGCCGCACCCTGTCCTTTTGAGCCTCTTTTTGAGGTCCTGTAAAAGGAATAGCATGTTAGTATACCATAATGATGATAAAAAAGAAACATACCTTAAAGGGGTGGCCAAAGCCACACCCTGTCCTTTCAAGCCTTTTTTCAAGGTCCTGTAAAAGAAACAGAATGTTAGTACCATATTGGCTGGATAGAAGAGCTGGGTTACTTACCTTTTGCTACCTTTCCCCTTCCCAGACTGTTCCTCTTTTTCCTTCTTCTTGTCTTGCTTCACTTTCTTTGAGCTGTCCTTTTTGAGTGCTGACATGGCACGTTTGCAGGTTCGCAATCCTGATTTGGGTGGGGATTTTGATGGCGATGGGCTGGATCCCTTGTTGTGTGTGTTGGCATGGGTGGTTGGCATGGTCTTTGATGGGGGTGGTTGGCGGATGGGGTCGCGATGTGTCGGTGGTTGGGTTAATGTGGTGGTTGTGTGTGAGAGCATTTGTGATGACACATCACACAGCTGTGATGCACTATTACTGATGATGATTTGTTACCACGCACCTTAATTGGGTAATAAAAGTGTCAGATGTTGGGTAAAGAGAACGGCTTGGTAGCTAAGTGGTTAAGTGTGCTGTTCTATTTATAGTCCAACCCACAGTCAGGTGTTCAATTCTTGTTGGATGTGAAACTTTTATTTGGTAAAGCATGTGCTGTCTGGTTAGTCCAGTTGTGCAGTTGGTCATGCGTCCGGGTGACTCCGGTAAATCCAGGTGATTATGAGTCCGTTCAGATTCTGGGGATTCTGGGTGTGAATTTGTTAATTTGTCCTGCCAGAATACTTCCACAAAGGGACAATTACATACAAAAAAAATTCCACTGGATTCCAGAAATTCCAGAAATTCCGGAATCCAACTGGAATAGGTGGGGGAGTGTAAAGTACTCGAGTTCAGACTGAGTGAATAAGTAATGTGAATAGACTTTAAGCGGGTAATGGTCCAGGTTTCTGCGGGTAGCAGGTGTGAAAATCCGCAAGGAGTTCTTGGGTGTGGTCAAGTTCTGTAACAGGTAGTCAGGAGGTCTCTTCATTGGTTCCCTGGTAACCTTCCCATCAGACGAGGTAGAGAATTTTGCAGCGACATCGGTTGTTGACCTTGGAGTTGAGAACTTTGGCAATCTCATATTCGAGCTCATTGTCGATGGTGATTGGAGGAGGTGGAGGTTGTGCTCGATTTGGAATTGTGTTCAGGAAGTGTTTTTCTAGTTGAGAGACATGGTGTTAAGGGTGAAGCCTCAACCACTCGATCTAGTTGATGTCATTCGATGAGGTGCTTCCTCGACGAGTCGTTCAGCACTAGTCTTACTTGGAGCATCTGACATAAGGTAGATAGTGCACTCTAGCAGGCCTTCTGCATAGAGTCATTCCAGTTCACACACTAAGGGGCTTCCTTAGTGGTTTCGAGTAAGTTTATGAGTTTGCAAGTTAAGGCTGTAGATTGCCTAGATCTAAACTAAGGACATCCCTACTATGAGTTGCAGTACTTATACTACAAGGGAGGACCTTATCGTCCAATCAGAAAGATAGATGCATATCAAGTAAGAATAGAAACAATAAGCCTCATGCCTAGCATGAGGTGTCCGATGTCATGGATCCAATGTCAAGGATCCAATGTCAAGGACATGCTGCACCGCAGCATGTTGATTGTGAGAGTCTGACGTCATGGACCTCATGTCAAAGGGCTGTCATATCACAACATGTGTGGGAATAGGTTCGGGTGCATGGAGTCACCATGCATCAAGGGTGCCTTCCACGGGAAGGGGATCGAATGCATGTTGTCGGCATGCATCATGTGTGTGTCTGGTGTCAAGGACATGCTCTAAGCATGAATCAGGGAGTGCTTCCCATCTGGAGGGCATCGGGTTGGTCGGGTTGGTCGGGTCTCATGAGTTACAAGGAAAATTGTAACATTACCCCCTCATTATGGTCGAAAGTTCCACACTTCAACCTAAATCTTGAAATGGAGGGACTGTTCATGTCCGAGCTTGGACTGTGATTGGGTTCTTTTCATTTTATACTGCCCCTAGCAATGGTGTCAAGGAGTCGGTGATGTTGTCAGAAGGGGGGGGGGGGGGGGTCTGTAGGGTCTGTGCAGTATCAAGGGCAATCACCATAGTTTTACATCTTTGCAGATGCTCAGTAGTTTAATGTCTCTGCAGATGGTCAGTAGTTTAACGTCTTTGTGGACAATTGGTAGTTTAATGTCTTTGTGGACGATTGGTTCGCACCTACTTGTGGGGTGTCAATGTGTGGGGGTGTCGGCTGGAACGCAGCAATGTCCCCAGTTCTCCATGTCATCCAAATAAGAGCTGCCTTGCCAGCTCAAATCTGCTTTCTTCATCGTAGTGGGTGTTCCACTGGAGGTCATTCCACAGTAGGGGGCTAATTCCCATTGGTGGTCTTCTGTTTGGGGTCAGGCCATAGTGATCGATGACAAACTCCTCAGGGAAGTAGTCCTCATCATCTAATTCTCCTTCAAAGCACCATTCCTCAAATTGTGCTTTTACCCAGGTTAAGTCTGTCTTTGAATTTCCAGTCCTCCAATGCAGACTTGATTGGGGGAGTTCCATTGTTCTTCAGGGCTCATAAAGCGTCATTTACGAGGTTGTCCTTCATTATTGCTGAGACCAGGGCTCACTGGAGTTCAGTGTCAATTATTTTTACAAATAGTTCATTGGTGAGGATGGTCTTGTCCTCCTTATTGGTGTCTTCTTTGGCTATATGATCTGCTCTCCTCAATAGGGTGTCAGATTGTACCATCTGTGATCCTGGTATGTGTTGTAGCTTCAGGTTGAATTGTGACAGGTAGATGCTCCATCTAGCCTGTCGTTGGTTCAGTTTCTGTGCCTGATGGAAGTACATCAGGTTCTTGTGATCGGACAGTACCATCACAGGGAACGGTGTCCCCTGTAGGTAGTGTCTCCATGTCTCCAGTGCTCAGATTACTCCCAGTAGTTCCCTGTTGTATATCTCGTAATTTCTTTTGGCTTTGTTGAAAGAATGTGAGATGTAACCGCATGGGTGCCAGTCTCCATTGGTGTCCTGTAGTCTGAGTACTGCACCTGTCACAAATTTCGAGGCATCAGATTCCACCACAAATGGCTTCGTTGCATCTGGCATCAGCAGTACTGGGGCTTCATTGAATTTCCTCTTCAGCACATCGAACAACTGCTGGCAGTTGTTTGTCCATTCAAATTTTTGGTTCTTCTTTGTCAAATCATTCAGCAGTCTAGCCAGATCTGTGAAGTGTCTGATGAATCTTTGATAGAAGTTCCCAAATCCTAGGAAGGATCTTACATCCTTCACTGTCCTTGGCGTGGGCCAGTCCTTGATCCCAGCCACTTTCGTGTTGTCCATTGCAAGTTTGTTGGGCCTGATGATCATGCCCAAGAAGTCGACTTCTTGCACATTGAACTTGCACTTCTCTATTTTCAGGTAGAGATCGCATTATCATAGTCGTTTGAGGACCCTTTCAGTCCTTGTCCTGTGTTCTTCTTCCATCTTCGAGAAGATCAGGATGTCGTCCATATAGGTGATGAGCCATCCTTCATCTAGCATGTCTTGGAAGAGATCATTCATCATGGCCTGGAATGTCACCGGTGAGTTGCACAGCCCAAAGAACATCACCATTGGCTCGAATAGCCCTTGGTTAGTCTTGAATGCTGCCTTCCACTCATCTCCTTTCTTTATCCATATGTTATGGTATCCCCATTGAATGTCGAGTTTTGTGAAAAATCTTGCTCCTTTCAGCTTGTCCAAGAGGTCTCCAATCAGTGGTAGAGGGTAGTTGTTCCAGATTGTTCCTTCATTCAGATATGCAGCTGGGGCTGACCTGTGTTTCACATGGAAACACAGGTCTCGGAAACATGTTTTGTGACTTCTAATCCATGTTTCCTTGGGATAACCATTACATAATCACCTTTTTGGCAGTGCTTACATAAGGTGTTTCTCAAGGAAACACACATCAAAGTCACAAAACATGTTTCCGAGGCCTGTGTTTTCATGGGAAACACAGGCCAGCCCCAGCTGTGATAGCGATAGTCTTGGCAGGGTCATAGAGCATCGGAGTCCTTCTTCAACACAAAGAAGAACAGGGATGCCATGGGTGATTTCAATGGTTGGATGTATCCTTTCTCCAGGTTTTTGTCTAGAAACTCATTGAGTTTCTCTTGTTCTTTTGGTGTCAGTGGGTAGACTTTGCAATCCTTTGGTACAAAGCCTTCCTTCAGGTCGATCACATGATCCCATGGTCTTGATTCCAGGAATTGTTCAGATGCAGCTTTCTCAAATACCTGTCTGTACTTCTAGTATTCCAGTGGCAGTAAGTCATCCAGGGTCTGTTGGCTAGTCTCCTTTCCCTATGCGCTAGTCATTGAGATATGGATGTCTTTGCTCTGATCCATATGTCCGAGTTGAGTAGGTACTGTGGGGAGCCTTTGCTCTTCGTAAGCCTGTTGATTGTGTTTGTTTTTCGGATGTATTTGTATCTTGGCTCTTGATGTTCCTCCATCAGGGGCAGTTCTATATCTGGTCTGAATAGGCCAATGACCAGTTTGCCTTGTACATATGTGATCAATACCAAGTCGTCTTCAATCACATCTCATTCAGGGATCTGGTTCATTGTTCATATTTCCATGCCTGTGTCTGCCAATAGTTCTTTGTCTGGTACCTCTTTGATCTTTACTCGAGGGGGGGTCTCTCTGGGTAACGGTACTCTGGTGTCGGTAGTACCATAATCTGGGGTTCCGTAATCATGTATTGGGGTAGCCTCCTGATGAGGGTCTTCTGTCCTGTTTTGTAGTGCCATTTTCAAGTTTTGTTTGCCAGTGCTTTCCTCCCCTGTGGAGGTCAGCAAGTCTTTTTTCTTCTGCAAGATTTGTTGTGTCTTGTCACATTTGTTGTGTTTGCCCTTTTCCAGTTGCTTCTTCTTCTGATTTTCTCGGGTCTTGGCAACAGCACATTGTGCTGCTTTGAGGTTTCTGGTTTCTCTAGGAGTGCTGCTGCTTCTGGTCTTTGCGACAGCTATCTGGGTGGAATTCAGTTCTTTGGCTTTTCTTTCGGAAAGCCTTTCCTTTGTCTTTGCCATGGCTAGTCATGCTCAGGCAAGGTTTCTCTCCTTTTCTTTGGAGAGTCTTTCTCTTGTTTTTGCCATGGCCAATCTGGCTCAGGCAAGGCTCTTCTCTTTTTCTTCAGAGAGCCTCTGTCTTGTCTTGGCCACGATGCGTTGAATTCGTGCCATCTTGTCATTTGGTGCCTCCCTTCCAGTGTCAACCCTGGGGAGGTTTAGGGTGCTTGGGAGGGCCCATTCGGCTCTTCTTGTCTTCTCCAAGATTCGTTTGATCTGAGCCCATCGTTCTTCATCTCGGAACTCAAAAGTTCCCTTCTTCCAGTCGATGATCAGGTTTATCTCCCACAGCCATGGCAGACCCAGGATTACCGATTCTTTGCCTAGTCCAGTGACTAGGTATTCCATTGGGTAGCTCCTCCCATTGATGTGGAGCCTCCCTTTCACACATCTGGTGATCGTTCCCTGCCTATTCAGGGTTCCATCTACATTTGTGGCCTGGATGGTGTGGCCTAAGGGATATGTCCTGATCCCTTCTCGTTCAACGAATTTCAAGTCAATAAAGATTCCTCCTGCTCCAGAGTTGAGGAGCACGTTTGTTGCAATGTCTTTCCCATTGTCTGACTCAGCTACCTGAATAGACAGGCACATAGATTGTCTATTCATGGTAGCTAAGAGTACAGATTCTAGGGAGACTACAGCAGTGACTGGCGTCGTATCAGGCCACTGTTCTAAAAACCTGATTCCTCCATGAGGTTGAGGGCTCATTCCTTTTCTTCTTTGTCTAGTTCATCCAGCATTGTGCAAATCTTCTGGTAGGTGTCCACCCCAGTCTTTTTCTGGGTGAAGTGGTTTTGGTAGGGAGGGGGTGCTGACCCCATATGGGTGGGGTTCTTTCCATCCCTGTGGTCAGATGATCGGTGTCCCAGTTGGTGGCAGATGAAACACAATGCCTTTTGGAGGTGTTCCACTCGTTCTTGGTTTGTCAGTCGGTTGATGTCAAGAGAGGGCTGTCCTTTCTTCATCGTTTCGTTTGTCTTCTGGTTCTGCCTGGTCTTTCCCAGGATTGCCATGGCCCATTTCCATTGGCCTTTGAGAGTGTTGGGTACCATCTCCATTGTGTGTACCCTCTTCAGTAATTCAGGGTGCAGTCCATCCATGAAGTACTCAATCATGGCTGCATCTTCTGTGATTCCCGTCCTGTCTTTCAGGATGCGGAAGTTTGCCACATATTCTTCAAGGTTCCCTGAACCTTGTTTGAGATTCTTGATCTCAGTCTTTGCCATTCCAGCATCGTCAATCAGTGAGAAGGCTTCTAGGACCTTCTGTCTGAAGTCTGCATATTCTCTGAGTCCCTCAGATTGATGTTGGTTGACAAATGCCTGTGCCCAGGCAGCTGCTGTCCCTCCATTCATGAAGGACAGCATGAAGATGATCTTCTTGTCATTTGTGTCATAGACCTGGTCATTGATTTGCAGGTATAGGTCTATCTCCTGCAGGAACTTGGCAGTCTTGGTCCACTCTCCTGAGAAGTCTGTGGGTGATCAGATTCAAATGTCCTTCACGGACGTCATAGGTGTGGTTGCAGCGGGTTTGGACATCTCATTATAGAGGTCATCAATTTCATCCATTGGGAAGTGGGATGTTTCAGGTAACGGTGTGTGTGGTTGTTCGAAGTCTTCATTGGTGAGGTAATCTCCTCTTTGTCTGTCAGTTGTTCTGTAGAACCAACACTGTGCTGGGGTCAAGTAACGGACTAGTCTTCCATTGTATTGGTACCAAGATGAACCTGGCTGTGGTTCTGCTTTTCTTGGTGGTCAGTCTGGGGTTTGTCTAGACCCAGGTCATTGTGGTGTGTTTCGAGACGTATTGCCTACACCTAGGTAGGTGGGCTAGCAGATAGTTTAGATCTTATGTTAAGGGCAAAGCCTCAACCACTTGATCTAGTTGATGTTGTTTGATGAGGTGCTTCCTCGATGAGTCGCTCAGCACTAGTCTTACTCAGAGCATCTGACGTGTTGAGTTTGGAAGAACTCAAGCGCCTGGTGATTGGTGAAGACATGAATGCATCTACCATTCAGTTTGTCTTCCCACTTGAGGAGTGCCTCAAGTATGGCAATAGTTTCATGCTCAAAGGTACGGTAGTTCCTTTGAGTGTCAGAGAATTTCTTGGACAGGAACCCAGCAGGGCGGCAAGTCTGCCACTCAGGTCCCTGACCATACATCGCTCCAGTTCCAAAGACGGAGGCATCACAGATCACCCATATCGGCTCAGGTGAATCTGGGTCAATAGGCTTCAGCACCGGCATCATGCAACAGATGTGTTTAATCATCTGGAAGCAATGATCGTGCAACAGTCACCATAAAAAGGCTTGACCCTTTTTAGTCATTGCTGAAAGGGGACTAGTGAAAGCACTTATATCTGGCAGGAAATGTGCCAGATACTGCACGAGTCCCAGAAAACGCTGGACTTTGTGATAATTATGAGGAGCTTTCCACTCTTGTATATGGGCCATTTTGTCACTATCCACGTGTAGGCCATGCTCGTCAATCATATGACTGAGACACTCTACCTTTTCAGGGTAGAGTTCACATTTCTCTGCATGGAGGTACAGAGAATGCTCACGTAGTCTGTTAAACACAAGCTCCAGATGCTTCTGGTGTTCTTCAATTGTGTCACTGAACATGAAGATATCATCCAGGTAGGCGTGGATGAAGATTCCAATGTAATCTCAGAATATAGAGTTCATCAACCTTTGGAAGGTTGAGGGTGCATTGCAGTCACCTTGTTGCAAAACAAGACTCTTGTATACACCTTGAACCATCGAGAAGGCAGTTTTCCAGATGTCTTCTGGGGCAACTCGGACCTGCTCATAGGCATCAGAGAGGTCAATTTTCAAGCAGTACTTAGCTCGAACGACATCAAGACAAATCAAGTCTTGATCAGGAAACAGTGTAACATCTTTCACCATGTTAGCGTTATGTTTCACTGCATTGATCACAGTGCGAAGTTTCCCAGTTTTCTAGGGAACTACTAGCATCGGAGCGGCTTGCTCCGTGTGGGCAGGATGCCACCAGCCTGCTTTGCAGTACTTGGCTATTTTCTCAGTGAGGGGTTTCCTCATTGAGTCGGGGCATTTTGGAAGATAGTAGTTATACTTCTTCTTCTCATCCACCAATGGGATGTGGTGGTTTATGTCCCTCAAAGGAGGTAGTTTGTCAGGAACTCCATTGAGGATGTCCTGACAAGATTGTTTCCACTCCTCTCAGAGGTGTGGAAGGTCCTTTTTTGAAAGGGGTCCTTTGCATTTAGCTTTATTGCCCAGCTCTTTGCAAATTGCCAAGAGTATGTCGTTCAGGTCATCGACCTGATCTGGCAGAAGTACCGCAGGGATAGAGGGGTCAAATCTGGGAGGTTCAAAATTGGGTCCCTTGGGGAATCTATCCTGAGTAAATTCCTGGACGATCTCTTCTAGATTGCCTTCTTTGTCACTCAAGGGTTTGTCTTTGGGTCCTAAAAGGACGGGGTCTGAAGGTTTTAGTGTAGACCAACGATGTTTGTCAACATCATCTACTTCTTCCATTTCAACATTCCTATGTCTAATGGATGGAGGTTGCACCTTCATGGAACTCAGACCAGGCTTGTCTGGGTCCTTCTTCTTTAGTGCAGCCAGGGGGCCGCTCTCATGTCACTCATCCTTGGGAGGTTGAGGATGCATAGCATGCTGATGGGCTTGCTTGAAAGTGTTAGGGCCCTCGATAATGGTATTGAGGTGTTTGCCCTTGACACATGCTTTGTCACGTTCAAAGTCTAGGACTATACCATGTTTCCTCATGAAGACAGTGCCTAGAATGGCATCATATCTATTGATGTTAACAACATCAAAATAATGGGTGTTTTTTATTTCACCAATTTCAAAATCAGTGAATAGTCCAAAGTTTATCTTTGAATGGCTTCCAACAGTGCCCAATTGCAAGGGCACTGGTTCTTCCAATTTGTGGGCTTTAAGATTCACTGACATGGTGAATTCTGGGGAAATCAAATCAGATGTGCAGCCTGAATCAAGGAGTACAAAGGCTTCAAGTTCATGAAGCTTCATTTTCGCCACGAAGCACCTGTTATCCTTCTCAGAGCGAGGAGAATGGGTTATTTTCTTAGAGGATTTCCTCAAAGTGGTTGCGCCTCTGAAGCGCAGCTTGTTTTTGAATAGGTCATCCATCATGATGCCTAATCTTTCAGAAAATGACAGAGAATTTCTCCCTGTCTTGTCCTCAGAGTCTTCCTCTGAGTCAGACACTGACTGGGTGGAGGGGCATCTGTCAGAGTCATACTCTGAAAGGATTTCTTGGATCGCACCAAAGTGTTCTGATCCAGAATATACACCGTTGGCATCACCCCCGGTGTTGGACTCCATGTTGCACAGTTCACCTTCTGAACTATACTGAGAACCTTCAGGGTCCATGTCTGACAAGGCAGACCCATACTCAGAGTGAGAGTTATCCTCTGAGTCCCTGTACACTGCAGCGAGTCTCTCATTTGTCACAGAATGTGAATCTGAGTCCCGGGTAGGACTCGAATGGTGCTCACCACTTGGTTGAGCATGGGAGGTTTGGGGATCAGCCGTAGACGCTGATCCTTCTCGAGCAGCGTACATCTCAGCCAATGGTTTGGGCTGTCCGTACTTAGGGCAGCCCTTATCTGTGGAGTAGTGTGGACCTCCACAGCTGTAACAAATCAGGTTCTTCTTGTCATCAGACCTTTTGTCTGATTTGGATCTGGAGTGTCTGGATGGTTTCCCTCCAGACGTGCAATGTCGAGTATCACGACAATCTTTGTTACAGCAATCACTATTGCCATGACTTTGAAGCTCCTTGGTAGGATACTTTGACCCCAGATATTTAGAGCTATCACAATAGTTCTTATCGTGTTTTTGAGAACAATCCTGGGATCGGTCATGAGACCGTTCAGGAGAAGGTTCTTTTGTTTTAGAAGTTTTAGTCAAAGAGGATGTGCTCTTCGACTTGGTGGACTCCATTATACACTTCTTTTCATTGAAGCATTTTCTCATCTTACCAATTTCCTCCACCTGGCAGGCGAAGTGTGGATATCTTGCACTGAGCTTGTCTCAGCAGAACATCCTTTGTCTAGTACAAAGGATATGATGCTTGTGGGCAACCCAGTCACCAATTGTGTCTTGAACATAAATGGATTTGGGTGCCTGTATCATCCTGGTAGCATAGTGCTCCAGTTTGTGGTAATAGCCCATAACACCCTCATCGGCATTATAATTGACGTGCCAGAATTTGTCAGTTGTGTCGTGGGTTGCATTTTCATGCACAAACCAGTCATATAGGCCAGTGATGACTTCTTTGAAAGTCCAGGCTGATCATTGACGGTATGCCCCGTCAATGCTGTCTTCAAACCAAGTGAGGGCGGTGTTCTCCAGGAACATCGCCGTATACTCAATGCGGTCTGAGTCCAGCTCAGGGCCACACACCTTGTTCACCTTCAACCACCAAAGAAGGGCATTCAGCCATCTTTCAAAGGTCTCGGTGTCAGGTAATCTGCCGTACTTCGATGGATTGGGAACTCAGGGACCATTCTTGCCTCCAGTGGCAGGAATTTCAGTCAAGACAGAGACCTTGTTGTCGATCTGTCTATGTATCTTGGTATGGATGTCCCTCAAATATTTTGAGGGACAGCGAGAGCCTTTATCTTGATAAGAATTGGGATAGGAAGATGTATACCAGTAAGGGCTACTTGATTCTCATGGGGTACCAGAACGTCCAGACGGGGTACGTCTGGAAGAAGTGCATGTTTGCACTCCTCGTCAGGGATTTGATGAGGTTCTGTGGGATGCCTTGAATCAAATCGGGAAGAATGTTCAGTACTCATCATTGCTCGATGTGCAATACGTTGAGTCGCTATCACTTCCATTACCATCATCCTCAGACCCATCTCCATCTGGTGGTCCTCCATGGCCTGTGTGACTCTGCGCAGGCCATCTGGAATTTACAGATGGTGGCTCTCTTGCTTTTGATGGTGAGATGAAGGGTCATCCTTATCCCAAGGTTGACCATCTTTGTTGAAATGGATCCCCTGATCAGGGATCGAAGTGGGATGTCTGTCTTGGATATTGGCATTGCACATCCTTTGAAGGACAATCTGGTTGTTGTTGATATAGTGTACCTTCTTTTTAGAAGGTAATTTACGAGGTAACTCGGGGGTTTGTAGATGTGGGGAACCATGTCTGTGGCTGGAAGGATGTTCTCATTCTGCTGGGTTAGTGGAATGAGGTTGGACAGGGTTGGGATCTCGTTCCATTGCTGGGGAATGAGGTATAGTAGGGTTGATTATTTCCCTATGGGAAAAGTGACTGGCATAACTTAACGCCAGATCTTTAAGTTGGAAAACCAACTTAATCAGTTCAAAATCTCTTGCATCCATGTAGCGGGTAAACATATCCATTGCGATCTGAGCAAAATGCTCAGCTCCAAATTTGTTGTCTGATTCATCCTCTCGAGGTTTGGCCTCAAGGGGTCTTTTGGTGCAGCCGATCATCAGCGTTCATCGGCATTGCAGGTGCCGATGCTGTTAAATCCGGCCATACAGCAGGGAGTAATCCAGGTGTTTCATACATCTGGCTGTTGTGGGGAAGATCGATACCACTACTGGGGGTAATCCAGTGGTTGTTGGGTTCTGGGGTCAATTCATCCAGAGGAGAAAGCTTCTGCAAGCCAGGAGGAGGTCCTGGATTGGAATGAGTGTCATGTCGACTGTTGTTTGACGAGAAAGATTTTCTGGATTCGGGTTCGCTGTCATCAGCATCCTCAATGGTGTGGGCAGAGGGCAGAGGAATCGAGATTTCTCAAAGTGGCTGTATACACTTCAAGGGTCTGAAGGAGAAACATCGTTTCTCGAGGTGCTTGTATGCCCCTCGAGTGGATGGGATCCAGCCAAATCTTTCGGAGTGCACCAAGGGGAATCTGACCCTGATGTTGACAGATGAGATTTACCTTGCACATCCTGCTTGGGAGCAGGCTTCAGCTTGTTCTTGTTCTTGGCCCTGGTCAAAACCATGGTCTCGTTCTTGACGTACAATCTTCAGCAATGGAGAAAAGGAATTTCAGTCGTAGCAGCGGGTGAAAAGCAAAGAGTCGAGTGCAAAGAAACTTGATTTGGGTCCTAGCAACAGATATGCTTCCATTGCTGATCGCGTTGAGAATTTTCTCCCCTCATGGGAGTAGTTCAGGGTCATGTTGATGATGATCGCTGATGGGGCGATGTCAAGCTTAACTCTATATGAGTTTGAGTGTTTAAAAAACTGTAGTGAGTCATAGGGGGGTCCCTTAATATCACACAGGCGCTAAACACGACTAACGTATATTTATCATGTGTACTTGAGGTGGTAGTAAAAAGATTGCTTATGTAAATAGAAGGCTGGTCCCTTTATAGGGGCCAGCTAGGTCAATAGCAAAGAAATATAATATATACAAACATGGGGTCAAGCCCTGGGTCACCACAAACAGCCAAAATCTGGTTGAGCCTTGCACTGATGTGGCATGCCTCATAGCAAGGCCCATTCCACCCAAAGATTTTCTCGCTACTCTTGACCAGACATTCAGTCAATCATGGCTTGATGGCTCAAGGTCAATTATTGATCAGTGTATAACATCAGCTGCCACTGTGGGCACTGACCTTCTGGCAGAAAATGGCAGAGGTTACAGAGAAACAAGGTGCATGGAAGAGGAGTGCTCATTGGCTTGATACCAAAGAAGCAAAAACTAAGCAGAAAGATACCATTTCAAACAAGCTGCAGCTGGCACAGAGGGAGTTATCAATCCTGGGTTGGGATGTCACAATGTGTTATCAAAGAGGAGAGGTTTCATCTTATGTGCTATCTGCTCTGCTAAGCACTGTGTGGCTCCATGACGAGCACATTAATATGATGATGGAAGAACTTGGAGCAAGGTTGGCATCAGATCCTGACATGTCATCAAGGGTCATCATTGCATCACTGGCCTTTCAAATCCAAATCAACAACAATGTGAAGGTGAAGACTTACACGAAGAGTAACTCACCCCTTCTACATCACTATTGCAAATGAAAATGAATTGAGGAGGGGCTTGAAAAGATCTACTTTCCTATTAACGTCAATGGTGACCACTGGATTGTTGGTGTTGTTGATCTTCAAACATGATCAGTTGGCTATGGTACAAACAATTTGCCAAATACTTGCTTGAAATGTACTCATGAACATCGATTATGAGATTCAATTTTGCCATCCTCGAGGACCGGGTCATACATGATGAAGACTTGGGCTCATAGGCTCGACCTGTCAGCGAGTTGTTGCCCTTGAAACATGGATTGCTACCAAAATGACTCCTCTTCACTCTTCATTATATAAGCAGACCAAACACTGTGCACAGGTCAGCTGACTCACACAAACATTGTTCATGAGTGTTCATCCCAGTCGATTGTACTTGTCACATCGTGAAGGTCACCCCCAGGTTTGCTTCTAGATAACCTTCCCCTTACAAGCATTCTTTCGTGTATGTTATGAAAAGTAAGGTCATTGATACTGTAAGTAGCTTTCTCCATCGGGCAAGAAAAGGCGATAATGCATCAGCAAACCCAACACAGCCTCCAGCCAAGGATGCCAACACCCTTTCCCCACACTCGTCCACACCTGACCAAGTGGAGGCCACTATCACAACAGCCAAGTTCCAAGGCAGTTGACTCGCAGTTGACTCATGGTTGACTCACGGTTGACTCATGGTTGACTGGAGTTTGCACCTTATTACATAATCCTACCAAATTGAGCACTTGGATTGATGCTTCTTTTACAAACAAATATCTGTTTAAATCAATAGGTTCATGATAATGACTATGGTGACAGGTATCAGACTCTTGCATGGGATGGTTAGAGGATGTACATCAGTTACAATAGCAACCAATTTTGATGTTTCTATTAAAATGGTCCAAAACAGCTGTCATTCTTTCCCCCTTTTTTCCTTCACTGAGGCTTCACCAAGTTCACCATGCCTCCAGTCATATGTAACTGCATGATTTGTAGCACAAAAACCATCTTCATCCATGGTGTTGAACAGCCAGGACAGTATGTTGATGGTTCTACCCATTTGAAGCATGAGAAACAGGATAAATGGCCTGTTTCACAACTGGCAAAGGGGAAGTGGCAATCATCATCCCCAAGCCCATCACCAAAATGTTCTAGAGCTTCTAATTCTCCCACAGGTAAGTGCTACATTGTTATTGTTAGATCAAGACTAATAGTAATTATGCAGATATCAACTTTTCTACAGTACTTATCACAAAGATGATCTGCCTCCTTGTCATCTGGCTCCACAATAGAGCTGGTGTGAGTCATTCTATCACCAACAAAATTCTACAATGACTTCAACTTATTATTTCTGTGACTCTCTCTATTGTCGAGGTTGCTCTTTCATCATCTGGACTCAATGTCAAGCTTCCAAACATCAAACTTCCTCATGATGTCCGTACAGCATATCAGCTTCACTGCTCAGAGCCAGAAATCATTCAGACAGCATGCTGCCCCAAGTGCTTTTCCCTCTTTTCTTTTGCAGTGGTAGGGTAACTGGAACAAGAAGCTAGAAGAGAATAACATAGTAACCTCAGTGGTGGGTAACAACACTATATTGAGTAGTAGTACCTAGAAGAGAATAATGTAGTACTACTACGAAGTAAGTAAGGAATATAATGAAGTAAAGTAATGGGTCTTACACCTCAGTGGTGGGTAACAACACTGAGGTGTCAAGATATGACTATGGGTATTACATAGTAATGAGAATAGGGGTAGTAATAAGTAAATGATAGAAAATGGTACAACGTGATCATGAATAAATGAAGTACTGGGTATCACAGGCATCACAATGACGACACTCCCCCTCAAGATGGACGTGGGTTCAGAGGACTCCGAGGAGGCTACGGAACTTCTCAAACTTGAAATGGGTGAGTGGCTTTGTAAAAACATCTGCGATCATGTTGTCAGTAGGACAATATTGCAATGCGATATGACCATGGGAGACAGTTTGATGGATGAAATGAAAGTGAACATCGATATGTTTGGTGCAGCTGTGGAATGTGGAATCCTTTGAAAGATGGATGGCACCTTGGTTATCGCAATGAAGTGTAGTAGGTACTGTAAAAAGGAAAATAGAAGAAAGTTCAGTAAGTAATTTATGAATCCAAATGATATCCTTTGAAGAGTGAGTGAGGGCAACATATTCGGCCTCTGTGCTTGAAAGAGTGATGATTGGTTGTTTCTTCAAGCTCCAGGAAACAGCCCCATTGCCAACAAAGAAAACAAATCCAGAAATAGAGTGGCGATGGATTTGTGAAGCCCAATCCGCATCTGAATACCCAGCAATAGCAGAATGAGAACTCCCAAGGACAAGTTGAAATCCTTCATGCCAGAGAGATAATGAAAAATTCAAGTTACTGCTTGAAGATGGGTGGTGTGAGGTGCATCAAGGTATTAGGAAAGAGTGGAAACTGCAAATGCAATATCTGGATGTGTCATGACAGTGGCATACATGAGGCAACCAATCATTTCATGATACATGGTTTTCTCGGTAGGTGTGAGTAGAGTGGGTGAAAGATGGGGTGAATTGGGGCTGAGATCCAGTCCTACCTCCATTGGGGTGACAGCTGTGCGAGTGTTCTCAAGGCTGAAATGACCAAGGATTTGTTCAATATAAGCTTGCTGTCCCAGTGAAAATGTACGGGTGGTGGTGTCTCGAGTGATGCTGACTCCAAGTAGCCAGTTAATGGGTCTGAGGTCTGAGATTTTGAAGCATTCCGGAAGTTGCTTCTGAATCAGATCGTTAGCACTCTTGGTGGAATCGGCAATCACAGTAAAATCATCAGTGGCAGCAGCAACGATTGTGTACTTGTTACCGTCGAATTTGTAGAACATGGTCTCATCTGCAATGGAAACCAAATACCCGAGATCAGTGAAAAACTTCTTCACCTCAGCATACCAATCGTGGGCTCCCTGTTTTGACCCGTAAACTGATACAAGCCATTTGCAGACTACATTAGGCTTGTCCTTGAGTTCCAGCAGTAATTCACAGAATTGAGTATATTTGGGAGGAAGTTCAGAGTACAATACAATATCATCTTGTAGGTGGGAGTTGAGGTATGCGTTTTTCACATCACAATGATGGACAGCGGCACCTTTCTGAGCTGCAAATGACAGGAGGATTCAGAGAGTGGATGGATGAATGGTTGGAGCAAATGTTTCAATGTAATCAACCCCAAATTTCTGTTTGAAGCCTTTGATGATGAGGCGGGCCTTGTAATGGACAATACTACCTGTCTCATTACATTTGCGGTGAAAGACATAGTGGCTAGGGATGATGTTGGCATCACGAGGTGGAATGACAGGAATCCAGGCATTGACTTTCTCCATTTGGACAAGTTCTGCATCGATCACATCAGTCCAAGCTGAATGCTCATCACCACCTAACGCCTCCGTCAAAGATGGTTCATCTTCACTTATCACCATTGCCTGCTCTGTTGACTGTCCAAACCACTCTGCTTCATCTATGTTCAGCTCTACTCCCCCTGGCTCTAACAAACTTTCCTCTTCCAGCATGAACGCTCCCTCAAAATTGGCAACTCCGGCATTAGTGCATGACATGGCAATGCATTGGCATTTTCTGCAACCAAATTCTGTTTCTTCAAATTGGGGAAGACCTTGAAGCAAATTTCGCCTTATAGATCTTTGGTGTGGGGCTGGTATCTTGTTACTCTGAGTTGCCTTTATGGTATCAGAGCTCTGATCTGTCTTTGCGACATCAGAAGGGATGACAGGTGGATTTTTGGTCATGTTTTCTTCATTTTTGGATTCAGGCATCTTGTTTGTTGCATTTGGCATGTTTTCAACAAGTGGTGAGGGTTCTGGAAAGATTTGAGAGGTGTTGGATGGCTGGGGAAGGTCCAAATTGGTGAATATCTTGCACTCCCCTTCAATTGGAACTTCCTCAGGTTCTAATGCCTCATTCTCATTGAAGTATACATCCCTCTCGACACTGACTCGTTTATCTCCTGGCCAGTAGATCCTATACCCTTTCGACTCACTGTCAATGCCCATGAAACAACCCTCCTTGGCCCTCGACTTGAGTTTCCCCACATTAAGTCACTTCACCCATGCCTTAGTGCCCCAAGCACGTATGGCCGATAAATCTGGCTTCTCACCAGTTCCCATCTCATGTGGTGTCTTCATCTCAGGAAGCGCACGAGAGGGTACGCAGTTGCAGATCCACACATGGTGACAGACCCCTTCTGCCCACAAGTTTTTCAGGAGTCCTGCAGCTTCCATCATGGCTCAGGCACCTTCAACATGCATTCGATTGGCTCGTTCGGCAGCACCATTGGATGATGGAGAGTCATGAACAGTCAGGTGGCAGACTGTTCCTGCATTCTCAAGGTGTTCAGTGAACTCTTTGCTAGTAAATTCACCGCCTCGATCACAACCAAAAATATGTATTGGTGCGTTCCTTTGGACCTTAACCCAAGCCTTGTACTTCTTGTACTCAGCAAAGGTCTCAGACTTCTGTCTCAAGAAGGAAACAACCTCCTCGTGGCTATGAAGATCTTGGAAGAGTGTGTAGTATCACTTCCCCCCTATGGATTGGACTGAGGCTGGACCCCAAACATCTGATACAACTTTATCGCTGTAAGATTTGTGTTCAGTTTTGCTCTCCTTTGGAAATGGCATATGCGTTGCCTTTGCTTTGATACAGGCTTCACAAAATTCTGGCTTCAACGACATGTCAAGATTAATGCCAGATACCATTCCCTTCTCAATCATACGTTGTAAGTCATCATGATTAACATGCCCCATCCATTGATGAAGCTCACTAATTGAGATTTGTTTGACAGCAGCACTAGCAATGTGCGCATGTGGTGAAACTGGGAAGTTGCTGACTCGACATAACCCTCGAACTTCGGGAATGTGACCAATGATGTTCAACTTTGGGCTACAAATAACACAGGTACCGCCTTTAATGAAAAGTGAATATCCGGCTCAATCAACACAAGACACGGACATAAGGGTGAATGCCATATGCAGTGAGTAGTATACATTCTTCAGGGTAATTGGGGTCAATTTCTGATCCCCATTTGGTAGCTCAACCTGGATATCCCCTTTGCCAAGTGAGCTGAATGTACATCCATCTGCGCCTCTTATAGGCTCAGGGTTAATGAGTTCCTGATAATTTAGGAACTTCAAGCAATCAGGAGAGAAGTGACGACTGGCACCGCTATCGAGGATTGTTCCAGCATGGTTGGAGATTGTGTGTGCTTTGGAGTGAAAGTCTGAGGTGCATACAAGGGCTGTTGGATCATCGGGGACATTATAGGTGAGCATAGCATAATTCTCTGGTTCATCGCTTGTAGGAGCACTCTCCACAATGCTTGCGCTAGCTTGTTTACCACCTGTCCTCCACCAATCAGGAGCCTGACTTTCTCTTCCTCCCCCTTTTGCCCACCACTGGTCCTTTGTGTGTCCACGTCAACCGCAGTTTGTGTTTGTACACAGGATGTCATTCTTCAAGGACTTGGAATTTCCACTTTTGGCCTTTGATGTAGCTGCAAGCATCGCAGTGTTGGACTTATTGATGCTGTCCTCAATCTCGGCTGACGTTGCCTCTTCAGTGAGATGCCAGATCACATCAGTAGGGGTGAGCTTCTTCCCCATTTGATGAGCCGTAGCACTGAGAGTTGTAAATAGAGTTCAGAAGGATGGTGCAAGTGAGAGCGAGGTGTGAAGGTAGAACACAAAGGACTCATCAGATACTGGTGTATTCATCTTGGCTAACCATTCCCTTAGTTCTGTCATCTTTGCAATGTGATCCCTCATACTCTCCCCCTCAGGGTAGTGAGTGTTCTGAAGTTGCATAAGGAGGTTGGTTTCATACAGGCTGCCTTTGTCGGCATGGATTGATGCAACCTTCTTCCACATAGCTGCAGCATCAGACTCATTCTTGACCTGGAGGAACATGGTGTTGTTGACAGTCCTGTATATCACCTCGCTGATGATGCTCAACCCAGGAAATCCACAAAAACTGCCGATGAGGCAATCGATGATATTTGCGACGAGTCAGAGGAAGGTTGCGAGATGTTCCAAATGCTTGTGGTCAAACCTATGGGAAGATTACTAGTTAATACTAGTTGTAAAGGTAGTGCTATCAGAGATGAAGGTATTTGACATGGTCCAATGGGGTATCGATCGATATCGAGGACGATCAATGAGATTGACAGCGAATGAGTTCTATCGTTGATGGTCAATATGTGAATTCTGAGGACCTTTCGATAGGTCAATAGTGTACAAAGGGTATGGCAAATGTCTATGAAGTGTTGGGAGGGTTGCTAGTGCTAATGATGAGAGGATCAAGGGAAGATCGAGGACACGATGATCACAGAGGTTTCTTGTCAATCGAGAAAACTCGTAGAGACTTTCAATCACTTTAGATAGTTGATTGGACACTTAGAACTGTATACGAGATGATAGGTGAAGATGATTTTCTCCCATTTTCTAGTAGATACTACAGAGTTTTATATGTTTTGAAGAAACTTCCTAAAATGGAATGAGAAACATGTGTAGAACATGAGGCAGAAGGTATGAGTCAAGGCACAAAGCCAAAAAGGAGACTGAAATTCAAAGAAAGATATATATATCATATGATGAAAGAGTAATAAAGGGAAAGAACTAAAAAGAGACTGTCTTTTGTGTATAAACCATGCTAAGTCTCGCAATAATCTGTCCAGCGGGTTCTGTACACAATAGGGACTTGAAACGAGGCTGACCTACTATCAGCAGGTTCAGGCACGAGTTGGAATCCTTCCTGGCACATGGTACTCCACCATTTAGATAACGAAGACAGCGCCCGATGTTGCTCGTAGTCTCTCGATATCGATTGATGATGCTCGATGATGGTCGACGATGTTCGATCGCAGTTGCGGCTGTTCGAAGTTGATCGGGTATGTTCGATGGTCATGTAGAGGGATCTTAGGGGCTTTCGAGGTAGTCCTAAGGTTATGCGATGTGGGCTCTTGATATGATCAATGTCGCTGGTGATGTTTCGACGTGGTTGATATGATATCGCGATCGATAGACTGGGTCGCGCTGTGTCTGGGACATCGTAGGAGTTAGCCGATGTGATTAGAATGATGTTAAATTGGTGAATCAGTCCTTGAGCCGAGGAGATGACCTATCATCCTCCCCCTTACTGAAATTCTGACCGTCCTGGTCAGTCGAGCCGAAATAACCAGGTCATGTGACATTGTTGATTGTTGATTTAAGACACATCATGGTTTGAACTTTTCTTTTTCTATTTGATCTCTTCCATCCATCTCCTCGACAACATGTCTATCCTCACTGAACTCGCCATTCCTATCCTTGATCATGTGAAATTGATGCCCGAGGCTGGCAAAGCTGAAGAGTTGGACTTCGAAATCTGGGGTCAAAGGTTTTGTGAGAAGATGGTGTCTTTTTCCCTTTTCTTTCGTTTATCTGCTTCCTAACCTCGTTCGATAGGCTGAATACGATGACCTGATCGGGTCGTTTGACAAGGCACATGACAAATGTGTGCAAGCTACGTTCATGAGGGCTGGTTGTCTTGGGGGGGCAAGTATCTGTTTGAGGAGTATTTGAGGACAATCGAGGAAGAGAGGAAGAGAGAGGAGGAGAGGGAGGCTCGGCAGGTGGCCATCAAGGCCAAGGTCAAAAGGATCAAGGAACGACGAGACGCACTGGTCGAGGCACATTGAGCATTCTTGGCCGCAGTCTGAGTGAAAACCATTTCGAAGGACGTGTTTTGCAATCGGACCGCCGTGCTCGAGCTCATGCGCCTCTCGATCAATTGGGACAAGGCCAAGAATGAAGAAGAAACTCTGCTCAATGACCTACTGGTCGTCGAGCAGATCGTCAAGAAGAGGAAGGCGGACGAGATGGCCGAGGAGGAGGAAGGTGAGGACGAGCTGGACAAGGAGCCCGTGGTCGCAAGATGGGTGCAATTGGAGGAGGGTGACCTGATCACCTTCCATGGGCCAGTAAGTAGTCTTTTTCTTTCAGTCTTGTTCAGACTAATCAGGCTTTCAATATTGCTTTAGTGTGATCAATGCGCAGGACTAAGGACGCCTCAAGAGTGTATTGTCGAGGAGGGCGCCCCAAAGTGCAAGCTATGCACTCAAGGGCTTCAGGGGTGTTACTGGGAGGGAGTATCAAGGCGAGGACTTCGTCGAGGCAAATCGAGGAAAAAGGTGGGCTCCAAGCGAGCAACACAGAGTACTGTGGAGTCGACAGAGGTGTTGACTCCGAAACGTAGTAAGTGATTCTTTTCAATAATGAGTACGATCGCTAATCTGTATAATTACTTAGCCATATGCATTCAGGCTATCCAGCCCATCCAAAACGCAGAGGCCGGGCCCTCAAAAGTCGATGAGCAGCCAAAATGAACAACGAAGTCCGCTGAGAAGGACAAGGGGAAGGGGAAGGGGAAAGCGAGAGTGTGAGAAGTCGAACCTGACATCGTGGATATGGTCGAGGGGGCGTCAATGGTGGTGGAGGACGAGATGACGCAGTCAGATGCAGCGAGACTCCATCGTCGGTATTTGGCAGAAGTCCTGGTGCGGAAAAAGCTGGAGGTGGAAGTCTTGATGGAGGAAATCGAGGTGTTGGAGAGGAAGTGGGAGGAATCCCAGCAGCCATTTATTGTTTTAATTTTATCATTTTTCTTGTGTCTGAGCGAGATAAGTTTGAAATGAGAAATATCGTGTGCGATCGAAGCCAGAAAATGTAAGATATATGTGAAAATAACATAGGAGAAAAAAAAGAAAAAGAAAGTACGATGGATGATTCATCAAAATGAGACATAGGGGAAAGGCTCAGAACTCCTTCATAGCCAAAAAACCCCGTTGAGCTTGCGCAAACACGTTTCGAACGATATCACGACTTGTAATAGTACACTGTTATAAGATCGAGAGTTTGTTTTAATATCACAAGTAAGAAAAAGAAAAGGAAAATGCTCTATTCGTCTTCATCGAGGTCAGGAATGCCTTCGTCAATGTCTCTGTCGACATCTGATGTTGTTCGAAGTTGTTTGAGCTGATGATCGTTGATGTCGAAGAAGTTTGGAGGAAGGGGAATTGATTTCCGTGCTAGATAGGGTAGAACTCGGAAAGCAGCTACTGGTCGATGCAGAACTGAACCATCGAGCTAGCAAAGAATATAAGCGCCACCGTAGTTTCATGCGATGACAATGAGTGGGCCAAGATATCGAGCTCGCATTTTTCGATTAAGAGCTTTCTCGATCTGTGTGTTTCGCATGAGTACAAGGTCACCTTTTTCGAAATTGTAGTCTCAAATTGTTCGCTTGTGAACTTCTTCGAAGCATCTCGCAGCTTCTCATTGAGCAGTGTAGACTCTAGAGTAGAGTACTTTGAGATCAATTGAGCATTTCTGTAGTGCGATAGCACATCGGGCAATAAGATCGGTGGAGGAGAGTATCGAATTGGGTGGTGGTTGTAGATATGTTGCTTCTGAAATGTTGAGAGGGATGAGTGGATGAGAACCTGTGATCACAAATAGGGGGAACAGCCCATTCATTTTTGAACCATTACCCGTTCTGCCCAAAACACTGAGTATGTCCCAACTGACCATCAAGTTTGATCACCATTGACGGCCTTGTAGAGTGATTGTCATATGTCGAAGTGGGCTCATTCGACGAGGCCATTGGCACGAGAGTTGTAGCCACTTATCTGAATGTGATTGATATGATAGCGCTTTGACAAATATTTGAGAGCAGCAAGAAATGCTGGGCCATTGTCAGTAACGATCTCATAAAGCGAGCCCCATCAGCAAATGATTTCTTCTAAGATCCAATCGCCAATGGTCTTCACTGTTTCATTGCGAAGCATCCTGAACTCTGGCCAGTACGATATCGAACATCGACCTTGTACTATATAGCAATATCCGCCGGAAGGCGGCATGTGCATTGTGTCGATGTAGACTTTTCCAAATAGTGGAGCAGGTGTGGCAATGATTGGTGGAATAAGAAGATTTCAAGTTTGTCGCAACTGACAGTAGTGGCACGTTCAGATGTACTATGCGATATCAGCTTTCAGGTTAGGCCACCAGAATTGTAGTGCGACATGAGACTTCGTGGCGAAGATCATTTTGTGGCCGATATGGTCGTGCGACGACTGGATAATATCGATGCGACGGTCTGGAATCGCGATGATCTTGTGTTCACCATGATGATCTTTTTGCCATAGTTTTCCAGAATCTATGAAGAACTCAGTGCAATATCGCATGAAGGTAGCGTACTCTGTGTCTGATATATTTGGGGGTCACACCATATCGTCTAACCATTTATGAATGAGCAGTAATCGTTCGTCCTCTTTCTTTGCTTTGTCCGATCAAGGTATGTCTTCATATGAAACATCCTCCCCCTTACTGAAATCTGAAGCTTGGGCAAAAGTGGGATAAGTCGTGTGAGAGGGGAAAGGTCGAATCAAGATTGGGTTGATTTGGTGAATAAAACCGTGAAGTTTGTCAATCCAGTCGCCAAATTCTTCTTCTACTTCGACTAACCCTAAGACTGTCCAGCCCATGGTGTGTACCTGCGACATGAACTAGCATGAAGTGGAACGTTAGAATGGAGACTATCCATCGATTGATGCTAGCGCTAGGCGTGATATCGGGATTTGAGAGTGTGCCTTTGATATACCTCGCATCGACCTCGACGATAAGATTTTGTACCCCTATCAAGTATAAATGAAGTGCCCCAAGGGCTCGATATAGACCATAAAGTTCGAGTTTTGGCTGCGAAAACCGGGATTCGCAGTCATTGAGCATGATCGAGCTGAATCGACTGTAGTATCACTTTCGAGGGTTATCACAGTTGCATTGCGTTAGGAAATAGCCAATGGCAATGCTTGATGTGTCGACTGCGAGGATTCCTGGGGCATTCGAGGTATAGTCGATGGCTCAAATCGCTGGCGAGTTTAGGAGCGCATGCTTGAGATCTTCTTGTGCTGCTACCTGAGATGAGCTGAATTCAAAGGGCACATCTTTTCGAGTAAGATTGATTAGCGCAGCTGCTCGATGTGCGAAACTCTGAATGAAAATTTGACAAACTCCAATCATTCCTAAGAATGCCTTAACTTCTGTCAGCATATGACATGGACCCTATTTCTGGATCTTATCGATACACATCAGGTCAGCCATTTGGCCTTGAATATTGCATTGATGACCTAAAACAATTATCTCGGGGACACAAGCAAATAATTTCAGTCCTGAGAATGTCCCACCACAATACTTCATGCGCTGTACGATGCAATTTAGGTTCTCAAAATGCTCCCATACAAATCGTCGAATGCCTGAGTTGTCGACAATCGTTTCATAAGATCCACTGATCGTTCGATATTCCGATTTCGGACCCTTCACCGGTGTGTTGTCAATATAAGGGATTGTGATGTGAGGGACCTCGGGTTGTAGGATGAAAGTTACGTTGTCATGTAGGATCAGAACAGAGTTTGTCCAACCCATCAGTAGGGTGACAATTTGAAGTGCGCCTAGTGTTTAAAGGTCCGGTTGCATGGACCAAAAAAATGACCGCAACCAAACCAAACCCAACTGAATGCAACCAAACCGTCGGTTGCGGTTGCTCAGTTTTGGGGGTCGGTTGGGTTGCCGGTTGCCTCGATTCAAAATTATTTAAAAACCATTCAAAAACTGGTTGCAATCAGTTGCAACCGGTCTTCTGACTGTATACAAACTATTACTTATGTACTAGATATTACAGTAACAACAAGACAATAAACTAATGTACTTACTACTAATATCTACTATTTACACAATATATAACGAAAACGGGACAAGCCCAAAGGAAAACTATACATTTGGTGAGGGTTTATATACCCTGTGGCTGCGCACAGACCTTTTGGTCATGTGCTGCCACAAAAAACAAAGTGACACCACTTTGCCTAATGATTCCCACTGTTGGAGCAGACTATATACGCTGCACAGTAGAAGAGACAACACGTTCCTTACAACCTACCTGGGGTTTACTTAGACTTACAACTAGGGTTAGCAGAGGTAAGAACACTGTATTCCTACTACGGTACAGGTTCTCCTTATATACATAATAATAAGGACGTCACATGACTCAGGAATGTGTTTACCGCATGTATGCGCAGTAAGCGCAGTAACATGCGTATGCTGCATGTATTGCCTCATGTATACAGCATGCATCACTGGGATTAATTTCAACACCCCCCCTCAAACTGTACAGCGCTCTAAGCAGCTAAGTTTGAATCTCGAAAGTAATTCCGAGAGAGTCTCTAAATTTCCTGAATAGGACAGTGCCAAGGTTCTTTGTGAACATGTCAGCCGGATTATCACTTCCAGGAATGAAAACGACTGTGACTTTGTCATTTTCTATGCATTCGTGGGTGTAGTGGTAGCGAATGTCTATATGTTTGGTCCTTCTTTCCTGAACTGGATTTGATCCAATAAAGATGGATCCCTGATTATCAGCGCAGATTGGTACGCGCTTCAGTGTATATCCAAGTTCCTGGAATAAGGACTCTATCCACACTATCTGCCGACAAGTGTCGGAGAGAGCCATATATTCGGCATCTGTGGATGACAGTGCTACAGTTTTTTGTAAACAGGACTGCCAGCACACAATGCCACTCACCAGAGTAGCAAAGTAACCCGTTGTAGATCGGCGCTTGACAGTGTCAGCTGCCCAATCAGAATCTGTGAAGGCCTGCAGCCCCTCGGATTTCTCTCCATCATAGACTATACTGTACTTCTGGGTTCCCACCAGATAGCGCATTATGTACATTGCTTTGTCTAGATGTTCTTGGCTAGGATTAGCCAAGAATTGCGACATCTTGATTACCGCGTAAGCGATATCAGGTCGCGTTCCGAGCATCAGATACAATAAAGATCCGATCACAGACTGATATTTCGATCTAAGCACCGCGTTTGGCGTCGCTGTGTTCTCCGACGGTTTGTAGCCAGTCGGGAGCGGAGTGGGGGCAACTTTGGCATTTGTCATCTCGAACCTCTCGAGCACTTTGGCAAGATATTCTGTTTGATTGAGTTTGACTTTTGTAGCGGTCTGGGTGACGCGCATGCCTAAGAATTCCATGACTTTTTCAGTACTACGGCACTCCCAATGCTTCAGGCAAGCATTCTTCTTTTCATCCACAAGTTTCTTGTTCTTGCCCATGAACAAGCCATCGTCAACATAGACTAGTGCAATAATGATGCTGCCTGTCTTAGGATCCTTGTGTATGAAGATGCCGGCATCGGAGCTGGCGTGCACAAACCCAATGGTGCGCATAAATGCCTCTAGCTCTTTCCACCATGCTAGTGAAGCCTGTTTAAGGCCATACAATGCTCGGCATAAGCGCATTACTTTGTGCTCTTTACCCTCAAGTCTGAAACCCTCGGGTTGATCCATATAGATCTCCTCATCAAGTTTGCCATATAAAAATGCAGTTTTTACATCTAGACCGGTCATATACATGCCTTCTAGAGATGCAAGGGCAAACATGAGGCGTACGGTCTTGTAGCGGACTACTGGTGAGAAAATCTCATCAAAGTCAATGCCTTCGACTTGTGAAAAGCCTTTGGCCACGAGTCTGGCTCGTTTTCTTCCGTCTGATTTCATGGAGAAAACCCATCTATTTTTGATTGTTTTCCGATCATGTGGAAGATCGACGATATCATAGACTTGTCGCTTGCAAAGGGCCTCTAACTCTTCACGACAAGCCTGTTTCCACTCAAGTTGCTGCTGCCGGGGTAGGCGCACAATATCGCGAAATTGGTTTGGAACTAGGCTTTTTCCGCTTGATGGTGTGACTGCTTTTGATAACAGCCAGCGGATAAGCTCATCTCCACCTTCCTTGGTTATCTTTTTAATATAACCTGCTTCGTCCGGTTCCCCCATTAGTAATCATGTTCTTGATTATTGGAATCGGGCACACTCTCGTGGGGTGCCGAACTCGGTCCAGTAACCGGTTCTTGCTGTTGAGGTCATGGTCGTGTTCGGTTATGATCCGAATCTTGACCCACAGACTTCTTCCAATATCGATCACGCGCAATGTCTCTCTCTATGTCAGAGGGGAGTCGCTGTTCTCCATAGGTATTGCCGGGACGGTTTGGGATTTTCCTCTGCCTGCCTGATCGACGGGGCAATTGCTGCCATTCCTGTTGATCTTCACGTCTTGGATGAAAGTCCTCAGTGTTAACTGGAGGCAGTGGAGGAGGAGCGTTAGTCGCATTGTCATGCGCCTTTTGCTCGCTTGGTAAATCATCATCATCATCTTCTAATGATGGAGGAAGGGGTGGATTTTGTGGCGGTATAGGGTCATCGCCATCCATTCCAGATGAGTGGTCATCATCTTCTGGTTCTGGAGGTGGAAAATCACCAAGGTCTGTCTTGGCAGGAGTTTTAGCTCCAGGACAGCATGGGAACATCGTTTCATCAAATAGTGCCGTGGCACCAATGAATATTGCACCATTTTGTCGCATGAAACGATATGCTTTAATGCCATCTTCTACTCCAAGGTACGTCATTAACTCCGATCAAGGAGATAATGTTGTTGGACGTTTTTCCTTTGGTAGATAGACATAAGCACCGCAACCGAAGACCTTCAGATTGTTTAGATCTGGGCGGACCTTTGTCAGGTCCTCAAAAGGTGTCAGCCATTTCAGGCGCCTTATTGGGGTTCGGTTGTATAAATGTGTTGCATGTTCTATGCAAAATTCCCACCATGATTGTGGTAGACAAGTGGTGAATCGCAAGGTTTGCGACTTTTCCATTATTGTCCTTATGGCGTGCTCTGCGTGCCCATTCTGTTGATGAACATGGGGTGCAGACATCTCTATTTTGATGCCTAAGTCCTTGAGCTGTTTTTGTAGCTCACGATCCTTGAACTCCCCCCCTGGATCAACACGCCAGTGCTTGATTGTAGCGCCATATTGGGTTTTAGCCATCGCTTGAAATTGTCTAATCGCTGCAGCAGCATCAGATTTCTTTCTGAGACATTGGACCCAAATATGTGACATTTTGTCATCCAGAAATACAATGAAGTATTTATGTTTGTGGTACGATAGTACCGGGAGTTCCTTTAGGTCGGAATGTATTAATTCAAAGGATTTGTCAGCTCATGAGTCTGACTCGGGAAAAGATTTTGAGGTCATTTTCCCTTCTGCACACCCTGGACATATAATTTTGTCTTTAGGAATAATTAAATTCCTTGGGAATTTTATGGTGCTTTTAGGCATTTTCCCTAGCGCCTCTTTGGATGGGTGTCCAAGTCGCCTATGCCAAGTCAAGTAGTCAGCGACATAAATAGTCGCGACATTAACCTTTTTGGTGCTCAATATATGAGTCCGAGCCCAATAGATCGTGTCTTTCCTCCTTAGAGGGACACAATGCATGATCGGGTTTCCATGCTCGATAAATGAAATGTGTGTGTGGTTCACTTCCGTCTTGTAAAAAGACCCCCATTGACATCAATCGAGTATTAATGTCAGGTATGTAGTAGATGGGGTATAACCGCGTTTCATGCATCTCTGACTTCCCGTGACATACTACCTGGTGTTTAATGAAGACTGCTCCTTTTCCTACTATATGAGTAGTACCAGTGGCCATTTGGACCAAGGTAGAGTCCTTTCTCGGTAAAGGCTCATAAGAAGCGAAATCTTTTATTTCACCAGTGAAGTGTTTTGATGCGCCTGAATCCATGATCCAGTCGGCACCTTTCTTACAATCTCCCTTTGCACACATAGCACATATATTAAGATCTAAATAATTCCATGATACATTTAATAGCGGTAAAATTTCACATGAAAAGTTTGCTGTATTCATAGGAATATTAATCTTAGTGCTTGTGGCAGGGAAAAAAACTGACCTGTCATCATACGCCCCTGTATCAAGGGGTTCATCGACAAGCATTTCATCGACAGCTTTCCACACTTCCTCATCAGACACCAGAGGTTCAGATCCGAGGGAGACGGTATCGTCTTCTACCTCCTCAATCCTAGACTCGGGTTCTGGTTCTATCCTTCTTCTCTTTCCTTCTCACACCGTCAGGTGCTCTTCCAGCGGTCGCAGATTTTTCGCGCTGCGCGGAAGTTGCATTTGCTCGAGGGTGTCTCGAGCTTGCTGATATTCGGCATAAACCGAACGAGAGGTAGAGGTCGCGCCCGTATATGCCTGTGCAGGCGGTTGGCGGCGAGGATCCCTTGTGGGAGTGTGTTCGCGTCTTTCGATGCGCTGTATAAGCGGCATTGGCGGTATGATGGTGCCATTACCATTTATGGTGGTATAGGCATTGGAGGCGAGGTGGGTATGTTTATCCTTCAGCTTCTCCTCCTTAGTCTTTCTGTCCCCATGTCATCCATGCTTTCGGGACGAGTCTCCGTTGCTGTTTTGCCCTTCTTTGGGCTGCCATTTGGGGTTTCCCCCTTTGCGCTTAACAGCAGAAAGTTTGTTGGCCTGAGGCTGGCCAGCGGGCTTTCCTACTGCTGTGCGCCTTGAGGCTTCAGCGACAATGGAGTCCTTGACATGTTTAAATGTCAAGGCGCTAGTAGCGGTCGTGTTAAGGACCGTTGCGGACAAGGAATCGTACTCGCGCGGCATCGCAGCAAGTAGAATCATTGCTTGCACTAGCTCGGGGATGGTGATGTTAGCAGCCGTAAGGCGCTCAAATTTGTCTGTCATTCTAGCAATCTCTGGTGCAGGGTTCGCAGCCGGGATCTTGATCGCTATTGCGGACCTAAAGTCCGCGAAGACTTGGGAGGGGCCGTCCACACCATAATCGGTGCGGATGAGATCCCACACCTCCTCAGCAGTGTCCTTTGAGTTGGCACGCTGCTGGATGGAGGGGGCCAGGTGGAGCACTAGGCTACCAATGGCCTGGTCATTTTTGTTGCTCCAGGTCTGGAGCTTGGCATTAGCATCCGCTACCAAAGTAGCATTCATCGCCGTCAAGGGAGGCGCCGGGGGCGGTTTTTGCTCCACCCCACTAGTTATTTGCCAGAGGCCCTGAGACCTGAGCCACGCCTTCATTGAGTCGGCCCATTGAATGTAATTTGATCCGTCGAAAGTTTGAACAAGTTTCTCGAGAGTTGAAGACATGATTTTGTGGTGGCAGCTGTTAAAAGCGCTCAATCAGTCTTTTTACTCAATAAAACATGTTTAACGTTCTCAGGAGAAAACACTCCTTCAGAGTGTTTAACCCTAGTCAACCTAGGTTTTATATGCAGCTCGCAGGGAGCGCAAGGTTATAATTTGGAGACGATGAAGTCAACGTCGTTCGCAGCCAATTAAGGCGCGTTCGCGACGTGCCCAGCAGGGCCCATAACCTGTTGGAGCAGACTATATACGCTGCACAGTAGAAGAGACAACACGTTCCTTACAACCTACCTGGGGTTTACTTAGACTTACAGCTAGGGTTAGCAGAGGTAAGAACACTGTATTCCTACTACAGTACAGGTTCTCCTTATATACATAATAATAAGGACGTCACATGACTCAGGAATGTGTTTACCGCATGTATGCACAGTAAGCGCAGTAACATGCATATGCTGCATGTATTGCCTCATGTATACAGCATGCATCACTGGGATTAATTTCAACACCCACAGCCACAAATCATCAACAACGCCACTTCAACCATCACCCACACCACCCACTGCCTACCTCAGAAGTCCCACCTGCGAAGTGAGAGTGTAGAGGGCCCAAACAATGACTAGTGTTGTTTGGGCCCTCAGGTATGTTTTGTATCATCTTTCTTTATTAATACTAACTAATTTGATCTCTTTTTTGACAGTCTTATGTCGTGTTACCCACCTCCCACCTCCGTGCCCTCTCAGGCCCTGTGCCGCTGCTGCGAGCCTCTGCTTGCAGGGTGGCAACGGGTCCCATTTCTGGACAACAACACAACAATGACAAGGGCACCACCAACGACAATGTGGCCGCACTGCCGCCCCACCCAACGCCGCATTGTACAGCACCACCACCCCACCTATGAGCCACTGCTTGTAGGGGGAGATGATGGTGCTGATGACGATGGAACACAGGATGATGACAACGACAAATGCCAATGGACGCCAATGACAACGAATGCCAATGAATGCCACTGAATGCCACCGAATGCCAACACCTCCGAATGCCAACACCACCAAACGCCAATGCCACCAAATGCCAATGCCAATGCCAGTGAGCGCCCACGCCACCAAATGCCATCACCAGGGAATGCCACTGCCAGGGAACACCAATGCCAATGCCCAATGCCAATGAACAGCGGGGAAGTCGAACAAGTGGGGAAGGGGGACAAATGAACAGTGGGGAGACAATAACAATGGACAGGGGGACAACGACATGGTACCAATGACCCCCACTCTCGCCAGAAATGCGAGATGATGGGGTCAGTTTTTTTGTTTTTCTTACTTTTATTTTTATTCATTCTATTAACGACCTGTCACCGCCGCGAGCACCTGCTCGCAGGGTGTCTTTTAATTAGTTTTATTTAATATGATACAAATTTTAGTTAAGAGACGAAAATAGCAGGTAAAACCAGTTCTAACCGGTCTTTTGGAGGCAACCGAACCGACTGGGACTGGTTGTACCCGGTTTGGTTGCGGTTGCTCCAATTTGGGTGATGGTTGCAACCAGTTGCGGTTGCCGGTTGCCCATTTTGGGGTCGAAAAACCTGACTGAACCAGACCTTAAAACACTAAGTGCGCCGAATGGGGTCTGGAAAGTCGTTAGATCTTGGGAGGATTCAGATATGAGCCTTTCATCAAATCCAACATATAAATCCAACATTCCTCCACAAGCATGTCCCCCAAACTGTTCGGCTAAATGCTCGGGGATCGGGACAACACCTGAGTGCTGAATCATAACTTGGTTTAGTGGCTCAAGGCTGTGGACTATTCGGAGCAATTTTGTGTCTTTCTTCACAACGCAAAACCATTGCAATTGGTATGATGAGTTCGACGACTCGTAGACTCCTGCTTCGATCTTCTTTTTCAGCATCTCACAAATCTGTTCATACAAACCGGGTGGTATGAGGATATTGCGTTCGACCCAAGGGGTATGAGGGATGACTGGGAACTCAATAGGGGGGAAGAAATCTGGTCGAAACCTTCCTCATTCATTTTCGGTCCATGCAAACCCTGCTTGCTGGTTTCGAATGAAGTCATGCATGAGGTCTTGTTCTTGAGGCCATAAGAAATTGCCTGGATGATTTCGATTGATGATGTTTTTGCATTCGAGGTTATATTGGGAAGTCAGTTTGAATACCGGAGGATGGGGATTTAGTGGAGGCATGTCTTTGAGGGGGTCACCCTCGATGTGTTGAATAATTCGAAAATGATCGGGTAGTCTGGCCACAATTGGACGGACCTTCTGTGCAACTGGTTTATACTTTTTCTTCGTCGATAAATAACTAGACTGGTGACTGTCAGAAATAACTGAGGGAGGGGAAACATATGCTGAAGAAGTTCGCATAGGTATAAACACCATCGAGGTGTTTCGAGGAACATGGAACTCGTCACACACAGATAAATATAGGTCGGAAAGCATCGCAGATAATTCTTCGGAGGAGTCAATTTCGGCGATATTTGCAGTGTGCTTGATAAGTATAGAGGAGTCAGAAGAGTCGAACAAGATGATGAAAGCGCACTGTTCCGAAATTTCATTCTCTAATGCTGAAAATCCTCTAGAACTACTTTTCGACAATGGTGCGATCGAGGTATTGAGGGAATGGTAGCGGTCCGAGTTGAGTTCGGATCGCATATCGTGATAGTTTGGGCTTCATTCCGATAGTTTCTAATGATGCTTTCCGTCAAGACATCGAAAGGTCGTCCGAGTAGAATATCGTATGCTGGGTCCCGAATAATATGTATCTGCATGTATAAAGTGATTCCACCAAGATCGCAGGGTATGTTGCATCCTAAACCAAGTGTTTCGTCCACAGTCCCATTGGCAGACTGCATCGGAAGCCTAATCAAGGAGTCGTATGCTAGACCAAGTTCATGGCAAACATCTTCAGCCATCGATATGATCAAGGAACCGGGATCAACGACACTTTATACCTGGTTGTTACCATGGACATCCATAATAACTGATCTAATTGATGAAGTTTCTTTAGCAACGACAAAAGGCTGAGGGATTTCACCGGGTCGGAGACTGCCAATATAGGTCTTGTACAGGTCAGGCATGATGATCGCGTCGGGACTAAACATGTTCGTCACATTGTTTCCGGATTGTGGGACTCGTTTCGGTGTGACCTGTTCTCTCCATTTTGTTCAAACCTCGGGTGAAAGCAAGAGTAGTTCTTCAGATGTCAGTGTGACAATCGGTGTTTTCATCGAGCGCGCAAAGATATCGTGCGCAATTTTCTCGTTCTGTACCAGTGCCTGTGTCACATACGATGGTCCGTCTTTTTCCTTACCCTTCGATGCGCCAGTGAAGTTCCTTTCGTGTGGTGGCAAATAGGTGTTCTCCCTGACCGATGTGTATGGGTGTACTGGGGTTTGTGTTGGGGGTATGGTGGTTGATGGCGAAGTGGTCGGTGCGGGAGACATCGAATTCGATGTTGGAGCCATAGTTGAAGTCGAAGGGTTGACCGTCATCGATGAAGATGTCAGGGGTGGTGGGACCAGAGCAGTAGACATTGACGATGCTGGGATGGGGTTTGTCGTGGCCAGAACCGAATTTTGAACCTCTTTGTTCAGACACAAAAATTGTCAACCACTTCGAAGCGCAAATATTTCGCGCTCGAGAGCTACTATTCTATCTTTGGAGTCAGCTGTCAACGTTGAATTATGATAAATGCCTTTTGTCTCTGATCCCGATGTAGGAACAGCGTCGGACTCTGTTATCGAAGTAATCGCAGCCAAGGTTGAACTAGTCAAAGTCGAAGGTGCCGATGGTGCAATGCTGAATAAAAGTGTGGCTACTGGGGTTGCGTCTGGGTTGCGTTTCCACCATTAGGGATACTTTGAGGGGTGAATTGTCTGTTAGGAAGTACAATCTTTCCTTCCGCATTTCACTTACACTTCCCTTCATTCAGGTACAACTGACAAACCATACAGTCAGGGATAAAATGTCCAGATAAACTGCAAAATATGCAAAGGAGTGCGTCGATATGTGCCTGTCTGTCTGCTGAATTAGTGCAAGGATTTTTAGTACCTGCGATATGCGTAGCGATGGTGCTAGCAAATCGTTCGAACATTGCATTTAGATCTTCAGTTTTAATTGTAATAGTTCCAGGTGATGAGGTAACCGTATTTCCGACGTTTGATGTTGAGTGCAATGAGGAAGTCAATTGGTGGATTACTGAGTTTGATGTGTTGGAGCCTGCTAGTACAAATTTTGCCACGTCATGAATGTCATTGAGTGGATATGGATCATCGGGATAATGGTCGGGGAATTTGAGTTTGAGTCATCGAGCAATTCAAGTCCATAAGCCGGGTTGGAATCCTCAAACATAAGCTCTGCTTTGCTCAGCTTCACTACTGGGGCTGACCTGTGTTTCCCACAGAAACACAGCCTTAGAAACTTGTTTTGAGACTTCTGATGTGTATATCCTTTGGATATTCTTAATATATATGTAAAAGAAATGTCAGGGAAATATTTTACATGTATCCAAGCTGTATCTGCAAGGAACATAAAAGGTGTATTCTACAATGTTTCTTTCAGATCCCTTCTGGAAACATTTTTCATGTTCCCTTTGTGTAAGTTAAGGAAACACTTTTTATGTAATTATGGCTGTATCTGCAGAAAACACTTGACATATATTTTATTATGTGTTTTCTATGGATACATGCAAAGAACAAAGGAGTTACCATGGCTACACATGTATCCCTAGGAAACACATAATAAAATTACATGTTAAATGTTTTCTGCAGATACAGGCATAATTACATAAAAAGTGTTTCTTTAACTTACACAAAGGGAACATGAAAAATGTTTCCAGAAGGGATCTGAAAGAAACATTGTAGAATACACCTTTTATGTTCCTTGCAGATACAGCTTAGATACATGTAAAATATTTCCCTGACATTTCTTTTACATACATATTAAGAATATCCAAAGGATATACACATCAGAAGTCTTAAAACAAGTTTCTAAGGCTGTGTTTCTGTGGGAAACACAGGTCAGCCCCAGTAGTGCTTCCGAGATCCTATTCTTTGCTCGCAAAAAGTGAGTAATGTTGTAGAACGCGCGATAATACATTCCTAGATTGCTTGCGTTGAATATCCCAACACATAGCTGTTCTCCCACTAATTTGTCCATGTCCAATATGCTCCACTTGCGATTGTCTTCTGAGCCAGGATAGAGTTTATGTACTGCTGTTCGAAATTCATTGAATGATGTGCCGGCCTGATACTCTGGAAGTGATTCCCAGAGTTTGGAAGAGTCGATGTCGAGGTAGCGACAAGCATGTTTCTTCATTAGATTCAATTCTGTAACACCGCAGGTCAGGAATAGTAGTTCAAGCTCTTCAAAGTATTGTCAGAGCTCTTGAGGCTGAGTAGGGTTGAACTTTGGAGCGGTCAAGTGCCCACGAGCTGGCATCATGGTTTGGGTAGTCATGAATGCGATGACTCTAGGGGTAGTTAAGACTTGGGTGATGGATGGTAGAGGTGTCGAAGTTATTGGAAGGATGTATGAAGAGGTTGATGATGATGACAACGAAGTAGATGACGATGTGGAAGGTGATGATATAGGTGAAGGAAATAGTCTACGATGAGTAGATTCTGCTTCGGAAACAGGAATTAGAATGTCTCCCAATTTTTCGAGAGATTTGAAGGCGTGGCAAGTATCAATACGAAGGTTTCTCGCTTGTGTTGGCCTAAGCCGAGAAAGTCAAGGTTGGTCCGACAATGAAATGATTCAGACACCCTCGCAGTGCGCTCCAAAAATGATGATGCTCAACCCGGGAAAACCACCAAAACTGCCGATGAGGCAATCAATGATATTTGTGATGAGTCAGAGGAAGGTTGCGAGACATTCCGAATGCTCATGGTCAAACCTATGGGAAGATTACTAGTTAATACTAGTCATAAAGGTAGTGCTATCAGAGATGAAGGTATTTGACATGGTCCAATGGGGTATCAATCGATATCGAGGATGATCAATGAGATCGATGGTGAACAAGTTCTATCATATGTGAATTCCGAGGACCTTTCGATAGGTCAATAGTGTACGAAGGGTATGGCAAATGTCTATGAAGTGTTGGGAGGGTTGCTAGTGCTAATGATGAGAGGATCAAGGGAAGATTGAGGATGCGATGATCACAGAGGTTTCTTGTCGATTGAGAAAACTCGTAGAGACTTTTGATCACTTTAGATAGTTGATTGGACACTTAGAACTGTATACGAGATGATAGGTGAAGATGATTTTCTCCCATTTTCTAGTAGATACTACAGAGTTTTACATGTTTTGAAGAAACTTCCTAAAATGGAATGAGAAACATGTGTAGAACATGAGGCAGAAGATATGAGTTAAGGCACAAAGCCAAAAAGGAGACTGAAATCCAAAGAAGAAAGATATATATATCATATGATGAAAGAGTAATAAAGGGAAAGAACTAAAAAGAGACTGTCTTTTGTGTATAAACCGTGCTAAGTCTCGCAATAATCCATCCAGCAGGTTCTGTATGCGATAGGGACTTGAAACGAGGCTGACCTACTATCAGCAGGTTCAGGCATGAGTTGGAATCCTTCCTGGCACATGGTACTCCACCATTTAGATAACAAAGACAGCGCCCGATGTCGCTCATAGTCTCTCAATATCGATTGATGATGCTCAACGATGGTCAACGATGTTCAATCGCGGTCGTGGCTGTTCAAAGTTGATCGGGGATGTTCGATGGTCATGTAGAGGGATCTTAGAGGCTTTTGAGGTAGTCCTAAGGTTATGCAATGTGGGCTCTTGATACAATCAATGTCGCTGGTGATGTTTCGATGTGGTCAATATGATATCGCGATCGATAGACTGGGTCGCGCTGCATCTGGGATGTCGTAGGAGTTAGCCAATGTGATTAGAATGATGTTAAATTGGTGAATCGGTCCTTGAGCTGAGGAGACGACCTATCATCGCAAACAGCTGCCTGCATCTGATCAAAGCTATCATGTGCTTCCTCATGCTTCTCGACTTCTTTGTCAGTAAGCAGAGCTAGGGAATTTTGTTTGTAGAAACTCCCATTATGCTCATCAAGCTCTTCCAGTTTGCACACAGTACCCAAAACATGTTGACATAGTCCCTTCAATGTGAGGTAGTTCAAGATCCACTCGGAATATGTAGCCCAATTGGAACTGTCACCTCAAAGTTTAGGAAGGGATTGAACTTGGTTATTGGGAGTTGAAGACATGTCGGATATATCTGCAGGGCCCATAACCTTTTGCAGTGGCAGGGTAACTGGAATGAGAAGCTAGAAGAGAATAATGTAGCAACCTCAGTGGTGGGTAACAACACTATATTGAGTAGTAGTACCTAGAAGAGAATAACGTAGTACTACTACAAAGTAAGTAAGGAATATAATGAAGTAAAGTAATGGGACTTACACCTCAGTGGTGGGTAACAACACTGAGGTGTCGAGATATGACTATGGGTATTACATAGTAATGAGAATAGGGGTAGTAATAAGTAAATGATAGAAAATGGTACAATGTGATGATGAATAAATGAAGTACCGGATACTCACAGGCATCACGATGACGACATTTTCTCATCCTATTCCTTGGCAATGTCAGTGGAAGGCATCCATAAGATCACAATCCTGTAACACAAAACTCTGGACAACGCAGAATACTCCAAATGGGCCTAAATGGGTCCCATGTTGTCTATACACTACACAATCCTTTGATTCTTGGCTTCAATTCTTTTTATCTTCCAAGGTCATTGAAGACAGCCTTCATGAGGCTTTCAACCACCACAGAAACCATATACCAGCTGCCTTTGGTGCCACTATGAATGATATCCAGGATAGTCCTGCTTGGGATGACTTGCAGGGTTTTCTACAGTCTCCTTATCATCTAATATTTGGAATCTATATTGATTGGTTCAATCCTTATACCAATATGATTGCTGGTAAGTTATTAACAAATTCTGCATAGACTATGACACAGCTTATTTTATATACAGACAAAAAAGTGTCTTGTGGAGCAATCCTGCTTTATTGCTTGAACTTACCTTTTCATCTTTGGTATTGATTCGAGAATACATTTATTGTTGGTCTCACACCTCCCCATCTTCCTGACCCCACAACTAGGCAACAGCACGGGTACTCCTGCGGGTACCCAGAGCTCTACCCATACCCACACCCATATGGGTAGTAACCCATCAACCCATGGGTTGGTACATGGCAGGTACATGTGGGTACATGTGGGTGTCGATTCCTGCATGGGTTTTGCTAAGTATATAAATTATTCTATCTAAACTAAGAAATATTTAATTACACTAAGAACCACCCCCACCTCACATTTGCGAACAAGAGGGGGGTGGTTGTGAGTTTGGGGCCGTCGTTGTCCCTCTTCCTCGTCAGCTGCTGGCACCCATGATCCACCCCATGAACAGTGGCTCACAGGGCTGGGCATGGGTGCTGGGCTGTTCCCCCTTCACTGTTGTTCCCCCTTCACTGTTGTTCCCCCTTCGCTGTTGTTCCCCCCTCACTGTCATTCCTGTGCCTGTCATGGTTGCCATCATGGTTGGGGGTGGGGGTATTGGGTTCCCATTGTCTTCCCCCCATTTTCCTGCCATCCATTGTCCTCTGTGTGCTGGTTGTCCATCATTGGCATTGGAGTGCTGGGCATCAGGTGCCTTTGCCATATCTCCTGGCTTGTTGTTGAACACCCACGATCCACCATTTGAGCAGGGCTCACAACTGTGGTGGCGGGTGCCAGTCGTTGGGTTCCCATTGTCTTCGTTGCCCCCTTGCCGTCCCATTGTCATTGTTGTTGTCATGGTTGTCAATGGTTCAGAGTAGTAGTAGTACCTAAAAACATTGTTAGTAAAAGAAAGAGAAAGAAAGAACTTACCTGTGGCCCAAGAGATGACATCCATCTATTGGGCCTCTTTTTCCTGTCTAGTTTGCCTTGTTGTCTCGTAGTCACCTCATCCTCCCTGTTTTCCCTGGTGGTGGGCCATCTGTCGTCGTTCTGGGTTGTTTCACACCACACAGCCCACCCCACAAGCAGGGGCTTGTGGCAGTGGTAGGGTGGTGTGGTCATCACTGTCTAGAAGTAGCAACATTAGTATATTAGGGGTGGGTGCTGTACCATCTGTCATTGATGTTGGGGTTGTTGTTCTCATCATCCACATTGTTGTCCTCTTCCCCATTGTCTGGTCCTTGCCATTGTTGTCATCATGGTCTGGTCCTGATTCTGGTCATCCCATCATCATCATCACTGATGCCATCATCTGCTGCTACTCACTGATGCCATCATCTGCTGCTACTCACTGATGTCCTTGTCCTTGTCTCATTGGCATCCTTTCATTCACTCCCTGTCGTCCCCATTTTCATGTTCTGTTTGTCCTGTGGTCATTGTCTCCCCTTCATCCCTCATTGTCCTCTCCCTCAACCGGGTCCCCGTCATTGCCATCTGCTTCCTCGTCAGGCCCCTGGTGGTGGTTGGGGGGCGCTACTGTTGTGTGGTGGTGTTGTTGACATTTCCTCACCATTTTATTGTTGCTCCCCATTCCTACCCCATGAGCAGTGGCTCACGGTGGCAGTTGGGGTTGCTGTGGTGGTGGTGGCATTGTTGGGCATGGGTTTGTCATTTTGGTGGTGTTGTGTCATTGGAACACAGTTGGATCCCCTAGATTACTGAAAACATATGTTAGTTAAACAAAAAACATGAAACATTCATTCACCTGTTGTCCTCATTTTCATTGTTCTAGTTGTCCTTGTTGTCATTGTCCCCCCCTCATTGTCCTCTCCCTTGACCTGGTCCCCATCATTGCCATCTGCTTCCTTGTTGGGTCCCTGGTTGGGTGTGGTGTGGTGTGGTGTGGTGGCGTTGTTGTCACTCCCTCACTGTGTTATCATTGCTCCCCATTCTAGTGGCTCACGGTGGCAATTGGGGTTGCTGTGGTGGTGGCATCATTGGGTGTGGATTTGTCATTTTGGCGTCGTTGTGTCATTGTAACACAGTTGGATCCCCTAGATTAATGAAAACATATGTTAATTACACAAAATAAAACATGAAACGAACATGGAAAATTAGATGGTGAGGGGGCATGACAGGCCCTGGTAGGCCATCGTGGTGAGAAAGAAGAGAAAATGCTGTATTTGTTTAGTAAAGAATACACAAAGAAGGAACCAAAAAAGTACTTATTATGATCTAAAATCATGCTGCCTGACCATATGGATTAGGGAACGATGGTGGACCATGGTCGAAGTGGATGGTGTGGTTTGAATTTTGATCGCATGAGTGACATGTTACCATATTAAGATTACTTTCCCACCACCAAATATTTTCAACATACATACAATGATACATCGCAGCCAGTTAAATTACACTCACCACAAAGCTGCAGCTTGATGGCTTAGCTTTGGCTTTTCAGAACCCCAGGCCAGGCCAAAGCCATCATGAAGCCGTCAACTTGGCCCAGCTTGGCCCAGCTCATGGCCTCAGGCCGGGCCAGGCACAGCACTAACAGCAGCTTGTGAGCTGGCAGCAATGTATCATAGTTCTGATCAGAAATAATAAAATTGTTTATTGAAGTACAGAATCAAGTTTTCAGCTAAAACTATAGCATGAACTTGGCATGAACTGGATGATAAACATTCAGTGTCAATGTCACTCATGAAATGAATTGTTATTAATAAAGTATATTACATCACTACAAATGACAACTACCAGTCAAACATGAGTCAAACATGAGTTAACTACGAATCAACCACGAATCAACTGCCTCAAGGCTTGCCCGTTGTGATAGTTTCACTTAGAAAAACTGAATTTTGTACTTCAATACTGAAACAATTTTAATATTTCTAATCAGAACTACAATATGATACACTATTGTTCTGTTGTTGTAGGATTCACCCTGCTTGTACCCCAAGAGCAGATGCTCACGGCAGTGCGGCAGTTGGAGGCGCTGTTTGGGTTTCCTCATTGCTCCTCTCATCATTGTCATTCCCCACCCCATTGTTCCATTGTTGTTCCCTGCCCTCATCCCATTGTCATTCCCCACCCCATTGTTCCGTTGTTGTTCCCTCCCCTCATCCCGCTGTTGTTCTTCCCTCTGTCCCATTGTTTGCTCATGTTTTCTGTTCATTGTCGTCAATAATTAAAATTAGTACCTAAAAAGTTTGTTAGTAAAATGAAAATGAAACGAGAAAAAAGACAGAGAAAACATACTCTTGGGCCTTTTTTTGTTCAGTTTCCCTTGTGCTCGTCGCCTCCCAGTTGTCAGTTGTCGTCCTGTCATTTTGGTGCTGTTGTTGCTCAAGCTAAAGGCAAGATTTGGCGGCCATGGCCAATGCGGCTGTAAACGCATCAATCAAGCATCAATCTCAAATTTGGTAGGATTATGTAATGAGGTGTCAACCGCGAGTAAACCGTGAGACAACTACGAGTCACTAGTCAACTACGAGTCAACTGCCTCGGAACTTGCCGGCTGTGTATGGACCTCGGCGATGACGATCTTCAGCTTCATTGCATCATCGAAGGCGAATCCGAGGCGTTTCCAGTGAATGTTCAAGGTTCATTGTGGCACAATCCGAAATTCAACGTTGGCCACCTGAAGGAGAAAATACAAGAGAAGCGAAAAGATTCATTAGCCGTCGTTGATGCCCACATCCTAGTACTCTGGAAGGTGCGTGCTATCGAAGATTCGCGATGTCAGACAATATGGCTTACTTCCCTGTCCTTTTAGCCCAAAGATACCAATCCCATCGATGTGAACATGGACGACCTTGCGTCTATTCGCAGCGATGAAAAACTGGCTGAGAAATTACCCTCTGCTCGTCCCGTCGGCTATATGTTTCCAACCCAACCTCCCCTGGATCGTTTACATATTATTGTACGGAAACCGGATGCCGGTGAGTGAGGGTGCTTTTCCATGGCTGAATACTGCTGATAGTTTCTTGCCCAAAATCACTTACCGTTTTAATTGCCCTCATGACCGCGTTGCTTTTCCCATGGGTGATGACACATTCCCAGATGGTGAGTATCAACCACTCATCTCATCATCGTCCTTATACTGACCTCGCTTTCCGATTTTCAGTTGACATCCTTCGCACCCCTAGACAACCCGCCTGGCCAGAATCCCGTGCTTGCCCAGTGTCACCGCCAACGTGTATCTCCACTGTCAAGGCATCCATTAACAAGTTTCTCGAGAACCTTCGCCCCAAGATCGAAGTGTTTCTTGCCGACCCTCATCTACCATTATGGGAACCACCCGAGACCGTCGACCAGTCAACCCGCAAGTTCTACCATGACATTGCCATTCCGACCATCAAAGATAACATACCTAACCTTCTTTTGCACGACCTCGGCAAAGACTCGAATCCTCACGTAGACAACCTTTTCAGCGGTGAGAGACATCGGTGAGGTCCCCCTGGTACCGGCTTTTCGATCTTGCTGACGACATTCCAGTATTCTATGTAATACCTCTGGCACGGGGAAGACCCGACTTCTCTTCGGGGGCCTCTGCAAGCATTGGGGCTTTTATTTTGTTTCCGCGCGGGACACTAATGGGATCGGCGCCCAAGACCTGGAGTTCATGATCGAAAGGATGTCGACCACTGATGGGTGGGTCGACAATATCTTCAAGGATCGTGCACCAGAGGACGTTATGGACGCTAACGAGAAGAACGAGAAGATCGCCTTCAATCGGATCTACAAAGTGCTGCTGGCGCGGTGGATGGTGTTTCGCACCTTCATCGAAGCAGCCCAGAAGCAAAATGGAGGACTTTTGCCCAACAACATAAAACACGATTGGCTAATCTTTCAACTACTTCCCTTCGTAGTAGTCGATGGCAAGGACCCTTTTTTAGCTTTCGTGAATTCCTGTCTGGCGGGGGCGTCCCTGCAGACGCTGCTGGATTTGCTGGACGTCACCGGGCCCACGGCAGTCCTAGGGTCAGCAATTGGTCACGACAATTTCTTCTACATCCTTGATGAAGGTCAGGTTGCCGGCGAACGATACATGGGCGCTTTTGCGGATGCGAGTGCCACAATTCGTCGGCCTGTCCTCCGTCCAGTAGTTCGTGGGTGGAGTCGTGTCAGCGCCGAAAGGTCTATTAAATTCATCGTATCCGGCACTGGCTTTTCACTTGACCTTTTCCAAACCGTCTTGGCGTCGGGCGTAGGCAAAGTTCCGGACCAATGGGATGTAGTTCGCAACACCGGCGACTTCAAGAACCCGGGTATCCAGTTGTCATATATATCTCGATATCTTCCACCGTCTTTCCTTCTTTCAGAATCTGGCACTAGCCTTGTCTCTCGGATGTTCGAGTGGCTGCGCGGCCGGTGAGTGATGTTAATGTAGTGGGGCAAATCTAATCTACGTTGGGAAGTCACCGATTTACCGCCAGGTATCTCGAGGAACTGATAGGCGGAGAGTGGACGACTGCATGCCCAAGTTCCCCCCATAAATTACTTGATGCATACGTCCACGCTTACACCAAATACACCCCGATCGATGGTGAGGGCTCGCTTTTGGCCACCGAAACTGACGTCAAGCCATCCAAGGTCCAGGGTTTTGCTTGGGAGAAAATTGCTCGAGGTCTGTCCGTTCTTGTACTCATCGAGTTAGGTTTCCGTTGATTGTCGCGCAGTGGAAGGATTACTAAACGTACTATCAAGCTCGATATACAACTTTATAACCAGAGGAGAATATCCTATGTGGTACGCGGAACGACAAGACCTCATAAAATTCGGCCTTGCTCGCTTCATGGGTGAAGGACCCGATATCATCGTTGAAGAGCCATTGGCTCTTATGAGCGTCTTGCGCTATTTTGAAACAGAAGGGCTTACACCCGACAAATTTATTCGAGATCGCATGCAGGTTAATAAAGGGGTAGCGTTTGAAGAGGCCGTCCTCTTAGCTTGCACTCGTCTCTTTTGACAAGGCGCCCGGTTGGATCAGGTTTTCCGATTCCACGGGGAAACTCCGCCTTGGGCGCGTCAGTCTGCTTCAATTGTGACGCGGGGGAATGGCGACACTCTCCAGGATTTCGATATCCCTAATGGGGACCCTGTTGTGCCATCTAACGGTATCGCCTTTATCGCCGACGATCCTGAAGACGTGAAGAAATGGATTAAGTCGATGCACACAGGGTGGTGCCTCCCAGGCCAAAATGCGGGTCCCGACCTCATGGCGTGGTTACGCCTCAGTGATGGGCGATTGCTACTTCTACTGTTCCAGGCCAAATGCTATCTGACTGGCAACTTAGATACCATTGCTGCGGCCGTCTTAGCGAAAGCAATTCGATCATTGATCCCCAACGAAATTTTCTCATGCTTGGTGCGTACAGTGAGTCCACTCCCTTCTTTGCTGACCGTTGTTTACAGACGTGCGCAACCGCCAAGCAAGAGATCAATGATATGCTTGAAGCCATCAACAAGGCAGAGGATTGTTTTACTGGAGCGCGGTACAATGTTTTGCATGTCGTTGCTGCATACCCACTAGATGCAAACTTTGGCTCGCGATCATTGGAGGTTCAAAATGCATTATTAAAGGACAACCATCCTCTCGCCAGCCTGGACCATGCTCAACTACTCAACTCACTTACCAGATGTGATGCTATGCCCTCAGTGTTATCATCTTTGTCCATGTCTTTGAAGCGGGTCCGAACTAAAGGTGATGCCCAAGATGAAGTTCAACACATTTCCAAGTCGAGGAAGAGAACATCGAGGAGAACATCAGCAAGAACATCAGCAGGAACTTCGAGGGGAATATCAGTAGGAACGTCAAGGGGAACATCAGCAGGAACGTCGAGCAGAACGTCGAGTGGAAGATCGAGTGGCAGGTCGAGCAGAGGATCTTGGCGAAGGTAGAACGGAGGATAAGATGACATCGAGGCCAAAACCTAGCACTTATGCCTGCTGTTATACTTATTGCTGTTATTCTGTATGGTTTTTATGTACATGGTAGAACATTGAGTCCCCGAGCTTGCGAGTCAACAATAGCTGACTCGGCGAGTGGAAGCAAGCATGTCAGGAGGAACAACATCAGGAACTTTGCAATTTGCTGGTGAGCTTTTTTTGCTTTTTGCCTGGTGGCCAGTCCAAAAGTGACAAGTTGAAAAGTCATAATATTACTGATAAATAGTGTATACATAAAATAAGTATGTATATTTGATTTGATTTAAGGCACTGAATGTCAAAGTAAATTTGGGGATTGCCAGTCACCACTTATCCTTGGCCAGTCATGCCATTGGCATGTCAATGGTATCGCACCCACACCACATCACATGTTGGAAATGTGACCATTCATTTCAGCACACATCCTCCTTGACACCAGGGGGTTGCAGCAGTTGTAGGTAGGGACTACCATGGATGGCCATCATCCGGGTGACCATCCGTGGATATGATATATGGATGGATGGATATGGATATGGATATTGCATGGGTGATATCCATGGATGAACAGATGGTTACTATTAAATTTAAATAAATGAGTAATTCCGAGTTCTCAATTTATTGAGACGAGGTATTGTCGATTGAGCTGGCTGGATGTCTCATCTGATCTATTAGTGCAGTAATTGCCGAAGTGGCCTATTTTGATTCTCATCCATTTCGGATCTTGCCAGGCCCCTTTAGTAACCCCCCTCCCCTTTTTTGCCCGTGAACATCGATCAAAATGGAATGGCCAGAAGTGGGGCCCTGATTCTACAAAAACCAAGCCAAAGCCAGCTGGCCACTAAAATAGTGGGTATGCTCTAAGCAGGTAAAGCCCCCAGCCCCCTACAGAACTCAGAATTGCCATGCAGCGCAATGGCCCTCTAGCACAAGTATAGTCTTGGTAAGGAATGACAGTACTTTACTGTCCCCCATGTAATCCACACAGACTCCACATATAGAACATAGTGATGTTATATACCATTCTGACCGCAATTTTCAGCCGAGTTTGAAAATCACCCTTGCGTAGTCATGTGACCTACCATATATGTACATCAAAAAGCTGGAATTTTACTTGGTCAATAACTCAAGATATAGTGATCTGATTTACGTAATTTTTGGATTACCATTGACATACCATTGACATGCCAATGGCATGACTGGCCAAGGATAAGTGGTGACTGGCAATCCCCAAATTTACTTTGACATTCAGTGCCTTAAATCAAATCAAATATACATACTTATTTTATGTATACACTATTTATCAGTAATATTATGACTTTTCAACTTGTCACTTTTGGACTGGCCACCAGGCAAAAAGCAAAAAAAGCTCACCAGCAAATTGCAAAGTTCCTGATGTTGTTCCTCCTGACATGCTTGCTTCCACTCGCCGAGTCAGCTATTGTTGACTCGCAAGCTCGGGGACTCAATGTTCTACCATGTACATAAAAACCATACAGAATAACAGCAATAAGTATAACAGCAGGCATAAGTGCTAGGTTTTGGCCTCGATGTCATCTTATCCTCCGTTCTACCTTCGCCAAGATCCTCTGCTCGACCTGCCACTCGATCTTCCACTCGACGTTCTGCTCGACGTTCCTGCTGATGTTCCCCTTGACGTTCCTACTGATATTCCCCTCGAAGTTCCTGCTGATGTTCTTGCTGATGTTCTCCTCGATGTTCTCTTCCTCGACTTGGAAATGTGTTGAACTTCATCTTGGGCATCACCTTTAGTTCGGACCCGCTTCAAAGACATGGACAAAGATGATAACACTGAGGGCATAGCATCACATCTGGTAAGTGAGTTGAGTAGTTGAGCATGGTCCAGGCTGGCGAGAGGATGGTTGTCCTTTAATAATGCATTTTGAACCTCCAATGATCGCGAGCCAAAGTTTGCATCTAGTGGGTATGCAGCAACGACATGCAAAACATTGTACCGCGCTCCAGTAAAACAATCCTCTGCCTTGTTGATGGCTTCAAGCATATCATTGATCTCTTGCTTGGCGGTTGCGCACGTCTGTAAACAACGGTCAGCAAAGAAGGGAGTGGACTCACTGTACGCACCAAGCATGAGAAAATTTCGTTGGGGATCAATGATCGAATTGCTTTCGCTAAGACGGCCGCAGCAATGGTATCTAAGTTGCCAGTCAGATAGCATTTGGCCTGGAACAGTAGAAGTAGCAATCGCCCATCACTGAGGCGTAACCACGCCATGAGGTCGGGACCCGCATTTTGGCCTGGGAGGCACCACCCTGTGTGCATCGACTTAATCCATTTCTTCACGTCTTCAGGATCGTCGGCGATAAAGGCGATACCGTTAGATGGCACAACAGGGTCCCCATTAGGGATATCGAAATCCTGGAGAGTGTCGCCATTCCCCCGCGTCACAATTGAAGCAGACTGACGCGCCCAAGGCGGAGTTTCCCCGTGGAATCGGAAAACCTGATCCAACCGGGCGCCTTGTCAAAAGAGACGAGTGCAAGCTAAGAGGACGGCCTCTTCAAACGCTACCCCTTTATTAACCTGCATGCGATCTCGAATAAATTTGTCGGGTGTAAGCCCTTCTGTTTCAAAATAGCGCAAGACGCTCATAAGAGCCAATGGCTCTTCAACGATGATATCGGGTCCTTCACCCATGAAGCGAGCAAGGCCGAATTTTATGAGGTCTTGTCGTTCCGCGTACCACATAGGATATTCTCCTCTGGTTATAAAGTTGTATATCGAGCTTGATAGTACGTTTAGTAATCCTTCCACTGCGCGACAATCAACGGAAACCTAACTCGATGAGTACAAGAACGGACAGACCTCGAGCAATTTTCTCCCAAGCAAAACCCTGGACCTTGGATGGCTTGACGTCAGTTTCGGTGGCCAAAAGCGAGCCCTCACCATCGATCGGGGTGTATTTGGTGTAAGCGTGGACGTATGCATCAAGTAATTTATGGGGGGAACTTGGGCATGCAGTCGTCCACTCTCCGCCTATCAGTTCCTCGAGATACCTGGCGGTAAATCGGTGACTTCCCAACGTAGATTAGATTTGCCCCACTACATTAACATCACTCACCGGCCGCGCAGCCACTCGAACATCCGAGAGACAAGGCTAGTGCCAGATTCTGAAAGAAGGAAAGACGGTGGAAGATATCGAGATATATATGACAACTGGATACCCGGGTTCTTGAAGTCGCCGGTGTTGCGAACTACATCCCATTGGTCCGGAACTTTGCCTACGCCCGACGCCAAGACGGTTTGGAAAAGGTCAAGTGAAAAGCCAGTGCCGGATACGATGAATTTAATAGACCTTTCGGCGCTGACACGACTCCACCCACGAACTACTGGACGGAGGACAGGCCGACGAATTGTGGCACTCGCATCCGCAAAAGCGCCCATGTATCGTTCGCCGGCAACCTGACCTTCATCAAGGATGTAGAAGAAATTGTCGTGACCAATTGCTGACCCTAGGACTGCCGTGGGCCCGGTGACGTCCAGCAAATCCAGCAGCGTCTGCAGGGACGCCCCCGCCAGACAGGAATTCACGAAAGCTAAAAAAGGGTCCTTGCCATCGACTACTACGAAGGGAAGTAGTTGAAAGATTAGCCAATCGTGTTTTATGTTGTTGGGCAAAAGTCCTCCATTTTGCTTCTGGGCTGCTTCGATGAAGGTGCGAAACACCATCCACCGCGCCAGCAGCACTTTGTAGATCCGATTGAAGGCGATCTTCTCGTTCTTCTCGTTAGCGTCCATAACGTCCTCTGGTGCACGATCCTTGAAGATATTGTCGACCCACCCATCAGTGGTCGACATCCTTTCGATCATGAACTCCAGGTCTTGGGCGCCGATCCCATTAGTGTCCCGCGCGGAAACAAAATAAAAGCCCCAATGCTTGCAGAGGCCCCCGAAGAGAAGTCGGGTCTTCCCCGTGCCAGAGGTATTACATAGAATACTGGAATGTCGTCAGCAAGATCGAAAAGCCGGTACCAGGGGGACCTCACCGATGTCTCTCACCGCTGAAAAGGTTGTCTACGTGAGGATTCGAGTCTTTGCCGAGGTCGTGCAAAAGAAGGTTAGGTATGTTATCTTTGATGGTCGGAATGGCAATGTCATGGTAGAACTTGCGGGTTGACTGGTCGACGGTCTCGGGTGGTTCCCATAATGGTAGATGAGGGTCGGCAAGAAACACTTCGATCTTGGGGCGAAGGTTCTCGAGAAACTTGTTAATGGATGCCTTGACAGTGGAGATACACGTTGGCGGTGACACTGGGCAAGCACGGGATTCTGGCCAGGCGGGTTGTCTAGGGGTGCGAAGGATGTCAACTGAAAATCGGAAAGCGAGGTCAGTATAAGGACGATGATGAGATGAGTGGTTGATACTCACCATCTGGGAATGTGTCATCACCCATGGGAAAAGCAACGCGGTCATGAGGGCAATTAAAACGGTAAGTGATTTTGGGCAAGAAACTATCAGCAGTATTCAGCCATGGAAAAGCACCCTCACTCACCGGCATCCGGTTTCCGTACAATAATATGTAAACGATCCAGGGGAGGTTGGGTTGGAAACATATAGCCGACGGGACGAGCAGAGGGTAATTTCTCAGCCAGTTTTTCATCGCTGCGAATAGACGCAAGGTCGTCCATGTTCACATCGATGGGATTGGTATCTTTGGGCTAAAAGGACAGGGAAGTAAGCCATATTGTCTGACATCGCGAATCTTCGATAGCACGCACCTTCCAGAGTACTAGGATGTGGGCATCAACGACGGCTAATGAATCTTTTCGCTTCTCTTGTATTTTCTCCTTCAGGTGGCCAACGTTGAATTTCGGATTGTGCCACAATGAACCTTGAACATTCACTGGAAACGCCTCGGATTCGCCTTCGATGATGCAATGAAGCTGAAGATCGTCATCGCCGAGGTCCATAGTGGCCTCCGCTTGGTCAGGTGTAAACGAGTGTGCGTCCTTGGCTGGAGTCTCAAGCAGTAAGGTAGAATTCATCCGTCGTCAGAATCTGATTCATCCATAACCAACAAACGTCATGTGCTGTTACTTTTTCGTGACACGCTCGTCTATAACAGGAGAAAAGTCCACAAAACGGCTGCTGAACTCGTTCCACCCCCTCTTTTCAAATTCTGCTTTCAGGGAACTATTATAATATGTATTAAGCTGCTATGTACCACAAACAAGCCAGATCACACACAGAACAGGCCTAAACGACAAACGATGATAGATGCTAGTTATGTTTTTCTATATATGTTTTTTCCTTGTTCTTTCAACTAACAGTCTTCCATTTCAGTTATAAACATGTTTGCTCGTGGGGTGCAGCAACCCAAGCTCAACCCCTCCCCAGACATGTCACGTGACTTGATGCATGGACACAAAACAATCAACGCGTCATCAAACAAAGTTTCGACACCTGTTTCACATTTGTTAGGATAATTTTAAGCACTTATAAGCCAGCCATGGTATTACAATCCTAATGTGTTCGATTTTTTGCTGTTATTTTTTGTGTGCTATAGTTTTAGGTGTCATTATTTTTTTTTTTGGTAACCAGTTTGAGCCCGAAGCCCATGGTCAACTCTGACTATGCATAAGATGTGCATCTAGGAGGACACCGGCCGAAGAGAATGCTTTTACGCACACCATTATCAAGGGGGTGGCAGAACGGGAAAAACTGACATCCACTCACCTTTTTTATTTCACGACCTCCATCGACCCCCCCCCCCCCTTCCTGCCATATATGGTAATTTCCCATCATGTGCAATGATTTTTCCCAAGCAATTTTCACAAAAGTTCGACTATAGTATTGACTTCCTAGTGCAGCCCTTGTGCTTCCTACTATGCTAGCTATGATTTTGGACTTGACATTGCTATGTCCTGCATGCCACCATTCAGAGGATGATCTGTATTCAATCGGAAAGTGTGTCATCATGCTTGAACCTTGCTGATGACGCGTCACTGGCATCTCCCTCGACTACAAGTGACTTCCCCCAGCTAACTGTCCTAGCTTGGTCCCCTAAGCACTGCCAATTCCTTCCTCTTGCCAGATTCCAAATCCTGTCGTGTTTTACACCGTGGTAACATTGGTAACATTGTCCAAACACTTAAGTGTCATAATCTCCAAATACTGGCATCAAGTCGATGTCGCGTGTACCACAACCCACGGAACTCATACAAAATCAGTTAACCAGATGAAGTCCATGAATTATCTACCAGGCACCATGTCACATGTGGGATGGTGGGGAGCAAGGTTGCCTAGTGAGGGGGAACAGTCATGGCTGAGCTCCAAGGCATGGTGCTGGAAGCACAAGAGATCAGGCAGTAGACCGGAGATTAAGATGTGGCAGCCAGCCACATTGAATTGGGGGCCGAGCATGGATTTGGTTGATATGACATATATTTGCAGTAAATCTATCTGTTTATACGAGTTAAAAAATATTCGACACCCATTCTAAGTGATTCATGGCCAAACAAAGCATTCTGGATAGTTTACAAGTCCATAGAACTGTAATAGAACCTATTTGGTGGCTAACCTATTTGGTGGCTCAATGACATCTATCAGTGTTGTATATACCCTAGTACAATTTTTTTTTCAGCCTCCAGCAGGACACCCCCCCTACCCGCGGTTCAGGATTCCCATTCCGCCACCCCCCTTGACCATTATGTATTAACAGTAGTGTGGGACTCCACTGTCTTTCAGCAATCACTACTGGGGCTGACCTGTGTTTCCCACAGAAACACAGCCTTAGAAACTTGTTTTAAGACTTCTGATGTGTATATCCTTTGGATATTCTTAATATGTATGTAAAAGAAATGTCAGGGAAATATTTTACATGTATCCAAGCTGTATCTGCAAGGAACATAAAAGGTGTATTCTATGATGTTTCTTTCAGATCCCTTCTGGAAACATTTTCCATGTTCCCTTTGTGTAAGTTAAAGAAACACTTTTTATGTAATTCTGCCTGTATCTGCCAAAAACATTTGACATGTAATTTTATTATATGTTTCCTATGGATACATGCAAAGAACAAAGGGGTTATCATGGTTACACATGTATCCCTAGGAAACACATAATAAAATTACATGTTAAATGTTTTTGGCAGATACAGGCAGAATTACATAAAAAGTGTTTCTTTAACTTACACAAAGGGAACATGGAAAATGTTTCCAGAAGGGATCTGAAAGAAACATCATAGAATACACCTTTTATGTTCCTTGCAGATACAGCTTGGATACATGTAAAATATTTCCCTGACATTTCTTTTACATACATATTAAGAATATCTACACATCAGAAGTCTTAAAACAAGTTTCTAAGGCTGTGTTTCTGTGGGAAACACAGGTCAGCCCCAGTAGTGAATACCCACTAAACTCTTTGGAGGGATCAGGGTTTGAACCAAGAGTGCAAGGGCATGTCCCCCTGAAATGAGATGATGGAGTTAACCATTGAGCCATCTCGCCCCTTTTTAGGTGTCATTCTTGTTGAGCATGTGTTTCCCAAAAATCACATGTTGCGAAGAACCTGGTGAATACTAATAGCGTTCACTCATGCTTGAGGACCACGTTGTACACGATGAAGACTCGGGCTCATAGGCTCGACCTGTTGGCAAGTTGTTGCCCTTGAAACATGGATTGCTACCGAAACGACTCCTCTTCACTCTTCATTATATAAGCAGACCAAACACTGTGCACAGGTCAGCTGACTCACACAAACATTGTTCATGAGCATTCATCCCAGTCGATTGAACACCTGCAGTAGGACCCTTCACTTGGGACAGATCACATGACTTCATTGCAAACTTTGTTGAAGTCCCTGGTGGGTATGTATGAGGGGGTATTAGGTTGTGAAACCAGTGCATGGGAGGTATTTATAGTAATACATCTTATTTGAATACTAAGGATTTACATGAAGCTAAAAGCAATATATGTCATTTGAATACTAAGGACCTGGTTGTCATTGTGTTCTTTGTCGTCCCGTCATCATTGCATCATCATTGTTCCGTCATCCACCCTGATCGCAGGGGCTCACAGCAGTGGTGTGGGGGTGTTGTGGTGGTTCAATTGTTTGGTCCCCACCATCCCGTTGTCATCCAGTACCTAGAAAAGTTTGTCCCCATTGTGGTTCCTGCTCCTGTCGTCCCCCGCCCACTGTCCCTCATTGATGCCTGTTAGCATTTGCCTGTTAGCACCTGCAATCCACCCTGTGAGCAGGGGCTCGCAGCAGTGGCATGGGGTACCGGGGTTGAGCATGGGGTGTCCTAGGGTGGGTCCATAATTATAACATATTCATAACCTAAAATATAGTTGGTTAGCAAAAAGAAATACAAAGAAAAAAGAAAAAACTTACCTAGGGCCCAAACAACGATACTTAGACATCTTTTGGGCCCAGTTTCTGTCTTTCTTTGGCATTGATTGGCATGGGAGTGGCAGCTGTGGGTGATGATGGAGTGGTGGTGGTATAGGAAGGAGGAGGGAGGCATCGTCAATGTCCTAGGAGTGTAAAGACCTCAAAGACAGGGAGATGTGGGGGAGAGTCTAGGCAAGGTCACATTGACAACTGGAAAGCAACTGTTTGTTTACACATCAATGGGAACCATCATGTGATCTGTCCCAGTGAGGGGTCCTAGATATACACCAATCAAAAAGTCCAACTTGAAGTCATGGCAACATTAGTGCCAACTGCCAATAAGGCACTCCAGCAGGTAATTGACCTTGCTAAACCATTTTAATAGACCATGGTACATATATTAGAGCATTTGAGAGCATAAAAAATAGTAGTATTCATATGGATACCCATGGATGATCCATGGATGCCACCCATATCCATGGACTTTAGTATGTCATCCATGGATATTCACCCAGATGGACCCGGGTCCATCCACGGTAGTCCCTAGTTGTAGGTAGGGACTGCCATGGATGGCTCTGATCTGGATGACCATCCTATATGGATGGATGGCAACGGATATGGATATCATGTGGGTGGTATCCATGGATGAACGGATGGTTACTATAAATAAATGAGTAAATATTGATAAGGAATGACATGGGTACAGGTACAGTAAAAACCCTTTGCACAGGTTGGCACAGGTCAACATAACTGTTGCTGCACCACTGATGATTGACATCGCCACCTTCCTCTCCATCACCACCACCACTCAGTCAACTGCCACCACCACCACCACCACCACCACCACTCCCATGCCCATGCCCATGTCAACTAACACTGTAAAGTTCAAACCAACCACATAGGGCCCAAACAACACCAGACATTGTTTGGGCCCTATGTAATGTTTTTTTTAAAAGTTCTTTTCTTTTCTTTTCTTTTCAACTAACTAATGTTTGTATTTGTCTTGTTTAGGTTCTATCTATGTTATCTACCATGAGACAGCATCAAGAAGGCAGACCCACACCCATGCCACCACTGTGAGCATCTGCTGGCAGGGCCAGTCAAGCGCCTGTTGTATCTACCTCGAACAATGGATCTCCTGCTCCCAGCCCATCCCCACCGCCTTTATCTCTGTCTGAACATGACAATTCCACATGGATAATGGATCAGGACAACAACACATAGTGTTTGAAAGTCCAGTCTATTGGACCAGAAAAAGACTGTGGACCTAGTGTTTGAAGGTCCAGTCCATGGTTATGTAACAGTCTTTTGTAATTTTGAGATGTAATCTGCTTGTTAAAGCCTTACGACTTATCCTGGCATTTCAGGACTTTTTGTACACAATGTCAAGATATGATTGAAAAGGTTTTGGCATTATGCCTCAGTGGTTTTTACTGAATTAAATATATTAAAGACAACACAATTTTTCCAGTTCATACACTTTTCTCAAAACCTCAGAAAATGTATAGACTGGAAAAATTGTTTTATGTTTAATGTGTTTAATTCTGTAAAAACCACTGAGGCAGAATGTCAAAACCTTTTCAATCATATCTTGACATTGTGTACAAAAAGTCCTGAAATGCCAAGATAAGTTGTAAGGCTTTGACAAGCAGATTACATCTCAAAATTCCAAAAGACTGTTACATAACCATGGACTGGACCTTCAAACACTACGTGGACCAAACTGAACTGGACCGATGGCAACTGGACCATCAGTTGCGGTTGCCCTAACATTTTCATAAGTCCAGTTCATGGTTCATCAATGGTAGAATATCTCAATGGACCGCCCAAAGACCAACTGCAACCAGTTGTGGACCAGACTTCAGTTGCATCAAGCTTGCAAGGTCTGAATATATGATACACACTATGTATATTAGGTTGCAGTTGGTCTTTGATGGGCTGATCCATTAATTACAATTCACAATGTAGGCCTTTGCATGCACACAGTGACCAACCCACCTCTTACACATTTGCAATGTGGAATTCTAAGCTTGTCATCTGGTGTTATCTCTCTGTTTAACCCACCCTGATGTCACTTCACCAGCAACATTCACTGAGATAGGCTCATCTAGTCATGCCTGTACAAGATCAGCCTTTTCAAATACCATTTAGACAGAGATAAGCATAGATCTCAGTAAATTCTCAGTCATTTTTCATGATCCTATACTCATTCTGACACTAGACCAATGTCGCTTAAAGGTCCCAAACAGATGAGAGGCTAGCATTTAGCTGTTCTTTTGCGATGTCCATATCTTGTTGTGTTTGGGGAATGGGATGGGGACCATCTATCTAGGTGAGTTCTCAATCGTTTTGCATGATCCTATGCTTGATCTGACACTGTTACAATGGCATTTAAAGGTCCCGAAAAGATGAGAGGCTAGCGCTCACCCGCTCTTCCGCTATGCTCATATCTTGTTGTAATGCGGGAATGGGATGGGGACCATCTATCTAGGTGAGTTCTCAATCATTTTACATGATCCTATACTTGGTCTGACACTATTACAATAGCGTTTGAAGGTCCCGAAGAGATGAGAGGCTAGCGTTCAGCCGTTCTTCTGCAATGTACATATCTTGTTGTAATGGGGGAATGGGATGGGGACCAGCTATCTAGGTAAGTTGTCAATTATTTTACATGATCTTATACTTGGTCTGACACTATTCACATAGTGTTTGAATGTTCCAAAGAGAAGAGAGGCCCACAACCTTTATTTCACTACATATATACTTGTTCACAGGCCCCTGCCTGTGAAGGGTAGTGTAGTTTATTTTACGGTTCCTATTACATACATAGTCCTGACCAGTCCTGAACCAGTCTGGACCAGTCTAGTTCTGGACTGGTGGCAACTGGTCCAGCAACTGTAAGGCAACCGACACAGACCAGTCTATACTGGTCCAGTCTGCAGTTGCATATATATTTTGAAATACATGAACTGGTCCGGTTCATGGTTGCACCCCAAGGTGGGCAAAAAACCGGACTGGACTGGACTTTCAAACACTAACAACACAATGGGACAATGGCTGATGACAGGGACAATGCAGGGACAGACAGTGAGGCAAAGATGACAACAACAGCCACCAGCACCCATGGCACCTGCTAGACCCCACCGCCACAAGCTGCTGCTTGTGGGGTGGAAGTGGCATGACGAAGACAGGGTGGGGGAGCAACAACAACAACAACAACAAGATGGGACAACACTAACACCAACAACGAGAAGAAGGACAACAATGGGGACCAGGGGACAGAGACCAACAACAAGGAAGAGCACAGAGGAACAACGATGGTGAGGAACAGGACAACAACAAGGAAGTGGAACACAATGAGGAAGCGGAACACAATGAGGAAGCGGAACACAATGAGGAAGCAGAACACAATGAGGAAGCGGAACACGGTGAGGTGAAGGAGGACAATGAGGAGGAAGTGGACAACGAGGTGGAGGATGATGACCAGGAGGAAGAGGAGGACAAGGAGGAGGACAAGGAGGAGGACAAGGAGGAAGCAGACGATGAGGTGGAGGAGGACAAGGATGAGGATGAAGATGAGGATGACAACAAGGACAAGAACAATGACAGGACGAGGACAGGACGACACCAAGCCCCCCCCACCAGTGATGGACGACCCAGCACCCATACCCACCACTGCTCACAACTGCTTGCAGGGTGGACCACGGGTGCTACAGATGACAGAGGGTGAGGACAATGACAAAGATGGGAACGACTGCTGCCCCCTCCCTCACTCCAATAGTGAGAAGAATTCTTTTGTTTCTTTCTTGTCAACACCAGCCACCACCACCCCCTCCCTCACTCCAACAGCAAAAGGGGGGGTCTTGTGTTTCACTCTAGTCAACACTGACCACTGCCACCCCCTCCCTCACTCCAAACATTGGAGGGGTTCTTCTGGGTAAGACATTGCATGTCGCCCCAACGATTTGACCTGGCATCAATCATCATTGCCACCACCCCCTCCCTCGCTCCAAAAGCAAGTGGAGGGTTCTTGTGTTTTGTTCTAGTTGACACCAACCACCACCACCCCCTCCCTCACTGCAATTGCAAGTGGAGTGTTCTGTTTTGTTCAGACTATCCCTTGTTCAGTCCCACAACCACCCCACCCTCACCCCAAATGTGAGTGCATGGGGTTGTGATCTTTATTTATTATCAGTATATATGTATTGTACATAGTTTATAGAGTCTAGACCATAATAAAAAATGGTTAGACTAATCATTAATGCTGCTTGAGAGTTGAGACCTGTGGGGTAACTGCAGGTTTCGAGCAAATGTGTGAATTTTTGGGTAACCAGGTCCCAGGGAAATCTGTGATAATCACTGTAACTGTAAGGGATTAGTATGGTGTTAATGGGTATATGGGTATGACATTGGACAAGATATACCCAGAAGTTACCCATGTCACACCTAAATATAGATATTCAAACTCCACTTGATCAAGGCTGTCCAAAGCTGTTGAACAACATCTGGCAGCCATTTTGTGGTTGTTTCCCCCCATCACTTCCCTCTGTAGTGCTAAACAATGCAGCAGGGACATTTTCCAGCTGCTAGAAGAGTTACTAGTGCTCAATTCACTGCACAGACATCTACTGAGGACTCAGATACAGACTCTGCAACTCCTGCTGTCCTTATTTCTCCTGTAAAGGCCCATGCTGCAAAAAAGACTATTGTGGGCAAGACAGATGCTGAGGTATGGTCCCAGATTATTGGTATGTGTCAATTCTCATGCCAGTACTATGATGGAACTCATGAACATTGTCTTGTTTTTTTCAGATGCTTCCGAGTCTACCTGGCATTACAAGGTTTATGATCACTTCAATATCACTCTCCATCGTGAGGTGGATGACTGTCAGAAGCCCAAAAAGCTGGTCTTTGTGTTCACATGCAAGGTGGACCCTGCCAATCATACTCCTCATGTTTGTCCTTGCATGTCTATTGGTCATGGAACCAAGAATCTCCAGGAGGGTGTACAGTCTAGTGATAAGCATCTAGGTGTTGCTGCTGGTGCAACCTCTGTTCAACCAGCTGGTGAGCCATATACACCTGCAGGCCACCGCACCTTGATTGCTCTACGAGGTGCCAAAAACCATTGTCCTTTCAATTCAGTTTTGGATAGGACTACCAGGCAGAGGTAGAGATGCTCCAACCTGGAACAATTATCCCTTCTCCTCAAATGGTTTCTCGTGATATTAAAGCTATGTATACTGAGATGTCAAAACATGTCTGAAATTATTTTATGGTCTGTCATTTATATATTTGTATGGTGTTATTGTTGCTCAACAATATTTGAAGGCTCTCAATAGCACTATCCATCTTGTGCTTGATGGGTGGACAGCTCCAATAGTTGCATCATTTCTTGGACCTCTTGTTGTCTGGTGTCATGAGGGAGTTATTTATCGTGCTGTACTGGAAAATATAAGGTTAGTGCTAATTTTTGTTATGGTCCATGGGTTTGCTGCTTCAATGCATTATCCATCTCAGATTAACCCAAAAACATGATGGAAAATATCTTGCTGAGGTTACTGCCAGTTGTCTATGGCGATTTGGGCTTGACAAACTTGTTTGTTACTAACATATCTCTTGTTTCATGCAATCTGAGTCTATTATAGCTATTTTCTCTTTGCATGGACAATGCAGGAAACAATGATGCATTGGCCAAATATCTTCCAGTGCTTATTCCATCCTTTTGGGGGATGGCAGCTTGTGGATGCTGTTTTCCACACATTATTAATCTCTTGGCTAAAGTATGTGTTACTGAAGTTTTACACTATTCTGGAGTCTGGACTCAACAAGCATTCAGATATTTATATCCTTCTTTTTTTGGCAGCCTAAAAAGAAGGTTAAGGACTCAGAAGCTGCCAATGGTATGTTAAAATCTGTAAATCACTCTTCAGTATTTAAAATCATGTACAGTTGCTGCTATTGCTGACTCTGATGATTCTGATGATGAACTTGCTGTTCATGAGGAAGGGATTGAGAATGATTCAGCTGCTGTGCCTGATGATGGTAGGGATGCCCATGATACTGCCATTGTCAAGACTACTCATGGCCAGGCAATTGAAATGATGAGGAAAAAGGGTATTTCAATTGATCCTCAGGAGAAAAAGATGGCACTGCAACTTTTTCCATGTGTAAGGATATTTATTTCACAACATTCCACAATGTCATGTCAAATATCAACTTGGCTGTTTTCTTATGCATTATGGGAGTCACAGATCTCTGTTCTGAAGCTTGGCCTACAGGGTCATACATTTCATGCCTCAGCCTATCTCAACAATAATGAAAATGGACATACAAGCTGATTATCCAGTGCATCTGTAAACAATGGGTTGTTTTCAACATCCATAGCCTCTGGTATCTGAGACCAGCATGATAAAATATGCAATCTCAAGTGGTTGGGTTGTGAAACTTACTTCAGATGGCAGATAGGTAAATAGTAGGTTAAGATGATTGTAAAGGACTATAAATGAATAGGAAAAGTTAAAGAGCATGATGAGTCCAACAACCTAGTACACTGTACAGGTCATGATCACAGGAGCCAAAGAAAAAAAGCAGCAAGGACACTTCAAACTCCAATTGGTTTCCGCTTCCTGAACTGTGAAACAAACTGGTGCACTCAATTCTAAGGGTTCATCCCATCACAATTTTTCGTCCATCAAAGCTCGAAAAAAGCTGAGTTGACAAACTGAATGTAGAATTGAGCACCCTTAGTCATGTATGCTTACCTTGGTGATGTTTAGATGTGAGCTAGGGAAGGTTTTAATGCTGGTGTTGGGTTCTGAGCATTTCAAGCCTAATAATACTGAGGCAGGCACAAGATCACTCACTATTATTAGGCTTGTAATGTGGGAAGGTCAGGTGGGTTGGATATAAGTTGTAAATGAAGCATTGAAACAGGTGATGACAGCTCCCTACATCCAGTCTTGGCATCTGCCAAAGTGAGAGCAATCCAGGGGAGGACCCCAGATAATACCTCCTAAGGGTGTTGCGCAATCTGGACAGATTGGAAGCCTATCCCTTAATGGGGACAGGCTACACTAGAGACAGAGGGAAGGAAACTGAGAAAGGGGTAACTCACTACTAATCACATGAATATAACAAGACAATGGTGTGGAATTAGGAGCAAGACTCAATGCAAAAGCAGAGTAAAATAAGGAGCGAGTAAAAGGGGGGGGGGAAGGAAGAAGGATCTTTTCTCTATATGTGGTAGTCTATCTCCATCAAAGCAAGGTCCACGTACAAACAAGTATCAATGAGATTATGTAAGCCTTTCTCCAGGCTTACACCCTCCCACTCTTAGAAAAATGTATTGGTCAGTATTAGAAATCAACCCAACATCAACCAACAACAGCAGGTGCATTAAAAAACCCAGTGGGAAAAAGCTACCATGTTCCCTGTGCCTTAACTGCCTTCCAGTGGTCTAGTGCTTTGCAATCCTTGAGCTCTCGTTGTGGCAGCCAAAGGTCATCACTTTTGGAGTATCCTGACCATCTAACCAGGTACTGGAATCTGCGGCCACACTTTCATTCATCGATGATCTTCTCGATGTGGTATTCTTCAAGGCTGTTTTCAGTCATTACAGGTCTGGGTCATTCAAGTTCATGGGAAGAGAAGAGCTCAGCATCATTCTCAATGTGCCTTTTGAGCAAGGAGGCATGAAAAGTGGGGAACATGTTTGGAGAGTTTGGTAGGTGAAGAGTCTATGATGATATTTCCAGGAAAGCTTTTGTCATGGAGAAGGGTCTGTTGTAGCACGGAAAGAATTTTGCCACCCTAGACTTGTCCCCGGCCTTGAATTCTTGGCAGCTATGCAGAGTTGCAAGCATTACTCTATCACCCACAAGGTATGAGTCTCACCACACAATTTATTTGCGAAGAATGCTTGCTGTATTTTTGGACCAAACAAGGCATCTTTGGCTTCATCCACATCATTTTCAATTTGGGAGATAATGCCCCATGCAGCGGTGTATTATCAGTAATTGCACCTGGTATTAAAGGAGGGATGATCCTTGGGCTGCGACCCATTCAGATTTGGAATCCTGAGAATCCTGTCAACACATTCATGGAGTTCATCATGTGGAAGCAGATAATAGGCAATGCTTGTGCCCACCCTTTTTGGTTTCACTTGACATGGAATTGAACACACTGGTTCAATGTTTTGTTTGTGCATTCACTGACACCATCAGTCTGAGGGTGCTATGCAGAGGACATTTTCAGATGAACTCCTCAGAGTATGCAAAGCTTTCCAGAATCTTGACAAGAACAATTTATTGTGGTCTGATATCAGCTCTAGCAGCAAGCCATTTTCGCAGTACCACTCATTGAAGAAGATGAGTGTGAGTTGTGGTGCAGTGACATTGGTCCACATAGGAATAAGGCGGATGTCAGATTTGAGTCTATCCATTATTGTCAGGATGCAATTATAATTGTCATCTTTAGGGAGTGGTCCCACAAAGTCAAGGCACACATAATCACCTTGTTTCTCAGGAATTGGTAATGGATGTAAAGGGCCCTTGGCCTTCTTTGTGCCACTTTTGTTGCATTGGCAATCAGAGCATGCGGGGATGTATGCATTTTCAAGATCCCGCTGCATATTCGGCCAATAATAGCATTGCCGAATGTTAGCATAAGACTTATCGGCACTGAAATGTCCAAGTGCATCATGTGCAAGGCAGAACAAATCTTCATGAAGATGCCCAAAGTGAGGGATGACCAGGTGGTCTCTCAAGTGACCAGAGGTCATTAATTTTGCGGATGTTAGGCATGCTGCCCACTACATCAGTAAGCTTTTGGCAGAATTCATCCTGTTTGTAGCCCTCTCAAACATTGTTGAGAAAACTTTCATCAGCGCTGATTGTTAGGATTGTGTTGCAGAAAGTTGGTTGGTGCAGCCAGCACTCCCATTGCAAAGGGGAGTCAGCTATGTCCACATCTTCCAGTGGTTCATCCGGTATTTCCAGTGGTAAGTGGGACAACACATCTGCAACTGTGTTGTCCTCTCCACGGATGTAACATATGGTCATGTCAAATTGTGAGAGGTGTTCCATCCATTGAGCCTGTCATTGTGACAAGTCTTTTTGGGTATTGAAATTTTCAAGAGTGCAATGGTCTGTAGATAATGAACTGTGAACCCAGTAGGTCAGATCGCCATTTTTTTAGAGTGCAAACAATTGATAACATCTCTTTTTCATGTACAGGGTAATTCTTTTGTGCATCCTTCAGTTGCATAGAATCAAATGCTACAGGTTATGCAGTTTCCCAAGTTGGTCCCCAGCTCAGTACACTGTGTGCCTGTTCACCAATCGCTTCCATCACAGGTCATGATAGCTGCTCGCACACTTGGACAACATCAATTGTGCATTTATTTACACCTTTTAAAGTACTGACCAAGTAAAGTCCAAGTTCCAGTCTTAGAGAAAGTCTTATAAGTCTCACAAAATGATGTGTGCACAGCAGGAATTGAACCAACAGCCTTCTGGACTAGCAATCACATGACAACAAAACATGCACACTCTACCACTTAAGCCAAGTAGTCATTTAAAGTTACATACATTATATCTATTTATTACTGAAATCTAATTTGTTATATATCATGAATAGATTATTAAATTGACCCCCTCGCATCTGTGCAAGGGGTAATTAATATGGGTAATCAATATGTATAATACTAAGCCCTCCCCTCGCAAGCTCGAGGGGAGGGGGTAGTGTTGCCACTGGCTCAGCCGAGGTTTTTCAATAAAATGGCTATAGCATACCAGATAAATTTTCTAAATTCACTAGGATATTTGAGCATATGGATGGGCCCATAAGCCGAGGGGTCTTCTGCCAACATTATCTAATCGGATCCCCCGTTCCTGACTTATTTACTCGGCTTTGATTTCAAGCTGAGCCATCAAGCCACATTTTGTTTATTAAATAACTCAAGGACAATTGATTGGTTCAACTAATGTTGGCAGACAACCCCTCGGCTTATGTGCCCATCCATGCGCTCAAATAACCTGGTGAATTTAGGAAATTTATCTGGCATGTTATAGCCCTTTTATTAAAAAACCTCGGCTGAGCCAGTGGCAACACTAGGAGGGGGCCATAACTATCAATTATAAAAATAAATTAAAAACACCCACCATGAGCAGTTGCTCATGGCAGCATTCGTCTCTCCCCGGGTCATCCCCTGGCCGTCTTGCTCTCCTGTCCCCATTCTTCTCCCCCCCGAACCACCCCACAAGCAGATGCTCGTAGGCATGGGGTGGGTGTTGTCGTGGGTGTCCCCACTCTCGTCGTCATCTCCCTTCCATCTCGTCTCCCTTCCCTCTTGTCTCCTTCCCCCTTGTCTCTTCCCCCTCACCTTCCACCCTGTGAGCAGGGGCTCGCAGCAGTGGTGGTGGTGGTGTCATTGTCATTGTCATCACCAGTAGTAGTTTGTACCTATAAAAAGTTAGTTAGGATCAAAAAATGAAATGAGAACAGAAAAAAAAACTTACTTAGGACCCAAGAGACGTTGACGTCTCTTGGGTCTCCCCTAATCATTGTCATTCCACCCATCGTCCACCCTACAAGCAGTGGCTCATAGGGCTGGAGCGGGTGCTGTTGTCGTTCCCTGCCATCATTGTCATTCCACCCACCATCCACCCCATGAGCAGTTGCTTGTGAGGCTGGAGGCAGGTGGTGTGTCCTGCGTGGTGGGCATGAATAGCCGTTCTTGTCATTTTGAAGTTGCACCCATTCCCACCCCATGAGCAGCTGCTCACAGCAGTGGTTCTGAGTGCTCATTGTCATTGTCGTTGTCATCAGCAGTACTAGATAATACCTAAATAAGTTCATCAGTAACAAAAACAAGAAGAAAAAACTTACCAATGGCCCAAGAGATGTCAAACGACGTCTCTTGGGCCTTTTCTTCATTTGCTTTGCCTTCCTTTCATTGTTTCCCGCTCGTCCCCTCATCATTCCATCCATTGTGTTGTTGTTCCATTTGGCCAAGTCAGTGTCACCATTGTCTTGCCATTTTGCAGTTGTACCCATTCCCACCCTGCAAGCAGTTGCTTGCGGTGGTGGTTCTGGGTCCTAGGGTGGTGGCTGTGTCAGCCGTTGTCGTGGTTTTGAGGCTGCAGCATTGTTATAACATAGATAAAACCTATCATTAAGGAAAATTCAGTTAGTTAAACAAAACAACAAAAAAATGTAAAAAAAGACTTACAAGTGAGCCCAAATGACAATGCCATCATTTGGGCTCGTTCCCGTTGTTGGTTATTGGGGTAGGAGGTAAGGAGGAGGCAGCACTGTTGCCAGCATTGTTGATGACATGGCTGTGTTGATTTGTCATCACAGCCGGGGCAGTACATAGAGAGATATAACTACTTATCTGTAATGATACTTTAGTCTAACTGTTATATCACTGACTTAATTGTACTTTTTTTTTTTTTTTTTTTTTTTCCGATTTATTCTCTATTGTGGCATACCATATGTAAGAGAGTGAATATGTACTGTGGTTGGAACTACTGCATGTCCTGTCCATTTTTTGTGTTCTACATCATCTTGCTGGGAGAACCCACTGGGTAGGCCTCGAAGCACCATTGGTGCTGGAAAGGTGGCGCGGTAGCCGAGTTTACAGTACTGGGTGCATGTATGCGCGATGTGCCTTGTGGTTGTGTGTCGCGGTGCGCTGTGGTTCCTCTTTGTCTCTCTTCCTCATCTGTCCTCTTGTAGTACTCCTGAAAGTACTGGTCTCCATTCCCTATCTTCCCCTCTCCTCTCTCACCTCTCTCAATACTGGGACATCTCCGTAGGTGTCTGAGAAGCACTGAGTTGTGGCGATGAACTGGAATAGTGGCCGCATTGTCTTCAGCCTTGAGAACAGCTTCTTGATATTGATGTCCCTCCCTCCTGTGTTGTAGCATAGCTGTTGTCTTGCTTCGTGGTAGGTTGGGCAGTGCAGAATGTAGTGTTGGACTGATTCCTTGCTCTGGTTGCATGTTGGACATGTTGGTGAGTCAACCTTTCCTATGTGATGTAAATACTTAGCTAGTGGCACGTGCCCTGTCCTTAGTTGCAATAATATACTGGCGGCCTTTCTCAGGAGTGATGCAATGAGCACAAGATACTTCTTTGATGGTGCAGTGGGTTCAAGGTTTTTCATGTGTTTGTACCTTGGCGATTTTGTCCATGATTTTTGTGCTAGTCGTTTGAGCTTCTCATTGTATGCTTGTTTAACTGCGGACTTGCTGTGTGGTAGCAGTTTCCTGAGGGATCATGGTAGTTGATCGATGCTACTGCTTCCCTCTGTGATTGCTTTCTTCGCCTGTTTGTCGGCTTGCTCATTGCCTTCTACTCCCTTGTGGCCCGGAGTCCACCTAATCATGATTTGAATTCCGTTGTGTTTCTTCTTCAGCGCTTTAAGGTCTTTGTGGAATATGTCAGTCAGATAGTGCCCTGGGTGTGCTTCTGTCAGTTGCATGGCTCTGATGGTAGCTTGATTGTCAACACAGAATGTGGCCGACCGTATCGCCCATTCCTTGGACATCAGCTTGACGGCCAATATCATTCCCACACCCTCTCCTTCATATACTGTATGTTGGTTTGGCGTGCCAAGCTTGTAGTGTATGGTTGCTTTCATCCTTCCGCCCCAGTACAGGACAGCCGCTGCTCCTATTTTACCTTCCATCCCTGAGCCATTGGTGTATACCTTGATGTCTGCATTGTCGTGTTGTATGTCGTGGATGGTGTCGTTGGCTGTGTCTGCAATTGATATCTTTGCATCTGGCTTCCATCGTGTATTGTGGCATACTGTGTCAATAGTTTCAATGAGTTGGGGTTTGATTTTGTATGTGTGCATGAGGTCGTGTAGCGGGGTTGGGTGCCGCTTTACTAATTGCATGGCAGCATTTGCTACTGGCTTGTGTAGCGGGTGAGTGGGTGGTAGCGTTGCTAGGCATAGTGCTGCCCAATGGCGGTGTTTGTCAACCAGCAGGTGAAAAGGGAGTAGGTTTGCCATGACGTCCAGGACGTCCATGGCTGTGGTTCTCATAGCGCCCATGATCATGATTGCTGCCTGGCGTTGGACCGATGTGAGTTTGTTGATAATCCCTTGACTGGACTTCCCATCTCTTGACCTTGTGGTCATTTTCCGTTGTGGTGTTAGGAAGATGTCGGCGGCATAAAGCATGCCCGGTAATGCGATTGAGAGGTAAAGTTTGTGAATGTACCTTGCTGTGGCTCCTCTTGATGCTCTCGTGATCCATGCAAATTGGATTAACCATGTTTGCCCCTTTGCTAGGGTGGCTGCACACTGTCCTTTCCAATTTAGTTTATTGTTGACAATTACCCCTAGGAACTTGGCAGTTTCTGCTGATGGGATGCATTGGTTGCCTAGTGTCAGGGCGCAGTGCGGGGTCGGGACGCATTTTTTGGGGTTAAGCGGGTGTGGGACCGTCTTTCTGGTTATGTCCAGTAATCGGAACTTTTCAATGCTGAACTCACAGTTGTGTCTTTTGGCCCACTCGAAGACCCCCTTCATCCTGTTCACAATGTTGTGTAATTTTTCATGTGTTTCAGTGAAGTCTTTGCCTGTCACTATTATTGTAGCATTGTCCATGAAAAGAAGGGCGTGTTCACCTGATTTGGTGTTCAAGTATTTTTAGTAGGTCAGCATTGTATATCAGGTAGCATATGCCGGAGAAGGGGTTGCCCTGATCCAGGCCATTGGTTACCATGAAATAGTCTGATTGGTGATCGTTGAAGGACAGGATGGTTTGCCTGTTGCGCAGGCATCGCCACATCCAGGTTGTGTACTCCTCTGGTATACCCCTCTTTCTCATGTTGTGAATAAGCCAGTTCGTGTCTATGCTGGGGAAGGCTCCCTTGACGTCAAGGAATAAGGTGGATGCGACCAGGCCTTTCCACCATGCATCTTTCACTGTTTTCATTAGCAGGTGTATTGAGTCCATTGTAGTGCATCCTGGCCTTGCACCGAAGTGGTTGGCCGGAATGATGTTGTGTTGTTCGCACATGGTAACAATGTTGTTGGTCTGACAGCTGTTGAGCAGCCTTGCTAGGCCATCGGAGAGTACAATGGGTCACCACACCACAGGGTTTGTGTAGTCTTGCTTTCCTGGTTTCTTCATCACAAGCATCTCTGTGAGTGACCATTCCTGTGGGTAATATTTGAGAGTGTTAGTAGCTCTGAAAAGCGGGGCTAGGTAAGGGACTAAATCTTCTCTGGCATGTACAAACACTGAGTTTGGTATCATTCCATTTCTAGTGGCTATGTAGGGCTTTATCTTTCTGATGGCTCAGTGTATTTGGTCTTCCATTATGTTGGTGAAGCTCCAATATGGTGGGGGGTATCGGTAGTTTTGTGGGATCGGTGTTATTGTTGGATCTGTTGGGGGAAAGAATAACTCGTAAAACCACTTTCCTTTGCTTTTGTTGTCTGTGGCTTGTCGGGTGATTTGTTTTGTTACTGGATCTCTTACCACAAGTGTGGGGATTCTGGATTTGCTCACATCTGAGGCCGGTGTTGTCATTATCTTACTCGCCTGCCATACGCTTGACTCGTCGAGTCCTTCCAGCCATTCCACCCAATGTTCCATCTTGGTTATGCATAACAGTTCGGTGTATTGGTTGCGCTGCCATCTGTACTCTTCATGTATCGGATGGTGTTCGTTGTGGCAATATTGTCTTGCTTTTCTTGCAAGCTGCCACGTTTTCCTTTTTGTGTTCGTTAGTTCTGTCATCCACCACCTTTTCGAGTATGGACTCGGTCTTGTGAGTTTGACATGCTTTTCGATGGCGTTTTGTACGGCTTCGTTTAGGGATTTGAGCCTGTTGTCAAATTCTTCGATATTGTTGATCTCTGCCGGGAGTGGGATGCTGGCGAGGTTCTCTTTGAGTGTTTCTACAAACTCTGGCCAGTCTGTCATCCTGAAGTTGTGTCTTGGTTTCCATGCTTGCTTGGGTGCAGAGATGTTGAGTTGTGTAATGATTGGGTAGTGGTCTGTTTTAACTGGATGATTGGTGTCATCCGTATCACATATGATGATGGCATCGATAAGATCTTCCATACAGAAGACATTGTCGACTCTCATGTGGTTGCCGGTGCTGTGCGATCTGAGGGTAGGAATGAAGGGTGGTAGCACCATTTTCATGTTGTGACACCCTAACATGTTTAGTAGCAGCTGAGTCAGGTCAAGGTTGTTTTGAGTGAACAGGTGAGCATTTCGGGGCTTGTCCCATATTGGGTGATGTCAGTTAAAGTCTCCCATCCACATGGTGTTTAGAGGGTGAGACGTGCACCTTCGTCTCTCTGGGTCTTGCCTGTATGTGGACAGGTGCGTTAACGAGCTGTTGTTGTTGCAGTCATTGTAGACATTGATCACATGTAGTGTGCCAAAGTGGCCTTGAATTTCTATCGCCATGATGTCCGGGTGATCAAAGTGGATCTGTCTCCATGCGTCTGATAGCACGTTAGTGTTGATTAGGATAACAGATCTCATGTGATCTGGGTGCTTCTCATGTGTGGTTGGGTATACCACTGCCCAATTTTGGTTAGCGCGGGTCTTACCTTTAAAGTCAATGTATGGTTCTTGGATGAGGCATATGTCATATTTGTTTTGTTTCAGGCTGTGTAGTAGGTCTAGCTGACTGAGTAATGATTTATTTGTATTTTGCTGTCATATTTGGAATGGCCATTGTGGGTTGTTGTTTTCATGGTTGTCCGACATAAGATAATGGGGTGTGTTGATGTGGTGATACTTCCAGTAGCAGACCTAGGCCTTGCTCGTTCATGTCTCAATCACTCCATGCTAGGTTTAGGTGTTCCTGTTGGTCATTTCCATCTCCTCTAGCTGGCTGTATCGGTCTGACAAAGTTGTCTAGTGTGGATTGCGCTGGTCATGTTGGCCAGCTGGCGTCAAGGGCTTCTGTATATGCGTTGGTGGTGGGGAGCATCCCCCCCCTATGCATGTGCATTGCTGCACTCATTTGATACCCACGACGTCTTCTTACTGTTTGCCAGTTGTCCATGGACTGTTGCGGCTGTGCGTAACTTTCCTGCATTGTGCTGTCGTTGTTATGTTGCCAGACGGGCTGCATGGTGTTTGTTGTGGTCTCTGGCTGGTTTAGTAGGCTCCAGGTGCAGGGTTCATATGATGGGAAGTACTTTTATTTGTTCTCTGGTACGCATTGCCTGAGCTTGTCCTGTTCTTTGGCAAATGTTTGGCAGTTTCTGTCGGCCACCCCTTGTCCCTTAGCCTCGTCTCCCATGCAGTTTGCACAGGCAAAGTTTGCTGTCTCCGTAGTGTCACATAGTGCCATGCAGTGTTGACCCTTACAGCATGTGCATGTGTTGGTGTTCTCTTTGCAATCTGGTACGTGGTGTCCAAAGTGCTGACACTTCAAGCATCTTCTTGGTTCAGATAGCAGTTTGCATACCTTGACTTGCTTCCCTTCGATAAAGAGGCCGTATTCAATCGCTTTGTTTGTATTGTTGCAGTCACTGAACCCGATAATGACATGGGCTACCCTTTGGTTGCTGGCGCAGAGGTGTGGTGGCTTGATGTATTTTGAGTACGTGATTGTGTCCATGTCCATTGAGCTATCTTCCTCAATGTGTGCATGTGCTGATTTTGTTCCCGCATTGAATGTGGTGGGGACGAACTCTGCTACGATGTAAAACAGTTTGTTTTTGATGTTGGATGTACCTCCATATTTCATCAGGAAAGCTTGCTGGACTCTGGGCTGGTTAAACCATATTGCTGCATCCCTAGTATTGAATTGATATAGTACATTGCCATTTCGCAGTTTTTTCACTCCGACAAATGCTATGCCGGTGGGCGCATCTGTTGCCTCTATCCCCATGAGGTCTATTACAGTGTTGGCTTTTGTGATGAGGTCTCTTTCTGTGAGGTTGTCTAGCACGTTGTCAGTAGCACTTGGGTCTTTTTGAATCAGTATCTGCTTATCGCTTGTTTCTCCTTTGGAAACCACCACGGCGTGTGCGGTGGGCACCTGGGCTTGAACAGCTGCAGCGTACATTCTGGGGTAGACTGGGTGTTGTGTTGCGTTCTTGGTCAGGGCCATCTTTATGTCTGTCTTCTCGATTAAGTCCTGTGTCATTTGGAGTAGCTCCTGTGTGGACCCTGACAGATAGTCCGCTGTTTCTCGTAGTTCCTCTTTGAGCTCGTCTATTTGATCTGCTATTTTCCTTGTTGTAAATGTTGCTCCCTTGATGGCTTCCCTTACCACCATTTCCATATTCGTGGTGAGGTTTTCTATATGCTCCTGAAGCAGGACCTTTACCATGTCTGTGACTTCTCCTGCCATTTGTTGTGCGCCCACGTCTGCAACGAGGAACGTGACTGCTCTGATCCTGTCTATGACCACTTTCAGCACCTGGACCACCACATTTCCAAATTGTAGCAAAATGTGAGCAAGAGTTTGTAGATCGACTGACTTACCTGGAACCAAGTAATCCTTAGCCTGTAGGAAGGCTATTGCCTGTTCCCTGGATCTCACATCCGCGTTTGTGCTGTCCGTGTTCTCGAGCTCCTTCTGTGTTTTTTTGATCATTGCGCTGGTACCTCTTTGCCTTGTTGTTACTGGTGGGGATGATGATGGTGTTTGTGACATAACGACTAGAGTTCTAGTAGGGTGGTCTTAAGGTAGATCTACACTATGCTATTCTCTTGTGCATCCTTCCTCTCGTCCTCTCCGGTCTGTAGAACCATGGGAGTTAGCGAGATGGTGGTGGTACAAGATCAAGAAGCAGTCTAATTGTACTTTATCATGTGACTATGAGGGTTCAATCCCTGTGGTAGCCACTGATTTTTCAGTCAATTATATAAGCAACTTGGACAGTCCTAGGACTCAGCTTGGACTCAGCTCGGACTGGACATTTAGTTTGGCAGGACTTTCAGCCAAAGAAGTCCAAGCAAAGTCCAAGCAGAATCTGATCAGATTGGGGGGGGGGGAGTGTAAAGACCTCACACATAGTGGTGGGAATAAATAAATGGCAAATAAACAAAACTTGTAGACCTAACTTAGGGTTAATCAACATTAATTTCCTGGATTCCCACATGATTTTGAGCTTCTCAATTTGATCTTGGTGCAACCAACCAGGGCTGTCAGACCAGGGTGTAAATACCCCTCGATTCAAGTTATGGTCCACAAAATCTGGTTATTGATTATTTTTTTTGTAGCTGAAGAGCCCTTACAGAGCCTCGCCAGGAACATTCAAGCAAAAGTTTGCTTTCAGATGTCCTTGAGGTTGGAATGCAAGTTCTACTTCGCTTGGCTACTTTTTCATTAGGTGAGAACATTCTGAATCCCGTGGTACTATCAATGATCAGGTACTCAACCACCTAAGGGTTCCTGACATGGCTACACTGAATACAGCTGGGGAAATGTCCTGTCACTTTGCCTGGATGTCATCCAAGATGTTTTGAAGGTGACAAGGTCTGGATGTAGGTTTTGTATTTTTAGATGAGGTGTTGTGGGTCTGTCAATATTTTCACAGAGAGGGTCTCAAATTGGGCAAAACTAGGAACTTGGCCAATCGTGGGAACTAAGATAATGTCGCTCCCTGCTTTTCTCAATGCACAACTTTCAACTTTTCGACGTTCAAATGCATTCATACATACAGTGGGAAGTCTAATCTACCTGAAAAGTGATGTTGTATGCTATTTTTTCTTCACAGCAACCCGTCTACTATGCCTTATTTGTACCTCATTGGATCCAATATTTTTGCCCACCATTAGCCCAGAGTTCAGTTCTCCACTTGGAAAAACCATCAAGGGACCTACCATATTATGCTCAGACTGAACCGCGTCAACACCTTCTGTATTTGAGCCCCCGGTGTTAGTCATAGGATGGTCTAGCTCATGTTGTGCAGTCGCATTGCTTGGGTTGTCAAGCGCATTGTCTCTGGTGCCAATCGGTGACGTCTTTTCTCTTGGAGGTAGTTCATGATGATCTGATTGTGACGTGCCTGCAGCAGTTTGCTGCCTTGCATCTTGTGGGAATGGGATTCCTATATCACTAGTAGAAGTTGTTGCCTGTTCCACCTGAAGCTGTCTTGCATGAATTGGTCAAGGTCTTGGCCATGGACGGATGACCTGAGGACATCTTCTTCAGTATCACTTGGTAGAAATCAAGGTGCTCTGGCCCTGCATTCATGAGGAGGTCGATGTGCAGGTGTATCATGGTTTTGTACGTCTTCCTGATCTGTTGAACCAGAACTAGAGTCTGAAGTTTGCAGTTCAGGGTCATCGCTCTCACTGTTGTGTGCCAGCATAGTCCATCCCGGGCCACCTTGGCCATGACCTTGACCACAACCTTGACCACAACCTTGACCACAACCCCAACCTTGCCCATGACCACATGCACGAGTCGTTCGGCTGCCTCTTCCATGCCCACGCGCTACTGTTCTTTCAGCCTGTAGCCTGGTCGGCTTCAGCCTTTGTTGCCTGTTGCTCTGCTGCCTTCTGCTCCTGATCTGCCAACTTCCTCTCTGCCACAATCACTTTGTGGTAATTGTCGATTGCCTTTCACCTAGCCTTGAACTGCTCTGAAGCTTCCTTAAACACATCTGCCATAGCCAATTCCCATGTTTGTTGAGCAAGCAAATCAATCATCTTGGGTGCTGTCATGTGCTGTGCCTGGCCAGAGGTGAACTTCTTCTTTTCTGTCTTTTGCTGGTCTTTTGAAAATGCCTTCTTTCACAGCCTCTCATTTTCTAGATCCATCAACTTCATTTGGGCATAGTCTTGCTCAAGCACCTGACCAACCTCAACAATCATTGCTCGCAACATCTTGTTTTCATCTCGGAGATCTTGTTGTGATGCATTATATAGAAGTGGGGGTGGGATTTCAATAAGATATCACTGTGTCGGCTGATTAGGCTCAGATCTGGTGGTATCTACAGTCACAGCATCATGTGGTTCACCCACGGAATTCCCATCAGGGGAATGTGAGACAGGAGGTGACACATCTGTTGTCGCTAAAGTAGTTGCGACTGAGACTGCAGGTGATGGATCAGGTGTTGGAGTAAGCAGTGATGGAAGGCGAGCTGGCAACAGTTGTGCAGCTTGGGTCATTGTATTTTTTGCAGGTTCAAAGGCAGATTTGGGGATCACGTTACGTTCAAGGGGATGGATCCTGGTTTTTCAGAACAATGATTGGATAGTTGTTGGTTTGAGTGCAATGCTTTGAGCCTTGTGGTAGTAGAGTAATCAATTATCTTTGGCAATCACTACATTGTCCTGTGATGCCTGGGTAACCTGAGACTTCCATGCATGAGCCAGAGGGCCAAACACGCCAACATCACAAGGCTGCAATGCATGTGTTGTATGTGAGGGAAGACAAACAATAATGATACAATGTTTGGCAGCAAATTTGATAAACTGATATGTACAGTGTGAATTGTGTCCATCAAGAATGAGGAGATGGTACTCTTCTGGTGTGTCTGGGCATGTATTTGGCTCAAAGTCACGCTCTAGCCATTTAAAGCCTAATTCCTGGTCTGTCCACCCCCTTGGGCGAGACAGAAACAGTACAAAATTGTTAAATGCAGCTTTGTGGAACCAGCACAATGACTGTGACATACCTAGCCAAATCTGGATTGTTCTCAGGTCGTCCCCATTCAATATTGCATTGTGTTCCCTGGAAAATGACTGATGGAGAGAGTGCCCTTCCATCAGCGCAAACAGCTTCAATGATCATCACAAGCTCACAATTTCCATCTTCAACAGAATATACTGTTGCTTGATCCCAATTGATAATTGCTGCCACCTTCACCCCGATGCCAAGCTGTACTCCTTTCTCATCCATATTCCACTGGTTCTCCAGCTTGATATGATACTCATGCACCACCTCCTCCAAGATATCAAAGTACCCTTCAACAGCTGTCTTACTGAGTGCTTTCGCACGACACTTCTCCAAACCTGATGTTGTCTTGACTTTGAGATCTGGATGCCTAGTGAGGAATCTCTTGGGCCATGACTCGCCAATGTGTCTTCCAGAGATCTCACAAACATATTTAGTAAGAGTTGAATATGTCATTGGAACTCCCCAGCGACCAAGAATTTTTGCCCATTCAACGACAACTTCTTCTTTGGCTACTGAAAGTGCTCACTGATCAGCATGCACTTCAGCACATGTAGGGAGGCCTTTGATACGATCCCTGAGTGTGCTGCAAGGTACATCATAGATACTGGCAGCCTTATGCACAGAGAGCAGAGATTCTCCATTGGTGTTCTTGCCTGCTTCGTTGATTGCTGAAATGGCGTGTTGTATGCGATCTTCTTGGGGAAGTGCAAGAATGTCGGTGGAAGGAGGTGTGATAGGCTCTGGCATGATGTAGGTGGACTGACTAGTGGTTGCAAATGGTTCAGTACTCGCAGAGTCAGGTGTGGTGTGGTATTGGGTGAAAAAATATATGTATTTATGTTATATGATGATGCAGTACATCAAGGGATGAGGAATGATGATAAAAATGCATAATACACATGTATGCATGATTGAAATGTAAGGGAATTTCTTATGAATAATTGTCTGAGTGCCGGCAAGAAGTCATCAAGTGGACATGAAAAAAACCTGGTGTATGCATGTTGAGAAGGTGTTCTGATTGAGTTTAATAGCAAAGCTGTGCACCTGGAATCCTGTTTTCACCGCGGTGTCATCCCAGCGGAGAAATTTCATTTGCACTTGCAGACATGTGGAAACAGGTTTTTTGATGTATGTGAGCATGCATCACCCAAGAAAAAATTCCTAAAAATATGAATGAGGTATCATATGAATGAAAAAGGTGTGGAGGAAACGTACAATTAACCTTGAGGGTGCACGTTGGATTGCAAGTGCTCAATAGCCATGTACATTTGATCTGTTTACAAGGGCTGAAAGTACATTGAGTGCTTTTGCAAGCAGGTTCAGGACATCAGAGGGAGCAAAACACAAGTCATCGAAGTGGATATGTCAAGTGGTTGGTCTGATGTATAGATAGAATTCATTTTGAGGCAGGGGAGAGAAAGATCTGTGTGAAACCAGAGTTATTACCATATCAGGCCACACCAATTCCTTGGCAAATATGCCAAAACACATGGCCACCCTGGTTGATTGCATCATATCTCAGTGTAGCATGATCATCAATGAATGACCTTTTTGGTACATCACTTCCCTGACCTATTATCAAGAGATCTTAGCACAAACTTCCTCAATTTCCTTACAGACCAGTCTTTAAATATTGAAGTGGCTGAGTACCTAGGGTGGCCGAGTAGGTGGCCTTCAATAGTACTGCTAGCTCACAGCAGTGCCTACTTCTGGATTACTAATCCTACCAGGCAACATTACCAATCCTACAAGGCTTGTCAATCATACAAGGCAACATCATCAATACTCCTGATAATCAAAAGTTTGTCATGATATATCTTCCATGGAACCTGTATTGGCTTGTAAATTTGGTTATTGCTGTTGACTAGGTATAAAGACGACTGTAATCCTAGCATTCCTTCCATGGCCCAAAACATGCACTGGCCTCTCATTACACCAAATCATCAATCACTATGTCCCAACTCTGCAACCCTATCAAAGTCGGGAACATAACCCTCAGTCATAGAGTGGTTTTGGCTCCACTGACTAGATTCAAAGCTACAAAGTCAGAACACATTCCCATCTCCTTGCTCGTCATAGAGTACTATTCTCAGAGGAGCCGCATGCCCGGCTCTCTTCTCATAAGCGAGGCTACATTCATCGCTGCCAAGGTGGGTGGAGAAGCATACGTTCCAGGTATTTGGAGTGAAGAACAGATCTGTGTCTGGAAAGAGGTGAGCCAGATTCATGAAGGGCAATCTAGTTACGTATTATCAACCCACACTTCTTATTATTCAAAGATTATAGCTGTTGTTCATGCCAATGGCTCTTATATTTTTGTGCAACTGTGGGCCAGGGGTAGGACCACAGATCCTGCCATCCTGAATTCTGAAGATCCCAAATTTGATTTTGTTGCACCGTCTGCCATTCCCTGGATGCCTGAATTGGTGCCACAAGAAATGACAGTGCCAAGATTGAAGAATATATTCAATTGTTTGCCGAAGCAGCCAAGAATGCAGTCTTCGAAGCTGGCTTCGATGGGGTCGAGGTGCATGGCCCAAGCGGTCATCTTGTCGACCAGTTCTTGCAGGACATATCCAATTAGAGGACTGACAAGTATGGAGGAAGTATAGAGGCAAGGAGCCAATTTGGCATAGATGTTGTAGATGCTATCGTCGAAGCTGTTGGAGCAGAAAGGATGGCTATTCATTTGAGTCCTTGGTATCAAGTGAACGGTGAGCCCTTCTTTTGTCATTGCACCAAGCCTAGACTCACTACGCTTCTCAATGGATAGCTATAAAGATGACTTACCCTGTTCCCCAGTTTTCCCATTTTATCTCTGTCCTGAAACAGAGACATCCATGAATGGCCTATCTTCATGTTGTGGAACTGCATGTCAGCGGAGCTACAGATCACACTGAGGAGGCTCATGAATCTAATGAGTTTCTCTGTGAAATTTGGCGACCCTTGCCTTATATCAGTGCAGGTGGCTACACCACCCTCAAAAACACAGTTCAAGTTGCCAATCATAAGGGAGGCCTAATTGCCTTTGGAAGAATGTACATATCTAATGTCAGTCTTTCCCAATCAGACTGAATGGCAGCTGACTTCTTTCCCTATTTTATAGCCTGACCTTCCTTACCACTTGGAGAGAAAAATTCCACTGACCAAGTATGACCATAGCACATTTTATACTCCTGGTGATCGAGAAGATGCAGCAACTGGTTACATTGACTACCCTCCCATGAATTACTCTGACGAATAGGATGGTTTGTTGATTACCAATCCGTTTTCTAGATCTAAGGTATTAGTTTGCAATAAATGTGCATGTTCAATGCTTTCCGAGTGTCACTTGGGATGAACAACTTGATAATGCAATCTCCCTCATTCGAATTTGACATCCTGTGTATGGTGTTCACTGTCCAAGTCAATCAAGCTACTCCTCACAACTTCCTTGTACAACTTGAAAGTCAATGTTATTAAAATGAAATATCACTGGTATGAATTTCAAAGTGGAAAACACATTACTTACTGATTTCAGATTTGACATCTCTATGCAAACTCCACAGCCAAGGGGCCCAAGGCAACATAGCAGGAAATTCTCAACCCATCAGCATCTTGCCCCTTAAAAATTCCTCTCCAGTCCTGGCATAATCAAGGTCAAGTAGTTTCAAACATGCCTTTCTTGACTAGTCACATGATCATTGACACCCAATTGCTCATTCCTATCTGTACCTCCTCCCCTGCAGGAAGTGCTGGGTTTCCCACCCTGGAACTGATTGAAAATGAGATCTAGACCCAAACCATAAATTTGGGCTCGTCAGCTCAGACCTCATCAAATAGAGGCATTTTTAAAGGTTACTTTAAGGCATGACTGAAGGTCAGCCATGCACAGTGAAGGGAGGTTGACCTGGGGTGGGATAGGCAATCTCTGATATACATCATTCAAAAATAGTGCCCATGTTAATCTTGCACTGCATGGCAACCCCAGTGTCATTTCAAACCAACTTGAACAAATCCCCTGACATGCCCAAAGCAGCCACAGCTGTGCCAGCGCTAGCGCTGTGCACCATACCTCTTTGTATGAAACATGATGATATTAACAGAGGGACGTTGCAAACAGATTGCTATTCAGATATCTAATCGGTCAATGCATCAGCACAAAGACATAGACCTTTGAGCCAGGCCCTCACCCAGCCCCCTTCAACATCAACGATGCCCACAAATCACAACACACCACCCTCCTTGCTAACTTCTGCATGCATCTCGGGCATCTAATTCAGGAAGGCGCACGAGGAAGGTGTCACCAGTGGAGATGCCTTTAGGGAACTGCACAGGTTTTACCCACGGGTTTCCCACGCTTTTATTTCCTAATTTATTCAATGAGTTTTGCATGGAAAATCATGAAAAAAAGATTTTCTGGAAGCTTTTTGTTGGCTCTTTGTGATCTAACACATAAAAGAATATTTGGGTGACATCTGTCATGTGACAAGGTCGAAAATAAATTATTTTGTGCCTTGTATCACAAGCATCCATTGAATAGCTTTCAGAAAATCATTTTTTCATGAGTTTTCATGCAAAACTCATTGAATAAATTAGGAAATAAAAGCGTGGGAAACCCATGGGTAAAACTTGTGCAGTTCCCTAGATGCCTTTGAGCACAGGAGGGATGAGAGAGTTTTGACGTTGGTGAAGGACAGGAGAGGGGAGACGAAACTCACGTATTTTTGGCAAGGCAAGTTGAAAGCACCTCTTCAGAATCAGTTGCCAACATGTGATCTGAAAATGGAGGCAAGCTCAATGCTTGTGTTTGTAAGAAAGATAAGCTTTCAAGAGTTTCCTCATGTGAGAAAGTTGTGATGCACCCTTTGATGCCGTGGATTTTGAGGATCAAAATCGCCCCCAGAATCACCTTAGAATCGACCAGGAAAACACTTCAGTAAGAGTTGCAGTTGATTCTCCCACAGGCCACGATTCATCATGAAAAATTGTTTCCAGAACCAACATTAGAATCGGCCTATGTAGATTTGCCTACTGACCCCCCCTATTGAACACGCTTGTTTGTTCAAAACTTCAAACTTTAAAACTATTCTTGACCACATACATTGCAGTTTGCCACTGGTAGACAAGAAGAAAGACCAATGTCATCTTCAAATGGTGGTGTCGAAGAAGCGGTCTGTGCTGCAGACAAACTAACAGATAGTACTGTCAAGGCCATGATGGGTCTACTGTGCATCATAAATCTAGCTGGCATACTGATGTACTCCCCTTTTGTAGCACAATGTTTTTTGCATTTGGGGACTGACCTTCGAAGAAAAAATGACATCAAGCATAAACTACAGGGCAGCTCTGAGATAAACTAAGCATAAGTGTATCGCTGGGAAGTTCAAGTTGAAGCAGTTGATGGATATGCCTATGGATGTATTTCTCAAAGTCAGTCTGAACACACTTTGATCCTGAGTTTTTTTCATGATCCTGATCGTCATCAGATTGCTAGTTCTCTAGAACTGCTAGATTTGATCTACTTATCTCATGAACAAGGGATTTCATGCCATTTTCATGTCACGTTCTACTCACAACTCGGTTCATGTGGATGAGAGTTCTTGAGAGTGTTCTTGGTCTTCCTGGATGCCCGCCAGATATGACTGAACCACAATACGCCAGTCTGGTCTTTGAACCGTTCAATGGCTGCATTCAGTACCAATTCCTTGGTTTTGGTTATACTTCGATTTGGCCAATTGTTTTGCCTTTTTCGCAGGTGTGTAAAAGTGTCCAAGCTTCAAAGGTTTATTTCACTTTGCATGTATGGTTTTGTTCGCCTTGTGATAGTGGAAAGTAATGTGTTTTTGTCCTTTTTTTATATCTCAAACACATTATTTATTCAATTTTGCTTTTCCCAAGTCTTTGGCAGGTAAGAGTATCCTAACCTCTGGCTGGCTTGGACTTTCCAAGAAAAATCTATCATTTTCTGCCCTTCAAAGATTGTGCGTCTTATGTATGGCTCCTCAATATCATTGTGCTTCAATCATGGTTTGCAGCATATCCCTGTGTAAGCGGTAAGGCATGCGTAAACCACGAGTGGGATGGCTACCTCATATCCAAATTCCAGTATGTGGCCCAAGAATGCCCTGCTCTTTGGAATGATGTTCCTGCCTTACAGAAATATATGCATGATAGAGAGATGATGTCTGGGGCTATTATGCAGGTGAGATGTTTATAGAATCTGATGTCAGGGTTGTTCAATAGTTCATGCTTTTTTTTCTTCAAGTTGGCACAGCATGGTATTGCTGTTTCTCAATGGTATTTCGCAAGGCGATGGGATGCAGATAAAGATATGCTGAAGCTCATCTCACAACGATGCAACACATATGATTTTGTTCAAATTGCAGTTTACTAATTGATGACCACTACTTAGGATTTATGCAAAAATAGAAGAACTAGCCTGGGATCCTCAATACTATCCCACTAGCAAATCCATAGGGGATCAATGCCAGTTCCTGTCCCCTCACTTTTGTAGGGGTCTAGACAAACTAGTATTACTCATGAATTGTCTTGAACTTGAACATCCCAAAAGACACCCAAATGTGGGTCAAACTCCTTAATCAACCCAAGCTAATTACAGATAGAAGTTCATACTTTTCTTTTCCTCTTGAACTGATTATGTTGTTGATGGACATTGTTGGATTTAAGCTGGAAGACTCTTCTCCCAAAGTTGGAGGATATTTATGAGCGGATGAAGCAGAAATGGTTGAGGCAATCTTTAACAGCACAAGCTGCTTCTTGAAAGTGACTAGCACAATTTTTGGGGACCTGAAAAAAGGGACCATTGTTTCAATAAATGGACTGTAGTACCCATTTACAATTCCACATATACTTATGATGAGACTTGACAACAAGGGGGTGTCGGCACCCAAATCCCACACATCAGGTGGGGGGGAGGGGGGTCCAGAGGACCTGCTAAAAAAAATTTGACATCAAAGTTTTGAAAGGTCAGGTCATGTCTAGGGTGCTCTAGAGCTGCAAATTCAGCTCCAAAATATGTTCTGTCTCTTGGTTTCCCCACACAATGCAGCAGATTCAGCCTCCAGCCCACACTCAGTGTTGTTCCTGACCTTCCCTAGTATATTATAGTAATGCATTGGCATCATTGTACTGGAAATACCACCAAACCTTGTCAATTCTTTCAAAGTATTCAAATTGTTGGAACTTGGGTTTGCAAGTTGCATGATGCTGCCCCCTGTTATTTGTTTTCTACATTTAGTTTTCTTAGGTTTCTCATTATGATTTGCAGTTGTGGTAGTCTGACACACGATCTGTTTGCCTCGCAAGCTCACCAAGGCCAAACAAAAATATCTGATTGGGGTTGTCTCACCTTCGCGAGATTACCAAATAAGTAATAGGTGCACTGGTGTACTACTAGTAAATCAAGTGTAAATACCCAGCTGATAAGAGAGAAAGAATGGGAAAATTACAGAAGAGCCTTCAGTGCACAAGGTAGCAGACACTGAAGGTGTATACACTGCTGGGACTGACCTGTGTCTCCCACAGAAACACAGCCTCAGCATCTGGGTTTTGGGCCGAAAAGGTTAAGGCTTGATAAGGCCTTAAAACACCAAATTAACAATAATATTTGCAATTCTTATATACAGTCTGAAAAGGGTATTTAAAGGATGGTAGCATTGACAAATTTCAACAGCGCACTCAGAATTGAGCTTTCAAAATGTATGGCAGTAGCTGAACAAATATGTGAAATTTAATGAACAGCAATATCAAGTGTGATTGATCAGTGAAATTTAGAAAAGAGTGACAAAAATCCACCTGTTGTCCCAATGCTTATAAAGGACAGTAGCGATGGCAGATTCCGCCAGCTATATCAGGATGGCCTCACTGATCAGCTGTTACCTGGAAGTGATTACTTGAGAATATTTGTAAGAATTGTGAGTATAGACCATGGAGTATCAGACTGGCAAACCTCTCAAATTGGTAAAAGCATGGTGCATCAGAAAAATTTGCAAAAGATGGACAGAAAGCCACCTGTGGTCCCAACCTTTATAAAGGATGGCAGTGGTGGTGGATTCAGCCAGCTATATCAGGTGGGTTCTGCTGATCAGCAGCTGCCAGGAAGCAGTTGCTTCAGAAGTTCTGTAAGACATGCAGGAAAAGGCCTTGAAGCATCAGACCAACAATTCTGTGAAATTTAGAAAAGAGCAATGAAATTCCACCTGTTGTCCCAACACTTATAAAGGATGGTAGCAATGACAGATTCTGCCAGCAATCGCAGGAGGGTTCCACTGATCAGCAGCTGCTTAAGAGCAGTTACTTGAGAAGATTTATATGAAGTATGTGAAAACATCAGATTGACAAACCTGTGGAATTGGTAAAAAGTCTGTAAGAAATGCTTGCACAGATCATATGCATCAGAAAGACAGGTCTGCAAATTTAATGACAGAATGAGCAAAAATTACCCATAGTCCCAACACTTGTAAGAAGGGGAAGTCTGAGTGACTTGCACCGTAAGCACCAACATCAATATCTCTCGGACACTGTTCTCTGAATTCCATACATTACAAGGTATGTAGGAGAGATAAATCTGTGGCTTTAGAAAAAGACTGGATATATACAGTAGCTTACAAAACTGTTACAATGTTTTGCATATTTGTATAGATCAGTCTATAAAATAGGAAATAAAATTTCAGAATTCTTAAAAATATTATGGAGCATACCTCAATATCACAAGGGGTTGCCTGAAAGTCTCAGGGTCATGTGACATCATTTTACAAGTTAAATAAACCATTTAATTCACTCACTCATTGTAACAGTTTTGTTGCACTGATGTTTGGATATAAATTAGTACTTGGTATAGCCTCCTTTTGCTCTAACTACTGCTGCAAGTCTTCTAGGTAGGCTTTTAATCAATTTCTGACATTCCTCCTTTGGAATCTCCTCCCATTCCTTCTGAACCCTCTCCCAAAGCTCTCCGACACTGTTAGCAGGCTCCTCATATTCTCCAAGCCTTTTTTTGAGGTGATTCCATAGATGTTCTATAGGATTTAGGTCTGGAGACTGTGCAGGCCACTTTAGGACAGTAATATTATTGTCCTCAAACCATTTCTAGGCCTTCTTACTGGTATGCTTGGGGTCATTATCCTGTTGAAAGATAACATCATCAGTAGTTTTACCCCAATACCCCAGTGTTTTCTGAAGTTCATCCTCCATTATGGTGACATAAAGGTCAGCATCCATCCTTCCTTCAATCCTGGTAGCATATCCAATACCATACCATCCCATGCACCCCCACATCATCAAATTTCCACCTCCAAACTTGACTGTTCCCTCAACCAATCTATCACTCAGACCTTCATCACTATCTTTCCACACATATTTCCTTCCATCTGACCCCAACCAGTTAATTTTAGTTTCATCTGACCATATTATCCTTTTCCAATCCTCCAGTGTCCACTCAGCATGCCTCTCAGCAAACTCCAATCGTGCATGGTGGTGGTGAGGCTTGAGTAGGGGGCATTTTCGCTTGACTACAGGTTTCATGCCTTGTTTCTTGAGGTGGCGATGAAGTGTTTGGGAAGAGAAGGGGGTATTGGTGATATCCTGGAGTGTATGTGCTGCTTCAGTGGCATTCTCCACCTTTCCCATATGAATAATCCACCTGGCATAGTCAACATTGGCAAATATAAGAAGCCCAGTATGACAATGTCATTTACAATGAGATTGCAGATAGCTGACAGATAAACACTTTTGGTTCCAGATTAGCCTTGCAAAGTTAATTAAGGCAGACTGGTGCTAAACCAACTGTCAAAGAACAAATTGAGATTACAAAACAGTGAAGCAAACTCCTCAGCAGAATTATGGACCATCAAAGATGCGCCAATCGACTTCTGAGCTCTGATCATCTACTAGAGGAAGAAATGGGGCATCAATTTGCATCATCAGCTATAGCTTCCTTCCATAATGTGGGCATAAAAACATTCTGTAGTATTCAGTCAGTATTTCCCATTCTGTATTATCTATTTCTTTCTATATAATCTGTGGAGGCAATGATCATACAAGTGTCACAATTATTGCATAGTAAAGATTAGGTATTTTATGCATGTAGAAAAGCTAAGAAATACCATATTTTGACAAGATCATCCAACTTGGTGATTCAATCCCCATTCTGCTATGTACATTGTCCCTCATATATTGGGCAAGGCAGATCCTGTTTCCTTCAGGCTCCTTAGCTCCATGCCTCACTAGCTTTCCCAACAAAGCAACTATCATCCCCAATTTGTGCTTGAATTCCAACCCCAAATTGTAAAGTCTCAACTGACTACCAGAATATGGACTGATGGTGGTTAAAAAGTAATACCATGGGCCTTGAGAGAAATGTGTCCCAATGCAGTGAAGTGCAACAATTACTAATGAGTTCATACTACAAGAATGGTGAAGTCCAGTATTTTAATACCTATAGCACCACCTCACCCTCTTTGACAGCATTGAGATAATCCATAATTTCATAAAATCTGGTCAGCATGATAAGGCTCAGGATGAGCAATGATAAAAAATGAGCCAATTATGGCCATTGTCTCTGCTGTTTCTCTGAGCCAGGTTTAAGTACTTGGCTTAATCTTTCGTGGTTTGAGAATTGCTGAAATCTCCAGTGGGTAGTCCCTTGTCTGATTGCAAGAGTGAGTTGTAGAGGTACATTGTATCAGATTGAACACTAGGATATACATCTTTGGCCTGCTGAAACCAAGCAGGTGAAAGATTGATATTTCCAGGTTGAGGTGTGCAATTTTTTGGATCCTTGAAGTAGAGTGGGTTGAACCACCAGCCACTGCTGTCAGCCAATAAGGAGCTTCAAAGGATACCACATGACTATCCTCCCATGGTGGTTAACCACAGGCATCGGTTTGCTGATGAGTAGATTTTTGTAGTCGACATCCATTGGATAGTGGGTATTCAGTCTCTGCTCATCAGCTTCATTCTGTCCAGTTGGTTTTTTTGGTAGCAAGGCATCATATCTCTGTGCATTCTATTCCTTCAATGTGACTGTTGATATGATTGATAAGGGTTCAAGTTTGTCATTTTATTGAAAGATTGCAGCCTACCCCAGTTGAGATATGCTTTAGTGGCTTGAGAAGCAAGCAGTTCACAGTCAGTGACAAGCTCTGCTGAGAGATCCAAACTTGGAAGAGGTTCTGGGTCTACATGACTGAAGAGAGGAGGAAACAGGCCAAATTGAACAGATCCTGAGGTGGCTATAACATTGCAGATGATTTTAAGGTACCAGTAAAACCTCTGTTGAACATGGTTTACAAGCTTATCTGTGAGGAAGAAGGGGGAGTCCAATGGTAGCATGGTTGGCTATAAACACGAGGTTAACATGAAGCTACAATACTGATTACAAATTGGAAATATTGAAATAGGAAGGTGGCTTAAGGCAAAATGAATCACAAGACTATCTGATAATATGTTGTTCACTCATAGTAGATTCAACGGTTCTCCAAGTCCTCTATTCTATCATCCATCAGTTGCAATCTGATTGAGGCAAGAATAGGCTGGGCTCCTTCCAGGGCTTGGGTGGTTGCTACTAAATCAGGAATGATATTGCCATCAAGTGGAGGGAACCGTCAAGGGCAACAGGTCTATCAATTCTGAAAAATGTCAAGTTCATATCCAGTAGGAAAGAGGGAGTTAACGACATATGTTTAGATTGAGATTTGTCAAGGCATCAGCAAGCAACGAGGTCTAGTCAAACTCCTGAGGTTTTACAATCCAGGGTGAATGGACAGGTCCTGGTCGGTTCACCACCATGATGAAGATCTACTTAGAGCAAATGTTGAAGGATTGTCATATAACTGAAGGATTTTGTATGTTGCAAGGTAGAAGTCAGGATGTGTAATCTGGAAGTTATTTAGGAAGCAACTTTGCCCTAGCAGTCAAATCAGAAGTTGTATATGTGAATGGATAGATAATTCCCAGGTAATTGATGACAGATTCACCATAGTCATGATCAAGTTGGTGAATTTTGTGATAGTGATGGAAGAGTCATTCAAAGATGGTGCTTGAAGGAGCAAATATCAGATGTGGGCAATGAGAAGATCAGAAAATATCTGAGCTGACTGGGTTGTATCAAATGGGAAGGATATAATGCCTTGCCATACAAAGTGAGGAAGTAGAGTCCAGTCAATGAGCTGGATTTCAGGTTGGATATCCATGGTGAACAAATGTTTTAGGTATCAAGTTATATTGTAGTGAAACATCCTCCAAATCACATGTCCTCTGAGTCATCCACTGAAATTTGGTCATTCCATCCATCATCATTTCCAGGATTGTCCAAATACTCTTGCTTCACATCATTAATGATGGTGTTAAGATGATTCAAGACTAATATCAAATTGAGATAAGCAACAATAGCATCATTCCAGAGCTGCATTTCAAAGGTGGAAGGAACAATATAACTATATCTGTCTCTGATCTATGAAGTTCTGATATCAATTAGACGCTGATGACTGCTGGTACTGATTATGGACTGACTGGCATACCTGCTCAATAAATTTGGGCAGTCCATCGGTCAGTTCCAAGTTGTTGGTATCCAGTGATGGATTTATCCACCAGGGATCTAGGTATTCATCAACGATGCAAGATGCATCAGCTACCAGACATTCATAGTTGATTTTGCAGAAAGCAATTTTGAAAAGCTGAACAGTTTGAAATGTTGTCCATATTAAGTGATGGATAATTTCAAAAATGGTGAGACATAATGGTATTTGTTTCTCATGATAGAGCCACCAAGAAAAACCTCAGCCACATCCTGATAGTGGGGAATCATTCATCAGTTTGTGTTGCTGAATTTGATTGTATACATACCATCTCCAACTTCATTCTGGATAGCCATATTTGATAATAATCCTCTGCCAAGGAGCACATGTGTCAAATGGAGGATACACTTGTAGCACTGAGTGAGTCATTTCAATGTCTCCTCGAATGCGAAACTTTGAACAAAGCCATAACGGTACTCCCTAGCACTTTGAACCCAGCATCCAAAGACTTTTGTGCATCCCCCACCCATTATGCTACTCGTGAATGACCTTCCACAATGATAGGTACTCATCACATCAAACCAGCAAGTCCAAGCAAATTCAGAGGTGATTGTACAAAAGGCCACACCTTTCTCAATTCATGCGAACTGTACATGTCCCTAGCCCCCCATCAATTCATAGACAATCACACAAAAATCATGTGGGCCTTCTCCTTCATGAAGAGTGGCCGCGCTTTGCATTTCATGGACCACCACATGCGGTGTTTCCATGATGAAGGGCATTTATTGTATGAATCCTGGGATAAATTTGTGCTCGACTTCATCACCAAGTTCTGTCTGAAGAATGAAGTACAGACTTTGAGAATGTCTCTCGAGCTGTCTATATTCCTTCAAGAGTCAAAGACAGTTGATGAATACATCGATGACTTTTGTGAAGTAGTCGAACACGCATGTTACTTTGAAGGTGCCCACATCATTTTGAAGTTCCATCAGAGACTCAATTCAAAGATCCAAGACAATGTGGCATGTCTGACATCTGGTTGTCCATCTGACGACTCCCCAAAACAGTGGTACAATATTGCTATCCTATGCAATGAGAATCACATTGCTAACGAAGCCTTTTGAATGTCTTCAAAAATTGTTTTGTCAGTGCAAACATCATCTTCGAACACTTTGAGTGTGTTTTGAAGACCTCTTCCCCATGTTTTGATGCTCCCCACTTGCCTTGCATGCTACTCCCCTGCAGTTTTGAGTATTTTGACACTGTCTCGAACAGCTCCACCCCTCTCAAATATATCTGCATCTCTTTGACCTAAGGACGCAACAGGACTCATTTGTTTTCATTGTGGCAAGGCCAGACATACACATCCCCAATGCCTGGAGCTCTTCACTCTCCCCCATCTACTCCAATCAGAATCCGAGTGGAATTTACTAGGAATTTTTTTGGCAGGAGATTCTGCCAAATCTGGATTCCGAGTCCTAATGATGTCCGAACAGAGTTCTAGCAGAGTCCTAGCAGATTCCTAGGAATCTGAATTTTTGCACTAGGAGTCCTTTCAGACTCTGACCAGAATTTCCTAGGAATGCTAGGAATAATCCGAGCTGTCTGAATAGGTCACGTTGTCCTTATTTATATATTTAGAAAAATACTACTTGTCGAGAGAATCAAACACTAGACCTCATGTAAACATAGGTTATATAATCAGCACAACACTTAACCACTATGCCACAACAACTTTCAATCCTGCATAACTGTTTATGCTATATACCATTCCAGGTGGCTGTGTATTACAATGCACACAGCCACATCATCACACTGCCAGCTCATCACCAACCACCACTCTTGTCAATGCCGTCTCCTTCCCTCACCCTCTACCTCCACCACCGCTTTGTCAACACCCATGGCCACTGCTCCCATGGCCACCTCTAACAACACCACAGCCACAACACACACACACAAAAACACACACAAAATGGGCACAAATGACAATAGACGTTGTTTGTGCCCTAGATAAGTTTTTTCTTGTTTCTTTTTGTTTCAATTTACTAATTAAATGTTTTAAGTTCTTTTCTAGATAGTATTGATCTTGTAATGATGGCGCCCAGGACAGGACACCCCACACCCAACCCTGTTACACCACCACTGCAAGAATAAAAAGGAACAAAGAATGACGGACAGCAAGGATGAACAAACGATGGACAAATGACAGGGGTATGAGAATGACAGGGCAACAACAACCCAGACAACCCAACAATGAAGAACACAATGACAACCAAGGCGGCTAGGACCAGGAGGGAAGAATGGCCAAGACAACAAATGAGGACAATGACCCCAGCAGCTGCCCCTTGCATGAGGGAAAGCAGGTGCTAATGGACAACAACGACAGGATAGGGATGACGGGGAAGACAAGGAGACAACAATGACAGGGACAAGAGGGGGAACAACCAGGACAATGAGGAGAAGAATGGACAGGGAAACAATGACCCCATTGAGACAGTGGGGAGCGAGGGGAACAACAAGGAAACCAAAAAAGGCCCAAGGTAAATTATTTTCTTTTTCATTTCATTTTTTTTTATGTTATTAACAAACTTTTTTTTAGATATTAACTACTGATAACAACAATGCAAAGGAGAGGACGAGGACATGGTGGGGACAATGCAAGGCACCCAGCACCCAGCACCCACCCCCACCGCTGTGAGCAACTGCTTGCAGGGTGGACCATGGGTGCTACAAATGAGGAGGGCCAGACAACAAGGGGGGGACCAGACAAGGAGGACAGCCAGAAGATGAGGGGACAGCCAGAAGATGAGGGGACAGCCAGAAGACGAGGGGACAGCCAGAAGACGAGAACAAGGGTGTAAGGGCAACCTTACAATCAGAGTCCTAAGAACTCGATACTTGCAAGGGAAAACCAAAGATTAGATTCAATAACTATTGAACAAGGAAAAGACCCATACCTTGCAAGGGAAAACCAAAGAGAAAACTCTAAGGAGTCCAGTGCAAGGCCAAAGTATATATATGGAAGGCATGCGACGTTCTAAAATACTTGGAGCCCCTTCCATCCTAGCACTAATTCAGATCCAGGGTCATGTTCCCATTTGGGGAGACAGCCATCAATCAGTGATAGTGTCCGCATCAGGCCATACTTGGTAAGTGGTGTCCACATCAGGCCATGATTGGTAATGGGCATGCGAAGACATCCTCGATCATTTCCACAGGTGCAATGATTGTGCAACTGGTTTGCGCAAAGGTGCAAACTGCGACAATGGTTTGCACAGGGTATTGACTGCAAGAATGGTGAGAGTACAATAGGGGCTGATGGATTGACATATCAGAATGTTTGTAGATTGTTGGTGCAAAAGGCGCTTTGTTGCGCAAATGTTTGTGGGTGTGCAGAAACATTTGCAAACATGCACCAACCATTGTAGGGGCTCATAAGGTGTTCCCCTTACAGAGGGCAGCAAGACCAGATGACAAAACCAGTGGGGATGACAACAAGGTGGGGACAGCAACAAGGTGGACATGCAACAAAGAGGGAACACAACAAGATGGGGACAGCAACAAGGCAGACATGCAACAAGGAGGGAACACATCAAGGCAGGGACAGCAACAAGGCGGTGATGATACTCAACCCGGGAAAACCACCAAAACAGCCAATGAGGCAAACGATGATATTTGCATGAGTCAGAGGAAGGGTGCAAGACATTCCAAATGTTCGTGGTCCAACCTATGGGAGGACAACTAGTTGGTTCTAGTCACAAAGGTAGTTCTATAACAGATGAAGGTGTTTGACATGGTCTGATGGGGTATCGATCGATATCGAGGATGATCGACGAGATCGACAGCAAACGAGTTTTATCATCAATGGTCGAAGTGTGAATTCTGAGGACCTTTCAATAGGTTGATAGTATACAAAGAGGCAAAAGATATGAGTTAAGACACAAGGCCAAAAGGAGACTGGAATCTGAACAAGAAAGAGATATACTATATGATGAAGGAGTAATAAAGGGTATAGAACTAAAAAGAGACTGTCCTTTGTGTATAAACCGTGCTAAGTCTCGCAATAATCCATCCTGTGGGTTCTGTACACGATAGGGACTTGGAACGAGGCTGACCTACTATCAGCAGGTTTGAGCATGAGTTGGAATACTTCCTGGTGCATGGTATTCCACCATTTAGATAATGAATGTGGCGCCTGATGTCGCTCGCAGTCTCTCAATATCAATTGATAATGCTCGACAATGTTCGATTGCAGTCGCGGTAGTTTGAAGTTGATCAGGGATGTTTGATGTTTGTTCAGAGGGATCTTAGGGGCTTTCGAGGTAGTCCTAAGGTTGTGTGATGTGGTTTCTCAGTACAATCAATGTCACTGGTGATGTTTTGATGTGGTCGATATGATATCGTGATTGATAGATTTGGTCGGGAGTGGTCGCTCTGCTTCTGGGACCTTGTGGGAGTTAGCCAATGTGATTAGAATGTGGTTGTAATGGTGAATCAGCCTTTGAGCCAAGGAGACAATCTATCAGCAGACATGCAATGAGGCAGGGACTGGAATGAGGAGCAGTGGGAGGGGAGGGCAAAATGCATGTACAACCCGCTGCCATGCTCCCCAGGAAGGCAGCGGCCTTAGTAGTACCCCTCTGTAATGGGGGGTTTGTTTTTTCTTATTTGTACACCATCACTTGAAATGAGTGGCACTGATTTATTTTTTTACATCACAATTTGTAAATAGATAATAAGTATACATATTAATAAGCTCCAATTAAGCCTGTGTGGCTTCGTTGGTAGTTGTGCTGCAAGTTGTGATTATTAATCATGGGATTGTGGGTTCAATCAAGCCTTGCTTTGGACAATACATTTTATACATATTGACTTGTCAAAAAAAAAATCATTAAATTCTTTATTCTGCTTGGAATTTACTAGGACTTCACTCGGACTCTGCTTGGACTCTGCTCAGAACTTTCTGGGGTTGAAACTGCTAGGAATTTATTCTGTTTAGAATTTACTTGGACTCCACTTGGACAATTAGGACTCCACTAGGACAATTAGGAATTTACTAGGACTTTACTAGGAATCTGCTAGGATTCCAAGCATTCCACTTGGAATGCTCAGACTCCAATTGGACTAGGTGGGGGACAGTAAAGTACAGAATGCCTGATGCATTTTGATGTCCAATACATGGATCTCAAAGAACAACAGGAGTTCATCCAGGATGAATTCATAGCCCTCGATGTAAGGGAGGTGGAGGAATGGGTGAACAAAAAGGAGGAAGAGACTCATGAGGATTTTGGGTGGGACAATGAGTGAGTGGTATGCCACCATTGTCATCGAAGTTTTGTTTCGAAGTTTTGTCAGTAGAATAAGTGTATGAATTAAATGCTATTTCTTTGACTAATAACCCTACAAACAATTTGCAAGCCATACCAATCACTTCACCCCCTGGTTCACATTTTTGTAGACATCTGAACTGGGAAAAATGACTCCCCACATGCTACGTCGTAGCTTCGACCCCAAGTCCAAACTCTTTCAAACTCGACGTTTCAATGCAGACCACTGACACTGGCGAGGTGCTCATATCAAAAGCACTCCTGGACTGTGGGGCCATGGCCTTATTTCTCAACTCAGATTTTGTGAAGCAAAACAACCTTACCACCAACAAGCTCAGTTGACCCATCTCTGTGTACAATGTCAATGGCACACCAAATGAGGCAGGCAGCATTTTGGAGGTTTGGGACTGCATCCTATGATATCAAAATCACTCTGAATGCACTACATTCATAGTAACAGGTCTGGGCAACCAGGACATTATCCTCAGCCTCACCTGGCTTCGAGAGCACAACCCCGAAGTCGATTGGCAGTTAGACAAAGTAAAGATGAGTCATTGTCCAAACCACTGTCATACCTGCCAGAATGAGACGAACACCAAATGCAAGACCACCTTCAAGGAGGCCAAATGTGTTCATGTATGTTGTGCTGGCCTGATGCCATTGACCAATGTCAAAATAGGGGATGTCCCAGACCTTGACCCAGATTCAGATGATGACGAGGATGATGATGAGCCATATGTGAGGAAAGATGTGCCTGAAGATGGTGACTGTGTCTTTGTGGCTATAATCCCCTGCAAGGCAGAATTCATTTGAGCCACATTGAATGTTTTGCAACAATTGGCTGAGGCATTCCACAAAAATTTGATGCCCAAATCATTGCACAACTTGGTCCCTACACACTTCCACGACTTCAAAGACCTCTTTGCCAAACCTTCATTTGACTGCCTACCTGATCAAAAGATCTGGGATCATGCCATCAAACTGATTCCTGGAGCTAAGGCTTTGAGCTGCAAGGTCTACCCCCTCACCCCTAACAAATTGATGCATGTCTACAGTCCATTACTGAGCCCCCCCTTTATCTCTAATTCTCTTTGTTATACACAATACATATATATATACAGTACATACTTTAGTTCCACCTCAGTCACTTGTACAGAGACTGAGGTGAGCACAGTTTATACCACTTACTTATATGCCTATACTTACTGTACCTATTATTTGTACTAGGTACAGTATACATGAATAGAGTCACTTGTACAGAGACTGAGACAATCTTATTTGTACTAGGATCACTTTTCTACAGGAGAAGTGGGCTTGCCATTAGGGTTACCAAAGTTCAGTTACAAACTGATGCAAAGAACCAGAACCAGTAGAACCAAACCAACAGTTTTGTTCAGTTCAGGTTCAGTCTGGCCACTGGACATAATGGTTCTGGTTCTCAGTTCAGGACATGGCCATGGCAAGAGAACTGAGGTTCAAACCAGTTCAAACCGAACTTGTTGAGGGGTTAGGGGGGTGCTGAAACAGGGAATAATTACATCTTGTGCATGCTAGAACTTAAGGGTGCAATGGAGCTTGAGGGGATCAGCTGAGAGCTGCTCTATCACCCACACCAACCTCAAGAAATGCCCCCAAGAACAACTCCAAGAGTTTGTAAATAATAAATATACTGCTTTCTGAGTATGTGTGGCTTACATAGTTGGATAATTGTGATGCTTAACAATTGAATGAGCCTCTCAGCTTAGCTCACCAACACCCTATGTTGTGGGGATACCATACTTTCTGTAATGTTTTACTTTTTCAAAAGATATTGAGCATTCTAAGTATGCCACCTCTCATAAAGATTTGTAAGCATTGCCTTTTTTGGATGTCAAAGTGAGGGGAGTGGTACTTCGCTCGTATGGTGTGCAGAAATGGGTAAGTACATAGCACTTTTTTTTATTTTTTATCTCAGTTCACCAGTTCGAACCGAGAACCAGACTGAACAGAACCATTGAGTCCTGTTCTGTTCAGTTCTCAGTTCAGTTCCAAGAACCGGACTGAACTGAACTTCGACAACCCTACTTGCCATATCTTGGCTTGTCAGTACCTCTAGAATAGTAACCGATTGAATTCCTTTCTTCAGGAAAGTAGTGAGGTGATTTGGAGGTGATTTTACAATACTTAACCCAAGTTTGCGAAACTTAGTTTCGCACCTGCTTCAGTACATAAAGACCGAAACTAGATAATTTCGACGATGTTTCCTAGTTTAGGGCCAGGCGATATCAAAATCCAGTCACATGACCTGGACTTTTGGGCCAAATTTTTGGTGTTGCTCATAACTTGAACCAACTTTACTTTTGCTTTCCGACCCTTGGTAGATGTTCATGTTCACTGACATTAGCTATAGGGTATTTATTGGCATGGCACTGGGACCTTTTAGTCACTCATGATCAATGATCATGCAATGATTGCGCAATATTGCATCCGAGTTGCAGAATTCAAGTCAGTCATGATCATGCGACGTAACGTTGAGGATTAGGGGAGCCGAAGAAACATCCATTAGACACTCCTATTCACACCCTTTCTTGGTTGTAGCAAAAAAAGCGATGACCGTCGTCCAAGAATTCAATTCAGACGCCAACTTCTCTAGTGTCCCAATCCTCGACTATTCTCTCATCAAATCTCCAACGACCAAGCCGCAATTCATCCTTCAACTCCAGCATGCTTTAATAAACGTCGGATTTCTCTATCTCACCAACCACGGCGTCGACACACAATTGATCGACACTCTCAAATCGTACATTCCTCAGCTATTCGCTCTCCCACAAGATGATAAAGACAGGATTGGCATGGCGAATTCAGAGCATTTCTTGGGATACTCGAGTTTGGGCAAGGAGCTTACGAAGGGAAAGGTAGACCGGCGGGAGCAGTTCGACTTTGCGACGCCACATGTGTCCCGGTGGAGAAAGGGCGAGACATCAAAGGAACTGGAGTATCTGAGGCTCTGGGGTCCTTCTCAGGTCAGCATTCATAGTTATTTCCTCCTCTGTCACTCATGTCCACATACAGTGGCCAGACGAACAACTCATCCCAGGCTTTCGGAAGACGTTCGAAGAATACTTGGCTCAGGTCCAGCAGCTCTCTTATGACTTCAGCTCGCTCTTAGCTGAAGCATTCGGTTTGCCCTCGGACGCTCTAAGAAAATTCTATGACACGGATCCGAACATGCAGCACCGTGGCAAGATTGTGCAATACCCCGTCATAGGCGAGGGTGATGAGGGACAAGGCGTAGGCCCACATTACGATGCAGGATTCTTGACCTTCGTAAGTTCTGTGTTTCTCTAACGGTTATAGGCTCATGAATGCTGATAATATTTGTACAGCTCCTACAAGCATCTCCTCACAAGGGCCTCCAAGTACAGAACCTTTCCGGACAATGGATCGATGCACCTCCAATCAACGGTACATTCGTCGTTAACATTGGGAAAGGTTCATGTCTAGACTCTACATCCTTATCATTTCGTGCCCACTGACTTCCCAACGTCGCAGCGCTCGAATTTGCAACACAAGGTCTCGCACGTGCGACCTCACACCGCGTGCTTTCTCCCCGCGCTGTACCCGGGCAAGAAGAAACGTACAAACCCCGGTATTCAGTGCCTTTCTTCCAGAATATCCGGATGGACATCAGGTTGGCTGAGAATATCTTGGATTGTATGTCTTTCTGTTTTTGCTAGCTCTGTTATTTCTGTTTCTTCGCTGTTTCTTGCGCTGTTTCGCTAAATCAACCTCGCATCTCTCTAGTCCCGCCCGAAATCCTCAAACTCCGAGAAGGCAGAGGTCACGTCGCCGCCACTGATTGTCAGTCCTGCTACTTCCTCACTCTTGCCTGTCAATAAGTAGAAAGTAACCTTGAACATTCAGCTGTCAATTTTGCGGAATTTGATCGTGAGCCTTCGGGGCAGGTTAACCTCATCGGGCGGGTCAAGTAAGTAACTGATTATTCCCTTCGTGTGTCGGGTTTTTGTTATTTCCGACCCCTCGTGGACCTCTCCACCATTCACGTCGCTTTCCCCTTCTTTATTTGTGTAGCGGCGCTGTAACACCCTCCCTAATGCCCCCTCTTTATCTTTACCAGGAGTCACCCAGACGTTGCACAGCGGCACTATCCTGACCTATTCGATCAGTTCTTCCCTCATGGGCTACCCGCTGTGGCCAGCGCGTATTTATGAAAGTGTTTCGGCTTTAGTTGGATCCAAAGTTATAATGCTACATGCACGGTGTCTGTCATCAAGGTATCGAGGTCAAGGAATGTAACTCTGATTTTATTCCATGTATCACATATAGTTACGTTTACTCTCTAGTTTTGCTTCAATGAAGGGAGTAATGCCTTCGAAATTTGAAAGTCAGCTATATAACCTGACGGTAGTTCTCTCCATCTCTCACCAGAACCAAGCACCCACTAGCACTTTCATCGTTCATCGAACTCACACATTATATTCTTCCAGAGTTCTTTCGATGTTCGATGACGTCGTCCACAACATAATCATGACATGGATGAATTGCCGCTAAATGACGACCATGCATCAGCCCGAAATGCCTCTGAACTTTCCACTCAAGAAGGAGTTGTGAGTTGTTGCGATCATCCACCGAGCATCAGCAACTGATCTCCTTTACGGGCGGGTATTTACAATGGCCGAGACTTGAAGCTTGAACGGTAACCTTGTCAAATCTAATGTTAACTTGAATGCCAATGGCATGGCTCATTGACGCCTTCAAATCCTTAGCTTCCCATGATGAATGCTCGAACTCGTTAGTTCTTCGACCTTGACCCTTGATCTTTCTTACATCTTACATGCTTCTCGCTGAGAAGTACAAACCTGACGATACACTCGTCTTCACCAAAAATGACATCGCGCTCACCCCGGTTCTGAAATTCCGAGTCTCCGAGATGTCAAGTCTACCAGAGTAGCTGTGGGCGTTTGGTTTCTGCCAGTGGCCAACTCGGACAATGCCTGGAAGATCTACAGAACCACGAATCAGTTAAAGCGCGCGTAGGATGACCAGCGTAAAGCTGAACACGGTTTTCTACCAACGGGCATGATTGAGTTTAAAACTGGCAAAGTAAAGATTACGACTAAGCACGGGAGGAAGAAACCAATGGCTTTGCTCAAATCGCTGACAAGTTTGCTGATTAAATGGTGCGTTAGCGTACACAGTGGTCATTGAAGAACTATCAGCTGACTGACCTGGACGACACAGGATTGTGCGAGGCTGTCAAGCAGCAGTTAACATTGGATTAACTGATCCTCAAGGATTCATCGACGCTAAACCTGGGATAGTCTATGAATGATTTACGAATACGATCGGAACCGGAAGCACCCATTGCTCTCTCGCTATTCCTTCCTGTTCTTTTACATTTTGATTGTGCTTTTCTGGACATTTTTAGGACATGTCCGTGGATATCACCCATAATGAATACTCACCGGAGGCTCTGCTAGAGGTGTATGTACAGTAATCGGGAATTGATTTCCGATCCGTTCCGGCGATGTTATGAATCCGGGGAAGGTCGGTGGCTAGATACTTCCGCCTGTGCCAGCAGCGGAGGGCAAGTATTGCTTTCACTTCGCCTGTGGGGACAACCTCGGTATGTCTTCCTCATGAAGTGTAAGAGATAGCTACATGTTGATGTTGGGATAGGCTAAGCCTATGCTAGGAACTGAACAACCTCTTTGTGTCCACAATGTAGTATTGTGGTGGACTGGACCTGAGCAGGGCCATGCTTGATGAGTTTGTATATGTCAGCTCACATTTTACTGCGTCTCCTGTGAAACGGAGACGGGGCAGAACATGAGTCACAGACTCACAGTGAGCTTTCGCTGTTCATGCATCCTTGTCCGGTTTCTTACTCTGGAACAAGTAGAATTTCGTTCCCCATCTGTTAGCAATCCTGTTACAGAGAAATGCCGACCCCTGTTTTCGGGAGGCAAATGGTCCATGAGCGCTGAATTCCTGTGAGGTTGTTTTTTAAAATCCGTTTTGACAGGCTCTTGGCGAGATCTAGACGTCCGACAAGGTGAATGTTCGTGTCCCACTTCAAGGCCACGAAGAGCCCGCCATAAGCTTGATCCTCTCCACTATAATTTCCAGATATGGAACCAACTATGAAAGATGGCTGGGATGTGGAGGGATACGCGGGAGGGAGGCAACAGGTGGATAAAAGACCGAATTACCATTTATTTTGCGGATGCCGGCGGGGAAACTGGGTGACGCCGCCGTGAAATATTGAAGCAATGGGGTGCGTACGTCGGCTGCTTCTCTGAAAGTAATACTTAAATGAGTTAAAATAGCAAAACAACGGTATAAGACGAACTCGTCAATTTGGACATGAGATTAGCAGCACTATGATTGTTCGTCGTCTGCAGATTGCAATATTGGTTGCTTCGGCACCATGACATCCCGTTCACCCGTCCAGATTCATAGAATGGATGTAATACTGCCTAAACAAAGGAGCTAACCGCGAGACCTAAAAAGTTTCTGTGCCACCTTCTGAACGGCAGACTTTACGGATTAGACTCTACAGTGACACCACATGCCATGAATCGGACAGTGAGTGTAGATAGAGGGAGATTGATCGTACGGGGAATTATTTTACTGCACCAGCCTGGCGACTTGGTCGTCTGCATTGGGGGCGGATGCTTCCGGATGTTCATCTGGAAATCGGCGGGGGCCCGGTATGACTAGACAGATTTGATCAATGATTAACACTCCGCAATCAATAGATAAGATTTGAGCAGGCCTTACAAGATGGTCAAATAAATGTGAAGAGGGGTCAGGCACTGATGCTTCAATTAACAGGATTGTGCTGTACAATATTGTTATATCATAGCATACAATAACTCAAGCAAAAGAAATGATTTTAGCTGTCATTTCCTCTGAACATCATCATTTCTAGAGCTTATCCTGACTTGAAAAGGGGTTAAAACATCATCCAACCCAGACGACAAAGGGTCAGCCACTGACACTTCTTTAGACAGAATTGCAGTGTATGATATTGTTGGAGCAGACTATATACACTGCACAGTGGAAGAGACAACATGTTCCTTACAACCTACCTGGGGTTTACTTAGACTTACAGCTAGGGTTAGCAGAGGTAAGAACACTATATTCCTACTATAGTACAGGTTCTCCTTATATACATAATAGTAAGGATATCACATGACTCCAGAGGAATATGCATATGAAACATGTATCAATATTGGTAATTAATGTGGGAGAATATGCACATGCAACAATATTGGTAATTAATTTCAACACCCCCCCTCAAACTGTAAAGCGCTCTAAGCAGCTAAGTTTGAACCTCAAAAGTAATTCCGAGAGAGTCTCTAAATTTCCTGAATAGGATGGCGCCAAGGTTCTTTGTGAACATGTCAGCCAGATTATCACTTCCAGGAATGAAAACGACTGTGACTTTGTCATTTTCTATGCATTCGTGGGTGTAGTGGTAGCGAATGTCTATATGTTTGGTCCTTCTTTCCTGAACTGGATTTGATCCAATAAAGATGGATCCGTGATTATCAGCGCAGATTGGTACGCACTTCAGTGTATATCCAAGTTCCTGGAATAAGGACTCTATCCATACTATCTGCCGACAAGTGTCGGAGAGAGCCATATATTCGGCTTCTGTGGATGACAGTGCTACAGTTTTTTGTAAACGGGACTGCCAGCACACAATGCCACTCGCCAGAGTAGCAAAGTAACCCGTTGTAGATCGGTGCTTGAAAGTGTCAGCTGCCCAATCAGAATCTGTGAAGGCCTGCAGCCCCTCGGATTTCTCTCCATCATAGACTATACTGTACTTCTGGGTTCCAACCAGATAGCGCATTATGTACATTGCTTTGTCTAGATGTTCTTGGCTAGGATTAGCCGAGAATTGTGACATCTTGATTACCGCGTAAGCGATATCAGGTCGCGTTCCGAGCATCAGATACAATAAAGATCCGATCACAGACTGATATTTCGATCTAAGTGCCGCATTTGGCATCACTGTGTTCTCCGATGGTTTGTAGCCAGTCGGGAGCGGAGTGGGGGCAACTTTGGCATTTGTCATCTCGAACCTCTCGAGCACTTTGGCGAGATATTCTGTTTGATCGAGTTTGACTTTTGTAGCGGTCTGGGTGATGCGCATGCCTAAGAATTCCGTGACTTTTTCAGTACTACGGCACTCCCAATGCTTCAGGCAAGCATTCTTCTTTTCATCCACAAGTTTCTTGTTCTTGCCCATGAACAAGCCATCGTCAACATAGACTAGCGCAATAATGATGCTGCCTGTCTTAGGATCCTTGTGTATGAAGATGCCAGCATCGGAGCTGGCGCGCACAAACCCAATGGTGCGCATAAATGCCTCTAGCTCTTTCCACCATGCTAGTGAAGCCTGTTTAAGGCCATACAATGCTCGGCGTAAGCGCATTACTTTGCACTCTTTACCCTCGAGTCTGAGACCCTTGGGTTGATCCATATAGATCTCCTCATCAAGTTTGCCATATAAAAATGCGGTTTTTACATCTAGACCGGTCATATACATGCCTTCTAGAGACGCAAGGGCAAACATGAGGCGTATGGTCTCGTAGCGGACTACTGGTGAGAAAATCTCATCAAAGTCAACACCTTCGACTTGTGAAAAGCCTTTGGCCACGAGTCTGGCTCGTTTTCTTCCGTCCGATTTCACGGAGAAAACCCATCTATTTTTGATCGTTTTCTGATCATGTGGAAGATCGACGATATCATAGACTTGTCGCTTGCGAAGAGCCTCTAACTCTTCATGACAAGCCTGTTTCCACTCAAGTTGCTGCTGCTGGGGTAGGCGTGCAATATCGCGAAATTGGTTTGGAACTAGGCTTTTTCCGCTTGATGGTGTGACTGCTTTTGATAACAGCCAGCAGATAAGCTCATCTCCACCTTCCTTGGTTATCTTTTTAATATAACCTGCTTCGTCTGGTTCCCCCATTGGGTAATCATGTTCTTGATTATTGGAATCGGGCACACTCTCGTGGGGTGCCGAACTCGGTCCAGCAACCGGTTCTTGCTGTTGAGGTCGTGGTCGTGTTCGGTTATGATCCGAATCTTGACCCACAGACTTCTTCCAATATCGATCATGCGCAATGTCTCTCTCTATGTCAGAGGGGAGTCGCTGTTCTCCATAGGTATTGCCGGGATGGTTTGGGATTTTCCTCTGCCTGCCTAATCGACGGGGCAATTGCTGCCATTCCTGTTGATCTTCACGTCTTGGACGAAAGTCCTCAGTGTTAACTGGAGGCGGCGGAGGAGGAGCATTAGTCGCATCGTCATGCGCCTTTTGCTCGCTTGGTAAATCATCATCATCATCTTCTAATGATGGAGGAAGGGGCGGATTTTGTGGCGGTATAGGGTCATCGCCATCCGTTCCAGATGAGTGGTCATCATCTTCTGGTTCTGGAGGTGGAAAATCACCAAGGTCTGTCTTGGCAGGAGTTTTAGCTCCGGGACAGCATGGGAACATCATTTCATCAAATAGTGCCGTAGCACCAATGAATATTGCGCCATTTTGTCGCATGAAACGATATGCTTTAATGCCATCTTCTACTCCAAGGTACGTCATTAACTCCGATCGAGGAGATAATGTTGTTGGACATTTTTCCTTTGGTAGATAGACATAAGCACCGCAACCAAAGACCTTCAGATTGTTTAGATCTGGGCGGACCTTTGTCAGGTCCTCAAAAGGTGTCAGCCATTTCAGGCGCCTTATTGGGGTTCGGTTGTATAAATGTGTTGCATGTTCTATGCAAAATTCCCACCATGATTGTGGTAGACAAGCGGTGAATCGCAAGGTTTGCAACTTTTCCATTATTGTCCTTATGGCGCGCTCTGCGCGCCCGTTCTGTTGATGAACGTGGGGTGCAGACATCTCTATTTTGATGCCTAAGTCCTTGAGCTGTTTTTGTAGCTCACGATCCTTGAACTCCCCCCCTGGATCGACACGCCAGCGCTTGATTGTAGCGCCATATTGGGTTTTAGCCATCGCTTGAAATTGTCTAATCGCTGCAGCAGCGTCAGATTTCTTTCTGAGACATTGGACCCAAATATGTGACATTTTGTCATCAAGAAATACAATGAAGTATTTATGTTTGTGGTACGATAGTACCGGGAGTTCCTTTAGGTCAGAATGTATTAATTCAAAGGATTTGTCAGCTCGTGAGTCTGACTCGGGAAAAGATTTTGAGGTCATTTTCCCTTCTGCACACCCTGGACATATAATTTTGTCTTTAGGAATAATTAAATTCCTTGGGAATTTTATGGTGCTTTTAGGCATTTTCCCTAGCGCCTCTTTGGATGGGTGTCCAAGTCGCCTATGCCAAGTCAAGTAGTCAGCGACATAAATGGTTGCGACATTAACCTTTTTGGTGCTCAATATATGAGTCCGAGCCCAATAGATCGTGTCATTCCTCCTTAGAGGGACACAATGCATGATTGGGTTTCCAAGCTCGATAAATGAAATGTGTGCGGAGGAACCACGCACATCACTTCCGTCTTGTAAAAAGACCCCCATTGACATCAATCGAGTATTAATGTCGGGTATGTAGTAGACGGGGTATAACCGCGTTTCACGCATCTCTGACTTCCCATGACATACTACCTGGTGTTTAATGAAGACTGCTCCTTTTCCTACTATATGAGTAGTACCAGTGGCTGTTTGGACCAAGGTAGAGTCCTTTCTCGGTAAAGGCTTGTAAGAAGCGAAATCTTTTATTTCACCAGTGAAGTGTTTTGATGCGCCTGAATCCATGATCCAGTTGGCACCTTTCTTACAATCTCCCTTTGCACACATAGCACATATATTAAGATCTAAATAATTCCATGATACATTTAATAGCGGTAAAATTTCACATGAAAAGTTCGCTGTATTCATAGGAATATTAATCTTAGTGCTTGTGGCAGGGAAAAGGACTGACCTGTCATCATACGCCCCTGTATCAAGGGGTTCATCAATGAGCATTTCGTCGACGGCTTTCCACACTTCCTCATCAGACACCGGAGGTTCAGATCCGAGGGAGACAGTATCGTCTTCTACCTCCTTGATCCTAGACTCGGGTTCTGGTTCTATCCTTCTTCTCTTTCCTTCTCGCACCATCAGGTGCTCTTCCAGCGGTCGCAGATTTTTCGCGCTGCGTGGAAGTTGCATTTGCTCGAGGGTGTCTCAAGCTTGCTGATATTCGGCATAAACCGAACGAGAGGTAGAGGCCGCGCCCGTATATGCCTGTGCAGGCGGTCGGCAGCGAGGATCCCTTGTGGGAGTGTGTTTGCATCTTTCGATGCGCTGTATAAGCGGCATCGGCGGTATGATGGTGCCATTACCATTTATGGTGGTATAGGCTTTGGAGGCGAGGTGGGTATGTTTATCCTTTGGCTTCTCCTCCTTAGTCTTTCTGTCCCCACGTCATCCACACTTTCGGGACGAGTCTCCGTTGCTGTTTTGCCCTTCTTTGGGCTGCCATTTGGGGTTTCCCCCTTTGCGTTTAACAGCAGAAAGTTTGTTGGCCTGAGGCTGGCCAGCGGGCTTTCCTACTGCTGTGCGCCTTGAGGCTTCAGCAACAATGGAGTCCTTGACATGTTTAAATGTCAAGGCGCTAGTAGCGGTCGTGTTAAGGACCATTGCGGACAAGGAATCGTACTCGCGCGGCATCGCAGCAAGTAGAATCATTGCTTGCACTAGCTCAGGGATGGCGACGTTAGCAGCCGTAAGGCGCTCAAATTTGTCTGCCATTCTAGCAATCTCCAGTGTGGGGTTCGCAGCCGGGATCTTGATCGCTATTGCGGACCTGAAGTCCGCGAAGACTTGGGAGGGGCCATCCACACCATAATCGGTGTGGATGAGATCCCACACCTCCTCAGCAGTGTCCTTTGAGTTGGCACGCTGCCAAATGGAGGGGGCCAGGTGGAGCACTAGGCTACCAATGGCCTGGTCATTTTTGTTGCTCCAGGTCTGGAGCTTGGCATTAGCATCCGCTACCAAAGTAGCGTTCGTCGCCGTCAAGGGAGGTGCCGGGGGTGGTTTTTGCTCCGCCCCGCTAGTTATTTGCCAGAGGCCCTGAGACCTGAGCCACGCCTTCATTGAGTCGGCCCATTGAATGTAATTTGATCCGTCGAAAGTTTGAATGAGTTTCTCAAGAGTTGAAGACATGATTTTGTGGTGGCAGCTGTTAAAAGCGCTCAATCAGTCTTTTTACTCAATAAAACACGTTTAACGTTCTAAGGAGAAAACACTCCTTCAGAGTGGTTAACCCTAGTCAACCTAGGTTTTATGTGCAGCTCGCAGGGAGCGCAATGCAGCTCGCAGGGAGCGCAATGCAGCTCACGAAGAGCGCAAGGTTATAATTTGGAGACGATGAAGTCAACGTCGTTCGCAGCCAATTAAGGCGCGTTCGCGATGTGCCCAGCAGGGCCCATAACCTGTTGGAGCAGACTATATACGCTGCACAGTGGAAGAGACAACACGTTCCTTACAACCTACCTGGGGTTTACTTAGACTTACAGCTAGGGTTAGCAGAGGTAAGAACACTATATTCCTACTATAGTACAGGTTCTCCTTATATACATAATAGTAAGGATATCACATGACTCCAGAGGAATATGCATATGAAACATGTATCAATATTGGTAATTAATGTGGGAGAATATGCACATGCAACAATATTGGTAATTAATTTCAACAGATATTATCATACAGGATCATGCAATTTTTCTACCCAATGGGATAATTTTACACCACCATTTCCTTGGTCAGTCATTCTTCCTGAGGTTTGTGACTTACTGACCAGATATTCTGATTCTTGCAGAAAAGATTCAGGAACTGGTGCTTACACTAGCACAATTATTATGTATTATTCTTGTTTATCATAATATACAGTTGTTCAAGTGGATAAAATCTGATTTGCTCCATATCACAATTTTTCCTGCAGCCTATCACTTGCTGATATTGGACCCACATCATGATGCTTGAAGCAAATGTTCACAAGCTGATGCTTCCATTCAGGTGTTCCAGTGAAAGAAATGATTTTATCAGCTACTCATCATTCTTCCCAGAAAACAAGGGATCCAGCCTGATTGATCACAAGCAAGCAGCACAACAGGTTGAAGAGGCTGGGACAAAAACAGAGGCAAAGACTTAGGGTTGGAGAGCCGGAGGTGCAACTTGAAGGATTAACCCCGACGAGCATGCCATTTCTGGCATTGCTTTGAGGTACTTGGACATGAGGAAGATGAGTTGCCATGAGCAAGCGCTATCCTCCAAGTCGAGCTATGACCGCGACAGCGCAGTGTAAAGCTGATCATGATAGTGGGTGTGATGTCCACGATGCCTCAAATGTGAGGCAACCTGGGCCATCACACCACACTCACTGGCGATGCATTACAGTCTAGGATTTTTCAACTCATAAAACAGAAATTTATGAGGGGAGAGGATGACGGCTAATGCGTCGGCTGTCGGAACGATGAGGTAATTGGTGTTTAAGTGTTAGACTCGAGCTGGGCATAGGGATCCTGAACCATGCCGGTGTCTGTCTGCAATGGCAGACATGTGCAATGGGACCACTGCACCATTGCACCCCCATTCAACTCAGAATGAGGGGCGGATGAAGTGATGAAAACTTTGACAAGGCAGAATCACAAGCATGCCTAAATGACTAGCAGCACTTCCTGCACCTTCAGATGAACTGCTTACCTTGTTTCCAACAACCAGCGTGCTTGGAAGCGCCCAACACTCTTTCCACCGGCTGCCAAGTGGCCATACCTTCAACACCGCCCTTCAAGTGGTTGGGTTCCTATCCATCCAAAACTTGAAAATACGTCAAGGCGATGGATGCAGTTAACTAAGGCCGTTCGAACGCGAAAGTCCAGCGGTGGAAAACAACAAAATAAGTTGTTCAGTAACGCACCTAACATCCAACCGTGAATGCGCCTACGGCCCCAAAATGGCTGTCCTCCCAATCCCTCCCCCACCCGTAGTGCAAGGGGCTCTACGCATTCAAATATGTGTATCAGCTCCCCTGGCATGGGAGACAGTAGTGACCGTCAAAGTGAATGTTGTTGCACGTTCATGAGCAATGAAATGCATTACAAAAGCATTTGGGTAGAGGGTGGGCGGTGCGTTCTATGCCGCCAACAACAGGCTGCTTACCCATTTCCAAGCACCAGCTGCGCTCAAAAGCACATTGCATGGTTATCCTGACGTACGTTACTTAGGAGGTGGGCTGATGAAAAAAACGGCATTATATGACTCACTGCACACTCGATGGCACTGTCTCATACCCCAATTCAATAAATTCCAAATAGTTAGACTCCTGCTTTTAGCATCCAGTTTACAATCAAAATACAAATTTTATCTATCTGTGGAGTCTAGCATTAGATGATCGCTGAGGGTACCGAATGAAATATGATACTCACTTCTGATTGCGTAGTACATCCGAAAACGCGTGCACTGCCTCCGCCCCATCGTCGTCGAATACAACAAGAGCTCCAACACATTTTTGCTTCAAAAGAATGGTCAGAAAAAGTCAACAAGATATTATATAGACTTACCGCCCATCTCTTCGGCTCGCCTCGTTTCTTAGGGCATTGGAGAAGCCAGTAGTCATACCTTCGAAAGGTGGCTTTGCACCACCGTCGGTCCCTACAGACCTCAACCCGTTGGCCACGCTGTGAAGAGCCGACTATTACCTAAAGTAAAAATGGAATACAGCACCTACTTTGAAGGGCCGATCATGCTCAACAATTGGCGTTCTAAAAATTCCGGCGTGCCATTGGTGATAGTTGCGGTTAGAGATAGAGGGGGAGGACTGAAGTTGTGCTTAAAAGGTTGGATGTACACAGGGCGGTTAGCTAGATGATGGTAGGAGTTAAGGTAGAGGAAAAACAAACCCCAGCAAGGCGGTATTAGGGTAGGTGAGGGTGCACAGACTCTTGTTGGTCGTGGTGGTATTCCTAGCTTTGTTTGATGTTGTGTGTTCGACTTGAGCTAGGAGTAAGTTAGAGAAACCACGCCTAGTCCGCGATCAAATGAAGAAAATGGAATGAGGAAGCACTAGTCACCCGCCGTTCAACACCTCTCTCAATACATCCCCCAGCAGTCGAGCATCCCCTTGATACACCTCCTCGCTGTTCGAGGACTCTAGACAACCCATCCATCCCTCCATGGCCTCGTGATATGCCTCTCAGACGTCGAACACTTCCCTGACATGCCTCTGAGCCTCAACACCTATTGACACAGCCTCCATCATTTTAACATCTCGATATGCATTCTTCAACACATCCCGGCATGCCCTCCCCACACCTGCGCCAGCGTTCTCCAATGGAAGCATAGCATACCCTTTCCCCCCCGCTCAATCCAAAACCCCATGCCCTCCATCCCTGTTCTTTCCATCCTCACCTTTCGCATTGGCCTCCGTTTGCACATCCACATTACCATGGCCAACACTGTCACCATCAACATCACCGCACCAGCAGCCTTGACATGCTCAATCGTGCACAAGGTGATCATGGGTCACCAAACAGTGAGGGGACAGAGGTGCTCAGTGCCCGTCAAATTGTAACCGATGCCCTTGCCAGTGAGGCTGTCCTAGGGAACATAGTTCAAAGCTACATGTTACTATACACACGAACTACTTCATGTGTTTTGTGAGTCCTTGCTCAGGTGCCTTGGTATCACAATATTGGTGCGGGAGCTACTATGTGGTAAGGTTGGCTCGTGATAGCTCACACCAAGGTAGGGGATAAAGGGGCAGGAAACAGCAACGAAGTGAGTCCGAGTCCAACACAAGAAATGCTTGTGCCTTTCTTGCAGCGGAATGGACTTTGGGATCATTGCCTAGGATAGAAAACGCCTCGGCGTGTGTTTGCACAAATGTTGGCCTCACCAGATGCTCGGTGCACACACACGGAGGACAATGAGGTGGAATATTGCCGAGGAATCAAGGAGCCTGACGGTGGATATCAGTACGTGCACTCTATCTAACATCATAGGCACCCACCAATGTGGTACTCAATCTTTTGTAAGTCACCCCCCTAGTAGTACAGCTATGTGTCGCTTGCGCCAATTTCCTGGGCACGAGTGAAGGATGGGCATTGCATAGCCGATGGGGCTGGGGCCAGCCTGAGGCTCGGACGACACTTCATACGTGGTCTTCAGGACAAGTTGCTGATAGGATCCTGAACAGCCTTAGGCCAAATCCAATGTTGAGTGACGAAAAGTCAAACTCATGGCAGGTGACGAAAAGTCAGACCTGCAGGGGAACTAGTGGAGCGCAAGCAAGATGGATCATGGTAGATGACTTCGGATGTAGTACTAGTAGTAGTAAAACCGTGACTTAGTAGACCCAGACTCGGACTCGGACTAGGAAACTTGTTTCATTTGAAATTTTAATGGTTCAAACTTCTGAGATAAGCACCAATCAGTGGCACATGCTGATCAGGGTGTGACATCATCATGATGATACCATGGGCTGCCGACCAAAAGTTGAACACTGGCAAGTTCAAGTTCAAGTTCAACTTACTATGAATTTGGGCCTGGGAAACACCCGGAACAAACAGACTCTGGAAAATTGTAACCTGCTCATCTGATCTGGAAATTGCGATGCGAAAGGGTGAAGAGGAGCAATAGCCTTCAAGTTATCCTCTGTGCAGTGAATGCCATCAATTCTCGTGAGGGGAAATGATGGGCTGTGATCGTGTCCATTGCTGGTGCTGTTGAGCGAGTTTGGGCAGGCCGAAATTGCGTGAACTTGCTCCAGAGATGCCAATGCATATACTGCATTCCCCCCTCCGAGGCCAGGATTTTTTGAGTGAGTGGATGATGAGCAATTTGCATTTTTTGAGGCTGGGTGGATGAGATCACGAGAAAAATGTCACATTGCCACTTTTTATCTTGTTCACTCTCCTGTGCCTCACACAGTCAATAAAGAATTATGATATATTTACATACATGTAGCCCAGCATGTCTACTAGCTTACCTACAACTTTTCCTTCCCCTTCCCCCTTCAAATAGTGTGGTGCCTCGCAATTCTCCTTGCGACGTCGAAAACCGTCGAAAGTCGGAGTTTAAAACTCCGACCTTTAAGCATCAGCCGGTGTTCACCACTCCTGCCAGTGTGTCCCATCACATTTTAAAGGTTGCTTTTAGTGGGTAGGAGTTGGTTACGTACATAGATGTTGACACATATTGAGAACGGTGACTAGTACATCCCAGTAAAGTCTTCAGGCTCTTCGATGACTTCATCTCCATCATCACCATCCTCTACATCATCCATTTCAATGTCATTCCAGCCTTCCAAGTCACGGTCTTCTAAACATAGCTCTGGGTTTTCTGACTCCGAGTCATAGCCCATGTCGCTACCTCTGTTGTTGGCTTGTGCAGGAGACTCTTCCGATGCCTCCTGAAGCTCCACATCTGGAACCTGAATATCCTGGGCATCTTCAGCCACATTGGAAACACAGCCCGAGGAGGATGCTGACTGATGCACATGAAAGTGGCCAACACCTAGCCCCCAGTGGTAGCGCATAAGAAGATCCCGGTCAGAGAACCTGGGGGGATATAGTAACATGGAATCAGAACTGGCGAGTAAGTAATAAACCCACTGGCCAACAAAGTATTGATTGTAGTCTTTACCATCCTTGGCACAGCATGAGATACCAACCCCATCCCTTTGTTGTTTGCCTTTTGCAAAGGCTGGTAGGATGTGGCACCCACGCAGAACATCTTTCGGATCCACAAAACCAAAAGAATGCTTCTTGTTCATAGGAGGAAAGCGGACCGAGTCCAGCTTGGAAGTACTCCACCCTGAAGACCCTGGGTTAACAACCTCAAACCATCGTACCCACAAAAAATCGAAGTGGCGAGCTTCAAAATCACGCATGCCAGGCCCAGTATAAATCACATTTACATGATATGCGCCGAGGACCTGTGCATACAAGAAATGATGCAGATTCGAAGAAATCACAGAGCCTCCCACATCATCAGCAAGAAGCATGACATTGCAATGGGATGTCCCTGTGTTAACGATGTCAGTTCCACGCTGAATGTCATGAGTGGTGAAGTGGAATCAAATAAGTTTGTGGTGGTATATGCGGTCATTCTTCAAGAGCACGAAATTGCATGCATTTTCGTTGGGGCTATGACTCGGACTCAATGGCCCAGTATCTGACCCTTTTCTGATGCTGGACAGATCCGAAAGTGATTCAGTTTCCTGGAGAAGTGCTGTTTGGATTCGAGGAAGTAGATGCTCTCTTAACTTGGGTAAAAAGTTCTGCATCAGACGGGTTAGTACAAATCAGCAGAGGAAGAATACGAAGGCTGCTCACCTTGATCGCGGGGTCACCTTCATTCTTTTGCAGGAATGTTGGTATGTGCACAGGACATTTCTGTGACTTTCCCATGTTGTACTGTAAGCCAGGATCATGTGTAACATCCTCATGCTCTATTTCAAAGGGTGAGCCAAGTTGTGGACGATTCAGCCACTCGCGGATCATGCTGATACAGTGCTCTCATTGCTCAACCCTCGATATTTGCTGTGGTATTGATCGCCCGCTAGTCCGAAGTGACTGAGTTTTGGATGTTCGGTGCTCGAGCTCGCTCTGATGCCCACAATGACAGTAAGCAATATGATGCAAAAAATCATGTAAACACTTACTGGTTGAGTGGAATATGAGTCAGTTGTACCAAAGCGTCGGATGGTGTCAACGTAGTCACCGAGCGCATGATACTTATAGGTCATCAGATTAAGTCCCTTCTTCTTCCGTGCTTTACTATTGGGTGCGGTAGTTCTTTTTGATTTGGACGCCCCATTAGCCGCAGATTTCTCCTGATGCCGTTGCCGAGCAGCCCGCTCACGTTCCAACTCTCGGGTCTCAAATGCTGCACATGTCTTTTCCTCAAATGTGCGTAGACTGTTTCCCAGAGATGTAGTGACACAGGATAAAATGTCCAGAGTCATGTCCATGTGCATGCGGAGCTTGGCAAGACCATGCCAGTGGGCTAATTCAAATAAGGGCTTGAGAACATACATATTGTGGGGTTCAGGCAGAAGACCATCAAAAACGGATATGGCACACTGCATGAATGATGTTAGCCAAGTTGAGAATCCTGGCAATAATACCCACTTGTAACATATCCTTGTAATCATGAGCAGTCATCTTCTTCAGTTCTGACCGGTTCGACCTTATTTTTCGTATTCCATCAACCCCGAAAGGAGGTATTTCTCGAAACCTAATAGAAATATCAGTACCAAGCCCTCTGAGGTTTCAAACGATGCTTGCCGTCTATCCAGTTCATGCTTGAGGCTTTCATCTACGCAATCTAGAGTGCGTAGTAGATGTATAAAAAATGCCTTCCAGACTCCGAGCTCAACCTCGTGCATGAGATCCACAGTGAGCATGCTGAACATGTTGAAACCAAATGGTGCTAGCTTGCTTGAAAACGCATTCTGACAAAGCATGAGCATTGAAATCAATCATCATAGAAAAGAGAAGGCACATACCGCTGTTGGAACAAGAGAATCTTCTTGTAGGAGAGCTTCCACTGCCTTACTATCAACCACATAGCCCTTCTCATATATCTTCTCACATGCCATCTCAACACGATTATGCCGTTTCACATGGTCAATCTGGGCGAGAGTCCTGCGCTGTGCCATATCTTGACACATCCCCATGTTGGCAACATGATCTAATGGTATGAGACAACGGGGACAAGCGCACCAACCGAGATTACAAATGCTGGCTATAAGAATTCTGTGTAAATTTTCAGTAATAGCCACTGACATTCAAAAAGTCTGGGCTTACTTCTCTTTGTAGTCTGCAGAATATGTAAATATACGGGGGTAAAAACGACGCCAGATGCCATCGCAACACTTAATCACAATTCCATGCTCATATGCTTCCAGGAATTCATCATCAAGGATGATCCCCCATTGAGCGTGATAGACTTCTCGATGACAATGGGTCATGAATACACTGCTTGGGCCTTTTCCACCCAGATACTCTGTGGCGAATGTTTTAAATGCATCTGGGAGCTGTCATCCAAAAAGGAATGAGGATCACATACTAGCGCAAAGCTAATGAGATCCTTCTTACCGTTTCCAGATAGGCGATGTGCTCAAAGGCTCGACAGGAGGGTTTTGTCCTTCTGTCCTTCGACTCATTCCCCATCGCAAGATAAATTGGCCATAGTTTAGCGGTGCTGAACGCCGTGAGCTGAGTGCCATCAGAGACGAACATAAGACCCACAACAATCCTCTGAAGGTCACATCCCGGCTCCCTGGGAGATTCCTGAAGGTCACGGTGAGCTTCGATGAATGCCTCTGAAGTGTAGAGTTCTCTGTGAGCTTTGACTGGCTCAGAAGCTTCAGTTGGTTGCCAAAACAGCTCATATGGTTCGAAATGGAGGTGTGGATGGCTGGAGGGGCACATAATTTTTTCCTTAATGACCGAAACCAGCTTGCGGTGATGAAGGGTTCCCACGTCGAACTCCCTTTGCCCTGGATGCAGCGACCTTTTGTGGAATGGAACCCTGATCTTGATTGGGGTTTTGACCCAGTCGCTGTTATCCGCTTCGTCCTCCCAGTCTTCATCACTCGACGGGTTGCACGACCAATCTCCGCTCAGCTGCGCATCAATAAGCCGCCACTTTGTCCCTGAAATGTCCTCAGGTCGAAATGTTGGATGTCCGACTATCTTGATGAGATCCTGAAAGCCTGACTGTGTTTTCTTTAACCCGCCGTTCCAATACCATTCCCCTAGCAAAAACGATGACTGATTCGGGTATGGGTGGTAGGAGTCAGTTGGATTGCCAGAAAAAGTATCCGGGGATGCAACCATTAGGTCGTCGCGCGTTATATTCTCGTTGGGATCGTGGTCTGGGAAGCGAGTTGCGTGATACTGCCGGAAAAGGCCAAATTTATTCCGTGTAGATTTCAGCAGCTTCCTGTCACAGGAATAAATATTCGTGGGCTGCTCGGATGAGGGTGATGCTGATACGGTCGCTGGAGACGTGGCTAGCATACATTCTGATGTGACTGGTTGGAGTGCTGGAGGAAGTGCCGCCGGAGGTTTGGGAAGTATATCCCGATAGCGCTTGGGTAGTTGGCGATTTTCCCGGTGACCCCTGCACTCTGCCAGTGGTTGATCCAAGCCTTTGGTACTCATAGGGGCATCCTGACATGTACCATCTAATGAGCAATAAGTTGCACCAACATCATAAACCTCACCTCATGTAGCATGGCAAGCGCAACGTCGTTTGATTCTTGTTCGACAACTACATGTTGGTCCGGAGGGTTTTCCACAGTTGGGGTTGGCATGGCTTCCATTTTTCGACGCTTCTTGGACTGCCAGACCTCTTTAGCTTTGTCCAGAGCGCTGGAAAACCATTTCTTTGTCTTCAGGCAACTACATTTGTGGAAAGTATAGCCTTGTGGTGCAGAGAACGTTCGGCTGAAAACACAGACTTGACACCAAGCTGGTGACAAGTCCATGGCGTGGTAATGAAAATGGTGATGGGTAGAACTCTGCCGGTAGCACGGAAACCTCAGGGCTCAATGCGAGAAAACAATCACTGGATAGGTCAAATTTTTGATCAGCCATTACTATATAAGTTGAGATGATTATGCATGAGTCAGTTTATAAATTGAAATTCCGATGCTTGTAAATAAGAGTCGGCGAAGCAAAAAGGCGCGCTATAGTACAGGCATTGTATTAAATGTTGATGCTGAGGGATGAGTGAGCTTCATACCTTTCAAACTTGTGCTTCAAGAAGTTTTCTATTTCAAAGCACCCCCAATCATCAATAATTGTAGGACCATACCTTTTGCTTTGGCATCAGAATATGGCCCATGCCAAAATGAGGAAGTTGGGACCATGCGGGTACTAATATAGCAGAGGAGTGTTCACAGGCCACAATATTCACAAAATAATAATTATGGCAGTCGGGTAGGAATGACGGCGGCACAGCCAAATAAACTATAGAAAGTCTGTGTGTAAAAACGGGCTATGTGAATCTCAAGTTGTTGGACATTTGCTTTGGTATACATATCAAGAGAGGCCAGATCAGGTAGCAAAAGGGGCGTCGGCTTCAGTCCATCCCAATCCCTCATTAATGCCCTCAGCGCCAGCAAAAACGGTAATCTTTCTTGCCAGTCATGAGCTTGCAAACCAGAATTTGCTCGCTGTACATCAACAGCGATCAGTGAGGGTACATTGAAGCACTTCAGCACCATTGCTTGCCACTCGTATTCGTCTTGTCGGGATGGTGAGGCTGAGGCATGCCTATCGAGGGCCAGAAGCTCGAAGCGGAAATTAAGCTGAGTCAACTCCCATAGAACTTTCTGAGCCTTGTCAACGGGCACTGTGGGAAAGTGGTTGGATGGTGGAGGGCAGGGGACGATCTGAAGCTCATCTAAAGCATCTGCAAAGATGGCTTTGGCTTGCTCACATTGATGAACCAAAGTTGGTTCGCGGCTGTGTTCCAGAAGCCCATCAAGAAGGAAATCACGCCACTGCTGGCCAGACAAGGGAGATACTAAGCTGTCTGCTGAAAAAACACGCAAGATGCAGGCAGGTCGAAATACATTCCAAGTAGCAAAGAATTTTGCCCGGCGAGTTTCATTGGTGGAAGCAAAAATTGCAGCCTCAGGAAACAGATACCACGTGTTATAAGATGCCGGGGTTTTGTCCCTCTTAACTGCCTTCAACGCATCACGCCAGGAAGGGATCGGGAGTGGCATGAGGGGGCTCTCGTACACATCAAACTTGTCGCAGCCTGTGGGCAGATTCAAAGATTTCTGCTTGTTATCTATTGGAGAGTGAGATGACATATGAGAAAGCGAAGACCAGTCACTTACGAGCAACTCCTTTTCCTTTACTTCCATACAGGCCCCTACTCTTGCTGCCACCGCGTTGATGGCTAACACCCACAATGGTTCTGGGGCCTGGCCTGTCTTTTGACACTTGCGATTGGACTGAGGGCGCCACATTTCCTGATGAGGAAGTCTTGTTTTCGCTGGTATTGATGGCGAATGGATCCGGATAGCATAGGAAGTTACGAGCATAATGTAAGATTGCCTCATATTTTCGAGTGGAGGTAGCTGGTCCCTGATATATGGTAGGGTAGTTGAAGCGGTGTGAATCGAAGCAGATGCCGTTGTATCGGGGTATTGCAAATGGGACAGCAGCGAGTATATTTGTCTTGCTGAGATCTGAGGCTGGCCATGTCAGCCAGAATGGAAGGCTGGCATGGAAAAAGTCCTGCGCAACGCGAATATCATTGGTGAAAACACCAACGGTATTAGCCACTTCAGCAGGCGGGGAGCCCACACCCAACCTAGCTGAGTCCATCTGGGGTTTATACACCTCCATGTAATCCAACGTCGCCATTAGATCAAGCCAACACCTCTGCACATCCCTCACGCCAAACACCATCTGACAGAAGTTGGTCCACACCGAACCAAGACGGACAAGGCCATGCTCAATCATTTTGATCATTGGGCCGAGGGTTGGCGGTACCCGAGATTTCGTCCGATTTGACGTGAATGCTTCCACCCGAGATAGCAAAACCGACACCGAAGACTTCAGCTCGCCCAGCTTTGAATCCGATAGCTTGCCAAGGCTGCGAATGGGGGAAGTTGGGTCCCTCAAGAGAATGAAATCCTGGCGTGCTGGCTCCCACCATATAATCAAATGGGCAGAAAGTGAGTTAGGCATCGGAATTGCCCCGTGATGACAGTTAAATGCGTTGTAAGGCTGGGGCCAGAGGATAGGGTCGTCGTCTTCATAAAGGCTGTCGGCACGCATGAATACTTTGCGGTCTCCAACAGGCGGCTCGGGGATGGAGGTTCAATTAGGGGTGGTGATAAAATATTTGCCGTCGAGGAGGAGAGCCCCGACCCTGCCGTCTGTTGCACCAATGGGCCCTATAAAAACGGATTTAGCGAAAAAACCATCGTAAACCCAAAGTTCGACATACTGCCTTCAACGCGCCACCTCAGCAAATCATCATTCGTAAGCACGACGGCCATTTTCGATAAGTTCCTACTAGCCATGAGAACAATAAAGAGAAGGTGTAGGCAAGAGCATACCAGCAATATAAATATGGCCTTCAGTCAAGGGCTTCTGAGTCAGGTCGAGCTGGAGATGGATTCTTGAAGGGAAGGGGTTTAAGAGTGACGAAAAGTCAGACTCAAAGCAGGTGACGAAAAGTCAGACCTGCAGGTAACGAAGTTCGACGGGTGGGAATCAAAGTGGGCTTGTGGTCGTTGCCGCGAAAGATGGGTGCACTGGACCTCCGAGTCAGTACTTCAGTTGAATGCTCAAGAGTCAACGCGGGGCACTCCCAGGACAGTTGCAAAGGAGCCAAACAGCATCAAACTTGAAGTTTGGCAACCCCTAACCCTAGAATCTCTACATGATTGAAAAACCATGGCACGACTACCTGGGCCAGTCATTATGATATTACTAGGTGAATGGGTCCAATTATAACTTTACATGAAGTAGCATTCCTTGCCAGTTTACTAGTAGAATGCAGCTACTAAGTTAGATCACCCCAAAACCCATGATTTTCTGAAATGTATTGTGTGACAAAATCAAAAAGCAAACTACAACACGGTTGAACCTCCGATGTCACATGTCCAGCCAGTGGCCATAGTACAAGCCCCTGGTCTCACACTGAAGTTATGTTTACATAAGCTAGACAAGGCGCTGCCAGTGCCCACTAAACTATGGTATACGACTTGCATCGTCGACACACAAAACCCACAGACTAGTTTTGCAGGAAAGTTGCATTTATTTATATTTTGAAGACATTGTCCAGAATACATTTCGTGTTTTCGCTTTTTTACATGAGTTATTAAAATCTACAAACATAAGAAAAAACAAATTTCAAAAGAAAATGTGGACAAAATCTTCTGATCACTTCAGCATCACCATTCCTGCAATTTTTGACGCTATCAGAGGAGTGTGCCAACTGCTAGCGATGATACAAGATTGAAGTGATTAAGTGTCTTACGTAATTAACACGTCCAGTCTGCAAAACGCGTTGCGTCGCGCTTTCGGTCCACAATCCGCCCATGCCACTGCCATATGGGCTGGAACCCAGCTAGAAGACAGTCAGAAGGCCAGATTGCCCAACTGAATGCTGTCCACCCCACGAAAGGAGCTACTCATGTGCAAGAAAAGGAAAATCAGCCAATCACACATATTCTCCCCTCTCCACCCGCGACCCTGAGTCAGACTCCGAGGCACATTAATAATGCAACGATTACATCCAAAGATCAGGCACTCGCATCTCGATTACAAGCTGAGCGCTTTGAATGCCAGCTTCATAATGAAAGAAGAAAGTCAGCTGCTCAAGCAAAAAAAAAGGTGGATGTCGGACTGAACTACTAGTAGTACAGAAGTGCCGTTCCAATATTCTTGTCATTGAGGGGAATGCCAGGCTGTCCGACCTGAAACTACAGCAAGAGCTAGCATGCACCCGGGATGCCCTCTCAAGATCCGAAGCCATGGTTAACAAAACACTTGAAGCACTCCTGCCAGTGGCACGCTCGCAAGCGCAGGCATGCATAAACATGCTCCGAAAAAGAATGAACTCCCAAATAGGCCAGAGAAATTAGCTGCGTTGATAGTGTGAAGCACGAGGGAGTCATCTGGAGAACCCCCAGGTGCAGATGCACCAGTTGTTGAGCCGATCTTGGATAACAATGGACTCGTCGATCTTCTTTATGATGACTGGGAGATTGACTGTAAGGAATAGTGTCTTTATAATTTTGGGAATGACACATATAATTTCTTAGGCTATGTACTAAAACATACATATTGTGCACAATTTGGGCGAGCGGGGTGCTTGAGGAAGGTCTAACAGCCAGGATACGCATCGAGCGAAATTGTTATTGTGGCGGGAAACCAAACAAAAGCAAATAGGACAGAATTTGGCCAGTACTATCATGGGCCTAGTAGTGTTGCAAAATCACCTAGTATTGCAAAACTTTGAAAATGGGTGTTCCAACCCTCAACCACTTAAGTCTTGGACACAAGCCATTACAATAAGCCTCTCTGAACATGCTTTGCCACTTTTTCCTCCCCACAGTTGAGAACTCCTCGTTGGGTCATCGTTTAGAGTATGATCACGTGTTTTGCAACTCTAGGTGAATTAGTTCGGACTACGTATTAGATGATAACTAAGTTGTATAAAAAGGAACAGAAAATTGGGGCATAGTGAGGTAGTCCAAAGCTATATAATCTGGAATATCCGAGGGAGATACGTGGATGGGAAGTGGTAGAAATGAAATATTTTGCAACACTAGGGAAGTGATAGCCACTAGTAGGCCGAAAAAGGTCACACCGTGCTCTGCCATGCATACCACAACATTGTGTCATGCTGCAACAAATCATCATGAATCACTTCATTTTCTGCAAGGTTCATGGCTTTAAAGGCATCCTGCAGCATGTCTAAGATGGAGATGTGGGAGGGTGACACAAAGTCGATGGCTATTTTGAAGCAATTCGAAAGATTGGACACCTATAGGCAAGAAATTATAGGACATCACAAAGCATACAATAAGCTTACTTGATGAGGGCAACCAGGAGGGATAACAACAGCTTCCCCTGGTAGTTGGACTGCATGCCACCCATGGACACCACTCGTGAGAAAAGCGGTTTTGCCAACATCGGGAGAGATATAATTTGTTTCCGATACAATTGGTTGGCCCAGACAACAGCAGGAGTCGGAGGCAGAGCGATCCAATGCCTTTGATAGTGCAAATATACTGGAAGAAGGCCAGATATCCCAGCGAGCTCCCAAGACCTTGCCATTATGGTCTGGTTTGCTGTAAAACATTAAATTGATTGCCCCAGCCTTATCCATGTGGACCTTAGTTGTACCATTGGCTTCCAGATCTGCCTGTTCAGCGATGAGACCCAGAACAGTCTGACTGTGAGTAGCACTGACCTCTGACACATAGAGTTTGGGGCCTAGGCAAGGGGAAACAAACTCAGCAAATGTGACCTAAAATTGCAAAACTATACATACCAAGGTCAGGTATTAGACTTCCTTTTGGGAAATATGAAAATAGATTCAAGGGACCGTGTGGCGAGATATGTGCTTGAAACATTTTTGCTATGCAACGCATGAAAATATCGTGAAGTTTTGGGTGAACTTTTTTGAGATCACCTTTGGGTGGGTAATCCTACACTGATGTAAGAGCAGAAAATGGGACAAAAATGGAGCATACCCTGATCTGAAGGGACCTGTTCGATAATTGGTCCTCCTTCCAAGTTTTAAAGTACGACCCCAGCATTGATCTTGTTGTCTGCCATGCTTGCCCATCATAAAAGGTTGTCGTACAGTGTTTTCCTTTGTTTTTCTTCAAGTCAAGTAAGTCGTCAGGGTTTGTCAAGTCTATGATTCCTGTCAAAATAAAAGGTTCCCGGGTGCTCCATTTTTCCAGGAAAAGATTCTCGGTTAGCTCTCCGACTTTATACTTGGACATGCTTTGTGTATATGACTCTGCGTGGCGGTCGGCTTCAGGAATAATGGGCTGCATATAGGCATGTGGATCCAGGCCCTTGGGCGGTTGTAAGGCTAAGGCTGTTTCCATCGCACTGATTTGATCTTGAAGTACCTCAGTGGGGAAAACTGCCACTGGGCTTAACCATGTTTTGGAGTGATTGTCGACACAGGACATGGGTGGCTCTTTATTCAAAGTTGGGCATGCATTGTAGCATGAGCCGCATAGCTCAAATCTGCACCTTGAGCAGAACCACGACTGAAACAAGAGGCTATGAAAACATTTATCTAAAGAAAAATGTGAAACGGCGAGTTGAACAAGATAAGCAGGCAAACTATACCACATGCATATGTTATGCCTTTTGGAAAGGCTCGAAACTGGACCTGTGCATGCTGCACATGCGTCAACTCGGCCTTCAGCTTGGGCAACAAAGCCATGGCAGTGGCGTACTATGAATAATGTAAAATACAGAACTGAAAAAGCTCGTCAACCACACCTTTATAACTGCTATGTACTCTGCAGTCCGAGAAGGGTTCCAATCATAGTACTCATATGTCCCAAATTCGGCTCAAGAAACGCCGCTTTCCAGATTGAAGATCCAACTTGAAGACCCATCTTGCTCTAGTCTCATCCTCCAAAAGCCAATGAAACAACATTTCTCTCGGATTGTGTTACGGCTAAAAGTTTGTGAAGAAAATCCAACACATGCTATGCACAGTGATGGGATAAGAAGCTTTCCATATTCTACGCATGCACGGTCTTGGACTGAATAGCCTTCCTCATGGGGCTCTGCTGATTTCATCTTTTTGGAAACAGACGTTCTTCTGATCGTGGTGGCCTTGCGTTTCCCGGTTACCTGAGCTGACGACTCTTGACCAGCACCTTGATTATCATTAGGGGATGGAGTAGGTGACTTTTTATAGGCGGTGATGTCTTCAGAAGCTGGTAGAGAATCGTTAACTCCAGGTTGAGTATGAGCAGTGACTGAGTTATTGTGTAATGGTTAATACGTATGGCATAAAAGATACATGTGAGCACAAACCTTCAAAATGGAATACACGCATTGACCATCCATGTTTGTAGTGCTCTCCCTGCGCACCCCATCCATCTTTAGGCATAACGGCTGCAACAACACAAACCAAACCTTTCTGTGGGAGAAAAACAGCCTGACAGGTGTAAGGGAAGTCGGGAAAATGACAGACTTTCGAACCTACATCTAATGCCCATACGTGCCCTTTAAACTTACTGTTAGCAAAATATATGTAGGAAGATTATGACTATCACCTACGCGCATCCTCGGCCGTAGAAATTTTTTTAGAGAATGACCGGGTGTCAATTAACTGTATTTTGTCTGAGGTAATGGGAAGTCAAAGCCATATAGACTTAAACATGCCCTTACCTTGGCTGCCTAGTATTGCAAATGGACTTCCTGGAGCGAACCCCACAGGAACAGACACACCAGGTGTCTTCACCTCGAAAAATCCGTTTTGCGTTGGGTGACAAGTTTCCAGGTCATAGAACTGCGCCCCAGTATCAACCTCATGAGCGAATATCAAGCCTAGAAGGGGTGATACAGCAGCTGTTATACTAAAGCTTGTTCAGACAGGTTTCCATCACGATATTCTCAACATGTGCTTATGGATGATCCTGTGTAACCACCTCTCTTATGGAGGTACCGCTTGGGATGTCGAACTCGACGCTATTAAGATGACCAGAAGGTCAGTTATGGCAATGACTCCGATAGCAACCATTCGTATTCATGTACATTTTAGACTCTTGCATGAGAAAGACAAGGAGTCGCGTTCTTGACATGAGATGAAGGTGTGTGATCCGAGACTCATCAAGCAGCGGAAGATTGTTCGTAAATGAAGTGGCCGAGATGGTGGAATCTTTAGAGAGTCAGTTAATATAAGGGATAGTATAACAAGAAAAAATGTACTATGTTTCACGTCTCTCAGGAAGACTTCGGATCCAACAGTTGATGCTATGATTGATTCGAAGCATGTTATACTGCCATATTTAAAGGAGTGCTGGCTGGAATTGGCATTCATAGTTGATCCTTCGGTAATATCCCCGCAGGAGATGTGATTGCCAGTCAGACTCCCATTCTGGAACGTGGTAAACATTAGATGTTCTCCGCTGGTGGTCAACACGATAAGCATGACACAGGCAGTATCACGACACCACATCATATCCAACACACCCGGGTCACCCAAACACACCCGGGTCACCCAAACACAATTCCAGAGATCTAGCATGGATATCAGAGTTCTCCGGGTTTTGTGTGTCCCATATGATAAGCCGAGGGAAGCTGCCTGGATGTCTGTTCAACATATCACGAATGGTTGATGGGGGAAAATGACCTACCCCCAACGACGACAGTATCACCGTCATTGCAAAATAAAACCTTCCTAACTTTTCCGGTCTGTCTGCTCAGCAAGGATCCAGTCAAATTCTCCAAGTGAGATGCCATGTAGCACCAAAAGCCTGAGGATGCGAAGGAACACTTGAGGAATGGAAGTTTGTTGTATTGATTAGTGCTACATACTCGAGTCCAACTTTTCACACTGACAAGGATCAATAACGTTCAACCTTAAGAGGTATAGGCGAGGGCATACCAGCGACGTAAATATGGTGTTGAGCCTTCCGTCAAGGACTTCTGAGTCAGGTCAAGCTGGAATGGATTGAGTGACTAAAAGTCAGACTCAAAGCAGGTGATGAATAGTCAGGCCTGCAGGTAATGAACTTAGATGGGTGGGAAACAAACTGGGCTTGTCGTCCTTGCTGCGAAAGATCAGTCACAGTGGCACTATGAGTAAGTTCAACGTTCAACATTCAACGCTCAACTCTGCATGTGACCGTTGCAAAGGGAACCAAACAGCATCAAACTTGAAGTACTTGTAACTTAACCATGCCTTGTCTATCCCTTTGTTCTGTTGCCCACAGGTTTGACTTTTTGTCACCCAGTGACTTGAGTCTGACTTGTCACTCAGTTTTTCATTGGGATCTGGAACCTTTGGGCGCACTGCCTAGGCCGTGACACTTCAACTTGAACAACGGTCAACCTTCAACGTTTCAATGTTCACCCATCATGCCCGCAGTCCGAGCTCCTAGTTTTGACCATTGCATACCTCCTCGTCCACCCCGAGCGCCTAGTTTTGATGATCCCATACCTCCTCGTCCACCCTGAGCGCCTAGTTTTGATGATCCCATACCTCCTCATCCACCCCGAGCACCTAGTTTTGACGATCCCATACCTCCTCGTCCACCCTGAGCGCCTAGTTTTGACGATCCCATACCTCCTCGCCCAGCCCGAGCTCTGAGTTTTGATGATCCCATACCTCGTCAAGCTTGAGCTCCCAGTTTTATCGACCCGATACCTCCTCATGCAGACGGTACCCCCACCAGTAGAAAGAACTTGTCAAACCAACAACCGCACTCCAGCCCTCGAAATCAAATTTATATGCCTTTGATAACTACATCAAGATCCACCGCTCGAGTGCCACCCCTTTGCTCATCCAACTCGTTCTTCTATCAACTGTAGCTACTCTTTACATTATCCTTTCCATTACTTCATTGTGGGTATTGGCCGCCGCCTTGACCACATCGAAGATGTTTACTGCATTGTTCAATATGAGATTCCTAGAGCCTTTGTGGGTATGGGCCGCTGCCTTGACCACATCGAAGACGTTTACTGCATTGTTCTCTTTACAATATGACATTCCTATCTTTGTGGGTATGGGCCGCCGCCTTGACCACATCGAAGACGTTTACTGCATTGTTCTTTTTACAATATGACATTCCTACCTTTGTGGGTATGGGCCACCACCTTGACCACATCGAAGATGTTTACTGCATTGTTCTTTTTACAATATGACATTCCTATCTGTGTGGGTACTGGCCACTGCCTTGACCACTTCAATGAGCATATCCGTGTTACATTGAGATGTTTATCATGTTTCTCTCATATTTGTTTCATGTTCTTACCGATTAACCATTCTTTCTATCAGCTGCTTTGCAACAACTACCAAAGTCTGCCAACAATGTACGCAGGGACCTCCGCTCTTAATAGATGAATCACTGACAATCTATCCTTCTAGTTATGCTTCTTTTGTCGCCAAGGAGGCTATGTACGCTCATGTACTCTTTGCAAAGCTTTCGCATCATGCATAAGCAAAGGAAACCTCATAGGCTGTCTTCCTGAAAGATTTCTTGACGGAGATCAATTCATTTGCCCCGACTGCTACAAATCTACCGGACTTGCCCCGCAGGTAGTAGTTTTCAATTGACCCATGTGATTTTGTTGATATGACTATCTAGTATTCCATCCCCTCCTGTGCTACTGCACCATCCCATTCAGGTATAAATACCACCTCATTGATCATCTACATGGTGTATTTGGATGAAGGACCCCATTCTCGTGCGCCTGCTACCACCATTGATGGCCAGGTACGTGGCTATTTCCATGGCAAGGTAACTTAAGTAGGACACCCTTGGTTGATGACTTATTAACGTCAATTTGATGTAGGAAAACCAACTCCTCAGCCTTGTACATCCATTCAAAGACCTTTCGGATAGGAATGAGAAATTTCTTCTAGTCAAGAATGCTGGGTTAATCACTGCGTTTATACATGGTGCACCTGAGTGCCGTTTTGTATTATTACTACAGACACATGCCGATCCTACCACTGGTTTACTTCATTTTTCCACCGAGAAGTGTACGGGGATTAATGTGGTTTGTACTAACTACTACAACTATCTAGACCTGTTATTAACCGCAGTTCAGATTTTGGAGTATATCTTGCCTACACTGCGACATCATCAGTTCTCAAATAGCGTCCTACTCCTCAGCAGCTGTGGATATTTTGTCAGGAGACATTTCAGCTCACTTAGAAATGCTGTGTAGGTTTTTAGTTATGTAACTTCCAGCTGATAGTGTTGACATTGATATTTAGCACCGCCTTTGGCTTCGACTCGAGCTTGAGCTTTACGGGTTATGCCCTTGACCCTCTCCTCATTGCAGTTGCTCTGTATTATCATGTTTTTGACTTCCATGTTATGGGAAATGAGACTTTGCTGAAGGCGCTTGAGCGATCAGTTTGTGTCTCACTTCTTACTAACACTTCTGTGGTTCTCCTTCGTGGGGATGATGCTGTATTGCTTTGTGGGGCAGCAATTCGATACAGGCCAAATGGGCACTATGTTTCCTGTGACACTTGTCATCAGCCTGTTGGATACAGGAAGATGATAAGGGATGGACGCACTGCTCTTTACAAGTGTCCCAAGATTGAACACAAGGGCAAATCACGGTATCGGGCAGTTCCCCTCCTTCAGTCAGATGGAATGACAACAGTGGTAGGAGGGTTGAGGGAGCAGTGTCAATACATCATAATCAGGTCAGGATGTTTATTTTCCTCACTCACAATGTCAATCCTGATTGTCAACTTCTAGCATGCCATTTAATGTTGATGTACATTTCTGGAATGACATTTAGCATGTGTCATGCGTACAATTTTAATAATTCTGCGACTTCAATAGTGCCCTTTAATGGTACTTACTGATGAGTTCACCTTTTGGTCTGTGAGATGCAATTCAATGGACTGGACGTTGTAGTGTATAGCACACCTCATGAGGAGCTGCCAGTGGGCCTTTTCAGGTAGGTGCCTGTGTGCATGTCTATCTACATTCGTGGGGTGCCGTGATCAGATCATGTGCAGCTCCAGATTATTTGATCCCATCTCATCCAGGCAGTGAAAGCTGTCTCTACTAACCACTCCTCGGATGGCTCAGATTCTCACTCCATATGAAATCCACTCTATTCATTACGGCGGTACCTTCCGTGGAACTGGCACGTAACATCAGTAGTACAAACCACATCAAGCAGTACAGTTCAATGTAATTGAAAGTAATACAATTGAATAATATAATTGTGCTGTCGCTTTGCTGTCCATACGCTGGGAATTTAAGAATCTGTCAGGTAAGCACTAGTAGTATCGGAGTCAGGCTTCCGCAGCATGTCAGGATTGCATGGCAAGTAGATCCACATGATTTACTCACAGGCGGGCCATCGCGAACAGCCTTTCTCCACAGATCGATGAAGAAATAAAGGGCTTGACCAGTTGTTTCATCGTCTAAGAAATTATATTGAGGAATTGTTAATTTGACATTGGGGCTCAGGCTCTGGGCTTGTAAACCTGCAGCATATGCATGTAAGGCCAGTAATCGCTTTGATGGCCGAACTGTAGAATCCACAGGAAACTGCAAGGCCTGCCCGTGGAGGTCGCCAAATGTTGCATCGAGTTCAGTCCCTCCGATCCCAAGAACTTCATCATCCTGTGCAGCTACTGCCTGTAACGAGCGAGCCTTGCTGGCCAGACGGACGTCACGGAGCTCTTCATCAAAAAGGTGAAAAAACATCCTGCCCGCACTGTCAACTTGGATGCACAGTTTTGCCCGATTAAATGCCCATGCGACTGGCTGGTAGAGCATCAGGCCATTACTCACATCATCAATTTCATTCAATGATGTGAACTGCAGTAGAAATTTCTGCCACCTGTACGGAAAAATATGGGTCACCACCACATCGGGAAAGGTTTCTCCAGTGGCCATGTCAAATCGGTTATTCTGATCAAACTGGCCATACTCTCGCAGCACGAGATGTTTGAAACGGCGCCGTCCCCCATAGAGACTCTGCGAAACAGATGTAATATTCTCGAAATTGAGAATGTTCGTCATGGTTATAGTCATCAACCAGGTGAGGGCATGATGTGGGGGTGGTGGAAATCGCTCTAAGGCAGTAAGGTCAGGTACTGGATGGATTCGACAAAAGAAACTCACGATCTTCAGGGGGTAACCAAACTAGAAAATGAATTCTATCTGAATAATCAGGCTGCACAGTAAAAATATTGGACAAGGCTGTATCGCACGGGAGACTGTCCAGCTGCTGAGCCCCGGTATGAAGGTCAGTGAGATTGTGCTTTTTTACGTCATCCAGATCCCACAATTGCTGCAGTGGCACAATCTCCATAGGAGAATAACAGGCTTCGCCGATAAGCACGCGCGCCTTAAGCGCCCTGCGTATGTGATCCTGTAACTCTCGGGGCTTTGCTGCTGCATGAACTTGTATGCCAATTGGGCTGAGAACCTCGACATGCATTGTGTAGTTGATGGGGTAGGTGAAAGGGATCTTACCTTGAGGGGACATCTGACTATTAAGTACCCGAGTGGCAGTGCTTCAACGTGATGATGACTGTAATGATCATAGTGCAGCCGCTCGGCACTTGCCCAGGTCCAGGAGCAGTGCAACCCCTTCACGACTCGGAAATTTAAGCTCATTCAACCTCCCTCGCCGCTGATAAGTCAGCGGAGTAATTGTCGCGCTCACATTCAAATGCCATGAATATTTCGATCAAGATCGAAATCCACCCAGCTTGTTGAACAGGACTGGGAAATTCACTGTATCATCCAGCAAGAATGCCACACTTTCTCCGTCAAACTATCAAGACATTATCATATTAGCGAGCTCAAATCGCTTGTTCTTGGGCACGGCTGTCATGGTGTGTTCCAAAACGTCGACAGCAAAGACCTATCCATGTACAAAGTAAGCACCATTTTTCAGTCTGGTAACAATGCCTCAGTGCTTGATCAGGTGGATGTCGACCTGAATAATTTCAATATGGAGTCTCTTGTAGACCTGGTCAACACACCCGAAGTCAAGGGAGCAGCAGAGCTAGCGGAGTGGAAGAAAGTGTCCACAGTATGGCAAAGTCAGCCGCCGGATGATAGGATCCACCTTTTTGTAAAGCTGCCGCTTGATGGTGAGCCCAAACCATTGTTGCGACCAGAGCATTGCTTAGAAGCCTTCTTCCTATTTAACTTGTTCCGTTGTTCTCTTTCTTATGCTCCAGCCCCTTGCCCCCTTGTCGATGATACAAGATACGCAATAAGCATCCTTCCTATCGATGAAGGAAAGATTTGCCCCCGAGTTAGGACCGACGTTAGGGCATCAGCAAGAATTGCAGACCTGCAGCATCACATACTCAAGACGCTTGAGGTGGAGATGTTTATCGGCCCTAACCTTGGCTCTCCTTTAGACATTTTGCCAATGCAGAGCATGCCGACTTTAGATGACCTAAGGGAGCAAGATCTCGCTGTTCTTTGCACTGAGGCTCCTCAGCCAAAGGATCTTCCGGTCGATGCTGTGTGCGATTTTTTTCATGCGCGTGATTTGGATAAAGTTCATTTTTTAGTCTGGTTGCCTCCAGCAAATGGTGAGCTCTTTGGTTGAATCTATCCAATGGCTGCCTGACCCTACAGCCTAAGAGCGTTTCCCGCCATCCACGCATAATGCCCTTGGCTGGCTGATGACGGTAACTATGATGGGCATACTCAACTTCAAGAGCGATACATCCATTTCACACAGTCGAGCTGATGGATTGCTGAGTTTTCAGCATGTTGTGTGCGAGAGTATGGCCAGTTTGATCAGGATGGCCTGTTCGACATGGCTACTGGGGAAGCCTTTCTGCGTGAGCGTGTGGTGATGACTCACATTTTCCAGCCCAGGTGGCGGAAATTTCTACCACTGTTCACAGCATCGACAAGTATCGATGATGTGCCCAACAGTTTGATGCTCTACAGGCCAGTTGCATGGGCATTTGATCGGGGGAAGCTGTGTATCCAAGTCAACAGTGTGGGCAGGATGTCATTTCACCTTTTTGATGAGGACCTCTGCGACGTCAACCTGGCCAGTAAAGCTTGTGCGTTACAAACTGTACCTCGACTGGCTGATGAAGCCGTTGAGGAACTTGATTTAACATTTGGCGACCTCGATGGGCAGGAGGTGCAATTTCCTGCGGGCTCTACAATGCGGCCATCGAAACGATTACTAGCCTTACACGCATATGGTGCATGGTTAAAAGCCTGGAGCCTGTACCCCAATATCGAATTCCCAATTCCTCAACATATTTTCTCGGACAATGAAACGAATGGCGCAAATCGGCCTGACCTTGGCTTCTCCATTGAACAATGGATGTTGTCTGTTCATGCCAGCCTGCCTGTGAGTAAATCACGTCAATCTCCATGGGATACAACTCTGACATGGCATGGAAGCCTGACATGCAACGGAGGCCCACTTCAGGGATATCTACTAGTAGTAGCGAACGCTTAACAGTTGCCTGATAAATTATTATATCTGCGGCATTATGATCAATCCCTACCTCTACATAAATCCTTCTACCCATTTTTTTGACTGTATAAGCCCGGCAATACATGGTACCCTGTTTCGTACTCCCCTCACTTCCCCCTGTATCCCCTCTTCTCTTCTCATGTAGAGACATACGCAGTCACTTGTATATGAATACATAGTCCTCACATGAGGCACAGGCACCTCTTCATGAGGCTCTTATCGGAGTTGAGGGAGAGACTCAGAGCTTGTTATAGAAAATACTGATTATTAACAACATAGTATGTAGTACTATACTACATACATAAATGTTATTTACAAAAAAAAGCAAATGAGAAGGGTGAGAAATGAGTAGATAGCATACTCGTCGTCGGGGATAATGAGCGCAACGAAGCTCAAGTTGACCGAAGCTGTGTCACACGGCGCATGTTCAACCAACTTGAACTTCAAAATGTAATGATCAACTACTACTTAGTAGTACCAGTAGCCTGAGGTATTGAATTTGACATTGTTGATCCAGCGGGCCGGTCCACTCCGACTCAGGGCAACCATGACACTGGCACTGGCACTGGGCCGCCCGAAGAGCCTGAGTCACTTGGCAACTGCCATTCAAGTTTCTTGTGTGACCTAGTAGCACTCGTCTTCTCTGTGCTCCCCTGCAGGTCTGACTTTTCGTCACCTGCGTTGAGTTTGACTTGTTGTCACTCAATTTTATGTTTGCATCGCCTTCGAGCAGTAGGTTGAGCATTCCTTCAGCCTGCTGCTGGTATCAGCAGCTCGCCCAAAAGCCCTTGGCGGGAACTTCAAGCGTCAGACTCTGTCCCCTTGAAGTGAGAACCCCTTTGCATAAGCTATGAGCTACACAATGCCCATCCTTTACTCGTGCCCGGGAAATCTGCACAAGCAATGTGTAGCGGTAGGGTGGGCTAATCATTTCGTAGGGGAGCAGCTTAGTGAATGGGTCCACAAGGCGCTAAAACTCTCTGTTCATCCATTTCCATCATTGTCACACTTCTATCATCGCACTTCTATCTAACCACTCCTCATCAAAGCACCCAATCCACACTGCCCTAACCACACAATACCTGCTGGGTTGGATCTGTCTTGACATGATTTTGGAAGTTGTCCAGAAGAGGACGAAGGTGTTCTTCTAGACTATGGTCACTTACATCGCTCAGATTGTTCTGGCTCTTCAAGTTAGGATGCACAGTCGCCAGGCGGGGCTTTTTTTCAGCCTGGCTTTTCATCTCGCATTGGCCATGTTCAAGTTCTTCAAGCTAGGATTTAAGTGAGGCATTAGTACGGCGGGCGCTTATTAGACCGTGCCCACGGCCGGGTTTATGTTTGTTGGGTTCATGCCAGCATTAGCTTCATCTTCACCCTCTTGAGTCGTTACTGACGATCAATCGAAAAAAGGCAGCATCGTTTCCGGCATACTTCAAGGCCCCAAGCCATCAAATGCCTGCCCAGGTATCATGCAGATACGATGCATCATTGAAAGGGAAATTAGGACGTTTTCCATCGAGGCAGAGGGCAGCGAGAAGATTGACAGTCTGAAATCAAGAATTCAAATACACGCCTGTCATGGTGCTCTGCGACACGTCGACAGCAAAGACCTATCTGTGTACAAAGTAAGCGCCATTTTTCAGTCTGGTAACAATACCTCAATGAATGTGCTTGATCAGGTGGATGTCGACCTGAATAATTTCAATATGGAGTCTCTTGTAGACCTGGTCAACACACCTGAAGTCAAGGGAGCAGCAGAGCTAGCGGAGTGGAAGAATGTGTCCACGGTATGGCAGAGTCAGCCGCTGGATGATAGGATCCACCTTTTTGTAAAGCTGCCACTTGATGGTGAGCCCAAACCATTGTTGCGACCGAAACATTGCTTAGAAGCCTTAACTTGCTCCGTTGTTCTCTCTCTTATGCTCCAGCCCCTCGCCCCCTTGTCGATGATACAACAAGATACGCAATAAGCATCCTTCCTATCAATGAAGGAAAGATTTGCCCCTGAGTTAGGACCAACGTTAGGGCATCAGCAAGAATTGCAGACCTGCAGCATCACATACTCAAGACGCTTGAGGTGGAGATGTTTATCGGCCCTAACCTTGGCTCTCCTTTAGACATTTTGCCAATGCAGAGCATGCCGACTTTAGATGACCTAAGGGAGCAAGATCTCGCTGTTCTTTGCACTGAGGCTCCTCAGCCAAAGGATCTTCTGGTCGATGCCGTGTGTGATTTTTTTCGTGCACGTGATTTGGATAAAGTTCATTTTTTAGTCTGGTTGCCTCCAGCAAATGGTGAGCTCTTTGGTTGAATCTATCCAATGCCTGCCTCCCTGACCTTGCTGCATAAGAGCAGTTTTTGCGGCAGGCGCAACCCTTCCCATGGCTGACGTCAATGCACTTTTTAGTTGCATTAGGCTTCGAGAACGTGACAAAGGGTTCCCAAGGCAGCCAAGGGCGATCGCCTAATTTTAAGGATGACATAAAGCTATTCTATGGCCTCCCTAAACACGGTGACCTGTTTGACATGGCCACTGGTCAAACACTTTGTCATGGTAGCGTTATTGGTGCCCATATTTTTCAATGGCGTTGGCGGAGCAGTCTCCCCCTTCTTACATCGTTCACCAACATTGATCACGTCCGCAACGCACTGCTTCTCTATAAACCAGTCGAGGATGCCTTCAACAGGGCACAGCTGTGTGTAGAAGTCAACGGTGAGAGCCTCTGGTTTCGACTTCTTGATGAGGCATACCGGATGGTGCGGCTTTCTGACAGGGCCGCCGAGTTGCGAACAAAGGGAAACCCCAATGCCGGGATGATGACTCAGGCGGAGATGGCGATGACAGCAACATTTGGCGATCTCGATGGGAGGGAGCTCTTCTTCCCTCAAGGATGCACCAATAGGCCATCAAAATGTCTACTAGCGCTGCATGCCCGTGCTTCGCTTCTATTTGCAAAAGTAAATTATTTGGTACCTGAGGCCTGAATTCTTCGCCTGGACCGAGAGATGAGTGTCTCGAGTGATCCGATAACCAGTGATGCCCTCCAAAAATTATCTTTGTCTTGGTAAGTTTTTCCGCTTTTGCTCCCAGCTTCTACACTAATGCTATAAGGCCCAAAAGACTTGCAATATTATCTGCTGGTTGCTCATTCCGGCTGCTACGAGGGCAGCGCTTTTGTTGCCATCCACAGGCTCAATTCCTGATACTGCTTTATGTGATGCACACATATACAGATGGATGTGAGCTGTGAAGATAGCACCTGATCAAGCAGTAGCTAGATGGTCCTGCGCAGCTCGCCTCCCTGCCACTGTGCTAATTCCTTTTGGCAATCGAGCCCTCTGCATGGAAGGCCTCGATGGGCACATTTGAAGTAATAATTGGATTGAGCTTGCATATTTCAAAAATACAGAGGGTATATTGTTTTAAAAGAATGTAGACGTGACTAGCTAGTAACCTTCAAAGCTATGGATGGCTATGATGGCTATGAAGGCATGCATTGAAAGGAAAAAAATCAAGAAGTCTTTTAGTACCGCTTTCATGGGCATGGGTGTGGTAGAGGGATCAAAATGAAGAAGGCTATAGCAACGGCATGCATGGCATATTTTGTCTCCTGCTCAGCTACTCCTGGTCGGTTAAGTCCAACTCATCCGCCATGTGTGGGTCACAGTGATGGCTACGGAACATGAGGTGCGTGGTGATGAGCACACATGCATCGCACTTGACAAACAAGCCCCAGAATTCATCTTTGGTTAACCCAGGCCCATCCATGCAGTCCAACTTAACGAACTTTCTCCAATCAGTTCGGCCACTCAAATCCCTTCCATTAAATTTGGGGGTGGAGGCAGGTGGGCTCATCAAGTCTACCCTCAAAGATCATGATTAGGCCCGCACACTAATGAAAGCTTCACATACATGCAATGGCATATGTCCTTTTCAAACGCCTTCCGGATTGGATCATCTCATGTTTGCTATGGTGGCAAACGGGTGCAGGGTAGGGTGTGCTGATGTCTTGAATCCTGGCTTGTAGTAAGCATCTAGCCATCACATGTTGGAAAAGTCGGCAACTAACCACGTAATAAATATTCCATTGCAGGAACTCCACGCATCGGATATATTCTCTCTAATGGCACTGGATGGCAGTCCAGATTGAGTGCTTGCGTGCTAAAGGAAATCGAGACTAACCCAAAAACCCACACCGACCCATAGCACATTCAGCAACGTATTCTCCCTGGTAACGACCGATTATTGTTAGTTATATCACTGCTTCGGTAAATGCTCGCTCTTGGCTGAGTGGCTCCAACAGTGGACACAAGCACCCAGGCCCAAGGTACTGATGGGTAGCCCGGTAGCAATGCAACTCCGATGGCGGCACGTGCATGCCCCCGCTGACTGGCCTGTGGCAACTTGAATGTGTCATTGATGCACTGCAGAAGCAATGGTGGTATACCAGTAATGTGGGGCTAAATCCATCACGGCTGGGTCAAAGGACGTGACATAGCGACTTTTGTAGACGACGTATAGCATCTTTTGGCGGTAAGTTGGGAATGAGACGGCTGTCAGAGGCTGAGGGTTTCCAAGCATGTTGGCAATATGCGGCTTGAGGACAAACTTGAATTTCTACTATGAGATCTGCATTTAATTCCTGTGTGTCCAATCGGTACATGGTGCACTGCCCCCAGTGTCCTACAATGAGAACCCCGAGTCTGCCACATCTGAAAGAGCTTGAAAATAAAGTAAAATGAGCCAAGAGACTCAATCCCATCATGGACTCAGGCTCCTACTAGTAGAAAGACCAAACATAAACCAAATAAACAAAACTTGGCATTCGGGGATCTCGGTGATCTCGAACATGCATCAGCAATCATCAATATCATCAGCCAAACATCAGCGCTACCATTGTCGCTTGTTGTCATGAGTGATGAGCACAAGGCCCATACCCTCCTGTTCAAGTTTTACTAATTCATTTCCCTTTTTTTTCTTTTTGAATACATAAATATAGGGTATTAATACACTGTTATTCTGCTTTTCTGGCTAGTAATGACTAAGTTAAGTAGTGCATTTCTTACCATGAACTTGAAGAGAGGGGGGGTTTTGCCAGTGCACTGAGTTTGGGGGAAGTTTTGTTTATTTGGTTTATGTTTGGTCTCATTTGGTCTGATAAGATATGATTGTGGCCATGGGATTGAGCCCCATACTAGAGCGGTTCGAGCGAATGGTTTTAGGAGCCTGAGTGGACTCGGCGGAGTCTTCAAACTTCAAGATGTTTGAGTCGGACTTGGACGTTGTTGGGACATGTTTACACCTTTACATAATTTTGAACAAGTCACGGGAACTTGAAGTTCAAGTTGAAGTGGCAGTGCTTCAAGTTGAACAAAATTTCTGTCCCCCTCTTGCGCTACTGCTCTTACTTCCTGGCCCTGCAGGTATGACTTTCTGTCACCTGCCTGGTTGTGTTTGACTTTTCATCACACAACCCTACATTTGGGTTACCTCTGGCCCTTGAACCTGTCTGCTCGCTCACCCTAGAGTCCTTGACAGGAATTTCCGTTCTTCCAAGTGTCAGATTTCCCCTTGAGGTGAGATCCCCCCCTTTACCTACCATATCAGCTATGCAATGTCTGTCCATTACTTGTGCCTGGGAAATCGGCACAAGCAGCACATAGCTGCAGGGTGGCAGCCAATAAAAGATCGAGAACTGACGCATTTTCTACTCTAGTTCATCTCAAAGCCCATTCACCTACGCAAAGGTGTTGATCGTGCATATATCCGACACGGTTGGCTGAAGTACTTTGTTCCAGGGGTGCTGGCCAGGCAGCTTGGCGGACACGCCTCTACGTATGCGCTGGTGTTGGCTTGGTTTCGCGGTGGTGATAAGCTTCTCAACGCGTCTGATGGCACCTCAAGGTGGGTGCCTCCTTTCTTACCCTGCCCTGTCAGGTATGCAATGCCCGCCCTTTACTCAAGCCTGGGAAATTGGCGCAAGTGACGTGTAGCTGTGCAGCGGCAGGCAATCAGCGATCGAGAGCCGATGCCCTTTTTTATTTTAGCTCATCCCGAAGCCCATTCACCTAGGCAAAGCTGTTAATGGTTCCTATATCTGAAGCAGCATTCAGCGTTCGGGGTATGCGCCAGTCTTGGCATGGTGTAGTGGCGATGGCAGGCTTCCCAATGCCTCAGATGGCAGCCCAAGGTGTGGTCCTCCCTTCTTACCCTGCCCTGTCCCATATGCAAAGCCCACCCTTTACTTGAGCCCGGGAAATTGGCGCATGCGATGCGTATCTGTACGGCCGGCAGCGCATTTGTGCCTCCTCTTGCATGCTGTCTTTTTTTACTTGGGGCGCTATGCGGCTACCCCTATAATTCATTGCCCCTTAATATACGAGGTGCTGTCGCAAGCGCCAGCATAAGCCTTGCTTACAGATATTAAAAAGCCATCATAGGGACTGAAAATGTGACACCCAGTACGCCGCTCATCGTCAACCCTCGGTTGACTCCTTGCAGCATGGACTGGATCAGCCCCTGCATAAAATTTTAATAGGAGTGTTTGTGCATGTTGAAACATGCATGAAACAATCATTGTTGGGTGCAGAGACCTTGCAAGCAAGGTAATATGTCATTCCAATGCATCAGGCCTGCTCGTCCCCCAGTGCCCCACTTGGTCCCCACGGATTCTAAATAATTCATCAGTTGCTTTGTCTGTCCCCACAGTCAAAGCCCAGATATGGCATTAGTTATAGTTGAAAACTAGCATTGATAAATTTATTATATCTAGCTTTTGATGCATGCTCATTGCGATGCATGCTAGGAAGTAAGGCGCGCTTCTTGTTCGCTTAAGCATTATTTTACCCTTATTCTAGGCCACAAGGAATAAAGCCCTAAGACTTTTGTGGGGTGCATGTTCATAATTTTCTGCTTTCTTGCATTGATGGGCTCCTGAGATGCCTATTCTCAGGATCATCCCCATGGCACTGATGGGGTAAATGTTTTATGAGGGCAGGGCCAAGCAACAGAGCTGTTTCGAAATCTAGAAGGGTATATATACAAAGATTGAAATGAAAAGTCTAAATGACGGTTGGTTTATCCATTCCGCCTTCCTTACTCTTGCTCAGTTAGCTCTGAATCATCCTCCGACTCATCATCCCTCGGCAGGCTGCAGTGGTGGCTACGGAATGCCTGGCGCGTCATGATGAGCAAGCACACCTCGCACTTGGCAAACAGGCCAAAGAATTCAACTTCCATTAGCCCAGGCCTATCCATGGATCCAAGCTTTGAGAATTTGCGCCAGTCAGTTTCATAGCCAAGATCCACGTGCTCAGCAGAATGGGGCACTTCAGTTAAGTCTACACCTAGGCTTAGCTCGAATGTTTCGGGGCTGCTCTTCACTTACCTGCTTCCGCATAGGTCCACTTCAACAGCCTTGGGATGCACTCTAATTCCCAGTGATGTAGGACTTGGGGAGGGCACAACGCATCGCTTTCTTCATAACATGCGGTAAGCACTTTGAGCTCCCGGGAAACCTCCCAACTTACCTCAAGGTGGAAACGTCCGCACTGGAATGCCATCCACCTGGTATACCCTCTGCAATGGCACTGGCCTGCTGTGAACACCTGCTGCATTCCTAGGTAAAGATGAAGACTGACCCAGGTATCTGCATCAGCTGTTTGCACATTCGGCAACGTACTCCCCTGCGTAGCATCCAAAGACCAGTATGTATATGGCCGCTTCCGTGAAGGCCGGCTCTTCGCTAACCCGTTGAAGCAATGGACACAGGCAGCTGGGCCCAAGGAATTGGCAATGTTCGCGATAATCACGCAGTGCGCTCGGCACTATGCGCTTCCTTGCATGGACGGGCCTTTATACGGCTATCAGTGGTGCAGCTGCAAGGTTCCAAGCTATGCACCAGTGCCATTTGGTCAGCTTCAGTGTAGCTGGATCGAGAGACCAGACGACATTCGTCGAGTTGTATACCTTGCTGAGCAATATCTGCCGGTACGTCGGGACGGTGGTCACCGTCAGCGGCTGTGGGTGCCCGGGCATGAGGAAAGGAACCAGAGCTGGACAAAGGCGAGGAGCGCAATTCAATGCTGGGTGTTAAGTTGGACTTTGTTGGTTGAATTGACCAGGCATTTATAGGCTGCTAGCTTTGAAATGAGTCATCATTACTCCACCGTGACTCAGATTGACTGGCTCTGAGTCAGTGTGGTCGCTAAAAGGTGGCGCGGCAAGCAGCCCTGGATCTCATCTCCTTCCTTGGTGCCCCCCCCCCCCGTTGTATCCCCCATGCCAGATGAGAACTCTCCTCCAGACAATGCTACAAGTGCCAATGCCCTCAAGCTTGGGAACAGGAAAAAGCCATGAGTCAATTGTATTTCCACCATGCCATGCTCTAATGCTACCACTCAGCCGTGCCAGTGATCCCTTTGTTCATTACGGGAGACATTTCGGCCGAACCGTGCATGTGATGTGCAGCATCCAAGCATTGCTGACCAATGGCATAGTTCGCATGGGTGAGGAGGGGGAAGTCGTAGAAGAGTCGCTCACTCCAGAGCAAGTATCATGCTTAATTACTAGCAATCTACTTCTCAGCTAATACATTCTTCCATGTTGCAGGGCCAGAAAAGAGCATAGAGCGTTCCAAAAACTCTTGCGCATAGTGCCCCATCTTCTGGAGCGCCTCATGGAAGCTTCTAATGAAGAGTGCATGGCGATAGCAGATTTAGTATGTTTTTTGCCCCATGAATCCATATACCCTTCCTCACCCATTAAAGATTCAAAAGGGCATATCCAGCGCAAGATCAGACGATACTAAGAGCTTGAAGGGCGTTGTTCTGGAGTGGATGAGCCCCCCTGGCATACCCTTAAACCCACCCCTCTCCCGGAACGTCAAGACAAACAGGGGCTATCACCATCCTGTCACTGGCGCCCTCCTCTGTCCTGCTGGTCTAGACTGGAACGATGCGGAGTCAGTGTTCCTTCTTTTGCATACGTTGTTTGCACCATTGATTCCCACATTTAGCATACGTGAAAAACTTTCTAGTGGCAAAATGCCCGTCTGCGGTGATCAGTGGCCAATGCTGGTGCATGCAGACCAGGAGTATGATCCCCAAGACCCTTGGGAGGGGCTGTTTAGAAGCCGTATTCTTATTTGGGTTTGGATGCATTTTTCCTCTTCATCCATTATTGACTCAGTCGCGTGCAGGCATTCAAGCACATCTTTACCTCACCCAGTTCGGTAGAGAAAGAGGTGAAAGCAACAAGATCGGGCAATGCTCGTATCCATGGCATGACTCGGGTCACTACAGCCTCCCTGGCCTACATAGCTACGCAGGTGAGTCGGGAGTTGGCGCGCTAGTAATCCACTACTGATGACCAACCAGCTTCGCTTTGCATTATCATCCTCTTTGGTGTTCGGTAGGTCGGACGCCGTGACGGATTCCAAACAATTTTATGAAAGCATCTTGGACTTCTTGGATGATCCAGAGGAGAAGGTAGAGGTGGGTGATCTGTTGAACTGGTGGAACTGGTAGGTGTCGATAAATTGCATTCACGGCAGCAGCTGATTCTCCTGATAGCCAGATATTTCCAAGCCATGTCATGCCTGAGCATGCAGTCACGAAACAGAGTGCGCTAGCCAAACTGAAGGAGCAAAGGGTGCTGAAGCAGGTGCAGTTGAATGGGGGGGTGTCGTAAAATACCAGCTAGCTTTAGATTTACAATGCAATTGGTTTTCTTACAAGCACCAAGCAAAATGAGAGTGACTGATCAGAGGGTAAATCACTGCCATGTACCAGTCAGTTCTCACAAGGATGAAGTGGGCTCATATTTCTTACCCATCTTACAGGATATGGAGTCCAGACAGCTGATGACTGATGGATGGCAGAATTGGTGCTTCAGACGATATATATCCAGTCTTTTTCTGAAGCCACAGATTTACATCTCCTGTATACCTTGTAATGTATGGAATTTGGAGGAAAGTGTCTGAGGGATATCGATGTTGGTGCTTATGGTAGAAGTCACACAGACTTTCCCTTCTTACAAGTGTTGGGACTATGGGTAGTTTTTGCTCATTCTGTCATTAAATTTGCAGACCTGCCTTTCCGATGCATATGATCCATGCTAGCATTTCTTACAGACTTTCGCAACCAGTTGCTTCTGTGTAGCAATTTGTAAGGGCTGTCTTTCTGGCATAGGTTATGCATTTCACCACTCTTGCACTATATCATAAAGGTTTGGACTACGGGTGGTTTATGGCCACTATTCTACACATCCCACAGGCTCAGCAGTCAGATATCTCATACCCTACATTCGCATCTCTTACAGACCTTCTCAAGCCACTGCTGTCAGACAACAGTTGATCTGCAGAGCCTTTCAGACATATCGTGTAATCTCCTATCATTATGGGACTGTAGGTGTGTTTTCATCGATCTTTTGCCTATTGTGCTGATTTGTCACACTTTTACCAATTCCGCAGGTTTGTCAACCTGATGTTCCTTATAAGTGTTGGGACAACAAGTGGATTTTCATCGCTCTTTTCTAAATTTCACAGAATTGTCAGTCCGATGCTTCAAGGCCTTTTCCTGCATGTCTTACAGAACTTCTGAAGCAACTGCTTCCTGGCAGCTGCTGATCAGCATCACCCACCTGATATAGCTGGCTGAATCCACCACCACTGCCGTCCTTTATAAAGGTTGGGACCACAGGTGGCTTTCTGTCCGTCTTTTGCAATTTTTTCTGATGCACCATCCTTTTACCAATTCCAGAGGTTTGCCAGTCTGATACCTCATGGTCTATACTCACAATTCTTACAAATTTTCTCAAGTAATCACTTCCAGGCAGCAGTTGATCAGTGAGGCCATCCTGATATAGCTGGTGGAATCTGCCATCACTACCGTCCTTTATAAGTGTTGGGACAACAGGTGGATTTTCGTTGCTCTTTTCTAAATTTCACAGATTTGTCAGTCTGACACTTCAAGGCCTGTTCCTACATGGCTTCCAAATCTTCAGAAGTAACTGCTTCCTGGCTGCTGCTGATCAACCATACCCACCTGATATAGCTGGCAGAATCTGCCGTCTCTACCGTCCTTTATAAGCGTTGGGACCAAAGGTGGACTTTTGTCACTCTTTTCTAAATTTCACTGATCAATCACACTTGATATCTCTGTTCATTAAATTTCACATCTGTATACTACTTGTTCAACTACTACCATAAATTTCAAAAGCTCAATTCTGAGTGCACTGTTGAAATTTGTCAACACTACCGTCCTTTAAAAACCCTTTTCAGACCGTATATAAGAATTGCAAATATTATTGTTATTTTGGATATTTTAAGGGATTATCAAGCCTTAACCTTTTCGGCCCAAAACCCAGATGTTTGTGCCGGCTTTCAACTTTCAACTTTCGGTCACTAAAAAATTGTCGTCTGGGATTCAGGCACTGATCCAGAGCAAAAAATACGAGGACGCCCTGGCCTGATCTCAGAAAGAAAAATTGGGCCGTTTAGGTTCGGACAAAATTTTTGGAAATCGGGCCTTTTAGTTTTGGTTGCCTTTTGGTTCGGATAAAACCAGGCTTCCAAAAAATTTCCCAGATACATTGAAGGTATCCGATCTTCGGGTATCGTAATGTACTTTCCTTGACGTCACATAATCATATGGGAAAATATTCACCGACGTCCGCGGATGAGAATGGTATGTAAATCGGTGCTGTTGAGCTCTCAGCTGCTATATTCTCGACTATGTACTATCTATAGCGGCTATATACGTACAACTATTATTAGGAGACGATCTCTACGGCGACTAAAATCCGTATTTTGGTTATGATGTCATCATCGAAATACAACACGTGAGAGGTATACCAACTAACTCCTTCAAACTGCGGTTCTGTATGCTGTCATGATGCGTCCTGTCGCCAATGATCCAGAAATTCAGATGTCATCCAAAGTTATGGCATCCACCCAAACTATACTGAGCCGCGGAATGTTATTACAATGAGTAAAGAGGCAGAATAGAGTGCAGGATGGCATAGTGAGGGGCGTGAGGGTTACGATGGTAAGTGACACTGACAGCGAACCGTTGATGCAAGGGGTTGAATAGGACCCGGAGCCCGAGACTCGAGTACACAGCACCCGACTGTCGCCGCGGCCTCCTCCGAGTCAGGTCCCCACGCCCCGTCAACATCTTTATAGAAGCTGTCAAGGTCAGCCTCTTCATGTCTCCAGTGACCTGCGTGCCGAAGATGAACATTAAATGTTAAACCCTTAGCTGTATTGACGGGTGGCTGCTGACCCACAGATGTAGGGAGTCAGCGCTTCAGCAGCCCAGCATCATGTTTTAAGATGGTCGGATGGGGATGGTCCATGGAGTACTGCATATTGAGTCTTATTGACCGTTGGTTTTCGAAGTATTCCTGCTCAGAATCACCAATGGGTAGATTGTCCGTCGTTCCGTAGCACCACGTGTGCACACAGGTCAGCAATAGCCCTATTATAACTCACAATGACTACGACGCTATGCTGGTCACGTTCTTGTCACGTCACTCGCGACAATACTCTAAATTTTTAATTATGTCTATGCAAACCATAAGTCCGAAATATCCGACTCGGAGTCGTTCCTCAGGTCAACGTTGAAGGCACATACTCTCAAACATACCCGCAACTTTCTTACACCGTCACTTCTCCTTGGGGTCTGGCTATTATCAAACTTCACACGCAGTGGCAATGGCCAGCCGCCCGTAACCTTACTGGAATTGAACGGGCTACAGTATCTATTAATGTTACAGATTCAAGGTTTGGAGTGCTGCGGCTATTCATGCCCACGTCGAATAATGCCATTCAAATATTGGGGAATAGAGCGGCTAACTTGAACTTATTTCAATTTACTCTTGCTGGCAACATGTTTCTTGTATAAAGGGCCGAGGAGACACATTCTATCTGCCCACTATCGGTTTTGAGACCTTTCTGCCTCATGTTACTCTCAGTCGTCTCAGCGCTCGCGCTCTGTTCGGGCACATATGCAGTCATCGGGCCTTCTGCTGATCTGCATATCGTGAACAAATATATCCAACCCGACGGGTTCAATCGCTCGTTCGTTTCTGCTGCACTTCCTTATGTATTTTGGACTGTCTGACGAGAATATTCAGAGCTGTCTTAGCCGGTGGTACTGTGGCAGACGCTTCGTTTCCTGGCCCACTTATTAAAGCTGTCAAAGTTCGTCGATCTTTCCCCAAGTTCAGTCGCATATCTGATTTTCTCCATCAGGGGGGCCGTTTCCTCATTAACGTCATAGATTATTTGACAGACAACACAATGCTGAAGAGTACTAGTATTGTATGTCGCGCTATTCTACCACGCTGATAAAGTTGTATCTAATGTTCACATTTTAGCACTGGCACGGGCTCTTTCAAGATAATTCCAGTTGGACAGATGGAGCGGCATTCGTAACACAATGCCCCATCACGCCTGGTCACTCATTCCTGTATGATTTTTATGTACGCCAACAAGCAGGGACATTTTGGTATCATTCACATCTGTGTATGTTGTTATTTTTTTCTCCTGATACTTTGATTGATATTGATGGATCTTCCTTCCAGCTACGCAATATTGTGATGGTCTTAGGGGGCCCATCGTAATTTATGATCCACATGACCCCCACAGTTCTCTGTAACGTGACCTTTCCCTCTTGTTCCATAACAATTCTCATCAGTGGACTTCAGGTACGATGTCGATGATGGTTGGTATATCAACTCTTCTAATGGTCCAGCCCTAAATATAATCTCCCACAGAGTCAACCGTTATTACGCTTGCAGATTGGTCAGTTAACTCCGCTGCTGCAATGCTTTCCTTGACTATTGTCCCTCCAGGCTCCACGTTCCGGCGCCTTCAGCAGGACACGCACCAACAGCTGATTCTGCCCTTATCAATGGTTTGGGCCGGTATGTCAATGGCCCAACCTCTCCCTTGGCGATCGTGAATGTCAGGCAAGGCAAGCGATATCGCTTGCGTGTGGTTTCCATTTCTTGCGATAACGAATTTAATTTCTCTATCGATAATCATATTTTGGTATATTTTACTTTCGTTGGCTGGTCTAGTGCTCTCTCATCATTTCCATAATGCAGACAATCATCGAAGTTGATGGAGTAAACGTCGAACCGCTGGTGGTTGATTCGATTGAAATATATGCAGGGCAACGCTATTCAGTGGTCCTCAACGCAAATCAACCTGTCAATAATTACTGGATTCGCTCACAGCCTAATGTTCCGGTCGTCAGCGGGCTTTACTCCGCTGTTTTGCGCTATGCTGGTGCCACTGTTGCCGATCCCATTACGACATCCAATCTCATAAACCCTATGTTTGAAACGAACTTGCATCCGCTCGAGAATCCTGGCGCACCTGGACAACCTAGACCGGGTGGTGCCGACATCGTCCTTAATTTGAATATCACGTATGATTCTTCAAAATTTGCCTACAGCATCAACGGAGCAACGTTTATCTCTCCAACCGTTCCCGTACTTCTTCAGATACTCAGTGGTGCTCGTTCGGCACAGGATTTGCTGCCTTCTGGAAGTGTATATCCTCTACCTCCTAACAAAGTAATTGAGATATCTATCCCTGGTGGTTCAAACGATTCACCGGTTTGTAACATTTTTGCCACGGCTTGGGGAAATTATTGATGCATACTTCCCGATATGTAGCATCCGTTCCATCTGCATGGGGTGTGTTCCACTTTTTGATTACTTAGCCGCTTGGATTAAAGTTATTTGATCCTTGTAGCATACCTTTGATGTTGTCAGAAGCGCTGGAAGTTCTGTATATAACTATGTCAATCCGGTGCGCCATTGCACAATCAAGAATCATGCTTTCTCCCCCTGATTTTCTTATTTCTAAAGGTGCGCCGTGATGTCCTTTCAACCGGTGTTGCTGGTGACAATGCAACTATCCGTTTCATCACGGATAACGCTGGCCCCTGGTTCTTGCATTGGTGAGCTTGTCCGAATCACATGTGGAAACAGTTCCCTCATGATCTTGGATGAATTTAGCCACATTGACTGGCATCTAGACATGTGAGGGACATTACTCACGTTGTAGATAAAGTTCTAAAAATAACTCGCTGCAGGGGCCTTGGAATCGTCTTGGCGGAAGATACTGAAGCGATCTCCACTCAAAATCCTCCTGGTAAGTTATTCATTAATTTGTTGGTGTCGAAGCTTTTTGACACACAAAAAGCTGCATGGAATAACCTTTGCCCCGCCTATGACGCCTATCAGTAGAATGCTTACTATACTCTATCCCTGTTGTAATGTCTCGACTCGAGTGTGTTAACTGTTCGTGGAAGATTGTGATATGGGCACATCATGACACATTGTTTAGTTGCCACTTCTTACATAAATGTTCAAGTTCCAGTCTTTGATTACACTATCTGATCTTATTTACAAGTTGTAGTGAGAGATTATAGCAGCTCTATTTTTTTTTTTTTTTTTTGGTGGAACGCTTGAGTCCGAAGCTCCGGTCAACTCCGACAACTGACAAGGTCAGCATGGGAGGACGCGTTAAGTTAGGGAAATCATTGCTGAAGACACGAAAATATCACCTAGGGGAAATACCTTTACGTACGCTACCATGTGCCAGCAGTGTTGGACTCGCCATCTCAAAGATTATAGGATAGGGCCGTGGCCCTAAACTATTATCTATTCCGCCCCGGAGGGCAGCGAGATGGAATACCAACTAAAACCCCTTGCTGCCAGATCCAGTTATTCAGCAGACTGTCTTCATCCTTTAGGACTCCACTCCAGGTTTGGAGTACAATTCCCTGTGTCAGAGCACTTCTGTCTTGCAGCTTCCTGTTTGTGGACAGGATGTCTAAGTGTAGTCGTCGGTTTACTTGTGCTACCCATGTATTGTGGATCTCATCTGGTGAGTGGAACTTGTCTGGAACCTGTTGGAATCGCACCTTGAGTCCATAACGCTTTTGATGCGTTTGATGCGTGTGCTATTTTTAGCATTCCCTTTTTAGCATTCCCTTTGATCCGCGTGGTCGGTTTGTGTTTAAGTTTCCCCTTGTCTCTTTTCCTTTGACACACATCCTTTTGTTATGCATTACACGTATATATATCTTCAGTAGTTTACTTTATCACCTCAGTCACTTATCCAGAGACTGAGGTGAGCTATATTTACTATACATATTTATTGACGCGTACTTACTCTACTACAACAGTTGTTTATACTAGGTATAGTACGGATTAATACAGTCACTTATCCAGAGACTGAGTTGTTTATACTAGGATTTACTTTCTACAGGTTATGGGCCATTCTCGTCGTCTTTGAACAACAGGAGAAAGTATCCTAGCCACTCGACGTTCTGCTTCGTCATACCTTCTGATCCGTTTCCCCGATCGTTTTTGATCTCGGATCAATTCCTTTGTCTTTCACGGACCCGGCTGCTCTACCATTGCGTCTCTCTCATCTCCCTTTGCACACTCGTTGTCCACTGACCTCGGTTTTCTATCATGGGTACCGATACTGTTGATCCCCCGTCCGTTTCCCCTATCAAACTTTCTGTGCAATATACCGGGGAGAAGCTCGACAAACTTAAATCAAATTACAAAGAATGGTGCGAGGAGATTATTATTGCTTTATCATTAAATGGCCTTTATGAGTATGTTATGGGTGGAATACCTGAGCCCACTTCTACCAAACTCTGAGCGCTTGCCAACTGGAAGGCGAATTCCTGCCTCGCGTATGCGTTTATCGCATCCAGCATCTCTCCATCTGAGCATAAATTCCTGGACATTAAAGTAGGCCCTGATGCGAACTGGAAAATTCTCCAGGACCGTCACCAGAAGGAAGGCCCTGTTCGGCAGGTCCAGCTCTTACAACAAGCACTTTCCATCCAGTGTATGAAGGACACACCACTCCCCGAGACAGCAGAAAAGATTTGCGCATTAATTGAATGCGCTTTTGCCATGGGTGATATACAGGCCAATCTTCTTTGTTGCATCGCTCTCCTTAATTCCCTTAGTGATAATTTTCCACATGCTCGCTCCATTATTTCACAGGATATTGCTGCTTCTTCCCTCTCAGCTCCATATGGCTCAAAGGATATCAAATTATTTCTGGAGAATGAACAATCACTACTTGAGAATGATCAGCATGGTGCTTCCAAAAACCATGCCGCTTTTACCGCACAGTCCAAATCTTCCAAGCTCCCTAATGCACCAATCTGCACCAACACTAACTGTGGGAAACTTGGCCACACGAAACAATATTGCATTAAACCTGGCGGTGGTATGGCTGGGAAATCACTCGAGGAGTCGATCGCTGCTCACAGGGCTGCCCATGAGAAGAAATCCTTACCGGCTGGCACTACGAAGGTTCCTATTACCGTGAAGGACATTAATGGTCATGCCTTCACTGTCATGGTTGACCCCAATATTCCTACCCCACTTGCACCGGAATTTGCCGGGCTTGCTCATGACCCACTGCCTTTAGACCCTTCGGACGCGCTGGAATATGAAGGATGGGTTGCTGTGGAGGAGGAGCTTACCACTACAGTGGACTGGAAACACCATACATCACCCATCCCTGACAATGCACTCACCGTGGAACCCCTTTCACAGACTTGTCGCTCATGCATCACCTTAGACGCTCTCCCTTTTATTATTGACTCTGGGGCTACAGTACATATATCCCTTGACAAGTCTGACTTCCTCACCTTACGACCCATTTCACCTCGCTCTGTCAGAGGTGTCGGTGGTTCATCTATTGATGCTGTCGGTGTTGGTGATATACAGCTAAGAATAGCCCGGGGCACATCAATTATTTTATGTAATGCCCTCTACATCCCAAAATTGGCAGTTCGGCTGATCTCAGTGGGCACGCTGGCCAACGACTCTAACGCTGTTGCACATTTTGACAGTAACACATGCTGGTTCACTGATAAATCCTCTGGGGCCTTCATAGCTCGTGGATTGCGCATATCTAGAAAGCTTTACATGCTCAACATTGCATCAGCCCAGGCTGATCACGCACTAATGGTTCACAATACCCCTACTCTCAAGACATGGCATCGTCGTCTGGGTCATGCAAACTACCAGGCACTCTGGGATATGGCCAAGAAGGGTGCTTTCACTGGTGCGCTGCTTGCTTCATTGCAAAAATTACCTAAATGCAATTCCTGTGTCCTTGGCAAGCAGACCAAGTCTCCAGTCCCCAAGAAACATCAGGAGGGACCAGGCCATAAGGTGACAAGGAAGCTGGAAAAGGTGTGGGTGGATCTATCTGGACCACATTCAGTAATGTCGGGTGCGGGGAACCATTATATCATGGATATGTAGACAACTACACCTCATTCCCATAGTCTATACCATTGCAAAATAAAGATGATGCTTTCACGGAACTTAAAGCTTGGGAACTTGCCCGGGAGAATGAAACCAGCCTCAAAGTCGGGACCTATATCACCGATAACGGTGAACTTAAATTGCATGAAATGAAGGAGTGGTTGAAGACTCGTGGTATTGATCAGCATTTCATGGCACTTCACACCTCGGCTCACATAGGCCATGTTGAGCGAATGCATAGGACGCTTATGGCTAAAGTGCACACTATGCGAATATATGCTGGTCTGCCAGCTTATTTGTGGGACGAGTTCTACCTCACAGCTGCCCACTTGCACGCCAAGACTATGACCCGTTCACTAGCAAGCCTAATGCCTTGGGAATTATGGTACGAGAGAAAACCTGATTATTCTTATCTTCAGGAGATAGGTTGCAGGGCATTTGTGCTTATCCCAGGAAAGGATAATCCCAAGATACTTGAACGATCCATCAAATGCGTCTTGATAGGCTATGAGCCAAAATCAAAAGCATATCGCTGTTATAACTGCGCAACATGTAAGGTTCATATTTCATATCATGTCTGCTTTCTTGAGAGCCATGAAGGCTATTCACCACCTTCAATCGATGAATTAGGAGAGGATGATAATATTGGGTCCAGTGGTAGTCTACCCACATTCCTTGGTCCTATTTTACAGCAAGATGATGATGTTGAGTCTTCTCATGAATTCACTCTCCCTGATGCGCCCTCTAATAGTTTCACGACACCGCCACCACCACCCGTCACCCAGCCTATTTGTCGATCTACCCATGTTCTAATACCCACAGACAAAAACCCCAATGGTGGCCCTGCTATTACTAGAACAGTGGCTGCAGTGCAAGAATCATTGGAGAGCGCTGCATGTGTAAAGGAGGCGTGGCGGGAGCATTGGGCTGCTATTGTGGCTGCACAATCGGATCACATTATGGATCAATCCTCTGATCACAATCATGATGACATGGAAGAACTCCAACAATCATTTCATAATCTTGATTTGGGCGATCAAGCGCATCAATTTCAGGCCCTGATCTCGGAAATGGTAGATTTTGATCTGGAGTCACTTCAATTTGAGGATGAGCCAAAAACAAGGGATGAAGCCAGAAGATCTGTTGATGCAACACGATGGGAGTGTGGATATCTGGAGGAATTGAACTCATTGAAAGAAATGGGGGTATACAAACTAATACCTAGGTCAGAGGTTCCACTAGGGAAATGTATTAGGCATGGGAGACCAATTTTCCACATTAAGCGGAATGAGGCAGGTACCCCTATTAGATGGAAGGTATGCCTAGTCTTCAGAGGAAATGAACAAATTTATGGCAGGGACTACACCAAAACTACCTCACTGACTGTGCGCATGGAATCATGGCGGATTCTCTTACACATAGCCGCCTCACTTGGCTGGGGCGCACAACAGGTCGACATAAAGATGGCCTTTCTTTACGGCTTACTTCCGGATGATGAAATTCAATATATGCAGCAGCCTGCTGGTTTCGAGGAGCAGGGCAAGGAGGACTGGGTTTGGCAACTACAGCGCGGCTTATATGGTATGAAACAGAGTGGGCGCATTTGGAATCAGACCCTTAATGCGCAGATGCTAAATTGGGGATTCACCCACCTCTCATGCGAGTCCTGTATCTATTACTGTAAAACTGACACTGGTACAATTATTGCTGCTGTCCATGTCAATGACTATCTAACCATCGCCGACTCCAAGGACGAAAACGAGCGCTTCAAGAACCAGATGCGCGAAGTATGGACTATCTCTGAATTGGGGATGGCATGTTTTATTATGGGTATTGCTGTCTCATGGGACCGAGACATGCATACTGTTGCACTTTCACAGACCGCTCTTATTGACAAAATAGTGGAACAGTTTGGTCAGAAAGAAGCACACCCTGTTTCTGCCCCATTGGACCCTGGTTTGAAACTACAGCACTCCAATCTGCAATGTATGTCCCAGGATGCCAGGAACGCCCTGGCCAAGCTTCCCTACCGCTCTCTTGTCGGATGCTTATTGTACTTGGCAATATCTATGTGTCCTGACATTTCTTATGCAGTACAACAGCTCTCTCAATACCTTGATTTGTACTCCTTAGAACACTGGAGTGCTGCTATATGGCTAGTACATTATCTAAAGGGAACTAGGGACTTCAAGCTTTATCTGGGCAGACAGAACCCCATTCTCCTGGTTGCCTATAGTGACTCCGACTGGGATAATTGCCATGACACTCGTCACAGCGTTGGGGGATACATGTGCTCTCTTGGCTCAGGCGCAGTGTCTTGGGCAGCACGTAAACAGAAGGTAGTGGCAGCTTCCACCTGTGAAGCAGAATACATAGCAGCATTTGAGACCGCAAAGGAATGCGTCTGGTTGCGTACACTACTACGCGCTATTGATTTTCATCAAAACTTGCCTACTACCATCCTCTGCGACAACAACACTATAAAGACTTTATCCAAGGACCCATTACTTCATTCATGCGTTAAGCACATCGACATCAAATATCATTTCCTATGTGAGCGTGTACAGTCGGGCGACCTAGCTATCACTTACATCCACACCTGTGACAATGTAGCCGACATGTTTACTAAAGCCCTGGAACCTAAACATTTTGCCGTCCTTCGTGCATCTCTTGGCCTTCATTAGTGGGATTCCATGTGAGGAGGAGTGTATTCATGGTAAGGAGGAGTGTTGGAATCACACCATGAGTCCATAACGCTTTTGATGTGTTTGATGCGTGTGCTATTTTTAGCATTCCCTTTGATCCACATGGTCAGTTTGTGTTTTTAAGTTTCCCCTTGTCTCTTTTCCTTTGACACACATCCTTTTGTTACGCATTACATGTATATATATCTTCAGTAGTTTACTTTATCACCTCAGTCACTTATCCAGAGACTGAGGTGAGCTATATTTACTATACATATTTATTGACGCGTACTTACTCTACTACAACAGTTGTTTATACTAGGTATAGTACAGATTAATACAGTCACTTATCCAGAGACTGAGTTGTTTATACTAGGATTTACTTTCTACAGAACCCCTTCAAATTTAATGACTTTTTCACATCGTAGTTTCCATATCAGGTGTGCTGACTCAGTTATGAGGATCTCAAAAAGGTGGTTCTTGCCATGGAGCTTCTTGCCCTTTTCACTTTTGAAGTCTGCTAGTATGCAACCTATGATGGTTCTGAACCATATTTCTGGCCAGGATTCTTCACGTCTTAACCATAGGTTTTTTGCTAAATTCCAAATGATACTAATGGCATTTGAATTGGGACATTCAACGGTGATGTGTTCCATTGATTCAGACTCTCCACATAGTATGCATCTGTCACGGTGTTCCATGTTAGGGATTCTACTCCAAAAACTGCCTATTTTATAGGCATTATGTAAACTTTTCCAGAGGTAGTTTCTGATCTGTTTTGAGAGGTCACGATTACAGATTGCAGTCCATATTTTATCAGGTGTTAGTGTTTCACCTGTTAGATCTTGGACAGCATAAGTCGTAGTTGCCAGTTGTATCTCTGTTTGTTGTCTAGGCTTGTTTGCTAGTTTCCATTTGGTGTACCTTGGTATAGGGAGCGTTGGGTGCTGTTCTTTAGTTTCATCCCTGCCAAGGTCCATTTACGGTCAGTACTAAGGTCAATTTCATTGCATTGTGGCTTCTCAAGTGCAGCTTTTGCAAGGTGTTGGGCAGTTGCTTTCCCATCTGCTGGGGTTGTTGTAGACCATTGTTGGAGCTTGGTTGGGGCTGATTGTTGGCAGAGGTTGGAGACAAGGGATTTGTAAAGGTTCTTGTTGTTGGTGTGTGCCCAATCAGAGTCCTCATTTCTTGTGAGGTTAATGGTAATCTCTGATAGGATTGTTTTTTGCTGTATGTATATTTTTAGTGGGAGATGTGGAGGGGTTGATTGGAGAGTGCATATTAGAGCACCTAATTCCCCACAGGTTGGGGATGTCATGTTTTCTGGCATTTTGATGGAGCCTTGATATTCATCTGGTGTTTGTAGGAGGAAACCTCCACCATTTTCATAGTGGCCATCTTGGTTTATGTGGCTGCAACCTGCTGAGATAAGGAGAGAGGCAGGTTGTTGGGAGTCAGGAGCAATAACCTGGGGGGGGGGGGGGGGGGCTATTGGATATGCTGGCATTGGGTGCATTGGGGGTGGTAAAGAGAAGATATGGAAGCTGTCTTCATAGGGGCCACATGAGGTTGAGTATGCAAAGAATGTAAGCTCAGATTTTTCCTTGATTAGCAGGTCAGGAGAGGGGTTTTCAGGTGGAGCCAAGGCATCTCTCTATTCAGAGGGTGGTCTGGGTTCCATTTTGGGTGGAGGTGATTTAGAATTTGTATGGCATGTTTCCAGCAGTTATTGGGGTGAGTACATCCAAGGTGTATCCCATCTTCTATGCATTTTGGATAGTTGTAGAATTGTGAGTCTGCATGACCAGACATATCACAGTTGGCAAATTTTCATAGCTGTCCCACTGTTGTAACTTTATGATGTGTGTGAAGGCAGTTAGCAGCATGGGTATTGTTTTGTTTACTTATTATCTAATCAGCTCCATGTGAAACCAAACAGGGAATGTGTCTAGTGTATCGCTTGCATAGGATAGGGCTTCAAGGTTTAGGTTGTATTTTCTTGCAGCTTTGGTGATTCATTGGGGTGACTGGGGCAAGCTGTGGATTTGTGGTGTCCAGGTTTGTGCAAAAACATTAACCCTTGCTTCTTCATGGACAATGGGAGATTTCTGTGCAAAGTGGTTAAACAGGGCATGTGCAAAAAAGACCCAAGGTGGGTGTTTAGCTGTTGGAGATAGGAGATCACATAGCCAGGTGAGTTCTATGGCATCATTGCACTGTGCTAAATTGAGGACTTGTTTTCCTCCTTTGTCTATAGGAGCATACATTGTCTCAATGCTGATGGGAGGTTTTCCTTCACCGTCCCAGATAAAAGCTTTGATTTTCTGTTCAAGTTTTTGTTCAATAATTTTCGGCATGCCTTATGCTTCCATAAGGTATTGGGTCATGCTGCTGATTGTCCATTGTATTATAGTTTTTCTCCCATCAACCAATGGGTGGTTTTTTTCCCATCTTCCTAAACATTTGTCAATCTTTTCTAGGATTGGGGACCAGATGGTATTTTCATCTACATTATTTCCTAGCCAGGCACCTAGGATTCTTATGGCAGTGCCATATTTTGCAATTCGGAGGTTTGCTGGTAGGGGAGGATGGTTGGGATTAAGTATGTGTGTGTTGTATAAGTTTTCACAGTAGTCATGTGAGTCAATTGGGATTATTTCTGTCTTAGTTGTATTGAACTTGGCACTGGATGCAGTACACCATTTATGTAAAATGGATTGGAGGAAGGTGTAGTCATCATCTTTTGTCAGATAGACAGTGGTGTCATCTGCAAACATGGAAACTACAGTGCGGTATTCCATGCCTGGTGTTAGGAAACCACCCCATTACCTAATAAAATTTCATTTTTATTTTATTATGTCAAATTACGCAACATTATGCCAAATGATGCTACACTTTGATAGCATGAGAATTTTATTTCGCACGCATCAAGATGTATGTGCATGTATGCATGCGTCGGTAACAACAATGTACAATATATGTAACATAGTATATAAACCCTAAATATACACCTAGGGGACCCCAGTTGTGTTCTATTAGGTATTCCACCTATGCTTGTGGTGTGAACAGCCTATCTCAACAAACTCACCTATTAATAACCCCTGACATCAAAACCATCAGTTCCCCAATCACACACGTGGATCCTGCCCCCTTCTTGTAGAGAGAACCCACATGGTCTTAGCTAGCAGATAGTGGGTGTTGCCCTAACAGAAGAACACAACTTCCCATATCAGTGTGCACTCTCTTACTTGTGCATATGTCATTATTTCACCGCACCACATCCGATTACTCATCCTTTTGGCATGAGCCAGAAGTACTTGTATATACGTAATCTACCTTTTCTTTCATAAGCCGACGCCAGTCCTTGCCTTACATTGCGACTGCCAGTGATTGAGAGGCAGTGCTCATCATTAGGACAGCTGCAACCAGACAACCAATTGGATCTGGTTTAGTTATGATATACATCACTCTATTTGGATGACTATTTTAGTTACAAGCCAAATTCAGTGTTATCCCTGAGATCAGGCACTGTTGGAAGGGTTATTGATCTGAAGTGTCAAATTAGGTGCCCGACGAACAATGAACCATTGATGAACAATCGACAAATGATCACGTGACCCGTAAACGGTTGGAGAGGTCTCGAAGAACAAATCTTGAATTTGTTGAAGAAGTGATTCATCACAGATTTTACAATTATGTCCAAACCTTCAACTTCTAATCCCAGTCCTAATCCTGTTCCCAAACCAGTGCTAGAGGCAAAAATTGATGCACTTACAGTGCAAATATCGCAATTAGTGTCAGTGTTGGCAGCATCACAGCCCAGACAAGCAGAAGTACAGCCAGAGACAACAGTAGAAAGAGATGATGAGATGGAGGAGATGGTGGAGTGGATGTTGCAAAAGGATGATGTAAGGGGACTAGGGGGGTGCCCTGTGTGTTTTTCCTATTTTTTATGTTCATCCTATATTTTTCCCCACCTCATTTCCTTCTATTCTTCATTTTCTATGATTTTTCCGGATTTTATTACTAATTTTCCCTTGCTATCATGTTTGTACATGTTGACACTTTTATATTTAGAGGCGGAGTACCCCTTCCGACACATACCCCTTGGTATGATGTCATTCGGTGGCCTTGATCCGCCTATCTCCGCCTTTTTCTATTTTTAGGTTATATTTGATTTTTGTTGTCTTCACATATACTGGGCATCAGCAAGGGGATCCTTAGAGTTTTCTCTTCAGATTTCCCTTTGCTAGGTGTGTCCCCAATGCCTGTATTATGTAGTATAATTTTAACTTTGGATTTCCCTTTGCTAGAGGCTTAGGTTGCCCTTATAGATGAGACGGTGGAGAAATCCAGAAATGGAAAAGCGCACTTACCTAAGTATGCGCCCCCACAAATCTTTGACGGTACCATGGAGAGTACAAAATCCTTCATCAGCTCTATAGTATTGTACATCCATAGGAGGAAGCCAGAGTTTCATACAGCTGAGTCTAGGATTATGTTTGCTCTCTCATACATTCAGGGGGGGAAAGCACAGTTCTGGAGAAACGAGACTATTAATCAAATTGCTGCAGGAAATAAACCATTTGCAACCTTCAAGGAATTTCTGGAGAGATTGGAGGCACAGTTTGGAGACCCTAATCCAAAGGCGACGGCCAATGCTAAATTAAAGACCATGTGCCAAGGTTCCCTCACAGTGGATGAATTTATTTTGCAGTTCAAAGCAGAAGATTCGCAAATGGATATGGGAGAAGCCGTGTTGGTAGAGTTTTTGAAAGCAGGATTAAATCCCTCTTTATTCAAGTCTATCTACCAACTACCTTCTATGCCAGAGAAGTTGGATGAGTGGTATAATTGGGCAATGTGCCTTGACCAGCAATATCGGCAGGAACAGGCGGAGTCAAAGTTGATGTATGGAAGTAGTAAATTTGGAAAGTCATCAGGAGGAAAGTCTGAGAAAGGAAAGGTGCCTCAGGTGCAAGCTCCGAGGGCACAGCCACCAGCCATGGCAGTGACACCTATAGTTACAGAGTCAGCAGCACCAGCAGAGGCAATGGAGGTTGATCAAGCAGGGAGATGAGCCCCACTTAAATGTTTTAACTGTGGGCAGTTAGGACACATCACTAGGAATTGTAGGCAGAAAAGAAAGATTAGGGAAGCTACAATTGAGGAAGTGAAGCAGGAGGAAGGCAGGCAGAAGAATTTTGTGGAAGAGTCCCAGTGAAGGTTTCCCCATTGGTGAACCAGAATTGTTACAATGTATTAGTATCCAAGGAAACCCAGAGTAAATCAGAAAAGGAAATTGAGGAGGAGTATAACTGTTGTGAATCAGGCGATAAAGAGAATTGTCAAGCACTATTTCTGAAAACCCCTAAATTCTTTATTTGCTCTGTGCGAATAGAACCTGAAATCACCTTGACTGTGGGACTGAAGACAGTGGACATGGATGCAGCGATTGATGGGGAAGCATTGCTTGATAGTGGTGCTACAGGATTATTCATTAATTGGTCCTTAATTACCGGAAATGGTATTAACACATGCAAGCTGGCGCAACCTATAATGCTGTACAATATTGACGGAACAGTCAATTGTGGAGGAACTATCAAGGAGGAGGTGACTATGGTACTAAAGTATCAGGAGCATCAGGAGCAAGCCATATTTGAAGTGTGCGATCTTGGGAAAACCAATCTAATAATAGGATGTCTGTGGTTATGGAAGCATAATCCCAAAATTGATTGGAAAACTGGGAAAGTACAAATGACTCATTGTCCTAAGGAATGTAATGTGTATGGGAGGAAGATGAAGAAGGAGAAAAGGAAAAAGAGAGAGAAAGAACGTCCGAGGAAGTATTCTGTTACGATGGAGGAAGTGGAGGATGAGGAAATGCCAAATGGGGAAGTTCTGGTCATGATCAAGAAAGAAGAGCAGAAGCAAACCTTTAGAGCAATTCGTGGAGGACAGTCATGGGACAAGAATATCATGAAGGTGGGGAAGCCAGTGGAGGAGTGGGTGCCAAAAGTGTATCATGAATATCTGTCAGTGTTCCAGAAGAAGGAGTCTGAGCGAATGCTGGTGTGGAAACCATGCGATCATGCGATCAAGATGAAGCCAGGGTTTGTGCCGAAGAAATCAAAGGTATATCCACTATCTCCGATGGAACAAGAAGAAGTGGATGCATTCCTGAAGGAGCAATTGCGTAAAGGATACATATGACCTTTGAAATCACCGCAGATGTCACCAATATTCTTTGTGCCAAAGAAAGACCAAAGGAAGAGGATGTGTACATATTATAGGTATCTGAATGAGTGGACAGTGAAGAACGCATACCCCCTGCCATTGATCTCAGAAATAATTGACAAGGTGGGAAAAGCCAAGGTCTTTACAAAATTGGATTTACGATGGGGATACAACAATGGCGGAATAAAGAAAGGAGATGAGTGGAAGGCCACATTTGCCATGCATCGAGGATCCTTCGAGCCGCTTGTCATGTTTTTTGGGATGACTAATAGTCCCCTGACTTTCCAAAATATGATGAACAACATTTTCAAGGACGTAATAGACAAAGGTGTGGTAATAATATTTATTGATGACATTCTGATATTCACAGAGGATGAAGAAAATCATGAGGTGATAGTGCAGGAGGTGCTATGGAGGTTAGTGGAGAATGGTCTATTTTTGACACCAGAGAAGTGTGTGTTTGGGGCAAGCGAAATTGAGTTCCTAGGATTATTGATCGGCCCTGACAGGATCAAAATGGATCCGATCAAGGTACAGGCAATCACAGATTGGCCTGTGCCTGTTAGGGCGACACCCACTATCTGCTAGCTAAGACCATGTGGGTTCTCTCTACAAGAAGGGGGCGGGATCCACGCACATGATGGGGAATTGATGGTTTTGATGCGAGGGGTTATTAATAGGTGAGTTTGTTGAGATAGGCCTTTCACACCGAAAATGTAGGTGGAATACCTAAGAGAACACAACTGGGGTCCCCTAGGCATATATTTAGGGTTTATATACTATGTTACATATATTGTACATTGTTGTTACCGACGCACACGTACAGGTGCGTACATAGTGATGCGTGCAAAATAATATTCTCACACTATCAAAGTGTAGCATCATTTGGCATCATTTGGTGTAATGTAGTGTAATTCGACATAATAAAATGAAAATAAAATTTTATTAGGTAATGGGGCTGTTTCCTAACATTACCGCCCTTTTATGCCTCGACTTCCAGGCGAGAAAATATTATGTTTGTCCCCTCTGTGAAATTTTGGTAAGGCCGGAATGTCATCCCCTCATACACCATTCTCGCAATGCGACGCAGAGCATTCGGATTATGTTTAAAGAATTGGGCGATCGCGTTATGCGCTCGCTTACAATTCTCTTTGGGTTCCCACGAATTATTTTTGTTGGTATAGTTTTTCCACTTTATTAAGAACTCCAATTTGTTCCATAGAAGATGTGAGTCTAGAATTTCTTCAACTATGTATTCTGGAGCACCTTCTACTATTATCGGAGGTTGTGGAGTAGTTTGTTGACCAGGAATAGTGGGCGGACGGTAAGGGCATAAGCAGGATACATTAATCTCGGGATCAATCTTAAATGATTGGGGTAATTTTAGCACTACCGCATTAGGTGAGAACACTTTAGAGATCGCATATGGGCCAACTTGTTTCTCTGTAAGTTTCTTCGAAGGTCATGGAATATTCAGGTCCTTGGTACTTAGCCATACCAAGTCATCAACTTTGTACTCTGGAGCACGTGCTCGAGTATGATCCGCATGTTGCATCATGTCATCACGTGCTTTCTTCAATGCCGCCTCTGCTTCCTCTTGTACCCTTTGCATCTTAGATACAAAATCTTCTACTGACAGTACTTTGACTTCCCTTCTGGGTTCTACTCCCATGCGAGGATGATATCCATAATTCACGGAAAAGGGTGTCATACGAGTAGCCGAATGGAATTTATTATTGTGGGAAAATTCGGCAATTGCCAACCATCCGGGCCAGTCGGTTTGTCAGTAGTTGACAAACATACGTAGGTACTGCTCCAACTCCTGATTCATTCTCTCTGTCTGCCCATCAGTCTGCGGGTGATATGCTGTAGATAATTTAGTTTGAATTCCTAATATGTTGTTTAGTTCTCGCATAAACACGGAAGCAAATTGTGGTCCGCGATCGGAGATAACGGTATCAGGTAACCCATGTAACTGCCATACCTGATTTAGATAGAGGCGTGCCAAGCCCAATGATGAGGTTTCTGTAGTAGTAGGAATAATATGGACCTCCTTTGTAAAGCGGTTGCATACTACGAATATTGCATTGTACCCTTGAGCCTCAGGTAATCTGGTAATAAAATCCACAGATATATCTCGCCATGGCGCTTTAGGTATAGGGTTCGGCATTAATTTTCCTGCAGGTTTCTCTGGAAATTTCTTCCCCCTCATGCATGTATCACATCCATCCACATACCCCAACACATACTTTGAAATTCTGGGCCACCAATAATTTCTCATTACTAATTCCAACGTCTTCCATCTTCCTGGGTGTCTGGTAATCGGCATATTGTGATGTAACCAGACAATCTCCCTTCGCAAATCCTGATCCTTCGGTACATACACTTTTCCTCAGAACAACACCAACCCTTGTTCCTCAGCCCATTCATCTCCTTCAATATTACCTTTCTTCTCTCCCTTCAGAGCTTTCATGGCTTCCACTACTTCATCATCCATTTCCGAACATTGTCTAATTTTAGACAACATTTCCATTTCCGAGCTATCTATTAATAATGCCCTTGACGCATAGCGCAAATGCGAAAGTATTTGGGTTTGAGTAAGGTAACATTTTTATTGTCCTCCTCCACCCCCCTTTTATGATCAATACATCTGGATAAGGCATCTGCTTTCCTCATTAAGCTTCCCGCTTTATGGACCAAGTGAAAGTTGAAACGCGATAGGAATAGTGCCCAATGCGCTTGCTGGTGATTAAGCTTTTTAGCGGACATGAAGTATTGCAGATTTTGATGATCCATCCAGATCTCAATTTGATGTGTACATCCCTCCAAATAATGCCTCCACGCCTCCAATGCTCATATTATCCCCAACATCTCTTTGTCATGCACATCATAATTCCTCTCCACATCATTCAACCCTTTTGACAAGTATGCACAAGGATGCCATTTGTCATCTTTGCACAGCATTGATGATACCGCTCCAGTAGCAAAATCGGATTCATCGGATTCCACTCACAAAGGGTGTGTGAAATCTACTGGGGCTAATATTGGTCCCTCCACAAACTTCCTCTTCAACTCCTCAAACACTGTCTGCTGCTGCTCTCCCCACCTCCACACTACTCCCTTTCACATAAGGTTATGTAAGGGTGCGGCAATTTTAGAAAAACTGTGCACAAAGTGATGATAATAATTTGCGAGTCCCAAGAAGGCTTGAACCTCCTTGACACGGGTGGGCGCAGGCCAATCTGTGATTGCCTGTACCTTGATCGGATCCATTTTGATCCCGTCAGGGCTGATCAATAATCCTAGGAACTTGATCTTGCTTGCCCCAAACACACACTTCTCTGGTTTCAAAAATAGATCGTTCTCTGCCAACCTCCGTAACACCTCCTGCACTATCACCTCATGATTCTCTTCATCCTCTGTGAATATCAGAATGTCATCAATAAATATTATTACCACACCTTTGTCTATTACGTCCTTGAAAATGTTGTTCATCATATTTTGGAAAGTCAGGGGACTATTAGTCATCCCAAAAAAATGACAAGTGGCTCGAAGGATCCTTGATGCGTGGCAAATGCAGCCTTCCACTCATCTCCTTTCTTTATTCGTACATTGTTGTATCCCCATTGTAAATCCAATTTTGTAAAGACCTTGGCTTTTCCCACCTTGTCAATTATTTCTGAGATCAATGGCAGGGGGTACATGTTCTTCACTGTCCACTCATTCAGATACCTATAATCAGTACACATCCTCTTCCTTTGGTCTTTTTTGGGCACGAAGAATATTGGTGACGTCTGCGGTGATTTTGAAGGTCGTATGTATCCTTTGCGCAATTGCTCCTTCAGGAATGCATCCACTTCTTCTTGTTCCATTGGAGATAATGGATATACCTTCGACTTCTTCAGCACAAACCCTGGCTTCATCTCAATTGCATGATCCCATGGTTTCCACACCAGCATTCGCTCAGACTCCTTCTTTTGGAACACTGACAAATGTTTATGATACACTTTTGGCACCCATTCCTCCACTGGCTTCTCCACCTTCATGATATTCTTGTCCCACGACTGTCCTCCACAAACTGCTCTAAAGGTTTGCTTTTGCTCTTCTTTCTCGATCATGATCGGAACTTCCCCATTTGGCATTTCCTCATCCTCCACTTCCTCCATCGTAACAGAATACTTCCTCGGACGTTCTTTCTCTCTCTTTTTCCTTTTTTCCTTCTTCATCTTCCTCCCATACACATTACATTCCTTAGGACAATGAGTCATTTGTACTTTCCCAGTTTTCCAATCAATTTCAGGATTATGCTTCCGTAACCATGGACATCCTATTATTAAATTGGTTTTCCCAAGATTGCACACTTTGAATATGGCTCACTCCTGATGCTCCTGATACTTTAGTACCATAGTCACCTCCTCCTTGATAGTTCCTCCACGATTGACTGTTCTGTCAATATTGTACACCATTATAGGTTGCGCCAGCTTGCCTGTGTTAATACCGTTTCTGGTAATTAAGGATCGATTAATAAATAATCCTGTAGCACCACTGTCAAGCAACGCTTCCACATCAATAGCTGCATGCGTGTCCACTGTCTTCAGTCCCACAGTCAAGGTGATTTCGGGTTCTATTCGCGCAGAGCAAATAAAGAATTTAGGGGTTTTCGGAAATGACATGTGACAATTTTCTTTGTTGCGTGATTCGCAACAGTTGTACTCCTCCTCGATTTCCTTTTCTGATTTACTCTGGGTTTCCTCAGATACTAATACATTGTAATGATTCTGGGTCACCAATGGGGAAACCTTCACTGGGACTCTTCCACAAAATTCTCCTGCTTGCCTTCCTCCTGCTTCACTTCCTCGATTGTAGCTCCCCTGACCTTTCTCTTCTGCTTGCAATACTTAAAAATGTGTCCTAACTGCCCACAGTTAAAACATTTAAGTGGGGCTCATCTCCCCACTTGATCAACCTCCATTGCCTCTGCCAGTGCTGCTGACTCTGTAACTATAGGTGTCACTGCCATGGCTGGTGGCTGTGCCCTCGGAGCTTGCGCCTGAGGCGCCTTTCCTTTCTTGGACTTTCCTCCTGATGACTTTCCAAATTTACTACTTCTGTACATCAACTTTGACTCTGCCTGTTCCTGCCGATATTGCCGGTCAAGGCGCATTGCCCAATTATACCACTCATCCAACTTCTCTGGCATAGAAGGTAGTCGGTGGATAGACTTGAATAAAGAGGGATTTAATCCTGCTTTCAAAAACTCTACCAACGCAGCTTCTCCCATGTCCATTTGCGAAGCTTCTGCTTTGAACTGCAAAATAAATTCATCCGCCATTAAGGAACCTTGGCGCATGGTCTTTAATTTAGCATTGGCTGTTGCCTTTGGATTAGGGTCTCCAAACTGTGCCTCCAATCTCTCCAGAAATTCCTTGAAGGTTGCAAATGGTTTATTTCCTGCAGCAATTTGATTAATAGCCTCATTTCTCCAGAACTGTGCTTTCCCCCCCTGAATGTATGAGAGAGCAAACATAATCCTAGACTCGGCTGTACGAAACTTGGGCTTCCTCCCATGGATGTACAATACTATAGAGCTGATGAAGGATTTTGTATTCTCCATGGTACCGTCAAAGATTTGCGGGGGGGCGTACTTAGGTAAGCGCACTTTTACATTTCCAGATTTCTCCACTGTCTCATCCTCGTGCGATATCCACTCCACCATCTCCTCCATCTCATCATCTCTTTCTCCTGTCATCTCTGGCTGTACTTCCACTTGTCTGGGCTGTGATGCTGTCAATACTGACACTAATTGCGACATTTGCGCTGTGAGTGCATCAAATTTTGCCTCTAGTGCTGGTATGGGAACAGGATTAGGACTGGGATTATTCGGACATAATTATAGAATCTGTGATGAATCACTTCTTCGACAAATTCAAAATTTTTCTTCGAGACCTCTCCAAACGTCTACGGGTCACGTGATAAGGTTCGTCGAGGTTCGTCAATGGTTCGTCGTTCGTCGGGCACCTATTTTGACACTTCGGATCAACAACCCTTCCAACAGTGCCTGATCTCGGAGATATCACTGAATTCGGCTTGTAACTAAAACAGTCGTCCAAATAGAGTGATGTATATCGTAACTAAATTAGATCTGATCGGTTGTCTGGTTGCAGCTGTCCTAATGACGAGCGCTGCCTGTCGATCACTGGCAGTTGCAATGTAAGGCGAGGCCTGGCATTGGCTTATGAAAGAAAAGGTAGATTACATATATACAAGTACTTCCGGCTCATGCCGAAAGGATGAGTAATTAGATGTGGCGCGGTGAAACAATGATGTATGTGCAAGTAAGAGAAGGCGCACTGATATAGGAAGTTGTGTTCTTCTGTTAGGGCAACACCCACTATCTGCTAGCTAAGACCATGCGGGTTCTCTCTACAAGAAGGGGGTGGGATCCACGCGCATGATGGGGAATTGATGGTTTTGATGCGAGGGGTTATTAATAGGTGAGTTTGTTGAGATAGGCCTTTCACACCGAAAATGTAGGTGGAATACCTAAGAGAACACAACTGGGGTCCCCTAGGCATATATTTAGGGTTTATATACTATGTTACATATATTGTACATTGTTGTTACCAACGTGCGCATACAGGCGCATACATAGTGATGCATGCAAAATAATATTCTCATGCTATCAAAGTGTAGCATCATTTTGCATCATTTGGTGTAATGTAGTGTAATTCAACATAATAAAATGAAAATGAAATTTTATTAGGTAATGGGGCTGTTTCCTAACAGTGCCCACCCATGTCAAGGAGGTTCAAGCCTTCTTTGGACTCACAAATTATTATCGTCACTTTGTGCACAATTTTTCTAAAATTGCTGCACCCTTACATAACCTTATGGCAAAAGGAGTAGTGTGGAGGTGGGGAGAGCAGCAGCAGACAGCATTTGAGGAGTTGAAGAGGAAGTTTGTGGAGGGACCAATATTAGCCCCAGTGGATTTCACATGCCCTTTACGAGTGGAATCAGATGCATCCGACTTTGCTACTGGAGCGGTATTATCAATGCTGTGCAAAGATGACAAATGGCATCCTTGTGCATATTTGTCCCGAGGGTTGAATGATGTGGAGAGGAATTATGATGTGCATGACAAAGAGATGTTGGGGATAATACGAGCATTGGAGGCGTGGAGGCATTATTTGGAGGGATGTACACATCAGATTGAGATCTGGATGGATCATCAAAATCTGCAATACTTCATGTCTGCTAAAAAGCTTAATCGCCAGCAAGCGCATTGGGCACTATTCCTATCACGTTTTAATTTTCACTTGGTCCACAAAGCGGGAAGCTTAATGAAGAAAGTGGATGCATTATCCAGACATATTGATCATAAAAGGGGGGTGGAGGAGGACAATAAGAATGTTACCTTACTCAAACCTGAATACTTTCGCATTTGCGCTATGCATCAAGGGCATCTATTATTAGATAGCTCGGAAATGGAAATGTTGTCTAAAATTAGACAATGTTCAGAAATGGATGATGAAGTAGTGGAAGCCATGAAAGCTCTGAAGGGAGAGAAGAAAGGTAATATTGAAGGAGATGAATGGGCTGAGGAACAAGGGTTGGTGTTGTTTCAAGGAAAAGTGTATGTACCAAAGGATCAGGATTTGCAAAGGGAGATCATCCGGTTACATCATAATATGCCGACTGCTGGACACCCAGGAAGATGGAAGATGTTGGAATTAGTAATGAGAAATTATTGCTGGCCCGGAATTTCAAAGTATGTGTTGGGGTATGTGGATGGATGTGATACGTGCATGAGGGGGAAGAAATTTCCAGAGAAACCTGCAGGAAAATTAATGCTGAACCCTATACCTAAAGTGCCATGGCGAGATATATCTGTGGATTTTATTACCAGATTACCCAAGGCTCAAGAGTATGATGCAATATTTGTAGTATGTGACCGCTTTACAAAGGAGGTCCATATTATTCCTACTACTTACAGAAACCTCATCATTGGGCTTGGTGCGCCTCTATCTAAATCAGGTATGGTGGTTACATGGGTTACCCAATACCGTTATCTCCAATTGTGGACCACAATTTGCTTCCACGATTATGTGAGAACTGAACAACATATTGGGAATTCAAACTAAATTATCTATGGCATATCACCCACAGACTGATGGGCAGACAGAGAGAATGAACCAGGAGTTGGAGCAGTACCTACATATGTTTGTCAACTACTGACAAACTGACTGGCCCGAATGGCTGGCAATTGCCGAATTTTCCCACAATAACAAATTCCATTTGGCTACTCATATGTCACCCTTTTTCACAAATTATGGATATCATCCTTGCATGGGAGTAGAACCCAGAAGGGAAGTCAAAGTACAGTTGGTAGAAGACTTTGTATCTAAGATGCAAAGGGTACAAGAGGAAGCAGAGGTGGCATTGAAGAAAGCACGTGATGACATGATGCGACATGCAGATTGTACTTGAGCACGTGCTCCAGAGTACAAAGTTGGTGACTTGGTGTGGCTAAGTACCAAGGACCTGAATATTCCATGACCTTCGAGGAAACTTATGGAGAAACAAGTTGGCCCATATGCAAACTCTAAAGTAATCTCACCTAATGTGGTAGTGCTAAAATTACCCCAATCATTCAAGATTGATCCCGAGATTAACGTATCCTGCCTATGCCCTTATCGCCCACCCACTATTCCTGGCCAACAAACTACTCTGCAACCTCCAATAATAGTAGAAGGTGCTCCAGAATACATAGTTGAAGAAATTCTAGGCTCACGTCTTCAATGGAATAAATTGGAGTTCTTAATAAAGTGGAAAAACTATACCGATGTAAATAATTCATGGGAGCCCGAAGAGAATTGTAAGCGAGCGCGCAATGTGATTGCCCAATTCTTTAAATGTAATCCGAATGCTCCACATTGCATTGCGAGAATGGTGTATGAGGGGATGAGATTCCAGCCTTACCAAAATTTCACAGAGGGGACAGATGCAATATTTTCTCACCAGGAAGTCAAGGCATAAAAGGGGGGTAATGTTAGGAAACCACCCCATTACCTAATAAAATTTCATTTTTATTTTATTATGTTGAATTACACTACATTATGCCAAATGATGCTACACTTTGATAGCATGAGAATTTTATTTCGCACACATCAAGATGTATGTGCATGTACATATGTGTCAGTAACAACAATGTACAATATATGTAACATAGTATATAAACCCTAAATATACACCTAGGGGACCCCAGTTGTGTTCTCTTAGGTATTCCACCTACACTTGTGGTGTGAATGGCCTATCTCAACAAACTCACCTATTAATAACCCCTCACATCAAAACCATCAGATCCCCAATCACGTGCGTGGATCCTGCCCCCTTCTTGTAGAGAGAACCCACATAGTCTTAGCTAGCAGATAGTGGGTGTTGCCCTAACACTTGGGGCTTGGAAGCCTTGGAGATTAGATTTACGTAGTGCTTCTGCTAGGGGTTCAATTGCAAGGTTGAAGAGGAGGCATGATAGTGGGTCTCCTTGTCTTACTCCTCTAGTAACTCAGAAGGAGGAGCTTCGAATTCCGTTGATGATTACTACTGTTTCAGCATGGGCATATAAGGTTTGAATGGTGTTTATGAAATGAGGGGGGAAGTTACAGTGGGATAGGACTTTCCACACATAGTCATGTGCAATCTTGTCATAGGCTTTTTCTTGGTCAAGTGCTATAATTGCCCCATTGATGTTCTCTACTTCAGCATAGTTAAGGATCATCTGTGTAAGTCTTATTTGGTCTGTAATGCTTTGGCCTTGTATGAAACCTGCTTGGTTTGGATAAATTACATTGGGTGCAGTTTTGGCTAGTTGTAAAGATAAGATCTTGGTGAAGATTTTGTAGTCTCCATTTAGGAGGGTTATGGGGCGATAATTCTCAATTTTGTAGCAGTCTTTCTTTTTGTATAATGGACATAGCCACCCATCTGAAAATCCAGATTCAGGATCAACTCTGTGGATTTCAATGTCATTGAAGACAATAGTGAGGCACTTATTTCTTGTTCATCTGTGTGGGTTTTTGCAGTTTCATTTAGCCATTTCCAGAATTCATATGGGAGGCCATCAATACCTGTTGCTTTATTGTTTGGTAGCATTTTCAGGACCATTGCAATTTCATCACCAGTGATTGGCTGGTTAAGGTAGTCATGCTGGTCAGTTGTCAGTCTTGCATTAACATTACTAAGGATTTCCTCAGTTGCAGCAGTGCGCTGGGGCTCCACTGCTAAGTCAGCTGATTGGAGATTTTCATAGAAAGTTTTTGCTAGGTTGGCCATCTTTTTAGATTGTGCTTCATATATAGGTTGGTTGTCTGGGGAGTTTAGGGTTTGAAGTTCAAGAATGGTGTCTCTTGGTTTTTTTTCTTTTACACTATGAGCCCAAAATTTGCTGGCAGCATTTTCATCCTTGTATCACATTTTGGCTGCTAAATTATCCCATACAGATTGGTGGAGGTTGCGCTCTTCCTGGTTTATCCTCTCTTGCAGAGTGGTATGCAATAGACATTTTTCTTCTGTGTCAAGAGATGGGTCTCTTAGGGAGCTTTTCATCTTATCATGCATTTTCTGGATCTCACTTTTTGCTTGGGGAATCGCCTTTTTGGCAAAGGCTTTACAAGTAGTATGGGCTTTATCCTTAAAGTCTTTGAAAATATTTTGGGGCTTTTCCAATGCTGTGCAGTTGTTAGTATTTTCTTCTAGAGATTTGTGTAAGTCTACATCAAGGGATATCATTTCTCTTGTTAGGTTTTTGTCTTTCAGAATGAAAAGTGGGAGTGTCCATCTACCTTTCCCTATATCGGGCATGTGGTTTGGAGACTTGCTGATATTAGCTGGTGGTCTGTCATGATTTCTGGGGCTGGAATGTCCCAGTCATTGCTGAATGGTATTAGGGCATTACGCAGATAGATTCTGTTGATTTGGGAGCTGCTACCACCTTGTGCAGGGGATTGGAAATAGGTGAAGGTAATATTGTCAGGGTTTGCTTGACACCAGCCATCATGGAGGTCAAGGTTTGATTTGAGCACTGAGAAGGAGTCTGTTATATTTTCACTGTCACATCTGGAGGGGAGCCTGTCAAGGGCATCTTCTACAAAATTGAACTCACCTAGCAAAATATCTGGAGGAGGAATTAGAGGATCTCTCAGTTTGGACACAATGTCAGACCAGAATTGTTGGTTCTCATTCACAGAATTGGGGGCATAAATAACTAAGATGTGAATCTCTGTGCTTCGGTGCCATGGGACTGATACTAGCATGGCACAGCCTGGGATGAGTACATATTTCTTAATGTTGTGGACATTAACAATATTTTTGTTTAGCACAATTGTGACACCACCAGAGATGGTGTGTTGTGGATCAATGGAAGAAATGATGTGAAGTCTTTGTTTGAATAAATTATTAAGGCTCATTTCTGCAACGGGGGTGAGATGAGTTTCTTGGAGGGCTAGAATACCAATTTTCTCTGTTTGGACAAGTTGGTTTACATGATTCCATTTGTCAATGTTGCCATGCCAGCATCCTCTCATATTTAGCGAGGCTAATTTTAGTGAAGCTTTTGTCCTTTTGTGGAATGTCTGGGGAAGTTGCTCCTGGTGAGGGAGTTGGGACAGATGGTGTCTCCATCGTCTAGACCAATGTGGTCTGTGATTAGCTTGTGGGGCTAAGGAGTTTGTTCCTGAATCCCTTGGGGTAGTTTTGGGAGGAGCAGTGTGCTCATTCTGTGGGGGGGCATCAGTCTGAGGAGTCTGTGAGGCACTCACCTTAATACTCTTGCTAATGACAGTATTCACAAGTAATCACTGGTATAGTAGTACAAGAGGATTATGCAAACTGACATGAAATCATTTGGTGTCCAAGATTTATGTGACATGTCTCACCAGAAAATCTGGGGTTTGGAAACATCCATCCTGCCCATCCTGAGAGGCTTATATCACTCACACTGCCACAAAATTTGAGTCCATCTCATGTCACTGGTGTGCTTCTCCCCTTATGCAATCCCTCTCACACTCCAAAGGACTCATATACTGGTAATCACTACTACACCAACAATTGTAAGCTTTTCCCTTTTTGCTTTGCATAGTCATTCAACTACAAAACTGGCTCTTCATCAACAGCATGACTGTGACTGTATACCACAATGCTAACTTGTATGAGTTCTACTCTTTCCAGCAGATCCTAATGATGACTGACAATATGTTCAGCTATTTTCAGGTCATATAACATGGTTCCAATTCTTCTGGTCAACTCTCTCAATGAGCAAAGCACCCCTGCCCATTTTTGCATGTGGTACCTGCCACCATTTAAAAATGGCACCAACTGCTCTTTCTTTGCATGGGTTGATGCAAGACTATCCCCACCCTCTTTGCATTTTGCCTCCTCATCACCTCCATCTTCACCTGCCTTTTCTATCCCATGTCAGTGCAACCAACCTTAGCCCCCTCTGCCATCCCCAACCTGTCCAGTACTCCATTTTCATCAACATCTGGAGTCTGAGCAAAATCCAGCAAATCTTGTTGCAAATCAACCTGCATACATCCTGACTGTAATTGCAAAATGTGTTGCTGGCACTGTATCAAGGGTGGCTGTCAAGTGAAAGGTCATGGTGCCACAGACAAGGGAAAGCAGTGCATGACATTGCTGTTTTCTTAACACTCTCTGTCTTCCTCACCACCTTGAGAAATCTCAACTGCAAGTGCCCCATCTGTGGTGGACATGTCCACAGACCCACACCATGCATTACACACTTCAATAGACCCTGGAGGAACAGTGATGGGCTGCTGATGGTGGAGTGTATTGCAAACATTGAGAAAGCCAAGCACCATGTCATTGTTTATGCATGGCTGAAGGTGTCTCCCTTTTCAGTATTCTTTCTCCTTTGATTGACATGTCTTTGGATAGGATGACATCGAGGCAACTGTGCTTAAATCCAAGGTGGCTTTGAGTGGCCACATTTTGTGCTGACAGCTGCCATTCTATCAGAGGTGGATCTTTTGCTTGAGGACAAGAAGGAGGTGAAGTTCAAGATCTACAACACAGCTATACACCTCTGGACAAAGGTTCGAATTGGCCATGTCATCACTCTCAAGGATGGCGACTGTGTATTCCTCAAGGGGCATGATGTTCTTAAATGCCAGGATTTTGACTGCCTTCTCTCCAGAAGCCAGGAACACAAACCACATTTCTTGAAGAACCTTTCTTGTGAATGCACACATATTTGACAAGCTTTGAAGGAGAAGAACAAGGGAAAGAGGTTGGAGATGGAGACAATGAGCTATGAAGAGGAGAGGAAGAGGGTCATTTCAGGCTCAGGTGATACACAAAATACCCAGGCAGCCACTCATGGTACCTCAAAGATTCAAAATGGAGCCATCAGATTTTGCTATTGGCCTGACTATGTCGCATGATGATGAACCCTCTCAATGTTTTGCCTCTCATCCAGCCAACATCAAGAGTGAACCATTAGTGATTGACCTTACAATTTTGAACCAGGAGGATGGGACTGCACCTGTCACCACAGCTCATAAACATGCTCACTTTGCCTACTCCTCAACATATCTGCCCTGTCTCCCTCTCCATATCTGGGAGATATCACAGATAGGATTGACGAGGATGAGGCTGCCTGGCCATCCAATTTTTATGTTGTGCATATCATGCATTGTTTCAAGAAATGCAAAGCTGCACATTGTAAGCAAACAAGTGTCGAACATGCTTTCCTCAAGTGCTTCAATGTACCATTCCAAAGTACACTTTCTACAACCACCATCACTACTGGGAAAATGCACCTGAGCCCTGTCAGAATGAAGCCTTATGTGCTGGTCATTCTGCCACCAGATCCTGGAAAGTGTTCCTCAAGCACAGCCATATTTATGTCATTGAAAGCAAGAAAAAAAAGAATAAGGGCACACTTTGAGTCAATGTTTCTTTTTGCACTGGATTTGTTGCATTGCTGTATGGTACTGTGTATCAACTTTTTTACAAACTAGATTTGTTTTGTTATTCTATTGTATTGTCTGCCTATCAATTTTTTACATTGGTACTGCATCATTATCAGGGTATAGCCAGTTCAGAGATGATTTCCCTTCCTTCATGAGCTTCTCTCTTGTCATCCAATTCCTACATAGAATTATCTCATCTAAAATGAAAGTGTACTTATCAACAAGCATTTCCCAGCATATTGCATGGTAGGCACCCAGCCAAACATTGGTTTGCTGTGCAATAGACAAATTGAAATACCAGCTTTCATTGTCTTCTGTGATAAGCTCTGGATATGCAGCAGGGTTGCAGTGCTCCTGACAAAAGGTATCCATTTCAGAGTGCTTTGATTTGAAGTGGAAGACATCAACTGTGAGTCCAATGTTGTTGAAAAAGGTGTCATTTTTGATCATCTTGGTGGCAAGTGTACAGTTGTTATAGAAGAATATGTGGTTGGGTTGGACATCTCTGCAAAATGTGTGCTTGATCATTTCTTGTTCTTGCAGTCAGCTTAGTTGCATATTAAAGGAAAAGTCTGCTCACGATAACACTACCTACACCCTCTGCACCCTAAAATGTTTCTCATGCAATGATGATCCCACAAGGTGCAACAATCATTTGCTCATTGTGAGTCTGCCTTCAGTCACACTGGGCTTGGATCCTTTCCTTCTGGCTGTTCTCCTGTGAGCTGTTGATCTCAAACCCCTCTGTATTGATGTTGACACTGGAAGAATTGCTCTCCTCAGCAACAGCATCATTCAGATGTGTGACCCATGCACATTGCAAACAGTCCTGGAGCTGGAAGTGTGCCTGTCCCCTTTCCCAATGAATCTCTTCAAAATCTTGATGCTGAGGATCTGAGGATCTATGGCTATCTTGAATGGTAGGAGAATCACAGCCCACAATTGCACAGATAGAGTTCTGGGCAGAATGTTTTGGACAAAGGTGGTGTCAGTTGCTTCCCAAATGGGTTTTACAGTTGTGCAGCATGGACAACCTACAGTCACACTGTCAATAACAACCACCCAGACTTTCTGGCTATTGTCATAGACACATGGACATTTTTTGCAATAGTGACAAAGCTCAGGTTGCCCCTGAATATGGAAGCAAATATTGTGAGCTCAGACTGCCTCAGTGAAATGATTTTTTGTGCACCAGTATAGGGCACCTCAAAGGTCTTTGAATGATACTGACAGTCTTCCATAAATGCCAAGATCATGAAGGCATCCCCAGACATGTTCAGTAGTGATGGTGCAACCAAATGGCCAGTCACCCGGTAGAACTGAGTGAGAGAGAGCACTGTTGTATAGACAAGCACAATTTGTAGCTGATGTCCTGTAAGTGAAGTCATTATAAATTTGGTGTACTCAGCAAATACTCACCATGAGACCAGCATTGAGGTGATCCAATGTTCTATGAGCTGTTGTTCTACAAATTGATGTTCACCAACTTAGATTACATCCAGAATTGCATCATAATATGTCTGGATGCTGGCTTTGACTTGGAAATTGTGGTGAAAATTGGTGTTACATTCCATCTGTGATCCATAAGCTTCTCACTTGGCATATATGTGTAGAAAACACACCATTGCAGTACAAATGAACTGAACAAATCAGAAGTGCACCTTCATCCAAGGTGTACAAGACACCCTGTCATTGCTCTTCCTTCTTCAACAACTTCCCAGTTCCACTACTTGGACAATTTGCATTGATGCACATATGTTGAGGGGGATAGAGGGTGCAAGAAACTAGATCAAGAGAACAAATAGCTAGATTCAACTATGAGAACACATTTCAATGCACAAAGCCCAAGAGGATGGCCATATGTAGCAAAATCTTGTGTGATGTGGCTGTCCTCAACATGGTTGACATCATTCCAGATGGTTGACTTCAGGGCTTCCCAACAGGCACAGACACAATCCACTGAGATACTACAACTAATTTGCAAGAAAGTACTGATTGTAGGTGGAAGAATTTCGGGAGGATCAAACATGAACACAGATGATGGCTGTGCAAGAAGGATGTCGTCTTTCAATTTTGAGGCGAGTGCAATGAACTGCTGGACCTGGCCAAAGGTTGTTGGTCAAGGCACCTACAGTCTGTAAGTTCAGAGAGGACATGGATGTTGGACAGGCTGTAATCTATGTTACCAATGCTCGACTCTATTGACTATTATTTGAGGTTGGGACTGTCGGGATGGATGGCGGGACTCGTGGGAATTTCTAATGTGTCTCACTGTGACCCTTCACGTGACATGACTGGTTGAGCTGGGGCGAGCTGAACCTGCTGGGTGAATAGCGTTCACTTGCCGTGCAAGGCAGCGGCCCTCTTAGTGCAAGTTGTTTTACTAGTTACTATAATATATATATATACTAGGTGAACTATGTTAATAAAGTATGTACGATCAAAGGCTGGCTTTCAGCGCAGAAGCACAATCTTTAATGAGATCCTGCTGCGCCTCGATATATGCATTTGTCATCTTGCGGAATTCATCAATCTTGGTGAGATCGTCGAGCTCTCCAAGATCTTTGTAATTATCGGTTCCTGGAATAAGCTCTCCTACGTTCAACCTCCAATATTTCTTGGTTGCTGTGGCCGGCGCGTATGCATCCAGAAGAGCCTTGAACAGGATGTTTATGAGCTGGCTATTTGTGGCAGCACTGCTGAATCCATCGACAATTTCTGATCGATCGAGGATATGTGCTCGTCCTACGCGTTGATTGGCAGGGATACCGGTGCCGAGGCTCCAAAGCCTGCATTATATTAGGAAATGGTCATGCGGAATTGTGTTTCGAATATACTGACCAGCCTAGCGGATTATTTGCAAGAAGACCACCATCTACCAACTTGTACGTTCCAACTTTGACTGGCGTGAAGTAGGAAGGCGCGGCGGAAGTTGCTCTTCCCGCTTGCCAGACGAGACAGTCAGGCAACAGAGATAATGTCTGAGGATTCGTATATGAGCGTAAGAAAACCGGCCCACGATTATTATCCGCATCAGCTCGTACTGCCATCACACATCTGCAGAGGTTAAGCAGAGGTCTGCATAGTCAGCACAGAGCGACGTACACTTTGCAGCTCCCTTGCTCATTGAGTAATTTCGCGTCTTTGGTTCCAAGCTTCTTGCCAACGAATTCCTTGAAGGCATTCTCCAAGATACTCGAGTCGTAACGTGCGCCAGTGGCTTCAAGTCGCTCCCCCTGCATAAGTTTGTCACCAAACTTATACTTCGCAAAAATGGTACGAGATAAAGTCTCATATTCAGTGATACACTCATCGACAGTCATCTCGAGACGCCCCAGCATGATAGCGATAAGTCTTCCCTGGACATCAGCAATGTTTCATGTGCAACCAAACCCACGGCTTACCCGCCAGCACTTGTCCCTGCTATCATGTCAAAAATCTCACACGGCTTTTTCTCGGGAGCGGTTTTGTTCATTACATCTCTCAGAATATAGAGTGCAGAAAGTCCACGGACACCACCGCCATCTCAAAACATGAGTTCGTGAGATTAGTGATCGATGACTATATTTGACTTGAACATACCTAATGAGAGAACTCGGAGAGGTCGGTCTCCTAGACTCGTAAATGTCTCGGCTAGGCTTAAGCCTTTCACCTTGGCTGGGGTGAAAGCGACATTGGTCTGTGCATTGACCTCAGAAATGACATCCTGAATTGCTTTCACACCGTCGACAATTGACTTAAATTCAGGAACCGTGCGTTCAGCTACGAAGAAATGTCAGGGAAACTCGAGCCGCTATCAACCGCTATTGCACACCTATCTTAGGTCCTAACTCAACGACGAGGAACCCACTCTTCACCATGATACTCCAACCAGGAAAACGAGCGCAAAGTCGTACTCCTATTACGTTTCCAGGCTTGTGAGAGATCGTAAGCAGGGTTGATTTGGACGAAACTGAGAGAAATTGGGCAGGATCTTACCGACAACATCCCGAAGATCTCGTGCTTCCTATCAAAAAGAATTCCTTCGCTCTATGGAAGTCACTCGTATATAATATCGACGAACATGGATGGGTAGATTGAGAGCTCACCCAACCATATTCCTGACTCATAAAGCGGTTTGAGTGACTTTTCCACGCCAACTTGATGCCCTCCTTCTCCTTCAGTACGCTCGCAGACGCGTCGACGTACACTCCAACCTCAAACCACGTCCAATTGCCTGCAGATGGGACATCAGCGAACCCTTGATCGCAAGATTCCGCGAGTAGCTGAATGCTATGTAGCCTTTTGATCGTCTCCTCGTCCAATACCTACAGCGCAAAAGGTAAAACAAAGTCACGCAAATGAAACAGAACTGTACATACTGGAGTGTTGAACCAGTTGCGGTACTCGATTTGATCGTCTGTAGCAGCCTGCTCACACTCGATAGTGGACTTGACCGTGTAAAGGCCATTATCTATATCTGAAGATGGTACTTGAAGCGACTGCAAGGTTTGTACGCCATCTACAGTCACACTCATGACTGTCCTGAGTCTCCTGACTATGAGTAGTTGACGTTGCCTTATATACCATCGGTACCTCATCCCGCAGGGAATCGAATTCATCTATATGCGCGACCTGGATCATCGCAGAAGGGTCGCGCGTGGCAGAGTCGGCCGTTCGTATTCCCGTGAAAACCTGGGCCTGAGTCAAAACTCGTTCCTAAGCCGTTAGTCGTGAGGTATGTGGCTTATGATTTATAGGTAATGAGTGGACGTTGCTCGTGAGCAGCTTCTGCGCGAGATTCATGTCTTTGTCCAAACTTTCAGGATGTTATATTAATGAAACCATCTGTTGTAAACGGGAAATCCCGGATTTGAACTCCGAACGACATCCTGCAGGACCTGCTTTGTGCGGTCAACACGTGTGACACGAATGACTCAAGCAGTAGGACCCCTCACCGGGACAAATCATTTAATCACATGACAGTTCCCAGATCTTGACGCGTAAACAAACAATGTTTCTTTCAAACTTTCACTGTTTTCCATGTCGTCAATGTTGCATCACCTCAACTAGACTCTCCCTCACCTCTCCCTGTATTTATTTCTAGTAAGATTAATATGTTCTATATCTTCTTTATCTGTGTATGTTGACTCTTTCCCTGAAGCCGATGGTGGTGTCCCACCTCACTGTGGACCCCCCAACACCGGAAATTCACACCCCAATTCCTCCCTCTTATATATATGTAAATTCATACCATTATTAGTGTCCACAAGTGCTGAATATAATACCTGGAGGGAATAAATTTCATCCACAGAGGGAACAAATACAATCCACAGGAGGGAATAAATTTCATCCCATAGTGGTATACTTATCAGCTGGTAATTGTATGATGCCATGGTATCAATTTCATTTTTTAAAAGGGCAAACCGAAGTGGTGAAATTCATGTCGAAAATGGCATGTTTCATACCATGTCATTCTTAACATGTCATAGAAAATTCATCCACTCCAGGTGGATTTATTCAGTAACCATAGAACATTAAAATCATACATTTTTGATAGGCTATTCGGTAACGATGAAATATGTAAAATCATCCACTTTTGATAGGCTATTCAGGAACCATAGAACATTCGAAATATAAACAATTCATCCATTTGGAAGAACTAATTCATCAATTAAGATCCAGACTACAACTCATTGAATAGCTACTATTGTCGGTAGAATTGGCCTTTCCATCCTCTTCCTCGGCCTACCCCAAATATCACTCATCCTAATAATATTCCAGGTCATCCTCACCTGAAGAGATACCTGGGCCCTCATCATCGTGGTCACTGGCTCCATCATAGTCACCAGCTCCATCATCATCACCAGCTCTGTCATAGTCACCAGCTCTGTCATAGTCACCAGCTCTGTAACCACCAGCCCCATCGTAGCTGCTGGCCCTGTTGTAGTCACCGTAGTCACCAGCCCTGTTGTCATTGCCACCCTGGTCGTCATCATCACTTGACTTGTTACTGCCCCTATTGTCACTGCCATTGCTACTAGCCCCTTCGACACCATCATTCCTATCGTCGCTTCCTTCGCTTCCTTCTCCTTCGCTTCCTTCTCCTTCACTTCCTTCGCCACCATTGTCCCCTTATCATGATTTGTCTGATCTCCCAGATATCCGTGTTTGCATGCATATGCACATTTGTTCTTCAGATTTGATTTGAGGAATTCTTTGATGGGCCAACCATGTGGGAACTGCTTGAAATAGCCATGATGCTGTTGTGCCTAGAGTATAATATTGTTAGAAAGATATGACATATAAAAAGTAAAAAGGAAGGACAGATATGGCTCCAATAATCTTGCTAATAAGTTCTTTGGGTTGGCAGTGCCACAATACTGCGCAGTCAAGCCCTGCTTTAGCTGATAGGTCCTGAACAGCGCGCTACAATCATGAGCGAGAAATAAGTGTGCATGCTGGTAGGACTCACTCGAAGAAGGTTGTATGTCTCCCCATCATCCGCAAGCCCCATGGCCTCTTGTAGATTGAATCTGTTACCAGCAACTCCCTTTTCTGGGCGTGGTATCATCGTTGTAGTTGTAGAATGTTCCTTCATAGCCAGAGTCCTTTGCAAGGCATTGTTCTCGGCTGCAAACAGGAAATAATAAGTATTATGAACGGTCCATGGATATTGACCTGCCTTCCAGTTTTTTTAATCGCATGTCATGGCTTTCCTGTGCGCTGGAGGATATGGCTATGTTTTGGATGCAATAAGTGATCGTCATTAGAGATAACAAAGTACCGACCTTGTTTAGAGTTCTTCAGCAATTCCTGCTTAATCTTGTGGTTTTCCTTCATGCTAGGGGTTACAGCTATGGTTTTGTGGATGCAATAAGCAATTGTTGAGCAGTGTTAGAAAACCACCCCATTACCTAATAAACTTTCATTTTTATTTTATTATGTCGAATTACACTACATGACGCCAAATGACGCTACATTTTGATAGCGTGAGAATTTTATTTCGCACGCATCAAAATGTACGCGCATGTACGAGTGTGTCGGTAACAACAATGTACAATATATGTAACATAGTATATAAACCCTAAATATATGCCTAGGGGACCCCAGTTGTGTTCTTAGCATTTACAGGTCCGGTTCAGTCCGGTTTTTTATGTCTAAATGGGGCAACCACAACCGCAACCGGTCCAAGACTGACCCAGATATTGCTGAACTGCATCCGGACCGCATAGGACCAAAAAAAACCAGTTCGAACCGACTTTTTGTTGTAAAATTTGTTGTACCAATATAACCCATATATTTCTCAACAACAATTAATCGGACCATTTCACCATTATACAAGCGGTTGGATATTGTAATTTCCCGGCGACTGGTCGAACTTTTAAGAGATTTCATCAAGATCTGACAGAGATATGATTGAAACAAAAGTACATTGTATTCCATGTTGTAGTTTGTAGTTTGTAGTTACAACTTGTTAGGGCTGTTAAATGAATCAAATACACATGGTATAGATGTTTATGTATGTTATTCCTTTGCCTTGGATAATGTCCAATTGTGCCCAACATTTTTGTAGCACAAGGTATAAACAGTATAGTCACAGCTGCTCAAATGACATCAAAATACTCACATCAAAATGTATTTTGTCATATCTCTCTCAGTTCTCAACCGTTTTTGATGGTCCAGGGAACGAAATTGAAGCCATTATGTGTGGGAATCAGGGGGTATAGTGCACGTGACCTATAAACCGGTTGAAACCGGTTCGGATCGGTTTTCATCGGTTCAATGATATTTTTCAAAGCAAAAGACTGGCAACTGGACTGCGAAAGACCAATCCTATAAATAGCCACCTGATGAACCGGACTTCAGTTCAGTTCAGTCCGGTTTCGGTCTTTTTCCGGTTCGTAGGACCGGACCTTTAAACACTATGTGTTCTCTTAGGTATTCCACCTACATTTTGGGTGTGAAAGGCCTATCTCAACAAACTCACCTATTAATAACCCCTCGCATCAAAACCATCAATTCCCCATCACGAGCACGGATCCCGCCCCCTTCTTGTAGAGAGAACCTGCATGGTCTTAGCTAGCAGATAGTGGGTGTCACCCTAACAGAAGAACACAACTACCCATATCAGTGCGCCTTCTCTTACTTGTGCATATGTCATTGTTTCACTGCGCCACATCTGATTACTCATCCTTTCGGCACGAGCCGGAAGTACTTGTATATACATAATCTACCTTTTCTTTCATAAGCTGATGCCAGGCCTCGCCTTACATTGCGACTGCCAGTGATTGAGAGGCAGTGCTCGTCATTAGGACAGCTGCAACCAGACAACCGATCGGATCTGGGTTAGTTATGATTTACATCACTCTATTTGGATGACTATTTTAGTTACAAGCTGAATTCAGTGTTATCTCCGAGATCAGGCACTGTTGGAAGGGTTATTGATCCGAAGTGTCAAAATAGGCACCTGATGAATGATGAACCATTGACAAACCTTGACAAACCTTATCACGTGACCCGTAAACCTTTGGAGAGGTCTCGAAGAAAAATTTGAATTTGTCAAAGAAGTGATACATCACAGATTCTACAATTATGTCCGAACCTTCAACTTCTAATCCCGGTCCTAATCCTGTTTCCATACCAGCACTAGAGGTGAAAATTGATGCGCTCACAGCGCAAATGTCGCAATTAGTGTCAGTATTGGCAGCATCACAGCCCAGACAAGCGGAAGTACAGCCAGAGATGACAGGAGAAAGAGATGATGAGATGGAGGAGATGGAGGAGTGGATATCGCAGGAGGATGAGACAGTGGAGAAATCCGGAAATGGAAAAGCATGCTTACCTAAGTATGTGCCCCTGCAAATCTTTGACAGTACCATGGAGAATACAAAATCCTTCATCAGCTCTATAGTATTGTACATCCATGGGAGGAAGCCAGAGTTTTGTACAGCTGAGTCTAGGATTATGTTTGCTCTCTCATACATTCAGGGGGGGAAAGCACAGTTCTGGAGAAACGAGGCTATTAATCAAATTGCTGTGGGAAATAAACCATTTGCAACCTTCAAGGAATTTCTGGAGAGATTGGAGGCACAGTTTGGAGACCCTAATCCAAAGGCGACAGCCAGTGCTAAATTAAAGACCATGTGCCAAGGTTCCTTAATGGTGGATGAATTTATTTTGCAGTTCAAAGCAGAATATTCGCAAACAGACATGGGAGAAGCTGCGTTGGTAGAGTTTTTGAAAGCAGGATTAAATCCCTCTTTATTCAAGTCTATCTACCAACTACCTTCTATGCCAGAGAAGTTGGATGAGTGGTATAATTGGGCAATGTGCCTTGACCGGCAATATCGGCAGGAACAGGCAGAGTCAAAGTTGATGTACAGAAGTAGTAAATTTGGAAAGTCATCAGGAGGAAAGTCCAAGAAAGGAAAGGCGCCTCAGGCGCAAGCTCCGAGGGCACAGCCACCAGCCATGGCAGTGACACCTATAGTTACAGAGTCAGCAGCACTGGCAGAGGCAATGGAGGTTGATCAAGTGGGGAGATGAGCCCCACTTAAATGTTTTAACTGTGGGCAGTTAGGACACATTTCTAAGTATTGCAAGCAGAAGAGAAAGGTCAGGGGAGCTACAATCGAGGAAGTGAAGCAGGAGGAAGGCAAGCAGGAGAATTTTGTGGAAGAGTCCCAGTGAAGGTTTCCCCATTGGTGACCCAGAATCATTACAATGTATTAGTATCCGAGGAAACCCAGAGTAAATCAGAAAAGGAAATCGAGGAGGAGTACAACTGTTGCAAATCACATGACAAAGAAAATTGTCACATGTCATTTCCGAAAACCCTTAAATTCTTTATTCGCTCTGTGCAAATAGAACCTGAAATCACCTTGACTGTGGGACTGAAGACAGTGGACATGCATGCAGCTATTGATGTGGAAGCATTGCTTGACAGTGGTGCTACAGGATTATTTATTAATCGATCCTTAATTACCGGAAATGGTATTAACACATGCAAGCTGGCGCAACCTATAATGGTGTACAATATTGACAGAACAGTCAGTCGTGGAGGAACTATCAAGGAGGAGGTGACTATGGTACTAAAGTATCAGGAGCATCAGGAGCGAGCCATATTCAAAGTGTGCGATCTTGGGAAAACCAATCTAATAATAGGATGTCCGTGGTTATGGAAGCATAATCCCGAAATTGATTGGAAAACTGGGAAAGTACAAATGACTCATTGTCCTAAGGAATGTAATGTGTATGGGAGGAAGATGAAGAAGGAAAAAAGGAAAAAGAAAGAGAAAGAACATCCAAGAAAGTATTCTGTTATGATGGAGGAAGTGGAGGATGAGGAAATGCCAAATGGGGAAGTTCCGATCATGATCGAGAAAGAAGAGCAAAAGCAAACCTTTAGAGCAGTTCATGGAGGACAGTCGTGGGACAAGAATATTGTGAAGGTGGAGAAGCCAGTGGAGGAATGGGTGCCAAAAGTGTATCATAAACATTTGTCAGTGTTCCAAAAGAAGGAGTCTGAGCAAATGCCGGGGCGGAAGCCATGGGATCATGCAATTGAGATAAAGCCCGGGTTTGTGCCGAAGAAGTTAAAGGTATATCCATTATCTCCGATGGAACAAGAAGAAGTGGATGCATTCCTGAAGGAGCAATTGTGCAAAGGATACATACAACCTTCAAAATCACCGCAGATGTCACCAATATTCTTCGTGCCCAAAAAAGACCAAAGGAAGAGGATGTGTACCGATTATAGGTATCTGAATGAGTGGACAGTGAAGAACGCATACCCCCTGCCGTTAATCTCAGAAATAATTGATAAGGTGGGAAAAGCCAAGGTCTTTACAAAATTGGATTTATGATGGGGATACAACAATGTACGGAGATGAGTGGAAGGCTGCATTTGCCATGCATCGAGGATCCTTCAAGCCGCTTGTCATTTTTTTGGGATGACTAATAGTCCCCCGACCTTTCAAAATATGATGAACAACATTTTCAAGGACGTAATAGACAAAGGCGTGGTAATAATATTTATTGATGACATTCTGAGATTCACGGAGGATGAAGAGAATCATGAGGCGATAGTGCAGGAGGTGTTACGGAGGTTGGCAGAGAATGATCTATTTTTGAAACCAGAGAAGTGTGTGTTTGGGGCAAGTGAGATCGAGTTCCTAGGATTATTGATCGGCCCTGATGGGATCAAAATGGATCCGATCAAGGTACAGGTGATCACAGATTGGCCTGCGCCCACCCGTGTCAAGGAGGTTCAAGCCTTCTTGGGACTCACAAATTATTATCATCGCTTTGTGCACAATTTTTCTAAAATTGCTGCACCCTTACATAACCTTACGTGAAAGGGAGTAGTATGGAGGTGGGGAGAGCAGCAGCAGACATCGTTTGAGGAGTTGAAGAGGAAGTTTGTGGAGGGACCAATATTAGCCCCAGTAGATTTCACATGCCCTTTGCAAGTGGAATCTGATGCATCCAATTTTGCTACTGGAGCAGTATTATCAATGCTGTGTGAAGATGACAAATGGCATCCTTGTGCATACTTGTCAAAAGCATTGAATGATGTGGAGAGGAATTATGATGTGCATGACAAAGAGATGTTGGGGATAATACGAGCATTGGAGGCATGCAGGCATTATTTGGAGGGATGTATGCATCAGATTGAGATCTGGATGGATCATCAAAATCTGCAATACTTCATGTCCACTAAAAAGCTTAATTGCCAGCAAGCGCATTGGGCACTATTCCTATCATGTTTTAATTTTCACTTGGTCCACAAAGCGGGAAGCTTAATGAGGAAAGCAGATGCATTATCCAGACATATTGATCATAAAAGGGGGGTGGAGGAGGACAATAAAAATGTTACCTTACTCAAACCCGAATACTTTTGCATTTGCGCTATGCATCAAGGGCATCTATTAATAGATAGCTCGGAAACAGAAATGTTGTCTAAAATTAGACAATGTTCGGAAATGGACGATGAAGTAGTGGAAGCTGTGAAAGCTCTAAAGGGAGAGAAGAAAGGTAATATCAAAGGAGACAAATGGGCTGAGGAACAAGGGTTGGTGTTGTTTCAAGGAAAAGTGTATGTACCGAAGGATCAGGATTTGTGAAGGGAGATCGTCCGGTTACATCACAATGCGCCAATTGCCGGACACCCAGGAAGATGGAAGACGTTGGAATTAGTAATGAGAAATTATTGGTGGCCCGGAATTTCAAAGTATATGTTGGAGTATGTGGATGGATGTGATACGTGCATGAGAGGGAAGAAATTTCCAGAGAAACCTGCAGGAAAATTAATGCCGAACCCTATACCTAAAGTGCCATGGTGAGATATATCTGTGGATTTGATTACCAGATTACCTGAGGCTCAAGGGTACAATGCAATATTCGTAGTATGCAACCGCTTTACAAAGGAGGTTCATATTATTCCTACTACTACAGAAACCTCATCATTGGGCTTGGCGCGCCTCTATCTAAATCAGGTATGGCGGTTACATGGGTTACCCGATACTGTTATCTCCGATCGTGGACCACAATTTGCTTCCGCGTTTATGTGAGAACTAAACAAGATATTGGGAATTCAAACTAAATTATCTACGGCATATCACCCGCAGACTGATGGGCAGACAGAGAGAATGAATCAGGAGTTGGAGCAGTACCTACATATGTTTGTCAACTACCGACAAACCAACTGGCCCGAATGGTTGGCAATTGCCAAATTTTCTCACAATAACAAATTCCATTTGGCTACTCATATGTCACCCTTTTTCGCAAATTATGGATATCATCCTCACATGGGAGTAGAACCCAGAAGGGAAGTCAAAGTACAGTCAGTAGAAGATTTTGTATCTAAGATGCAAAAGGTACAAGAGGAAGCAGAGGCAGCATTGAAGAAAGCACATGATGACATGATGCGACACGCAGATTGTACTCAAGCATGCGCTCCAGAGTACAAAGTTGGTGACTTGGTATGGCTAAGTACCAAGGACCTGAACATTCCACGACCTTCAAAGAAACTTATGGAGAAACAAGTTGGCCCATATGCGATCTCTAAAGTGATCTTGCCTAATGCAGTAGTGCTAAAATTACCCCAATCATTTAAGATTGATCCTGAGATTAACGTATCCCGCCTATGCCCTTACCGTCCACCCACTATTCCTGGCCAACAAACTACTCCACAACCTCTGATAATAGTAGAAGGTGCTCCAGAATACATAGTTGAAGAAATTTTAGACTCATGTCTTCGACGGAACAAATTGGAGTTCTTAATAAAGTGGAAAAACTATACCGATGTAAATAATTCATGGGAACCTGAAGAGAATTGTAAGTGAGTGCATAACGCAATCGCCCAATTCTTTAAACATAATCCAAATGCTCCACATCGCATTGCGAGAATGGTGTATGAGGGGATGAAATTCTGGCCTTACCAAAATTTCACAGAGGGGACAAACATAATATTTTCTTGCCTGGAAGTCGAGGCATAAAAGGGGGGTAATGTTAGGAGACCACCCCATTACCTAATAAACTTTCATTTTTATTTTATTATGTCGAATTATGCTACATGACGCCAAATGATGCTACATTTTGATAGCATGAGAATTTTATTTCGCACGCATCAAAATGTATGCGCATGTATGAGTGCATCGGTAACAACAATGTACAATATATGTAACATAGTATATCAACCTCAAATATATGCCTAGGGGACCCCAGTTGTGTTCTCTTAGATATTCCACCTACGTTTTGGGTGTGAAAGGCCTATCTCAACAAACTCACCTATTAATAACCCCTTGCATCAAAACCATCAATTCCCCATCACGAGCGCGGATCCCGCCCCCTTCTTGTAGAGAGAACCCGCACGGTCTTAGCTAGCAGATAGTGGGTGTTGCCCTAACAAGCAGGAGGACAAAGTACTGACCTGGTTTATGACCCTTAATAATTCCTGTTTGATTTTCTTGTTTCCCTTCGTGCTAGGAGATACAGCTGTATTTTTTTGGATGCAATGAGTAATTGTCACACAGGAAGACAAAATACGAGCCTGGTTTACAACCCTTCAGCAATTCCTGCTTGATTTTCGCAGCAGATGTGCTTGATGTCAATTTTGCCTTGGAGCCAGATGCAGGTTTAGCTGAGTGAGACTTTGGGGCCATTGATCTCATCATGGGGAACAACAAGGTGAAGCCGGTTTGTAAGCATGAGCAGAAATATGTTCTGTCGATAGGCCATACATGGATGGGAGAATTGTCCATGCAGTTGGTTACCAGCAGAGCTTCTAGCACCAGGGTCATTTGGATCTGGGAGTGGCATTTATGTATCCAATGAATTGAGCAGGGATAATTATTGCACGACCACTTGGCATGGATCTTGCATAAGGTACAGAACCTGCCCATATCCATGGTGAAAAGGTTCTAGTGCCCGAACAGTGGTGATTTGAGGATCAACAAGACCTAATTTATGTATGAAATATATTCAGCATAAATGGTTGATATGCAACCACTTAGAGTCAGATCTTGCATGATGTATGAAACCTTGGTATGGATCGAACAAAGTTCTAGTGCCAGGGGAGTGTTAGTGGATATGATCGGGTGGCCAGATCATGCATGATGTACTGTACATGGGCCTGTCCACACCCAAGCTTGCAGTGGAAAGGAATACAGCTTCAAAGGGATGACACTGGCTTTGAGGGCAACAGCTGCGATAGAAGTGGGCTTGGAAGCATCCAGTAATTTTGTTACGAAAGGAGAGCAGTAGCGGGAGACATGACACTTTATGTACATGGAACCCTTGATTGACCCTGGATGAAATTATGATGTTAGCACTATCAATTCACTCAGACTTGTAAGATGCAACCAGATCTTGAAGATACGTTGCAAGGGCACAGATGGCAAGGATAAAAGTCATCAGCTCAGTCAAGAAGTAAATCCCAACACCCACCAATGCACAATGCCCTCACTTTTTTGGCCAGCAATCCCCTCTACACCTCTTCCTCCAGTGAGGTGCATAGTCATTGTTGACAGCGATACTGAATCTGAAAGTGGGCGCTCCTATCCAAACAACGACAAAGAATCTGTGCCAATGGTCAAAAATCAAGCTGGATATTTCATCCAGTCAAGCTCTCCACTACCAGCTAGTGACAACGTCAGTCACAATGCACCGAACAACAATGGTGAGTTTTTTCTCAAGGAAAGATGTGTATGAACTGAATTATTGGTTAGCTGAAGCAGCCTGCAGAGCTCAAGTCAGTGCAGATGAAGCAGAAAAAGGGAATGCTTCTGGGGTGGTGAATACTGACATTGTATTATCGTTGGGCAACAAGGCAAGAAGAAATTTGTTATGACTATCGTGATCTGACCTATAAAATCTTTTCAGGAAACAACAAAGATTGAAGTCCACATTGAAGGCTCACACCATTCTAATCCATCAACCATCAACATCAACATTGAACAAATGCAAGTCCGAGGGAGAAAGCATAAGCGGGAGGTCAAGGGCTGTGAAGGAAGAACAGAAATTCAGGTCTAGATAAAGAAGATTAGGAAGTAGTTCATAGTGATGAATGTACACAATTGCACTCGACACATTACTTGCATGTTGGGCCACTAGTGACATCTGAACAAGAAATGAGAGTTTATTTTAAAAGACAAACAAAACAAAAATCTACAGTGAGATCAGCAAGTTAATTTGTCATGGGTGGATAAGAGATACATACATACAGTCATTAAATCCTGATGTTGGTCAGGTCATAAGCAATATTTGGGCGGGAGTCAACAATGGTAAGACTTCGAGGATAAGTAACACGGTGTAAAGAGGCAGCATGGGATAAACATTGGGGAGTAATGGGAGCTCGTCCAAAATGGTCGTAGAAGGTCTTCACATAAAAACGAGTAATCTCATCCTCAAGGTCTTCAATCTTCCATTCTGTCCATTGAAATTTCTTTGCAAGAATGATTGGTGGGACTTCTCCTTTCCATGTGGTCATCACCTTCTTCAATGCATGTAAATATACAGATCTGGGCTCCCAGTACACATTTCCTAGACCATGATTGGCTGCACCCAAGTCTGCCACCAGCAACGATGCAGATGCTCCACCTGGAAAACAGGCTCTGATGAGTTCTTGACAATCATTGCTGGTGTTGGTTGTGACCTGCACATCGAGAGCAAGGAGCTCAAACCTAAAGCTAAGCTCGGCCAGTTCCCAAAGAATTTCTTCACGCTCATGGTCGCCTAATGAATTGATAATGCTACCATTCCACATCAGTTGACCGCCATGCAATTCTGCAAAGCTAACTCCATGTGCCATCAAAGAATCATCCATAAATCGCTGTGCGGTCTCCCACAGTTTGGTGCTTTTTGTACTCGAAGCACCTGCTTTCTTTTCACTGATGAGCTCGAAGGCGAGAAGGTTGTGCCAAAGACTGTTAGGGACTGCCAACACAGTGGAATTGTGAGTGCTGACCCAGTAGATCATAGCTGTATGAAATTTGAGCCAGCTTCAGAAATAGGCATCTTGATGTTCTTTGTTTTGAACCGCAATGAACAAAGCAGGCTTAGGAAAAACATAACCCTCTGCCATTGCGGGTGGAGGATTTCGGGGAGTAAAATCTGAAAGGGCCTTTTGCCAGCTCAGAATCAGTGGTGGTAAGAATGGGCTTTCGAGATCTTCAAATTTATTCTGCCCACTTGGTGGCATCTTGGGAACATTAGAATTCTTTTTGGCATCTGTAACCATGGACATGTAAGCCGAAATACTTATTCATTACAATAGAAACCTACATGGGCTATAAAGCTGCCTGCGTACTTCACGTTTAGAGATCTCCTCATGTGGCGGTGAAATGATACTAGTTTTGGCACAGATGGACTGAAATGGATTTGGATACTGCAGATAATGTTGGACATGTCTTGCTATCGCTCGATATTTGTTGATGTGATCACCATTTCCATAATAGATAGTGGGATGCAAAGGACGAGTGGCTGGGCTGAGAGGGTTGGACTCATCTCCCGGTCCCTGGACAGGTGCAAGTGCCCTCACGCAAATTGAGGAGAGCACTGAGAATGGCCTCATGAGCCAAACTGGGATGCCAGCCCAGAAAAAGAGATTGCACACTGTAAGATCCATAGTAAAAACCCCCATGACTTTTGCTGTGGTAGGAGGATACGTCTGCATGGGTGCAGGTGGTTCATTCAGTAAGAGGATGGAGCAAAAGTAGTCGTAGTAGTCTAGAAGAGCTGTTAATTCCATGAAAATTCTCTGCATTTTGCATACAGTGAGTTGCATGCGACGAAGGTCCATTGAAATGAATTTGAGGCGATGTAAAAGATTCTCCAAAATGACAGTAAGCTGGAAAACTAGGAGCTCCTTTGAAAATTTTGATTGTGCAGCGTGTTTTAGAAGAGCAATACACAGTCATTGCATCTGGGAAAACTGGAAAATGTGGAGTTTTCCTATTCCTGTGAGGATGCCATCATTTGCAACAAAATTGTGATGATCTGGCATCCACTGCATGATTGATGACGGTTCGGTTTGTGCAGGGATGCATGGAAGGTGAGGATATTCAGATACCCATGGCTGCGGCCATTGAAGTGGATTGTCATCTCTGAAGCAAAGGTTCATCCTCAAAAAAAGACTACAATCACCACCCAGAGGAGGATTAAAAATGATATTTGTATTCGGACTGGTAACTATATACTGTCCATCACATACAACGGCACCAACTAAACCATCGGAGGAGACTGCACCTACAAGAACAAGTACTACAAGAACAAGTAATCAGGTATATTATTAGTCTAGCCAGTGATCAATGTTACTCACGAGACAAGAAGTTTTTATTGTGTAACAGTAGAGAAGGATTCTGCATAAGCTTTTTGGGAGTGATGTCGAGGAGGGAACCCATAAGAATTTATACTGCAGCTGGTGAAAAACTGAAGCAAATGACATGAGCTCGAGGAACATTCAGATTGAATGAATACATACCTCAGTGATTGTTCAAACAGTGATAACCCGAAGCTAAAAGAAGAAATGCAAGGGCCACTCCATGCTTGTGAGGACGGCAGATGTCTCACCCAGCAGGATAAATGAATGATGTCCAAGGAAAACCACCAGAGGTTTGAGGAGCGTTGATGAGCATGAGCTGATCCAGGAAACGACTGATGCCAGATCAAATTGCTAGGCCCAAGGAAAACCAAGATCAGACAAGCAGAACCATGGATGCCTCGAGGGCTTGACGAGGGCTGACACCGCAAGAGAAGAAACAACTGATGCCAAATTGGGTTGTTAGGGAGACGTAGGACGTCTACCCAAGAAGAAATGTGGCCAACAGATCCAGAGGCGAGATGAGAGATGAGAGACGAGAGATGAGAGAGGGAAGACAAGAGACAAGAGACAAGAGACAAGAGACAAGAAAAGAAAACCAAAAAAACTCACCATTGGGATGATTGATGAATGTTGAATGTAGGTTGAACACTGAATAGAGGTTGATGTTGAGAAAATGAATGGTCAACGAGCATCTGCCTGCCCTAAATTCAGGGGCTGTGTAAGATTTGCCCGCAGTTAACCTTAACCTTACAGTCTCATCTCATCTCATCTCATCTCCCCTCCCCCCTCTCCCTTCTCCCTCTCCCCTCTCCCTCTCTCATCTCTCGTCTCTCATCTCTCATCTCTCGTCTCATCTCTAGATCCGTTGGCCACATCCCTCTCCCTGGGTAGACGTCCTACGTCGCCCTAACAACCCGATTTGGCATCGGTTGTTTCTTCTCTTGCGGTGTCAGCCCTCGTCAAGCCCTCGAGGCATCCATGGTTCTGCTTGTCCAATCTTGGTTTTCCTTGGGTCTAGCAACTTGATCTGGCATCAGTCGTTTCCTGGATCGGCTCATGCTCATCAACGCTCCTCAAACCTCTGGTGGTTTTCTGATGCTTCTGGTGTGATTTCAGCATGTTTCAGTAAGTAATCCATATTCCCCCAAGATTCCCATTGACTGATGCTCACTCTCATTCAAGCTCTGAGTTCATTTCTTAACCTCGAGTCTTGACTTCATTTGGCATGCATGTCAACAACAGATGTGCATGGAATCTATGGACCAGAGTCGCCCATCTCTAGCTTTGCAAAAAGATGGTAGAGCATTGCATGAGAAAGGAAAGATTTGAGCAGAGCAAAATGTACACTTTTTTTTCTTATCTTACCATCATTTCTCCTGTAACACTTTGCACACACAGCACCGGAATCTTCAAATGATCCTTACACTTGTTCCATTATTCGTCTTTGCAAGCTGTTACCAATGCCTTCCGGTGCCTCAAATCACCATCTTCTTTTCTGGATCTTAGTCTGACCCATCTCAAAAATGGATCATAGTTCCGATGCCTCCCTGAACATCTTTGTTATACAATAAAAACTCGTCTTCATTTTTTACTGCCTCATGGCTCCATCTCCTAAGCATCTATGTGCATGTGGTTGTGCTCTTCAGGTAACTCGGAAGGTTGAACTAGGACATCTGAATGGACAAAGATCAGCACTGTTGGCAGCCAATGTTCTTTCACAAAATCGTTCATTATTACGCAGTCGTAAGCAAGCCTTCAAAGCACAACAAATGTCACCTGCTCACTCTGCTGGAAAGCAGGAGCTCGTTGGTCGCCCTGCACCAGCTCATCAAGTGTTTTTGTCAAGAAAAGCTTCCTGGCCAGACAGACCTTCATCCAAAAATGAAAATCCCTCAGGTGAAACTGGAGAGGCATCTGTTGAATGCGATGACTTTTCTATGAGTGAGGCAGGGCCATCTGGGTTCCGCCATGATTCTCCATCTGCGGTATCACCTCGCACCATCAACTCACAACACATACCTCCTCATTCTTCTCCAATGCCATTCCCACCTGATCCAGATCACCTCCCATCTGCGGCATCACCTTGCACCATCAACTTACAACATCTACCTCCTCGTTCTTCTCCAATGCCATTCCCACCTGATCCAGATCACCTTCCTCCCTGTTCTTATCCAACACCCTTACCGGATGATGCAGATGGCCATGATCAGTACAGCTTGTCAATGGCATGCCGATCCCGCCGAATCATAGAGCGCGTTGAGCAGATTGGTCGAGTATGTTGGGGAACCAACCATGTCCAGTTTCTTGAGTGGGAGGAGAGGGAGGAAGATGGGGATGAAGTGAGCATCACAGAAGAGAACTCAAACATGGAAGATGAAGAGGATGGAATGGGGTGTGATCATGATGAGCCTGATGAGCCTGGGGACGAAGAAGACATGCCGTTTGCTGAACCAGGCCAGGAAGGAATCTCAGTTTGGGACCTTCTTGGTGAGGGTTTTATGAAAGAGGTTGCAGAAATAGGTTGGCAACTTTTGGACTGATTCTAACTGTCTTTCTGATGTTTTTTTTTCAGAAGGCAAACTTCTCGATGAAAGCAACTTAACCCTTCTGCATGCCTACACCCTTAAAGTTGAAGATGGTATCACAAATGCAACTTTCAACAAATTTTGCTTTGCTTTCCCTCAAGCCCCACTCGACTCAATCAAGTCTACAGAGAAATGGGTGCAGTTCCTCTCAGGTTTTCAGCCCATACGCTACAGTTGTTGTTCCTCATGTGTCTGTTATACCGGCCCATACGAGACCTTGCAGCAGTGCCCGAAATGTAAGGCTGATTGTTACAAAGCCAATGACACAACCACACATTCATACTTCGAATATCTTCCCATCATCCCGCATCTTCAGGCAATGGTAGCCAATTCTACCTATGCTAAAAAAATGCAATACCGGTCAAACCATGTGTGCGATCCAACCAAGTTAACAGATATCCTCAATGGCACACATTACACCTCACTACTGGGGAAGTGTGTCACCATTGGCGATGAAGAACTCCCCGAGTGGTTCTTCTCTGATCCCCGAGATATTGCACTCGGTTTGTCGACTGATGGTTTTTGCCCTTTCAAGCGTCGGAACAAGGCTGCTTGGCCACTCCTTCTGTTCAATTACAATCTCCCTCTGGAAGAAAGGTTTCAAAAGAAAAATATCATTTCTCTTGGATCGATTCCCAAGAAACCCCTTGACTTGGATTCATTTTTGTGGCCGCTTGTACAGGAATTTCTCCAGCTTGAAATTGGGGTCTCAGCATTCGATGCACTCTTGCAGTCAATTTTTACTCTCCATGCATATTTAATTTTTTTTTTGGTGATATTCCAGCAGTCTCATTGATTATGTGCATGAAGGGACATAATGCAATTGTTCCATGTCAAATGTGTGAAATTTGAGGGATCCGCAAACCTGGTGCAAAAACACATTATGTGCCCTTGGATTGTTCTTTCTTTCCAGGCGTTCAGGATTTGTACAGCCCATCTGCTCTTCCGCTCTGCAATCATGCATCATTCCTCGAACAAGCAGAGATAGTTCAATCCACTTCAACTAGCAAAGATTTCAATAAAATTTCCACAAAGTTTGGCATCAAAGGCGTGCCATTGCTCAGTGCATTAAGCTCCCTCTCGTTTCCAACTTCATTCCCCTACAACTTCATGCATCTCATCTGGGCGAACCTGATTCCTAATCTGGTTCTCTTTTGGACTGGGAAATTCAAGGACCTGGATCACGATGGGCAGGATTATGTGATTATGAAAACTGTCTGGGAAGCGATCGGAGAGGCAACCTTTCAGGCTGGGGAAACGATTCCTGCTGCATTTGGGTCCCATGTCCCTAATGTTGCATTAGAGAAGGCGCATATGATTGCTGAAACCTATTCAATCTGGACATTATACCTTGCACCTGTGCTTCTTAAAGGCCACTTCCTGGATGAACACTATTACAACCATTTTGTGAAACTTGTTCGACTGCTTACATGTTGCATTGACCTTGAAATCACGCATGAAGAAATTGATGACCTGGACCAAAATTTCCAAAAGTGGGTTCAAGACTATTAGCGGTATGTGCTTTGACCTCTCACTTGGACGGAATTTTGTTTAATGGCTTGCCAGGTTCCACTGTCAAGATGATCCAGATCATGTTTCATGCTGCCCACTCACTGTTCATGCCTTGCTGCATATTGCTCCAACCATCAGAGCTATGGGCCCGGTCTGGGCCTATTGGGCGTTCCCAATGGAACACTATTGCGGCGACGTCCTTTACAACATCCGGAGTCGATGGTTCCCCTACTCAAGCATCAACAGATATGTTATGTTGTGTGCACAGTTAACCCACATCACCCTTCTATACAATTTGGATGAGAAACTATGCCTTCAACCACCTGCATCTCATGACTGGAATTTGACACTGCCTTTATGTATGTCTTCCATCTCTCAACAAATCCACCAATTTACATTAGTTTTAGATCCACTATATGTTCTTACTCCTCCAATGCGATCTGCTGAATCTATCAACCGCTCTCTATGGATGAAACTTACTGCGTCGCTTGCAACTTGCTTTGATGTAACTGTCCAAACAATTTGTTGGCTCATCCCAAAGGATTCCCAATTCGTTCAGTATGGCTGAGTATACCAGCTTGAGGGTGGGGATGTTATGCATGCTCATGAGCTTAACTCACCTCAATCTGATAGCCAAGACATGTCATTCGTCTGGGTATGCGTTGATGTATCTCTGATGCAGTACACATTGACAAGTTTCTATTTTAGTATCAACTTTTGGTTGATAAATTTGCTCATCAACAACACCGAACATCCGAGTTTGAACTGTGCGACTTCTATGGCCAACTACTTTGCCTTCTTATCATCAGCATTCCTGAGTCGCAAAATGACTGAGTGCAGCCCCAAACACTTGTCTATGCACTTATCAAGTCAGTTAAACTAATTGACTCCACCGCGGATGGGATCAAATATTATGAAAACTTCGGATCCATGGAATTTGTTGACCTCAACCAAGTGAAATGTGTCATTGGACGGATCATGGATCGTGGGAGGTGGGCTATTGTTGATCGCAGCACATCTTCTGCATGACCACATGTTACATAGTTACTCCGTGTTGTATTTGTATAGCTGTCTTAAATAAAGTTTCTTAGTTGTTTCTCAAAGCATTGAAAACATGCTGCTGAGTTTAAATTCAGCCAAAATTTGATGTAAGGCCTCGTCAAAAATTCACATTGTTGAGCTAGCCCAAAAGTGGTTGAAATTCCTGTTGTTGTTGAAGTGGGAAATCATCCCATCTATTTCAGCCCCTCATGGTATGTTATTCCACCTCACCAATTTGACATAAAAAGTAGAAATATACTGCATGTAAAATTCATACCTTAAATGTGTTGGAATCCAAACTGTCCTCTTAGATGAAAATCATCCTAGACCAACTGTATGAATTCCTATCATTGTCAAAGGTGAAAAAACATCCCATATATTTCAGCTGCTCATGGTATGATATTCCACCACACCAACTTGGCATAAAAAGTAGAAATATACTATATATGAAATCAATACCTTAAGTGTTTGGAACATTGCAGTCAGAAAGTCATCCCAAATTCATCCACCCTTAATTCATCCATATATATTATGAAATCAGGGTTTCCTAAACTAAACAAATGAAAAACAGGCCCCACTGGGTTCACAGTGCCTAGCATGCAAGATGTTCAAGCCGAGAACACCCCAGGCCCAGCCAAGCCACATCTAGCCACTGCCACCACTGCCCTTGTGGTGAGGGTGGCATGCCATGACTGTGTCTGCTGACAATGATGAACTGGATGTGGGATCATGTATGAACAAGTGTTCACGTGGTTGAAAGACAGAATGGGGAAGGCCAGATGTGGACTGTGATTGGGGTGTGTAGTGAGTCGAGGGGGATCTCCTTATATCACACACCAAAAGAACACAAATAACATATATATTTCATGTAATGGTAGTGGTAAAAAGATCACTTATGTAAATAGAAGGCTGGTCCCTTTATAGGGGCCAGCCATGTCAACAGCAAGGAAATATAATATATACAAATGCAGGGTCAAGCCCCAGGTCACCACACCATCCCCCTTAGGCTTCGTCCAGGGGAGAAGCATAATGTTTTGAGTAAATAGATGATCTCGAAGAGAGCATCGTCTGGTATGTGGGTATCATTGGGGTACAACGAAAAGAATCAATTTATTCATTTATTAAAAAATGCGACGACCTCATTTAGTAGGGTCATCAGGGATGTGGGTATTGTCGAGACTCAACGATGATATGTGGGACTCGTCGAGGGTTGACGAGGATTTGGGGAGGATGGCGTCAACTAACATATGCCTAACTTCCTCCAGGATGGTAGGTATGGGTACTTCGCACTCATAATTGGGTGTGGAGGAAAGTATGGTTGTTTCGTTGGTCAATGCCAATGAAGACAATTGGGATATGGGGGTCTCTGGGGTGTTCCCCAGAGCAGAGGCATCCGTCGTTTGCCCTTCATTGAGAGGGAAACGGTCCTTGTTGATGGTGAACATTTCATTGTCAGATGAAGAGACAGAGTCGGTGGAATCACCATTGTCATCAGGGTCTCTAATTTTTCACAGCTTGGTAGACGCGATGTGAGTGAATTTGCTAATGGGCTTCTTATGCCCGTCTGGAGGGATGCCGGCGGCGACTCTCCTTGCTCTCTTCAAGGCCTTCTTCTGGCCTTGAGTGGCCTTGACCATGAGGGGAGACCCAGACCATCCTGAGGTCAGATTGTTCTCCAGAGAATATACCTCTGGAGGAGGTGGATGCCAGCTAGACAGGTAAGAAGGCCCAGTGTGGGCAGGAGGTTGGTTGTCCATGTGAGAGGTGCTTGCATGCAGAGATGCAGATAGTCCAGCAGAGAATCCGGAGGACTGGGCAGTGGAAGTCATTGATTCAGGGCAGGGTCACCCTGAATGAGAGGGAGCTCCACCCCTGGTGGGAGTGGTGGAATCTCTTTTTCTTTTTCTTCATGGCTCTCAAAGGGCCATGTCGTTAGGCCTGGTGATCCACCACTGGGGTTCAGACATCAGAGGAGCATCCTCTGAATGGGTATTGGAATGTTGCTGCAGATGTCTTACAATATTGGCAGCAGTGGAAGACTCTTCCAAATGGGAGGAGTTGGCAGTAGCCATCGCTGTGAGCCAGCTGATGGCATAGTGAGAACCTTCTCGGACTTCCTCATCTGAGACTCCCATGGTAGCGAGGTATCGTACAACGTCCTTGAGGGAAGTTGAATTGGTGCTGATTGGCATGGGCTGCTGATGGCGCATGGGGGACAGTGGGAGGTGTTCGTGCTCTCAAATCTGTCAGTACAGTCCCAGTGTGGCTAGTACCTCTGCAGTACAAAGGTAGAAAAGTAGTTTAGCTTCAGGGGATAGCCCTGAAGGAATCTGTTGATAAAGCAGGAGTTGTCCCCTGATGTGTGGGAGGGAGACCCTCTGTTTGTCCATCAGGGTACCAGGGTGGGATCGCCACTGGTACAGGTGTTGGTGCATGAACTGCGCCCACATTTCAGCTGAGTCCAGGAGCAAGGGTTGCTCCAGGTGAGTAGGGTCGTTGAGTCGGCATAATCCTCGCGCTGACTGCATCTGAACAGGGAGCCAACCAGGTAATCTCCAGTGGGCAAGGGCATAGGTCATCAGGGGCGTTTGAGCCCCTGGAGCAGTATCATTGATGAACTGCATGTACTCGCGCATTCGTTCCAACATTGGGTAGTTCCCAGAGGTGTGAACCATCTGGGACCAGTTATCAAATTCCTCAGTGTTCTGAGGAATGGATGTAGGAACTTGGCCACACAGCTTGGGAGCTGGTCTCCAGTTCACTGTCCTGGGAACATCAGGGCCCAAGAATGTATATCTTGGGGTTGGAAGGTGTTAGGAAACCACCCCATTACCTAATAAAATTTCATTTTTATTTTATTATGTTGAATTACACTACATGATGCCAAATGACGCTACACTTTGTTAGCATGAGAATTTTATTTTGCATGCATCAATATGTATGCGCATGTACAAGTGCGTCAGTAACAACAATGTACAATATATGTAACATAGTATATAAACCCTAAATATATGCTTAGGGGACCCCAGTTGTGTTCTCTTAGGTATTCCACCTATGTTTTCAGTGTGAAAGGCCTTTCTCAACCAACTCATCTATTAATAACCCCTCACATCAAAACCATCAATCCCCCCATCACGAGCACGGATCCTGCCCCCTTCTTGTAGAGAGAACCCACATGGTCTTAGCTAGCAGATAGTGGGTGTCGCCCTAACAGAAGAACACAACTTCCCATATCAGTGCATCTTCTCTTACTTGCGCATATGTCATTGTTTCACTGTGCCACATCCGATTACTCATCCATTTGGCATGAGCCAGAAGTACTTGTATATACGTAATCTACCTTTTCTTTTGTAAGCCAATGCCAGGCCTTGTCTTACCTTGCGACTGCCAGTGATTGAGAGGCAGCACTCATCATTAGGACAGCTGCAACCAGACAACTGATTGGATCTGGTTTAGTTACGATTTACATCACTATATTTGGATGACTATTCTAGTTACAAGCCAAATTCAGTGTTATCCCCAAGATCAGGCACTGTTGGAAGGGTTATTGATCTGAAGTGCCAAATTAGGTGCCCAACAAACGATGAACCATTGACAAATGATCGACAAATGATCACATGACCTGTATATGTTTGGAGAGGTCTCGAAGAACCAGTCTTGAATTTGTTGAAGAAGTGATTCATCACAGATTTTACCATTATGTCCAAACCTTCAACTTCTAATCCTGGTCCTAATCCTGTTCCCAAACCAGTGCTAGAGGCAAAAATTGATGTGCTTACAGTGCAAATGTTGCAATTAGTGTCAGTGTTGGCAGCATCACAGCCCAGACAAGCGGAAGTACAGCCAGAGATGACAGGAGAAAGAGATGATGAGATGGAGGAGATGGTGGAGTGGATGTTGCAGGAGGATGAGACAGTGGAGAAATCTGGAAATGGAAAAGTGCACTTACCTAAGTACACATCCCCACAAATCTTTGATGGTACCATGGAGAATACAAAATCCTTCATCAGCTCTATAGTATTGTACATCCATGGGAGGAAGCCAGAGTTTCATACAGCTGAGTCTAGGATTATGTTTGCTCTCTCATACATTCAGGGGGGGGAAAGCACAGTTCTGGAGAAATGAGGCTATTAATCAAATTGCTGCAGGAAATAAATCATTTGCAACCTTCAAGGAATTTCTGGAGAGATTGGAGGCACAGTTTGGAGATCCTAATCCAAAGGCAACAGCCAATGCTAAATTAAAGACCATGTGCCAAGGTTCCCTAACAGTGGATGAATTTATTTTGCAGTTCAAAGCAGAAGATTCACAAATGGATATGGGAGAAGCTGCATTGGTAGAGTTTTTGAAAGCAGGATTAAATCCCTCTTTATTCAAGTCTATCTACCGACTACCTTCTATGCCAGAGAAGTTGGACAAGTGGTATAATTGGGCAATGTGCCTTGACCAGCAATATCGGCAGGAACAGGCGGAGTCAAAGTTGATGTATGGAAGTAGTAAATTTGGAAAGTCATCAGGAGGAAAGTCCAAGAAAGGAAAGGTGCCTCAGGCGCAAGCTCCGAGGGCACAGCCACCAGCCATGGCAGTGACACCTATAGTTACAGAGTCAGCAGCACCAGCAGAGGCAATGGAGGTTGATCAAGCAGGGAGACAAGCCCCACTCAAATGTTTTAACTGTGGGCAGTTAGGACACATCACTAGGAATTGTAGGCAGAAAAGAAAGATTAGTGAAGCTACAATTGAGGAAGTGAAGCTGGAGGAAGGCAGGCAACAGAATTGTGTGGAAGAGTCCCAGTGAAGGTTTCCCCATTGGTGACCCAGAATCGTTACAATGTATTAGTATCTGAGGAAACCCAGAGTAAATCAGAAAAGGAAATCGAGGAGGAGTACAACTGTTGCAAATCACATGACAAAGAAAATTGTCATGTGCCATTTCCGAAAACACCTAAATTCTTTATTTGCTCTGCACGAATAGAACCCAAAATCACCTTGACTGTGGGATTGAAGACAGTTGACACACATGCAGCAATTAATATGGAAGCGTTGCTTGATAGTGGTGCTACAGGATTATTTATTAATCAGTCCTTAATTACTGGAAATGGTATTAGCACACGCAAGCTGGCACAACCTATAATGGTGTACAATTTTGACGGAACAGTCAATCATGGAGGAACTATCAAGGAGGAGGTGACTATGGTACTAAAGTATCAGGAGCATCAGGAGCAAGCCATATTCAAAGTGTGCAATCTTGGGGAAACCAATCTAATAATAGGATGTCCATGGTTACGGAAGCATAATCCCGAAATTGATTGGAAAACTGGGAAAGTACAAATGACTCGTTGTCCTAAGGAATGTAATGTGTATGGGAGGAAGATGAAGAAGGAAAAAAGGAAAAAGAAAGAGAAAGAACATCCGAGAAAGTATTCTGTTACGATGGAGGAAGTGGAGGATGAGGAAATGCCAAATGAGGAAGTTCTGGTCATGATTGAGAAAGATGAGCAGAAGCAAACCTTTAGAGCAATTCATGGAGGACAGTCATGGGACAAGAATATCATGAAGGTGGAGAAGCCAGTGGAGGAGTGGGTGCCAAAAGTGTATCATGAATATCTGTCAGTGTTCCAGAAGAAGGAGTCTGAGTGAATGCCGGTGTGGAAGCCATGGGATCATGTGATCGAGATGAAGCCAGGGTTTGTGCTGAAGAAATCGAAGGTATATCCATTATCTCTGATGGACATCAGGAAAAACACTTTTGGACTCAGAATACTCCCAGGGTTCCTGACTGTTACCAGGGCTTCTCAAAGTATCTCAAGGGAACACAGGGTACCTCAGAAACACATATGGTTTTTTAGTAAACCCCATTAGTATCTACCACAGTAATTGATCTATATTTCTACTTACACAAATCGAAACTTCCATAATATAAGCCTCTCGACTCACTGGGCCATTTAAACGACATGTAACTAGATTAGAATTAAATATAGGATCATGAGAAACAAAGCAGAACTCACCGTGTTCTGCCAGACCCAAATTGTAACATCTGCAAAGCAAAAACTTCAAAATGCAGAAGAATGGATTGACTTAGGCCTCTCGTCTCACTGGGCCCTTCAAACGACATGTAATTAGATTAGAATCAAATATAAGATCATGAAAAACAAAGCAGAACTCACTGAGTTCTGCCATACCTATGTTGTAACCCCTACAAAGTAAAAACTTCGAAATGCAAAAGAACGGATTGACGTAGGCCTCTCGTCTCACTGGGCCCTTCAAATGACATGTAAATAGATTAGAATCAAATATAGGATCATGAGAAACAAAGCACAACTCAACGAGTTCTACCATACCCAAATTGTAACCCCTGCAAAGTGAAAACATCGAAATGCGAAAGAACAAATTGGTGTAGGCCTCTCGTCTCACTGGGCCCTTTAAGCGACATGTAAATAGATTAGAATCAAATGTAAGATCATGAAAGCAGAACTCATTGAGTTCTGCATACCCAAATTGTAACCCCTGCAAAGTGAAAACTTCGAAATGCGAAAGAACGAATTGACGTAGGCCTCTCATCTCACTGGGCCCTTTGAACGACATGTAAATAGATTAGAATCAAATATAAGATCATGAAAAATGAAGCAGAACTCACCAAGTTCTGCCATATTCATGTTGTAGCCACTTTGAAATGAAAACATCAACATACAAAAGGACAGCATATCATAGGCCTCTGTGCTCTGAATGACATGAATATCAGATTAGAAAAGATCACAAAGCAGAACTCATCAACTTGTTACAACTTTACAAGTTGTAGGTCATGGTGTCATTTAGAATGGACTCAGATTTAGTGTGCACTGGCAAGTGAGGTGAAATCTCAAACATTTTATATAGAACTATTCTAGATTAAACACGAGAGCAAAGCACCAAACACAGGGAAAGTGTTGTGTTGGTAAGAGGGGTGGGAAACAACTTGGTCAGCCAAATTGTTTCCCACAAATCTTGGCATTTTTTGAAGAACTCCATGCCTTACCTGCAGTTGGACAAGGAGATTGCGGTCCTTGTTCATTACCTCAAGTTCTAACAGGTAGCGATCTGCATGGGTTTGGCATACCCATGAGGGAACAACACCAACAACACCAACAACACTAATGACAACAACAATGCTAGCAACAAGAACAACAATACCACAGCAATAGCAACCCCAACAATGGTGCATTGGACAGTGCTCAGGGGTGTCACTCCCTCCTCATAAGTTTTATTTGTTTTATTCTTTGCTTTTACACTAAATCTACTGGCTTTACAGGCTAACACTCATGACACCACCCATCACAACAACATGTACACACCAGCTGCCACGTCACACCAACTGCCCCACAAGGGACCGCAATGCCAGATAATGGGAGGAGCCCACTGGCAGGGAGCCAAACGGGCAATGCAGGGGAAATACTCGGGAGGTGATACCTCTTGAGCTGTTCCTATGTTCTTTTTTTTTTGTTTCTCAATCTTCTTTTTTACTGATTTTGTTCATCTTACTTCTGTAGGCCACACCATAGGGTGGTGACATGTCCCCCACACCTCACGATCTGCCACATGAGCCAGGGAGCCAAAAACAATGCCAAGGGACTTCAATGACACCAAGGCCACACCTCCAGCATCCCAACCTGCCACGTCAACACCACAAATGAAGAGCACCAATGACACAATGGGGAGGACTGTGAAGACAGCAAAGATGAAGATGAAGATGAAAGCAAAGATGGCAAAGACGAACACAAAGGCAAAGACGGCGAACAAGGCCAAGCCCAAGGACAAAGACAAGGACAGGGATGAGGATGGCAGCGATGATGCAGGTCCCGGGCCCTCTGGTATGTTTTTCATTTCTTCTTTTTTATTATTTTACTAATCTTATGTTGGTTTTAGTTACTACGAGGTGGGAGGGTGTGCCTCCCAAGCTAAACTTATCTTCTTTTCTTCTTTTTTGTCCTCATCTTTTGTTACTTACAACTTTTATGAACAGGGTGCAATGGAGCAGAGAGCAAAACAGTGGTGATGCGCGTCAATGACCAAGGTCCAACAAGCAACACAGGAACACAGGGCTGCCAACCACAATGACAGAATGACGAGACCGGGGCCACTGAGGCACAGGAGCACAAATGACCAGGAATACCAATGATGACAGTGACTCAGCACCAATGAGGTCCAGCCAACAACAAAACCACTGGGAAGCCCTAATGATATGTGGGGAGCATGCACGACACAAAGGCGACAACTAAGGTGATGAATCCCTGAGTTGCAGCAATGCCTCCAAGATCCGGTATGTTTTCTTTTTCTTTATTCTTACATTGATTTGTTTTTTTTACTAATCTTATCTTTATTCTAGTGACTACAGGCTACAAAATGCTGCGAATGGGCACAAACCAACACCAGGCAACACTTGGAAGGAACCTGGACCATTCGCTCATTCATCAGCGTAGACAGTGGTGGTGGAGTAATTTACTAATTTTGTGTTTATACATTCCATAAATAATATCATCATTGTTGACCATCAAAGCTGCTAAAGCTGACAAGGCTGAGAGGATAAGGAAAATTGAGCCATCTGAAAGGCGCTCCTTATGGCTTTTGATGATATTTGTGTGACCTTGAGATGCCTTCAGATACCCTGGCAACCCCACTCAACCTCATCACTTGTTCCTCTGAGTCCCTGGGAGAGCTTTTGAGCTTTGGAGCCTTGAAAGCTCTGGGAGCATCTGGGAGCAACCCAAAGTCTCTGAAGGTGTCCTGGGACACAAGTCATTTTTCCTGATGGAACAAGAAGAAGTGGATGTGTTCCTGAAGGAGCAATTGCGCAAAGGATACATATGACCTTCGAAATCACCGCAGACGTCACCAATATTCTTCATGCCAAAGAAAGACCAAAGGAAGAGGATGTGTACATATTATAGGTATCTGAATGAGTGGACAGTGAAGAATGCATACCCCCTGCCATTGATCTCAGAAATAATTGACAAGGTGGGAAAAGCCAAGGTCTTTACAAAATTGGATTTATGATGGGGATACAACAATGTATGAATAAAGAAAGGATATGAGTGGAAGGCTGCATTTGCCACACATCGAGGATCCTTTGAGCCACTTGTCATGTTTTTTGGGATGACTGATAGTCCCCCGACCTTTCAAAATATGATGAACAACATTTTCAAGGATGTAATAGACAAAGGCGTGGTAATAATATTTATTGATGACATTCTGATATTCATGGAGGATGAAGAGAATCATGAGGTGATAGTGCAGGAGGTGCTACAGAGGTTAGCAGAGAATGATCTATTTTTGAAACTGGAGAAGTGTGTGTTTGGGGCAAGCGAGATTGAGTTCCTAGGATTATTGATCGGCCCTGACAGGATCAAAATGGATCCAATCAAGGTACAGGCAATCACAGATTGGCCTGTGCCCACCCATGTCAAGGAGGTTCAAGCCTTCTTGGGACTCGCAAATTATTATCGTTGCTTTGTGCACAATTTTTCTAAAATTGCCGCACCCTTACATAACCTTATGTGAAAGGGAGTAGTGTGGAGGTGGGGAGAGCAGCAGCAGACAGTGTTTGAGGAGTTGAAGAGGAAGTTTGTGGAGGGACCAATATTAGCCCCAGTGGATTTCACACACCCTTTATGAGTGGAATCAGATGCATCTGATTTTGCTACTGGAGCAGTATTATCAATGCTGTGCAAAGATGACACATGGCATCCTTGTGCATATTTGTCCCAAGGGTTGAATGATGTGGAGAGGAATTATGATGTGCATGACAAAGAGATGTTGGGGATAATATGAGCATTGGAGGCATGGAGGCATTATTTGGAGGGATGTACGGTAAACTTTGCACTCCCCCCCATATTCCTATCGGAGTCCTAGGAGTCCGAGTTTTCCGATAAGAGTCCAATCAAAATCCGATAGGAGTCCTACTAGTCCGACAATAGTCCTAGGAGTCTGATAGGAATCCAATCGGAATGTATCTTGATGACCATGTACTTTTATTTCCAAGAAATTCCTAGTAAATTCTGAGTAAAGTCCTATGCAATTCCAACAGGTAGTAGTCGGAATACCACACCATTTTGGAAGACTTAACTTGATGAAAGTGCTTACAAAATAAATGGGCAGAGCAGGAATTGAACTCTAGACCTTGGGATATAAGTGACATCACTACCAAACAAGTTCTCAACCAGTTGAGCCACAGGAGCATTAATAAATAAGCAATATAAAGTCCATTTAAAGCACTTAGGATTAATTCACTTATTTTTAGCCTCTCTTACAAGAGCTCAAAAAAAAATTGTTGAGCCCTCGCATCTCTGCGAGGGAGTAGATAACTAATATAGATTTAAAAAAAAAACCCCATGCAAACGCGAGGGGGAGAATTGATTATACTATTTAATTATACTATTTTAAATTCTACAAAAAAAAACCCACCCCCCCATTTTGCGGGGGGGAGGGGGTGGTGGTGTGTCATGTTGGCTGTCTCGTCAGCCCTGTCCCATTGTTTCCCCTCCCTCTTGTCTCTGTTGTGTCTCACCTCCCTCACCTCGCCTCCCCCGTGGCTTCCCTCCCCTCCCTTGTCTCCCCTCCCTCATTGTTCCACCCACCATCCACCCCACGAGCAGTTGCTCATGAGGCTGGTGGTGGGTGGTGCGTCATATGTTGGTGGGGGTATTTGTCCATCGTCCCCTCCCTCCCTCCCCCTCCCCTTAAACACCCTATGAGCAGATGCTCGTAGGCATGCATGGGGCGGGTGTCGCCATTGTCTCCCCTTCTGGTCATTGTCTCCCTTTCCCCTTGTCGTTTTGTCACCCTTGTCGTTCATCCCCCTTGTCATCTGCACCCATGAACCACCCTATGGGCAGCTGCTCGTAGGTGTGTTGTTTGGTGCCGTCATCATCCCTCCATGCCATTCCCATATTCTCGCACCCCATATACACCCCGTGAGCAGTCGCTCACGGCGGTGATGGGGGGTGCTGGATGTCATTGGTGTTGTGGGGGGTCCATGCACTCACGATCCACCCTAAGAGCAGCAGCTTGTAGGCGTGGGGTGGGTGCATTGTCAGTTCATCAGTGACATGGCTCGAGGGGAGGGGTCGGGTGGTGCTTACCAGGCAGGTATTCCCCTTCTGGGGTCTCCTGGTGTTGCTCCCCATGCTCCTGACCATGATCGATACCCTCACATCCCATTTTGACGGGGAGGAGGGGGGTTGCCAGGGGCATTGTTGGGTGTGGGTTTGGCTCACGTCAGTCCATCGTTACTCATGTAGATTAGAACCTAGAAACAAAACAAATGAATTAGTTAGTTTACAAAAGTAAAAAACAAATGAAAAAAAAAACTTACTATGGCCCAAATGACGATTGCATCGTTTGGGCATTGTTCAGTGTCAAAACCAGTCGTTTCCGGTCTTGGGGGCTCGTCTAGAGATGGGGGTGAAGTGGTAGTGGTGGGAGTTGCTGGGTTGAGGTGGTTGAGGTGGGGGGATGGAGGTGGTGTGCTTGTCGTCGTTGGTGGTGGTGGTGGGAGTTGATGAGCTGGCAGGTGTGATGATGCGGCTATGTGCTTTGTCATCACACCCGCGGGAAGGTATGTAGTGTAGTATGATCACTTACCTGTAATGACTGTTTAGCCTAATGGTATTGTTGTCAGTTTATGCTTACATAATCTTCTGTAGTCAAGTGTTCAATTCTCGTGTGTGCATTTAATTTTTCATACTATATTACTAAGCAAGGCTGCTTTCATTCCTATCGGAATCCTATGTTGTCTGATGTCTTAGCATAACTTCGGACTAGTCCTATGTGATTTATATGATCAGAAATTCCTAGGAAATTCCGATAGTCTGATCAGACTCTGATTGGACTACATCGGACTGGACTAGGACTAAATGTGCCATTTCATGTCAATTTGGCTGGTGAAAATGACATTGGAATATGGTTGGATTCTGATCGGAATCATCGGATTCCTATAGGAATACGGGGGGGGGGAGTGTAAAGACCTCAGATGTATGCATCAGATTGAGATCTGGATGGATCATCAAAATCTGCAATACTTCATGTCCGCTAAAAAGCTTAATCACCGGCAAGCACATTGGGCACTATTCCTATTGCGTTTCAATTTTCACTTGGTCCACAAAGCAGGAAGCTTAATGAGGAAAGCAGATGCATTATCCAGATGTATTGATCATAAAAGGGGGGTGGAGGAGGACAATAAGAATGTTACCTTACTCAAACCCAAATACTTTCACATTTGCGCTATGCATCAAGGGCATCTATTAATAGATAGCTCGGAAATGCAAATGTTGTCTAAAATTAGACAATGTTCAGAAATGGACAATGAAGTAGTGGAAGCCATGAAAGCTCTGAAGGTGTCAAGAACCATTCCTTGCCTGATTGGAACCCACATCTGTCTGATCCTTTTCCACATGTTGAACCCAACAATTGTCTACTCCTCCTGATTTCATTCCCAACTGCCTTGCACTGCCCACACTGCTGTGCACCAGGCCGCCTTGTACAGCATCCACAGCTGCCTTCCCAAGGCTGCCATCTCTATTGCAAATTTGACTAAGGATTCCTGTGCAGCTCCCACTAGATAATTTATCTATGCAGTCGAGACACTGCTGCAGTCTTTGTTCCTGTTCCGCATTATTCTGGACTACAGTATTTAAGCTTAGTTAGTTTTGCCTTGTATTCCTCAGTTCATATATCGACATAGACTCAACTTTATCCTGCCAATCTAAACCTCCTTCTACTCCAACTAGTGTTTAAAGGTCCAGTCCAGTCCGGTTTTTGACTTCCAAATGGGGCAACCGGCAACCGCAACCAGTTTAGGACTGACCCAGATATTGGAGGACCGCAACCGGACCCTTTAGGACTGGTCCTAATCGGTCCATGGACTGAAAAAAGACTGGTTCGGACCGGTTTTTTGTTGTAAAATTTATTGTGCCAAATAACCCATATGTATCTCAACAAATGTGACCATTACCTCATATATATTATATTCAGGGATAGAGATTGTAATGCTCCATAGATCGATCCAACATTTAAGCAATTCCGTCAAGATTTGACTGAGATATGGCCAAAACCAAAAGGACATGCATTCAAGTTGCAGTTTGTAGTTTGAAATTTGTAGTTTGTAGTTGCACTCATTTGGGCTATTATATGAATAAAATCCCATGGTACAGATAATTAGGTGTGTTGTTGTTACTTTTATGATGTCATATAGCTGTACAAAAAAATTATAGCTCAGGTAATAAGCAATGCAATCAAAGTTGTTCTGATACAACAAAATACTCATACAAAAATGTTTTTGGTCATATCTCAACCAATTCTTGACCGTTTTTGATGATCCAGGGACCGAAAATGAAGTAAATATGTGTGGGAGTAGGGTCCAACATACGCTGGGACGAAAGACCAGTCGCAACCGGTTTTTGATCGGTCCTACTATATTTTTCAAAATGAAAGACCAGCAACTGGACTGAAAAAGACCGGTCCATAAATAGACTACTGGTCCGGTCCTAATTGGTCCAGTTAAGTTCAGTTTTGGTCTTTTTTTCGGTCCTACAGACTGGACCTTTAAACACTAACTCCAACCTGAGTTCTCTAAGAGTCTGAACTCCATTTGACTTGACCTCTAGTCTCCCTCTGAAGTTCTACCATCACCTGAACTTAACCTAAGTCCCTCCGTACTCCTCCCCACATTTACCTGCACTTTCCCACTCCTACCTCCAAACCTTCGACTTGAAATTAGGACACCAGATGAGGTGAAGGGCACAGCTTCTTACAAGCTGAAGCCAAGTCCTTTCCGTTTCCCCTCCCGCAGAATCTGCATTGACCCAACAAACTCCCACTATTATCACCCACAGAGTCCGATCGGATTCCGACGCGCACTCTAGGATCAGTTCTTAACAGTATTATGTATATACGAACTCACACTTCACTTGTCCCATTCCCCTCTATGACCCCTACTGAGACCCGCCAGTGCACAACAAGAAATTCCCAATGCACCAGTACTATCCCAGGGATCTCTGCAATCCAGCAATCCACCCTTCCCGACCCTTGTCCTGCCACTACTTTTGGTGTCTTCCAGACCCTCAAACATATTCTGACAAATCAGCTCAGGAGCGCCTTCAATCAGTGCCAATCTCATGTCCACCTGTGCCCTGCACCCATCTGCCAACCTGGAAGGTTTTCGATCAAGAACTCCCCTTCAGTACATAGGGGGCATCAACCAGCCTGAACCCTTTGGGTTGGAAGATCCTGGTTAGAGGACAGACCCCCCGGTGGACCTGATGGCCCTGGGGGTGACCCCGATCCCAATGATCCTGAGGATCAACCTCACGTGGGGGAAAACCCTGACCCAGGGGATAGGTTCATAGATGTCCTTTACAACCTCTCAGAGAGTATATGCACCCTTCATCAAAATAACACACCCAAGACCGAGAAAATCAAAGTTCGCAACCCCAACACTTTTGATGGCGCCAATCCAAAGAAACTTAGAGACTTCCTAGTCTCCTGTAACCTTCATTTCTGCAACCATCTGCACATATTTTCCTCTGATGAGAAAAAGATCATATTTATCCTTTCTTATCTTAAAGGATCAGCTCTCAGTTGGTTTGAGCCTGGTCTTAATGATCCAACAGATTCCGCACACTGCATGTGGGACTATGAAGCTTTCCTCGCTGAGCTGGAAAGTAACTTCGGCCCGCATGACCTGGTCAGAGATGCAGAAAAAGCTCTCTCTGACTTAACAATGAAGAAAGGTGGTTGTATCACAAAATATAATGTTGACTTCTGGGAATTAGCTTCTAGGGTCAGTTGGAATGAAGCAGCCCTTCATGACCGCTATTTCTGTGGTCTTCCGCTCTGGCTTTGCATAGAAGTTCTCCGGGGTGGTAAACCCAACACTCTTGCAGAACTGCACTTGAAAGTGCAGGACAGCGACAACATCTACTGGATGCAAGAAGATGAATCCTGTTTCGAAACAAAGAATTCCGGTAACATCACTAACTCTGATCGGAAGGACTCTTCCAAAAGTCCTTCCCCATTGACAAACCAAGCCTCTTCAAACTCTGCCTGCAGTAATACCTCCAACCAGCAGTCTTCCATGACAAAGAACACTCCCCGGGACAAGCCCAAGTCGTCCATCTCTGATAAGTTGGGGAAGAACGGCAAGCTTACTGGGGAGGAACGAGAACGTCGCATGAGAGAACAACTTTGTCTCTACTGCAGTGAGGAAGGGCACATAGCAGGAAACTGCCCAAAATCCAAAGCTGCAAAAGCCCATGCATCCATTGTCATTCCTGACACTACAGACTCGGAAAAATAGTCCGCAACCCTCAGGAAACAGCCATTGGGGCTGGGGGTTGCATTGACCTTACCCACTTGGCTGCCTACATTCATCTCAATGCATCCGCTCTTTCCAACCCTGACTCCCTAACCATTCTTTTGACCTTTCCTGACTCTTCCACCCCTTTCCAAACCCTTATTGACTCTGGCTCCTCCCATTGCTTCCTTGACTCCTCTTTTGTGTTGAATAACCAACTCAGCACAGAATCCATTAACCTGATTGGATTACGACTCTTTGATGGATCTTGCAACTCCACCATAACTCAGGTCGTCAAACTTCTGTCACCTTCCCTGCCAGTGAAGTGTTCAACTTGTCATTCTATGTAACCTCACTTGACTCTTCCTGTTCCGCCATACTCGGTCATAACTGGCTGAAGCAATACAATCCGTTGATTGACTGGTCTTCAAGCCAACTCGCTTTCCACTCTGCAGATCATAGAGGTCCAGCACCCCTGATGTCACCTTTGTCCCTGAACCTTCGAGTAGAAATCCTCAACTCCTCTGCACTTTCTGAACCCACCATTCCTCCTAAGTTTACACCTCCCGACATCAACAACATGTGTGCTTAACCAGTTGAGCCACAGGAGAATTATTAGTTAGTAATATAATGTTTATTCATGACACTCTAATTTTTTTCGAAGTAGTTAAGATCAAATTTTTTTAATTAACCACATCCCTCACATTGAATGTGAGGGAGTGGGCATGATTGTGATTATATACATAAACAAAAAATCCTCCCTCTCACAAGATGTGAGAGGGAGTTTTATTTATATACATAAAAAGCTAACCCCTTGCACCGAATGCAAGGGGGGAGGTAAAAACATGACAAAAAAAATCCCTCCCCCACACAAAATGGGGGAGGGGGGGCACAATACTAATAAATAATCAAAAGTACAAAAAAAATCCCTCCCCACACAAAGTGTGGGGGAGGGGGAGGGGACGTGACCCCGCTGTTGTCTGTCCTTCCACCAACGATCCACCCCATGAGCAGTTGCTTGTGAGGCTGGGGGCGGGTGGTGCACTGTCGTATCCTATCCCTGCACCTGGGTGTCGTTCCACCCATGTTCCACCCCACAAGCAGTTGCTCGTGAGGCTGGAGGTGGGTGGCTTGGCATTGTTGTTGTTCCACCCATGATCCACCCCATGAGCAGTTGCTCGTGAGGCTGGGGGTGGGTGGTGTGTTGTCATTGTCTCCTGTCTCTGTGCCTGGGTGTCATTCCACCCATGTTCCACCCCACGAGCAGTTGCTCGTGAGGCTGGAGGTGGGTGGCTTGTCATTGTTTGTTGCCATCGTCCCCTGTTTGGATTTCTGTCTTTTTTTTTCTTTTTTTTGGGGTGGGGGGGAGGGGTTTGGGTGCATCAGTGTGATGTGGCATGTGTATGGGGGTTGGTGGGTGCTTACTAGGTAGGTATCCCCCTTCTGGGGTCTCCTGGCATCCCTCTGCACCCACCTAGCCTGTGTCGACAGCCTCACATCCCATTTGAATGGGGAGGAGGGGATCAGGTGGGCATGGGTGTGGGTTGCGCATTTTTCCACTGCGCATTTTCCATTGCAGCAGGTCATCCCCAGTAGTATATAGCCTAAAAAGCAATAAATTAAAATTAGTTGATTGATAAAAAGAAAAAGAAAAAAGAAAAAAACTGATCTATGGCCCAAACAACAATTGCCATCATTTGGGCCCGCATTCCGTCCAGTCGGCTCATTAGGTGGTGGTGATGGTGGCAGTGGGCATGGGAATGGTGGTGGCAGGTGTGCATGCAGTGGTGGTGGTAGAGTGGAGAGGAGGAGGAGGCAGCGTTGACGATGGTGGTGGTGGTTGTGAGCTGGCAGTCATGTGTCACGTGTCATGCAATATGCATGTGTGCATATTCCATTAATGGCTGTAACTACACACCTTGGTTGGGTAATAAAAGTATTAGATGTATGTAGATGAATAATGACTTGGTAGCTCAGTGGTTAAGCATGCTGTTATGTGTGCAGACCCAAGGTCTGTTAGGAAACCACCCCATTACCTAATAAATTTTCATTTTTATTTTATTATGTCAAATTATGCTACATGATGCCAAATGTATGCGCATGTACGAGTGCATTGGTAACAACAATGTACAATATATGTAACATAGTATATAAACCCTAAATATATGCCTAGGGGACCCCAGTTGTGTTCTCTTAGGTATTCCACCTACGTTTTTGGTGTGAAAGGCCTATCTCAACAAACTCACCTATTAATAACCCCTCACATCAAAACCATCAGTTCCCCCATCATGAGTGCAGATCCTGCCCCCTTCTTGTAGAGAGAACCTGCACGGTCTTAGCCAGCAGATAGTGGGTGTCGCCCTAACAAGGTTGAGTGTTCAATTCTTGTTGCACGTCAAAATTTTATTTGGGAAAGCACATGCATTCCAGTTATTCCGGTTATGCTAGTGCTGTGCATTTGGTTGATCTGACTGTTCCAGGTAAAAATGAGTCCAGGTAGATTCTGGGGATTCCAGAGGTAAAATTGACCCTCCAGTCTGATCAGAATTATGAATTGTGAGACAAATATATGTAAATGGAATTGACCAGAATTCCGGAAATTCCAATGGGAATGGGCATTCTGACTGGAATCCAACCAGAATAGGTGGAGGAGTGTAATGTACTTGGCTGCAGCCACAGCCCTGACCTTTGCATTCTGCCTTTATGCCATCTTCCAACCACAACCTGAACCCCCAATTACAGACATAGAATTCCCCATTCAATGACATGCAACAGAAAACCTCTCTCCCAATGACACTGCTACCTTGCTGACACCACTACCTGAGGCAGCACAAACCAGAAGAACCCAATCATGGTCAGAATTCGGACATGAGTTATTCCTCCATTGCACCCCTCGACCCCGACCCATTCATTTATCCAGACCACATCCAATCAGACCCTGGAGAAGGAATGAAGATATTATTTGAAGTCAGTGACTTCAGGGATAGAAAGAGGGTGATGTTATGATTTTTGTTATCGTAACCCAGGATGACCAGATGTACACTGGCAAGGCTGGGTACTTTATTTTTCCTTTGCATTCAACTTGACTCATTCTGATGGGAGACACTTTGACACCTGACTCCCACCATTTGACATACTGTGCTGCAGCATTCCTTGACATTGGATGCCTCATGCTAGGCATGAGGCTTATTGTTCTATTGTTCTTTCTATTATTACTTGACAAGGATCTCATATTCCGATTGGATGATAGACATCTCTGAACTGTATATAAGCTACAGTAATACTGCCTGTATTCCTTAGCTTGACCTAATTCAATCAATGGTCTAAGAACTCATCTGAACACTCGACAGCTCAGGAAATCCCTGACTGTGATAAACTTGAACTTGACAGTTGGAAAGCCTCCAACTGTGATTGATACATGAACAAACAGTCTACTCAGAAAGCCTCTGAGTATGGACAGCCATAACAACTTGAGGAATCACCCAAGTGAAGGCAGGAAGCCCAATACATTAGGAAAGCCTCCTATGCAATATCAATACAGTTGGAAAGCCTCCAACTTCGACACACAACCCAAGACTGAGTCGAGACCTATAGTCTTAACAAAGTCACTACAAACTTGGTTTACAAACTTTTGCCAATTGATTATAAACTTTTACTGACCTCTTTCAAACTTTGATTGACCTTATTTACTGACTTGTTTACAAACTGTTACTAACATAATACCATTACAAACTTTTACTGACCTGATTACAAAAAATTGTTGACCTGATTACAAAACCTTACTGACCTCATTACAAAATTTTGTTGACCTCATTACAAAACTTTACTGACCTTCATTACAAAAAACTGTTGACCTAATTACAAAACTTTACTGACCTCCATTACAAAAACCTGTTCACCTAATTACAAAACTTTACTGACCTCATTACAAAACTTTATTGACCTCATTACAAACTTCTACTGATTCAAACTACCAAAGAAGTCTCTTATGAATAGTTTAATTGATTATAATTATAGATATTAAAGGACAAAAAATACAAAAAAAATGGGCCTCTCCCCATCCTTGCTGCCATCTCACTTGTCTCATCTCATGGCATCTTGGACCTGCTCCTTGCCTCATCTCAGTCATGTCTCCTGGCCCTCTCACACACCCATACCTCACATAGCACCTCTTTCCACCCCACAAGCAATGGCTCATGGGGGTGGTCCAGGGTGCTGTTGTGGGCCTCATTGGCATTCCACCCATGGTCCACCCCATGAGCAGTGCTCATGAGGCTGGGTGTGGGTGGTGTGTTCTGTCATTGTTGTCATCATCCCCCTCTCATTGTTGTCCCCCCCTCTCATTGTCATCCCCACCCCCTTGTCATCTTTCACCCACTGTCACTACCCCCTCCCATTTGTCATCCCCTCTCCATTTCATCCTCATCCCCCTGGTCATTGCCCCCCTGTTGTCATTCCCCCCTCCCCTTCCTCTTTCCCCTCCATTTCATCGTCATCATCATTGGCATTGCCTTCCTGGGTCATCATCATCTCCCCCTCTCATCTCCCCTCCTTCTCATTTAACCTCTTCTCTTAGCAGTAGTTGGTACATAGAAAAGAGCAGTAATTTACAGTGCCCCACATGTCCTAGCAGACTCTGCATGGACTGTGTGGAATCCAAGCTAGCCTGTATGGAGTCCATGTAGAATCTGGGTCAATTTGATATCTTACAAGTTCCAAGCTTTTCAGACTTTATGAAAGTCATGACATGCCTACAAAATAAAGGGGTGCAGAGCAAGGATTGAACCTAAGACCTCCAAGTAAGTCATCACACAACAAACTAAACACATGTGATCAACCAGTTGAGCCACAGGAGAATTATTTGTTAGTTTATTTATGACACTCAAACTCAAACTCAAGTATTTATCTCTCAAAAATTGAACAAATAAATTTTATTAACTGCATCTCTTGTGTCTAACACAAGAGAGTATATAATACAATCAAAGAAATACAAAAAAGACCTACCTCATGCAAGATGCAAGAGGGATGGGTATTAATCATAACTACATTACAAACTCAACTAAACTATAGATCTAGAACAAAAAACTCCCCCCAAAATGCAGGGGAGGGCTAAAAGAAAAAGAAGCAAGAGAAAAAGAAAAAAAACCCACCCCACATGCAAAATGTGGGGGGGGGGGCTGCCATCCTGGTGAGTTGGCATCAGCGCATTCTCTTTGGGTGTTGGTCCTCACCCTCTTGTTGTGTTGTTGTTCCACCCACTATCCACCCCACGAGCAGTTGCTTGTGAGGCTGGAGGTGGGTGGCTTGTCATCATTGTCATTCCACCTGTGATCCACCCCATGAGCAGTTGCTCATGAGGCTGGAGGTGTGTCATGTGTTGTCGTCTCCAGTCCCTGCGCCTGGGCATTATTCCACCCATGTTCCACCCCATGAGCAGTTGTTCATGAGGCTGGGAGTGGGTGGCTTGTTGTCATTGTTGTTCCACCTGCAATCCACCCCATGAGCAGTTGCTCGTGAGGCTGGGGGTGGGTGGTGTGGGCATGGGTTGCACATTTTTTGTCGTCGCTAGGGTTCATCAAGGGTTTTCAAGGGTTTTGAGAACTTTAAAATGATTTTGTAAATTATGAGTTCAATTCAACAGCAAATGTTTTAATGCATTAAGAAAAAGGATAGGTAGTAACCCTGTCAAGATTGCATCCAAAGGCCAAACCCAACAGAATGTCTTCTGAACCAATACTGCCCAAAGTGTTGTACAAAACCTATGGGTTAAACACCAAGGGTTCAAAGTAATGAAAACCTTGGAGTTTGCAGGGGATAATATATTTTTTTAATTTTTAACAGCTAGAAATTATATGTTCTTGCATAATGTTACATGTGAATATTAATGCTAAGCATATGAAGAATGTCTGATAAAGATTTTGAGTTCAACAACTGATTAGAAGCAGGACATTTTTATTGGTAGCAGAAATTTGGCTATTACACTTAGGCTAAAACCCTTGGTGAACCCTAGTTGTGGCAGGTCATCCCCAGTAGTATACAACCTAAAAAGCAATAAAATACAATTGGTTGATTGATAAAACAAAAAGCAAAAAAAAAAAAACTTACTTGGGCCCATTGTGTCAGCTCGGCTCATTGGGTCCCATTGCCTTGGCTTGGCTAGTTTGCTGTTTGTTGCTGTTGGTGCAAGAGGCATTGGAGGTGGGGGCTGACTGGGCAGTGGTGGTGGTGGTAGAGGGAGGTGGGAGGCAGTGTCAAGAGTGGTGGTGGTGGTCAACAAAAATGTTGATCAACAATGATTGTTCATTGTAGAGGCAGGTTCCAAAGGTAAGGAGCATATTCGTAGGCCTCTGGGCCAAAAATTCCCTTTGATCATGCGACTAGCTCTGCTATCCGCATCAAGTCTCTGGCCTCCTTTTTGCATGGTCTGGGTTTTGGTGCTAGGGGCTAGCAGATGCTGAGACACAGACCATTTATATGCAACTAGGAGGTCCCTGTGTTGCTTTCCTTCTGCTCCCACCTCATTGACAAGCAACACAGGTAAGCGCCCCGCACTTTTTCACAGTTTCAGTCTCTCACACTTGCAGTAGTTGATTATCTAATGCCCACCTTAGCGATATCATCTATTCACATTGTGAGAGCTCCAACTGTTTTTTGAACAATCCTTTCAACTAGGTTCTCACTTTACAGGATTCACTGGTACTATTTTATAGCTATCACTATTGTGCCCAGTTGAATCTTAACAAGTGAGTGGTGTCCCCACCATTGCCTATCTGATCTGATTTCTCACATGGCCATGTTTCCTAGATTGATTCCAGATCGATCTAATCTCTCCATCATTTATCAGTTTTCTTGGCCCACCCTCCACTCCCTTTTCTTTGGTACTTCTAGGATTGTAACTTAGTTAGCTACATTAGCATGTCCGCTCCCTCACCTATATATAAAAATTCAGAGTCCACCTAGGCAAACTCTGTTTTCTCTATCTCAACTTGAGTACACAGCAGAGGTGATGCATCTTGAACTTGCATGTGAGTCACATGATTTAAATAAGTATGGTTAGATAATGCAATTGTTTGCACTTACTGACAATGGCTCTGTGGTGTAGTGGTTAACTGCACTATTTATGCTTGGCAACAAGGCTTGGGGTTCAATTCTACTTTAGTACATAATTTTTCTGTAGTCAACTGAGCCTCTGCTGTGCATCCATGGACTCAACTCGGACTCCACAAATGTCCATGCAGACTCTCTAGGAGTCTGAGCAACTGCTATACAGGACATTTGAGCCAAATGAGTGGGTGCCAGTCTGAGCTAGTCTGTGCAGGGTCCATGCAGACTGGCTCAGAATACATGGGGCACAGTAAAGACCTCGAAAAGAGTGGTAATAAGATATAAATAAAATGAGAACAAAAAACAAAATGAACCTATGGCCCAAGAGACATCTTACAACATCTCTTGGGCCTTTTTTGGGGTTTGTCTCATTGTTCCCCCCCTCCCCCGCCATCCCATTTTCATTGTCGTCACCCCCTGTCATTGTTGTTGTCCCGTCGTCATTGTTCCCCCATGCATTGCACTGGGCCTCTCTTGTTGTGGTCCATCATCATCATCCCCCCAGGGGTCGTCATTGTCCCCCTCACTGTCATTTGTTGTTGTTGTCCCCCATCATTCCCCCATCATTGTCATTCCTGTTCCCCTGTCATCATCCCCCCCTCTCCTCTGTTGTTCCATCTCCATTTTGCCATCCCTTATTGTCATCATCCCCCCATTGTTGCTCCCTACTCCATTGTTTTCCCTCCGTTTTGTCATTGTCATCATTGTCCCCCCCTGCTCCCCTGTCATTGTTGCCCCCCCCCCTTTCATTGTCATTGCTCAGCTCATTGTTGTTTTGTCACTGTTGTCATCCCTTTTCAGTTTTTGGCTGTGTGGTGTTGTTGTGTGGCCATTGGTGGGCATAGGTGGGCATGGAGGTGTCGTCCCATGGTTATTACATAGGTAGAACCTAAAAAACAAGATTAAACATTAGTTAGTTGAAAAAAGAAAAAAGAAAAAGAAAAAAAACACTACCTAGGGCCCAAATGATGTCCAATGTCATTTGGGTGCAATACAGTTTGTTATAGCATAGTTAAGACCTAAAAAACGAGATTGAAAATATTAGTTAGTTGGAAAAACAAAAAAGAAAGGCAAAAAAATAGTACCTAGGGCCCAAAGTTGAATGGCTAGGGCCCAAACAATGTTGGACATCATTTGGGCCCATTTGTTGCATGCTGTTTCCTGTTGCTGTTGGTGCAGGCAGCAGGAGGTGTGGGAGGATATTGGGTGGTAGTGGTGGTAGAGGGAGGTGGGTGGCAGTGGCGTTGAGAGTGGTGGTAGTGGTGGTGGTGGTTTTGATTGATAAACAATGATTGTTGACACATTCTTGAACATGCACGTCAGTCATGTGATCCAAATAGTACATACTGATCTATGTGCCCTTAATATGGTAAGGCTGTTCATGTAATGGTTATGCATCTACACCATTTAAGTTGGATGATGGATCATGCATGCAGGTTCATTTTCTAATATAATAGCATTCTATTTGGACTGGCATGGACTGAGCTCAGACTGGTTTCAGTCCGGGTGCTTGTTGATCTCAGACATGGATGGACAAAATGTGCAGAATCCACATTAGTCCACATGGATCCATGTGGACTGTCATCTGCTGTTTCACTGCTAAACTTGTTCATTGCATGGATTGCAAATCTGTGGAGTCCATGTGGATCCATGCAGAGTCCACATAATTCCACGCAGATCTGCATGGAATATATGGGGGAGTGTAAAGACCTCGACATTTTCATGAAGATTTTATCTCACTGGCCCTGACCAGAATGTAATTGCATTAAATTGTTAATATGCAACGATGCACTTTTGTGTAGTGCGTAGCAGCCCATCAAGGTATTCTACACTTGACTGATCTGATAGCACTCGGATATCTTCATACTTCCTGAGTATTTCATCAAGATGTTCAGCCATACCCGCCATATGGACAACTTTGGAGACAGCGGCATGGAAAGCGAGGTAACATGGGTCAGGAAGTGGGAGGTTCTCTGGGCCAAAGGAAGTGAAGGTCACCCTGGTGCCATCTTTCACAATCCCTACAAAAATTATGAAGCTGGACAACAATAATGAGGCTGGCCTCACATACCGGGCATGAAATAGTCATTTGCCTTCCTAACGATGTAGCTGTTATTCGTACCCTTTGCAGCATAACAAGATGTCAATCAGTGTGATATAACAGAGGAGCACTCAGTCAACATACTGGGACAGCCTCAAACCACAGATGGAGCAATCCAAATGATTTATGCAGGAGTGCATCCAGGGTGATGACATTTGTCAAAGAATTTATATAATCACCACTTAACTCCGTAACTAACTCCGTAAATTCAATGTTCGTAAAAGACTTGATGACCGACCAGATCGTGCATTTCTTGAAGAGCTGAATATCAAGTAAATCACCGGATAAAAACAAAAAAGTTACTTGCGTACTGTTTTGTTGGTGTCCGCACTCATCAAGGAGAATGGAAGGATGTGAGCAGCCTCAGTTATAGTGGCCTCATCGACGGGATCAAATTTTTCCTTCACACGGGGAAGTGAAAGCGACGAATAATCCCACCGACGCGTTGCCACACAACGATAACCATCCCGGTGAAGACTCTAACAAATGTGATATATTTGGTAAAATGCAGAGCAGATGTGAGCCAAGACGTACATATTTCTTTAGCGTTGTTGGATCCCTTTTGGCAGTTTCGAGATCTATAGCAATTGCGTTGGCCTCCGACTTGATTTCCGGGTCTCGAGAGGGATGAAACGAAACTTGGGGTGTCCGCCCACCGGCTTTCACTACATAGTATTGAGAACAAGATGGGGAACATAAGCAGGGGGAACATACTGGGAAGCAGAAGGCCTGTTTTATAGAACTCCGCGAGTTGGTCAAGACCATCCGACTGTTCTGAAGCATCGATGATATCCGTAGCTATGACTTCCACACCTTCTACTGTCGGTGCATTTGCGAGGAGAGCATTTAGAAGGCAGAACGCGATGCTATCCTTTCGCAGGCTTTGCAGCTTTGCGCGTGCCGCCGCTTCAACATCTGACATGGCGGTCGACGGTCCCGCAGATGGAGTGGAGATAGGACTGATAGGAGACTTCGGATAGTCCTTTTCGACATTAAGAGTTGAACGGGGGGCTGATTTTTTTTTCATGGTATCTACAAGACGAGTTGAACGGCGGACTGGATTTTCTTCCATGTTGAGGTGTAAGGTTGAAGTACTGTACACGTTCCAATGCCTTTCGAAAAGGTAGCAATGGGGATGAGAAGAGGATCGCGATGCTGTGTGAACAATGGTGGTCTCTGGTCCGTGCGCGTCAAATCACGAGCTTGTTCTCACCAATTAGGCAGTTGTACGATGAGCCTATCATCAATGCTTTTCGACAGGAGCAGTGACGGATTCACCACCCTATAACTGTGGATAGTCATGCATTCATGTCTTACTATCAACAGGACCTCGTCTTCGTATTTGTGAAATTTCCCGGGATAGATACCTCGAAGAGTTTCAAGGGAAAACGGTTCCGCTTGACCCAAACCACATCCGCAGCCCTTTCCCCGCCCCGTTCCTAATCCAGGCCATGCGTACAAGGGGATTTCACCGTTGGCACACTGATTGACCAATCCTCCTTCTGTTGCATCCCACCTATACTCTTGTTGACGACGATGATGGCGGTAGAATGGCAGGTTTTGAGGCTGGAGGTCGTTCTAGCGTCGGGTTAGGTGGGAGTGGCGGCATGGTGGGACCAGCTGGAAGCGCTGGGGTGACAAGTGTTGGAATCCAAGACGGCGACACCCTCTGGCCGCCGAATCGGACCCTTTTTGGACTTCACGCGCTTAACGCGCCCTGTATCATCGTTTCCCGGTCATCTGCTCTACGGTATATCACTTGGTACCCTTGTTGAGCACATGTACAGGTACGTACCTGCCACTCTTGTTCCCGACTGATTTGGTTAGTCTGTTCCCATTATGGTCTCTACATATGTACGAGGACTTTCCGTATTTTCCCCTCAGTGCTTCGTTCACGCACTGAGGTGAGCTTTCCTATCTATGTATTACCATACCTTACTCATGCACCGTTGTACTTGTTGTAGCCGTCTCGTCTAGGTGATTTAATATACTTAGTGCTTCGTTCACGCACTGAGCCGCCCCGCCCAGGCTTTTCTATCAGGTTATGGGCCCTGCGCTCGCTATCTAGTATACTGAATTTTAGCAATGGCTACTACTCCTGTCGCTGGGCCTACGACGACTGCACCAGTGGTTGCTGCTGCGACCACAACCACTGCGCTCACGACGACTGACATCCTTCCCTCTTCTGTGCCGAAACTCCTGCCGACTGGTCTAAATTGGACTGCCTTTTCAATCCGTTTTCAGGAGGCTATCGAGGCGAAGGGCTTCTGGGGCCATTTCGATGGCACGGTTCCCCGTCCTACAGTGTCTGACCCACCTGCCACTGGTGAGGAAGCCGCCGCTACGCTGTGGGACAAAAGCGATCCGCAAAGGCTTTGCTCACTCATCGGATTCCCGATTCGACACTCATTCGTATTCATAACAAGGCACTCCTTAAAGAACGTTGGGACCTTATCGTTACCGAATTCACGGAGAAGGGCGCGTTTGACCAAGCCGACCTTCGTGCGCGTTTCATGCAGTCCCGTTGCTCCGAGAAGGGTAATGTTCGCGAGTTTCTCGACACGCTTCGTGTCAAGAAGGAGGAGTTATCTACCTACGAGGTCGTTATCGATGACAAGGACTATCGATCCACTATCATATCTTCTCTCCCTCTCCACCTTTCCAACTTCGCGTCGAACTTGTTTGCTAGTGCGAGGCTGTATGCGTCGTCGAAGACCGTGGACCCAGATACTCTGATCACCCTAATTTCGGAGGAGTCCGAGCGTCATGTGATGATCCGCTCTCGTCGTAGTGGGAAATCATCCAAGGGTGAAGAGAAAGACGAGGCGATGGCCGCGTCATCGTCCAGTGGGAAGGGGAAAGCTTCAAAGCAAAAGCCGCGTGGCGTTTGCTGGAATTGTGGCGAGAAGGGGCATTACAAAGACAAATGTCCCAAGCCAGATAAGTCTTCGGAGAATAAGGACTCGCCGAAGAAGAAAGCCACCGCGAACGTGGCTGAGGAATCTGATTCAGAGGAAGGGGGAGCTTTCTTCGCTTTGATGACCTTTTCGACCCGGGTATGCCCGAGTTGCAATCTGTCTCAGACTCGGATGACGATTCTGATCTCGATTCCCAGTGGCTGGGATACCGAGGAGTTATCCGAGGTTGACAGTAGCAAGTGTGGCTTGCTTGTCGATGTTGACTCGGACTCGGAAGCTTCTGACCTTGACGACCTGGTGGAATTTGCAGCGAATGTTGAAGTTAATAATAAAACTGCTGACTCACCTCGTGCCGAAGTCTATGATTCGGGCTGTACCAGCCACATAACCCCCTACCGTGACGCAATTGATAATTTCGTTGAGACTTCCCCCAGGCCTTTCCGAGCTGCGAACAAACAGAGTTTTCGAGCAGTTGGAAGGGGCGAGATGACTGTAGACGTACAGTCAATTGCATTTACTCCTCACAAATCTTCATCTTGCTCCTTCACAACAACGCGAGGCTCAAGGTCGGGCGCCACTCAATCCTTAGCGTCTTACTCATGGGAGCGAACAACTATCTATTGGCACATTTTCTAGCTTATACTTCTTCATAATTAAAAATTCAACCGCCTCATTCCTTCTGCAAGATACATATAATCCAACTGGCAACAACCTTCATTACCCTAGAAAGTACCACCGGAGGCATTTTCCAGCTCATGTCATGATGACATGAGTTCATCTCATATCTTCGGCAGATCATCTAGCAATGATGTGCATATGCAGCCTCCAGTAGACACATGACACTGATCCAAGACAAGTTAGACAACTGATGTAAGCCATTGCCCCAAAAATCGTGATTATATTAGTCACTCGTGGAAAATGCCAGAACTTGTTCACACGTTGATTACATTGATTTCCTGTTGCCAGTGATAACCACAACATCAATTCTGCATGCCTCACAAAGTTGTCTGCACTTGTAGTGTCTGTTTTCACTTGACATATTTGGACTCCCATGGCCAAAATGTCCCTGGCTGCCTTGTCAGTTCACAGATACGAAGAAAACATGAAATTCGAGATCAACATGATCCCCGGGATGATCCACTTCCAGCGAGGTCCACCATTATTGATGCTGAGTCACACTCTCAGGCTGCTCAATGTGTAGATCTTACACAAGGTATGCAAACACTGTTTTTACATTTACTAAATTACAATTTAGGCTTTGGATTATAGCTGTTACACCTGTCATTGATCTATGCTGTCTCATTGTTGCTTGGCTCTCCCTTCAGTCTGGAATCAGTAGAGATACTGCCAATATTCTATTGTGCCTGTTCAAGTTCATCATTCTCACTACTCTGAGGCTCATTAAACTTGCACTTGCTGCTGCTGATATCAAGACCTCAGAACTCACAGAACTCAAGATGCCACTGGATATACGGACTGTATATTCCTGATGTCAGCTAGATCCTACAATTGAGCGGGTCATTTGCTGCCCCAAGTGCTTCAAGCAATATCCTAATGGTGGTCCATCACAATGGAACTGGTGTTGCTCTCCAAAGTCCAGGCCTTGTAACACTAATCTATACACACAACATGAGACTTCAGGTGGCCTGCAGAGGATCCCTGAATGCCTCTATACCACTCAGTCATTTGAGTCATGGCTCATATTTTTACTCTCTCATTCTCAAGTTGAGGACCATTTGTATCAGACTTTTGCAAAATCTGAAGGGGTGTTCAATCCTGGATGGATGCATGATATATATGACAGCCCTGCCTGGAGTTCATTGCGCCCTTTTCTTCAATCACCTTACCACCTTGTTTTTGCTTTATATATTGACTGGTTTAATCCTTTGACCAATAAAATTGCAGGTATGTCTGTTAATTTTGGGGTGTAGATGAAAATTAACAAATCTTTAGGCAAAGTAGTATCATGTGGTGCCATTATCCTATACTGTTTGAACTTGCCCATCTCCATCAGATTCCTTCATGAAAACACATTTACTATTGGAATGACTCCCTCTCCACATGCCCCAACCATTTGGACAATACCACATGTTCTGGAGCCTATCAAGAAGATGATTTTAGACTTAGACCTCCCAGGAAAGGTCTTACCTACAGATCGCAACCCACAGGGCACTGCAGTAGCAGCACGACTTATTCCACTGCTTGCAGATTTGCAAGCCATTTGGAAAGTGTCTGGATTTGTTTCTCATGCTGCTGGGCTATTCTGTTCCTTCTGTAAATGTCACCACAATGACATTGAGGATCTTGATTACCATCATTGGGAACTGTGGTGTGGAACTGAAGTTCACACTCAAGCTCAGGAGTGGTGCAATCTGGTGACCATCAAGGCTAAAACAGCTATGACTAAAGAAACTGGTGTATGGTGGACACCACTCCATGATCTTCCTTACTGGGATCCTGTTCAATATGTCATTCTAGGATTCATGCACAATTTTCTTGAAGGAATCCTTCAGTATCATTTTCGAGTTCTGTGGGGCATTGGTCCAACTAAGGCTGCAATCAAATTGTTGGCAACCCTTCAACTTAATGATGATGACACAGATGCAGAGACTTCATCCAATTACTCTGAAGATGATAGTGCAAGTCAACACAGCAGCACTTCAGGTCTTGCAGAGTATTTGGACAATATGGATGTTGATGATGAAAACATTTCTACTTTTACCTCCAGTTCTACTCCTACTCCCAGTTCAAATGCTGTGCCTCTTCCTTCTGATGACTATGATGGAAGATGAAGAAGTGCCTGTGTCTATTGCTGGTGCATTTCACTTTACACCTATAGAGCTGGCTATTATTCGAGCATGCATTTCAGATATTCAGCTTCCTACTTGGGTTCAACAGCCTCCCACCAATCTTGGTGAAGCCAGTCATGGAAGCTTAAAAGCTCATGTGCTCCTCATTCTATTCTCCATCATATTTCCTCTTGTCATTCCAGCACTCTGGTGGAATAGCACTGAGGTACAACAGGAACTTTTACAGAACTTTTGTGAATTGCTCTGTGCAACAAATATAATTGCAGGCTATTCTGTCAGCAATGCTGAAGCAGATGCCTATATGCACTACATTAATTACCGCTCTTCTATGCAGCACCTTTTTGGTGCTGTATTTCACTCAATGCCCAACCACCACTATGCTATGCACAATGGGGCACTACTTAAATTCTGGGGCCCACTAGCTCTGCTTAGTGAATTTCCTGGTGAAAGGATGAATGGAGATTATGGGCAAATCAAAACAAACTGCTGCCTTCGTAAGTCCTCAATTTCTCAAATGTACTTTCACTAAGTAGTATTTTTTGAACAGAGGATATGGAATTGACAATGCTTTGCCAGAGTGCTCATCGTGGATGCTTAGATGCACTCCTTCACAATAACAACCTCCAAGCCAATGTTTCTGAATTGGCTGAGATTTTACAACCAAGCACTCACCCCACTGCTCGGCCAACACACAACCTCAATGGCCCTGAAGTTGCTGCTGCTCATGCAAGTGGAAAGCCCCTTGATCGAAGGCACTATGACCTTCTTCTTCAATATCTGAGAGTCATTGGCTGGGACTACAATTCAGTATTCACTGGTGGACCTTATGCTCTTAGCACCCTCCTGCACCCTCCTGCTGTTCAACAGGCTCACCAAGTGGTCTTTGAGGATTGAACATACAGCCGCAACAATAGCCATGCAGGAAACAGCCATATTCAGTTCTATATCCCAACACGTGGAGATACCATCAAGACTGGATATATTGAGGAAATTTGGGAACTTCCCCTTGAAGGTCTCTGGCAAATATTTTTCTTTGTTTGTCAACATCATCCACTCTCACCAGCCCAGCAAAGAAAGACACCATACACAGTTGAGCCTTGCTCAAGGCTGCAATCAAAGGCTGTCAGTTGTGAGCTATCAAACACTGTGTACATTCTTGAACCACAGTGTATCATTTGCCACCTTGCTACCTATACAATCCCTGTTGGCACATATGGGTTGAAGAAGGATGTTATGCTCATTAATTGGTCACTCAACCATAAACATAGATAGGAAACAGAATAATTACATGAGAGTCAAAAAAGTCATATTGGTGTGCACACAGGCTTCCAGCAATGGGAGGGTACCGAAGAACTACATAGCCTCATTTGTCTTAAGATAGACCTCACTCATACTCAACTACATCACATGATGTTACTTTTGCTGTGACTCATCATATGATCATATATAATGGTGGACGCAATTGCAATGCAGACTCATGAGAAACATAGATTAGAATATGTATTAGTGAGTAAGTAATTAGTGACAATTATCTATGCATTAGGTTTGTCAAACTGAGTGAGCAGGAGTGTCGGGATGACCCTGTGGCCTCTGTATTTATGGAGAGAGCACAGTCACCCACCATGTCATCAGTAGTGGGGGCAGGTGCTGGGCTGTTCTGTCATCGTCGGCACCATTTGAGCCATGATCCACCCCACGAGCAGTCGCTCGTGAGACTGGAGGTGGCTGGTGGGTTGTGCTGGCATCCTGGCACTGTCCAATGCTGTCATAGGGTTGTAGCACCCACAATCCACCCAGCGAGCAGTTGCATGCTGGCGTAGAAGCAGGTGCTGGGTGGTCCATCGTGGTTGTGAGGTGCTGGGGTTGGTACAATGCCTGTTTTGGTGAGTTTGGGGGGGTTAGCGTGACATAGCACAGATTTGGGGGTGTGTAGGTGTGTACTGTGCAGGTATCCCACTTCTCAGGTTTCCCGGCACCCCTCTCCATCATCCAAGCCCTGCTGCTCGTTGTTACCTGTAGTTTAGATGCTAAAAAAGAAAAAACACCATTAGTTAGCTAGTAAAAAACAAGAATTGAGCACAAAAAACATACCTAGGTGCCTACATTGTGTCCGATCAGCTCATTTGCAGCTGTGGGTGGTGCTTAGTGGTGTGGGAGTGGACGTGGAAGTGGTGGTGGTAGAGGTGGGAGGGAGCCTTCCCCTCGCATAGAGAGCGAGGGACAAGGGTGTCATCATCGTTCATCGTTCTCCCGTCATCGTCATTGTGCCCACATGCTCATCCATTGCTGTTGCTTGGGTGTCCTCATCGTCATGCCACCCGCTGTCCACCCTGTGAGCAGTTGCTCACAGTGGTAGCGGCAGGTGCTGGGTGTTGGGTGCCATCTGATCGTCATCATCGTCATCCCTGTTGCCAGTAGTTCAATTTAGTTAGTAAAAAAGAAAAAGAAAGAGAAACAAACAAAAAAACTTACCTATGGCCCAAGAGACGTCAACATCTCTTGGGCCTTTTTCTTCTTTCCCTCCTCCATGTTGTCTTGTCATCTCCCCACTGTTGTCCCCATCTTCGTTTCCCCTTCCTCCTCGTTTTCTCATCATCATCCTCTCATCATCGTTAATGTCATTCGTTGCCTGTCATCACCCTGCTACACACCTTGCAAGCAGAGGCTTGCAGTGGTGACATGGGGTGTCCTGGCCTGTCCCGGTGTGGGTCTGTCATTACAAAATGTTGATAGCCTAAAATACAATAGATTAGTAAAAAGAAAGAAATGACAAAAACTCACCCAGGGCACAAATGATGATAGATGTCATTTGGGCCCGTCTGCATCCATTCCCCTGGCATTCATGTACCTCACCGTTGCCATCTTCATTTGGCATTGTTTGTCATCTTGTTGTTCCCCCATTGTCTTGTTCCTGTGGTTGTGGTGCGGGGTTTGGGCACAGGGTGTCTCAGGTGGAGTTGTTATAAGTTACATAAAAACACCTAAGATAGAGTTGATTAGTAAAAAGAAACATGAAGAAATAAGAAAAAAAGCTTACCTGGGACCCAAATGATGGTTGAAGGCTACCTGAAGCCATGAATGTGAAAGAACAATACTTACAAGAGTTGTGGCCAATCAGTCAACACGAACATGATCAACCTGACTAGTCACCAATCAGCCTAGGCCACGACATACTTACAAAGTTCATAAAACATAGTCATATTCATAAAGGCATACTAACATAGAGTAAGAGCAATCATAACTACTGCAGGACATATGCTATTACCATGTAAGTTGTGAGTTGCAACAAGACATGATGGGCCCCAGGCCATTTAAGCTTGCATCTGCTCCTGCTCACCCTGCTTGTTCTCCTCCTCCTCCTCCTCCTCCTCCTCCTCACCATCTTCAAGGGCTGCCAATTCTGTGGCTGTCGGAAGCTTATACAAAGCCCAAACACAGTTCCCATACTTCTTCATGAAAGCACATTGGGGCATGTCCTTCCAATCAGGATCAGAGTCAGTTGAAAGACAATCACTCTTCAGAGGAAGTGCAATTGGGGCCATGGCATAGTGAGCACAATTCCTGAGCAACATTGCATTGAAAAAGGCAGGATCAAACCAATCCAAAGGACAATCCACAGGTACATGGGCGGAAATTTGGGTCTCGAGATTCTCAGGATGTGGGATGCGAGGCTCCTCACACCTCCTGCTCCCATGGAAAAGAGGGTTCCCTGCTTTGCGGCTATTGTTGATGTGGTGCAGAAAGTCGGTGATGTGGGGATTGCATGCTTACTTCCTCATAATGAAGAAACCACCATCAGGGTTCCTCTCATCATCAGATGTACACTCATATGAACCAGCTAGAAGCCTGATATGCTGGTTCCAGCCATGGTCCTTCAGATAAGTGCAATGCTTGAGAGTAAGCTAGAGTGAAATTTAGTGATTCAAGTCTGAAAGATAAAAATAACTTGAAAACAGTACCAATTGGCGGTTCTTGTATGCTTTGTTCTCCTCAACACCTTGACAGACACTGCCCTTCTCTTTTGCCTCCTTTGCTGCAAGCTTCTTCATATAACCCCACATGAAATTGTGATATAATTTCTTGAGGACAGGTCTATTCTGGAGGCAAGCAAGATTCGGAGCAAGATGTTGGTAAGCAAATGTAGTAGCAGCCTGCTCGAAAGTCCAGATAGCGATTGACTCAAGGGCTCCCTTATACAACAAAGTGTGTGTGCCACCAAGAATATCGGGGCACCATGCTGGTAGACCAAATGAGTGAACCTTCGAAAAGATCAATCAAAGATCATGCTCCAGGATGTGAGCAATATTGAGGGCAATATTTGAGTCTGGCACCACATTGCATCGCCTGCAAAGCTCTATGATTGCATCAAGTGCCGCTTTATCTGTTGCTTGAAACCAGGCATTGTGGGTATTGCCTTTGAGCAAAGCATTTATTTTGCCAGCAGAGGTGAAAAATTGTGAAAAGGTGTTTAAGGTATGATTATCAGGGGCCTCAGGAACTGATGTGTTGGTTATGGCACCCATTAAGACACGAAGGTGCATCTCAAGGGCAAGCTGGGTTGTACCATGTCAGAGTTCAGGATAAAATCAGAATAGTCAAAGAAACATGCACTTTAATTTGACTGGCATCATCAGGTATATCTATCTTCTTCAGATGATGAGTATCTTCTTTCACACTCCTCTCCCCTTCCCCAGGAACAAAGCCCTTTGCCCGCAGGCACTTTGATGCAGTTGATTCAGATGCTTGGGGTCTCTTGTGTCCAGAAGACCTTGATGGTGGCATAGCTGGGATAGTAAAGAGGACCTATTGACCAGAAGGTGAGGAAGATATGTCAATGTAAGAAGACAAAGAACAAATGTTGTGCATGAGGTCAGATCCATACGGTCACCTGACTAAATGAGTCTTGACACGATGCGACTAAGATCACCTGATGAGATGATATTCCGGACCGTCGAATGATTACAAATTATTATTACCAGCACAGAAATTGTACACAATCTTTGCCAATAAAACACCTTTTTTGGGCAATGGCTTATGTCAGTTGTCTCGAAGCCTTGTGGCCAGATCAGTGTCATGTGGCTGTCTACTGGAGATATGCACATCATTGCTAGATGATCTGCTGAAGACATGAGATGAACTCATGTCATCACAACATGAGCTGGAAAATGCCTCCAGTGTACCTAACTCGTTGGACAAACTATCATTTTCTTCTATTCAAAGCTGGAGTTGAGCCTATGTCCCTCGTCTATTTTGTGGGTACACATGGAACTGTGGTTGACTGCCATGACTCATGCTGGATTACCCTTGAATGTTTGAACATCCACTCATTACCGAGACTGTGACAGGGCAGAGCCAAAGTCACAGGCTGGCGGAGGAATGGAGCAACTGATCGATAAAGATATTTCTGTATTCAGTCATCTACCTGTTGTGATTTCCAGAGATATCATCAATTGTATCATCAGACAAACTCTAGGATGCTATCCCACTTTGTCAACGTGGTACAATGTCATCTGCCCGACTTGGGATGGGTATTTCACAGACTTGCGATCTGCATTCATCAACCTACTACGATTTGGATGTTTTTCGCTCTATAATGATGTCTTCTGACACTGTTGCGGCCTAGGCAAAAAGAGAATTTTGTTACTAGTACCACAGGTCAGCTGGTCACACCCATGAATTGATTCAGTTTCATGCCCTTTCAAATTCTATTCATGAGTTCTATCTCGCCTCTAGGTCCCGGTACTACTCTAAGTAACCACAGGATACAATCCAAGACCAACCCACTGTCCCAGTGATGCAGGGTCAAACGCCTCAACATAGTATGTAATCCACTCTTCCGAGATTAATGTTCTGAGCCTTGTTAGTTCAGCTGGACTTTGATACATCTGATGCATGATGATTGTATTCAGAAAGAATTTGATGGTCGATGATGTCAGTCTGATGCTTCTGGGGTGATGATTACTGCATCACTGAATCACACTTGCTTGTGAGAATGCGCATGGAGTGGAGAACGCGAACCCCTCCAATATCAAAGATGGGTGTATCACTGGTGTACTCATCTTGAAACAGACTGGGGGGTGTAAGGACTTCAATGTCAATGGGTTCTGTTTGGGTACCACCGCTGGTTGTGTCGTGGTCGAATAGATAGGTGGTATGATTTGTCCTACTCTCAACACTAAACTTGCTAGAAGCCCTGAGTGCAGCCTGGGCATGGCGAGTGACATTCTGAGGAACGACAATGTCAACATCCTCCATCTGCCATGTTGAGCCCAAAATAGAGCACGCAGCGCCACCAAGAACCACATAATGCAGGAAGGAAATGAAGTCGCTCCTTCAAATGCACTAATGTACACAACATTAGACTTTGGTTATGTGCGGTAGTTCTGGACGTACTAGTAAGAAATGATTGTCAGATACTGGTGGTGAGTGGGACGAAATGAGCTGGCAGCCTATATACCTAGCATCAAGTGGTGACTCATTGGTTACAACGCCTTCTGGTCTTACAGGGCAGCGAGTTCATGGGTCAAGAAGAAATGGTTCATTGTATTGAGAAAGCCCATTGCCATTGTAGAAGGGTCTGTAGACCTGATCTTAATGCCTCATAACAGGTATGTCAATCACATTTTGCCAGCCTCAACGCAATGGATTTCACTCCGATTGGTTCCATCCTGTTGGTTCTTTTTCATTTTGCTTCTCCAGAAATTTTCAGCTCCGAGTCGAGGGGGAGATTGATTGGACTGTGTGGTCTAGAGGTCGCATTTCTGCACTTAAGCTTGCTGGCCAGTGCATGCTGCATAATATCAATAGATTGCTTTGATGACAGATTGATGATCGTTCGTGTCCTCTTTTCAGATCGGAGCATGCCAAGAGCATGCAACATAGAATGCGAGTTGAAAGATAAGGAAATGGCTCAGAGAGCAAGCTACCCGAGAGGCAGTGACCATCAAACAGATGGAGACATCGAATCCTTATTTTGGTGCATCAGAAGATAAGCTTTCACAATTGAGAGCAGAGATACCTAAGTCGTCCAGTGCACCGGTAGGATCGCCGGAGATTCAAAATACCATCCTCTTTGCAATCGTGTCGATGGGACATATTATTAATAATCAAGGTCTTCAGAATCATGGGTGGAGCCATTATTTTGCAATCAGGAAGGTTAAATGTTAAACAGTCACTGGGTAGAGCCAATAGAATGATGAATTCTGATAAGTAGAGTCTAGGTGAGGTCCGGCACCGGGATTTTTGCTGTATTTTGACACTCCGCATCCCCGTGCCATTCCGGACCAAAAGTCCCAACAAATCACTTTGCACCTTGACTGTATTTCACTCTTCCACTCGAACCTTGCCTTACAGGTGACTTACTCACAGCCTCTTATACCACTCGCAATGCATCCTAGACACCATCTAGCAATTGCTATGCTCTATCGAGGCACCATTCCATCCATGATTTGGGCTGAGGATGCCATTCGGAGGTTCAGATGTCATATCATGCTATCCCATTTGTTTCTTCTCGTGCCTGACCCCGCCATGGCCTACGATTACCTTCTCGCATCAGGGAAGTACATAGAGCCCCACAACAGCATCTGTTACGATGTTGATGAGCTATTGGGAGATGCGCCACACCTGTTGCCCGTGGAGGGTGACCACCACCCTGTTGCGCTTCTTCGAGCTTTGGACTGGAGGACAATATCTCTGCTTGCCCTTGCGCCTGACCCTCAATTTTCTTCTCTTGATGTTCTCCTTTCCTCTCTGCTTGCAACGTGGCTACAATGACCTTACACCTCCTCTGCCTTCTGCTTGCATTTGGCAGCCTGGATTGTTTCAATTTACAAAGCCCGCGGGGATGATGCCCTCAAACCCCCTATTGAAAGCGATGCTCGACACTACTTGGCTCTTTGTCGAGCCATCCCTCCCCAGCTCCATCAGCTTCACATTGACTTGGTCTTTGGGTGTGTTTTTTTCATGGCAGTTAGCGCACATGCATACTACACCCCCATCGCAAAAGATGTTGATTTCTGCTTAGCGTCCAGCCGCCAGTCGGATCTCCTCGATATCCCCTCCCTATCCATCGAGGAGATAGGCTGAGGGAAGATACCTTGGTAAGCTCGACAAGCTCTGTCTGAATTGTTAGTTACCCTGAGAAATCGCATGCTCCAGGAATCCTACTCCTCATGACAAGCACAGTATGGGTTAGCTAGGGCTTGATAGGGGGAATTGTCGGCTGGATAGAATTAATCAATGCATTGTAAACTTCAATTTGATTATTGGGGGTCAGTCCACCTTTTGGCACACATATTTCATTCTGCGATACAATGGATGGGTAAGTTCCTCATACAAACAGAGATATAGTTTAGTGCAAAAAGAGGTGCATCCACTGAAAAATTCTACTCCTAGCTCTTCATGATCCAAGTCCAGGTCTAATTCTATATACTTGTAGTGCTGTCCGGCAATCATGATCTGCTGATGCAGGACATGATTCAATTTCAAAGTATGAATCACAGTTGCAAGAAGCAATTGAATTATCTAAATTTTCGCAATACAGTAAGTACTATCACTTACCGAGTGTTTTACCATGGGTACTAGTGTTTCACCACCACACTGATAACACTTTCTAAGCCCCAAAACATCTCCAACCATCTTCAAATTGACGATCTGAGAGGTTATAAGGATTAAAAACATTCCTCTTATTTTCCCCTGATTTTCGGTTGAGGTCAAGGTTGGTAAAAGCTACATTATGAGGGGTGAATCACATATTTCTGACATTGAGATATGAGGAGTGAACCAATCCTTCCCGTTTTTTTTCTCAAAGCAATAATATCTATTTCCCATAGACTGAGAGTAGTTGCACCATGATCATAGAGCAGTTTTTGGTTTTCTGGCTCACCATGACATTTCATAGACAGAATCTAAACGCCAACAAGTGTGCTATTTTGGGCAAACTCGATCAACAACAAAAACATACTTCGGCTTGTCAGATCCAACGTTGGATCACAGAATTCTGCCATCAAAGGTGTTACTTTTGCATGACATGGTGGTGAAAGACTAGGTACTTTTTGACATGGGGGCTCATTGTTGCTTCATCTTCACCTTTCATTGAGATAATTAGATTTTCTGGAAGCAATGAAGCCTATCTTTTGAACCATGTATGCCATCAGTATAATTTTGTAGTCGATGTGGTGTAATTTAGTAATCAGTAAATTGTGGTGAAACACTTGGTAAGTGTGGTTAATCAGGACAATTTACAGGACTGAATAGGTTAGGCGTAAATTGATCATAAATTTGCACTTCTCCAGATTCCACCTCATTAAGTGACCATCAACAGTGCCTGTCCTCACGCCAATTGTTTCTCAACTCGATCCCCACCCTTCGCTGTTCTCTGCAACCTCAACACATGCTTGTTGCTCATTAGACCCACACACCCTTGGTTGCACAGAGAACATGGCTTTGCTCTTGCTTCAAATCCAGGCATACACCTAGGGATGCTGAAGTTTGGTTTGGTCCGGTTCTCTGAGCTATTTCTCCGAACCATGAACCAGAACCAGGCAGCAAGGAGGGGGTAGCCAGAACTGCGAACCAGAAGCGAGAGAACCGAGTTTGGCAGGTTCGGTTCAGGCTCGAATGAGGTTCGAACCATAGAACCTAGTTAGCAAACAAAAAAAAAATCTGGCTTGGGTGCTGACTTTGAGGTTGCTGGCACTTTTGGCTTGGGTGCTGACTCAGAGGTTCGTGCTTTAGTGGTAGCTGATTTTTTGCACTTCCCACCTATTTCTTCTCTATCCTCAGGATCAGATGTTTGGTCATCCACCCTGGAAACTATACCTGCCGCAGCTTTTGCTTTCCTGGATGGCTTGATCACACGTCGTTGGCCAACAATGACCTCCACCACAACTGCACCGGCAGCCTTCAGGTGTTTCATAGCTTCCAAAGGGTAGGGTCAATATTACCATAAATGTCAAGAATGCCCAATGCACTTTTGGAAGATGGTCCCATGGTTATAGACACCCTGTCATTTGGTCTCAACTTGCCTGTTGCAGGAGTGATTGGTGTCTCGTTGTCACCAGAGTTATACCACCTAATATCATTTGCATCTTTCAGCTTGCCGTCAGCACCTACAGCACAATTCTCAGAAGCCATGCTAGGAGGGAATAAGGAGAAAAGTTTTTTCTTCAATTATTCGAACGGTCAAACTATTACTCCAATTTACAGGCACTGATGGAAATGTATATTACTTTCAATCCCAACTTGGACATTTACAGCTTGAAAACCCCATGTCATTCATAGTGTAGGTTCTCGGTTCGAATGTGTTCAAACCAAGTTCATATAGATCCTGGAGGCCCCGAACCTGTGACCGAACCTACTGGTGAAAGACAGAACCAGAACCGGACAGAACCAGAACCGCAGGTCCAGTTCAGGCATTTGAGGTTCAAACCTAGGTTCTGAACTGAACTTCGGCATCCCTACATACACCCAGATGCAAAATTTGCAAGATCTGCAGGTTTGGATCAGACGTCACAAAGCTGGTTGAGGAAGGCACCACGACCCATGAAATGGGAGACATGCAAGGTATGTGCTGCGTTGACCACTGACATATTGGTAGGGCTAACCTCTGCCAGCCTGCTGCCAGATTCAAGCGACACCCGGTAAGTATACTGAAGATGTTGACTCCAATTTCAGATTGTTTAACCTCTATTGCAGGCTCTGTGGTCATGTATGTCATCTTGAGCATCCAAGATAGCACTGTCAGATGTATCTCAGACAACGCATCATCATTTGGACAGCTTTTGCAGCTTGGCTACTTCCCTGTTAGCATCTGTGCCACAACGATCCCCACAACCCATGTGGCATAGGTCTATATGATGTTATTCAAACCCTGAGCCACCCCTTACAACCACCATGTCACTGCCGATGACGATGGCAACCCCTGCTAATAAACGACCACTAGAGATGTCGCTGGCACCCAGATGGCTGCTGCCACCTCAGAGACAGCTACCCAAGCTGTAACACATGTCCCATGGCCATCCACTGCCCCACAAACAGAGATATGCGACTATGTGCAGACACGTTCATCAGAACGTGTCTGCTGCTCGACGGAGCGGCTCTGCTGGCTCTTGGGACAATTTACAGGACTGAATGGGTTAGCATAAATTGATCATAAATTCACATTTTTCCAGATTGCAGGATTCCACTCATTAAGCAACAGTAAGCAGCCCATCAACGGTCATCAAAGGTACCCTCTTGTCCAACACCCAGCTCTCTCACTTCCATCAACTTCACTTGTGCTCAACTCACAGCGCCACCCCTCTCTCTCACTCTGAATTTGTCTGGGCTCTGGTGTTTACTTATAGGACTCCTGTTTGCTAGCTCTGGCTCATTTATGTTGACATCCACCAACTCGACGCTCTTCAATCTGGGTCTCTCTCAGGCTGCCAGCGCATGATTGACACTGGGCTATGTCTTTCACTTGGAAGTCACTTGGAAGACCCGGGCAGTACACCCAGGTGCAAAATTTGTGCAGGATCTCGTGTGTGTCGGCACGGGTTGGTTGATTAAGAGGGTGCTTGAAATGAGACTCACTGGCATGGACTGCACTATGTATGTACCACATACAACACCAACATATCTGTCTGGCTGACTGTTGACTCGCTCTGCTGACAGTGAGTAGGAGTGACACCCAGAAACAAGTGCCTTTTTGGCATGCATGTTATGATGGACCCCCAAGCATACCACCCTTCCTTCCCCTCCCTGCTACCTGCCCTCCACTCTGCTCATGTGACAGCCCAAGCTGGTAGGTGGTGTCAGCAGCACAACATGATCCTTGATTGTTGCATTATCATTTATCTACATACATCATCCTGGAAACTGGAAAGCCTGCTACACTTCCAGCTGGTCTCTGTGCTGTAGACTGTGCATCCGCTAGTAGTCATTATCATTATCCTATTAAAATAATTAATGGCAGACTGGGTTCCCTCTCAAAGAACTAAATTTGAATGACACTGAGAGCTCTCTTCTACAGCTGTTTGAATTATTGATGTGATTACACCTGTACATTGTGAGGCTCAATATCAGGCCCATCACATGCACTAGGTCGATCACTGGCTTGGCAAATTTGCACTGGCCCACTGTAAACTGAGCTGCTTCATCATGTTCAACCATAAATTGAACTAGTTGGTGTCATGCAACTGTAAATTGAGTGTAAATTGAGCTTGATTTACCATAAATTATCTGCCATTAAGTTCTTAATCACAAAAATCCAGTATTTAATAACTTAATGCTCACGACAAACAGGACTAGATCTCAGTGCATGTCTGCATTTCCTCTCCCAAACCTAGGACATTGACAAATGGTATGCTAATATATTTGAAATGCTCTTCAATTGTCCTCATGTATTGTACAGTGCTGTTCACATCAAGTTTTTCCAGAAATCACCAGTGCTCGCCATGATTGTGTCGACACATTGATTCATGTGCCACACTTCAACAAGGTCATGGGAATTCAGCCAATGCCAAGTCCTCACCATCAGTGCTCAGCACTCTCCCCATCGACAACTGCTAACCACAACTCAGAAAGGCAGAACAATCAACGGACAGTATCTACTGCTGGTGCTGCTCAGTCCCATGACTGTGATTATGGAACAGGTTCCAGATGCAAGTCTATCCTTTTCATTCAAGTACTACCTTGATGGGTGTCCCTGGCCTTTGGAAGGTGTGTGCATAGTCTCTTCTGTGCATTACCTTCTTTCTCACCAAATGATATCAATAGATCTTACAGCCAGCTGCTCAGACATGCTCTTTAACTGAGGTTGCAACTGTTGAAGGCTATGCACAAGACCACCGCGGATCACAAACCATGGTTGTCGGTATCGATGCAAGGTGGCTTATACATATTACTTATGAACTCTGTGCATCACTCCACCTTCTAGCATCTGGATGAAGAGGGCTCTGGTCCAGTTCCATCATCCCCAGCATGCTCAAGCTGGAGAAAACCCTGAGATGTGCACGCTCTTTTATTGACTTTGCCACCTTCTTCATCATCCAATCACGGCTGTGTTTGTTTTTGATGGACCCCAATGGGCAACATACAAGTGCAACCAGCTTGTTGTCACTCAGCCTATTTGGATTACGCAGCTGTTCCAGGCCTTCATAGCCGCATTTGGCTTCCACTCCCATACAGTGCGTAGCTTTTAAAAAATTGCTGTACTGATACTCATCAAGGATGTTAGGCACCTGGAGAAGCCAAAGCTGAGTTGGCATACCTCAACTGCACTAAGCTGATCGATGCTGTCCTGGCCGATGATGGTGACACTTTTATCTTTGGTGCTTCATGTGTCATACAAAAGTAAGCCTCAGCATTGTAGAGTTTCCACTGATAATCATCTTTCCTCAGCTTTGACATCAAGAAAGATGGTGACACTGTGACGATCTTCACTGAAACAGCCATTCAGACCAAGCAAGAGGTTCGATTGATGCAAGGAGGAATGTTACTGATGGCATTGCTGGGGGGTGGTGATTACAATATGGTGTGCACATGCCTTGATGCTGCTTCTGCAAGGCTCACTCCTTCCTCAACTTCTAGGTTGGCCTCTCGGTCTGTGGGGCAGCGACCACATTCAAGCTTTTGCTCACTGACATTGGTGACTCTTTGCTCCATGCTGCCCAGCAACTGCTGGCACAGGAGCTTGCTGGATTCCTTATCTCATGGTGCAATGAATTGCAGAACGAGCTCTCCACTGACAAGTCTGGTTTTCTTGGCCGCTGTTTTCCTGGTTTGGCCAACTCTGTCCATGACAACTTCCCTGCTCTTCGTGTCATCTACCAGTACACAAAACCTGCAACATCATGGAGTAATGGTGGAGATGGACCTGACATGTCAGCATGGCTGCCCCAGCAACCACATCTTTCTGAGCTCGCTGCACTTTGCGAGCGCACTTTCTCCTGTCATCGACAACTCTTTTTGTAAGAATGTTTGGGATGGGTGTTGTGTGCAACACTTGGCACAGATTACGAAGGTGTGGATCACAGTGATATGTTGGCATGATGGGAGCTGACCTTGTCTTCCTTCTGCTAAGGCCTTTACTCTCCATGTTCTTCAGCAGCACATCAATGAGGGTGTAGTGGATGATGACCCACCTGCCTTGTCATCGTTCCTTCAAGTCAAGAAGATGACTGTCAGTCTGCCGTCATTCAAGATGTACCAAGTCAAGATTGCACTTCACAGCCTGCACATTGCCAAGCAGTCACACCTGATGCGACCACACTCTGTTCCACTCACTGCTCATGGTGATGTACCAAAAATGGTGGTATCCATTCCTGGCCCAATTCTCGAGTCCGCCTTCCCAATGCTGGTCCAGCAATTCACAGGCTGAGTTCTTCCTACCACTGCCCAGCCAGAGCCTGTAAGATTCTTTCTTGCAGTTGTTGAGATCTGGTCTGATGCTTTGCAGATCCTGCCCCTGCTTGTGCCCTCTAGTCAGCAGGCACCGAGAATGGATGTAGGTATCTCGGCACACTCCTCTGGCTCCCAGGCTCACAACAAAGAACCTGCCAGTGAAGACTCTGTCCCTGAACAGGATGATGGTGGTGGACACTAACACGGTGCCAGCTTCCAACCCTGACTTTATTGACCTCACTCTTGGTGACTAGTTGCTGTACATTCAACATGAATGTTCGTGCCACAAACTTGTAATTCATATGCCTATCATCTCTGTATCACTGGCCTATATTCTTGTAGCCCTCATAACTGAACTGTAACTGTAGCAAGCTGTATTTTATTGCTTCTGTAATGCTTCTAGCCTGTATTTTAGTGTGTAGTGCCCCTGCCAATGTGATTGAGACAGGTGATCCCCAGTAGAGTTGTAGAATAAAAAACTAAAATAAAAAATGTGAGACATGTTCTCCCTCTTGAAAGACTAGCTCCCTCAAGTTCTCTTCTCTCATGGGTACAAAGAAAGGGCTGTATTCTGGTCCTTCCAAGTCTGGAGGCAAGAAGGCCAAGGTGTCTGGAAGGAAGAAAACCAGGAATGCCATGTCAAGCCTCAAGACATTACAAAAGATCAAAGAGTCAAGTCATGCTGAACACAGTCGTCCAAAAAGAACATGGGACAACTATGCAGGCTATGTAGAACAAGGGAAGGCATTTCTTGAAGGTCTCATGGCTGAAAGGTGGGAAAATGTCAGTCGTGTTGATGATAACCTGGATTCTCTGGATGATGACATCAACATCGACATGCTGGAGAAAGCCTTTGACAACCCACCAAACAAATATTCAGTGATGGTGCTTGAGCTGTACCTGGTTCAGAAGTGCCTCACAGAGAACAAAGGGAAAAGTACCGCAGCTGGGATCCAAGGAGCATTTGCCAACTATTGGGACAACATGTGGGTTGCAGATTCCTTTGAACTCCAAGGACTGCGACTGATGATCCTATCATATTAGGGATGGTGACACCTATTCTGGCCCATATAGCTTTGACAAGGAGACAGAAGCTGTCAAGGGATGTCTGGCACGTTCTTCCACCATCAAGTCATACATCAAAGTGATCATGTCCAAATCAGGAGCTAAAGGAGCGGTGGCAACTTGACACCATGCAGAGGTGATGGGTCTTGAAGAGCTCAAAAAGGTTGTCCAATGGTCAGAAATGCAGTATCCATCAGAGAGGTTGGCAGTGGAACTGAAAGATATCAATGAACTAATGCTTGCTGTTGAGCATACCATGATGAGAGCTTTCATGACATCGGGATTCACCTTGTGGACAAGGTACTATGAGCCTCCCTTGAGCAGTGTAAGTGGCGCATTGATATAGAGATATCTAGGAACTTTGAGCTTACTGGTCTGCAAGGACGCGACATAGTTTATGGTTGTGAGGGCCTAGCACCATACTTTCACCCTTACTTTAAGGTACATCTTGAAAACTGCAAGGGATGGCAATGCAAGCTGGGGCATGATGGCCCGCTTGAGAGTAAGTGGGAGGTGGATCAGGCATTATGGTTACTGACAATCCAGGTGGTTGTCAGGCAACACCTATAACATCTATCAGCAAGAAATTCCAGAGCTCAACATGTACACTCATCTGCTGAAGTGGATTGCTCTCCTCGAAAGCCGCCTCGGTCATGAACTAGAACCTGATGACTATATCTTCCCACATTTCTCGTCCAATGGCATTCCAGACCCAGCTCGAGAGATGACACATGACATGGTACAGAGCATCATCATGAGATTTGCATCTGCTGCTGGCCTCATGAAGGCATACACCACACATTGCTTCCAATGGGGTGGTGCCCAGTACTGATTCATGTATGCACCAATAGGGAAGCAGTGGTCCTTGAGCAAGATATGCTGGTGGGGCGGATGGGCTATAGGAGAGCATGTAAGCTGTTACTGCCATGCAACTGCCTATTATGCAACTGACAGACAGTGACAGGTGGATACCCTGATGAAGTATCTCATGGACTCACTGCAAAGGTATGAGAATGACTATGGTAACACCCTTTGTCCAGTGCAGAACGAGCCCAATCAGAGCTTCATGGGGGACCACACACTTTTGCAGCCAGTCACCATCCACAAATTTCGCATGTTCAGCACTACAATCATGTCAGCGTTGAAGACACCTCCCACCGCATGCTCCCAATTAAACACCCCCCCTGGTCTTCTGGATTCCATCACTTCCGATGTGCGCACACCAACTACAGATCAACAGACCCTGACCTCTCCTCACCCAGCTCCGGGTGCAACCTATTGTTCAACTAGGACCGAACAAGCAGCTGTTTCGCTTGCAAACAGCTCTGGAACAATGAGCGCATGCAAGTCTATTCCACTTGCCGGGGTCTGCATTCCAGATCTGCCTTGGAGTCAGGGTGGCTGGCATATCACCCTTCGCCAATGGTACAATATTGATCCCAAGACTGGATGTGCTTTGAAGGACTGGCCAGATGCATGGTTCAAAGAGTCGATGAGAGCGAAAATGGCTGCTAAACAGTCTCAACAGGCACTCATCACTCACAAATACAAGCAGTGAGTCATCAATTCCTTCACTCTTGTGGTCTTCAACTGAGATGTTCGTGAGAAGCTTGGGTGGCACAGATGTTGCCTTTCTTGCTGCTTATCCAGAAGTCAACACTATGAGGGTCAGTGATCTCCTTGAGGCAATTCGAGGCAAACATGGATGGCGCAGAAAGAGTCAGAATGGCACACCAGAGCAAAGGTACAGCGGCAGCCCCAGTCCAGAGCCGACTACTCTATGGCATTGATACGTGGTCACCACACACTCTTTTTTGAAATGGCTCATGATGTTGCGCTTGTGCAAGCTTTTGTGTTCTCGTTTACCATATTTTCATCAGCCTAGTACTCAAGTCTGCTTTTACATAATGAAAATATCATATAATACCAAATACATCACTGTTAGTCCCAAGATGTGAGCTTTGTCACCCCAAATATGGAAGCATGGTGGATCACATTGAGTTGGTGATACTCTCAGTGTCAGTGACTGTCCAATGTATGATTCACACAGTGACTACTAGGTTACCATAAATTACTGCACTAGTTCTATGAACTGCTTGGCCTTGTAACCCAGTCAGTGAGCTTTGTCCAAAACACAGAGAGTTGGGGAGCATGGTGGATCACATTGAGTTGATGATCCCCATCTCAGTGTTTCCAGTTACATTCAAACATTTGAGTTGGTGATATCGATACTTCCAGCATTGTCTAATCTGTAATTCATTTTAATATTGCATTTCATTGTCCAATAAACTACTATACTAGAATACTGCACCCTTTGTTGGTAGGGAGGGTAAGCAAGGCAGCCGCCAGCTTGTTCAATCATTGAAGACACCCAGCAGTACTTGCAATCGCGGTGGGCGAGGCTGACTAACAATTACCCGAATGGGTGATGAGCAAGCTGAATCCAGCACTACCCAGTAAATCATCAGTACTAAGTGATAGTACTTATGCTGAACAATTTAAGGTGATCAGCTGAGTCAGTCGAAATCCAGGGGTTGCCATTGTTGTGGCCATGGGCAGCAGCCAAACATCACATCGATATGTGTCGCCACAGCGTACTGCTCGCTATTGGACTTGCATAAACGGGCTTTAAACTCGACCAATAGCGAGGGCATTTGTTGAATTATCTCACGTGAGGCAGGGCAGGTTTGGAATATGTTCAATGGCACCCCTGACAACCCAGAGGGCTAGATGGGGGTGCCCAAACTCAGATTGTATTCTCGAGGTACACCTAAAGGCTATAAAGATTTGTCTGGGGGAAGGTACGAAGTTGACAGGTAGGAAGTTGTCCGGAAAAGAAAAGAAAAAAAATGAAGATGAGGGGTACGATGTGAGGAGCGTGATTATGAATCTGGGGGTTACTGTGTATTCCGCCAGGTCGAATGTAGATATGCCATGCATCTGACGCCCATTGACCTATTCCCTGAATGATGTGGGGGGCTACTCCATTCTCTGCTAAGGACGTTGCCCCCCCTGCTCTCATCGATTGCCCACCTATGTCCCTCTCGAAAAAGAGGTGCAGACAGCGCATGAAAAAAAGATCTTGTTGGCACCTTACCATTCTCCTTCAGCCATAGCAGGGAAGACCAAGGGAATAGGCAATCATGTGATTGCAAGTATGTAGTGAAAAGTGCCATTGGGTTGCATGGGAAAGGGTTTGGCTGCAACATGATGATGTTTCCCTCAAAGAACTTGTTGGCCTTGTGGCCAGGCAAGAAAAACTGAAGGAAACAGCTGTCGATGATGACCGAATTTCGTTTTGAGAGTTTTTGAGGATCTCTGAGGTTGCTATCCTCAGGCCATGTCAGTTTGCCAGGCGCCTAGACACATCAGAGCAAAGAATCCAATACAAAGTTGGGTGCAAAACAGAAGGTCATCATGAGATGGGTTTTTAGAGTAGTTGAAGCATACTAAGTTTAGGTCGTTGATTGTCAGGGCTCGTTTCCTTGTAGTCGGTGATCCTCACAGGCGTTTGCAACCTTGGAGTGTTTGATGCACCAGGTGGGATTTTCTGGCTTCCCTGATGTGTGGGAAGTACAGTTCCAATTGTTGACAGATTCCTGAAAGGTACATATCCACGGAGTTGGGTTTGATGTGATGCAACATATAAATGGTGAAGAGGCTGAGGGTGTCGGCAGTGGGTTTGATGGGCATGTTATGCATGCGCACAAATGTCAGGTAAGAGTTCAAGGCTGAACCATAATTTTTCCAGGTGCTGATATCAATTGCCTGCGCTAGAGCGATTGCTTGCTCCCACATCAGGTGCTCCCATGTCGGTTGCCGGGCATGCACATGGGACATGATCATTTTTTGGCTGCCCCCAGCATTGCTCATTGTGGGGGTTGAAATAATGAGATCTGTAACTCAGGCACCAGTCTCAGTGCCTTTCTGAAGTTGTGCTGGGAGATTGTATCTGCTACCTTGTTCTCCACTCCTGGGACATGCAGTACTTGTAAGTTGAGTTTGTTGCTGATACTTGTGTCCACGCAAAAGAGTAGCAATGGGTTGAAGATGGCCTGACATTTTAGGGAGTTGTCAAGAACCATTCCTCACCCAATTGGAACCTGCATTCTGTCCAACTCTTTCCCGCACATCTAACCCAACATTTGTCTACTCCTTCCAATTTTGTTCCTGGCCACCTTGCACTGCCCACACTGCTGTGCACCAGGCTGCCTTGTACAGCATCTACGGCTGCCTTCCCAAGGCTGCCATCTCTATTGCAAATTTGATTATGGATTCCTGTGCGGCTCCTGCTAGATAATTTATCTACACAGTCGAGACACTGCCGCAATCTTCATTCCTGTTCCACATTATTCCGGACTACAGTATTTAAGCTTAGTTAGTTTTGCCTTGTATTCCTCAGTTCGTATATCGACATAGACTTGACTTTATCCTGCCAATCCAAACCTCTTTCTACACCAACCTCAGTTCTCTAAGAGTCTGAACTCCATTCGACTCGACCTCTAGTCTCCCTCTGAAGTTCTAACCTCACCTGAACTTAACCTAAGTCCCTCCATACTCCTCCCCGCATTTACCTGCACTTTTCCGCTCCTACCCCTAAACTTTCGACTTGAAATTAGGACACCAGATGAGGTGAAGGGTGCAGCTTCTTACAAGCTGAAGCCAAGTCCTTTCTGTTTCCCCTCCCGCAGAATCTGCATCGACCCAACAACTCCTGCTATTATCACCTGGGGTGTCCGATCGGATTCCGACGTGCACTCTAGGATCAGTTCTTAACAGTATATATGAACTCACACTTCACTCATCTCTTTTCCTCCTATGACCCCAACCAAAACTCACCAGTGCACAACCAGAAACTCTCAGCATGCTGGTACTATCCCAGGGATCTCTGCAATCCAGCGATCCACCCTTTCTGACCCTCGTCCCACCACTACTTTTGGAGTGTCTTCCAGACCCTCAAACATATTCTGTCAAATCGGTGCAGGAGCCCCTTCAATCAGTGCCAATCTCATGTCCACCCATGCCTCACACCCTTCCACCAACCTGGAAGGTTTTCGATCAAGAACTCCCCTTGAGTACATAGGGGGCATCAACCAGCCTGAACCCTTCAGGTTGGAAGATCCTGGTCTAGAGGACAGACCCTCCGGCGGACCCAATGACCCTAGCGGTCCTGATGGCCCTGGGGGTGACCCTGATCCCAATTATCCTGAGGATCAACCTCCCACAGGAGAAAACCCTGACCCAGGGGATAGGTTCATAGATGTCCTTTACAACCTCTCGGAGAGTATCTGCACCCTCCATCAAAATAATGCACCCAAGACTGAGAAAATCAAAGTTTGTGACCCCAACACTTTCAATGGAGCCAATCCAAAGAAACTTAGAGACTTCCTAGTCTCCTGCAATCTTCATTTCTGTGACTGTCCGCATGTATTTTCCTCTGATGAGAAAAAGATCATATTTATCCTTTCTTACCTTAAAGGATCAGCTCTCAGTTGGTTTGAGCCTGGTCTTAATGACCCGACAGATTCTGCATACTGGATGTGGGACTACAAAGCTTTCCTCGCCGAGCTGGAAAGTAACTTCGGCCTGCACGACCCAGTAGGAGATGCGGAAAAAGCTCTCTCTGACTTAACAATGAAGAAAGGTGGTCATATCATGAAATATAACATTGACTTCTGGGAATTAGCTTCTAGGGCCAATTGGAATGAAGCAGCCCTTTGTGACCGCTATTTCCGTGGCCTTCTGCTCCGGCTTTGCATAGAAGTTCTCTGGGGTGGTAAACCCAACACTCTTGCAGAACTGCACTTGAAAGCGCAGGACAGCGACGACATCTACTGGATGCAAGAAGATGAATCCTGTTTTGAAACAAAGAATTCTGGTAACATCACTAACTCTAATCAGAAGGACTCTTCCAAAAGTCCTTCCCCATCGACAAACCAAGCCTCTTCAAACTCCGCCTGCAGTAATACCTCCAACCAGCAGTCTTCCATGACAAAGAACACTCCCTGGGACAAGCCCAAGTTGTCCATCTCTGATAAGTTGGGGAAGAACGGCAAGCTTACTGGGGAGGAACGAGAATGTCGCATGAGAGAATGACTTTGTCTCTACTGTGGTGAGGAAGGGCACATAGCAGGAAACTGCCTGAAATCCAAAGCCGCAAAAGTCCGTGTGTCCATTGTTGTTCCCAACACTACAGACTTGGAAAAATAGTCCACAACCCTCAGGAAACAGCCATTGGGGCTGGGGGTTGCATTGACCTTACCCACTTGGCTGCCTACGTTCATCTCAATGTGTCCGCTCTTTCTGACCCTGACTCCCTAACCATTCTTTTAACCTTTCCTGACTCTTCCACCCCTTTCCGAACCCTTATCGACTCTGGCTCCTCTTTTGTGTTGAATAACCAACTCAGCACAGAATCCATTAACCTGATCAGATTATGACTCTTTGATGGATCTTGCAACTCCACCATAACTCAGGTCGTCAAACTTCTGATCACCTTTCCTGCTGGTGAAGTGTTCAATTTGTCATTCTATGTAACCTCGCTCAACTCTTCCTGTTCTGCTGTACTTGGTCATAACTGGCTGAAGCAATACAATCCGTTGATTGACTGGTCTTCAAGCCAACTCGCTTTCCACTCTGCAGATCATAGAGGTCCAGCACCCCTGACATCACCTTTGCCCCCGAACCTTCTGGTAGAAATCCTTGACTCCTCTGCACTTTCCGAACCCACCATTCCTCCCAAGTTTACACCCCCCGACATCTCTTTCATCAATGCTGCCGCTTATGCGCATGCTAGCAAATGTCCTGGGGCAGTAGCTTTTCAGATGACCTTCGCTCCAGAAGGGGTATCCACCTGCTCCACCCGCTCCACCCACTCCGCCTGCTCCACCCAATCTGCTAACCCATCTGACCTTTCCGATATTCTGCCCAAGTATCATGAATTCACTGATGTCTTTAATAAGACTAAAGCAGACACCCTTCCTCCGCACCGGTCTTACAACCTCAAGATAGAGACAGAAGACAACACTCCTCCGCCTCCAGGCCGCATGTATTCTCTGTCTGAATTAGAAGCCTTACAAGTCTTCATTGACGAAAACGTCTGCTCAGGTTTCATCTGCCCATCCAAGTCTCTGCATGGCATTCCGATTCTCTTCATCAAGAAGAAGGACAGTAGTCTCCGACTTTGTGTTGACTACCAAGGACTCAACCATCTTATGAAGAAAGACTGCTACCCACTTCCTCTCATTTCTGACCTCCTCGACTCCCCCCAAAAAGCCTGCTTGTTCACCAAGATAGACTTGCAGCATGCTTATCATTTAGTCCGCATTGCTGATGGTGATGATTGGAAAACCACTTTCCACACCTGCTACGGATCCTTTGAGTGGTTAGTGGTTCCCTTTGGACTCACTAATGCACCTGCAGCCTTCCAGCGGTTTATGAACAACATCTTCAGCGACATGCTGGATGTGTGTGTCATCGTATACCTCAACGACATCCTGATCCATTCAGATGACAAGTCCCAGCATGGGGCTCACATCAAAGAAGTCCTCCACCATCTCTGGAAAAATGGACTCTACGCCTCTCCACAGAAATGTGATTTCCACAAAGACACCGTTGAATATTTAGGTTTCATCCTTTCACCGGACGACTCCAGATGTCCGAGGATAAAGTCAAAACTGTGCTCGACTGGCCCCAGCCTAGGAAAGTTAAGGATATACAATCCTTCTTAGGCTTCTGCAAATTTTACCACTGCTTCATTAACGGCTATTCAGACATTGTCATTCCACTCACCCACTTGATGCAGAAATCCGCACCCTGGGACTTCAACAAGAAGTGCCACAACACGTTTGAAAAGCTCAAACAAGAATTCACTCATGCCCCCATCTTAACTCAATGGGTACCTGACTCACAAATGGTACTCGAAACTGACGCTTCCGACCATGCCCTAGTGGCAATCCTTTCGGTTTACACTATGGATGGAGAAATCCATCCGGTCGCTTTTCACTCCTGCTCCTTTAATCCCACTGAACTAAATTATGACACCCATGACAAGGAACTCTTGGCCATCTTTGAAGCCTTCAAACACTGGCGGCAGTACTTTGAGGGTTCCGCAAACCCGGTTGATGTGGTCACCGACCACAAAAATCTGGAGTACTTCAGCACTACTAAGTTGCTCACCCACTGCCAGGCCAATTGGTCTGAATACCTTTCCCAGTTCAATCTTGTCATCCGCTTCCACCCTGGAAAATTAGGGGCCAAGCCAGACGTGCTCACTAGATGATGGGACATCTACCACAAAGGGGGAAATAGCAACTTTGCCTCCGTAAACCCAACCAATGTCCGACCTGTATTCACACAAGAACAGCTCACCTCTTCCCTTTGAGCCACCTATTTTGCCACACCCATCCTTTGACAAGCAGTAATCATGGATGTTGAGAAACTTCACAATGACATCCGCACCTCCCTACCCCTTGACCCCTTATCATCTGCACATCTTCCGACAACTGTCGACCCCAACTGGACCATAGACGAGGCAGGTCTTCTCTGCCACTTCGACTGGATTTATGTTCCGGATGTCGTGAATCTCTGCCTCAAAGTCCTTCAATACAAACACGATCATATCCTCTCTGGCCACTTCGGACAAAACAAAACCCAGCAGCTTGTCCACCAGGAATATGTCTGGCCAAACCTCTGCACCTTTGTGCAGGAATTCTGCAAATCCTGTATCACTTGCAAGTGATCCAAATCGCCTCGACACAAGCCCTACAGGTTCCTAAAGCAACTTCCAGTTCTGGAATGACCTTGGAACTCCATCTCCATGGACTTCATTGAACAACTACCCAACTCTGATGGTCACACTGCTATCCTGGTCATCATTGACCACCTCACCAAGCAAGGCATCTTCATCCCAACTGTCAATGAAATCACAGCCCAAGAACTAGCCAACCTGTTTGTCCTCCACATCTTCTCCAAGCATGGTGTTCCATCGCATGTCACTTGCGACCGGGGATCCGAGTTCATCTCCCATTTCTTCTGCTCCCTCGGAAAAGTGCTTGACATGCAGATCCACTTCACTTCTGGTTATCACCTGCAAGGTGATGGTCAGACAGAACGACTTAATCAGACCTTGGAGCAGTACCTCCAGATCTTCTGCAATTATCAGCAGGACAACTGGTCTCACCTCTTACCCTTGGGCAAATTTGCCGACAACAATGCTCCCTCCACCTCTACAGGCATATCTCCTTTCTTTGCCAACAATGGCTATCACCCAAACATTTCTGTCTTCCCCGAATGCACAGTTGTCACACACGCATCCCCTCGCACCCATCTTGAAACAAGCAATCTTCTGATATTTGCATCTATGCCACTTATCAGTAAGAGAAGACTGAGAAAGGAAACAAGTATGCACCTTTTGCAAGGCAACGCGGCCTGCACCCACACCAGACTCTCTGACTCCTCTGACCCCACTTGTGCCTTTGACTTGGCAACTTTCTTTTTCTTAGGGGACTTGCTCCCCTCAGCCTCATCCTCCAAACCTGCAGCTGCAGCCGCCTGCTTCTTCTCTGCTTGTTTTGTGGCCGATGCCTCATTTTTCCGCACCTCTGCCTGGTGCACCTCCTCAGCCTTTGCAGCCTCCTCTGCTGCCTTTTGCACCTCCTGCGCCCAGCATTCCTCCTCCCTCGCTGCTTCCTCCAGCTCCTTCATCTCCCATTCCATCTGCTCCTTCATCGCCTGCTCTCTCTGTTTGTGTTGGGCCCTCATCGTGGCCAATTTGATCTGCGCAGATACTGCTGGAGGGGACATAATTGATAGTTAATGGGGGAAGGAAAGAATGTGAAAGTTTTTCAACCAATTACTGCATTTGGAAATTCAACCAACTTCCTCACTTGGACTCAAACCCTCATGTGCCTCGTAGGCTCGGCACTAAGGGGGAAATACTGTCAAGAACCATTCCTTGCCCGATTGGAACCTGCATTCTGTCTGACTCTTTCCTGCACGTCTAACCCAACATTTGTCTACTCCTTCCGATTTCGTTCCTGGCCACCTTGCACTGCCCACACTGCTGTGCACCAGGCCGCCTTGTACAGCATCTACGGCTGCCTTCCCAAGGCTGCCATCTCTATTGCAAATTTGACTCTCGACCTCTAGTCTCCCTCTGAAGTTCTAACCTCACCTGAACTTAACCTAAGTTCCTCCGTACTCCTCCCTGCATTTACCTGCACTTTCCCGCTCCTACCCCTAAACTTTCGACTTGAAATTAGGACACCAGACAAGGTGAAGGGTGCAGCTTCTTACAAGCTGAAGCCAAGTCCTTTCTGTTTCCCCTCCTGCAGAATCTGCATTGACCTGACAACTCCCTATTATCACCCACGGTGTCCGATCGGATTCTGATGTGCACTCTAGGATCAGTTCTTAACAGGAGTTGAAAATGTTGACTGTGTTCATGCTGTCTGTAAATAGGACAACTTTTGACTGATGGATACCTCTCTCTTGCAGGTTGTCCACTGTGCTGGTTGCTGCAAGCGCTTCATAATAGAAGATTGTCTTGTCCATTTGGTATGCAGGGACTGGCAAGTAAAACCCTTGCCAACAGCTAGGATACCAGAAAGTGAGTCCCTCCATGCAGGCATCACAGAAAACAATTTCATCCATGTCTTCAGAGTTCCAACTGACTGTAGATAGCAATCTGACTCCCAGAGAGTTACGGAGTAGCCTCATTGCCCATTGAAGATCTGACCAGACCTTGTTGTTCACCCAGATTTTCATCAGTGGTTGGTCCTTTCCTGCAATTTTTGGGTATAGGTTATTCAGAGCCAGTCAAATCATCGGGAAGACATTGAAGCTCCAATTCATCCAACCTGCTAATCTCTGCCAGTGTTGCAGAGTCCAAGAGGCCCCCTTCTTCTTTACCACTTGTGCTGTGAACACTTTGAGTTCCAACAGGAGGTTGTGCAGGGCTTGTGCAGGGAGTGTGAATGTCAGACTGTTAGCATTAATCTCGATCCCAATGATTGTCAGTTTGCCTCCAGACAGTTGTTTATGGGGTTCGTGAGGGATTCCCAATTCGTCCCAAAGGGACAGAAGTTCGGCTTGGTTCCTCAGCATATACCTTTCGTACCGATGGTACCACACAACATTGTCTTATTCATTGATGCTGAAAGAGTCGTCCATGTACATCCAGAGGTCAGTGATGAAGCATATGATCCACATCATGAGCCCATTGAAAGAAATATAAATGCTGGCTGATCCACCCACCAAAGCAATTATTCCTGTTGAGATCTCATTCACCATCGATTGTGACCACTTGCTTGATTTGCCATAGTGGGTGCATAGGCAGCAGCCTGTAGGCCTCCACCATGTCTGACTTGTAGAGAACAAATGACTGTTCAGGTTTGGCTCAATGATGTGCAAGCAGGCCTTCTCCCAAGTGTCGCATGTTGTCTAGTGGGAAGCCCTTGACATCTTCACGCCTGATCATGGAATTTGGAGAGTAAGGACCAGCACTTTGGTTGATCACCATTTGCAATTTCTCTGTGTGTGGGTTTGGGACGACATGGATAAGCAAAGCATGCATTCCTGGGAGGAGATCTCATCTGAAAGATCCAGAGAATCTCCCCTTTGAGTGCTTGTGATCCCTCTGGTTCTGCAGGAAGTCGATCTCTACCCTTTTCATCGGCATTCCCAGAGACTCGTCAATGATGTTTGGGCAGGTGTTGTAACACGTGTTTGCCCAGGGCCAGAAACCTTCCTGGAGCCCTCTGCAAACTGATTCTCTGAAAGGTCGATTCGGATGTGATTTGAGTAACTCTTTGAAACAATCAACTTTGATTGGGGTGGTGACCTTGAAGAGGTGACAATTGTTCTTAATAGTATTCATGGCACTAATGTTGGCCAGTTTGATTGAGGGGACCGCCAGTAGAGGTTTTGCAGTCTCGGTCCAGTCAGCGAGGCAAGGTGGTGCAGTCATATTGCCAAAGTTAGCATCCTCTTCACTGCTCCACAAGTTGTATCGTACGTACTTTGGCTGCATCCCATATGCTACATCAATTCCGCTGAGTGCAGCTACTTTGTCCATGTCCTGACTGTTTGCATTTGAGGCAGGTGTGTTGGTATCTGCATGAACTGGCTGTGTGGTGGCAACCTTCTGCCATGTTAAATTGCCTGCATGCTTCAGTAGTGCGTTCCCTGGTGCAGTCTCCAACTGCAGATTGTGCTGCTGATCCTCCCTGGATTCCATCTGGAAGGAGATAGGCAGAGTACAGGTAAGTGAACCAATCTCTGTTGGTGAGAAGGATTGATTGTCCACCCCTGACCATCACTCTGACTGCTTTGTCAAACATGATAAATTTGTGGTGCACTCCAAGTTGCTTTGCGCAGAATTCGGACACCATGTAATCTTCCCATTCCCGGAGTTCATCACTGTGGTGTGGGAAAGTGAAGATGATTGCTTTGGTGGCTGCATGTCACAAGATGGTCCAGTCGCCACTCATTTGGACCTTTCTAGCTGGATCTGTTTTTCCAAGAGATATTTCTGTTCCACTGATGCATCCCACATTCTCTTTATGAGGGGCAATGTGGTGTAAGTTGTTGAATATGACATCAAGACTAACTGCTTCTCCCTTGAAGATATGTTTCCACTCAGATTCAGGGAATCCTTGTGGGGCTGTGGACACTCGACAAATCTCTTGTTCGGCAAAATTGAGATCCTTTTGGAATACAGTGAGGGTCTCTCACATTTTCCTTCAGTTCTCATTGACCTCTCTGGCTTCTGCTGTGACCTCTGCGGAGTACCAAGGGAGTTGCGACTGGTAGACTTGTTTCTTTTTGTTGGATTCCCCATCTCTCCTACTGGATGATGCATCACTGTCAGAGCTTGACACAGACGAAAGGTTTCACCATCTCTTGTGGAGCCCTTGCAGATGTGTCATAGGATTTGCTCTGCTTCTTCCTCTTGTGAGCCTCTTGGGTGTGTACCACCTTTGTGCTCTCCCCATCCGGTACTTTCTCCTCTTCCCCTGGATGGTCTTGCCCATTTCCCACTTCCAAACCTTGTTGCTCCACATTTTTGTGCTTTGAGGTGACAATGTCGATGTACATGGTGTATTCTTCAAGAGTCGCTCGTCTGTCTGGCTCCTCGAGTCCTGCATCGTGTAGTGTCGAAAAGATTTGGTATAGGGCTTCTGTTCACGATGAATTATCTTTCCTGAAATCCTCGACAAGTTCATCCAATTTTGACACAATGTCAGCTCTGAAGGTATCGTCTGCGGGTCCTGGGTCTCCCACCCCTTGTGTCCATTCATGACCCTGTCCATGGGTGACTGGGGCTCTACCAGGTTGCTGAGTTGTTCCAACAGTGACACTTTTGTGTTGCTGAGCTGCTCCAGCAGCAACTGCTCTTTTGGGTGGTGTGAAGATGTTGTCTCTACTATTCTCATTTTTGGAGGTTGTTCCAGTGTCAAGGGTCTGTGAGGATGGGTTGTTCAAGATGCTTTCCCTGGTTGTATTTCCGATGGCTGCAATATTCCTGGTGATGGCTTGGTCCCCCATTGGGGCAACATATTGTCCAAAATAGGAGGCATGTCCATCACCAGTCATGAGTGAAACAATGTTTATAAACTAAAGATCAAAAATACACAATTGTGTTATGGATGGAAAAGACACTATGAGAGAGTGAGAGTCAGAGAGAATACTTATGAGAAAAAACCCTTACCTAGGAGAGAGTGAGAGGCAGAGAGTATCTGAGACAAGAATAAACTCTGCAGCTCACATCTCTCTCTAGGAATAGGGGTGACACGTTGTTCCAAGTGATGGATTAGGGGTTCAGCATGAACTTTTGAGCGTGTGGCACTGTAGGAGGCTCAAGCACGAGTCTCGCATGCATGCAGTGCAGAGGAAGTGTAAGTGTTGCCACAGTGTACTGCTTGCTATTGGACTTGCATAAATGGGCTTTAAACTTGATATGCTGAACAATTTAAGGTGATCAGCTGAGTCAGTCAAAATCTGGGGGTTGCCATTGTTTGTGGCCACAGGCAGCAGCCAAACATTGCATCGATATGATAGTCATAGCAGCATAGGATTGAGTTGGGCTCTGTTCCATCGACCACTGGGCTGATTCTGGTGGCCATATCATCACATGTGGCACACTCTGCCTCATTTCCTTTTCTTTCTCTTTTCTTGTTGAGAGTCTTTTCTTTTCAGGATGAGTTGTACCTATGCCGCTAACAAGCAAAGTAGTACCATATTTGAAAGATCGCTTGGAAGAGGGCTGACTGATGGTGGCTCATCACATCATCAATTCATACTTGTAGTATTGAATGTTCATATAGTCTATATAATGTCTAACTTGACTCATCTAAGTTGTATGATAATGTCTGAGTCGGTGAGTTACCAGTGTATGTCTGTGCCAAGTCCTTTGCATATGTAGCATGAAATAAAGTGTTTAGTCCGAGAAGGAATTGAAGTTTTGTCATAAGAAAGGTGTCATTACCGTCTTCAAGACTGAAATTCCTGATGGTGTGGACATTAACATTAAATCTCTATTGTTAAATCTTGTGTCATCTCATGCATCGACAGCTACTGACAGGTCCCTGACTCTTCAGATGCCATCAGGCGAGCTGTCGCATTCACTTGGTGTTCCGTTCCTACTGTTCCTCTGTCTGTCTGGGTGATTCTTTCAGATAGCATTCAGGAGGTAGGCCAATGACTTTGTGTCTGCAAACAGATAGGCACTCAAAAATTTCTCATCATCTCTTTCAAAGCTTGAAATTATTGACATGAGTAATTTGTGTTGTAAACGCAAACAGATTTTGAACAGACCTCGCATATTCATCTGCAACCAACTTCTGCTGGGAATGCTGGAGACGTGCAGTCTCACAGAAGCAGAGGGGAAACACCCAAAAGCAAGGGCAACAGCTGTGTATAGCAATGCTGTGGTAGCGATGATGAGACAATCCCTAGTCTACATGGATATCAACATGGGATGACATGACCACATAGATCACATGACTGTATCTACTGCGTGCACACCTGAGTGCATGGTTACAACACTTGATGCCCATCACTGCTGCCATGCTCTTGGTATGCCATTCCTTTGGCCAGTCCTTCAAGGCAAGTCCTTGTGGCATGTTAGGAGTCCCATGTTCCCACTGCTCAATGGCTTTACGCCACCCTCCACATCCGCAGCCAATATCTGGGATGTGTATACCAGTGATAGGGATCTGCCGTGATTTGGATCTTGGGCATTACAACTGTTGCTAGAAGCAGGTTCTTCGACAGGTGAGGCAACAAGGTAGGGAGCTGAGGTGGTCCTGTGAATTGCCCAATGTTGTATGTTTTGAACAGGCCCAAGATTAGCTTGAATGCAAGTGCTGATGCTAAGTGTGGCTGTAAGTGATACTTGAGCTAGCTGATCTGTCATCGATATCCTAGAGTTAATTTCTCCGATAAAGCTATGCAACTTGTGATCCACCGAGTGTTTCATCTCTCGGAACTCTTCCACTGTAACTGTTTGCATCGCAATATGATCACCCATAAAACTCTTATCAGGCTCAGCACAAATGGGGTGCAGTGCGTTGCCATGGCCACTCTCATAGCTTTGGAGTGAATCAATCAGGTACTTCATCAGTGTGTCCACTGGCACCTGTCACATACTGTATTAATCTCCCACTATGAGAAACTTATAGAAGACCTACATGCTCTCTGATAGCCTACCCTCCCCACCATCAGATCATGCTCAATGACCAGCACTTTCCAAGAGGTGGATGATTGATGATTGATGATGAGTGATGTCGATGAGCGTATCTGATGTCTAACTGGCCCTAAAGACTTGGGCAAATTGGTATAGTTTTGTCCACAACTCCTTCAAAGTTCAAACCCCTCATGCTGTTGAGCATTGAGCACCGCAAGGAGAACATCATGGTAGTTCTGCCAGTTCCAGTATATGCAAGCCTCACACTGATATGTGTTGAGTTTCCCTCGGTGTTCAACAATCTGGCAATGGCTGTCACAACTCCTTCAAACCCCTCATGCCGTTGAGCATTGAGCACCAGAACACAATTCTTCCACCTCAAGTTCTTGCAACCATGATGAAGTCCTGCTTGTCATGACACTGTAACAGTTTGCAAATCTCACGCAAACATGCATTGAGCTTGGGACCTGCATCTACAAGGTGCCTTTGGCAACAGGCAGGTTTTGTGTTTCTTGTGATAATTGTGTGGTATTCTTACCCTTGGTGATTACAGTATGCTCAAACCCCTCATGCCATTGAGCGTTGAGCACCAGAACACAATTCTTCCACCTCAAGTTCTTGCAAACATGATGAAGTCCTGCTTGTCGTGACACTGTAACAGTTTGCAAATCTCATGCGGACATGCATTGAGCTTGGGACCTGCTGTAAGGGGACTAGGGGGGTGCCCTGTGTGTTTTTCCCATTTTTTATGTTCATCCTATATTTTTCCCCACCTCATTTCCTTCTATTCTTCATTTTCTATGATTTTTCCGGATTTTATTACTAATTTTCCCTTGCTATCATGTTTGTACATGTTGACACTTTTATATCTAGAGGCGGAGTACCCCTTCCGACACATACCCCTTGGTATGATGTCATTCGGCGGCCTTGATCTGCCTATCTCCGCCTTTTTCTATTTTTAGGTTATATTTGATTTTTGTCGTCTTCACATATACTGGGCATCAGCAAGGGGATCCTTAGAGTTTTCTCTTCGGATTTCCCTTTGCTAGGTGCGCCCCCAATCCCTGTATTATGTAGCATAATTTTAACTTCGGATTTCCCTTTGCTAGAGGCTTAGGTTGCCCTTATAGTAGAAAACTCTCCCCTAAGGCCCGAAAATCGCGAACGCGCTGCCCAAGATAGGCAGGTACGGACTGGATGACACTTCCCAAAGCTCCACAGAGTCCCTACACACCGTTCCAGATACTCTCGCCTTTATTACGCCACCATTTTTGCCAAACGCGCTCCCTAGCGACATGGACGCATCAGAATGCTTCGACGCGCTTGAAAGCGACGTTTCCGGAATGCGCGCGCAAATCGACTCGCTTAAATCTACAATTGAAAACTTCGTTAGGACCCTCCAGGCTAACCCTACGACTAATAGTTCCCCCTTCACGACTCCAAGCACACCCAACAACAACGTTTTGCCAAACGCGTCCACTAAGGAACGTGCCCAGATCAAACCGTCCCCCCCCGCCGAATTTAATGGTGCACGTGCGCAGGGACATGCCTTCCTTAATTCCTGTGAGTTATACATTAGTCTCCAGTCGCATCAATTCGTCGATGAGGCTGCAAAAATTTATTGGGCCTTCACATACATGAAATCTGAACGCGCCTATCTCTATGTGGACCGTATCCTATGTTAAACTAAAGAACTCGGTTCTCTACCTTTCTCCACTTGGGGTGACTTTTGAGCTGAGTTCATACGCCACTTCTGCCCCCTCAATGAATGCCACCGAGCAGTGACACGACTTGAGTCATCCACTTACCACCAGGGATGTCAATCCGTGGACGACTATATCGATGAGTTCAAGGATTTGGTGGACATGGCAGGATATGGGAGTGGGTTACCAGTGGTGGTGAAGTTCCGATGGGGGCTCAACCGAGAAATTCAGGACCAGATTGCACAGATGTTGGAAGGGCGCCCAGCGGACGATGATATCCTTGCTTGGTATGAAGCTGCTTCACTCTGTGATGAGAACCGACTCACAAATGCGGCGTTTAATGCTGCATTCCGTGCTCCAACTACCACTCATACACCCTACACCTTCAATCGAAGCCTCCCCCACCCTAACCCCATTCCTACTCATCAAACTCCCACACCAGCCATCAATGTCCCAGTACCAATGGATGTTGATGCAGCCCGCAGCCGTGCACGTAAGTTGGATCTCTGCTACCGTTGTGGGGAACCTGGACACAGGGCTGGAGCGTGTCCCCATCGTCAGGATATCCGCATGCTCACCCCCGAGGGACGAGATGAACTCCTGCAAGATTTGTTGGCACTTGTAGATGTTGAGGAAGCGAAGGATCAAGTTGCAGAGGAGATTAAGTTGGAAGTTGTAGAGGAGCAGGATTTTCCTATTCGCAGCGAGTGAATCGTACGCCCTCACTGCCTGTCCATAACCACTTTGAAGTCTTGTCAGTTGAATCCCCGGAGAATGAATCCATTTCTGTGACTGCTCCCCTCTCTGACCCTTCAAAGTTGGCTAAAGACGTACCTGCTCTCCCCATCTCTCCTTCTACTCCACGTCCCAAAATTAAATCATGGGAGCATAAACTACCACGCAAGTATATTGTGGCATCCACTCCCTCTGCACATTCCTTAAACCTAGCCATCAAACTGCAGACGACCGACACTGGACAGATACTCGGTGTCTCTGCGCTCCTGGACTCTGGTGCGACTGGTCTCTTCATCGATTCCCATCTGGTACAACAACATCGTCTAAATACTCGCTCACTCTCACGTCCGATACCTGTATATAACGTGGATGGATCCCCAAATGAAGCTGGTGCCATCTGAGAGGTTGCAGACCTGGTTCTCCATTACAAAGATCATAGTGAGCGTGCCCTTTTTGCTGTCACTCAATTAGGAAAGCAGAAGGTGATTTTGGGATATCCATGGCTTCGAGACCATAACCCAGAGGTTGACTGGCACACCGGGGAGGTTACCATGAGCCGATGTCCATCCCGCTGTCGGACGTGTTTCACAGAAGCCAGGCAAGAACGTCGTGGACAGAAGGCAGCAATATGACGAACTCAGAAGTGTCGTGCTGGACCCCTGCCTATACCGGAAGTGGAATTGGAAGGGGTTCCTGATCTAATGCCGGACTCGGATGATGATGATGAGGACCCAGAGGAAGTGGAGGAGGGTGATTGGATCTTCTACACTGCAATTCGCTCATTGCATGAGGTGTGTGCCACATCGAACATATCCCAATGCCTTGCCAAGGCCTTCCACAAAAACAACGCTGCTAAATCCTCTACTAACTCCTTACTCCCTCATCTCCATGAGTTTGAAGACGTGTTCTCCAAGGAGTCATTCAACTCTCTTCCCGCGCGTAAGCCATGGGATCACGTGATCGAACTCACCCCCGGCGCAACCCCTTCATCCTGCAAGGTCTATCCTCTCTCTCCGGAAGAACAATGGCAGCTTGACCAGTTCATCGACGAGCACCTGGCCTCTGGACGTATTCGACCATCGAAGTCACCCATGGCCTCTCCCTTTTTCTTTGTCAAGAAGAAGGATGGCTCACTTCGACCGGTTCAAGACTACAGAAGGCTCAACAACATCACGGTCAAAAATCGCTACCCACTACCCCTCATCTCCGAACTCGTAAACCAGCTCCGTGGAGCCCGATACTTCACCAAGCTCGATGTCCGTTGGGGCTATAATAATGTGAGGATAAAGGAGGGAGATGAGTGGAAGGCAGCCTTTCGTACCAACCGTGGTCTTTTTGAACTGCTTGTCATGTTCTTTGGCCTTACTAATAGCCCTGCCACCTTTCAGACCATGATGAACGACATCTTCCATGACCTCATCCTCGAAGGCGTTGTCTGCATCTATCTCGATGACATCCTCATCTTCACTCGCGCAGTTGAAGAACACCGTCGCATCACGCGCCTCGTCCTAGAGCGACTTCGACGGTACAAACTCTACCTTTGTCAGGACAAATGCGAGTTTGAAAGGACCAAGATTGAGTACTTCGGCCTGATTATCTCGGAGGGCCAAGTGGAGATGGATCTTATCAAGGTAAACGGGGTCACAGCTTGGCCGACGCCCACGAACAAGAAGGAGGTGCAGTCTTTCCTGGGCTTCATCAATTTCTATCGGCATTTTATCAAGGATTTCTCACATCATGCACGACCACTGTTCGACTTGACAGGAAAGGAGGCATGGAGGTGGGATAATGCACAACAGGAGGCGTTCGAAAAGCTTAAGGAGATGGTCACTTCCACTCCGATCCTTACCTTTGCTGATGATTCGCGTCCCTTTCGTGTAGAAGCCAACAGTTCTGACTTTGCGACGGGCGCCGTGTTGTCTCAGCAGTCTCCGGAGGACCAGAAGTGGCATCCGGTTGCATTCTACTCCAAAAGCCTTAGTGCTGTAGAGAGAAACTACGAGATCCATGACAAGGAGATGTTGGCGATAATGCGTGCGCTTGAGGAGTGGCGACACTTCCTCGAGGGTGCCCAACACAAGGTGGAAATTTGGACAGATCACAAGAACCTCGAGTACTTCATGACGGCCAAGAAATTGAACCGTCGTCAAGCTTGTTGGTCCCTGTATCTATCTAGATTTGACTTCTCCTTACACCACTGTCTGGGTCGCAGCATGGGGAAGACCGATGCCCTATCCCGACGTGCAGACCATGGGGATGGCAGCGGTGACAACCAAAACATTGTGCTGTTGCAGCCAGACCTGTTCACCATTCGGGCACTGGAAGGCATCGCACCCCAGGGCGAGGAGCGGGACATCCTACGTGACATTCATCGCGCAAACCGTAGCAGTTTACATGAGGATGTTGTTGCCCGAGCTGTTAAAGAACTGAGGAAGGGATCGACCCTTTCCTTACGTGCGGCAGAGTGGGCTGAAAAGGAGGACTTGTTGTATTTCAGGGATCGCATCTATGTTCCCAATGACCCAGACCTTCGCCGGCGCATCATATCCCAACACCATGACTCACAGATTGCTGGCCACCCCGGACGCTGGAAGACCTTGGAGCTCACCTCACGGAACTATTGGTGGCCACAAATGTCGCGGCTCATTGGTCAGTATTGTCGCACTTGTGACCTTTGCTTACACACCAAGGTTCCTCGTCGCAAGCCTATTGGTGAGCTACACCCTCTTCCTGTTCCAGAGAGTCGTTGGGATGTCATCAGTGTCGACTTTGTGGTGGAATTGCCAGAGTCAAACGGGTTTGATGCGGTGATGTGCACAGTTGACTCAGTGGGAAAACGTGCTCACTTCATTCCCACTCACACCACTGTCAGTGCCCTAGGTGCTGCTCGACTCTACCTCCACCATGTGTGGAAATTGCATGGACTTCCTGGTGCCTTCCTCTCGGATCGTGGCCCTCAGTTCATGGCAGAGTTCACTCGTGAGCTGTACCGACTCCTGGGGATCAAACTCCTCTCTTCAACCGCTTATCACCCACAAACTGATGGCCAGATGGAGCAAGTCAACCAGGAACTGGAGCAGTACATCCACCTCTTTGTCAACGAACGCCAGGACGATTGGGATGATCTCCTTCCTTTGGCCGAGTTTGGATACAACAACCATGTCCATGCTTCCACTCAACAGACCCCTTTCCTCTTAGACACTGGACGACATCCACGCATGGGATTTGAACCTTGCCAAACTCCCTCACACATCGAGACAGTGAATGAGTTCACAGAACACATGAGGGATAGCTTGGAGGAGGCAAGGGCAGCCTTAGCAAAGGCGAAGGACAACATGGCGCAATTTCACAACCAACAGCACTCCCCAACCCCTCAGTACAAGGTTGGTGATCGAGTTTATCTTGACTCCAGTGACATCTCCACTACATGTCCATCCAAGAAACTCACTCATCGCTTCTTGGGACCTTTCCCCATTGTCAAGTGCATTGGAACACATGCCTATCGTCTACGCCTCCCAGCCTCCATGTCCAGAGTCCATCCTGTCTTCCATGTCGTCAAATTGCTTCCAGCTCCCCCAGATCCGTTCCTGGGATGCCATTCACACCCACCACCACCACCTACAGTGATCGAGGGAGAACCCCAATATGAAGTCGAGTCAATCTTGGACAGCCGTTTGCATTGAGGAAAACTCCAGTATTTGGTACATTGGAAGGGTTATGGGTATGAGGAGAACTCATGGGTCGAAGAGTCTGACGTAAATGCCCCTCGGTTAATCAAGGAATTCCACCGATGGCTTACATTCAAGTCACAGACTTTGGTCGTATACGGTTTCGAATGCATCGGGGCAATGCATCTTAGAGAGGGGTGATGTAAGGGGACTAGGGGGGTGCCCTGTGTGTTTTTCCTATTTTTTATGTTCGTCCTATATTTTTCCCCACCTCATTTCCTTCTATTCTTCATTTTCTATGATTTTTCCGGATTTTATTACTAATTTTCCCTTGCTATCATGTTTGTACATGTTGACACTTTTATATCTAGAGGCGGAGTACCCCTTCCGACACATACCCCTTGGTATGATGTCATTCAGCGGCCTTGATCTGCCTATCTCCGCCTTTTTCTATTTTTAGGTTATATTTGATTTTTGTCGTCTTCACATATACTGGGCATCAGCAAGGGGATCCTTAGAGTTTTCTCTTTGGATTTCCCTTTGCTAGGTGCGCCCCCAATCCCTGTATTATGTAGCATAATTTTAACTTCGGATTTCCCTTTGCTAGAGGCTTAGGTTGCCCTTATACCTGCATCTACTACAAGGTGTTATTGAGACCCTTTGGCGACAGGCAGGTCTTGTTTTTCTTGTGATCTTCGTGTGATGTCATTTTAGGTTCTTCCAAGTTTGCACCTGAAGAAGTCATCCTCATGCTGATATACATTCAGTTTGGGACCTTCATCTACAAGCTGTTATCCATCCCTTTGGCGCCAGGCAACCCTAAGTCCAGGTGGTTACAACACGCTGCAACCCTCATGCCATTGAGCATTGAGCACGGCAAGTTGCACATCATGGAAGTTCTGCCATTTCCAGTTCTTACAAATATACAACTGACGAAGTCCTGGTTACTGTGAGGCTGCAACAGTTGTTAATTATCATGCTGTATGCATTGAGTTTGGGACCAACATCTACATGCTGTTATCCATCCCCTTCGGTGCCAGGCAACTCGTGACTAGCTTTCTGGAGGCTATCCTTGACACTTGTTCTTTTCTACTCTGCGACGACACTAATTTACTTTGTTGAATTTGCCTCTGGTTGTTAGCAGATGTTATCTGCTGGTGTTGATTATCCACATTGATTATGTCTGATTACGTGGTAAGTCAAGTCTTTCTGCGCTTACCATTGGGAGGGAAAGCACAGTGACTCCCGGGGCATGACACTTATGCCCCCATCTCCCACGACAGTGTCCCAGCTAGCTGGGATGCCAGGGGAGAGCTGTGGAAACCAAGTGCTATGATCAGCACTCCACAGCTCCCTGGGCCTTTAACCCTTCCGAAGGGGGAGCTATGATTGGCTCGGCCTTCCTGGGGAATGTGTTGCTCAGGGCCAAGGCTAGCCTTAAGATCCTGGCTGGGTTCGGTGGGCGCTCAGAGCGGGAGGGATGAAGGATAGCATTGGTTTACCCCTTGACCATCATGAACTCCCACACTGAAGCCTCACACACCAGCACCATCATGCCTTTCACATCCACCAGCACCACTCTCACAGTTGCAACATCCCTCCTAGAGCCACGGCCTTATCGTCGACAAGCGTACATCTCCACAACCAGACAAAGATGAGGAAGACGAAGAAAGTGGCCGATATGCGAAAGCAAGGTCCTAACTTGCTCCGGGATGCACTCGAGGAAGAAGCAAGTAGAAGGAAGAGAAAATGGGGAATCCTAAAGTAAGTGCTTACTCCTCTGTGATATTCTTGGAGCCACTTTTAGAATACTCAATGGACTTTGTTAGATCGTGCGCATATATGGCCTGGGGAATGATCTCAACAAGGCTTTTCACTTCAGTTTAGTGGAGGACAGGTTTTTTGAGATTGCAGAGGAGGAATTCGACAGTGATGAGCGAGTAAAGATTATCCTAGGGCATATATGCATGCTAACTAGAGTAAAAGAGAACATCTCGACAGACAAAAAGATGCATACTTCAACTTGAAGCTCTACCACGGCATTTTATCACAGGTGCCCAACTTCATGAAGATGATTGGAGAGTTTGAGGATGATTTCGAATCAATTATGGATCTTATCCGAGTGGTGAGCTGGTATCATGCGATACTCAATTCTGATCATTTTTGTTAGATGGAAAAAGAGTTGCAAAGCACTGGAAATTCTTTGCCCACAATGACGTCGAACTTGAAGTACCTGCTGTGCTGAGGGACAAGACCAGCCAAGGTTTCAACCACCTTAGTACTGCCTGTTATCTCTTTCCCTTTATTCTTGTGATAATTGTGTGGTATTCTTGCCCTCGGCGGTTACAGTAGTTCAAACCCCTCATGCCATTGAGCATTGAGCACCAAGTTGAATGCCATGGTAGTTCTGCCATTTCAAGTTCTTCCCATCATGCAAGCCTCATGCTGATATGCATTGAGTATGGGACCTACATCTACAAACTGTTTTCCATCCCCTTTGGCGTGAATGTATCTATGGACGTCGATATGATTGGTCGCATGGCAACTTCTTGAGCTATCCAACACCACAATGTTAGTAGCTTGAGTTGACACTGCATTACCATTACTGACATGGAAGATCAAAACATTCTATGGTATTTTATTTGTAGACATCGTATAGCTCTCATTGATTGTGATCTAGATGAAACTTATGCGCACGTAATGAAGTACATAGTAAGTGATGACAAATATTAATGTATCTGAATCTATTAGCTGGCTAATTACTAATCAGATGGTAAGTGGTCCAAAATGAACTGGTAACAGCCTGGACTTTCAGTTCAAAGTCTCTCTTGTGGTACCCCGCTCACAAATCACTTTTTGTTGAAAACGAGGTTTTTCAGGATATGAAAACGTCTTTTCTGTTTTTACCTCTTTAATGAAGCTATGGAAATCTGGTCAGTTCCCTGGCTGTGAATTGAGTTGTAGGGTACTAACCTCTTCACCACAAAGTTGGCCAGCACTGCATCTCCTCCATGGAAGCCAACAAACTCATGTACCAGGCCTTTGCACATTACTAGGATGTCCCCTTTACAGCTTGCTCCATTCTTCCATTCTTTGACAATCCTGTTGGATCTTAGTTGTTTGTGGTTCTTGATGAAGATATGGAAGCGGGTTTCCTTCTTTCCATAAATGACAGTAACAATGCCATCATGTATGTATGGCTGGAGCCTATTCTCTTCAAGAACAAGATCGAGGTGAGGGACGTGGTCATTTGCATTTCTCTGTGTGTGTATGGCCTTTAACACCGCTCCAGGGGAGGCTGCAGCATACAGGCGGCCATTCAAGTTTATGATGTCATCCGGCTATCAAGCTTAAGCAGTGTATCTTCACCGTTATCAGATTCACGACGTACCCTTATGGTGGCAAAATAGCGGCGGAGTGCTGATACCATTTTGTGAGCGAGTTCTCTGGGCAATAATAGTGAAGAGTTGGGAGAGTGTTAAGGTGAGTGGGACAGCATTAAAGCAAGTTTTGCCTTTCAGTTTAAGCAGCTTTGTTTCCCTGCCCATTGGGGATCCACCATTGACAAAGGGATCAACTCCACAAAATCTGATCCCCCCCCCTGTGAGTGGCAACACAAGTTTGTGTTTACATGCTCCTGCATTACCTCCAACTGAGCAACCTTCTTCCACATCCACAGTCTGTTTCATGCCCAACAGCTCACCCTACAAAGATAGAACCATGGCTACCGATGTGGAGATGGAACCTATCACATTGGTATTTGTGTTTTGCCCCCTCAGTGAATTCTCTGTTCACTCAAACCTGCTACAGCACCCCAATATCACCCAACACATGTCAGTGGATGATGATCGTCTGTTCCCACCACCTATTCCAGGCTCATACTTAAATTCCATTGAGGATGCCAGTTCATTGCCACCTAATGAACCCGTACAGCATGCAATGCCTTCCCTGGCAGCCTCCACAGGAGATGGGGGCGGAGCCACTACCTTGCATTCTGCTACACCATTGGCCACTCCAGCTGACCCTGGCACTGACTCCACTGGTGCTCCTTTCCTGGGCAATAACCCTGGCAATTTTCCATGTGCAGCACCGCCTAGTAGGACCCATAAGCCAAGCAAGCATGTCCATGAGCTAGAGACAGACCCTCCTCACTGGGGGAGTTTGCATAAAGAATTCGAGGAAGCTTATAAAGTGAAGGCCAAGGTCAGAATTGTGGAGTCGGGTGATCTTGAGAAAGCAAATGCGAAGGTGCGCTCTTTTGTAACTCCTCACTACCCACCCCTTATTAACAATACTCCAGTTGCAATCCTTGAGGAGTCAGCTTTCTGAAACCTGTGGTTTCCACAACCAGGCTGTTCTCAAAAAAGAAGTTCTTCAAAAGCAAACCTCAGAACTGACAGCATCTCTTGAGGTGGTAAGTCTTGTGCCACCTGATGCACCTCACCACTAACGTTCCATTTGACCAGTCAATTGCAGCCCAGAAATCAGCCACAGAGTTGATTGCCCTGGCACAGCAGCTAAAAATTACCGTGAAGTCCCTTGAAGAAGAAAATCAGAAGCTTCAGGAAGACACCGCACAATGAGCACTACAGCTACAAGTAGCCCATGCTGAAGACATGAAACACATTCAAGAAGAATCGGCTGTGTCTCTTCTTGCCCTACAGAAGGAGTTGCAAGGAGTAAATGATAAGCTGGAGATCACAAGCTCTTGCACCACAGGGTGGAAAGAATGGTGTCAACGCGTTGAGGATGAGCGGGCAAAGGCAATAGAGGAAGAGGCTGTCTGGGTCAATGCATTGGAGAAGCAGATAGCTCAGATGGAGAAGCAAGCAGATCACAACAAAGTCAAGAGCCAGAGAGCTACCTTGGAGCTTGATGAAGTGAAGGTGGCACATACTGAGGTGCTGAACACACTGAAGAAGCAAGAAGCGGAGATGAAGAAGCAAGCAGATCAAGACACCTGTATCTCCTCCACCTGCAAAGTCCAGAGCCAGAGAGCTGCCGCAGAGCTTTATGAAGTGAAGGCGGCCCATATGGAGGCGCTGGTGGCTGCATGAGGTGAGGCTGCTGCCTCAATCACAGCCTTGGAAAATAAACTAGTGCTTGTTGCGGGAGAGCTGGTGGCAACGAAGCAACAAGCTAACGACACTGCATTAGAATGGAAAGGTAGAACTGAGAAGGCTTTAGAAGAGCTGGATAATGTGAAAGGAGCTCACGAAGAAGCCTTGAGAGGAGTAAAGACAGAAGCTGGCGCTTGCATCTAAGCTTTGGAGGATCAATTAGTGGAGGCCAGGAGTGAAGCGCAAGATGCAAAGCAGCAAGTCGATGAATTCCCTTGTATCATTGCTGAGTGGGAAGAGAGATGTGCTGCATTTGAGTCAGACTTTGTTCAAATGAAAGAGCACAGGCGATGCAGGGAGAGGCTGTGGCCCGTGCCGATGTCATGGAACAGCAACTCATGGAAAGGACTAGAGTGATCAGTGCGATGAAGGCCCAACAGGATGAAGCTCTGGCCACTGGAATTAATCAAGCGATAGAGAGGCTATCAGCTCAGCATTGACAGGCCATGGAAGCGCTTCAGGAGGAGTGCGATGCATGTGTGCAGGATAGGCTCACTAAGCAGAAAGATGATGAGCAGGTAAGGCACCTCCTGACTGGTGCATCAGTCTACTTATGCTTATTGGGTAGGAAAATTGGTGCCTGGCCAATGAAGCCAGGTTTAATCAAGCTCTTTCCAATCAATGGGACAGCTTACACTGGGAACTCGAAGAGAAGGCAAAAGCGGACCTCGACCAAGCCATAGCATCTCAAGCACATCAAAACAGGCTAGAAGCGCAGCAGGCCCAACAAGTGATACTACAACAGCTTGAGGCAGTCAAGCAAGAGCTGGGGCTTGAATGCCAGAAGACAGCCATGAGTCAATCTCTGAAACTTCGGTCTTATTCTAATATAGATATGGTGTTAATCAAGCGGATGGAGGAGCTTTCCCACCTATGGGCAGGGCACAATCCACAGGGGCAGTGGTCCGGTGGATCTAACGCCACGGATGAGAGGATGGATCTGGATGCCAGTACTAGTCCTTTATCAGAAATGGCCCTTGGTAAATGGCCCGAGCACCTCGTGCTTCCAAGAACGCCAGTAAGCTGTCCAACAATTTTTGGTGCACCATGCTCACATTAGCCAGAGGACAACCCCACTACACTGGCAGAGGCTCCAACTACCCTCCACTGTGGTGAGCAGTCAAAGGTTTGGGATGACCATTGACTAATTGGATGCAGAACACCCAGAGCCACACCAAAACAATTTGGCCCCCGCTTCAGTTCAAAAGACCTTTTGGTGCAGACACAGCGCTGTCAGAGCATTTGCGCATGCAATCTCTAGAACCAGGAACTCAGGGGAGAGCCCGAACACTGCTACTACCCAATGGGATCATAAGCCCGCTGGGCACAACTCATGAGCCCTGTCCCACCACCGTACATGACCAAAGCATGTCGCCCCCAATCCCCCCCCCCATTTTCCACCCAATCGGCAGTTTCGCTATGCCTGGGGCTGGGTCGCATGGATCTTCCTCCAGTTCAAGTGGCCACAGCAACCCTGCCGCTACTCAACTGCCTCGTGGTGCCACTGTGTCTTCACACAGCATCCCCTCTGACATACCAGCTAACGGACCTACCACTTCTGGGGTAGAAGAAGTAGGTGCACAACTCAATTATCTTGACCGAAGCATGTTGCCCCCAATCCCCCCCCCCCCCCCATTTTCCACCCAATTGGCAGTTTTGCTATGCCTGGGGCTGGGTCGCATGGATCTTCCTCCAGTTCAAGTGGCCACAGCAACCCTGCCTCTACTCAACTGCCTCGTGGTGCCACTGTGTCTTCCCACAGCGTCCCCTCTGACATACCAGCTAATGGACCTACCACTTCTGGGGTAGAAGAAGTAGGCGCACAGCTCAATTATCTTATCAGTGAAGTCAAACACATCCGAAGGGAGATGGAGGAAGGGCAGCAGTGGCATGACTCCACTTTGCCCCAAAGATCAAAGGTAAGGGGACACGGGGAATTCAAAGCCAATACTCCTTCCAAAATTTGCAGTAGTGCTAGAATGGAGATGATGGTTAGTACTGTAGCTAGAATCTACCATTGCTTGGCTCACATAATCTTTGTAGAATGCTGCACGCACTGAGATCCACAAGCTACTAGGCATTAAACAGGATGCAGAGATCACCAGTGTCACTAACGACACCCTGGTCAGCCCCGAAGATGTGGATGTGTTCTTAACTGGTGCCCGAGGTCCTCCCTCCCTGACACCTCTTTGAATCTACTGGGATGTTGTCAAGAGCCCCTGGAATACTCAGCTGGTGGCTTCCTTCACAGAATACTTCATTCAAAAGTGACCGCAGTTGGCTGGAGACCAAGATGAACTTTGTGCTTACTTTACTCAGCGGATTGAGACTATGAGAAAGATTCTCCTCACTAGCCTTGTGGGTGATGGTGAAACTGAGGAAGAAGTTCTAACGTGTATGACTCAGCAGAAGAAACACTCGATAAAGCATAAACAAATTTGAGGACAACAGTCACGGGTGGGTTCACTTTTATTCGTAGTGTCATGCCATACTTATGATGGCCTGTAGCTTTATTCTTCCCACCTGGCAATCTGCCAAGCAGGAGCTCAGGGAAACCCAAACAGCGCTTGGCAAATCCTTTACCTTCTTGTTGACACCCTCGGGGTCAGTGGCAATAGCTCGGATGAGAGCAATGGTGAAAACTATGCCATCCAAGCCAAAGAATGGCACAGCTTGGAGGTGAAGGTTTTGCTAGAATACATTGACGCCAACCATAAGACGACCAACAAGTTTGTGAGCCACCTTCCTGGCGCTCAACCACATGTTCATATCCAGGGACAATACCCACCTGCTAGCTCCCAAAGGGTAGTTGCCACCCTGCCATGCAATTTCTATAACCAGATGTGGTACGATTCCCTGACAGAGATTCAGCAAGTACGACTGGGTGCTCAGGAGCCAATTGAGCTTCCTATAGTGGAAGGAGCTCATGATTTCTGTAAGTTGAAGTCATACCTCCCAGCATTGCTAACCTATGTGCATTAGGATTATCAGCGATTACCCAGATCTTGACATCCATAGGTCTAGGGTACTGCAGATTTTCTCTGCGTTATCAGATCATGGGAAGTGGTGGACCACAGTGTACAATCAAATTCACCCACGTTATATGTTTCTTTTTTGTAGGTATAGTATCCATATAATACAGCTTCATTTAGAAGAAAATCCATGGAACACCCACCACACCATGATACGTCGTGGTAAAGCAGACAGTGTTGCAATATGGACTGGTGCTGGAGCCATGGCAACTGTGCTGCATACGATATAGTATGCACGTGCCCAAATTCATCCACACTGCTTCGGGACCTTTGACAGGATAATTCGTCCACCTGGGAGCAGCATCATCTCGCCCAAGAGCCCCATCTACTCAACCTACTTTAGCACAAGAACAGATTATAAAATGAGACAACATACAAGGAGTGCAGTCTTTCCGGATGCCGTTGGGCCTGTGATCACAGAAAGCTGACCCTCAGGGAACCTGATATTGATATCCTGCAACTCGAAGCAATGGTCCACATTCTCCAACAAAATAGCGCTATCTGCACTGTCAAGGGGTACATAATCCAACTATTCTAGATGGCAATGACAAATAGCAGATGATGAAACCCTGATTCCCTGATGTTAGAGGGCCTGCATATGCCATGCACGAATTGGGGCACATGTCACTGGCAATTGGTTTCACTCCACTGAGTTTGGTGATGCAGCACATGATTTGGTCGTATGAAAGAATCTCATCATCGGGGTGTGCAATTCTGATAGCATTGATGGAGGACTTGTAAATTTCCTGGGATGAATTGATCTGTGCTAAAAACAGCTGTAAGCATAGCTAAGAGGTCCTTATCGTCATCTTTGCTGAGATCCAATGGCTCCTGAGCAGGGTTCAGAAGTGCATCCACTTCATCGTCCGTAAGATTGCCATTGTCAAGGGAAGCATGCTTGAGGGCTTCAATAAACTCTTGAGCTAACGGTATGTCATCAATGCAAGAGAAGTTCCAGGCAATTCATCTAGAGCGTCGTTTCGTTCCTCCACCCCACGATTCAGTGTATCTGCTTGATCTGCAAGGCTGCCAGGGTCAAGCAGTAATCCAGCCGTTGCCCCTGCCTGGGCAGTTGTCATGGCTTCTGGTGACTGGTGTAGTGAAATAAGCATGGGCAAAAGTGTATGCAAGTCACATACCAGGATGTCATCTTCATGATAATTTGCAGCCTGATTAGTACCTCCACAAGAATCACTTCCATCGAAACTCTCCATCCGACGATGCTTTCCAGGTGGTTCTTCTATTCCATTGGTACGGGCTTGAGGTCCATGTCCTGCGGGGAGGCAATGAGTACTGCTAGTGTCTGCTGCTGCATTTGAAGTAGCATGTGCCATGCTCAAAATGGCCAGATAGTGTTGATGATCATAATATGTTGACTTTGGTACAGCCCTTACTGTCTTGCAAAACCGCAGACAATCACAATAATACTGCCTTTTCTTACCATTGGACAATGTCATGCCAAAGAGGGGAGAGGGATATGCAACAAGAACGTCAAAGGAGGTCACAGTGAATGTAATAACGATGTTGAATTGATTGACAGTGAAAATACTATTATTACAAAGTAGATAGTTGAGGTAGATCGAGGTCCAGATGTCCATAAGTCAGAGTGATTGAGTCAAGGCAAGGTAAAGACAAAAAGATGTCAAATGTTGTCGCAATGTTGTTGTGGTATTCGAAATGGCTTGATTGGTTCTATTTGGCTTGAATCAGCTCAATCCGGCTCAACAGACTTTTCACTGGGGTTCAAATGTTCACTAGTCACTAAGTAGTTAGTCTCCCCTAGACAGACTAGAAAATTTGTGTCTTTGTGATGGGGAAGAGGATGACACTCATATAGTCTGTTTTCACGCATGCCTATGATACTGTTGATGGAATTTTCAAACCATGTGAGTATCAAAAATTCCCTTTTAAGGAGAATCTTGATAAGATAACATCGAAGGGAGTAGCAGGCTGCACTGTGAGCCATGCACAATCGGTTCAGAGTTTCCACTACGCCTGCTCACCGCCCACCCGTAACCCCTGGTAATCTAGCTACACCGAGAACGTTCATTTCCACACATCCTGGACACACGTCGCAACATCCTCTCTCCATGGGTTCTTCGACACCTCTCATCCCTTCTCAAAGACCTCTATCATACCAGACCCCATCCAACCTAGCGCAGAAGTGTAAATGGAGTGATAACAAGGAAAATGAACTGCCACATCTCCCAGGCTACACACAGGCCTCAACAAGTGTCAAGAAGTGGAAGCCTTATAGTGCACGGAAAACTACTGCCAAAAAATTAGAGGTTGTCTTCACGGCTATTGAAGGGGGCTCGGAGAATTTCTCTATGAAGTATTCCAGTTGAAGAATGAGGATGGAGATAAGGTGCACCGTAGCAAGCGACATGCAAGAATGGTTCAGCGCTTTTTGCAGGGGAATACTCAGCACACACCTGCAATGATAATTGATGCCTGGTTTCGGAACCCTGATAAGGTGTATCTCAGCTGGCTCAGCAGAAGACAGTCTTATGTATTCTACAGACACCCCGTACTTGGAAATCCAATCAATTCATGCAGCTTTGACATCATTTGCTGTTCAGATTGTCGAGAAGATGGTTGTGAAGGAAGCACAACTTGCAGTCCATCCCAGGATTGTGGACACAGCATCCATGGTAGGCCCAACATGTAAAGTGGCTGTGGTAGCCATAAGTGGCACTCGACGTCTGCCACCTACAATTGGCAGACATGCATGCAAATTTCCTATCTGACAGAAAGCTGGCTGGAACACATTTCCCCACCAGTACAGCAAGTGTACCTCATCCACCCCAAGCATACAGACTCTGTCACCAAAGGCTTTCTGGTCAAGAAGCTGACCAAAACCATGAGTAGTCAATTCTTCAGGTGAATTGAGCACCATTGTATTCCCAGTGCGTGCTTCAACCCACAGGTCTCTTCCAGATTTTTTGGCTTCTGCATGGGTGTCAGAGTTGATTACTATGGCATTAAGACCGAAACGAGTCATTTGTTCTCCCTATATTTCATTGATTAATGATGGATAGTATAGAAAGAGGGAAATTGCATGTGTACCATATCTACCTGCAATGCTTTGGTTGGGCAGACTACTATCATTGCTGGATCTTCAGGAAATGTGATTCCTCTGAGTGCAAGACTTGGATCTTGGGAAATTGCATGGATGACAAGCATAAGAAAGATAAAAAATCCAGTTTTGCCTGTGCTTGTTGCCATGGTTGCCAAAACATCCTCGCCATCCATAGCAGGGCAGATACCCTCAATTCAATAGTCATGAGGCTCAAAGGAGGGTGGAAGACATTCTGCAAGGATCTTTTGAACTAGAGCATGGCCTGCTGGTATATTATAAACTGGGCCATCTTGAGCTTGGGGGGTAGGCCCAATCAATGAGCTAGAGCTGTCCATATGTTTGGAAAAAAGAGTGACAGGAATTAAGTGATATATAGAAGTTAAATATGCGGTCTATTCAGAAAATGATGCGTCAATTAGCAGGCATGTCGCGTGTGTTTGGCCTTGCATTTTTTTTCACGTGAGTCTGTTGCAAGCAAATGTTCCATCAATGGTTTCAACCCCACAAGTAAAAACAGACTACTAAGTAGTCACTTCTTTGGAAGCCCTCAGGCTGACTCAAAAAAGTTTATTTGAAACCATAGCCAGGCTTCCATTAGACTTGATTCCCTTGCCCAACAACTCAGTTTCTTGGCATCTGGTGGCAATGGTCTCCAATCCTGTATGTGGCTCCTTACTAGACCGACAGCAGGGTAAAATCAGGTGAGTGCTCTTCTGTGAAGGTGGGCAGAATGTGGTGATTGGTGGTAATATTTCATCCCTTCTTGATCTTTTGAAAGGTGATGGATAAACAGGAACTCTTGACCGGTTGATTTTATGGGATGTGGAAGATCAGGAGGGTCGTAGGTTCAGAACGATATTAATGCCACCTAGGTCATCTGTGTTAGACATGGCATGGCAGGTTGTCGATGGTTCTATCTATCTTGTCATTTTAACTTCCCACGGGCAGCACTTGTATTTCCCGAGTCACTTTGTTGAGGGTCGCTTCAGTTTGGGGAATGTTTTGGATGAGCTTACATTCAATATGCATTGCCCTCCGGGGCCATTTAAGCATGGAGCCATATCCTGTTATGAGTCCATGGTAGCCTCGACAATGGGTCACGAAGTGGTTGTTAGAGGAAATATGTATGAGGAGAACAGTGCGATTCTCTTCTGTCCTTCCCTTTCATAATGAAGCTGACAACCTCCAAAGTAGTGTCTGAATTCCCCTCAGCATGTTTTAATGATGCTGAGCCATTGCTTCCTGAATCTCAGATAATGTATCTCCATCTACTGTCAGAAACATGGATTCTTGTGTTCCTTCTTCAAGAATCGAAAATGTATGCATTTGGAAAAGCCTATTGGAAGTTTTGCCATAATTCATTTGTTTCATTATCATGACAGAGTTGAATACGATATCATCAAACAAGCTACCTTGCGTCAAGTGCCCGTCCATGACTGTCTGTGAGTGCATCAGAATTATATATTGAATCCGGACCAATTAAGCCATTCTTCAGGGTCACTGTCAGTGTTTCAGAGCCATTGGGATTAATGCTCTTGCATGATAGTGATAGTGGCACACAACTTTACAGCTTAACAGAACATTGACCGGTCAGAGTCAGGAACTCTGAGGCGAGGCTCCCCGGTTTGGCCTTCCCTGTAGCCTTTGTCCCCAGGAGTTCATATGCGATTCTAGGTGGCACTGGTATGCTCAAGCCCAAGTTTACGTTCTCTAAAATCCCATTATTTAGAATTCATACATATTTCTGATATGCAGTTATCTTCATATTCAAAGGTTGCTATTTTGTCACATAGGTGGTAACCTTTCTCCGTGAACAACATTGAATGTTTTCCCATAGGGCGTACATATGCGTTGGATGTGAGTCTCAATTTTCTTTCTAGTGACTTGTGTTACAGTAAAACCAGAGTTTTCTGCTGAAAGGGACATCCACTATTCACATAGTCGCAGCCGTGATGCCGTTAGATAAGTGGGAAGGGGAGGCAACTGTGAAATACAGCTGGGCAATGTGTATGTTTGACTTCCCTGGTTCGTCCTGATTACATTTATCCTGGACAAGCTCAAACATCAAGTATCGCACAGTTGATCTTCAGAATGACAAGACCGCTGCATCTCCCTCGAGCACTGCCAATATTGGGCCCTCTATCCCTAGTCCAGTCGCCAATCCAGGAGCTAGAGACCCTAGTCCTGTGCCATCTGCCCAGCTGAAAAAGTGCAAGAGCAGTGTCAATGAAACTCCTGACCCAAAGAAACAACAATTAATGGATCTCAAGGGACAGGGATGGCTACTTCAAGATCGCACATGCTGTGAATATCAGACATTAGACTCCACCGCCTATTGCATGGCATGCTCTCAGGCTCATGTTACACCCAGGAATGAGATTCGTGAAAGTTGTCGCTTTGTCTTCTTTTGGTGGATGCCGAAGGAGCCGAGCTCTAGTCTGATCTTTGATGGATGCAGTGTTGGTCGGGCTCAGCAGAAAGAGTTTAAGTACTATGGTTGGAAGCCTTCGAGGACCGTTAACCACAAACTAGTGGTACAGGTGTGGTAGATCCTTTGCATTCTATACCCCCTTTCTCATTGGCTTTATAGTACACAGCAGCAAAAGCCTTGCTTCCAAAGCTGAAGGCTGAGTTAGTTCATGTCCAACATCCTGAAATCCGTGTCCAAGGTTTCCAAACAAATTTAATAAATTCCTGTGGTACAATTCAATTGCTTCATCTTGCTTTAAAGTTATTCATCACCTGCTTATATAGATGTGTGCTTCATAACTCTATTGTTCCAGTCATGGTTTTGCCCTTGGTGCAGATTTGAACTTTGTGACCTATGCTACCAGGGATGTTCTTCATTAAACACTTCCCCTCCCACACCATGCACCAGCACGCATTGCAAAACATGGTTTATGCCTGTCACAATTTTTTTGGTTGAAGAGCTTCAAAACACTGTCGCCACCATGGAGACCGTGATAGCATCAGGGCCCTCTCAATGCCTAAGTCAAGACAGACCACCTTGTGTTCCTGAATCGATGCGTCACAAGGAAGGGTTTGAAATGCAAGAAATGCCAAGGTACTGGGTTGGGGAGTTGACCGAGGAAATCTTCCAGCAGAAGTGGGACAATAAAGAGCCTTTTGTTCTGGCTGGTGTCGTAGAACCCGCACCACTGACAGAACTCCTTGACTTGAAGCAAAATGGCCGGAAGTGCTGCATAGTCTCTTTTCTTGAAGCAGGAACCTTGCACAGCCATACTTCAACACTCGCTAGATACTTCAAATCTTGGGACAAGATACAAGACCCAGGTGATCAGGGTGTGTTCCGCAATTTTTCATCTGACTTATTTGTGTTCACTTTAATATAGGACTACCCGCCTACCGGTGATTTGCAAGATATCAACCCAAGACTCTATGAAGCTTTTACTACATGTATAGAAAACATGTTTCCTGTCCACATGGCATCTCGTGGACCGCTGAATCTATTCTCATACTTTCCCAAAGGAAGTGTCCTGCCCGACCTTGGTAACATGTTTTCCATGTGTTCAACACTGTTTATTGATACTCTTACATCGGCTAGGCCCAAAACTGTACATCTCTCAGGTAAATTTACAACTCATGATACTGTTCAAAAGTTCACCATCAAATAGGCTGATTTGAGCCATAATGGTATGACGTTCGTGCACATGGACAAATCCAGTGCCATAAATGTCATGCTTTACAGCCAGCCAAAAGGCCAGCTCTCAGGTGCCCGCTGGGACATTTGGCCCTCTGCCTGTATTCCCTCACTTTCCAAGGCACTTGATCCATTGTCCTATGAAGATAGCAAAATGGTGCATCTCATTATCGCAGAGGTGCATTACATATCTCCTGAAGTTAACAAACATGCTTTTTTGAATAGCGGGATTGCTGGCTGGTACACAACACAGCTGCTGGGTGAAGCAGTCATAATTCCACCTGGATGCCCACACCAAGTAAGCTTGATTGGAACACACAGTAACATCTTCTCACTGCCAACTAGGTATCAAATATTTCAAATTCATTGAAGATCGCCATAGATTTTGTGTCACCCTCCCACATCTCTGAACTAGAGATGCTGCATAGTGCTTTTCAAACCATGAACATTGCAGAAGGCAAAACTGTCCACAAAGACTTGCTCCAGCTCAATGTCATGCTGTGGTATGCATGGCTTAGTATGATTCAAATGCTGTAACCCTTAGCTACCTGTGCCCTCGTATCTTAATCCAAATGACTCAGTTCTGCCACCCCACAGGTACCTTGATGACAGCTTGAGTGAGAGTTCGGAGGTGAAGGTTTTGCTGGAATACATTGACACCAACCGTAAGATGACCAACGAGTTTGGGAGCCACCTTCCTGGCACTTGACCACATGTTCGTATCTGGGGACAATACCCACCTGCTAGCTCCCAAAGGGTAGTTGCCGCCCTGCCACACAATTTCTATAAACAGACATGGTACGATTCCCTGACAGAGATTCAGCAAGTACAACTGGGTGCTTGGGAGCCAATTGAGCTTCCTATAGTGGAAGGAGCTCATGATTTCTGTAAGTTGAAGTCATACCTCCCAGCGTTGCTAACCTATGTGCATTAGGATTATCAGCGATTACCCAGATCTTGACATCCATAGGTCTAGGGAACCACAGATTTTCTCAGCGTTATCAGATCATGGGAAGTGGTGGACCACAGTGTACAATCAAATTCACCCACGTTATATGTTTCTTTTTTGTAGGTATAGTATGCATGTGCCCAAATTCATCCACACTGCTAGGGACCTTTGACAGGATGATTTGTCCACCCAGGAGCAGCATCATCTCGCCCAAGAGCCCCATCTACTCAACCTACTTTAGCACAAGAACAGATTATAAAATGAGACAACATACAAGGAGTGCAGTCTTTCCAGACGCCGTCAGGCCTGTGATCACAGAAAGCTGACCCTCAGGGAACCTGATATTGATATCCTGCAACTCGAAGCGATGGTCCACATTCTCCAACAAAATAGCGCTATCTGCATCATCCGCGGCCATCGCCATCTGAGCACACAGTAGGGGATGGGGTCTGAGATACGATGGATGTCCCGCTAACATCTTCATCTTTAGGTTTAACTTCCTCCACCTCGTTCCATTTAAAGAACACATTCTCTAGGCTGAGGCCCTCATCTACTGCGGGGGTAGGAGAGGAGAGGCCATCACTCTTGAGAGAAGAGACTTTGGAGGAGACTTCATCTTCATTGAGGTACACTGCGATGTGATTTAGGGCAACACCGGTCTAAAAGTAGGGTATCCATTAGGTTGTGTTGATGATCACAGCGGTAAAACAGATAGTACACATAGGGATGATGTTCAGTGGTGCCTAGGGATATTGAGTAAAACTACATGGAACCCCAAACAGCAGACCTGCATACCTGATCATATTGGACAACGCAATTGACTGCCCCAATACAAATCATCAGCATATCGTACAACCACCAGAACATGAATTGCTGACTGTAAACGCAATGCTAACAGTCAACTCCTTCCCCTGCATCATGTATGCAAAGAACGAGATGATCGACACCAATATCAGGGCACATGTCCACAACAGGTAGAACAACACCGAATTCACACGAGCTAGAAATTGCAACAATAACTCAGGGACCTGCTAGGAAAAGCAGGAACAACGGCAACATGACCAACATTTGGTCATCCACTTCATCTCATGCTCCCTCGCATCCAGTGCATGCTCAATCAATCGTTCCTCCCACATGAAGAACTTGATGAACTTGACCTACAAAAGACAATGAACAAAGAATGTCAGATGGAAAGCTAGTGAACCCACAGATCCAATTAACTCGTTCAACACCCATCCGCTTATCTCTGGCTGCAAGCAAACCTTTTTGAATCTGAATGCTACGTTGTGCAATGAAGCTGTTCAATGGCCACCCTGCAAGCAGCACCACAAATCCCACAAAGGCACTCCATCCGAGAAGTCTGGAAGGGCTAGCCCAATTAATATACAGACAAAATGGAAACCCCACTGGAATAGGAAGATATCACGATCTCGAATGGTGCTATTGGATTCAAACAAGTGCATCTCAGCATACGTTGCAGCCCATCAAGGTGTCATACATACCATAAAGGAAATACAACCCCGACACCATTTGCGATATCTATTCACAGGATCAGTGATCCAAGAACCCAAGTTACCCAAACACGAAATAGTGATTTACCTTATTAGCATCTCCAGTCATCAGATTCACAATTTTCTCGACATCAGCACCCACCTTAGGGTCATCCGCTTTCTCCCTCGCCTTCTGCTCCTCCTTCTTACTCTCCTTCAGTTCCTTCTCCTCTTTCTTCTTCTCCTTTGCTGTGACAAAACAAACATATATCAGTTTCATAACCTAAGCCCGAGGCCAGAAATACTCACAAGTTGCAGTAGAATTAAGATCCTCACCTTCACCTCCCACCCCTGCACCCATTTTTGATTTCTCCTTCTCCTTATCCACAATCCCCGAATAGTCCTTGCTCTTCAGTGCCTTGTCATATATACTTGCCATCAGCTCACTCTGTATCTGCATACAGGCATGCCGCCTGAACCAGAGGTGCTGTAAGTCTGCTTGTGCCTAGAATGGAAGGAGATATTAGCTGCAGATGAAGAGCAAAAGAAAGGGGGTGAGACCTTGACCAGTGAACATATGAATGAGGAAGGCATATATGTATGCTTTTTCTTTGCTTTCGGGCATGGGCAATTTGAGATCAATGGCGTCAAGGATGCATCTGGAGGAAGGTACAGTGAGGGTTAGGTGTGGAATGTGATGGGAGGAAGTCAGAACTTGCCTAAGAAAGAAAGGCCCCACGTAGTTGAAGATGGCACTGACAAACGTAAGGACAAAATCCAGACTGCACAGAAAGTATACAAGTGAGCTTCAGATTCCGTGACTCAGTAACAAACGATACATACATGAGATCCAGCGAGTTTGTAGAAAATATACGACGTAGAAGTGTCGAGCGCCTATATTCGACCATCAAGATCAATTAGAACAATGGAAAAGACATGATGATAGGCAAAAAATGGATGTGATCCTGGTGAATTTAATCAACAGAGGCTGATATTGCATTGTTGGACTCATGAGTTACTTGTAGATGACAAACACCAACCCCATGCTGTACATAGACTTGGTGGTCTGACCTCTGCGCGCCGCCAGCCTGGACAGGCTTTGGTCTGCGATGAAGGTGGTTTATCAGGTGGTAAGGGAGGGAAAGATAGATAGACATACTATAAGGAGCTGATGACGCCGCTCGTGCCCAACATCGCCTGTGTCGAGTACCTGGCACATGGAGAAGTTGCATTCTGGTCTGTCCAAAGCAAAGACAAATCTAAGTACATGGAAAATGCAACAAGAGAAACTGACATGGTAGAACATAAGCAATGGCACATAAACAAACAGCAAGATACATCGAGAACGTATAGTTGCATCCAAAACATCGAAAAAGGCAGTTGCCTGATGTCCACTTACCACCACCCCACCGTCCGCAAAGCATCTGGCAAGTTTGTCTTTTTCCCCCTGCCACCGGTGCCCAAGTCCTCCCACTGTCTGCAAAACATCCGCCAAGTTTGTCTTTCCCCTACCACCACCACTCAAGTCCTCCCATCAGTACGCATCATCAATCTGGTATACATGTTGGGTGGTCAAATGTTGGTCACTGGGAAGTCGAAAATCAACAGTTATATGACTGCCTTCTAGCATGTTGCCACTTTTGCCGTGCCAGCCTGTAGGCCTGGAGATATTCAAGCACAAAATGGGAGAGAAAAGTGTAAGTTACATACCTAATGCTTGCACAATATAGCAAAAGATCGGATGCATCTCAGGGTGACAACCTCATCAACCGAAGGGGATAGTGGTCAACTCTCCCATAGATTAGCTCGACAAGCCATGAGTTCTGAGCAACTTGACATCTCAGCATTGAGGCGGTTCAGTCAACACATCAAAGCATCTATCCATTCCATAGAAATGAACCCTTCTTCTGAGGATGTACTCCACCAATTCTGGTGCAAGAGGGCAAATTCTGGATACTCAGACTGTCGCTTGAAGCCCAACTCCTGTCGCAGGATAAATATGTGCCATGGATGTTGTGCAGACAGCAGTTGTGGTGAGACTGTATAGTCATACCTGCCCAGATGACCATCATATCTTCGCTGCGTCTCATCTGACGGACACACTAACTGGAAATCTGCAGGAGGAACTCCAGGATAGAACATAACTTGGGCAGAATTAGGAAATCGGGGCAGATTGAAACAAAGTGTATCATCGACTAGCGGCAGGTGGTCGTAGCCTTGGATGCTGAGTAAATGGGAAGTGGAAAAAAGACGAGAATCGAGTGTTGAATTGGAACTCATATCAGATATATGAGGTGGAAGATTTGTGTTCTGGTGCTCAACACTCAACGGTGTGAGGGGTTTGAACATACTGTAATCGCCCAGTAACAATACCACACAATTATCACAAGAAAAACAGAACCTGCTGGTCGCCAAAGGGTCTTGGTAACATCTTGTAGTAGACGCAGGTCCCAAGCTCAACGCATGTTCGCATGAGTTGGGCAAACTGTTACAGCATCACAACAAGCAGGACTTCATACTTGCACGAACTTGAGGTAGATGTAGGTCCCAAACTCAACGCATATCAGCATGAGGCTTGTATATCCTGGAAATGGCAGAACTATCATGGCATTCTCCTTGCGGTGCTCAATGCTCGAGGGGTTTGAACGTACTGTAATTGCCAAGGGTAAGAATTATCACAAGAAAAACAAAACCTGCCTGTCGCCAAAGGGTCTCAATAACACCTTGTAGATGCAGGTCCCAAGCTCAATGCATGTCCACATGAGATTTGCAAACTGTTACAGCGTCACGACAAGCAGGACTTCATCATGGTTGCAAGAACTTGAGGTGGAAGAGTTGTGTTCTGGTGCTCAACGCTCAACGGCATGAGGGGTTTGAAGGAGTTGTGACAGCCATTGCCAGATTGTTGAACACCAAGGGAAACTCAACGCATATCAGCGTGAGGCTTGCATATACTGGAACTGGCAGAACTACCATGACGTTCTCCTTGCAGTGCTCAATGCTCAATGGCATGAGGGGTTTGAACTTTGAAGGAGTTGTGGATGAAACTATACAAATTTGCCCAAGTCTTTAGGGCCGGTTAGACATCAGATACGCTCATTGACATCGCTCATCATCAATCATCAATCATCCCTCCCTTGGTGTTCAACAATCTGGCAACGGCTGTCACAACTCCTTCAAACCCCTCACGCCATTGAGCATTGAGCACCGCAAGGAGAACATCATGGTAGTTCTGCCAGTTCCAGTATATGCAAGCCTCACGCTGATATGCATTGAGTTTGGGACTACATCTACAAGATGTTATCCATCCCCTTCAGTGCCAGGCAAGTTGTGGCTCGCTTTCCAGAGGCTATCCTTTCCCCTCATTCTTTTCTACTCTGCAATGATGCTAGTTTACTTTGTCGAATTTGCCTCTGGTTATTAGTGGATGATATCTGCTGGGGGAGATTATCAGCTTTGGTTATGTCTGACTACATGGTAAGTCAGTTTATCTTCGCTCAGCAAGCTGTTTCTCATTATCTCCTCCAGTTTCAATGACTACTATGGATCTGTTCTTGTTTTTCTTGCGAAGACTGTCATATTCTTACTCCAAAGTCCTGGCGGTCATAGCATGCGCAAATCCCTCACGCCGTTGAGCATTGAGTACTGCAAGTCGAATGTCATGGTGGTACTTCCAAGTATGCAATGTATGAAGTCCTGCTTAGCTGCAACAATTTGCAAAAACCTCACACTGATATGCGTTGAGTTTGGGACCTACATCTGCAAGCTGGTATCCATCCCCTTTCGTGCCAGGCAACCAGTGTTTTTCTTGTGATGATTGTGTCATATTCTTCATGTCATACCCACTGGTGATCCAACTGGCTTTCTAGGTGCCCTCATTGGCACCTGTTCTCTTCTACTTTTGACGAGTTTGCCTCTTGGTTGCTAGTCTGGTTATCTGCTGGGGGCAATTATTAGTTATGGGTTATGTCTGACTATGTGGTAAGTCAGTTCATATTCGCTCAGCAAGCTGTTTCTCATTATCTCCTCCAGGTGCAATGACTGCTATCAATCCCCTTCAGTGGCAGGCAACTCATGTTTTTCTTGGGATGATTGTGTTGCATTCCTACTCCCCAGCTCCAGCCATCACAGCATTCTCAAACCCCTCACACCGTCTGCGTTTATGTCAGGTTTTTCAACCGAAGATTTCTGAATTCCTACCAACAGATTCACACAATCGCAGGATTGAAACCTTATGCCAATGTGTTGAGTTTAGTGCATTGATCCACAATGTTTTCGACTTGCTGTTTATGTCTTATATCTCACTCCCCATCTCACTTGGCATTGGGCACCGTAAGACATGTGATGTTGGTGTTGGACGAAGTTTGTTGTGGCTGAATTGGTGGAGTCCACTGCACATGGCATGTTAGCGCTCCTGGTGATGCTCAGGTGGCAGAAGCTGAGTGTGTGTGATATATCCTCAGCGTAGAGTACGCTGGCACACACCTCTGCATAGAGCCCTACTGCATACCTATTGACTTCCACTTCCATCCCAGTCTGAACCTGAATGCAGTGCTGCTGGGGTTGAGGAGGAGCTACAGCTACTAAGGTGGCTGCAAATTGTTATCAAGACATAGATGTTGTTGGAGACAATGATATCATTTACCATGAGAAGGTCAATACGGAGTAAGATGACAAGGAAGTGGGTTCTGACACAGGCATTCTTTTGCTACTTTGCCCACAATGGCAAACGAAATTGACACCCTATGTACTCCTCCCTCTCTATGTTGTCTATGGTGGAGATACCAGGTCACGGTGACTCTCGACCTTGTCTTCCATCCGCGGGAGAGAGGGAGGATGTATGACATGCGTAGGCCACCTACCATAGCCATTAATCAGATCCTAGACACTAATCATACTTCTTTGGTAGGAGGATAACAGAGCAATCCAATTTCATCTGCACCTGCCACTGCCACTCAAACATCCACTATAAGAATATTCCCTATGCGGAGGTGGCGGATGTCATTCCTGACTTTCACCATCAGGGACGTGGACAGGCAGCTGCTCACAGGAGAGTCAGTTTCTAGTCTTGAGGTTCATAGAGAACAACACGGTGGTTCTTAAAGAGTGGGATAAGTGTGACCGTGAAGCGGAGAAAGTGGGAGGGAGTAACAAGCAGTGCCTTGAACATGAGCGCCAGCACTATCTATATCACATTCAACAGCAGAATGCACATCAGAATGCTCTGCTACTTCATCATTACCAACAGGTACATTCTGTCCCTCCAAACTAACCATGCTATCGCATTCAAGGGCCATACCACCACTATGGTCTTCACCACCACCGTATTTTGTACCATCACCAGACCCAATGTTGGGACTTCCCAAAAGGCTCAACAGCCTCTGTCTATGATAGCACTAACTAACACTCAACAGCGAATATTTATCTGTCTCCCTCAAGCCACCGGAAAGTCAACAAATAAAATGCCACGTCGCATGACTCATACACTGGTGTCACCCATGTCTACGCTCGCCAAATTGTTGATGGCCTTGAGGTTGCTGACAGTGTTTGCAAATCTCACACGGACATGCATTGAGCTTGGGACCTGCATCTACGAGGTTATCGAGACCCTTTGGCGACAGGCAGGTCTTGTTTTTCTTGTGATAATTGTGTGGTATTCTTACCCTTGGCAGTTACAGTACATTCAAACCCCTCATGCCATTGAGCGTTGAGCACCAGAACACAATTCTTCCACCTAAAGTTCTTGCAAGCATGATGAAGTCCTGCTTGTAACAGTTTGCAAATCTCACACGGACATGTGTTGAGCTTGGGACCTGCATCTATGAGGTGTTATCGAGACCCTTTGGCAACAGGCAGGTCTTGTTTTTCTTGTGATAAGTGTGTGGTATTCTTGCCCTCAGCGGTTACAGTACATTCAAACCCCTGATGCTGTTGAGTGTTGAGCACTGCATGGAGAACATCATGGTAGTTCTGCCATTTCCAGTTCTTTCCATTATGCAAGCCTCATGCTGATATGTGTTGAGTATGGGTATATCTCCAAGCTGTTATCCATCCCCTTCGGTGCCAGGCAACTCTTCATTTCAAGTTCTTCAACCTGCAACTTCATTCTTACTTGATGTGCTCAAGGACAACAAGTCTGAGCAAGGACACTTGCAAACACATTTACTGGAGATGAACCTTGTCCACGCTGCTCAGGTTGCCAACACTATTCTTGGCAACAAGATGTTCACACATTATGACCAACCTTGGATTGCCAACCTTTGTGAGATGGCTGGTTGAAACCCCTCACACCATTGAGCATTGAGCACTTGAATGTCATGCTAGTTCCATTGGTTACTGTGAGACTGCAACAGTTGTTACTTATCACGCTATATGCATTGAGTTTGGGACCGACATCTACAAGCTGTTATCCATCCCCTTTGGTGCCAGGCAACCCTAAGTCCAGGCAGTTACAACATGAACCCTCACACCATGGAGCATTGAGCACCACATGTACAATGTCACGGTAGTTCTGCCATTTCATGCCTCATGTTGATATGCGTTGAGTTTGGGACCTTCATCTACAAGCTGTTATCCATTCCCTTCAGTGCCAGGCAATTCTTCATTTTCAAGTTCTTCCAAGTAGTAGCCAACCAGTTACATACAAAATACAACTGCAAATTTTACTGAAAAGACCAAACTGCTGGATGTTATCGCATGAGTGACCCTCCGAGCATCCATCGTGCCCATACCCATTGAGTGAGTCCCCGTGGGAGTTGCTCATCGCATGATCATCGATGCGATGAGCAGGGCGATTGATGTATCTTTTTGTGTTTCCCATGGAAAAATGTCATGTGTTTTCTCAATTCGTGTTTCTCCAGGAAACACATGTAATGTTTCCGAAGTGTATTTCCGATACATAAACTATAAGGTTTTTCAACAGACACATGCATGGATCCTTGATACATTTATTTCTTAGGAACATGGTAAGAAAAATGTAACAAATTTTTAAAGTAAACAATATGGAAACACTTTCCATTTTTTCTACCTGTTCTTAGAGAAAAATTCTTGGATAAATGTCTGATTTTTTAAATTAAAACAGCTGACAAACATGATTCATGTTTTTAAGATTTCACCTGTGAATACTTTCTACATATTTCTCACGGAAACATGGATCAGAAATCTCAAAACACATATCCTGATCCATGTTTCCAGAGGAAACAGCACCCAGCCCCAGCAGTGCTTCTTGCGGTGCAGTGCCAGGTGTTTGACAGCATCATTCCAGATGACAGCTCTAAAGTTACCACCATCAGCCTGCTTATCTTTGTTATCACAGAGAAATAGGATCAGAAGCTCCTCCTCTTTCTTGGACCAGGAGCACTGGGCACCAGGATCTCTGAGCACATCAGCAGCAGAGTTTCCAGTGGGATTGACCTCTGGGATCAATGGGCTCCTTGACGAGAGGCAGGTTTCTGGCATGATAAGCCTGAGGAATGTGATTGTAGATGGTCACACCTATGTCACAATCTCTGGGAAACTCGGCATTGCTCAGCTGCCTTGAGAATAATGTGAATTTCCATTGCTGAACACGGTCTTAAGGGCAAAGCCTCAACCACTCGATCTAGTTGATGTTGTTCCATGAGGTGCTTCCTCGATGGGTTGTTTGGCACTAGTCTTACTCAGGGCATCCAATGTAAGATGGGTAGTGCACTCTAGCAGGCCTTCTGTGTAAAGTCGTCGGGGTTTATGCACTAAGGGGCTTCCTTGTTGGTTTTGAGTAAGTTTGAGGTCTTTACACTCCCCCCCATATTCCTATAGGAATCCGATGATTCCGATGATTCTGATTGGACTCCAATCAGAATCCAACCATATTCCGATGTCATTTTCACCAGCCAAATTGACATGAAATGGCACATTTAGTCCTAGTCCAGTCCAATGTAGTCTGATCAGAGTCCGATCAGACTATCAGAATTTCCTAGGAATTTCCGATCATATAAATCACATAGGACTAGTCCGAAGTTATGCTAAGACATCAGACAACATAGGATTCTGATAGGAATGAAAGCAGCCTTGCTTAGTAATATAGTATGAAAAATTAAATGCACACATGAGAATTGAACACTTGACTACAGAAGATTATGTAAGCATAAACCGACAACAATACCATTAGGCTAAACAGTCATTACAGGTAAGTGATCATACTACACTACATACCTTCCCGCAGGTGTGATGACAAAGCACATAGCCACATCATCACACCTGCCAGCTCATCAACTCCCACCACCACCACCAACAACGACAAGCATGCCACCTCCATCCCCCCACCTCAACCACCTCAACCCAGCAACTCCCACCACTACCACTTCACCCCCATCTCTAGACGAGCCCCCAAGACTGGAAATGACTGGTTTTGATGCCAAACGATGCCCAAATGACGCAATCGTCGTTTGGGCCATAGTAAGTTTTTTTTTTCATTCATTTTTTACTTTTGTAAACTAACTAATTCATTTGTTTTGTTTCTAGGTTCTAATCTACATGAGTAATGATGGACTGATGTGAGCCAAACCCACACCCAACAATGCCCCTGGCAACCCCCCTCCTCCCCGTCAAAATGGGATGTGAGGGTATCGATCATGGTCAGGAGCATGGGGAGCAACACCAGGAGACCCCAGAAGGGGAATACCCACCTGGTAAGCACCACCCGACCCATCCCCTCGAGCCACATCACTGACGAACCGACAACGCACCCACCCCATGCCTACGAGCTGCTGCTCGTAGGGTGGATCATGAGTGCATGGACCCCCCACGACACCAATGACATCCAGCACCCCCCATCACCACCGTGAGCAACTGCTTGCGGGGTGTATATGGGGTGCAAGAACATGGGAATGGCATGGAGGGACAACAATGGCACCAAACAACACGCCTACAAGCAGCTGCCTGTAGGGTGGTTCGTGGGTGCAGATGACAAGGGGGATGAATGACAAGGGTGATGAAATGACAAGGGGAAAGGGAGACAACAACCAGAAGGGGAGATGATGGCGACACCTGCCCCATGCACACCTATGAGCATCTGCTCGTAGGGTGTTTAAGGGGAGGGGGAGGGAGGGAGGGGACAATGGACAAACACCCCCACCAACATACGACGCACCACCCACCACCAGCCTCGCAAGCAACTGCTCGTGGGGTGGACGGTGGGTGGAACAACGAGGGAGGGGAGGGAAGCCACAGGGGAGGCGAGGTGAGGGAGGTGAGACACGACAGAGATGAGAGGGAGGGGAAATGACGGGACAGGGCTGATGAGACAGCCAACGCGATGCACCACCACCCCCTCCCCCCCACGAAATGGGGGGGTGGGTTTTTTTTTGTAGAATTTAAAATAGTATAATTAAATAGTATAATCAATTCTCCCCCTCACATTTGCGTGGGGGGTTTTTTTAAATCTATATTAGTTATCTACTCCCTCGTGAAGATGCGAGGGCTCAACAATTTTTTTTCAAGCTCTTGTGAGAGAGGTTAAAAATAAGTGAACTAATCCTAAGTGCTTTAAATGGACTTGATATTACATATTTATTAATGCTCCTGTGGCTCAACTGGTTGAGCACTTGTTTGGTAGTCATGTCACTTATATTCCAAGGTCTGGGGTTCAATTCCTGCTCTGCCCATTTATTTTTTAAGCACTTTCATCAAGTTAAGTCTTCCGAAATGGTGTGGTATTCCGACTACTACCTGTTGGAATTGCATAGGACTTTACTCGGAATTTACTAGGAATTTCTTGGAAATAAAAGTACATGGTCATTAAGATATATTCCAATCAGATTCCTATCAGACTCCTAGGACTATTGTCGGACTAGTAGGACTCCTATCAGATTCCGATCGGACTCTTATTGGAAAACTCGGACTCCTAGGACTCATAGGAATATGGGGGGGAGTGCAAAGTTTACATAAGTTCACGAGTTTGCAGGTTAAGCATGTAGATTGCCTAGATCTAAACTAAGGACATCCCTACTACAAGTTGCAGTACTTATACTAGGAGGGAGGTCCTTATTGTCCAATCAGAAAGGTAGATGTGTATCAAGTAAGAATGGAAACAATAGGCCTCATGCCTTGCATGAGGCATCTGATGTCAGGGAACAATAAGAGATAAGCCACATGCCTAGCATGAGGTGTCCAATGTCTATCCATATTCCACTTCAGACAACTATAGTCCTCTGGTCACCCAGACCTGGGTGACTTGTATGTTTTGCCTGTTTTGGAGGTGTTCCTGACTGCTTTTTAATGGTGAAAAGTGACTAGGCTGTTTCTAGGACTATTTCTGTTTGTTTGGGTGGTTTACATTTGTTTGATTCTGTTTGAAGCTGTCAGGAATCCTGCAGAATTCCTTAGGGGATGATCACCCAGACCTGGGTGATCTGTATGTTTTGCCTGTTTTGGAGGTGTTCCTGACTACTTTTTGATGGCAAAAGGTGACTAGGCTGTTTCTAGGACTATTTTTGTTTGTTTGAGTGGTTTACATGTGTTTGCTTCTGCTTGAAGCTGTCAGGAATCCTGTAGGATTCCTTGGGTGATGTGTATGCTTGGTCACAGTGTGATCCCGGGGTGATTTCCCCCACATGTGATTCCATTTTTGGCGGACCTCAAATTCCTGGCAGTTTGTTTCTTTGAAACAAATATGAAAAATTTCACATCTTGGATCGGCAGGAGTGTGTGGGAGTGTGTTGTGATCGTATCGATGAGGGGATTCTAATGGGGGTATGGATGTGAAATGGATTTTGTCCACTTGGCTCTCATGAGGACTTTCGATGGCTGTTGGGAGATTTTGATGGTTATGCTAGGTCATCTGGACCGTATTTGCAAGACGATTCTGATGGTAGTACTCACATGAAAATCTTGGCATTGGTGTTGGCTGTCAAGGTTTTTTGATGGCTTGGCTGTGCTGTGCTAGGTCATCTGGACCATATTCGCGAGACAATCCCGATGGTGGTACTCACTCATGGGAAAGTCTTGGCATATCCATGTTAGGCTGTCTCGGTGGCCAAAGGCCACATTAGTGTTTGGCAGAGAGAAAATGTGGAGAAAATATGGAGAAAATTACCCTTTTTCATGTAGCAAACAAGTAAAGAAAAACTGGTGAAGATAGATTATTTTCTCTTTATTTTCTCTGCAATCTGCCTAAGGGAAAATATATCATTTGTGTGGAGAGAAAAAAAGGGGAATCTGAAGTGAAAAGAACTTATTTTCTCTTGATTTCCCCCTGATTTTTTCCTAGGAAAAAAAAGGTATATTTCCTGCAAGAGCAAATCAGAAATCTCTGGAGAATACAAGTTATTTCTGGCCTAGAAAATTGCAGGTGGAAAAGTGTAATTTTCTCCTCATGTTTGCCAGATTTTCACCTGGAAAAAAAGAAACTCCTGCCTGCTTATGTACAATGCCCCCCAACCCCCCAAGGGGGGCTCATTGAACATTCTGACCCTAAACAGCTAAGCCAAACACTAACATGGCCTTTGGCCGCCGAGACAACCCTAACCAAGCCTAACATGGATATGCTGAGACTTTCCCATGAGTGAGTACCACCATTGGGATCATCTCGCAAATATGGTCCAGATGACCTAGCACAGCACAGCCAAGCCATCAATAAACCTTGACAGCCAACGCCAATGCCGAGATTTTCATGTGAGTACTACGATCAGAATCATCTCATGAATACAGTCCAGATGACCTAGCATAACCATCAAAATCTCCCAACAGCCATCAAAAGTCCTTGTGAGAGCCAAGCAGACAAAATCCATTTCATGTCCATACCCCCATTAGAATCCCCTCATTGATACAATCACAACACACTCCCACACACCCCTGCTGATCCAAGATGTGAAACTTCTCATAGGGATAGACTTGGAGATATTGGGAAAGTTTTACCCTGCCTGTTGTGTGATGCATGGCTGAAGTGGCCCACTAGCAAGGGGTGGAATTTGTCATTGTGGCACCCTTGTAAATGTATTTGTGCAACGACCTACCAGCAATATTTTGTTTTATTTAAGATTACAGCAATTTTCACATGTATACGGAAAACTGGAAAATAAAAATATTTGTATCATTGTGTGGTTGTGTTATATCTGTCATAGACCATGATCCATGTCTCGTCGCCATATCTCAAAAGACTTGAAAGCATGCATTCCTGCACTGTTTTATGAACAAGATTTCACAGTAAAGGAGATCTACAGGGTCCTTGGAATCAAGAAATCACTTGTCTATTCATCTCTCTCATACTTCAGAACTTATGGCATCACACACAATCCTCATGTTCATTGTAAAACTGGTAGACATCGATCACTTGTTTCCACAGATATCAAATTTGTCTCCTCCCTAATCAACCAAAGGCATACAATATATCTAGATGAGATCCAGATTCCAAGATGAGCTATATGAACATCGAGGGGTCCATGTTTTGGTGCCGACATTATGCAGAACACTTTGGTGCCTTGACCTCATGTGCAAAGTGATATCAGCCTGTGCACTGGAATGGGATGATCTTGTTCAGTCGGCATTCATGAATCACATAGCTGATGAAGTCCCAGATCCACAAATGATGATGTTCATTGATGAAGCTGTGAGGAATTGAAGGTCATCCCAGTGGCCAAAGGGGTGGGCATTGATGCATCCAAAAGCACTTTTTGGTCCATGGAGAACATTATTCCATCCTTCCCATCCTAACTCTTGATAGCCTCATCACATACAACATTATCCCAGGATCCATGACCTCAGAACATTTTGTAGAATTTCTATGTGAATTGGTTGTAAGTTCAACTGTGAGCCCTGTTCAAAACCATCACTGACTCAGGACATATTCTCTGTCCAGATTCCTCTAACCAACCCATATCCTGGTCCTCACAGTGTTCTCATTCTCGACAATTGTAGCATCCACCACTCAGAGGAAGTTCAAGCTCTTGTAGAAGATGAAGCCCATAAGTACTAGGTTGCAATGTTTCCCAACCATATTGACCTCTCTACCAGAATGCAAGCTCATCTTCCTCCCACTGTATTCACCTGATCTCAATCCAATTGAGCAAGCATTCTTGTCCATCAAGGCCTTTCTTTGTCACCATTGGCAGGATTTCTCTCTTTCTGTGCATGTCAGAATAATACAACAGACAAGGCTTGGGGTTTCTTTCGGGCATCAGGATATGTAGTATAACATAATCACATTCATGACACTATAAGTACAACAATTCAGACATAATGCTAGTGATGATTCTGATGAACAGGGGATGCAAATGCAGAGACAAAAACATGGAAGAAGAATACAGAGAAAGATTTACTAAAAGTTATCATCAGAGTCATCAGGAATGCCATCCAGAACAGGAACATAACCATCCAGCAAAGGAACAAATCGCCCACAAGCTTCCCACACATAGGTAAGCTACATTGTATCAAATGATATGGGTTCAATGGACACTGTTGAACTCACTATATAAAGTCACTATACTATATTAACCAACGACTACATTGTACACTGATTATTATACCTTACAATAGACATGCATTAGGAATGTAATACAGACATTAGTAACATTTGAAATGCAATGGCCACAGACATGGCCACAGACATGGGTAGGGCCATGGGGATGGCCATGGCATTGCCATCGGGCATGGACATGGGAATGGGCAATATTAACCTATGAACACTATTGACTGTACACATTGTATTATCTGTTTCAATGGATGCCATCGAACTCACTATATATTTGTACATACTCTATTAATTAACCAATGACTACATTGCTACTTTACTTGCCGTACCATACAGATAGACATGCATTAAGCACATAGTACAGACATTAGTAATGTTTGAAATGCAATTGCAGGGAAGGGGAAGGGGACGGGGATGGGAGCAGGGATGGGAGTGGGGACGGGAGTGGGGACAGGAGTGGGGACAGGAGTGGGGACGGGAGTGGGGACAGGGACTATTGACTATACACATTGTATTATCTGTTTCAATGGACACCATCGAACTCACTATATATTTGTACATACTCTATTAATTAACCAATGACTACTTTACTACTTTACTTGCTGTACCATACAGATAGATGTGCATTAAGAACATAGTATAGACATTAGTAATGTTTGAAATGCAATTGCAGGGAAAGGGATGGGGATGGGGATGGGGATGGGAGCAAGGACAGGAGTGGGGATGGGGACAAGGACAGGAATGGGGAAGCGGCAATCACTGGGAATCAGCAGGGGGATCAGCCATAGCATATGAGTGGGATGATGGCATAATTTCTGACAACCTCCTTTCGAATGATTTCAACTTATTTTCAACCCCTTCCTTCAAAATGGCATATGTTTTCAATGTTATATCTTGTTGTTCGAGCTTCTCCACCTCGGCCATGTACTGATGATGACTGGCATCCTTGTATGATGTGCCAAGCTGGTCTTGAAGGGCCTTCACTTCAGCATAGCAGCTCAACAACTCCCTGTCTGTCCAGTCCTGCAACAGGATGAACTAATGTAGAAACACAAATGAGGATGACACTTACTGGATCAGCAGGTAGGGTGAGCTTGTTGTGGGCCACCGGGCCACCAGATAGTATGGCGGCATGGTCATGTTGCCAGACTGCAAATTGATCATAATGTCAGTTGGGATAGACAAGACACAGGAGTGGATAGAGAAACGTTCACTCTCTAATCACACAATTCAACCGTAGGCATACAATCAGATCATTGAAAAATGGTCTGATTTTGGCATTCACACTTTACATTTAGTTGAAACACTTTTCAAACAGGGCAAATTCAACAACATCCCCAGTGCAGTAGCCAAATATGCTAAATGGGCCACAAGAGAGGATGGGCCTGCATTGTGGAGGTTCCATCTGCTGAGGGCTCAAGTCCTCATGACAACAATTACGTGGTAAGACTACATTTGTTTGATTGCTATTTTTTATGATGACTAGCTGATTATTATCCCTGTTAGAAGGCTCAAGATCTGTTCAAGTCCCATTTTATGGTTGAATTACTGATGTGGGCCATCAAGAGACTGATAGAAAATTCAGAATTAGTTGAGTGTGGCCATCCCAAAGGAGCAGTTGCACTTGCCACAGCAGGGGTGTGTAATGACAGAGATGCTTGTCTGCTGTTAGGGGCTGATCAATGCACTAGATTGAGCAGGCCTTTCAAATGTTCCATTTGGGCAAGAAAATCTGCAGCAGCACATTTTCCTGCAAAAGTCATGGGAGTGTCATAGTGGACTACACGGAGAACCTGAACATCTTCAGTGAACATTGCTGGAAGTCTCTGCTGACTGCTTGCAGCATCATTAAAGAAGCACAAAATCCAGTCAAATTTTTGAATGCATCTTCCTTGGAGCATGCACGTCATGCTCTCTATGTTCCAAACAGTCCCAACTGTAAGTCCTGCCTCCACTGTACCTGGCACTTGTTGACTGCCTGTCTTCTAGAGCCACCCATTTCAAAACAATATGCATTGCTCTTTTGCTATTTATGCTTTAGATGTCCCATCTCGTTATTTATTCAGATACATCACTCTTTTCTTAATCCAGGGATTCGTACTCTCTATCCATATCATATCAGAAGGTTTAATATCTGGCCCCATTATATATACCTGTACATACATCAATTCTAGCAACATGATTAATCTGGTGGAAATTTGCAATACCTGTCAAACTTTCGACAACTTTCTGAACTTTTCAAAACTTTCCGAACTTGTCTTGCTTGCTAGTTATGAACTGACAAGAGACTTGCGGCAATTTTGACATGGCTTGCAGACTTGTCGGCTTGCCAACTTTCTGGACTGGTCCAAGCAGTGACAAGCAACCTGTCAAAACACTGATGAAGTCAAGTATATAAGTAGCCATATATTAATTAACCCAGGTGTTCAGGAGAATGATTATTGCATGCTTGCCCGAAGAAAGCTCTTGCTTCTTATGAATATACATGTACATGAGCGTTATGTGCCGAGCGCAAGGCTAGCCAATGGTCAGCCCGTGGGAGTCGGTGATCGGGACGGGCTCTAAACTTCGATAATGCCGAACTCAAATGGGGACGAATTTCATTCTTTAACGACCTCTGACGATCTCTGTGAGCGAATTGTGATCTAGAGAGGACTCATTACCAATCGCTACCCTTCCGTAGCATTCATTTAAACCTGTGCGTTACTTAGAATTGGATTTTCTTCCCCGATGACGGAATGTAGAATTGGATTCTAATCGGTTTAACTTTAAGTTCAGGTGTGTGACGCGTGACGCGTGACGGCCGGACTGATCGAAATGGTATACTGCAGTGCCCTTAGCTAGATCGAGAGTTTACTTTATCAAGCATCGAATGCGAGAGCAGTCGTTCAACGTTCGACATTCAACGCTAGCGCAGCGCTCAGCCGCGCCTCCGATTGAAAGGATTCTTTTGCCTGCCAAAGTTCTCCTATCGCAATGCAGAGAACCGGCGACGTCTCTCCGGTCGTCGATGGTCTCTTCTTTGGTAAGTGACTGTCCACAGCATGGCCCGGAGCTGAAGCGCTGACGATTGACCAGTTTTTGCAATTTCTACTGTGTGCGCGTTCTATATATGTATCAATCGAAAGAGCCATACGCTCAGGCTTTCTATCAGTTTGCTTGGAATTACGATTATGCAAGGCTGGATTTACATACACGACAATCATGATAAGTGGCCGATAAGGACTTTTGTAGGTTTCACTCATGGATTTTTCCACCTCATATCTATTGATCCGGAAGAATACCTCAGGTTTATATTTTAATGTAGGCATCCACCTGAATGAACAACCGTGTTCAAAGGCTGATTCTTGCTCAACTTGCCCTAGCCTGCTAGATGTGGTGGAAACATGCTGCAGCACGCAACTACTTCGTCATTATTTGGTAAATACACCGCTGAATGAGTTCGTTGTTTACTTACCCTGAATAGATAACGAATTTCGGAGATTTTAATGCCTTAAAAACTTCTACTAAGTGGGTTTGGCCCTGGAACTAGTCTCATACCAAAACGATTGACGATTACATATACAGTCTGCTTCAAGTCGATTTTTTGCTAACAGGGGCCATCATGTTCTTGTGAGTCAGAGTTTTAGTTCACAACATTCGACATCAATGCTCTTTTTTGAACGTGACTCAAGGGTGCATATGTTTTTCGCACGTCAGCTCTTCCTTCGTATGCATTCCATTCTCTCGTATATGGCGGGGAATCCTTATATTCGTCAGTTACAAAAAGCTGGTGGTTTCCGGGGTTTATCGTAAGTCTCCTTAATACGTACATGAATCATGATGTGTCTCAAAATACCCAGGTTTTGTTCAGCGTGTCTATGCTCGGTTTGTCCCTGGCCATTCCTTGCTCCACAATACTCATTTTAGTATCTGTCAGGTTTCGGTGTATGTACGTTACGCATGCTGACTGAAGGTAATGCCATATATGTTCAATTCTAATTTTGTTCAGCAGCTCTTCCATTTCAAACGCCGGCCGACGCACTGAGCAGATTTCGTAATACACAGCTAGAGGTTTATGTTTGCGTATATCTGGCGGATATTCAGCGCTCACAAGCTACATAGATACAAATAATCGTTTTCCATGCCCTCAGTGTCTTCACTGACACTTTGGTCACAACCGGTCTGTCTGTGAACTTCTCGCCGGGCAAGACACGATTCAGGAAGTGAGTTGACCGGCACTCGTATGTCTCGGTTGCTTAACGTGCTCTTGAGCAGTACCAAGATGATTCTACATCGACTCCTTATGTACTCTATTACACGGGGCATTCTCATCATATTGGTTCAGGTTGGTCATATAGTCATGTATGTTGTCGATCCGTCAAATGTGCTCTTTTGGTGAGTTCTTTGGTATTGTGATTTCAAAGTTTGTGTTAATCTATTTCTCCAGGAGATCGTTACATCTCATGTTGAGCAAACTGTACGTTATCACGACAAGTACGTATGGCGTCCATTGCATAAAGTGCCGTTCCCTGATAGCCTCATTGATGATCCATGGTTTCAGTGGTCATGTAAGTTCCGAATTCAAGTCGACACCTGTACACGACTTATGCTTCCTAGCTTGAATTCACGTTCCTCCCGGCGAGAGAAATTGGATGAAATGGTTATACTTGATCCTTCATTACTATCACTCGCGCTCTCCCTTTCGACTGTCCCCAGTACCGCAGATGTTGGGGCTCATCCAAATCTGTAAGCAATTTGGTTCCTCAGGTCTCACTTTCCTGTCAGCTAATATCGTTCTCGTAGTGATAATAGGTAGTAAAAGCCCCAGGATGACAAACGAGAGCTCCTGCAGGTGAATTGATCAAGGGAGGGTTGAGTAAGCTGATTCTGTTCGGCTAACACAGTTGGGTGCATGTGTAGTCCTAAAGCCTCTTTAGCATCCTGTAAGCTCTTGAGTCTTCATCAGCGTGCACCTTCGGGTCTATGGCCAATAAAGTCAAGGGTCTATCGTCAGGACGATAAGCGTTAGGTAGAACATCTGGCATGTTATGATCGGGTACATGCATCGGAAGAATGGCTTACATAGAGCAGACGCATCAGTCATTGAGACACCACTAGAATAGCATGCTATTGGCATAGACCTGCCAGTGGGCCAATCATTACAAATTTTTAGATTGCGAACCTCCGATTCTCGCAAGCGGGACATGTTACTTCAAGAACGTTAATAAATCCTTTGGATGATTCAAGAACTACCCACATCTTGCTAGATCTTTCAACAACCCTCCGATCCCTGCGACGTTGAAAGTTTTGAACTTCGGACAACAGATCTCGGTATCTATCTTTCCGTGCATTTCCCAAGATTCCAAGCTCCAGATTGAAGCTGCTAGGCATCCGAGTCGATGGCGTCACTGGCGCCCTATCGAAAGCCAACGTGCACTGGCATGTGGTGATTACGTTGGCGAGCAAGGTGGACGCTATATGTGCACTTTATAAACTTGGAGGACAGTGCCAGCATGCTGGATCGTTCAGCTGACGCAAGCTTAAGCTTAGTACTTAAAGACCCTTCATTTCTGCAGGTAACAACATCAGTACATACATATCACACAAGCAGTACTACACATACACTGATCGATCCATAAACGCAAATTGCAAAGAACACGCGATGTAAGCGGGTATATGCAAGGATCCGGAGAGAGGGAAACCCAACGACAAAAAGAAACATCCAAACACAAAAAAAAACGTAAACACCAACCCCGATTCATACCCTACACATTCACATTCCCGATACCACCCCACGCTTCGGACTCAACTTCAAAAACTTCCTCTCCTTCTCCTTCTCCTTCCCTTTCCGCTTCCTCACAATTTCCTCACCCACCGGCCGATACTCCATATCAGGCAACGGGATCGTACAAGGGCTAGGGGCTGGCGGTGGTTCCGAGCATGGTACGATTCCAGCTCCAGTATCTTCAGGTAGATCGGGTAATGGATGGTCTCGGAATCGAGATGATGATGAGCCTAGTCTTGGGCTATGATGAGGTTCTGGAAGTGGGATTGTTCGTGGGCTTGGAGCTGGAGGAGGGAGAGGAGGGAGAGGAGGGAGAGGAGGGAGAGGAGGGAGAGGAGGGAGAGGAGGGAGAGGAGGGAGAGGAGGGAGAGGAGGGAGAACTGCTGATCGAGTTTGTGGTGAGGTGGGAGAACGATGTGGGGAGATGTAGAATGGTGTGGGTGCGAGTGCTGGAGGGTTTGGTCGAGATTGGGTTGATCGAGTCGGATGTAGTTTTGGATGTTGTTCTGAATGTGGTGATTCAAAAGGAGGTGATACAAGTGAAGAAGAATGTAAGGGAGGCTGAGGCGGAGATGATGGGGGAGGAGCAGGTACAGGAGTACTAAGAGAATCTTCGTCGCCGTCTTCCGATATCACAGGCCGTCGCAGGGGTAGAGTAGAATCTGAACTGCCAGTAGTGGGGCTCGTATCACGCACGCCCGAACGGGCTCCACCTGCGTCTGAATATGAAATCAGCCCCGTCTCAGTGAGTACAAAAGGCAAAGTCGGGGAATCCTGAGGTCTAGGGGACGCAGGCGGGAAATTACGCCCGTTCCACGTTCCAGGGATAAGGGCGATAGGCAGAATCCACGTCGCAGTTAATATGATACCGTACCCTGTATCACAAAAGCTTTCATCAGCATCATCTAGAGGTGCACTCAAAAAGTGATAAATATTCACCTTCATCGTACCCTATCATCGTGGCCCAGCTCCACGAGATGAAAGACCCGAGGTACCCTACACACGGCACGAGTGTCTGAAGGAGAACCACAGCAGGGCGCAGGGGAATTGGTACAACGTTCAATGGGATGTGGGAAAGAAACCAGGTAAGCGCGGTGGTGATGAGTGCTGCGCGTTTCGTTGCTTCGACCTGTTTGTCCGAGAGAACGGAAAGGACGGGCGGGGGGAGATAACTGTGATATGGATTTTGGTTAGAAGAATGTGTGTGTGAGGAAGTGAGAACGGACATTCGGTAACCCCACCATAGCGCCTCGAATGAGAGTTTCGTCGTGGAAGGGACCTGACGACGCTGACGCTGGCCTTGCTCGCGGAATATAGGGCGTCTTCGTCTAGTAGGGTCTACAAAAAAAGTTGGGGAGTGTAGAGGGGGAGGGTAACTTTCGCCGTACGGTGTATCTGCGTCAGAGCCGGGGTCGACTGCTGGGGTATAACCGGAAGTTACTCTCAAACTTGGACTTGAATAAGAAGGTCCTGCAACAGGCTGGACGTCGGGATTATGATCAGTCATCGTTTGCTTGTCTTTCTTTTCCGTAGGCGGCGTCACTTTCGGGTTTGGCTCCCTAACATACGCAACTCTGCCCTCACTCACGCCACTGTGAGAGGAAGAACTGGGAACATCGTCGCACGCAGGCGTCGACATGGGTATGAACTCCGTTTCCGCTAGCTCAACCAGTGAAGATTTAGTCGGCATGAGCGGAGAATACATCATGACACTGGACTCGTCCGAAAACGCGTCGCCTTCGTCCTCTTCTTCTACCGATTGCCCGAGGTTACTATCGTTTCCCGACATAGTGTCAGCATCGCCCACAATGCCATCCTTACGACTTCGGGTGGGACTGCGCATGCAAGGCCATCCTTTTGGCGCCCTAAGATCCTCCAACAAGCTCCAGACGCTCGTCCGCTTGCCACGCTCGCTAGAGCCATTCATGATCGTTGCGCTGGACAGCATCTCGATCAATTCATCGTCCGTTGTGGGTGTCGTACCCTGTAGTGGTGCTGCGGGGCTGTTTTGACTTAGAGCGGAAACTGGGGAAGTTGGTGTTGGGACGATGGATAAGAGGGGTGAGTTAGGCGGCGTTGTGATGGTGGGAAGAAGGGGAGTGGCAGGTTGCTCTTTAGGATAAGAGTCCATAAGCGCCTGTATTTTGTGTGCGAGGTAGGTTGGGGAGATAGGACCTAGAGGTTTGCTTGAAGTAGCCTTAGGGGTTGAACTGTTTGAATCCGGGCTTGAAGGCCCTTCAAGGCTGTCGAATTCGGGGATAGGCACGTCTGTGGACAGAAGGTCAGAAGTCTCGTTCGCTGTCGTTTTCTGGCTGACGTCTCTGTTCCTCTTGAACAATATCACATCAAAGCTAAAGTCCACAGATTTGAACCGATCTACCGTCCTTTGGAGCAGATCCTTCGGTATCCTTTCAAGAAAGGGACGAGTGATTGATGTAGAGGCGGTTCCACAACTTGGACTTGTTGAAACATTGTTAAACGCTTCTGCAGACGAAAGCGACGAGTGTGCCTGCTGTACAATGGTAGCCGACGTGGTTAGTTCAGTGGCTATAAGCTCTGAAGATATGATCTTATGATCATGAGTTGTCTCCGTCGCCGTCGTCGTCGTCGTCGTCGTCGTTTCCATGCAGGAAATCTAATCATGTGACTTACATTGATACTGGCGACATAGCTTGTCAAGTCTCGTCATAAGTATATGTGGAATCGTAAATGGGTACTACAGTCCATTTATCGAAACAATGGTCCCTTTTTTCAGGTCCCCAAGAATTGTGCTAGTCACTTTCAAGAAGCAGCTTGCGCCGTCAAAGATTGCCTCAACCGTTTCTGCTTCATCCGCTCATAAATATCGGGAAAAGAGTCTTCCGGCTTAAACCCAACAACGTCCATCAACGACATAATCAGTTCAAGAGGAAAGAGAAGGACGAACTTCTATCCGTAATTAGCTTGGGTTGATTAAGGAGTTTGACCCACATTTGGGTGTCTTTTGGGATGTTCAAGTTCAAGACAATTCGTGAGTAATACTAGTTCGTCTAGACCCCTACGAAAGTGAGGGGACAGGAACCGGCATTGATCCCCTACGGATTTGCTAGTGGGATAGTATTGAGGTTCCCAGGCTAGTTCTTCTATTTTTGCATAAATCCTAAGTAGTGGTCATCAATTGGTGAACTGCAATTTGAACGAAATCATACGCGTCGCGTCGTTGTGAGATGAGCTCCAGCATATCTTTATCCGCGTCCCATCGCCTTGCGAAATACCATTGAGAAACAGCAATACCATGCTGTATCAACTTGAAGAAAACAAAGCATGAACTATTGAACAACCCTGACATCAGATTCTATAAACATCTCACCTGCATAATAGCCCCAGACATCATCTCTCTATCACGCATATATTTCTGTAAGGGAGGAACATCATTCCGAAGAGCATGGCATTCTTGGGCCACATACTGGAATTCGGATACGAGGTAGCCATCCCACTTGTGGTTTACGCGCGCCTTACCGCTTACACAGGGATATGCTGCAAACCGTGATTGAAGCACAACGATATCGAGAAGCCATACATAAGACGCACGATCTTTGAAGGGCAGAAAACGATAGATTTTTTCTTGGAAAGTCCAAGCCGGCCGGACTCGATACTCTTACCCGCCGAAGACTTGGGAAAAGCACAATTGAATAAATAAGCGTTTGAAATATGAAAAAAGGACAAAAACACATTACTTTCCACTGTCACAAGGCGAACAAAACCGTACACGCAAAGTGAAATAAACCCTTGAAGCTCGGACGCTTTTACACGCCTGCGAAAAAGGCGAAACGATCAGCCAAATCGAAATATAACCAAAACCGAGGAATCGGTACCGAACGCAGCCGTTGAACGGTTCAAAGACCAGACTGGCGTATTGCGGTTCAGTCATATCTGGCGGGCATCCAGGAAGACCAAGAACGCTCTCGAGAACTCTCGTCCACACGAACCGAGTTGCGAGTAGAACGCGACATGAAAATGGCACGAAATTCCTTGTTCACTCAAGATAAGTAGATCAAATCCAGCGGTTCTAGAGAACTAGCAATCTGATGACGATCAGAATCATGAAAAAAACTCAGTATCAAAGCGTGTTCGGACTGACTTCGAGAAATACATCCATAGGCATATCCATCAACTGCTTCGACTTGAACTTCCCAGCGATACGCTTATGCTTAGTTTATCTCAGAGCTGCCCTGTAGTTTATGCTTGACGTCATAGGTCAGTCCCCAAACGCGCAAAACGTTGTGCTACAAAAGGGGAGTTCATCAGTATGCCGGCTAGATTTATGATGCACAGCAGACCCATCATGAACACCTGCAATCCGACCCGCTAAAAAAACAGATCATATGATTTTCTCGTCACATGGAGAGATCTTCAGTTCTGATCTCTTGTACATATAGAGCGTTGTCATCGCTGTCCCCTCGTTTCATCACCCAGTCGTCGCTCTGTCTGTGTTGGTGTCGCTGTCCCCCTCGCTGTCGTTGCCATGCCGTTGTTGTTTTGCCTGCTCCCATCTCTGTCCTCGTTGCTCCCCATGTCCACCCCGCAAGCAGCTGTGGTGGCGGTTGGGTGTGGTGGTGCTGATACCTCGTCATCCCATCCCTGTCCTCGGTTTGTTGTTGTTTTCTGTCCTCACACCCCCGTCTACCCTGCGAGCAAGTTGCTCGCAGCAGCGGCAGGGAATGCTGGGTAATGCCGTCATTGTCCCATTGTTGTCCCCCACGATGTCATAGAGGATTGTGGTTGAAGAGACAGTGGATCGTTTGTTTGATCTGCACATGTGATGAGAAAAATCATGTGATCTGTTTTTCAGAGGGTCAGGAATGGCCTTGACAGTACTATCTGTTAGTTCGTCTGCAGCCACAGACTGCTTCTTCGACGCCGCCATTTGAAGATGACATTGGTCTTTCTTCTTGTCTACTCAGTGGCGGCGATGTATGTAGTCAAGAATAGTTTTAAAGTTTGAAGCTTTGAGCAGCCAAGCGTGTTCAATAGGTCAGAGTAGGCGAATCTACATAGGCCGATTTTGATGTTGGTTCTGGAAACAATTTTTCATGATGAATTGTGGCCTGTGGGAGAATCGACTGCAACTCTTACCGAAGTGTTTTCCTGGTCGATTCTAAGGTGATTCTGGGGGCGATTTTGATCCTCAAAATCCATGGCATCAAAGGGTGCATCACAACTTTCTCACATGAGGAAACTCTTGAAAGCTTATCTTTCTTACGAATACGAGCATCGAGCTCGCCTCCATCGTCGGGCTGCCCAACTGCGTCGCTTCTGAGCTAGTCTGGATTAATTGGCACGCATCCGAAGGGTGCTCTTTTCAGATCACATGTTGGCAACCGATTCTGAAGAGGTGCTTTCAACTTGCCTTGTCAAAAACACGTGAGTTTCGTCTCCCCTCTCCTGTCCTTCGCCGACGTCAAAACTCTCTCATCCCTCCCGCGCTCGAAGGCATCTCCACTGGCGACGCGTTCCTCGGGCGCCTTCCTGAATTAGACGCCCGAGATGCATGCAGAAGTTAGCAAGGAGGGTGGTGTGTTGCGATTTGTGGGCGTCGTTGATGTTGAAGGTGTTGGATTGCCAAGCACGCCACGAGAACCCCGTCATTTTCTCACCCTAGAACCGCTTCGCCACCTTCTCCACTATCACCTTCTGCCTTTTCTGTATCACCTTTTGTATATAAGTGGTCACAATGCCACGAAGACCCTGCGCGTTTGCCAGGGTCCACTGTCATCCCGAACCGTTGCAAGCTCGTTTCAACAGAAGGGGGCTGGGTAAGGGCCTGGCTTGAAGGTCCATCGACCGGTTAGATATCCGAATAGCGATCCGTTCGCGACTCGGACGTCCAGCTTCGTCTCAAGCTATGCGCAGTAGTCAACGATGATCTGAAGGTTGGGCTGTGATCTGAGCGTTAGCTCGGATCGGATCAGCAAGCAATTCGAGCCGCTGGGTGGGCGGGATCGAAATGCTTGATTCATGATTCTGCGCTTAGGTAGAACTGAAGGACCTAATATCAAATCTGATTATAAAACACAACTACTAGGGAGGGAGGGTCAGGTCGAAAATAAGGAGCGAGAAAGATTACGATTAGTGAGATTTTCGAGTCTCAATGTAGGAGTAAGGAAGAAAAGAAACTGCAGGCACGTGACTACTGCTTAGCTACTTCGCTCAGCGGGACGCTGCTGCCAATCCGCTCGTTCCTCGTGTGTTGGCACCTTGGGCTAATCCCTCCGATAATATCATCATGTTTCATACGAAGAGGTATGGCCCATGGCGCTAGCGCTGGTGTTGAAATTAATTACCAATATTGGACGACTTTCCGTAACGTTAACTTGATATTCTATCTCCAAGGGGGTGTCAGAAAAAAAATTAAGGATACCGGGTCGAATTTTTTTTGAAGCCATGAAGTGGGGAACTAACTAACTTACTGTGGGAACTACTTTCCTAATAAGGTAATTCAGATTACAAATCATTGACCACTAAGTAACAAAAAATTGAGTATCAGTTGTGTTGCAACTGCTTTCACAATAGCTTTCTGGCTTAGCTTTGAGTGAAGGAGATGTAGATAAAGTATCTCAGAGGCCTGTGTCTGTAAAATAATAATATTAATTCATCCTTGGTTGTGTCACATGTGTAATTCTGAACTATTGAACTATTTCTTGAAACCCATCTATTGCAAGTTGAAAACTAGTTCAGTTTCACATCTGAATTCTGAATAGCAAGCAATATTTATATGCTATTTTTAAACAATGTCTCCACCAAGAAAAAATGCCAAGTGTGGTGTGAAAGTCAGAAATCAGGACATAACTGCCTGGCAGGTGTGCAGGTGTCATAATCCCTTCCACAACACATTTCAAGCTTCACTTTTGGTGACAAAAATGACAGTATGCTGCTAAACATTTAGAATAGATCACCAGAGGACTCTGGCTTGTATGTGACTTGAATATTTCTTCTACTTCTTCACAGCAAAATACCCCAGAAAACACATAAAATAATATGTTTTCTTGATAATTATCTTCTGAGATCATTTATCTATGAGACCTTCACCCAACTGTAAGCCAGAAAGTTATTGTAGAAATAATAAAATGAGCTGTAATGCAGTTGATACTGCAATATTATATTTGCTCATGCTTATTCATCAAGGGCCAGCTTTATTCAGTGCAAATATTGTGTTAGAATAGTACAGTATCTGCCCTGTTACAGTCTCTTTGTTTGTGAGATTGCCAATATCCCTCCAGCATAAAATTATGTTACCTATAATTTTTTTTCTAACAGCTTGAGGGCTGGACTAACTAACCATCCCTATATGGTAATTTGACCATGTGACACCCCCGTGTCTATCTCCAAACCTTACTCTGTGGACTTTCAAGTCGGTGGCAACACATTTAGAGTTTGGAGTTAGAGAACTGTAAGGATGAGATGTCTTCACAATGTCTTCAAATTGTAGATAAATTTCAAACCCTTAAATAGTAATACATGCATGATTGGTGTTATCCTGTGCCCTCCCTCTGCGATTGAGTTTAACCATGGATGATGCTTCAATCCCTGTGGTCATTGATGACAATGAAGAAGCCAATGAAGAATATCTTTGCATCGTAACCACAGCAGCACTTCTAGTGACTGCGGCAGAGGTTTCACACCTTACCAAGATCCGGATGAGGTGGCACAGGGGAACAGGGCAGGGGCAGGAGGGAGGGGAACAGGGGAGGAATGAAGATCACATAGGATGGCATGACAGCAAGGACAATGGTTGGAGAGCAGGGGACAAAGACAAGAGATGTGCTGGATATCGAGAACATCGAGGCCACCTTCCCATCAGATCCATTGCGATCAGACTGCCTTTTTCATATTCAAGGAGTTTGACAAGGGGTCCGGACCCTGCTTCCAACTTTAAGGTTTGGAGAGTTCTTGAAATGATGGGACATGTGATTTTTGGACCTTTTCTCTGGCAGCATCTCAGTGAAGGCCCTGAGCAACATGCATTTGGAGTTGGACAATCAAGTTAGCATTACGGAAAGTCATCCATTGTTACATGTTGCATATGTATATTCTCCCACATTAATTACCAATATTGTTACATGTTTCATATGCATATTCCTCTGGAGTCATGTGACATCCTTATTATTATGTATATAAGGAGAACCTGTACCATAGTAGGAATACAGTGTTCTTACCTCTGCTAACCCTAGCTGTAAGTCTTACTAGACCCCAGGTAGGTTGTAAGGAATGTGTAGTCTCTTCTACTGTGCAGTGCATAGAGTCTGCTCCAACAGGTTATGGGCCCTGCTGGGCACATCGCGAATGTGCCTTAATTGGCTGCAAACGATGTTGACTTCATTGTCTCCAAATTATAACCTTGCGCTCCCTGCGAGCTGCATATAAAACCTAAGTTTTCTAGGGTTACCCACTCTGAAGGAGTGTTTTTCTTCTGAGATCATCAAATGTGTTTTATTGAGTAAAAGACTAATTGAGCACTTTCCCCAGCTGCTACACAACAATCATGTCTTCAACTCTTGAAAAACTCATTCAGACTTTCGACAGATCTAATTACATTCAATGGGCTGACTCCATGAAGGTGTGGCTCAGGTCTCAGGGCCTCTGGCAAATTACTAGCGGGGCGGAAACTAAACCGCCTCCAGTGCCTCCTTTGATGGCGATGAATGCTGCTGTCATAGCAGAAGCTATTGCCAAGCTCCAGACCTGGAGCAACAAAAATGACCAGGCTATTGGTAGTCTAGTACTCTGCCTGGCCCCCTCAATTTGGCAGTGTGCCAACACCAAGGACACTGCTGAGGAGGTATGGGATCTTATTTGCACTGACTATGGTGTTGATGGCCTCTCCCAAGTCTTTGCAGACTTTAGGTCTGCAATAGTGATCAAAATCCCAGCTGCAAATCCAGCGCCAGAGATCACTAAGATGGCTGACAAATTTGAGCACCTCACAGCTGCCAACGTTGCCATCCCCAAACTAGTACAGGCCATGATTCTACTTGCTGCGATGCCATGCGAGTATGACTCATTGTTGGCCACAGTCCTTAACACGACCACTACTAGTGGCTTGACATTTAAACATGTCAAGGACTCCATTGTTGCTGAAGCCTCAAGGCGCATGGCAGTAGGAAAGCCTGCTGGCCAGCCTCAGGCCAACAAACTTTCTGCTGTCAAACCCAAAGGGGGAAACCCCAAATGGCTGCCCAAAGAAGGGCAAGACAACAATGGAGAGTCATCCTGAAAACAAGGATGACATGGGAACAAAAAGACCAAAGAGAAGCATACCCACCTCGCCTCCAGTGCCTACACCACTATAAATGGTAATGGCACCATCATACCACCAATGCCGCTCATTCAGCACATCAAATGCAACCACACTCCCACAAGGGACCCTCACTGCTGACCACCTACACAGGCATATATGGGCATGGCCTCTACCTCTCATTCAGTTTATGCCGAATATCAGCAAGCTCGAGAAACCCTCGAGCAAATGCAACTTCTGCACACCGCAAAAAATCTGTGACCACTGGAAGAGCACCTAACAATGCAAGAAGGTAAGAGAAGGAGGATTGAACCGGAAGAACCGGAAGAACCTAGAATTGTGGAGGTAGAAGATGATACTGTCTCCCTTGGATCAGAGCCTCCAGTTTCTGATGAAGAAGTGTGGAAGGCTGTCGATGAGATGCTTGTTGATGAACCCCTTGAAATGGGTGGATATGATGATAGATCAGTCCTTTTCCCTGTAACAAGCACAAAGATTAACATTCCAATGATAACAGCAAACTTTTCATGTGAGATTTTACCGCTATTAAATGTATCTTGAAAATATTTAAATCTTAATATATGTGTTATGTGTGCAAATGGAAATTGTAAGAAAGGTGCCGACTGGATCATAGATTCAGGTGCATCAAAACACTTCACTGGTGAAATAAAAGACTTGCTTCCTATGAGCCTTTACCAAGAAAGGACTCTACCCTGGTTAAAACAGCCACGGGTATTACTCATATAGTAGGAAAAGGGGCAGTCTTCATTAGACACCAGGTAGTATGTCATGGGAAGTCAGAGATGCGTGAAATGTGATTATACCCCGTCTACTACATACCCGAATGTAGTACTCGACTACTGTCAATAAGTGTCTTTTTACAAGACGGAAGTGATGTGCGTGGTTCCTCCACACACATTTCATTTTTCGAGAAAGGAAACCCAATTATGGATTGTGTCCCTCTTATGAAACATGACACAATCTATTGGGCTTGGACTCATATATTGAGCACCAAGAAAATCAATGTTGCAACTATGTATGTCACTGACTATCTGACTTGGCATAGGCAACTTGGACAACCATCCAAGGAAGCACTAGGGAAAATGCCTAAAAGCACCATAAAATTCCCAAGGAATTTAATTACTCCTACAGACAAAATTATATGTCCAGGGTGCACTGAAGGGAAAATGATGTCAAAATCTTTTCCCAAATCAGCTTCACATGCTGAGAAATCCTTTGAATTAATACATTCCAATCTAAAGGAACTCCTGGTACTATTGTACTACAAACATAAATACTTCATTGTATTTCTGGATGACAAAATGTCACATATCTGGGTCCAATGCCTTAGAAAGAAATCTGATGCTACTGCAGCGATTAAACAATTTCAGGCAATGGCTTTGACTCAGTATGGCACTACAATCAAGCACTGGCATGTTGATCCAGGGGGGGATTTCAAAGATCGTGAGCTACAAAATACGCTCAAGAATTTTGGCATCAAAATAGAGATGTCTGCACCCCACGTTCACCAACAGAATGGGTACGCAGAGCGTGCAATAAGGACAATAATGGAAAAGTCGCAAACCCTGTGATTTACTGCTTGTCTACCACAATCATGGTGGGAATTTTGCATTGAACATGCAACACACCTATACAACCAAACCCCAATAAGGCACCTGAAATGGCTGATACCTTTTGAGGATCTGAATAAGGTCTGCCCAGATCTGAACAATCTGAAGGTATTTGGTTGCGGTGCTTACGTCTATCTACCCAAGGAAAAATGTCCAACTACATTAGCTCCCCAATTGGAGTTAATGACGTGCCTTGGATTAGAAGATGGCATTAAAGCATATCATTTCATGTGACATAGTGGCGCAATATTCATTGGTGCTATGGCACTATTTGATGAAACGATGTTCCCATGCTGTCCCAGAGCTAAAACTCCTGCCAAGACAGAACTTGGTGATTTTCCACCTCCAGAACCAGAAGATGACAACCACTCATCTGGAATGGATGGCGATGACCCTATACCACCACAAAATCCACCCCTTCCTCCATCATCAGAAAATGATGATGATGATGTACCAAGAGAGCAAAAGGCACATGACAATGCGACTGACACTCCTCCTCCGCCGCCTCCAGCAACCACTGAGGACTTTCGATCAAGACGTGAAGATCAACAGGAATGGCAGCAATTTCCCCATCGATCAGGCAGGCAGAGGAACATCCCAAACTGTCCCAGCAATACCTATGGAGAAAAGTGACTCCCCTCTGACATAGAGAGAGACATTGCACGTGATCAATATTGGAAGAGATCTGTGGGTCAAGATTTGGATCATAACTGAACATGACCATGACCTCAACAGCAAGAACTGGTAACTGGACTGAGTTTGGCAACCCAAGAGAGTGTGCCTGATTCCAATAATCAAGAACATGATCACCCAGTGGGGGACCTGGACAAAGCAGGTTATATTAAAAAGATAACAAAGGAAGGAGGAGATAAGCTTATTCGCTGGCAATTGTCAAAAGCAGTCACACCATCGAGCAGAATAAGCCAAGTTCCAAACCAATTTTGCAATATTGCATGCCTACCATGGCAGCAGCAAATTGAGTTGTCGTGAAGAATTAGAGGCTCTTCACAAGTGACAAGTCTATGAAATCGTCGATCTTCCACATGGTCAAAAAATGATCAAAAACAGATGGGTTTTCTCCGTGAAATCGGATGGACGAAAACAAGCCAGACTTGTGGCCAAAGGCTTTTCACAAGTTGAAGGCATTGACTTTGATGAGATTTTCTCACCAGTAGTCTGCTATGAGACCATACACCTCATGTTTGCACTTGTGTCTCTAGAAGGCATGTATATGACTGGTCTAGATGTAAAAACTGCATTCTTATATGGCAAACTAAATGAGGAGATCTACATGGATCAACCCAAGGGTTTCAGACTCGAGGGAAAAGAGCACAAAGTAATGCACTTATGCCAGGCATTGTATGGCCTAAAACAGGCTTCACTTGCATGGTGGAAAGAGCTAGAGGCATTTATGCGCACCATTGGGTTTATGTGCACCAGCTCCGATGCTGGCATCTTCATACACAAGGATCCTAAGACAGGCAGCATTGTTATTGTGCTAGTCTATGTTGATGATGGCTTGTTCATGGGGAAGAACAAGAAACTTGTGGATGAGAAGAAAACTGCTTGTTTAAAGGAATGGGAGTGCCGTAGTATGGAAAATGTCATGGAATTCTTAGGCATGCACGTCACCCAGAATGCAAATAAAATCAAACTTGACCAAACCAAATATCTTGCCAAAGTGCTCAAGAAGTTCGAGATGACAAATACCAAAGTTTCCCCCACTCCACTCCTGACTGGTTACCAACCGTTGGAAAACACAGCGACACCAAATGCAGTGCTTAGATCAAAATATCAGTCTGTGATTTGATCTTTATTGTATCTGATGCTCGGAACGCAACCTGATATCACTTACACGGTAATCAAAATGTTGCAATTCTCAGCTAATCCTAGCCAAGAACATCTAGACAAAGTGATGTACATCATGCGCTATCTGGTGGGAACCCAGAAATATGACATTGTCTATGATGGAGAGAAATCTGAAGGGATACAGGCCTTCACAGATTCTGATTGGGCAGCTGACACTATCAAGCACCAATCTACAATGGGTTACTTTGCTACTTTAGCAAGTGGCATTGTGTGCTGGCAGTCCCATTTACAAAAAACTGTAGCACTGTCATCCACAGAAGCCGAATATATGGCTCTCTCTGACACCTGTTGGCAGATAGTGTGGATAGAGTCCCTATTCCAGGAACTTGGATATATACTGAAGTGCATACCAATCTGCGCTGATAATCAGGGATCCATCTTTATTGGATCAAATCCAGTTCAGGAAAGAAGGACTAAACACATAGACATTCACTACCACTACACCCACAAATGCATAGAAAATGACAAAGTCACAGTCATTTTCATTCCTGGAAGTGATAATCCGGCTGACATGTTCACAAAGAACCTTGGCACCATTCTATTCAGGAAATTTAGAGATTCTCTTGGAATTACTTTCAAGGTTCAAACTTAGCTGCTTAGAGCACTGTACAGTTTGAGGGGGGGTGTTGAAATTAATTACCAATATTGTTACATGTTGCATATGCATATTCTCCCACATTAATTACCAATATTGTTACATGTTTCATATGCATATTCCTCTGGAGTCATGTGACATCCTTATTATTATGTATATAAGGAGAACCTGTACCATAGTAGGAATACAGTGTTCTTACCTCTGCTAACCCTAGCTGTAAGTCTTACTAGACCCCAGGTAGGTTGTAAGGAATGTGTAGTCTCTTCTACTGTGCAGTACATGGAGTCTGCTCCAACAGCTGGCACAGCTGTGGCTGCTTTGGGCATGTCAGGGGATTTGTTCAAGTTGGTTTGAAATGATGCTGGGGTTGCCATGCAGTGCGAGATTAACATGGGCACTATTTTTGAATGATGAATATCAGAGACTGCCTATCCCACCCCAGGTCAACTTCCCTTCACTGCGCATGGCTGACCTTCAGTCATGCCTTAAAGTAACCTTTAATATTTTAAATGCCTCTATTTGATGAGGTCTGAGCTGATGAGCCCAAATTTATGGTTTGGGTCTAGATCTTGTTTTCAATCAGTTCCAGAGTCCTTTGAGCTGGGAAACCCAGCGCTTCCTGCAGGGGAGGAGGTACAGATAGGAACAAGCAATTGGGTGTTGATGATCATGTGACTAGTGAAGAAAGTTTGAAACCACTTGACCTTGATTATGCCAGGACTGGAGAGGAACTTTTAAGAGGGAAGATGCTCACTATCAGCAATGTTGGAGTTTTCCCATGGCAATCTATAGCACACATAGCAAACACACCAAATGACATAGTGCCCATAGTGCCCATAACAATGACAGTGCTCAATATAGCACTACCTAGCATTTACCCCTTTTAGATTCTAGGAACCACTGCTTTTCCACCACAAAGAACCATGGGAACTAATCTGCCTGGCCAAATTGTTTCCCACACTTCTTGCCATTGTTGCCAGCATCACCGGCTTGACATTTCTGAGAACTCATTTCGATCTTTGTGCTAAGTTGAGTAACCCTGCCCTAATGTCAAGTCACATATATGTTGAATTTCATAGAAAATTGTCGAGCTCAGCATTCCCATCAAGCTTAGCCTTCTGTCCATTCCCCTGTCATTGTCTCATCAGATCCTGCCACCTTCCTCTCTCCATCAGGACTACTCCACCACCACTCGCTGTGCTGAAAGTGTTGCCCATGTGGCAAACATGGTATTTTGGATGCAAGGGAGGCCCAAACAATGGTAGATGTCATTTGGGCCCTTGGTAAGCTGTTTTTTTATATTTGTTTCTTGTTCTTATCATCTAAATATTGCCTCACTTATCTTTTTAGGATGTAAGCTACTCATAATGCCAAATGCAGATGCAAGACGATGCCCAACCATGCCCAATCTATGGCCCTCCCCATCCAAATGGGATGTGGGGCTCGTTTATGTCTCGGAGACCAAGTAGCAGCACTAGGAGAGCCAGGTAAGCCCCCACTTGAACCCATTGCCATGCCACATCACAGCTAACCTCCCCTGAAACCAGGGATGATGAGGCCCAGCACCTGCTCCCATGCCTGTGAGGTCCCTCTTGCGGTGTGCATCAGTGGTGGCTCAGTGCTGGGAGAGCCATGTAAGTACCCACCTGAACCCCATTGCCTACCACATCACAGCTCACCCTCCCCAAAAGAGGAACTGTTTGCCACGAGGCCCAGCTCCTGCCCCAATGCTTGCGAGTTCCCACTTGCGGTGTGCATCATGGTGGCCGAGTGCCAGGAGAGCCAGGTAAGCATCCACCTGGACCCACCTCTGCACTATATCACAACCAACCCCCCAAAAAACCAGCACCTGCGAGCCTGCAGCATGCCTCATTGCGACAGCGGTGGCTCTTGGCAACAACACCAGCACCAGGTACCCGAAGACAAGACAATCCCCAGCCTATGTAATGATGGCGATCGACACAGCACCCACCCCCCATGCCTACGAGCAACTGCTCGTAGGGTAGTTTGTGGGTGCACCCTTGACATGGGCTGCACAATGTGCAATGACACGTGTTCCATGGAACATGCCAGGTCAGTCATGTAAGTTTTGTTAATGGACAGATATGAACTTCTCAGTAGACAATACAAGTGTAATAGGTAGTAGTAGTATAATATTGTGGAATATATTTTTGTTTCGCTCTTAACACAAGGCCAGCCTCATAATTTCTCCTTGCTGAAATATAGTTAGAAATTCTTTGTGAAATATTATATTTCACAAAGAATTTCTAACTATATTTCAGAAAGGAGAAATTATGAGGCTGGCCTTGTGTATAATGTCTTGAAGATATTGAACATAAAATAGCTGTAAGATTAATAATAGATTTTTGCTTATAGAACCTTGTCTAGAGAGCACTACAAAGCACTACATAGCACTACATAATGGAAGTATGAGACTATGTAAACAAGGTAGGGTGCTATGGATGTCTACAGAATGAAAGAACCATGCTACGACACTATGATGCTATAGAGCACTATGTAGTGCTGTGTAGTTGACCCCGACATTACTGATGACGGGTCGTCGAAATTTTCCTGCTATGTCGCCTTGGGTCCCTTGGCTGTGGAGTTTGCATAGAGATGTCGAATCTGAAATCGGTAAGTAATGCGTTCGCCACTTTGAAATTCATACCAGTGATATTTCATTTTAATAACATTGACTTTCAAGTTGTACAAGGAAGTTGTGAGGAGTAGCTCGAGTGACTTTGACAGTGAACACCGTACACGGGATGTCAAATTCGAATGAGGGAGATTGCATTATCAAGTCGTTCGTCCCAAGTGACATTCGGAAAGCATTGAACGCGGTCATTTATAGCAAACTAATACCTTAGATCTAGAAAACGGATTGGTAATCAACAAACCATCCTATTCGTCGTAGTAATTCGCGGGAGGGTAGTCGATGTAACCAATTGCCGCATCTTCTCGATCACCAGGAGTATAAAACGTGCTACGGTCGTACTTGATCAGTGGAATTTTTCTCTCCAAGCGGTAAGGAAGGTCAGGCTATAAAATAGGGGAAGAAGTCAGCCGCCATTCACAGTCTGATTGGGAAAGACTGACGTTAGATATGTACATTCTTCCGAAGGCGATTAGGCCTCCCTTATGATCGGCAACTTGAACTGCGTTTTCGAGGGTTGTGTAGCCACCAGCACTGATATACGGCAAAGGTCGCCAAATGTCACGAAGAAACTCATTAGATTCGTGAGCTTCCTCAATGGGATCTATAACTCCGCTGACGCGTGGTTCCACAACATGAAGATAGGCCATTTTTGGATGTCTCTCTTTCAGGACGGAGATAAAATGGGAAAATTGGGGCACGGGGTCAGTCATCCCCATAGCTATCCATCGAGAAGCGTAGTGAGTCTAGGCTTGGTGCAATGTCGGAAGCAGGGCTCACCGTTCGTTTGATTCCAAGGACTCAAACGAATAGCCGTCCTTTCTGCTCCAACAGCTTCGACGATAGCATCTACAACCTCTATGCCGAATTGGCTCCTTGCCTCTATACTTCCTCCGTAATTGTCAGTCCTCTGGTTGGATACGTCCTGCAAGAATTGGTCGACGAGATGACCGCTTGCGCCGTGCACCTCGACCCCGTCGAAGCCAGCTTCGAAGACCGCATTCTTGGCCGCTTCGGCAAACAATTGAATATATTCTTCGATCTCGGCGACTGTCATTTGTCGTGGCACCGATTCAGGCGTCCAGGGAATGGCAGACGGTGCGACAAAATCAAATTTGGGATCTTCAGAATTCAGGACGGCGGGATCTGCGGTCCTACCCCTGGCCCACAGTTGCACGAAAATATAAGAGCCATTGGCATGAACAACAGCTACAATCTTCGAATAATAAGAAGTGTGGGTTGATAATACGTAACTAGATCGCCCTTCGTGAATCCTGCTCACCTCTTTCCAGACACGGATCTGTTCTTCACTCCAAATACCTGGAACGTATGCTTCTCCGCCCGCCTTGGCAGCGATGAATGTAGCCTCGCTTATGAGAAGAGAGCCGGGCGTGCGGCTCCTCTGAGAATAGTACTCTACGACGAGCGAGGAGATGGGAATGTGTTCTGACTTCGTAGCTTTGAATCTAGTCAGTGGAGCCAAAACCACTCTATGACTGAGGGTTATGTTCCCGACTTTGATAGGGTTGAAGAGTTGGGACATAGCGATTGATGATTTGGTGTAATGAGAGGCCAGTGCGTGTTTTGGGCCATGGAAGGAATGCTAAGATCACAGTCGTCTTTATACCTAGTCAACGGCAATAACCAAATTTACAAGCCAATACAGGTTCCATGGAAGATATGTCATGACAAACTTTTGATTATCACGAGTATTGATGATGTTGCCTTGTAAGACGATTGACAAGCCTTGTAGGATTGGTAATGTTGCCTTGTAGGATTAGTAATCCGGAAGTTAGCAGTACTGCGGGATTCAGAACGTTCTCACTGCATTCCGACCTCAAGGACATCTGAAAGCAAACTTTTGCTTGAATGTTCCTGGCGAGGCTCTGTAAGGGCTCTTCAGCTACAAAAAAAAAAAATCTAATAACCAGATTTTGTGGACCGTAACTTGAATCGAGGGGTATTTACGCCCTGGTCTGACAGCCCTGGTCGGCTGCACCAAGATCAAATTGAGAAGCTCAAAATCATGTGGGAATCCAGGAAATTTAGGTCTACGAGTTTTGTTTGTTTGCCATTTATTTATTCCCACCACTATGTTTCAAGTCCATACTCATAGCATTTAGATGTGCCCTACACCTCCTTGTCCTGTGTAGAAACATATTTATGATATCTTTGAATATATTATGAACTTTTGGTATTTTTCTTGGACTACAATTACACCAAAATTCAAGGGGTACTCACTGGCAGATGCCGAGACAGTATGTGGGGAGGGGGGGGGTCCCTCACGCAACCTTATCTGAGTTTTGTAGTCTCGATTCATGCTCATCTCTGTATTGCCCTAGCTACATCACAATTGATCTCCAGACGTCCCTAGATTACTCCCACTGTAATCTAAGCAAAGTAGATCAGATAAATGGCAAAAAAGAAGAAGGTCCATGTAACTTTTCCTTATCTGGGTGCTCATCAGTTCACACGACTGATCAACTCAACAGACCACATCCGCCTTTGATGCAACTAGCACTCATTATTGTGTGACATGTACCCTTGATGTGAAGATTGGTCTCAGCGGGGAGGCCAATTGGGATAGCCATGTCAAGAGTGCTGCCCATGTTTGACTGGAAGGATCAGCCACCCAAAAGACTTCTGCTTCATGATTTTTCAGCAAGTTTCTGCCGAAGGCACGTAGTGCTCGCATAGAAGTACGAGCAACATTCCCACTGCTATCTCACCAACCCTAGGCAACTTCAACACACCTGAACCTCCGACATCTCCTGATCTCGAGGTGTTATCAATCATTGATCTCAGCGAGACAGCTTCTGTTCCACCCACCTCTCCATCTCTAACAACCAAAACTTTTGACATCAATCCTATGTTTTCACCTCCTGGGGAGTTGCAGGACCTTCTGACATGCCTATGACATCCAAGGCACTTCCAGTCTCAGTACCTGAAGGGACTATAGATGATGAACTGGCAAACCTCTCGGGAGATTTTTTATGAGGGTGCTTCATCCCACCCTATTCATGCAACACACTGTTAAAAGAAGTGGCCATCCAGTGGGGATTTTAATCCATCACCTTGTGCTGACTGTGAAGACATTCTTACTACAAAGGCAGGCTCGATATCTTGCGATGGACCAGGATGTGACCAACAAGTATGTGCATCTTGACCACATTGAATCAATCACTAACTCAGGTCACAGTTTCACCTCGCCTGTCATGGTTTGCTTGAGAGGGAAGCTGGTGGGTGGTTCTGTGATGATGTATGCAGGGAAAGAGGTGCCGTGCAGTTTAGAAACGATGGCTGGGGAAATTTTTTGTGATTACATAACTAAATTATTACTATTTATGGTAAGAGGGGGAGGGGGGGGTGTCCGTGGATGCCTTATCTGAGTTTCACAACATACCCTTACAATTCCTAGTGCCAAGTACCCCTTGCCAAAATTACACACTATTACAACAAGACAGGTTATGTCAGCATGTGGTCAAAAGAATTTATTATCTCTGCAGGTGTAGACATTATTTTTTGGTGCCATAAAATTATAAGAGGGTGAGAAATGCATTTTAATCTCTGGTGTATCAAGGGTCATGTGTGCAGAGAGAGGCATAAGAGGATAGACCATGTTGTATCTACAGTGGTGGGATGTAACAAGGTTACCATTATTTACACTTATTTACTTACCGGTGATGTGACATGAAGAGGATATGGACCAGCAAACTTAACTAGTTACGACCATCATCTGTATACACACAAACACCAAAGACACACTTTCTGCCTGTTCTTTCCTGATATTCCAACTTAGTGAGGTTACATGTCTCTGTATGACACGCCCCTCCATGGGAACAAACAAAGGATTGCACCGAGACCCAAGTTAGGGTTAATCAATGTTAATTGGATTCCCACAAGATTTTGGGCCCCTCAATTTGATCTTGGTGCAGCTGACCAGGGCCTTAGTAATTCTTGAGCACATCTGCCAAAGGCTCTGGTCATGACATATGGCACTTGCAGCCCACTTTCTCAGACAACACCTTGTGCATCACACTAGCATCCTCACCCCTTTAACTACTAAGGAGTGTGAGAAACATTTTCCCACATGGGGCACCATGCAACAAACAGTGTTTGAAGCTATAAAGGTGTTGGTGGTGAGCCAGGAGTGTTTGACTGTCATCAACAACACTACCCCGAGTGACAACAAACTCTTCATGACCTGTGATGGAAGCAATTGGCAAACAGGCACACAGTGTACTGAGCTGGGGACCAACTTGGGAAACCACACAACCTGTAGCATTTGATTCTATGCAACTGAAGGATGCACAAAAGAATTACCCTGTACATGAAAAAGAGATGTTTTCAATTGTTCACACTCTAAAAAAATGGTGATCTGACCTACTGGGTTCACAGTTCATTGTCTACAGACCATCACACTCTTGAAAATTTCAATACCCAAAAAGACTTGTCACAATGACAGGCTCAATGGATGGAACACCTTTCACAATTTAACATGACTATATGTTACATCCATGGAGAGGACAACATGGTTGCAGATGTGTTGTCCTGCTTACCACTGGAAATACCAGATGAACTACAGGAAGATGTGGACGTAGCTGACTCCCCTTTGTGATGGGAGTGCTGGCTGAACCAACCAACTTTCTGCAACACAATCCTAACAATCAGCACTGATGAAAGTTTTCTCAATGATGTTTGAGAGGGCTACAAACAGGATGAATTCTGCCAAAAGCTTACTGATGTAGTGGGCAGCATGTCTAATGTCTGCAAAATTAATGACCTCTGGTCACTTGAGAGACTGCCTGGTCATCCCTTGCTTTGGGCATCTTCATGAAGATTTGTTCCACCTTGCACATGATGCACTTGGACATTTCGGTGCCAATAAGTCTTATGCTAACATTTGGCAATGCTATTATTGGCTGAATATGTGGCAGGATCTTGAAAATGCATACATCCCCACATGCTCTGATTGCCAATGCAACAAAAGCAGCACAAAGAAGGCCAAGGGCCCTTTACATCCATTACCAATTCCTGAGAAACGAGGTGATTCTGGGAGCCTTGACTTTGTGGGACCACTCCCTAAAGATGACAATTATAATTGCATCCTGACAATAATAGATAGACTCAGATCTGACATCTGCCTTATTCCTATGTGGACTGATGTCACTGCACCACAACTCACACTCATCTTCTTCAATAAGTGGTACTGCAAAAATGGCTTGCTGCTAGAGCTGATCTCAGACTGCGATAAATTGTTCTTGTCAAAATTCTGGAAAGCTTTGCATACTCTGACAGGAGTTCATCTGCAAATGTCCTCTGCATACCACCCTCAGACTGATGGTGTCAGCAAATGCACAAACAAAACATTGAACCAGTGTATTCAATTCCATGTCAAGCAAAACCAAAAAGGGTGGGCATGAGCATTGCCTATTATCTGCTTCCACATGATGAACTCCATGAATGTGTCAACAGGATTCTCAGGATTCCAAATCTGAATGGGTTGCAGCCCAAGGATTATCCCTCCTTTAATACCAGGTGAAATTCCTGATAACACTCCAGAAGACACTGCTGCATGGGGCATTATCTCCCAAATTGAAAACAATGTGGATGAAGCCAAAGATGCCTTGCTTGGCCCAAAAATACAGCAAGCATTCTTCATAAATAAATCACGTGGTGAGGAAGACTCGTACCTCATGGGTGATAGAGTAATGCTTGCAACTCTGCATTGGCGCTGAGAATTCAAGGCTGGGGACAAGTCTAGGGTGGCAAAATTCTTTCTGTGCTACGATGGACCCTTCTCCATGACAAAAGCTTTCCTGGAAATGTCATCATATACTCTTCACCTACCAAACTCTCCAAATGTGTTCCCCACTTTTCATGCCTCCTTTCTCAAAAGGCACATTGAGAATGATGCTGAGCTCTTCCCTTCCCACAAACTTGAATGACCCAGACCTGTAATGACCAAAAACAGCCTTGAAGAATACCACATCGAGAAGATCATCAATGAATGAAAGCATGGCCACAGATTCCAGTACCTGGTTAAATGGTCAGGATACTCCAAAAGCAATGACCTTTGACTGCCACAACAAGAGCTTGAGGATTGCAAAGCACTAGACCGCTGGAAGGTAGTTAAGGCACAGGGAACATGGTAGCTTTTTTCCACTGGGTTTTTTAATGCACCTGCTGTTGCTGGTTGATGTTGGGTTGATTTCTAATACTGACTGATACATTTTTCTAAGAGTGGGAGGGTGTAAGCCTGGAGATAGGCTTACATAATCTCATTGATACTTGTTTGTATGTGGACCTTGCTTCGACAGAGATAGACTACCACATACAGAGAAAAGATCCTTCTTCCTTCCCCCCCCCCTTTTACTTGCTCCTTATTTTACTCTGCTTGTGTATTGAGTCTCACTCCTAATCCCACACTGTTGTCTTGTTATATTCACATGATTAGTAGTGAGTTACCCCTTTCTCAGTTTCCTTCCCTCTGTCTCTAGTATAGCCTGTCCCCATTGAGGGATAGGCTTACAATCTGTCTGGATTGTGCAACACCCTTAGGGGGTATTATCTGGGGTCCTCCCCTGGATTGCTCTCACTTTGGCAGATGCCAAGACTGGATATAGGGATTTGTCATCACCTGTTTGATGCTTCATTTACAACTTATATCCAACCCACCTGACCTTCCCACATTACAAGCCTAATAATAGTGAGTGATCTTGTGCCTGCCTCAGTATTATTAGGCTTGAAATGCTCAGAACCCAACACCAGCATTAAAACCTTCCCTAGCTCACATCTAAACATCACCAAGGTAAGTGTACATGACTAAGGGTGCTCAATTCTACATTCAGTTTGTCAACTCAGCTTTTTTTGAGCTTTGATGGACAAAAAATTGTGATGGAATGAACCCTTAGAATTGAGTGCACCAGTTTGTTTCACAGTTCATGAAGTGGAAACCAATCGGAGTTTGAAGTGTCCTTGCCACTTTTTTTCTTTGGCTCCTGCGACCATGATCTGTACAGTGTACTAGGTTGTTGGACTCATCACACTCTTTAACTTTTCCTATTCATTTATAGTCATTTACAATCATCTTAACCTACTATTTACCTATCTGCCATCTGAAGTCAGTTTCACAACCCAACCACTTGAGATTGCATATTTTATCATGCTGGTCTCAGATACCAGAGGCTATGGATGTTGAAAACAACCCATTGTTTACACATGCACTGGATAATCAGCTTGTATGTCCATTTTCATTATTGTTGAGATAGGCTGAGGCATGAAATGTATGACCCTGTAGGCCAAGCTTTAGAACAGAGATCTGTGACTCCCATAATGCATAAGAAAACAGCCAAGTTGATATTTGACATGACATTGTGGAATGTTGTGAAATAAATATCCTTACATGTGGAAAAGGTTGCAGTGCCATCTTTTCCTCCTGAGGATCAATTGAAATACCCTTTTTCCTCATCATTTCAATTGCCTGGCCATGAGTAGTCTTGACAATGGCAGTATCATGGGCATCCCTACCATCATCAGGCACAGCAGCTGAATCATTCTCAATCCCTTCATCATGAACAGCAATTTCATCATCAGAATCATCAGAGTCAGCAATAGCAGCAACTATACAGGATTTTAAATACTGAAGAGTGATTTACAGATTTTAACATACCATTGGCAGCTTCTGAATCCTTAACCTTCTTTTTAGGCTGCCAAAAAAAGAAGGATATAGATATCTGAATGCTTGTTGAGTCCAGACTCCAGAATAGTGTAAAATTTCAGTAACACATACTTTAGCCAAGAGATTAATAATGTATGGAAAACAGTGTCCAAGAGCTGCCATCCCCTGAAAGGATGGAATAAGCACTGGAAGATATTTGGCCAATGCATCATTGTTTCCTGCATTGTCCATGCAAAGTGAAAATAGCTATAATAGACTCAGATTGCATGAAACAAGAGATATGTTAGTAACAAACAAGTTTGTCAAGCCCAAATCACCGTAGACAACTGGCAGTAACCTCAGCAAGATATTTTCCATCATGTTTTTGGGTTAATCTGAAATGGATAATGCATTGAAACAGCAAACCCATTGGAGTAGGGTGAGTGGTCACCTACTCCAGGTAGTCACATGACCATGTTGGTAGAGTCACATAGTCAGACTGTAGTAGTTCAGCATTGCTATGCCATCTTGTGGCCTTGCCTAGTGTTGCCACTGGCTCAGCCGAGATTTTTCAATAAAATGGCTATAGCATACCAGATAAATTTCCTAAATTCACTAGGATGTTTGAGCATATGGACGAGCCCATAAGCTGAGGGGTCTTCTGCCAACATTATCTGATCAGATCCCCCATTCCTGACCTATCCACTTGGCTTTGATTTCAAGCTGAGCCATCAAGCCAAATTTTGTTTATTAAATAACTCAGGGACAATTGATTGGTTGAACTAATTTTGGCAGACAACCCCTCGGCTTATGGGCCCATCCACATGCTCAAATATCTTGGTGAATTTAGGAAATTTACCTGGCATGCTATAGCCATTTTATTGAAAAACCTCGGCTGAGCCAGTGGCAACACTAGCCTCACCATTGCTATAGGGCACCTCTGAGGTGTCCACCATGGACCATAACAAAAATTAGCACTAACCTTATATTTTCCAGTACAGCACAATAAATAACTCCCTCATGAAACCAGACAACAACAAGTCCAAGAAATGATGCAACTATTGGAGCTGTCCACCCATCAAGCACAATATGGATAGTGCTATTGAGAGCCTTCAAATATTGTTGAGCAACAATAATACCATACAAATATATAAATGACAGACCATAAAATAATTTCAGACATCTCAGTATACATAGCTTTAATATCATGAGAAACCATTTGAGGAGAAGGGATAATTGTTCCAGGTTGGAGCATCTCTACCTCTGCCTGGTAGTCCTCATCCAAAACTGAATTGAAAGGATGATAGTTTTTGGTGCCTCATAGAGCAATCAAGGTGCAGTGGCCTGCAGGTGTATATGGCTCACCAGCTGGTTGAACAGAGGTTGCACCAGCAGCAACACCTAGACACTTATCACAAGACTGTATACCCTCCTGGAGATTCTTTATTCCATGACCAATAGACATGTGAGGATGAACATGAGGAGTATGATTGGTGGGGTCCACCTTGCATGTGAACACAAAGACCAGCTTTTGGGGCTTCTGATGGTCATCCACCTCATGATTGTTCATGAGTTCCATCATAGTACTGGGATGAGAATTGACACATACCAATAATCTGGGACCATACCTCAGCATCTGTCTTGCCCACAATAGTCCTTTTTTGCAACATGGGCCTTTACAGGAGAAATAAGGACAGCAGGAGTTGCAGAGTCTGTATCTGAGTCCTCAGTAGATGTCTGTGCAGTGAATTGAGCACTAGTAACTCTTCTAGCAGCTGGAAAATGTCCCCGCTGCATTGTTTAGCACTACAGAGGGAAGTGATGGGGGGAAACAACCACAAAATGGCTGCCAGATGTCGTTCAACAGCTTTGGACAGCCTTGATCAAGTGGAGTTTGAATATCTATATTTAGGTGTGACATGGGGTAACTTCTGGGTATATCTTGTCCAATATCATACCCATATACCCATTAACACCATACTAATCCCTTACAGGTACAGTGGTTATCACAGGTTTCCCTGGGACCTGGTTACCCACAAATTCACACATTTGCTCAAAACCTGCAGTTACCCCACAGGTCTCAACTCTTGAGCAGCATTAATGATTAGTCTAACCATTTTTTATTATGGTCTAGACTCTATAAACTATGTACAATACATATATACTGATAATAAATAAAGATCACAACCCCATGCGCTCACATTTGGGGCAAGGGTGGGGCGGTTGTAGGACTGAACAAGGGATAGTCCAAACAAAACAGAACACTCCACTTGCAATTGCAGTGAGGGAGGGGGTGGTGGTGGTCGGTGTCAACTAGAACAAAATATGAGAACCCTCCACTCACTTTTGGAGCAAGGGAGGGGGTGGTGGCAATGATGATTGATACCAGGTCGAATTGTTGGGGTGACATGCAATGTCTTACCCAGGAGAACTCCTCCAATGTTTGGAGTGAGGGAGGCGGCGGCGGCGGTCAGTGTCAACTAGAGTGAAACACAAGACCCCCCCTTTTGCTGTTGGAGTGAGGGAGGGGGTGGTGGTGGTGACCCATGCCAACCTGTGTGAAGGGTTTTTACTGTACCAGTACCTGTGTCATTCCTTATCAATATTCACTCATTTATTTATAGTAACCATCCATTCGTCCATGGATACCACCCACATGATATCCATATCTGTTACCATCCAGATCAGAGCCATCTGTGGCAGTCCCTACCTACAACTAGGGACTACCATTGATGGACCTGGGTCCATCCGGGTGAATATCCATGGATGACATACTAAAGTCCATGGATATGGGTGGCATCCATGGATCATCCATGGGTATCCATATGAATACTACTATTTTTTATGCTCTCAAATGCTCTAATATATGTACCATGGTCTATTAAAATGGTTTAGCAAGGTCAATTACCTGCTGGAGTGCCTTGTTGGCAGTTGGCACTAATGTTGCCATGACTTCAACTTTTTGATTGCTGTATATCTCTGCAAGCACATCATTGTAGGATGTAAACTAATTGATGCAGGGTACATATTTATTACTGCTATCAACAAATCCAAAAATTATGTACCCTGCATCGATTAGTTTACATCCTACGATGATGTGCTTGCAGAGATATACAGCAATCAAAAAGTCTGACTTGAAGTCATGGCAACACTAGTTGGCACACATGATGTTATCTATTATACTGAGTAAAATTTGTACTTAAGACTGCTTCTTTTAATCAGGAAATGGTTTTACACCAATAAATATTACTTTGAAATACATCTGAAATACCATAGGAATTTGTACAATTGCAGTTCAAGTTCTCCAAAACCTGGATTCCTCATCTGTCTCTTCTACCTCATCTTCCAACTCAGTCTCATCAACTTCTTTCTGAGGTCCCACCTGGTCTTCACTTCCCATTTGCTTCTGAACAATCTTAATGGTTTCTGAAAGTCCTGGATAGAGTGGAGTTTTGGCCCAAGATCCAACTGCAACTTGAGCCTTGAAGGTCTGTGGGCTGGTGTTATGCTGAAGGTGATTGATCTCAAGCCTTCCAACTGCAAATGCATGTTCAGCATCCACTGATGATGCTAAAAGAGTGTCTGAGTAGAAGCAAAAATGAGAATTATTACACTTACCTGGTGCTGAGCAAAAATCAAGCCCCATCTTTGCTAACCGAGGTTGCTGCTCAATGGCTTGATGCCAGTACTTCATGATTCCTCCAACCTCCTTGATAGTAGGTCACATGACAGTCATTTTCAAACTTGGCATGAAAAGCAGGTCAGAATTGTGTATAACAACACTTTTCAAAAGTTTCCCTTCAACATACTCTAATATGACACTAAATATCCTGCCAGGATATCTTGATGATTCCATATTTCAAACACCAATTGGATTTGATCATTCAAGAAGAGTGTGAGAATGACAAAAATACAAGAGGTATATCTTGATGATGCCTTAATGGCTTTACTTGATCATTCAAAGAGAGTGCAAGAATGTCAAGAAAAAGCATGTGAAACTCAGATTAAAAAATCTGGTCAAAATTGTATGTACCATCACTATGTTTTATATACAGTGTGTCACATGACTATGCAAGGGTGATTTTCAAACTCAGCTGAAAATTGCGGTCAGAATGGTATATAACATCACTATGTTCCATATATGGTAGGTCACATGACTATGCAAGGGTGATTTTCAAACTCAGCTGAAAATTGCGGTCAGAATGGTATATAACATCACTATGTTCCATATATGGTAGGTCACATGACTATGCAAGGGTGATTTTCAAACTCAGCTGAAAATTGCGGTCAGAATGGTATATAACATCACTATGTTCCATATATGGTAGGTCACATGACTATGCAAGGGTGATTTTCAAACTCGGCTGAAAATTGCAGTCAGAATTGTATATAACATCACTATGTTCCATATATGGTACATAGGTCACATGACTATGCAAGGGTGATTTTCAAACTTGGCTGAAAATTGCAGTCAGAATGGTATATAACCACTATGTTCTATATATGGTAGGTCACATGATCAGATGGATATCATTTTCAAACTCAGCATAAAAATCCGGTCAGAATGGTATATAACATCACTATGTTCTATATATAGGTCACATCATACAGATGTCATTTTCAAACCCAGCATGAAAATCTGGTTATAACATCACTATGTGAGGGACTGTGAACTAAATTTAATCACTAAGGGCCTGGTCGGCTGCACCAACATCAAATTGGGGGCACCCAATTCTGATTTTGATGAAGTGGCAAAATTGAGGTCGTCATGGATTTCAAACATTTGTCACACATTGTCACAGTGATAAGATATAGATACAGTCTGCTTGTACATCATCCCTCATAATGGTCCACACAGCTTCTAGCACTACCAAATCTATCCAATCATCAGTAGCAGCTTGTTAGAGGCTGCTATTATATCTGCTCTAGCTGCTGGAGGATCTGCTGCTCAATGTCACCTCATATTCTCAAAACACTGATGTATAACTCTCGCTGCACTGGCTTACAATGGGTCCAGGAGCTTCTTGCAGGACATGATCAGCGGTTCTACAGTGTTTCCGTAGTCCTTTACACACCTGATTGATTTTCATGTAGTATGCTTTCCACAATTACTTTCTACCTATTTTGAGTTGACCAATACCTTATGTACCATCTCAAGGTTATTCTCCTAAGGCTATAGAATAAACTGTTCAGTGGAAGGCATCAAGTGATGCATCTTTTTGAGATATGATATGTTTGTCACAAATCTGGGTCCTTTACACACCCTGTGACAACATGACAAAGCCTTATCAACAGTCTGATCAACAACTACTGATCATCACCATCTTCACCATTCCCATCCTGTTCATCATCGTCCTGCACTGTCTCCTTGGGTTTTGGCTTTAATGGTCGTTTAGGCTTCTTTGGCAGGTCTTTGAGCCTCACTCCCCTCTCCCTCAGTGACCTACAGTTTGCTTCCCACTCCAGAACAGCCACCTCATGTTCCTCTAGCATTGCCTTCCATTCCTCCTCAATTCTCTCTTTCTCAGCCCTATGACTTTCTCTGACCACCCTTCTACCCTCTTTCTCTGCCTCCTCTCGCTCATTCTCCATTTCCAACTGTCTCTTCTGTTGGATCACCTCCCTGTCTGTCAAATGTCTGCCATTTCCACCAGGAAACAAAATACTTCGATCTGCTTTCTTCCTGTTCTCTTTCTCATGTAATACCATGTTCATCTGGTCAAGGCCCATGTGTTGAATAACAAGCTGTGCATTTTGGGTCTCATTGATCAATTCTTGTGCATCTATGATCTTCTGAGCACGTCGAAGGTTGTCTTCAAGTGTTTTGCATCACGATTCAAGGTTGACATGTGTTAAGGCAGCCGTGTTTGTTCTACTGGCACTGAAGAGAGTCCAGTCTGGATGCTCAAGGTCCTTGAGCACATGCTCGAGAACTGGAGGGTTTATGACTTGCTTCATCTGGAGGTGCATCACTCATGCTTTGCTGACAAGAAATGAACCTGACAATGTATTGGCTAGGCCAGCGCCAAGAAGTCGCATCCATTTTGATGGTGTTGGTAGGTCTGGGTTTGATGCAGGATCAATGTGGCATTTAGGTGCACCTGGTGTTCTGGGATACGAGATGGTGAAGCTTCAGAATGATTTGACCGACAGCCTGGAAATGTTGATGGTCCTGCACAAGGAGGTGAGTCGGGGTATAAATCTTGTTGACTGAAGCTGTAATTCAAAAACATGGCCATGACAGCCCTCATCGGACTGGTCTGTGGCAATGGGAATGATGCTCATGTTGATGTTGTCTGGCTTGGCTTCATCTGCTCTGCAGTGATGACATCTGGACAGTATGGATAGATCCCAGTCGCCTCAAAGGCAGACTTGATGATGTCAGATGTGAATGCATGCTAAAATGCCTGCCCAAACACTCCACAGAAATCCACTTTATCAATTCCCCTCTTGTTCTTCTTTTCGAAGGCATTGATCTCTTCCTTCCAGGCATCTTTCATTTGCAAAGCAGACAACATCAAGATCTTGGAGTGCATATGTGCAGTGAGGTGGGTACCCAAAAACCTCGATATTGTTCTCCATGCAAAACTTGAGTAGATCAGCTGTGTAGTGCAAACTGTGGCCATCCATGAACAAGACCCATGTTTTGCAAGCTGCATTTTCACATGTCTGAGGGTCAAAATCTTTCTTGATCCAGTTGAGTGCGAGACTACCATCGGTCCAACCATTCTCTGATATACAGATCCTAGATATGCAGGTAAACATATGAAATACATTTCAGATCAAGAAACTTGGTGTACGATGAATTCGCCACATTGTCTTTACCCCAGTCTTTCAAGAAGTTTCAGCCCTTGAAAATAATTGTTGGCTTCAGTGCTGTTCCATCAGCACATATCATTACAAGTGCTGTGACATTTTTGCAGTTGGCATTGCCTCATTTGTGCTGCATCTTGGCCCCTCGTCTTCCAACAACGTGTTCAGTACCCTGATTTGAAGGTGGGAATCCACTTTCATCCATCCCATACATGTTCTCCTTCTTAATTCCCTTATCTATGACCTTTTCCTTCACCAGCTTGAACCAGTTTTGTACAGCTTCAGGATTTAGAGCCTTTACCCTCTCTGTTGCAAGTGGGCTTGACCACTGAGTTTGAAGCCTATCATGATGTCGATGCAGAAACCCTTCAATCCAAGTTTTTCCAACAGGCTCACCAGGTGGATCATGGCTTTCTATAATTGCATTTGCATGTACCTCGATGTTTTTGATAGGAAGTGGGACCTCGGTCAGCAGACTCCAAGATAAACCCTACAAGTACCTGTTCCTCAGCTGGTGACAGCTTCTGTTTGGACGTGTTAAACGTGCTCATTGTCTGCCCACCCTTTGCAAGATTAGATAGAGTTTTAAAGCATACTTTGTGTTTTGCTGCAATGGGATGAAGACCACATTTTTTGCCTTCTGTTTTTGCTTGCTCCTGTAAATACTCATCGACTGCTGCTTGATATTTTGCATTGGTGGCTCATCGACTAGCCAACCACTTGGCCCTTTCAGAGAGAGCGTGCCCGACCATAAGAACCCAGCAGAAATAGGCAAGAGAAGCAACAGAATCTGGTGATGCTGATTGACAGCGTGATGATGCGTCTTACTGTCACACCACTCTCCCTCCAACTTTTGTCACATTTTTCTCTCTGTCAATTCTCACCTGATTACCCTGGACTTTTGGTCAGATTTCTTCTATGAAAGGTTAGCTGGCTGGTCCAAATTTTTATTTTAGAAATTCAGATGGAAAGTTGTTAAAATTTGGGAATTCAATTGTTAATCATTCCCTAAATTAGGCATTCCTGACATATACAATGTCACTGAGCCACAATGGCTTATCAGAAAAAATTATGTTTTTTACAGGATATAGATACCATGTAGTAAATGTTAAATACAAAGCCACTAAGCTGTCCAACATGAATTGATGAAGGTATTTTCAAGTGTGTAAAGGACTACTGGTGTGTAAAGGACTGCGGGAACACTGTATAACATGATGGGTTTGAACAAGCATGTGTATCGACATCTTCTGCATGATTTAGCAATACATACTGGGCTTCATGACTCAAAGCATGTACCAGCCACTGTCCAGCTGGGAATTTTCTTGCAGTTCTGTAGATCAGGTGCCTCACACTGCAAGATCTGAGAACAGTTCCAACATGGGCCAGATACCATTTCAAAGTATACACCTGCTATTTGCATTATCTATTAATCCATGATTGACAAACCTTCAATGATCTATAGGGTCTTCAAATGTATTCTGGACATGTTCACACACCCAGATTTCTATAACCGCTATGTCAAACTTCCTCCAGATGATGTAACTCCCCCAGAAATCCAACACAATCCCAAATTATATCCATATCTCAAAAAATGTCATGGATCTACTGATTGTTCTCATATTGACTTGTGGGTAGCTGATGAAGACATGGCATGGTCTGCTTGCACATTTGATCTTCAGTTTTGCTATGTCCTCAGTGGTTGGGAAGGAAGTGCAGCAGATAGTCGGGTATTTGATGATGCTCAAAAGGTGGATTTTGCAATCCCACCTGGGACATTTTATCTGGCCGATGCTGGATTTCCATCATGTGATTCACTTCTAGTTCCCTATCATGGTGTTTGATATCATTTGAAGGAATGGGGTCGAGCTCCACAGAAGTTTGCATTTATTTCTTCTATCACTTTCAAGCTACTGATTTCTGAGTTATGGTAGACCCCAAAATGAAAAGGAGCTATTCAACCTTTGACATGCACAAGCCCATAATGCAATTGAGCATATATTTGGAGTTGTGAAGCGACAATTCCACATTTTGGTTGCAGCACCAGAATATGATATCCAGACACAGGCTAAAATTGTTCTCGCAATTTGCACACTTCACAACTTCATTCATATTCATGAACCTGATGATCTTGAAGGTGCAACTGATGAAATTGAATGCAGATCATCTACATGAACAAGAGAACATTATGATAGATCAATTATGGAGGGTGAAAAGAAATGGGGAGATAAAAGGTGGGACAAGATTGCAAAGAAGATGTGGGATGATTATGTAGAATATATGAACACAATGGAAGGAGCATAAATGGGTATTTAAGGATGATTAATTACATTGCATCCTTGAGCTCTGATAAAATGAATGCAGTACAAAGTTCACTATCTTTAATGGCAAGGTATGCATCAGTAATGTAAATGTCTCAATGGAAGAGTTTCATGACCTTGATGCACTCGCTATGTGTCAGACTGCCATCAGCTTCAATGGTCTCAATAGCAGCTGCATGGTGAACATGGTTAGAAGAATCCTTCTTGGATACTGATACTGATGTAGTGACAGCCCAAATGCTCTCAGCAACCTCAAAGAGGGCATCAGGACCAGACCGATGGCCTTTGTGAGGTCGAGGTGTATCAATGTCAGACAAGAGGGAGGGAGCATGAGTGCATTTTTGAGTGGTTTGAGAAGGTGCAGGTGGAGAACTAGGGGTCATCAGTGAGTCCTTATCCTAACAACATGAACATCAGTGGGTTCCAATCAAAATGATACATATAGTGTACCTCCTGGTCTTCTTCCCCATTTCCATCAGCATTACTGCCACCATGAGCCACAGTATCACTACTGTCACTTGAGGTCTGAGGTTGAGATTCTTGAGGTAAGGAACTGAAGGTCCATGGTGGTGACTCTTGAGATCCCGTGTCGATAACTCCAGGGATTTGGATGACATGGTCGCCAGTTGCATGCCACCCTTTGACCAGAGGAGAAATGTCATTATAGAGTGGGAATGACTCATCGCGCCACCACCCTGCTGTGGGATGTGCCTGTTGTGCATGAGAAGTAGATGGCAGCATAGTGAACATTATACATACCTTGATATATGCCTCCCAAACTCCATCCGTGGCAGTAACTATGTGTGTATCTTCAACCCAGCCCCAACCTGAGAACCCTCAAAGCTCTTTAACCACAATGAAATGACCTTTGAGCTTCAAAAATTAGATATGATTAGCTGACTGATGGAAACTGTGACTGTGAACTGTTACATACTGTTTGCCAATGACTATTGCAGCTACCTGCAGTCTTTGGAGCTCCACCACTTCACTTCTCACTGCCCTTGAGTTTATCAGCTGCAGCGGTCCACACAAGAGATTTCCAGCCACTGTCCAATTGGTTGCCAAGGGCTTGCTGCTCAGTCAGCACTTTGATCAATGTCGCATCATGAGCAGAAGACCAGCATGCATTCTTTGGTGGCTTCTTTGCTTTGGCTTTTGAGGGTTTGGCAGGTTTGAGAATAATCATCAAGGGAGCATTGGGTGTCACAACAGGTGGGGTCTCAGATGGAGTGGGTTGTGCATTCTCCTTGTTGCTATCTGCTTTCGATGGTTTCCTGGCCATTGTGGCAGTTTAGAAGTGTATAAGAGAGTGAATAGAGTGAATATAGTGTAAGACACATAAGGACTGTGATTATGCATAGATGATGGCAAGATGGGGATGGAAACTTATTGTCACACTAACTGTCACTCTAAATTCGAGATTGAGTGCAGCCAAGCAGGGGTCTCAAAATATTATTGGGTGGATTCAGGATTGAAATTTAGGGCTCTGATTTGGCTGAAGATTGAGGTACCTCAATTTGATGTTGGTGCAGCTGACCAGGCCCTAAGTCACCTGCAAGCTAGGACTTTGCTTGGACTCTGCTTGGATTTTGATCTGACTTTTGTCTTTACAACTCTGAAAATCTTTTTACTGGGACTCTGGGCAGAGTCCGAGGACTGTCCATGGACTCCATGCAGACACTCTGGTAGGATTCTGCTTGGAGTCCATGGACAGCTAGGAGTATGTGTGGAGTCTGTGCGGATTATGTGGACAGTAAAGTACTGTCATTCCTTACCAAGACTATACTTGTGCTAGAGGGCCATTGCATTGCATGGCAATTCCAAGTTCTGTAGGGGGCTGGGGGCTTTACCTGCTTAGAGCATACACAGCCACTATTGCAGTGGCCAGCTGGCTTTGGCTTGGTTTTTGTAGAATCAGGGCCCCACTTCTGGCCATTCCATTTTGATCAATGTTCACAGGCGAAAAAGGGGAGCGGGGTTACTAAAGGGGCCTGGCAAGGTCCAAAATGGATGAGAATCAAAATAGGCCACTTCAGCAATTACCGCACTAATAGATCAGATGAGACATCCAGCCAGCTCAATCGACAATACCTCATCTCAATAAATTGAGAACTCAGAATTACTTATTTATTTAAATTTAATAGTAACCATCCATTCATCCATGGATATCCCCAATGCAATATCCATATCCATATCCATCCATCCATATATCATATCCATGGATGGTCACCTGGATGATGGCCATCCATGGTAGTCCCTACCTACAACTGCTGCAACCCCCTGGTGTCAAGGAGGATGTGTGCTGAAATGAATGGTCACATTTCCAACATGTGATGTGGTGTGGGTGCGATACCATTGACATGCCAATGGCATGACTGATGGGCTGTTGGCCAAGGATAAGTGGTGACTGGCAATCCCCAAATTTACTTTGACATTCAGTGCCTTAAATCAAATCAAATATACATACTTATTTTATGTATACACTATTTATCAGTAATATTATGACTTTTCAACTTGTCACTTTTGGACTGGCCACCAGGCAAAAAGCAAAAAAAGCTCACCAGCAAATTGCAAAGTTCCTGATGTTGTTCCTCCTGACATGCTTGCTTCCACTCGCCGAGTCAGCTATTGTTGACTCGCAAGCTCGGGGACTCAATGTTCTACCATGTACATAAAAACCATACAGAATAACAGCAATAAGTATAACAGCAGGCATAAGTGCTAGGTTTTGGCCTCGATGTCATCTTATCCTCCGTTCTACCTTTGCCTAGATCATCTGCTCGACCTGCCACTCGATCTTCCACTCGACGTTCTGCTCGACGTTCCTGCTGATGTTCCCCTTGACGTTCCTACTGATATTCCCCTCGATGTTCCTGCTGATGTTCTTGCTGATGTTCCCCTCGATGTTCTCTTCCTCGACTTGGAAATGTGTTGAACTTCATCTTGGGCATCACCTTTAGTTCGGACCCGCTTCAAAGACATGGACAAAGATGATAGCACTGAAGGCATAGCATCACATCTGGTAAGTGAGTTGAGTAGTTGAGCATGGTCCAGGCTGGCGAGAGGATGGTTGTCCTTTAATAATGCATTTTGAACCTCCAATGATCGCGAGCCAAAGTTTGCATCTAGTGGGTATGCAGCAACGACACGCAAAACATTGTACCGCGCTCCAGTAAAACAATCCTCTGCCTTGTTGATGGCTTCAAGCATATCATTGATCTCTTGCTTGGCGGTTGCGCGCGTCTGTAAACAACGGTCAGCAAAGAAGGGAGTGGACTCACTGTACGCACCAAGCATGAGAAAATTTCGTTGGGGATCAATGATCGAATTGCTTTCGCTAAGACGGCCGCAGCAATGGTATCTAAGTTGCCAGTCAGATAGCATTTGACCTGGAACAGTAGAAGTAGCAATCGCCCATCACTGAGGCGTAACCACGCCATGAGGTCGGGACCCGCATTTTGGCCTGGGAGGCACCACCCTGTGTGCATCGACTTAATCCATTTCTTCACGTCTTCAGGATCGTCGGCGATAAAGGCGATACCGTTAGATGGCACAACAGGGTCCCCATTAGGGATATCGAAATCCTGGAGAGTGTCACCATTCCCCCGCGTCACAATTGAAGCAGACTGACGCGCCCAAGGCGGAATTTCCCCGTGGAATTGGAAAACCTGATCCAACCGGGCGCCTTGTCGAAAGAGACGAGTGCAAGCTAAGAGGACGGCCTCTTCAAACGCTACCCCTTTATTAACCTGCATGCGATCTCGAATAAATTTGTCGGGTGTAAGCCCTTCTGTTTCAAAATAGCGCAAGACGCTCATAAGAGCCAACGGCTCTTCAACGATGATATCGGGTCCTTCACCCATGAAGCGAGCAAGGCCGAATTCTATGAGGTCTTGTCGTTCCGCGTACCACATAGGATATTCTCCTCTGGTTATAAAGTTGTATATCGAGCTTGATAGTACGTTTAGTAATCCTTCCACTGCGCGACAATCAACGGAAACCTAACTCGATGAGTACAAAAACGGACAGACCTCGAGCAATTTTCTCCCAAGCAAAACCCTGGACCTTGGATGGCTTGACGTCACTTTCGGTGGCCAAAAGCGAGCCCTCACCATCGATCGGGGTATATTTGGTGTAAGCGTGGACGTATGCATCAAGTAATTTATGGGGGGAACTTGGGCATGCAGTCGTCCACTCTCCGCCTATCAGTTCCTCGAGATACCTGGCGGTAAATCGGTGACTTCCCAACGTAGATTAGATTTGCCCCACTACATTAACATCACTCACCGGCCGCGCAGCCACTCGAACATCCGAGAGACAAGACTAGTGCCAGATTCTGAAAGAAGGAAAGACGGTGGAAGATATCGAGATATATACGACAACTGGATACCCGGGTTCTTGAAGTCGCCGGTGTTGCGAACTACATCCCATTGGTCCGGAACTTTGCCTACGCCCGACGCCAAGACGGTTTGGAAAAGGTCAAGTGAAAAGCCAGTGCCGGATACGATGAATTTAATACACCTTTCGGTGCTGACACGACTCCACCCACGAACTACTGGACGGAGGACAGGCTGACGAATTGTGGCACTCGCATCCGCAAAAGCGCCCATGTATCGTTGGCCGGCAACCTGACCTTCATCAAGGATGTAGAAGAAATTGTCGTGACCAATTGCTGACCCTAGGACTGCCGTGGGCCCGGTGACGTCCAGCAAATCCAGCAGCGTCTGCAGGGACGCCCCCGCCAGACAGGAATTCACGAAAGCTAAAAAAGGGTCCTTGCCATCGACTACTACGAGGGGAAGTAGTTGAAAGATTAGCCAATCGTGTTTTATGTTGTTGGGCAAAAGTCCTCCATTTTGCTTTTGGGCTGCTTCGATGAAGGTGCGGAACACCATCCACCGCGCCAGCAGCACTTTGTAGATCCGATTGAAGGCGATCTTCTCGTTCTTCTCGTTAGCGTCCATAACGTCCTCTGGTGCACGATCCTTGAAGATATTGTCGACCCACCCATCAGTGGTCGACATCCTTTCGATCATGAACTCCAGGTCTTGGGCGCCGATCCCATTAGTGTCCCGCGCGGAAACAAAATAAAAGCCCCAATGCTTGCAGAGGCCCCCGAAGAGAAGTCGGGTCTTCCCCGCGCCAGAGGTATTACATAGAATACTGGAATGTCGTCAGCAAGATCGAAAAGCCGGTACCAGGGGGACCTCACCGATGTCTCTCACCGCTGAAAAGGTTGTCTACGTGAGGATTCGAGTCTTTGCCGAGGTCGTGCAAAAGAAGGTTAGGTATGTTATCTTTGATGGTCGGAATGGCAATGTCATGGTAGAACTTGCGGGTTGACTGGTCGACGGTCTCGGGTGGTTCCCATAATGGTAGATGAGGGTCGGCAAGAAACACTTCGATCTTGGGGCGAAGGTTCTCGAGAAACTTGTTAATGGATGCCTTGACAGTGGAGATACACATTGGCGGTGACACTGGGCAAGCACGGGATTCTGGCCAGGCGGGTTGTCTAGGGGTGCGAAGGATGTCAACTGAAAATCGGAAAGCGAGGTCAGTATAAGGACGATGATGAGATGAGTGGTTGATACTCACCGTCTGGGAATGGTGTCATCGCCCATGGGAAAAGCAACGCGGTCATGAGGGCAATTAGAACGGTAAGTGATTTTGGGCAAGAAACTATCAGCAGTATTCAGCCATGGAAAAACACCCTCACTCACCGGCATCCGGTTTCCGTACAATGATATGTAAACGATCGAGGGGAGGTTGATCTGGGAAGACGGTTAAGACGCTATCCCCAGGGTCTAGTTCTTCCCCAGATTCCCTAATAGACGCGACACGGCCGGGCAGAGTCTGTTTCGGTTTCAGATTGATAGAAATCCCCTCTTTGGGCTGCAAAGATGACAAGTAAGCCATATAATCTGACATCGCGAATCTTCGATAGCACGCACCTTCCAGAGTACTAGGCTGTGGGCATCAACGCCGGCTAATGAACCATCTTTTCGCTTCTCTTGTATTTTCTCCTTCAGGTGGCCAACGTTGAATTTCGGATTGTGCCACAATGAACCTTGAACATTCACTGGAAACGCCTCGGATTCGCCTTCGATGATGCAATGAAGCTGAAGATCGTCATCGCCGAGGTCCATAGTGGCCTCCGCTTGGTCAGATGTGGACGAGTGTGGGGAAAGGGTGTTGGCGTCCTTGGCTGGAGGCTGTGTTGGTCTCAAGCAATACGACACCTTTGGAAAACAGATCACATCAGTAAAGTGAGTGCGTGCCGAGTGTGTTCACTCACTTCATGACTTTTAATTTCTCTTGCTCCTCACGTCACCTGGTGGAAACACATGGTGTCGACGGGGGGTCTCTACTGGCAGTATGCTATGTTCCACGAGGCGCGTCGAGAGTTGTCACGACGCGTCGCCCAGATTTTTTGTTACATTCCCATGTAAATCCTATATTATTGGCCAATACACATGTTTTCTCCCTAGAACCTTAGTTCCACTAGTTTACTGCACTGTTTGATGTCATACCGTCTTGATTCACCCCACTGAATGCTTAAACTTCGAAACTTCTTGCTTAAGCTGGAGTACATGTGATGTGGGTGTCATGTGATCTGTTTTCTAAAGGGTCGTATTGCAGGTGTTCTGTGTTGGGTTTGCTGATGCGTTATCGCCTTTTCTTGCCCGATGGAGAAAGCTACTTACGGTATCAACGACCTTACTTTTCATAACGTACACGAGAGAATGCTTGTAAGGGGAAGGTTATCTAGAAGCAAACCTGGGGGTGACCTTCACGACGTGACGAGTACAATCGACTGGGACGAACGCTCGTGAACAATGTTTGTGTGAGTCAGCTGACCTGTGCGCAGTGTTTGGTCTGCTTATATAATGAAGAGTCGTTTCGGTAGCAATCCATGTTTCAAGGGCAACAACTCGCCGACAGGTCGAGCCCGAGTCTTCATCGTGTACGACCCGGTCCTCGAGCATGAGTGAACGCTATTAGTATTCACCAGGTTCTTCGCAACACGTGATTTTCGGGAAACACATGCTCAACAAGAATGACACCTAAAAAAGGGCAAGATGGCTCAATGGTTAACTCCATCATCTCATGTCAGGGGGACATACCCTTGCACTCTTGGTTCAAACCCTGATCCCTCCAAAGAGTTTAGTGGGTATTGCTGAAAGACAGTGGAAGTGGAGTCCCCACTACTGTTAATACATAATTGTAAGTCTGGCCCCACAGACTCATGACATTACGACAAGTTAATTTACCTATGCCGCTATTACACACTTCCATGGTGCTGGCACACCACACACATCACTGGCACAACCACCCTTGCTGCTGACACAGCCACCAGTGATAGCACAGCCACCTATGGCACATAAACAACTCACCAACACCAGACATACCAATGTCTGTGTTACATTACTACTAGTGATGTGCAGGGCCTGGCTTGGTCACAGGCCTGTCACAGGCCCTGGAAAGCCCAAACGCTCTGGCAGTGGCAACTCCTGCTAGACAGAAAAAGTAAAACCATATTTAGGCTTGTTTATTGATGCTGATGATGAATTCGGAAGAAAATCTTAAAAATACCAAACATGGAAATTTTAAATCAATATTTCTCAATATTTGGTTTTGGATTCGGACTCAGCCAATCAGCCTGATTCAGAATTTGTCACATTTTGGACTAGCTGGTGACCATGGCTGCATCACAGCAGTTGGGCTTTTGCAGGCTTTGTCACACACAGGCTTTGTCACAGGCCAGGCCCTGCACATCACTAATTACTACACCACCATTACACACTTCCATGGTGCCAGCACAGCCACACACATTGCCGACACAACCACCCTTGCCACTGGTGATAGCATAGCCACCTATGGCACATAAACAACTCACCAACACCAGATATACCAATGTCTGTGTTACAGTGAGTTATGGCCACTCTACACAGCCAACACACTCCCACAGTGCTGACACAGCCACACACATTGCTGACACAATCACCCTTGCCACCGGCACAGCCACTGGCGAATACAGCAACAACAACCGGTGACATGCATCCTGGCAACAGCACCATACATCCTGGCAACAGCACCATACATCCTGGCAATGGCACCATACATCCTTATTACTCTTCTATCCACATCCAGCAGTGCCGACATTATCCTATTGATGTGGTACCTTCCTATTATGTGACTACGCCCAATGCAGCCTTCCCAAATCACACACTATGCTTGATGTGGCATTTTACTTACACAGTCGATCTTTTTCTTATATATTACTTATCTTTATTCCTTAACCTTCGTTCCTACTTCCATGCAATGAAGGTATAGTAACTTCTTATTGTTTTATTTGTAGTAACTTATGGTTCCTGCTTCCATGCAACGAAGATAAATTGATCCTTTCTTTTAGTAAACCTAAGTCTATGCCAAACTCAGCATCCTTCCAATAATGGTCAAGGGGGTGGTGGAATGGGAATTCCGAACTGCAGTTAGGGGAGGGGGGGGGGTCCTGCCAGAGGCTGAAAAAAAAATTGTACTGTGGTATATACAATACTGATAGGCATCATTGAGCCACCAAATAGGTTCTATTACAGTTCTATGGACTTGTAAACTATCCAGAATGCTTTGTTTGGCCATGAATCACTTAGAATGGGTGTCAAATAGTTTTCTAACTCATATAAACAGATAGATTTACTGCAAATATATGTCATATCAACCCAATCCATGCTTGGCCCCCAATTCAATGTGGCTGGCTGCCACACCTTAATCTCCGGTCTACTGCCTAATCTCTCATGCTTTCAGCACCATGCCCTGGAGCTCAGCCATGACTGTTTCCCCTCACTAGGCAACCTTGCTCCCCACAATCCCACATGTGACATGGTGCCTGGTAGATAATTCATGGACTTCATCTTGTTAACTGATTTTGTATGAGTTCCGTGGGTTGTGGTACACGCAACATCGACTTGATGCCAGTATTTGGAGATTATGACACTTAAGCATTTGGACAATGTTACCAATGTTACCACAGTGTAAAATACAACAGGATTTGGAATCTGGCAAGAGGAAGGAATTGGCAGTGCTTAGGGGACCAAGCTAGGACAGTTAGCTGGGGGAAGTCACTTGTAGTTGAGGGAGATGCCAGTGATGCGTCATCAGCAAGGTTTGAGCATGATAACACACTTTCTGATTGAATACAGATCATCCTCTGAATGGCAGCATGCAGGACATAGCAATGTTGAATCCAAAATCATAGCTAGCATAGTAGGAAGCACAAGGGCTGCACTAGGAAGTCAATACTATAGTTGGTGATGAAAATTTTTGTGAAAATTGCTTGGGAAAAATCATTGCATATGATGGGAAATTACCATATATGGCAGGAAGGGGGGAGGAGGGGTTGATGGAGGTCATGAAATAAAAAAGGTGAGTGGATGTCGGTTTTTCCTGTTCTGCCACCCACTTGATAATAGTGTGCATAAAAGCATTCTCTTTGGCCAGTGTCCTCCTAGATGTGCATCTTATGCATAGTCAGAGTTGACCATGGGCTTCAGGCTCAAACTGGTTACCAAAAAACAAAAACAAAAAAAGAATGACACCTAAAACTACAAACAAGCCAGATCACACACAGAACGGGCCTAAATGACAAATGATGATAGATGCTAGTTATGTTTTTCTATATATGTTTTTTCCTTGTTCTTTCAACTAACAGTCTTCCATTGTTTTCAGTTATAAACATGTTTGCTCATGGAGTGCAGCAACCCAAGCTCAACCCCTCCCCAGACATGTCATGTGACTTGATGCATGGACACAAAACAATCAATGCATCATCAAACAAAGTTTTGACACATATTTGACATTTGTTAGGATAATTTTAAGCACTTATAAGCCAGCAATGGGTATTACAATCCTAATGTGTTTGATTTTTTGCTGTTATTTTTTGTGTGCTACTCTCGAGAAGTGTGGCAAATGGCTAAGCTGATCAATTTCAAAAAAAAAATGCAAGTGATCTGTATAGCCAGTGAAGAGCTGGTCAATTGAAAACCTAACTTTCCCACTTAGTGTTGGCAGAAGACCTGCCAGTGTTCAGAGAGATGTATATGCTCAAATATTCTCAGAATTTTATCTATTTTATTTAGAGTGATATTGAATTCTTTTTTCAAAATTGATAGGCTTAGCCATTTGAAACACTAACATCGTTGAGTACAGACTCAGACTCAAATTTCATCAACAGAGCCAATTGAGGAAATTAACCATGATAAAAAAAAGCAGCAAGGGAAATAATTAAACTGTTAGTCATTCCATGCATGAATGAATTATAAATGTGATTTGAAGACCAAAAAGTACACTGTCAACGAATTGAATTCTCAACCCTTAGCCACAGCATTCTATGAATATTGCAAATACCACTAAGCTACACTGCCTTATTATATTGTACCTTCTCCTGAAATATGTTGGCTAATTTATAGGAGGCACAATCTCTCATTGATTTTAGATTTTGGTGCTTTCTCAGGCCAGTCATGTGACATGTCTGGGGAGGGGTTGAGCTGGGCTGGCTCACCCCGCAATGACAACAGAGGATCAGGTTCAATGGAATCACCTAGGACTACTTTGACCTTCAATCCATCGCTAAGGATAATTACAGCAGCCACAGGGTCACCTTCCATGTGTTGAATCTTTGTGCAATCAAGGCCCATAGTCTGCCTGAAAAACTGAGTAGAGACCAGGGCAGGCTTGGTAGCCTGTCAGGAGGAGCAGGACTACATGGTATGTCACCAGGAAGAGGTTGGCGAATTAACAACGAGGTGGGTCAAGTATGCAGGGATTGAGAAACATGCACAGTGAAAATGCCCTGTACTTCACCTTGGCTGTGGGTTGTTGTTCAGAGGGAAACCAGGGCAATTTGTGATTGTGTTTTAAAGCAGAATAGCCCAACTAGGGCCTGGGGAGATGGTATTGGAGAAGTGGCTCAGTTGCTTCTTTGTCCAAGGCAAGGGTGGAGAATCTTAGATCATCAGTCTGAAGGCAGCTATGCTATGGCTTGAAGGTTTTTCTGCCATCTTCAGAGTCATTCATGACATTTTCGAGGCTGGAAAGATTCCTTCTCTGATTGCACTTCTTGAGGCCCTGCACAAACTCCCAAAGGACAAACTGAAACTGGTTCAAGCCTATGAAAAAAGTACAGAAATTGAATCTGCCCTTGAAGCATTGGTCAGAAGGGCAAAAGAGGATTGGGAATGGGAATTTAAGGATATCCACTGTGATTCAGACATGGGGTGGGATGCACTTCCTGTATGTGCAAAGCATGACTTTGACTGGAGCTTGGCAAGAGATATGCTTGTTGGATAATCACAATGTTAGGCAAATTGTCTTGTTCATATGTCAATGGTTTATCCTATCTAGTTCAATCACCTTTGGTGCAGAATCTGATGTTTGCTGGCTGCAGACAGCAAAGAAGAAGAAATCTGGATCCTCTTGCAAGTGATGATCGACCATATGTTAAGGGTGAAGCCTCAACCACTCAATCTAGTTGATGTCATTCCATGAGGTGCTTCCTTGATGGGTTGTTTGGCACTAGTCTTACTCGGGGCATCCGATGTAAGATGGGTAGTGCACTCTAGCAGGTCTTCTGTGTAGAGTCGTCGGGGTTCATGCACTAAGGGGCTTCCTTAGTGGTTTTGAGTAAGTTCACATACTAAGGGGCTTCCTTAGTAGTTTTGAGTAAGTTCATGAGTTTGCAGGTTAAGCATGTAGATTGCCTAGATCTAAACTAAGGACATCCCTACTACAAGTCGCAGTACTTATACTAGGAGGGAGGTCCTTATCATCCAATCAGAAAGGTAGATGTGTATCAAGTAAGAATGGAAACAATAGGCCACATGCCTAGCATGAGGTGTCTGATGTCTATTTCTATCTGTATTCTGCTTTGGACAACTATAGTCCTCCAGTCACCCAGACCTGGGTGACCTGTATGTTTTGCCTGTTTTGGAGGTGTTCCTGACTGCATTTTGATGGTGAAAAGTGACTAGGCTGTTTCTAGGACTATTTCTGTTTGTTTGGGTGGTTTACATTTGTTTGATTCTGTTTGAAGCTGTCAGGAATCCTGCAGGATTCCTTGGGTGATGATCACCCAGACCTGGGTGATCTGTATGTTTTGCTTGTTTTGGAGGTGTTCCTGACTACTTTTTGATGGTGAAAGGTGACTAGGCTGTTTCTAGGACTATTTTTGTTTGTTTGTGTGGTTTACATGTGTTTGCTTCTGCTTGAAGCTGTCAGGAATCCTGTAGGATTCCTTGGGTGACAATCACCCAGGTGTCGGGTGATGTGTATGCTTGGTCACAGTGTGATCCTGGGGTGATCATGGTGAGCCCAGGGTGATTTCCCCCATGTGTGATTCCATTTTTGGTGGACCTCAAATTCCTGGCAGTTTGTTTCTTCAAAACAAATATGAAAAATTTTGCATCTTGGATCAGCAGGGGTGTGTGGGAGTGTGTTGTGATCATATTGATGAGGGGATTCTAATGGGGGTATGGATGTGAAATGGATTTTGTCCGCTTGGCTCTCATGAGGACTTTTGATGGCTGTCGGGAGATTTTGATGGTTATGCTAGGTCATCTGGACCATATTCATGAGATGATTCCGATGGTAGTACTCACATGAAAATCTTGGCATTAGCGTTGGCTGTCAAGGTTTATTGATGGCTTGGCTGTGCTGTGCTAGGTCATCTGGACTGTATTTGCAAGATGATCCCGATGGTGGTACTCACTCATGGGAAAGTCTCAGCATATCCATGTTAGGCTTGGTTAGGCTTGTCTTGGTGGCCAAAGGCCACATTAGTGTTTGGCAGAGAGAAAATGTGGAGAAAATTACCCTTTTTCATGTAGCAAACAAGTAAAGAAAAACTGGTGAAAATAGATTTTTTTTTCTTTATTTTCTCTGTAATCTGCCTAAGGGAAAATATATCATTTGTGTGGAGAGAAAAAAATGGGAATCTGAAGTGAAAAGAACTGATTTTCTCTTGATTTCCCCCTGATTTTTTCCTAGGAAAAAAAAGGTATATTTCCTGCAAGAGCAAATCAGAAATCTCTGGAGAATACAAGTTATTTATGGCCTAGAAAATTGCATGTGGAAAAGTGTAATTTTCTCCTCATGTTTGCCAGATTTTCACCTGGAGAAAAAGAAACTCCTGCCTGCTTATGTACAATGCCCCCCCAACCCCCCAAGGGGGGCTCATTGAACATTCTGACCCTAAGCAGCTAAGCCAAACACTAATGCAGCCTTTGGCTGCCAAGACAACCCTAACCAAGCCTAACATGGATATGCCGAGACTTTCCCATGAGTGAGTACCACCATCGGGATCATCTCATGAATATGGTCCAGATGACCTAGCACAGCACAGCCAAGCCATCAATAAACCTTGACAGCCAATGCCAATGCCAACACCCAGATTTTTATGTGAGTACTACCATCAGAATTATCTCGTCAATACAGTCCAGATGACCTAGCATAACCATCAAAATCTCCCAATGGCCATCAAAAGTCCTTGTGAGAGCCAAGTGGACAAAATCCATTTCATGTCCATACCCCCATTAGAATCCCCTCATTGATATGATCACAACACACTCCCACACACCCCTGCCAATCCAAGATGTGAAACTTCTCATAGGGATAGACTTGGAGATATTGGGAAAGTTTTGCCCTGCCTGTTGTGTGATGCATGGAGTAAAAAAATCTAAAGTGGCCCACTAGTGAGGGGTGGAATTCATTGTTGTGGCACCCTTGTAAATGTATTTGTGCAATGACCTACCAACAGTATTTTATTTTATTTAAGATTACAGTGATTTTCACATGTATACAGAAAACCAGAAAATAAAAATATTTGTATCATTGTGTGGTTGTGTTATATCTGTCATAGACCATGATCCATGTCTCGTTGCCATATCTCAAAAGACTTGAAAGCATGCATTGCTGCACTGTTTTAGGAACAAGATCTCACAGTAAAGGAGGTCTACAGGGTCCTTGGAATCAAGAAATCACTTGTCTATTCATCTCTCTTATACTTCAGAACTTATGGCATCACACACAATCCTCATGTTCATTGTAAAACTGGTAGACATCAATCACTTGTTTCCACAGATATCAAATTTGTCTCCTCCCTAATCAACCAAAGGCATACAATATATCTAGATGAGATCCAGATTCCAAGATGAGCTATATGAACATTGAGGGGTCCTTGTTTTGGTGCCAACACTATGCAGAACACTTTGGTGCCTTGACCTCACATGCAAAGTGGTATCAGCCCACGCACTGGAATGGGATGATCTTGTTCAGTCGGCATTCATGAATCACATAGCTGATGAAGTCCCAGATCCACAAATGATGATGTTCATTGATGAAGCTGTGAGGAATTGAAGGTCATCCCAGTGGCCAAAGGGGTGGGCATTGATGCATCCAAAAGCCCTTTTTGGTCCATGGAGAACATTATTCCATCCTAACTCTTGATGGCCTCATCACATACAACATTATCTCAGGATCCATGACCTCGGAACATTTTGTAGAATTTCGATGTGAATTGGTTGTAAGTTCAACTGCAAGCCCTGTTCAAAACCATCACTGACTCAGGACATATTCTCTGTCCAGATTCCTCTAACCAACCCATATCCTGGTCCTCACAGTGTTCTCATTCTTGACAATTGTAGCATCCACCACTCAGAGGAAGTTCAAGCTCTTGTAGAAGATGAAGCCCATAAGTACTAGGTTGCAATGTTTCCCAACCATATTGACCTCTCTACCAGAATGCAAGCTCATCTTCCTCCCACTGTATTCACCTGATCTCAATCCAATTGAGCAAGCATTCTTGTCCATCAAGGCCTTTCTTTGTCACCATTGGCAGGATTTCTCTCTTTCTGTGATAGACCATGCATGTCAGAATATTACAACAGACAAGGCTTGGGGTTTCTTTCGGGCATCAGGATATGTAGTATAACATAATCACATTCATGACACTATAAGTACAACAATTCAGACATAATGCTAGTGATGATTCTGATGAACAGGGGATGCAAATGCAGAGACAAAAACATGGAAGAAGAATACAGAGAAAGATTTACTAAAAGTCATCATCAGAGTCATCAGGAATGCCATCCAGAACAGGAACATAACCATCCGGTGATAGGTCCACTGTGCACTCTAAGCTCTGGGAACGTCTCCAGAGGCATTGACACATCAACATGCACGCTCCCAACCCCTACAAACCCTGTGAGACCACTCCGAAATGACTTCGATTGATTTTGAACAATCTCAAACAATCTCAAACAATCTCAAATGATCTCAAATGATATCAAACGACTTCAAACAATGTCGCAGCACTTCAAACGCCTTTGGCCACCATACACCTATCACACCGCCCTTCGGATACATGCAGCACACCTTGTAAGAGTTAGTGCATCACATATCGAGCACCACTGGACACGAGGAGACACAACGATGGGATTTTAGGACATGATTGTGGTGCTTTGACATCTTGATGATATACTGGATCAATGGGGACAGGTACCAGTGATAAATCATGCCTCTAGACTATTCCCTTCTTATCTTCTTTCATTTATTCTATGATTTGCAAAGATTCTCTATTGTTTTATATCTTGCCTCATGTATTCCTCATGTTTTATTTCCCTTTTTAGTATCACTTCTCCCAAACATATATAGCCTTGTACTAGCTACTTAGAAAAAAAAACACATTGTTCTCTCACACCAATCGTCTGATTTAAGAGCCATTCTCTTGAGTCCAAGCGTCTTGACTTAGTCTCAAAATTCAGTGTTTTATGCCAAATTTCCTGGAACTCTTTGTACTAGCTTCTCGAACCATCGCATATCGTCTATCCTCTCTTGACACCTTTCTACATCTTTATAGTCTATCTTCAGTCACCATCAAAAGTGTCTTCATCTTCTATAAAGGCCTTCAAACATCATTGCACCTCTTCAAACTTCTTCGAACATCGTTACACTCTTTGCACACTCGCAAACTTCACTAGAATTCCCTTGAATGCTATCACAGCACTTTATACACTTTTGATTGTTATTGAATTTCTCTCAAACATCATTGCAACGCTTCAAATACTTTCGAACCTCATCGGACTTCATCACACACCCTCTAGAGTCATTTTCATACCCTTGGTTTACAGCGGTGATATTTAGTACCACCTTGCAACCTTCCTCTAACTAGCATTATACCATTCAAGCCCTTATTGTGGGTTTTGTTTGGGTTTCCTGGTTGAGTATCATCACTGGCAAAGGAACAAATTGCCCATGAGCTTCACACACATAGGTAAGCTACATTGTATTGAATGATATGACCTATCAAATGCATACATTGTATCAAATGATACGGGTTCAATGGACACTGTTGAACTCACTATATAAAGTCACTATACTATATTAACCAATGACTACATTGTACACTGATTATTATACCTTACAATAGACATGCATTAGGAATGTAATACAGACATTAGTAACGTTTGAAATGCAACAGGCACAGACACGGCCATGGACATGGGAATGGGCAATATTAACCTATGAATACTATTGACTGTATACATTGTATTATCTGTTTTGATGGATGCCATTGAACTCACTATATATTTGTACATACTCTATTAATTAACCAATGACTACATTACTACTTTACTTGCTGTACTGTACAGATAGACATGCATTAAGAACATAGTACAGACATTCGTAATGTTTGAAATGCAATTGCAGGGAAGGGGATGGGGATGGGGACTATTGACTGTATACATTGTATTATCTGTTTCAATGGATGCCATTGAACTCACTATATATTTGTACATACTCTATTAATTAACCAACGACTACATTACTACTTTACTTGCTGTACCATACAGATAGACATGTATTAAGAACATAGTACAGATATTAGTAATGTTTGAAATGCAATTGCAGGGGAAGAGGATGGGGGGTGGGGACCAGGACTGGGAAGCACTGACATCAGGGCTTGACAGGACCACAAAAACAATGATATTACTATGTACAATGTACTACTACCCACAACATTATATATACATGATGCATCATTCAATGTCAGTGTCTATCATCTCACCAGGGCTAGACAACCAAGTCTCATCAACATAACCGAACTCTGCAGGAGTGTAGATTGGCAGAGTGAAGTCCACAGGAGGGTAGGTCAGCAAAGTGATATGAGAAGGAGTGGGGTTCTCTATCTGTGATGTGGTAATGGAATTTCAGAATCAGCCTCAGCATCGGATTCACCATTAGATCCAGTCTCTGAGGATGACAGAAAAGCATCTGCAGCATCAGATGCAGTGGGGAAAGCAGCTGTATCTGTCGAAGTTGGATTGGTGGCTGGAGACAAGGAGGTAGAATTGGAAAGATAAAAGGGAGCAGCATCAAAGCCAGTCAGGGTGTCAAGAACCATTCCTCCCCCGATCGGAACCCACATCCATCTGACCCTTTTCCCCACATCAAACCTGACATTTGTCTACTCCTCCCAATTTTGTTCCTGGCTGCCTTGCACTGCCCACACTGCTGTGCACCAGGCTGCCATCTCTATTGCAAATTCAACTACAGATTCATGTGTGGCTCCCAGTAGGTAATTTATCTATGCAGTTGAGACACTGCTGCAGTCTTCATTCCTGTTCCGCATTTATTCCAGACTACAGTATTTAAGCTTAGTTAGTTTTGCTTTGTATTCCTCAGTTTGTATATCAACATAGACTCGACTTTAAACCTGCCAATATAAATCTCCTTCTACTCATACCTCAGTTCTCTAAGAGTCTGAACTCCATTTGACTCGACCTCTAGTCTCCCTCTGAAGTTCTAACCTCATCTGAACTTAACCTAAGTCCCTCTGTACTCCTTCCCACATTTACCTGCACTTTCCTGCTCCTACCTCCAAACCTTTGTCTTGAAATTAGGACACCGGATGAGGTGAAGGGTGCAGCTTCTTACAAGCTGAAGCCAAGTCCTTTCCATTTCCCCTCCGCATAATCTGCAACAACCTGACAATCTTCCACTATCATCACCTGCAGGGTCCAACCGGATTCTGACATACCTCTAGGATCAGTTCTGAACATTAAGACAGCACTCTTTCCCTTGATCATTGTGACACCAGTCATGGTCTTTACTAGGGATCTGCACGGGTAACCTGCGGGTATTTTGCGCTGTACCCATACCCATACCCGTTGCGGGTTTTACCCGTGAACCCATGGGTCTTATCTACAAAATGCACTAAAAATCAAGCAAAACAGTCAAGAATTGAGTGAGTTATGATAAAAACAATCTTGTGTAGATTGTTTTTATCATAACTCACTCAATTCTTGACTGTTTTGCTTGATTTTTAGTGCATTTTGTAGCTTACGGGTAGGACCATCGTGACCCATACCCCTACCCACATGTACCCATACCCGTAACCCATACGGGTACATGAAACCCATGCAGATCCCTAGTCTTTACCCACAGGTGGTCACTTTTTTCAAGTTCCTCATAGGAGGCAAAGTCCTTCATTTCACCAGTGAAGTGCATTGAGGCACCTGAATCTAAGATCCATGTGGCACCTTTCTTACAACTTCCTGGGGCACACATTACACAAGGTTGCACAAGCAACTTAGCATTGAATGTGACAGTTAAATTTATTAAAAAATCTATTGGATGTTCTATTCCATTGGAAACTACCAAAGAGAGCATCCCTGTTGATGGGATGTTAGTAATGATGCAGTTGTCAGGGAAGAGGACTGACATCTCATCATAATCCCCAGTAAAGGGGGCTATGGGCTCGTTGACAAGCATTTGATCAACTGCCTTCCAGATCTCATGATCTGGAGCTGTTGTTTCAGAGACCAGGCTGACTTCATCGTCAATCTGGGCATTTTCTTAGGTCACAGGTATGGAAGTATGCAGCTGTGCTCTGACAATATCTCATTCTTTGACAAAAAGGGTAAACCTGTACTTAGAACTGTCCCTATGTTTGCAGGCAACACAATATATGTGGCTAACACCCATATTCTAAGTACTAAGAGATTAAATGTCACAACTATTTATGTTGCTGACTATAATACTTGGCATCGGTGCCTTAGACATCCAAGTGAGCAAGCCATAAGACAGATGCCAAAGCACACCGTGAAATTTCCCAAGGACTTAATTCCTAGGGACAGGCATATTTGCCCAGGGTGCACCGAAGGGAAAATGACATCAAAGTCTTTCCCTGAATTGGAATCTCAGGCCTCAGAGCCTTTTGAGTTAATTCACTCTGATCTAAAAGAATTACCTACTCTTAGTTATCACAAATACAAATATTACATTGTGTTTGTTGATGATCAAACTTCACACATTTGGAGTCAATGCCTGAAAAAGAAGTCTGACAGTGGTGAGTCAATCAGACAGTTTGAGGCCATGGGTAGAATGCAATATGATGCAAAAATAAAGTGTTAGTGTTTCTATCCTGGGGGGAATTCCGTGATCATGAGCTCATTATGCAGCTCAAAGATCTGGGCATCAAAATTGAGATGTCCACACCCCACGTCCACCAACAAAATGGTCATACAGAATGTGCTATAAAGACATTAATGGAAAAAACCCAAACATTGCGCTTTACTACCTGCCTACCACAATCATGGTGGGAATTTTGTGTAGAGTATGCAAACCATCTCTACAACTGAACACCAATAAAGTGCCTTAATTGGTGCACACCAAACAAAGATCTAGATGGTGAAAAACCAGATCTATCAAATCTAAAAGTGATTGGATGTGGTGCTTACATCTACCTGCCCAAAGAGAAACGTCAAAATAGGCTAGCCCCTCGATTGGAGCTAATGATGTATATTGGCCTGGCAGATGGCATCAAGGCATATCACTTCATGCACCCAAGCGGCTCAATCTTCATGGGTGCCATGGCACTCTTTGATGAAGCATTATTCCCACACTGTCAAGGAGCAACAGCTCCTGCCAATACTGATCTCAGAGATAACCCTCCAGATCCCAGAGATCTCACCCACTCTGGGGGACAAGGGGGTGGTGGAGCACCTTTGCTGCCAGCAGCACTGCCACAGGCACCTAATGTGCCTCCACTCCCACCACCTTCTTCATCAGGGTCTGATTCAGACCCTGAAATCCCAAAGGTACCAATATTTGGAGGCTATGGCAATCCTGTGCCTGGCCCCAATCTGTTTGCTCTGGCAGGAGCACCAGTACCTGCATCTCCACTGCCACCAGCACCTCCTGTTGTTGAGCCTCCTGTGGCTCCAAGGATATTGTGCAGGAAGAGACACATTCCAACCTGTCCCAGCAACATCTATGTTGAAAACTGCGACCCCATTCAAATTGAACAAGACATAGCCAGGGAGCATCATTGGTGGGAAGCTCAAGAGGAAGACCCCAACAAACTTTGAGGAACAGCCAGTTGCTGGGCAGTCCCAACCACCACAGACAAGTAGAGCTCTACTCCCTAGTGATCAAGGGATCCTGTTGGAAGGGAATGACATAAACCCACAGCAGTGGTTTCAGGGGCCAGGAGGTCAACTGGGACACTATGTCCCAATGACTCCACATGGCACTGACCCATATGCACACAGGTGAATGATCATTGAAGGTTGTGTGGATCTGATGTGCTTTCTGCTAAACAAAGCAGTTGCTCCATCTAAAGTGTCAGAACTCCCAATCCAGTATTGCGACATAGCGCACCTACCAGCACGCACTAAAACAGAGTGGAAGGATGCATGCCTAGAGGAATTAGAGGCTCTTTGAAAGAGGCATGTCTATGATATTGTAGATCTCCCACATGGCCAAAAGGCCATTAAAAATAGATGGGTTCTCTGTAAAATCCAATGGAGAAAAACAGTCCAGACTTGTGGCCAAAGGCTTCTCACAAGTCGAAGGTGTTGACTTCAATGAGATTTTCTCACCTGTTGTCCGCTATGAGATGGTATGCTTCATGTTTGCCTTAGGTGCCTTAGAAGGCACATGATGGGACTCAATGTAAAAACTGTGTTCCTGTATGGCAAACTAGATGAGGAGATTTACATGCAACAACTGGAAGGCTTTTCCAGAGCGCAAAGTAATGCACTTACACCAAGCATTGTATGGCTTAAAACAAGCTGCCATAGCATGGTGGAGAGAACTGGAGGCATTTATGCAAAGCATTGGCTTCAAACATGCCAGCTCTGATGCCAGCATATTCATTTACAAAGATGCCAAAGGCATTGTCATTGTGATAATTTATGTTGATGATGGCATGTTCTTGGGGCAGAACAAACACCTTGTAAATAAAAAGAAAAGTGCTTGCCTAAAGCACTGGGAGTGTCACCAAATTTCTTGGTATGTGCATAAAACAAAGTGCATCAAAAATCACTCTGGACCAACAAAGCTACCTAGCCACCATGCTAGCACAGTTCGGAATGACAAATGCCAAGACTGCCCCAACTCCTCTTCTGATGGGATATGTCCCTATGGAAAACACTGCAGTGCCTGATGTGGCATGTAGATTGAAGTATCAATCTGTGATTGGGTCTTTATTGTACCTGATGCTTGGAATGTGACCTGATATCACCTTTGCAGTAATCAAGATGTCACAGTTCTCAGCTAATCCAAGCCAGGAACATCTGGATAAGGCACAATATATAATGTGCTACCTTGTCAGTACTCAGAATTATGAGCTTATCTACGATGGTAGGCCTACAAGCATACACAGATTTGGACTGGAGATCTGACATAGTGAAATGAAGATCTACAATGGGCTACTTTTGATAACCCAGCCAATATGTTTACTAAAAATCTTGGGAGAATTCTCTTTGAGAACTTTAGAAGCTCCCTGGAATTAAATTCGAGGTTCAAACTTAGCAATAATCACTGCTGTACAGTTTGTGGGGGGGTGTTGAATTTAAATCACACCTGTGGGCTGCCTACATAGGCATGTGACCCACTCCATATGGAACAAACATAGCCATACATCTGTACATACATGCTACAATATGCATATGACTATCATTCCATATGGTGATTTGTGCCTCATGGCTGAGTTGCTCATCCCTCTGAGCATGTGACCAGTAGACTCTAGGTGTATATAAACCTGCTGTATTTCATCCTGGGAATGCAGAGAGTTCTACACCTCTAACCCTAGTTACTAGCAGCACTAACCCAACCCAACAGGTAAATAGTAAGTTAGGTGTATGCCCACTGCATCCTATGCTGCTGCAACACAATGGCAACATCAACAGCACCTCCCACTGCCGCTGCAAGCCCTCTGTGCTTGTGGGGTGTGTGGTGACATGGCTACTACAATAACCACAACAATGACAATGCCAACACCAATGCCAATGATGCCAACAATACTGGGTCCAACACCAACAACACCACCCTACGATGACAGGTCCAACACCAACACCAACAATGACACCAACACCAACACCAACACCCATGATGATGACGATGATGATGCTGCTGCCAACACCAATGCCACCGCCAAGCACCCTGCAAGCCATTGCTCACAGGGATTGTGTTTTTTATTTTTTATTTTTATTTCTTTTCTTTTTTTGTTTTCTTTCTTGTTTTATTATTGTTATTTCATTATGTAGATAATAGTCAGTAGAAATACATATTAGCTAGTAGATAATTGGTCCTGACCAGTTATGACTGGTCCAGTAACTGCTTGTAGCTGTAGGGGACCAGTCACACAAGTCCCAGTCTCAGTTTTGTAGTAAAAGTAGAATGAACATGACTGGTTTGGTCCTGGTCACAGTCCAAAATGGGCAAATGACCAGACTGGACCGGACCTCAAAGCACTAGTTGTGTTCATGCTGCCTTCTTTTTCACTGCCATTTTTGGTTGTTTTATTGTTCTGTTCAGTGGATGAGTAAGTGCTGGCCTTGGCTGATTATGCAAGAAAGAAAAATTGCCCAAATATGTTATTTCACCTGGTTTTTGGTGCTTTATAGTCCCTCTTGGAGCCAAACATCTCCCTACACTATCAGTATATACTACAATATGTATACTTAATTTGGTGGTCTGAGGCCCTGTTGTGGAGGCATCCATTTTTTTTTCACAGCCTGCAGCTGGACTAACTAACCAGGTACCAGTACAGAATTCCTGGGCTGGCACCCCCTTGACCCCAATTACTAAGCAGGCATTGATTTGGGAGATTTGGACAAGGGTGTACTAATAGTGGCAGTCAGAGTAGATGATTCAACAACAATTCAGGGTGGCAATCCAACAGCGATTCAAGGTCTGTGTCTTAGCCTCTGATTTGAGGATATTGACAATGTTGCAATGCTTCTTCCAAAACTCTTCTTTTCTGCTTTTGGCTATTGACCTTGACTTTAGATTGAAAGTACTAGATGATGAATAATCGAGATGTACAGGTGTAGTTACCAGATGTGATGTGATTCATAATGATATTCTCAATCTTGCCAAGTTTGTCAATCAAGCCCCTTGCTGTGTGGCATAGCCCTGTTTAGCAGTATATATATTCTAAGTACATACTTCATAGTACCCATCAGTTATCACCAAAGTGGGCTAACACCCATTGTACCAGCCATAACACAGGAAATCTCAACATGAAGGTGATCATACTAGACACATAAGGTGAGTCAGAAGATGGATCAGCACCCATGATACAATGTACTTACCCACTGAGTCTCACAGCCAGCTTGTTTGCATTTGAGGACCCAGCTGCAGCATCTGGTCTCGATTATTCAACCAATGCCCTGGATGCAGATGCCAATAGTGTTTACAAGAAGGTTATTGGTCATGAACAAGATGACAAGGCAACAAAGCATGCATATGGGCATCAACTTGCTGCCTATCAAACTTGGTGGGAGCAGTATCAAGCACATGCAATGGCAGCTGACCCTGCCCATACCTACATCCCTGTGCTTCCAGTCACAGTCTCAAAAGCAGTTGTGTTTCTTGACTATGAGTCAAATTGCCCAAAAAAGGTATGTAATTACTTTTTTTTTTGTACACTTTCAGATGTTGACATTGAGTGTCTTCACCTATAGCATAAACACTCTGATGATCCCATGGTTCAATCAACCGTTGGCCTTTCCCAGATCAAGCAAGTTATAAATGTGCTTGAGCACTGGCATTTCACAAACCAATGATGATATAAGGATCAGCCTGATACTCAGTGGCCTCTGTGGGAGGATGTCCAAATCTCTGTGTTAATCTGCTGCAGCTCATTATGAACTGAAACACATCAAGATGGTGCAGGTTGTAAGGGCAATTTTATGATCCCATGCTCTCAGCAGGGATACTTGCAAGGGAGAATCCAAAGAGAAAAGGCTAAGGATTCTCCAATGCAGAGGGCAGGTATAAGTGAGAACTAATAATAGACACTACCATATGGTCTGGAACAAAAAATCATAGGAAGCAGAAATTGGAGCAGAACAGTGGGGAAAAGAGTGGGAGTGATGAAGGGAGGAGCCTGGAATCATAAGCAAAATGTCCTGAGTCCAATGCAAGGGTTTGCAACTGTGTGTGATCTGTGTGATTGCCAATTGGGAAATCACATAAAGTGCAACAAATTGGTTTTGAAAGCAATATGAAACACAGACATTGTCAAAAGGAGATAAAATGTGATAAAGACAACAGATGATAACAACAATGGGCATGATAGACAAGGGGCAATAGTTTTGAGATACCAAGTAGTGGAATGAAGAAGTTCTTGGAAGACTGCAGAGTTTCGGGCTAAGACTAGAATTAAAGCTTAAGAGCAGAACTCTTAAGTCAGACGATAGATGATGGGTGAAGATGATTTCTTGTTGATACAGGTAGATAGTACAGGTTATATATATTTTAAAGAGATAGTACTAGAAAAGGAAAAAGGCCATGAAGCAAACATGAGGAAGACATAAGGCAGTAAAAAGGGTGTCCAAATCATGAAGTAAATGAGACATGATGAGGAAGAAAATGTGCAAATTCATAATAAATCAAAGCCCTTTGTGTTGTTATTGCAGCAAATCACAGATATATTGAAAAATGTTGCAATACATCCTAAAAAGCTTGGTTTCTTGTTTCCCCATGCCTGGTGTGCTCAATGTGTGATGTGTCAGTGTGTAGAACATGTGCTGCACATGTCTGAAGTGTGATGCAATAGGAATACAGTGGCTGGGGGCATGCAATGTATGTAAACTTTGCACTCCCCCCCATATTCCTATCGGAGTCCTAGGAGTCCAAGTTTTCTGATAAGAGTCTGATTGGAATCCGATAGGAGTCCTACTAGTCCAACACTAGTCCTAGGAGTCCGATAGGAATCTGATCGGAATGTATCTTGATGACCATGTACTTTTATTTCCAAGAAATTCCTAGTAAATTCTGAGTAAAGTCCTATGCAATTCCAACAGGTAGTAGTCGGAATACCACACCATTTCGGAAGACTTAACTTGATGAAAGTGCTTAAAAAATAAATGGGCAGAGCAGGAATTGAACCCCAGACCTTGGAATATAAGTGACATGACTACCAAACAAGTGCTCAACCAGTTGAGCCACAGGAGCATTAATAAATATGTAATATCAAGTCCATTTAAAGCACTTAGGATTAGTTCACTTATTTTTAACCTCTCTCACAAGAGCTCAAAAAAAAATTGTTGAGCCCTTGCATCGTTGTGAGGGAGTAGATAACTAATATAGATTAAAAAAAACCCCCCATGCAAATGTAGAGGGAGAATTAATTATACTATTTAATTATACTATTTTAAATTCTACAAAATGAAATGGGGGGGGTGGTGGTGTGTCATGTCAGCTGTCTCGTCAGCCCTGTCCCATCGTTTCCCCTCCCTCTTGTCTCAGTTGTGTCGCGCCTCTCTCACCTTGCCTCCCCCATGGCTTCCCTCCCTTCCCTCCTCTCCCCTCCCTCCTCTTCTGGTCATCGTCTCCCTTTCCCCTAGTCATTTTGTCCCCCCCCTTGTCACCCTCATAGTTCATCCCCCTTGTCATCTGCACCCATGAACCACCCTACAGGCAGCTGCTCATAGGCATGTTGTTTGGTGCCATCATCGTCCCTCCACACCATTCCTGTGCTCTCGCACCCCATATACACCCCGCGAGCAGTCACTCATGGTGGTGATGGGGGGTGCTGGATGTCATTGGTGTTGTGCACTCACGATCCACCCTATGAGCAGCAGCTCATAGGCATGGGGTGGGTGCATTGTCAATTCATCAGTGATGTGGCACAAGGGGAGGGGTCGGGTGGTGCTTACCGGGTGGGTATTCCCCTTCTGGGGTCTCCTGGTGTTGCTCCCCACACTCCTGACCATGATCAATACCCTCACTTCCTGTTTTGACAGGGAGGAGGGGGGTTGCCAGGGGCGTCATTGGGTGTGGGTTTGGCTCGCGTCAGTCTGTTGTTACTCATGTAGATTAGAACCTAGAAACAAAACAAATGAATTAGTTAGTTTACAAAAGTAAAAAATGAATGAAAAAAAAAACTTACTATGGGCCAAAACGATGATTGCATCGTTTGGGTGTCGTTCGGCATCAAAACCAGTCATTTCCAGTCTTGGGGGCTCATCTAGAGATGGGGGTGAAGTGGGAGTGGTGGGAGTTGCTGGGTTGAGGTGGTTGAGGTGGGGGGGATGGAGGTGGTGTGCTTGTCATCATTGGTGGTGGTGGTGGGAGTGATGAGCTGGCAGGTGTGATGACATGGCTATGTGCTTTGTCATCACACCTGCGGGAATGGTATGTAGTGTAGTATGATCACTTACCTGTAATGACTGTTTAGCCTAATGGTATTGTTGTTGGTTTATGCTTACATAATCTTCTGTAATGTCAAGGGTTCAATTCTGGTGTGCATGTTGACTTTTTATACTATATTACTAAGCAAGGCTGCTTTCATTCCTATCAGAATCCTATGTTGTCTGATGTCTTAGCATAACTTTGGAATAGTCCTATGTGATTCCTATGACCAGAACTTCCTTGGAAATTCTGATAGTCTGATCAGAATCACATTGGACTAAACCTGCTATTTCATGTCAATTTGGCTGGTGAAAATGACATTGGAATATGGTCAGATTCCTATAGGAATAAAGGGGGGAGTGTAAAGACCTCCGATGTACTGCGAAGTGGTGCTAAGTAGTTTGGAGCATCACAAAGTGTTTCATAGGCATTTTGTGCATTCATAGAGGTTTGTTTACGTTCATAGAACAATGGGTTGTGAAAGGGGAAGTGTCGAAGTGTGTGAGAATGTTTTCAGAGCTTGGAAGATGAGGTGGACCTATCATTGGACTCATCCTCTGAGATATCTACCTCCTTGTTAGATGGCCCATCTGAATCTCCTAGTGACTCTTTGGATTCTAGTGATTTGTCTAGTTCTTGGATCTGACTCAGATCTGGACACATCTACAGCTTCTGAGTCCTCTGGTTGATCTCGATCATGCTGCCATAGTAGATGCAAAGTGCTCATTAGTAATAGTGAGTTACCAACATCACTTACCTGGTATATAAACCCCCCGTACTTCATAGCAGAAAAAGAGAGGAATACAGTTTTTTTACCACTGTCAGTCTTACCCAAGAGGCAGAGCAATATATTACCCTGGAGAAAATGTTGGGAATAATGGGAGAAAAAGACACTTTTTCACTGGGGAAAAATAAAAGGAACCATCAGTAAAAATATGTTATTTTCCCACACTTTGTCCTTTTGGTTGCTGCAGGAAAACAACTAATCTGTTTCCAGGAGAAAAACTTGTGAACATTAGGGGGAAAAAGGTCATTTTCCCACATATTTCTCTGTGGAAAAATAACTAATCTGTTTCTAGGTGAAAAATTGTGGAAGTCAGGAGAAAAAATGTTATTTTCACCAGATATAGAGAAAATGTGGAAAAAAAGATATATTTCCCCTCCATTTTCACCTGATTTTCTCCCAGGAATGGATGAGTTATTTTTGCTGAGCAAGAGCAAAGAGAAAAGTGTGGGAAAAACAACACTTTTTTACTGATGTTCCTTTTATTTTTCCCCAGGGAAAAAGTGTCTTTTTTCCCTATTATTCCCAACATATTCTCCAGGGTAATATATTGCTCTGCCTCTTGTGTTAGTTCCAAATGTGTGCCATTACTGTGTTGTCACACAAACTTCACAATAACCCTCCAAATCAGTACTGTGAAGGACCCTATTGTCTCATGCCTCAAGATATTCTCAGGGTATTTTGTCACAATAGGGGATTTTAAACCCTGGGAAATCCTGACAAACCCTGTTGAACCCCTGCCATACCTTCCATTGGAGCACATGATGGACAGGGATTCACAGGGATTTGTGTGGGATTCCATGGTATCTCTTGGTGTTCAGTTCCCTTCCCATCCCTCACAGTACTGCAAAAAACCTTCAGTTTCCTTTATATGCCCACATTTCTTTACGAATATGATTAATTTTTGAATGTGCCACAATGCCTCCCAATGCTGCTCAATCCCTGCTGGTACCCTGTCCTCCCTTTCCCTCCCCTCATCTACCCTTTCCTGTTGAGATAGAGAGAGATGAGTAGAAAAACAAAAGAATGGCAGAGTTGAAAGGGAGCTGACATAAATCTTGGGGACATTGACTACATTGCATGTGTATTCTCCCCCCAGTTTTGCAAGCTGTTAAGAACTGATCCTGAAATGCATGTTGGAATCCAGTTGGACCCAGCAGGGGTTGATAGCAGAAGGTTGTCGGGTTGTAGCAGATTCTGTGGAAGGGAAATGGAAAGGACTTGGCTTCAGCTTATAAGAAGCTGCACCCTTCACCTTATCTGGTGTCATAATTTCGAGACAAAGGTTTGGAGGTAGGAGCGGGGAAGTGCGGGTAGTGTGGGGAAGGAGTATGGAGGGACTTGGATTAAGTTTGGATGAGACCAAAACTTGGGAGGAAGAACTAGAGGTTGAGTCAAATGAAGTCCAGACTCTTAGAGGACAGATGTAGGAGTAGAATGAGATTAGATTGGCAGGTTTAAGTCAGGGCTTTGTCGGGTCTATGTTGATATACAAACTGAGGAATACAAGTCAAAACTAACTAGGCTTAAATACAAAAGTATGGAATAAGGGTGGAACATCATGGGAACTGTGGCAGTGTCTCAACTGTGTAGATAAATTACCTGGCAGGAGCTGCACAGGAGTCCATAGTTGAATTTGCAAAAGAGACGGGGGCCTTGGGAAGGCAGCCTGATGCACAGCAGTGTGGGCAGTGCAAGGCAGCCGGAAATGAAGGTGGAGAGGACTCAGTGAATGTCAGGCTTCCTGATGAAGGAGGAATGAGGTGTGGAAAAGGGTCGGAAGAGTGTGGGTTCTGATTGGGTGAGGAACGGTTCTTGACACAAGCTAGAGAAGAATCATTGTTGAAAACATGGTCTGGTGGCAAAGAAAAACACATACTGTGTCTGCTCGAGCCTTGTCTGACCAATCTTCCAAAATCTCAAGAGCTTTCCATCAGCCTTACATGTTCTGTGGTGTCCTCAACTCAACTGTCATATGCTGTGAGATGTAGATCAGCAACACAACACATCCCAAGGAAATGGGGATTCTGGCTGCCATACCTGTGGTTTTATTGTTGCCAATTCACTCATTTCTTCACATGGAATGGTGTGTGTTAGGAAACAATGCACATGAGAATGAGGATAACTACATACCAACCACATCCCCACTCCACAAAACAGGTAGATTTTGTGTCAGTGGCATGCATATAGTCACCTAAAATTGTGTACCCAAAAAGATACCAGTCTTTCCCTTGGCCAATCCCTTCAGCTGATTGATTTTGTGACCAAATTAAAGAGGAAGCAAAGATGAGTAGGAAGTGCATTGAGTGAGACAGACATTAGTGCAGGTGGCTGATGATGGTGGTAGTAGAGAAAGTCGGAGAGGATTGCAGCTTGTAGGAGATGACAAGTACTTATATAGCACCAAACTCCACTGATGGGAGGATGGAGAACAGCCAATTGAATGGCACTTTTTGATCTTGGACTCAACAAACTCTTTATTGTGCTAGTGGATGACACAAAGATTTGATCAACTGAAGTTTTTGTTCCACCAATGAGGCCTTAATGAGGGACTGAAAGGGATTCTAAGAGATGTGGAGGGATTTGGTGGGATTCACCAGAATATCCAGGTATGGACTTTTGACTGGGAGTAATGGCTCAGCCTTTCAAACTCACAACTTCTCTTTTTGTAAGTCTTGTGTCAGTCAATGTCTGAATAGAGTCAACTAATTGATATTCACAGGTTAATCATGTCCCTGTTCAATAATAATTCAGAATTCCTTCACAAACTTCATTACAAAAATTTGGAACAATTAGTATGTCAAGTTCGAGTTATCACAGCTAGAGGCGTTCTAAGCTGTCAAGTGTTCTGGTTGAGTTTAAGACTGTTAATTGAATTAGGTCAAGCTGAGGAATAAACTGAGTGTAGCTACAGCTTATATACAGTTCTAGATTACTTGTTGTCCAATCAGAAGGCAAGATGCTTGTCAAGCAATAATAGAAAGAACAATAGAAAAGTAAGCCTCATGCTGTCAAGAACCATTCCTTGCCCAATTGGAACCCACATCCATCTGACACTTTTCTGCAGCTCGAATCTGACATTCACCAACTCCTCCCATTTCATTCCCAGCCACTTTGCACTGCCCACACTGCTGTGCAGCAGGCTGCCTTACCAAGGCTGCTGTCTGTTTTGCAAATTCAACTGCAGACTCCTGTGTGGCCCCCACTAAGTCCTTTATTTGTGCAGTCAAGACACTGCCACAGTTACTGTTCTGATTCCAGACTGTAGTATTTAAGCTTAGTTAGTTTTGACTTGTATTCCTTAGTTGATATATTGACATAGACTCAACAAAGCCCCAACTTTAACCTGCCAATCTAAATCTCATTCTACTCCTACCTCTGTCCTCTAAGAGTCTGAACTTCATTTGACTCAACCTCTAGTTCTCCCTCCCAAGCTTTGGTCTCATCCAAACTTAACCCAAGTCCCTCCGTACTCCTTCCCTGCATTACCCACACTTTCCTGCTCCTACCTCCAAACCTTCATCTCAAAATTAGGACACCAGACCAGGTGAAGGGCACAGCTTCTTATAAGCTGAAGCTGAGTCCTTTCTGTTCCCCTTTCACAGAATCTGCTATGACCTGACAACTTTCCATTATCAACATCTGCAGGGTCCAACCAGATTCCGATGTGCCTTCTAGGATCAGTTCTTAACACATGCCTAGCATGAGGCATCCAATGTCACAGGGTGCTGCAGCATGTCAATTGATGGGAGTCAGATGTGGAAGGGTCTGCATCAGAATGAGTCATGTTGAGTGGGAAAGAAAAATAAAGTACCTGGTCTCGCCAGCATACATCGCAGGTTACAATAGCAACATCATAACAACAACAGTGGCTAGAAATGGGGGGTGATGTCTGTGTCATTCATGGCCTACACTGCACCTGATGGCTGGATTAGTGTTTAAAGGTCCGGTCTGTAGGACCAAAAAAAAGACCGAAACCGAACTGAATTGGACCAATTAGGACCGGACCAGTGGTCTATTTATGGACCAGTCTTTTTCAGTCCAGTTGCTGGTCTTTCATTTTGAAAAATATAGTAGGACCAATAAAAAACCGGTTTCAACCGGTCACTCATCCCAACACGTATTGGACCTTACTCCCACACATATTTACTTCATTTTCGGTCCCTAGATCATCAAAAATGGTCAAGAATTGGTTGAGATATGACCAAAAACATTTTTGTACAAGTATTTTGTTGTATCAGAACAACTTTGATTGCATTGCTTACTACCTGAGCTATAATTTTTTTTTGGACATCTATATGACATCATAAAAATACCAACAACACACCTAACAGTCTGTACCATGTGATTTTATTCATTTAACAGCCCAAATGAGTTGCAACTACAAACTACAAATTACAAACTACAAACTGTAACTTGAATGCATGTCCTTTTGGTTTTGGTCATATCTCAGTCAAATCTTGATGGAATTGCTTAAATGTTGGATGAATCTATGGAGAATTAGAATCTGTATCCATAAACACAATATGTATGAGGTAATGCTTATATTTGTTGAGATACATATGTGTTATTTTGACAATAAATTTTATGACAAAAGACCGGTCCAAACCAGTCTTTTTTCAGTCCATGGACTGATTAGGACCAGTCCTAAATGGTCCGGTTGTGGTCCCCCAATATCAGGGTCGGTCCCAGACCGGTTGCAGTTGCCAGTTGCCCCGTTTGGAAGTCAAAAACCAGACTGGACTGAACCTTTAAACACTAGGCTGGATGGTCATTGATGTGTGAGTGAAAATCTTCTGCTGCCGTTGCTGCTGCCATTGCCCATCCTGCTCCCAATCACAGTCATAAAAATGTTTCATAGTTGATGGCCACCCCTGCATGATCCTTCATAGACACATATAATAATGAGATCACAGAGCTCAAGCACCACTTCATGGGCTATATCAAGGCTTTACATGCATCAGATGTTGCTTCAAGGTCAACAGTGCATGGTGACTCAATGAAAATCCAACTTGAGATGACTAGTGATGGGTTCCCCATCCTACCCACACCATGGAAAGGCTCACTGTACAAGAAAAAAGAGATGGTTTAAGTTGTATGTTGGGCAGCATTACAGAATGATCACTTCCTTTTCAATGAGTTGTTACTTATCTGCATGCAGAACTAGGGAACAATGGTCATAGTTGCCATGTCCCATTCACAGCAATTGCTGAGCACACATCAACATTCATCAAGCCTGAATATCTCCCAGCCAGGTTCAAATGGACAGACCCATGCAACATGCAAAAGAGTGTTATTTGACCACATTCTGCAGCGGCAAATGGCACAGGGCCCTGAGAGGGCATTCAGGTTCAAAAGAATCAAGCTACACAATGGTAGTGTCTCTCCTGCACAATATCCTAATGATTTAAATAGCCCTACACCTTCTTGACAGATGTGCAAATGCACTGGCTGACATAATGCAGATGCCGTTGCCATGCCCAATGTAGACTCCCCACTGCCATGCCCAGTGCGGACAACCCACTGCAGTATCTTATACCTCAAGACATGTACATGAGGTACATGGGACCGATGTCAGGTGACAATGGGAATGACCACCCTATTGATCTGTTGCTGTTACAAAATGACAACTCCACTCTGCCTCCTCAACAGACATCACAATGTCCTAAACCTTGCCCCCTTTTTGGGAAACATCATACAGTGGTTCCCACTTCAATGGCAATGGCAGGGGAAGGAAATGATCTGGAAAACACAACATCAGTGTCAGCAGCAGCCAGCATGGCAGTGGCCAGCTTGCCCAATGTAGGATCATCAGGGGTTCACTATCAACCAATGACACCACCCCCATCCCAACAGAACCTGACAATCAGTGGTTAGCTATCAACCAATGACCCCATCCCCATCCCAACAAAACCTGACAATCAACCAATCAGAGGGTCAATGCTGAAAGACAGCTGATGACCTTGCACAACAGGAGGCCATTTCAAACACAACCCTTGGTAAAAGAGAGAAGAGGAAAAATGTGAAATTTTCAGACTAATTATACAACAATATTTCTGTATGAATGTAAAATAAAATGTCCAACCATTACCTTTTTCTGCCTCGTTTGACCTCCTCTCTGTCCTCAGATGTTCCTGCTCTCTTCTTCAGGTTTGGCTGAGGGGTGGTACTTCTCTAAGGCAGGGCAGGTGACAAATGGTGAGGGGACCAGCATAATTGTGGAGGAAGAGGGGAAGGACAGGGAGAATGTGATGCCAGTGGTGAAGGAGGGGTGGATGGCACAAACACATTGCTGGTGGATACCATTACTGGTTCCACAGTGTCAGCATTGGGGATCGAGGGGGGTTGAAGGAGGGGAGGAAGGGGTGTGTCCACAGAGGTCATATGTTGAACTAATTCCTGAGAATCTTGTGGCATGGTGGAGACAACCTTGATTTGAGGACCCATGGGCAAGGGCTCAGCATCAGCATCAGCAGGCAATGAGAATAACTGCCCAACATGAATGGGAGTGGCAGTGGCCCCATTGGCAATGGCCACTTGTCTGTTGTCCCCAGGACTCGTGGGAGTGGCCCCATGTCCTTCTTCCTCAAGCCCAGTTGGAGTGGCCCCATGTCCATCGTGCTCAAGCCCAGTGGGAGCAGGAGCAGCCCTGTGTCCATCTTCCTCCAACCCAGTGGGAACAGCTGGGGCCCCATGTCCATTGTTCTGAACACCAGTGGGAGTGGCCCCATGTCCATTGTGCTCAAGCCCAGTGGCAGTGGGAGCAGCCCCACATCTGTCTTCCTCAGGCCAAGTGGCCTCATGTCCATCTTCCCCACTACTAGAATCAGCAGCAGATGGTGCTCCAGTTCTTGTATATGGTCATTGAAGTCACAGAGCTCCCCAGCAGTAACAGGAGCAGGAGAGGGTGAGGGAGAGGGCAAGAGCAGGCATTCGTGTGCAATGTCAACCATCTCAACATTGGAGGAATATGTTGCTGTGGTCAATGTTCAGTGGTTATTTGTATGGTGATACATAGTACTTACCCTTTGATTTCCCTTTTTTTCCCTTGTGAACCTCTGTGAGGATCCAGCCCTTTGCACCTTTCTTCTGGCCACACCCTTTTCAAGAGTTGCAGTTGGATCACTGATGGCAGTGAGGTCAGATATTTTTCTGTATGGATGGGTGCAATCTGAGCAGTGGTGGTCTTTGGCTGCCAGAATAATTCCATCTTGTCTCAGAGATAAAAATGCCTCCATCAATTGCTAAGCCATCACAAAGTGTGAGATCAGTTCCATATGGAGAAGCAACTGTCCAAATAGACTCCTGAACAAATGCTTGCCAGACCTGGCGGCATGTTACCCCATTGAAATTGACAGCTTGATGCTTTTTAAAGCTGTTATTCCAAAATTCTGCATATGCTGAAGCTGATGCATGGAAATTGTAGATGCCATTCAAGACACCATGAGAAAATGCCAAGTCCACCCATACACTCTGACCAATCTTGAGGTATCGGGCAGAATTCAGATAAACCCTGCTATATTGATGTGCCTCTCCAACTTCAATTGCCTGTTCATGGTCTGCTGAATATTTAGTCTTGCAGGTTAAGCATTCCCCAGTCAAAACAAAAACACTTTCATGTATTTGGGGCAAGGCAGGGGTTACCCCTGGGTGTCAAATCTCATACCCTTACCCCTACCCCTGAACACCCTACCCTTAGGGGTAAGGGTATGGAAACATTTAAGGGTTGCCAAGGCTATGGGAGGGTTTGTCAAGGGTACAAGGGTTTGGCACAAAATCAACATATTTAGAGCAAAATTCATTTGAAAAGTGTTGATAACTATTGTATTTACTATTAATATCACATATTAATACCTCTTATTAACATATGAAAGCCATTATCATGTTGGACAATCCCAAAATCTGAATTTAATTGATGAAAATCTTGAATATGAGTCTTTGTAGCTGAAAAAATCAAATGATATTCTTACATAAGCATACCCCTGGCTTACTCCTGTACCCTTAGTAAGGGTACAGGTGTATGCAAGGGAATGAACTTCCAAACCCCTACCCTTACCCCTCATACCCTTAGCCCAAAAACACAAGGGTATACCCCTACCCCTGCCTTGCCTTACATGTATTACTGAATTCTTGATCAGTGTGACTCAAGGAATATCCCATGTTCGGATGGTCTGGTGTAGTGCCCTTGAATTGCTATTTGCTGTTTCACATTCCATTGAGTTGGGACAAAGAACATGTACTGGCTGGATCAATTTATGGGATATGGGTTGTAATTTCTTTTGCAGATGTCCACGTGCATTGTATGGATGCAAATTCAAATGTTTTGCAGCTGCATCAAGCTTGAGGCTGAGTTCAGTAATTTCTCATTCAGCATCCATGTTTTCATCAACCTCCTTCATCTTCAAAGGCCTTTGCTGATGTTTACCCATATTTTCTTTGATTGCCCATGCAAGACCCTTGATCCAACCTGATGCTATGACACAATTTTTTCCTTCACATTGAATGTATTGCTGCTGGGCATGGAGATTCAACAACTCAGGATTGTGATATTTGGGAAAGGATCCTCTCCTGCTGGCATTGCAGAGGCAATAGGAATAAATGCTGACAAAACCACCCAAGTCCAGATGTGCCAGGGTACCAGATTGATGGCCAACACAAGGATTTTTGAAAACAGAGCCAGGATGTGGCTTATAATCGAAGTTGATACTATCCAAGTACTGCAAAGAGAGATCATATAATTATTGATCATTTCAGTTTATCATCCCTACTTACTGGGCCTTTTTGCCAGTATTCTTCTTTCTATTCACCCTTTCCTTCCCCTTCCCCTTCACCATTTCCATTTCCATTTCCATCTTCCTTTCCTTCCTCTTCTCCTTTCCTTTCTCCTTTTCCATCTCTTTTGCTTTTCCCTTTCCCTTTTTCTTGTTTTTCACCAATTTCCCATCCTCATCCTCATCTTCAAACTCCAAGGGCCCACCATTCAACAGCCAAGTATTCAAATCAGTGAAGGCATATGAAATCTTCTTGAACCCCCAAATGCCAATGTCTTCCTCATCAGTCGCCCCATCCAACCATGCCACAATCTGTGGATAAGCCAGTACTTTACAGTCCCCCACCTGTCCTAGTGGACTCTGACCGGACTGACCAGAGTCTGACTGGAGTCCGAGTGGAGTCTGAGTGGAGTCCAATTGAACTACACTAAGTCATATAGAGTTCAATCCCCCACTGGAGTCCAAGTGGAGTCCAACTGGGGTCCAACTGGAATGCATTTCAACCAAATGATAAGTCAATTAGATATGAGCTCAAAGATAAGTTTGTATTGAGACAGTCACAGTTAGTAATTGTTTGTATTGAAGTCAGTAAACAACTTTGTAGTGCAGTATTGGAAGCTTGTTGATACCACCAGCCTGTAAATATGACATTTGTTACCCACTGTCAATACATTTACAAACAAAAGACTTACAAAATAACAAGTAGTAAAGAGGAAGTCATTACTTCTCTTGTAGAAGGCGAGGGGTTTTGTTTGGTTGTATTATGGCTGGAAACCACGAGGCGTGAAACTAGGTGTCCACTATATTGTGTCAGGCTTTTTTCATGTGCAAAGTCCCTACAACTACAAAAATTGTTACTGACTCCATTACAAAAGTGTTACTGAATTCATTGCAAATGGTAATTGACCAGTTACTAGCCTCAATACCAATTGTTTACTTACTTTATTACAAACTTACCTGTTTACAAATTGTTTACTTACTTCATTACAAACTGTTATTGACTTGTTACTAACCTCATTACAATTATTTACTTACTTCATAACAATTGTTTACTTACTTCATTACTATTGTTGGCATACTAGTTTTTTGGGTCTTTACAACTTATCTACTGAGTTTGAGTAATTAGGGTTTATTCTTTTGTATGTACAAAATAACTACAAAAGAAAAAACTAATATGTACAGAGAGTCCCTGGGGCCTCCTCATCATCCATGTCGTCTCATCCCCATCATCCCATCATCCCCATTGTCTCAATTGTGGGTGTATGATAGTATTGTGTTGGCACATGTCTCTGGCAGTAGTATACTTCCTAAAAATGAACAAAATACATTATTTAGTTGAAAAGAACAAGGAACAGAGAAATGAACTTACCTAGGGTCCAAACGATGCAATCATCATTTGGGCCTGCATTGCACCCAAGAGGGTTCATTGGTGGCCATTGGTGGCTCTTGCTGGCATGGGAATGTGCATGGGAGTCATGGTGGTGGATGTTGATGGAGTGGAAAGGTGGTAATAGTGAGGTGAAAGGGAGGATGGCAGCATCGTTGAAGGTGGTTATTATTCTAAGTTAATTCAGTTGTATAGAATAAGTCATGTGAGCGCCCCATGGGGCACTCTATTCTCATGGTATTTTAATTCACTTAAACATCGTCATTTGGGCCCCTTGTAAGTTTTTATCTTCACTTCTTGTTCTTTTACTTCAACTAAATCAAGTTATATTAATTTACAGGTTTTGAGGGCTTCAAAGGCAACTAGTGTATGGCAGGGGTATGCCAACCCATGTGGGTATGGACCAAGGGTCGGTGCGGGTAGGGGTATGGGTATGCAAGATGCGACCCTCAATGTAAATGGCATGTCACATTGTTTAAGATGTTCTGTGTTGTTTTGTTTAAACTGACTCTTTTTTTTGTTTAGGTTCTATCTATGGTACAATGACACCACAATGCCAAAACCACAATGACGGCTGCCACAGCCACCACACAAGAGACCCAGAACTACTGCCATGAGCAACTTCTTGTGGGGTGGGAACAGGAACAGCAATGTGCACTAGATGAAATGGAATGACAACAAATGGAACAATGGAATGATGAGATGACGTGGAGATGACAGAACAACAACATAACAATGAGATGCCAGGGAACAAGGGGGAGGAGGTAAACCAAATGAAAAAAAGGTGGAAGAGACATCATCTTGGGCCACCGGTAAGTTTTTTTTTTCTTTGCTCATTTCATATTCTTTTTACTAACAGGGTTTTTAGTTACAAAGCTTTACTATGGGGAGGAGCAGGGGAAAGAGAAGGGACACAATGATGAGAGGGGGAGGACAAGGGGATGACAAGGACAAGGATGATGACCAATGTCAAAGCACCCCCAACCACAGCCATGAGCAACTGCTCATGGGGTAGAAACAGGGAGCAAGGTGATGGGAAACAAGAGACAAGAGACAAGAATGAAGATGGGGGAACAACAACAACAATGACCAGACAACACTGACAATACAGGGACAAGGATGAGGGGAAGGACGAGGGAACAATGAGAGTGAGGACCAGGACCAGATGACACAAACGACAACAGAAGGGGCACAATGATGGGAGGGGAAGGGGAAAGGAGAGGGACAATGATGAGACCATGACCCAGCACCCACCCCTGCCACTGCGAGCCACTGCTTGTTGGGGTATTAAGTTTTTTTTTTTAACTTTTGGTTGTTATTCAGCTAACTGCACCTTTTTACTCTTCTTTAGGACTTTTTGGCAACAAGGGCTGTCCCAGCCCACCTGTGCTCTCCTCCCCTTGCACATGGGATGTGAGATTGAATAGGAGGTATCAGAGAGCCCAGTTAGTGGGATAACTAACCACAAGGTAGGTACCTCCTGCCATGTTGCAACCTCCCCAGCTGATGAAACATGAGTGACGAGACAGCAATCTCCTATGCCCACACCACTGTGACTCTGCTTGCAGGGTGGACAACAGGATGAAGAACAGCAGGATGAGCTGACACCATGACACCATCTCCAATCGCCGCCATGAGCAGCTGCTTGTGGGGTGGAAATGGGGAGCATGACTGGAATGAGGGGGAGAAATAATGACCCCACTACCACTTCTCACCTGTTCATGGGGTGGATCACCAGTGGAAGAACAGGATGATGATGGCCAATCACCACTGCGAGGAACTCCTTGTGGGGGGAGGAAATGTGCAAACCAACAATGACACCAACAATGGGGAGGGGGATGACACCAGAATGACAGGCATGACCCAGCAGCCCCAACTCTCCAACAACTATGACGATGAGAGGAAGACCAGCACAAGGATGGCCACCATCATCACCACCACCACCACCTTTACAGCACCCCCAACCGCCGCCACAAGCAACTGCTCATGGGGTGCAAATGGGGAGCAGTAAGGCCAGGCACAACAGAGAGGTAGAGGGCACGATGAGGATGACAGGCACAGGGAAATGGCAACAAGGAGACAACAGTGTCAATGCATGATCGGATGACCCCTGCCCCATGCTTTGTGTGGGGGCGGGATTTTTTTTCTTTTCGGTTTACTTGTATTAGTCCATACCAGGATATTGGGGGTATTAAATTTAGTGCTTTAGTAACTATACAACACAAATGCACTATGTAACAATATAGAATGTGAAAAGGAAGGCAAAAATTGAGTAAAAACCACATTGAATATACATGGTGTTGCACCTGTCATATTTCATGAACCCTGATGTGTCGCAGTGCATCACGGGCTATCACAGGGCATCACAGGGTGATTCAGTGTGCCCTGGGAAATAGCCTTAACCCTGGGAAAGTCTGGGTCAGAAAGTAATTTTCCTGATGTAATATAAAGTGTATTTATGCACTCAAACTTGAACCCAAACCCAGGTATTTGTCTCTTGAAGCTCACAATTAAGATCAAACAAAATTTATTAACTACATTGCTCGTGTCTCATCATGCAAGGGATACACATTTAAAAAAAGACCTCCCTTGCACAAGGTGCAAGGGGGAGTCTTACCAATATTTACATATAAAACTAATCTCCCCACACATCGAACATGAGGGGAGCACTACAATTATAAAGAAAAAGAAAGAAAAACCCTCACCCACATAAAACACAGGGGAGGGAGAAGGCATTACCATAAATAACAATTGAAAAAACTGCCCCATGCAAAATGCAGGGGCAGCCTGGTGGGGGTTCATCATCACGCGTGGGCCCTGCTCCTGTTGTCCTTGGCCACTGATGGGGCTGGATGCAGGTGGTGTGTCATTTGGTGGGTGAGGCTGGGGCCTGTGGGGTCTGTTTGCTGTGCTGGCACCCATGATCCACCCTATGAGCAGGGGCTCACAGGTGTGGGGGCGGGTGGTCAGTCAGTATTGGTATTGTGTCATTGTCGTTGTCATAGTGGTTGTTGTCAGCCATTACACCCATGATCCACCCCATGAGCAGTTGCTCATGGGGCTGGACACAGGTGGTGTGTCATTTGGTGGGTGAGGCTGGGGCCTGCAGGGTCTGTTTGCTCTGCTGGCACCTGTGATCCACCCTATGAGCAGGGGCTCACAGGTGTGGGGGCAGGTGCTCAGTCAGTTGTGGGTGTGGCCCATTTCGTGTTGTCGCCATTTGTTACCTGTAGTTTAGATGCTACAAAACAAAGCAATATATTTTGTTAGCTTATATAAACAAAAAAAAAGGAAAAAGCACACTTAGGGCCCATCCAATCGCGTTGTTTGGGCCCATGTTCTGTCTGGCAGTAGAGTAGAACCTATAAAACAAAAGAAACAAGTTAGTTAGTTTATAAAAACAAAAAGCAAACAAAAAAAAACTTACTTAGGGCCCAAACGGTGTGATCTGCATCATTTGGGCCTGCATTCTGTCCAATCACATCATTTGGGCCCCTGTTCTGTCTGGCAGTAGAGTAGAACCTATAAAACAAAAGAAACAAGTTAGTTAGTATATAGCAAACAAAAAAAACTTACTTAGGGCCCAAACAATGTGATCTGCATCATTTGGGCCCATGTTCTGTCTGGCAGTAGAGTAGAACCTATAAAACAAACAAAACAAGTTAGTTAGTATATAAAAACAAAAAACAAAAACAAAAAAAGCAAACAAAAAAAAAACATACTTGGGCCCCAAATGATGCAATCAGCATTGTTTGGGCCTGTGTTCTGTCCAGTCAGCTCATTTGTGGGTGGTGGTGATGGGGGAGTGGGCATGGGAGTGGTGACAGTGGGTGTCCACGCAGTGGTGGTGGTGGTAGAGCAGAGAGGAGGAAGAGGCAGTGGTGTCGTCGAGAGTGGTAGTGATGGTTGATGTCTTGATGATGCGGCTGTGTGCTTTGTCATGCACAGCTGCCCCAATGGTACCTAGAGCAGTTAGTGGATATATGTTGTAAATCTATGTGGTGTAGTGGTTATGTTGGCTGTGATATAACATTTGTCATCTAATGCCAAGGGTTCAATTCTGGCTCATGACATTTATTTTATTACTTAGTAGTAATAAAGACTCCTGGTTAAATCCCAGTGGAGTTCCAGTGGATTCCTGGTAGAGTCCTGGTAGAGTCCTGGTGGATTCCTGGTGAGTCCCAATTCCTGGTAGAGTCCTGGTAGAGTCCTGAGAATTCCTCCTGGAAGAGTGTAATTTACCAGGAATCAACCAGGAATCCCCCTGGAATGGGAAGAGCCAGGAATATATACTTGAGTCACAACATGAACTAGCATGAAGTGGAACATTAGAATTGAAACAATCCATCAGTTGATGCTAGCACTAGGCACAATATCAGGATTTGAGAGCATGCCTTTGGTATACCTTGCATTGACCTCGATGATAAGGTTTTACACCCCTATCAAATATAAACAAAGTGCCCCAAGGGCTTGATATAGACCATAAAGTTTGAGTTTTGGTTGCGAGAACCAGGATTTGCGGTCATTGAGTGTGATTGAGCCAAATCGACTGTAGTATCATTTTTGAGGGTTATTGCAGTTGCATTGCGCTAGAAAGTAGCCGATTGCAATGCTTGATGTGTCAACTGCAAGGATGACTGGGGTGTTTGAGGTATAGTTGATTGCTGAAATCACTGGCGAGTTTAGCAGTGCTTGCTTGAGATCTTCTTGTGCTGCTACCTGAGATGGGCCAAATTCAAAGGGTACATCTTTTTGAGTAAGGTTGATTAGCGCAGCTGCTTGATGTGCGACCTTCTGAATAAAAATTTGACAAACTCCAATCATTCCTAAGAACACCTTAACTTCTGTGAGCATACGACACAGACCCCACTTCTGAATCTTATTGATACGTGTTGGATCAGCCATCTGACCTTGATTATTGCATCAATGACCTAAAATGATTATTTCGGGGACACAAGCAAATATCTTTGATCCTGAGAATGTCCCACCACAATACTTCATGTGCTGGACAATGCAATTCAGGTTCTTGAAATGCTGCCATACAAATTGTTGAATGCCTGAGTTGTTGGCAATCATTTCATAAGACCCACCGATCATTTGATATTCCGATTTTGGACCCTTCACTGGTGTGTCATCAATATAAGGGATTGTGATATGAGGGGCCTCAGGTGGTAGGATGAAAGTGACATTGTCATGTAAGATCAGAACTGAGTTTGTCCAACCCATCAGTGGGGTGATGATTTGAAGTGCGCCAAAGGGGGTCTGGAAAGTTGTTAGATCTCAAGAAGATTCATCTATGAGCCTTTCATCGAATGTGACATATAAATCCAACATCCCTCCACAAGTGCATCCCCCAAACTGTTCAGCTAAATGTTTGGGGATCAGGACAACACCTGAGTGCTGAATTGTAACTTGGTTTAGCAGCTCAAGACTGTGGACTATTCAGAGCAATTTTGTGTCTTTCTTTGCAATGCAAAACTATTGCGATCAGTATGACAAGTTCAATGACTCATAAACTCCATAGAAAATTGCCTGGATGATTTTGATTGATGATGTTTTTGTGTTTGAGGTTATATCAGGGAGTTGATTTGAATATTGGAGTATGGGGATTTAGTGGAGGCATGTCTTTGAGGGGATCACCCTCGATGTGTCGAATAATTTGAAACTGATCAGGTAGTTCAGCCACGATTGGACGGACCTTCTGTGTGACTGGTTTATACTTCTTCTTTGTCGATAAATAATAGACTGGTGATTGTTGGAAATAACTGAGGAAGGGGAAATATATGGTGAAGAAGTTTGCATAGGTATGAACACCATCAAGGCGTTTTGAGGAATGTGGAACTTGTCGCACGCAGATAAATATAAGTCAGAAAGCATTGCAGATAATTCTTTGGAGGAGTCGATTTCAGGGATATTTGCAGTGCATTCAATAAATATAGAGGAGTCAGAAGAGTCGAATGAAATAATGAAAGTGCACTGTTCTAAAATTTTATTCTATAACGCTGAAAATCCTCATGAACTACTTTTTGATGATGGTGCGATCTAGAGATCGAGGGAATGGTAGCAGTCCAAGTTGAGTTTGGATCACATATTGTGATCGTTTGGGCTTCATTCTGATAGTTTCTAATGACACTTTCTGTTAAGATGTCGAATGGTCATCCGAGTAGAATATCGTAAGCTGGGTCCCAAATAACATGTATCTGCATGTATAGGGTGATTCCACTGAGATTGCAGGGCACGTTGCATGCTAAACTGAGTGTTTTGTCCACAGTGCCATTGGCAGACTGCATTGGAAGCCGAATTGAGGAGTCATATGCTAGACTGAGTTCGTGACAGACATCTTTGGCCATCAATATGATTGAGGAACCGGGATCGACAACGCTTTCTACCTGGTTGTTACCCTGAACATCCATAATAAATGATCTAATTGAGGAAGTTTCTTTACCGACGACAAAAGGCTGAGGGATTTCACTGAGTTGAAGACTGCTAATATAGGTCTCATACAGGTCAGGCACAATAATCGTGTCAGGACTGAACATGTTTGTGGCATTGTTTCCAGTTTGTGGTACCCATTTTGGTGTGACCTGTTCTCTCCATTTTGTTTGAACCTTGGGTGAAAGCGAGAGTAGTTCTTCCGATGTAAGCATGACAATTCATCTTCATCAAGCGCCAAAAGATATCATGGGTGATTTTCTCATTTTGTATGGGTGCCTGTGTTGCATACAATGGTCCATCTTTCTCCTTACCCTTCAATGCACCAGCAAAGTTCCTTTTGTGTGGTGGCAAATAGGCATTCTCCCTGACCGATGCATACAGGTGTACCGAGGTTTGCATTGGGGGTATGGTGGTCAATGGCAAAGTGGTTGATGTGGGAGAAGTTGATGTCGATGCCGATGTTGTAGCTGTAGTTGAAGTTGAAGGGTTGACCATTGTTGATGAAGATGTCAATGGTGCTGGCATTGGGGCAGTAGATGTTGAAGATGCAGGAACAGGGATTGTCATGGCTGGAACTGAACTTTGAACCTCTTTGTTTGGACACAAAAATGGTCGACCAGTTTGAAGCACAAATATCTCTCATTTGAGAGCTGCTATTCTATCTTCAGAGTCAGCTGTCAACATTGAGTTATGATAAATTCCTTTTGTTTCTGATCCTGATGTACATATAAACTGTGTTGGACTCTGTTATCGAAGTGATCACAGCCGAGGTTGAATTAGTTGAAGTCAAAAGTGCTGATGGTGTGATGCTGAATAAAAGTGTGGCTGCTGGTGTTGCATCCGTGTTCTATTTCCACCATTCGTCAATGTGTTTCTTGATAAACCTGCCAGGAATACTTCGAGGGGTGAATTGTCCATTTGGAAGCACAATATTTCCTTCCATGTTTTGCTTACACTTTCCTTCATTCAAGTATGACTGACAAACCAAACAATCAGGGATAAAATGTCCTGATAAACTGCAAAATATGCAAAGAAGTGCATCAATGTGTGCCTGTCTGTCTGCCAAATTAGCGCAAGGAGAGTTAGTACCTGCAATGTGTGTAGCGATTGTGCTAGCAAATTGTTCAAACATTGCATTTAGATCTTTGGCTTTGATTGTAATAGTTCCGGGTGATGAGGTGACCATTTTTCCGATGCTCAATGTTGAGTGCAATGAAGAAGTTGATTGGTGTATTACCAAGTTCGATGTGTTAGAGCCTGCTAGTACGAGTTTTGCTGTGTCATGAATGTCATTGAACAGATATGGATCGTCAGGATAATGATCGGGGAATTTGAGTTTGAGTCGTCGAGCAATTCGAGTCCATAAGCCAGGTTGAAATCCCCAAACATAAGCTCTGCTTTGCTCAGCTTCCGAGATCCTATTCTTTGCTCGTAAAAAGTGAGTAATGTTGTAGAATGCCCAATAATACATTCCTAGATTGTTTGCATCGAATATCCCAACACATAGCTGTTCTCCCACTAATTTGTCCATGTCCAATATGCTCCACTTGCATTCATCTTCTGAGCCAGGATACAGTTTATGTACTGCTGTTTGAAATTCGTTGAATAAAGTGCCTGGCTGATATTCAGGAAGCGATTCCCAGAGTTCGGAAGAGTTGATGTCGAGGTAGCGACAAGTGTGTTTCTTCATCAGATTTGACTCAGTGATATCGCAGGTTGGGAACAATAATTCAAGCTCTTCGAAGTATCGTTGGAGCTCTTGAGGTTGAGTAGGGTCGAATTTCGGAGCAGTCGAATGACCATGAGCTTGCATAGTGGTTTGTGTAGTCATGAATGCAATGACTCTAGGGGTAGGGGTTAAGACTTGAGTAAAAAATGGTAGAGGTGTCAAAGTTGTTGGAAGGATGTACAAAGAGGTTGATGATGAGGATAAAGAAGTAGATGATGATGTTGAAGGCGATGAGATAGGTGAAGGAAATAGTCTACAATAAGTAGATTCTGCTTTGGAAACAGGAATTAGAATATCTCCCAATTGTTCAAGAGATTCAAAGGCATGGCGAGTATCACTATGAAGTTTTCTTGCTTGTGTTGGCCTAAGCCAAGGAAGTCAAAATTGGTCCAATGATGAAATGATTCAGAAACCCTCGTGGTGGGCTCCAAAAATGATGATACTCAACCTGGGAAAACCACCAAAACTGCCAATGATATTTGCACAAGTCAGAGGAAGGGTGCAAGATGTTCTGAATGTTTGTGGTCTAACCTATGGGAAGACAACTAGTTGGTACTAGTCATAAAGGTAGTTCTATAAAAGAGGAAGGTGTTTGGTGCGGTCCGATGGAGTATTGGTCGATATTGAGGAGGATCGATGATATCAACAGTGAACAATGTTTATCATTGATGGTTGATGTGTGAATGCTGAGGACTTTTTGTTAGGTCAATAGTATACGAAGGCTATAGCCAATGGCTAAAAGTGTCAGGATGGTTACTAGTGTTAATGATAAGAAGGTTGAAAGAGGATCAAGGATGAGGATGATCACAGAGGTTTCTCGTTGATTAAGAAAACTTGTAGAAGCTTAGATTGTTTTAGAGAATAGATCAGATTCTTAGAACTCTATATGAGGTGATATGTGAAGATGATTTCTGGTCATTTCCAAGTAGATACATACTACAGAGTTTTATATGTTTTAAAAGAAACTTCCTAAAATGGTATAAGAAACAAGGTCTTTACACTCCCCCACCTTTCCCGTTGGACTGACCAGAGTCTGACTGGAGTCCACTGGGACTGGTCACCAGCCAACTGCCTGCAAAGTTGCCAGTCCGATCCCAGTCCAGTCCGACTGGACTCCAAGTGGAATCCACTCAAACACCGGATTCCACTCGGACTGGCCCAGTGGAGTCCAGTTGGAGTCAGGTTGGAGTCTGGTTGAATTCCGGTTGGAGTCCAGTTGGATTCCACTGGGAGTCCAGTCGGATTTTGCTCAAAACATGTGTAAGAGAAGGAATCGAACCCAGATCCCTGTTGGTTGCTTATGTAATCATAACACACAATATAACTGTTACACCACAGTACCTTGTTTAAGGTATCATCTACTTGTGCTAGGTACTGTGTGCGGCTGTGTATGACAAAGCATATAGCCGTGTCATCAAATGTGCCTGCTCATCACTCACCACCACCACCACCACCATTGATGGCCGCCTCCCTCCCTCCTCTCTCTACCACCACCACTGCGTGGACACCCACCACCACTGCTCCCATGCCCAATCCGCCATCACCACCACCCGCAAACGAGCCCAATGGATGGAACACGGGCCCAAACGACACAGATCACATCGTTTGGGCCCTACATACGTTTTTTTTTCGTTTGCTTTTTGTTTTTATAAACTAACCAACCTGTTTTTTTAGCTTTCTAGGTTATAATCTACTGGCAATGACACCACTACTTGCAAATGAGCCAACACAGGCCCAACTACACAATCTGTGTCGTTTGGGCCTTATGTAAGTGTTTTTTTGCTTGGTTTTTGTTTTTATAAACTAACTAACTCGTTTTTTTAGTTTTCTAGGTTATAATCTACTAGTAACGACACCACCACCCGCAAACGAGCCAATGCGGGCCCAAACGACGCAGACCGCGTCGTTTGGGCCCTACGTGAGTTTTTCTCATTTGCTTTTTGTTTTTATGAACTAACTAACTCGTTTTTTTAGTTTTCTAGGTTATAATCTACTAGTAATGACACCACCACCCGCAAATGAGCCAACACACCCACCCCACGCCTGCGAGCCCCTGCTCGTAGGGTGGATCATGAGTGTGTGCAGTTGACAATGACAATGACAACAACAACAACGCCTACCAGCACCCCCCAAAGCCAACAACACACCCACCCCACGCCTGCAAGCCTCTGCTCGCAGGGTGGATGGGCGGTGAGAGCCCGTGCTGACGAGCAGCTGCTTGTCAGGTGGATGGCAGGCACACCAGGGATAAGACAACCATGGCACCCATCCCCATGCCTACGAGCAACTGCTCATAGGGTGGATGATGGGTGCGGCTTGCTATGGCGACGGACGCATGCAAGGAGGGGTGGGCGATGACACCCACCCCAGACCACATCCCCCAACCCCCCCTCCCCTGCATTTTGCGTGGGGAGGGGTCTTTATTATTTTTAATTTATCTCTGCCCCCCCCCTCGCACTGAATGCGAGGGGTGTATATATTGTAGTACTTATGAATCCCCCCCTCGCGCTGAATGTGAGGGGTTTAGTTTTTTATATACATAGAAATAATCCCCCCCCTCTCGCAAGATGCGAGAGGGGTTTTTTTTTTGCTTATTATTATATTATCCCCACTCCCTCGTGTCCTACACGAGGGATGTGGTTAATTAAAATTTTTTGATCTTAATTGTTTGAAAAATGCCTCCTCGAAGAATATGAAAAGTTGAGTCATAAATAAACCTTATATTGATCCCCAATAAATCTCCTGTGGCTCAAGTGGTTGAGCACACTTGTTTGGTTTGTCATGTGATTCCTTATGGTGATGTCTTGAGTTCAATTCCTGCAGTACACAAATTTATTTTGTGGGTACTTTATGAAATTCACCAAGTCCGAAGTCCTTTGAGCTCATATCTAATTGACTTATCATTTGGTTGCACTCGGACTCCACTCAGACTCCAGTTGGACTCCAATGGGGGATTGAACTCTACATGACTTAGTGTAGTTCAATTGGACTCCACTCAGAATCCACTCGGACTCCAGTGGACTCCAGTCAGTCCAGTCGGAGTCCACTAGGACAGGTGGGGGACTGTAAAGTACTGTAAGAAACATGTGTAGAACATGAGGCAAAAGATATGAGTTAAGACACGAGGCCAAAAAGGAGACTGGAATCCAAACAAGAAAGAGATATATCATATGATGAAGGAGTAATAAAGAGTATAGAACTAAAAGGGACTGTCCTTTGTGTATAAACCGCACTAAGTCTCACAATAATCCATCCAGCAGGTTCTGTATGTGATAGGGACTTGGAATGAGGCTGATCTATTATTAGCAAGTTTGAGCACAAGTTGGAATACTCCCTGGTGCATGGTATTCCAGCACTTAGGTAATGATGTGGCGCCCGATGTCACTCATAGTTTGTCGATATCAATTGATGATGCTTGATGATGGTCGACAATGTTCGATCACAGTTGCTGTTGTTCAAAGTTGATTGAGGATGTTCAATGTTTGTTTAGAGGGATCTTAGGGGCTTTCAAGGTAGTCCTAAGGTTGTGCGATGTGGTTTCTCTGTACGATCGATGTTGCTGGTGATGTTTCAATGCGGTCAATATGATATTGTGATCAATAGACTGGGTCATGCTGTGTCTGGGACATTGTAGGAGTTAGCCAATGTGATTAGAATGTGGTTGAAATGGTGAATTGGCCTTTGAGCCAAGGAGATAACCTATCATTGTTCTTGTCTTTGATGTTCATATTGTCTTTGTCTCAGTTTGGCATTTTTTTCTGCATCTGTAGGTTGGTGGCCTTTGCCTTTTCTTGCTCTTGCTGCAGCCAATTTCGCTGCTTCTTGTTGCCACTTTTCTTCTCATCTTTTTTCTGCTTCTTCTCTTCTCTGCCTTGCCTCTCCTCTTTTCTGATGTGTGTCATTGGGTGCATTTGAACTGCTGCCTTGGGGCTTGACCTCTGCTGGTTCAGGGTTGTGTGCAGGAGACTGTGGGGAATTGTCACCAGTTGTCTCTGCAATCAAATTGTCAATTTACAACTAACTCCAGGATTAAAACATGGCTTGCCATGTTCACCCACTGGGATTTGTGGTGGCAATGGCATCAGGACCATTGGCCTGGGGCCTACATCCTGTGTTGTGGCCAAGTCTTTGTGAGGCATGCCCTCTTCATTGTTCCCAGGGGTTGCATCTGGGGTATGCATTGCTTCAACAGCCACATGTCTTGCTAACTCTTTGCGCTCTGGCAGCTGGTCAGAGGGCTTACTCATCCCACAGTAATAAATGCACCACCACCAAACCATCCTGACATCTCTTTGATGCTTTCATTCACAAGTATATGCTCAATGCAAGCGAGGGCCTGCTGCAATCATGGGAGAGTCTCCATAGTGCCATTGGCCACATTGATCAATGCCACCCACATTTCAAATTTGATGGCAAGCATCAGTTGGGGTTTGTTACCAGAAAAAACCTGTAGCATCTATAAACAAATGTAAGTAAGCAGTGTAATGGGAAAAATGGTCGCAACCAACTTCTAGAACAAACTTGCTACCAGCCGACCCATTCCATATAATCTTGTCTTGCAGGAGTGCAATTGACGAGAGGGAAAGTGCAATGCTTCGTGGGTTGCACAGGCAACTCATTTGCTTGTGACTGGACCCCTGGATTTGTAAAGCTTGACTGAAGAGAAATGATGAGAGTGGGAAATTTGTTTAACAGCTTTGCACCTGCCTCTGGACAGCAAGTTCTAGTGGAGAGCCAACTATGTCCCAGTGCCCCTAGATGGTGACATATTTACTCTAGATCAAACAGAGTGTTGAGAGACATGCCTTCAGATGAACACTGAGATGCATTGCTGCGACTTCAAAATTGGAGAGCCATTTCTGGCCCTTGTTCTGTTTTCTGAAATTGATGATTGAGTTCAGCAAGCATTGTGTGGGGTCTTGTGAAGGATTGAATCCAGGCAAGTCGCTGTCGGATGCTAAAATGCTTTGGAGGGATGTTTTGGCCTGCATGAGCATGCTGGGCCAGTTTTTTTTGCATCATCTGTGCTTTCTGCAAATAGTAAAAGGCAATGGATTACATTCAACAGGGGAGGGTATTCATATGCACCAGCTTTTGGAGAAGATCACTGTGAGTGCCAAGCAAAGTTGGTACTGCTGTGGTTTGCAATGAAGCAGGAGGTCTTTACACTCCCCCCCCCCAATCCAAGCAGACTCCACTCGGACACTTGGACTGTCCGAGTACTGTCCAAGTACTGTCTGAGGACTTTGCTCGGACTTTGCTTGGACTTCTTTGGCTGAAAGTCCTGCCAAACTAAATGTCCAGTCCGAGCTGAGTCCTCAGACTGTCCAAGCATCTGAGCGGAGTCTGAGTGGACCAGCACTTGTACAGTCCTAGGACTGTCTGAGTTGCTTATATAATTGACTGAAAAATCAGTGGCTACTGCAGGGATTGAACCCTCATAGTCACATGATGAAGTACATTTAAGGCAACAATATAACCATTAGACTAAAGTATCATTACAGGTAGATAGTTTTATCTCTCTATGTACCACCCCAGCTGTGATCACAAATCAACACAGCTGCGTCACCAATGATGATGCCAGCTCATCACCGATCATCACCAACTACCACCACCACCATCACTTGATGATGACACCTCCCTCCCACGTCCCGCTGCTGCCACTGCCCCCTGAACACCCCACAGCCATGGGCCCCATGCCAGCACACGATGAAATGGGCCCAAACGATGATAGAGTTGTTTGGGCCCCAGGTGAGTTTTTCTTTTTTCTTTTCTCATGTTTTCTTTAAGCTAACACATTTTTTCATTAATTATAGGTTATATCTATACTGTAGCAGCACAATGACCCCAAAACCACCCCAAACGAGGAACAATGATGAGACCACGACCCAGCACCCACCCCCACCAGTGCAAGCAACTGCTCGCATGGGGAAGAGCAGCTGCTAACGACAACGACAATGACAGGGAATGACGACACCACCCACCCCAGCCCTATGAGCCACTGCTTGTAGGGTGGACAATGGGTGGAACAACAACAATTAGGGGAGACCCCAATGAAAGCCAGCACCCCCCATAACCACCACAGGCAACTGCTCATGGGGTGGATGGGGGGTGTGAGAGTGCAGGTACTGACAGGGAGACAAAAAAGGCCCAAGAGATGTCAATGTCTCTTGGGTTCTAGATAAGTTTTTTTTTTCCTTTTCTCATTTCATTTTTTGATGCTAACCAACTTTTTTTAGCTACAAACTACTACTGGTGACGACACCACCACCACTGCTGTGAGCCCCTGCTCACAGGGTGGAAGGTGAGGGTGAAGAGATGAGGGGGAAGGGAGACAAGGGGAAAGGGAGATGAGAGGGAAGGGAGACAAGAGGGAAGGGAGATGAGGGGGAAGGGAGACAAGAGGGAAGGGAGACAAGAGGGAATGGAGATGATGGGGAAGGGAGACAAGAGGGAAGGGAGACAAGAGGAAACAGAGATGAGAGGGAAGGGAGACAAGGGGGAAGGGAGATGACAATGAGTGGGGACACCCATGACGACACCTGCCCCACACCTATGAGCTTCTGCTCATGGGGTGGTTCAGGGGGGAGAAGAATGGGGACAGGAGAGCGAGACGGCCAGGGGACAACCCGGGGAGAGACGAACACCACCACAAGCAACTATTGCTCGTGGTGAGTGTTTTTAATTTATTTTTATTATTGATAGTTATGGCCCCCTCCCATTGAGCTTGTGAGGGGAGGGCTTAGTATTATTTAATTACCCATATTAATTACCCCTCGCACAGATGTGAGGGGGTCAATTTAATAATCCATTCATGATATATAAAAAATTAGATTTCAGTAATAAATAGATATGATGTATGTAACTTTAAATGACTACTTGGCTTAAGTGGTAGAGTGTGCATGTTTTGTTGTCATGTGATTGCTTGTCCAGAAGGCTGTTGGTTCAATTCCTGCTGTGCACACATTATTTTGTGAGACTTATAAGACTTTCTCTAAGACTGGAACTTGGACTTTACTTGGACAGTACTTTAGAAGGTGTAAATAAATGCACAATTGATGTTGTCTGAGCAAAGTCTGAGTGCAGTCTGAGTGCTGTCCTCAGACTTTACTCGGACAACTCGGACAGTCCTAGGACAGTCTGAGTGTCCGAGCAGAGTCTGAGCAGAGTCTGAGTGAAGTCCTTGGACAGTCTGAGTGTCTGAGTGTCCCAGCAGAGTCCAAGCAGAGTCCGCTTGGACTGGGGGGGGGAGTGTAAAGTACTGCGAAGCAGATGGACTCTTGACCCATTGGCAAACATCCAGGATGTGGTAAGTAAGCATGCCGTTGACGGCTTTATACAGATGTCCCTCACCAATTTTATCAATATGACTGGGTTCAATCCACAAGACCTTTCAAGCCGCTTGGATATCAGCTGAATTTCCAGCGAGTTCCTGTTCAGCTTCCACAATATTTCTGGAAAAACCCTGTATTAACTGTGTTCATATCAATTGTCACAGTAAGAGAAGATTATTGCATGCACATCAAGGGATGGATCTTGCAGACCCTGTGTCCCAAGAATGGTGTTTGTGTGCCAGGTTATCTCAGAAAGAAGCTTGGATACTGCACAAAAAAAGGTAGACATGGTGTGAGGAGTGTGATGAGCAGATTGTAAGCCTGATCACATTTGAACACATGTGACTGGCTATATAGTCTGACATAATCCCTGTAATCCTAGTAACAGCAACCTAGTTGTTGTAGTGCTGCGGCTTTAAAATATAAAAATTGTACAGCCCTAATTGTTCAATATTCACATTATATATATTAGTGTACCAAGTTGGATTCTCATGCTTTTCTGCCCAACCTCATATGCTTGCTTGACCTTGCCGCTCATTCACTGGCCCACTGAACATCATTATGGTTGTGGCCATCTGCATTCCATGCAAGTTTTGCTAGAGTTCCCATGATTATATATGGATTAACTTGCAAAGTGTAGCTGTTAACATACCTTGTACTCTGGGTGTTTGAATATCGACCACATGCAGGTCATCTTTGGGCCATGCAAATGTATCCAGTTTGATGTCTGCAAAGGACTCCCATTGCTCCCAAAATCCCTTGACATCTTGGAAGGAATCTTCTATCAACCTATGCACTTCCTTGGTGAGTGGTATGCCCGTGTGAGAATATGCTCCTTGTGAATCCCCAAATTTCTTGGCATAACAGACAGTGCATGCCTGGTATGCCAGATATTTCCAGTAAAATGTTTCCATCATCACAAGCACGATGTTGTAGTTGCTTATGACCCAGGAAACAATCGCCCAAGACAAGAACTGACCTCTGATCATCTGCTGTCGCTGAGATACAGAAAGGCTGCCATGGTAGCTATCTGGGTGGAGTATGTTGGCCATCTCAATGATATTACACAGTGAGAATAGGTTGTGCATGCCATCAAATGTTGACGGATCGGGAACATGAGGGACAGGGGATTCTAAGGGTCCTGCAAAAAGAAAAGAAAAATTAAAGTATATTGTGGTGGCTGTTAGAGACAATTTAATACCTGCATTGTCCAGTCTCCCTTTGGTATAAACAGCATAGTAATGCACCAACATTTTGTGGAATAAGAGCTGACAGGCAGATGTGTGAGTGGTGTTGATAAGTAGGGTGCTCAACAAAAACCCCATGAGGAACTCATAACATGTTGGCCAGAGATTCAATGCCTGCCATGGCATATCACTGTTTCTGGCATAAGAACAGCGTGGGGGGTATTCAGTTGCATATACCTAAATAATGATGAGTGTATTTTCAAATACAACAGAAATAATATGGACAGTCTGACGCTGGGAGTCAGGAGCACCACCTCTACTTGGATATCCCCAAGTGCTGCCACATCGAGTCCATCATTGTGGAAAGAATATGCTTTCTCCACACTTACAAAGGCAGAGGTATTCCTCTTGTCCTTGGGGCCGATGATGATCCACCACTTCAAACCACCTCTGTTCACACAATAGATGGTGGTGGCCAGGCCATCAACATCAACATGAAACCCAGTGAATGTGCCCTGAGTAGCTGCAAGGCCCCAGCACATGTCCAGAGTTGGGTATTCTTCTTTTGTTCCCTTGCAGGCCATGGCATGAAAGGCGAGCAGGTCAGAAGAAAGCGCCATGGGTGGATTGCTACCATTGTTTAGCAGAAAATTGAGGGCGTTCAGAATTTTGCCATTTGCAGATTGGTAGCTGTCAAGAAGTTCAGTCATTGTTCTGTGTTGTTGCCTCTGATTCTCATCATTAGTGACAGCAATGGAATAATCTGTTCGGAGGATGTGAGTGTGAATTGTGCATGTTTTGGAGATAGGACACACCATGTATGGTGAATACCTGGGATGGAGGAGCCAGTGTTGCCAATCCTTTGGCATCAAAGCCATATGGTGCTTGAGGGTATCCAGTGACCAGGAGATGTTGATCAGTGTGCATGTCTTGAAGCTCCTCGTCTTCCATTCGCTCAAACTCTTGAATGGTCATGATTCAGAAGTTTGAATGACTGGAATCTGTGATATGTAGTGGCTGTCCAGATCTGTGAAAGTCCTGCTCCACCCTATCCATGAGCTGTGTTACCACATCTAAATCTGCAGGATTCTAGATTGTTGAAAATTAAGCATCTAGTGGTCATATCAATAAAAACTGAGGTGTTACATGAAAATATGGCATGTAAGAGAAAGCTTTCCCAAACACATCATACAAGAGACGTGGCGGCCCAGTAACATGAGCCTTTGTGGTGGTACTTTTTGTGAGTGATTGCTCAGGCATTTCCTCCTGTTCAATACCATTGATCTATCAGAAGATTGCAGCAGGCATAGTCATGAAATCATACCTTGTCTTGAGAGAGGTCTATAAGCTTGCACATCTTGCCATTGACACATACCTCCCATTCTGATGTGAGGTCAATTGGGTTTGTGAGTGAACTTCCAGGTGAGCACCTGCACTTCAAGGGTTGACCAACTGGCAGTGGAGGCACTGGCCCACCACTGACATCTGGGAGTACTTTGTCAGTGACCATGGCTTCCTTGTTTGGCTCCACATTGGCCATGTCATTGTGTTCCTGTCCTGCTTCCTGTGTATGATCATCTGTATCCATTGTGTGTTATCATTGTCAACCAACCATCCCTAGTAAAAAGCTAATTCAAGGTCCTTACTGCCATGGTTTTCCTCCACCTTGCTGGCATCAGTGCAGTTGTTAGAACCCTGTCCAGCTCTAGTTGGATCATCTACATCCATTGATGTTCTTTGAGGTGGGCTGTTTTGGTTGTCATAAATCGTTAGTATGAGGCTAATTAAAAGTTCCATACCACTGTCAAACCAGTCAATATCACCAACATCCATGCTAAACCCAACAAGCGTGTCTATTTTCTCGAAGGCCATGTTCAGGGTTCTGAGAGTGTGTCCTTCAGGTGATTGTGGAAGGTGTAGAACCACCTGCCACAGCTGGAGCTCAACCTCCTTTAGCAGGCAAGGCCATGGGCCTCCCATTCTTTGCCATAGCTGAAAATCTCCATGGTGAGTGTGAGTTTAATAATCAGGAAGGCGGCAACTTGCCTCTATGAGGCATAGTCAGCCAACTTCTTGCTTATGCAGCATGGTCTGCAGGAGTAAGACACATGGCGATACTGCAAGAGCCAGGTGTAAGGGGAACCGGAGGCCATGCATACCAGCATGCGAGGTGATCTCTTCTAGTTTCTGCAGGCCACTGTGGAAGATCCTCCAGATTTACAAAATACACCTTTAGGAAAATGCTGTACTTACAGGCCTGCCAACTCTGCAACAGTATCTGGATAGTCTGTTCCTTTGAACAGCAGTGAGAGGTGCAGTGCTGCAATTTCGAAGTTGATCAGCATTTTGTTGTGGTCCATTCTGGATACGCACTGGCAGACCAACTCCAAACACTTGAGGGTTACATCAGTCTGGGTCAAAATGACTGACCCATCCACTTCTGCTACATATTGATATAACACAGTGCCTGCTTCTCCGATAAAACACAGCCAATCATTGCAGAGTACCTGCCAGCCCTATGCAGAAATTTAGTTGGAGAATTTGAAATGTGTGGAGAACAACAAACAGGAATCGTTAGTGGAAGAACACTTTTCTGTGGCACTGTGCTACCCATAAGGGGACAGGGGGGTGCCCTGTGTGTTTCTCCTATTTTTTATGTTTGTTCTATATTTTTCCTCACTTCATTTCCTTCTATTCTTCATTTTCTATGATTTTTCCAGATTTTATTACTAATTTTCCCTTTCCATCATGTTTGTGCATGTTGACAGTTTTATATTTAGAGGTGGAGCACCCCTTCTGACATCTACCCCTTGGTATGATGTCATTTGGCAGCCTTGATCTGCCTATCTCCGCCTTTTCTATTTTTTTATTATTTGATTTTTGTTGTCTTCACATATACTGGGCATCGGCAAAGGGATCCTTAGAGTTTTCTCTTCTGATTTCCCTTTGCTAGGTGTGTCCCCAATCCCTGTACTATGTAGTATAATTTTAACTTTGGATTTTCCTTTGCTAGAGGCTGAGGTTGCCCTTATAAATGATCCTAAACAATCTTTTGAACTGTCCTCTTCAAATATTGTTAAGATTGCTGACAAATCTTATCTAACCAAAACAATCCATAAATCTGACACACAACAGGCCCTTGATACTGTAGTTGAGGAATTCAGTCTTAACACCAAGCAAGAAAAAGCATTTCACATTGTAGCCACACATGCTAGTGATCCTTATTCAGAACCTTTACAGATGTATATTGGTGGAATGGCTGGAACTGGCAAGTCTCAAGTTCTAAAAGCTTTAAAATCCTTTTTCAAGAAGAGAAATGAATCACATCGATTTATAGTAGTAGCACCAACAGGCAGTCCACCCTTATAAGGGCAACCTCAGCCTCTAGCAAAGGAAATCTGAAGTTAAAATTATATTACATAGTACAGGGATTGGGGATGCACCTAGCAAAGGGAAATCTGAAGAGAAAACTCTAAGGATCCCTTTGCCGATGCCCAGTATATGTGAAGACAACAAAAATCAAATAATAACCTAAACATAGAAAAGGCAGAGATAGGCAGATCAAGGCAGCCAAATGACATCATACCAAGGGGTAGATGTCGGAAGGGGTGCTCTGCCTCTAAATATAAAACTTCAACATGCACAAACATGATAGAAAGGGAAAATTAGTAATAAAATCCGGAAAAATCATAGAAAATGAAGAATAGAAGGAAATGAAGTGAGGAAAAATATAGAACAAACGTAAAAAATAGGAGAAACACACAGGGCACCCCCCCTAGTCCCCTTACATCACCCCCTCTCTAAGATGCATTGCCCCGATGCATTCGAAATCACATACGACCAAAGTCTGTGACTTGAATGCGACGCGGTGCAGCAGTGTGCCGTCAGTGGAATTCCTTGACTAACTGAGGGGCATTCACATCAGACTCTTCGACCCATGAGTTCTCCTCATACCCATAACCCTTCCAATGCACCAAATACTGGAGTTTTCCTTGATGCAACCAGCTGTCCAAGATTGACTCGACTTCATATTGGGGTTCTCCCTCAATCACTATAGGCGGTGGTGGTGGGTGTGAATGGCATCCAGGGAATGGATCTGGGGGAGATGGAAGGAGTTTGATGACATGGAAGAGTGGGTGGAGTCTGGACATGGAGGCTGGGAGGCATAGATGATAGGCATTCATTCCAACACACTTGATGATGGGGAAAGGTCCTAGGAAGCGATGAGCGAGTTTCTTGGATGGATGCATAGTGGAGATATCACTGGAGTCAAGATAAACTCAATCACCAACCTTGTACTGAGGGGTCAGAGAATGGTGTTGGTTGTAAAAGTGTGCCATGTCATCCTTCACCTTTGCTAAGGCTGCCTTTGCCTCCTCCAAGCTATCCTGCATGCATTCTGTGAACTCATTCACTGTCTCAATGTGTGAGGGAGTTTGGTGAGGTTCAAATCCCATGCATGGATGTTGTCCAGTGTCTAAGAGGAGAGGGGTTTGTTGCATGGAAGCATGGACATGCTTGTTGTATCTGAACTTGGCCAAGGGGAGAAGATTGTCCTAATTGTCCTGGCATTCATTGACAAAGATGCAGATGTACTGCTCCAGTTCCTGGTTGACTTGCTCAGTCTGGCCATTGGTTTGTGGGTGATAAGCGGTGGAAGCAAGGAGTTTGATTCCCAGAAGTTGGTACAGCTCGCGAGTGAACTCTGCCATGAACTGAGGGCCATGATCAGAGAGGAAAGCACCAGGAAGTCCATGTAATTTCCACACATGGTGGAGGCAGAGTCGGGCAGCACCCAGGGCACTGACAGTGGTGTGAGTGGGAATGAAGTGAGCACATTTTCCCACTGAATCAACTGTGCACATCACCGCATCAAACCCATTTGACTCTGGCAACTCCCCACAAAGTCAATGCTGACAACATCCCAACAACTTCCTGGAACAGGAAGAGGGTGTAGCTTGCCAATGGGTTTGCGATGAGGAATCTTGGTGCATAAGCAAAGGTCACAAGTGTGACAATACTGACCAATGAGCCATGACATTTGTGGCCACCAATAATTCCATGAGGTGAGCTCCAAGGTCTTCCAGCATCCAGGATGACCAGCAGTCTGTGAGTCATGGTGTTGGGATATGATGTGCTGGCAAAGGTCTGGGTCATTGGGGACGTAGATGTGATCCCTGAAATACAACAAGTCCTCTTTCTCAGCCCACTCTGCTGCACACAAGGAAAGGATGGATCCCTTCCTCAGTTCTTTAACAGCTCAGGCAACAACATCCTCATGTAAACCACTATGATCATACTGTGTGATGAATGTCTAGTAGGATGTCCCGCTCCTCACCCTGGGGTGCAATGCCTTCCAGTGCCCAAATGGTGAACAGGTCTGGCTGCAACAACACAATGTTTTGGTTGTCATCACTGCCATCCCCATGGTCTGCACATCGGGAGAGGGCATCAGTCTTCCCCATGCTGCGATCTGGACGGTGGTGCAAGAAGAAGTTGAATCTGGATAGATACAGGGACCAATGAGCTTGACAATGGTTCAATTTCTTGGCCATCATAAAGTACTCGAGATTCTTGTGATCCATCCAAATTTCCACCTTGTGTTGGGCACCCTTGAGGGAGTGTCGCCACTCCTCAAGCGCATGCATTATCGCCAACATCTCCTTGTCATGGATCTCGTAATTTTGCTCTACAGCACTAAGGCTTTTGGAGTAGAATGCAACAGGATGCCACTTCTGGTCCTCCAGAGACTGCTGAGATAACATGGTGCCCATCGCAAAGTCAGAACTGTCGGCTTCTACATGAAAAGGACGCGAATCATCAGCAAAGGTAAGAATGGGAGCAGAAGTGACCATCTCCTTAAGCTTTTCGAACACCTCCTGTTGTGCATTATCCCACCTCCATGCCTCCTTTCCTGTCAAGTCGAACAGTGGTCATGCATGATGTAAGAAATCCTTGATAAAACACTGATAGAAATTGATGAAGCCCAGGAAAGACTGCACCTCTTTCTTGTTTGTGGGTGTCGGCCAAGCCGTGACCCTGTTCACCTTGATAGGATCCATCTCCACCTGACCCTCCAAGATAATCAGGCTGAGGTGCTCGATCTTGGTCTTCTCAAACTCACACTTGTCCTGATGAAGGTAGAGTTTGTACCATCAAAGCCATTACAGTGCTCTTCAACTGTGCAAGTGAAGATGAGGATGTTGTTGAGATAGATGCAGACAACACATTCGAGGATGAGGTCATGGAAAATGTTGTTCATCATGGTCTGAAAGGTGGCAGGACTAAGGCCAAAGAACATGACAAGCGGTTCAAAAAGACCACGGTTGGTACGAAAGGCTGCCTTCCACTCATCTCCCTCCTTTATCCTCATATTATTGTAGCCCCAACAGACATCAAGTTTGGTGAAGTATCGGGCTCCATGGAGCTGGTTCACAAGTTTGGAGATGAGAGGTAATGGGTAGCAATTTTTGACCATGATGTTGTTGAGCCTTCTGTAGTCTTGAACCGGTCGAAGTGAGCCATCCTTCTTCTTGACAAAGAAAAAGGGAGAGGCCATGGGTGACTTCAATGGTTGAATATGTCCAGAGGCCAGGTGCTCGTTGATGAACTGGTCAAGCTGTCGTTGTTCTTCAGGAGAGAGAGGATAGACCTTGCAGGATGAAGGGGTTGCACTGGGGGTGAGTTTGATCACATGATCCCATGGCTTGTGTACAGGGAGAGAGTTGAACGATTCCTTGGAGAACACATCTCCAAACTCATGGAGATGAGGGAGCAAGGAATTAGTAGAGGATTTAGCAGCATTGTTTTTGTGGAAGGCCTTGGCGAGGCATTGGGATATGTTTGATGTAGCACACACCTTGTGCAATGAGCAAATCACAGTGTAGAAGATCTGATCACCTTCCTCCATTTCCTCTGGCTCCTCATCATCATCATCTGAGTCTGGCATCAGATAATGGAGGACCAGGTCTACAACCTCTCGGATGGCACCAGCTTCATTTGGGGACCCATCCACATTATACACAGGTATCGGACATGAGAGTGAGCGAGTATTTAGGCAATGTTGTTGGGCAAGATGGGCATCAATGAAGAGACCAGTCGCACCAGAGTCCAGGAGTGCAGAGACGCTGAGTATCTGTCCAGTGTCAGTCATCTGCAGTTTGATTGCTAGGTTCAAGGAAGGTGTAGAGGGAGTGGATGCAACAATATATTTGCATGGTAGTTTATGCTCCCATGATTTAATTTTGGGGTGTGGAGATGGGAAGAGCAGGTACATCTTCAGCCAACTTCGAAGGGTCAGAGAGGGGAACGGTCACAGAAATGGATTCATTCTCTGGGGATTCAACTGACAAGACTTCGAAGTCATTATGGACAGGCAGTGAGGGCGTATGATTCACTTGTTGCAAATAGAAAAATCCTGCTCCTCTACAACTTCTGACTTGATCTCCTCTGCAACCTGATCCTTCGCTTCCTTGACATCTACAAGCACCAACAAGTCTTGGAGGAGTTCATCTTGCCCCTCGGGGGTGAGCATGTGGATATCGTGACAATGGCAACATGCTCCGGCCCTGTGCCCAGTTTCCCCACAGCAGTAGCAGAGATCCAACCTATGCACACAGCTGTGGGCTGCATCAACATCCATTGGTACTGGGACATTGATGGCTGGTGTGGGAGTCTGACAAAGGGGAATGGGGTTAAGGCAGGGAATGGTTCAATTGAAGGTGTAGAGCACATGAGTGGTAGTTGGAGCATGAAATGCAGCATTAAACGCCACATTTGTGAGTCAGTTCTCATCACAGAGTGAAGCAGCTTCATACCAAGCATAGATATCATCGTCTGCTGGGTGCCCTTCCACCATCTGTGCAATCTGGTCCTGAATTTCTCATTGAGGCCCCATCAGAACTTCACCACCACTGGTAGCCCACTCCCATATCTTGCCATGTCCACCAAATCCTTAAACTCATTGATATAATTGTCCATGGATCAATGCACCTGGTGGTAGGAGGATGACTCCAGTCATGTTACTGCTTGGTGGCTCTCGTTGAGGGGAAAAAAGTGGCATACAAACTCAGCTCAAAAGTTACCCCAAGTGGAGAAAGGTAGAGAACCGAGTTCTTTAGGTTGATGCAGAATACGGTCCACGTAGAGATAGGCGCATTCAGATTTCATGTATGTGAAGGCCCAATAACTTTTTGCAGCCTCATCAACAAATTGATGTGACTGGAGACTGATGTATAACTCACAGGAATTAAGGAATGCACGTCCCTGCACACATGTGCCATTAAATTCAGCAGGGGGAGATGGTTTGATCTGGGTGTGCTCTTTAGTGGGCACATTTGGCAGCACATTGTTGTTGGGTGCGCTTGGAGTTGCAATGGGGGGAATATTGGTCATGGGGTTAGTCTGGAGGGTCCTGACAAAGTTTTTGATTGTAGATTTAAGTGAATCAATTTGCATGCATATTCTGGAAACATTGCTTTCAAGCGCGTTGAGGTGCTCTGATGTGTCCATGTCACTAGGGGGTGCATTTGGTGAAAATAGCAGCGCAGTAAAGGCAAGACTGTCTGGAACGGTGTGTAGGGAGTCTGTGGAGCTTTGGGAAGCGTTGTCCACTCTGTACCTGCCTATCTTGGGCAGTGCATTCGTAATTTCGGGCCTTAGGGGAGAGTTTTCTACTATAAGGGCAACCTCAGCCTCTAGCAAAGGGAAATCCAAAGTTAAAATTATACTACATATTACAGGGATTGGGGAGGCACCTAGCAAAGGGAAATCTGAAGAGAAAACTCTAAGGATCCCTTTGCCGATGCCCAGTATATGTGAAGACAACAAAAATCAAATAATAACCTAAAAATAGAAAAGGCGGAGATAGGCAGATCAAGGCCACCAAATGACATCATACCAAGGGGTAGATGTCAGAAGGGGTGCTCCGCCTCTAAATATAAAACTGTCAACATGCACAAACATGATAGAAAGGGTAATTAGTAATAAAATCCGGAAAAATCATAGAAAATGAAGAATAGAAGGAAATGAAGTGAGGAAAAATATAGAATGAATGTAAAAAATAGGAGAAACACACAGGGCACCCCCCTAGTCCCCCTAGTCCCCTTACAGATCAAGCCAGTGGATGTGGCTTGTATGATCAAGGAGCACATGGAAGTCCTATGTTTTCAGCAAAAAGTGGGGAACATGGAGAAGCAAATGGTCACCAAGTTCACTGATGTGTTCCAACCACAACCACATGTTGAGAAACTACCCGAAATGTGACTGCTAAGATCAAATTCAAGGATGCAGAACAGATGATCAAAACATGTACATACACTTGCCCCCAAGAATTTTGTGATGTGTGGAAGACTTTGATCCAGGAACAATTGATAACATCTTGAATGACTGTGCCAAGGGGAAGATCTGGGGTACTATTGACATGATGAACTGCTTCTTCCAGATGCCAATGGAGCCTTCACATATTCCCCTGATGGCAGTCTCCACCCCCTTCAGCCTGTTTGAATGGATGGTAATGCCAATGGGCTTGAAAAATGTGCCTGTGATCCATCAACATTGGGTTACTGCTGCCCTGCATGAGTGGATTGGGAAGATATGTAACATTTATCATGTGCTGAGCTGTGCAGATTGTCAATAGAACAAGCTGACAACAGAGAAACCCATGGGCCCCTTGCATCCACTACCGATACCTGATCAGCATGGAGACTCAGTGGTGATAGACTTCATTAGGCCATTGCCAGAGGACGAGGGGTATGATTGCATTGTCACTTTTACTGACAGGTTGAGTTGATGGTGGGCATTGGTGACATGGCAGTCATGCCACATTGGAGTCGTCATTGTCAGGGTTGGTGTGGCCTTCTGTCATCCCCCTGTCATTGGACCTGTCCACAGTAGTGTTTTAGGGTTCAGTCCGGTCCAGTTTTTTGACCTCTAAGAGGGTTAACCATAACTGTAACTGGTCTAGACCAGCACCCCAAGTCAGTTGGACCATAACCGAACTGATTAGAACCAGTCCTATCAGTTTGGTTACAGTCCAAAAAACTGGTTTTGACTGGTTTTCCCCCCATTTTTGTGGCACAACTAATTTTATGTATACAAAATAAATAATTACATAAACACCCTGCAAGCAGTTGCTCACAGTGGTGCAGTGTAACTACATATGGAATGAAAATTTGAAAAAGAAAAAGAGAAAGAAAAGAAATAGCCCCACTGTCTTGTGTTTGTAGTGAGGGTGGGGTCCTGCTGCCATTTATTTGTCCTTCCCCATTGTTCATTGTTCCCCATTGTTTGTTGTTCCCTGCCATTTGTTGTTCCCTGCCATTTGTTGTTCCCTGCCATTTGTTGTTCCCTGTCATTCAATGTTCTCCATTGTTGGTTGTTCCCTGTTGTTGGTAGTTCCCTGCTGTTGGTTGTTCCCTGCTGATCATGATTACCCACTGTTGGTTGTTCTCCATTGTTGGTCATTCCCCATCGTTTGTCCTTCCCATCATTCATCCTTCCCATTGTTTGTCCCTCCCGTCATTTGTTGTTCCCATCATTTGTCATTCCCATTGTTTGTCATTCCCATTGTTTGTCATTCCCATTGTTTGTCATTCCCATTGTTTGTCATTCCATTATTCATCATTCCCCATCATTTGTCATTCCCCCTCATTCATCATCGTCGTCATTGTCAGCACCTCCATACCTCCCTACGAGCAGTGGCTCTCAGGTGGGGTGGTGGTGCTGTGACATGGCATTGGTGGTGGTGGTCATCACTGGACAGAAAGGGGCCCATTGCCACCCTGCAAGCAGAGGCTCACAGCAGTGGCACAGGGCTTGTGTGTGTTATTCAGAGGGTGGGCGATGTCATAGTCAAGATGCAAGAACCTAAAAGAAAAACATCTAGTTAGTAAAAGAAACAACTCAACAAATAATAGTATGAAAGACTTACACTGGCCCAAACGATGACTAGCGTCGTTCAGGCCCCCTGACTTGTGTTTGTTTGTTTGGGTCATGGTGTGCATGTCATTGGTGGTGAGTGCGGATGGAGGGTAGCATGGGAGCATGGGTCAACGAGGGTGATGGTTGTAAACACACACATGCATCAATGTGTCAATATGTCAATGTGTGACATAAACAAATGCATCAATGCTTCAACATGTGATGCAAACAAACGCATCAATGCATTCATTTACTGTGAACAAACATGTACAACTACAGTAACATATATAAACCCCACCCATTCTCATGCCATCTCCCCTCATAGTTAATGTAATTATGTATTGAATACCTTATGTACATTAGTTTAGTGTCCTATAGAGTATACAATTCAACTGTACAAAGACCAGTTGTAACTGGTTTGGACTGGTTTCACAATGGTTTTCAAACATTTTCAAAACAGCTTAACCATTAACCAAACCGACAGTTTTGGTTACTCACTTTTTCAGAAAAATGGACTGAACCAAAGCATGGACTGCAGTTCAGTCCAGTTCAGTCTTTGGTCCTATGGACTGAACCTTGAAACACTAGTCCACAGTGAGACCCATGGATGTGGAAAATCATCCAGTAATTCAGCCACTGAGGTGAAGGAATTGAGTAGAAGGTCATCTGTTTTGGGTAGAATTTCCATCCTTTGTGGCCATTGAAAAAGAATAAAAATCATCTGATTTTCAGGGAAAAACATACCCTAAAAGTTGTGAGAATTCCCCCTCAGAATGGATGAGTTAAGAGGTTGAAAACACCTCAAAATTTGTCCATATTCATACCCCATTGAATTATCCCTTGGGATGACTTCCATCTTCTAAACAGGGTAATTCACACCATGACACTCCCTCCGACTATGAGATGGTTTTCATCCCATCAAGGGCAAAAAAAAACCCTCTGTCCAGGTTAAATTTTTTTTGGAGTGAAAGAATGGCAATTATTCATCCACTTTGTTTAGTTTCATTATCAGTTTCATACTTTTAGTAGTCAATTTTCAATCAGCTACAGGCAGATGTTGGTCTCACAGGTTTTGTACAACTCAATATATTGCATCTAAACTAACTATGTATATTTTAAACGAAAAATAAGAAACAAAGATAAGAAAAATTACCTGGGCCCAAACAACTCTAGTTGTCATTTGGGCCCACAAACAGTTGCTCAGGGGTGGGCAGTGTGTTGTTCCTGTTGTTGTTGTTGTCCCCGCCGCCATGGCCATGGTCTTGTCATCTGTGTTCCCCATTGTTTGCTCCTTGTTAAGACTATTGGTCTTAACTCAAACTTGTCTTCATCTATCGCACTAGGAGGCTTTCCTAGTGTTTCGGGCTTTCGGGCTTCGCTTGGGTGCTTCCTCAAGCAATCACAGTTGATCATACTCAGAGGCTTTCTGAGTATACTGTTGGTTCATGTATCACAGTTGGAGGCTTTCCAACTGTCAAGTTCGGGTTATCACAGCTAAGGGCTTCTTAGACCATTGAGTTGTTCGAGTTGAGTTTAAGACCATATATTGAATTAGGTCAAGCTGAGGGATACACAGAGTGTAGCTACAGCTTATATACTGTTCTAGGACTACCTATCGTCCAATCGGAAGGTGAGATGCTTATCAGGTAAATATAGATGAGTATAATAGAAACAACAGGCCTCATGCCTTGCATGAGGTGTCCAATGTCATGGAGTGCTGTGGTGCAGCATGTCAGGGAACAATAAGATGTAAGCCTCATGCCTAGCATGAGGCATCCGATGTTACGGATCTGATGTCAAGGACATGCTGTGGCACAGCATGTCAATCATGAGAGTCCGACATCACGGACCTCATGTCAAGGGGCTGTCATAACACAGCAAGTGTGGGAGTGGGTTCGGGTGCGTGGAGTCACCATGCATCAAAGCATCTCCTGTCAGAAGTGAGTCAAGTCAAATGAGAAAAATAAAGTACCTGGTCCTGCCGGTGTATGTCTGGTTGTCCTGGGTTACGATATCAAAAATCGTAACATCACCCTCTCTCTATCTTCGAAGTCACTGACTTTGATCACAACCTAGGTCCTCCCATATGGTTCTCCAGTCATATTCCCCATTGCAGTGTTGTCAAAGTCATCATAGCCTGATTCAAGGAGATTCCATCATCTCTGCTCTTCCTCCCATTCCTTCTGTTGTCTCATAGGGCAATCAGGGCTGTAGTGCCCAGGGCCTCATTGCTTGCAATGCTTGCAAATATGTCTTTGGCAGATCAGGCCAAAGTGTCTGATCCTGTGGCAGATGAAGCATCTGGCATTCCTCATGTGGGGAGGGGACCAGGGTGGTTGGGTCAATCGTGGTTCAGGTTCAGGTGTCATGAGGTCGATGACTTCTGGAGGTTTGGTCATCTGACTGCTCGTAGAGGGGTAGTCATTTCCAGAGGTGGTTCGTGGTTTGTTTTTGTTCTTCTGCCCATTGTAAGGCAAGGAGGAGGTCAGTCATTGTCGGTTCTGATCTATGGGGGTATGAGGGTTTATTTCAACTGCTTTCTGTCTGTCTGACCATGGTGTGGCCATGTCCTGGATTGCTTGTTCAATTCCAAGGGCGTCAGCATTGTTCATCGCCTCTTCTAGGTTGCATTTCATTTGGTCAATCATGCTCCAATAATAGAAGCACATTCTTGCAAGGTGATATCTAGCTGGGTCGTGGGCAAGATGGGTGCAGAGGGTTTCAGCATTTGCTGGGTCTCATAGGAATTGTTTGGTGAATTGTCATTTGGGGGGTATTACAGGTGTCTGTTCTGCCATGGTTAAGTGGGGGGTTTTTCTGGTCTTGGGGGTTCTACAGCTGTTGTCGCTGTTTATATGCCCCTAGGATTCTCTTGGTGTTAGTCAGGTTTTCCTTGGGTTCCCATGAGTTCTCCGAGGTCGGGTATCTGACCCACTTCACTAAGAAGTGCATGGTTCTTCCTTTCTTTTTATGTCCAATGATCACTTCCACTTCATACTCCGATTTGCCTTCTATTAGATCAGGTGGTGGTTCTGGGAAGTTTGGACCATGTGCTTCGGTTTCTTTATATGGGGAGAGGAGTGCTGCATGGAATACTGGGTGTATCTTCCACTTCTCTGGCAACTTCAGCTGGTAGGAGAGTGGGCCTAAGACCTCTTCAACCGTGAAGGGTCCTTCTCTTTTCGGTGCGAGTTTCCTTGTCAAGTGTGTCATCTTGAGGTTCTTTGCTTCTAGCCACACCTTGTCTCCTTCTTTGAACGGGGTGAAGTGTCTCGTTTTTCTCTCTGCCATCATTTGTCTGGCCAACTCATGAGTTGCCTTCACTTCATCTCAGGCCCATTGCAGCGCAACGAATCGCTTCTCTATGGCCGGTATGTTCATTTTCAGGTAGGGGAGTGGGATCACCTTGGGCTCATAGCCCATCATGAGGTAGAACAGGGAGTTCCTCTGTACTGAGTGTGTTCTCTGGTTGTGCATGAACTCCACAGTCAGGAGGAGGTGCTTCCAATTCTCCTGGTTGTTTGAGCAGAAGATCCACAGGTACACTTCTACTTCTTGATTCACCCGTTCTGTCTCTCCATCAGTCTGGGGGTGGTATGCCATACTCATCGCCAGCTTGATTCTGAGCAATCTTCCTAGCTCCTGGAATAGCTGCGAGGCAAATTGTGGGTCCCTGTCAGAGATGATCTTGTCTGGGAGGCCGAATCGTTTGTCGACATTGTCTAGGTAGAGGGTGGCTGCTCCCAATGCATCTACTGTTTTCCTGCAAGGGATAAAAATTACCCACTTCATAAGCCCATGGTCTACCATGACCATGAGTGCATCATAACCATCGGACTCTGGTAGGTCAGTTATGAAATCAGTTGTCACCATCGCGAATGGTCTTGTCGCTTTGGATTTGATTGGTTGCAATGGGGGTGTCGTTGGGTGGGTGTTGACTTTCATTTGCTGGCATGTAGTGCATCCAGCGACATAGTTCTTGATGTATGTCATCATTCCTGGCCACCAGTAGTCCCTCCTGATCATTTCAGTTGTCTGCTATTGTCCCAGGTGTCTGCTGGTTACTCCTTCATGGTATTTTTGCACCAGGTTCTCCTGTAGATCTCTGTTGTCCAGGACATAGCACCTGTCTCAGAAGAATAGAAGGCCATCTTCTATCTTCCAGTCTTCCCATGCTGACTTTATTGGTGGGGTTCCTTTTGTCTTTAGCACTTCGATTGCGCTCTTCACCAGATCATCTTTCATGATACTACCCGCAAGTAGATCATGAATTTCCATGTCAATGAATTTCACAAATACCATTTCAGGTAACATTGTGATGTCTTCATTGTCATTGTCTTCTTCTCGTATGTGATTGGCCCTTTGTGATAATGCATTGCTCTGCACCATTTGTGATCCTGGCACATGGACGAGTTGTAATTCGATTCTGACAAGAATAGGCTCCATCTTGCTTGTTGTCTGTTCAATTTCTGTGCTGTCCAGAAATACATTAGGTTCTTGTGATCCAAGAGGATTACCACTGGGTGCTCTGAGCCCAGTAGGTAGTGTCTCCAGGTTTCTAGTGATCATACTATCGCTAGAAGTTCCCTGTCGTATATCTCATAGTTCCATTCCATTGGTGTCAGTGCATGCAATATATATCTGCATGGGTGCCAGTCTCCATTCGTGTCTCTTTGTCTCAGTACTCCTCCAGTTGCATGTTTCGAGGTGTCTGATTCAATCGTGAATGGCTTTGTTGGGTCTGGCATCAGTAGTACCGGTGCTTCTGTGAATTTCCTTTTCAGCATCTGAAAAGCTTGTTCGCATTCCATGGTCCAGTTGAATGTCTTGTCTTTCTTTGTCAGTTCATTGAGCAGTCTGCTTGTCTCCACAAAATGTCCGATAAACTTCCTGTAGAAGTTTCCAAATCCCAGGAAAGATCTGACTGCCTTTATGTTTGTCGGGGTTGGCCATTCTTGTATACCTGCCAGTTTTGTGTTGTCCATGGCAATTTTGTTGGGTTGGATGATCAGACCCAAGAATTCCACTTTGTGGACATCGAACTTGCATTTCTCCAGCTTCAGGTATAAGTCATTTTCTGCCAGTCTTTGCAGTACTCTCTTTGTCCTTTCCTGGTGTTCATTCTGATCCTTGGAGAATATCAGGATGTCGTCCATGTAAATCATGAGCCATCCTTCTCTGATCATGTTGCAGAATATCTCATTCATCATTGCCTGGAATGTTGCTGGTGAGTTGCATAATCTGAAGAACATCACCATTGGTTCGAACAGCCCTTGATTTGTCTTGAAGGCTGCCTTCCATTGATCTCCGTCCTTGATTCTGACATTGTGATATCCCCACCGGATGTCCAGTTTTGTAAACCATTTTGCCCCTCTTAGTTTGTCCAACAGATCTCCTACCAGCGGCAGCGGGTAGGTGTTCTTGATTGTGCCATTGTTCAAATATCTGTAATCTTGGCAGGGTCATAGCACATCTGAGTCCTTCTTTGCAACAAAGAAGAACGGCGATGCCATGGGCAATTTTGATGGTCAGATATATCCCTTTTGCAGGCTTTCATCGAGGAACTCGTTGAGCTTCTTCTGCTCTGCCAGTGAGAGTGGGTACACCCTGCAATCCTTTGCCACAAAATCCGATTTGAGTTCTATCGCGTGATCCCAGGATCTTGATTCTGGGAATCGTTCCGATGCTTCCTTTTCGAATATCCATTGGTACTCCTTGTACTGTTTGGGGAGTAGTTCATCCAGGGTCTTTTGTTCGGGGTCTCCTTCCTTCTTATGTGTCAGGTGTTGTGAGACCAATGTCTTTGCCCTAATCCAGATATCCTGTATGTATGCATATCATGGTGATCCTTGTGCCTTTACGATCCGAGAGATTGTCTTTGTTGATTGGGAGTATGAGTACCTTGGCTCATCATACTCTTCCATCAGTGGTGTTTTGGTCAATTCAAATATTCTGATGATGGGTTCTCCTCGGATGTAGGCGACCAGTAACTCATTGTCTGCAATCTCTTGTTTGGGTGTCCCTTCCAGTTGCTCCATTGCCAGTTCTGTTGCCTGTTCATGGTTTGCCAGTGCTGGGTTTTCCTTCCTAGTGTCTTCTTCATCTTGTGGCCCAATGGGCTCCACATCTTGAAGAGTCGTGATTGCAATCTCTTCATCTTCTACTTCTTCAATGGTTGCCTTTCTTGTTCCGATGGGTATACTGTTCTTTCCCAGTTTAGTGTGGAGGGCTTCTCCCATCTGTCTGGCTTTATTGGCAATTCTCTGGCATTTCATTAGCCATTCCTCATTCCTCAGTTTCTTTTTGAGGGTGAGCTTCTCCAGTTCCTTAGTGGTCACTCGGCGCCACATTAGTTGTTCTTCTTCTTTTGCCTTTGGTGTGAGTCCCATCTTTTCTCTTGCCTTGGCGACCATCTTCTGGGCCCATGCCCATTTTTCTTCTTTCATCATTTCTTTGAAGGGTTTCCCTTCCTCTTTGACTGTCTTCCAGTGCCATGCCAGATGTTCTTTGTCGGGTTTCTCCATCTGCACCCTCCCAATAAGGGTTTTTCCTTTTCCCATTGAGAATTCGGGGTGTGCTCTGTCAGTTGTTCAGAATTGGAACGTCCCAATTCTCCAGTCGATCACTGGATTGATTCTTCTGAGCCATGGCAGGCCCAGGATGATCAATTCTTTCCCCAGTCCTGCAATGAGGAAGGTTGTCGGGAAAGATCTTTGGTTGATCATCAAGAATCCTTTGGCGTAGTGGGAGATTTCCCCTTTCTTGTTTGGGGTTCCATCCATGTTCTTGACCCTGATCGTCCTTTCCAGGGGATGTAGTTCGAATCCGCTGCTCCTTGCGAATTCATGGCTCATGAATATTCCTCCTGCTCCTGAGTCGAGCAGGGCTTTGGTTTTGATGGCTTTTTTTCTGCCTGCCCCAGCCACTTTGATATCTAAACACATAGATTGATTCTTCAAAGTGGCTAGTAGTACAGAACAGACAGAGAGTTTGGTGGTACCTGGCATCAAGGCAGGCCATTTCTTTAAAAACCCTCATCTCCTATCAAGGCGAGAGCCTTTTCCTTCCCTTCTTCATTGAGGTCTTTCATGATCACTCAGATCTTTGAGTAGGCTTCTCTGCCTTTGTTCTTTGGGAAAGGCCAGTCCTCGGTCCTCGTTTCCCCTTTCTTGTGTTCGGTTGCTTGGTGCCCCAGCTGGTGGCACACGAAGTATAACCCTTTCTTCATGTGTTCGATCCTCTCCTGGTAGGAGAGTCAGATGATCTTGAGTGGGCCTTCTTTTGACTTGGAGTTGGGCAGCCTCTTTGCCAAGGCTTCCTGTGCTCTCCCGGTTATGGCCTTTGCTCTCCTCCATTGTCCATCGTACTTGGAGGCAGCATTGATCATCCTTTCCAATGTTGTGGGGATTGTTTCCATGTTGAAGACTCTCTCGAGGAGTCTTGGGTTCAGTCCATCTATGAAGAGCTCGATGAGTGCAGTATCATCGTTGATTCTTGCCTTCTCTCTCAGGATTTGGAACTGCGCAATGTAGTCCTCCAGGTCCTGCCCCTGCTTCAGTGTTTTCATTTCAGTTCTGGCTTCATCAATGGGGGTGAATGCTGTCTTGAGCGCCACTTCAAAGGTGGACCATGTTCCCATGTCTTCCTTCTCTGCCCATGTCTGTGCCCAGGGTGCAGCGGTTCCTCCATTCATGAATGACAGTGCAAAGATGATCTTCTTCTCGTCACTGTTGTAGATCCCATGGTTCACTCTCAAGTAGAGTTTTACTTCTTGTAAGAACTTCGTGGTTCTGGTTCGGTCCCCTAAAGTCGGAGGGGGTTCAGATTCTAATCTCTTTGGTTGACGCGGTGGGTTTGGTGGACATGTTGGTGTTGTTGTTGGATAGGGAGAATGGATCTTGTTCTGGGGTTTCTTCTTTGTTGAAAGATCTAAAATCTTCTTTGTCAAGGTATCGGGGTTCTTTGTCACTTGTTCTCTTCGAGAACCACTTCTGTGCTGGTTCTGAGTATTGTACTAGTCGACCCTGGTATCTATACTATGGGGTTCTTCCTGATGATGATGCTCCAGTTGGAGGTCGGCCTGGGCTTTGTCTGAAAGATGTTGTGTCTGCACCTAGGTGGGTGGACTTCATAGATCAGCTTGACCTTTTGTTAAGACTATTGGTCTTAACTCAAACTTGTCTTTGTCTATCGCACTAGGAGGCCTTCCTAGTGTTTCGGGCTTTCAGCCTTCACTTGGGTGCTTCCTCAAGCAATCACAGTTGATCATACTCAGAGGCTTTCTGAGTATACCATTGGTTCGTGTATCACAGTTGGAGGCTTTCCAACTGTCAAGTTCGGGTTATCACGGCTAAGGGCTTCTTTGACCGTCGAGTTGTTCGTGTTGAGTTTAAGACCATATATTGAATTAGGTCAAGCTGAGGGATACACAGAGTGTAGCTACAGCTTATATACTGTTCTAGGACTACCTATCATCCAATCAGAAGGTGAGATGCTTATCAGGTAAATATAGATGAGTATAATAGAAACAACAGGCCTCATGCCTTGCATGAGGTGTCCAATGTTATGGATCTGGTGTCAAGGATTCAATGTCAGGGACATGCTGTGGCGCAGCATGTCAATCATGAGAGTCTGATGTCACAGACCTCATGTCAAGGGGCTGTCATAACACAGCAAGTGTGGGAGTGGGTTCAGGTGCATGGAGTCACCATGCATCAAAGCATCTCCCATCAGAAGTGAGTCGAGTCAAATGAGAAAAATAAAGTACCCGGTCTTGCTGGCATACGTCTGGTTGTCCTGGGTTACAATATCACAAATTGTAACACTGCTTGTCCCAGTCATCCCCTTTGTCCCTGGCTGGTCCTGGCGCCCGTTGTTCCCATTGTTCCTGTTGTCCCTCCCATTGTTGTCCTTGTTGTCCTCACTGTCCCCATTGCCCTGGTCCTGGTCCTCCTTGGTGTTGTCATCCTTGTGCCTGTCATCCCTGGTCCTGGTGTCATCTTGTCTTCTGGTCATTGTCCCCATTGTCCCATTCTTGGCAGTGGTTGTCCTCATGGTCCTTGTGGTCCACTGTGGCCATTGTCACAGTTTTGCCTTCCTTGTGGTTGTGGGTGCCATTCTCATCATCCCCGTTGTCAGTGCTGTCATGGTTTGCATTGGTGTTGTTGTTCTCATTGTCCTGGTCCTGTCTGCCATTGGTGTTAGGGCATTTGTCATCAGTGTCGCCTGGCCCTGTTCCCTTCATTCCATTGCTGTTATCATCCTGAGTAGGTTGGGTCATTGGTGGTGCATCTTGTTATGCCATCCCACCATTGTGGCAGCAGTGTTGCCTGTTTCGAGAGATGGTGGGGTGGTTAGTGGCAGATGGCGGTGTTGGGGGCATTTCATGTGCTTACCTTGTAGGTACCCAGTGGAGTGTCATGGGGTGACCCTCCAGGCCTTCTTAGCAGGCCATTTGGGCACTGTTTGGTCATGCTTGGCAGTAGCTTTAAGGCTTAGTCTGCATGTAGTTTATAGAGTCCATTCCAATCATCATTGCATTGCTAGCCACTCCAAGCACTTAGGAGGCAGCTTGGGCCTCTCCATTTGGTGATGAGAGTGTGATTCAAACTCTAGCAGGCCACAGCAATTTTTTTGGGACACTTCTCAGATCTATCTGCTTTTTTATTGCATCTGTCAAACCAACAAAGTCAAAAAAACTATGAGAAAAAGTCTAAAGTCTAAGTTTAAAAGTCTAAGAGTGAATCATGGCACCTGGAAATGGCTCTTGTAACAAAAGCTCCAAGACAACAAAGAAACTCACCACAGCATCAGACACTTGACACGTACCCACAAAAAACACACACCCTGAGCTTTTGCCTACCAAGGTTTCACTGAGTCTCAGTAACTCCAAGCCCATAGATTTGTTTGGTGCAGCCATCAAAAGGGTCACTGACTCACAAAACCCTGCTGTCACCTTTCAACAGATCTGGGACTCAGCAATCAAGATTGGCCAACAAAATTCCTTGGAGGAAGGGAGAGTAGAGGAGTTGACAGAAGCACAAGACATAGGGTTTAGAGAGGGGAGGTTGCTTGGAATTGAGGAAGGATTGGAATGGGGAAAGCTCTTGGGAAAACAGGACACCATTAATGGTTTTGAGAAGGCTATAAGGAGCGAGCACCAGTGGGGGTACTGCATTGGGTTTGGTGATGGGCAGAATGATCAGAAAGCAAAGCAGAAGCAAAACAATGCACCTGCAGTCTCCTCCACTGCCCAAGCCCTAGCAGATAACAGCCCCCAAATGAAAAACCCAGATAACAATGCAACATGCAGCGACACAGCCACAACTGCATCATCAAATGGTGCAACCTCGCAACCCCACTGTTTGCCTACAACCATGATGATGTACAATGGCTCCTGGAAAATGCAAGACTGGATGGATGGAAAGGAGGATTAGAGGAAGGTCAGAGGATGGAGAAGAGCAAGGGAGAGGAAGGGAGGAAGAGAAGTAGGGAAAAGTGGCAGAAAAGGGAGTGCAGGTCGAAGAAGACAAAGAAAACTCATGGTGGACTGTGGAAGGACACAGCGTAGGGCTCTGCCTGTCGATGGCTGCCCATACACATGCTCTTTTCTGCAATGCAGCCTTCTTGGACAAGGCTGGAGTCCAGACTGATCCTGAAACAACCACCTGGAAAGATGCAACCACACAGATAGCTCCCAGGACCAACAAGAGAGCCATGCAGACCAACACTGCCCCCGAATGTCGGAGTGCCGCCCCCCAAAAGGAACCGCCCAATGACAAACAACCCCACTCCCCAGAAATTGAACCGATGGATGCTACAATGAACGTACGCACCCAGAACATATCCAGCACTGAAGAAATGGCCATACAACCCCACGGCAGCCCTATGCCATTGTTTGCAACCCCCAAAACATGTCCAGAAGAAGGGGAAACCCCAATGTCGATGGAAAATGGCCAAACAACATCGAGATCACCTAGCCCAGCAACCCCAGCCAAGCCCTTGCCCATGGAGGGGGAACCTTTGCCAAGAAACAGACACATGCCATGTACACAGCCCAGAATGACCCTGTTCACTCCCCATCAAGTCATTCTGCCAACCCCAATGTCCCCCACCACTGCCATGTCATCAACAATGCCATCACCTAAGCCCCATACCCAGAGCCCATCAAGGAAACAAAAGCTGGATTTGTCAATGCCCAATGACGATGATAGCCCCCAACAGCAGTATTCCACTGTGAAAAGCATGCCCCAGCATGACGAGCACCTCCCATTGTTGAAAAAAGGCAGAACGATGATGAAAGCACCCAATCCCAGCCCTTGTTCCCCATCTACACCCATGGAAAAGCCTGTGCCACCCAGTTTACCCCAAATCAGCTGTAAATGAACTGTTTCACCAACTCCATGTCTTCCATAGCTACCAGCACATCCACACTCTCCACAGCTGCCGTTTTACAGCCCCCATCTCTCGTCAAGAGTCCATCAAGCTTTGTGCTGCCATGTTTGACACCTGCACCCCCATGTTTTGACTGGGCTGAGGATTCAGAATCACTACCCATCACCTGCAGCACTTTTATTCAGGATATTTCATGCCTTTGTACAAATTGTGAAAAACCATTTGGGACATTACTAAGACATACTCAATGACATTGGGCACTTCAAAGAGCATACTAATACCCCCAGCCACCACCCTGAGCACCTCCTGCATACCCCCTGCATGTCATCACCCACTGCCATCCTTCAGGTATTGCACCTGGCAAACCAATTGTCCAAGTTTCAGCAAGTGCTGCATCTTCACATGCCCCACCACCAACTTTGTTTCCAACACTTGATTGGGATCAAGACCCTTGACTGCTTGACCTTGGAAAGGTACTACAGAGTTTAGGATGGGTTAGAGGTTGAGGCGAGTTTTTTTGGATTGTGGCAGGGACGCTGCTATGTTTGAGGGGGGCACATGGAGTGTCATGGGGCAACCCTCCAGGCCTTCTTAGCAGGCCATTTGGGCACTGTTTGGTCATGTTTGGCAGTAGCTTTAGGGCTTAGTCAACATGTAGTTTATGTAGCACCAGAGCCCATTCCAATCATCATTGCATTCCATTGCATTGCTAGCGACTCCGAGCACTTAGGAGGCAGCTCGGGCCGCTCCACCAGCTACCTGGGCCTCCTGGTACCTCCCTGGGGTCTCTTAACCTCAACCAACCCCCCTCACAAGCAGGCTTGACCATTGATGGTGTGGTAGGAGTGGAAGTGAGAGAGCATGTGAACATGTCAGACCTTGGTTGATATTGCATGTGAAGCTGAAGTCTCGGGTGTGCCAGGTATAGATATGACATGTGACTTTCTGCATGAGGGCAGGTTGAAATGACTTACCTTGCACAATGCATAGATGATGAAATTCAGCCTGCTGTGGTATAAAATAATGACTGAGCAAAAAAAAAACATTCCATCTATTTGATGTTTGAGTATTAAAAGCACCCATATAATTCATTCACTTTCAAGAAGAAATTTCATCCTACTCACTGATGAAAAAGTTGTAATAAAATATGTCTGACTTCCATCCATTTGAGGCTTGAAATCTACAGTATTAAAACCACCCCTATAATTCATTCATTTACAAGAAGAAATTTCATCCTACTCACTTATGAAAAAGTTGTAATAAAATATGTCTGAATTCCATCCATTTGAGGTTTGAAATCTACAGTATGAAAATTCATCCCAAGTTCATCCATTATATATCCATCCATTTACATTAGATATTTCCCATTTTCTTACTTGAACAGCTGAAATCCATACCCTACCAGTCTCACAGCGGTCTGTCAGCACCCCCATCTCCCCCTGCAAGCAGTTGCTCACAGGGTGGGTGGTGGTGCTGTGTCAGGGTAGTTGCCACAGCGTTGGTGGTTGGATGTCATGATTATCAAAGAAACGAACCTAACAAATGAGAATGAAAGTGTTAGTTACACAAATAGAAAAAAAAACATATCTGAGCCCAAACAACGATTGGCATCATCTGGGCTTTCTTTGCATTCATTCATTTGGACCATTGTCGGGTGGTGGTGCTGGTCAGGGTGTGGTTAGTGATCCTCCAGATCCCATTACCACCCTGCAAGCAGGTGCTCACAGCCATAGTAGGCCTCATCATCATTATCAAAAGTTAAAAACCCAAAAATAACAATAAATGGTTAGTTGATTACACAACAAGGAATCAAAAGAAACATACCAGGGCCCAAATGATGCAACACACATTGTTTGGGCCATCTTTGCACATGTTCATGGTAGGCGAGTAGGCTGTGGTGGAAGTGGAGAGAGAATGAAACGGTGTTGTTGGTTTGGCAGCTGTGGGAATGGTGTCAACAAGTGGCACCACCTTTTTGTTTGGGTGCACAAATGCACGCAAATGGTCCATGCACAGCTGCATGGTATATAAACCTTTGCTTTTCGCATTTCTTTTTCTTCATCAACTTCAGTACTATTTTATTTTAGTTACAGTAGGTATAGTTGGTTGCAACTGGTTAGAACTGGTTTCAATCAGTTTTAAATATATATTCAATCTATTACAACCACAACCAACAGAGTGAGAAAATTAGGACAACCACAACCAGAAAAAGACTGAACCACAGTTTGGTTCAATCCAGTTGCAGTTTTTTCCAGTTTGATGAACTGGACCTTCAAACACTACAAAGGATAGGGTGGTATGTCAGTTTTCAAGGCGTCTCTTCATCCATTCTGTGTATTCTTGTGGTATGCTTCTTTTTCTCATGTTGTGAATGAGTCAGTTGACATCTACACTGGGGAATGCACCTTTAACATCAAGAAATAGGGTTGATATGAATTGCCCTTTGCGCCATGCATCTTTTACAGTCTTTGTTAGCAGGTGTATGGAGTCGGTTGTGGTGTGTCCTGGTCTTGCTCCAAAATGGTTGGCTGGGAGTATATTGTGCTTCTTGCACATGGTGATGATATCATCTGTCTGGCAACTGTTGAGCAGGTGGGCCATTCCATTGGAGAGTACTATTGGGCACCATGCTGCTGGGGACATGTAATCTGGTTTTCCTGGTTTTTTCAGGATTAGAGTTTCTGTGAGCACCTACTCCTGTGGATAATATTCTAACATGTTAGTAGCTCAAAAGAGGGGACCTAGATGTGGGACAAGTTCTTCTCTGGCATGTACTAGTACTGAGTTTGGCACTATTCTGCTTCTGGTGGCTTTGTACAGCTTCATCTTCTTGATTGCTTGGTGTATCTGTTTGTTGGCAACATTTGTGAACTTCCATTGTGGTGGCAGATATCGATAGTCTCATGGTATTGGTGTTGCCATCGGGTTTGGTGGCAGGAAGAAGGTTTTGTAGAAGATTTGGCCTTTGCTGCTGTTGTCTACTGCTTTTCTTACCACTCTTTTTGTCACTGGGTCTTTGACTTGTAATGTTGGGATTCTAGCTTTTCCTGCATCAGTCGCCAGTGATGTTACTAATCTACTTGCCTGCCATATACTGGACTGGTCAAGTCCCTCTAACCATTCTACCCAGTGTTCCACTTTTGCTGTTCGTATCTTTTCTGAATAGTGATTGCATTGGCATTGGTATTCCTCATGTACTGGGTGTTGGTTGTTTTGGCGGTGATATTTTGATTGTCCTCCGAGTTGTTGCATTTTTTCTTCTTCTCATTTGCTAGATCTTTTGACCACCATCTCTTCAAGTATGGGCTTGGTGTTGTCAGTTCAACATGTTTCTCAATCGCGCCTTGTATCATTTCATTCAGAGCTTTGAGCTTGTCCTCAAATTCTTGTACTGTTTCTATTTCTGTTGGTGGGGGAAAGTAAGTGAGGTTGTCTTTCAGTGTTTTTACCAACTCTGGCCAGTCGGTTAGTCTGAAATTCCATCTTGGTTTCCATGCTGTCTTCAGCATGTGTATGTTGATTTGTGTGACAATCGGGTAGTGGTCAGTTTTTATTGGTCACTTTGCATCATTGGTGTTGCATTTTATTACCGTGTCCATGAGTTCCTCTGTGCAGAATACATTGTCAACCTGGGTGTTGTTGCCTGTGCTGTGTGATCATAATGTTGGTATATGCGGGGGGAGTGCCATCTTCATATTGTGTCATCCTAGCATGTTGAGCAGTGGTTGTGTTAGGTCCAGGTTTTCCTTTGTGAATAGGTGTATGTTTCAGGCTTCATCCCATAGTGGGTGATGTTGGTTGAAGTCTCCCATCCACATGGTATGTAGTGGGTTCACTGTATGTCTCTGTCTTTCTCGATCTCACATGAATGCAGATATGTGAGTTAGTGCACCGTTATTGTCTCCATTGTTGTAAATGTTGATAATGCATAACATACCAAATTCACCTTGTATTTCGATTGCAGTGATGTCTAGATGTTCGAAATTGATTTGTTTCCATGAGACAGACCTTGTTCTGTCTGGGTGTAGTGTTGCCACTGGCTCAGCCGAGGTTTTTCAATAAAATGGCTATAGCATGCCAGGTAAATTTCCTAAATTCACCAAGATATTTGAGCATGTGGATGGGCCCATAAGCCGAGGGGTTGTCTGCCAAAATTAGTTGAACCGATCAATTGTCCCTGAGTTATTTAATAAACAAAATTTGGCTTGATGGCTCGGCTTGAAATCAAAGCCGAGTGAATAAGTCAGGAATGGGGGATCTGGTCAGAAAATGTTGGCAAAAGACCCCTCGGCTTATGGGCTCGTCCATATGCTCAAATATCCTAGTGAATTTAGGAAATTTATCTGGTATGCTATAGCCATTTTATTGAAAAACCTCGGCTGAGCCAGTGGCAACACTATCTGGGTGTTTTTGATGTGTGTTGGGGTATATCATCATCCAGTTTTGATTAGCTCCCATGTGACCTTTAAAATCAATGTATGGTTCTTGTACTACACACACATCATAGGTGCCCCATTTCAGGCTTTGTAGTAGATTGAGTTGGCTTAGCAGGGAATTGTTGATGTTTTGTTGCCAGATTTGTAGTGGTCTCTGGGTTACTTCCTGTTCTTGGTTTTCAGACATATTTGAGGGGGGAGGGTTCCCTGTTCATTGCCATTCCCATTTGTGGTTCTGCGTCTTGTTCGTACATGTCTAGATCTCCCCATGATGTGTTTTGTTGTATTGGGTTGCATTTTTGGTTTTGTTGGTGCTGGCCATTTGTCTGTGTGTTGTTGATATATATATCTAGCATTGTCTGTGCTGGCTTTATAGGCCATCCATTATCTTGTGGTCTGTTGTGTAGGCTGGGGGGTCTGCCACATCATCGTACAGTATGCCAGTCATCCATGAATCTGTGTTGGTTCCTTTGGTCTTCAGGGTGTGCATTCCAGCCTGTGTTCTGCTGATGTTGGTGGTTTTGGTGTTGGTGTTGGTGATGATGTTGATAGTCTGTGATCATATCTGGTTCATTCAGTAATTTCCACCTGCATGGTATGGCCATCAGGAAGAATATGTACTTATTCTCTGGGATGCATGCTTGGATCTTTTCTTTCTCTGCTTTGAACATTGGGCAATTTCTGTCAGCTGCTCCATGTCCTTTGGCTCCAATACCTGCACAGTTAGTGCAGCAGAATGATGCTGTGTCTGTGATTATGCACTGTGCTGTTCGGTGCTCTCCACCACATCGTGCACAGGTATCTGTGCTTGCTTTGCAGTCAGGTACATAGTGTCCAAATTTCTGGCATTTTAGGCATCTTCACAGTTCAGTTAGCATTTTATGTACATTCACATGATTTCCTTCCATGAACATGCCATATTTGATCACTGTATTTGCCCTGTTATGTTCATTGAAACCGAATACTATGTGGGCGACTTTTTGATTCCTGGCTTGTAGGTGCATCAGTTTGATGTATTTTGGATAGCCTATAGTGTTAGTACTTAATGTGCTGCCCTCTTCTACCTTAGCATGTGCATAGCTGGATCCTGCATCGAAGGTCATGGGGCCAAACTCAGCTATAATGTAATATAGTTTGTTTTGCATGTTGGATGTGCCACTGTAGTTTGCTATGAAGGCATTTTGTATGCCCATCTGTTTTATCCAGATTGCTGTGTCTCTGGTATTCAGTTGATAGAGTACATTCCTGTTGTGTAGTTTCTTTGCTCCAACAAAAGTCATTTCCAGTGGTTTATCAGCTGCTGCAATCCCCATGAGGTCAAGGGCTGTGTTTGCTTTTGCTACAAGGTCTTTTTCTGTGAGGGATTCGAGTACATTGTCAGTGGCATTTGGGTCTTTCTGAATCAGTATCTGCTTATCGGTTATTTCTCCCCTTGTTATGACTGATGCATGTGCTGGGGGGATTTGCTGTTGTGTTATTGTTGCATACATTGCATTCTGATGAGTGTGATGGGGTGTCATTGCTGTGTTCACATTCTCATTTATGTCAGTGAGATCTTGGGTCACTTGAGCTAGTTGTGCTGCCGACTCTTGGAAGCCATCCTTGAGGTCATCCATTTTGCCTGTTATTTCCTTTGCCACTCTGGTTATATGTTCTATGGCCTCTTGCATGGTTTCTACGTTGGCAGTAAATGATTCCATATATTCTTGGAGTTGATTTTTGATTGATGTGGTGATTTTGGTGGCCATCTGGTGTGAGCTAGCTTTGGCCAATAGGAATGCGACCACTCTTATCCCATCCGTTAGGGTTCTTGGCATTCTTAGGCTGACAGCCATGTGTCCAAACTGTAGTAGTACATGAGATAAAGTCTGCAAATCAGTGGATTTACCAGGGACTAGATATTCTTTTGCTGTCAGGAATGCAATGGCCTGTTCTTTTGTTCACACATCGGTGTTCATTCTGTCCACATTTTCTAGCTCTTTTTGTGTTTTCTTGGTTGTTGTTGCACTGGTTTTTTGTCTCGTTTGTGGGGGTGTGGGCCCAGGAGGTTGAGACATGGTTTTTATGTTCTGCCTCCTCCTCTCTTCCTTTGGATCTTGAACTGTGGCAGTTTTTTGAGATGGTGGCCTGCAAAATTTATGCCATGGTACAATGGGCCTTATTTGGTTACAGACACAGCACCAGAGGTCTTGACCATCATGGTTGACATGCCAAATAACCTGAACATGTTCCCAACATTCCACACCTTGCAAGTGCTGCCCTGCATAGAAAATGACAAAGATCTCTTCCCTTCTCAAGAACAGGAACACCCAGAAGCAGTTGTTATCAAAGGTGAGGATGAGTACTATGTGGACTGGATCCTGGAGGAGAAAATGGGGAAGAGGAGCACAATATCTGGTCAGATGGCATGGTTACAGGCCAAAGGAAGATCATTGGCTGCCAGGACATGAACTGCAAGACTGCAAGGCTTTGGACATCTGGTTGGTGCAGAAGGAAGCAGGTTGCAGTACATAGCTTTCTTTCATTTGCTGACTGGTAGCTTTTCCCTGCTGGGGTTTTTAATCCACCTGTGCTCATGCCTTTTTTTTTACTTAAATTTCATTCTGTGGGGAGACATTTTTTAATTTTTCAGGGGGGGAGGGTGTAACAATGTCACTTATTTACTGCTTGGATTGCATCCTCAGACCAATATGGATAATATGGAGCTATCTTTTCTTCTTACCATCATCACCTTCATCACCAATGATAGAGATCTCTCACTTATAAAACACCTCTTTTGCCTGCTTATTTCTGAGTCCAACTCTAGTGAAGTGCATGCCCCCTAACACAGCGCATGCTTACAGCCTACCCAACAATAGTAGATACAAACTTGGTGAGTGGTGACTCAGAATCCAGAGTAAGATCCAAAATCTTAGAAGTGGTATAACTTTAACAGCAATTGACACCCTTAATATGGAGCTTGAAAGTGATGGGAAGGATTAAACTTTCCGATAGAAACACCTACATCAGGAAAATCACACATTATTTTTGACTTTTTTGACTTTTTTGGCCCAAATTTAAAGTCAGAAAGTTGGTTTTCCCACCCAAAATGATTCCCACCTTAACTTTACTAAAATTGGACTCAAGCTATACCACTTTCAACTTTGTGACTTTTTTGGCTTTAGAGTGGCTTTATAAAGCCAGAAAAATAATGTGTGATTTTTCTGACTAGTATCATCAACTCACGAGATGGAGGAAGATATTGTGATGTTGAGGATTCGATATTGGAAATTCTGAACCGTCCGAGTGTCCGAACCCACCACTTTAAGTGCCTCCTACCACCTCGCCAAACTAACCCTCGACTGCTGGCTCATGTAGGGAGGCCCACTATCACCATGGGCACTTGCAGTTGTGCTTGGATGTCAACTGCAAGATGGGGATGAGAAGAAGAGGGGAGAAAGTTTAAGACTTGGATCCCATGCCCAGCCACAATGAGACCCACAAACCCCGTGACACGTCACCGCCGCACGCTAGACTCATAACCGTCTGTCGTACTATACATGTAAGGTGCCAAACTGTCATAGATACTAAGTTGTACAACAGATGGTAACGAGTCTAGCTGCATGCGGCATATCCATATATGTCAATATGACACCCGCCCTTCGTGAAAGCACATGCCCATGTCAACTGCGGGAAGGGCAATAGAGTTGGTGGTATAGTGAGGAACACGGTGGAGTGGTGGACACGCCAGAGGCGGTCCTCGCTCAGGCGATGCAGTGGATAGCTAGCTGTGATGATCCTATCTACCACATGCGTGACTACTACTGACTAAGTCACATGACTATCTGGAGTAGGTGCCAGGCACCCTACTCCAGCGGGATCGCGCTGCAGAGCATGCCCGCTACATTTGGTACCTGCAGCATGCCCGCTACCAGTTTGTATTGAATTGTGATGTCCCCCTTCTCATTGGTAGACTGTACTTCCTGTATCCTCCCTCCTCGAGCTCTATACATGTGTAACACTATCAACTTCAACTATAACAAGTATTTTTTGTACAAAAACTTTATGGTGAACTATCAAACCATCCTCCCTGTAGTGTTTGACAACCTGTGCTGCCACTGTTGCGAGCAGCAAGCATCGACAGACTACTTTCAGGCAAGTAGGGCAGATTGTTATACTTAGGATAAATTAGCAGCCAGAATTGATATCTTTTCCTCGCCGCGTGAATGTGGGGATATCATTTTGGATGAAAAGGTAAGATGAATAAACGACAACATATGAACGTCATTCTCTTGCACGGGATTCGTCGTTCAAAGCTCTCGCAACGATGTGAAGAGAACTCGAAGGGCCCACAAAACAAATGGCGAAAGTAAGATCAGCCCATTAGCCTGAGAAGAGAAATGAGTGCTTCGGGAGTCTAACATCGGAACCATGCACGTCAAACACGAGGCACGAAGTGAACTAAAGCTCTCACACGACGACAGGCCAGTCAAAGGAGAATTCAGCGATGGTTCAAGTATATTGATACACGAGATAGAATTTTGAGCCCTACACATCTGAACGAGAGGGCCAAATGGAGGAAGCTGACTAGAAAATTTTCCAAACACACGATTAAATGTGACGATAGGCTCCCCCGTGACACCCCAAGTCCAAGCTATAGCTTCAAGTGGAAGACGACAGATTGCAGGGGAACTTAGCAGAGCGATCGACGAATCCAGATTTCAAGGATACTTTCAGCATGGCGTGCTAAACTAGGGGTCTGAACAATAACCGATCCGTATATTTGTCTTGTAAGGACCCTGCAGGACGTAGAAGAGGATATGTGAGGGCATTAGCAATTAATAGATTTAATGACGAACAGCACCGTTAACCTTTGCTAGTCGTAAATCTTGTGCCAGTAGGTAATTGATATGAGAGTTTCTGTAGTAGGTGTGATGAACGGTGTCATGAGAGCTTCAATCCGTCCGGTAGTCGGAGGATACATGCAGCGTTCGACTACAGATCACAACGGTTGTAGTGTTTCGTTCGCTTGCATGTCAGGCGAGCTGGGAAGGGAAGGGGCATGGCGTGATAAAAATTTCAATCAACAAACTCACGAGAAATAAATTTTCATTCGGAAAAATGCGACCTAAAACCTTGCTACCGCTGCTACACTGCCATACCCATTTAGGAGCAATTCTAGAACTGTAAGTTGTCTTGATAGACAGTGAAGACGACCTCACCGCTTCTTGGATGAGCAGAAAAACAAGGTGCATTCCTTTACAAGGTTGATTGACAGATCTGACGTACAAACGTGCTTTGAGCATAACGAAAGGATGACTGATCAGGAACTGACCGAGATGAAGAGAAGTCATTTCCATCCCGTTATCGGTGCCCAATGCAATGCGGCGAGTTGCACGACCTCGAGGTCTGTTGAGGGCTACTAGCTTGGCGCACGAACTTCAGCAATATCAGGCAGACCGGGCATTTCATTGTTCTATCTGTAGGCTGTGACACTGTCGGGAGAATTGAACTCAGGGCAGGGACTGGATCATGTCCCAATTCAGCATAGATGCTGTTATATCTGGCTCGGGATCTATGGATCGCCTGTGTAAACAGTGATCTCGGGCGGGCTTTCAATGGAGATTATTGCTCCAAAAGGAACGAAGATAGAAGGATGAATGGAAAAACGGTAGAGCCGTGAGCTACCAGGAGGTCAAATTTTAAGAGAAAACCAGCCTCGATGCCAGAAATCTGAAATTCTATACATACGTTGGTTGGCGGAGATTCTCTAATAAGCTTGGCCCACTGCGGTCCTTGGAGCGATTATGATTCCATCCATACTACATCGGCAGGAACACACATTTCACCTGCGAAACATGTAAAGTCTACGAAGACAAAGTGGGAATGATACTGACAAAGGAGCAATGCTTCTGGAAACCCGGTGGGAAGTGAACCTGTGTACGCCACGCGCCGACCTCGGCAATGCCTCCACCACAGGGATGATCTCGGGATAACAGGGGATAACTCGACCCAGTCCAAAGAAGATCATTCCGAACCAAGACGAAGGGTCTACGGCTCTAGCTAAATGGGAAAACTGATCCCAGTGCAACCCATTCCCAAGGTTAATGCACCAGTGCCACCCAAACTAGATATGATGTTTTTGGCATTGGAAATAGAACTCCGGATGCAGCAGCTTATTTCAGAGTACATCCGCTATATATCTAAAGGCCAGATTCCCGTGGCGTCCGTCGAAATCTTCAGACGTGCGCTTGGTGCCTAGTACGTACTTCTTGACTAAGAGTTAAGAGTATGTATACCATATTCATGAACCGATGTGCTCACCATCATACCGAAAGGAGTATTCCTTATATTAATATCAGCTGTATAGCAACGGAAGATTGCGGACAATCGTTCTTCCAGGGTCGATTGGCGATATCTGGAACTAACCATGGACGGCTTCTACCTAGGGAATCTCCTGCGAGGCAGCCGTGCGACTTGTACAAGCGTAGATATCATCCATTTCTTTTGTGTAGGGGCAGAAACTGTCTCATGAACTAGAATTAGGGGTGATTCCGAACGATTAAATCGTAATTCCATTGTACCTACGAGCGGTTGCTCTTCAAAGGGCCTGCAGTATGAGAGTAAAAATTTGGACGATGTAATACTTGAGAAGAAAGCGGCTTCTATTCGCGGCAAGAGCACGTGGCTGGTTCACTTCATTTTTCAACTCCGCACAACTTAGAGAAATCAATATCCTTGATTCATTTCGCTGCTGTATAATTATTGTAATCCTGTCAGTTCAGTCATATTACCACATATTACTGATCCGATCCTCATTTGGATCCAGGTCCGATCTGTGCAAGACCATAACAGGTCTTATGCACTACATGTGCAAAATGAAGTGCGTTTGGTAACTTTGGTAGCCTTTGCCAGTAGCATTACCGTTATTTACTAACAAACTTTTTTTTTTTCACGCGGTTAGATCCAATTCTGGCTTTTAGATAAATGCTGACCGTTGCATTAATAATTTATGACCGAATTACCTCATGAATTACGTCTCAAGATCTCGTCTCACTGCTTGAATTTCAAACCCACAATCCCGCACAAATTTTCTTGCAAATTCGTTGATCATACTTGCCTTGGCTGCGTCATAACTTCTTCACCTATTCCGACGATCCATAATTAACCAAAGTCAAACAAAAATTTATCAGGAACCGACTAGCTATGCAGTACAGCACTCTTGCGGAGTTAATTCACCGAGGGTAGCCTGGGCCGCCAAAAGAAGTATTTCATCTACCCTTTCCCCAGAATAAACAACAACTTCCCGATGTTTCCCCCACGAGTTGTAGCTGCGCTTTAGTCCTCATTGTTATCTGCTATCGCAGCGGCTCTAACAGTCTTCGCACACAGATTGTCTCCTCAGATGACACAGTCGTTTTCCACACTCGCCGCTTTCCGCTTGAGATGATCTCAAATCGTACACGGTAAGATATCTACATTCAGCCGTCAGTTTTCTACGTTTCAAATAAAACTACTCCATAGCCAAATATACATGTTCAATCTGGATTAGAGATCGCTTGTTCGTCTCCCTATGGGAAGTGGAGATCATCAACAATGCATATAGACTGCTCATCTGCTGTTTCTCCTGATCAACACTTACCATTAAACAAGTGGATCTACATAGCTACCTTATTCTTTTCTCCTCCGTCACTCCGCCTTAGCGTTCAAGATGACAAACTACGGCATGGCGTTTTTCCTTGAGGACAAGACTGGCGAGCTTACTGGCTCCGAGTTTGTTGACCTTAATGACCGCATGCATCTAACTTATCGCTGTACCGCCCGGAACTCCACTCACATTGCATATATGATATACGACGCCACTACATCATCCGGTGCTTCTCGACCCTTGGTTGCCCTTGACTTCGGTCCCAACAATCAATTGGGAACAATTAGCTTCGGTCCTGACTCTTCTATGGAAATGAAGAAATATCTGACCAAACTTTCGCCCTTTGGGAGGTATGCTATCCGTCTTCAATCCAAACTTTTTGAATACTGACTGCCATATCAGCTCCAAGGTCCGAAAATTTCTCGCATCTGACGGCCAGGAATATCGCTGGAGTTGGCGTATCAAAGACCATCAGGAGTGGACAGTCAGTTGACCGATGAAAACTTGAATAGTGAATAATACCTCTTTCACAGTGTACGAATAATCGTGGATACCTTATCGCATACTATAGCCTTAAAACACCCGGAGAGCCTGAATACGTCAATTCTTCGGGATGTATGCTCACCGTCGAGCAGCAGTATGCTCCTTTGGTTCCCGGTACGTGTATCAGTTGTAACGAGTAATTTGTTATTGTTGCCGCACAGTTGAAGACAGAAATGCTTGCTTCCGTGATGATTATGAGGAACATCGCCGCTTATAATCTATAATATAGATCGGATGATTTGAAGCGCATCTTTTGTATTCCTCCACACCACTTACAATAGGACCATGTCCGGATATACCCGCGTACCTCACTACCACCGCACGACGCGCCTGCGATATGATAATTGATAGTTGCCTTTTAATCCTGGCATCCATGTATTGTGTTGTAAGTCGCTGCGACACGATTTCAATCCGAGCCCACAATTGAATAATGCAAAGAATATGAGAGCAGAGTCAGACTGCCTAGGCTGCTGCGCACCTATAAGAAGAGAATGCACGCATCGATATCAGGCACTACTCTGCAGCAATGTCATATTGGGAGCAACGGGTTTTCATATCAACCGAAAACAATAGTTTCTGTGATGTGCCTGAAGCTAGACCTTTCGGGTGGCCGGGCCCTACAAGCCTCGTTTCTGTCCACCCGAGGTATCACAGTGAATATTGTTTGACCAGATGGTACTGCCTTGGCGCATAGGTACGGGGCGCATATGATTTAGGCAAATGCTGCTGCCACTTACTAGCACTGTTTTGACTCGATCTTGAGTCTTGACACCAAGTCTATGTTCCGGGTGTCAATTTAACTGGGGGATGATAGAGCGAGCGACGCTCAGTATTCTACATGTGTGCATGCGTCGATTTACTCACCTTCTCACTGTGTCCGAATTACCTCTGCCGCTGCAGCAGTGATGCTGCAAATTGTCAGTAAAAACGTTTGTATAGTGTCGAGCGACTCGAGCTTGCAGCAACTTCCAGCGTATCAAACGCGACTGAAACATCAGTGGACCAGTGGCCTTGTTTTCAAGAGCAATTTTTTGCAGAGGAAAGTGGCCCGTGACAGTCAGCATGATGTCATTTGACAGTGTAGCACGTGTGTGCACTACAGTTAGTTACGTTTTAAGGCGATCGGATGACTAAGCGGCCATCAGGCGTGTGTTGTGTCGAGCTCGGGCCTTCTCAGCACTGCTGTACTTACTTAGTAGATATGTACTATAGTGCTCGGCCTAGTACTCAGCTACCCTAGCTAAAACAAGGTATTGTACATGAAGTATGGGCCACACTATATGGTAGTAATGTTAGGTGGGTAGACAAACAAGCTGTCCTCTGTTCAAGATGTGTTCCATATTTTTGTGCAACACCATTGTCGGTATGAATATTTTGATGCGGGAGGTGCCAAATCGAGCAAATTCACGTACTCAGCCACATGTGGGAACCTTTGCTTCAACACATCTCCTCCCTTTGATTCCATGTTGCTCACTCAACAATATGTGGATTGTCACAAAACCTGGTATGTATATTGGTATGTATACTATGCATCTATTCCTTGTCTAAAATAAAGATTAGTGCAGTTTGATCCTCTAGGATAATGGCATCCATTCTCTGCTCCATTTTCACTCTCTAGAACAGTTCCAGCTTCACCTCTCATTTTGCTTGCAGTAGGAGCACCTCTGACTTGCAACTGGGTCCATTGTCTTCCCTGGGGTATGTTACTGTATCTGTTTCATCTAGTATGGGTGCCGGCATCCGATATCTTGGCCTTGGGTGGGGTCTTGGTTGTACCTCCTGCTCAACGGGTGGTGTTTGTTAGGGCGACACCCACTATCTGCTAGCTAAGACCATGTGGGTTCTCTCTACAAGAAGGGGGCGGGATCCGTGCTCATGATGGGGGAACTGATGGTTTGATGGGAGGGGTTATTAATAGGTGAGTTTGTTGACAAAGGCCTTTCACAAGGTTGAATACCTAAGAGAACACAACTGGGGTCCCCTAGGCATATATTTAGGGTTTATATACTATGTTACATATATTGTACATTGTTGTTACCAATGCACTTGTACATGCATGTACATTTTGATGCATGTGAAATAAAATTCTCATGCTATCAAAGTGTAGCGTAATTCAGCATCATGTAGCGTAATTTGACATAATAAAATAAAATGAAATTTTATTAGGTAATGGGGTGGTTTCCTAACATTACCACCCTTTTATGCCTCGACTTCCAGGCGAGAAAATATTACGTCTGTCCCCTCTGTGAAATTTTGGTAAGGCTGGAATTTCATCCCCTCATACACCATTCTCGCAATGTGATGCGGAGCATTTGGATTACGTTTAAAGAATTGGGTGATTGTGTTATGCGCTTGCTTACAATTCTCTTCGGGTTCCCACGAATTATTTTCATCAGTATAGTTTTTCCACTTTATTAAGAACTCCAATTTGTTCCGTTGAAGACATGAGTCTAGAAATTCTTCAATTACATATTCTGGAGCACCTTCTACTATTATCGGAGGTTGCAGAGTAGTTTGTTGGCCAGGAATAGTGGGCAGGTGGTAAGGGCATAGGCAGGATATGTTAATCTTGGGATCAATCTTGAATGATCAGGGTAATTTTAGCACTACCGCATTAGGTGAGATCACTTTAGAGATCGCATATGGGCCAACTTGTTTCTCTGTAAGTTTCTTCGAAGGTCGTGGAATATTCAGGTCCTTGGTACTTAGCCATACCAAGTCACCAACTTTGTACTCTGGAGTGCGTGCTCGAGTATGATCCACATGTTGCATCATGTCATCACGTGCTTTCTTCAATGCCGCCTCTGCTTCCTCTTGTACCTTTTGCATCTTAGATACAAAATCTTCTACCCACTGTACTTTGACTTTCCTTCTGGGTTCTACTCCCATGTGAGGATGATATCCATAATTCGCGAAAAAGGGTGACATACGAGTAGCCAAATGGAATTTGTTATTGTGGGAAAATTTGGCAATTGCCAACCATTCGGGCCAGTCAGTTTGTCAGTAGTTGACAAACATACGTAGGTACTGCTCCAACTCCTGATTCATTCTCTCTGTCTGCCCATCTGCGGGTGATATGCCATAGATAATTTAGTTTGAATTCCCAATATGTTGTTTAGTTCTCGCATAAACACGGAAGCAAATTGTGGTCCGCGATCGGAGATAACAGTATTGGGTAACCCATGTAACCGCCATACCTGATTTAGATAGAGGCATGCCAAGCCCAATGATGAGGTTTCTGTAGTAGTAGGAATAATATGGACCTCCTTTGTAAAGCGGTCGCATACTACGAATATTGCATTGTACCCTTGAGCCTCGGGTAATCCGGTAATAAAATCCACAGATATATCTCGCCACGGTGCTTTAGGTATAGGGTTCAGCATTAATTTTCCTGCAAGTTTCTCTGGAAATTTCTTCCCCCTCATGCACGTATCACATCCATCCACATACCCCAACACATACTTCAAAATTCTGGGCCACCAATAATTTCTCATTACTAATTCCAACGTCTTCCATCTTCCTGGGTGTCCAGCAATCGGTGTATTGTGATGTAACCGGATGATCTCCCTTCGCAAATCCTGATCCTTCAGTACATACACTTTTCCTCAAAACAACACCAATCCTTGTTCCTCAGCCCATTTGTCTCCTTTGATATTACCTTTCTTCTCTCCCTTCAGAGCTTTCACGGCTTCCACTACTTCATCGTCCATTTCCGAACATTGTCTAATTTTAGACAACATTTCCGTTTCCGAGCTATCTATGAATAGTTGCCCTTGATGCATAGCACAAATGCAAAGGTATTCGGGTTTGAGTAAGGTAACATTTTTATTGTCCTCCTCCACCCCCCTTTTATGATCAATATGTCTGGATAATGCATCTGCTTTCCTCATTAAGCTTCCCACTTTATGGACCAAGTGAAAGTTGAAATGCGATAGGAATAGTGCCCAACACGCTTGCCAGCAATTAAGCTTTTTAGCGGACATGAAGTATTGCAGATTTTGATGATCCATCCAGATCTCAATCTGATGCATACATCCCTCCAAATAATGCCTCCATGCCTCCAATGCTCGTATTATCCCCAACATCTCTTTGTCATGCACATCATAATTCCTCTCCACATCATTCAACCCTTTTGACAAGTATGCACAAGGATGCCATTTGTCATCTTCACACAGCATTGATAATACTGCTCCAGTAGCAAAATTGGATGCATCAGATTCCACTCGCAAAGGGCGTGTGAAATCTACTGGGGCTAATATTGGTCCCTCCACAAACTTCCTCTTCAACTCCTCAAATGCTGTCTGCTGCTGCTCTCCCCACCTCCATACTACTCCCTTTCGCATAAGGTTATGTAAGGGTGTGGCAATTTTAGAAAAATTGTGCACAAAGCGACAATAATAATTTGCGAGTCCCAAGAAGGCTTGAACCTCCTTGACATGGGTGGGCGCAGGCCAATCTGTGATTGCCTGTACCTTGATCGGATCCATTTTGATCCTGTCAGGGCCAATCAATAATCCTAGGAACTCGATCTCGCTTGCCCCAAACACACACTTCTCTGGTTTCAAAAATAGATCATTCTCCGCCAACCTCTGTAACACCTCCTGCACTATCGCCTCATGATTCTCTTCATCCTCCATGAATATCAGAATGTCATCAATAAATATTATTACCATGCCTTTGTGTATTACGTCCTTGAAAATGTCGTTCATCATATGGTGAAAGGTCGGGGGACTATTAGTCATCCCAAAAAACATGACAAGCGGCTCGAAGGATCCTCAATGCGTGGCAAATGCAGCCTTCCACTCATCTCCTTTCTTTATTTGTACATTGTTGTATCCCCATCGTAAATCCAATTTGGTAAAGACCTTGGCTTTTCCCACCTTATCAATTATTTCTGAGATCAACGGCAGGGGGTACACGTTCTTCACTGTCCAGTCATTCAGATACCTATAATCGGTACACATCCTCTTTCTTTGGTCTTTTTTGGGCACGAAGAATATTGGTGATGTCTGCGTCAATTTTGAAGGTCGTATGTATCCTTTGCGCAATTGCTCCTTCAGGAATGCATCCACTTCTTCTTGTTCCATCGGAGATAACGGATATACCTTTGACTTCTTCGGCACAAACCCGGGCTTCATCTCAATCGCATGATCCCATGGCTTCTGCACTGGCATTCGCTCAGACTCCTTCTTTTGGAACACTGACAAATGTTCATGATACACTTTGGGCACCCATTCCTCCACTGGCTTCTCCACCTTCACGATATTCTTGTCCCACGACTGTCCTCCACGAACTGCTCTAAAGGTTTGCTTCTGCTCTTCTTTCTCGATCATGATCGGAACTTCCCCATTTGGCATTTCCTCATCCTCCACTTCCTCCATTGTAACAGAATACTTTCTTGGATGTTCTTTCTATTTCTTTTTCCTTTTTTCCTTCTTCATCTTCCTCCCATACACATTACATTCCTTAGGACAATGAGTCATTTGTACTTTCCCAGTTTTCCAATCAATTTCGGGATTATGCTTCCGTAACCACCGACATCCTATTATTAGATTGGTTTTCCCAAGATTGCACACTTCGAATACGGCTCGCTCCTGATGCTCCTGATACTTTAGTACCATAGTCACCTCCTCCTTGATAGTTCCTCCACGATTGACTGTTCCGTCAATATTGTACACCATTATAGTTTGCACCAGCTTGCGTGTGTTAATACCGTTTCCAGTAATTAAGGATCGATTAATAAATAATCCTGTAGCACCACTGTCAAGCAACGCTTCCACATCAATAGCTGCATGCGGGTCCACTGTCTTCAGTCCCACAGCCAAGGTGATTTCGGGTTCTATTCACGCAGAGCGAATAAAGAATTTAGGGGTTTTTGGAAATGACATGTGATAATTTTCTTTGTCGCGTGATTCGCAACAGTTGTACTCCTCCTCAATTTCCTTTTCTGATTTACTCTGGGTTTCCTCAGATACTAATACATTGTAACAATTCTGGGTCACCAATGGGGAAACCTTCACTGGGACTCTTCCACAAAATTCTTCTGCCTGCCTTCCTCCGGCTTCACTTCCTCGATTGTAGCTCCCCTGATCTTTCTCTTCTGCTTGCAATTCCTAGAAATGTGTCCTAACTGCCCACAGTTAAAACATTTAAGTGGGGCTCATCTCCCCACTTGATCAACCTCCATTGCCTCTGCTGGTGCTGCTGACTCCGTAACTATAGGTGTCACTGCCATGGCCAGTGGCTGTGCCCTCGGAGCTTGCACCTGAGGTGCCTTTCCTTTCTCGGACTTTCCTCCTGATGATGTTCCAAATTTACTACTTCTGTACATCAACTTTGACTGCACCTGTTCCTGCCGATATTGCCAGTCAAGGCGCATTGCCCAATTATACCACTCGTCCAACTTCTCTGGCATAGAAGGTAGTCGGTAGATAGACTTGAATAAAGAGGGATTTAATCCTGCTTTCAAAAACTCTACCAATGCAGCTTCTCCCATGTCCGTTTGCGAAGCTTCTGCTTTGAACTGCAAAATAAATTCATCCGCCGTTAAGGAACCTTGGCGCATGGTTTTTAATTTAGCATTGGCTGTCACCTTTGGATTAGGGTCTCCAAGCTGTGCCTCCAATTTCTCCAGAAATTCCTTGAAGGTTGCAAATGGTTTATTTCCCATGGCAATTTGATTAATAGCCTCATTTCTCCAGATTAATAGCCTCATTTCTCCAGAACTGTGCTTTCCCCCCCTGAATGTATGAGAGAGCAAACATAATCCTAGACTTGGCTGTATGAAACTCTGGCTTCCTCCCATGGATGTACAATACTATAGAACTGATGAAGGATTTTGTATTCTCCATGGTACCGTCAAAGATTTGCGGGGGTGCATACTTAGGTAAGCACACTTTTCCATTTCCGGATTTCTCCACCATCTCATCCTCCTGCGATATCCACTCCACCATCTCCTCCATCTCATCATCTCTTTCTCCTATCATCTCTGGCTGTACTTCCGCTTCTCTGGGCTGTGATGCTGCCAATACTGACACTAATTGCAACATTTGTGCTGTGAGCACATCAATTTTCGCCTCTAGTGCTGGTATGGGAACAGGATTAGGGCCGGGATTAGAAGTTGAAGGTTCGGACATAATTGTAGAATCTGTGATGAGTCACTTCTTCAACAAATTCAAAAAATTTTCTTTGAGACCTCTCCAAATGTCTACGGGTCACGTGATAAGGTTCATCGAGGTTCGTCAATGGTTCATTGTTCGTCAGGCACCTATTTTGACACTTTGGATCAACAACCCTTCCAACAGTGCCTGATCTCGGAGATATCACTGAATTTGGCTTGTAACTAAAATAGTCGTCCGAATAGAGTGATGTAAATTGTAACTAAACCAGATCCAATTGGTTGTCTGGTTGCAGCTGTCCTAATGACGAGCGCTGCCTCTTGATCACTGGCAGTCTCAAGGTAAGGCGAGGCCTGGCGTCGGCTTATGAAAGAAAAGGTAGATTACGTATATACAAGTACTTCCAGCTCGTGCCGAAAGGATGAGTCATCGGATGTGGCACGGTGAAACAATGATGTATGTGCAAGTAAGAGAAGGCGCACTGATATGGGCAGTTGTGTTCTGCTGTTAGGGCAACACCCACTATCTGCTAGCTAAGACCATGCGGGTTCTCTCTACAAGAAGGGGGCAGGATCCGCGCGCGTGATGGGGGAATTGATGGTTTTGATGCGAGGGGTTATTAATAGGTGAGTTTGTTGACAAAGGCCTTTCACACTGAAAATGTAGGTGGAATACCTAAGAGAACACAACTGGGGTCCCCTAGGCATATATTTAGGGTTTATATACTATGTTACATATATTGTACATTGTTGTTACCGATGCACTCATACATGCGCATACATTTTGATGTGTGCAAAATAAAATTCTCATGCTATCAAAATGTAGCGTCATTTGGCGTCATGTAGCATAATTTGACGTAATCAAATAAAAATGAAAGTTTATTATGTAATGGGGTGGTTTCCTAACAGCCGGTCAAGGCACATTGCCCAATTATACCACTCATCCAACTTCTCTTGCATAGAAGGTAGTCGGTAGATAGACTTGAATAGAGAGGGATTTAATCCTGCTTTCAAAGACTCTACCAACTCGGCTTCTCCCATGTCCATTTGTGAACCTTCTGCTTTGAACTGCAAAATACATTCATCCACCATTAGGGAACCTTGGCGCATGGTTTTTAATTTAGCATTGGCTGTCGCCTTTGGATTAGGGTCTCCAAACTGTGCCTCCAATCTCTCCAGAAATTCCTTGAAGGTTGCAAATGGTTTATTTCCCATGGCAATTTGATTAATAGCCTCGTTTCTCCAGAACTGTGTTTTTCCCCCCTGAATGTATGAGAGAGCAAACATAATCCTAGACTTGGCTGTGTGAAACTCTGGCTTCCTCCCATGGATGTACAATCCTATAGAGCTGATGAAGGATTTTGTATTCTCCATGGTACCATCAAAGATTTGCGGGGGTGTGTACATAGGTAAGTGTGCTTTTCCATTTCCAGATTTCTCTGCTGTCTCATCCTCCTGTGATATCCACTCCACCATCTCCTCCATATCATCATCTCTTTCTCCTGTCATCTCTGGCTGTACTTCCACTTGTATGGGCTGTGATGCTGCCAACACTGACATTAATTGTGACATTTGCACTGTAAGCACATCAATTTTCACCTCTACTGCTGGTGTGAGAACATGATTAGGGCTGGGATTAGAAGTCAAAGGTTTGGACATAATTGTAAAATCTGTGATGAATCACTTCTTTGACAAATTCAAGATTGGTTCTTTGGGACCTCTCCAAACATTTATGGGTCACATGATGGTTCATCAATTGTTTGTCAATTGTTCATCATTTGTCAGGCACCTAATTTGACACTTCGGATCAATAACCCTTCCAACAGTGCCTGATCTTGGAGATAACACTGAATTTGGCTTGTAACTAAAATAGTCATCTGAATAGAGTGATGTAAATCGTAACTAAACCAGATCCAATTGGTTGTCTGGTTGCAGCTGTCCTAATGACAAGTGCTGCCTCTTGATCACTGGCAGTCGCAATGTAAGGCAAGGCCTGGGGTCGGCTTATGAAAGAAAAGGTAGATTACGTATATACAAATACTTCTGGCTTGTGCCGAAAGGATGAGTAATCAGATGTGGCATGGTGAAACAATGACATATGCGCAAGTAAGAGAAGGCGCACTGATATGGGAAGTGGTGTTCTTCTGTTAGGGCGACACCTACTATCTGCTAGCTAAGACCATGCAGGTTCTCTCTACAAGAAGGGGGCGCAATCTGCACTCGTGATGGGGGAACTGATGGCTTGATGTGAGGGGTTATTAATAGGTGAGTTTGTTGACAAAGGCCTTTCACACTGAAAATGTAGGTGGAATACCTAAGAGAACACAACTGGGGTCCCCTAGGCATATATTTAGGGTTTATATACTATGTTACATATATTGTACATTGTTGTTACCGATGCACTCGTACATGCACGTACATTTTGATGTGTGCGAAATAAAATTCTCACGCTATCAAAGTGTAGCATAATTCGGCGTCATGTAGCATAATTTGACATAATAAAATAAAATGAAGTTTTATTAGGTAATGGGGTGGTTTCCTAACAGTGTTGGCATGTCAAGTATGGCATTGTCATGTGTACCACCTAGCTGATCACTGTCCCCAGTTGTAGCTGAGTCAGAAGACTCAGAATGCTCATCTTTGCTCTTGCTCTCAGTACTGGAAGATAGGCTGTCAAAATCCTCTCCCTATGAGTCTCCCCCTGAATCAACCTCCCCAGTGCCTCCCCCTCTTCCCTGGCCACAGCCCTTGCCTTTACCAGCTCCACCATGCTCCTGCTGCCCACCATAGCCTCCACCCCACATGGCCCTTGCTGCTGCAGCCTCTTCCCTCACTCCTTTCTTCCTTGCTCTCTCTGCTTCCTCCACAGCCTTTTTAGCTGCCCTCTCCTGCGCCTTCTTTGCCTTATCTGCATTTTTATCAGTGTCTGCAATGTCCTTATAGTGGTTACTGATATCCTTCCATATCTGCTTGAAAATCAGCCCCAACTCTTTCACCACCTCCTTCCAATGCTTCATGAAGTCTTTTTCTGCAAGTGCATCAAGATTCTCTGCACCAGTCATCAGATGAGCATGGGCCTGGGTTGTCTCCCTTTTTTCTGATTTTTTTTTCTCTTTTGCATAAGCTCTTTTGCATAGGCATCCATTTTCCAAATCCATCAACTTCATCCTTTTCCAGCTGCACCTCTGTGAGACGGAGTGTATCACAAAGCATCTGATTCTTGTGGTGAAGATCTTGCCTGGTTGCTGTATGAGGTAGTACTGGGGGAAGAGGGATGATATAGTGAGCTTTATTCTTGGCAGTGGGAGCATCAGGATCTGCATTGCTGTAAGGGGCTCTAATGGGAACAAGAAGTGTTGGGAGCCTCATGGGCAACAGTTGTAAGGGCTCCATTGTTGTATTTTTTGATGGCTCAAAAATGCTTGGATCCAAGATGTGACAGTTCAAAGGACAGATCCCAGTCTTGGCAAAGGCTGAGATTATTGTGGTCTTTTTTAGCGCACACTCCTAGCCTTTCCATAGAAAACCAATGCATTCCATTTTGTGATCTCCACATAATCTGCAGAAGCTGAATTGACTTCAGATTTCCATAAGGTCCAAAGCAAGCAACATCACAAGGCTGAAGAGCATGTGTAGTATGAGTCTACTATGAGATGGGAGCAAATAACAATGATCTTGTGGTCTGCTGCAAATTTACAGAATCTGTATGTACAGTGTGAATTGTGGCCATCGAGAATCAAGAGATGGTGGCATTGTGTTGTGTTTCTTGCAGCAGTTACTGACTCAATCTTTCATCATCCATAATTCACCCAGTTCCTGATCTGTCCAGCCTTTGGGTGAGTGGGATATACTAATATACAGGTCAGAGGTGATGTGAAGGGAGGACAGAGTGAGAAGCATACCTTGCATTACATGGGTTGTTTTGACCCCAGTCAAGGTCATGACACTTCCCCTGATAGATCACTGATGGCTGAAGGCATGATCCATCAGTGGATACAGTTTTGATAACTGTAATGAGCTTGCAGTTACCATACTCAACTGAATATGCATCCTTCTGATCATGGTCAACAAAGGCCTTCACATTCTGTATGACACCAAGCTGAATTCCTTTTTCATCTATATTGTAGATATTTTCAGCTGGAATATTGTATGTCTTGATCGCTTCCTCCAATAGATCTTAAAATTCATTAACAACTGGATTCAACAATGCTGCACAGCACTTCTCCAAAGTTGAAGACCATTTAAACTTCAGCTTAGGATGACAAGCTTTGAAGTGCTTCACCCATGACTCACCCACAGTGTGACCAACAATATCAGTGACATGATCAATGATTATTGCAGTAGTCATGGGAATCTCTTCGTGGCCCATTACTTTAGTCCACTTGACAAGTACCTCCTCCTGTCCAGCTGTAAGCAGAAGTTTATGTGCATGGCCTTCTTTTCAGGTTGGAGTGCCATTCCATCAGTTGCTAAGCATGCTTTGTGGGACCTCATATTGGATGGCCATCTTTCTGATCAAGAGATTGGGGTTTCCATCAGGCTTGATGCCAGAGGTGACAAGAGTGGTGAGAGCAAGCTCCATGCACTGTGCCTGAGTGAGATCTGACAGGTCAGGGATTAATTCAGGAAGAGGAGATTCAGTGGATGGTGGAGGCATAGTTAGCTGTTTAGATTTGGATGGGGAGACTTTGATGTGGCTGGGTATTGGAGCAAAATACACCATCTGTTCTTGAATGGTTTGAATGTTGCAATGGGTTCAAGTCAAACTTCACGAGGTGCAGAGCAGCATAAAATATTGTTGTTGATCCTGAAAACATGCCGAAGACTATGTATTCATGTCAAATGAAGCTAGTGTTTAAAGGTCCAGTCTGTAGGACTGAAAAAAAGACCGAAACTGAACTGAACTGGACTGATTAGGACCAGACCAGTGGTCTATTTATGGACCAGTCTTTTTCAGTCCAGTTGCTGGTCTTTTGTTTTGAAAAATATAGTAGGACTGATGAAAAACTGGTTAAAACCAGTTGGTACTGGTCTTTTGTCCCAACATATGTTAGACCTTACTCCCACACATATTTACTTCATTTTCAGTCCCTGGATCATCAAAAATGGTCAAGAATTGGTTGAGATATGACCAAAAACATTTTTGTATGAGGTTTTGTTGTATCAGAACAACTTTGATTGCATTGCTTATTACCTGAGCTATAATTTTTTTTGTACAGCTATATAACATCATAAAAGTAACAACAGCACACCTAATTATCTGTACCATGGGATTTTATTTATATAACAGCCCAAATGAGTGCAACTACAAACTACAAATTACAAACTACAAACTGCAACTTGAATGCATGTCCTTTCAGTTTTGGCCATATCTCAGTCAAATCTTGACAGAATTGCTTAAATGTTCGATCAGTCTACGGAGCATTACAATCTCTATCCATGAATATAATATATATGAGGTGATGGTCATATTTGTTGACATACATGTAGGTTATTTGGCACAATAAATTTTACAACAAAAAACTGGTCCAAACCAGTCTTTTTTCGGTCCATGGACCAATTAGGACTGGTCCTAAAGGGTCCAGTTGTGGTCCTCCAATATCTGGGTCGGTCCTAGACCGGTTGCAGTTGCTGGTTGCCCCATTTGGAAGTCAAAAACCAGACTGGACTGGACCTTTAAACACCAAATGAAGCTGTTGATCTAGCCAAACTACTCAAAATCTCACAGCATTGGGAGTACTCAGAACAAGCTAAGAGGGCCTGAAATCAGTCTTCAGTGGTATTGAATTACAAGAAATTTCATGCTAGTTCTTTCCAGTATGACACCCTTCTCCCAGAATTATCTCAACAATGACCATGCTCATGATCTTGTAATAAAAGGAAAACATGGACTTGCAGTATGTAAAAAAATTGCTAAAAATATGAGAGCATCAGAGAACAAAAGAGATGGCACTGCTGTTTGACATACAAAAAGAAATGATATCAAACTCATGCTCCTTCACATGGCAGACTCACATTGATCTTGTCAGATATGAAGCAGATATTGGGCACTGCATGTTGGGGGGATAGAAGATAGAACTTCCTTGAGGGCAGTGTGATGAGGGAGAGTGCTTGGAATTGTGGTCCAAGTCACTAGATGTACAAGCTCAAAATTTGGTGCAGAGCAGATATGAAATGGCTGAGGAGTGGGGCTTGCCTAAATTTGGCTTCTCAGGTCACACAACAAAATCTGATCAAAATCCCATGCATCATCAATCAAACAGTCCTTGTTTCTGATTAAAGCACATCTAAGGCTTGAACATTGTTGTGGGCCTAGCCCTAGGTACCTTTTATTCAATGTTGCTTTATAAATTGCAGAATAGTGTCTGCATCCTGATATAGAAGCAACTGACCGAGTACCTAGTCTGGCTGACTTCCTGAGTAGTAGGGAATAAATGTGAGCTATTTGCACTCTGTTACAAGCCTGAGTCTGAGCTTGCAAGCCTGCTGTTGGCAGCCTCAGAATAGAGCAAGATAACTTGTGCTCACCCCATAGGTTTGAGGGATAAATGTTGGATAAGTGATGATTTTGAGGGCTAAGTAACTTGATTTAAGGTGAACTGATTCAATTTAGGCTTGATTTAAGCTTGATTTGAGATAGAGGTTGTTAGAAACCAACACCCTTATGTAAGCTGCTTAGGGTCAGGGTGGCCAAATTAAGGCAGAAAAAAAAATCATCAAGTTTGGGTGTGCCAATGTGCTTAGGCCAAGGATGACTTTGTGATAAATAGTGCTTAAAAGTCTGGTCCATAGGACCAGAACTGGACTGAGAACCAAACTGATTGCTTGTGATTTGACTCCTTTGTGGAGTAGTTTGGTCCTTGGTCCTCATTCTTGTTTTCACTTAGTAGGACTGTGCAAATTGGTTCAGACCAGTCGAGGACTGGACTTACAGTCCCTTGGATGCAGAGGTAATGTAATAACAAAGAAGAATACCTACGATATGGGGTGCACAGGTCATTCAGCTGGTCTACTCATAGTCCCCCCCCCATTGTTCAGTTGGAATCCCAGTAGTTCCCTCCCTCATCAATTGGTTGTGCCCCCCCTCATTGCTGGCAGCCCCCCTCCTTGTCAATTGGTTGTAGTCCCCCCCCTTGTCATTGGTAGTTCCCCCCCCTTGTTGTTTGGTTGTGGCAATTACAAAAAAAGAACTGAGTGCAATGGTTGGATGTGGGAGTGTGTTGCAGTGGTGGTGGAGGGTTATGATGATGACAAGTCATCATGATAGTAATTCAGCAAGTTAGAGCCTAAAAATATGATTAGCAGAAAAGAATAACATGAACCGAAAAAAAACTTACCAATGGCCCAAGAGATGTCAACATCTCTTGGGCACATTTTTTTGTCTCATCCATCCCCCATCCCCTAGTGTCATCACCCCTCCTCACCATCTCATTCCCATGCATCAGTATCCTGTATCCACCCTGCAAGCAGTTGCTCACAGCAGCAGTGGGGGTGTTGGTTGGAGTTTGGATGTCATCCTGTCATGGGTTGGCGTCAGCTATCCAGCATTGGCACCTGTCTTGATCAGTAGTTTACAGCCTAAAAACAAAAAAGAATGTTAGTTAGGTTATAAAAACAATGAATTGACAAGAAATAAAAACCCAGGTGGCCCATTGGAGCTCCCTTCACCCTCCCCATCACATACTGTGGCTTCCCTGCCATCCCTGTCATCCCCATCATCCTCATCTATTAGCACCCAACCTCACAGTGGCAGCAGTGGCCTTGCCCTCCACTCCTGGTTGTTTGACCAGGCTTGACTTTCCTCCACTGCTCATTCTTTGTCCCACTTTGTACATTGTCATCCCTGAAACCACTGTCTGGTCCTGCCCTGGTCCTGGTTGTCCTGGTAGTCATCATGCTTATGGCCCTTGTCACTTTTGTGGTCCTCGCTGTTTTAGTCCACAGTCCACCCTGCAAGCAGGTGCTCACAGTGGTGCTAAGTCATAGATGGCAGCTGTGTTAGCCATCCCCTCCCCCTCCCAGTTGTTTCCTATTTCCATCCCTTGAGCAGTTGCCTGTGGTGGTGGTCAGGGGTGCTATGGTACTGGGTAGCAGCCATGTGGTCCCCCTTGTTGTCACCTGCCTTTACCTGCCGTTGAGTCATCCTTCATTGGCATTGGGTTATCGAGGTATTGGTCCTCATCCTCATCTTCATCCTCATCCTCATCATCATCCTCATCATCAGCCTGGTTGTCCTCAGCATTGTCCTCCCCATTGTCCTCCCTGTCATCATCACCATATTCATCTGCAGTCTCCATTTCCGCCTCTGTCCTCTTGCCATTGCTTGAAGTCAGCATGGTCATTGTTGTCACCCCCTGGTCTTTATTGTCCTCTTTCTCATCATTTTGGCATCTACTCATTGAAGTCAGGAGCCATTTGAACCCATCATCAACCCTGTGAGCAGTGGCTTGTAGTGGCAGCAGTGGGTGCTGTTTATGTGCTATTGCTATGTATTGTATGGTGTCCATGTACCTAACATTTTTGTAGCACAAGTTATAAGAAGTACAATTGAAGTCATTCAAATCACAACAAAATACCCCTAGTAATGTTACAATTTTCCCTTCTTGTTGTGACACAACCACACCACAACTCCCATTGACACCCCACAACCCTACAACTCACCCTATGACTCAACAAGGTCTTTACACTCCCCCACCTTTCCCAGTGGACTCCAACTGGAGTCTGACTGGAGTCCACTGGGACTGGTCACCAGTCAACTGCCTGCAAAGTTGCCAGTCCAGTCCCAGTCCAGTCTGACTGGATGCAGAATGAAATCCACTCAAACACTGAATTCCACTTGGACTGGTCCAGTTGGAGTCCAATTCTGCTGAAAAAGTGTGTAAGAAAAGGAATCAAACTGAGAGCCCTGTGTATTATGCTTACATAAGCAACTCACAATATAATCCTTACACAACAGTAGCTTGTGTAAGGCATTATCTATTTGCTTTAGGTACCATTATTGTGGCTGTGCATGACACTACACATCTGTGCCCATCACCACCACCCACAAATGAGCCAACTGGACAGAACATGGGTCTAAATGACACAACCTGTGTTGTTTGGGCCCTACAGTGGCTCAAAAAACTGTCCCAATGTTTGCACCATTTCCAGTATCCGCTTTATAGCACCTCCAAATGTAAAAATATAAATAAAGTGTGGCAGTACACCTAAAAGCCCTGCTTCATGGCTATCATTTGATATCTGGGTCAAAGAGATTGGCCATTACATAAGCAGGATATGATCCAAACAATCCACTGACTCATTGGGACAGTTTTTTGACCCACTGTTTTAAAACCACTATCTATATAATTAATACTTTGTATGACCCCCTTTTGCCTTGATAACTGCTTGTATCCTTCTAGGCATGCTTTCTATAAGGTTTTGGCATGTTTCTGGTGGAATTTTATTCCACTCCTCCACCACCCTTTCCCACAACTCATGGCTGGTTTTGGATACTGGTTAAGGACCTTCTTCAGATGCACCCAGAGGTGTTCGATGGGGTTAATGTCAGGGGATTGGGCTGGCCAGACCATGACTTCAATGTCATTGTCTTCAAACCACTGGGTTGCCTTCTTGGAAGTGTGTTTGGAGTCATTGTCCTGCTGAAACATCCTTTCTTCCTCTGGCATTTCTAGCTTTTCAAAGCTTTCCACCACTCCTCCCTCCAAAATATCACAGTACTAGTCTGCATTCATGATCCCCTGAACCTCTGTAAGCACCCCTACTCCATTCCACCCCATATAACCCCATACCATAAGATTGTTCCCTCCTCCATGCTTGACTGTGGGAGTGGTGGTTCTGTCAGAAAGTGGTTCTCCTTTTTTTTTCCAAGTATAGGTTCTTCCATCTGATCCAATTCTGTTGATTTTGGTCTCATCTGACCACAAGATCCTCTTCCAATCATCCACTGTCCAATTTTCATGGTACTTGGCAAATTTAAGACGGTCCAGTCTATGAACCTTTTTGAGCAAAGGATGTTTCTGCTTGACAATGGAGTAAAAATTGTCTTCCTTGAGTGCATTTCTGACTGTTTGAGGTGTGACAGGATTGTAAAGTGTGTTGTTGATGAAATAGGTAGCCTGAACAGTGTTATCAAGCTTGCCAGTGGTGATTTGACAAATAATTGACTGCTTGTCACTGGGAGACAGCTTAGAAGGCCCACCCTTGCTGTTTTCTTTATCTCCATCCATCTCCTTCTTGATTCTCCCAATGGTAGACTTCCCTACACCAGTTTTGGATTGTATTTGATGGCAGGAATAACCCTTTTGAAGAAGTGAAGTGACCATAAAGTGCTGTTGGAAGGTTGTGGGTTACATGAAGTGAGGAAGGGAAGAAAGAGTAGTTGAAGTGATGGAAACATGTTTAATTTATATAAACAATGTCACATGACCTTGTTTATTGTTCCCACACTTTATGTAATAGTGATTTAGCTCACTACAACAAGCAAACTAGTGAAATAAACAGTGGGTCAAAAAACTGTCCCAATGAGTCAGTGGATTGTTTGGATCATATCTTGCTTATATAATGGCCAATCTCTTTGACCCAGATATCAAATGATAGCCATGAAGCCGAGCTTTTAGGTGTACTGCCACACTTTATTTATATTTTTACATTTGGAGGTGCTATAAAGTGGATACTGGAAATGGTGCAAACATTGGGACAGTTTTTTGAGCCACTGTAAGTAAGTTTCTTTTTCATCTGCTTTTGTTTTTATAAAATAACTGATTTGTTTCTTTTCTAGGTTCTAATCTACTGGTAACAATGGATGGATACCCATAAACCTGTGGTTAGGGGTATGGTGTTGCATGGGTATGGCAATCCGAAACCCATACCCATACCCGTGCATACCCATGACCACATTGTCACAGTGTTACCCATGCCTGTGCCTTGCCTTAGTCCTATGGACTGAAAAAAGACCAGAAACTGAACCAAACCTAACTGATGTTAACCAGCCCATCGGTTACAGTTAATGTCCAGTTATGGGCAGTTACAGTTATGGTCTTTCAGATCTCAAAAATATTGCTAACCAGTTTAAACCAGTTGATACTGGTTAATAGGTCATGTGGACTACACCCCCCTGTTTCCACATATATTCACTTTAATTTAGCTCCCTGGTTCATTAAAAATGGTTGAGAACTGAAAAAGATATGACCAAAACCATTTTATGACAGGTATTTTGTTGTGATTTGAATGACTTTGATTGTACTGCTTATAACTTGTGCTACAAAAATGTTGGGTACAATTGGACTTGTCGGGTTGGGCCATGGCTATGCCTGGCGTGAACGAGTCCTCACTTCATTGACTTTTTTTTTTAGTGTCTGCATTTATTTTCTTTTGATGCAAGTAAGATAATATGTACAGTTGTAGACCTTATGGTATAAAACCTACCAATGAGCTTGGAATAATGTATAGGACTAAAACACAATAGCCTGAAAATCACAAAGCATGGTGCCATCTAGTAGAATCAGGTAACAAGGCAGAGGTGATATCACCAAAAAAAGGTTTTAGCATGATATATCAAACAAGTAACAAGTATTGAAGTAACAGTAATTACTAATGAAGCAGGACAGTATTTTTGAAATTTTTACAGGATGAAAGCTTCATGACTCACACTGTATACCATTAGGCATAAATAGCAATGTTTGCCTGTTTACCTTTGCAATGTAGAAGATCTGTAGTGGGTAGTAATCATCCATCACATTCCATGTTGGCACCAGTAGAAATGCCATCATGAAACCATATTTGTTCATTGATCATGACACGTGAAGTGTAATGCAGTTCTCCATAGTATATAACACCCTGTAGTTTCATAGTACAAGATTGATTATCTCTAGAAGTAATTGTTACGTCTGGATCTATACATATTTCTTTGCCTTCAAACTCAAATACAATGAGATCTGGAATCCTCGAAAATGAGTAAGTGTGCTGAAGGCACTGATTGCATTCTTGACATAAAAGGCTCTTCTTTGTAATTCTGAATCCAGTCTGTTGTTGATACATAAGGATTTGTGCCAGCAGATAAAATGTATGAATAAATAGAGTGACATTGGCTATGGGTGATAGAATGTCCCTCCCTGCAGGTAAGCTGGGAAGACACCATCTCTGTAGGTGCTTTAAACATGTACTCTAAGAGCCTGACCACAGATGTATATCTGCCCCAGCATAGGCCAGCCAATTGTAAATCATCTAAGCCCATTCTAAATGTGTCTCTAACAGATTCTAATGAAGTTTGATTATAAGAGTGATTATTAAATCCATTACAGATCTCTTCTAGCAAGTTACAGTTCATGCTATAAAAGAATTGTTTCCAGTGTGTTGGATTATTCCTCCAAAGTGAGTATAATATAGTAAATACAGAATCATATGCACAGCTGTTATTACTCCATATTAAACCAGTTGGAGGTGAAATCTGAAATGTTGCACTACCATATGCCATGTGAGCTATATTGTGACTGGTTTTTGCCTTTTTTTTTATGTGTTCAGTTGTGGAATTATCAGTTATCATACTGATTTTTCTTTTTGAGGACTTAATTGAAGCAGAAGTGGGATTAGCTTTTGCAGGAGCAGCTGTAGCATGCTTCTTCTGTTTTTCTACAATTTTCCATCTGACATCTTCTATTTCAGGTTCTAATAAAGGATCTCTGGAATTCCACCTAATGGATTTGTGCACAGCTGATGGTACATAATGCATTCCTTTTCATTGTCTAAAAGCCATGATTAGCATATTTCTCTGTTCACCAACCACACTTCTGTGCAATTTCCCATTATATCTCAAGTCAGTAATTTCATCAAGCAACTCTAGCTCTCTGAATTCTTGTCTTAAGGCACCAGAAGCACCACCTGTAATTTTCTGAGGATGAAATGACTGTGTTATTAGTGTACCAGCTGCAGTTGCACTGTGTGACAATGCTGTGTAGTAAGACTGATGAGAATGATTATCATTAAGGTTTACCACATTATAAGGCCTTGTTTTACCTTGAGAAGCATAGTCTGTCATAGAAAAGTTGGGAAGTACCTCTATCTGAGTTCTTGACACATGTACTTTTGAATCATCAGGTAAAGAACAGTAAATTGGATTTGTAGTTTTGTATAAAGGTACAACATTTTCAGGAAGTCCATCAAATTTAACATTAGATGGAGGATTGGTCAATTTGACAAAAAGTGTTTCCAATGTTGGTTGACCATGTGCACCAGGTGATACTTTCCAGTCACATACTGTAGCTTCTTGACCTTTTGTAATAAAAAGTTATGTAGCACCATTATATCTTATCATCACAGGTAAGCCTTTACACAAGGATAATGTGCCAGCTATATGTCTGTCATTTGTACTATATGGCTGATTCCAAAGCACCTGTTGCAACTTGTCTGATATCTTGTTAAGCTTAACTACAGAACCTTTGAATTTGGATTTCTCTGAGCAGACTTTTCGAGTATCTTCAGAGTAAAAGTGTGTTAATACTTGTCCAGTTTCAGCAGCAAAGCGTTCTGAGCCAAGCTTGTTAATCTCATCCTTATGGACATTTAGTGCAGTAATAATTGATATATCACAGAACTTGTCATCACATACAGATGGTTGTCCAGATATGGGGGATGATATAAGTGTTTGTAAAAATGCAATATCTGTAGGTGTACAGGCCTTATACCTCATATTTTCTAATGCAGTGTGAAATTTAGCATTTTCTGGAGTCTGGCGTTTTTGTCTCATGTTTTCCCAAAGTATAACCACTGTAGTTACTTGATGTCATAAAGATTTACCTATTGCTTCCTCCTGAGATCTCTGAGTTGATGCAATAGCCCCAATATTTTGCTGTATAAAGAAGTTCCTTCACCATCTACAACTGGTGGTAGCTGTGCAAAATCACCTGCAAATATCATACTTAAACCTCCAAAAGGCTGCTCTGGTATGTTTAATGCAATAGCAAGCTGACATGAGATATGATACATATCATGACAAGATAACATAGAGACCTCATCCAAGAAAATATAGTCTACTCCAATAAGTCTAGATCTCACCTGAGCTTAATTTGAAAGTCCTTTCTCATTATAGTCACTAATACCAAAAAGTGAGTGATAAGTCGATCCCCCAAGCAAGGCAGCTGTACTTCCTGTTGGTGCTACTACAATAAATCAATATGATTCATTTCTTTCTTTGAAAAAGGCTTTTAAAGCTTTTAGACTTGAGACTTGCCAGTTCCAGCCTGTTAGGAAACCACCCCATTACCTAATAAACTTTCATTTTTATTTTATTATGTTGAATTATGCTACATGATGCCAAATGATGCTACACTTTGATAGTGTGAGAATTTTATTTCGCATGCATCAAAATGTACGCGCATGTACGAGTGTGTCAGTAACAACAATGTACAATATATGTAACATAGTATATAAACCCTAAATATATGCCTAGGGGACCCCAGTTGTGTTCTCTTAGGTATTCCACCTACACTTTTGGTGTGAAAGGCCTTTGTCAACAAACTCACCTATTAATAACCCCTCGCATCAAAACCATCAGTTCCCCATCATGAGCGCGGATCCCGCCCCCTTCTTGTAGAGAGAACCCGCACGGTCTTAGCTAGCAGATAGTGGGTGTTGCCCTAACAGAAGAACACCACTTCCCATATCAGTGCACCTTCTCTTACTTGTGCATATGTCATTGTTTCACCATGCCACATCCGATTACTCACCCTTTCGGCACAAGCCGGAAGTACTTGTACATATGTAATCTACCTTTTCTTTCATAAGCCGATGCCAGGCCTCGCCTTACATTGCAACCGCCAGTGATTGAGAGGCAGCACTCATCATTAGGACAGCTGCAACCAGACAACCAATTGGATCTGGTTTAGTTACAATTTACATCACTCTATTCGGATGACTATTTTAGTTACAAGCCAAATTCAGTGTTATCTCCGAGATCAGGCACTGGTGGAAGGGAAATTGATCTGAAGTGCCAAAATAGGCGCCTGATGAACGATGAACGATTGACAAATGATTGATGAACTGTATCATGTGACCTGTAAACATTTGGAGAGGTTTTGAAGAACAAGTCTTGAAATTGTCGAAGAAGTGACTCATCACAGATTTTACAATTATGTCTGAACCTTCAACTTCTAATCCTGGTCCTAATCCTTTTCCCACACCAGCACTAGAGGCAAAGATTGATGCACTTACAGTGCAAAGGTCGCAATTAGTGTCAGTATTGGCAGCATCACAGCCCAGACAAGTGGAAGTACAGCCAGAGATGATAGGAGAAAGAGATGATGAGATGGAGGAGATGGTGGAGTGGATATCACAGGAGGATGAGATGGCAGAGAAATCCGGGAATGGAAAAGTGCACTTACCTAAGTACACACCCCTGCAAATCTTTGATGGTACCATGGAGAATACAAAATCCTTTATGAGCTCTATAGTATTGTACATCCATGGGAGGAAGCCAGAGTTTCATACAGCCGAGTCTAGGATTATGTTTGCTCTCTCATACATTCAGGGGGGGAAAGCACAGTTCTGGAGAAATGAGGCTATTAATCAAATTGCCACGGGAAATAAACCATTTGCAACCTTCAAGGAATTTCTGGAGAGATTGGAGGCACAGCTTGGAGACCCTAATCCAAAGGCGACAGCCAATGCTAAATTAAAAACCATGCGCCAAGGTTCCTTAACGGCGGATGAATTTATTTTGCAGTTCAAAGCAGAAGCTTTGCAAACAGACATGGGAGAAGCCACATTGGTAGAGTTTTTGAAAGCAGGATTAAATCCCTCTTTATTCAAGTCTATCTACCGACTACCTTCTATGCCAGAGAAGTTGGATGAGTGGTATAATTGGGCAATGCGCCTTGACTGGCAATATTGGCAGGAACAGGCGGAGTCAAAGTTGATGTATGCAAGTAGTAAATTTGGAAAGTCATCAGGAGGAAAGTCCAAGAAAGGAAAGGCATCTCGGGTGCAAGCTCCAAGGGCACAGCCACCAGCCATGGCAGTGACACCTATAGTTACAGAGTCAGCAGCACCGGCACAGGCAATGGAGGTTGATCAAGCAGGGAGATGAGCCCCACTTAAATGTTTTAACTGTGGGCAGTTAGGACACATTTCTAGGAATTGTAGGCAGAAAAGAAAGATTAGGGAAGCTACAATTGAGGAAGTGAAGCCAGAGGAAGGCAAGCAGAAGAATTTTGTGGAAGAGTCCCAGTGAAGGTTTCCCCATTGGTGACCCAGAATCATTACAATGTATTAGTATCCGAGGAAACCCAGAGCAAATCAGAAAAGGAAATCAAGGAGGAGTATAACCGTTCTGAATCATGTGACGAAAGGGAGTACAACTGTTGTCAATCATGTGACAATTTTCACATGTCATTTCCGAAAACCCCTAAATTCTTTATTCACTCTGCGCGAATAGAACCCGAAATCACCTCGACTGTGGGACTGAAGACAGTGGACACGCATGCAGTAATTGATGTGGAAGCATTGCTTGATAGTGGTGCTACAGGATTATTTATTAATTGATCCTTAATTACCGGAAATGGTCTTAACACACGCAAGCTGGCACAACCTATAATGGTGTACAATATTGACGGAACAGTCAATTGTGGAGGAACTATCAAGGAGGAGGTGACTATGATCCTAAAGTATCAGGAGCGAGCCGTATTCAAAGTGTGCAATCTCGGGAACACCAATCTAATAATAGGATGTTGGTGGTTACAGAAGCATAATCCTGAAATTGATTGGAAAACTGGGAAAGTACAAATGACTCACTGTCCTAAGGAATGTAATGTGTATGGGAGGAAGATGAAGACAGAAAAAAGGAAAAAGAAAGAGAAAGAACATCCAAGAAAGTATTCTGTTACAATGGAGGAAGTGGAGGATGAGGAAATGCCAAATGAGGAAGTTCCAATCATGATCGAGAAAGAAGAGCAGAAGCAAACCTTTAGAACAATCCATGGAGGACAATCATGGGACAAGAATATTGTGAAGGTGGAGAAGCCAGTGGAGGAATGGGTGCCAAAAGTGTATCATGAACATCTGTCAGTGTTCCAGAAGGAGTCTGAGCGAATGCCAGTGCGGAAGCCATGGGATCATGTGATTGAGATGAAGCCAGGGTTTGTGCCAAAGAAGTCAAAGGTATATCCATTATCTCTGATGGAACAAGAAGAAGTGGATGCATTCCTGAAGGAGCAATTGCACAAAGGATACATACAACCTTCGAAATCACCGCAGACATCACCAATATTCTTCATGCCCAAAAAAGACCAAAGAAAGAGGATGTGTACCGATTATAGGTATCTGAATGAGTGGACAGTGAAGAACGCGTACCCCCTGCCATTGATCTCAGAAATAATTGATAAGGTGGGAAAAGCCAAAGTCTTTACAGAATTGGATTTATGATGGGGATACAACAATGTACAAATAAAGAAAGGAGATGAGTGGAAGGCTGCATTTGCCATGCATTGAGGATCCTTTGAGCCGCTTGTCATGTTTTTTGGGATGACTAATAGTCCCCCGACCTTTCAAAATATGATGAACGACATTTTCAAGGATGTAATAGACAAAGGCGTGGTAATAATATTTATTGACGACATTCTGATATTCACAGAGGATGAAGAAAATCATGTGGCAATAGTGCAGGAGGTGTTACAGAGGTTGGTGGAGAATGATCTATTTTTGAAACCGGAGAAGTGTGTGTTTGGGGCAAGCAAGATTGAGTTCCTAGGATTATTGATTGGCCCTGATGGGATCAAAATGGATCCGATCAAGGTACAGGCAATCACAGATTGGCCTGCCCCCACCCATGTCAAGGAGGTTCAAGCCTTCTTGGGACTCGCAAATTATTATTGTTGCTTTGTGCACAATTTTTCTAAAATTGCCACACCCTTACATAACCTTATGTGAAAGGGAGTAGTATGGAGGTGGGGAGAGAAGCAGCAGACAGCGTTTGAGGAGTTGAAGAGGAAGTTTGTGGAGGGACCAATATTAGCCCCAGTAGATTTCACGTGCCCTTTGCGAGTGGAATCTGATGCATCCGATTTTGCTACTGGAGCGGTATTATCAATGCTGTGCGAAGATGACAAATGGCATCCTTGTGCATACTTGTCAAAAGGGTTGAATGATGTGGAAAGGAATTATGATGTGCATGACAAAGAGATGTTGGGGATAATACGAGCATTGGAGGCGTGGAGGCATTATTTGGAGGGATGTACACATGAGATTGAGATCTGGATGGATCATCAAAATCTGCAATACTTCATGTCCGCTAAAAAGCTTAATCGCAGGCAAGTGCATTGGGCACTATTCCTATCGTGTTTCAATTTTCACTTGGTCCACAAAGTGGGAAGCTTAATGAGGAAAGCAGATGCATTATCCAGACCTATTGATCATAAAAGGGGGGTGGAGGAGGACAATAAGAATGTTACCTTACTCAAACCCAAATACTTTTGTATTTGCACTATGCATCAAGGGCATCTATTAATAGATAGCTCAGAAACGGAAATGTCGTCTAAAATTAGACAATGTTTGGAAATGGACGATGAAGTAGTGGAAGCCATGAAAGCTCTGAAGGGAGAGAAGAAAGGTAATATCAAAGGAGATGAATGGGCTGCGGAACAAGGGTTGGTGTTGTTTCGAGGAAAAGTGTATGTACCAAAGGATCAGGATTTGCAAAGGGAGATCGTCCGGTTACATCACAATACACCAATTGCCGGACACCCAGGAAGATGGAAGATGTTGGAATTAGTAATGAGAAATTATTGGTGGCCCGAAATTTCGAAGTATGTGTTGGGGTATGTGGATGGATGTGATACATGCATGAGGGGGAAGAAATTTCCAGAAAAACCTGCAGGAAAATTAATGCCGAACCCTATACCTAAAGCACCATAGCGAGATATATCTGTGGATTTTATTACCAGATTACCCGAGGCTCAAGGGTATGATGCAATATTCATAGTATGCGACCACTTTACAAAGGAGGTCCATATTATTCCTACTACTACAGAAACCTCATCATTGGGCTTGGCATGCCTCTATCTAAATCAGGTATGGCAGTTACATGGGTTACCCAATACCATTATCTCTGATTGCGGACCCCAATTTGCTTCCGGGTTTATGTGAGAACTAAACAACATATTGGGAATTCAAAATTATCTATGGCATATCACCTGCAGACTGATGGGCAGACAGAGAGAATGAACCAGGGTTGGAGCAGTACCTACATATGTTTGTCAACTACCAACAAACTGACTGGCCCAAATGGCTGGCAATTGCTGAATTTTCCCACAAGAACAAATTCCATTCGGCTACTTGTATGTCACCCTTTTTCATGAATTATGGATATCATCCTCGCATGGGAGTAGAACCCAGAAGGGAAGTCAAAGTACAATTGGTAGAAGATTTTATATCTAAGATGCAAAAGGTACAAGAGGAAGTGGAGGCAGCATTGAAGAAAGCACATGATGACATGATGTGACATGCAGATCATACTCGAGTGCACACTCCAGAGTACAAAGTTGGTGACTTGGTATGGCTAAGTACCAAGGACCTAAATATTCCATGACCTTCAAGGAAACTTATGGAGAAACAAGTTGGCCCATATGCGATCTCTAAAGTGATCTCACCTAATGCGGTAGTGCTAAAATTACCCCAATCATTCAAGATTGATCCCGAGATTAACGTATCCCACCTATGCCCTTACTGCCTGCCCACTATTCCTGGCCAACAAACTACTCCGCAACCTCCGATAATAGTAGAAGGTGCTCCAGAATACATAGTTGAAGAAATTCTAGACTCACGTCTTCGACAGAACAAATTGGAGTTTTTAATAAAGTGGAAAAACTACACCGACAAAAATAATTCATGGGAACCCGAAGAGAATTGTAAGCAAGCGCGTAACGCGATCACCGAATTCTTTAAATGTAATCCGAATGCTCCATGTCGCATTGCGAGAATGGTGTATGAGGGGATGAAATTCTGGCCTTACCAAAATTTCACAGAGGGGACAAACATAATATTTTCTTGCCTGGAAGTCGAGGTATAAAAGGGGGGTAATGTTAGGAAACCACCCCATTACCTAATAAACTTTCATTTTTATTTTATTATGTCGAATTATGCTACATGATGCCAAATGATGCTACATTTTGATAGCATGAGAATTTTATTTTGCATGCATCAAAATGTATGCGCATGTATGAGTGCGTCGGTAACAACAATGTACAATATATGTAACATAGTATATAACCCCTAAATATATGCCTAGGGGACCCCAGTCCTGTTCTCTTAGGTATTCCACCTACACTTTTGGTGTGAAAGGCCTTTGTCAACAAACTCACCTATTAATAACCCCTCACATCAAAACCATCAGTTCCCCATCACGAGCGTGGATCCTGCCCCCTTCTTGTAGAGAGAACCCGCACAGTCTTAGCTAGCAGATAGTGGGTGTCGCCCTAACACAGCCATTCCACCAATATACATTTGTAGAGATTCTGAATAAGGATCACTAGCATGTGTGGCTACAATGCGAAATGCTTTTTCTTGCTCAGTGTTAAGACTGAATTGCTCAACTATAGTATCAAGGACTTGTTGGGTGTCAGACTTGTGGATTTTTTTTGTTAGGTAAGATTTATCAGCAATTTTAACAATATTTGAAGACAACTGTTCAAAAGATTCTTCAGATTCATGTTTATGATTTGCAGGCATTCTTTGCTTTCGCTCTTCCAGAACTTCTTGCTTTTTTTTTTTGGCAACTTCATTTTTCCATTATAATCCTGATAGGATGCGCTGGATTGGTGGAGGGTTCAGCTCAATATTAGAGTGAGTGTTGATCTGGTTTTCAGCAGTCAAACCAAGGTTGGTCATGATATTTTGCATGGTCATAGTTTCCCGTTGCCTTTTCTTCTGTATCAACAGACTCAAATGATTGGTCTCCAACTAGATCAGATGGAATAGATAAATCTCCTTCATGGCAATTGTTGGAATTATCAGGACATTGTACAGTATTATTGTGTTTTGATTTGCTCTTCTTGTAAATTTGTTCTCTCTTGCATCTTCTGATCCAGTCATATAGTGACATGTTCTCAAGCTCAGGTGCACGATAAATATAATCAAAGACAGGTGAGAGACCTATTATCTTACCCTTCAGTTTCACAAGTGCCACTTTGATTGAAAAGTTTGTTGCTTCTTCTGGGTGCCAGACTTTGTGAGCTTCAGATACATATGTTTGCCAGTAAAATGGAACAAATTTGTGACTGGTATAGTGATCAGGGTTTCCTAGCAAATACATGGATATCATAATTGCACCCATTTCTGTTTTTGCTGACAACAAATTTACCACTTTTGCCATCAATCATCTTGCTTTCTCTCTACTTGGCAATGTGCCATTAACAAGTTCCATGTTTTTAGTAAAGATTGATTTGATTGATTCAAATATGACATGAGTTTTCAAGGGGGCTTTAGTTATATAATCAGATACATAGATAATTACTGCTTTAATAGCATGCCATTTATTGTCCATGCAGCCAGTATAAACATGCCGTTTATTTGTACTTCCATCATTATTTTTGTTTCGATTACAACTATGGACATTTGACTTCATGAGAAGATCATTGACTGTTTGTGTGAGAATACCCCACCATGTACTTAAATTCTTATATGCAGGACATGTTTCATGAGTATCTGATTTCTTACAAGCAGGAGGAGGAGGCAAAGGCATGGTTTCTGTTGGATTTTTATATTCTGGCAAATTTTTATTTGAGTCAATCTGTGCCATAACATCTTCTTGTGTGCCATTGAAGTATTCTCCTGAAACACAGCTTTCTAACCATTTAACAAGGTTCCTTTGAAAGTCAGAATCAAATCCAGAATTTTGTGTCACATCTCTTGTGGTGTTAAAGATCCTTTTATCCAGAGCAAAAGATGCATATGTAATGTGAGCTGGCCTTGTTGTTCAACAGTCCCATAATATGCCTTAGTATCTCCATACAATCCATGGTGTTTGGATTTTACACCCAATAAATCTTCAATAAAGGTTTGCACCATAAAGTGAAAAAATTGAGCACTTGCTACTGGATTTTTGCATATACAACGAATTCTATCACTTTCATCTAGTATACAAGGCTCAAACTTAGTATCTGTTCCAGCATAATAGAGACATATAGGATGCTTAACATCAGCAGGAGATAAAGTTATATACCAGGATGGTGCCCCACGATGATTTACTAATGACCAAATTTCATTCCGCATGTATTTTTTACTTGTCATTGATCCTTTGACATTTCCAGCAATATGATCCAAGTCTTTTATAACTTGAAAACAATTTTCCTCTTCATCAGTTTCAGCTGCAACATAATCTCCACCAGAGAGCTTGTCAATTAAAGCATTCAGAACACTCTGATCAAGATTTAGAAGTCTGTCTGTAATAGCCTGGAACTTGCTTTTCTCAGCAAGTAAAAAGCTCTGAGTTGTACTTGTTTTAATTTGTTCATGGCTAAATGCAACAAAAGGAAAATTGACATCAGTCTGAAATATTTTGTCATGATACATTAGCAAATGTCTTTTGTGCTCTTTGTCAGACAAACCTACTGAGCCAATACCTCCTAGTCCATATGGAAATAACCAGAGAAACATCTTAGGATAAAGTTGTGGATTATCCCATGTAGATTCAGCTTTATCACTATGACCAATGACCAGAAAATTTCCCTGAGAATTTAAATGCTTAAGTGCAAGTGCTTTTAGTCTGTTAGTGGTCATAGTATCCAATTTCTGTCCTGTCAGGCCATGTACAGTATATACACAATCACCTTTAGCAGTACCATCTTCATCATCCATATCATGTAGACTAGTTCCTTCCAATGTTTTATTACTAGAGAGAGCTTATACTCTACAGAGCATGGTGGTCCATCTTCAGGATACTCTGCCAGATTTGTATGTGAAATGTCTATATCTGCATAATCTCTGTGGTTTAACTTTAGCCACTCCAGTGCTCATGCTACATAGTTCCATCACACAAGAACCAAGGATCAACTATAATCTTCCAGAGTTGGTTTGCATGGACCAGTAAAAAGAATTGCAAGCACATCATCCATTTCATCTCTAGGAGGTGGGAGTTTACTATACACCTTTGGAATGGGAGTTTCAAATGCAATTGCATTAGCTTTTATTTAACAGCCCCCTGTTGAAATTTTCAGAAAACAACATGTGTGTCTAACCCAGGCAATTAAAAGTTTTTAAACAAACTGCAGGCTGGATAGCTCTTCAGGTACATCCACAAGCCACAATCCATGAGCTAGTGCAAGCCTTGGAACTTTGTTATGTCTGAGGGACATTCTACAAGTATTGCATACATTACTACATTTATAATCTAGTATTGGACCAGTATATTCTTTTTTCTTCTGATCCAAACTTTTTTGCTCTACACTAGATATACCCTCTGCCTTTAACACATGCAAGTGATTTTTAATAGCTTTTAATCTGCTAAGTTCCCCACTTGGTACTAATTCACCACATACAGTGCAACCACCTTCTTCAATTTTATTTTTGGACATTTTTTTACAGGCTCCCTCTGCTATGTCTCATGCAAGAGCATTAGTCAATGGCTCTGGTGGAAATGGAAAGGAGGAGTCTATAGTACTTGGAACTGATTGACTGTTCTTTAAATGTGTTATTACTCTGAGAATTTTCTTGCTTCTTTTTTGCTCTATGACATTGTAACCATGGTAGCTCAATTGAGAATACAGTAACAAGTACATTACATTGGGGACAGGAGTGATTTTTCAAACAATTCTGTAAGGTTTTTTTGTTGTCATGAGCACTAGCATGACAACCATGGGATTTTGCCATTTTCTGTAGAGTAGCTTTTGAAAGATATGGGGTAAGATCTTGAAGTGGCATGTTAACATAAACAAACTGGCTTGGTGGTTACTGCAATAGCCCAACATCATTTACATGATCAGCATATTTGAATACATTCTTTGTAATGTCCAGTTGATTTTTGTCCCATGGTAACATATATGGCTCTAGTTGTGAGTAGGAGAAGACACAAGCAGCATGACCCCCCACAGTAAGTGTTCTAGTATGTAGTGCAAATGTTTCAGATGCATTCTGTTTGTAATACCCTCTGGGGTCACGTACTTTACAAAACTTGAATAGCAGATAAGGCACATTCTGATTGTTTTTGCAAGCATAAAAATTCTGGTTTTGATATTTTAATGGATGTAAACATACAAGGCCATGAAGAATGGATTTGGCAAACAGACACAAGAAATGAAACTTTTTTAGGGCCCCACACTCAAAAAAAGAAAGCATTGAAAACAAATAAGATATAGACAAATAATCATCATCATGTATGTTTAACAAGAGCCAGATGCCATGCCACAAAATCATGTTTGTACATCATATTCTGTTTCAATATCAAGGATAGCATCCAGACCCTGATGGAGACACCAACTACTGGAAGAATATTTAGGGACAGTATCCAGTGTTGCAAATGGAACAGCAAAAAAACAATATTCCTGACTCAATGCCAAAAGTTAGAAAATATCTCTGCATAAGTAGAGTAAAACAAGGCACAGTTTAGCTGTCTTATGGTACAAGAAATTGAAGGAACAGATATATGTAACACTTTAAAATATTGAGAGCAAGATGTTATACTATATTTGCTAAACAAACTGTGATTGCCCCTGAAATGCATTGGCACTGAAGTTGATGCAGACCAAGATATAGAAGTACAATCATAGCATTGTGACTTGGATAAGTCAGATATGTTAAAGAAGTACACATTGGCATAGGATATAAGGGTTGGATAAAAATTTAGGTTTGGAACATGTTCTTTGTAAAGAACACCCCAAAAGGGATTTGTCAAATTACCCACATTGAGGGTATCTACATCAGGCAGATGCAAGATGCCCTCATTGGGGGAGCCCATATATGGGGCTAGGTAGTTGTCTGCATTGGAGTAACTCATTTTGGGGTCCATATAAATTTCACTGACAGAAATGCCCACACAGGGGAGGGAAATACTGTCATTATCCTGGGCATATGCTAGCAAAGCTGGTAGTTCATCAGCATCAACATTACAGCAACCTGCTATTTTTGTACTGTATGATAGGTTCAAAGGGCTTAAAAATGGAATAGGTCCCTTCCTCAGATGGTCTGCGCTTGCAAACATAGTCAAAGGTAATCTACTATGAGTCAAGCTGGTGAGGTAAGAACTATTGAAAGAGTCTAGATGAACATTCAGTCATATTCAGCTCACCATTCTCAGATGAGTTCATAGCATACTGTATGAGAAGTAAGACTGCAGACCCCAGTGACCAGTGCTGTCAGGTGGACGAGAACTTGGCACCAGATTATCACCTAATGCACATTAAAGGCCAGGCAGGAAAGCAGGTGCAATATGACATACCATCAGATGCAATGGCAATCAGGTATAAGCAGAAAATTGCTAGCATGGAGAGCTGTTTGAAAGCTTGCAACATGGTGGTTCGAGATTGAGAAGAAAATCGGCAATCAAAGTCGTACCACCTGTCAAGGATGGATTTTGAATGGAAACTTCTGAGAAAGTTTCACATGATTTGATGCATATGAGAGAGTATACTCCATGTATTTGTATTTGAGGACTTATGGAGTCTAGAAGATACAAGATGAAGTAATATATGTATATAGGCTACTGTACCCATATTTTGTCCCAGAGCATGGATTCATGATGGGAACAACAGATATTGTTTTTGTGAAAGTATGCAAATTGGCTAGTGGGAGGATAGAGCAGAATTAAGGTGTTATGGGGCTCCAAAGGAAACTGGCAACTTGAGACACAGCCATAGCAACCGACAAAGCTGGTATTGCCAGCAAGATCTGGACCAATGACCACCACACATTGGCCTAGCACTGCATGGATTAGCTCTGCGTCTGAAGCATTTACTGCACCTTCTCTCTCAGTAGTCATTTCCAGTAGGATGTACTTCAAGGGAATTTGACCTGGGTCGCCATGAGCCCCAGTTTGATCATCACTGAGCTGTCCAATCCTTTCCACAGATGGTTGAGCACCAGCATGCCCTGACATCCTTCATACTTCCCCCCTTGATAATAGATGCCCTCCTTGATCCCCCAAATGACGATGTCAAGGTGTTTATTGTCAAGTTGGGGGTCTAACAGCCACTCTCCTAAGTCCTGTGAGTTAAACAGAGTAGCTTCGGTCTATGTGACACATACCAAGCTTTACCATTGTGGCAGGGTAGATGGTCTACTGGAAGTTCATTGACAAAGGTTGTCATGTCACGAAGAATGAGGTAAGCATGATCTTGGGGATCAGGGGAAAATAAGAGCAGGGGGAGAAGGGGTTCAATGGGTAACTTAAATACTTAGCTTATAATCTACACCTTGGTGTGTAGAAACTTGAGAGACTTAGTTGACTTTAAGGAATAGCTTAGATGGAGGGCATGAAAAAGTGGGAGGAAGAAGGAATATGCTCCATTCGACAGGTGGGAGGACACCTAGATACAAAACAAGGTAGCTACACAGCGAAACCTGATTGCACACATTCTCTTGTGTCGACAGCCTGAGCAACCAAATAAAATAAAATAAAGAAATGAAAAGGAAAGAGGATTGTTGAATTCGGGGTATACTACCAAAGTCCAAGAAGGATCTTCAACCCTATGAGAAGTCTTGATGTGATGGCTTTATTGAATCTTCGTCTCGGAGTTTTTGCAACTGGGAATAACTCGGGGAGAGGCTGCCATTGAGCACCTCTATTGACAGTATGTCGCCTGTGCCCCCAGCAAGTGCGGAGGACACCCAAGTGATGCCCCTCAACCCTACCGTCCAGCTACTAGACCCATCAAGTCAGATTTCGCTGGCTGAGAAGTTGTTGATGCTTGACGTTGCGGATTGTCATGGTATTAAGGCACAAAATAACACTATAAAAGGAAAATGGAAAACCTGCCACTGATCCTTTGGAATGAGTGTGAAGCTCTCGACACGGAGGCCAAGGAAGCTGAGAAAACATGGTTGATCGCGTGATCAACATGTCACATGAATTGTGTGTTGTGCTTGAGGAGAAATAAATAATCTGCAAAGTAAAAATATCAAATAATAAATGAGTGGGATTGAACAAGTAAGAATATGAAAGTGCATCAAGAATATACAATGATGTGAGGTCATTGTCGCATGACAAGAGACTTCATGGAAAACTCCGGAAATGGTGGGGTTGATGAGTGGGACTCGTCACCCTACCACACCGTGGGTTCAGTTGGGAAATGAGAGGCTAGGTCCCAAGCTGCACTAAGGGATGTTTCTCTTGAATCAGAATGAGTTGGCATAGTTGGACAAACAATCAGTCTGGTTGACAATGCGCCCCTTGGAATCCATTGCATTTTCAACAACAACAAACCAGTCCTGGCAAAAGTTCAATTAGTCAGTGCAATGATTGCCATAACTGCACTCACACTAGCTCTATCACCTCATCATTGTCAAGCTCAACAATACTTTTCATGGTTTGCGTGTTGATCCTAAGTGTGACACTGAACTTTTCATTCATGACAAGGGTAGATCCAAGAACTGTTGCTTGATGGACCTTCAGATTACCCTTGACAACATGAACGTTCATGCCACAAAATGGATCCCCAGTATGCAAGGGATTTCTCGTTTGCGCCTTATCACACACACTGGTTTTTCCTCAGCTACACACAGCCAATTGATACAAGTCTGCTCAACTTGGAACTACAAAAGGTCAGATACAGGCAGAATGATCAGAGTGGGTTCAAATACCTCTTTGCCAACAGAGATTTGACATCCTTGTTCTCCAACTGTCATACTATAGCATTACTACTTCTCCATATACCTGGGTAATAAAGCCCTCCCATCCTTGGTGTTCTCCAGAGATAATTGTCACATAATCACCACAGGTGAAAGCTCTCCGTATGTCCCACTGAGGCACTTCAACAAGCAGATTGTCATGGGAGGTCTCAATTTGAGCTGTCTCTGTGTTATCAATGCTAATGATGTGACCTAGCGTTCCCTGAAGCTGGCCTGAGTATATGAGCACCTTTTCAGACACCCCAAACTGAACTTTTGATTGAGCAACTCATATTGCATGTTGTACATCTGCATTGCTTGATTTATCGAAGAACACAAGCTCCTTCTCCTTTGGTAGCATATCAACATCATCTAAATCCAAGGTGTTGAAAGTTTGGATCCCAAATCCGTCAAGCATGAAAGTTTTTCCACAAAACGTATATAGACCATGAGTACACCTAAGTGCCCTAGTTCCCAGGCTGTCCTTGATGACATTGGGATCAAAGAGAGCTTGGGGTGGTTGTCCACAAGAGTCAGGATTAACAGACAACCTGGGTATAAAAATCACCTCTGCAACCTCATCACAAACCTTGGTTACAAATCCTAAGTTGTTGTGATAGTAGCCACCACACCAAAGTTGCACCCATGAACCCGAGTTGCAGGTTCGTGATGCAGGTGAGGGCATCAAGATTTTAATGCAATCTTCTAGTGGCACAAACATTAAACAGGATTTGTTTGACCCAAGAAAAGATACAGGAGCGATGCCCTTGAGAAATGCACCAAGCGACAATCTTGCATCAGCTGTAGATTGATGAACCTCAATATAGATGGCTCTGGGTTGGTGGTCATGGTAGAAAACAGAAAGTACAGGAGAACTTGAAGGTCCAGCTAATGCAGCTTCCATGCATTTGATCAGCATCTCCAATTTGCAACCTTTCTGAATGGAGGTCAACACAATGCACAGAAATTTAGAAAAGCATGCTGAACATACATCAACTGATAATCTCCAAATTTCTGGGTTGTGCAAGGAAGGATAGAGGGTAGCATCTTTAACAATGCATACAAGGCCAGAATCCTGTGCCAAAGCTGATGAGGATGTAGTTGCTTTGGTCCTCCTCATGATTCACCTGCCACCACCATTTTGTCATGTTATCATCCAAGTTACATGGCCTGATTTGAGCCAACAACATTTGAATCTCTGAAGCACATGAACTGACCAAACAAACCATCCCCATCACCCAAACACACTGATGAACTCCATCTGAGCCTGAAACCCACCACACTTGGATTGACTCAAGAGGTTACAGATCCTCCAATCATGGACATTGTTCATGGGACACACTAAATAAGGCAATGTGTGCTCTGTTGGGCTCATGGCAGAAAGGACAGCAAAGTTTGATTGAGCTTGCACAGCCAAACTCTGCTGTTACCATCAAGATAACCAATCCTCTCATTTTGACCACCTGCCTGGCCTCACAGGGCCTCTCCTCCACAGTAAACTGTTCATGTGATGGCAATCTAACACTGTAAATAGTGTATCATTGCAACACCATCCTTGTATATCCATTCCTTTATTTCTGTTCATAATTCTTCATCCAAAGAAAATCAAACTCCATGTCCCAAGAAAGCCTCAAATGGTACTTGCCAAATTCTTTGCAAATGATGCAGCATGTACATGATGTATGTAAACCACAGACACACCTGATACTCTACCAATGCACTGGAACAACACCAACAAAGTAACACAGCAGGCAGAGTTCTGAGGCAGTTGACTTATAGTTGACTTGTAGTTGGCTCATGTTTGACTTGTGGTTGACTCATGGTTGACTCAATCATTACATAATCCTACCAAATTGAGATTGATGCATCCTGTTAAGAACTGATCCTGAGGTGCATGTTGGAATCTGGTCGGATCCTGCAGGTGTTGATAGTGGGAGGTTGTCAGGCTGTAACAGATCCTGGGGAAGGGGAACAGAAAGGACTTGGCTTCAACTTGTAAGATGTTGCACCCTTCACCTTGTCTGGTGTCCTAATTTCGAGATGAAGGTTTGGAGGTAGGAGAGGATAAGTACAGGAAGTGCAGAGAAGCAGTGCAGAGGGACTTGGGTTAAGTTTGGATGAGACCAGAACTTTGGAGGGAGAGCTAGAGGTCGAGTCAAATGAAGTTTGGATGGAGGTAGGAGTAGAACAAATTGGATTGGCAGGTTAAGTCAAGTCTATGTCAAGTCTTTATCAGTAGACAAACTGAGCAATATAAGTCAAAACTAAGTGGGCTTAAATACTGGGGTATGGAATCAGAGTGGAACATCTCAGTAACTGCAGCAGTGTCTCAACTGCATAGATAAATTACTTAGTGGGGGCCACACAGGAGTTCATAGTCAAATTTGCAAAAGAGATTGCAGCCTCAAGAAGGCAGCTGTAGGTGCTGTACAAGGCAGCCTGATGCACAGCAGTGTGGGCAGTGCAAGGTAGCCAGGAACAAAAGTGGAAGGAGTCAGTGAATGTTGGGTTCGAGGTGCAGAAAAGGGTTGGATGGGTGCAGGTTCCAAGGAATGGTTCTTGACACATCCTCTTTAAGAACAAACTGTTCAAATCAATCAGTTCATAAGAGTAACCTGTTGGAATCGCACCGTGAGTCCATAACACTTTTATGCGTTTGATGCGTGTGCTATTTTAGCATTCCCTTTGATCCACATGGTCGGCTTGTGTTTAAGTTTCCCCTTGTCTCTTTTCCTTTGACACACATCCTTTTGTTACGCATTACACATATATATATCTTCAGTAGTTTACTTTATCACCTCAGTCACTTATCCAGAGACTGAGGTGAGCTATATTTACTATACATATTTATTGATGTGTACTTACTCTACTACAACAGTTGTTTATACTAGGTATTGTACGGATTAATACAGTCACTTATCCAGAGACTGAGTTGTTTATACTAGGATTCACTTTCTACAGGTTATGGGCCATTCTCGTCATCTTTGAACAATGGGAGAAAGTATCCTAGCCACTCGACGTTCTGCTTTGTCATACCTTCTGATCCATTTCCCCAATCGTTTTTGATCTCGGATCAATTCCTTTGTCTTTCATGGACCCGGCTGCTCTACCATTGCGTCTCTCTCATCTCCCTTTGCACACTCGTTGTCCACTAACCTCGGATTTCTATCATGGGTACCAATACTGTTGATCCCCCATCCATTTCCCCTATCAAACTTTCTGTGCAATATACCGGGGAGAAGCTTGACAAACTTAAATCAAATTACAAAGAATGGTGCAAGGAGATTATTATTGCTTTATCATTAAATGGCCTTTATGAATATGTTATGGGCAGAATACCTGAGCCCACTTCTACTGAACTCTGAGCGCTTGCCAACTGGAACGCAAATTCCCACCTCGCGTCCAGCATCTCTCCATCTGAGTGTAAATTCCTGGACATTAAAGTAGGCCCTGATGTGAACTGGAAAATTCTCCAGGACTGTCACCAGAAGGAAGGCCCCGTTCAGCAGGTCCAGCTCTTACAACAAGCACTTTCCATCCAGTGTACAAAGGACACACCACTCCCCGAGACGGCAGAAAAGATTTGTGCATTAATTGAACGCGCTTTTGCCATGGGCCGATCTTCTTTGTTGCATTGCTCTCCTTAATTCCCTTAGTGATAATTTTCCACATGCTCGCTCCATTATTTCACAAGATATTGCCGCTTCTTCCCTCTCAGCTCCATATGGCTTGAAAGATATCAAATTATTTCTGGAGAACGAACAATCATTACTTGAGAGTGATCAGCGTGGTGATTCCAAAAACCATGCCGCTTTTACCACACAGTCCAAATCTTCCAAGCTCCCTAATGCACCAATCTGCACCAACGCTAACTGTGGGAAACCTGGCCACACAAAACAATATTGCATTAAACCTGGTGGTGGTATGGCTGGGAAATCACTCGAGGAGTCGATCGCTGCTCGCAGGGCTGCCCGTGAGAAGAAATCCTTACCGGCTGGCACTACAAAGGTTCCTATTACCATGAAGGACATTAATGGTCGTGCCTTTACTGTCATGGTCGACCCCGATATTCCTACCCCACCTGCACCGGAATTTGCTGGGCTTGCTCACAACCCGCTGCCTTTAGACCCTTCAGATGCACTGGAATATGAAGGATGGGTTGCTGTGGAGGAGGAGCTCACCACTACAGTGGACTGGAAACACCATACATCACCCATCGCTGACAATGCACTCACCGTGGAACCCCTTTCACAGACTTGTTGCTCATGCATTACCTTAGATGCTCTCCCCTTTATTATTGACTCTGGGGTTACAGTACATATATCCCCTGACAAGTCTGACTTCCTCACCTTATGACCCATTTCACCTCGCTCTGTCAGAGGTGTCGGTGGTTCATCTATTGATGCTGTCGGTGTTGGTGATATACAGCTAAGAATAGCCTGGGGCGCATCAATTATTTTACGTAATGCCCTCTACATCCCAAAATCGGCAGTTTGGCTGATCTCAGTGGGCACGCTGGCTGACAACTCTAACGCTGTCGCACATTTTGACAGTAACACATGCTGGTTCACTGATAAATCCTCCGGGGTCTTCATAGCTCATGGATTGCACATATCTAGAAAGCTTTACACGCTCAACATTGCATCAGCCCAGGCTGATCATGCGCTAACGGTTCACAAGACCCCTACTCTCAAGACATGGCATCGTCGTCTGGGTCATGCAAATTACCAGGCACTCTGGGATATGGCCAAGAAGGGCGCTTTCACTGGTGCGCCGCTTGCTTCATTGCAAAAATTACCTAAATGTGATTCCTGTGTCCTTGGCAAGCAGACCAAGTCTCCAGTCCCCAAGAAATGTCAGGAGGGACCAGGCCATAAGGCGACAAGGAAGCTGGAAAAGGTGTGGGTGGATCTATCTGGACCACATTCAGTAACGTCGTGTGCGGGAACCATTATATCATGGATATAGTAGACGACTACACCTCATTCCCATGGTCTATACCATTGCAAAATAAAGATGATGCTTTCACGGAACTTAAAGCTTGGGAACTTGCCCGGGAGAACAAAACCGGCCTCAAAGTCAGGACCTATATCACCGATAATGGTGAACTTAAATCGCATGAAATGAAGGAGTGGTTGAAGACTCATGGTATTGATCAGCGTTTCACGGCACCTCACACCTCGGCTCACATAGGCTGTGTTGAGCAAATGCATAGGACGCTTATGGCTAAAGTGCGCACTATGCGAATATATGCTGGTCTGCCAGCTTATTTGTGGGATGAGTTCTACCTCACAGCTGCCCACTTGCATGCCAAGACTATGACCCATTCACTAGCAAGCCTAACGCCTTGGGAATTATGGTACGGGAGAAAACCTGATTATTCTTATCTTCGCAAGATAGGTTGCAGGGTGTTTGTGCTTATCCCAGGAAAGGATAATCCCAAGATACTTGAATGATCCATCAAATGCGTCTTGATAGGCTATGAGCCAAAATCAAAAGCATATCGCTGTTATAACTGCGCAATGCATAAGGTTCATATTTCATAGCATGTCCGCTTTCTTGAGAGCCATGAAGGCTATTCACCACCTTCAATCGATGAATTAGGGGAGGATGATAATATTGGGTCCAGTGGTAGTCTACCCACATTCCTTGGTCCTATTTTACAGCAAGACGATGATGTTGAGTCTTCTCATGAATTCACTCTCCCTGATGCGCCCTCTAATAGTCTCACAACACCACCACCGCCACCCATCGCCCAGTCTATTTGTTGATCTACCCATGTTCTAATACCCGCAGACAAAAACCCCAATGGTGGCCCTGCTATTACTAGAACAGTGGCTGCAGTGCAAGGATCCTTGGAGAGCGCTGTGCATGTAAAGGAGGCGCAGTGGGAGCATCGGGCTGCTATTGTGGCTGCATGATTGGATCACATTACGGATCAATCCTCCGATCATGATCGTGATGTCATGGAAGAACTCCAACAATCATTTCATAATCTTGATTTGGGCGATCAAGCGCATCAATTTCAGGCCCTGATCTCAGAAATGGGAGATTTTGATCCGGAGTCACTTCAATTTGAGGATGAGCCAAAAAGATGGGATGAAGCCAGAAGATCTGTTGATGCAACACGATGGGAGTGTGGATATCTGGAGGAATTGAACTCATTGAAAGAAATGGGGGTATACAAACTAATACCTAGGTCAGAGGTTCCACTAGGGAAACGTATTAGGCGTGGGAGACCAATTTTCCACATTAAGCGCAATGAGGCGGGTACCCCTATTAGATGGAAGGTATGCCTAGTCTTCAGAGGAAATGAACAAATTTATGGCAGGGACTACACCAAAACTACCTCACCAACTGCACACATGGAATCATGGTGGATTCTCTTACACATAGCCGCCTCACTTGGCTGGGATGCACAACAGGTCGACATAAAGACGGCCTTTCTTTACAGCTTACTTCCGGATGATGAAATTCAATATATGCAGCAGCCTGCTGGTTTCGAGGAGCAGGGCAAGGAGGACTGGGTTTGGCAACTACAGCACAGCTTATATGGTATGAAACAGAGTGGGCGCATTTGGAATCAGGCCCTTAATGTGCAGATGCTAAATTGGGGATTCACCCACCTCTCGTGCAAGTCCTGTATCTATTACCATAAAACTGACACTGGTACAATTATCGCTGCTGTCCATGTCGACAACTATTTAACCATCGCCAACTCCAAGGATGAAAATGAGCACTTCAAGAACCAGATGCGCGAAGTATGGACTATCTCTGAATTGGGGATGGCACATTTTATTATGGGTATTGCTGTCTCATGGGACCGAGACATGTGTACTGTTGCACTTTCACAGACCGCTCTTATTGACAAAATAGTGGAACAGTTTGGTCAGAAAGAAGCACACCCCGTTTCTGCCCCATTGGACCCTGGTTTGAAACTACGGCACTCCAATCTGCAATGTATGTCCCAGGATGCCAGGAATGCCCTGGCCAAGCTTCCCTACCGCTCTATTGTCAGATGCTTATTGTACTTGGCAATATCTATGCGTCCCGACATTTCTTATGCAGTACAACAGCTCTCTCAATACCTTGATTTGTACTCCTTAGAACACTGGAGTGTTGCTATACGGCTAGTACGTTATCTAAAGGGAACTAGGGACTTGAAGCTTTATCTGGGCAGACAGAACCCCATTCTCCTGCACACCTATAGTGACTCCGACTGGGCTAATTGCCATGACACTCGTTGCAGTGTTGGGGGATACATGTGCTCTCTTGGCTCAGGCACAGTGTCTTGGGCAGCACGTAAACAGAAGGTAGTGGCAGCTTCCACCTGTGAAGCAGAATACATAGTGGTGCTTGAGACCGCAAAGGAATGTGTGTGGTTGCATACGCTACTACGCGCTATTGATTTTCATCAAAACTCACCTACTACCATCCTCTGCGACAACAACGCTACGAAGACATTATCCGAGGACCCATTACTTCATTCATGCGTTAAGCACATCAACATCAAATATCATTTCCTACACAAGTGTGTACAGTCGGGCGACCTAGCTATCACTTACATCCACACCTGTGACAATGTAGCCAACATGTTTACTAAAGCCCTGGAACCTAAACATTTCACCGTCCTTCGTGTATCTCTTGGCCTTTGTTAGTGGGATTCCATGCGAGGAGGAGTGTATTCACGGTGAGGAGGAGTGTTGGAATCTGACCGTGAGTCCATAACGCTTTTGATGTGTTTGATGCATGTGCTATTTTAGCATTCCCTTTGATCCACGTGGTCGGCTCATGTTTAAGTTTCCCCTTGTCTCTTTTCCTTTGACACACATCCTTTTGTTATGCATTACATGTATATATATCTTCAGTAGTTTACTTTATCACCTCAGTCACTTATCCAGAGACTGAGGGGAGCTATATTTACTATACATATTTATTGACGTGTACTTACTCTACTACAACAGTTGTTTATACTAGGTATAGTATGGATTAATACAGTCACTTATCCAGAGACTGAGTTGTTTATACTAGGATTCACTTTCTACATAACCATGTGACTGGCATCAGCCTGGCATGGTAGAGCATGTACATCAGATACAATAGCAATGAATTTTGATGTTTCTGTTAAAATGGTCCAAAACAGCTATCATTCTTTTCCTCTCTTTTCCTTCCCCAAGTTCACCATGCCTCCAGTCATATGTAACTGTACAATTTGCAGCACAAAAACCATCCTCCTCAATGGTGTTGAACACCCAGGACAGTTTGTTCATGGTTCTACCCATTTGAAGCATGAGAAACAGGATAAATGGCCTGTATCACAACTGGCAAAGGGGAAGCAGCAATCATCATACCCAAGCCCATCACCAAAACATTCTAGAGCCTCTAATTCTCCCACAGGTAAGTGCTAGATTGTTATTGTTAGATCCAGACAAATACTAATTATGGAGATATCAACTTTTCTACAGTAATTATCACAAAGATGATCTGCCTCCTTGTCATCTGGCTCCACACTAGAGCTGGTGAGTCATTCTATCACCAACAAAATTCTACAAGGATTTCAACTTATTATATCTGTGACACTCTCTATTGTTGGGGTTGCTCTTTCATCATCTGGACTCAATGTCAAGCTTCCAAACATCCAACTCCCTCATGATGTCTGCACAGCATATTGGCTCCACTGCTCAGAGCCAGAAATCATCCAGACAGCATACTGCCCCAAGTGCTTTTCCCTCTTTTCTTGTCCTATTCCTTGGAAATGTCAGTGGAAGGTATCCCCAAGATCACAATCCTGTAACACAAACCTCTGGACAATTCAGAATACTCCAAATGGTCCTAAATGGGTCCCATGTCATCTATACACTACACAATCCTTTGATTCTTGGTTTCAGTTCGTTTTATCTTCCAAGGTCATTGAAGACAGCCTTCATGAGACTTTCAACCACCACAGAAGCCATCCACCAGCTGCCTTTGGTGCCAATATGAATGATATCCAGGATAGTCCTGCTTGGGATGACTTGCAAGGTTTTCTACCATCTACTATTTGGAATTTATATTGATTGGTTCAATCCTTATACCAACAAGATTGCTGGTAAATTATTAACAAATTCTGCACAGACTATGGCACAGTTTATTTTATATATAGGCAAAAAAGTGTCTTGTGGAGCAATTCTGCTGTATTGCTTGAATTTACCTTTATGTCTTCAGTATTAATTTGAGAATACCCTTATTGTTGGTCTCACACCTCCTCCCCATCTTCCTGACCCCACAACCATCTCCCATCTTCTTGAACCTGTTCTTAACTCTGTTGCCAAGTATGGTGCTGCACCAGGGCCAAAATTTGCCAACATCCAGACATCCTGATGGCATCTCTGTGAAAGCAAAAATTGCACCTGTGATTGCTGATCTTGAGGGAAGTTGCTAGGCTACTGACCTTTTGGGACATAGTGCCACAATGTTCTGTTCTTTCTGCCTCTGTACCAGTGATCAACTAGATTCAATCTTGGGAACTCCACAATGGTGCACAGGTGCAAGCACAGGCAGAGGCATGGTTACATCAGACAACCAAAGCTGGTCAAAATGATTTGCAAAAGACAACAGGTGTGCAGTGGACCCCACTGCATAATCTGCCATATTGGGACCCAGTCAAACATGTTGTACTAGGCTTTATGCATAACTGGCTTGAGGGTATTCTACATCACCATCTTCATGCACTCTGGGGAATTGGACAGGATGAGGATGAAATCCAAAAAACTAAAGAGGTGGAAGAGGATGAGCATTGGAGTGAAGCAGATGTATCAGATTCTGCTGAAGAGCTGGATGACCTTCTTCAAGAAACAGCTGAACATAATCTTGAGGCTGCAAAGGCAATGCAACATACACCACCACCTATGTCTCCCTCACCAGCTTTTTCTGAATTATCTGAGTCATCCTCATCCTCATCAAAACCTACAGCCACACAGAGCCACACAAATCCCTATGCATATGACTTCAATGATGATGATGATGATGATGATGATGATGATGATGATAACTATATTCCTGTTGACCCTTTGCCATTTAGCTTCACAGAAACTGAGCTACAGGCAATAAGAAATTGCATTCATGATATTACTCTTTCAACATGGATACAATGACCACCAACCAATATTGGTGAACCAAGCCATGGCAAACTAAAAGCTCAGGAATATCTCACCCTCTTCACATGTATCTTTCCCCTCATTATTGCTGAATTCTGGTACATGACCACTGCCACAAATTTCCACCACCAGCACTTCTACTTCCTCTATCATGTTGTTGCAGCAATGAATATTGTAGCTGCATATCAAACCTCCAATGGCCTATACTCAGCATTATATTCAATATCAAACAGCTATTCAGCAACTTTTTCCACATTGTCCATCTAAGCCAAACCATCATTATGCAATGCATAATGGTGCTCTTCTCAAATATTGGGGTCCTCTGGCATCTTTTAGTGAGTTTCCAGGTGAAAGAATGAATGGAAAGTTGCAAAAAATGAATACCAATTATCATCTCCATATGTGTGTCAATTATTTTGCTCATAGGTTGATAGCTAATACCAAGATCAGGGGATTTAGATCTTACAATGCTCCACCAGATGAGTTGTCAAGCATGTGTAGATGCTTTGCTGCACAGTGAAGATATTTAAAAGAATTATGTGATATTCTTGAGCCACCAAACATGGCCATGGATGACCATCCAGTACATCTCCAGCCTATAGAAGTGGCAGATATTCTAGCAAAGGCACCTTGTCTTCTGGAAGTAGATTATCATAATCTGCTTGATTATCTTCACCAGACAGGAAGACCATACCAAGCTTTCTCTGATCTTCCCCATCCACCAAATGCCATTATTCTCCCTCCACAAACCCAGCATCTTCTGCAGGTGCAATGTGATGAGTGCACATTCAGTTATGAAAAGTCACATAAAGGAAACAGTGCTATAAAGTTCTACAATCCATTGACACAGGCTCATGATAAGGATTCATTCAAAACATTTGGAGACTTCCACTGGAAGGAATAATGCACACCTTTACAAGAGTCTGCTCACATCAATCACTATCTACACAAGAGGAGAGGCAGGCACCATTTATACACCACCCTGGATTTATGGTACAAATTGTTGATGCACTCCCCTCTAACAACTATTGAGCCTGTCCATATTATCACTCATGTCAGAACTGTCCAGTGGCCAGCAGGCACTTATGGTATTGGCAGGAAGGTCCTGGTTGTATGTTGGGCTCCTGACAGAGGGGGCTGATAATTTTGCATCCCTGGCAATGTGTAAATAGCTTTGGATAAATAGGAAAGATGGAACTAACTTGAAATACATTAAGTGACTTGGCAAGCATGAATATGAAGAGGTAAGTAAATCAATTACCACTGTTAACCAGAATATGTACTAAACAACACCCATATCTTATTCATCACCTGACCCCTCATCACCCCTCACCTGATACATCCAGCTCACCTTCATCCTCCTCATCATCCTGCTGCTCAAGTCATTCCAATTCATCTGGTATAGATAGTGTTAAGAACTGATCCTGAGGTGCACATCGGAATCTGGTCAGATCCTGCAGGTGTTGATAGTGGGAGGTTGTCAGGTCATAGTGGATCAGGGGGAAGGGGAACAGAAAGGACTTGGCTTCAACTTGTAAGAAGTTGTGCCCTTCACCTCATCTGGTGTCCTAATTTCAAGACAAAGGTGTGGAGGTAGGAGTGGGTAAGTGTGGGAAGTGCAGAGAAGGAGTGTGGAGGGACTTGGGTTAAGTTTGGATGAGACCAGAACTTTGGAGGGAGAGCTAGAGGTTGAGTCAAATGAAGTTTGGACTCTTAGAGGACAGAGGTAGGAGTAGAACAAATTGGATTGGCAGGTTAAGTCAAGTATATGTCAAGTCTTTATTGATATATGAACTGAGGAATATAAGTCAAAACTAACTAGGCTTAAATACTGGGGTATGGAGTCAGAGTGGAATGTCTCGGTAACTGTGGCAGTGTCTTGACTGCATAGATAAACTACTTAGCAGTGATAGGTCCACCTTGCGCTCCAAGCTCTGGGAACATCTCCAAATGCATCAACACATCACCACACATGCTTCCATCCCCTATGAACCCCTACAATCCCCTACAATCCCCTATGAACCCCACAAAACTGCTCCGAAACTATTTTGAATGACTTTGAATGACTTTGAATGACTTTGCAACACTTTGAGCAAGTTCAAATGACTTTGCAGCACCTCAAATGCCTTCGGCCGCCATATGCCCATCACACCACTTTTCAGACACATGCAGCATGAGTCAGTGCATCACATATTGAGCACCACTGGACACAAGGAGATACAACAACAGAATTTTAGAATGTGATTGTGGCACTTTGACATTCAATGATGTATTGGATCAATAGGACAGGTACCCTTGATACAATGTGACTCTATACATTTCCCTTCTCATCATCTTTCATTTATTTTATGATTTGCAAAGTTCTTTATTGTTTTATATCTTGCCTCATGTAGTCCTCATGTTTTATTTCCTTTTTAAGTACCATCTCTTCCAAACATATATATATAGCCTTGTACTAGCTACTTAGAATGACAGAATAGATCATCCTCTCACATCCATCGTCTGATTTAAGAGCAATTCTCTTGAGTCCAAGCCTCTTATCTTAATCCTGAAGTTTAGCATATTACCATGAACTTCTTCAAACTTTCCATACTAGCTTCTTGAAATTATTGTCTATCATCTATTGCCTCTCAAGGCCTTCCCACATCTCTATAGTCCATCCTCAGCATCCATCAAAACCATCCTCATCCTCTACACACCCCTCGAACATCCTTGAACTTCTTCAAACATCCTCAATCTTTCCTTGAAGCACTTCACAGAGCTTTGTACACCCTCAAACTTAATCAAGTATCATCAGACCTCCTTGAACCTAGTTCCCTCATCCTTGGGTAACAGCGGTGATATTTAGTACCACCTCACAACCTTCCTCTAACTTGTGTAATACCATTTGAGACCTTTTTAGTAGGTTTTATTTGGGTTTCCAGGTTGAGCATCATCAGTGGAGACTGCACAGGAGTCCATAGTCAAATGTGCAAAAGAGATGGCAGCCTATAGAAGGTGACCATGGTTGCTGTACAAGGCAGCCTGATGCACAGCAGTGTGGGCAGTGCAAGGCTGCCAGGAACAAAAGTGGAAGGAGTTGGGTTTGAGGTGCAGAAAAGAGTCAGACGGGTGCAGTGTAAGGGTGTGGTAGTAGTTGCTTACTTAGCCACCCAATGAGAATATAACAATGTGTAGTATTCTCGATATAGTGGTTGTGTAAGACTTGGGAAATCCCAGTACTAGCCAGTTGGCTATGTATATCTGGGGTCTCCTGTATTACATAAGCTCACCTACCCATTTGGGTAGTGGCCCTCTACATGTGGGTTCCGATCAGGTGAGGAACAGTTCTTGACAGTATTTCCCCCTTAGTGCCAAGCCTACAAGGCACATGGGCATTTGAGTCTGAATAAGGAAGTTGGTTGAATTTCCAAATGTGGAAGTTGGTTGAAAAGAAAATTCCAACATTGTTCCAAACCACCACCATCAACTCAATATGTCACCCCCAATACTCTCCATGAATGCCAAGCTGGCCACTATGAAGGCCCAACAAGAACAGATGGAGCAGGAGGTGAGGGAGCTAGAGGAGGAGGCAAAGAGGCAGGAAGAGGAGGAGCAGAGGGCACAGGAGGTGCAAAAGGCAGTAGAGGAGGCTGCCAAGGCTGAGGTGGCATGCAAGGAGGCAGAGGCACAGAAGAAGCAGCGGCCACACAAAAAGTGGAAAAGAAGTGGGCAGCTGTGGGCACAGGTTTGGGGGAGGAGGCTGAGGGGAGCAAGTCCCCAAAAAAGAAGAAGGTTGCCAAGTCAAAGGCGAGAGTAGGGTCGGAGGAGTCTGAGGGTCCAGTGCACGTGCAGGCAGCCCTGCCCTACAAAAGGTAAGTTTTTATTTTACTTATCCATCCTCCTTTACTGATGAGTGGCATAGGTGCAAAAATCAAAGAATCTCATGTTTCAAGATGGGTGCGTGGGACAATTGCACATGCATCAAACACAAATGTGAGGAAGTGGTGTGGAAGGGGCAGGAGGCTCCTGCAGAAAAAGCAGCAGGGACCACAGTGGGAATGGCGGGTTTAGCAGGGGGAAGCAGGGAGATCACAGAGCTGCTAGGCAGCTGGTGAAGGTGGTGAGGAATGGGTTAGGCGAGTTGCAGGTAGTGTAGTGGAGGTGCAGGAGACAATGGAGGAGATTTGGGACATGTTGGACCCAGAGTGGGAAGAGGATGAGAGTGCTGGGGAGGAGAGACAAGGAGGAAGAAGAAGTCAAGTGGGTGGCCCAGGCTAGGCAGGAAAAGTATGGAATCTGCCAGTCTGGTGATGACTGGGCAGCTTTCCAGAAATATCTGGAGAAGAGGCAGGTGGATGATGAGGACATGGAAGAGAATGAGGGTGAGGGTGAGGATGAGGGTGAGGGGGAAGAAGAGGGTGAGGGGGAAGCAGATATGGAAGTGTGGGGATCCAGTTGGATCTGGGTGGAAGAAAAAAAAAAAAAACTCTTAATATTTTTGTTTGTAATAGAATCTGTTTCTGAATCCTGACTGAGTGAATGAGTAAGGTGAACAGGACTTAAGCAGGTAATGGACCAGGTTTCTGCAGGTAGCAGGTGTGAAAGTCCACAAGGAGTTCTTGGGTGTGATTGAGTTCCATAGCAGGTAACCAGGAAGTTTCTTCATTGGTTCCCTGGTAACCTTCCCATCAGACAAGGTAGAGTATCTTGCAGCAACATCAGTTGTTAATCTTGGAGTTGAGGACTTCAGTGATCTCATACTCAAGCTCATCATCAATAGTGATAGGAGGAGGTCATGAGGTGGGGGTTGTACCCGATTGGGAATTGTGTTCAGGGAGTGTTCTTCTAGTTGGGAGACATGGAAGACAGGGTGGATGGCCCACATGTGGTCCAGAAGCTGCAGGGTGACTGAGTGAGCACCCAGGTGAGCAATGATTTTGAAGGGACTGTGGTTCTTTTCAGAAATTTTCCTAGAGGGGCAGGTGGTGTGGATATTTTCCGCAGTGATGTAGGCAAAGTCACCAATGTTGAAGTCGGGTGCAGGTGCCTGATGTTTGTCTGCAGGGCCTTGGTAACATTCTTGAGTGGCCACAAGCTGTTTCTGAAGTTCCTGATGAAGGTCATCTAAGTCGACAATGAACTCACAGGTGCACTGTGAGGCCAAGTTGTGTTCAGGAAAGATGGAAATGTTCATGTGATAGCCTTTGTTGGTGAAGAAAGGGGATATGCTGGTAGAGGAGGAGGGAGCATTGTTGCAGGCAAATTCACCTGAGGGTAAGAGGTGGGACCAGTCATCCTGCTGATAGTTACAGAAGATCTGGAGGTACTGCTCAAGGGTCTGATTAAGTCATTCCATCTGACCATCACCTTGCGGGTGATAACCGGAAGTGAAATGCTCTTCCAAGGGAGCAGAAAAAATGGGAGATGAACTCAGATCCCCAGTTGCAAGTGATGTGAGATGGTACACCATGCTTAGAGAAGATGTGGAGGACAAACAGGTTGGCTAATTCGTGGGCTGTGATTTTGTTGACAGTCAGGATGAAAATGGCTTGTTTGGTGAGTTGGTCAACAATGACCAGGATAGCAGTGTGGCTATTGGAGTCAGGTAGTTGCTCAATAAAATCCATGGAGATCAAGTTCCAAGGTTGTTCCAGGACCAGAAGTTGCTTCAGGAACCTGTAGGGTTTGTGTCGAGGCAATTTGGATCATTTGCAAGTGGTACAAGACTGGCAGAATTTCTGGATGAAGGTGCAGAGGTTTGGCCAGACATATTCCCAGTGGATGAGCTGCAGGGTTTTGTTTTGTCTGAAGTGGCCAGAGAGGATATGATCGTGTTTGTACTGCAGGACCTTGAGACAAAGATCCACTGATGATACTTGACCTGGAAACCCAAACAAAACCCACAAATATGCCTTGGATGGTATAACATTAACATGAGTTAGAGGAAGGGTGCAAGGTGGTACTAAATATCACTGCTGCTAACCAAGAGTGGGGGACCTAAGTTTGAAGAGGTTTAACAAGATTTGCTGAGGTTTGAAGGGGTACTAAGTTCTGTGAAGTGCTTCAATAAAAGTTCAAAAGAGTTCAAGGGAGTTCAAAGAAGTTCAAGGGCTTTTGTAGAAAATGAGGATAGTTTCAAAAGGCAATGGAGATAGATGATAGTGATGCAAAAAGGTCTCGAGAGGATAGACAACAAACAATAGTTTTGAGAAGCTAGTATGGAATTTTTGAAGAAGTTCACAGTAACTTGCTAAACTTCTGGACTAAGACGAGGGGCTTGGACTCAAGAGAATTACTCTTAAATCAAATGATAGAGATGAGAGGGCAATCTATTCTGTGCTTCTAGGTAGCTAGTACAAGGCTATATAAGTTTTGAGAGATAGTACTAAAAAGGAAATAGAACATGAGGACTACATGAGGCAAGATATAAAACAATAAAGAACTTTCCAAATCAGAAAATAAATGGGAAATGATGAGAAGGAAAACATGTAGAGTCACAATATATCAAGGGTACCTGTCCTATTGATCCAATATATCATTGAAATGTCAAAATGCCACAATCACATCCTAAAAGTGCATTGTTGTATCTCCTCATGTTTGGTGGTGCTCAATATGTGACATGCTAACTTGTGCAAAGTGTGCTGCATGTGTGTAAAGGGTGGTGTGATAGGCATACGTAGGGTGTAACACTGGTACACCCATGGGTGAATTTAGTGCTTACTGCACCCATACCTGCATAACCCATACCCATTCTCACACCACACCTGTGGGTGTGGGTTTTTACCATGGTGTGCATCTACCACTACCTAATCTACCACTACCATTGTCCCTCCCTCATGTTCCCCCCTCGCACCTTTGTCTCTAGTCACTCGGTCTCCTCTCAATCCCCTCCCTGTTCTCATTTTTTGGGTTTTGGGTGCCGTTAGCATGATGTGGCATCAGCACCCATCATTACCAGTAGTTTAGAACCTAAAAAGTAAAGAAAAGTAATTAGTTAGTTAATGAGAACAAGAACAAAAGAGAAAAAACCTACCAAGAGCCCAAATGATGCAGTCATCATTTGGGTCAGGTTTTGGGTGCCATTAGCATGACGTGACATCAGCACCCATCATTACCAGTAGTTTAGAACCTAAAAAGTAATTAGTTAGTTGATAAGAACAAGAACGAAAGAGAAAACCCTACCATGGGCCCAAATGACGCAGTCATTGTTTGGGTCGGGTTTTGGGTGCCATTAGCATGACGTGGCACAGCACCCTTCATTACCAGTAGTTTAGAACCTAAAAAGTAAAGAAAAGTAATTAGTTAGTTAATGAGAACAAGAACAAAAGAGAAAAAACCTACCATGAGCCCAAATGATGCAGTCATCATTTGGGTCAGGTTTTGGGTGCCGTTAGCATGATGTGGCATCAGCACCCATCATTACCAGTAGTTTAGAACCTAAAAAGTAAAGAAAAGTAATTAGTTAGTTGATGAGAACAAGAACAGAAGAGAAAAAACTTACCGTGAACCCAAATGACACAGTCGTCATTTGGGTCAGGTTTTGGGTGCCATTAGCATGACGTGGCACAGCACCCATCATTACCAGTAGTTTAGAACCTAAAAAGTAAAGAAAAGTAATCAGTTAGTTAATGAGAACAAGAAGGAAAGAGAAAAAACTTACCATGGGCCCAAACGATGCAGTCGTCATTTGAGTCAGGTTTTGGGTGCCATTAGTGTGACATGGCGAGCATATAAGGGTAGAGGTATATACCTGGTGGGCACTACACAGCTCCTCGTCATTGGCATTCAGCTGTTGCCGTTGTACCCATGCCAACTCATGACACTGTGAAATGGGTCACAGTAATCAGCGTGTTGGTAATTTCTAACACCATACCTGTACCTGCAGACCCTGTGACCCAAACACTGTGGTTTTCACCATACCCATGTCATTCCCTAGGCATACGGTGGCCAAAGGCATTCGAGATGCTGGAAAGTTGTTCAAAGTTGTTCAAAGTGTTGCAAAGAAGTTGTTCAAAGTGTCATGAAAAAACTTTGAGAAAGGTTTGTAAAGTTCATAAGCATCCAAAGTGTCATGGGCATTGACTGTAATATGTGGAAACATTTTCTGAGCTGAATCCACAAAGTGGACCTATCACCACAACATCCAGAACATAGATCCAGTCAAAGTGGGAGAGGAATCCTGCCTTGTCTGTAGTCCAGTTGGGGTTGGCAGGTGTTGGCAGGTGGGCAGATGATAGCAGGTCAAGGGATAAGAAGGTGCAGATGTCATTGTGAAGTTTCTTGACATCCATGATTACTGCTTGAGGGTATGGTGGGTATTGCAAGATAGGTGGTATGAAGAGAAGAGATGAGTTTTTCCTGTGTGAATACAAGTCAGAAATTTGTCAGGTTTATGGAGGCGAAGTTGCTATTTCCCTCTTTGCAGTAGACGTCCCATTGTCTTGTGAGTGCATCTGGCTTGGCCCCTAATTTACTGGGGCAGAAGTGGATAACAAGATTAAACTGTAAAAGATACTTGGACCATCTGGCTTGGCAGCAGGTGAGCAATTTAGTGGTGCTAAAGTACTCAAGATTTTTGTGGTCCGTGACTACATTGATTGGGTTTGCCAAACCCTCAAAATATTGCTGCCAATGTTTGAAGGCTTCAAAAATGGCCAGAAGTTCCCTATCATGTGTATTGTAATTCAGTTCAGCGGGGTTAAAGGAGCAGGAATGGAAAGTGACTGGATGAATTTCACCCTCCACAGTGTAGACTGAGAGGATAGCCACTAAGGCATAGTCAGAAGCATCAGTTTCAAGTACCATTTTAGAGTCGGATACCCATTGAGCCAGGATGGGAGTGTGAGTAAATTGTTGTTTAATCTTTCCAAAAGTGTCATAGCACTTCTTGTTGAAATCCCAGGGTGTGGATTTCCATGTCAAGCGGGTGAGTGGAATGACAATGTCTGAATAGCCACTAATGAAGCAGTAAAAATTGCAAAAGCCTAAGAAGGATTGAATATCCCTAACTTTCCTAGGCTCAGGCCAGTTGAGCATGGTTTTGACTTTATCCTTGGACATCTGCAGCCCATCTGGTGAAAGGATGAAACTTAGATATTCAACAGTGTCTTTGTGGAACTCACATTTCTGAGGTGAAGCATAAAGTCCATTCTTCTGGAGTCTCCAAAGAACTTCCTTGACATGAGCTCCATGCTGCAATTTGTCATCAGAGTAGATCAGGATGTTGTTGAGGTAGACAATGACACAGACATCCAGCATGTTGCTGAAGATGTCTTTCATAAACTGCTGGAAGGCTGCAAGTGCATTAGTGAAGCTGAATGGAACCACCAACCACTCGAAGGATCCATAGTGGGTGTGGAAAGATGTTTTCCACCTGTCACCATCCACAATGCAGAATAGATGATAGGCATGCCACAAGTCTATCTTGGTGAACAAGTGGGCCTTTCAGGGGGAGTCAAGCAGGTCAGAAATGAGTGGAAGTGGGTAGTGGTCCTTCTTCATGAGACAGTTGAGCCCTTGGTATTTGACACAAAGTTGTAGGCTTCTGTCCTTCTTCTTGACAAAGAGAATTGGAGCACCATGCACATTCTTGTCAATAAAAGCATGCAAGCTTTCTAATTCTGAGGGAGAGAGGTAGTACATTCAACCTGGTGGAGGGGGAGCATCATCTTCTGTCTCTATCTTGAGGTTGTGGAGGAAGGGTATCCACCTTAGTCTTATTGAAGACATCAGTGAACTTGTGATATTTGGCAGGAATGTCAGAAAGATTGGTCGGGTTTGAGGATTGAGCAGAGCAGGTGGGTAATCCTTCTGGAGTGAAGGTCATCTGGAAGGCTACTGCCCCAGGAAGTTTGCTAGTGTGCATGTAAGTGGCAGCATTGATGAATGGAATGTCGGGAGGGGAAAGCTTAGGTGAAATGGGCGGTTTGGAAGGTGCAGTTGAATAATTGTGGGTTTCTACTGGAAGATTTGGGGACATGGGTGACATTGGGGGTGCTGGACCTCTATGATCTGCAGAGCAGAAAGTGATTTGGCTTGAAGACCAGTCAATCAACAGATTGTATTGCTTCAGCCAGTTATGACCGAGTATGGCAGAACAGGAAAAGTCAAGTGAGGTTACATAGAATGACAGATTGGACACTTTACCAGTAGGGAAGATGATTGGAAGTTGGACGACTTGAGTTATGGTGGAGTTGCAAGATCCATCAAAGAGTTGCAATCTGATTGGGTTACTTCATTCCAGTTGACCCTAGAAATTTTCTTTGTGATATGACCACCTTTCTTCATTGCTAAGTCAGAGAGAGCTTTTTCTGCATCTCTGACTGGGTCATGTGGGCCAAAGTTGCTTTCAAGCTCAGCGAGGAAAGCTTCATAGTCCCACATCCAGTGTGCAGAATCTGTCGGGTCATTAAGACCAGGCTCAAACCAACTAAGAGCTGAGCTGATCCCTTAAGATAAGGAAGGATGAATATGATCCTTTTCTCATCAGAAGAAAATATGTGTGGGAGGTCGCAGAAATGAAGGTTACAGGAGACTAGGAAGTCTCTAAGCTTCTTCAGACTGGTGCTGTCAAAAGTGTCAGGATTGCAAACTTTGATTTTTTCAGTCTTGGGTGTGGCACTCTGACGAAGGGTGTGGATACTATGCAAGAGGTTGTAAAGGACATCTATGAACCTATCCCCTGGATCTGGGTTTCCCACAGTGGGAGGTTGATCATCTGGATTGTTGGGACCGGGGTCACCCCCAGGACCATCAGGACCACTAGGGTTGTTGGGTCCACTGGGAGGTCCATCCTCTAGACCAGGATTTTCCATCCCAAAGTGTTCAGGCTGGTTGATGCCCCCTATGTACTCAAGGGGAGTCATGGGTCAAAGATCTTCTGGGTTGGTGGAAGAATGCAGGGCATGAGTAGACATGAGATTAGCACTGACTGATGGGGCTCCTGAGCTGATTTGTTGGAAGATGTTTGAGGGTCTGGAAGACACTCCAAAAGTAGTGGCTGGTCAGGGGTTGGAAAGAGTGGATCACTGAATTGCAGAGATCCCAGGAATGGTGCCAGCACATTGGGAATTCCTGGTTGTGCACTGGTGGGTCTCAGTAGGGGTCATAGAGAGGAGTGAGACGAGTGAAGTAGGAGTTTGTATATACTGCTAAGAACTGATCCTGAGGTGCACATTGGAATCTGGTTGGATCCTGTGGGGTGTTGATAGCAGGAGGTTGTCAGGTCATAGCAGATCCTGGGGAAGGGGAACAGAAAGGACTTGGCTTCAACTTGTAAGAGGTTGCACCCTTCACTTCGTCTGGTGTCCTAATTTTGAGACAAAGGTTTGGAGGTAGGAGCGGGTAAGTGCAGGAAGTGCAGAGAAGGAGTGCAGAGGGACTTGGGTTAAGTTTGGATGAGACAGACCTTTGGAGGGAGAGCTAGAGGTCGAGTCAAATGAAGTTCAGACTCTTAGAGGATAGAGGTAGGAGTAGAACAAATTGTATTGGCAGGTTAAGTCAAGTCTATGTCAAGGCTTTATTGATATACAAACTGAGGAATATAAGTTGAAACTAACTAGGCTTAAACACTGGGGTATGGAATTAGAGTGGAACATCTTGGTAACTGCAGCAGTGTCTCGACTGCATAGATAAATTACTTAGTGGGGGCCACACAGGAGTCTGTAGTCAAATTTGCAAAAGAGATGGCAGCCTTGAGAAGGCAGCCATGGGTGCTGTACAAGGCGGCCTGATGCACAGCAGAGTGCAAGGTGGCTGGGAACAAAAGTGGAAGGAGTTGGTGAATGTTGGGTTTGAGGTGTGGAAAAGGGTTGGATGGGTGTGGGTTCCAATTGGGCAAGGAACAGTTCTTGACAGGTAGCTTGTATTCTGCCTGCACTTCATCACCATATTTGGCTATAAACTCCTTCTCTGGCATACTCTTCCATTTCTCACACTCATCCTAGCTGGCACAGAGCTCTGCATGTGGCAGAGCAACATAAGTACCATTCTTGACATATTGGGCACACTCATGGATAGAAAGATTGTTCCAATAGATATGATCAAACCACTCAATTGGGACTTTCTTTGGGAGAGCAGTGAGCTCAGATAACTTTGGCATGGGGGGGTCTTCATGGTGTTACTCCAGTCTACAGATAAATAGAATCAGTCAAATGTCAAAAGAAAAACAAAGATTGGCCAACTTAAGGTGTCTTCTTTTGCTTCTATTCATCTGCTTGCACTCTTTATCAGCCATTTTAAAGAATGCAGTAACTTTTGTTGAACATCCCTCCTTCTCCTTGATGTGGTACACTGCATCAACTGACTCAGCATTCCCTTCAGCCAACTCATTATCCAAATGGGCTTTATTCTCTCTAGCCAAGGCCACAATGTGTTTATTAAAACCATGCAGTATTTTACACTCCCCCCCCCAGTCTGAGTGGACTCCACTCGTACACACTCGGACACTCAGACTCTGCTCAGATTCTGCTCGGACACTCGGACTGTCCGAGTTGTCTGAGTAAAGTCCAAGGACTGCACTCGGACTGCACTTGGACATTGCTCAGACAACATCAATTGTGCATTTATTTACACCTTCTAAAGTACTGTCCAAGTAAAGTCTGAGTTCCAGTCTTAGAGAAAGTCTTATAAGTCTCACAAAATGATGTGTGCACAGCAGGAATTGAACCAACAGCCTTCTGGACTAGCAATCACATGACGATGAAACATGCACACTCTACCACTTAAGCCAAGTAGTCATTTAAAGTGATGTACATTATATCTATTTATTACTGAAATCTAATTTTTTATACATCATGAATATAGATTATTAAATTGACCCCCTCGCATCTGTGCGAGGGGTAATTGATATGGGTAATTAATATGTATAATACTAAGCCCTCCCCTCACAAGCTTGAGGGGAGGGCTGTAACTATCAATTATAAAAAACACCCACCACGAGCAGTTGCTCGTGGCGGCATTCATCTCTCCCTGGGTCATCCCCTGGCCGTCTTGCTCTCCTGTCCCCATTCTTCTCCCCCCCGAACCACCCCACGAGCATATGCTCATAGGCATGGGGCAGGTGTCATTGTGGGTGTCCCCCCTCTCATCGTCGTCTCCCTTCCCTCTCATCTCCCTTCCCTCTCGTCTCCTTCCCCCTTGTCTCTTCCCCCTTGTCTCTTCCCCCTTGTCTCTTCCCCCTCACCTTCCACCCTGTGAGCAGGGGCTTGCAGCAGTGGTGGTGTTGTTGTTGTTGTTGTTGTTGTCACCAGTAGTAGTTTGTACCTATAAAAAGTTAGTTAGGATCAAAAAATGAAATGAGAAAAGAAAAAAAAACTTACCTAGAACCCATTGACATCTCTTGGGTCTCCCCTAATCATCATCATTCCACCCACCATCCACCCCACGAGCAGTTGCTTGTGAGGCTGGAGGCAGGTGGTGTGTCCTGCATGGTGGGCGTGAGTAGCCATTCTTGTCATTTTGAAGTTGCACCCATTCCCACCCCACGACCAGCTGCTTGTGGCAGTGGTTCTGAGTGCTCATCGTCATCGTCATCAGCAGTACTAGATAATACCTACAAACATTCATCAGTACAAAAACAAGAAAAAAAAACTTACCAATGGCCCAAGAGACATCAAATGACGTCTCTTGGGCCTTTTCTTCGTTTGCTTTGCCTTCCTTTTGTTGTTTCCCACTTGTCCCCTCGTCATTCCATCTCCCAGTCCCAGTCATCTCCAGTTGCCTCATTGCGTTGTCGTTCTGTTTGGCCAAGTTGATGTCACCATTGTCTTGCTGTTTTGCAGTTGTACCCGTTCCCACCCTGCAAGCAGTTGCTTGCGGTGGTGGATCTGGGTCCTAGGGTGGTGGCTGTGTCAGCCTTGTCATGGTTTTGAGGCTGGGGCGTTGTTATAACATAGATAAAACCTATCATTAAGGAAATTTCAGTTAGTTAAACAAAACAACAAAAATCATGTAAAAAAAACTTACAAGTGACAATGCCATCGTTTGGGCTCGTTCCTGTTGTTGGTTATTGGGGTAGGAGGTAAGGAGGAGGCAGCACCATTGCCAGCATTGTTGATGATGTGGCTGTGTTGATTGGTCATTACAGCCAGGGCAGTACATAGAGAGATATAACTACTTACCTGTAATGATGCTTTAGTCTAACTGTTATATTGCTGACTTAATTGTACTTTATCATGTGACTATGAGGGTTCAATCCCTGTGGTAGCCACAGATTTTTCAGTCAATTATATAAGCAACTTGGACAGTCCAAGGACTGTACGAGTGCTGGTCCACTCAGACTCCACTTGGATGCTTGGACAGTCTGAGGACTCAGCTCGGACTGGACATTTAGTTTGGCAGGACTTTCAGCCAAAGAAGTCCAAGCAAAGTCCGAGTGTCCAAGTGGAGTCCACTCAGATTGGGGGGGGGGGAGTGTAAAGACCTCAAACCACAAGCCCTGAACACATCCATCCTGCCATCAGCAAGCTATCAAGGCTTATTAGTAAATACAATCTGAAAATGGCATATACAGAATTCCAGGAATTACATACCACACTATGTCATTTCCACACTCCAGTCATCTGCTTCGCTTTTGAAACACTTCCTGGATTATTTGCCTCCAACTTGACAATACCATGCATATATGAGAAAATGAAGCTTTGATAAAGTTTACACATAAGTGCAAAATCATTGATACATGATAGGTCATTCCCATATGAGAGTATCCAAATGCATCTGAGACCTGCTCAAATGTTTTGAGGGCAATGTGCCCATGAAGGAGATTAGACATAGACTCCAGATCATTACCCAAGACATCAGGTGCCCACCATTGGAGCCCAAGGCATGCCACCAACCTGAACATGAGCAACAGATGGGATTCCAGAATGTGCTTGATATTGTTGGTGATAATCCCAACTGAGTCTGAAATAGAGTTAAGGAGCTCATGCACTTTCATTTGGGCACCCTGAATGCTAGCTGACTTGTCATCAAGACTGTCTGTGACAGAGTTCTGCAATTATGCTTCAGAGGTAAAGTGGTGGGTGAAGGGTACTTTGTCATCTTCTGTGACCTTGGGGGGACAGTAGTCTGGTGTGGTGAATGCCAAAGGACATGGAGATAAAGTGCAGCCTGAATGTGATTTAGACTTTAAAGTGCTTGAATACAATGAATGTGCACCTTTGTCTTCTCAGCCTCCTTTGGTACCTCTCCTTTTCTCATGTGCCAATCACTAGGCTTATTGGACTTCTTGGGCTGCTTTGTGAAGGCCTTGCAGGCTTTCTTGGCTTGCAAAGCTCTTGAACCAGGGTCCATGTTGCCCAGAGAACACTTGCACTTCCCAAGTCCAGCCTGAGATGGGCCAGCCTCCAAAGTCACAGGAGGATCCATTGGAATGTCAGAGTTAGGATTGTATGGAATAGACTATGATGGAATAAAGAGTCCACAGAAATGCTGGTTTCCTTAAAAGGCATGTGATATTGAAATCATGGGATGTAGGGCATAACTAGTGAATAGCAGGGGTTACCCACGGGTAAGTGACAGGTATGGGGTAATCAGCATGTAGCCTTTGCTTTTGTGATTCTAATGCACTAATTTTTATACCAAATGGTCAAGAATTGGCCTAGATATGCTCATTCTAAATTTTAGCACCATAGCACAACATCTGATCTCACCCTGCCCAATCTTTCCAAAATATTATCCAAAATCCAAGGTTTTGGAGTTTTGGGGTGACTTTTTGGAAAGATTGGAGCACTAAAATTTAGAATGAGCATATCTAGGCCAATTCTTGACCATTTGGTATAAAAATTAGTGCGTTAGAATCACAAAAACAAAGGCTACATGCTGATTACCTCCATACCCATCACTTACCCGCAGGTAACCCCTGCTATTCACTAGGCATAACAGGATTGGCCAAAAATTCTGAAAATATTTGGGGAAGTAGAGAATATATAATGTCAATGTAATAGGGTCAAAATATATAGGATTGTGTTAGTAACTACTTGGTAAAACTCTTGGTGGCCCACCTCATGCTCATCTCCATATTTGTGGCCCATGTGGCAAATCATCCACCTAACCCAATCAAGTTGCTTTTTGTCTATTTTTGCTGTCTACACAACATCTCAGGACATTTGTCTACCCATCAAAACACCCAAGCAAGCAGCAAGGGTCACACAATCTCACCTGAAGACCCTTTACCCTTAGGTGGCCCATTCCTGCCCTTTGACAGTAGCTCTGAGTTGTTCATATCCAGCCTCTCATCACTGGCAAGGATACAATGTATGTAGGTAATCGTTGTCCAACTGCTCCATCCAGATGTTTACTGTGATGTTTATAGGTGGCTGTCAGGCTTCAGCTTCTCACATCAACTCAATATGTAGGCATACTAAAGTCTATTACCTATTCTCATAGGAACTATGCACATGATACCAAAGAGTATATTAAATAGGCCTCTGGTTATTTTGTTAGCTGTAAAATGCACAAAATAAGTTATACAGAGGTAAAACAGGGTCAAATCAAGAAGGGTAGAGTGAATAGTAGCTGTCAAAGTAGGGCAGTTATCTGCGGATTATGTCCACAATTTTTGGGATGCAGATAATCACAATTATTGTAATAATTGCAGAATCGACAAATCACCTCTGGAGGTGATTTGACGATTATTTGCATGATTATCAAAGGCAATTATTTGATGTGCTTACATCACGCAGCAGATCATAGATCTGTCAAAATAATTGTGTCCCATAATCACCCCATAATCGCCCTCGATAATTGTCATGGTCAAGGTGGCTCAGATTATTTATTGACTTGATTTTTGATTCATAATCGTCAATAATTGCACTATTAATCATGCAATAATTGCCCTACTTTGACCGCTACTAATTACATTAGCAAAACACAAAAAATTTCCGGGTTTTCATTGGTTTCCATTAGTTTCTCAGTTCCTAGAAACCGGCCACTGGGAAATTGAGAAACTTGGGCAGACATTGTAGTAATGCATAACCTACATTTGTATTACATTACTGAATAAAGCAGTCCAAACTGGAGGAAATTGGGGGGTTGTGGGAGGGTTTATGTACCTGTTGGATGCCAAACATTGCCAAATGGTCTATGCACTCTCACAGGTATATAAACACTGCTGGCAACATCAATAAATTTCTGGGTGTGCCCCAGTTATTGTTATTTACAATTACATACAAGTGCTCAAAATAAACAAAGCATTACTAGGTTTCAGTTTCCTAGGTTTCCATAAAATGTGCTCCCAGGCAGTGCCCAGGAAACAGGACATGGGTTTCCCAGTGGCCCAGTTTCCCAGTTTTCTCTCATTTTTTTTTGGTTTCCTGAGGTGAGAAACCCACTAGAGGCTGGATGACTGATATATCAAGGCCTGTAATTAGTGTTTATACATGATGTATGTAAAGCTGAAATTACAGGTTTTTTTGATACATGAATTAACACTACTTACATTGAGTTCTGAGATGCTGTATGCCCAACGCAGGAGTGGGAGTTGGTCTGTTGTTAGTTTGTAGTTCACCACCCTGTGCCCTTCATCTATTTCTGGCTTCAATCAATGATTCTGTTTGACAGATCTGCCTTGTGGTTAGGAACCTGACATGTGCAATTGATGGTTCCATTTGACAGATCCGTGTTGCCTTCCATCTTGTCTTCCATCTTCCATTGTTTATACTTCTTCCATCTTCCATCATTTATGTTTGTCCCCATGCCTTCCATCTTCCATCTTTCATGGTTGTCCTTATGTTTTTCCAGGAAATGACATAAAATTTTTATTGCATTGAAATCATCAATATACAGCATTGAGACAGGTGAATATGCTAAGATCTGCATGATTGTTCCTCTACAACTGAGGTTCCCCATTGACACTATTTCCACGCAGAAGTGCATATGCATCAGCCCACATGTGTCTACAGTGTGCCAACATGGACACGTGAATGTCAGCCTGCCAAAACACATATGCAGCCTGTCCATCCTGGTTCCCATCACTACAGCTCTGCACCACACTAGCCCGTTGTCTCCATATGTTGATCTTCCAACCAAATGAGGCTTCCATGCACTGCATCTCTTCTTCCAGCAAAATACATTCCTCTTGCCAACAATGGGCATGAGCACAGGCCTTGCACCACTCTAGGCAGAGAGCTCAGCAATGAGGCCTTGGTTATAGTTGTCACCAACATTGATGTGCTATACCAGCTTACCTTCTTGCATTCCAGCACTACTGTCCCCCACACCTGTTGTCTGCCAAATCCAGGACATCATAGGTCAACCTTCACTCATACCCTCAACCTGAGCCGTGGTGAGTGTATGGACATCCTCATCAAGCAAGGGCCACAAAGTCTCATCCCATGTTGACTCCAAAAGTGGGGAGGCCAGCTTCATAAGTGCTGCACATGTTAGATGGTATCGTCCAACACTGGCCTTGATCCACTGGTCAACACCCAAGATCAGTGATAGGCTGCACATGATCATCCTCTGCCCTTGAGCATGAAGATCCTTTGACTTGTATAGTTGTGATGAGAGAAGGAGGAGACATTGAATCTCGCTGAGCAGGTCAAGAGCTTGTGAATAGTGGAGGCACCACTCATACCACAGTAGTCATTGTTCACAACAGATGGAGGTAACCTGTGATGGGAGCATCAGTTTGAAATCTTCTGCTTCCACTGGTTCCCCTCCACCTTCCTCATCATCTTTGGCATGCAATGCGGCGATGCCAGGCATGTAGAGTACCTGCACTTTGCACCACACATCAATCTTCCTGCATAGTATGTTCTTTTTCTCAAGGATCTTTGTGCATTGGAGGTTGGTTGAGTGGGGGCCTAGGCTGGTGCTGTCCAGATGTAAACAATATCTGCATGAATAGAGAAATCTCAGTATGCACTAGTGGATAATATGTGGTGTGGCTTACTGCTGGTTCTCAAGTTCAATACCTTGAGTAATGAGCATGCTTGCAGTGATGTTGTTGTGGATGATGATGGACTTCCCACTCTGGAGGTTGGCCTTATCCTCTTCCACCAATTCAAGTCAGACTTGATGTTCTGAGATGGCTAGATTCCACCATATGAGAAAGAATTGCATGGTGAGAATGAACATGTACTTGATAATACTGCATAAAATGTATTCAGGTTTGTGTTGTCATGCTCCCAGGCTTCCACGCAGGTGGACCATTCCCTGGTACTTGCCTCAGGCAATGACATGTTGAACTCTTCAAATGCTGAGAGGTGCTCATCCTGTGCAGGGACCACTTCTTTCACCTTGCATAAAAATGTTACAGCTGAAATCAAGATGAGTGTCAATGTCCCATATACATGCTGCAATAAGCCAACTTACCCATAGATGAGACTTTCCACCAATTATAGTCACCAAAGTGGTCATCCAATGTATCGCATCGAGATCCTGGACCCATCTCCTTTGTACTACTGCCCACAGCATTTGTTGCTGCCCATCCTTGCTCTGGTGCCTCACCATCAGTCCATCCAACATGGCAGGTCCAGTTGAGTGAAAAATAAGCTTGGCAGAGGAGAACATGTGCAGGGAGATGAAACTTTGGATCAGCAAAGGCAATAAAAAGATTCCAGAACACCACCATAAAACCCTTGGAGTAGACTGCCACATGCTTCCTAAGGTTGCATGACCATTGACAGGCAATATTGTATGAGATTAGAGCACGGTGAGGGGGATTGTGGTGCAGTGTCAACAAGAAAAAGTCATCCATATTGACATAGCTATAGCATCATGAATGTGAAAAGATAGTATAGTATGTATAAGCAGGAATTGCACACCACTCACCTTTCTGCAAATCCCCAACTGCACTAGGGTGCTTCATGTCATGCTGGATGCAGTTGATAGCTCCAACTCTGCTCACGTCAGTACCCTTGCCTCCATGCATGCTTGCTGATTTCAGGGTGTCATGGTTGTTGCAGGTACTGGTGTCATCAGGAATTTTATTGCTGTAAAGCTGGAGGTGTTGCTTGAATTGTGCTTCATCAACAATATAGGCAAATCCGTGGTTCAGCCCTGGATCACGTTTGGGTGAGGACACATTCAAGCACTTCAGGTGGAAGTTGGTGTCAATCCCCAAGAATAATGTGAATAGCCATCTACAGTAAGAGTCAGGAATCAAAAAGTCAAATGAAGTGAATCCCTGACTTACTGTTGACCTTCAGGGTGCTCCTTCCAGTCAGCTGGGAGGTTGATTCCAGGCTGTGGGCAAGCAGGACAAAGAACCGCACATTTGCCCTCTTTTGTGCCACACACACCTGAGGGGTCATGTCCACAACCCATTTGCTTCAGAAGCCAAATGTGTCACCATTTGCAGACCATTCTGAGGAACACATGATAACAATCCTATAATCGACGTTCAGCTAATTGGATGGGCATCAAAAAGAGTATACATACAGGTGGGGGGTTGGTCCCAGTGTTGTTGGTCTGTCACACAATTGTATAGTAGAATTCAAAGGCCAAGACCTTTGACATGAAGCTCAACATCTGGAAATGCTTCAGGATGGCAAAGGTAGCAGCCATCTTCAGATCTAAGATGGATGCAGGGTAAAGGCCTGCATGCAAAAGCTGCACGTATCATTGCTGTGCATACTGACAGTCACAGAAAGCCAGAGAGACAGAGTGGATCCTGTTGACATCCAGAACAACAAAGTCTTCATTTCTAATCAGCCCCAGCTTGGCACACACAGCATCAATACTATTGTTAGGGCGACACCCACTATCTGCTAGCTAAGACCATGCGGGTTCTCTCTACAAGAAGGGGGCGGGATCCATGCTTGTGATGGGGGAATTGATGGTTTTGATGCAAGGGGTTATTAATAGGTGAGTTTGTTGACAAAGGCCTTTCACACAAAAAATGTAAGTGGAATACCTAAGAGAACACAACTGGGGTCCCCTAGGCATATATTTAGGGTTTATATACTATGTTACATATATTGTACATTGTTGTTACCAACGCACTTGTACATGCGCGTACACTTTGATGCGTGCGAAATAAAATTCTCATGCTATCAAAGTGTAGCGTCATTTGGCATCATGTAGTGTAATTCAACATAATAAAATAAAAATGAAATTTTATTAGGTAATGGGGTGGTTTCCTAACATTACCCCCCTTTTATGCCTCGACTTCCAGGCAAGAAAATATTGGATCTGTCCCCTCTGTGAAATTTTGGTAAGGCCGGAATTTCATCCCCTCATACACCATTCTTGCAATGCGACGCGGAGCATTCAGATTACGTTTAAAGAATTGGGTGATCGCATTACGTGATCGCTTACAATTCTCTTCGGGTTCCCATGAATTATTTTTGTCGGTATAGTTTTTCCACTTTATTAAGAACTCCAATTTGTTCTGTCGAAGATGTGAGTCTAGAATTTCTTCAACTATGTATTCTGGAGCACCTTCTACTATTATCGGAGGTTGTGGAGTAGTTTGTTGGCCAGGAATAGTGGGCGGGCGGTAAGGGCATAGGCAGGATACGTTAATCTCCGGATCAATCTTGAATGATTGGGGTAATTTTAGCACTACTGCATTAGGTGAGATCACTTCAGAGATCGCATATGGGCCAACTTATTTCTCTGTAAGTTTCCTTGAAGGTTGTGGAATATTTAGGTCCTTGGTATTTAGCCACACCAAGTCACCAACTTTGTACTCTGGAGCGCATGCTTGAGTACGATCCACGTGTTGCATCATGTCATCACATGCTTTCTTCAATGCCGCCTCTGCTTCCTCTTGTACCTTTTGCATCTTAGATACAAAATCTTCTACTGACTGTACTTTGACTTCCCTTCTGGGTTCTACTCCCATGCAAGGATGATATCCATAATTTGCAAAAAAGGGTGACATATGAGTAGCCGAATGGAATTTGTTATTGTGGGAAAATTCGGCAATTGCCAGTCATTCAGGCCAGTCATTTTGTCAGTAGTTGACAAACATATATAGGTACTGCTCCAACTCCTGGTTCATTCTCTCTGTCTGCCCATCAGTCTGCGGGTGATATGCCATATATAATTTAGTTTGAATTCCCAATATGTTGTTCAGTTCTCGCATAAATGCAGAAGCAAATTGTGGTCCATGATTGGAGATAATGGTATTGGGTAACCCATGTAACTGCCATACCTGATTTGAGTAGAGGTGCGCCAAGCCCAATGATGAGGTTTCTGTAGTAGTAGGAATAATATGGACCTCCTTTGTGAAGCGGTCGCATACTACGAATATTGCATCGTACCCTTGAGCTTTGGGTAATCCAGTAATAAAATCCACAGATATATCTCACCACGGTGCTTTAGGTATAGGGTTTGGCATTAATTTTCCTGCAGGTTTTTCTGGAAATTTCTTCCCCCTCATGCATGTATCACATCCATCCACATACCCCAACACATACTTCGAAATTCCGGGCCACCAATAATTTCTCATTACTAATTCCAATGTCTTCCATCTTCCTGGGTGTCTGGCAGTCGGCGTATTATGATGTAACCAGACGATCTCCTTTTACAAATCAGTACATACCCTTTTCCTCAAAACAACACCAACCCTTGTTCCTCAGCCCATTCATCTCCTTTGATATTACCTTTCTTCTCTCCCTTCAGAGCTTTCACAGCTTCCACTACTTCATCGTCCATTTCCAAACATTGTCTAATTTTAGACAACATTTCCGTTTCCGAGCTATCTATTAATAGATGCCCTTGACGCATAGCGCAAATGCGAAAGAGTAAGGTAACATTCTTATTGTCCTCCTCCACCCCCTTTTATGATCAATATGTCTGGATAATGCATCTGCTTTCCTCATTAAGCTTCCCGCTTTGTGGACCAAGTGAAAATTGAAACGTGATAGGAATAGTGCCCAATGCGCTTGCCTGCGATTAAGCTTTTTAGTGGGCATGAAGTATTGCAGATTTTGATGATCCATCCAGATCTCAATCTGATGTGTACATCCCTCCAAATAATGCCTCCACGCCTCCAATGCTCGTATTATCCCCAACATTTCTTTGTCATCCACATCATAATTCCTTTCCACATCATTCAACCCTTTTGACAAGCATAGCATTGATAATACTGCTCCAGTAGCAAAATCAGATGCATCAGATTCCACTCGCAAAGGGTGTGTGAAATCTACTGGGGCTAATATTGGTCCCTCCACAAACTTCCTCTTCAACTCCTCAAACGCTGCCTGCTGCTGCTCTCCCCACCTCCACACTACTCCCTTTTGCATAAGGTGATGTAAGGGTGCAGCAATTTTAGAAAAATTGTGCACAAAGCGATGATAATAATTTGCGAGTCCCAAGAAGGCTTGAACCTCCTTGACATGGGTGGGTGCAGGCCAATCTGTGATTGCCTGTACCTTGATTGGATCCATTTTGATCCCGTCAGGGCCAATCAATAATCCTAGGAACTCAATCTCGCTTGCCCCAAACACACACTTCTCCAGTTTCAAAAATAGATCATTCTCTGCCAACCTCCATAACACCTCCTGCACTATCGCCTCATGATTCTCTTCATCCTCCATGAATATCAGAATGTCGTCAATAAATATTATTACCACACCTTTGCCTATTACATCCTTGAAAATGTCATTCATCATATTTTGAAAGGTCAGGGGACTATTAGTCATCCCAAAAAACATGATGAGCAGCTCAAAGGATCCTTGATGCATGGCAAATGTGGCCTTCCACTCATCTCCTGTCTTTATTCGTACATTGTTGTATCCCCATCATAAATCCAATTTTGTAAAGACTTTGGCTTTTCCCACCTTGTCAATTATCTCTGAGATCAATGGCAGGGGGTATGCATTCTTCACTGTCCACTCATTCAGATACCTATACTCTGTACACATCCTCTTCCTTTGGTCTTTCTTTGGCATGAAGAATATTGGTGATGTCTGCAGTGATTTCAAAGGTCGTATGTATCCTTTGCGCAATTGCTCCTTCAGGAATGCATCCACTTCTTCTTGTTCCATTGGAGATAACGGATATACCTTCAACTTCTTTGGCACAAACCCTGGCTTCATCTCGATCACATGATCCCATGGCTTCCACACCAGCATTTTCTCAGACTCCTTCTTCTGGAACACTGACAGATGTTCATGATACACTTTTGGCACCCATTCCTCCACTGGCTTCTCCACCTTCACAATATTCTTGTCCCACAACTGTCCTCCATGAATTGCTCTAAAGGTTTGCTTCTGCTCTTCTTTCTCGATCATGACCGGAACTTCCTCATTTGGCATTTCCTCATCCTCCACTTCCTCCATCATAACAGAATACTTTCTTGGATGTTCTTTCTCTTTCTTTTTCCTTTTTTCTTTCTTCATCTTCCTCCCATACACATTACATTCCTTAGGACAATGAGTCATTTGTACTTTCCCAGTTTTCCAATCAATTTCAGGATTATGCTTCTGTAACCACGACATCCTATTATTAGATTGGTTTCTGGGTCACCAATGGGGAAACCTTCACTGGGACTCTTCCACAAAATTCTTCTGCTTGCCTTCCTCTGGCTTCACTTCCTCAATTGTAGCTTCCCTAATCTTTCTTTTCTGCCTACAATTCCTAGAAATGTGTCCTAACTGCCCACAGTTAAAACATTTAAGTGGGGCTCGTCTCCCTGCTTGATCAACCTCCATTGCCTCTGCTGGTGCTGCTGACTCCGTAACTATAGGTGTCACTGCCATGGCTGGTGGCTGTGCCCTTGGAGCTTGCACCTGAGGTGCCTTTCCTTTCTCGGACTTTCCTCCTGATGACTTTCCAAATTTACTACTTCCATACATCAACTTTGACTCTGCCTGTTCCTGCCAATATTGCCGGTCAAGGCACATTGCCCAATTATACCACTCATCCAACTTCTCTGGCATAGAAGGTAGTTGGTAGATAGACTTGAATAAAGAGGGATTTAATCCTGCTTTCAAAAACTCTACCAACACGGCTTCTCCCATGTCCATTTGTGAAGCTTCTGCTTTGAACTGCAAAATAAATTCATCTGCCATTAGGGAACCTTGGTGCATGGTCTTTAATTTAGCCTTGGCTGTCGCCTTTGGATTAGAGTCTCCAAACTGTGCCTCCAATCTCTCCAGAAATTCCTTGAAGGTTGCAAATGGTTTATTTCCCGTGGCAATTTGATTAATAGCCTCGTTTCTCCAGAACTGTGCTTTCCCCCCCTGAATGTATGAGAGAGCAAACATAATCCTAGACTCGGCTGTATGAAACTCTGGCTTCCTCCCATGGATGTACAATACTATAGAGCTGATGAAGGATTTTGTATTCTCCATGGTACCGTCAAAGATTTGCGGGGGTGCATACTTAGGTAAGCATGCTTTTCCATTTCCGGATTTCTCCACCATCTCATCCTCCTGCGATATCCACTCCACCATCTCCTCCATCTCATCATCTCTTTCTCCTGTCATCTCTGGCTGTACTTCCACTTGTCTGGGCTGTGATGCTGCCAACACTGACACTAATTGGGACATTTGTGCTGTGAGTGCATCAATTTTTGCCTCTAGTGCTGGTATGGGAACAGGATTAGGGCCAGGATTAGAAGTTGAAGGTTCGGACATAATTGTAGAATCTGTGATGAATCACTTCTTCGGCAAATTCAAGATTGGTTCTTCGAGACCTCTCCAAACGTTTACGGGTCACATGATCATTCGTCGATTGTTCGTCGTTTGTCAGGCGCCTAATTTGACACTTCGGATCAATAACCCTTCCAACAGTGCCTGATCTCGGAGATAACACTGAATTCGGCTTGTAACTAAAATAGTCGTCCAAATAGAGTGATGTAAATCATAACTAAACCAGATCCAATTGGTTGTCTGGTTGCAGCTGTCCTAATGACGAGCACTGCCTCTCGATCACTGGCAGTCGCAATGTAAGGCAAGGCCTGGCGTCAGCTTACAAAACAAAAGGTAGATTACATATATACAAGTACTTCTGGCTTGTACCGAAAGGGTGAGTAATCAGATGTGGTGCAGTAAAACAATGACATATGCGCAAGTAAGAGAAGGTGCACTGATATGGATAGTTGTGTTCTTCTGTTAGGGCGACACCCACTATCTGCTAGCTAAGACCATGTGGGTTCGCTCTACAAGAAGGGGGTGGGATCCGTGCTCGTGATGGGGGAATTGATGGTTTTGATGTGAGGGGTTATTAATAGGTGAGTTTGTTGACAAAGGCCTTTCACACCAAAAATGTAGGTGGAATACCTAAGAGAACACAACTGGGGTCCCCTAGGCGTATATTTAGGGTTTATATACTATGTTACATATATTGTACATTGTTGTTACTGACACACTTGTACATGCGCATACATTTTGATGCCTGTGAAATACAATTCTCACACTATCAAAGTGTAGCATCATTTGGCGTCATGTAGCATAATTCGACATAATAACATAAAAATGAAAATTTATTAGGTAATGGGGTGGTTTCCTAACAACTATGCCCCAGTTGAATCTGCATGCCAAGCACTTTGAGGTGGGTGGCCTTGAAGAAGAACCCATTCCATTCCTACAAAGGAAAGGCGAGTGCATGGTCAATATTGGCATAAAACCCCCAAACCAAAGAGCATACCTGACTCCGTTGGAAAGGGTTTGCATGGTGCACTTGAGCCATGCAAGCCCAACAAACTAAGCAGCAATTGTGACAATTGACACAATGGAAGGCCAGCTCAGCAGGCTGTTGGTAGCAAGAGGGGCAAGTAGCCCCAGCCCCAGGCCCTTTGATTGCATGCCCTTCACCTCACAGGAGCTCTTGAACAAAGACATCAATTTCTGGGATCCATGCAAGTAATGGGTTATCCTGTAGAGGATTAACTCCTACCCAGAAAAGCGATGATAGGTTGTCTCCTCGGCTCAAAGGCCAATACACCATTCTAATCACATTGGCTAACTCCTATGAGGTCCCAGATGCAGCACGACCCAGTCTATCGATCGCAATATCATATCAACCATGTCAAAACATCACCAGCGACATTGATTGTACTGAGAAACCACATCACACAACCTTAGGACTACCTCGAAAGCCCCTAAGATCCCTCTAACTGACCATCGAACATCCCCAATCAACTTAAAACAAACCGTGACCACAATCAATCATCGTTGACCATTGTCAATCACCGTCAAGCATTATTGATCGATATCAAGAGACTACAAGCGACATCAGGCACCACATTTGTTATATAAATGGTGGAAAACCATGCACCAGGAAGTATTCCAACTCGTGCTCAAACCTGCTGATAGTAGGTCAGCCTCGTTCCAACTCCCTATTGCGTACAGAACCCACTGGACAGATTATTGCGAGACTTAGCGTGGTTTATACACAAAGGACAGTCTCTTTTTAGTTCTTTCCCTTTATTACTCCTTCATCATATGATATATCTCTTTCTTGTTCAGATTCCAGTCTCCTTTTTGGCCTTGTGCCTTAACTCATATCTTTTGCCTCATGTTCTGCACATGTTTCTTATACCATTTTAGGAAGTTTCTTTTAAAACATATAAAACTCTGTAGTATCTACTTGGAAGAAAGGGGGCGAAATTGTCTTCACCTATCATCTCGTATACAGTTCTAAGCATCCAATCAATCTTCTAAAACAATCTAAGTCTCTACGAGTTTTCTCAATCGACAAGAAACCTCTGCGACCATTGTCGTCCTCGATCTTCCTTTGATCCTCTGATTGTTAGCACTAGCAACCATTCCAACACTTCCTAGCTATCAGCTATAGTCTTCGTATACTATCAACCTATCGAAAGGTCCTCAGAATTCACACATCAACCATCGACGATAAACATCATTTGCCATTGATCTTGTCAATTGTCCTCGATATCGATCAATACTTGATTGGACCATGCCAAACACCTTCATCTCCTATAGCTCTACCTTCACAACTAGTACCAACTAGTTATCTTCCCATAGGTTGGACCATGAACATTCGGAATGCATTGCACCCTTCCTCTGACTCATCACAAATATCATCGGTTGCCTCATTGGCTATTTTGGTGGTTTTCCAGGGTTGAGTATCATCAGTGAAATGAACACACTCACTCCTAAAAATCCCCTCTTCCACTTAGTATGTTCATCCTGCATAGTGCTCATGTAGCCAGGCTCCAGCATTCTCTCGACTTGGTCTGCATTACTCTCTTCATCACTGAGCATATCAAAATTGGTGGGTGCTGAGGTTGCCTCTTCTGATCGCCAAATGAGCGGTTTGCAAGCCATGGGAGCCTGACATTTTTGAGGTGACACTGGCATTTCATAGTAGAAGTTGGTTGTAGATAGCCGCCGTGAACCTGGTTGTATTTGTGTATGGGCTTGAATTATGGTGGGCAGGGGAGGTGCAATTGCATCATTTTCATCATCACTTTCAATGTATTTGATGGGACGTGCACGCTTTGGTGGCATAGCATGCAGTAAGGTTGGCAGATGTGATGGAGTGGATGTTGGGCTCTTAAGCAATGGATAACTCAATTCAAAGAGGAGAAATGTTCCATGAGAACTTTTGAGATGGATGGTGGTGCACAAAAAGAACAGTGAGACAATGGTATTAAAGAACTCTTGAACAAGCGGGTAGGACAATATTCCAGAAGTGAGTAAACAAGGGAGAGCACAGATCAAGCTATGAAAACACAGCATTGATACACAAAAGCCCAGGATTCCATCTAGAGATGACCAAACCCAAGTAAACAAGGCAAGGAGCATAATTAAGATATGAGAATGACCAGTGTTCAACTAGTCACATGACCTTATCCCAAAACAAAATTGTAAGTTGTCACATGACATTTGAGCCCAAAATATATATTCAGGTCAATAACAGAGAACTAAATATTATCAGCAGACTATATTCAAATCCCATTTTGTGCATGAAGTTTTCTTGTTCTTTGTTTTGGAGTACCTCTGGTACCTACAATATACTCCTCATCACAATCATGTTTATCACTAACCTGAACCCAGTTACAACTTGAAACAGCCAGTGCTTGGGGGAGTAGGGGCTCATGGGGTAGGGCTTCACCATGCTGGTGCCTTTCCAAAGTTGCTGGATACCAGCAAATGAATCGCACATAGAACATATCTGCAAATTGTGATGTCATGATCTTCTGCCAACTACAAGGTGTGATCAATTTGAAGCCATGAATAAGACACAAGATGCACTAGCTGAAGATGGTAATCATCAATCTTTTTGTCCCAATGATCATCTGTGCCCTCTAAACAAAAATGCTGTTTGAAGCCATGCTCCAATTCCTGACATTCCAGTGCCACAATCAGCCCACGATCATTAGTGCAAGAAAAACAAACTTTACTACAGTATTACATCAAGTTACCCCCTCTACAGCCTCCAAATCATGCTGATCTTGAGGGTCCAATGGCCAGTGTTCGAACCAGATCTTTGTTGCCTTGCCAATGAATTCCAGCTGCTCCCCACTTGACCGTGCTTGGCAATAATATGGGGCAAGTTTCTCAATAAACAACTTCCTCTCTTGGCTCTCCAGGTACTGGGCTGGAAGAACATTGTTGCTGAAAACCACCTCAATGGGGAGTAACCGATCATTCCTGATCAGGAACTGAGGAAATCAAATACCTCTCAAACAGGACGTCTGGTATTCAAACTGATCTCTGAGACCATATCATGGACAGTTTGTGAGTATGGAAAGCCAAGTATTGGTTGAGTAGCCATTGTCATAATTGTGGTTGGTAGGTAAAGTTGAAAAAGACTCAAGACACTGGTGAGCCCATTTCCTGAATACCAGTGCCAAGCCATAAAAACCAAAAAACATGAAAAGAAATTAATACCCCATTGTTAAAATCTGGGAAATGGATATAAGAACTCTAGATTTACCTTTCAAATTATGTGTAATGTTTTTTGGCATGGTTCTGACTCACGGCGCCATGGGTCATACCAGGGTTTGATTGTGAGGTTTTTGGAGTTGACTGCAGGGGGTGGGCATCTTCATTCTTGTCAGGTATGACAGGCGCTACACAAGAGGGGTGGGGTTGAGCACAGAACAACACAGGTACATGGCTCCACATACCACAAGACTGCTGAGTCAGGTTTGACATCACCAACTACCTGGATACCCAGCCGGGAGAGGGTGGCAATGAGCTGGGAGAGCTTGATTTCCAGGTGGGGCTCTGCATTGATGGGGTCATAGGGAGGGGTGTGCATTTCAAAAATGGTTGATCAATCAGTGATGTTTGAGTTACTGGAGGGTATGGACTTGTCAAGACTTGTTGACAAGGTTTGCCAGGAACTGTATAGCTGTTCAGGTAGTTCCACAAGTCCTTTGGGTCCTCTCTGGGTGATGGTCAATGTTCAGGTAGTTCCACCTTGAGGGTGTTTGGCTTGGCGATTGTGCCCACTGGTCAAATCCAGGTCAAATCCTACCTTTCTAATATTGACTAGACTTCATCTGGCTGATGGCACCACCATCTTGGGCAAATGAGGAGCAACTGAAATTCCTCCAAGGCCGCCAACACGATCACTGGGAGAAACAGGCACAAAAGAAGTTGGCACTGTTTTGGCCAGTTCTCGACTGCAATTGGTTTGAACATTGGCCCATTGTCTTGCCTGATAACCCCATTCTGCATAGCCCAGAAGAGTTTGAGGATTTGCGAAAAGCCAAAGGCAAACTTATTGCATGACAAAAAAAGGTATACTAACATTTACTTTGGCTGCAGCTCACCCCTTAATTCAATGAATATCAGCATCTGAAACACTGGTTCAACAATAACAATATCAGCAAAACCAAGTTGAGCAATGGGAACTTGTCTTGCAAACCTTTCCAAATCCAGATGAAATCCTGTTGTCGACCTCAACACATCGAGATCTATTCATGCCAATACTACAAAGATCGCATCCAGGAAAGAGTCAAAGCCGAGATTAAAGACAAGAGTTTAAGCTGGAAGGAGATTTTGGGCACCATCAAACGTCTCACAGCTGAAGTGTTTGAGGCCAAGGATCCCAAGTTGAAGGAGAGCATATTCGCTCAAGCTGCTGCCATGAAGAATGCTCCCATTCATGACCAAGAAGATGCAGATGAACCACACTCCTGAAAGTTATGTGGAGTAAGTTTTAGTTAATGTCTCATGGGTAAAATGTTGATCTAACGTTTGGAATCTAGTGCTATCCAAGTCTTACTGGGGGTCCTTGACAAATTCTTCAAGGAGCTGTCTCTCAGGACTGGGTGGGTATTCACAGTTCTAGCAGGTGGTCCAGAACCTGTGAATGAGGGCAAAATCAGAACACTTGGGTGCATATATGGTGAATTGGTGGAATTTCATGTGGCTAACCTTCCTCTCCAGATATGACTGTGGGAAAAACAACCTCAGGCTCACTTTTGGAGCTGCCCATCCATCATTCCAAACCAGCTTTCTCAAGCCATTTGCAGCATTTGTCAAACAGGTGTTCTGTAAGCCCTGCCTTTTCCCCCCTTTGTTTGTATCTGAACCTGTCCTTGACAGCAACTTCCATATGCAAGAGTCAGGTCATCATCCTCAAGACCGACGATCCTAATGAGCCACCAATGACAGCATCAGACATGGCCACTCTTTTGGACACTGTTGGACCAGGTGCTGCATCTGAGCCTTCCTCAACCCCCAAACAGATGCCTTCGCATCCTATTTCTGCCCCAGCTACCGCGGCCCCCCAACCTGATGCAGGGCTAGATGTGGGACTGGTGATTGACACCCTTCTTTCCAGTGTACATGGCCCTGCAGATGGGACGTCATCAGTTCTTTCACATGCAGGGAGCCACCCTTCGATTAGTGTAGTGCCAGTAGTGCTGGATGGACTAGAGCTGTGGATGCACTCATAACCCATCCATTTCTGCCACCCCCATCCTCAATTCTGCTGTGAACAAATGAACCCACCTCAGAACCATCCCCCACCTCATTTTTGGGCCTTTGTTCACCCCCTCCTTTGTCAAATCCCTTGCCTGCAGCTGCTCCATTTGAGCACCCAAATGAACCTGAGCAACCAAACAAACAGGCTGCTGCTGAACCTTTCCTAACGATGTCCATCTGCCCCACTTCCCACATCATTTTGACCTTCCCTCAAGCCATAACTGCTGTCCCCACTGCCACTTTTCCCATAAACAAACAGGCTGTGGTGCCCCCCTCCCCTCCTCCCCCTCCTACTGTGACACTGTCTGCCTGCTGCTTCCCCGACCCCAACTTGGCCCCTCCTCAATCGATAACCACTGCCCCCCCCACTGCCTCCTCTGGACCATCAAACAAAACCTCCCACTCTTCACCTCCAACTGCAACTCAGTCTGCCCACCACTCATCTGACCCCATTCAGACACCTCCATTCATAACTGCTGTCCCCATTCAGCTCCCACCTACAAGCATGGGCAACATGTGGAACCATATGCCAATTGCACCCTCAACAACCACCATGACTCCCCATGGCCAAAGCGGCTTGGTACCCCCCATGATCATGCACCGCTGGCACTTGTGGCCAAGGTCACGTGAAGCCTTGAAGGCCCATTTCTGGGAGTGGACGAAATGGCCCTTCAAGGGTTTTGAGGTCCACCAAAATCCCAAAAGGGAACAGATCGGAGGTGGGATAGGGTGTGCAGAACCTCTTTTTTTGCACTTAAGGAACTCATTCTGCAAACTGGCCAAGCACTGCCAGCTGGTTTGCAGTTCATTGATCATTCAGAAATGTGTGTTTGGGTAGATATATAAAATATACATTTATAGCACAGGCATCTCCCTCACCATTGCCCCTTGCCATCCAGCCACTTGCTAGTCACACCTCATCCACCATTTCCCCCATTGTCCATGATCCCTCCTGCTATTTATGTACTGTCATCACTGTCAGGGTTCTTGGCTGATCATGGTAGGTCCTGGATTGTTGTTGCAGTCCACTGCCCTCCACCATTGTTCTGCTGTGGTTGTACAATAGCATGCTCATTTGGAAAATAAAAAATGAAAGCGAACATACCCTTCTCCATGAGCACCTCACAGTGCCTCCCCTTGCTATTTCACCCCTGCTGTTGCTGCAGGCTCTGCCATTGTTAGGCATCCCCACCTCACTGCTGCTGGCTGCTACCAACTCCTTGGTTGTGGTCTTTGTTGTGGGGCATTCGGATCATTGTTGTGGCTCTTCACCCACCATCATGGCTCCTGGGTTGCCATCACCATTTCTGGTTTGTCATCACTGTCCTGCCCTGCTTGTATGTAGAATGTTCTACTAGTAAGGGGAGGAAGGAAAAAACATGCACCCTCCCTGTCGCAAACCCATCTCCTTGCTTATCCAATATTGCAGTGGGTTGTGGATGAAAACTCTTGATTTAGACTCAGTAGCATAGCCACAAACCCGAAGAAATCGGACTCTCACATTTTGGACATTTGTACCCCTGCAGGTACACCAATAGCTTCCTATTCACAGCGGATGCCCTGGTTTTGGTACTAAGGTTGGTTTAATATCCTGAGCTATACATGACAGCATTACACGGTGGTGGCGGCACATATGGCGAAAGGGCCCAGATCTGGACATTACAATTTTGGGTCGGAGGAGTGTATGGGGCAGGTGAGAATGGGGGGTAGGATTGAGGACGAGAGGTGGGAGGTGGGTAGAAGCAGGGGAGGGGGTGTTGGACTGAGGAAGAGGAGCCATTATCATGAATTGGATTGATGGGGTACACATGCAGGTTGAAAACACACTGTTCAAGGTCCCCCGACATAATTTCAAACTCCTGAGGGCCCAATTCTGATATTTCATGCGTAGGATCGCATTGTGAGCATGATGACGGGGATATGGGCAAGTGGGGAGGAGAAACAGGAACTGGGATGGCCTACCAATGGATGACCAACTTCCCCACCATCATCTCCAGCAAAAGGGAGGTAGCCATATTAACAAGCAAAGGCAAAGAGAGAGGGGGAAGGTTGTCATCCATATGCACCTGAGATCACTGTAATAAGGGTAACTTCAATGAAAAAAGTAGCTGCGAAAAGTACCCACTTTAGGTATTAAATATTGAAATCCAAGCCCTGGCCAAACAGCCACAGTTGCTAGTGATGGAGACGAATTCAAAGAGATAATTGAATGAGTTGAAGTTGAAATACAGCCACAGATGTTCCCACACCTTGAGAATGGAGACAACAATAACAGGAGCTACACCATTGTGACCTAAAACTAGGAAAAGTGACAGAATACAATTAGTAAATATACTTGATTAATTGAGAAGTTGTATCTTGTCATACTATTGAAAAATGAGTAAAGGTCAGATGAAGCCACTAAAATGATCAAATCTTTACAAGATTTCTATATGCTTCAGCAGAATCATTCATTTTGCTACACACTGGTCACATCCCACTGGTAAATTCATTTTGCCTTCACATTTACAATCAATATGTCTTCCCCCCACTCCATCTTATTATTGTTTCATTGGTTACAATGTCAGTGTCATATATTTATCAGATTCCAACTCGTCATACATACTTGTAAGTTTCTAACTATACACACTTAAATCATTGAATCCTGATTCCCTATTATGGAAGTCAAGTAGACAGATCTGCAACATGTGGGTACATTGGTGCCATGAGGAATAATATATTTGTGACAAGAATTTGTAATGCACCATGATGTTGGCAAATGTATCTGCTGTCAGATTCCAGGTGCTTGATGAGAAACTATTAATGTGTGCACTCAAAATCGTAAAACAAACTCACAATCTCGGAATGTACCAAGAATCCTGCTGTTGAATGCATTGACCAAAGGGGGGAGGGTGGGCAATGGAATCAAGCTAGGAATGAGCTGGGGCCATTTCACAAAAAAGACTATGTGCGGTCTTGTCAGGTCAAACACATTGAGACCTTGGAGGGATGGATTGTGGGTGGATGTCATCAGGGACTAGGTCCAGGAAGTTCATCCAGATGGCTTGATACCATCGTGGTGAGTTGTTCATCCGCCCAACGGATGTGGGATGTCAATGCAATAGAATAAGGGGGAGGACGTACAGTCATGGTGTTGTTGAGGACTAGCACAACTACACTAAGGTTTTAATAGTCATGTTTGAGGTTGGATGCAGAAGATAAGCTTATGGGGTGACAACGGTCTTGTTGCTGGCTATGAATGGCTCAAGGACACATTGGAGTGGAACTTTTTCTGTGTCTGGTGGGAGTCCAATCTACTGGAATGTGGGCAGAGCTGAACTTTGTGGCAACATGGCTGGGTATGCTTCTTCATATGCTTCCTGATACTAAACAAAGTAACATAGTCAGGCAATTTGTTATATAATAAGTGAGAGCTTGAAACAGGAGCTTACAGCTGTCCTCTAATGTTCTGCCCCAGTTCTACCTTGCCACCAGGTAATGATGTGTCCCCCACATATGATCTTAACATTGCAGAATGTCTATTGAAGATACAGTTAACCTTCCACCATCACCCACAACATGCAACAAGACACATACTGACTGAGTAGGACATACAAGTCCCCTTTATGGCCTACAAACAACACAATGAGTATGGCAGCGCATCTTGATCTCGGCAGTGGTATATGTGGTTTTGGAGACCAGTAAGAAGCCAAGTTCCAGATACACCTACATACAGTCAACTGAGGTCATTGGTGCTGAGAAGCCTAAATGTCGAGATGGGAAGAAATGACAAAAAGAGAAAACAAACTTTTATGTAAGGAAGAGGAAGAGCAAAATTAGACCTCCAATGAACCATCATTGGAGGTGGCATCCTCTTGGCTAGGTTCTATTAATAGAGGAGCCGCAAACCTCAACCTCCAACAAACCACATGAAGAAGTTCATCAAGAGGTTCTATGCTCTCGGCATTGAGGTTTGACCTGCCCGTGAGGTTTTCGGAGACTGAGGTGGGTCTATTAATAGAAAGAAGTCAAAAACCTCAAAACAAAGTGAGCCTTGAAGGCCTATTCCCTTCACTCCCAAAAATGGGCCTTCAAGGCTCTGACTAAGTGAAGAACCCCATGCCTAAGGTGTGATCATGGAGAAGAAAAGGAAAAGGGTGATGGTGGAAACCCACAACAATCAAGGCGGGAGAGGTCAGTGCCAACACAAGGCACCAGCAACAAAAGAGGTAATTCTGCTCATGGATGCAAAATGCCTGGATCCCCACATTGCTTGGTACATCTTTATGTTTTTCTTCCCTCTGTGATGCCCCGTGTTTATGTGGCTTCCAGGGGGGGCAAGAGGGGGGGCTAGTGTTGCCACAACTTGGCTCAGCCCACTCGTGGCTCAGCTCAGGCAGCTAAGCTGATTTCATGGCTCCAGCTCACAAACCAAGCCGATTGCCATGGCCCCAGGGCGGCTCAGAGTGGCTCAGAGCGGCTAAGCTATCCAAAAGTAGCAGTGTGAGTTGGCTTTGTTGCCCATGCATTGCTATCGCATCTGGCCACTTCCCTTGTGCTTCCTCCCTTTCCTGTGCTTCATCCATGCCATCTTATGCTATTAATCTTGGTCGGTGGACCTAGCATTACATTTGGTAAGCCTTTCTTCCTATCTTCTTGATCAGATAATGATGCTTATTATCTCATTGGTTAGATTTGTACATAGTGACTGAAAACATACCACATCATGGGTGTTTGCCCATTCAACATCATAAGTAAGATTATTAGGTTCTTTTAATTCTCATTTTACTGACTGCTTGCTGTTTGAAAGTCAGTTCTAAGGCTTGATGGCAGCCAAAGTCCAACTCTGCCATCAACCTCTCAAATTGGCCATCAAGGATGCCAACGACAACAAGGACCTAAGAGAATGATAGGAAGGGGAAGGGAGGCCCATGCAGTGGGGTACCCAAAAGGTGTGTGGCTACCACTATACCAAATAAATGCCCACTGACCTCCTTGCCTCCCCTTTCATGAAATCCAGGTCCCACGATGAACGAGAAGCCAGGACCCAAACTGCCCTCTCCATCACTGCGAGCATCTGTTCACAGGATGCATGGGGGTCAAACAGCAATGGCAATGGGATGACAACAGGCACCAAACCGCAGACAGTGCACCCCTCCCTGCTGCGAGTGACTGCTCATAGGGGGTTTGTGGGGTGTCCATGGACATGACCATGACTGACAACAGGACAGCCCCAGTTCCCACCTCTACCACTGTGAGCTACTACTCACAGGGTGGATGGAGGTGCTAACAGCTCCAATGAGTGACAGATACAACCAGGAATGGCAACGATGACAATGAGCTGGGGTAAAAGTCCCTTAAGCTCAGGTTTTCTTTTCCTTGTCATGTTTTTTCTCATATTCACTCTATTTACTACAGTGCAAGCCAGAGAGAGCCAGAGCAGTGCACAAACTGACCACGGCCTCCCCTCCCTGAACAACAACAACCCAACCAATGATGACAACCAGACCATGGCCACCCCACTGCCACAAAAGACATGGCAATGCTCACAATGGTGAAATTGGACCATTGTGATGAGACTCAGCACCTAGCATCACCACCAACAAGCAACGATGAGCAGACGTACATTTTTTTAAATTTCTTCATCTGTTTCTACTAATTATGTACTGTCAGAGATGCAAATGAGCCCACGTCCCTGACGACAACAATAATGACATCCTGGGGGTGACAGTGAGCAACGACAAGAGGGCAATGGGGTATGAGGGTGACAGGCTCCATGTGATGTGGGATATGCATGAGGTACATGACAACCCCACAGCTCCCCTGACTGCAAGCCACAATGACAGACAGACAAAACCAGACACCAGGGAAGGGACTTTCTTTCTAGACTTTGCCCCTCCCTCCCTCAGATGGTGAGCTGGAGGGGTTTCTTGTATATTATTTTGTAGATTACAATAATAAATTTTTATTTATTTGACTGCTATGTGCCCAAAATGAGCCCATAACTGGCTCTCACTCAGAAATACTCATATCAAGCTACAAATTGAGTGAACTAAATAGTGTTAAAATGACTTTACATTCACAAAAAACCCATTGGTCTCAAAACACGCCAAACCTGTCACACAGATGTGGGTTTTGAATGTTTGAATGGGTACCTCACATCAGACCCAGAACCATATCCATCTAACCTATACCAGGGCACCCATGCCATGCACTAACAATGGTGGAGGTGAGTGTTGGGGTTGTCATCATCTGCAGGTCCATTCAGGCTGTCATGCCTCAGAAATCAGCTATCACCTGGAAAAAAGAGAGCAATCAGTAGAATTAATGAGCAAAGAACAAGAAGAAACTTACTTACCTTGTCCCCTGGCACAACACAACAGCTGGCAGTTTGGTTGATGTGGTGTTGTGGAGCATCGGTGTTGAATTTAGATAAGAAGATGAAGTTCAACTAATCACTGAGATAATGACACAAAAACAAACTTACCTTATGCCATATAAGGGACCTCACAGACTAGAAAGTGGTAGAAATTAGACAGAGATGTTGTAGCATTGTGTGTATAAGGAGGGCGAAGGGGAGGCAGCACAGGAGAAGCGACAGATGTGTTAGCAATGCATCAGTTGCACAGCCATCACAGCCTGCCATTTTAGGACAGCTTAGCCGCTCTGAGCTGCTCTGAGCCGCCCAATGTGAGAGCTGAGCCAGGTATAGGCCTGAGCCAATTTACCAGTGTGGCTCGCCCAAAGTAGCAGCTCAGCTCGACAGCTCGTGGCTCCGAGCCACGCCGTTGGCAACACTAGGGGGGGCCACTGATATTTGGTCACTCAGAACTCATGAGCTTCTTGTTTTCATTGTCTTGCTGTTGTCTCGTGGTTGTGCGCATGTCTTGTGGACATTGTTATGTTTGTGCTGGTTGATATTTGGTCACTATTCCTCATGAGCATCTGGTTTTCATTGTCTGGACGTTCATGAACATATGTTTTTTTCAAGGGTGCTCCGGCATCGAAAAAAAAGACCCGGGGTCGATTTTTTTGCTAAGGCCAATTCTGCTGGACTAACTAACTTACCTAATCAGGAATACTTCTATATATAGTAATATGACCTCATCGTCGTTGGCACTTCCCTCCACGTCCTCGCCCGGATGCCTCACAGGCGACGCACACCCAATTCCGTGGCTCTAGCTCAAGTTCTACACATTGTAGATGATACTGGACATATAAAGTGAGTCAGAAAATTCATCAGCGCTCATAATATGCTGTACTTACCCACAGAGTCTCGCAACCAGCTTGTTTGCACTCGAGTACCCTGTTCAATGAACTATCGAGGACTTGCCAGCATAAACACCCATTCAGTGCATCTGCAAGTTTGCGTGGAACCCTTTTGCGCTTCGACCATCCTGATTCCTCAGGAATTTCAATTTCCGTTGCCGCTGCCACCTGTATGTGATTTGCATTGTTCACACTGCCTCTACTTTCACTCGGTTGGTTGTTCTGTCGAACATAGTAAGTATATCTCCACTGATGACGCAAGAAAGAAAAAACTGTCCAAATATGGAAAGACATTCAAGGCACATGTTTTTTCACTCGCTTTCTGGTGCTAGAGGCCTTCCTAAAGCTGTACCACTCTCCATACTGTCTGTGGATACTAATAATATGTTTTAATGTACTCAATTTGGTGTTCCGAGGTCCTGTTCCGGAGGTGTCCTTTTTTTTTTTTCACAGCCTGCGGCTGGACTAACTAACCGGGCACCCGGTACAGGATTCCCGGGCTGGCACCCCCTTGGTTTTTTTTGACATTTTTATGCTTTCGTGTTCTTGTTATGCACTTTTTTGTTGGCGTAATTTATGTCTCGAAAGTAATGCTACATTTAGTAATGATATGTTTATTTCTTGACAGATTTGTTTTCATGCAAATCGTGACGAATGTTCGTTTTTGATATGTATAAACAGTGCTATGCCGAAGAAATTAGTCGACGACGTATTGATTGATGGGAACCTTATATAAATAGTGCTACGCCCAAGAAATCTGTCGACGACATATTGATTGATGGGAACCTTATATATAAATAGTGCTACGCTGAAGAAACAATTGATGACATATTGAGTGATGGAACCCCTGAGGGAGAAGCAAATTGATGGACAGAAAGGAAGAGTAGATATAAATAGGCACCTTGCGTCGGCACGCGTGACATGGAGAAGGAGGCGACACTTTTGCGACATGGGCAGGCCCGCCCTTACAATATCAAATTATCGCGTGGAGTTGTTATATATCAAGCCTGAGAAACCAATGGAAACTAAAATCCTTGTTTACTGAGGTATTTAATCATGCTACTTATGTTTAGAGCTATCTGGATTCAATTCTAATGGTTCATATGCCGTCCCACTACCCACAGCTGATTCGCTGGCAGACGGTGCCCACTCAGGATCATCTCGCATCGGGACATGGTCAAGTGTGACGTCATGACCTTGACATGAGGGACAGGGACAAAATGTTGCTGAAAGGAGTTAATATGCCCTCTACGATCTGACAAGGGGACTCATACTGACCTAGTTTTGATCGTCTAGTAACAAGGGAGGAAACGATAAAATTGACTACGTGCCACAACGCTGTGATCATTGAAAATGCCGCAACAAATACAGCTGCAATTGCCTGCCCCAATGGTTTTGGTGTCAAGACTGATGTGAGGTAGAGGACTTTTGGGACACGCTTGTTATAAGGAGGCCTGGACAGATCAACCTTGCCCACTGCTTCCCGCTGAGCGCGTAATATATTTGCCACAGGATTACTCCCATCAGATTCAGAAAGTTCACTGATGCTTGCATTAAATCGAGTCGGCGAATTGTAGATTTGATTGGGCCTGATAACTCCGATGTCGAGCCGAACTCCATGATACACTGCGTGTAGTACATTATAATTGAGCTCAGAGAAATTTGCCGGTGCATTAATGAACGTTCCAGTCAAAAAACCTTGTGTGGTAGCTGAGATTACAAGTTTCTTTAAGCATGGCGTCATTACATTTATGAAGCAGAAAATAACACACTAATAAAGTTTAAATCCATTGGCACTGGTGTTGGAATCCCTGAACTTGGATACACGAATGGTAAATCCCACAGATTGAAGTTGACATCTTGATCATCACATGCTGGGTGATCATAGAGGAGGAGAGACCCGTCCAAAGTCGAAATAATTTGGTGGGACTCTAGAGATCTGGAAGGGCCGAGTGTTTGATTACATGTTGTACAACATGGATAGTAAGTGATGTTGAATCCTGAGATGTTGGTGCCACCTTGTGTTATGCTGAGATAATTTTTAATCAGCCTGAGGTGTATCCTGCTGGAATGGAGCGGCTGACTTGACATAGGAAATTTTCTGCGCAAAGTCAAGCAGAGTTTGTGAGACGACTTCAGCCATCCCCAAATCCGACTCGGCGGAGTCACTACCCGAAACGAACGGCTCGAATTTTAGTGACACCTCAAACTGGAAAAAGAGAGGGAACCAGCAGGTAACGACTGCCTGTGGCAGGAATTAGAATTATAAAAAGATTGAGATCATAGTGGCGGCATACAATTGCTATCACCTGTGCCATCATTTCGTGCGGTTGGAGATATGCCGCAAGTGTGATAGATGAAACGTCACATGTGCTAAGATCATAGTTCATATACGCAAAGCTGGGCAATTTGCTGGTTGCAAGTGGTTTGGATGATCCAGGCGTATCATTGCGACTATACGCACTTATCATTGTGTAGTCACCTAACGCCCCGAGGTCAGTTTGGAAGTTTTCGCCCTTCATAAACGTATGCGGAGTAAATTGCACGGAATGTTTTTGGAAGGGAGCAGGTATAAGGTTGGAAAAGAGGAGTGCATTGGTTGTACTGTTTGGTGTATAAGTGAAATCCTGTTGAGTCTCATATGCCGAGAGCGGGACTAAATAAGAGTTAATCACAAATGACTCGGCAACACTACTAATTTTGACTTACCGTTAATGAGCACCAACAGAACACAGATTGTCAAGGCTAATGGGGTCACAATTAATGTTGTGTACCTGCCGACTGGGTATGCTAGGGAAAACAATCAGAGAAGCAATGGCCAGATTAACGAACAAGGGGCATATACATCGGGACAGGTTGTACTGATAGTGAAACTGCCAGGCCATCATGCAGTGGAGGATTCCTTAGACGCGAGGGAAAGACTCTGAAAGAGCAACTGATTTTTTACTAGTAACAAACCTTTTATAATCATGTGTCTTGAGAATTGTCTGGTGGACCCCGTTGAGCAGACAACGGACGCAGAGATGAATCATGATAGCTGTACTAGGTGGCAGTCCGGGGAAGCAGTACTCAGACAATCCATCAATTGCGCAAAATTGATGCATCAAGCAAACCCTGACTCTGCACAGCTCTGCATAGCCACCTGCAGACAGCCATAGAGCGGCGAGCCACAGACACCGCAGAATAAATCTAGTATGTGCTGTGCAATTCTGCACAGACTCGTCTCTTATCTATGCAGCTCTGCATAGTTCTGTGAAACTTCGGGCTATTCTGTCTGCACAGGCCCTAGGTTTAGGGATGCCAAAGTTCAGTTCAGTTCGGTTCTTCGAGAATTTTACTGAAAAAAGTTCAGTTCGAACCAGGTTCAACATGGTTTGGCCCGAACCCAGAACCAGACTTGTGGTTCGGTTCTGTGCAACCGTTGAACCTTGGACCCGAACTTTGGTCCAGTTCTGAAAAGTTGAGGACATCTGTGTCCTGGATATGATTGTCTGTCCGACTGTCCATTTGTCCGGCTGTCCGGCTGTCTAACACGACAACAAAGCCACGTGACATAAGTCGCTTTCAACCATCTGAGTCGCGCAGTGAGCTTGCAACTATCTCAGCTCTAGTGCCCACCCTTTCAATTATTGGGCTCTTTAATTTCATTCACATAGCTAAACAACTCAAAGATGATATACTAATTGCACAACCGGCTGAAGAACCTGAACATCAAGCCCCAGAGGTCCTACCCCCAAGCGTGACTAAACTACTTGCAGACAGCTGTGGGATTTCGGTAGAGGATGTCACTTTATTGTGGAATGAGCTGAGGGTTCTGGTTTGGGGCACCCATGACTTCGTTGCATCCAGCCTTGATAATACCATTCCGAAATATGGTCATGGTCTTGGGCATAAGACGTACCGGCGTCCGAGGTTTCCGTTGATGTTTGTCGTCGTCGTGATGGGTGTAAGTTTGCGTCGACAATAGGCACAACTGTATGCCTTGTTCATGATGGAAAGAGGATCATGGGTGTCTAAAGATGTATATATGTAAGTTTTACACAGGGCGGGTGCTCGAAACATTGCTCACCACTGGGTGCTGTGACCTGCAAAGCATTGAAGATGAGGGAGGGGTGGCTGTGCGAGAGCAGTCGGACAGCTGGACAACCGGACGGTCGGACAGACTTTCCCAAACACAGACTTTCTGGAAAAGTTCAGGTTTGAACTTTGGTTCAGAACCGGACTGGGCTCGCCAGGCTAGCTCAGAGGTATCATCAACATTTACATATTCTTGTTCACGAAAACCTTTTTCGCGACGCTCTAGGTTGGCTTGAGGAGTCTGCTCAATTCCCTTGCAATTCCCACAGGTATTAACAGGAGTATGATCGATAAGCCAAGAGATCTGTACTTATCAAACACATTTCTACATCCCATCATTGGCACACTGCGCAGGAACTATAAACATGGAAGAAACTAACATGAACCAAAGAAATACTTACACAGACGGAAATGACATCATTTCCACAGGTTTCAGAGTTGGGATCAAGGCGGCAAGCATATCTAGTATCAAACTTGGTTTAAACAAAAGGAAAAATCTATGCATAGCCCGAGATACATACAAAAGATGGGAGAAGCTGTTGGCATATGTGTTGAATGTGATAGGGGGAGGAGTGCAACCGAAAATGCCTTGAATGCAAGGATTCTGGTTTGTGGTTAACCCATCAACCACGTTGCAATTAACATTGTAAATGTTCCCTGCATAGTGCAAGTGATAAGTTCAAGTTCAAGTTTGAACATGACAAGAGTTGCACGTACATCGATTGATTCCATTTCCAAGTCTTTGGACATTCCCAATACCATAGTTGAAGCCGGGACAAATGGCAGCAACTTGGCTTGCAACAAGGAATGGAACGACAGCTGCAGCAGTGAATTTCATGATACTGGGAGATTTTGGTGCATCGAAGTATGTGTACTTAGGAAGAGGGACTTGAATCTTGATGGGCATAAGAGCCCTAGGAGAACCGGAGCGAAAAAATCTGAGATGCCAAGTACGCGCCGGGCACCACGGTCAATCATAGTCTAGTTCCATGATGATGGGGAGAAGTACAAAAGCCATGGTGCTATCTGACGCTCAATCTTCACAGGGTGCACGGTTGATCATAACCTGATATCATGATTGACGCGTTGCACCAGGAAAACGACTTTCCGTGGTAGGTTCTGCCTGGCTGGCTAGGCAACGTAAGTGAATACTTAGCAGTGTCAGTGTAACATCTCTGCAATATACACTCATGATAGAAACATATGTACGTACTTCATACATACCCTTCCCAGTCGCAGTTGTCGAGGCAGCCATTACATAACTCTCAGTCGGTCTTACCCTTGCATCTTCAGCATCAATCTTGCCCCAATGCCACATTCACAGCCTAGCCTGAGCCGTCCAGGAAAGCCGAACTCTTCGCGTCGCTGTGTGCTGACACTGCCGGTGAATCAACGGTGGTGATGATGGCGAGGCAATAGCAAGTGCCAAGAACTTGATGAGAATCATGGAGAACAGGATATCGAGGTACATTAGTAGCGGTCAAAGGAGGGCGATTATCCGCGGATTATGTCCACGATTTTTGGGACGCGGATAATCGCGATTATTGTAATAATCGCAGAATCGTCGAATCGCCTCCGGAGGCGATTCAACGATTATCTGCACGATTATCGAAGGCGATTGTTTGACGTGCTTACATTTTTGCTTACATCACGCAGAAGATCATAGATCTGTCAAAATAATCGTGTCCCGAATCGCCCCGTAATCGCCCCGTAATCGCCCTCGATAATCGTCACGGTCAAGGTGGCTCAGATTATTGACACGATTTTTGATTAATAATCGTCAATGATCGCACTATTAATCGTGCAATAATCACCCTACTTTGACCGCTACTATTAGTAGCGGTCAAAGTAGGGCGATTATCCACAGATTATGTCCGCGATTTTTGGGACATGGATAATTGCAATTATTGTAATAATCGCAGAATCGTCGAATCACCTCTGGAGGCAATTCAATGATTATTTGCACGATTATCGAAGGCGATTATTTGACGTGCTTACATTTTTGCTTACATCACGCAGAAGATCATAGATCTGTCAAAATAATTGTGTCCCATAATCACCCCATAATCACCCTTGATAATCATCATGGTCAAAGTGACTCGGATTATTAACACGATTTTTAATTCATAATCGTCCAATAATCGCACTGTTAATCATGCAATAATCACCCTACTTTGACTGCTACTATTATCTATGCCCTTGTATTCTATTCTCGCTCACTCTGCAGGCTCATCCTTGTGCAATGCTATGTTGGAGGCTGGTGCCAGTGACACTTAGCATTGAACAGACCAAGAACAAACCAAAATTTTATGGGTAAAGATTTGACAGGAAAATGTTCTACAGTTGTGCATCAGCAAACTCTGGAAATTGTTGTAGAGACTGTAGACTTGCTGTAGACACCATAGACATTGTAGTTATCTGGTAGTTGTTTTGTTCTGAGTTCTCACATCAGGAAAACTACACCCTGTCTGGCAAGATGTGGCTGGTATGGCACCATACCAGCCAGACTTACTATACTACCAGAAATCAAAGTAGAAGCATATTATATGTGCGAGTCTATATTTGATTGTGGCTGCCACATTTGATTGTGGTCATCATAAAGGCAGGTTCCAAAGGTAAGGAGCCTTTTCATAGGCCTCTGCGCTGACTCAAAATCATGTGACTAGCACTGCTATCTGCATGGAGCATCACTCGAACCTCCTTTTTTGCATGGTCCATGCCACGGTGCTAGGGGCTAGCAGATGCTGGATATAAGACAGTTCAATTGCAACTAGGAGGTCCTGTGTTGCTTCTTCTCAACTGCCACATCTCTCGCAAGCAACACAGGTAAGTGCTTTGTGTTTTACATTGTCTTTGGCTTCTTACCCTTTTGGCACTGTTATTCAAAGGCTACACCTATCGAATATCATTTACCTGCTTCATAAGAGCTTCCACAATTCTCACTTGATTGAACTCAACTAGTGTTTTAAGGTCCAGTTTGGTCTGGTTTTTTGACCCCCAAAGGGGCAACCGGGGACTGCAACCAGTCCAAACTGTTGCCCACAAATGGAGGACCACAACCAAACCAAATAGGACCAGTCCTATTTGGTTCAGTTGCCCTCAAAAAACTGGTTCTGACCAGTTTTACTACGATTTTTTCTAGTGTAATTAAATTCTATTATACACTCAATAAAACTGATTACATCCACCCTGCGAGCAGGTGCTCGCAGCAGTGGGGGTGTTGCTAATAGAATACAAAAAGAGAAAAAGAAAAAGAATCCCTACACCTGCAAGGTTCAGGGAGGTGTTCATCACAACAAAAGAAAAAAGAAAAAAAGAAAACACCCCACATGCGAGAGTGGGGTGTTGTGGGGTGTCATACGTTGTCCACCAGAATTCATTGTGGTTGGCCTCATTGTACATCATAACCCCCCCCCCCGTTCACATTGTCATTAGTCATCCCTGCATTCTCATTAGTCATCCCTGCATTGTTGTGAGTCATCCCTGCATTGTTGTTGTTGTTTGTTGTTTGTTGTCCCTGCATGGTTGTTTGTTGTCTCCACATCATTGTTTGTTGTCCCCACATTGTTGTTTGTTGTCCCCACATTGTTGTTTGTTGTCCCCACATTGGTGTTTGTTGTGTCTTCGGCGTTGCATGATGTTGCCCCCCTGTTTTTGTTGTCATTCACTCCCCCCTCCCTGTCATCTGTTAACCTCTCCCTGTCATTTGTCGGCCCCTCCCTGCATGTGGTGTTGTTCATCATCAGCACTACCATTGCCCCCTACAAGCAGTGGCTTGTAGGTGAGTTGGTGGTGCAGTGACATGGTGTCAGCCATTGTCTCTGGCTGCCACTGCCATTGCTGTCTGGGATCTGGTACCCATTGCCACCCTGTGAGCAGAGGCTTGCAGCAGTGACATAGGGTATAGATGGGGTTCGGTGGGCCTCAGTGCATAGTGTTGTGGCTAGGCAATGTCATTAGAAAAAGATAAGAACCTAAGAAAAAGATAAGAACCTAAGAAAAAGATAGTTAGTAAAAGAAAAAAGATTAAACTAAAAAAACGTACTCGATGGCCCAAATGATGACTAGCATCATTTGGGCCATCTGCTTCATATTCGTTCATTAGCAGTGCTTTGGGGAGGTGGGGTCTATGCATTAATGGTGGTGGCAAACGGGACTGGAGTTGTGGGAGTCATTTGTTGTTGTGGGAGTCACCTGGCAAATGGTGCCACTTTTTTTTTTTTTTCAGGAGCACATGACCACATGGTCTGTGCATGGCCACAGGGTATATAAGTACCCACCAAACGACCACTTTTCTACCAGGGCTTGTCCCATTATGTTCGATTGTATTATAAGTAGTTATAATTAGTATTATATTAGTTCTGTTTTCTTACTTATAAGCATACATCTTATATACTGCAAGAAGAGTTTTCAAATATTTACAAAATGATGCAACCAGCAACCGTACTGACCCCAAATGGGGGCAACCACAACCGAAAAAAAGACTGGACCAAGGTTTGGTCCAGTTCAGTCCTATGGGCATTTTCAGTCCTGTAGACTGGATGTTGAAACACTAAACTCAACTAGAATTTCACTCAACTGGCATTTTGTACAGCTAGTGCTGTTCTGGCCCAGCTTGGCCTGAAAGCCGCAGCTTTGGCTTGGCTTGAGGCGGCTTTGGCTTTCTCAACACACAGGCCAGGCCAAAGCTGTCAACCAGGGCCTGGCCATGGCTTTTGTATGTAAAATGTTCAAATTTTGCCCATCCATTGGTTGTACAGGAAGCTAATTAGAACAATACATACATAGTTTTCTCATTCAATAAACAGCTCGTGTTCACTCAGGATAACTATGAGCCACCATGTACAAAGAAATAAACTTGCCTAAATACAAGGGAGGTGGAATTAAATACATGTTTACTAAAAGAATGTGGCCACAAGTCGCATTATGAGTGAGCGGGGGGATGACAAACTAATGGAAAAGAATGAAGAAAAAAAAGAGTCAGGTCCCTATTGTTGTTGTCTTATGCACACAACATGACTGTTGCCACCTAAGCAGTTCCCTACTCACCAGTAAACATCTCCCCCCCAAATCCCATGTCATCATTGTCTGTAGCACCCACAGTCCACCCTGTGAGCAGTTGCTCACAGCAGTAGGGGTGGTGTTAAGGGCAAAGCCTCAACCACTCAATCTAGTCGATGTTGTTTGATGAGGTGCTTCCTCGATGAGTCGTTCAGCACTAGTCTTACTCGGAGTGTCCGATGTAAGATAGGTAGTGCACTCTAGCAGGGATTCTGCATAGAGTCATTCAGGTTCATGCACTAAGGGGCTTCCTTAGTGGTTTCGAGTAAGTTCGCGAGTTGCAAGTTAAGGCTGTAGATTGCCTAGATCTAAACTAAGGACATCCCTACTACGAGTTGCAGTACTTATACTACAAGGGAGGTCCTTATCGTCCAATCGGAAAGATAGATGTGTATCAAGTAAGAATAGAAACAATAGGCCTCATGCCTAGCATGAGGCGTCCAATGTCATGGATCCAATGTCAAGGATCTGATGTCAAGGACATGCTGCAGCGTAGCATGTTGATCATGAGAGTCCAACATCATGGACCTCATGTCAAGGGGCTGTCGTATCACAGCATGTGTGGGAGTGGGTTTGGGTGCATGGAGTCACCATGCATCAAGAGTGCCTTCCATGGGAAGGGGATTGAATGCATGCAGTCGGCATGCATTGTGTGTGTGTCTGATATCAAGGACATGCCATAGGCATGAATCAGGTAGCGCCTCCTGTCTGGAGGGGATCGTTGGGTTGGTCAGGTTGGTTGGGTCCCATGAGTTACAAGGAAAATTGTAACATTACCCCCCCACTATGGTCAAAAGTTCCACACTTTGACCTAAATCTTCATCTCTCCTCTGCAGTCTGATCAGGTGTGGTCTGGATATGTGGTGGTTTGGGGTCGAGGGGTGCGATGGAGGAATTACTCATGTCTGAACTTGGACCATGATCGGGTTCTTCTAGTTCGTGCTGCCCTAGGCAGTGGGGTCAAAGAGTCGGTGGTGTCATTGGAAGGGGGAGGGTCTGTAGGTTTGTGCGGTGTCAAGGGAAATCATCGTAGTTTTACATCTTCTGTGGATGATTGGTAGTTTATTGTCTCTGCAGACGGTCGCTAGTTTAACGTCTTTGTGGACAGTCAGTAGTTTAACATCTTTGCAGACGATTGGTTGGCACCTAGTTGTGCTCAGTGGTCTGGGGTGTCGATGTGTGGGGGGTGTTGGCTGGAACGCAGCAATGTCCCCAGTTCTCTGTGTCATCCAAATAAGAGCTGCCTTGCCAGCTCAAATCTGCTTTCTTCATCATAGTGGGTGTTCCACTGAAGGTCATTCCACAGTGATGGGTTAATCCCCACCAGTGGTCTTCTGCCTGGGGTTAGGCCATCGCGGTCAAGGTAGAATTCTTCAGGGAAATAGTCATCATCATCTAACCCTCCTTCGAAGCACCACTCTTCAAATTGTACTTTTACCCAGGTCAAATCCATTTCGTGCTCCTCCACGCATAGAGGCAGCATCTCAGGCAAGTCGAGGATACTCTTTTTATCTAGTTGTCTCTGTTTATCCAGAATGTGATTCCATGTGGGCATTCCCAAGAGGGTTGCCCCGGCAGTCTGTTCATTCTTGGTGCCTCATCATCCAGTTGCCATGTTCTTCTTGTATTTGTTCTTTTATCAAAAAAGGGGAGGGGGTGGGGGTGAACATGAAGGGTGTCAACGTTCAGTGGGTCAATCATCGTTTGGGGGGTATCAGGGGTGTCGTTTGGCTGGGGTTTGGTTCAGATAGTGGGGGTTTCTTGGGTTCTCATCAGAGGTGGTACCTCTTCTTATATGCTGTCAGGATCTTGGGGGCATTCTTCAGGTTCGATTTGGGTTCCCTTGTGTTTTTGGATGTCAGGTAGTCAACCCATTTCATGAGGTAATGGTGTGTCTTGCCATGCTTCTTGTGTGCGATGATCGCTTCCACCTCGTATTCATTTTCTCCTTCCACAAGGTCGGGTGGTGGAGTCAGGAAGTTTCACCCATGAGTGTCGTTCTCATGGTATCATGTGAGTAAAGCCGCATGGAATACTGGGTGGATCTTCCATATCGGTGGCAGTTTCAATCGGTATGTCATTCTCGACAAGGCATCTTCAATCATGAAGGGCCCTTCTTGTTTTGGTGCCAGTTTTCGCATTGGGTAGCCAATCTTCAGGTTCTTGGAGTCGAGCCATACTTGCTCTCCAACCTTGAATGGTTCGTATCGCCCTTTCATTTGGGCAGCCATAGCCTGTTTGGCCAGTTCGTGTGCAGCAAGAGCTTCCCTTCTCACAGAGAGAAGTTCTTGGATTCTCTGTTTGGCAGCCAGCACATTCGTCTTTTTGTAAGGAGTGGGGATAGCATGTGGTTGATATCCCATCATCAAGTAAAATGGTGAATGTTTTACTGTGGAGTGCATCTTCTGGTTATGCGCAAATTCTGCTGTTGGAAGATAATGCTCCCAATCTTCTGGTTTGTTTGAACAGAACATGTGGAGGTAAACCTCTAGCTCTTGGTTTACTCGCTCCATTTCTCTGTTGGTCTCGGGGTGATAGGCGGTGCTCATGGATAGCTTGATCCCAAGCAATCGTCCGAGTTCTCGGAAGAGTTTGGATGTGAATCGAGGGTCTCTGTCTGAGATGATTCTTCTGGGGAGTCCAAATCTTGTGTATACATGGTGCAGGTAAAGGTCTGCAGCACCAAGTGCGTCGATCGTCTTTGCGCAAGGGATAAAAATTACCCCCTACATAAGACCATGGTCTACCATGACCATGATTGAGTCAAATCTGTTTATTACGGGCAAGTCCATAATAAAATCTGTCGTTACCAGCTCGAATGGTCTGCTGGCATCAGATGATATCGGTGTCAGTGGTGGGGTCGTTGGGTGTGTGTTGATCTTCATTTGCTGGCATTTTGCACAGCCTTCAACATACTTCTTTATGAAGTTGGCCATTCCTGGCCACCAGTAGTCTTGTCAGATCAGTTCGATCATCTGCCATTGTCCAGGGTGCCCTGTCGTGATGCTATCATGGTATTTCCATATGATTGCTCGGCGGAGGGTTTCATCCTGTGGCACATAGCACCTGTCTTTGAAAAAGAGCAGGCTGTCTTTGAATTTCCAGTCCTCCAATGCAGACTTGATTGGGGGAGTTCCATTGTTCTTCAGGGCTTGTAAAGTGTCATTTACGAGGTCGTCCTTCATTATTGCTGAGATCAGGGCTCCCTGGAGTTCAGTGTCAATCGTTTTCATGAATAGTTCATCAGTGAGGATGGTCTTGTCCTTGTTATCAGTGTCTTCTTTGGCTATATGATCTGCTCTCCTTGATAGGGCATCAGATTGTACCATCTGTGATCCTGGTATGTGTTGTAGCTTCAGGTTGAATTGTGACAGGTAGATGCTCCATCTAGCCTGTCATCAGTTCAGTTTCTGTGCCTGATGGAAGTATGTCAGGTTCTTGTGATCGGACAGTACCATCACAGGGAATGGTGTCCCCTGTAGGTAGTGTCTCCACATCTCCAGCGCTCAGATTACTCCCAGTAGTTCTCTGTTGTATATCTCATAATTTCTTTCAGCTTCATTGAAAGAATGTGAGATGTAACCATAAGGGTGCCAGTCTCCATGGGCATCCTGTTGTCTGAGTACTGTGCCTGTTGCAAATTTCGAGGCATCAGATTCCACCACAAATGGTTTTGTTGTGTCTGGCATCAGCAGTACTGGGGCTTCATTGAACTTCCTTTTTAGCACATCAAATGACTGCTGGCAGTCATTTGTCCATTCGAATTTCTGGTTCTTCTTTGTCAAATCGTTCAGCGGTCTGGCCAGATCTGTGAAGTGTGTGATGAATTGTCAGTAGAAGTTTCCGAATCCTAGGAAGGATCTTACATCCTTCACTGTCTTTGGTGTGGGCCAGTCCTTGATCCCAGCCAGTTTCGTGTTGTCCATTGCAAGTTCGTTGGGCCTAATGATCATGCCCAAGAAATCGACTTCTTGCACATTGAACTTGCACTTCTCTATTTTCAGGTAGAAATTGCATTGTCATAGTTGTTCGAGGACCCTTTCGGTCCTTATTTGGTGTTCTTCTTCTGTCTTTGAGAAGATCAGGATGTCGTCCATGTAGATGATGAGCCATCCTTCATCTAACATGTCTTGGAAGAGATCGTTCATCATGGCCTGGAATGTTGCTGGTGAGTTGCACAGCCCAAAGAACATCACCATTGGCTCAAATAGCCCTCAGTTAGTCTTGAATGCTGCCTTCCACTCATCTCCTTTCTTTATCCATACATTATGATATCCCCATTGAATATCAAGCTTTGTGAAAAATCTTGCTCCCTTCAGCTTGTCCAAGAGGTCTCCGATCAGTGGCAGGGGGTAGTTGTTCCAGATCATTCCTTTGTTCAGATAGCGATAGTCTTGGCAAGGTTGCAGAGCATCAGAGTCCTTCTTCCACACGAAGAAGAATGGGGATGCCATGGGTGATTTTGATGGTCGGATGTATCCTTTTTCTAGGTTTTCATCAAGAAACTCATTGAGTTTCTCTTGTTCTTTCGGTGTCAGTGGGTAGACTTTGCAATCCTTTGGTACAAAGCCTTCCTTCAAGTCGATTGCATGATCCCATGGTCTTGATTCCAGGAATCATTCAGATGCAGCCTTTTCAAATACCTGTCTGTATTTCTGGTATTCCGGTGGCAGTAAGTCGTCCAGGGTCTGTTTGCTGGCCTCCCTCCCCTCATCTTGCTCATGCGTGAGTCACTGGGAAATGGATGTCTTTACTCTGATCCATGCGCTCTTTGAGAATGTATATCGTGGGGAGTCCTTGGCTTTTGTAATCCTGGAGATCGTGTTTGTTTTCCATATGTATGTATGGGTCGGTCCTTGGTGTTCCTTGGTCAGGGGTGGTTCTTCTGGTGGTTCGAATATGCCAATGACTGGTGGAGCCAGCTAGGCTCTTAGTGTCGCGTCTGCTACCAGATGAGACAGCTCAGACAGGGCTCACGTCTACTACTAGAGGCGAGTTGTGGAAATGGACAGGCAAGGATCCCTTCTCTATCTACACACATGCATGTCTATCTATGAGGTCACATGACCACTAAGGGGAATGCCAGACTCTGGCATGGCTCTGCTACGGACTCTGCTATGTGTGCTACTGCCATGGCTACACCGGTTCTCCTTGTACATATGCAATCAGGAGGTTTGTTGCATCTTGTTCATGGGTTTCTCCCATTGCTTGTATTTCCATGCCGGTATCTGCCAGTAGTTCCTCATCAGGTACCTCTTCGACCTTCACTTGAGGGGGGGTCTCCCTGGGCATAGGTACTTCAGCATTGATGGTACCATGATCTGGGGTCCTATAATCATGGGTCGGGGTAGTCCTTTGTCAAGGGTCATTTGTCCTGTTTCGTGGTGTCATTTTCACATTCCTTTTGCCAGTGCTTCCCTCCCCTGTGGAGGTTAGCAATTCCTTCATCTTTTGCACAATTCGTCATGTCCTGTCACATTCATTGTTTTTGCCCTTCTCCAGTCATTCTTTCTTCTGGTTTTCTTGGGTCTTGGCAATGGCATGTCTTGCTGCTTTGAGGTTCCTACCTTCTTTAGGAGTGTCCTTGGTCCTGGTCCTTACGACGACTTTCTGGACTGAATTCAGCTCCTTTGCTTTCTTCTTGGAAAGCCTTTCCTTCATTTTTGCCATGGCCAGTCAGGCTTGGGCAAGGTTTCTCTCCTTCTCTTTGGAGAGTCTTTCTCTGGTTTTTGCCACAGCCAATCCGGCTTGGGCAAGGCTCCTCTCTTTCTCTTCAGAGAGCCTCTGTCTTGTCTTGGCTACAATGTGTCGAATTTGTGCCATTCTGTCATTGGGTGCTTCTCTTTCAGTGTCGACCCTGGGAAGTTTTAGGGTGTTTGGGAGGGCCCATTTGGCTCTTCTTGTCTTCTCCAAGATTCATTGGATTTGAGCCCATCGTTCTTTGTCTCAGAACTCACAGGTTCCCTTCTTCCAGTCAATGATCGGGTTTATCTCCCGCAGCCATGGCAGGCCCAGGATTACCAATTCTTTGCCTAGTCTGGTGACTAGGTATTCCATTGGGTAGCTCCTCCCATTGATGTGGAGCCTCCCTTTCATGCATCTGGTGATTGTTCCCTGCCTATTCAGGGTTCCATCTACGTTTGTGGCCCGGATGGTGCGGCCTAAGGGATATGTCTTGATCCCTTCTCATTCGACAAATTTTGAGTCGATAAAGACTCCTCCTGCTCCAGAGTCAAGGAGCACATTCGTTGCGACATCTTTCCCATTGTCTGACTCAGCTACCCGAATAGACAGACACATAGATTGTCTATTCATGGTAGCTAAGAGTACAGACCCTAGGGAGACTACAGCGGTGACTGGCATCATATCAGGCCACTGTTCTAAAAACCTGATTCCTCCATGAGGTTGAGGGCTCGTTCTTTCTCTTCTTCATCTAGTTCATCCAGCATTGTGCAGATCTTCTGGTAGGCATCCACCCCAGTCTTTTTCTGGGTGAAGCGATTTCGGTAAGGAGGGGGTGCTGATCCCATCTGGATGGGGCTCTTCTCATCCTTGTGGTCGGATGATCGGTGTCCTGGTTGGTGACAGATGAAACACAATCCCTTTTGGAGGTGTTCCACATGTTCTTGGTTTGTCATTTGGTTGATGTCAAGAGAGGGCTGTCCTTTCTTTGTCATTTCTTTTGTCTGTTGGTTCTGGCTGGTCTTTCCCAGGATTGCCATGGCCCATTTCCATTGGCCTTTATATTTCGAAGCTGCCTTTATCCAGCCTTCGAGAGTGTTGGGTACTGTCTCCATTGTCTGTACCCTCTTCAGTAATTCAGGGTGCAGTCCGTCCATGAAGTACTCGATCATGGCTGCATCTTCAGTGATTCCCGTCCTGTCTTTCAGGATGTGGAAGTTTGCCACATATTCTTCGAGGTTCCCTGAACATTGTTTGAGATTCTTAATCTCTGTCTTTGCCATTCCGGCGTCGTTGATCAGTGAGATGGCCTCTAGGACCTTCTGTCTGAAGTCTGCGTATTCTCCGAGTCCCTCAGATTGGTGTTGGTTGACAAATGCCTGCACCCCAGGCAGCTGCTGTCCCTCCATTCATGAAGGACAGTGTGAAGATGATCTTTTTGTCATTCGTGTCATAGACCTGGTCATTGATTTGCAAGTACAGGTCTATCTCCTGCAGGAACTTGGCGGTCTTGGTCCACTCTCCTGAGAAGTCTGTGGGTGATTGGATTCAAATGTCCTTCATGGATGTCATCGGTGTGGTTGTGGCGGGTTTGGACATCTTGCTATAGAGGTTGTTGGTTCGTCTGTAAGGAAGCGGGTGGATGTTTCGGGTGGGGGTGTGTGTGGTTGTTCAAAGTCTTCATCAGTGAGGAAATCTCCTCTTTGTCTGTTGGTTGATCTGTTGAACCAACACTGTGCTGGGGTCGAGTAACGGACTAGTCTTCTGTTGTATCAGTACCAAGATGAACCTGGCTGTGGTTCTGCTTCTCTTGGTGGTTGGTCTGGGGTTTGTCTAGACCCAGGTCACTGTGGTGTGTATTGAGATGTATTGCCTACACCTAGGTAGGCAGGCTAGCAGATAGTTTAGATCTTATGTTAAGGGCGAAGCCTCAACCACTCGATCTAGTTGATGTTGTTCGATGAGGTGCTTCCTCGATGAGTCGTTTGGCACTAGTCTTACTCAGAGCATCTGACATAAGATAGGTAGTGCACTCTAGCAGGGCTTCTGCATAGAGTCATTCAGGTTCACACACTAAGGGGCTTCCTTAGTGATTTTGAGTAAGTTTGCGAGTTGCAAGTTAAGGCTGTAGATTGCCTAGATCTAAACTAAGGACATCCCTACTACGAGTTGCAGTACTTATGCTACAAGGGAGGTCCTTATCATCCAATCAGAAAGATAGATGCGTATCAAGTAAGAATAGAAACAATAGGCCTCATGCCTTGCATGAGGTGTCCGATGTCATGGAGTGCTGCAGCGCAGCATGTCAGGAAACAATAAGAGATAAGCCTCATGCCATCCAATGTCAAGGATCCGATGTCAAGGACATACTGTGGGGCAGCATGTTGATTGTGAGAGTCCGACATCATGGACCTCATGTCAAGGGGCTGTCATATCACAGCATGTGTGGGAGTGGGTTCGGGTGCATGGAGTCACCATGCATCAAGGGTGCCTTCCACGGGAAGGGGATTGAATGCATGCAGTCGGCATGTGTTGTGCATGTGTCTGATGTCAAGGACATGCCATAGGCATGAATCAGATAGCGCCTCCTGTCTGGAGGGGATCACCAGGTCAGTCGGGTCAGTTGGGTCCCATGAGTTACAAGGAAAATTGTAACAGGTGGGTGCTGGGCCATCCATCATTGATGTTGGGGTTGTTGTTCTCATTGTCCCCATTGTTGTCCTCTTCCCCATTGTCTGGTCCTTCCCATCATCGTCATCACAGTCTGGTCCTGATTCTGGTCATCCTGTCATTGCTGACGCCATCATCTGGTGCTACTCGCTGATGTCCTTGTCCTTGTCTCATTGGCATCCTTTTGTTTGCTCCCTGTTGTCCCCATTTTTGTGTTCTAGTCATCCTGTGGTTGTTGTCTACCCTTCATCCCTCATTGTCCTCTCCCCCATCATTGCCATCTGCTTCCTCATTGGGCCCCTGGTGGTGGTTGGGGGGTGCTACTGTCATGTGGTGGTGTTGTTGACGTTCCCTCACCATTTTATCATTGCTCCCTGTTCCTACCAAGGTCTTTACACTCCCCCCCCCCATCCGAGCAGACTCCACTTGGACACTCGGACTGTCCGAGGACTTTGCTCAGACTTTGCTCAGACTTCTTTGGCTGAAAGTCCTGCCAAACTAGATGTCTAGTCTGAGCTGAGTCCTCAGACTGTCTGAGCGTCCGAGCAGAGTCTGAGTGGACCAGCACTTGTACAGTCCTAGGACTGTCTGAGTTGCTTATATGATTGACTGAAAAATCAGTGGCTATCACAGGGATTGAACCCTCATAGTCACATGATAAAGTACATTTAAGGCAACAATATAACCATTAGACTAATCAGAGGGTCTTGAACTCGTACTACCATATATGAAGTACAGTGGCGCTGTTACTCTGCATCGCCGGATGTCTCTCTACCACCAAACAGAGATGTTTTTCAACCTTGAATGCACCAATGTGCTCTAAGACCCGCTTTGGCAGCCCCCATTTTGCCATAAGCCTCTCCAGAATCTTAAGAGTTGCCCAGCCACTCATTAACTGAGCCAAGAGCACAAACAATCCCCCCACCAATGAGAAACCTTTGAACAAAGGGACAAGTGCCACCCCCTGATGTAGCCGGCCCTAATGTGCACACATCGCCCAAGAAATGCCACAATCAACATGCTCCAATGCTCAAAGGGATCACCCTCATCTTTAGCATCACAACATGCATTCTCAGCACCTGACAACCCAGTGTACAAAAACTCCCCAATCCACAACCATGGCCCCCAGCCTCTTCCTTCTATCTGCAACAATCTCCACAACACTTCACACAAACCTTCCCATGCCTCCCTCTGAGTTTATGAACACTGACTCTGGCCCCAATAAACATGGCTGTTCTGGAAGCCACTCAGATGCCTGAGTCGAGAAAGCAGCCAAAGACAAACAGGGTGCCTCCGCCTCCTCAATGGCTGATAGCCACTCGGCTAACGAACTGAGTGATGCCCCTCAAGTAAGCTTCTCCTGCACTTCCAATTTCTCTAATCTGACCCCACCAAAGGACGACTCCTCATCCCCCCCTGCGAGGATCCCCCAAACAATTGAATGCCAGCCTCCCCATTCTCATCCCCCCTTTACCTTACAGGGCAAAATATGTAACGGTACCATGACACTCAATAATGGTCTCCGGATCACTGCCCCCCCCTCTGATGGCTTCCCCACACCACAAATCTGCCGCCCCGTTGATGATGCTCAACCTGGGAAAACCACCTAAACTGCCAATGATATTTGTGATGAGTCCGAGGAAGGGTGCTAGTCGTTCCAAATGTTCATGGTCCAACCTATGGGTAGATAACTAGTTGATACTAGTCGTGAAAGTAGTGCTATGAGAGACGAAGGTGTTTGGTGCAGTCCGATTGAGTATTGATCGGTATCGACGGCGATCAATGAGATCGATGGTGAGCGAGTTTATCATTGATGGTCAATATGTGAATTCTGGGGACCTTTTGATAGGTCGATAGTATACAAAGGGTATGGCAAATGGCTATGAAGTGTTGGAAGGGTTGCTAGTGCTAATGATGAGAGGATTGAAGGAGGATCAAGGATGCGATGATTGCAGAGGTTTCTTGTTGATCAAGAAAACCCGTAGAGACTTAGATTGTTTTTAGAAGATTGATCAGATGCTTAGAACTGTATACGAGACGATAGGTGAAGACAATTTCTTGTATTTTCCAGTAGATACTACAGAGTTTTATATGTTTTAAAGAAACTTCCTAAAATGGAATGAGAAACATGTGTAGAACATGAGGCAGAAGATATGGGTTAGGGCACAAGGCCAAAAAGGAGACTGGAATCTGAAGAAGAAAGAGATGTATCATATGATGAAGGAGTAATAAAGGGAAAGAACTAAAAAGAGACTGTCCTTTGTGTATAAACTGTGCTAAGTCTTGCAATAATCCATCCAGCGGGTTCTGTACGCGATAGGGACTTGAAACGAGGCTGACCTATGATCAGCAGGTTTGAGCATGAGTTGGAATACATTCTAGTGCATGGTCTTCCACCATATAGATAATGAATGTGGTGCCCGATGTTGCTCATAGTCTCTCGCTATTGATCGATGACACTCAATGATGGTCGACGATGTTCGATCACAGTCGCAGTTTGTTCAACAATGATTGGGGATGTTGAGGTCTTTACACTGCCCCATATGTTCCACGCAGATCCATGCGGAATTGCGTGGACTCCATATAGATTTACATCCCATCTAATGAACAGTTTTAGTTAAGCAACAGGGGCAGACAGTCTGCATGGATCCACATGGACTAGCTTGGATTCCACACTTTTTACTCGGATTCCATGGATTTTGGCTGTCCGCATCCGAGATCAGACAGCAAGTATGAGCAAGGACCAGGAAGGACAGTCCGCATACATCTGAACAGACCATTTGAGCTTAGCAAAATAATGCAACAAACAGGACTCGAACCAGTGATATTATAAGCATGTGTGAAAGTTTCGACGCACAATACCATTACACCAAGCAGCCATTGTTAAGGTACTGCAACCAATGCTACATGTCATGTCAGCCAGGCCAATTAGATAAGGTCTATTATTAGGTATGTTCTATTATTGAAACAATAGTAATACTGTGGTGACATGGCATTAATTTTTCCCACTGTCCCACTACGTCCCCCACCACGTACTCCCTTGCTCCCATCACCACAACCCGACACTCTCGCCGCCAATATGCCCTCCACCCACTCTTTGACCTCCAAGACCCGTAGTGGCCACAAGAGGGCCGCTTCACCCCCCGCTTCCCCTGCTATGACGACCCATGCTGGCCATAAGTGTGCCATCTCCACAGTTGATGATGAGGCTGCAAAAGCCAAGAAGAAGAAGAAAGCAGACAAGAACACAACAGAAAAGGGGGTTGAGAAAGGGAAGAAGAGGAAAGGGGAGGAACTGAAGCCCAAGAAGGGAAAGAAAAACAAAAAAAAGTATGTATTGTCACCCTCCCCTTACCATTGCCCATGAAGTCTTTGTAGTCAAAAAACTTCCACTATGCAAGCCGCTGAGGATGCGGCTGCCCAAGAGCCATCTCATCTCACCAGGTGAGTGGTTTTTCTTCTTTTCTTTCGCTTTTCATTTCCTTTCCAGTTCTTTTTTGTTTTTGTTTTATTTTTATTTTACTAATGATGTTATATTTAGAACAGAAGCCCTGCTCAAATGCAGTGGCATCGCTGTTGCCCCCCCAAAGTGAGCCAAGACTGGTGGTGCCGCCATTCCCCCTCCCTTCACTCAGGCAACCTTGAGGCAACGTTGCAAGACCACACTCGAGCCACACCATGAGGACAGTGCCGGGAGTGACAATGAAAGCAACAACAACACTGGAGGCAACAATGAGATGGATGACCTAGGAAACCACCCCATTACCTAATAAACTTTCATTTTTATTTTATTATGTCGAATTACGCTACATGATGCCAAATGACGCTACATTTTGATAGCGTGAGAATTTTATTTTGCACGCATCAAAATGTACACGCATGTATGAGTGCATCAGTAACAACAATGTACAATATATGTAACATAGTATATAAACCCTAAATATATGCCTAGGGGACCCCAGTTGTGTTCTCTTAGGTATTCCACCTATGCTTTTGGTGTGAAAGGCCTATCTCAACAAACTCATCTATTAATAACCCCTCGCATCAAAACCATCAATTCCCCCATCACGAGCGCAGATCCCGCCCCCTTCTTGTAGAGAGAACCCACACGGTCTTAGCTAGCAGTTAGTTGTGATATACTTGAACTCGACAGTCAGAAAGCCTCTGACTGTGATACACAAACTGATGGTGTACTCAGAAAGCCTCTGAGTATGAACAACCATGATTGCTTGAGGAAGTACCCAAGCATAGGCTAAGAGCCCAAACTGGTAGGAAAGCCTCCTACCTGAACCAGATGAAGAACAGGTCGAGTGAGGACCTATAGTCTTACCACAAACTCACTTGGCTGGATGATACAGAGCTGTGTGACCCTCGAAAGTTTACAAAATGCAACTCAGTCATGATCAGCAACACTAATTTCCAGTTTTTCTTGCCAGGCCACAAAGCTGACAAGTTCTTCAAGGGAATAGTGGGTGTCGCCCTAACAGAAGAACACAACTTCCCATATCAGTGCGCCTTCTCTTACTTGCACATACATCATTGTTTCACCACGCCACATCCAATTACTCATCCTTTCAGCACGAGCCAGAAGTACTTGTATATACGTAATCTACCTTTTCTTTCATAAGCCGATGCCAGGCCTTGCCTTACATTGCGACCGCCAGTGATCGAGAGGCAGCGCTCGTCATTAGGACAGCTGCAACCAGACAACCGATTGGATCTGGTTTAGTTACGATTTACATCACTCTATTCGGACGACTATTTTAGTTACAAGCCGAATTCAGTGTTATCTCCGAGATCAGGCACTGTTGGAAGGGTTATTGATCCAAAGTGTCAAAATAGGCGCCCAACAAATGACGAACCATTGACAAACCTCGACGAACCTTATCACGTGACCCGTAGACATTTGGAGAGGTCTCGAAGAAAAATTTTGAATTTGTTGAAGAAGTGATTCATCACAGATTCTACAATTATGTCCGAACCTTCAACTTCTAATCCCGGTCCTAATCCTGTTCCCATACCAGCACTAGAGGTGAAAATTGATGCGCTCACAGTGCAAATGTCGCAATTAGTGTCAGTATTGGCAGCATCACAGCCCAGACAAGCGGAAGTACAGCCAGAGACGACAGGAGAAAGAGATGATGAGATGGAGGAGATGGTGGAGTGGATATCACAGGAGGATGAGACGGTGGAGAAATCTGGAAATGGAAAAGCGCACTTACCTAAGTACGCGCCCCCACAAATCTTTGATGGTACCATGGAGAATACAAAATCCTTCATCAGTTCTATAGTATTGTACATCCATGGGAGGAAGCCAGAGTTTTGTACAGCTGAGTCTAGGATTATGTTTGCTCTCTCATACATTCAGGGGGGGAAAGCACAGTTCTGGAGAAACGAGGCTATTAATCAAATTGCCATGGGAAATAAACCATTTGCAACCTTCAAGGAATTTCTGGAGAGATTGGAGGCACAGTTTGGAGACCCTAATCCAAAGGTGACAGCCAATGCTAAATTAAAGACCATGCGCCAAGGCTCCTTAATGGCAGATGAATTTATTTTGCAGTTCAAAGCAAAAGCTTTGCAAACAGACATGGGAGAAGCCGCGTTGGTAGAGTTTTTGAAAGCAGGATTAAATCCCTCTTTATTCAAGTCTATCTACTGACTACCTTCTATGCCAGAGAAGTTGGATGAGTGGTATAATTGGGCAATGCGCCTTGACTGGCAATATCGGCAGGAACAGGGGGAGTCAAAGTTGATGTATGGAAGTAGTAAATTTGGAAAGTCATCAGGAGGAAAGTCCGAGAAAGGAAAGGCGCCTCAGGTGCAAGCTCCGAGGGCACAGCCACCGGCCATGGCAGTGACACCTATAGTTATGGAGTCAGCAGCACCAGCAGAGGCAATGGAGGTTGATCAAGTGGGGAGACAAGCCCCACTTAAATGTTTTAACTGTGGGCAGTTAGGACACATTTCTAAGAATTGCAAGCAGAAAAGAAAGATTAGGGAAGCTACAATCAAGGAAGTGAAGCCAGAGGAAGGCAGGCAGAAGAACTTTGTGGAAGAGGTTTCCCCATTGGTGACCCAGAATCGTTACAATGTATTAGTATCCGAGGAAACCCAGAGTAAATCAGAAAAGGAAATCAAGGAGGAGTACAACTGTTGCGAATCATGTGACAAAGAAAATTGTCACATGTCATTTCCAAAAACCCCTAAATTCTTTATTTGCTCTGCGCGAATAGAACCCGAAATCACCTTGACTGTGGGACTGAAGACAGTGGACATGCATGCAGCTATTGATGTGGAAGCGTTGCTTGACAGTGGTTCTACAGGATTATTTATTAATCGATCCTTGATTACCGGAAATGGTATTAACACATGCAAGCTGGCGCAACCTATAATGGTGTACAATATTGATGGAACAGTCAATCGTGGAGGAACTATCAAGGAGGAGGTGACTATGGTACTAAAGTATCAGGAGCATCAGGAGCGAGCCGTATTCGAAGTGTGCGATCTTGGGAAAACCAATCTAATAATAGGATGTCCGTGGTTATGGAAGCATAATCCTGAAATTGATTGGAAAACTGGGAAAGTACAAATGACTCGTTGTCCTAAGGAATGTAATGTGTATGGGAGGAAGATGAAGAAGGAAAAAAGGAAAAAGAAAGAGAAAGAACATCCGAGAAAGTATTCTGTTATGATGGAGGAAGTGGAGGATGAGGAAATGCCAAATGGGGAAGTTCCGATCATGATCGAGAAAGAAGAGCAAAAGCAAACCTTTAGAGCAGTTTGTGGAGGACAGTCGTGGGACAAGAATATCGTGAAGGTGGAGAAGCCAGTGGAGGAATGGGTGCCAAAAGTGTATCATGAACATTTGTCAGTGTTCCAAAAGAAGGAGTCTGAGCGAATGCCGGTGCGGAAGCCATGGGATCATGCAATTGAGATGAAGCCCAGGTTTGTGCCGAAGAAGTCAAAGGTATATCCGTTATCTCCGATGGAACAAGAAGAAGTGGATGCATTCCTGAAGGAGCAATTGCGCAAAGGATACATACGACCTTCAAAATCACCGCAGACATCACCAATATTCTTTGTGCCCAAAAAAGACCAAAGAAAGAGGATGTGTACCGATTATAGGTATCTGAATGAGTGGACAGTGAAGAACATGTACCCCCTGCCGTTGATCTCAGAAATAATTGATAAGGTGGGAAAAGCCAAGGTCTTTACAAAATTGGATTTATGATGGGGATACAACAATGGATGAATAAAGAAAGGAGATGAGTGGAAGGCTGCATTTGCCATGCATCGAGGATCCTTCGAGCCACTTGTCATGTTTTTTGGGATGACTAATAGTCCCCCGACCTTTCAAAATATGATGAACAACATTTTCAAGGACGTAATAGACAAAGGCGTGGTAATAATATTTATTGACGACATTCTGATATTCATGGAGGATGAAGAGAATCATGAGGCAATAGTGCCGGAGGTGTTACGGAGGTTGGCGGAGAATGATCTATTTTTGAAACCAGAGAAGTGTGTGTTTGGGGCAAGCGAGATCGAGTTCCTAGGATTATTGATTGGCCCTGACGGGATCAAAATGGATCCGATCAAGGTACAGGCAATCACAGATTGGCCTGCGCCCACCCGTGTCAAGGAGGTTCAAGCCTTTTTGGGACTCGCAAATTATTATCATCGCTTTGTGCACAATTTTTCTAAAATTGCCACACCCTTACATAACCTTATGCAAAAGGGAGTAGTATGGAGGTGGGGAGAGCAGCAGCAGACAGCGTTTGAGGAGTTGAAGAGAAAGTTTGTGGAGGGACCAATATTAGCCCCAGTAGATTTCACATGCCCTTTGCGAGTGGAATCCGATGCATCCGATTTTGCTACTGGAGCGGTATTATCAATGCTGTGCGAAGATGACAAATGGCATCCTTGTGCATACTTGTCAAAAGGGTTGAATGATGTGGAGAGGAATGATGTGCATGACAAAGAGATGTTGGGGATGATACGAGCATTGGAGGTGTGGAGGCATTATTTGGAGGGATGTACGCATCAGATTGAGATCTGGATGGATCATCAAAATCTCCAATACTTCATGTCCGCTAAAAAGCTTAATTGCCGGCAAGCACATTGGGCACTATTCCTATCGCGTTTCAATTTTCACTTGGTCCACAAAGCGGGAAGCTTAATGAGGAAAGCAGATGCATTATCCAGATGTATTGATCATAAAAGGAGGGTGGAGGAGGACAATAAAAATGTTACCTTACTCAAACCTGAATACTTTTGCATTTGTGCTATGCGTCAAGGGCATCTATTAATAGATAGCTCGGAAACAGAAATGTTGTCTAAAATTAGACAATGTTCGGAAATGGACGATGAAGTAGTGGAAGCCGTGAAAGCTCTGAAGGGAGGGAAGAAAGGTAATATCAAAGGAGACAAATGGGCTGAGGAACAAGGGTTGGTGTTGTTTTGAGGAAAAGTGTATGTACCAAAGGATCAGGATTTGCGAAGGGAGATCATCCGGTTACATCACAATACACCGATTGCTGGACACCCAGGAAGATGGAAGATGTTGGAATTAGTAATGAGAAATTATTGGTGGCCCAGAATTTCGAAGTATGTGTTGGGGTATGTGGATGGATGTGATATGTGCATGAGGGGGAAGAAATTTCCAGAGAAACCTGCAGGAAAATTAATGCTGAACCCTATACCTAAAGCGCCGTGGCAAGATATATCTGTGGATTTTATTACCGGATTATCCGAGGCTCAAGGGTATGATGCAATATTCGTAGTATGCGACCGCTTTACAAAGGAGGTCCATATTATTCCTACTACTACAGAAACCTCATCATTGGGCTTGGTGCACCTCTATCTAAATCAGGTATGGTGGTTACATGGGTTACCCGATACCATTATCTCTGATTGCAGACCACAATTTGCTTCCGCGTTTATGCGAGAACTAAACAACATATTGGGAATTCAAACTAAATTATCTACGGCATATCACCCACAGACTGATGGGCAGACAGAGAGAATGAATCAGGAGTTGGAGCAGTACCGACATATGTTTGTCAACTACCGACAAACTGACTGGCCCGAATGGTTGGCAATTGCCGAATTTTCCCACAATAACAAATTCCATTTGGCTACTCATATGTCACCCTTTTTCGCGAATTATGGATATCATCCTCGCATGGGAGTAGAACCCAGAAGGGAAGTCAAAGTACAGTCAGTAGAAGATTTTGTATCTAAGATGCAAAAGGTACAAGAAGAAGCAGAGGCGGCATTGAAGAAAGCACATGATGACATGATGCGACACACAGATCATACTCGAGCATGCGCTCCAGAGTACAAAGTTGGTGACTTGGTATGGCTAAGTACCAAGGACCTGAATATTCCACGACCTTCGAAGAAACTTATGGAGAAACAAGTTGGCCCATATGCGATCTCTAAAGTGATCTCACCTAATGCGGTAGTGCTAAAATTACCCCAATCATTTAAGATTGATCCCGAGATTAATGTATCCTGCCTATGCCCTTACCGTCTGCCCACTATTCCTGGCCAACAAGCTACTTCACAACCTCCGATAATAGTAGAAGGCGCTCCAGAATACATAGTTGAAGAAATTCTAGACTCACGTCTTCGACGGAACAAATTGGAGTTCTTAATAAAGTGGAAAAACTATACCGATGAAAATAATTCATGGGAACCCAAAGAGAATTGTAAGCAAGGGCATAACGTGATCACCCAATTCTTTAAACATAATCCGAATGCTCCACGTCGCATTGCGAGAATGGTGTATGAGGGGATGAAATTCCGGCCTTACCAAAATTTCACAGAGGGGACAAACATAATATTTTCTCGCCTGGAAGTCGAGGCATAAAAGGGGGGTAATGTTAGGAAACCACCCCATTACCTAATAAACTTTCATTTTTATTTTATTATGTCGAATTACGCTACATGACACCAAATGATGCTACATTTTGATAGGATGAGAATTTTATTTTGCATGCATCAAAATGTACGCGCATGTACAAGTGCGTCAGTAACAACAATGTACAATATATGTAACATAGTATATAAACCCTAAATATATGCCTAGGGGACCCCAGTTGTGTTCTCTTAGGTATTCCACCTATGCTTTTGGTGTGAAAGGCCTATCTCAACAAACTCATCTATTAATAACCCCTCGCATCAAAACCATCAATTCCCCCATCACAAGCGTGGATCCTGCCCCCTTCTTGTAGAGAGAACCCGCATGGTCTTAGCTAGCAGATAGTGGGTGTCACCCTAACACCCACCAGCGAGACCACGATGACCAGCATGACCACCACGACCACCACGACCACCACGACCACCACAGATGACAAGGAGAACAACAAGAACAACAAGAAGAAGGATGACAAGAAGAAGGACACTAACTCAGGCAATGAGGACAACGACAATGAGGTGAGGACAATGAGGACAATGAGGACAACGAGGATGAGGTGGAGAAGGAGGACAATGAGGATGAGGATGAGGAGAACAACAACAACAACAACCAGGGCAACGAGGACAACAATGAGGACAACAATGAGGACAACAATGAGGACAATGACGAGGACAACAATGAGACCAATGGCAACAACAACAACAACCAAGGCGACAACAGCGACAACAACAACAACAGCGACAACAACACCAATGGTGACAACAACAACAACTGCAACAACAATGACAACAGCGATAACGACAACAAGTACAAGAAGGGTGCTGACAACGACAAGGCAAATGACAATGAGGCCACCCCCACCACTTCTGTCCCCAGCACTGCGGCCACCGCCACTACAGCCACCAACACTACCCCGACTGCCTCACACACCACCACCAACACTACGGCCACCACCGCTGTCAGTATTTCAGCTGACCCAGGTAAGTGTAACTCATCTTCAATCTTTAATTTGTATTGTATACCTCTCCATGTATTAGATGTTATAATGACTGATGACAGGGACAACGTAGTTGGTGACCAGCCAGCAAATGGTAGGTATACTTGTTTATTTAATATATTGGTTTATTTAAAATAGGTCAGATGTTGTGATGGTGAGCCCTCCTCACAGCCCTCCTGGTCGACATGGAGTGTCTCCAAATGGTAGGTATACTTGTTTATTTAATATATTGGTTTATTTGAAATAGGTCAGATGTTGTGATGGTGAGCCCTCCTCACAGCCCTCCTGGTCGACATGGAGCATCTCATACCACAGCATCTTACGTGGCCATGCACTTGGAAATGTTTATAATTTTGGTGACCACATGGATGTTGATGACTGGCAGGGCAAGGTTGTAGGCAAGGTCCATGTTTATACAATGCATGGTAATCCCAATGAGTCCAAGCCTTATATGGTGCTCAAGCATGAGGTCACCAACCATCTCACACCCATCCTCAAGAAGCTTGGAAGCTCATACTCACCAGTCAAAAGTATGTTGTTTTAGTTTTAAATTTTAAATTGGTCTTAAGACAAAGTCTAGAGCAAAATCAGCGTGTATTTGTATATGAGGATGAACTTTGGAATGTCCGAGGTCGATATGAGTCTGTTATTGAAGAAGATGGAGAGGTTGTAAGTTTTAATTGCTCTTATAGGAATTTATTTGTTGAGTCTCCACTTTTAGGTGGCTGATCAGACACCAACTCTTGCTCCAACTCCAAATTCCGATTCACTCTTGCTGGCTTCTTCCTCAACCTCTATTTTTCCTTTTAAACAGCAGCTCATCACTATTCTTGGAATACCAAGTTTATTGGCCGGTATGGGTGATGTCTCTCTTCAAATCACATATCAAAAATACAAGGCTTTTCTTACTGCATTCCAAACCTATGAAGAAATGGTGAAAGCAAAGACCTGGATGATCCAATGACCAACAAAGACCAACATTATTGAATTATTTGTGTCAAAGTCATTTTTCCATTCTCACTACAAGTGTTATTTTCCCAAGGTGGCCGAACATGATGAGATGGTATCATGGTTGAGTGAGGATGAGGATCGACTCTGTGATGTTGATTTGTGGGGGATAAAGAAGGAAGCCTATACTTTTATGGACTTGGGGGCATGGTTGCAGAATGGAGGAACTTTGGAGGTTGAAAGTGATGGAGATTATAAGGATAAGGGCAAGGGGACAAAGGGAAAGGGTTTAAGGAAGGACAATGCAAAAGTGCAGGAAAAGAGAAAGGACAAAGGGAAGGAGCGGGAGCAGGAAAAGGAGATGGGGAAAGGGAAGGGGAAGGGGAAGAGGAAGGGAAAGAGAATTCACAAGAAGGGAAAGAGTGATAGTAAGAAATCAAAGTAAGCTTGTAAATACACAATTTATGGAACAAGTTTGTCATTTTTTGCACTAGTACCCAGGTTTTCAAGATTGTCCATGAAATATCATCAGCTCTATTTTTAGGAATCACCTTGGCTTTATCATCACCAATCCTCCTTTATATGATAGGAATTGCCCTGCTTCATATTACTTGGGCCTCCCCCATTGAATCCCCATTTCCAGACATTCCTTTCAAATTATTCAGCCACTTCCTCACCACAAACTTCAGCTCCAAACTTTCTTTATCGGCAGCCCTGGTCATATTGTTTTCCCTGACAGAAAATCCTGATCTCTTGAATCTGCATGCATGGCAGCAATATGTTAAATGTCAGGGGGAGCACCATGCCCAAGCATCAGGCTGGATAAATGCCCTTGCACATGCCTTAAAAAAACAGGTTGATAGTCACAAGGTTGGGCCCTTGAAAATGAAAAATGTGAAGAAAGGAATGGACAAGGAGGAGGAAATCATAGCATTGGGTCTCAAACTTGACTCTTTGGCAAAGCTTTTACATCTCCACCCCTACAATGCCAATGAACAATATCAAGGCAAATTGCAACCCATTTCCAACAAATCAATCCAACCAGCACTTGTCATTTGTCCCAATGCCATGGAATGCCAGACACTGGCATGCAAGTCATGCTCCCTCCATTAAATCACTCCTATTTGAGATATTCCACATGTCACTTTGATCAAAGATGCCACTATACATGACAATGTCCCTGTTTTGACAGGACTATGCAATGTGTGCAACACAAAATACATGGCTGATCACAAGCGAGGGGTTGAAAATGAGGGGGGAAACAGATTCAGTCGATTATATCTGAATTCTGCAAAATACCTTAAAGTTGGGCAGGGGCTATGGGTGGATCAATCATTTTCCCAAGCTGTTTTGAATGGGTTATACAGCTTCCATGCCTCAGCTGCTGCATACACCGAATACTGGAATAACAGCTTTAGGAAACAGCTTGTTCAATTCAAGGTCACTCGGCGTCATGTCTGGCAGGCATTTGTTCAAGAATCAATGCGTTCAATTGCCTCTGCATCAGATATTGATCTCATCCTTCAAGATGGGCTTTCTATTGATGAGGTTACAAAGGAGGCTTTTGAGGTTTTGGGAGCAAATGGAGTTAACAGAGTTGCTGGAGAGCATTCATGTTCTGAATGCACACAAATATACAAGGCAACTGCAGATGTCATACCCAGCCCAAACACTGCAGCAGAGAGCAGCTCAGCTAGTGGTGATGACCAAATGGAGGTTGACAAGGCATTTGTTCAATTAGTTGTCCTTGATGGGATAGTAACTGGCCCTTCAGTATGTGCCCTGTACTGGCATTTGAATGTGGTGGCTTATATAAAGTTTTTAGTGCTGTGCATATGGGGATTGCACTGCTGAACTTGCAAATGCACGAGATGGTGTATTTTGTGCTTTGCATGAAACCCAATATGGAGCAAAATGCCGAGTGGTTGGGTGTTCCAATCCAAAGATTGGTGGGGTCCAGGCATGTGAGCAACACCGGGCAGATTGGAACAGATTCCATGCAAGTTCATCTCACCAGAAGATGTCAGGATTTTGGAGAATGATTCGGAGACCTGGTGAAAGCTTACCATGGGAGCCAGCTCCAGCACCAAATATCCAACACTATGATGAGGAGATGCCAGAGATACAACATTCAAATTATTTCACTCCCCACAGGTTCTATTGTGTTGAAACAATTTGTGCACCATGTGGGGTTGTAATTGCTTGGGCAAAGTTTGCAAAGGCAGAATCTGAAGAGAACATTCTGCAGTTTTTGGAAACTGTATATCCCACATAGGAGTCATGGCCAGCTTATATCTGTATTGACAAAGCCTGCCATGTTCTTTGTCATAGCATTGCAATGGCACTTGGGACACCTGGCAAAAAACCAGCCGAATGATAGTGGACTCATACCACTATATCAATCATAGCACAACAGATTATCTGTGTTGCAAATGGTGTAATACAGCTCCAACAGATGGTTCTGGTGATTGTTGAGTGTGATGCTGATGGGACACCTCACTACAAGCGTGCATTTAATACTCAGGCATGTGAGCAGTTGAATGCATGGCTTGGGGAGTTTGATTCAATCTTGAGAAGAATGACAGTCAGGAATTTCAACTGGTTTTTACATACAATGTTGTCTTATCACAGTTTAGTGGTGATGGCAAAACAGCAGCAAAGGTCTGGTGGCAATAATAGTAGCAGTAGCTCTGATTCTGATAACACCAGTGACTATGACACTGATGATGATAGTGACATGTAGTTGATCCTTGTATCTGTAAGCTAGTCAGTAGTGTTTATGCAATGACCCTTTAAACCTGGATTTAGCACAGACAAGTGCAGACTCAGCACAGACTTATGTGGACTCTGGGTGGACTAATGCAGACTCCACACAGATTAATGTGTACCCCATGCCAAATGGGAAAAGATTCTTCATTTGGGTCACCACATGGTGGGAGTCCATGCAGACTTATGGGGACTCCACATGGACTTATGGGGACTCCACATGGACTGAGGCGGACTCCATGCGGACTGGGGCGGACTCCACAGCAAAAGGGGTGTAATTTTTCATTTTGGTCACCAGATGGTTGGACTCCGCATGGAGTCTGCACAGTCCACACAGATCCGCACGGAACATATGGGGCAGTGTAAATTACTGGGGATGTTTGATGGTCATTTAGAAGGGGTTTTAGGTAAACTTTGCACTCCCCCCCGTATTCCTATCGGAGTCCTAGGAGTCCGAGTTTTCCGATAAGAGTCCGATCGGAATCCGATAGGAGTCCTACTAGTCTGACAATAGTCCTAGGAGTCTGATAGGAATCCGATCGGAATGTATCTTGATGACCATGTACTTTTATTTCCAAGAAATTCCTAGTAAATTCTGAGTAAAGTCCTATGCAATTCCAACAGGTAGTAGTCGGAATACCACACCATTTTGGAAGACTTCACTTGATGAAAGTGCTTACAAAATAAATGGGCAGAGCAGGAATTGAACTCTAGACCTTGGGATATAAGTGACATGACTACCAAACAAGTGCTCAACCAGTTGAGCCACAGGAGCACTAATAAATATGTAATATAAAGTCCATTTAAAGCACTTAGGATTAGTTCACTTATTTTTAACCTCTCTCACAAGAGCTCGAAAAAAAATTGTTGAGCCCTCGCATCTTCGCGAGGGAGTAGATAACTAATATAGATTTTTTTTAAAACCCCCCCACAAACGCGAGGGGGAGAATTAATTATACTATTTAATTATACTATTTTAAATTCTACAAAAAAACCCACCCCCCCGCAAAACGGGGGGGAGGGGGTGGTGGTGCGTCGCATTGGCTGTCTCGTCAGCCCTGTCCCGTCGTTTCCCCTCCCTCTCATCTCCGTCGTGTCTCGCCTCCCTCACCTTGCCTCCCCCGTGGCTTCCCTCCCCTCCCTCATCTCCCCTCCCTCATCGTTCCACCCACCGTCCACCCCACGAGCAGTTGCTCGCGAGGCTGGTGGTGGGTGGTGCATCATATGTTGGTGGCGGTGTGGGGTGGGTGTCACCATCATCTCCCCTTCTGGTCATTGTCGTCTGCACCCATGAACCACCCTATGGGCAGCTGCTCATAGGCGTGTCGTTTGGTGCCGTCATCCCTCCATGCCGTTCCCATGTTCTCGCACCCCATATACACCCCGCGAGCAGTCACTCACGGCAGTGATGGGGGGTGCTGGATGTCATTGGTGTCATGGGGGGTCCATGCACTCATGATCCACCCTATGAGCAGCAGCTCGTAGGCGTGGGGTGGGTGCGTTGTTGGTTTGTCAGTGACATGGCATGAGGGGAGGGGTCAGGTGGTGCTTACCGGGTGGGTATTCCCCTTCTGGGGTCTCCTGGTGTTGCTCCCCATGCTCCTGACCATGATCGATACCCTCACATCCCATTTTGACGGGGAGGAGGGGGGTTGCCAGGGGCGTCGTTGGGTGTGGGTTTGGCTCACGTCAGTCCATCATTACTTGTGTAGATTAGAACCTAGAAACAAGGCAAATGAATTAGTTAGTTTACAAAAGTAGAAAACGAATGAAAAAAAAAACTTACTATGGCCCAAATGACAATTGCATTGTTTGGGCATTGTTCGGCATCGAAACCAGTCGTTTCCGGTCTTGGGGGCTTGTCTAGAGATGGGGGTGAAGTGGGAGTGGTGGGAGTTGCTGGGTTGAGGTGGTTGAGGTGGGGAGGATGGAGGTGGTGTGCTTGTCGTCGTTGGTGGTGGTGGTGGGAGTTGATGAGCTGGCAGGTGTGATGATGCGGCTATGTGCTTTGTCATCACACCCACGGGAATGGTATGTAGTGTAGTATGATCACTTACCTGTAATGACTGTTTAGCCTAATGGTATTGTTGTCGGTTTACGCTTACATAATCTTCTGTAGTCAAGTGTTTGATTCTTGTCTGTGCATTTAATTTTTCATACTATATTACTAAGCAAGGCTGCTTTCATTCCTATTGGAATCCTATGTTGTCTGATGTCTTAGCATAACTTCAGACTAGTCCTATGTGATTTATATGATCAGAAATTCCTAGGAAATTCCGATAGTCCGATCAGACTCTGATCAGACTACATCGGACTGGACTAGGACTAAATGTGCCATTTCATGTCAATTTGGCTGGTGAAAATGACATCGGAATATGGTTGGATTCCGATTGGAGTCCGATTGGAATCATCGGAATCATCGGATTCCTATAGGAATACGGGGGGGAGTGTAAAGACCTCAGTTTGAGGGCTTTTGGGGTAGTCCTAAGGTTGTGCGATGTGGGCTCTTGATATGATCGATGTTGCTAGTGATGTTTTGACATGGTCGATATGATATCACGATCGATAGACTTGGTCGCGCTGCATCTGGGACCTCGTAGGAGTTAGCCGATGTGATTAGAATATGGTTGAAATGGTGAATTGGCCATTGAGCCGAGGAGACAACCTATCACCATATGGCACAATGTGTCAGACAAGCTAGTCTTCCACTGGTCTCCCAAGCCTGGCCCAAAAATCTGGGCCTGCCCATGGCGCACTCATTATGAAGAAAATGCCCAGGGCATCATAGGGAGGATCCTCTCTCTCATTTCCTAGATTATTGCTCCTCGATCCCCCCAAGATGTAATCGTTAGCCCCATCAAACAAGTTTGACAATGGGGAACATCTTGCCTCCCCCTGGTACTTTCTTGTTATGGGCCTCTCCCAGGACATCGTAGACACTCTCACCCAGCTCGCAGTCTGCTCAACCACTGAGCTCACCATTTTCTTCACCCCCTTCCAACAAGCCTTACCCTCTTACATCTGCACCATCGAAAACCTTACTTACCCAAATGCTCCCGAGAGCAACGTGCTGGTCACAGCCCTCATTTGCTCCACAATAACCTCGAACCCAGACATTTCCTCCTTTATTCACAGCAGGCTCCCTAATCCTGATGCAGAGGTGGCCATCAAAGTCCTCCACTCCATACATGTCTCAAGCCTAAAAATTGCCATTTCCCCCGATGATCTCTGCACAATCTGGAATGTCTAGTGTGATGACCCCCCTCACCTATCCTTCAACGACTTCCATTCCTGGACTGACCTAATCAGAAACCTCTGTTTTAACTCTCTCGACTACGGCGTGGGCGCCGCCTGCCATTTCAACAACCAATTATTTTGTTTGAACTGCAAATCCTACGACCACCCCTCTGGTCTCTGCCCCTTCCCCCACCTTGTTGGATGGCTTGGCCCATCTGCCAGCATCAAAGAAGATACTGACATCTACACTGTGACCTCCCCCAAATCACCCCCTGCCCAATACAAGAACACTGGCCGGGTTCCTTGCACCCATGCCAGAGGAAGGTGTGGAAGGGGTCATAAATAAGATCCCATAAATAATATATACTTTTGTTAAAACCTTCCATACTATCATGTCCCTTTATGTCATACAGTTTCCAATACATGAGCTCAATCACCTTATCACAACAACTGCCTTTTCGTGAGGGAATTGGCACCTTGCTCAAGAAATAGAAGGAATAGTTGTTAATCATGGTACCGCTGGAGGGCCCACATTTACTGGTCGTTAGCTTGCTAACGGGACAGGAAAGCCCCTGGGTACAAACAAGTAAATGATGACCTATTAAGGTCAACGGACAAGCCGTGCTGAGAAGCTGAAGTCCTAAGGATCAGTAAGTAATGCCTCACCCCTACTAACTGCTCTCCTTCACGACAGAGTCCTTTGATGCAAACAAGATTTTGCACGTCCCATAATCAGGGTTGTAAAAATGGGTATGTAATTGTTCAACTGCTAATAATACAGAAAATCGCATGGGAGGATTGTGTGGCCTGAACCCCAACCCAGCTTTGTCCGGAGGGGTTCAGGAAGCCGTCACCTGTCACCATGATGATGGTCAAGCTGGGAACCCAGATGGCTCCCAGGTGAGTGCCTCTCATACTCCTCAGACTGATGCCCCCCCACAGAATGAGCACACCGCTCCTCCTGGAATTACCCCAAGGGATTCAGGAACAAACTCCTTAGCCCCACAGGCTAATAACAGACCACATCGGTCTAGACAATGGAGACACCATCTGTCCCAACTCCCTCACCAGGAGCAACTTCCCCAAACATTCCACAAAAGGACAAAAGCTTCACTAAAATTAGCCTTGCTAAATATGAGAGGACGCTGGCATGGCAGCATTGACAAATGGAACCATGTTAACCAACTTGTCTGAACAGAGAAAATTGGTATTCTAGCCCTCCAAGAAACTCATCTCACCCCCGTTGCAGAAATGAGCCTTAATAATCTATTCAAACAAAGACTTCACATCATTTCTTCCATTAATCCACAACACACCATCTCGGGTGGTGTAGCAATTGTGCTAAACAAAAATATTGCTAATGTCCACAACATTAAGAAATATGTACTCATCCCAGGCCATGCCATGCTAGTATCAATCCCATGGCACCGAAGCATGAAAATTCACATCTTAGTTATTTATGCCCCCAATTCTGTGAATGAGAACCAACAATTCTGGTCTGACATTGTGTCCAAACTGAGAGATCCTCTAATTCCTCCCCCAGATATTCTGCTAGGTGACTTCAATTTTGTAGAAGATGCCCTTGACAGGCTCCCCTCCAGATATGACAGTGAAAATATAACGGACTCCTTCTCAGTGCTCAAATCAAACCTTGACCTCCATGATGGCTGGCATCAAGCAAACCCTGATAATATTACCTTCACCTATTCCCAATCCCCTGCACAAGGTGGTAGCAGCTCCCAAATTGACAGAATCTATCTGCATAATGCCCTGATACCATTCAGCAATGACTGGGACATCTCTGCCCCAGGAATCATGACAGACCACCAGCTAATATCAGCGAGAATCTCTGATAACCACATGCCCAATATAGGGAAAGGTAGATGGACACTCCCACTCTTCATTCTGAAAGACAAAAACCTAACAAGAGAAATGATATCCCTTGGTGTAGACCTACACAAATCTCTAGAAGAAAATACTAACAACCACACAGCATTGGAAACCCCCAAACTATTTTCAAAGACTTTAAGGATAAAGCCTGTACTACTTGTAAAGCCTTTGCCAGAAAGGCAATTCCCCAAGCAAAAATTGAGATCCAGAAAATGTGTGATAAGATGCAAAGCTCCCTAAGAGACCCATCTCTTGACACAGAAGAAAAATGTCTATTACATGCCACTCTGCAAGAGAGGATAAACCAGGAAGAGCACAACCTCCACCAATCTGTACAGGATAATTTAGCAGCCAAAATGCAATATGAGGATGAAAATGCTGCCAGCAAATTTTGGGCTCATAGTGTAAAAGAAAAAAAGACCAAGAGATACCATTCTTGAACTTCAAACCCTAAACTCCCCAGACAACCAACCTATATATGAGGCACAATCTAAAAAGATGGCCAACCTAGCAAAAACTTTCTATGAAAATCTCCAATCAGCCAACTTAGCAGTGGAGCCCCAGTGCACTGCTGCAACTGAGGAAATCCTTAGTAATGTTAATGCAAGACTGACAACTGACCAGCATGACTACCTTAACCAGCCAATCACTGGTGATGAAATTGTGATGGTCCTGAAAATGCTACCAAACAATAAAGCAACAGGTATTGATGGCCTCCCATATGAATTCTGGAAATGGCTAAATGAAACTGCAAAAACCTGCACAGATGGACAAGAAACAAATCCCCTTGACATCATAAAGTGCCTCACTATTGTCTTCAATGACATTGAAATCCACGGAGTTGATCCTGAATCTGGATTTTCAGATGGGTGGCTATGCCCATTATACAAAAAGAAAGACCACCGCAAAATTGAGAATTATTGCCCCATAACCCTCCTAAATGGGGACTACAAAATCTTCACCAAGATCTTATCTTTACGACTAGCCAAAACTGCACCCAATATAATTCATCCAAACCAAGCAGGTTTCATACAAGGCTGAAGTATTACAGACCAAATAAGACTTACACAGATGATCCTTAACTATGCTGAAGTAGAGAACCTCAATGGGGCAATTATAGCACTTGACCAAGAAAAAGCCTATGACAAGATTGCACACGACTATGTGTGGAAAGTCCTATCCCACTGTAACCTCCCCCCTCATTTCATCAACACCATTCGATCCTTATATGCCCATGCTGAAACAGTAGTAATCATCAATGGAATTTGAAGCCCCCCTTTCCGAGTTACTAGAGGAGTAAGACAAGGAGACCCGCTATCATGCCTCCTCTTCAACCTTGCAATTGAACCCCTAGCAGAAGCACTATGTAAATCTAATCTCCAAGGCTTCCAAGCCCCAGGCATGGAATACCACACTGTAGTCTCCATGTTTGCAGATGACACCACTGTCTATCTGACAAAAGATGATGACTACACCTCCCTCCAATCCATTTTACATAAATGGTGTACTGCATCTGGTGCCAAGTTCAATACAACTAAGACAGAAATAATCCCAATTGGCTCACACAACTACCATGAAAACTTATACAACACACACATACTTAATCCCAACCATCCTCCCCTACCAGCAAACCTCCAAATTGCAAAAGATGGCACTGCCATAAGAATCCTAGGAGCATGGCTAGGAAATAATGTAGATGAAAATACCATCTGGTCCCCAATCCTAGAAAAGATCAACAAATATTTAGGAAGATGGGAAAAAAACCACCCATCGGTTGATGGGAGAAAAACTATAATACAATGGACAATCGGCAGCATGACCCAATACCTTACAAAAGCACAAGGTATGCCGAAAATTATTGAACAAAAACTTGAATGGAAAATCAAAGCTTTTATCTGGGATGGTGAAGGAAAACCTCCCATCAGCATTGAGACAATGTATGCTCCTATAGACAAAGGAGGGAAACAAGTCCTCAATTTAGCACAGTGCAATGATGCCATAGAACTCACCTGGCTATGTGATCTCCTAGCTCCGACAGCTAAACGTCCACCTTGGGCCTTTTTTGCACATGCCCTGTTTAACCACTTTGCACAGAAATCTCCCATTGTCCGTGAAGAAGCAAGGGTTAATGTTTTTGCACAAACCTGGACACCACAACTCCGTAGCTTGCCTCAGTCACTCCAACGGATCACCAAAGCTGCAAGAAAATACAATCCAAACCTTGAAGCCCTATCCTATGCAAGCGAAACACTAGACACATTCCCTGTTTGGTTCCACATTGGAGCTGATGAGATAATAAGTAAACAAAACAATACCCATGCTGCTAATTGCCTTCACACATGTCATAAAGTTACAACAGTGGGACAACTACAAAAAATTGCCAACCGTGATATGTCTGGTCATGCAGACTCACAATTCTGCAACTGTTCAAAATGCATAGAAGATGGGATACACCTTGGATGTGCTCACCCCAACAATTGCTGGAAACATGCCATACAAATTTTAAATCACCTCCACCCAAAATGGAACCCGGACCACCCTCTGAATAGAGATGCCTTGGCTCCACCTGAAAACCCCTCCCCTGACTTGCTAACAGAAGCAATCAAAAAAAAATTTGAACTTATATTCTTTGCATACTCGACCTCATGTGGCCCCTACAAAGACAGCTTCCATATCGTCTCTTTACCACTCCCAATGCACCCAATGTGGGCATATCCAATAGCCCCCCCCCAAGTTATTGCTCCTGACCCCCAACAACCTGCCTCTCTCCTTATCCCAGCAGGTTGCAGCCATATAAACCAAGATGGTGACTATGAAAATGGTGGAGGGTTCCTCCTACAAACGCCAGATGAATATCAAGGCTCCATCAAAATGCCAGAAAACATGACATCCCCAACCTGTGGTGAATTAGGTGCTCTAATATGCGCTCTCCAATCAACCCCTCCACATCTCCCACTAAAAATATACATACAGCAAAAAACAATCCTATCAGAGATTACCATCAACCTTGCAAGAAATGAAGACTCTGATTGGGCACACACCAACAACAAGAACCTATACAAATCCCTTGTCTCCAACCTCCGCCAATGATCAGCCCGAACCAAGCTCCAACAATGGTCTACAATGACCCCAGCAGATAGGAAAGCAACTGCCCAACACCTTGCAAAAGCTGCACTTGAGAAGCCACAATGCAATGAAATTGACATTAGTACTGACTGTAAATGGACCTTGGCAGGGATGAAGCTAAAGAACGGCACCCAACACTCCCTATACCAAGGTATCACCAAATGGAAACTAGCAAACAAGTCTAGATGACAAACAGAGATACAACTGGCAACTACAACTTACGCTGTCCAAGATGTAACAGGTGAAACACCAACACGTGATAAAATATTGTCAGCAATCCATAAACATGACCTCTCAAAACAAATCAGAAACTACCTCTGGAAAAGTTTACATAACACCTATAAAATAGGCAGTTTTTGGAGTAGAATCACTAACATGGAACACCATGACAGATGCATACTATGTGGAGAGTGTGAATCAATGGAACACATCACCATTGAATGTCCCAATTCAAACACCATTAGTATCATCTGGAATTTAGCAAAAAACCTATGGTTAAGATGTGAAGAATCCTGGCCAGAAATACCTTTCGGAACCATCCTAGGTTGCATACTAGCAGACCTCAAAAATGAAAAGGGCAAGAAGTTCCATGGCAAGAACCGCCTTTTTGAGATCCTTGTAACTGAGTCAGCGCACCTGATATGGAAACTACAATGTGAAAAAGTCATTAAATTTGAAGGGGTTCCAGACAAGTTCCACTCACCAGACAAGATCCACAATAGATGGGTAGCACAAGTAAACTGACGACTACACTTAGACATCCTGTCCACAAACAGGAAGCTGCAAGACAGAAGTGCTCTGACACAGGGAATTATACTCCAAACCTGGAGTGGAGTCCTAAAGGATGAAGACAGTCTGCCGAATAACTGGATCTGGCAGCAAGGGGTTTTAGTTGGTATTTCATCTTGCCGCCCTCTGGGGCGGAATAGATGATAGTTTAGGGCCATAGCCCTATCCTATAATCTTTGAGATGGTGAGTCCAACACTGCTGGCACATGGTAGCATACATAAAGGTATTTCCCCTAGGTGATATTTTCAGGTCTTCAGCAATGATTTCCCTAACTCAGCGCATCCTCCCATGCTGACCTTGTCAGTTGTCAGAGTTGACTGGAGCTTCAGGCTCAAGTGTTCCACCAAAAAAAAAAAAAAATAACCATTAGACTAAAGTATCATTACAGGTAGATAGTTCTATCTCTCTATGTACCGCCCTGGCTGTGATGACAAATCAACACAGCCACGTCACCAACGATGATGCCAGCTCATCATCGATCATCACCAACCACCACCACCACCACCACTCGATGACGACACCTCCCTCCCATGTCCCACTGCTGCCACTGCCCCCTGAACACCCCACAGCCACAGGCCCCATGCCAGCACACGATGAAATGGGCCCAAATGACTCTATCATCGTTTGGGCCCCAGATGAGTTTTTTCTTTTTTCTTTTCTCATGTTTTCTTTAAGCTAACACATTTTTTCATTAATTATAGGTTATATCTATACTGTAGCAGCACAATGACCCCAAAACCACCAAATGAGGAACAACAACAAGACCACGACCCAGCACCTGCCCCCGCCAGTGCAAGCAACTGCTCACATGGGGGAGAGTGGCTGCTAATGACAATGATGATGACAGGGAGCGACAACACCACCCACCCCAGCCCTACAAGCCACTGCTCATAGGGTGGATGACAGGTGGAACGACAACAATCAGGGGAGATGCCAACGACAGCCAGCACCCTCCATAACCACCACAGGCAACTGCTCGTGGGTGGATGGGGGGTGCGAGAGTGCAGGTACCGACAGAGAGACAAAAAAGGCCCAAGAGACGTCAACATCTCTTGGGTCCTAGGTAAGTTTTTTTTTCCTTTTCTCATTTCATTTTTTGATGCTAACCAACTTTTTTTAGCTACAAACTACTACTGGCAATGATGACGACGGGGGGACACCACCACCACCACTGCTGTGAGCCCCTGCTTGGGGGGTAGAAGGTGAGGGTGAAGGGACAAGAGGGAAGGGAGACAAGAGGGAAGGGAGACAAGAGGGAAGGGAGACAAGAGGGAAGGGAGATGAGAGGGAAGGGAGACAAGAGGGAAGGGAGACAAGAGGGAAGGGAGACAAGAGGGAAGGGAGATGAGAGGGAAGGGAGACAAGAGGGAAGGGAGACAAGAGGGAAGGGAGACAAGAGGGAAGGGAGACAAGAGGGAAGGGAGATGAGAGGGAAGGGAGACGACAATGAGTGGGGACACCCATGACAACACCTACCCCACGCCTACGAGCATCTGCTCGTGGGGTGGTTTGGGGGGGAGAAGAATGGGGACAGGAGAGCGAGATGGCCAGGGGACGACCCAGGGAGAGATGAACGCTGCCATGAGCAACTGCTCATGGTGGGTGTTTTTAATTTATTTTTATTATTGATAGTTACAGCCCCCTCCCCTCGACCTTGCGAGGGGAGGGCCTGGTATTACACATATTAATTACCCCTCACACAGATGTGAGGGGGTCAATTTCATAATCTATTCATGATATATAAAAAGATTAGATTTCAGTAATAAATAGATATAATGTATGTGACTTTAAATGACTACTTGGCTTAAGTGGTAGAGTGTGCATGTTTGGTTGTCATGTGATTGCTAATCCAGAAGGCTGTTGGTTCAATTCCTGCTGTGCACATATCATTTTGTGAGACTTATAAGAATTTCTGTAAGTCTGGAACTTGGACAGTACTTTAAAGGTGTAAGTAAATGCACAATTCATGTTGTCCGAGCAAAGTCTGAGCAAAGTCCGAGTGCAGTCCTCAGACTTTACTCAGACAGTCCTAGGACAGTCCGAGTGTCCAAGCAGAGTCCGAGCAGAGTCTGAGTGAAGTCCGAGTGTCTGAGTGTGTCTGAGCAGAGCCCACTCAGACTGGGGGGGGGGGAGTGTAAAGTACTGGTTCCTACCCCATGAGCAGTGGCTCACAGTGGCAGTTGGGGTTGCTGTGGTGGTGGTGGTGTCATTGGGCATGGGTTTGTTGTTTCGGTGTTGTTGTGTCATTGGAACATGGTTGGATCCCCTAGATTACTGAAAACATATGTTAGTTAAACAAAAAACATGAAACATTCATTCACCTGTCATCCTCATTTTTGTTGTTCTAGTTGTCCTTGTCATCATTGTCCCCCCCTTATTGTCCTCTCCCTCAACCTGGTCCCCATCATTGCCATCTGCTTCCTCGTTGGGTCCCTGGTTGGGTGTGGTGTGGTGTGGTGGCATTGTTGTTGCTCCCTCACTGTGTTATCGTTGCTCCCTGTTCTAGTGGCTCATGGTGGCAATTGGGGTTGCTGTGGTGGTGGTGTCATTGGGTGTGGATTTGTCATTTTGGCATTGTTGTGTCATTGTAACACAGTTGGATCCCCTAGATTAATGAAAACATATGTTAATTACACAAAAGAAAACATGAAACAAACATGGGAAATTAGATGGTGAGGGGGTGTGACAGGCCCTGGTAGGCTGTCATGGTGAGAAACAAGAGAAAACATTGTATTTGGTTAGTAAAGAATATGCAAAGAAGGAACCAAAAAAGTACTTATTATGATCTAAAATCATGCTGCCTGACTGTATGGATTATGGTCAAAGTGGATGGTGTGGTTTGAATTTTGATTGCATGCATGACATGTTACCATATTAAGACTACTTTCCCACCACCAAAGATTTTCAACATACATACAATGATACATTGCAGCCAGTTAAATTACACTCACCACAAAGCCATGGCTTGACAGCTTGGCTTTGGCTTTTCAGAACCCCAGGCCAGGCCAAAGCTGTCATGAAGCTGTCAACTTGGCCTGGATTGTCTTGGCCCACAGCCTCAGGCTGGGCCAGGCACAGCACTATGTACAGCTTCGCTATCACACCCAGTTGAATCTTAACAGTGAGCGGGTGTTCTCATCCAAATATCTACCTGAAGATGAATGTCATCTAACATGGTTGCATCAGACTTTGAGCCATTTAGTTAATGTTTGATTTTGCAGCTCCAACACTCTTTGGTCGTACTCTCCTATACTCCCTCCTATTGTCATCACTCACTCTCTATCTATGTCTGATGCTCCTCAATGTCACTCTGGAAGCCCTGTGGACACATCTGTTGAGGCAACCCAGGTGCACACAGAGGAATGCCAGAGGATTGTGGAGGAAGCCATCACTGGATCTGTGTCTGGTCTGGACTTCCCCAATCACTTTAAAGGCGCTGGAGTGACAACCAAAGAAGCAAGAGATTATATCGATCAGTACTCTCAATGCAGAAGGGATCAAGAAGCCACAGGTGCAGCTGATGAGGGTGGTCAACCGTCTGATCAACTGAACTCGGATGACCCCAATCCGAATGACACTGCTACATCAGTTGCCTGGGCACTGCTTCATGCCAAGGTCAGTCAGCTCCAACTGACTTCTCCTCAAGCCACCTCTGCTCCTGGCAACTCCCTCTCTGACAAGTTGGCAAGTCTTCTTGGATTATCTGGCTCTAAAGGTGCCATTCCAGCATCTGTACTCATGAAAGCACCCCACTTGTCCAAGCTCTCAGGCCCAACTACAACTGATCCTCATCTCAAAAAAACTTGGGATCTTCTTTCAGTCTACAGTCCCCAAAGCTCTCAAGATATCCTTGTCAATAAAGCCCAATTTGCTCCAGTTGGTGATCCCCTCCCCCGCACAATTTGGTGCCAGATCCTTCTCAATCTTTTTGTTGATTTTGAGAAACTTTTTGCTCCAATGGATAAAGGATATGATCACCATGATGAACCAAAGGAATTTGGGGCTGGTTATGTGCTGGTTAAGAAAGATCAAGCCTTTTCCAAGCATCCACTTTGGACTGAAGCTGATTAGATATGAGTATTTGGTGCATGGTCAGCAGGTGTGGCCTTCTTCTTCCCTCATTGGGACATTGAGCTTTGGGACTATCAAACCATCGTCATGGACCTTTTCCAAGCTGCTCCTACAGATCCTCTTGTTGCTATCTCATTTGACATTCAGGTTCATGACAAGTATTTGAAGAAACCCTTCTATCTTGATGATCGAGCTCAGCTTAATCTAGCACTCCTTGCTCAGATGTTCTCATCTCCTCTGCCAGCAAATCCCCCGTGTGGTGGTAAGAGAGCTATTTTGTCTCAAGCTTCTATGTCAGGCAACAACCCAAAGTGTGCGGATGTACCTTGCCACAATTGGAGCTTTGGTACATGCAAGTCTGAGGTTTGTCCAAATCGCTGCAAGCATGGGGTCTGCTGTATCTGTGGTGAGGGACACAGAGTGAGAGACAACAAACAGTGCTGCACTCTCCTCCAGACTTGCAACTGAACATGAGCTACTAGGGGTACAGGAGAATGTGACTACATTTGCTAAGAAGGGACCTCGTTCATTAAATAGACCATTAAAATGTAAGGCATCAGTTATTCTCAAACCCCCTCGATTTTGTCATGGGTTCATCTGGACAGATAAATCTATAGATGTTATTTCACCTTTGGTGCTTTACACTGAGTCTGCTCCACCCCTAGCTTCTCCTCCTCAACATCTCTTAGATGATCCTGCAATTCAAGAGTCCATCCATTCTTTAGGAGATGCAATCAAAGTGGAAACTCCCTTTGATGTTGACAAGTTTGAGCTTCTGCTAGCTGATCATCCCAGCCAACCTTTCATTAAATCTGTCATGACAGGCCTTCATGAAGATTTGATGAGGGTGACTAGAAGATTGAACTAGAAGAAGTGGCTCCCAATTATAACTCCAACCCCAAAGATGCAGAGGTGATTCAGGTCTTTCGTGACCATGAAATTGGAGCTGGTCGATGGTCAGAGTCCTTGGGTGACACAAAACTACTTCCTGGCATGAAGATCTCTCCCATGTTTATGGTCTGGCAGAATGAGAAGCCTCACACTGTTACAGACCACTCCCACTCTGAAATCAATGATAGCATTCCTCAATCAGAGGCAAAGGTCAAGTACAATGACATGTGGAGCTTTGGCCAAACTCTTCACAGTGCCTGAGCCGCTAATCCTGGGAAATGACTGGTGACTTTTGAATCAGACATTGCTACTGCTTTCCTCAACCTACCCATCTGATTTTCCAACTTCATCAGGTTGTTTGGATAGAAGGAAAGTTATTCATTGTACGACATCTCGTTTTTGGTAGCCGTGCCTCACCTTGTTGCTGGTGTGCTGTTTCTGGACTTCTTTGCTGGCTTGGCATTTGGAAGCTTGGAACTGTGGGCCTACATGTCTACATGGACAATTTCTTTGGTTGGGACTATGCAGACAACCTTGTTTGGTATTGTGGCATGCTTCATCCACATGATCAAGACCAATTCCTCCTACTTTGGGAATCAATCTCATGTCCTTTTGAGGATCGCAAGCAGGAACATGGAGAGACCTTGACGATAATTGGTTTTTGGGTGGACATCAATGTGGGAAGTATCGCTCTATCCCCATCTGCCATTTCTGACATTGTCACAACAATTAATTTCTTCCTTGCTACACCTGGTCATTCCCCTGTGCTTTGAGCATGGCAATGCTTAGGGGGCCATCTCAACTGGATGTTGAATGTGCTCCCTTGGCATCAACCTGCACTAACAGAGCTGTATCAGAAAACTAGTGGAAAATCTTGGTCTTGGTGTGGAATCCCCATCAATGTGGCCATTACTGCAGATTTAACTTGGTTGAAGACTGTCATCCCTTCATCCATTGGGATCCACTTTACTGATATGGGTTTATGGTCAGATCTTGATGCTGATATGGTGATGTGGATGGATGCAATTCTTTGCAACACTTTGGGATTTGTCTACTCCAACAAAGGCTTTATCTACCCCATCAACCCTCTGCCTTCAGGTGCAAAAGTTGACATCTTCTTCCTCAAGCTCCTCACCATCATGTCTGCTATTCATCATCCAGGATCACTACTGTGACCTCCCCATCGCATTCTCATCTGGACAGATAGTCTAGATTTGGTCGCTGTCCTGAACTCTCTTCATACAGCTGAGTCATTGCACAATGGACTGCTTTTGGTCATTGCCAACATCATTCTTCGTACTGGGATGGACTTGTGTGTTCATTTTATTGAGGGCAAAAACAATGTACATGCTGATATGCTATCTTGTCTTTTGATAGATGAGTACTGGAGCAAATTCCCTGCTGACTGCATTGAACACTTTACTCCCCCAAGGGAGCTTCTGCTGGCACTATGGAGGGCATACTTTTAAGTGTATTGGGGGGGAGAAGAACCATTCCTTGGACACATTCCCCCCCATGGAGCTGGCAGACCTCGATGCATGTGTTCTCCATCTGCAGGTAAACTCTATTGAATGCTCAATGTCAAAGCACTATGCCACTGGTGCTCAAGACTATATTAATTTCTGCATCCTACACTCACTACCCTTGGACCCCACACCATCCACTCTATCTCACTACATTGCCTACTTATCGCATCCAGTCCAAAATATTTGACAGGGGTATGACCCTTTCTCAAGGATCTTTATCCAGATTTCAATGTGAACTGTTCTCACCCTGTTGTGAAAACAACTATCTGAGGCACCAAGAAAATGTGAGCAGATCCTGTATGGTGTAAGCTTCCACTCTGTCTAGCTCATACTCTGTCTAGCTCATTTGCAGTCCTTTGTCAATGTTGCTCATTGTACTGGCATGTACAATGACTTCTTGTTTGTGGTGTTCTTGTCCTGTGCATTCTATAGATGCCATCACATGGGTGAACTAGTCCAGAAGAGTGATCAGAGTCTCTTTGATTGGAGAAAAATCATCAAACATGCTTCTCTCATCTTTGAAAATGGATGCGCACAATATCATCTGCCGTATCACAAAGGTGATCCTTTCTATCATGGAACTGATGCCATCCTCATGCCTCAGGATATTGCTGACCCTGTACTCCTGTTAAAAATTTATGTGGCCCTTCAGGATCAGATCCACGGTCCCAAGACAGCTCTGTTCCTGTGTGAGAATGGCTCTCACCCTTCTCATTCATGGTTCAAACTAAAATTTTTCGCAGTTCTCAATTGATGTTTTGGTGGACACTCTCCACACACAGGGTATGCAACATTTCTGGCTTCTTTAGGGATTTCAGAATCTATCATACAGCAGTCAGGCACTGGTCTTCAGAAGATTGGAAGATATACATCTGCAAAAACCCTGCTATCAGGGTCAAACAACAACTTGCTGCCACCCAACAACACAACTGATTATCATGCTCAAGGCTACTCACTCCCCATCTTCTTCACACCACCTCCATCCCCATCATCAGTTTCCTTTTAGCATGTCTGCTCCCTCACCTATTCTATTTTGGGGTCCATCCAGGTGGACCTCTGTTTCCACTACTATCTCATTCTGAGCATGCAGCAGAGGTTGTCGTAAAGGTGGGTTCCAAAGGTAAGGAGCCTTTTTGTAGGCCTCTGCACCAACTCAAAATCATGCCACTAGTACTGCTATCTGTGTGCAGCATCACTCAAACCTCCTTTTTTGCATGGTCCATGCCACAATGCTAGGGGCTAGCAGATGCCGGGTATAAGACAGTTCAATTGCAACTAGGAGGTCCTGTGTTGCTTCTTCTCAACTGCCACATCTCTCACAAGCAATACAGGTAAGCGCTTCACGTTTTACATTGTCTTCAGCTTCTTACCCTTTTGTTACTGTTATTCAAAAGCTATCCCTATCAAATATCATTTACCTGCTTTGTAAGAGCCTCCACAATTCTCACTTGATTGAACTCAACTATAATTTCACTCAACAGGATTCATCTGGCATTTTGTACAGCTTCGCTATCACACCCAGTTGAGTCTTAACAGTGAGTGGGTGTTCTCATCCAAATATCTACCTGAGTTCATCTAACATGGTTGCATACAGACTTTGAGCCGTTTAGTTAATGTTTGATTTTGTGGCCCTCCCTCCTCTCCCTGTTCTTTATTTTTATCTGTATCATATCTTGTAGTCAAACAGTCTCTGCCTGCTTAATTAGTGTAACTGTATGCCTTTCTGTTTGTACTTAGCATGTCTGCTCCCTTGCCTATTCGGCAAGATTGTAGAGTTGTGACCACTGTGCCTCGGATTGGGCAAGAGTCTTGATGGGAACCAGGTACACTGCAGCACAGGATACCCAGGGCTTCTCCAAAAAGCCTTTTTTTTTCAGTGTTGTCCTTCAACAGTGGTTTTCCAGAACGCCACAGTGTCAAAGCGCACTCATTCTATAATGAGACCAGTTACTATTAGATCATACTGACTAATGAGCTCACACTCACAGCTGCTGCACCAAGCGCCAAAGCACCAATCAGCTTTCCATGACCATTCCCACCCCCCTTCAAGATCATCTTCAAATGACCTGCAAAGAGGGACATCATCATGTCAGATCTGAATGATCCCGTCTTTGTCTTCAAAGTCAAAAGTAGTCAGTGAACAAGTGAGTAAGAGAGGGCTATCACGAACCTCCATATCATGGTACACAAAGTTCATGTCTTTCAAACTTTTCTCAACATATGCTTGGATGATGTTGGGGTTTGACTCAAAGGGCTCTTCTTTAAACATATGACCAAGATTACTGAGGGCATGTTTACTGATGTCACTCTGCCAGTTCCTGACAGCTGACAAAGCCTTGGAAAACTTGGGTCACTGATCACTTGAAACGGCATACATGTACTCACCACTGCATGGACTGTGTCCATTTCCTCCACTGTTGAGAAGCTCTGATCCCAAAAATGCTCTACAACAGCCCTGAATTTTGGGTGTGCAACTACTGCAAACAGGTTGGCATGGGAACCGCCCCAATCAATCATGGCAGGTATAACCTTGGTCCACCAGATTTTGAGGTCACGACTATGGTCTTCAAAAGGGAGATCACTGTTCTTATAACGTGGCTTGGGCTCGCCACGCTTGGTTGATGGTGTAGTTTCAACCTGAACTTGCTGCAGTTTGATGCCCATCTGAAAACAAGAAGAATTCAAAATCCAATGAGGAACTCGAAAATATGCACCTTCACTGTTCCCCAAACATCAGCCTTGACAGTCACTGCCTGGGATCTGCCTGATTTGTGTTGATCCTTGCTGTCCCAAACAGCCTTTACCATAGTCAAGCTTTCTTCCTCAGCAAATTCTCCATCAAAGTCCAGATCACCATCTTTGGATGAGTCAGGTGAGGATTCACAACTGGGCACATTCACTGTTTGGGTCTTGGGATTCAGTTTTGGTTTATTGTTAGGCTTGATCAGGTCTTTCCAATTTGTCTTGAGTCCACCTATCTCTGTGGACCTTAGGTGCTTCACTGTGGGTCTGAATCAAAAACATAAGTCATATGTACACATGGATATCTTTGTTGACTTTACCCTTCTGTTTGGACTTGCACAGTCTCAGTTGTCTGCCCTGCCGCCCTGTGTTTCTTTTCTCCATTTTGGTGGGATGGGTTGTTGGCGCTAACAGTGGGAATTTTGTGTGTGCTGTTGATGTGTAAGGATAGTGTGACCCTGGTGATGCACACTCCAGTATTTTCCTTTTCATCCTTCTGTTCCATTATTCCATTATTTCATTTATTTTGTCTCTATGGTTTCTTTCCTTTTCTTTTATCCTATCTCTTCTCATACATTGACTTATCTGTATTTCCAATTCCTTGCTGCTTACTACTTGACAACGAGCTGGACTCTTTATTTAGATACCCAACATGCTCAAATTCTTACTTATATAAACAAACAGTTTTGTAACTAGTAGATTAGAGAATTCTGAGCCTATTAAACTGTCTATCGAGTGAACTTAGAACTTCTTACTACTACCAAACTTCTGCTTGCTTTGCATCTGGATCTCTTAGTCTGATCAACTGAGGCTCTCACTGCTAGGCAACACCTTTGCGACACCTTTTCTACAATCCACCTATATTAACACTTCATCATTATGTCTGAAACTCACTACCCACTTCATAACTGTTTGGCCCATGAATATGCAGCTGCACCAACTCCGGGTGAGATACCATCTAGTTCCACTGGTACAACTAACCTTGAGTTGGGGGTGGCACCTTTGCCCCTCACTTTGACTTCTGGTGTAGTCATGGAGGAGGCAGCTACAGTGCGTAACAGGCAGAATTTTCCTGCTGACTGAGTTGTTAGCCCTTGCTTGTATAGTGATGTGGTTGCAACTCCTCTGCTGCTAGTCAGCATGATGATACCCAGCTAGACATGGGCATTTTGGAGATCCATTTGGCTCTAACTACAACTTATCTTGAAGGTGTCTCATCTCAGGTAGACCTTGCTTTCAATGATAATTTGACTTTATTTTCTTCCACTCGAGTAATGACTGAAAATTCTCCTGACAAGGAGACTAACAATAATGAACCCTGGACTTTAGTTGAGTCCAAATGTGCCCAAAGATGTTGTCATTTTGATACTGGAACTACTGAGTTTTTGAGAGGAAACCGTTTGACATCTGAGGTCTTTACACTGCCCCATATGTTCTGCACGGATCCATGTGGAATTGCACGGACTCTGTGCAGATTTGCAATCCATACACTAAACCATTTTAGCTGTGCAATGGGGTGTGACAGTCCACATGGATCCATGCAGACTAACACGGATTCCGCATATTTTACTCAGATTCCATGGATTTCATCCATCTGCATCCATGATCAACCAGGTCAGACGAGCAAGGACAGTCTGCATGCATCTGAACAGACCATTTGAGCTTAGCAAAATAATGTCATAAATGGTATTTGAACCTGTAGCCTCATGACTAAGTAAGAGATTACAGACACACATTACTGTTACACCACACAGCCGTTATTGTTTGTGGCCAATTGATGCAACTACATACCACTGTTTGGCTTTGTATGACAAAGCACACAGTCGCATCATCAAGGTTGCCAGCTCATCACTCACCACCACCATCGACACCACCACCTCCCTCCCTCCCCTCCACTCTACCACCACCACCACTGTGTGCACACATGCCACCACTGTTCCCATGCCCACTCCCACCATCACCACCACCTTCAAACGAGCTGACTGGATGGAACACAGGCCCAAATGATGGCAACTGTTGTTTGGGCCACAGATAAGTTTTTTTTTGTTTTTTTTGTTTTTGTTTTTATCAATGAACTAATTGTATTTGATGCTTTTTAGGTTGTTTACTACTGGGGATGACCTGCCACAACGAAAAATGCATAATGCATGCCCACAGCCACCCAATCCCCTCCTCCCCATTCAAATGGGATGTGAGGCTGTTGACATGGGCTAGGAGGGTGCAGAGGGACACTGGGAGACCCCAGAAGGGGGATACCCATGCGGTAAGCACCCAGCAACCCCATATGCACACCACATCACACTGATGCACTCAACCCCCCAAGTAGAATCCCATGACAATGCCGACACACCACCCACCTCCAGCCTCACAAGCAGCTGCTTGTGGGGTGGATGGTGGGTGGAATGACGATGACAAGACTGCTGACCACGAAAAACACATAACACATGCCCACAGCCTACCCAACAGGTAAGCACCCACCCACCCTCCCCCTAACCCCTCCAAACTAGGAGACCCCCAAAATGGATGATGCACCCACCCACGCCTGCAAGCCTCTGCTCATAGGGTGGATCATGAGTGTGTGCAGGTGATGACAACAATGACGCCGCTGTCTACCAGCACCAGAACCCCCCAGAATGCAAAGCACGGCTGCCAACCACGATGGACAATGATGACAGGGCCAACGACACACTACCTGCCTCCAGCCCCACGAGCCACTGCTCGGGGGGTGGATTGCGGGTGGAACGGCAATGACGATGAGGGGAACAACAATGGGAACACACAGCGGGGAGCATGACAAGGAGCACCACAGGACACAGGACGATGGGAATGACACAATGACAGCAACCATGCAGGGCAACAATGGCAACAGCAGCAACAGATGAAAGCTGCCCAGGACAACCCCCACTGGGACGATGCAACCAGGAAGATGCACACACCACAATGCAAGAGGGCCCAAGGGACATTGACGTCCCTTGGGCTGTAGGTTTTTTTTTTTGTCTTATTTCTTTACCACAGAGATGCACACAGGACGGTGGGCACCATGACAAGACACTGCCTTCTCCCCCGCATTTTGCCCTGGGAGGGGTTTTTTTTTAATTCATATTAATGCCTTCCCCCTCACCCACGTTTTACATGGGTGAGGGGATTTTCTTTTTATTTATCATTGTCGCCCTCCCCTCGTGTCCGACACAGGTGAGTCTTGTATGTAAATAAATATTTGTAGGACTCCCCCTCACACAAGGTGCGAGGGAGGGTGTTTTTTATGTAGTTAATTGTATTGTATCCCTCACATTAGATGTGAGGGATGTAGGTAATAAATTTATTTGATCTTAATTGTATACTGCTACCAATGACACGATGACTCCTGCTGGCTGTAAGCATGCCATCTCAACAGTTGACGACGAGGCTACAAAAGCCAAGAAGAAGAAAACCAAGCTGAAAACAACTGAAAAGAAGAATGAGAAAGGGAAGCAAGGGGAAGGAACCTAAGCCCAAGAAGGGCAAAAAAGTGTGTGTATCATATGACACTGATGACAATAGTGACATGTAGTTGATCCTTGTATCTGTAAGCTAGTCAGTAGTGTTTATGCAATGACCCTTACAAGTGCAGACTCAGCACAGACTTATGTGGACTCTGGGCAGACTAATGTGGACTCCACACAGACTTATGCGGACTCCACATGGACTGGGGTGGACTGGGGCAGAGTCCATGCCAAAAGGGGTGTAATTTTGCATTTTGGTCACCAGATGGTTGGACTCCACATGGATCCATGCAGAACATATGGGGCAGTGTAAATTACTGACAACTTATATAAATCCAAGAGAAGAAACACAAATCTTGCATCACTTACAATTGAGCCTAGTCCAGATGGAGTGATGACAATTCTCAATAGTGTTTAAAGGTCCAGTCTGTAGGACCGAAAAAAAGACCAAAACTGAGCTGAACTGGACCGATTAGGACTGGACCAGTGGTCTATTTATGGACTGGTCTTTCATTTTGAAAAATATTGTAGGACCAATGAAAAACTGGTTTAAACTGGTTGCGACCGGTTTTTAGTCTCAATGTATGTTGGACTTTACTCCCACACATATTCACCTCATTTTTGGTCCCTGGATCATCAAAAACGGTCAAGAATCGGTTGAGATATGACCAAAAACATTTTTGTATGAGTATTTGTTGTATCAGAACAACTTTGATTGCATTGCTTATTACCTGAGCTATAATTTTTTTTGTACAGCTATATGACATCATAAAAGTAACAACAACACAGCTAATTATCTTTACCATGTGATTTTATTCATATAACAGCCCAAATGAGTGTGACTACAAACTACAAATTACAAACTAAAAACTGCAACTTGAATGCATGTCCTTTTGGTTTTGGCCATATCTCTGTCAAATCTTGACAGAATTGCTTAAATGTTGGATCAGTCTATGGAGTATTGCAATCTATATCCATGAATATAATGTATCTGAGGTAATGGTTATATTTGTTGAGATACATATGGGTTATTTGGCACAATAAACTTTATGATGAAAGACCAGTCCAAACCAGTCTTTTTTCAGTCCATGGACCGATTAGGACCAGTCATAAAGGGTCCAGTTGCAGTCCTCCAATATCTGGGTCGGTCCTAGACTGGTTGCCCCATTTGGAAGTCAAAAACCGGACTGGACTGGACCTTTAAACACTAATTCTCAAGGATGTCCCACTGCTGATGATGTCAGTGAAATAGTTAGCCCCTGAGTGTGCACCACAAATTGCTGCTCATATTTGCATAAGTGGTCACAGAGTGAGCACAGTGACTTAAGAACAGGTCTGCAATTGCCAAAGTGTGTTCTCTTCTTGTGTGCCATCAAGAAGGCCAGGGGGAGGTGGATAACAGCTCAGGCAAGGATGTTGATAATGGGGGGTAAAGCAACAACTGAGAATCATTAAAATGTCATCACTGCTAGCTTTGGCTCTGACACTATGAAGTGGCCATGTTGGTGTGAGGGAGAAAGGCCACCATGGGGTCAGCACAAGCTCTGATCACAATGTCAGAGCATGAGTTGCCAGGCACATCTTGCTCTGTTTTGGTGACAACATCTTGGAGGTGTTATGGATGAACACTGAAATTTGACATCCAAATAACAACATTTGGTGATTCCACAAAATCTCTGATTAGCAAATTACACCCATCTCAAACTCAAATTCAGTCTTGTTTGCAGTGTATTCTGTTACCTCCTTCTAAACCTCAGCCATTTCCTATGCCTAATCTTGACAACCATGTACCTGCTCAGATTGTGTCTCATGCTTGAGATGGTACTAGAGAGCATCATGGTGCTAGGGGAAGGGCTGTTCATCCTCTAAATCCTCATGTGTTAATATGTATTCAATGAACAAGTATATGTACTCAGATAAGCATTGTGTGAAAGACTGGGGTAAAGCAAGCTCCCCATTACATAGGTGAGGCACTCATATTTTTGGGATAAAGGCAAGCCATGCCCAGTCTGAGTAAATAATACTATTAATAGTACATGAGTATGCTCACTACTTGCAATAGGAGTATACGAGACATCTAGGTCTCTCTTTGACTCTCACCATGCTCAATAATAAGTCCCCTCCCTCCTTGAACAATTATTATTCCAATAGATATACAAACATACTTATTATAGTACAACTAAAGCTGCAGCCTGGGCTGGCAGATTTGGCTTTCAGCTACTTTGAGCTGGGCCATCACCACTGCCCTGGCCCAAACAGGCCCCACTTGGCTTGGCTTCTGGCTTTGGGCCCAGCAGGACACATCACTAGACTCAACAATATGATGCAACAATGACCAGTGCAACCTTTGTATATAATTTGCCAGTTTTGGACACAATAACTTGGACACAACTTCTAAAACAACTTCAAGGTTTTTACACCAGGTGCCAAATGGACTGGAAATGATATATGATAGGCACTTACAGTCTGGCAGTGTAGTCTTTCAAGGATCAATCAAGGATGTGCAGGTGATTGACTGAAGTCACTCACTGTCAGAAAGTCTGTACCTTGGAAAGTCTGTCCAACTGTCTGATTGTCTGGCTGTCTGGCTGTCCAACTGCTTTTGCACAGCCATCCCTCCCTCTTTCAAGTAAATGCAATTCACCAGGCTTTGACACATCACATGTGCTGCACCCAACATGTGATGGGAACATTTCTGTTCATTTGGATTCCAAACATGCCAACAACTCTGCCACCATGCCAGAAAATGACAGCTGAGATGGTAAATGAGCCTTCACACCCAAAATGGGCACAAACAAGATGACATTTGTGCCCTAGATCTGTTTTATGTTTCTTGTTTCTTTCAACCAACTAAGTGTTTTCATTAGTTGTATGTCATAAACATGTTGCAATGACACCACCCCATGCCCAACCATGGATAACTAGGCAATAGCACAGGTATGGGTATGGGTTGTGGAATACCAACCCATAACCCATGCCCTACCCATCACCAAAAAGAAGGTAACAGCTTGAAAGACAAAATATAATACCTAAGTCTATCTCAAATTATTATAACTACATATTAAAATGAAAAAAGTGGGGCAAACAGAAGAAATGGGAGGGTTTATATACCCCGGGATGTTTGGCCTTGTGTGCACACAGTAATCACGTCTTTGTTGATTGTTGACATGTTATTTACATATATTTATAATCATTGTGACAACAACTTCTGCCCACAACAAGGATGACCAGGATGACCAAATGAGGACCACACCCAGCAGACCAAAGCAAGGGCCTAAGAAACATGAATAATGTTTCTTAGGCTGTATGTAAGTCTTTTTTTCTTTCTCTTTTCATTTTATTGTTACTAACTAATGTTACTAGATCTGATGATGATGACGAATGCCACCAGCCACTGCCATGAGCCCCTGCTCGTGGGTGGGATCAAGCAAGCCAGATCGACGATGGACGATGAGAACGAGGATGGGATGACGACACAACAACAATAACAAAAGCAAAAGAGGGCCCAAGAGACATCAACGATGTCTCTTGGGCTGTTGGTAAGTTTTTTTTTTCTTCTCATTTCATTCTTTTGTTACTAACAATCTCTCATAGGTACTAACTAGAACTACTGGCAACAACAACAACCATAGTAACAGGATGATGATGCCAGCCCTGCATCCACCACACACCGCTGTGAGCCCCTGCTCACAGGGTAGATCATGGGTGCTCGATTATGAACCAGGGGGGTGGGACCACAACAACAACAGTGAACAACAATGACAGGACAATGATGCCACAGGACAACAAGGAGGGGGATGAGGAGGGAACAATGGAAGAACAAGGATGACAGGACCATGATGACCATGACCATGACCAGATGATGACACCACGGGACAACAAGGAGGGGGACAAGGGGATGGCACCAACCCAGCACCTGCCCCCGCCACTGGGCTGTAAGTGTATTATTTTTCTTGTCTTTTTTTTATATTCCTACTAACTAATGTTACTAGCATGAAGTCATGACCACCACCCCCCTCTCGCTCGCAAATGCAAGGTGGGGTGGATTTTAGTACACTAAGAATAGTTATTTTAGATACAATTTATTTATTTAATTTATATACTTGGCCTGGGGGTGCTATGAAATCCATGCAGGAATTGACACCCACCAGTACCTGCCTGTACCCACCACTTATTAACCCATGGGTCGACAGGTTTCTACCCATGTGGGTATGGGTATGGGTCAAGCTCTGGGTACCTGCAGGAGTACCTGTGCTATTGCCTATGGATAACCACCCTAAGGTCACAAAACAAAGCACCAGGCTCCACATCAACAAGGAACAACCCAGCACTTGCCCCAGCACCCACAGCCATGACAGATGACCCATCACCCACCCCCAGCCCTGTGAGCCACTGCTCGCAGGGTGGATGGTGGGTGCTAGCAACCAACAATGTCAACAATGAGCACCAGTGCCCATGGAGGATTGCCTCAATCAAGAGCATGAGCATGACCCAGGACCCTCACCACTGGTACAACCACCCTATGACAACAATGGACACCAACATGCGCACCTGACACCCCACAATGATGATGAAGGACCTGCATTTGATGGCATGGACAAGAATGGCAGTGGGAGGGGCACAATGGGGAGCAGGACCATGGAGACCACAATGAGGACTACCAAAGAGAGACAGGACAATAACCGTGGTGAAAATGGGGAGGGGCATGACATTGACCATGCACAAGGGATCTACAGCCAATGATGCACCTGGGGACAAAGCAGCACCCTGCACCACTGCAAGCCACTGCACAGCATGTGGGAGGTTGCAAGGATGGCAGGGATGGAATAGATGACAATGCTCATGCATTTGGCATGAGGGGTTTTATTTTCATTTAATTTAGTTCAGGGCCATAGCATACCTACCAAACACCTAGTGCTGCCCCCAGAACTGATGCTTATTCTGGACTGCACCTAATGATGGTTCCCTGTTATTTCCAGACACTGTCTTCCACCTAGTGCATCATACAGCATAAACAGGACACAGTTAAATATACAGAAGATTGTGTTGTAGTTTCTTTTGTCCACCCCAATCATATCTTATCCAGTGACTAAACATCCACACCAGAGCCTCCTGCCAGTTTTACAAATTATGATGAGTTTTTCTTTTATTACCTACTTTGTTTCAATTACACTTGTCCTTGTTAAGGTATGCCTCTGATCCTCTCATGCTTCCTTCCTGAATCTTGCTTAGTGTTTGAAGGTCCAGTCCATAGTTATGTAACAGTCTTTTGGAATTTTATGTAATCTGCCTTACAACTTATCCTGGCATTTCAGGACTTTTTGTACACATGATTGAAAAGGTTTTGTCATTATGCCTCAGTGGTTTTTGCAGAATTACACATATTAAACACAAAACAATTTTTCCAGTTCATACACTTTTCTCCAAACCTCAGAAAATGTTAGACTAAAAAAATTGTTTTATGTTTAATATGTTTAATTCTGTAGAAACCACTGAGGCATAATGACAAAACCCTTTCAATCATATCTTGACATTGTGTACAAAAAGTCCTGAAATGCCAGGATAAGTTGTCAGGCTTTGACAAGCAGATTACATTTCAAAATTCCAAAAGACTGTTACATAACCATGGACTGGACCTTCAAACACTAATCTTGCTGACAAAGTCATCTATTCCAGGCTCAGTGTTAAGTTCTGAGCTGAAGAAAGGAAGTCGTCAGATTTCCAGTTGTACCTGGGCAGTAGAAGTCAATAAGGGAAGGATCGAACAGGGGAGGGAACCCAACAGGATTCCAGGGCAAGGTTCACTTGATGTGCTGTACCAAGTGTGGGGAACAGAAAGGACTTGGCTTCAACTTATAAGAAGTTGCGCCCTTCTCCTTGTCAAGTGTCCTAATTTCAAGACAAGGGTAAGGAGGATGATCAGAGGTCCAGAGATTTTCTGGAGAGGACAAGCTAAAGTTTGAGATGGATTTAAGAGAATATTGGGAGTGTAACTGGGTTGGAATTAAGTGGGTAACTTTGTTGATTTACAAACTGTCTGATACAAGACAAAAGTAGCTAGCTTAAATACTAAGGGCCAGAGGTGATCAGAGTTTCTGAGGCTGTGATAATTTGCAAACCTGCCTCTGAGGCAAATATTCTGAAACCATTTCATTGAATTGGAAATGAGAGCATTTCATCTCTAGGCAGTGCTGCTGGTAGGAGGTGGGCTATGATGCAAGGTGGCCATGAAAGGTGGTGGAAGATGATCAGAATTCCAGTCAGGGAATCAGTCTTGACAGTATTTCCCCCTTAGTGCCAAGCCTACAAGGCATGTGAAGGTTTAAATCCAAATTGGGAAAATGTTTTTGTTGATTTTGATGGGGTTCCCAGGTCTTCCTACAACCACTACCACCACTACCACCCCTTTGACAAACATGTCCTCTGTCCCCTTGCACATGGAAAAGATAGCGGCCCTCAAGGCCCAACAAGAGAAGTTGGTGGAGGAACTTCAGCTCGAAGAGGAGGCAAGGGAGGCCGAGGAACACTGGGTAGCAGAGGAGGCTGCCAGCATGGAGGCTGCCAGGGTGGAAGGAGAGAACAAGGCCATGGAGGAGGAGCAGAGGAAATTGGCTGCCACCAAGAGGGTGGAAAAAAAGTGGAAAGCTGGGGAGGTGGAGCTGGAAGAGGCTGAGGGGAGCGCCTCCCCCAAGAAGAAGGCAAAGGGAAAGGCACAGGCAGTGGTGGCAGACAATGAGACCCTTGTGTGGCTACAGGCCCCCATTTCTTGTAAAAGGTGAGTTCCCCATTATTATCATTGCAATTCCATGCTGACTTCTAGTAGATGTTCTACCCAAAAGTTGTTGTGTTTCTGGATGGGAACCCAGGGTTGCATGTGTGAGCCCTGTATGAAGGCGAAGCACAAGTGTGAGGAGGTAGTGTAGGAGAGTCAGGAGTTTCCAGCAGGAAACAGGCTGGCAAGCAATGAAGGGGTGATGGACCTGCTGAGGGAGTTGGTGGGGGCAGTGAAATGGGTGAAGAAATAACTTTGGGTGATCAGTGAGGGAGCTTTGGCCCTCCAGGACTTGATGATGGATATCCAGGGGGCCTTGGATCCAGAGTGGAGGCAGGGGTCTGAGGAGGATGAAGAGGAAGAAGAGGAAGAAGAGGAAGAGTTTGAGGTGCAGGGGGAGCTGCCAGGGCTGGCAGAGGAAGCAGAGGGTGAGGGAGTGAGGGAGGAGTAGGGATCTGGTGGGGATCTGGGACATTAGATTTTTTTTTTTCTTTTAATTTTAAAATGAATGGAGTTAGACTTGGAATGAAAGATCATTAAGTGGGAAGAGGTCTGGGTTTTTCTGGGTAACAAGTGTGAAAGTCCATGATGAGTTCCTGTGCATGATTGAGTTCCATAGTGGGAAGCCAGGAGGTTTCTTTGTCAGTTCCTTGGTAACCTTCCCACCACATGAAATAGAGTAACTTACATTGGCGATGGTTGTCAATTTTTGAGTCAAGGATTTCTGCAATCTCATACTCCAGTTCATTGTCTATAATGACTGGAGGAGGTGGAGGTTGAATACAATTAGGAATTGTGTTGGGAGTGTCTTCTTCCAGTTGGGAGAGATGGAACACAGGATGGACATGATCCAGAAGTTTAAGGGTAACTGAGTGAGTACATAGATGGGCAATGATTTTGAAAGGACCATAGAACCTCTCCAAAATTTTCTTAGAGGGTCAGGTAGTGTGTATGTGTTTGCCTTTAAGCATAGTCACCAATATTGAAGTCAGGAGTGGGAGCCCAATGTTTGTCTGCAGGACCTTGATAGCACTTCTGTGCTTCTGTGAGTTGTTTCCAGAGCACCTAGTGGAGGTCATCAAAGTCAACCACAAAATGGTGTGTGCATTGCAAGGCTACTTTGTGGTCTGGGAAAACTGTGATGTTTGGGTGGTAACCCTTGTTGGCAAAGAAGGGTGAAACTCTGGTGGAAGCTGAGGGGCATTGTTGTAAGTGAATTTCCCCAAAGGTAATAGCTGGGACCAGTTATCCTGTTGGTAGTTGCAGATAATCCACAAGTACTGTTTGAGGGTCTGGTTGAAGTGCTCAGTCTGTCCGTCACCTTCTGGATGGTAACCCAAAGTGAAGTGGATTTTCATGTCCAGGGCCTGTCCAAGAGAGCAGAAGAAATGGGAAATGAACTCAGAACCCCAGTCATGAGAAGGAACACTGTGTTTGGAGAAAACATGCATGATGAATAGATTAGCAAGTTCTTATGCCATGATTTCATTTACTGTGGGAATGAGGATGCCCACTTTGGAGAGTTGCCTACAATGACCAGAATGGCAGTGTGTTCATTGGAATCTGGTAACTGTTCGATGAAGTCCATTGAGATTGAGTTTCAAGGCCTTTCTGGAACCATAAGTTGCTTCAAAAATCCATAGGGCTTGTGTCAGGGTGATTTGGAGTGTTTGCATGTAGTACAAGACTTGCAAAAGTCCTGCACAAAGGTACAGAGGTTGGGCCAAACATAATTGCATTGGATGAGTTGAAGAGTTTTGTTTTGCCCATAATGACCTGAGAGAATGTGATCATGCATGTATTGTAAGACTTTAAGATGGAGGTCCATGACCTCCAGGATGTAAATCTGGTCAAAGTGGCAGAGAAGTCCACTGTCATCTAGAGACCAATTTGGAGCAGATGGATACAGAATGTGTGAGGAGGAGATGGGATCAAGAGGGAGTGAGGATCAGATATCATTGTGGAGTTTCTCAATATCCATGAGAAGAGCTTGTCAGATGATAGGAGTAGCAAGAAAAGTGGCTTGGAGGGAGGATGTGAGTTGTTCTTGGGTAAAAACTGGACAGAAATTGCTCGGGTTTACTGAGGCAAAGTCGCTATGTCCCCCTTTGCAATAGACATCCCAGCATCTAGTGGGCACATCATGTTTTGCCCCTAGTTTTTCAGGGTGGAAGCAAATGGTGAGGTTGAAATGTGAGAGGTATTCTGACCACTAAGCTTGTCGATGGGTAAGGAGTTTATGGTGCTGAAGCATCCCAGGTTTTTGTGATCTGTGACCACATCTACCAGATTTCTGGAACATTCAAGGGGCTGTCACCAGTGTTTGAAGGCTTCAAAGATAGCCAAGAGTTCCTTGTTGTGGGTATCATAGTTCAGTTCAGCTGGGTTGAAGGAGCAGGAGTGGAATGCTACCAGATGAATTTCTCCATCTGGAGTGTAGATGGAAAGGATAGCTGCCAGGGCATAGTCTGAGGCATCTTGGAAGCCTATCCCTTATTGGGACAGGCTACACTGGAAGGAGGGAGAAAAGGAAACTGAGAGGTTGACAACTCACTACTAATCACACCAAAAGTAACAGGACAATGATGTGGGATTAGGAGCAAAGTAATACAAAAGCAGAGTAGAGTAAGAAGCAAGTAGGGAAAAAAGGAAGAATGCCGAATCTACTATATGTGATAGTATATAAGAGTGAAGAAAGTCTGTGTATAAACAAGTATCAATAATTATGTAAGTGTCCAGGCTTACACATCTGTCTCCAGGATAATGTGGGAGTCTGGTAGCCATTGAGTGAGTACTGGGGCATGGGTGAATTCTTCTTTTAATTTGTTGAAGGATTCTTGTCAGTTCTTGCCAAAGTCCCATGGCACATGTTTCTGGGTAAGCCTGGTGAGAGGGATGACAATGTCAGAATATCCATGGATAAAGTGTTGGTAGAAGTTTGTAAGCCTGGACACTTACAGAACTATTGATACTTGTTTATACACAGACTTTCTTCACTCTTATATACTATTGCATATAGTAGATTCGGCATTCTTCCTTTTTTCCCTACTTGCTTCTTACTCTACTCTGCTTTTGTATTACTTTGCTCCTAATCCCACATTGTTGTCCTGTTACTTTTAACATGATTAGTAGTGAGTTGTCAACCTCTCAGTTTCCTTTCTCCCTCCTTCCAGTGTAGCCTGTCCCAATAAGGGATAGGCTTCCACTTTTTTTTTTTAACATCATAGTTACCATGCTGATAAAGTCTGCTACTACAACAGTGTAAACACTGTCTCAAAAACCAACCCTCGCCCTCCCCCTTACTACCCATAGTAGGGCATGGAATGCTTTCCCACAAGATGCTGCAAATGCCATGTTAAGCTTACCTTCTCCAACACCACTGCCTGCCTCCATCGTAGCAAACAATGCACATACATTCACACTCACTACCTCTGCCTCTGCCATAACAAATAATGTGCATATATCAACTGCACCTGCTCTTTCCCCCATCATTACCTACAATGGGCCACTGAACCAACCTCTCCCCTCGAAACATAGATGCCATTCCTTGTCCTCTTCTGATGACTACCAAATAATTCCACTTATTGCCAACATGTCTGTTACCTCCACTGTTGCTGTTCTGAGCTTGAACAATGGCAAACAGCCTATGGTTTCTGCAGGGAACATGATGCCCAAGCTGCTCCATCATTTCGAGCATCATACGCATGGATATCTGCAAAACAAGGATGGGCTCTTGGCTAAAACTTTCGTTGACCACATTGTTTACTCTTTTGAGGATCCCCTGTTCTCTGATGGGTACCAATCGCAGCAGGATATCCTGTCCACACTCTCTTTCGCTGAATTTATGACCAAGGTTTGTGAGCATTGGTTGCCGAAGCATTAGCAACAAGAACTGGCTTGTAAGGTGCAATCCATGAAGCAAGGCAAAACCACCTCTTCTGACTTCATCAATGGCCTTTGCTGAGACAACCTGCTACTAAAAGGATCACAATTTCACCTGTCTCCCACACAATTATGCACACAGATTGAATCAAACATAGCTCTGGACCTCGCAGCAGCATTCGACCACTTCAAAGACAACCATGCATCTTCAGATGATGAACCTGAACCTGCAACTAATGCCATGGCTAACGCTCCCACCATTCTAGATGCCACCGCTGCGTTAGCAAAGGCAGCATCTGATGTATGGAAGTGTGAGAGAAAACTACAATCCTTTGTTGACACATTGATCAAACTCGATCAAAAATTGATTGAAGATAGAAATGCACGCAAAAGAGATGCTGAGGACGCTGCGAGAAGTTTGAAGTGAACCAGCTCCACCATTGGTCTCACGGAAAGCTCTAGATGAGCCCCAGCTACTCAAAACCAAGGGACCTCATTGTGAGGACAGGTATTGTCATTGACCTCACACCCACCAAAGTTAACTGATTGGGAAAGGAAATATCTTGAGACATACAATGGCTGCAAAAAGTGCCGAGGATTCTACATGCCTGATGGACATCCTTGCGAATTCCCTATCCTTGCGAATTCCCTAATGGAGAGTGGTACATTGAATGCTTGATGACCTCCATCAATGAGGCCCAGAAACAAATCAGGTTACCTATCCTCCCCATTCCCAAAGACAAATTGACACTTACTGTAGGAGCCGTAGTGGCCTCATCTAACAATGTCTACAATGCCACACCTCAGTCCACAGCTGCCCCACCTGCTCTTCCAGTTGCTAGTGTGCTAGGCATGTCAAGTTACCTGGTTGCATCCATTTACCCACTGAACAAAAGTTCTATCCTTGGTGGGGGGGACAGTGATCTCTCCAGGGACTCTAATGACTCAGTGAGCAGTCACATTCCATTTTTCATACTGCACCTCATATGGGAATGTGCCGTAGAGAGCCATGACCCCTCCACCTTATCTTGATTTCAACTTTCCACATTAATTGACCACGGTTCCCCCGCAGTTTTGATTGAAGAGGATCTTGTGTCTCATCTGCAACTGCCCATTCAATTGCTGCCTCACCCATTCCCTGTCTCTGGTGCCTTCTTTGATAAATCTGCTGGCCATTCAAATACCTTGCTTACCCATTGGGTAAAGTTGAAACTGCACAATAGAAATGACTTGTATTCCACCTGTACTGTTCGCGCTTTAGTGGCTCCAAAACTTTGCCACCCTGTAATTCTAGGACTACCCTTTTTATTGCACAATAGCATTGTTGTAGACACTCATAACAACACCATTATAGGTAACAATGAAAAATTTGATTTGCTACATCCTGTATCGCCTGCAGTTACATTACTGAAACCAAAAACCAAAATATGAGAAACAATTGCGAAAGTTAAGATATTCCATAAAAAAATGATTGCAGAACTACAGCTAGTGTGTAAAACTTGACAGCCTTGGGTAGACGCTAGATGCAGACAAATTACCAGGACAGATGTAGTAGCTGCAATCAGGATCTGTGTAGAACAACTCGCTGCAGATGAGCAGCCTCAGAAACTCGCCACAAAGGGGAAAGACACTTACTCAGATGTTTTTCAACCCATTCCCCACGTGTAGTCTATGCCTGACTCGGTACTGTGCAAAATAAATTTAAAAGATGCTATGAAAACTATTACCACCAGAAACTACAGTTTCCCACATAAGTTCCATGAAGTGTGGGGCGTCTTGATCCAATGACATCTCGATGCTGGACAAATCCGTGCTTCCTCATCAGCACATGCTTCCCCTGCTTTCCTGGTTCCAAAAGCAGACCCTGCGGACTTACCCTGCTGGGTCAATGACTACTGCCAGCTCAATGCAAACATGGTTATGGACTCCCACCCCCTGCCATGTATCAATGCTGGGTGTGGAAAGATTTAGAGCAAACTGGACATGACCAACAGTTTCTTTCACACAAAAATGGACCCCAACAGCATTTCTTTGACCACAGTAACAACTCCACTCGGCCTCTATGAGTGGATAGTAATGCCTCAAGGATTGCGAAATGTGCTGCCAGTACACCAAAGGTGGGTAATGGCTGCCTTGTGGTGCTTCCTAGGTGTTTTCACACACATTTATTTGGACGACATCATCATTTGGTGGGACTCTCTCAAAGAACACACCTTGCACATTCAAAAAATTATGACCACGTTATGAGAAGCACAGCTGTATTGCAACCAGAAAAAATCAAAGTTCTATTTGACCGAATTAGTTTTCTTGGGGCATCACATTTCCCAGCAAGGGATCAAGGTGTGCTCCTCAAAGGTGGACAAAATATTGAATTGGCCCATACCAAAATGTGCAAGTGATGTACATAGCTTCTTGGGACTAGTTTGATACATTGCGGCATTCCTGCCTCACCTCACAGACCACACCACAGTTCTCACTCCGTTGACAATGAAAGACAGTGAAAAAAAATGGTGTGAAATACATCAAAGTGCCTTTGAAGCTATCAAAGCACTGGTCATGAGTCGCAAATGCTTAACAGTAATTGACCACATTATGCCTGGTAAAATAAGATCTTTGTAACATGTGATGCCAGTGATTGGAGAACTGGTGCTGTTCTAAGCAGGGGCCCAACTTGGGAGAGTGCTTGTCCTGTAGCTTTCAACTTGATGCAACCAAAAGATGCACAGAAACATTACCCTGTTCATGAAAAGGAGATGCTTGTGATTGTAAGGGCGCTAAAAAAATGGTGATCTGACTTGCTTGGCTCTCACTTCAAGGTCTACACAGACCACCAAACTCTGAAGAATTTTGACACACAAAAAGACCTATCACACAGGCAGGCTTGATGGATGGAACATCTGTCCCAATTTGGCATGTCCATATCTTACATCTGCAGAGAGGATAATATGGTTGCAGATGCTCTATCCCGACTGCCCACTGAGACCCCTGAGGATTTATTCATGGATGTTGATGTTGCTCACTTGCCATTATGATGGGACTGTTGGCTAAAACAACCAACCTCCTGCAATGCCATTCTGATGATAACTGCTGATCAATCTTTTCTCAATGATGTACGAGAAGGATACAAGCACAACAAATTTTGCAAAAAATTGACTGACATAACGGGCAGCATGCCTGGCGTACACATGATCAATAACCTGTGGTACTTGGGAGACCATCTGGTTGTCCCTAGACATGGTCAACCATGAGAAGACCTGTTCCGACTTGCACATGATGCACTTGGGCACTTCAGTAGAAATTTTATTTGGAACAGTATAGCCATTTTCTGAAAAAACATCAGCTGAGCCATGGCAACACTATGCAGAGACTCTGTATGCTTGGACTTTGTGGGGCCACTCCCAGAGGATGAGAACTTTGATTGCATCTTGACTATCATGGATAGATTGGGATCTGATATCTGCTTAATCCTACGAGGATGAATATCTCAGCACAAAAACTTGCACTAGTCTTCTTCAATGAATGGTATTGCAAAAACAGGTTGCCATTGGAGTTAATCTCTGACTGCAGTAAACTGTTTATCTCTAAATTCTGGAAAGCCTTACACACACTGACCAGTGTTCATCTCAAGATGTCCACCACCTATCACCCACAAACTGATGGTGCTAGTGAACATACAAACAAAACACTGAACCATTGTGTCCATTTTCATGTTGAGCGCAATCAAAAGGGCTGGGTGCAAGCTCTACCCATCATCCGTTTCAACATGATGAACTCAATAAACACATCAATGGGATTCTCTGGATTCCAAATCAGAATGGGGCACAGCCCAAGGATCATTCCTCCATTGATACCAGGAACGATTTCTGATGACACTCCAGAACATGTAGCCACATGGAGTATAATCTCGCAAATCAAAACTGACATTGATGAAGCAAAGGACACATTGCTCAGTGCCAAAATCTTACAAGCATTTTTTGCAAAAAAATCACGTGGTCATGAGGATGCATACCTTGTGGGTGATAAAGTCATGCTCACAACCCTCCACAGCTGCCAAGAATTTAAAGCTGGGGATAAGTCCAGAGTGGCAAAATTCTTCCCACATTACAACAGCCCATTCTCAGTGATGAAGGCATTCCCAGAAATGTCTTCACAAACCCTGCACCTTCAGAATTCCCCAACCATGTTTCCTACTTATCATGCTTCCCTGCTTAAAAGGCATATCTAGAATGACACCAAACGTTTTCCATCATGAGAATTGGAATGACCTCTGCCAGTACTGACCAAGAATGGCCTGGAAGAATACCATGTCAAAAAAATTGTCAACGAGCAAAAACATGGCTGCAGATTTCAATACTTGGTAAGATGGTCAGGATACTCGGAAAGCAACAATCTTTGGCTACCACAATAAGAACTGGAAGGCTGTTAAGGCAGAGGAAACACAGTAGCTTTTTCCCACTCGGTTTTTTAATGCACCTGCTGTTACTGGTTGATGTTGGATTGATTTCTGACTGTGGTGACCAAGACATTTTTCAAAGAGTGGGAGGATGTAAGCCTGGACACTTACATAATTATTGATACTTGTTTATACACAGACTTTCTTCACTCTTATATACTATCACATATAGTAGATTCAGCATTCTTCCTTTTTTCCCTACTTGCTTCTTACTCTACTCTGCTTTTGTATTACTTTGCTCCTAATCCCACGTTGTTGTCCTGTTACTTTTGGTGTGATTAGTAGTGAGTTGTCAACCTCTCAGTTTCCTTTCTCCCTCCTTCCAGTGTAGCCTGTCCCAATAAGGGATAGGCTTCCAAAGTTGCAGAATCCAGGGAAAGATTGAATATCCTTAGCCTTTTGAGGCTCACACCAGTCAAGGATGGTTTTGACTTTATCTTCAGACATATGGAGCCTATCAGGAGAGAGGATGAACCATAAGTATTCCATGCTGTCTTTGTAGAGCTTGCATTTCTGCAGAGCAGCATAGAGCCCATTTTTTCTGAGTCTACAAAGAACTTCCTTGATGTGAGCCTTATGTTGACTCATGTCATTGGAGTAGATTAGGATATTGTCAGGGTAAACAATGATGCTGACATCTAGAAGGTCACTGAAGATGTTGTTCATGAAGTGCTGGAAGGCTGCAGGTGTGTTGGTGAGCCCGAATGGAACCACCACCCATTCAAAAGAGCCATAACGCATGCGGAAAGTGGTTTTCCATTCATCTCCCTCAGCAATGCAAATGAAGTGATAGGCATGCCAGAGGTTGATTTTGGTGAACATGTGGGCTTTTCCTGGAGAGTCCAGAAGATCCAAGATTAGCAGAAGTGGGTGGCAGTCCTTCTTCGAGATGCAGTTGAGTCCCTGGCAGTCAATGCATAATTTGAGACTTCCATCCCTTTTCTTGACAACGAGTATAGGAGCACCATCAGGGGATTTGGAGGGGCAGATGAAGCCCAAACAGACATTCTCTTCAATGAATATTCAGAGAGCTTCCAGTTCAGAGGTCGAGAGGGAGTACATGCAACCCAGAGGTGGGAGCATTATCCTCCATCTCTATCTTGAGGTCATAGGAATGGTGTGGAGGAAGGGTGTTGGCTTTTTGTTTGTTGAAGACATCTGGGAATTCATGATATTCCTCTGGAACATCTGAAAGGTCCAGAGGACTTCCAGACATTACAGAAGATTTAGCCATCAGTCCTTCTGGGGAGAATGTCATCTGAAAGGCTACAGCCCCAGGGTGTTTGCTTGCATGCATGTAAGCAGCAGCATTGATGAAAGAGATTTCAGGAGGTATGAGTTTTGAGGATTTAGAGCCCACAGGGTTTTCACAGGTTTCCACTGGAAGGTTTGGAGGTGTAGGTGACTCACACAAGCTAGGAGAGTCAGGAGACGTCGAGGGGGCAGGACCTCTTTGAGCTGCAGAGTGGAAATTTATTTGGCCTGAAGACCAGTCAATCAACAGATTGTATTGCTTCAGCCAGGTATGACCAAGAACTGTGGAACAGGAAGAGTCCAGTGAGGTTACATAAAATGTCAGATTGAACACTTCACCCAACAGAAAAGTGACCAGAAGTTTCACAACTTGGGTTATGGTGGAGTTGCCAGTTCCATCAAATAGTTGGAGTCCAATCTGAGAAATGGTTTCAGTACTAAGTTGGTTGTCCTGCACAAATAATGAATCTAGGAAACTGTAAGGGGACTAGGGGGTGCCCCATGTGTTTCTCCTATTTTTTACATTTGTCCTATATTTTTCCTCACTTCATTTCCTCCTATTCTTCATTTTCTATGATTTTTCCTTATTTTACTACTAATTTCCCTTTCTATCACATTTGTGCATGTTGACTGTTTTATATTTAGAGGCAGAGTACATCTACCCCTTGGTATGATGTCATTTGGCAGCCTTGATCTGCCTATCTCTGCCTTTTCGATTTTTAGGCTATTATTTGATTTTTGCAATCTTCACATATACTGGGCATTGGCAAAAGGGTCCTTATAGTTTTCTCTTTGGATTTATCTTTGCTAGGTGCACCTCCACTCCCTGTAGTATGTACCATGATTTTAACTTCAGATTTCCCTTTGCTAGTCCACTAATTAAGTGGCCTCTAAGGTTGCCCTTATAGAAACAATGTGAGGAACCAGAGTCAATAAGAGGTCAGATTTTTAGGGAATGTTTGGAAAGGGATAGCAGGATTGTAAGGGATTCAGGATCGGAAAGTATATGTGAAGACAACAAAAATCAAATAATAACCTAAAAATAGAAAAGGTGGAGATAGGCAGATCAAGGCTGCCGAATGACATCATACCAAGGGGTAGATGTCGGAAGGGGTACTCTGCCTCTAAATATAAAACTGTCAACATGCACAAACATGATAGAAAGGGAAATTAGTAATAAAATCCGGAAAAATCATAGAAAATGAAGAATAGAAGGAAATGAAGTGAGGATAAATATAGAACAAACATAAAAGATAGGAGAAATACACAGGGCACCCCCCTAGTCCCCCTAGTCCCCTTACAGATGTAAGCAGCCAGCTGGGAAAGGTCAATGCAACCCTCAGCCCCAATGGCATGCTCCCCAGAAATTTGTCCACCTTTCTTCATGGTGAGTTCTGAAAGGGCTTTCTCTGCATCCCCAACAGGGTTGTGAGGACCAAAATTACCTTCCAACTCACTGAGGAATACCTTGTAGTTCCACATCCAATGAGTGGGATTTGTTGGGTCATTGAGCCCAGGTTCAAACCAGCTAAGAGCTGACCCTTGGAGGTAGGAAAGGATGAATAGGATCTTCTTTTCATCAGAGGCAAAAAATTGAAGATGATCATGGAAGTAAAGGTTGCACAAGACTAGGAAGTCCCAAAGTTTCCAGGGATTGGCTCCATTGAAAGTGTCAGGATCCCAAACTTTGATCTTCTCAGTTTTGGGTGCTTGACTCTGCCAGAGGGTTCGGAGACTATCTGAGAGATCAAAGAGAGCATTGAGGAACCTATCTCCTGGGTCAGGATTTCCACCATCAGGAGGTTGAGGATAAGCAGGGTCATCAGGATTGGGGTCATCCCTGGGGCCATCAGGTCCACTAGGGTTGTCAGGTCCACCAGGAAGTATAAGGGCAACCTTAGAAGCCACTTACTTAGTGGACTAGCAAAGGGAAATCTGAAGTTAAAATCATGGTACATATTACAGGGAGTGGAGGCGCACCTAGCAAAGAGAAATCCAAAGAGAAAACTCTAAGGACTCTTTTGCCAATGCCCAGTATATGTGAAGATTGCAAAAATCAAATAATAGCCTAAAAATCGAAAAGGTGGAGATAGGCAGATCAAGGCTGCCAAATGACATCATACCAAGGGGTAGATGTCAGAAAGGGTACTCTGCCTCTAAATATAAAACTGTCAATATGCACAAATGTGATAGAAAGGGAAATTAGTTAGTGTTTGAAAGTCTGGTTCAGTCTGGTTTTTTTCCACTTTGGAATGGAACCAGAACTGCAGCTGGTTCAATGACATTTAAAAAGTAAACAAAACTGGACCAAACTGCACAAAACCAGTTTGTTGTGGTCCTGTCTGGTTTGACCACCAGTTGTAGCTGGTGATGGTACTCGACCTGGAAACCCAAACAAAACCCACAAATAGGCCTCAGATGGTATAACATGAGCTAGAGGAAGGGTGCAAGGTGGTACTAAATATCACCGCAGCTAACCAAGAGTGGGGGACCTAAGTTCAGAGAGGTTTAACAAGATTTGAGAAGGTTTGAAGGGGTACAAAGTCCTGCAAAGTGCTTCAATAAAAGTTTGAAAGAATTCGAGGAATTTTGAGAGAGTTTGAAGACCTTTGAAGGCTTTTGTAGAAATTGAGGATAGTTTTGAAAGGTGATTGAGATAGATGATAGTGATCCAAAAAGGTTTTGAGAGGATAGACGATGAACAATAGTTTCAAGAAGCTAGGGTGGAATTTTCAAAGAAGTTTGTGGTAAACTCACTAAACTTCTGGACTAAGATGAGGGGTTTGGACTCAAGAGAATGACTCTTAAATCAAACAATAGAGATGAGAGGGCAATCTATTCTTTTTTTTCTCTAGGTAGCTAGTACAAGGCTATATAAGTTTTGAGAGATAGTACTAAAAAGGAAATAGAACATGAAGACTACATGAGGCAAGATATAAAACAATAAAGAACTTTCCAAATCAGAAAATAAATGAGAAATGATGAGAAAGGAAATGTGTAGAGTCACAATCTCTCAAGGGTACCTGTCTCATAGATCCAATACATCATTGAAGTGTCAAAGTGCCACAATCACATCCTAAAAGTGTGTTGTCATATCTCAAAGTCATTCAAAGTCATTCAAAGTTGTTTGAAGTGCCACGAAATAGTTTCAGAGTGGTTTCACAGAGTTCGTAGTTATTTCATGGGGTTTGTAGGGGTTGGGCGCATGGGTGGTGATATGTTGAAGCATTTGGAAATGTTCCCAGAGCATGGAGTGCAAGGTGGACCTATCAGCCTCCCCCATACTGAAATCCTGACTGTCCTCATGTCTGGTGGTGCTCAATATGTGACACACTAACTTTTGCAAGGTGTGCTGCATGTGTCTGAAGGGCAGTGCAATAAGCATCCAGCGGCCTAGGGCATTCGAGGTGCTGCAAAGTCATTCAAACTCGCTCAAAGTGTTGTCCCAGTCAGCCAATCAGAGACACATGACAATCACGGGGTTGTGTTGAAAGGTATAAACAAAGGTTGAAAAACTTCCCTTTCTTCTTCATCAACTCCTACATCTCCAATACTAGCTCCTACCATGTCTCTACTCACTGAACTCAACAATGAAATCCTTGAATATGCCAAATCGATGCCAGATTGTGGTGTTGCTGAGGACCTCAACTTTGAAGTGTGGGGGAAAGGGTTTTGTGAGAAGATGGTAAGTTTTTGCATTCGTTTTGCTATATGGGGGCTCAAGTGTTTTGTCTAGGCTGAATATGACAAGTGAGCAGATGATCTGGACAAAGAATGCGATCTGGCCATTCAAATGGTCACCAATGAAGTTTTTGAGGTGTTCAAACCGTTGGCCCTTCAAGAGTGGGTTTCATGGGGTAGGGAGCTTTTTTTCTCTGATTTGTGTGAGGAGGTAGAGAAAGAGATGAAGGAGGTGGAAGAAAAGCAGGTTCAGGAGGAGGAGGATGAAATTTGATGAGCAGCCGATGCTGCTAGGAAGGCAAAGCTCGACAATAGCAGAGCCCCACTCACTACAGCTCAAAGCTTGCCGATTGCTAAGTTTCGTGTGAAGAAGCTGTCAAAGGAGGAGTTGCAGAGGCTAAATGCAGAGTTTGCAGCTGAAGGGAGAGCAATTGAGAGGGCAGAGGCTGGGGAGGAGGACAAAGAGGAGGGGGAGAGCAAGCTGCCCATGGTGAGGGTGGCAAAATGAAATGTAGTGGAGATCGAGGCAGGCAAGGATGGGGAGGACAAACTTGAGGATGCAGTGGAGGCAAAGCAGGCAAAGTTTGCAACAAGCAGACTGCTCGATTTTGAGGGTCTGATAAGTGTTTTGTTTTCCTTTGAGGTTTTTTGGATTGCTAACAATTTCATAGTGCCATCAATGCACTGGGTTCAAATCCCAGCCATGCTGTGTTGTCGAAGAAGGAGCCCCAAAGTGTGTCAAGTGCACGGAGGTGTTGCAGGGGTGTTATTGGGAAGGAGTATCAAGGAAAGGACTTCAAAAAGGTGAGGAGAGGAAGTTCAGGGCTGCAAAAGGTGTTTTGCAGTCAAAGCCAGGTACAACTTTTGTTTGGACCTGTTTCAAAGTATTCTAGCCTTTTGTTTGGGTTGTTTTAGCACTTCAAATTCAGGTTGTGGGGCCTGTCAAGGCAGAGGAGATGGTTGTGGGGCCATTGAAACCATCAATGCCAAAATCAAAGCACAAGAAGTGGTCTTTGAAAGGGTAAGGGAAAGCAAAGGTGGTTCAGGTGGTTAATGGATAGTGTGTCATAGCTTGATTGCAGCAAAGCTGACGCAGAAGAAAATCAAGATGGAGATATTGGGAAGGGAAATAGAGTTATTAGAGGTTATGTTGGAAGAATAAAACTCTGTAGCTTTTTCTTTTTGCAATTTAAATTTTGTGAGTCTAGAAAAGTAGCAATAAGAAAAGTAAAAGAAATAGAGCACTAAGGACCTGGCATGGTAGGGTTTTCAGCCATTTAAGTGCTAAAATGTGAATTTCCTAACATAAATGGCTGAATTCGGGGTGGATGAATTTGGGATGAATTTTTATCCCATATATTTCAGCCATCCAAGGGATGGAGTTCATATGTGTTACCTTACAAATTTTTCATAACCTAATGGAATGAAATTTCATTTTACAAGGGGATGAAAAGCAGGGGGTGATTTTAATCCAAGATGAGGGTATGGATTTTCAACCATCTAACATATGAATTTTCATCAAGTTTTTGAACAATTTATGGGATAATATTTCCTGCCTCAAAGGTGTGGATTACAGAGTGTGTTTTTCAGCCTGAGATAGAATAGAAATTTCATACCATTATAAGATGCTTTAGTAGAAGGTAGGTTTCATCTATTAAAGATTGAATTGACTGTTTATATTTCATGCCCTAAAGAATGTTTTTTGCAGGGAATCTCAGATAATATTTCATACTACAAGAGGCTGAATTTCATTTTGTTGCCATCTATGCATTGTGGAAGAGTCAAGTTATCCCTACCTGCCCTCATGCAATCAGTCACATGACATATCTGGGCTACATATCTATGTCCAACATACCCGACACATCAACTTCATGTGCAATATCAACCAGGTTCTCACATATTCACACACCCTTTTCTTCTCTTCCAATGTTTGCAGCAGATGCTGCCTCCCTCCTACCACCTCTACCACCACCATACCACTCACCACTTGCACCACTACCACCACCACTCCCCTGCCCACTCATAAAATGAGGCCCAAGAGATGTCATCAACGTCTCTTGGACCACAGGTAAGTTTTTTTTCTTTCTCGTTCATTTTCATTTACTGGTATGTTTTTTTTAAATGTTCTTTGTTGTTCTGTTATAACTGACTCATTTTTCATTAATGATAGGTTTTATTTTAATCTCTAATGATGCCATGGTCCAAAAACCACAATGATGACCAACACAGCCACCACCCAGGAACCACTGCTGCGAGCAACTGCTCGCAGGGTGGGAATGGGTGCAACTCCAAAATGACACAAATGGCAATGACGAGATGCCAATGCAATGACGAGATGAAGACAAACTGAACACAAAAAGGGCCCAAGAGATGTTGTTGATGCATTGATGTCTCTTGGGCCACAGGTATGTTTTTTTTTCTTTCTCATTCTATTCTTTTTTTACTAACAAACTTTTTAGGTACATTGATGACGATGATGACAAGGATGGGACAACAACAATGACAACCAGGGAATGACAACAGGGGACAACAACAACAACAACAACAGGACACGGGGAGAGGGCAGATTGATGAGGCAAACCAAAAAAAGGCCCAAGAGACATCATCAGTCTTGGGCCACTGGTATGTTTTTTTTTCTTCTCATTTCATTTATTTTTACCAACAAACTTGTTAGTTACCAACTATGACAATAACAACCCCGAGCCACCACCCACCACCCACCGCTGTGAGCCCCTGCTTGCAGGGTGATCATGGGTGCTTGACAACAAACTGGCAGGAGGGGGAGGATGACAAGAGGGGGGAACAATGGGAAGTGGGAACAACGGGAAGGGGGAACAATGGGAAGGGGGAACAATGGGAAGGTGGAACAATGGGAAGGTGGAACAATGGGAAGAGGGAACAACAGGAGGGGAGAATGATGGGAGAGGGGGACAACAACAGGGGACAACAACCATGGCAGGACGAAGAGGCTGCCTGCCACAACAGGACGATGGGGGGATGACAACACAGGACACCGATAACACCAACACCAAGGGGCATGACAGGCAACGATGAGGATGGGGAGATGACAAAGTGGAGGACAAGGGGACAACAATGGCAGTGGCAAGGATGACAAGGGAGAGGGGGGGGATGGTACACTGCTGCAAGCAACTGCTTGCAGGGTGTGCAAGGATGGTGCAGGCACCAACAATGACAATGGGGACAACAGGGACAACAACAATGGGACAACGGGGACAAGGACCACAATGGGACCACAATGGGACAATGGGCTGATGGGGACACAATGATGGGGCATCAGGGGTCAGGGGGATTTTTTCGCTTCTTTCAAGTAGATTTTGTATTTTAGTGGCTTGAAATTTATTCTGATACATGATGAAACTATTCTATCAATGGTCCGAAAATTCCTTTGTAAAAAGGAGAAATTCATCCAGCCAACATCCCTAATGGGATGAAAATACATTGTAGGTAGAGGGGTGTTATTTATGCCCATATAAAGATGAAAACCATCCCATGGGATGAATTTGGTGTGGGATGAACTGGGGACAAAATGTGGGAGGTTTTCATCCCATTGACTCATCCCTTACAGGTAGGAAAAAGCATTCTTTTTCACTCCTCTTAGTGGTAGATTTTCATGCCAACTCCTGATGAAACTTATTCCATTTTGGGGTTTATCAATACATGAAAACTATACCATAAATATATTGTTTTACACTATCTAAAGGTATGAAATGTGGGATAGTTTTCCTACCCCTTGGGCCCCATAGTGGAGAAAATAAGGGAAAGGCTCAGTAGTTCATCATGGCTGAAAAACCCTCTTGGAGTTTGCATGACCACGCTATAATGCAATATTGCAACTTGTATTGTACACTAAAAGAAATCAAAGTCATAGGTAAGTAATCATGACAAGGAAAAGAGAATTATTAATTGCCTTCAAAGTGTGGAATGTCTTCAGGAATATCTTTGTCAATGTTGGAAGTTTTTCAAAGTGTTTCGAGACGTTCTGAGTCGATGTTGAGGAAGTTCAGAGGGAGTGGAATCAATTTTTGAGCTAGGTATGGCAGAAGTCGAAATATGGCAACAGGCTGATGGAGTACTGATCCATCGAGCTTGCAAAGGATGTAGGCTCCTCCATAGTTTCGATCAATGATGATGAGGGGACCTAAATATTGAGGTTGCAACTTGCGATTGAGGGACTTCTCAATCTGTGTGTTTCGAAGTAGCACTAAATTGCCTTTTGCAAAGTTGTAGTCTTTGACAGTCTGCTGGTGGACTTGTTTGAATCGCTTTGCAGCTTCAAGATGTGCTGAAAAGACCTTTGAATAAAGAGTTTCGAGGTCAATTGAATGTTTTTGCAAGGCAATAGCTCATCATGCAATAAGATTGGTTGTTGAGAGTATTGGGGCTGTAAATACATAGCTTCGGAGATGTTGAGTGGGATGAGGGGATGTGATCCTGTAATTGCGAAGTAAGGAGAACAACCCATGCATTTATGAACCATAACTCATTCTGCCCAAAACACTGAGTGTGCTCCTGCTGACCATTTGCTCCATCGACTGCTTTGAATAGAGATTGTCGAACGTTGAAGTGGGCTTGTTCAACAAGTCCATTGGCACGAGAATTGTATCTGCTAATTTGGATGTGGTTAATATGGTTTCAAACAGGAGAAAAATAACAAGCCAGGGAAGGTTAAACTCAAGGGGGTGTCAGGACCCAAAATTCATATATCCACTCAGTTTTTTTTTAAGCCACCTCTCAGACACCCCCCTCCTGCCATATTGGGTATGTTATTCCCATATGGTATGTTGTGCTTACTAATTTGATGTCAACCAATTTATTAATTTTACTAAATTATTGTGAAACAGTGAACCACTCTCCTTGACCTAAAATTGCAGTCATGATCTGTTCACATACATTGTACAAACCTTATTGGAGTAGGATAATGCATCTACTGACTCTCACTCAGCCAAGTACTCAGGTAAGTATTCTTCAAGTGGGAACAAGTGTCAAGGGCCAAGGCTGAGTGAGCATTCCTTCTGAGTCTCCTCAGCCTCAAGGTCTTGAACCTCATCAGTTTCTGTGGAGGTATATAAGTGGGCTATGTTGTGATTGTTTTCTACCTCATTTCTACCACCATGAGTTCTTCCATGTATATGGACCCATGAACCCCATACTCAGAGTAATTGAAATTATCATCAATTATTATGCCTACCTATACATTGCTTGTGTGACAAGTTGCTTGAGGGCCAGTGGTCTGTGAGGGGCTTTGTCTGCCTTGGAATTACACTGAGTCCAGACAAGCATAGAACTGCATCAACTTTGCAATTGCACAATCCTTGTTATGAGTTCAATATTAATGCTGTGTTGTCAAGCCATCAGGGTGGAGTTGAGTTTGCCATGAAAGTTCAATGGTTTTGCTCTTCATCTTTGCCTAGTTGCTTCAACAATTTCCTTTACATGCTATACCACTCAATTTACACTTATATAATTTGACGTCAATTTTTTTAAACAACCTACACGATACCCCCCTCCCCCCACGTGATGTCCAGCATTTGGGTGCCGACACCCCCTTGGTTAAACTGTAATATACTTGGCGCAGGGCACAGGATCGCCGCCGTAATCCGTACATGGGTCGCGGCCACACAGGAATATCCAAACAGGCCCACGAGGCATTTATTACGTCAGCCAAGCTGATGATCCTCACACGTTGTCCGAAACTCAGACTGCTTCCTACTGCTTCCCGTGCTCATTTTCCACGCATACTACGTTTGTGACGCTCGCTACATATTAATCAAGACAGCTGACCGTGCCTTGTCCTACTTACTCACGATCTCCACAACAAGGTGGGCACAACGTAGATGCCTCATGTCGAAGGTGAGCTCAAGGTCTCGATGCGTGTTGAAAATTCGACCTGCATATGTCGTGACGCGTCCAAACGCGTCGCAATTCTGCTCATCTTTTTCTCCGCAGATTTGGTAATGCCGCATCAGCAAATCCTGATCGATCTGTGCGACCGTGTGGAGCCTAGCGGTAGATAGCTGGTTCGCAGACTTGGGTGACCTTCGCTATGGCAAGGTTCCTATTTTCAAAAGTGGCTTATAATCGTTGTTCTGATTTAAGTGAGGAACAGGAACGATGCTACACACTACTTCTCACAGCTTCTCACTCGGGACAGCACAGCTTCCGAACGCTGATGGCGTTAATTCTGAAGTTTGATTCGCCAACTCAGCGAGTTGCTAAGCAGGAAGTTGCCGAGTGGGGCGCTCGCTCTTTCTCACGATTGTTTGGACTTGGATAACATGTACTTACCCAACTTGTACCTCCAGAAAAATGTGTATTCTGGTATACAGATTGTATACAAGAGGACTTCTACGAAATAGCTTAAAATTTGGTGTAGGGGAAAGAAACATTTCCTGCAATTCCGGCCAAATTCCGACTTAATTCTTCGGAGCTCTAAAATCGTCGTTTCAATTACGAAATGAATTTATAATTAGAATTGGACCAATGCAAGGCCGCCGGAAGGTCTTCTACATGATAACTGCATAGGAGGTCCATTGTTCCATGATTCCTGTGCTCGCGCATCCTGCAGCTTATCGTTCCTGTATCGCCTTTTACATTCAGCCGGCTCCAGCTAACGATCGATTTCCAGTACTGGGCAGTGCGGACCGAGCTGAAAATGCTAACTCTATTCTATGTATCGACGTCGTTGCGTCTTAAGCTTACCATTCTGAATGGGCACATATCTAACTCGCAACGACGGTCAGGCCGCGACGTATGTAATAATTTGTCGTTTGGGCTGGAGCTTGCATCACGGTTGGATCGTCCATCGGCCCTGCCATATAAGTATACATACATACGTAGGTTTTCTTCTATCGTTCTTCCATCAATGTTTATTGTCGGGATGGAGATACTACCGCAGAGGCTAAATCACCGCATCGAAATGTGGCTGTATCGTGCGCCCTTTAAATTAAATGCAGGTAAAATTTTTTGTTTCTCACAATTCTCATTCCTTTTTCCCCCTCTCTTTTCAAAGCACATATTTTCTTTTCACGGTTTTTTCAGGTTGCACAATGTCTTTCGATTGTAGGTACCGACCATATAGGCCAAGGATTAAAATGACTTTCCTTTAACGATAGACGCATCCATGCTAGTGAGACGTGCGCATGCGGCAGCACCAACGAACCACTACAACTATTTGCCAACTCGTTGGATAACCATTCTATTTCTTGTGCTTTTTACTACTTCAACTTGTAAGTACTCGCAAGCCACTGCGCGTACTTGGCCAGTGTTGTATGATGCTTATTATCTTTTTCGTGTCTGTAGTTATTCACACGGGTCAAGCCATCCGCTACCGCATGTGGTGGCTCTTCCCCACAATGGTGGTCGCGGGTAGCACCGAGATGGCTGGCTGGGCTGCACGAGTTTACAGCAGCTATAAACCCACCGTCTTCACGGCGTATTTATTACAGTCAGTCTCGGGGGTCTCGAATAACGCGGCACCGATGGCTCACCTTTTTGATTCACAGGATGATTACCACGTCACTCGCCCCAACGTTTATAGTCGCGGCCAACTTCGTCATCCTTGGACACATCATCAAGCGAGTAGGACCGCAATACAGCAGGATACCTCCCCGGATGTGTGAGTGGTTTGTCAGTTTGCAGGGACGCCCTGTGTCCTAAGAATGACTTTTTTTTTCAGACACCATTGTCTTCACCACAGCTGTAAGCCCTCTCTTCTCAAGCGATCGATTTTATATTGATAGTTTACAAGGATGCCTTCACCCTGGCCATTCAAGGTGCTGGTGGAGGAATTGCAGGATCAAACGCAGGTAATCACGCCAAAGCAAACAATGTAAGATCATCTTCCTCTTAGACTCGATTTTTTCGGACTAATTACTTTGTTAAAGGGTGCTCATATCATGTTGGCTGGTATCTGTGTGCAATTAAGTAATGCCTCTTACCACCTCGTCAAGGCTGGTCCCTGTCTAATCTTTATTCAAAGGCATTATGCTCGTATATGCCGTCGTTGCGACTGAGTTTTTCATGCGCTATGCGAACGACTCCCCCATCCGCGAAGCTCGACGATCCTCGGAGTCTTTGACGGCATCCAAGAGGGGTCCGATGAGCGGAAACTTGAGGTTGATGGCAAGCGCTCTGATCCTTAGTACCGTCCTTCTGCTTGTTCGGTGCGTATATTGCATTTTCGCACAGTCACGAATCGTTTTTTTTTGACAAGCGCCCAGTAACCTTTACCGAGTCGTCGAGCTTACGAATGGGTGGAACGGAAGAATCATTTCAACAGAACTGTACTTCAGTACGTTGTTGTTTTGCCGTGTGAGCTGTTAACTAAACTTTTAATGCCCGACGTAGATGTTCTGGATGGTACAATGATCGTTATTGCCATGTACACGATAAATCTAGTCCACCCTGGTGCCTTCCTCGAGAACGAGGCGGAAATTGGCACAAAAGAGGCGCACATGACATATGCCCGGTCATGATAGGGGAGTTGCGCACTGCATAGGTTCGACATTGGGTTCTTACGATGATGGTCTGAACACTTTACTATTATATACTTACAGCGCATACAGCGCCGTCCTTCATTGGCAAACTTTAGAGTGCATATTTATTTATTTTTCGTATAGCTAGGATGCACTACTAGCTAATGTTATAATAAAAGGAATTCGTATATTTGATTGATACCCACCAGGGATGTCTCAACGGGCGATACGTGCTGGTATCAATAAGTAGCCGCATGGCAAAAGGTGAGATCGCATCTGAACGCAATCTGAATGTGCCGAGATGCGCCGTTGGTTTGAAATTAGACTAGGTACGCCGGTACCAGTCCGGTAGCTTCCATGTCAAACTCTTATATCAATCAGATCGACTCATCATCTGATATTTAAGGTCAGCTAAGTACCGGAGACTACATATGTCAAACTAGACTAATAACATCATCGTCAGGCAAACCGAAATAAGAATTCAAAAAACAATTTCCTTCTTCCATATATGCCATCGGAGTACGAACTTTCGTGAAATTTGAAATTTGAAGTTTTTGGTATGCTCTTCGAGGACGCCATGGCTCAGCGTTCAGTACTCAGTTTGCATGTTGGCCCCAGATCAGCGCCCAGCTCTGGGTTATGCCTGTAGGACCACTATTGCGTTGAGAATGTAAGTCGATCTTCGAGTGTCTTTCTAGCTTGTATGATGAGACTTTTGTCTATTCCAATGAACGCCGTTCTGAGGAACGATTGCGCAATGTGTTTGCATAATCCTAGTTATACTGACCTTTTATATTCTGCCCCTTCTATTTACGCTTGCCTAACATTTATTCTTCTCAGGCTCGAGTGCCTCACTGCAATGCAGTAAGGCTGGCCGAGAACACCACAAGCTCCTCCCCAACTTCCTCTACCAAATCTCTTCTCACAAGCATTTCTTTCCACTGTCGCACCCTCTCCGTCCAAAATACGCCTTTCCCATCCTCCTCACTCTCAGTTCCATACCAACAACCTGCCAATCCAGCGTACACTGCACCGACCGTATCAGCATCGTTTCCAAGATTCACAGCCATGATAGCCCCCTCTTCGAACGTCTCTGTAGCGAGGAAGCAGTATAGGGCTGCCACGAGTGTATGGAGAACGTAGCCAGAGGAAGGAAGGGCGGAGTCACTTGGGATAGTCTTCAACAAGAGTTTGTGCTTCGTGGTGGAAGGTGTCCTCTCCGTCCTCGCGATCAGCTTCATAATCGGATGATGATCGCGATAAAATGCCTCTCGAGTTTTTGCCGATGTAAGGGAAGAGAGCTTTGTACGAAGTTCGTCGTCCGGAAATGCTAATGCTCCCCGGAGTTTGGCGTTCGTATATGGAAACGTTGCAAAGTACTCGACTATATCCAGCTTCGTGAAGTTCCCCCCGCCTTTTGGCCCTGTCTCCTGCATGATCCTTACGATCGTCCCCGTCCACGCTGCACACGCCTCTTGACACATCAAAGTCGGATGAGTGGTCATACTGCTTCGTCTCGCATATTCCTTCGCAACCTCTCCATCTCGCCAATACGCCAACCCCACAGGAAGAACACGCATAAGACTTCCATTCCCAGCACAGTTTTCGCTACTCAGTGTCTCGCAGATTCTTTGTAGAGCTTGCTCAGCTGAGTTCTGAGTGGGGGGGTTATCTTTGTATATGTGCAGGGCGTGACTGATGGTGTTGCCGATATCGAAGCAACTGCCGGTAGCGGAGAGAATACCATTCGATTCCCAGTTGACGTAGGCGTCTAACTGATCTCTCTCGTCAAACCCACCTTTGGCCGTAGAAAATGGTGCAGTGTACGTTGCGAGAGAACGAGCAAGGCAAAGTGTCGTGGACGTGTCGTCTGTCCATACTCCAGGTCGAAGGTCGAAGTTTTTGTTTGGTTTCATGGTTGTGACGAGCGGAAATGAGAAACGTTCGTGAAATTCTGCCGGCCCACCGAGGGCGTCTACCATTGCTGTGGCGAGCATAGATAATCGGATTTTGGTGGATGGGTCTGTGCGTGTTGGGCATTGTGCGTAGAGGGGCGGAGTCGCCATTTTGTTGTTGTCCTGTTCTTGGGCTGGTAAGTAGTTGCTTGTCAAGTTCCAGATCAATGAACTGTCTATCACGTGTACTAGGTTACAAACTCGCCTTACATACTAAACTGTAGTACTCCCATCATTTCCTCACCTATCTTTCATATTTCTGTTTTCCATTTCCTTTACATGTACTTACCATGAGTCGGCGAGGTACGGCTTACACCTTACCTGAGTTGCTTATGTAACGTAGTCGACCAATTATTATCATATCATATCATAGCAAAATGCAATTTTTCAAGAGATCGAGGCACCTCTGCACCTGATCATTCTGTGAATCCAATACCTTCATGGTAATCATCTTTGGATCTTAAGCTGCTTGAGAATAGAGCATACTATTGGCTTGCAATTGCTTGATCATTGAGCAGAGATTTGTATATTCTGGAAAAACTGTCCTCGGTTTTAATCTCTAGTTCACCTTTTGGCTCAAACCATTCGATACTTAAGCAATACACTATACCAAAAGGCTATGCAAGTTTAGCCTCGTGCAGCTGGAACGAGTGTTACTATGTTACTATATTGATATCTACCTACGCTACATAAGTAGCTAAGGACATACTAAAAAGTAAGTCTCGATAGACCAAGTAGATATGGAGAGTCCAAAAAGCGTCCACCAATACTGTTGAAGCCAGTGAAAACCGGTTCTGACCGTCTGACTGCTGAGAAAGCAAGATTTATATAGCACCTGATCGATATCTTAAGTATCTCACTTCGCTTCTTTTCGAGTCCCTTTGAGTTCTACATGTAGAAATTTAATCTTAGAATAGACAAGGCTAAACTCAGTCCTTGTATAAGCGACTAAGTACAAACTGTACTGTACCTAGAATAGACAAGGCTAAACTAAGGTACGGTAAGTAACTCTGGTGAAGCGACACTCTAAGATAATACTCACCTCAGTCCTTGTATAAGCGACTGAGGTGGCAGGTAATGTATCTAGCTATATATATATTTGTTCTGTCAGACAAAGGGGGAATAAGAAAGGGAAATGGGGTGTTTGTTCGTATGCATCAAAGGGCAATCAAAGGGTTGTGCTAAAAGCAGCACACAGATCAAAAAGTGAGGCGTTGTTCCACGGTGTGTCTCTCAACACTCCTCCTCACCGTGGTACTCCTCCTCGCATGGAATCGTGTTATTGTAGGCCCAGGGAACCCCATAAGTAAGTAAATTGTTTGACATCAAGGGGTTTAGTGAACATGTCGGCAATATTTTCCTGGGTATTGACATATGTAAGGCATAGGTCATTGGACTGGACATAGGGAATGGCAAGGGTTTACATACCCCTGGGGGTATGGGCAAAGGGTACGTGAGGGTAAGGGTAAGGGTACGAACTTTCCTACCCTCTACATACCCTTACCCCTGAGGAGGGTACAAGGGTATACAGAGTCACACTTTAGAAGATGTCAACCACCCATGATATCAGTATAGTAACCCTTATGAAACTTGATGACCTCTCTGACCACTCTTTGCAGTGCAAGTTGGGTTATTTCCTCTATGGTCCCAGCCTATTGAGTTATTCAGGCAAAGGTATTCTCCTAAAGACAGTACTATACTACCTTGTGCTTTTCAACATGCTAAAAGCTCAGATAATTACTAAAAATGGATAGGACATCATCAGGAAACTATTTGAAATAAACCCTTGCATCATACCCCCAAGGGTATTGAATACTCTCTATACCCTGGGGTCCCTTGACCAAGGGTAAGGGTTTTGAAGGGTAAGGGTAAGGGTAACAATGAAAATACCCAAGGGTTACCCCTGCCAATCTCTAACTGGACGTGCTCACAAAGGAAGTGATATTTAATGTCGACATGTTTAACATGGCAGTGAAGGAGGGGGTCTTTGGACAAGGTATTGGTGGCAGAGTTGTTACAATAGGTACTCGTTGGCAATAATTGTTGGTAATCAATAGAGGCAAGCAACGTGCATAACCACACACATTCCTTGGCAGTTTCAAAGGCTGCAATGTACTCTGCCTCACACAAGGATGTGGCAACTACCTTCTGTTTGTGGGCAGTCCAGGAGATAGTGCCTGAGCCAAGAGAACACACATATCCCCCAACTAGTGTTGTGATGGCTCAGCTCAGCCTGAAAGCCGTAGCTTAGGCCTGGCTTTGGGGGGTTCAGGCTTTGAAAATCTCGAGCTTGAGCCGTGACCACGGCTTCCGGCTGGCTAAGGCTTGGCTCAGGCCCAAGCCACAGCCCATAGTACTAGGTGAGCTTAGTCATGTGGGGTATGGAAAAGTGACAGAATTGAACATATATTATGCTATTGACATCGTTGGGGTACAAATACATTGTTGTACTATGTAAAAGTGAATGTTAGCATGGAGGGAATATGGTTCAAAGCTGACTCACCTAACACTATGAAAACCTTTGTGCTGTTTGTCCTGCACCCCTATCGTTTCATGTCCCCTAACCATTGTCTTGCTTGCTGATGTCCACACTCTTCTGGCTCAGCTGCACCCAATGCAGACTCTGACAACGACTCAGGCTATGATAGAAATAGAGCCTGATGGCGCCCAAGCATGTGTTTCCTACTACATAGATCAACTAAAATAGAAGACAAAAATAATAGTTAGTTATTGACCAATGATGATAGAAAAAAGCTTACCTAGCTGCAAGGATACACGATGCAAAGTGGCTGCAGAGGTGAGCAAAACTGGAGGTGAACATTGAGAAACAACGCAATGTTGTTGTTGATATGCTAAACAATAACAAACATCATAAACTGTATAGTCATTGACCGTGCTGAGGTCCAATATATTCAACCACTGAAAGTCATGGCTCAGGCCACGGCTTACAGCTTTCCATAGTCTGAGCCTGAGCCGCAGGCCCTCGCAGGCCACCATGGTGGCCTAGCTAGGCTCGGCTTTTTTGGGCTTGGCCTCAGCAGGCTTACGGCTTTGAGCTGAGCTGTGCACATCACTACCCCCAACACTGCGACACGTGTCAAGACAATTGGCCTAGTCAGAATCGCTGAACACATGGAGGGTGAGAGTTGTCTCCTCCAAGATAAAGTTTGAGGTCTCTTGTCCCCTTCAGGTAATGTACCAATCTCGTAGTGGTCGCCCAGTGATTGAAGGAGTAGCAGTCAAGATATTGGGATAATTGTTGGACTGTATAGGCAATATTGGGATGCGTAGATATGGCCAAATATAGTAAGCAGCTGACAAGTGATTGATGTGGAAGTTTACTGAGTTGTAATACATCATCGGGGGTTATGGACTGTCTGTCAGGACAGCAGAGCTTGGACCCCTTCTCTAGAGGGGCCGACTGGGTGGGCATCTTTCTGACCAAACTATTCAATGATTTTGTCAATAAGAGCCATTTGTGAAAGGGCAACTGTATGCATAGATCTGTCCCAGGTGACGGTGATTCCAATGATGAAACATGCAGTACCCAGTTCAGAAATAGTCCATACCTCTCACATCTGACCTTTGAAGCATTCATTCTCAGCCTGCGAGTCCACAATGGAGAGAAAATCGTTGACGTGAATGGCTACAATAATGATCCCAGTGTCAGATTTGCAATAGTATATGCAAGATTTGCAAGACAGGCAAGTAAAGCCCCAGGCGATCATCTGCATGTTGAGCATCTGGTTCCATATGCATTTACTCTGTTTCATACCATATAGCCCATGCTGAAGCTGCCACACCCAGTCTTCTTTCCCAGTCTCTTCAAAACCCACAGGTTGTTGCATATATTGAATTTCACTGTCAGGTAGTAAGCCATATAGGAATGCCATCTTAACATTGATCTGTTGGGCATCCCAGCCTAGAGAGGTGGCAATATGTAATAGAATCCACCAAGATTCCATGTGCACAGTTGGTGAGGTAGTTTTAGTGTAGTCTTTTCCATATATTTGTTTGAAACCTTTGAAAACTAGACGTACTTTCCACCTGACCACTTTTCCTGCCTCATCTCGCTTAATATGGAAAACTGGTTTCCCTTTTTGGATCCACTTCCCCTGAGGTACTTCATCCTGAGGAATTAGTTTGTAGATGCCCATGTCCTTCAGGGATTGCAGTTCATCAATGTAACCTTCTTTCCATCATTCAGTGTCAACAGAATTTATGGCCTCCTCTCATGTCCTGGGGTCATCCTCAAACTGAAGAGACTCAGGATCAAAGTCTGCCATCTCCAAAATGAGGGCTTGGAATTGATGTGCTTGATCACTGAGATCGAGGTTATCAAGAGATTACCATAGTTCCTCAATGATGTCACGATCATGATTGAGTTCAGGGTCCAGTGGGCGACCAGGGTCTGCCATTCAGGTTGCTATTATTGCTGCTCTCTGTTCCCGCTGTTGTTCCTTCACCTGGGCAGCACTCTCTCGCGATTCCTGGACAGCAGTAGCAGTTCTAGTAGTTGGTGGACCACCATCTGGGTTTTTCTCAGTAGGAATGTGTATACATGATGACCGACGTGGGGGTGGCGGTGGTGTTACCACTGGTGGTTTGTCAGTGTCATGAACACTCTCACCAGGTATATTATTATCAGCACATGGTTCCTCAGTGTTGCCATTGTCTGGGATTATAGGATTGGTATTCAAGTTGGGAGTACTGACCTCACCAAGAATTTCACTATCTCCCATAGTGGATGGTGGTGGTGAGTGACCGTCATGACTTTCAAGGAATCTTATGTGGTATGATGAGTGGACTTTTCCTGTAGTATGGTTATAGCAACAGTATGACTTGGATTTTGGGTCATAACCTACCAGCATGCATTCAATGAAATGTTCAAAGATTTTGGGGTTGTCTTTCATTGGAATGAGGACAAAGGCCTGGCACCCAATTTCCTGTAGATAGGAGTAGTCAGGTCTGCACTCAAACCATAGTTCCCAAGGTGTAATCCCATTGAGTGAGTGGGTGGTAGTCTTCCTGTGCAAATGGGAAGCTGTTAAGTAAAATTCATCCCAGAGATAAGGTGGTAAGCAGGAATAAATCCTCATTGTGCGAGCCTTTCCCATAAGCATTTGGTGCATGCATTTGATGTGATGATGTGTGGGGTGCCGTAAAATGCTGTTCTGTTCCTTGAGTCTTTAACCAGGCTTCCATTTTGTGTGATTTAAGTTCCCCATTATCAGTGATATATGTTCCCACTTTAATTTTCATGGGTGAGTTCCCAGGCTTTAAGTTCAGAGAAAGCGTCATCCTTGTTTTGAAGAGGTATTGACCAAGGGAATGAGGTATAATCATCAACTATGTCCATTATATAGGAGTTCCCAGTGTGAGACCTCACAGTGTGTGGCCCTGATAAATCCACCCAAACTTTCTCCAACTTCCTCATCACCTTATGACCCCACCCCTCCCTGTGCTTCTTGGGAACAGGTGTCTTTGTCTCTTTTCCAAGTACACATGATTCACATTTAGGTGGCTTCAGGGTGGAAACAATGGGCACACCTGTAAGCATGCCTTTCTTGGCCATGTCCCAGATGGATTGGTAGTTTGCATAGCCAAGGCAGCGATGCCATGTTTATAAAGTTGAAGATTTGTGTACAGTGAAGGCATGGTCAACAGCAACAGAGTGGAGATTGAGTGAGTAAAGTTTCTTGGAAAGTCGGGATCCATGAGCAATCAGCACACCAGTGGACTTGTCAGTGACCCAACACACCATGTTGTCAAAATGGGCGATAGCATTGGAATCATCTGCCAAGACGCTGATGATACTCAACCTGGGAAAACCACCTAAACTGCCAATGAGGCAATTGATGATATTTGCGATGATTCAGAGGAAGGTTGCGAGTCGTTCCAAATGTTCGTGGCCCAACCGATGGAAAGATGACCAGTTGGTACTAGTCGTGAAGGTAGTGTTATGAGAGAGGAAGGCATTTGGCGCGGTCCGATTGAGTATCAATCAATATTGAGGGCAATCGATGAGATCGATGGTGAATGAGTTTATTGTCGATGGTCAATATGTGAATTCTGTGGACCTTTCGATAGGTCGATGGTATATGAAGGGTGTGGCAAATGGCTATGAAGTGTTGGAAGGGTTGCTAGAACTAATGACGAGAGGATCGAGGGAGGATCGAGGATGCAATGATTGCAGAGGTTTCTCGTCAATTGAGAAAACCCGCAGAGACTTAGATTGTTTTAGAAAGTTGATCAGATGCTTAGAACTGCATATGAGATGATATGTGAAGACAATTTCTTGTTATTTCCAAGTAGATACTACAGAGTTTTATATGTTTTAAAGATATTTCCTAAAATGGAATGAGAAACATGTGTAGAACATGAGGCAAAAGATATGAGTTAAGGCACAAGGCCATAAAGGAGACTGGAATCCGAACAAGAAAGATATATATATCATATGATGAAAGAGTAATAAAGGGAAAGAACTAAAAGAGACTGTCCTTTGTGTATAAACTGTGCTAAGTCTTGCAATAATGTGTCCAGCGGGTTCTGTGTGTGATAGGGACTTGGAACAAGGCTGACCTATGATCAGCAGGTTTGAGCACGAGTTGGAATACGTCCTAGTGCATGGTCTTCCACCATTTAGATAATGAAGGCGGCGCCCGATGTCGCTCGTAGTTTCTCGATATCGATTGATGATGCTCGATGATGGTCGACGATGGTTGACGATGCTCGATCGCAGTTGCGGCTGTTCGAAGTTGATCAGGGATGTTCAATGGTGGTGTAGGGGGATCTTAGGGGCTTTTCAGGGTAGTCCTAAGGTTGTGCGATGTGGGCTCTTGATACAATTGATGTTGCTGGTGATGTTTCGACATGGTTGATATGATATCGCGATCAATAGACTGGGTTGCGCTGCATCTGGGACATTGTAGGAGTTAGCCGATGTGATTCGAATGATGCTAAAGTGGTGAATCGGTCCTTGAGCCAAGGAGATGACCTATCAACGCCAACAGAAATGAGCTGGACAGTTGAGTTTGGGATGTAGAGTGCATTACATAAGAGAATTGATGTGCCCCAGGCTATTTTTAGTTTGATATCCCCAATGCTGATGGCAGCAATGGACAAACCACTGACACCTCTGACAGTGTGGGGCAGGATCGGGTGAAGGAAAAGGAAATCCAACTTATCCAGGGATATGTGCACCATCACACTGGAATCAATGATAAAAGGGTGATTGTCAAGGGAAAGTTGTGATCAATGAGCCTGGTTGAGAGGTTCAACTGAAAGCACGTCCTCAGTAGTCCTGGATGTGTGTTGGCACCAGTTGATAGTGGTGGAAGCCTCCTCCTCAATAACAAGCCACCCCTCATACTCGATCTCCTCAATAGTTCCTGTGGGAACTGGATCAGAAGCAAGACCTGCAAACTCAGGATGAGGGGCAATGGATGGGGTAGGCTCAGGATCCACCATGACCATGAATGCACACCCATTGACATCCTTCACTGTGATTGGAATTTTAGGAGCCGTGGTACCCACTGATTTCTTCTTGAGTGCCAACTTTTGCACCACTTTAGATTTGTCAATGGTCTTCCCAGCCATGCCCCAGCCTGGTTTGATACAATACTCTGTGGTGTGTCCAGTTCATTTACAAGTAGGGTTTCTGCAAGTAGGGACATTGGGCATTTTGTTGGGTTTGACCCGAGTGGTGAGTGCAACGGGGGAATGAAAAGTATGACATTGATCATTCTTGAGGAGAGATTGTTCATTTTCCAGGAACAGGTGGATATCTTTTGACCCGTATGGAGAGCTAGGAGTTGAGGTGGCAATGTCATGAGAAATGATGGAATGTGCATGAGGGAAATTGTTGCTAAGGGAATTTAGGAGGGCAATGCAGCAGAGGAGATCAGCCTTAATGTCGCCATAGCAAAAGCTCATTCAATGAGAGTGCAGATCTTTTCGGCGGTCTGAGGAAGTGGGGTGTCCTTTGTGCACTGTAATGAAAGTGCCTGCTGGAGAAATTGGACCTGACAAACTGGTCCTTCTTTCTGGTGACGATTTTTGAGAGTCGTCCCATTTTCATAGGGGCCCTTTGTGATGTCAATAAACAGGCATTCAGACAGGGAAATACTCGAGGTGAGGAACACATAGGCCAGGTGCAAATTAGCTTTCTAGTTAGCAAGTGCACATGGCTCTGAAGAAGGGGTGAGGGGATATCTCCTGTCACATATTCATAGAGGCCATTTAGTGAGAGAGCAATAGTGATCTCCTTGCACCACTCTTTGTAGTTAGACTTTAATTTGTCAAGCTTTTCCCCTGAGTATTGGACAGACAATTTAATAGGGGAAATGGATGGGGGGGGGTGCTTTCAGTGGTCATGATTAGAATATTGGGAGGTGCAGGATGAGGTGAGTGGCAAGTAGGGCGATGTCGAGAGACAAAGAGAAAAGGAGACAGATCGGGGAGTTGGTGCATGATCCGAGATCTAGATGATTGAATCAATCAAGGTGTGACATAGATGAATGTTGAGTGGCTAGGAATATTTCTACCATCATCTAAGTACGATGAGAGTGGCCCATAACCTGTAGAAATTTAATCCTAGAATAGACAAGGCTAAACTCAGTCCTTGTATAAGTGACTAAGTACAAACTGTACTGTAACTAGAATAGACAAGGCTAGACTAAGGTATGGTAAGTAACTCTGGTGAAGTGCACTCTAAGATAATACTCACCTCAGTCCTTGTATAAGCAACTGAAGTGGCAGGTAATGTATCTAGCTATATATATACATTCTGTCAGACAAAGGGGGAATGAGAAAGGGAAACAGGGTGTTTGTTCATATGCATCAAAGGGTTGTGCTAGAAATAGCACACACATCAAAAAGTGATGTGTCATTCCACGGTCTGTCTCTCAACACTACAATTATCTTCCACTTCTGCATTGCATGTATCATCAACTGTCTCAAATATATCATTGACCCATCTTCAAATTCCTACCAATTTGAAGCACATCATAAGTATCCACAGTTTTCACTTTGAGATGATATTCTCCTCACATCCATGTCAACTAGAAATTCATGTGGCAGAGACCGCCTATACATGATGCTGCCGTGCTATATGCCTCTTCAACGTACCTTATCCTGCTGCAATTTTAATGATGAAAATCAGCCTGACACAGCCATCATTGTCTCCTCCCACCAGACCCACCTATGACACATTGTTTGAGAAGACAAATGCAGTCTCTGAGATGGTTGGCATTGTTCAATTTGCTTTCCAGCTCTTCTCCAACTACAAACCAATCATGTAACCATTCCACGACAATTCCTTATCAGCGCTCCCTGTGGTACTATAAGGACCAGCACCAGATCAAGAAGTTCCAACAAAATGAGGATCTGCCACTAGCCTCGCCATCGACACTTCCCCTTCTGCAGTCCTGAGCAGCCATCGGGACCATGCAAGGTGGGCCCACCTATCATCAAACTCCCAGCCATGGTGGTAGCAGCCAGTAGCTTTATTATGGTCAACCAATCTATCTTCAAACTCCCAGTTGGGACAATGTTCTCTCTGCACCAATCTTCCCCACTTGGCCCCCACCAGCAATCAGTTCCTGGACAGCCCATATTTCCACCCTCAGTTCATGAACCTGATCTATACTGCCAAGCACTCAAGAAGTCTGCTCACCAGTATTCACTTCCACCCTCAGTTCGCAAGCTAGAGCTATGCTACCAAGCACTCAAGAAATCTGCTCACCAGACCAAGATATGTACTCGTCACACTGGAAAGAAGTTGAGGGGGGGTCAAGAAGGTCTAACTTGCAGGGAGAGGCAATGGGTGGAGATTAGGTTATTGTAAGGACAATTGACAACAACCAATACTTTTCGACCAATACTTTTTGTCATACTTATCTCAGATCCTTCTACTTTCTTTTCTCTCATGCTCAATTTATATGATCAGTACATTTTTTTTTGATAATTTCTTCATTGACCTAGTCATGCTGTAGATATTCTCTGCCATTATGTGAATCTGTCATCATTGCCAAATTGACTTATGAACTTATGATGTGTGCGTGTGACTTCCACCACCATCAATATCCAACCCCTCCCTTCCTTGCCTACACAACACCTCGGCGTCCTCATCGATGCACTGACATCACCTCTGTGAACATGCCCTCCCAACCCTGTCAAATGTAACTGCCATGGCTGTAAAAGCACTGTATCACTTGTGAATTCCAGCCCCGATGACAGAGAAGATGCTTCTCAATGTCTGAGCCCAGATCTAAAACCTCCTATGAAGGTATGCTTTTCTCTCCTTTCACTGGGGCTTGCTCGCCTGCCCCAAACACAAAGTGGGGGGGGGGGGTAGTTTGTTTACTCATACTGCCTCTCACTGAATGCTGTAAATTATCCCGATTGACTACACTTATTTCCATACTCACTCATGTTGCATGTCACCCTCATGTAGTATAGTTTATATGTCTCCATAAGTGACTTTCCTTTTTTGGATGTCTGTCTGCATGACTTTCCATGAGGAAAGTGCATCACCATATACTTATAATAAGCTGGACTCTCTTGGAGTTTCAAGGTCTCATTCTCTTATCTTATACTACAAACTATGCCTGAATCTCAAAGCAGCAACACATATACATGCACATGCACCCATTTTTGTGGAGGTTACAAAACAGGCTTATCATGGGCCACCTTTTACAGACATGTTCCTTATTGTGATGCTGCCCAGCCTAAATTTTCATCATCATTTCAGGACTTTCTTGATAAATCTGCTGGTCAAAGTGGAGCAGTCAACCACAGTGGGACAGGCCAGGAAGAATCTCAAGCTCAAGGAAATACATATAGCTTGGATAACTTGGGGGCAGAATTTCCATCTCAGGTTCTTGGTGGTAGTACCCAGAACTCAGGGAGCACTGTAGACCTTGAGACTGTTGGAGTAAACTTCCATTTCTAATTTGTCTATGTATTACTGAAGCAGTATCAGCCTTCAGGATCATGATGATATGCAGATGGATTTGGATTTGGATAATATGGTATGTTCATGTCTCCAAGACTTCAAAGGTCCATACATGTCATCTAATCTTTGATTAGGCCTCTCAACAACAAAGTCAATTTCATGCTGAAACAGGTGATATCACTCAGCAATTCAGGCATGATAATGATGATGATGATCCTGATCCTGGGAGTCATTATGATATTGATAGGCTTCTGCAAAGCAGGCATGATAATGATCAGGAGGACACAGGCTTGTCTGATCATGAGAGCAGCAGTGAAGAGGAAGAGGGAGAGCCTGAGGAAGAGGGAGAGGGAGAAGGTTCATATAATCCAATGGAGCTTGACACTGGAGCTAGACAATCTGCTGAAGGAGATTGGTTGTCCTACATATCCAGACTTTCACACTTGGCCAAATTGGATAGCATGAAAACAGCTATGGCATATATCGAGGCCTTGAAAACAGCATCACTAGATGATGAGTGGTCAAAACTTGATGCAGATACTTTATACCAATTGCAAAATCCTCCTACCACACCTGTTAACATTAATGACAACCCCTCATGGCACCTTGGATTGGATCTATATCTTAGCATTAGCAATGTGTCTCAGGAGACATATATCTTAGTCAGAAAGGCAGTTCTTCGGTGATATCCTGAGGAGGATATTCCTTCATATCATCAGATTAAAAAATATGTTGCTGAATTGAGTGGAATCTGCTCAATTGAAGATGACATGTGCATCAACAGTTGTATTGCATATACTGGTCCATTCAAGGATCTACAGATTTCCCCTGAGCATGGAGAACACCACTTTGACCCATTTTCCAAAAAGCCTAGCCAGCAACTTCATACAATTCCACTAGGTCCTCAATTGCAGGCAATATGATGAGGGGCACAAAGCTCACTGGAAGCAGGATACTGCTTAGCTGTTACAGAGAAAATAATGAAGGATCTGGATCTTCATGATGGAAAAATTCCTATCATAAAGGACTTTTTTTTGGCCAAGCTTATATTGACAAAGTGGATCAGGAGTCCATCAAGGCACATGATATGGTTTTGATGTTCTCCATGGATGGTGCCCAGTTATATGCTAGCAAAGCTTCAGACTGCTGGATATACATATGGATAATTTTTTATTATATTCCTGGAACTTGCTACAAAAAAAAGCATGTTCTAATTGGAGGCTTCATTCCAGGACCAAACAAGCCAAAGCATCCAGACTCTTTCACCTTTCCTGGTCTACACCTTTTAGCAGCTTTGCAGAGAGAGGGACTTCACATATGGAATTGTATTACAAATACAGTGGATATCTGTCACCCACTTCTTAGCTTAGCAACAGCTGATGGTCCTGGAAGGATATATTTAAATGGACTGGTCAGCCATCATGGAAAAATGGGCTGCCATTTATTTTGTCCACTTCCTGGGCATCACAAAAGAGGGAAGCCACATTATTCTCCAGCTTTATTGAAACCAACCAATGGTTCAGTCAAATGCTCTGATTATCCTGATATTGACATCAATAAGCTCCCATCCATGTCAAGCAAAGTTTATGAGCAGAAACTGGAATTCATTGTAAGATCTTCCAGTGAAACACAACACAAGAATCATCATTTGGAGTAAGGCTCCAACCATTTAGTTTATGTTTACTTGACCAAGGTCAAGTATACATATGTCATAAACAGTAGTCTAAACAGTATATACAGTTAAAATATTAGTATTTGACCAAAGTGTTGGAGAATTTTATTGAGCTAACTAACTGGGGCATGAAGTGAGGGGCCACAAAGGTAATTACTGATAGAAACAAAAACCCTCCGTTTTGTGCAGGGGAGGCTGCCCAACAAGCAGTTGCTCATGGAGGTGGTTGCTTCCATGTCTCTTGCCCCCATCATCCCTGTCCACCCTTCATCTGCTCGCAGTGGTGGCACCCTCCTCTCCTAGTTGTTCACCCTTGCTGGTTTCCCCCCACCATTTGTGGTTTGTCCCCTTCATTTGTCATTGTCATCATCCAAGTCCCTGTTGTCCCTGTTGTCATCTGGTCCCTGCCTTGGTCTTGGATGTCTTGATTGCTGTCATCCTCATCATCCTTGCTGTTTTTGTCACCTCACAATCCTTGTCACCCATCCCTCATTGCTCTCTGTTTCCACCCCACAAGCAGTTGCTCATGGCAGTGGTTGGGGGTGCTGTGGTGGTGGTGATTGTGGTGGCCATGACCATGTGGTCCTCCTCATTGTTGTTTTCTTGTCATGTTCTGCAGTGTCAGTTTTTTGGGCTTGTCCTAGTGGTAGTTGTCCTTGTTGTCATGCTCCCTGTTGCCATCATTGTCCTCCCTGTCATTGTCATTTTTGTCTGTCGTTACCAGGTAATGGGGTGCTGGGTTTGTGGTTGATCTGGGGGTGGATGTCAGTTGAGGTGGGTGGAGCTGGGAATAAGGGGCGTGCCTAGCAGATATCCCACTCCTCGGGTCTCCTGACACCCCTCCATGGTCTCCAATGCCCAAACAAGAGCTTCACATCCCATTTGGATGGGGAGGGTCATTACATGCATTGTTGGCTGTTGTCGAGCTGAAAACACTGGGAAAAGAACATTTGGCTATTTATAATTGAAGAGAAATAAACAAAAAAACTCACTATTTCAATGGTGGAAGTCATCATGGTAGCTCTGGTGACTCATGAGAATACAATTTATGATAGAAAAGAAAAAGGAGATTATTAGTAGTGAAAAGAACAAGAAAAGGAGGAAGAATTACCTATTAAAAGAATCCTTCCTATGGCAAGTGTCATGGTGTAATAACAATGATCATCGAGGAGTTGATCATCATTAGTCATGTTCCCATGGTCTCAACATGTCTCATTGTTTGTGTGTATTGACTCTATTGAGCATTCCCTAGATATATATTTAAGCCATTTGTAGGTATGTAGCAAGTAGTGTGTCAGACCACTACCTCTACTTAAATCGTGTAACCATCTATATACTGTTTAACTACTGTATATGTGACTTTGGTGACAAGGGGGTATACATAAATGTAAACATACATGGTATAAACCGTGTAAAATGGTTATATAGATAGAATGGTTGGAGCCTTGATTTGGAGACAGGAATAGTCAAGCCAAGTATCTTCTAGGGCTTAATCCATGCTATCGCCTAGATCTTCCTGGATGCTTTGGTTCTGATATTATGCATTTGGCAGCTCTTAATATTCCAGACCTTCTAATAAGCTTATGGCAAGGTACACTTGACTGTGATAACAGTGATGATATAAGGACATGGGATTGGCAGTGCTAACAGGTAGCACTTGGGAAGGTCATGGAAAAGATGTTGCAGCTTGTACACCTTACCTTTCTGGTTTCATTTGATTGCCCTCCAAGAAATCCTGCAGAAGCCCAACTCAGTTGACTATGTTGGCTTATTCTGGCTCATGTACCCTTCCATGTCATGTCTGCAACAATGCCAAAGTTGGTCCTCAATGATGTGAAGGCACAGCTGCAAATGCACCCAGAGAAGACAGTCATCATGCAATACTCAAATGACTGACCAAACATCCACATTATGGTGGAGGAGATGCAATATTCTCTGAAGAGTATGCTGGATCTTGAATGAGTGCTTCAACTCAATGGGGTAAATCCTCCTCCAAAGTTCATGGTATTTGTCAATCTGTGAAAGGAAAGTGAGGAAATCATAGAAATTCAATGGGACAACCTACCACCAGGCCTTCAAGATAAGGTAGTTTGGTTTCACTCTGGGATGAGTTTGCAATTCTAAGATGATGCAATCACAAGACTATGGGATGGGGAACTCTGGGGTATCATCTGTACTGATGCAGCTGGAATGGTGAATAATATCTGATGTTCATCAATATCTCACAAGTTGACCTAAGTTTTAGGGTTTAGATCTCCCTGACATCAAGTTGGTCATCCAATGGCAATATGTTTCATCTTTGTGTACTTTGTCACAGCAGTTGGGACATGAGGGATGTAAAACAGGAACTGAAGCCTCTGGTATCTATCTTGTTGAGCCAAACTACTTCAACAACCACAAAAACAAAGCAATAGCACCTAATCCTCAAACAAAGAGAAAGCATGGCAAATCAACAAACATGTGACAAGGCCAAAAGAAGCAGAAGACAGGATTATTGGCCATAGCTCCCAATGAATCTGATCCTGTGTCAGATGATACTGATGAGGAAGAAGCCAGCATTCAACCAACTACAAACAAGGTGGCAGCAGTGTCACAAGTAGATTGCATGCTGGCGCATCTGCATCCTACAAGTCTGAGAACTGAGTCAACAGTGATGGATGTTGATCATGGCAAAAACACCCCCATTCCAGACACCAAGCATGCACCTCCTGCCCGCAATCCACCACAGAAGTCATATCTACAGCACCGTCCAACATCTCAGATATTGAGTACAAGTTTGCAGCAATGGACTTGTTGATAAACATGAGATTGCACAAGATCTGTCAATGCAAAATCATGGATGAGTACTTTGGGAATGATGAGCTTTGTAAGTTGAGACTTACTCTCTTGTATCAGTCATTGTTGATGTGGACATTCCAACAAAGACTTGATGGATGAGTGATGTTGTGATCAGTGCAACCATCAAGTGTCATGACTGTGCTGTGACATTTGTAACCCTGGGGCATTTATCATACCAGCTGTATTGCCATGTAAACTCAATGAGAAGATGCATCACAAAGAGAGGAAGCTAAAATTTGAAGGATACTCCATGGACCTGTATGATATCAAACTGCATGATGAGTTAGATGATTGGTGAGAAAAGCAAATGGTTGAGGAGGGTCTCAGACCTGATGATTTCTTTGGGCATCAGCTTCTACTTTCTGATGACATTCTCAACCACATTGTCAATCTTTCCCATCATTCAAAGGTACATGACATACAGTCTATGATCAATTGAACTGGCTGGTGTCATGCTGCACGATATGGTACTCAAATCATTGAGATGATCAAGAGCTGACCGCTGACACCCCCTGTTGTACAGCTGGCTCTACATGATGTTGAAAATGTGGTAGCAGTCAGTCCCGATCACTGGGTGCAGGGCAAGATATTCCTAATGAAGTATTGTATCAGTATATTGAAAGTATTCCTAATTCTGTCACAATACTGAACAATAAGTATTTTGATAGAACATTAAGTAATTACTAAGATATTATCACATCAGTATCAAGTCATTATTGAGCAAAATTAGAAAGATATTGTAAAAATGCATTCAAGATACTCCCAACTGGTTGTCAAGATACCAGTAAGATACTGAGAGTAAGATATCAAAGAAATATTAAATATCAGATATACTATACTGTTCACATATTTCTGTGGGCATATTCAAGCAATACAAAGGAAATCTGTCATGTTATTGTCACATTACTGGCTCAAATAAAAGCAAAATATTTTCACTGGATGGCTAGAAATGTATACTGTAAATATTTTGACAATATTCTAAGCTAAATGAATGCCACCTCAAGATATTTCCATGATGCTATTAAAATATGAGACACAGGATTGTTACAGTATTTTCTACTAGAATAATTGAAAAATAGAGAAAACCTTTGTATTGTATGTCTACAGCAGTAAGGTCAAAGTATGATGAAGGTAAGATTTTTCAGTTATGATTCATACTGATATATTTAAAAAGAAGTATATAAGAAATATCAACCAGATAAATATCAGTTACTATCAAGATACTTTGGAAAACATACTTGGGAAGTATCAGAGATCATATGCAACATATATAGTAATCAGACTGCTAAGGCAATATGACAACATTATCCTTGTAGCTGTCAAGAACTGTTCCTCACCCGATTGGAACCCACATCCATCTGACCCTTTTCCACATGTCAAACCTGACATTCGTCAACTCCTCCCGCTTTCATTCCTGGCTGCCTTGCACTGCCCACACTGCTGTGCACCAGGCTGCCTTGTACAGCACCCATGGCCGCCTTCCCAAGGCTGCCATCTCTTCTGCAAATTTGAGTATGGATTCCTGTGTGGCTCCCACTAGGTAATTTATCTATGCAGTCAAGACACTGCCCCAGCCTTCATTTCCATTCCACCTTTATTCTGGACTACAGTATTTAGGCTTAGTTAGTTTTGCCTTGTATTCCTCAGTTTGTATATTGACATACACTCAACTTAACCTGCCAATCTAAATCTCATTCTACTCCTACCTCAGTCCTCTAAGAGTCTGAACTCCATTCAACTCGACCTCTAGTCTCACTCTGAAGTTTTGGTCTCATCCGAACTTAACCCAAGTCCCTCCGTACTCCTTCCCACATTTACCTGCACTTCCCCACTTCTACCTCCAAATCTTCGTCTTGAAATTAGGACACCAGATGAGGTGAAGGGCGCAGCTTCTTATAAGCTGAAGCCAAAGTCCTTTCCATTTTCCCCTCTGCAGAATCTGCCATGACCTGACAACCTTCCGCTATCATCACCCGCAGGGTCTGATCAGATTCCAATGTGCCTTCTAGGATCAGTTCTTAACAGAAGCCTAGTTTTCTGCATGTGCATTGCTCTGCAACTTGATGGTGTGGGAAACTCAGATTGTATTGTCTGCATATACAACTTGGAGTGAGAGTGAGTTGGAGAAGCATAGATAGAGTTATAGAATAAAAAATAGCAAAGGACTCAGAGTTGACAGAAGATTGGGAGCTTAAACCTTTCAGATTCCACATTGCGCATTCCAGATTCTGCATTTCAGATTCTGCATTGCACATTTCAGATTCCCCATTGCGCATTTCAGATTCCACATTCTGCATTTCAGATTCCACATTGTGCATTTCATATTCTGCATTGTGCATTTCAGATTCCACATTGCGCATTGCAGATTCCACATTGCACATTTCAAATTTTGCATTTCAGATTCTGCATTGGGCATTTCAAATTCTGCATTTCAGATTCTGCATTGCACATTTCAGATTCCACATTGGGCATTTCAGATTCTGCATTGGGCATTTCAGATTCTGCATTGGGCATTCCAAATTCTGCATTGCACATTTCAGATTCCACATTGTGCATTTCAGATTGCGCATTGGGCATTTCAAATTCTGCATTGGGCATTTCAGATTCTGCATTGCATATTTCAAATTCTGCATTTCAGATTGCACATTGTGCATTTCAGATTCTGCATTTCAGATTGTGCATTGTGCATTTCAGATTCCCCATTGCACATTTCAGATTGTGCATTGCACATTTTAGATTCCACATTCTGCATTTCAGATTCCGCATTGTCCCTTCAGATTCTGCATTGCACATTTCAAATTCTGCATTGTGCATTTCACATTCTCAATTGCGCATTCCAAATTCTGCATTGCACATTTCAGATTGCCCATTGCACATTTCAGATTCTGCATTGGAGGACATCTGAGTATTGGATAATCTGTGTTTGTTCTGTTTGTTCTGTTTGTTCTGTTTGTCCGCCCTGTTCCAGTCAGCCAAATAAGTATCAATATGTCAGCCATAGTGCTGTGGATGGTTGATGGCTGTGTTAAACGTTAACCGCCTGCGATGGGCAATCTAGACATGCAAGAGATCCTTGCATTGAATCAGAAACACCCTGAGCTGTTATTGCAGCAAATCCTATGGTTTATCACCCTGGCCTCAAAAATTAAGAATGATATCATCCTTGTCCAGCCAACACACGTCCCTTCATCTGATCCTCCCAACATTTTGCCACCATCAATAACCCTGTTCCTGGGAAACAGTTGTGGGATCTCAGAGACTTGTGTCACCAGTTGTTGGGAGGCTCTTAGATCAACTGTTTGGTATGAATCTGACAGCTTCAAGGACTCCTCTGAGAGTGATTTTGCTGAGCATGGTCATACCATGGGTCTTTGTGTGTGTGTGTGGGGGGGAATCTGGATGAATACATGCTGATCTTATAAATCTTAGATTTGGACACCTTATATCCTCCACATCATACTTGCACAAATGCATCCTGCCCACGGAGCTGGACTGGGAAGTTGTTGAAGCAGGTTGAACAGCAGCAGGGTGTCTTATGCACCTTTGCTCGGGGAGCACAGCCTATTTGTTCAGTCCATCTCTACTGTGAATGTGGGTACTTAGTACAATATACTTGAGCACCATAACCATTTTTTAGTAGTATGTAACACAAATTACCACCACAACCTTTCTGTCAAAGATGGGACTTGCACATACTATGATGGTGCTATTCCAGATGCACTACAAGTGGGAGAGCATCAGTTTGCAGAGTGGCAGCTGATACAGATGTGGATTACATCAATGCTACTTTCATGGTACATTGATTCAAGAACCTGCCAGAACACTGTCAAGCAAAAACTTTCACAGGACATCTGCCACTAACTGCACCTGTCAATACAACCATACACTAGCTGGCTCGGAACCACCAGTTGGCTGGCCGTTTGGTTTTGCTGTCACTATGGAGCAAGTGTGGGATGGATTTGTCATACTGGCCTTGTTGGAGGACTGCCAGCAATGGTCCAAGGTTCTCGAGGTACCACACACAGGTGCTCAGAAGGATTGGTTCACTGCTGCATTACGACGGCGCAACCTCTGCTTCCATCTCCACAGCCAACCCAAGTCACAACATTACTGCCACAAATGCCTACATATATATAAGGGCAAGAAGGTCTGGGTTTGCATGATTGATGGTGTTATGGTGGGGTGTCCATGCTGTGCAGTCCACAATTGCAAAGTCCCTCTTGAGAACAACTGGCATCGTTTCTGTCCACAGCATTCTGCCCTAGACTGTGTCTGTTCTGTTGTTGGTTGCAGTGCCCCTACAGCTGCTGACAGTTGCATGTGTTCTGATCCTGAGCACCAGGAGGCCAAACAACTTCATCAAGACTGGCAACAGGCATACTTTCAACTCAAGGAATGGCTCCAATGTGCCCGTGTCGCTCACCCTAGTGATGCCGTTGCACAAGATGTCAATGTTGCAGATCTGATTGATGCTGATGAGGAGGAGGAAGACTTGGAGATCGCTGGGCATGACAAGGAAGGGGACTCTGCAGCAAAAAACCCACCGAAAAGAATACAAGTACAGCTTGGTCACAAAATGGACACACAATGAGCAGATAATTGTGGTGCCATGTGGTATGATAATTGCCCGTGAGAGTTTCTATGGTGCAGAGGGTATTGGCAGCGTCATTGTGAGTGTGAACAACTTGGTCTAACTTTAAGTTACTGATCAATGGGTTCAGGAGATGATCAAGTGCACCTTCCATGAAGACATTAAACCTGATCACATATTCTTCGATAACAACTGTTCGGTGGCCAAGGTGGTCTGGGGAAAAGACCCATTCTTTGATGATATTGGACTTACTGTTGACGTTTTCCATTTCAAGGCAAAGCACTCTGAAACAGATCTATACTGCCAGCAATACTGTAATCCCATTGCATATCCAGAAGTTCTGTCAGAGGATGGAAAGGGGTGGTATTTCAACTCATCAATTGCAGAGCAGACAAATGTATGGCTGGGAGGGTACCATGCCATCTGCCGTGAAATGCTCATTGATAAGTACACATTTTTCCTTGATGAAATGATTTTACGTAGAAACTGCATGACCAGAGAAAAGCTTACAAATGAGAAACAGTCTCCTAGTAATTGGCTACATTCAAGTGAATAGGTACAGTGTATGGTAGTTCAAACAAAATGAGACAGGAATTGATAGAATACAAAATGAGAGGGAAAGGACAAATTGAAACAATTTGAGACCAACCAAACCACATAACACCTATCAAACCTTGACTTTCTTCTTGCAGTTTTCCTTCCCTCATTGAACACTCCTTGCGTGGCTCTGCTCAAGGAAGGATGCCCACAGCCCCTCCGGTGTGTGACCAGCTTCCAGTGCTGCATTCCGCGCATTAGATGGTGCCTCGAGCCATGCCTTCTGATGCTTGTAGAAGGTTGTCCGATGGAACCGAGTCTTGAAGACAGCCTCGAAGGTCTCCTCAACATTCCCATGTGCCCTGCTCACAGACCTGCACTTCTCAAATCCATAGGCTATGTCCTCTGTGTAGAAATCATATGGCCATACAGTGATAGCTGCCTCGGATGACATTGAAGACAAGGCAGAGGATGAAGAACATGCAGAATGGGTATGCTTGCAGACTTTGTGGCGCCCACCCCTGCCACAAGCACCAGAGGAAAAAGCTGCAGGCTGAGCAGAGGTGCCATCGTTGTCATTGTCCGAGAGTGTGAGGTCAATGAAGGGAGGTTCAACAGAGGCCCCAACTGAAGGTCTGACAGGCTCCACTTTGATCGCGCAGAATGGGGATACAGCTTGAACCATGCAATGTGGTTCTGACCTGATTGCCGCAAACTTTCGTGAGGTCAATGAAACTGTCTGCAGCTCATCATTGTCGGAACCCTGAGCACGTCATTGATGGGAGGATTTGTGATGGGAGGACTTTCCCTTCTTGTCGCCATTCAGAACCTTGGGAAAAACAGCCAGCTCCTCGTCATCAGTGGAACCAGCAGGTACATAAGATTTGGCCAGCTTCCTTTCCTTCAAAGCCTTTCAAACAAAGGCCTGCTCCTGTGGCAAGTTGTCGAGAAAGTGGGGATGGAGGCGCTTGCTTTCAGATAACAGGTTGTCAAAATGAAGGCAGGTTCTCACATTGACACCCATGATGAAGATGTGGTTGCAATCCTTCATCAAGACCACTTGTCCAACACAGACCTTTGTCCACCACCCGATCGAGGGGTTGTACATGTCGACACACACATCATCCTCAGGGCCAACCAGCAGGTCGACCTCGCCCAGCACCTCAGCGCTCAACACGAAATGTGGCCATTTGAATCCACCCTGTGCCTCAAAGATCATTGCATCCTGATTGTCCTGTCAAAAAAGTGTTAAAAAAAGTGCTGCGAGATGCACAATAGATCAAACTTACTGTTGCCCAGCCATAGACCATGATGGAATGCTTTGCTTTCTCAATGTTCACCAAGCGCTTCGCATCTGCTGCTTGCTTACCCTCCTCTCGAGCACGTACTGCTGGGTGAATGCGGGAGCCATCTGCGATGCATGGCGAGGGATGGCGAACATGTCCAATGCCGAGTCCGCAGTCACCAATGGGCTGGCCTTCACAGTGTTGTCAGAAAGGGGGAGGTTGGAAGGAGGCAGGGACCATGATGGAGGCCTCTCTTTCCTGCTCAAAGCTGAGGGCAAGGAACTAGCTACAATGTTGGTGGTGAGGTGGGTTTTGTCTCGGCAGCCACCAGCTTCGATGCAGTGCCAACGACACATCTTGCGAGGGCAGTCAATGTGGAGCCATCCCATCCCACATCCTCTCTTGACGCAAATGACCTGAGTAGCACTCAAGATAGGGGCAGGTTGGCCAGGAGGAGGGGCGGAGAGTGGCAGAGAAGAGGAGGGTGCTGAAAGAGCAGGAGAGGAAGGCAGGGATCCTTTGACAGCCTCAGCAAGCCAGTAATAGTATGAACAATAAGTTCCATCCCTGCTTTTTGTGTGGCAGGACACATATGCTTTCCCAGTATTGCCGCTCTTGTTTGATTTGCAGATCTTGGGGGCCAGCCGAATGTGACATGTGTCGCACGAGTACACAGTAGGTGATGCTTAGTTCATGGTAGATTAGAACCTGTAGGATTGCTGAAAACAACATGAGCAATAAGTGAGATAAGGTGAGATTTCTGTGAATCAATGCACTGAAAGTTAGTCTTGAATGCATAGTATCTTGTGCTATTGAAGGGGGCGCCGCATTTGTTAAAATGCTCCAGAGGATAAGAAGAGAAACTGTAAGGGGACTAGGGGGGTGCCCTGTGTGTTTTTCCTATTTTTTATGTTCGTCCTATATTTTTCCCCACCTCATTTCCTTCTATTCTTCATTTTCTATGATTTTTCCGGATTTTATTACTAATTTTCCCTTGCTATCATGTTTGTACATGTTGACACTTTTATATTTAGAGGCGGAGTACCCCTTCCGACACATACCCCTTGGTATGATGTCATTTGGCGGCCTTGATCTGCCTATCTCCGCCTTTTTCTATTTTTAGGTTATATTTGATTTTTGTCGTCTTCACATATACTGGGCATCAGCAAGGGGATCCTTAGAGTTTTCTCTTCGGATTTCCCTTTGCTAGGTGTGTCCCCAATGCCTGTATTATATAGTATAATTTTAACTTTGGATTTCCCTTTGCTAGAGGCTTAGGTTGCCCTTATAGTAGAAAACTCTCCCCTAAGGCCCGAAAATCGCGAATGCGCTGCCCAAGATGGGCAGGTACGGACTGGACAATGCTTCCCAAAGCTCCACAGAGTCCCTACACACCGTTCCAGATAATCTCACCTTTATTACGCCGCCATTTTCGCCAAACATGCTCCCTAGCGACATGGACGCATCAGAATGCTTCGACGCGCTTGAAAGCGACGTTTCCGGAATGCGCGTGCAAATCGACTCGCTTAAATCTACGATTGAAAACTTTGTTAGGACCCTCCAGGCTAACCCTACGACCAATAGTTCCCCCTTTACGACTCCAAGCGCACCCAACAACGACATTTTGCCAAACATGTCCACTAAGGAACGCGCCCAGATCAAACCATCCCCCCCGCTGAATTTAATGGTGCACGTGCGCAGGGATGTGCATTCCTTAATTCCTGCGAGTTATACATCAGTCTCCAGTCGCATCAATTCGTCGATGAGGCTGCAAAAATTTATTGGGCCTTCACATACATGAAATCTGAACGCGCCTATCTCTATGTGGACCGTATCCTACGTCAAACTAAAGAACTCGGTTCTCTACCTTTCTCCACTTGGGGTGACTTTCGAGCTGAGTTCGTACGCCACTTCTGCACCCTCAATGAACGCCACCAAGCAGTGACACAACTTGAGTCATCCGCTTACCACCAGGGACGTCGATCTGTGGACAACTATATCGATGAGTTCAAGGATTTGGTGGACATGGCAGGATATGGGAGTGGGTTACCAGTGGTGGTGAAGTTCCGACGGGGGCTCAACTGAGAAATTCAGGACCAGATTGCACAGATGTTGGAAGGGCACCCAGCAGACGATGATATCCTTGCTTGGTATGAAGCTGCTTCACTCTGTGACAAGAACCAACTCACAAATGCGGCGTTTAATGCTGCATTCTGTGCTCCAACTACCACTCATATGCCCTACACCTTCAATCGAAGCCTCCCCCACCCTAACCCCATTCCTGTTCATCAAACTCCCACACCAGCCGTCAATGTCCCAGTACCAATGGATGTTGATGTAGCCCACAGCCATGCACGTAAGTTGGATCTCTGCTACCATTGTGGGGAACCTGGACACAGGGCTGGAGCGTGTCCCCATTGTCAGGATATCTGCATGCTCACCCCCGAGGGACGAGATGAACTCCTGCAAGATTTGTTGGCGCTTGTAGATGTTGAGGAAGCGAAGGATCAAGTTGCAGAGGAGATTAAGTTGGAAGTTGTAGAGGAGCAGGATTTTCCTATTCACAGCAAGTGAATTGTACGCCCTCACTGCCTGTCCATAACCGCTTTGAAGTCTTGTCAGTTGAATCCCCGGAGAATGAATCCATTTCTGTGACTGCTCCCCTCTCTGACTCTTCGAAGTTGGCTAAAGACATACCTGCTCTCCCCATCTCTCCTTCTACTCCACGTCCCAAAATTAAATCATGGGAGCGTAAACTACCACGCAAGTATATTGTGGCATCCACTCCCTCTGCACATTCCTTGAACCTAGCCATCAAACTGCAGACGACCGACACTGGACAGATACTCGGTGTCTCTGCGCTCCTGGACTCTGGTGCGACTGGTCTCTTCATTGATTCCCATCTGGTACAACAACATCGCCTAAATACTCGCTCACTCTCATGTCCGATACCTGTATATAACATGGATGGATCCCCAAATGAAGCTGGTGCCATCCGAGAGGTTTCAGACCTGGTTCTCCGTTACAAAGATCATAGTGAGCGTGCCCTTTTTGCTGTCACTCAATTAGGAAAGCAAAAGGTGATTTTGGGATATCCATGGCTTCGAGACCATAACCCAGAGGTCAACTGGTGTACCGGGGAGGTTACCATGAGCCGATGTCCATCCCGCTGTCGGACGTGTTTCACAGAAGCCAGGCAAGAACATCGTGGACAGAAGGTGGTGATATGACGTACTCAGAAGTGTCGTGCTGGACCCCTGCCTATACCTGAAGTGGAATTGGAAGGGGTTCCTGATCTAATGCCAGACTCGGATGATGATGATGAGGACCCAGAGGAAGTGGAGGAGGGTGATCGGATCTTCTACACTGCAATTCACTCATCGCATGAGGTGTGTGCCACACCGAACATATCCCAACACCTCGCCGAGGCCTTCCACAAAAACAACGCTGCTAAATCCTCTACTAACTCCTTACTCCCTCATCTCCATGAGTTTGAAGATGTGTTCTCCAAGGAGTCATTCGACTCTCTTCCTGCATGCAAGCCATGGGATCACGCGATCGAACTCACCCCCGGTGCAACCCCTTCATCCTGCAAGGTCTATCCTCTCTCTCCGGAAGAACAACGGCAGCTTGACCAGTTCATCGACGAGCACCTGGCCTCTGGACGTATTCGACCATCAAAGTCACCCATGGCCTCTCCCTTTTTCTTTGTCAAGAAGAAGGATGGCTCACTTCGACCGGTTCAAGACTACAGAAGGCTCAACAACATCACGGTCAAAAATCGCTACCCACTACCCCTCATCTCCGAACTTGTAAACCAGCTCCGTGGAGCCCGATACTTCACCAAGCTCAATGTCTGTTGGGGCTATAATAATGTGAGGATAAAGGAGGGAGATGAGTGGAAGGCAGCCTTTTGTACCAACCGTGGTCTTTTTGAACCGCTTGTCATGTTCTTTGGCCTTACTAATAGCCCTGCCACCTTTCAGACCATGATGAACGACATCTTCCATGACTTCATCCTCGAAGGCGTTGTCTGCATCTATCTCGATGACATCCTCATCTTCACTCGCATGGTTGAAGAGCACCGTCGCATCATGCACCTCATCCTAGAGCGACTTCAACAGTACAAACTCTACCTTTGTCAGGACAAATGTGAGTTCAAAAAGACCAAGATCGAGTACCTCGGCCTGATTATCTCAGAGGGTCAAGTGGAGATGGATCCTATCAAGGTAAACGTGGTCACAGCTTGGCCGACGCCCACAAACAAGAAGGAGGTGCAGTCTTTCCTGGGCTTCATCAATTTCTATCGGCGTTTTATCAAGGATTTCTCACATCATGCACGACCACTGTTCGACTTGACAGGAAAGGAGGCATGGAGGTGGGATAATGCACAACAGGAGGCGTTCGAAAAGCTTAAGGAGATGGTCACTTCTGCTCCAATCCTTACCTTTGCTGACGATTCGCGTCCTTTTCATGTAGAAGCCAACAGTTCTGACTTTGCGACGGGCGCCATGTTGTCTCAGCAGTCTCTGGAGGACCAGAAGTGGCATCCTGTTGCGTTCTACTCCAAAAGCCTTAGTGCTGTAGAGTGAAACTACGAGATCCATGACAAGGAGATGTTGGCAATAATGCGTGCGCTTGAGGAGTGGCGACACTTCCTCGAGGGTGCCCAACACAAGGTGGAAATTTGGATGGATCACAAGAATCTCGAGTACTTCATGATGGCCAAGAAATTGAACCGTCATCAAGCTCGTTGGTCCCTGTATCTATCTAGATTCGACTTCTCCTTGCACCACCGTCTGGGTCGCAGCATGGGGAAGACTGATGCCCTATCCTGATGTGCAGACCATGGGGATAGCAGCGGTGACAACCAAAACATTGTGCTGTTGCAGCCAGACCTGTTCACCATTCGGGCACTGGAAGGCATTGCACCCCAGGGTGAGGAGTGGGACATCCTACGTGACATTCATCATGCAAACTGTAGTGGTTTACATGAGGATGTTGTCGCCCGAGCTGTTAAAGAACTGAGGAAGGGATTGACCCTTTCCTTACATGCGGCAGAGTGGGCTGAAAAGGAGGACTTGTTGTATTTCAGGGATCACATCTATGTTCCCAATGACCCAGACCTTTGCTGGCGCATCATATCCCAACACCATGACTCACAGATTGCTGGCCACCCCGGACACTGGAAGACCTTGGAGCTCACCTCACGGAACTATTGGTGGCCACAAATGTCATGGCTCATTGGTCAGTATTGTCGCACTTGTGACCTTTGCTTATGCACCAAGGTTCCTCGTCGTGAGCCTATTGGTGAGCTACACCCTCTTCCTGTTCCAGAGAGTCGTTGGGATGTTGTCAGTGTCGACTTTGTGGTGGAATTGCCAGAGTCAAATGGGTTTGATGCGGTGATGTGCACAGTTGACTCAGTGGGAAAACACACTCACTTCATTCCCACTCACACCACTGTCAGTGCCCTAGGTGCCGCTCGACTCTACCTCCACCACGTGTGGAAATTACATGGACTTCCTGGTGCCTTCCTCTCGGATTGTGGCCCTCAGTTCATAGCAGAGTTCACTCGTGAGCTGTACCGACTCCTGGGGATCAAACTCCTCGCTTCAACCACTTATCACCCACAAACTGATGGCCAGATGGAGTGAGTCAACCAGGAACTGGAGCAGTACATCCGCCTCTTTGTCAATGAATGCCAGGACGATTGGGACAATCTCCTTCCTTTGGCCGAGTTCGGATACAACAACCATGTCCATGCTTCCACTCAACAGACCCCTTTCCTCTTAGACACTGGACAACATCCACGCATGGGATTTGAACCTCGCCAAACTCCCTCACACATCGAGACAGTGAATGAGTTCACAGAATGCATGAGGGATAGCTTGGAGGAGGCAAGGGCAGCCTTAGCAAAGGCGAAGGACAACATGGTGCGATTTTACAACCAACACCACTCCCCAACCCCTCAGTACAAGGTTGGTGATCGAGTTTATCTTGACTCCAGTGACGTCTCCACTACACATCCATCCAAGAAACTCGCTCATCGCTTCTTGGGACCTTTCCCCATTGTCAAGTGTGTTGGAATGCATGCCTATCGTCTACGCCTCCCAGCCTCCATGTCCAGACTCCATCCTGTCTTCCATGTCGTCAAATTGCTTCCAGCTCCCCCAGATCCATTCCTGGGATGCCATTCACACCCACCACCACCACCTACAGTGATCGAGGGAGAACCCCAATACGAAGTCAAGTCAATCTTGGACAGCCGTGTGCATCGAGGAAAACTCCAGTATTTGGTACATTGGAAGGGTTATGGGTATGAGGAGAACTCATGGGTCGAAGAGTCTGATGTAAATGCCCCTTGGTTAATCAAGGAATTCCACCGATGGCACACTGCTGCACCGCATCGCATTCAAGTCATGGACTTTGGTCGTATGCGATTTCGAATGCATTTGGGCGATGCATCTTAGAGAGGGGGTGATGTAAGGGGACTAGGGGGGTGCCCTGTGTGTTTTTCCGATTTTTTATGTTCGTCCTATATTTTTCCCCACCTCATTTCCTTCTATTCTTCATTTTCTATGATTTTTCCGGATTTTATTACTAATTTTCCCTTGCTATCATGTTTGTACATGTTGACACTTTTATATTTAGAGGCAGAGTACCCCTTCCGACACATACCCCTTGATATGATGTCATTCGGCGGCCTTGATCTGCCTATCTCCGCCTTTTTCTATTTTTAGGTTATATTTGATTTTTGTCGTCTTTCACATATACTGGGCATCAGCAAGGGGATCCTTAGAGTTTTCTCTTCGGATTTCCCTTTGCTAGGTGTGTCCCCAATGCCTGTATTATGTAGTATAATTTTAACTTTGGATTTCCCTTTGCTAGAGGCTTAGGTTGCCCTTATAGAAACAGACTCACAATAGTGGATGTGCATACTTGTGTTATGGGGTGTGGATATCGTGGCAAGGAGGGATGCAGCATTGGCGGTGTGATAGCATGGCACTGGAGTAGTGATGCGCATCGCCGCGTCGCAAGGCAAATTGAGATTCAGAGGTGACATAAGCCAAATGGGACAACTGGAACAAACGGGACAAACAGAACTCATGGGATTATCCAAAATCAAGATTCTCTGCTGCATTGCACATTTCAAATTCTGCATTGTGCATTTCAGATTCTGCATTGCGCATTCCAAATTCTGCATTGCGCATTCCAAATTCCACACTGCGCATTGCAGATTCTGTATTGCACATTGCAGATTCTGCAGTGGGCATTTGAAATTCTGCATTGGGCAGTTCAGATTCCATTTGAAATTCTGCATTGGGCATTTGAAATTCTGCATTGTGCATTCCAGATTCTGCACTTCAGATTCTGCATTTCAGATTCTTCCAGAAAATCTGGGATTCAGAAATTGCCACGAGTGCCACCGCTGCCGCCTACACTGGTTGGCTTACATCATTGTATTTCTCATCCAACTCACCTAAGTGACGACTATCTCCCCTCAACTCCCCTTGCACAACCCACCCACACCACAAGGCCCCATCTTCAAGTATGTACAACTACACCTACCACTGTGAGCTCTTGTCTCACTTGCATCTGTTTTGGTTGTTCAACGACATGAACATGTCTTTTTATCCACAGCACGCGATGAACACACTAATTGGTGTGCAATCCCCTCTCTCCGTGCTTCAACAATGTCTCAAGAGTAGCTTTAGTTACTTTATAGGACATCTATCATGAGCCAGGAATCACAAGGTCCCTTAGCCTGCGGCACCTGTCACCGCTTGCTCGAGGTCAAAATCTGCAAAAGCAACAAGAATGGAAATGCAGGCAAGGCCTTCATATCCTGCCACAAAAGACACAACAATGGAACGTCATGCTCCTACTATCATTGGCTCAATGGAGCCCAGGGCTCCCTCTCACCATCCCTTTCCTCCTCTCCAGCACCATCTTCCCAACAAGCTGTTTCCCCAACTTTGCCATCTCCAAACCTTCCAGCAACACCTTCTCATTCTTTCACTATAACTCTACCAACTAGAACAGTGGCAAAACCTACACAATGTGTGAAGACATCCTGTAAATCAACATGACTCCATCCTGATTGTATGTGCCAGATATGTTGTCAGCATTGCATAGAAGCCAGGGGGTGTCAAGCAAAAGGCCATGCTGCCACCTCCAGGCCTAGTGTGACATTGGGAGATGGGCACAAAAAGACACCCTCAGCCCTGCCTGATTTGCTGACATCACCTTCACTGCCACCTCCAGAATGCTCAGCAGCTACTGCATCAGCTGCCACAGACATGTTTGTGGACCCATGCTATGCATCCCAGATGACTGCGGCATTTACAAAGCACTACATGCTTGAACAAGATTGGGAGGAGTGACAACGAGCAGCAGATGCAGAGCAGCTTGTGAATATAATAAAGCAAAGCACCACATAATTATCTATGCCTGGCCTAAGGTGCGTCCTCTCTGCATAGTCTTTTTCCTACTCACTATAATTTGATAGGACAATCCTGAGGCAACCATAATTGAAGTCCAGGGTGGCTTTAAGTGGCCACATTTTGTGCTTACCACTGCCATCCTCTTGCAAGCAGATCTTTTGGCTCCAGAGGATGTGATTGCCCACTTCAAACTTTACAATACATCTATACATATGTGGTCAAAGATGCAGGTTGGCCACATCATCATGCTCAAAGCTGGTGACCACATTTTTTTGAAAGGCCATGACATCGCTCGTTGCCTGGACTTTGACCACCTCCTGACTATAGGTCAACAGTGCATCCCTCATTTCTCTAATAATCTCCCACATGAATGTGCCCATGTCTGACAGGTATTGAAGGAGAGAAAAATGGGGAAAAAGCCTGACAATGATGACGACGATGATGCCCACTGTCGCCCCAATTGCACACAAAAGATCAAGTTGGAGCCTGGAGCAACAGACCTTCCTCTGCCTGCCAAAACAGAGCCCATGTTCATCAATCTCACCATCTCTGATTCTGATGAAGATTGCCCACCTATCACCCTCTCATGTAAATGCCATTGGTCTCTCTGGTCCCCATGTACCACAAGTGAGAGCTCTGATGGAAGTGATGTGGAACATACCTGGCCTACTGACTTTTATGTTGTGGACATGGTTCATGGCTTCAACAAGTGTTTGAAAGCCTCCAGGAGCCACGAGAGTGTTGAGGAGGCCTTCTTCAAGTGCTTCGGTGTTCCATTTAAGAGCTCAACCTTTTACCAGCACCATAGAATGTGGGAGAGGGCTTCGGAAGCATGTTGAGAGGCAGGGTTAGGTGCTGGCCATACCTCAGCTGGATTGTGGTCGGCATTCATTGTGCGGAATGAGGTTCTTGGCCAGTGCAAGCAGGTCAAAGCTTGACTCATGTGACTACTGTCCCTTTTCAAATGAAGTAGATTTGTGATTAGTTGTTCTTGTTCATGTTCTTGTTCATGTATTGTAATTTCGATTTGTGATTAGTTGTTCTTGTTCATGTATTGTAATTTCCACTATGAAACAGTTACTTCGTCATGAGGATATGGCCAATTACTAGGGGATTGACATTCTTTCAGAAGCTTCTCTCTTGTCATTTGGTTCCTATGTAGAATCATCTCATCCAAGAAGAAAGTATACTTATCTATAAGCATTTCCTGACAAATCGCATGATACCCCCCAAGCCAAACATTTGTTTGTTCTGCAATCAATGAGTTAAAATACCAGCCCTGGTTGTCTTTGGAGATGAGCTCAGGGTATGCAGCTGGATTGCAGTGTTCTTTCCAGAAAACATCTGTTTCAGAATGTTTTGACTTGAAATGAAAGACATCGACTGTGAGGCCAATATCCTTGAAGAATGGATTGTCCTTGACCATTTTGGCAAGTGTGCAGTTGTTGTCAAAAAAGACATGATCTGGTTTGATGTCCTCATGAAACATGCACTTGATCATTTCCTGTTGGTTGGTGAGTGGCATTGTTTGTGATATGAGAGATGAATTTCACATGATAGCACTTCCAACACCCTCTGCACCATAAAATGTTTCACGACCAATAATCATCCCACATGGCGCAACAATGATCTGCTCATTGTGTGTGCGTCGTCGTCCAAACTGAGCCTGGATCCGTTCCTTTGTGACCTGAGAGTTACTACCAACCTCAAATTCCTCAGTTTCTTCATCAATGTCTGCAATCTCAGTGAGGTCTGTGTCTTCAGCAACTGCATCATTTGGATGAGCCACTCGTGCACATTGCAATTGTTCCTTAAGCTGGAACCATGCCTGGCCACAGTCATGATGGATTTGTTCAACCTTTTGATGGCTTGCATCTGAACATGTGCAACTGTTGGCCATTATGGGAGAATCACAGCCGACGATTGCACAGACCATGTTTTGAGCGATGTGGTCAGGACAGAAGTGATGTTGGTTGTTTTTAAGAGGTACCTTGCAATTGTGGATTGCACAGCATGGACATCCCACTGTAACTCCATCAATAAAGACAACCCAGACCTTGTTACCATCTTCATAGACCTGTAGACACTTTTCACAATAGTGGTGTAATTTGGGTTGACCATGGACATGGAAGCAAAGATTCTGAGCATGCAGGGCATTGGTGAAACAATCCATTTGTGCTCCAGTATGGGGAACCTCCAGGACCTTTGACTGCTGCTGACAATCATCAAGAAGAGCCAATGTGACAAACCCATCCCAAACCTGCTCAGTAGTGACCATAAAGCCAAATGCCCACCCATCTGGTGAAACAGGGTCAGGGAATGAAAGGTTGTATATGGGTGCACAATTTGTAGCTGATGTCCTGTACAAGAAAATTGTAAGCCACATTTCAAATAATGCAATATAATGACCTACCATGAAACCAGCATCAAGGTTATCCAAAGCTGAATCAGCCGCTTCTCAGCAAACTGATGTTCACCAATAGAGATGATGTCTGGAATGCTATCATAATATGTCTGGATGCCATTCTTGATGTGGAAATTATGGTGGTAATTCATGTTACAGGCTTGTAAGAAATCAAGTGTCTGTCATACAATCCACTGTACAACCCATACCTGCACAGTATAAATGCACAGAGCAAACAGGGACTGCTCCCTTATCAAGAGTATATAAGACCCCTTGGCGTTGTTCTTCCTTCTTCAATAACTTTCCAGTTCAGCTGTATGAACAACTTGGGTTGACACATGTTTGCTGAGGAGGATACAATGTATGGAAGACTAGGTTGATGGGATGGTGAGCTGACATGAGCCTGATGACTTGGATCTATGATAGCGACACACAGAGCCCATGAGAATGCCCATGTTTTGCAAAGTCATCAAGGATGGCATTGTCCTCCTCACTGTTCACATGGAGCCACACTGTTGATTTCAAAGCTTCCCAACAGCTATTGATGCAGTCTTCAGAGATGCTACATGATGCTTGCAAGAATGCGATGATTGTTGGTGGGAATACATCAGGGTGATCAGATACAACTATGGACAATGGCTGTGCAAGGAGAATGTCATCTTTCAATCTTGAGGCCAATGAGATGAATCACTGGATGGTGTTGAATGACAGATTGGGGTACTGCTGGCTCAAGACCATGACATCCTCCAGCTTCAGGGAGGACATTGGTGATAATTTGCAGGTCTCTTAATGCATCAGCACTGTCTGTTGGGGGTTATTTGGCAGGTAGTGGTGGTGGTGGCACTGGTGCTCATGGCAATTTCTAATACCCAGACATCCTTGATTCTGCATTGTGCATTTCAAATTCTGCATTTCAAATTCTGCATTTCAGATTCTGCATTTCAGATTCCACATTGTGCATTTCAGATTCTGAATTGCAAATTGCAAATTCTGCATTGTGCATTGCAGATTGCACATTTTAGATTATGCATTGTGCATTTCAAATTCTGCATTGCACATTTCAGATTCTGCATTGCGCATTCCAGATTCCACATTTCACATTCTGTAATGCAGAATTTGAAATGCGCAATGCAGAATCTGGAATGGGCAATGCAGAATTTGGAATGGGCAATGCAGAATTTGGAATGGGCAATGCAGAATGTGAAATGCAGAATGAAGAATTTGGAATGTGCAATGCAGAATCTGAAATGCAGAATCTGGAATGCGCAATGCAGAATCAGAAATGCGGAATGCAGACTCTGGAATGTGCAATGTGGAATCTGAAATGCAGAATGTGGAATCCGAAATGCCCAATGTGGAATTTGGAATGCACAATGCGGAATCTGAAATGCCCCATGCAGAATCTGAAATGCACAATATGGAATCTGAAATGCAGAATCTGAAATGCAGAATCTGGAATGCGCAATGCGGAATCTGAAAGGTTTAAGCTCCCAATCTTTTGTCAACTCTGAGTCCTTTGCTATTCTTTATTCTATAACTCTATCTATGCTTCTCCAACTCAGTCTCACTCCAAGTCATATATGCAGACAATACAATCTGAGTTTCCCACACCATCAAGTTGCAGAGCAATGCACATGCAGAAAACTAGGCTAGAAGGATAATGTTGTGATATTGCCTTAGCAGTATGACTACTATATGTTGCATATGATCTCTGATACTTCCCAAGTATGTTTTCCAAAGTATCTTGATAGTAACTGATATTTATCTGGTGGATATTTTTTAAATACTTCTTTTTAAATATCATATCAGTATGAATCATAACTGAAAAATCTTACCTTCATCATACTTTCACCTTACTGCTGTAGAGATACAATACACTGGGTTCAAGGCACAATACTGCTGGAGAAGTACTGTGGAAGTACTCTGACAGTATTCCTAATATAGTCAACAGACTTTGCCAGAAGTATTTTGACAGTATCATTTGAGTATTATATCATATTTTGACAGTACTAAAGGTACTCAAGTAGTATCTTAGATTGGTATGAATACTGGCAAAATATCTCTTGGTGAGCATGATGACAGTATTAAGAATACTTCTACAATACTGACATGATACCTCCCCTGAAGTATCTTGCTGTGCAGCCAGTGTGTAACTATCCTGTGTCTTATATTTTAATAGCATCATGGAAGTATCTTGAGGTGGCATTCATTTAACTTAGAATACTGTCAAAATATTTACAGTATACATTTCTAGCTATCCAGTGAAAATATTTTTCTGTTGTTTGAGCCAGTAATGTGACAATAACATGACAGATTTCCTTAGTATTGCTTGAATATGCCCACAGAAATATGTGAACAGTATAGTATATCTGATATTCAATATTTCTTTGATATCTTACTCTCAGTATCTTACTGGTATCTTGACAACCAGTTGGGAGTATCTTGAATGCATTTTTACAATATCTTTCTAATTTTGCTCAATACTGACTTGATACTGATGTAATAATATCTTAGTAATTACTTAATGTTCTATCAAAATCCTTCTTGTTCAGTATTGTGACAGAATTAGGAATACTTTCAATATACTGATACAATAGTTCATTAGGAATATCTTGCCCTGCACCCAGTGAATGTGGTACTAGGAAGTGTTTCTCAGACAAGTGATAAGGTGACTGGTCGACGGTGTAAAGCATGTGGGGCAATGACCCACATTGGTGAGTCTGTTATTGAGGTTGGATAGCTATCTATTAACTCAACAATGCAGTGTCAAATAAACTCTGTCCTCAGTTCACACCAACAGAAAGGGTTTGCAACAATGGCACAGATGAGAACACACCACCTGAACTACCAGTCTACATGCTGAGCTTGCTAGCAGGTGCACTTCCTCCCACCAAAATCTCAGTGGCTCCAAGAAAGGCTAGGCTATGTGGTGCTTGCAGCACTTCTGGGCACATTGATATGCTCCTATCATCATGGTCCATCTTCTCAGTCCTCTCATTTGCACTGTCCCTCTAGCTTCAAACAAAGCATGTCCAAACTGGAAGTTGAGGGGTGAAAGACAGAAGAAACCTTTGCAGTAATCTATAGTATGTCATCCATCAAATCATCTGCCTCAATATCCTTGTCCTCACCCATTTCCTCCATCTCAGTTTTTTTTTTTGCATTATATCCATAGCAACTGCAATTTTATCTGGCATTATAGTATCTGCATTGCATCCAGGTGTAAATGAGTGCAGTGAATTGTCTTTGATCACTTGTCTGAGCTTTCATAAAGTTTTGGTCATGTTTGGATGTTGGTGACATATTGTCTGATGTTTTAGATGGAATCCTCTCTCGACAGTCAAGTGGCATTCTCAGAAGAGGTCAATCAAGACTGACTACTTGATGATGAGTTCCATTGTGCAGTTTGATCCTGAGCTGCCATAGATCACCTTTGTGTACAGGTTGTTCCTTTCTACTAACCAATCAATAGCATGGAAGGCATGTGGCTTTCCTGTAGGATTGCATAACCAATTAAGGCAGATTATCCTTCTACAGGTATGCATTGCTCAATCATGCGATATGCAATGCTTGAATAATTTGATGTACTGCAGATCTGCAGGATATACATCACATAGGTTTGTCATGAATCAAAGCATCTGCGATGCATACTTATGCAGTGAACATGTATATCCATGGCAGAAAGGTGGCTTCCACCTGCCCTATATCTCCCGCATTCATTGCATGGCTTAACTCAAGGTAATGGAGTTCATCATGGTTCCAAAATGTTTGATTTTCAAATTGTTTGTCCCTCTGTTTTGTAGATTTTCTTCTTTCCCTACTGGTGCATCGTGTATTTGCAACATACTTCATGATGATGGCCTCTGACATCTCAACGATGAGATCCCATGATGGCTTGGTATCAGCAAAATGTGAAGCAAAGTCCATTGTGGATTTCGGCTCTCTGCTTAAAGTCTCCAGCAGTCCAGCATTGATGCCCAAATATTGTGGTAAACAACATTGTGCATTTGCCTAAACCCTGGTTTTGAAGCAAATTTCCCTGTTTCATTAGGTCTCAATATGCTGTCATGTTGATAATGGCTGGTGGCATCTGTTCTAGCTTCATTGGGCTGGACCCAAGTTCACCATATTGCATCTGCACATGCCATCTTGAAGTGGAAAAGGATGGGAAGAAATATGATATGTTGAAATTGCCTCTTAGGTGTTGCTTCAATGCACCATGAGTCCCAAGCAGTATCAAGTCACTCCTTTGTCAGTAAGTCCCCATGAATTAGAAGGACCCAGTCTGACATGTCAACATTGCCTCTGGTGTTAAACTTCTCATTGTCAGGCTCCCCAATTCCTCCTTGCTCCATCAGGCATTCAACTACTTCCACATTACCATCTGGTGTCAAATCCTTAATATTCATAGCATGGCAAGGTATTTGGAGGTCTTTACACTCCCCCACCTTTCCTGTTGGACTCCGACTGGAGTCTGACTGGACTGACAGGAGTCCACCAGGACTGTTCACCAGCCAACTGCCTGCAAAGTTGCCAGTCCAGTCCCAGTCCAGTCCTACCAGACTCCGAGTGGAATCCACTCAAACACTGGTGATATGCTCGACCCGGAAACCCAAACAAAACCTACCAAAATGGCCTTGGATGGTATAACACGAGTTAGAGGAAGGGTGCGAGGTGGTACTAAAAGTCACCGAATTCAACCTGATGGACACATAAGACATCCGAGTGGGTATGAAGGGTTTCAAGAATGTCCGAAGGGGTGCAAGATCTCCCGATGTAAGTTTGAGGGAGATCAATAAGGTTCGAGGGGTAGAGGAGACGTTCAAGGTAATTGGGAATGGTATAGATGGTTTTACAAAGTGTGTAGAAGGAATATGTGAGTGGGGCAGCAATGATAGTGACAAGGGGCGATAACGATATATGACGGACGAAGGGTTCGAGGGCTAATACAAAGTTTTGAGGAAGTTTGCGACGATTCGCAGAACTTTGGGCTAGACGAGAGGCTTGGACTCAAGAGCTGAACTCTTAAATCAGACTATAGTGAAGTAAGACGATCTCCTATCTTTTTCTCAAGTGAGTAACTATTACAAGTTTAAATAAGTTCTGAAGAGGTACTACCAAAAAGGGGAAGGAGAACATGAGGCCTACATGAGGTGAAGTCTAGGATAAAAGATAAACCTCTATCACTGAGTAAAACAATAAAAGATAAGAATTAAATCTCCGGAGTCCTGATATGTGTGAGATGTACTTGTCCCCTGTCATTACAAACCATCTAAACATTTGAAATTCACCTCATCATGTCCTTAGTCATCTCGTGCATGCTCAGTCGGTGGCTGAATAGCTTGGTCAACCTTGCTATGACTCGTCGGCGTGTAGTAAGAGTGCCAGAGGCCATGATGATGGCGGCTGAGTGCGTTCGAAGTGTTCCTATATCGTTCGAGGGGGATCGAGGGGGATCGAGGTAGCACGAGGCTGCTTGAAGCCTGTTCGGGAGCATTTCACAAGGCTTGAAGGTGTTCAAGGGGTTCCGAGTGTTGTGGGAGATTGATGCGGAACTGCTGTGAGTGGTTACAGACCTTATAGCGTGAGGTGGACCTATCAACCTCCCCCTAAGTGAAATACTGACTGTCCCAGTCAGCCGATCCGAAACACGTGATGTCACGAGGTCATGTTGACAATGATAAACAAACATCAAACCAGTTATTTCCTTCCTCTCTCAATCGTTCTCCCTACCTCAAATCTTCGGTATGTCTCTCTTAGCTCAACTGAACGCCGAGGTCCTTGAGTACGCCAAGTCCATGCCCGAATGCGGTGTGGCAGAAGACGTTGATTTTGAAGTGTGGGGTAAGGGTTTTTGTGAGAAGATGGTACATTTTCATCTCTTTCCTTTTGGTTCGATCTACTGAAACGTCTCGTGCAGGCTGAATATGATGAGTTGGCAGACGATCTTGGCAAAGAATGCGAACTGGCCGTCCAAAAGGTCGTCAACAAGGCACTCGAACTATTTAAGTCGATAGTGCATTGGGAATGGGTTTCGTGGGGCGGAGACTTGTTGTTTTCGGATCTGAAGGAGGAAATTGAGCTGGAGGAACAAGAGGCGATGGATAGGCATTGATGGGAAGACGAGGAGACGGCGAGATGGGTGCGGCGGAGCGGAAGGCAGAGAGAATGCAAGAGCGCAGGGCTGCTCTCGTCGAGGCGCGACGAGCGCTTCTCGAGAGTTTCCGTGCAAAGACGCTTTCGAAGGAGGCATTGTGGGAGTGGAATGCAGAGGTCGAGGCGGAGGCAAAGGCAATTTAGGCAGCGGAAATCACTGATGATGACGAGGGTGAAGTTGGACAGGGGGAGTTGGTAGAGCTGGGGAAGCAAAAGGTGGGAGATGTGGAAGACGGCAAGGTGGAGCTGGAGATAGAGGAGGTGAATGCAAAGCGCACGAAGTTCACCGAGAGTGGACTGCTCAAGTTCAAGGGCCCGGTAAGTCGTCGAGTTCTGTCTTGTCCTTTCCGGTTCGCTAATCGACTTTTTCGTAGTGTGATCATTGTGCCAAGATGCAGTTGCAACCTCCGTGTATCATCGAGAAGGGGGCACCGAAGTGCGTCAAGTGCACGCAAGCGGTCCAAGGCTGCTACTGGGAGGGGGTCTTGAGACGAGGGGTGCACAAGGAGGATGTGCCAAAACGTGGGGGTCAAAAGGCCGAGGAAGCGACGAGAGTGGTAGCGACGTGAGCGATGGCTGCAAAGGAGACTTCGTGCCCAAAACCAGGTATGAGTGTCATTCGACATGTTTCGAGCTCTCTAATCGATCGTTTTAGTCATTCGAATTCGTGCAGTGAGGGCGATTGAGCCCATTGAAAATGTCACGGGGCCTTCAACGCCGTCAGGGGATAAGGTGAAGGGAAAGAAGTCGAAGGGAAAGGGGATGGCGAAGGAGGTTCGAGAGGTGGAGGATAGCGAGGTGATGGATGAAGGGGTAGCAAGATTGGCAGAGAGGCGAGTTGATTTGGAGATGTTGTTAGATGAGATAGAGGGGTTGGAAGGGTTGCTGGCTGAGTAGGATGGTTTTCTTTTTGTGTTTTTGTGGACTTTGTTTTGTATTCTATTTTTTTTTTTTATAAAGTTTCGTAAATAATCGAAAGAAAATGATAAGAAAGAGGAAAGAAACAAAATACGATAATAAGGGAAAGGCTCAGTAAATCATCATGGCCAAAAAACCCTTTTGAGTTTGCGCGACCATGCTATATGGTGATATCATGACTTGTAATGTACACTAATTGAGAATGAAGTTATAAGTTCGATGTTCGAGACAAAGGAAAAGAATAGCTAGTCGGGTTCGATATCTGGAAAGTGTTCGTCTATGTCGGAGTCAACGTCTGAAGTCTTTTGAAGTCCTTCGAGACAGTTTGAGTCGATGTCGAGGAAGTTCGGGGGAAGAGGGATGGACTTTCTGGCGAGATAGGGAAGGAGTCGGAATGCGGCGATGGGTCGATGAAGTACGGAGCCATCTAATTCGCAAAGGATGTAAGCACCACCATAATTTCATTCGATAACAATGAGTGGGCCTAGGTATCCTGCACGCATCTTTCAATTGAGTGATTTCTCGATCTGTGTGTTTCAAAGTAGAACGAGGTCACCTTTTGTGAAGTCATAATCATGAATCGTTCACTGGTGAACTTGTTTGAAGTGCTTTGCAGCTTTGAGCCGTGCCACAAAGACTTTTGAATGAAGGACTTCAAGGTCTGAGGATCTCTTCTGTAGGGCAATGGCACGTCTGGCGATGAGGTCAGTAGTCGAGAGGATCGAAGTGGGAGGGGGTTGCAAGTAGGTGGCTTCGGAGATATTGAGGGGAATGAGGGGGTGTGATCCTGTAATAACGAAGTAAGGGGAGCAACCCATACATTTACGAACCATAACTCATTCTGCCCAAAAGACTGAGTGCGCTCCGTTCGACCATTTGCTTTGGTCTCCGTCAATGGCTTTGAATAGTGATTGGTGAACGTCGAAGTGGCTTCGTTCAACGAGTCCGTTAGCGCGAGAGTTATAACCACTAATGTGAACATGGTTAATATGGTAGCACTTGGAGAGATACTCAATCACGGCGATGAAAGTGCTTCCATTGTCACTAACAATCTCGTAAAGAGAGCCCCATCGACAAATGATGTCTTCGAAGATCCAGTCACTGAGGGTTGTCGCATTCTCATGTCGAAGCTTTTGCCACTCTGGATATGTTGAGAGCGAACATTGGCCTTGGATGATGTACTTGAATCCGGCTGATGGAGGCATTTGCATAGTGTCAACATAAACTTTGCTGAATAGAGGAGCTGGCATTGTGACTATGGGGGGAATTAGAAGGTTTTGCGTCTGACAAACCTGGCAGAGATGGCATGTTTGAATATACCAGGCGATGTCAGCCTTCATGTCGGGCCACCAGAATTGCAAAGTGATCAGGGACTTTGTAGCAAACACCATCTTGTGTCCGATGTCGTTGTGAGCTGCGCGAATGATTTCGAGGCGGCGTTCGGGGATGGCAACAATTTTGTGAGTGCCGTGGGAGTCTTTTCTCCATAGTTTGCCTGAATCTATAAAGAATTCGGTGCAATATCGGATGAAGGTAGCATATTCTGCATCTGATAGATTGAGAGGTCGTACCAAGCACCTAACCACTTTTGAACACGAAGTAGTCGTGCGTCATCCTTTTTTGCATTGTTACTTTGCGGGATGCCTTCGTAGGTAACTTCGTTCTGCTGAGCGATATCGGAGGAGAGGGCAAGTGTCGGTTGTTGTTGGCAGGGGAATGGCCGAGTCAATATCGGGTTTATCTGGTGTACAAAGCCGTGAAGTCGATCTATCCAGTCTCTGAAGTCTTCTTCGTTATCGAGCTGGCTGTCTTCAGCTTGTGGTGGACGTCGCGAGAGTCCATCGGGACCGTGATGGGTTCCTGCAACATGGATGAGGGTGAAGTGAAAGGTGAGTATCGAAACAATCCAATGGTTTATACTAGCACTAGGTGTGATATCGGGGTTCGATAACATGCCTTTGATGTACGTCATGTCAACTTCGATGATAACATTGCGAATGCCGATAATATAAAGTCGAAGGGCGCTGAGGGCTCCATAAAGTCCGTAGAGTTCGAGCTTTGGTTGCGAAAATCGAGATTTGCGGTCGTTGAGCATAATGGAACCAAATCGGCTATAATAGCGCTTTCGAAGATTGTCGGGGTCGCATTGGGCGAGGAAAAAGCCAATGGCGATGTGCGAAGTGTCGACCAATAGTATGACTGGTGCATTGGATGAATAGTCGATGGCGCGAATGGCTGGCGAGGTGATAAGGGCTTGCTTCAAGTCTTCCTGTGTGGCGATTTGGCTTGGTCCGAACTTGAAAGGAACGTCTTTTCGAGTGAGGTGGATTAGAGCTGTGGTGTGGTGAGCGAAGTTTCGAATAAAGATACGACAAACTCTGATTGTTCCTAAGAATGCTTTGACTTCAGTGAGCGATTGACAAGGTCCCCAATTGCTGACTGCTTCAATGTGTGTCGGGTCGACCATACGACCTTCGATGTTGCAATGATGACCTAGAACAATTATTTTGGGAACACAGGGAAAGAGCTTAGGGCCTGATAACGTCCCTCCGCTGTAGCTGTGGCAGTAGTGCCCATAGCAGAGTCCGTAGCAGAGCCGTGCCAGAGTCCGGCATTCCCCTTAGTGGTCACGTGACCTCGTAGATAGACACGTGCATGTGGTAGACAGAAAACCATCTTTGCTTGTCCATGTCCTTTCTGACTCGTGTCTAGTAGTAGACGCGAGCCCTGTCCAAACCGTCTTGTCTAGTAGTAGATGAGACCCTGAGAGACCCCACAGCTCCATCTGGTGACAACTGGGAATTCAAACTCGATGCACACAGCTGACCACTTTCATTTCCACAAGTTGCTCCTTCTCGTCTCATTTATCTCAGTTACCATCCTTTTTCAGCTCAACGTCGCCCTCTGATTGCTCGCCCACATTCGTTATTGTCTACATCTGTGACACCCAATTGCGTCCCTGCAACATGTACCCGCCTATGCACCTCGTGTTGTGCATCCTGCTCTGCCTTGTGGTGAGCCTCGCATCTGCAACACTGGCTAAACCTGTATGATGCGACCCTAGAGGCAGATTTCTGCCTGCCACTTTGACGACTGTGCTGAGTGAAGCACCATTCCTAACTACCTCATACATATTCCCATTGTTACCCAACCTCGCAACCAGCCCAACTCCCACCTTCGAGTATATACTACCACCTGTACCCCCGTCTACACCTCAGCTCTCTACAACCCCACCAGATGACGATGACTTCATGCCCGAGAATGTCAAACCATTCTGGGGCGATGATGAACATCCAGAGGAGAGCCCTCAGGACTTCCTAAAAGTGATGCAATGCTGGGGCCTCAACAAAACCAACACCACGGACACACAGAAGCTGGAGAACTTTGGGCTAAACCTGAAATCGAACGCCGCAGCAGAACAATGGTTCGACAACCTACCTACCACCAACATCGACACCTGGGACCACCTCGTCAGTGCATTCAAGAGGAAGTGGCTGAGCAAAGCGCCCACCGTGAAGACCGTCGAGGAGAAGCAGGCGGTGCTAGAGCAAACCATGATTAGCGAAGAAGAGGTGGGGAAACAAGTGGTGACAAATGGAGTAGAAGAACTCATGCACGTCGTATGGGCTGACAAGATAGAGCATCTTGCAGCCGCAATCCCAGACACCAACGGTTTGTTGGTCAACTCCATTCGCAGATCAATGCCAAAGGTCCTACAGAAGGTAACGGGATCAGGGCACACCACCTGGGCATCATTCTGCAATGCTGTATGCACAGCTACAGTCACCCAGATCGCCGAGGCAAAAGAGGAAGAGAAGGAAGCACGGGAGTTACAAGAGCAGGTAAAGAAGTTACAGGAACTATGTGAGACGTCTGCACGAGATGTCACAAACACACTCCAACAGCTCACCCTCAACGCACCACCCCCCGTTCCCCGATTCCCAATGCTCCAAACACAACCACCCAGCACCCCGAACTATTCCCCCGCACCAACGCTCAACGCAAACAACCAGGCCCCATGCACCACCTACCAAACACCGAACCAACCAACATACCAGCAGAACAGAACCCCTGCCGAGTGCATGAACAATGTCATAAGGCTCACACTCCCCATCCACCCAAACACCCCAGCCGGCTGGCCTTTGTATGAGGCCCAGATCATGAAGTGGCACACTGAATACACCGGACAGCAAGTGAGCGAGACATGTCCGTACCCACTCTCACCCGGAACCATGCCTGTCGCGTCAGGAGAGTGCTGGAGGTGTGGCTTGCCAGGACACATGGGCCCCAGCTGCAACAGCTCCATGCCGGTCCCAAGATCTAAAAGTCGCTGGAGATCCATCGCTGCATCTATCAAATGCAGCTGCCCACCAAATGTAACAAGAAACGTCAACCTCATCAATGAGATCAGTCCATGGGCATCAAGGGAAGAGTACAACCAATAAGTGATTGCCAACTACTTAGCAAGTCAGGGAAAAGGACCGGGGTCATCAGCATAGAACAAGAGGTCCCGCTGACGACCCAAGGAAACGAGCATGATAGCAGAGGAACGGTCCTTGGGTGTGAGAAGGCGTCATCCAAGGACAATGAAATGCCATTGAGCACAAGGTTTACCGTAGAGAAGGAAGACAAACTCTTACTTACAGATGCGAATAGTAAACCAGACACCACCATGTACACTGCCCAAGCAGAATCTCATATTGTTGATCTGTATTGCATGGAGAGCAATGATGACGAAACAAGAACCACACCGTTCCAATACACAGTCAAATTACATGGACCACAAGGAGAAATCATGAGGCTAAATAGCACATTTGACGATGGAGCAATGGTGAACGCCATTGATCTCCGGACATTCCAAACTGTCAAGCACCACCTCGAAACGCTGGGGAAGTCAAATCATATCATGCATATGGCGGATGGTAGGCTGGTACCATCTGCTGGAACATGGACAGGAAGTGTCGCAGCAGCAGACATCTCACATTGAGGTACCTTTGAAGTCTTCAATAGCAATGGGGCTTGGTCAGTGCTGTTTGGGAAACCCCTCCTGAAGAAGTTCAAAGCGGTGCACGATTATGACCTGGACATCATAAGGATCCCCAAGGATGGCAACTGGGTCATGCTACAGAACCAGCACAAGTCAGAAGGAAGAACCCAGTCGCTGTTTCCAGCGAACGGTAATTCCGGTAATAACCAGGGCATAACTCCAAGGGGGATCTCTGCGCATCCCCCCCGAGAACACGAGAGTCATCAAGAAACCAGAACCGAGCATCCAGAGGCACAGGACAGGCACATGCACCAGAATCTTGCAACACCACAAACTCAACACCCACTCATGCAGGATGGAAACAAGAGACGTACAAAAGTGGAATGTGCCCAGTGGCAAGTAGCCAATGGCTTGCATGAAAAGAGGTCTCAGGCAGAATGCGCATCAGCAAAGCGCAAGAGATTAGGGAAATCACTACAGAAAGATAAACGACTAACTGCCCAGCTTTCATCCTCCACCGAAATACCTCTTACTAATAATATACCCAACAGCCCAGACCCCAAACCAAGTGAAGGCAACATATGGAACATCGGCTCAGAAGAACATGACATCAATACCGGCACAGAGCAAAAAATACTTTCCAGGGACCGAGACAAAGTGGTGTTCACCCGGTCATCAGATCCATTTAAAGTTGAGCGTGTGAATGCAGTGCTCTCAGAACTAACTATAGGTGATGATTTAACTGAAGAACAACACGTAAGCATCAATAACCTACTCCACGAGTTTGCTGACTGCTTTGCACTATCCATGAGCGAGGTAACAGTAGTAGCAGGAGCCACACACAAACTACACATACCCAAGGGCACAACATTTAAAAAGAAGGTAAATCAACATCCTCTCAGTGGCCCTCAAAAGGAATACTTCAATGGTGTGCTCGACAAAATGCTAGAGGCAGGTATAATTGCCCCAATCAGCCACAGTGTTGTGGTGCAACTACCTTGGCAAAGAAAGCACATGAAGGCATAGGTCTAAACTTAGAAGAACTGCAACACCGGGTCAATGATGAATGCATCACCGCTGGAATACCTTCAGCCTTCAAAAACCTCCCACCGAGAAATTCTGAATGGCCAGACACGGTACCAGAGGAAACACAAACTAAGTGGCGAGTGTGCCAGGACTTTGCCGAACTGAACAAAGTAACACAGGTACCACCTATGCCCCAAGGAGACATATGGGCCAAGCAACAGTGCCTGAGTGGCCACTGATGGGTAAATACATTCGACTTTGCAGCAGGATTCTATGCTTGCGAAATCAGCCCAGAGGACCAACCATATGTATGCTTCTATGTGGAAGGAAGGGGGTACTTCTGTTACAAGTGCATGCCCTTCGGATTAACAGGTGTGCCCTCTACCTTTGCAGAAATGACAGCTCAAGCACTTGGCGACCTCGTAGGTATACTTTTTGAACTGTTCATAGATGATGGTGGAATGGCTGGAGATGATTTTGAAGAAACATTGGCCAACATTCAAACATTGCTAACCAGGGTAAGAGAAAAAGGACACTCTCTATCAGCAGCCAAATCAAAATTCTTCATGACTGAAGCCACCTTTGTGGGAGCAAGAGTGGGACCAACAGGTATAAAACCAGACTTGACAAAACTAACAGCCATCGTAGACTGGAAACAGCCCACAGATCTACAGAATCTAGCGGCATTTACAGGACTCACAGGTTATTTTAGATCGCTAATCAAAGGCTATGCAGCCTTGGCCCAACCCCTCACTGACCTAGCCAGAGGCCTCGACCTCCCAAAGGGAAAGGGTAAAGCAGCATATCGACGCGCCATGAAAGGGCACTTGCTGGCAGGCCTATGGAAGGAAGAACATGAAAAAGCCTTCCTGGGACTGAAAATTGCCTTAACCAATGAACCAGTTTTGAAAGGACCAAAATTTGATGGAACACCCTTCATTGTTACCACGGATGGTTGCAAATATGGTTTTGCAGGCATGCTGTCACAAAGACATACCACGGTCTCGCCAAATGGAAAGGACATCACACATATACATCCAGTCACATTTGGCAGTAAACGAACATCTGAGACAGAAGAGAAGTACAAACCATACTTACTAGAATTTGCTGCACTGAAGTTCTCTTTAGACAAATTCTCTGACCTTATATGGGGCTACCCAGTGGAACTAGAAACAGACTGTCAGGCACTCAGAGACCACCTGCTAAATGACAAACTCAACTCCACCCATGCTCATTGGAGGGACGGCGTGTTAGCCCACCAAATTGTGGACATACGACACTGACCTGGCCGCCTAAACCCCGTAGCAGATGGTATCAGCAGGAAATATGTGAACCTACCCAAGGAAGAAAATGATGGTCACACATGGACAGTAAGTGAAGATTGGGAAGCATGAACGGGCATTCAGAACGAAATATTCCAAATTGAGTCACCACTCATTTATGATGCTCTCAAAACCCGGTTCGCTAATGAAAAAGTATTCCTAAATGTTATAGAGGCGCTGGCTGAACTAGATCATGGGAGGAGTATTAAGGAATGGAAGAAAGCTAAGCACCGGGCAGAAGGGTATGTAATCCAAGACGGTAAGCTTTGGAGGATTGGCGACACCAAATCTACACGGGTGAAACCACGAGTAGAATGTGTACCACAATCGGAGGCAGTCACACTAGCATGGGAGGTACACTGGAGCCAAGGACATTTCCACTGAGATAATGTGAAGATCGCACTAATGGACAAGATAGCCAGCCCACATCTAGACCAATCCATCACCAAGGCGATCATGGATTGTGGTAAGTGCAAAGGACATGGCCCGAAACACTTACATTCACTACTAGAGCCCATAACATGGCGACACCCATTTGAACTGCTCGTGGGAGACACACTGTCAATGCCGAAAGGAAAAGGGGGTTTCACGAAAATTGCATTATATGCAGACGTCTACTCACAACATGTTTGGGCAGATAAACTCAAGATGGCTGCAACAGCCACAACCACATGCAGAACATTCAACAACATTTGTACCACGTTCACAGCACCTGAAGCCCTCATGGTTGATGGAGGACCTGAGTTTGACAACAACACTGTTCGTGAAGCATGCGCCACACATAAGGTTGAGTTGCGGATCGTCCCAGGATATTCCCCCTGGATCAATGGCCTCATAGAAGGGATGAAGGCAAAATTGTTGGGGAGATTGAAGAGGCTATGCTCACCCGATCTAGGGGAAGACGAATGCAATGCAAAGGACCTACCAGCTTCATGGCCTGACCACCTTGAGGAAGCCATTGAATCCCTTAATAATAATTGCATACTGCCAAATCTCAAATTCTCACCAAATGAACTTCTTCTAGGCATTGTGATCAACACAAAGCACACTCCAGTGGACCGAGCAGAACAGGAAGTGTCAACTGGTGAAGTGGGGGTCCAGATGGCATACGTGGAACAGCAGCAATTAGATGGGTACGAGCACATACTATCTCATGCCCATAAACGGAAGCTGGTGTTCGACAGGAGACTATTAGCCCAAGCTCCAAGAGAGGTCATATTCAAAGCAGGACAACTCGTACAGGTATACAGGAGTGACCTGGACTTCACATTTAAGGTAGAAAGGAAGATGGAGCCTAGGTGGTCAGCACCACGCCGAGTAACAAGCAGGGACCACAATTCTTACAAGTTGGAGACTCTCGAAGGATTACCTATTAGCAACAGGTTCTCCTCCAGGTGACTACGAAGGTTCATTCCACGTAGCGGCACAGTGCTACATGAAGTACAAGCAGAGATTGAAAAGCTGCAGAGTAAGCAGGAAGCCCAAGAAGACATTGTGCAAGGGGTAGAAGGAAGACAGGTGATCGACGATGATAGCAATACAGATTGGGAGGATATAGAGCACGGAGTGGAGCAGGAACCATCAACCCCGAGCTGAGTTCAGCAATGGCCCTGGCTGCTGACTAACACTGATCACTTTAAGCCCGACTCCCTATATATTAGAGGCCCTAGATCGCTTCAACCACCTCGCCCAACCCACACTCAGTCTAATGAATGCAAGAGCCTTGAATAACAGATGGTTTTCCAGATATACCCTATTCTTCATTGTCATGGTGTTCCTCAGCCCTTTCATCCTAACATCAAAACAACTACAACCGGACCCTGAATATGATGATATCGAACTGGGGGAGTTACCCAGTTTTGTCAACCCAGAGCTAGTTCGAGAACGACTTGCTATCCCAATACCACCCGACATCGACTTCCCGCCGGCTGCTCATTTATGGCCTTCACAAGATGCACACCCAGTAACCCTGACTGATCCAAGAGCCGACTATGATGATGGACAAGGTCCCAGAAGGTACCTGTGGCCCTAAACACCATTTCTACGTTGGGCCTTAGGTGGAGCGATTGTCACGGACATGCCTCCTGAGGTACATGGGCCAAGGTGAGGGTAAGGCATTGGTGCCTTGTACATACATAATTCTCTCTTCCTTCCCTGAGTTGAGATCACAATGAGGGCATTGCTATTTGGAGGGGGGGCACATGTAGCTGTGGCAGTAGTGCCCATAGCAGAGTCCATAGCAGAGCCGTGCCAGAGTCCAGCATTCCCCTTAGTGGTCACGTGACCTCGTAGATAGACACGCACATGTGGTAGACAGAAAACCATCTTTGCTTGTCCACGTCCTTTCCGACTTGCATCTAGTAGTAGACGCGAGCCCTGTCCGAACCGTCTCATCTAGTAGTAGACGAGACCCTGAGAGACCCCACAGCTCCACCGCAATACTTCATGCGCTGAATCACCCTGTTGAGGTTCTCGAAGTGCTCCCAGATGAACCTTCGAATCGTGGGATTCTCTGGAATCATCTCGTAGGCACCGCCATGAAGTTGGTATTGAGACTTCGGGCCTTTGATCGGAATGTCATTGATGTAGGGGATCGTGATGTAGGGTATTTCAGGTCATAGGATATGCATGACGTCGTCGTGCATGATCAGGACTGAGTTTGTCCAACCCATCGGAAGGGAGACGATGCGAAGTGTGCCAAAGGGTGTCTGGAACGTCGTTAGATCACGAGAAGATTCAGCAACTTTCCTTTCGTCGAACACTACAAAGAGGTTGAGCATTCCACTGCACAATCATCTGCTGAACTGCTCTGCTAAGTGCTCAGGGATGGGAACGATGCCTGAGTGCTGGATCATAACCTTGTTCAAAGGTTTGAGGCTGTGGACAAGTCGGAGCGCTTTGCTGTCTTTCTTCACGATGCCGAACCATCGTGATCGATACAAAGAGTTTGAGTGTTCGTAGACACTGGCTTCGAGCTTTTTCTTGATAATATCACAGACTTCTTCGTAAATGCCAGGGGGAATCGGGATGTTTTGCTCGACCCAAGGGGTGTGAGGGATGACTGGGAATTCGATCGGGGGGAAGAAGTCTGGTCGGAAGCTGCCTCGTTCGTTGTCAGTCCATACAAAGCCAGTTTCATGGTTTCGAATGAAGTCGTGCATGAGATTTCGTTCTTCAGGCCATAGGAAATCACCTGGATGATTCCTGTCGACGATGGCCTTGCATTGGAGCAAATATCAAGGGGTGGGAGAGAAAGGTGGGGGACGAGGATTGAGTTTCGGCATATGTTCGAGTGGATCACCAGTGATCTTGCGAATGATGCGAAAGTGATTGGGAAGGTCAGCGATGATGGGTCGAATCTTCTGTGTGACAGGCTTGTACTTCTTCTTTGAAGCAGCGAGTGTCAGATAGAGAGAGTCGAATGTTGAGATATTGGAAGGGGAATAGATAGAAGAAGATTGCATAGGGGTCACCATCGAGGTCAATAAATATGTCGCATACTGTTTGCTAGCCATTAAATATAAGTTCGCAATGATCGAAGAAAAGGAATAGTAGTTCGAAGTGTTCGAGGAGTCAATATCGGGAATGTCCGCAGTGTACTCGATAGTAATAGAAGGATTAGAATGGTCATAGGAAATAATGAAAGCGCACTGATCGGCCTCCGAAAGTTGATCCTCTAACTCCGAAAATCCTTTCGAACTACTTTTCAACATTGATTCGATCGAGGGATCATTGGAATGGTACACGATCACATCGAGTTTGGATCGAGGGTGGTAATCGTCTGTGATTCGTTCCGATAGTTCTTCACTGTACTCTCAGTGAGAACTTCGAAAGGGCGTCCAAATAAAATGTCGTATGCTGGGTCGCGAATAATATGAATTTGCATGTATAGCGTGATAGTGCCGACTTCACAAGGAACATTGCGCACTAAACCGAGACTTTCATTGATACTGCCATTTGCTGATTGTAGAGGAATGCAGATTGAAGGGTCGTAGGTGAGACCGAGTTTGTGACAAACCTCTTCTGACATTGCGATGATCGAGGAACCGGGGTCAATGACACTCTCGACTGGGTTTCTACCGTTGACATTTATAATGACCGATCTAATTGTGTGAGATTCCTTTGTGACGATGAAAGGTTCCAGAATGTCACCGGGGCGCAGACTGTTAATATAAGTCTCGTAAGGATCGTTGAGTACGTAGACATCATCATCGAGGATGTTCATCGCGTTATCGGTTTGCTGAACGTGTCGTGTTGTGACCTGTTCTTTCCATTTAGTTTGAACCTCTGGCGCTACCGAGAGTAATTCTTCGGATGTTAGCATGATAATAGGAGTCTTCATCGAACGAGTGAAAATGTCTTCCGCGATCTTGTCCTTGTGAATTGGGGCTTGGATATGGTGTGATGGGCCTTCTTTACCTTTACCTTTACCAGTCGATGCAAAGTTTCATTCGTGAGGCAGGAGGTACGAGTTCTCTTTAGCGGCAGCATATGGGTGAACGATAGGTGGTGAGGTTGGACTGGATTCAGTAGCCGATGCTGAGGTCGATGTTGGAGGATTGGTTGCCGTAGATGAAGTGGAAGGTACCAGAGTGCATGGAGCAGTTGTTGGCTGGACTGGAGTAGGTGGGACCGGGTTCGAAGGACAGGGTTGTGCTGCGGGCATGTTACGATCAGTTCGAGCATACGGTCTACCACTTCGTAAGGCAAATAGTTCTTCCTCGAGCTTCACGATGTGATCGTCCGCTGTGTTAGATACTTCCGATACCTGATATATACCTCTAGGTAGTGGTGTTGATGATATTGAAGACGCGATGTTGTACATGAGGGAAGGAGTGATGGTGACCTGTGGGTTTCGTCAAAGCCACTCATCGACGTGTTCCTTGATTTAGTGGCTGGGGATGTTACGAGGAGTGAATTGACCGTTAGGGAGAACTACCTTTCCTTCAGCGTTCTTCTTACACTTTCCTTCGCTAATATAGGACTGGCAAACCAAACAGTCGCTAATAAAATGTCCGGCAAGACCACAAAAGATGCAAACCAGAGCTTCGATTTGTTCAGGTCAAAGGCTATTGTTAGCACAAGGTGGGTTAGACGTTTTTGAACCTGCTAGAGCCGTGACGAGAGTAGTTGCAAACTTTTCGAAGATAGCCAAAAGGTCTTCCAATTTGATCTGAGGTGCTGATGTCGAGGTGGTCGCTGCCGATGACGAGGTTGCTGAGTTTGAGCTGAGTAGGGAAGAGGTGTCCGAGGAGTTTGATCCAGCTAAGACAAACTTTGCAGCTTTGTGGATGTGATCGAGTGGGTAGGGGTCGTCTGGGTAATGGTCAGGATACTTAAGCTCAAGTCGTCGAGCAATGCGTGTCCACAATTGAGGTTGGAATCCTCGAACAAATGCTCTGCTCTGCTCTGCTTCTGAGATTCTGTTTTTAGTTGACAGGAATTTTGTAATGTTATAAAAGGCTTGGAAATACAATCCAAGATCGTTCGCATTGAAGATGCTGATGTGTAGTTGCTCGCTGACTAACTTGTCCATATCGGAGATAGACCACTTGTGATCGTCTTCTGAACCAGGGTAAAGCTTGTGAATTGCGATGTGAAAGTGCTGGAATGAAATGCCAGCATTGTATTCTGGAATCGATTCCCAGAGTTTGGAAGTGTCGATATCGAGGTAGCGACAAGCGTGCTTCTTCATATCCTCTGAGTTCGTGACATTGCACGTGGAGAAAAGCAATTCGAGTTTGTTAAAGTATCTGCGAAGTTCTCGTGGCTGGGTAGGGTCGAATTTCGGAGCTGTGGAATGACCATGAGCTGGCATCGTTGCTTGCGTAGTCATGAATGCAATGTTTCTAGGAGTAGGAGTTAAAGCTTGTGTGAATGATGGTAGAGGACTTGAAGTGGTTGGAAGGATGAATGAAGATGTGGATGACGAAGATGAAGAAGTAGAAGATGATGTTGAGGGTGATGATATTGGTGAAGGGAATAGCCAACAATGAGTTGATTCTGCTTCGGAAACAGGTATAAGAATATCTCCCGATTGTTTGAGAGATTTGAAGGTGTGATGAGTGTCGATCTGTAGGTTTCTAGCTTGTGTTGGCCTAAGCCGGGAGATTCAAGATGGATTAGGTGATGAAATGATTTAGAAACCCCTCGCGGTGGGCTCCAAAATGATATGCTTGACCTGGAAACCCAAACAAAACCTACCAAAATGGCCTTGGATGGTATAACATGAGTTAGAGGAAGGGTGCGAGGTGGTACTAAAAGTCACCAAATTCAACCTGATGGACGCATAAGATGTCTGAGTGGGTACAAAGGGTTTCAAGAACGTCTGAAGGGGCATGAGATCTCCCAATGTAAGTTTGAGGGAGATCAATAAGGTTCGAGGGGTAGAGGAGACGTTCAAGGTAATTGGGAATGGTATAGACAGTTTTACAAAGTGTGTAGAAGGAATATGTGAGTGGGGCAGCAATGATAGTGACAAGGGGCGATAATGATATATGACAGACGAAGGGTTTGAGGGCTAATACGAAATTTCGAGGAAGTTCATGACGATTTGCAGAACTTCGGGCTAGACGAGAGGCTTGGACTCAAGAGCTGAACTCTTAAATCAGACTATAGTGAAGTAAGACGATCTCCTATCTTTTTCTCAAGTGAGTAACTATTACAAGTTTAAATAAGTTCTGAAGAGGTACTACCAAAAAGGGGAAGGAGAACATGAGGCCTACATGAGGTGAAGTCTAGGATAAAAGATAAACCTCTATCACTGAGTAAAACAATAAAAGATAAGAATTAAATCTCCGGAGTCCTGATATGTGCAAGATGTACTCATCCTATGTCATTACAAACCATCTAAACATTTGAAATTCACCTCATCGTGTCCTTAGTTGTCTTGTGCATGCTCAGTCGGTGGCTGAATAGCTTGGTCAACCTTGCTATGACTCGTCAGCATGTAGTAAGAGTGCCAGAGGCCATGATGACGGTGGCCGAGCGCATTCAAAGTGTTCCTATATCGTTCAAGGGGGATCAAGGGGGATCGAGGTAGCGCAAGGCTGCTCAAAGCCTGTTCGGGAGCATTTCACGAGGCTCAAAGGTGTTCAAGGGGTTCTGAGTGTCATGGGAGATTGATGCAGAACTGCTGTGAGTGGTTACAGACCTTATAGCGCGAGGTGGACCTATCACTGGATTCCACTCGGATTGGTCCAGTGGAGTCCAACTGGAGTCCCACTGGAGTGAGTCCAATGGGAGTCCAACCAGAGCCCGCTGATAGGTTGTCTCCTCGGCTCAAAGGCCAATTCACCATTACAACCACATTCTAATCACATCGGCTAACTCCTACGATGTCCCAGATGCAGCGCGACCCAGTCTATCGATCGGGATATCATATTGACCGCATCAAAACATCACCAGCGACATCAATTGTACTGAGAAACCACATTGCACAACCTTAGGACTACTTCGAAAGCCCCTAAGATCCCTCTAAACGACCATCAAACATCCCCGATCAACTTCGAACCAACTGCAACCGTGATCGAACATCGTTTAGTGTCATCGACCATTGTCGAGCATTATCAATCAATATCGAGAGACTACAAGCGACATTGGGCACTGCATTTGTTATCTATAATGTGGAAGACCATGCGCCAGGAAGTATTCCAACTCATGCTCAAACCTGCTGGTAGTAGGTCAGCCTCGTTCCAAGTCCCTATCATGTACAGAACCTGCTGGACGGATTATTGCAAGACTTAGCGCGGTTTATACACAAAGGACAGTCTCTTTTAGTTCTTTCCCTTTATTACTCCTTCATCATATGATATATCTCTTTCTTGTTCGGATTCCAGTCTCCTTTTTGGCCTTGTCCCTTAACTCATATCTTTTGCCTCATGTTCTACACATGTTTCTTATACCATTTTAGGAAATTTCTTTTAAAACATATAAAAGTCTGTAGTATCTACTTGAAAATACAAGAAATTGTCTTCACCTATCGTCTCGCATACAGTTCTAAGCATCCAATCAATCTTCTAAAACAATCTAAGTCTCTACAAGTTTTCTCAATCAACAAGAAACCTCTGCAATCATCATCATCCTCGATCTTCCTTCGATCCTCTTGTCGCTAGCACTAGTAACCAGTGCAACACTTTATAGCCATTGGCTATAGCCTTCATATACTATCGACCTATCGAAAGGTCCTCCGAATTCACACATCAACCATTGACGATAAACATTGTTCACCGTCGATCTCGTTGATCGTCCTCGATATCGATCAATATTTGATTGGACCATGCCAAACACCTTCGTCTCCTATAGCACTACCTTCACGACTAGTACCAACTAGTTATCTTCCCATAGGTTGGACCATGAACATTTGGAAAATCTTGCACCCTTCCTCTGACTTGTGTTATACCATCTGAAGCCATTTTGTGGTTTTGTTTGGGTTTCCGGGTTGAGCATCATCACTGCACCAATTGATTATTATTATTATTATTAATAACAGAAAAATATTTTGACCCACATGAGGATTGAACCCTCACCAGTTTACTTACATAACATAATGGTAACACATTAACCACTAGACCACCTAGGCATTTATTGATGCTTGAATACATAACACTATCACTATCACCCAGTTTATGCACACTGCCACAGCTGCAAAATTCACCAACCGCTGCACTGCCACAACTGCCACATCAACCATTACCACCAACCGCTCAACTGTCACATCACCATCGCCACCCATCCACATCAACAACGCTATCAAAACATGCCAGCAACCAGATCAGCCAACTCTGGCACTCACTACAGCACTGATCAGAAGCAATCCCCAAAGCCAAAAGCACGCAAATGTGCTCGATCATTGCTGGACAACAAACCTAAGCAGAAGAAAGCACGAAAGGAGAGCGAGGGGAGCGAGACCAACAATGAGCAGGAAGAAAAGAAGAAAGGGAACACAAAGGACCAGGAGAAGGAGAAAAAGGCAAAGAGGAACAAGGGAGCAAGGTATGCCACCCCTGCCGTTGCAGTCCTGTGCTGACAGGATGGCATTTTTTTCTTTCAGAAAGACTTCATTAGAACGGGCACGAGAGGATGCGGCTGCTGAGGCAGCTGGTACCCTGCCCAAGCTTCTGAGGTAAGTTTTTTTTGTTCTTTTTCTATTTCTATTTCTATTTCTTTCTACTGACATTTCTAATATAGGGCTGAACTCATTCTTGAAATGAGTGGGCTATCGGTAGCCCCCCACTGCGTGCTCTCTTGCCAGCAGCAACAGCCCACCCAGCTCTCGCCCCAATGGGCTTCCCACGACGCTCAGATGTCGTAACCCCCAAAGCCTCCAAAAATGCCAGTGACAGTGGCAACAAGCAGGGCAACGGCAACAAGGGGAAGAACAACAACCCCAGCGATAATGACAATGAAAGCACTGATGACGACAGCCAGCACCAGGGGAAGGATGACGACAGCAATGGCGATGACCAGCACAAGGGGGACAACTGTGAGAGTGACAACAATGACAACGAAAGCAGTGGGAATGATGAGGAGGAGGACAACAACAACAGCGATGAGGAGGACAACAACAACAGCGATGAGGAGGACAACAACAACAACAACAACAACAACAGCGAGAAGAACAACAACGAGCAGAACAACGGGAAGACGAAGACCAGCAGGAAGATGAAGAATGGCGAGAAGAACAACAACAATGAAATTCAGCTATCTATCAATAGGAATGTGAACCTGCTTTCCAGTCTGTTATGCATACAGAATCTCTATCTATATCGCCAACCCTTACTCGTGATTCTACTCCTGCCTCACTTTCAACTTTGGCTACTACCACTCTCACTGCCTCACTTTTGACTTTGGCTACTACCACTCTCACTCCCTTCAAGAACGATCTTATAACTTGTCTCAATATTCCATCAAATTTGGCTGATTGTACTGATGGTGGTCTTCACATTGGCTATCAAAAGTATAAAGCATTCTTAGAGGCCAATGCAACTTTGGCTGCACTCTGTGCTTCCAGAGAATGGGAAGGAAGGAAGCCTTCAGTCACTGATTCGATTGAAATTTTTCAGTCTAAATCCATGTGGCATGCCAACCATTCCAAAGCTTTCTCCTGAGTATCTGACTATCCTGAGATGGTGAGCTGGTTGGAGAGGAGGAAAGATACTCCTTCCAATATTGAGCTTTGGGGCTATGAGAAGGTTGCATACAATTTCAAGGATCTTTTGGATGGCAAAGCCAAAGAAGTGGGTAAATCAGGGGGCAAGAGCAAAGGAAAGATGAAGTCGAAGGATGAAGTGGTGCTGGTAGTGGTAGTGGGTCCAAGAAGAAAGGTGACAAGAAGAAGAAGGGTTCAAAGTAAGTAAATAGTTAGAGCCCATGCAATTGCAATAGTTTTTTGAGCTTGCTGCCTTATAGCATGTGGCAAATTCATCCTCTGGAATTCCTTCAAGTTTTAATCTGGAAGATTGTTTTAAATCTGAACCAGCTGCAACTTTTATTATGGATATCAATTATCTTCAATATCCTACCAACTGTCACTGCTCTACCCGAGGAAAGCTCATTCCCAGAAATCCCCTTCAAACTGTTCAGCCAATTTATTCAGGATAATTTCAGTTCCAAAATTTCACTTTCAACAGTTCTTGTTATTCTGTTCACTATGACAGATAACACAGACTTGTTGAATTTACATTCAAGGCAACAAAATCCAAAATGCACAGGAGAAAAATGTGTCACCATTTCTAGTTGGATGAAATGCCTTGCTCGTGCAATGGAGAATAAATTGTACAAGCAACAAGATGTCAGGTTACTCAAGAAATCAGACAATGTCACTGAAACAAAGACAAGAATCAACAATATTGGAATTAAACTTGATGCACTGGCCAAGCTGTTGGATTTAAATCCTTATAATGACAATGGTCAATTTCAGCAGAAGCTCAAGCCAGTTTCACACAAATCTATTGATCCAATCCATGTTATATGTCCTAACTCATATGAATGCAAAACTTTGAACTGTCAACCCTGGTCACTGCTGCAAATCACTAAATCACGAGATATTCCATTGGTGACCTTAATCAAAGGCTTTGGATATTATGAAGATGTTCCAGTATTGACTGGGAAATGTCCAGATTGTCAAACTGCTTATCATGCAGATCATGAACATACACCAGTTTCTGGTGAACAAGGTTGATTTGACAGACTATATCTGAATTCTGCCAAGTACATTAAAGCTGGACAGAATATCTGGGTGGATAGGCTGTTTTCCAACATTTGTATAGCTTTAATGCTTCAGCTGCAGCCATTACAGAATTTTGGAATAATGCTTTCTGGGAAAACCTATCAGGAACCTGTCCAAAACTTTCTTGGTGTCAGACTTGGCATACATATGTCCAAGAATCAATTCGTACAGTTGCCTCTGCATCAGGCATTAATCTTGTGCTCCAAGATGGTCTTGCAATTGATGAAGTCACAAAAGAGGCATTTGAAATATTAGGAGAAGGTGGAATGATACAGGCTGCAGATCAACATTCATGCTCAGAATGTACTCACCAGTACAAGGGCGCTTCTGATGTAATTGCAGGAGGTGATCTAGCAGCAATAGTTGGAGTGGATGAAAATACACCTGTGCCTGCATATGAAGGTGATAAAACCCTTGAAAATGAAGGACAAGAACAAAATACTACAGGCAATCTAGAGAGCCCCCAAGATGGTGACAATATGGATATTGATTATTCACCTGTCAAACTTGTGGTGATGGATGGGATTGTTATGGGGCCTAATGTATGTATTTTGACTGTTACATATAACTAAAGCTAATAGCTTTCTAGCATTGTGCATATGAAGATTGCACATCTCAACTTGCCAATTCTCGTGGAGGAGCATTTTGTGCATTACATGAATCTGAATATGGGGCTAAATGCAGAATCCATGGCTGTACCAATCAGAAAGTTGTTATGACTCAAGCATGCCCACAGCATCAGGAACAATAGAAGAAACACACTGAAAAACACAACCAACACACTTTTTCTGGCATCCGGAGAATATTGTGGTGACCAAATGAAAATATACCTTGGACAGCTCCAATTACTGAGAATGTACAACCACATGATGAACCTGCCCCAGAGCCACAAAGGACCAATTATTTCACTGCCCCAAGATTCTATTGTGTGGAAACTATATGTGCTCCATGTGGTGTTGTTATTGCATGGGCAAAGTTTGCCAAATTGGAGTCACCAACAAATATTTTGGCATTTCTGGAAAAGGTATATCCTACAGAAGAATCCTGACCAGCATATATCTGCATAGACAAAGCATGTCTTGTGCTTTGTACTAGTATTGCCAATGGGTCTTGGGAGTCTATTTGGAAGAAAACAACTCGATTCATAGTTGATGCCTACCATTATATCAATCATTGTGCATCAGACTTTTTGTGCCGAAAGTGGTGTAATCCTGCTCCTATGAATGGCTCAGCTAGTCTTTCAAGGTCCAGTTGCAGCAACTGCAAAAAACTGCAACCCAACTGAACTGCAACTGGTGGCAACTGGACTTTTCAGTTGCAGTTGCTGGGTTTTCTTAATGAGCAACTGCAGTTGTACAACTGGTTGCAACCGGTTGCAACATGTGGCTGTGCAGTAGCATAATCATGCATGTTTTCCTATTAAAATAAGCCTAAAATCATCAAAAATGGTCAAGAAATAAGCAAGTTATGATCAAAACAATTATTCTACTCATAATATACCTTAGCTTTGGTTGTTTTACTTGATTTTTATATATTACAAGGCACAGATACATGACAATTAATTTTCTGCACCTGAAAGTGCTAGTTATAACTGGTTGTAACCAGTTTACAACCAGTTGTGACCAGTTGCAGTTGCAGTTGTTGACAATTGCCTTGTCTTGCAACCAGTTGCAGTTGCAGTTGCTCCACAACTGCAACACAACTGGACCTTCAAAGACTAGGCTCAGCCCCTAATTTCATTATTGTTGAAGAGGATGAACAAGGGAGACAGCATTACAAGCATGCATTTAATACTCAGGTAAGCCTTCACTAACTTCAGTCATGATTGATACAATACAATAAATATATCACAGGCATGTGAGCAATTGAATGCATGGCTAGGGGGATATGAATCAATTCTTAAAAGGATGACCCCAGGCAACTTCAATTGGTTCTTGCATACCATGCTATTTTATCACACTGGGCATGTTATTAACAAACAAACAAGAAAAGCCAGTAACTTGACTAATAATGGTGATAGTGATGGTAATGGTGATGATGATGACATGTAGGTAGTTTCTGATAGTAATATTATGGTCTTGTGGTTGAATTCCACTTGGAGTCCAGTTGGAGTCCAGTTGGAGTCCGATTGGACTATGTAGAGCAAATATAAACTTTGTAAATTGTATCTCATGACCCTAATATGGTAAAAATATGTCAGGCACATGGCTCAGGTGGTTAGAGCACTCCGAAATCTGCTTATTTAAGCTGGAGAGCAGAGGTTGAGGGTTCAAGTCTTGAACATGCAAATATTTTATATTTTCAGATGCAAGCTTGAGTGATAAGTTCTGAGTCCCTGTCCAATCTGACTGGAGTCTGAGCAGACTGGAGTCATAACAGGATAATGACTTGTGAATTGCTTAAGTAGCATTGAACATGTTCATCTGGTTGGACTCCCAGTGGACTCTGGTTGGACTCCAGTGGGGGAATGAACTCTACTTGACTTAATGTAGTTCAACTGGACTCCACTCAGACTCCAGTCAGTCCGGTTGGAGTCCACTAGGACAGGTGGGGGACTGTAAAGTACTGGGTATTTGGGTTGTTTTATGTAGTGGGATCAAATTCACACTCTCAGGCTGGCCTAGGTGTGGTAGAAGATGCAAGAAGTATTCTCCATGGCAGACTAGAATATCCTGCACATGCCAAGCATAATTCATTAGAAGTGGGCTCGTTTTGTCACCAGAATTTATTTTATTTGTTGCACTACATAAGTGGAAGTCTTTCAGATTGTCGAGGTTGATTCTGATTGGAACGGCATCTGGGGATGGGTTCCACAGGTCCTTCTGCCATAACTGTTGAGAACAGTGGGTGCTTTGCAATTCTCAACTCCAAATAAAGGAATTGCAGTAGCCAATGTTGCACTGATGAATTTAGATGGGTTTTTGACTGTTAGCTCAGGGGATGTAAAGCTGATATCAAAATTGTTGTAAGCTAATGAAGTTGTTAGGTGGTGCACTGCTTACCTGATTTTCTTTGCAGCTTCTTTGACAATGAGGTAACAGCACGATGGATGGATGTGAGGCTGATTGACAGACCAGCATGGGCAAGTGTCTTGATAACCTTTTCGGGAACTGATGTTGAGTGATAGAATATGCCAAGCATGCTCTCAAGGTAATTGCATCTCTTGTTCATACTCTGTAAAGAGATGCTGATACAGACAACAGACTTCTGATTTGATTAGTGTGATTAAAGCATGTCAGTCAAAAATAATGGATATGCTTACAATAGATAGTAATGCTGTGTTTTGTGTGATGGCATGGATACATCTTTTCTTTGCCTTCCTCTCAGGTTCAGTGATGCTCTTGTCCTTATCTCCCTCAGAATCAGCATCCATACCAACACCCCCAATCTCCCCCAAGTCCCCTTCATTATCAGATGTATCCACTGTGACCTTTGCTCCCATCTGGGCAGTAGGTGTAGACACATGGCACCATAACAGATTTGCATCAAGAAGACCTGAAACTAAAAGCCACAAATATGGTGCTTTACTCTAGATCTTGTCAGACATGGCATGCATAATGGAGCCCTCGAGATAATCACTAGAGGGTGTGGAAGTGTTGAAATGCAAGCCACTATTTTCTTCAGTGAGAGTTGTGACCTCTCTGCAAAGCTTCTTCTGTATGGTATCCAGTGCCCAGACAAATATCTGCTCCAAGTGAGGAGACTTGTACTGAAGAAGATCTGCACAGATGCCGGCTGCACTGAACAGAAGGTTGTCTTGAGCTAAAAAATTTGAATGTCTATTAGTGTCACAATCACTAACAGAGGGTTGCACGTCCAGTAAGCCATGGAAGAAAGTTGAAATGGTGAGGTGATTGTCATGAAGGGACAAGCAAACACTTGTAAGATGGGTCTCAAGGTCCATTCTGTTCCTATAGTTGTGCATTGACTTAGATTCATTTTAATCTACTATTGATGAATCAATTAGATAGATGCAAGGTGACCACATGAAGGGGATATGCACATGCAATTTTGCAAGTGCTGCCAGTTGCTATGGCGCAGTAAAACTTCACCAACTTTCAGATTAACATTGATGTATTATATAAACATACTAAAAATGAAATTTTTGTACTAGGATTTATTTTACCGTGCCTGCAACTGCAAGTACTTTACACTCCCCCACCTATTCCAGTTGGATTCTGGTTTGTCCGGCCAGAATTTCTGGAATTTCTGGAATCCGGTGGAATTTTTTTTGTATGTATTTTTCCCTATGCAGCATAATTCTGGTCGGAATAAGGATCCAATTTACACCTGGAATCCCTGGAATCTGACCAGACTCATTACAACTGGATTCACCAGAGTCACCCAGATGCATGACCAACCGCACAACCGGACAGCACATGCTTTACCAAATAAAAGTTTCACATCCAACAAGAATCGAACACTCGACCATGGGTTGAACCATAAATAGAACAGCACACTTAACCACTTAGCTACCAAGTCGTTCTCTTTACCCAACATTTGACACTTTTATTACCCAATTAAGGTGCATGGTAACAAATCATCATCAGTAATAGTGCATCACAGCTGTGTGATGTGTTGTCACAAGCGCTCTCACACACAACCACACCACAGTAACCCAACCACCAACACATCGCGACCCCATCCACCAACCACCCCCATCAAAAACCATGCCAACCACCCATGCCAACAAATGCAACAAGGGATCCAGCCCATTGCCATCGAAATCCCTGCCCAAATTGGGATTGCAAACCCACAAACGTGCCATATCAGCACTTGAAAAGGACAGCTCAAAGAAAGTGAAGCGAGATGAGGAGAAGGAAGAAGAGGAATGGTCTGGGAAGGGGAAAGGTAGCAAAAGGTAAGTAACCCAGCTCTTCTATCCAGCCATTATGGTACTAACATTCTGTTCCTTTTTACAGGACCTCGAAAAAAGGCTCGAAAGGACAGGGTGCAGCTTCAGCCACCCCTTTAAGGTATGTTTCTTTTTTATCATCATTATGGTATACTAACATGCTATTCCTTTTACAGGACCTCGAAAAGAGGCTTGAAAGGACAGGGTGCGGCTTTGGCTGCCCCTTTAAGGTATGTTTCTTCTTTATTAATATCTTTTCTCATTCTTTTTTTCTTTCATAGAGCCGAACTCACTCTCAAAGCGAGCGGAGTTTCTGTTTCCCCCCCCAAATGTGCTCGAGTGGCCAAGGCGAGTTTCCTGCCCCCTCCTCCTGGTCAGGGTGGCACTGATCGACCCCGAGCCCTGCAGGCCCCATCCAGTGACAGTGACGAGAGCGAAGAGGAGACCAGCGACAAATCCAGCAACAACAACGGCACTGACGACAGCTCAAGCCATGGGGAGCCTGCAGCCAACAATGACAACAACAGGGAGGCTGACAACAAGGACAACGGCAAGGCTGATGATGAGAACAACGGCAAGCCCACCAACGACACCAACGACAACACCAACACCGACACTGACAATGGGGAGTGCCAGGACGACAATGACGAGGAGGCCCAGGACAACGACGTGAACACCAACAACGACGCCAGCCACAGGGAGGGCCGGGGTGACGACACCACCACCAACAATGCCAACGATGGGGTCGACACCACCAACACCAGCAGCAGGAAGGCCATGGATGACAATGCTGGTGCCAATGCCAATGACAGGGGTACTAAAACCACTAGCAAGCCCCCATTTTCTTTTTCTTTTACTGGTTACATCCTGACCATCCCCTGTCTCTGTAGTAGCCCTTAGGTCCAAAGGTATTTTAATTTGTTGTAGTTGTAATTTAAAATCTAGAATTAGTATTAGATCATTTACTGGGCTCCTCAACGGGTGACACAGGTAATGAAAAAATAATATTACTTGGTCTTTTTAATATATCATCGTAGTTGTTCCTGGTGCAACATCCATGGTCTGAGCCAAAGGGTTTCAAGATCCAGGTAGGGGGTCTTTACTTTTGCTTTTGCTTTTTACCATTGTAAAACATCCATAGATGTTCAGATGACTAGTCCATCATCCAGTCCACCACCTGCTCTCCATGGATCATCCTGCACTACTGGTGGACATATGCATGGACATGCCACTGGGAATGTCTTCAATTTTGCTGATGCAGGTGATGACGACAATCTCAAGACTCCAGTTTTGAGGACAGGCAGAGTACATATTTATAACTCACTAGTTGATTCTATTGAAGTCAAGCCATTCCAGATTCTCAAAGTCGATGTTCAGTTTTCTATGGCACCCATCCTCAAATCTATTGCTGCAAAGTGGTCTCCAATTGAAAGTATGGAGCCTTCATGCATATTATTGTTTATAATAATCCCATGATAGAAACCAACCCTCAAATATCTGTTTATGAACAAGGAGAGTGGACTGACAAAGGCCAATATGAGGCTGCAGTATCATTTGATGAAGACATTGAATGGATTAAGAGAAAGAAAGACTATATTCTTCCAGTCTGTTATGTGAGACACTTTTACAGTCTCCATCAAGATTACTTGATGTTTATTTCACATAAGGAACAACAACCCACATTCCTTCCTGCATTATCTGTCTTGACTCCGGTTGGTTCTACTAGTACTGCCCCACCTGAGACTCGCATGTCTACACCTCTTTCTGTCACTGGCTCTCCATTCAAAGACAAGATGGTTGCTTCTCTCAGTATTCCGGTTGAGTTAACCAATCACAAGGATGTAAATTTGGGTTATGCATGGCAGAAGTACAAGGCATGGTTGGTGGCTGTCAAGACCTGCAATATGTTATGGGAGACTGGAAAGTTGAAAGAAGTTTTTGATTGGAAGCCAACACATGCAGATATCATCAGCATTTTCAAGGGAAAATCACAGTGGCACTTGACGTATAGCAAGGCTTTTCCAAAGCTTTCTGGTTATCCTATGATGGTGTCTTGGCTTGAGGACAGTGACAACAAGCTCTCGGATATTGAGTTGTGGGGAATATTGAAACCTGCATATGCATTTTCTGATCTTCTGGAATGGCTGGCAAATGGGGGAGAGGGTTTGACAAAGGGAGAGACAGAGGCAGGATCTGACATGGGAGAAACTCAGAAAGGAAAAGGAAAAGGAAAAGGAAAAGGAAAAGGAAAAGGAAAAGGAAAAGGAAAAGGAAAAGGAAAAGGAAAAGGAAAAGGAAAAGGAAAAGGAAAAGGAAAAGGAAAAGGGGGAAGGGAAGGAAAAGGGGAAGGGGAAGGAAAAGGAAAAGGAGAAAGAGAAAGAGAAGGGAAAAGGCAAAGCAAAAGAAGTAACTGGCAGAAAAAAGCAGAAGTCTAAGGCTGTGTAAGTAGATACAATGGACCAATCCAATCATGTTATAGTTCTAAGTCCCCTCTTTTAGTAACTCCAATTGCCCAAATGCAATGCTCTGGCTGTTTTCAAGTCTTTGCTGTCTACCTTTGCCATTGTGGATTTTGCTGGGTCTTAGTTTTTTGCCCACAGCTGCTGCATTGTCAGAATTCAGCCCATTTCCAGAATTGACTTTCCTTTCATTCAGTCAATTCATCCAGAAAAACTTCCCAGATGACATCTCACTCTCAACAGTTTTATTACTGTTGTTTACAATGACTGAAAATCCCGATCTTCTCAGTTTACATGCGAGACAACAGTATTCACTTGCAAAAGGAGAAAACATATCTACCATCAACAGTTGGATCAAAAGCTTGTCACGGGCAGTACATGCAAAATTGAACAACAGTGCATCCCTATTGCATGAATCTGACCGGTATGAAGGCATTTCTGAAAACCACATTGTCAGCAACATTGCAACCAAACTTGATGAATTGGCACGGCACTTGGGCCTCATCAAATACAACAAAAAGGGCCATCTAAAGACTGCTCTCAAGCCAATATCATATACAGCAATTGAAGCTGTGCATATCATTTGTCCTCAATCATATCAATGTGTCACAAGCGGATGTGGATTTCAGTCTCTGGTTCAGACAACCAAACAAAGAGACATTCCCCTGGTAACACTTGTGAAGAATAATACCATTCACAAGGATGTTCCAGCTCTTACTGGAAGATGCCCCAATTGCATGACATCATATAGTGCCGATCATGAGCACACTCCAGAAATCAATGAAGAGAACCAGTTCACCAGCTTGTATTTGAATTCTGCCAAATTCCTCAAAGTTGGTCAAAGTGTATGGGTTGATCGGGTTTTCTCAAATGCTGTTGTGAATGCCATGTACAGCTTTCATGCTTCAGCCTCATCATACATGGAATTCTGGAACAATTCTTTTGGTAAACACAGCAACATTAGTTTCATTGGTTGTCACATCGTCAAATATGGCAGGCCTTTGTTCAAGAGTCCATCCACACCATTGCTGCTTCTGCTGATACAGAGCTGTCAGTTCAGGATAATCTTGCAATTGGTGAGATTACAAAAGAAGCTTTCTCAATTCTTGGTGAAAATGGAGTTATCAGAGCTGCAGATCAACATGCTTGTTCAGAATGCACTCATGACTACATTGCAACAACTGCTGATACTACTCCAACTGCTCTTTCTGCTGCTGTGTTTGGAGTTGATGAGGTTGAACAATCCTCTTCACAACCTGCCAATTCCAGTTCTTCATCATCTTCTGGTTCAACATCTGCATCCACCTCTGAAGATGGCATGGACATTGACAAAGCACCAGTAAAGATGGTAGTTGTTGATGGAACATGCTTTGGGCCAAAGCACTGTGCTTATGAAAACTGTGCAGATGATCTCATAAACTATCGTGGTGCTGTCTTTTGTGCAATACATGAACAAGCCCATGGTGCAAAATGCTGTGTTCACAACTGTTACAATGAAAAAATCAGAGCAACACAAGCATGTCAACAGCATCAGCCACAATGGAAGAAATACATTGCTCAACACAAAAGACAATCTGCACCTGGTTTCCAAAGGATTACACAAAGGCCAGCTGAAAACCTGCCATGGATTTCAAGGAATGAGCAAACAGAACAACCACATGATGAACCAATGGAGGAAACAGAGCACAAAAATTATTTCAGTGCTCCTAGCTTTTACTGTGTTGAAACAATATGTGCACCATGTGGTGTTGTGGTTGCCTGGGCAAAATTTCCAAAGGCTGAATCACCAACCAATATTTTGTCATTTTTGGAGAAGGTTTTTCATACTGAAGAGTCCAGACCAGATTACATTTGCATTGATAAAGCATGTCTGGTACTTCGAACTGCACTCAGGAATGGATCATGGGAAAGGGCATGGGAAATGACGACACAATTTATTGTTGATGCTTATCATTACATCAACCACCGAGATGATGATGAACTTTGCAAGAAATGGTGTAATCCTGCACCAGCAGATGGCTCTGCACCTAATCTGGTTGTTGAAGCCAAAGATAAACAAGGCAAATCTTGTCTCAGACATGCATTCAACACACAGGCAAGCTTTGATACTTGTTTCATGTAACAATAATACTGACTAACATGCAACAAACAGGCTTGTGAACAGTTAAATGCATGGATGGGAGGATATGAATCAATGTTGAAGAAAATGACAGCTGGTAACTTCAACTGGTTTCTGCATAGCATGCTATTTTATCATACTAGACATGTTATTGCAAAACAAGAGGAAAAGGCAAGTAAGGCAAACAATAGTGATAGTGATAGTGATAGTGATGATGACATGTAACAATTCTGTCTATGTTCAATGTTATTTATATGGATACATTTTTAAAACCAAGTTAGTCTATTATCCCAGATTCCACCGGAGTCCACTGGAATCCACTGGAATCCACTGGACTCTGGTCGGACTCCAGTTATTCCGGTTAGTCCGACCGGAATCCAACCAGAATAACTGGAATAACTGGAGTCCGACCAGAATAACTGGAGTCCGACCGGAATAGGTGGGGCAGTGTAAATTACAGGCAACTGCTTGGGAGTCTGCTTGGACTCCACTCAGACTCCACTCAGACTCCAGTGGGGAATTGGACTCTACTTGACTTAATGCAGTCCAATTGGACTCCACTTGGAGTCCAGGCAGTCTGATTGGAGTCCACTAGGACAGGTGGGGGAGTGTAAAGTACTGCAAAACCCCCACCCCCAGGTTGACGAAGGTGACCCAGCACCCACCCCCTCCCCTACATTTTGTGTGGGTGGTTTCTTTTAGTTTAGTTATTTGTGTACTACATTATATAGAACTGGCACCCTCATGCAAGATGCAGAAAAAAATGTATTGAAGGAGTGGAGGCAGGGGTCCAAGAAGCAGGATGAAGAAGAGGATGAAGAGGAGTTAGGGGAGGAAGAGCTGCAGGGAGAGCTGCCAGAATTGGCAGAGGAAGTGGAGGGTGAGGTTGTGATTGAGGAGTAGGGATCCAGTCAGGGTTCACATTATTTTTCTTTCTTTTTGTATAGTCTTCTTTATTTTGTTTGTAATGCATGGTGTTTGATCTCGAACAAAGGAGTGTTAAACAGGAAGAGGTCATGGTTCTCCCAGGTAATGAGTGTGAGAGTCTGTAATGAGTTCACATGATCAAGTTCTGTGGGTGGCAGCCAGGAGGTTTCTTCATCAGTTCCTTGGTAACCTTCCCATCACGTGAAATAGAGTAACTTGCATCAGTGACAGTTATTGATTTTGGAGTCAAGGATTTCTGATATTTTGTACTCCACATTGTTGTCTATAGTGACTGGAGGAGGCGGAGGTTGGATATGATTAGGAATTGTGTTAGGAGTGTCTTATTCCAGTTGGGAGAGATGGAACACAGGATGAACAGCCCGGAGGTGATCCAGAAGCCACAGGGTAACTGAGTAAGTACCTGGATGGGCAATGATTTTGAAAGGACCATAAAACCTTTCTGAGAGTTTCTTGGAGGGTCGGGTTGTGTGAAAGTGTTTGCCCTTAACAAAAGCATAGACACCAATCTTGTCAGGAGTGGGAGCCCAGCATCTGCCTGCAGGACCTTGATAGTGCTTCTGTGCTTCTGTGAGTTGTTTCCGGAGTTCCTGGTAGAGGTCATCAAGGTTGACCACAAAATTGTGAGCACATTGCACTCTGGGAACACTGTGATGTTTGGATAATAACCCTTGTTGGCAAAGAAGGGTGATACTCCAATGGAAGCTGAAGGAGCATTGTTGTAAGCAAATTCCCCTAAGGGTAACAGTTTGGACCAGTTATCCTGTTGATAGTTGCAGAAAATCTGCAAGTACTGTTTGAGAGTCTGGTTGAGGTGTTCACTTTGTCCATTGCCTTCTGGATGATAACCTGAAGTAAAGTGGATCTTCATGTCCAGGGCCTGTCCAAGAGAGTGGAAAAAGTGGGAAATGAACTCAGAACCCCAGTCACAGGTGACATGGGAGGGAACACCATGCTTTGAGAAGATGTGGATGATGAACAGGTTAGCAAGTTCTAGTGGCATGATTTTGTTTGCTGTGGGGATGAAGATGCCTTGTTTGGAGAGTCAGTCTACAATGACGAGGATGGCAGTGTGTCCATTTGAATTGGGTAATTGTTCAATGAAGTCAATTGAGATCGAGTTCCAAGGTCTTTCCGGGACTGGAAGTTGCTTCAGGTGGAATAACTGGAACAACTGGAACAACTGGATTCCAGAACCAGTCCATATTGGTCCACAGACTGACAAAAACCAGTCCGAACTGACTTTTTGGTGTAAACTTTGTCGTACCAATATAGCCCATATGTTTCTCGGAGGCTATTACCCGGACAATTTAACCGTTATGTAGGGAGTTGGATATTGTAATTCCCCAGCGATCAATTTAATTTGTAAGAGATTTCATCAAGATTTGACCAAGATATGACCAAAACGAAAGTACATTGTATCACATGTTGTAGTTTGTAGGCTGTAGGTTGTAGTTGTAGTATGTAGTTGCAGCTTGTCAGGGGCATTAAATTCATCAAAGATACATGGTACAGTTGTTTATGTGTGTTATTTTTATGTATTGGATGGTGTCCAATCGTACCCAACATTTTTGTAACACAAGGTATAAGCAGTACAATCAAAGTTATTTTAATCATGACAAAATCCTCATGCAAAATGTATTTGGTGATATATCTCTCAGTTCTGAACCATGTTTGATGGTCCAGGGAGCGAAATTGAAGTCATTATATGTGGGAATTAGGGGGTATAGTGCACATGACATATAAACTGGCTTCAACCAGGTTTTTATCAGTTTTTATTGGTTCAATGATATTTTTCAAAGTGAAAGACTGGCAACTGGACTGCAAAAGACCAGTCCTATAAATAGCCACCTGATGAACCGGACTTTGGTTAAGTTCAGTTCAGTTTTGGGCTTTTTCCAGTTTGTAGGACCAGACCTTTAAACACTAACTCCAACACTTCCCCCTTTGCACCACATATCCATATGAACATATACAAACCTCTATGAACACATGAAACATCTTCAAACCACTTTGAACTACTTCACAGCACTTTGAATGCCTCTGGCCACCATACTCCTGTTGCACCACACTTCAGACGCACCCAGCACACCTTTTACATGTTGATGCATTGCATGATGAGCACACCAGACACAAGGAGACAAGACAGCACACATTTTAGGATGCATCATGGCATTTTTTGACATATCCATGATTCATTGGAGTAACAGGACCAAGGGCTTTGATATATTATGACTTTGCATGTTTTCTTACTCATCTTTTCTCATTAACGTCATGATTTGGACACCTTTCTCACTGCCTTATGTTCAGCTTCATGTTGGCCTCATGGCCACTTTCCCCTTTTTGGTACTATCTCTCTAAAACTTATATAACTTTGTACTATCTACCTCTTCCAGGAAGCAATTGTTGTCACCTTTTGCATATCAGTTGATTTAAGAGCTTTACTCAGTGGTCTAAGCCAATCATCTTAGCACTAAGTTTTGTGAATCATCACAAACTTCTTCAAAACTTTGTACTAGCCTCCCAAAACTATTGTCTATCATCTTCATCATCTATCACAACTATTGCATATTGTCATTATCATATTTCACTTCACTTTGACATTGTTCATGTCCTCCCAAACCTACTTTGTGCCCTCTTGAACTCATTTGAGCTATTTCATGGTGCTTTGTAGCACATTGCACATCTTTGCAGACCTTTGCAGACCTTTTCACACACTGGTTTACCATGGTGATATTCCATACCACATTGCATCCTTTCTGACTCATATTACAACATCTGAAGCCTTTTTGTTGGTTTTGTTTGGGTTTCTGGGTTGAGCATCATTATTTTGGAGCCCACTGCCCACCATGAGGGGTTTCTGAATCATTTCATCGCCAAACCAATCTCGACTTCCTAGGCTCCAGCCAACAGCAGACTGCCTTTGATGACTCGCAACCTTACCTGATCCTGAACCAGAATCTAAACCTTTGACCTCCATCCTTCATATACCCACACCACTGCCTGTTTCCACATTCCCAACTTCTTTAACTTCAACCTTCATAAATCCTACATTTACATCGCAGCCAACAATGGCAGCAATGATCCAGGCATCTAGCATTAGGGAATGGCACAGGTTTGGCAACCCATGGGGGTTATGGGTACAGGTATGGGTCATGCATCGAGTGCCCACAACCTGCACCCATACCTGCCACCAATCTCCTACCTACAGTTCTATTTACAGGTTTTGGCACTCAGATGAGTGCCACACTATTTATTTACTTTACTTAGTTGGACAGGAGCTGATTACAACAACAACATGGCATTGTTGTCATCAGCATCATCGGGGCTGGGGTAGGGATACACCCCATGAACAATTGCTTTTCTATTTACATGTTGTATTTACAGGTTTTGGCACTCAAATGAGTGCCACAAACCATTTATTTACTTATAAACTATGTAATTGGGCAGTTCTAACTCATATGTAACTCATATTAATTACAGGGGAAGCGATGCCCCCAAAGGGAGGGGAGGTGTGGAACCAAATAGTAATAAACATCAACTTGTATATAGTATGTTGCTTCCACACCTCCCCTCCCTTTGGGGGCGTCACTTCCCCCATAATTAATGTGTAATATAAGTTAGACATGAGTTAGAACCGCCCAATTACATAGTTTATAAGTAAATAAATGGTTTGTGGCACTCATTTAAGTGCCAAAACCTGTAAATACAACATGTAAATAGAAAAGCAATTGCTCATGGGGTGTATCCTACCCCAGCCCTGATGACAATGATGATGATGACACCATGTCATCGTCGTAATCAGCTCCTGTACTTGAAGGAGCCTGCAATTGCAGGTCTTCTTAGATGCAGGACACTGATGACATGGCAGGGACAGCAGGTCAACCCATACCTATCTAACCCATGACTTGTGACCCGTGGGTTGTGGGTATGGGTAGGCATGGGTACAGTCAAAGTACCCATGAGTTACCCATGCCACTGCCTAACTAGTGTTAGGCCTGCTCACAGCCATTTGACTGCCCCAAAATTCGATCCTAGTCAACCTCGAGAGCTCCAACAATACTTCAAGGAGCTTGAATTATTATTCCCAACCTGTGGCATTACTGATTCTGAACTTATAAAGAAACATGCCTGCTGATATGTCGACATCGACTCTTCCGAACTCTGGGAATCGCTTCCAGAGGATCAGGCCAGCACTTTGTGTGATGCATTTCACATGGCTGTACACAAACTCTACCCTGGCTTGGAAGACAAATGTAAATGGGGCATATCAGATATGGACCAACTCATTGCCAAACAACTTTGCATTGGGGTATTTGATGCAAACAATTTAGGAATGTATTGTAAGTCTGGCCCCACAGACTCACAACATTATGACAAGTTAATTTACCTATGCCACCACTACACACTTCCACAGTGCCAGCACAGCCATGCACATCGCTGACACAACCACCCTCGCCGCTGGCACAGCCACCTATGGTGCATAAACAACTCACCAACACCAGATATACCAATGTCTGTGTTACAGTGAGTTACAGCCACCCTACGCCACCAACACACTCCCATGGCACCAGCACAGCCACACACATCGCCGACACAATCACCCTTGCCGCTGGCACAGCCATTGGCAAATACAACAACAACACACCAGCAACATACATCCTGGCAATGGCACCATACATCCTTATTACCCTTCTATCCACATCCAGCAGTGCCAACATTACCCTATTAATGCGGTACCTTCCCAATATGTGACTATGCCTGATGCGGCCTTCCTAAATCACACACGATGCCTGATGCGGCCTTTTACTTACACAGTCGATCTTTTCACATATATTACTTACATCTTTATTTCCTTACCTTCATTCCTACTTCCATGCAATGAAGGTATAGTAATTCCTTATCCCCTTATTTTTTGTAGTGGATTATGGTTCCTACTTCCATGCAACAAAGATAATTTGATCCTGTCTTTTATTAAACCTAAGTCTAGTGTAGGCTGCCAAACTCAGCATCCTTCCATGTATTATCAGGCATTTTATAACATTCCTCACTTTCTCCATACAAAAAATAGGATTTCAGAAGCCAAACAAAGCAGAGCTCATGTTTGAGGATTCCAACCCATATTATGGGCTTGAATTGTGTGGTGCCTCAAACTCAAATTTTCTGACCACTATTCCAATGATCCCTACCAACTTAACAATATTCATGATTCAGTGAAGTTTATTTTGGCAGGCTCAAACACATCGAACTCGGTACTCCACCAATCGACCTCCTCTTAAAACTCAACATTGAATCCCAGCACTACAGTAACATCGCCACCTGGAACCATTACAATCAAAGCTGAAGACTTGAACACAATTTTCAAATGGTTTGCTAGCACCATTGCTATGCAAATCACAGGTACAAAATTGACACCAGTTCCATGAACTAATTTGGCAGATAGGCAGGCACATATCGACACACTCCTCTGCATATTTTGTGGATTATCGGGGCATTTCATTCCTGATTGTTTGGTTTGTCAGTCATACCTAAATGAAGGAAAGTGTAAGTGAAACACAGAAGGGAAGATCGTACTTCTAAATGGACAATTCACACCTTGTATCCCCAGCAGATTTATCAAATAACAAATCAATGAATAGTGGAAACAGAACACAAGATGCAGCACCAGCAGCAGCACTTCTATTCAGTATCGCACCTTTGGCACCTTCAACCTTGGCCTCACTCACTTTGATGATGGAATCAAATGCAAAATGTATATCGACATCAGACATCAAAGGCATTTATCATAATTCAGCATTGACATCACTTTGAAGTAGTCAACAGTTTTTGCATCTGGACAACAATGTTTGCCCCTCAGTTCCAGCTATGATTACTGCACCTTTGACCTTCACTGCAGCAACTGCACCACCCTTGACATCTCCATTAACAGTGGCTAACCCTTTGACCTCAACCATAGCTGGAACTTTGACATCAGTTCTGGCTACTTCGACATTAACATCAACTATGGTACTTTTTACTCAAACATGGGTAAACCCCTATGTGTCAGCTCAAGAAAATGCCTACTTGCCGCTGCATGAACGGAATTTTGCTGGAGCATCTAAGGGTAAAGATGAACCATCTTACATGACACAGGCACCAGTACAGAATGAGAAAATTGCCCACAACATCTTTTTGCATTCAATGAAAACCCCAATCATCACACTCACCTCAAAAGAGCTATTCTCGCTCTGGCCCAAAGTATAAACAAAGTGGAGAGAACAGGTCATACTGAAACGGGTCCCACAAGATGGAAACAATGTGATGAATATGTTCAGTCCAGATGTGATCATAATTCCTGATCCCTGTGAGACTTACATTAGCAGTCTTTGTCCTGGTGAAATCACTCAACCATTTATAGTCACTAAAGAGTCTTCATCCATTAGATTGGTCATTATGGACATCCATGGCAGTAATCAGATAGAGATCATTGTCAATCCCAGCTCCTCAATCATATTGATGGCTGAAGATGTCTGCCACAAGCTTGGTTTAGCATGCAATGTGCCTTGTGAACTTGGCAGTATTAATCTCTATATGCAGATTCATGTTATTCAAGAACCAGCATATGATATTCTACTCAGACAACCTTTGATGTCCTAACCAAAAGCATAGTCAGAAATTATTGGAACAAAGCCCAGACTATTACAATCTGTGACCCGAACTTGACCTGAACTGCAACAATACCTTTGGTTCCTCAATCACATTGTCATTGCAAGGTGCCTCATGAGGATTTTCAGTGTTAGAGAATGAAATTTCATATCAGTGCACCTTCATTATCTTTTTCAATCATTCTAACTCTTCTATATTTATTGAATGCACTGCAAAAGTCCCCAAAGTTGACTCCTCCAAAGAACTTTTCCAATCTGTATTTATTGGCATGCAATAAATTCCACATTCCTTGAAACACATTGATAGTGTTCGACCCCATGCAAACTTCTTTATTATACATTTCCCCTTCCTCCAAGTCTTCCAGAAATTGCCAGTCTAGTTATTTATTGACTGAGAAGAAGTACAAGCCAGTCATGCAGTGCCTCCACTCGATCCCCACCCACTGATATTCCAACTAACCCCTTGATATACCTTTGGACACAAAAACATCATCAATTGGAATCATCCTGGTGATTTCTTATGGCCTGAAGAATGAAATCTTATGCATAATTTTATCCAAAACCAACAAATGGGTTTCACATGGACCATAAACAAGAGAGGGAGCTTTTGGCCAGACTTTTTCCCTCCAATCAAATTTCCTGTTGTTCCTCACACAACGTGGGTCAAACAAAATATCCCCATCCCTCCTGGTCTGTACAAACAGATTTGTGAAATGCTGAAGAAGAAGATAGAAGCAGGAGTTTATGAGTCCTCAAACTCATCATATTGATCCTGATGGTTTTGCATCATGAAGAAAGATGTAAAATTGCTTTGAATAGTCCACAACCTCAAACCATTAAATCAAGTCACTATTCAACACTCTGGTGTCGTCTCTATACCCAAGCATTTAGCTGAACAGTTTGGGGGACACACTTGTGGAGGAATGTTGGACTTATATGTCACATTCGATGAAAGGCTAGTAGCTGAGTCTTCTCAAGATCTAACAACTTTCCAGACCCCATTTGGCACACTTCAAATTGTCACCCTACCAATGGGTTGGACAAACTCAGTTCTGATCCTACATGATGATGTTACATTCATCTTACAACCTGAAGTCCCTCACATCACAATACCTTACATTGATGACACACCAATTAAGGGTCTGGAATATTGAATGATACAAGATCGTTGCAATTCCTGAATGCACATCAAGATTATTTGCACAGCCCACAACAACATTGGTCACAAGATGATCTTCACTATGAAGTCCATCATTGCACTTTGATTCTGGTGGCCAAACATGAAAGCCAACATTGCATGGTATATTTGTTTGTGCCACCTCTGCCAAATTCAACAAACTCGAAACCTCCTTATCCTGCCCACTGTCACAACCCCCACACCCCTACTCAGCAAAATCTACATCGACATGAGGCACATGCCACCTTCAAACAGATTCAAGTATATTGTCCAAGGTAGATGTTTGCTCATGACTTATCCAGAGTGGCAAAGTCTTCAATGCAAAACTTCAACAACTATCAGCGATTGGATCTTCAAAGACATCATTTGTCACTGGGGTTCTCTCTACAAAATTGTTACTGACAACAGAGGACCATTCATTGCAGCACTCAAATATCCTGTGAAATGATACCATATCAACCATATTCAAATTAACAGTTACAATTCTCATGCAAACAGCCTCGTTGAAAGAACCCACTTCGACATTTGACAATTGCTATTCAAAGCTGTCAATGGAGACCAGAAGAAATGGAGCTCTGGAGCACACTCTGTGTTCTGGGCAGAATGAGTTATGGTTTGTAAATGCATGGGTTGTTCACCTTACTTTGCAGTTACAGGTTCTCATCCCCTCATTCCCCTTGACATCTCCAAAGCAACATATTTGCAACCCCCTCCCAATTCCATTCTTTTGACAACTGATCTCATCACCTGATGTGCCATCGCACTCCAAAAATGATCTGATGACCTTGCAAACCTCTATTCGAACATCTACACTGCTCAACTCAAAGCTGCAAAATGTTTTGAACTTGCCCATCAATGCACCATCCCTGATTATAAGTTCAAAAAAGGCAATTTAGTGCTACTTCAAAACATGCAGATTAAAAAATTGCTCAATCGCAAGATGTGAGCACAATACCTCAGTCCACTTATCACCATCAATTCAAACTTTGGAGGAGCCTGCATCATATGCAAACTCAACAGAACAGTATTTCATTGCCCTGTTGCTGCATTCTGACTCCTACCCTACTTATCTCGAAAATCCATTCCCCTTCCTCCAAACTTCCTCAACATTGAAGCAGAATGTCTCAAAGCACTTCAAACTACTTTGGACATCAATGAAGATCCTTGTGAAGAATTCCCAGACCTCAAAAATGATTAGCCACTTCTCTTTCTCTTCCATTTTACAACTTATTCATTTTTTTGACATTCTTATAGTGTACTATACATTGTACAAGTTGCAATATCTCCCTATAGCATGGTTACACAAGCTCTACAAGGGTTTTTCAGCCATGATGATCTTCTGAGCCTTTCCCTTATATTGTAATGTCTTTTTTCTTATGATTTACATTCCAACTTTTCATGATACTTATAAAAACTCAAACATAAAAACAGATCTTATTCAGAACATTTGAAATGTTACAAAAAACATTTCAAAATTTCTTTTTAACTTGTACTTATTTCTTATTCATTTCTTTCAGTGTCACGAGATTCATGAATTTATTTACAAACTATGCAAATGAAAATAAAAAGTTCCTACTCCTCTTCATCCAACATTGCATACAGGGCTTGAATTTCTTGCCCCAACATTTCCCTCTGCAGCTCTTTTCTTGCTGCCTCTCCTGCAATCAATTCATGATGCTCTGTAGTGTCCAGTCTGTCATGTCCTCAAACTTTGTGCCCCTTTCCCTTTCCATCTCACTTTGTCCATCCTGGGACCTTTGCAGAGCCCACCTCTGCCATTTCTGATGGCCTGATGACCCAAATTTGCAGCACTATACTATACCATATAAATCATTAGTGAAATGTTTGAATCCTTTCAAATTTGTCACTTACCTGGCTTTGGATGTTCTGAAGGCTTCACCACTGCTGCCCTAACCAGCCATTGCTTCCCCTTTCCTTCCAGCACTCCTTTCCTTGAAACCTGGTCCCCAATAGCACCCCTGGGCCTCTTGAGTGCATTTGCAGCAGTACTTAGCTGCCCCATTGTTTACAATGCATGGGGGTTGACTCTTGAATTTTGCACAGTGATTGCACTATGGAGGAAGAACCAAATGCAAGTTGGCAATCACAGGTATAATGGCTGTCCTCACTTGCACTCCAAAGGGATTGTTTTCCTCTTCAGAACCTATTATCCTTCAATTCTAAGCAATATAAACCAATCTGACCCCTACCAAAACTAGGATATCTTATCAAAGAACTGAGATGAGAGACCAAGCTGCCAGAAAGGTCTATTATCAACTTTCTCATATTACAGCACACAATGAGCATTAGAACATAAACAGAGCCTGAAGTTATTATTAGGATATTAACTGGAGGATTTGGATAGCTACCAGCTCCTGCAAGAGAAATAAACCTCATGCCAGAAGCACTCCATCTCTGCAATTTTGATAATTCATAGCCACATAGTGAGCCTGTGGACCCCAGCTCTTTTTGAAAGACCTTCTGCATGGAAGACAATCTGGATGAGACCCTTGAGCTACAAGACCTTATTTGAGATATTGATGCAGATGAGTAAGTTTAAACTTGCTGACCTCTCTGAACTTTACACTCCCCCACAGAGTCCTGGAGGAATCCTGGTAGTCCTACCAGGAAGACCAGGAATCCAGTGAGACTCATGACCCTAAAGTCATACCATAATGAAAAGTCAATTTGAGATATCTTGTGAGTTTCAAGTGCTTTGGACTTCATGAATTTCACAAAGTACCTACAAAATAAACTTGTTCAGAGCAGGGATTGAACTCTAGAACTCATGATCAAGAATCACATGACAAACCAAACAAGTGCTTAACCAGTTGAGCCACAGGAGAATTATTAGCTGCCAATATAAAAGTGTATTTATACCCTCAAACTCAAACTTAGGTATTTCTCTCTCAAAGCTCACAATTAAGATCAAATAAAATTTATTAACTACATCCCTCGCATTGGACGCAAGGGATACACCATTAATTACATAAAAAAAAAACCTCCCCCACACAAGGTGCAAGGGGGAGTCCTACAAATATATACATATAAAACTAATCTCCCCTCACATTGAATGCAAGGGGAGCACTACAATTATAAAGAAAAAGAAAGAAAAACCCCTCACCCACATAAAATGCAGGCGAGGGGGAAGGTATTACCATAGATAAAAAATGAAAAAAACCACCCCACACAAAATGTGGGGGCAGCCTGGTGAGTCATGCCTGTCATCCTGTCCCCATCGTCCTGGGTGCCAGGCCTTCATTGTCGCTGTCCTCATTGTTGCCATCCTGCTCCTGGTTGCCATGCCCTTCCTGGTCATCATTGCTGTCCTGGCCATCTCCCACTGTGTGGTGGTGGCCATCATCACCATTCCACCCGCAATCCACCCCATGAGCAGTGGCTCATGGGGCTGGAGGCAGGTGGTGTGTCATTGGCCCTGTTGTCATCATCCGTCATGGTTGGCAGCCGTGCTTCATGTTCTCAGGGTTCTGGTGCTGGTAGGTGGTGGCGTCATTGTTGTCGTCAACTGCACACACTCACGATCCACCCTACGAGCAGAGGCTCACAGGCATGGGGTGGGTGTGTTGGGTTGTCTTGTGTCTGGCCATTGTTACCAGTAGAGTAGAACCTATAAAACAAAAGAAACAAGTTAGTTAGTTTATAAAAACAAAAGCAAACAAAAAAAAAATTATGTAGGGCCCATCCAGTTGGCTTGTTTGCAGGTGGTGGCATTGTTACCAGTAGATTATAACCTAGAAAACTAAAGAAACAGGTTAGTTAGTTTATAGAAACAAAAAGCAAACAAAAAACTTACATAGGGCCCAAATGATGCAATCTGCATCGTTTGGGCCCACGTTCCATCCAGTTGTTTGGGCCTGTTTCCTGCACATTGTGGCGTGTTCATTGTTGGCTAGAGGTGCAGCAGTTGGTAATGGCATGGTGGTGGCGGTGGTGAGAGAAAGGAGGGAGGTGGAGGGGGCATTGTCGACGGTGGTGGTGGTGGTTGAATGATGAGCTGGCAACATTGATGATGCAGCTGTATGCTTTGTCATACACAGCCACTCAATGTGGTACTTAGATCAACTGATGTTGTATATTAGAATGGCACTATGGTCTAATGGTATATTGCACCTGTTTAATTCAACCCTGAGGTCCCAGGTTCAATCCTCAAAGGTTTCCTTTTTAATAGTAAGGACTCCTGGTGGATTCCTGGTGGATTCCTGGTACCAGAGTCCTGGGGAATTCCAGGAATTCCTCCTGGAAGAGTGTAATTTACCAGGAATCAACCAGGAATCCCCCTGGAATGGGAAGAGTTAGGAATATATACTTGAGTGACAAATGGCTGGAACATTGGTTCCCAATAATCCTCCAGGATTCCTCCAGGAATACATGAGGGAGGACAAAGACCTCTGACCTCTCTATTTTGGTGACAAACTGAATCAGATTAATTATGGATATGAAGTTCAGCCTGAGCTCCATCTCCTCAGTTCTGAGGCAATGCTCTGCAATGGGTTTCAGTGAATCAACAGTGAAAGTGTTGCACTCTTGTGTCCACAACTGTCCTGTCAAAAGTGAATGAAGGGTGTTCACCATCCCCTGACCTTCTTGGGAGCCCAAGGAAAGTTTGGCAGAAGCAAACATAGCCAAAAGGGCATTCATTACACTGGGTGCAGGGCAAGATATTCCTAATGAACTATTGTATCAGTATATTGAAAGTATTCCTAATTCTCGTTGTGAAGGTGGGTTCTGAGGGTAAGGAGCCTTTTCATAGGCCTCTGTGCCACCTCATGATCACGCGTCTAGCTCTGCTATCCATGCAGAGCCTTGCTCGAATCCCCATTTTTGCATGGTCCGTGCCCTGGTGCTAGGGGCTAGCAGATGCTGGGGTATAAGACAGTTCAAGTGCGACTAGGGGCCTCTGTGTTGCTTCCTCTTGTCTCCCACCACTTGCGAGCAACACAGGTAAGCATTTCATGCTCGTACTGCAGACCAGCTTCTTATTCTCACAGTATTGTTACTTAAGGCTTCGCCTAACCGAATAACATTTTACTTGCATTGTAAGAACCTTTGCAATTCCTCCAGGTCGATCTCAACTAGATTGTCACTTTCAGGATTCACCTGGCTTTTTGTTATAGCTTCGCTATTTGATCCAGCTGAATCTTGATAGTGAGTGGATACCTCTATCCATTTCTATCTGAGAACCTGACAGGGTCATATGACAGCATTGAATCGTTTGTTTAACGTTCAATTTTCTTGGCCCTCCCTTCCCTCCCTTGTTATTTCTCTTTCTTTTCTGTGATTTGTTGTACTTTATCATAGTTGTACTGTATCGTAGGATAACTGTGCCGATCTGCTTAGACATTACAGAGGATAGCACTGTTTGTATTTATATCTGTAGCGCTTCACTCCCTCGCATCTATTTTATTTCGGGGTCTGCCTAGGCAGATCTCAGTTTTCCCGCTACTACCACACTCTGAGCCAGCAGCAGAGGTGTCACAATACTGAACAATAAGTATTTTGATAGAACATTAAGTAATTACTAAGATATTATTACATCAGTATCAAGTCAGTATTGAGCAAAATTAGAAAGATATTGTAAAAATACATTCAAGATACTCCCAACTGGTGGTCAAGATACCAGTAAGATACTGAGAGTAAGATATGAAAGAAATATTGAATATCAGATATACCATCCTGTTCACATATTTTTGTGGGCATATTCAAGCAATACTAAGGAAATCTATCATGTTATTGTCACATTACTGGCTCAAATAAAAGCAAAATACTTTCACTGGATAGCTAGAAATGTATGCTGTAAATACTTTGACAGTATTCTAAGTTAAATGAATGCTACCTCAAGATACTTCCATGATGCTATTAAAATATAAGACACAGGATTGTTACAGTATTCTCTACTAGAATAATTGAAAAATAGAGAAGAACTTTTGTATTGTATCTCTACAGCAGTAAGGTGAAAGTATGATGAAGGTAAGATTTTTCAGTTATGATTCATACTGATATGATATTTAAAAAGAAGTATTTAAAAAATATCAACCACATAAATATCAGTTACTATCAAGATACTTTGGAAAACATACTTGGGAAGTATCAGAGATCATATGCAACATATAGTAATCATACTGCTAAGGCAATATCACAACATTATCCTTGTAGCCTAGTTTTCTGCATGTGCATTGCTCTGCAACTTGATGGTGTGGGAAACTCAGATTGTATTGTCTGCATATATGACTTGGAGTGAGAGTGAGTTGGAGAAGCATAGATAGAGTTATAGAATAAAAAATAGCAAAGGACTCAGAGTTGACAGAAGATTGGGAGCTTAAACCTTTCAGATTCCGCATTGCGCATTCCAGATTCTGCATTTCAGATTCCCCATTGCACATTTCAGATTGTGCATTGCGCATTTCAGATTCCACATTCTGGATTTCAGATTCCACATTGTGCATTTCAGATTCTGCATTGTGCACTTCATGCATTCCAGATTCTGCATTTCACATTCTGTATTTCAGATTCCACATTGTGCATTTCAGAATGCGCAATGCAGAATTTGAAATGCACAATGCAGAATCTGAAATGCACAATCTGTGAGGACATCTGAGTATTGGATAATCTGTGTTTGTTCTGTTTGTTCTGTTTGTTCTGTTTGTTCTGTTTGTTCTGTTTGTCCACCCTGTTCTGGTCAGCCAAATAAGTATCAATATGTCAGCCATAGTGCTGTGGATGGTTGACGGCCATGTTAACCACCTGCAATGGGCAATCTAGACGTGCAAGAGATCCTTGAGTTGAATCAGAAACACCCTGAGCTGTCATTGCAACAAATCCTATGGTTTATCACCCTGGCCTCGAAAATGAAGAATGATATCATCCTTGTCCAGCCAACCCACATCCCTTCATCTGATCCTCCAACATTTTGCCACCATTGATAACCCTGTTCCTGGGAAACAGTTGTGGGATCTTGGAGACTTGTGTCACCAGTTGTTGGGAGGCTCTTAGATCAACTGTTTGGTATAAATCTGACAACTTCAAGGACTCCTCTGAGAGTGATTTTGCTGAGCACAGTCATACCATGGGTCTTTGTGCGTGGGGGGGGGGGGGGGGGGAATCTGGATGAATATGTGCTGATCTTATAAATCTTAGGTTTGGACACCTTATATCCTCCATCATACTTGCACAAATGCATCCTGCCCATGGAGCCAGACTGGGAAGTTGTTGAAGCAGGTTGAACAGCAGCAGGGTGTCTTATACACCTTTGCTCAGGGAGCACACCCTATTCATTCAGTCCATCTCTACTGTGAACGTGGGTACTTAGTACAATATACTTGAGCACCATAACAATTCTTTAGTAGTATGTAACATGAATTACCATCACAACTTTTCTGTCAAAGATGGGACTCACACATACTATGACGGTGCTATTCCAGATGCAATACAAGTGGGAGAGCATCAGTTTGCAGAGCAGCAGCTGATACAGATGTGGATTACATCAATGCTACTGTCATGGTATGTTGATTCAAGAACCTGCCAGAACACTGTCGAGCAAAAACTTTCACAGGACATCTGCCACTAACTGCACCCATCAATACAACCATACACTAGCTGGCTCAGAACCACCAACAAATGCCTATGTATATATAAGGGCAAGAAGGTCTGGGTTTGCATGATTGATGGCATTATGGTGGGGTGTCCATGCTGTGCAGTCCACAATTGCAAAGTCCCTCTTGAGAACAACTGGCATCGTTTCTGTCCACAGCATTCTGCCCAAGACTGTGTCTGTTCTGTTGTTGGTTGCAGTGCCCCTACAGCTGCTGACAGTCACATGTGTTCTGATCCTGAGCACCAGGAGGCCGAACAACTTCATCAAGACCAGCAACAGGCACACTTTCAACTCAAGGAACAGCTCTAATGTGCCTGTGTTGCTCACCCTAGTGATGCTGTTGCACAAGATGTCTATGTTGCAGATCTGATTGATGCTGATGAGGAGGAGGAGGACTTGGAGATTGCTGGGCATGACAAGGAAGGGGACTCTGCAGCAAAAAACCCACCAAAAAGAATTTGTGTACAGCTTGGTTGCAAACAGACAGACACACAACAAGCAGATAATTGTGGCACCATGTGGTATGATAATTGCCCATGAGAGTTTGATAATTGCCCGTGAGAGTTTCTATGGTGCAGAGGGTATTGGCAGCATCATTGTGAGTGTGAACAGCTTGGTCTAACTTTAAGTTACTGATCAATGGGTTCAGGAGATGATCAAGTGCACCTTCCATGAAGACATTAAACCTGATCACATATTCTTCAATAACAACTGTTTGGTGGCCAAGGTGGTCTGGGGAAAAGACCAATTCTTTGATGATATTGGACTTACTGTTGACGTTTTCTATTTCAAGGCAAAGCACTCTGATACTGCCAGCAATACTGTAATCCCATTGCATATCCAGAACTTCTGTCAGAGGATGGAAAGGGGTGGTATTTCAACTCATCAATTGCAGAGCAGACAAATGTATGGCTGGGAGGGTACTGTGCCATCTGCCGTGAAATGCTCATTGATAAGTACACATTTTTCCTTGATGAAATGATTTTATGTAGAAACCACATGACCAGAGAAAAGCTTACAAATGAGAAACGGTCTCCTAGTAATTGGCCACATTCAAGTGAATAGGTACAGTGTATGGTAGTTCAAACAAAACAAGACAGGAATTGATAAAATACAAAATGAGAGGGAAAGGACAAATCCAAACAATTTGAGACCAACCAAACCATGTAACACCTATCAAACCTTGACTTTCTTCTTGCAGTTTTCCTTCCCTTGTGGAACACTCCTTGCCCAGCTCTGCTCAAGGAAGGATGCCCACAGCCCCTCTGGTGTGCAACCAGCTTCCAGTGCTGCATTCTGCACACTAGATGGTGCCTTGAGCCATGCCTTCTGATGCTTGTAGAAGGTTGTCCAATGGAACTGAGTCTTGAAGACAGCCTCAAAGGTCTCCTCAACATTCCCACATGCCCTGCTCGCAGACCTGCACTTCTCAAATCCATAGGCTATGTCCTCCATGGAGAGATCATATGGCCATACAGTGATAGCTGCCTCAGATGACGTTGAAGACAAGGCAGAGGATGACAAACATGCAGAATGGGTACACTTGCAGATTTTGTGGTGCCCACCCCCACCACAAGCACCAGAGGAAAAAGCTGCAGGCTGAGCAGAGGCACCGTCGTTGTCACCATCCGAGAGTGTGAGGTCAATGAAGGGAGGTTCAACAGAGACCCCAATGGAAGGTCCAACAGGCTCCACTTTGATCATGCAGAATGGGGATACAGCTTGAACCATGCAATGTGGTTCTGACCCGATTGCCACGAACTTTCCTGAGGTCAATGAAACTGTCTGCAGCTCATCGTCGTCAGAACCCTGAGCACATTGTTGATGGGAGGATTTGTGATGGGAGGACTTGCCCTTCTTGTCACCATTCAGAACCTTGGGGAAAACAGCCAGCACCACATCGTCAGTGGAACCAGCAGGTACATAAGATTTGGCCAGCTTCCTTTCCTTCAAAGCCTTTCAACCAAAGGCCTGCTCCTGTGGCAAGTTGTTGAGAAAGTGGGGATGGAGGTACTTGCTTTCAGATAACAGGTTGTCGAAATGAAGGCAGGTTCTCTTGTTGACACCCTTGACGAAGAGGTGGTCACAATCCTTCATCAAGACCACTTGTCCAACATGGACCTTTGTTCACCGCCCAATTGAGGGGTTGTACATGTCGACATGCACATCATCCTCAGGGCCAACCAGCAGGTCAACCTTGCCCAGCACCTCAGCACTCAACACAAAATGCAGCCATTTGAATCCACCCTGTGCCTCGAAGATCATCACATCCTGATTGTCCTGTCAAAAAAGTGTTAAAAAAAGCACTGCAAGAAGCACAATAGATTAAACTTATCATTGCTGAGCCATAGACCATGATGGAATGCTTTGCTTTCTCAATATTCACCAAGCGCTTCACATATGCTTCTCACTTACCCTCCTATAATGCCTGCTCAAGTGCATACTGCTGGGTGAATGTGGGAGCCATCTGTGATGCATGGCAAGGGTTGGCAAACATGTCTAATGCCAAGTCCACAGTCACCGATGGGCCAGCCATCACAGTGTTGTCAGAAAGGGGGAGGTTGGAAGGAGGCAGGGACCACGATGGAGGCCTCTCTTTCCTGCTCAAAGCTGAGGGCAAGGAACTAGCTACAATGTTGGTGGCAAGGTGGGTTTTGACTTGGCAGCCACCAGCTTCGATGCAGTGCCAATGACACATCTTGTGAGGGCAGTCAATGTGGAGCCATCCCATCCCACATCCTCTCTTGATGCAAACAACCTGAGTAGCACTCAAGATAGGGGCAGGTTGGCCAGGAGGAGGGGCAGAGAGTGGCGGAGAAGAGGAGGGTGCCGAAAGAGCAGGAGAGGAAGGCGGGGATCCTTCGACAGCCTCAGCAAGCCAGTAATAGTAGGAACAATAAGTTCCATCCCTGCTTTTCATGTGGCAGGACACGTATGCTTTCCCAGTGTTGCCATTCTTGTTTAATTTGCAGATCTTGGGGGCCAGCCGAATGTGACATGTGTTGCACGAGTACACAGTAGGTGATACTTCATGCATGGTAGATTAGAACCTGTAGGATTGCTAAAAACAACATGACCAATAAGTGAGATAAGGTGAGATTTCTGCAAATCAATGCACTGAGAGTTAGTCTTGAATGCATAGTATCTTGTGCTATTGAAGGGGGCACCGCATTTGTTAAAATGCTCCAGAGGATAAGAAGAGAAACAGACTCACAATAGTGGATGTGCATACTTGCGTTATGGGGTTTGGATATTGCAGTGAGGAGGGATGCAGTGTTGGTGGTGTGATGGTGGTGTGATAGTGTGGCACTGGAGTAGTGATGCATGTCGCAAGGCAAATTGAGATTCAGAGGTGACGTAAGCCAAACGGGACAACCAGAACAAACAGGACAAACAGAACTCGTAGGATTATCCAAAATTGAGATTCTCTGTGCAATGTGGAATCTGAAATGTACAATGCAGAATTTGAAATGTGCAATGTGGAATCTGAAAGGCACAATGCTGAATCTGAAATGCGCAATGCAGAATTTGAAATGCAGAATGTGGAATCTGAAATGCAGAATCTGAAATGTGCAATGCACAATCTGAAATGCAGAATTTGAAATAAGCAATGCAGAATCTGAAATGTGCAATGGGCAATCTGAAATGTGCAATGTGGAATCTGACATGCGCAATGCAGAATTTGGAATGCGCAATGCAGAATCTGAAATGCACAATGTGGAATCTGAATTGCAGAATCTGGAATGCACAATGCGGAATCTGAAAGGTTTAAGCTCCCAATCTTTTGTCAACTCTGAGTCCTTTGCTATTCTCTATTCTATAACTCTATCTATGCTTCTCCAACTCAGTCTCACTCCAAGTCATATATGCAGACAATACAATCTGAGTTTCCCACACCATCAAGTTGCAGAGCAATGCACATGCAGAGAACTAGGCTACAAGGATAATGTTGTGATATTGCCTTAGCAGTATGATTACTATATGTTGCATATGATCTCTGATACCTCCCAAGTATGTTTTCCAAAGTATCTTGATAGTAACTGATATTTATGTGGTTGATATTTTTTAAATACTTCTTTTTAAATATCATATCAGTATGAATCATAACTGAAAAATCTTACCTTCATCATACTTTCACCTTACTGCTGTAGAGATACAATACAAAAGTTCTTCTCTATTTTTCAATTATTCTAGTAGAGAATACTGTAACAATCCTGTGTCTTATATTTTAATAGCATCATGGAAGTATCTTGAGGTAGCATTCATTTAACTTAGAATACTGTCAAAATATTTACAGTATACATTTCTAGCTATCCAGTGAAAATATTTTGCTTTTATTTGAGCCAGTAATGTGACAATAACATGATAGATTTTCTTAGTATTGCTTGAATATGCCCACAGAAATATGTCAACAGTATGGTATATCTGATATTCAATATTTCTTTGATATCTTACTGGTATCTTGACACCCAGTTGGGAGTATCTTGAATGCATTTTTACAATATCTTTCTAATTTGCTCAATACTGACTTGATACTAATGTAATAATATCTTCGCAGTTACTTAATGTTCTATCAAAATACTTATTGTTCAGTATTGTGACAGAATTAGGAATACTTTCAATATACTGATACAATACTTCATTAGGAATATCTTGCCCTGCACCCAGTGTTACCCAGTTAAGGGGACACCCCATGAGCATTAGAAATTGTATTAGAAGTTACCCATCTTTCTCCATTCCCTCTCTTGCAGCTGTCCCCACAACAATGTCTCCTGCATTGGCAATGTTGAGCTGTGTTTCCTCCCTGCTCCTTGTTGTTCTTGGGAGAAGGACTTTGACCCTTCGGTGGAGTTGGACAGACTTCTTCCCTGATGTCTGCATTTGGATGGTGCAGAAGCTGGTGCACTGGCCCTGGGAGACCTTTCTTGAAGGTGGCTTGAATGTCAGGAAGTGATGTTGATAGTGGAACCAGCTCCTCCTTCCTGACCCTCCTTCAACATACTCACATCTAAGCCTCCTCCCTCTTCCCCATTCTTCCTCATCCAAAGTTGAAGACTGCACTTCTTCCTCTCTTTCCTCCATGCCAGCTTCTCAGCACCCCATGATTCCATTCTCTGGAGAGCAAGACCTGGTTAACAGAATACACATAAGACTATCATTGATAAGTAACCTACCTCTAGGCTTTGTGTGAGATTGGCTGAGCTAGCTTCTTCATTTGACTCAGGAGGGCCAGTAATGTTTGCAGTTGTGATCAAATCACTGTTAGTGGTGCTTGCATTTTTGCTTATGTCAAGATTGCCAGCAGATTCAGGATCCAGAAATTGTAGTCCAGTGGGATATAGAGAGTCCTCAAATGACTGTTCAAGATGCAATATTACTGCCAAAAGATCTTTGACATTGCCAGAGTAGGAGCCAAAGCCAGGTGGAAAGGTGCCACTAGAACCAACAGAAAGAAAGTACTGAGCAAGCATTGCAGTGTGACATGTAAGCCATAAGACACCATCTGGAGTTGATCAACTTAAGAAAAACATCAATCACAGGTGTAGGTGTATGAGGAAGCTTCATTGTCACTGAGAGACTGTCTCATGCTGGCCATAGGACTCATTTTTTATCTGCTCTGGACAGCCCTCTCACTCAAGAAATCTATTGTCATGGGTGCTACTGGCTGCTGCCATGGATGCATGCAGATTTACTCTTCATATGACAACTCCATACATTTATAGTATGTAGGGTGTAGCATGGGTCACACTGCACCCATACCTGTGTACACTGTACCAATTCTAACACTGCAACCATGGTGACAGGTTTTTACCCTGGTCTGTTACACCATGAATATACACCATGGTTTTTTGCCTTGTATTTGATGTTCTACATTGTTAAACATAGTATTTGTATTTTTATGATAAACCTCAACTCCCTCAACTACACCCTGTATACAACACATAAGCTACAGACAATAATAAGGCTTTTTTTATTTGAATAATGCCTCACATTTGCATGAGGGGTACAACACAAGTATTAAAATTTTTCATTAAACTAATTACCAGGGAGGGGCCACAAAACTAAAACCTCCCTTGAGAAAAATGTGAGGGAGAGCACACCATGCAAGCAGTTGCTCACAGCAGCAGTGCTGCTTCCCTGAGTCCCTCAGACTCCCTCTCATCCCCATTGTCCCTGGTCCTTATCTGTTCCTCCCCATTGTTCATTGTCATCCAGGTCATGGTGGCTATCTGGTAGCTCCTGTTGGATTAGGTAATCTGACACATGTGTGAATGGATCATCAGGTAGCCTCTTACCTAAGCAGTGGTATTGTCACATCAGAGTTGACTCACATAAGTCTTGCAAGGAGTACATGGTTACTCTGAGGGTAGAGCTTATCTGTTAGAAAGTGAATTCTACTGATAAGGCCTGATAGCTCAGCAGTTAGATCATCTGGTATATGTTAGGGTGACACCCACTATCTGCTAGCTAAGACCGTGTGGGTTCTCTCTACAAGAAGCGGGCAGGATCCACACTCGTGATGGGGGAATTGATGGTTTTGATGTGAGGGGTTATTTATAGGTGAGTTTGTTGAGATAGGCCTTTCACACCAAAAACGTAGGTGGAATACCTAAGAGAACACAACTGGGGTCCCCTAGGCATATATTTAGGGTTTATATACTATGTTACATATATTGTACATTGTTGTTACCGACGCACTTGTACATGTGCGTACATTTTGATGCATGTGAAATAAAATTCTCATGCTATCAAAGTGTAGCATCATTTGGCGTCATGTAGTGTAATTTGACATATTTCATTACATAGTGGGATAAATATTAATATTAATACTATCTACATTAGTTTATTTTTTTGTAGACACTGTAATTTTGAGTAGATATTATATATACTGTGTGAAGACCGGTTGCAACTGATTGGAACAGGTTTTTGATTGGTTTTTGAATATTTTTGAAGTTGAGGCAACCAGCAACCCAACTGACTCTATTTTGGAGCAACCGCAACCAGTTGGATTGGGTTCAGTTGTGGTTTTTTTTTCCAGTCCATAGGACTGGATCTTTAAACACTAAGGAGAACAAGGGCTATAAGATGATAATATATCGAAATGTTCCTTGCTTATTGTTCTAATAAATCACAGAAATGTAGAAGATACCTCGTTGCATCCAAAATTGTGTCTTGGCTTGTTGAGCTTTGTCTGATAGTACCATACAATATCATAGCCTCTGGAGGTGTGGATTAAGGGATAAACAATACTTTTAAGACAGCCAAGTGTGTCCGAAGTGGTGCAAATTGCACAATGTTATTTGAAGTAGCTCAAAGATTGTAAAATAGGTTCAAGGAGAGCTCATGATATTTGTAGATGTTTGTAAGAGTTCACAGAACCATAGAGGGTGAATAAGAGGATAAGGGAAGATGTGCACATGATTACTCATTATCTTCTACAGGAAACTTGGAGTGCTCAAAGTCACCGCTACTCAACATCAACTCATCTTATCTCACAGGATCGAGACTTGAAATTGCAGGATGCATATGAGTTGATGTTGAGTAGTGGTAACTTTGAGCACTCCAAGTTTCTTGTAGAAGATAATGATGATAAGCTTGATAGTATTATCTGAGTTATGGGCTGAGAAATTATCCTGCAATTTCAAGTCTCGGTCCTGTGAGATGAGTATGGTTGCTACATGTGGGACTAGCAAATGTCCAATAAAAAGCTGAAATGTCAATGGCTGCAAATTTTTTATCAGATATCCCTGTCCATTTGATTTCAAATTAAAACAAGCAAGATAAGAATAAATTTAAAAATATAAAATAAGTAAATAAAAAACTCTTTTAATTTAATATTTGAGTGTATAATAAAATTTAATTTAAGCAATCAGAATAAATATTTTTATGCTTTTAAAGTTATTATCAAGATAATATAAAAATATAAAATATAAGATAAGCATAATAATAAAATTAAAATAAAATTTGTTTTTGTTGAGTAAATAAAATATAATTTTTCAATCTAAAAATAAAAATAAATAGATTTATTTGGCAGATTCTTCTATATACATACAATGATGCTGTTATATCATTCAAACATGCATAAGATAGTGGTCAAAATCTTCTTTTGGATAGATTAGAATCAAGAAAATTTTTTAACAAATGCTGATTGTGCTGGAAAAAAGCACTCTCCTCCTGTTTCTTTCTTTCTATCTTTCTTTCTTCTTCTCATCCCATGAATACACTTCCATTCATCTCCTCCACATCAAAATGTTATTGCCTGGCATCATATACAACTGGAGGAAAGGGGTACAAGACAAAAAGTACAAAAAGATTTTGGATGACAAAATCACAACGTTGTCACTACTTTCAAATATAGTAGACAGTGCAGATATAAAGGGAGAATTATTACACATGGCTATACAGAGCTCATATGCTTTGCCAGAGGCAATGTTCATAATTCTGAGCAGGATGCCAAGCTGCATGCTACAATAATCTTAAAAAAGAATGAAAAAAGAATGACTACGGCATATGTCTACCACAATAGAACTATTTCTTTCTCAAACATGAAATAGATAGCCCAAATATCCTAAAAATGTGTTTGTTATTGGAGAGTGTTGGCTTTAGATCGATGAAACCCTTCAAAGGCCAGAGGCCCAAATAACTTCAACAGATGGGTGTGTGGTGGAATAGTGAAACAGTTGCAAGTGGACTCATTTATGCTGCTGAGGCATTGACATTTTATATCTGTTTACTTATTTTTTATCCTTTAATAATTTTAAATTTAATCTTATCTTGCTTTTTTTAATTGAAATCAAATGGACAGGGATAACAGGCATTGTTGAATCAATAGCAGGATTCTGGTGTGTGATGTTGAACAAGGAGCTCTTCATGCCGCACCTGGGTTTCAGATGCATCTCCTTTCTCACTATTTGTGTAGGTGCATGGGTCATAGATCACATTCTGTCACTCACCCCTGCTCAGCATTGCAGGAGGTTGCCAAGAAAAACACTACTTCAAAAGCAGCTGGTAAGTCCACGAATAGAGACAAGTGGGTCAGTAAAAGGGGAAAGCCCTTGACTTACCTTAGTGGTGATAAAAATGGAAGAACAAGCAAGATTTGCTAACTAAGCAGCTGAGGGCTCTTTGAGATGACCCAGAAGAGGAGATGACACACAAGAGAATTTGAAACATGGGATACTGCAGGGATGAACCAGGCTCAGCCATCATCCCTTCAATGGGCCCATGCTCCCAGCCAGCATCATCACAGCTGTAGCCAGCTTCTGTTTCCACTGAGCAGCCAAACAGCTGTGCAGAGCCATTCTCTGATAGTGAGCAGGCTCCATTTGACCCTGCCACAACTTTGCGAGGTGACATCGCAGGAATGCCTTTCAATCTTGGGGAGGCACCATTTCTTTCAAATGTGTATGATGCAGCAAACTATACAATAAGCCCCAGCTACACTCTCGGCTTCATGCCTGCTTATTCTAACACTTTCCCCTTTGCACCACATATCAATATGAACATATACAAACCTCTATGAACACATGAAACATTTTCAAAACACTTTGCAATACTTCAAACTACCTTGAACTACTTTGCACCACTTTGAATGCCAACACATTTTCATCAAATGTAAAATATGACACCACTGCCATTTAGACATCTGCTTATAGTTGCCTGCATTCAAATGTCAGTAATATGTATGAATTTGAGTGGACATTGGAAGATGTTTAAAATGTATATTATGCTTGGATGCTCTACACTCTTGCTTGCAACCCAACTACAATCCAACTACATCAAATGTAAATTATGATATCACCACCATTTATACTCAGTAAAAAAGATATGTCAGGTTTAATAACATGACGGTCATGTGAAGTCTATGAAGAACTCTCGTGATTGGGCATGCCAGGCTGCACCGGCACCAGCTACATTGCTCCACACCACCAACCTCCACAATGCCCCAAGCATGGGCAACTTTATGATGGCACCAAGAGAGGAACATCGGGATAACATGTCCCCTGCAATGTCTCTGAGTAGGCCCCCATTGACATTTATGAAGTGAAGGCAAATCACAGAGGACCAGGAGAACATCCCACTTGTCAATAATGCAGCTTACCCTCATGTAAGGAAGGCATCCTATAGGTGCTATATAGTACTGATTGTCTCAGCAATTTTCAGAACCTTGCTTCAATATACCTGCCACCTAAGAGGGATCTGTCAACAGCCGTGAAAACTAAACATACTAAATGATGCTGCCTGCCTTCACCTTGACCCTATAAATCATGCTGAAATGCTGGGGATGATGGGGATTTGGGTCCATGATTTTGCATATGAACCGACCTCATTCCATGTGCCTTCTGTGTTCTGCCATCCACATCAGGTCCAGCCTGCTGTGAAGCGAGGTCTGACACATACTGATACTGAGCCCGACATTGTCCAACCCCCTACTGATGCCCACCATGAACAATTGGGATCCAACCCTCTCACTAGTCATCAACCCCTTGCATGCTTGCAGGGATTTCTCCAATTTTAGAACTGTGGCAAACATTGGAAAACTCAAGGCTTGAACAGCCCTGGTAATTGTGCTGTGGGTTTGGTGGGGGTATGGTGTACTATTTTTATAACCTGTGTCATACTGCCACCCAGATTGTGGTGTGGCTGGCTTTTTTACTATGTACATGAAGTTGTTTTAGATGAATATTTATAATAACAAAAACATGCTCTCCTCCAAATTACCCCATACTTCTTCTTATCACTGTCATTAATATATCCAAGCATGAGAGCTTTTCAACAACTCTCAGTAGCTGTGGCCAAGTTGCAATTGTGAGTTGTATGGTTCACCCTACCACATGATCCCATCACAAGATCACATTTCTATGGATCTGAATGCATCTGTTCCTCAAGTTTCTTTGAACTTTGGTGGATGCAATGCTCAGCCTGCATAGAATATCTCAAAATGTTCTTTCTTTATCTTTTCATTCATTTCTAAATCTGACTTTTGATGTTAAAGACTGCTAGCAGAAAGCTGCTCTGGTCCAGAGTACCAGTTGGGGAGCTCATCATGTATATCCCCAGTGTGGCCTGGCCATGGCTGCTGAGCTGTATGATGTGGTTGTTATAGGAGGAGGTATGTCTGTTATTTCTGTGTTAATGTACTCCTCTTCCAATGTTACTTGTGTGTGCAAGGTCCAGGAGGATACATGGCAGCAATCAAAGCTGCACAAATGGGATTGAGGGTATGTCTGTAAGGGGACCATTTGACAAATGTCTACAAGCCCCTACAAAACCCTACAAACCTCTACAAACTTGTTCAAATGACTTTGAATGATTTTGAACAAACCTTGAAGGTTGATGCATTGCTTGAACGACTTCGAGCTCTGATCACGACCTTGAACCCCCTCATCATTCTCTCGAACCTGCGAGTTCAATTGTTACTTTGAACTCCCTCAGACTTCAAGTGCCTACTCAAACTTTGAACAATTGATTGAATGTTCCTCGAATTCGATCAAGACTTTGAACAACTTTGAACATCCCATGGATTCCACTTCAGACTTCCAACAAAAAATGGTTGAGTATTTGGAAGGTGTTCACAAGGGTGAAAAATTGATATTGCCAAACCGATGTTACAAGGTAGGCAACTGTACAAATCAAAAACAGATATAGAATAGTAAACCGTAAAACACATATGGAATAGTTCACACAACAGGCAGGGCAAAACTTTCCCAGAGAGAAAATGTGGAGAAAATGTGGAGAAAATTACACTTTTTCATTTAGAAAACAAGTAGGGAAAAACTAGTGAAAATAGCCTATTTTCTGTTCATTTTCTCTTCAATCTGCCTAAGGAAAAATTATATCATTTTTGTGGAGAGAAAAAAAGGGAATCTGCAATGAAAAGAACTTGTTTCTTCTTGATTTCCCCCTAATTTTTGCATAGGAAAAAGAGTGATATTTCCTGCAAAAGCAAATCAGAAATCTTGAGTGAATATAACTTATTTCTTCCAAAATTTGACCTGGAAAACTGCATGTGAAAAGTGTAATTTTCTCCTCATGTTTGCCAGCTTTTCACCAGGAGAAAATTACACTTTTTCACATGCAGTTTTCCAGGTCAAAATTTGGAAGAAATGAGTTATATTCACTCAAGATTTCTGATTTGCTTTTGCAGGAAATATCACTCTTTTTTCCTATGCAAAAATTAGGGGGAAATCAAGAAGAAATAAGTTCTTTTCACTTCAGATTCCCTTTTTTTTCTCTCCACAAAAATGATATATTTTTCCTTAGGCAGATTGAAGAGAAAATGAACAGAAAATAAGTTATTTTCACCAGTTTTTCTTTACTTGTTTGCTACATGAAAAAATGTAATTTTCTCTCTGTTTTCTCCATATTTTCTCTCAGGAAAAATGTTGGCCTGCCTGTTGTGTCAGAAAAAGAAATCAAGGTACACTACTCACTATTATGCATTTTGCTCTGCAGACCAATCATTAGTTAGTGCCATAAACAATTCAACTCGCTTGGTTTCAGTGAGTTCCAGTCTAATCAGCTTTAACCAGGTAGACACTGGTGTATTATAAATGACCATAATGACATCTCCAAGCTGTTCCTGTAACCCACGGTGTTGACAACCTTGTCCTAGTCTAGGGTTTCCCATGTGCGATCTGAAATGTCGAACACTAAAAGGGGGTTACATCCATAAAGAAGGAAATATGGAGTATACCTTGTCATGCAAAAGATGGTACAACATATTGCCAAAAGCACAGCATACAGAAAGTTTGGCCACTTGTTTGACTTAGAGCCACAGACCTGAAGGAGGGCATTGGTATGCCTGTGCCACGACACTGTTACCTTGTGGATGATGGGGAGAAGAAAAAATTACCGTAATGCCATACTGTTCAAAAAGGATTTTTGTGGCACTTTGAAACTCAGAACCATTGTCAACAACACAGTATGGGATGCAACCAAACCTGCAAATAATTTCCTTGTAGATAAACTTTGCCCATGTCTTTGAATTGTTCTTTCTTGCTGCTCAAGCCTCTGGCCAACACACAGCTGGTTCCACCGCTTGTAGTAAGTAGTACATCCCGCTGTGGCCTTTGGGCATGTGAACCATGTCCAGGTGGAAGCAATGGACAATAGATGAGTTCCATGTTGGTGAGAAGAGGATCTTGAGACACCTCTTCAAATGTAACTGGCATCCATAGCAGGAGTGAACAAAGTAAGCGATGTTGTTATAGAGGTTTGGCCAGTAATAGTGTTCAGCCAGAAGCTTGTTAAGTTCTATCACATCAATGGTGTCCCACTTCATTATGTACCTGTGCTCAAAGGGATTTTCGCTTCTTAAGGTCAGTAATAACAAGATGCAAACTCTTTCCACCTTTTGCAAGCTTCCAAAGACATTCCTCATAAACCACATAGGTATGCATTTGTGACAAAAACTGCTTCCTTTCCTTCAGATTCTTGCATTGTGTTGGGAGAATGCCATCCTTCAGATAGCCCAACATTTCTCACCAAAGCTCTGGCAATTCAAAGTCTTTTATGCCATAAGCATGTGAAATACAGGTTATGTAGCCCTCTGCCTCAACATCCTTGTAGTCACAGTGGGTATCAGAGCTAGGTGTGGAGTGCATCCCCCTGTAACCAGAACCTGAGATAAACACAGTGTGGGAAGGCGCACCTTCTATGCAGTTTGACATGAATTATAACCATATACCATAATTTCTGTTGCGAATACCTTGCTGCCAAGTGATACCTCAACCATTTCATAGGTTGGCATATGTCAGTTTTCAAATTCATGTCCCATGTATGTCAGGCTATCCATACTCTTGAGTAATGATGCCACAATAATTCTCTACAAAGCCCTCAAACTTCCTCAAACTCTTTCCAAACTCCTTTGAACTCTCTCGAACTCCTTCAAACCTTCTCAAACCTCTTTGAACTTTTATCAAAGCACTTCACAGAACTTTGTACCCCTTCAGACCTTGGCAAATCTTGTTAAACTGCTTCAAACTTTGGTCCCCCCACTCTTGGTTAGCAGCGGTGATATTTAGTACCATCTCGCACCCTTCCTCTAACTCATGTTATACCATCCAAGGTCTATTTGTGGGTTTTGTTTGGGTTTCTGGGTCAAGTATCATTGTTTTTGGAGCCCACTGCAAGGGGTTTCTGAATCATTTCATTGCCTAATCCATCTCAAATTTCCCAGCTTAGGCCAACACAAGCTAGAAACCATCGAATCAATATTCGCCACGCCTTCAAATCTCTTGAACAATTGGGAGATATCTTAATCCCAGTTTCCAAAGCAGAATCAACTCATCATCGACTTTTCCCCTCACCTATTCCATCGTCTTCATCCTCATCCTCTACCTCTTCATTTATCCTTCCAATAACTTTGACACCTCTACCATCTTTCACCCAAGTCCTAACCCCTACCCCAAGAGTTATTGCATTCATGACTACACAAGCCACTATGCCAGCTCATGGTCATTCCACAGCTCCAAAATTATGCAAAACCATTGCAATCAATATGAGGAGTTCAATGACTCATATACTCCTGCTTCTATCTTCTTCTTCAGCATTTCGCAGATCTGTTCATACAGACCAGGAGGTATAGGGACATTATGTTCAACCCGAGGAGTGTGAGGCATGACAGGGAATTCTATAGGAGGGAAGAAATTGGGTCAAAAGCTTCCTTGTTTGTTTTTGGTCCATGTGAAACCTGTTTTGTGATTTTGAATAAAGTTGTGCATGAGCTTTCGTTCTTCTGGCCATAGGAAATTGCCAGGGTAATTTTTATTGATAATAGCTTTTTGTTTGAGTGAATATTGGGGAGATAGAATAAACAATGGGGGATGAGGATTGAGTTTTGGCATATTTTCAAGGGGATCGCCAGTGATAGTTCATATAATGTGAAATTGATTGGGTAGGTCTGTAATAACTGGTTGAACTTTCTGTGCAACTGGTTTGTATTTCTTCTTTGGAGCTGTGAAGATTGGGTATAGGGAGTCGGTTGATGAAACATCGGGAGGGGAAATGATAGTAGGATCACACATAGGGGTGGCCCTCAAGGCCGATAGAAATGTTGCATACTGATCACTAGCCATTAAATATAAGTTCGCAAGAATCAAGGAAAAGGAAGGAGTGTTCGAAGATTTCGAGGAGTCAATATCAGGAATATTTGCAGTGTACTTGACAGTTATAGAAGAATTAGAATGGTCGAAGGAAATTATGAGAGCGCACTGATTAATCTCCAAGATTTTATCCTCTAGTTGCGAAAATCCTCCTGAACTACTCTTTGTCAATGATTAGATCAGGGAATAGTAAGAATAGCGCAGAATCGTGTCGAATTCGGATCGAAAATGGTTATCGTTTGAGCTTTGTTTCAATAATTCTTGATGGTACTTTCAGTGAGAACATCAAATGGTCATCTGAGCAGAATGTCGTAGGCTGGATCTCAGATGATGTGGATTTGCATGTAGAGGGTGATGCTACCAACTTTGCAAGGTATGTTTCATGCTAAACCTAAACTTTGGTCAATGCCACCATTAGCCAATTATAGAGGAATGTGTATCAAAGTATCATAGGTGAGACTGAGTTCGTGACAACCTTCTTCCAACATTGTGATAATCAAGGAACTGGGATCGACAACACTCTTGACTGGGTTTCTGCCATTGACATTCATAATGACCGATCAAATGGAGTGAGATTCCTTTGCTGCAATAAAAGGTTCGGGAGTTTCTCCAGGATGAAGGCTGCTAATATAAGTTTCATAAGGATCATCAATCACAAAAATATCATCATTGAGAATATTCGTAGCATTATTGCCTTTGGGTTGCTGGATACGACATGATGTGACCTGTTCCTTCCATTTCACATGAACTTCAGGAGAGAGTGAAAGTAATTCTTTGGAGGTTAGAGTAATAATCGGGGTTTTCATTGATTGGGTGAAGACATCTTTGGTGACTTTGTCCTTATGAACCGGGGCTTGGGTATGGTATGCAGGACCGTCTTTGTCTTTGCCTTTTCCTGTCAATGCAAAATTGTGTTTGTGAGGAGGTAGAGACAAATTTTCTTTAGTGCTGTTGTAGGGATAAATTATAGGTTGCAAAGTTGTTTCAGAGGTTGAAGATGGTGCTGAAGTCAAAGTAGGTGGATTAGTTGCTGTGGACGAGATAGATGGGGCCGGTATGTGTGGGACAGATTGTTCTACTGGTGCAGGAATTTGAGGGATCAAAGGCCAAGTAGTAGGAGCTGTTGGCACATTTGAGTCAGTTCATGTAAAGGGTCTACCACTTCATAAGGCATATAGCTCTTATTCGAGTTATGCGATACAATATTTGGCTGTTGTAGATAAGTCGGTAATTTGGTAAACACCTCTGGATGGTGTCATAGAAATTGCTGAAGGTGCAATATTATACATCAGTGAAGAGGTAACATTAGATTGGGGGTTTCATCAAGTCTATTCATCAATCCTGTCCTTGATAAAATGACCGGGGATGTTTCAAGGAGTAAATTGACCATTTGGAAGCACAATTTTGCCTTCAGTGTTCTTCTTACACTTTCCTTCATTGATATACAATTGGCAAACCAAGCAGTTGCTAATAAAATGTCCAGTAAGCCCACAAAAGATGCAAACTAAATTTTCGAGCTGGTCCAAGTGAAATCCACTGTTAGGGCAAGTAGTATTAGTGGTTTTCAAACCTGCTAAAGTGGTTATGAGAGTGGCTGCAAATTTTTCAAGAATTGCCATAAGATCTTCCAATTTAATCTGAGGAGAGGATGTTGAGGTTGTAGGTATGGCCGAAGATGTCAAAGAATGTGAGCTAAGTAGGGATGTCGAGTCCAAAGCAATAGATCCAGCTAGAACAAATTTTGCTGCTGTGTGGATATCATCGAGTGGGTAGGGGTCATTGGGATAGTAATTTAGCCACCCCCACCCCCTCCCTCATTGCAAACACAAGCAGGGGGGTTTCCTGTTCTGTTCTCAGCAACTACAGACAGCACCCCCCCTTCTCTCGCTGCAAACATGAGCGGGGGGGTTCTCATTCTGTTCTTGGTGACTATGGCCACCATGTCCCCCCCTTGCTCGCTTCAAATGCAAGTTGAGGAGCTCTGCTTATGTTCTATTTGACTATGGCCACCATGCACCCCTCCCTCACTGCAAACATGAGGGAGGTTGTAGTTTAATTATATATTTTTATAATACAACTGTAGAAACCTGTAGAAACCTTTAAAACCCTAGTAAACCCACCCAAACCCATGGTAATACCACACCTGTTACCATACAGGTACAGTTTTCATGGGTATGGGTAGGGGTTGAGAAAAAAATATATAAGGGTAACCCCTGTCATGCCCTAATTGTACAGCCCACATCCAGTGGATGTCAATATTACCTCAGAAAAGGAACCTCTGTAAGTTGTGCCACAAAACATTGATTTGCTTAATGTTCATCTGACAGTAAACATGAAACCTCTGGGATTACCATGAAAGTTACAAATGCTTCCAAGGTGCAGGAGTCCTTACCAGTGACATCAAGTTCTAGCTCAGAAGTGTTACAATTTTCCTTGTAACACATGGAACCTGACTGACCTGACATACCCGACAATCCCCTCCAGACAGGAGGCACTCCCTGACTCATGCCTGAGGCATGCCCTTGACACCAGATGCACCACACAATGTATGCTGATGACATACATTTGATCCCCTTCCTGTGGAAGGCACCCTTGATGCATGGCAACTCCATGCACCTGAACCCACTCCCACACATGCTATGATACAGTGACCCCTTGACATCAGGCCCATGACATCAGACTCCCACCATTGACATGCTGCACCACAGCACTCCTTGACATCAGATCCTTGACATCAGATCTCTAGGCATGAGGCTTATCGGTTATTGTTTCCTGACATGCTGCGCCGCAGCACTCAATGACATCGGATGCCTCACATGAGGCATGAGGACTATTGTTTCTATTCTTACTTGATACACATCTACCTTTCCAATTGGACAATAAGGACCTCTCTCCTAGTATAAGTACTGTGACTTGTAGTAGAGATGTCCTTAGTTTAGATCTAGGCAATCTAACAGTCTTAACCTGCAAACTTGTGAACTTACTCAAAGCTACTAAGGAAGCCCTTTAGTATGTGAACTTACTCAAAACCACTAAGGAAGCCCCTTAGTGCATGAAAATTGATGACTCTAGGCAGAAGGCCTGCTAGAGTGCACTACTCAGCTTATGTTGGACACTCTGAGTAAGACTAGTGCCAAATGACCCATCGAGGAAGCACCTCATGGAACAACATTGACTAGATTGAGTGGTTGAGGCTTCTCCCTTAACATAAGATCTAAACTATCTGCTAGCCCACCTACCTAGGTGTAGGCAATATGTCTCAAAACACTGCACAATGATCCAGGTTTAGACAAACCCCAGACTGACCACCAAGAGAAGTAGAACCACAGCCAGGTTCATCTTGGTACCAATACAACAGAAGACTAGTTTGCTACTCTCCCCCAGCACAACATTGGCTCTACAGAACAATGGAAAGACAAAGAGGAGATTACCTCACCGATGAAGACTTTGAACAACCACACTTGCCCCCACCTGAAACATTGACCCAATTCCTATCCCCACCAGATGAAATCAATGACCTCTATAATGAGATGTCTGAAATTGCCGCAACCACACCCATGATGTCTGCAAAGGACATTCAAATTCAAGCACCCACTGACTTCTCAGGAGAGCAGCCCAAAACCTCCAAGTTCCTGCAGGAGATAGACCTCTACCTGCAAATCAATGACCTATGACACAAATGACAAGAAGATCATCTTCACACTGTCCTTCATGAATGGAGGGACAGCAGCTGCCTGGGCGCAAGCATTTGTCAACCAACACCAATCTGAGGGATTTGGAGATTATGCAGACTTCAGACAGAAGGTCTGAGAGGCCTTCTCACCAACTGATGATGCCGGAACAGCAAAGACAGAGATTAAGAATCTCAAACAAGGTTCAGAGAACCTTGAAGAATATGTGGTGAAATTCTGCATCCTGAAAGACAGGACAGGAATCACTAAAGATGCAGCCATGATCGAGGACTTCATGGATGGACTGCACCCTGAACTCCTGAAGAGGGTACATACAATGGAGATGGTACATGACACTCTCAAAGGCTGGATAAAGGCAGCCTTGAAATACAAAGGCCAATGGAAATGGGCCATGGCAATCCTGGGAAAGACCAGGCAGAACAAGAAGACAAAAGAAATGACACCAAAAGGACAGCCTTCTCTTGACATCAACCAACTGACAAACCAAGAATAAATGGAACTCCTCCAAAAGGGATTGTGTTTCATCTGCCACCAACCTGGACACCAATTGTCCAACCATAAAGATGGGAAGAACCCCACCCAGACAGGGTCAGCACCACCTCCCTACCAAAACCGCTTCTCCCAGAAAAAGACTGGGGTAGACACCTACCAGAAGATCTGCACAATGGTGGAAGAACTGGATGAAGAAGAGAAAGAAAAAGCCCTTAACCTCTGGGAAAATCGGGTTTTTGGAACAGTGACCTGATATGACGCCAGCCACTGCTAGTCTCCATTAGATCTGTACTCTTAGCTGCCATGAATAGACAATTGATGCACCTGTATATTCAGGTAGCTGAGCCAGACAATTGGAAAGACATTGCAACAAATGTGCTCCTCAACTCCAGAGCAGGAGGAGTCTTTATTGACTCTAAATTTGTCGAACAAGAAGGGATCAAGATGTATCCCTTAGGCTACACTATCCAGGCCACAAACATGGATGGAACCCCAAATAAACAGTTCCAGTCAATGATTGGGTTTATCTCCTGCAGCCACGGCAGGCCCAGGATTATCAATTCTTTGCCTAGTCCAGTGACTAGGTATTTTATTGGGAGGTTTTGTCTGTTGATGTGGAGCCTCCCTTTCCTGAGATGAAGAACAACAGGCTCAAATCAAACAGATCTGGAGAAAACAAGAAGAGCCAAACAGGCCATCCCAAATACCTTGAACCTCCCCAGAATTGATGCTGGAAGAGAGGCACCCAACAACATGATGGCATGAGTCTGATGCATTGTGGCCAAAACAAGAGAAAGGCTCTCTGAAGAAAAACAGAAGAACCTTGGCCAAGCAAGAATGATCATGGCAAAAATAAGAGAAAGGCTCTCTGAAGAAAACAGAAGAACCTTGCCCAAGCAAGACTGATGGCAGCAAAAACCAGAGAGAATCTTCCCGAGAAGAAAGCAAAAGGGCTCAATCCAGCCCAAAAAGCCATTGCAGAAAACCAGGAGAAAAAGTATTATGTGCATCAGGACACAACGAATCCTACAGAAGATAAAAGAACTGCTGACCTCCACAGGGGAGGGAAGCACCAGAAAAAGGAACTTGAAAACAGTGCCACACAACAGGACAAAGAACACTCATTGAGGGGCTACCCCGATCCATGACTACATGACTACAGGACCCCAGATTATGGTACTACCAACACTAGAGTACCTATGCCCAGGGAGACCCTCCCTCAAATAAAGATCAAAGAGATACCCGATGAGGAGCTACTGGCAGACACAGGCATGGAAATACAGGCAATGGAAAAAACCTATGAACAAGACATGATTGAGGATGACTCAGTCCTGATTGTGTATGTATGAGGTGAACCAGTCATTGGCCTATTTGGACCACCCATAGAACTGCCCCTGACTAAGGAATATCAAGAACTGACCTACAAGTACATACAAAAAACAGAAACAATCACCAGGCTCATGAAAGGCAAAGGCTCCCCATGGTACCTACTCAGCTTGGACATATGGATCAGGGCAAAAACATCCATATCTCAATGACTAGCACATAAACAGGAGGAGGGAAAGGAGACCAACAAACAAACCCTGGACAACTTACTGCTACTGGAATACCAAAAGTACAGACAGGTATTTGAGAAGGCCGCATCTGAATAATTCCTGGAATCGAAACTGTGGGATCATGCAATCAATTTGAAGGAAGACTTTGTACTGAGGGATTGCAAAGTCTACCCGCTGACACTGAAAGAACAGGAGAAAATTGATGAGTTTCTAGATGAGAACCTAGTGAAGGGATACATCCACCCATCCAAATCACCGATGGCATCCCCATTTTTCTTTGTATTGAAGAAAGACACCGATGCACTAAGACCCTGTCAAGACTACCAATATCTGAATGAGGGGATGATTAGGAACAACTGCCCTCTGCTGCTGATAGGAGACCTCCTGGATAAATTGAAAGGAGCAAGATTCTTCATGAAACTGGACATCCGTTGGGGATATCACAATGTATGGATAAAGAAAGGAGACAAGTGGAAGGCAGCATTCAAGACTAACCAAGGGCTGTTTGAGCTAATGGTAATGTTCTTTGGGCTGTGCAACTCACTGGCAACATTCCAGGTGATGATGAATGATCTCTTCCAAGACATGATAGACAAAGGATGGCTTGTCATCTACATGGATGACATCCTGATCGTCTTGAAAACAAGAGAAGAACACTGGATAATGACCAAGAGAGTCCTTGAATGACTACAACAATGTGACCTCTACCTGAGGATAGAGAAGTGCAAGTTCAACATACAGGAAGTCGACTTCCTGGGAATGATCATCAGTCCCAATGAACTTTTAATGGACAACACAAAGCTGGCTGGGATCAAGGACTGGCCCATGCCAAGAACAGTAAAGGATGTAAGATCCTTCCTAGGATTTGGAAACTTCTATCAAAGATTAATCAGACACTTTGTGGATCTGGCCAGACCATTGAATGACTTGATGAAGAAGAACCAGAAATTTGAATGGACAAACAACTGTCAGGAGTCATTTGATGCACTAAAGTGAAAATTCAACAAAGCCCCAGTACTGCTGACACCAGATGTGATGAAACCATTTGTGGTAGAATTCAATGCCTCAAGATTTGTGACAGGCACAGTACTCAGACAACAGGACACCAATGGAGACTGGCACCCATGTGGTTACATCTCACATTCCTTCAATGAAGCAGAGAGGAACTACAAGATAACTACTGGGAGTGATCCAGGCATTGGAAATATGGAGACACTACCCCCAAGGGATGCCACCCAGTCATGATCCTGTCAGAACACAAGAACTTTACCTACTTCCAACAGGCACAGAAACTGAACTGATGACAGGTTAGATGGAGCATCTACCTGTCACAATTTGACTTGAAACTGCAACACATACCAGGATCACGAATGGCACAATTGGATGCCTTAGATCACATAGCTGAAGAAGACACCAACAACAAGGACAAGACTGTCCTCGCCAACGAACTATTTGTGAAGCCAATTGATGCTGAACTCCATGGAGCCCTGGTCTCAGCAATAATGAAGGATGACCTCATGAATGATGCTTTGCAAGCCCTAAAGAACAATGGAACTCCCCCAATTAAGTCTGCATTGGAAGACTGGAGATTTGAAGAAGGATTACTCTTCTTAAAAGACAAATGCTATGTACTGCAAGATGAAGGCCTATGACAGGTGATTGTACAGAAGTACCATGACGGTGTCACAATGGGACACCCCAGAAAATGGCAAACCATTGAACTGAACTGACAAGACTACCGGTGGCCAGAAATGGCCAACTTTATAAGCAAATACATTGAAGGCTGTGCAAGATGCCAGAAAATGAAGGTCAACACCCACCTGACAACCCCGCCATGCCTACCACCCTCAGACTGACAGAGAAAAGGAATGGGTAAACCAAGAACTGGAGGTTTACCTTTGCATGTTCTGCTCAAACAAACCCAAAGATTGGGAGTGTTATCTCCCAACAGCAGAATTTGCACACAACCAGAAGATGCACTCTGCAGTAAAACACTTGCTGTTTTACTTGATGATGGGATACCATCCATGCACTGATAGGTCCGGACCACCTTGTTGTTCAAGCTCAGAGAACACATCTACGATCATTGTTGAAGCTCTGTGAGTCTCTATGGACCTCTACAAAGCTCTACAAACCCATACAAACCCCTCCAAAGTTCTACAATATGAACCTCTACAAAGTCACAAAAATGCTTCAAAATTCTTCGCAACATTTTGAAATTCTTTGCAACACTTTGAAATTCTTTGTATGCCTTCAGCCACTGTAATACAACTCCCCTGACCTTCAGACACATGTTCCACACTTGCTACATGTTGCCACATCGCATGCTGAGCACACCAGACATGAGGAGACAAGACATTTTGCTTTTTAAGCACATTGCAGTGTTTTTGACATTTCCATGATATATTGGAACAATAGGACAAGTACCTTTGATATATTATGCTTCTACACATTTCCCCTCACATTGTTTCTTATTTATTTTGTGATTTGGATACTTCTTTATTGTCTTATACCTTGCCTCATTGGAGCCTCATGGCCTTATTTCCTTTTTAGTACTATTTCCCCCAAAACTTATATAGTCTTGTACTACTATACAACAAAAAACAGGAATATTGTCACATCAGTCCCTTGTATATCATATTAGTCTGACTCAGGAGTTTCCCTCTTGAGTTCCAGCACCTTGTCTTAGCTCTAAATAGTGCTTTGAGGTCCGGTCCTCAGGACTGGACAAGGACCGAGAACCAAACCAAACCTTAAACCAGTCCTATAGGACTGTGGTCACTGTTTACAGTCGGTTCAAAGGCGGTTATAGTCTCGGTCCTGTGAGATCCATGCACATAGGTAAGCTACATTGTATCGAATGATATGGCCTATTGAACACATACATTGTATTGAATGATATGGGTTCAATGGATGCTGTTGAACTCACTATATAAAGTCACATACATACTATATTACAGCCAATTGCATATTTGTTGGCAGTAAACAAATGACATGTTAGTTACAAAAATGGTGGACTTAGCCGAAATTTCACAAGTGCCCACTCTCGTACCTCAACTAATTGTTTCCACAGTCACTTTCAGACTTTGTGTTTGCTGGAGAATCTGTACATAAATGGCATTGCTACAGTTATTACTGATTAAAATGTTTTTTTGTGATCCCTTCATTCTCAAAAAGCAGGTATAAATTAGTTTATGCTGTAGTTTGCAGCCCATTAATTCAAATTAGACTTTAGAACTTTTTTTATACACAAGAACTGTAGCTAAGCTACTTATCTACAGATTCTCCAGCAAAGGTAAAGTCTGAAAGTGACTGTGGAAATAATTAGTTGAGGTATGAGAGCAGGCACTTGTGAAATTTTGGCTAAGTCCACCATTTTTGTAACTAACATGTCATTTGTTTACTGCCAACAAATATGCAATTAGCTGTAACCAATGACTACATTGTACACTGATTATTATACCTTACAATAGACATGCATTAGGAATGTAATACAGACATTAGTAATGTTTGAAATGCAATGGGCACAGACACAGGCACAGACATGGACATGGACATGGCCATGGACATGGCCATGGATGCGGGGACAGCCTTGTATATCTGTTTCAATGTATGCTGTCAAACTATAGACATGCATTAGGAATATAATACAGACATTAGTAACATTTGAAATGCAATGGGCACAGACATGGCCATGGCCACGGACACAGACATGGCCATGGCCACGGACACAGACATGGACACGGCCATGGCCACAGACATGGGGACGGACACGGGGATGGCCTTGTCTATCTGTTTCAATGTATGCCGTCAAACTAAGGCCGCTGCCATGTCTCTGGCCACTCCTGTTTCTCTGTCCACTCCTGTTTCTCTGATTATTATATCTTACAATAGAGATGCATTAGGAGTGTAATACAGACATTAGTAACATTTGAAATGCAATGGGCACAGACATGGCCACAGCCATGGGGACAGCCAGGGCATCACCATTGGGCATGGACATGGGAATGGGCAATATTAACCTATGCATACTATTGACTGTACACATTGTATATCTGTTTTGATGTATGCCGTCAAACTAAGGCTGCTCCCATGTCCAGGCTGCCCCCATTTCTCTGATTATTATACCTTACAATAGACATGCATTAGGAGTGTAATACAGACATTAGTAATGTTTGAAATGCAATGGGCACAGACACAGCCATGGGGATGGACATGGGGATGGCCTTGTATATCTGTTTTGATGTATGCCATTGAACTAAGGCTGCTCCCATGTCTCTGGCCGCTCCCATTTCTCTGTCTGCTCCTGTTTCTCTGTCCACTCCTGTTTCTCTGATTATTATACCTTAAAATAGACATGCATTAGGAGTGTAATACAGACATTAGTAATGTTTGAAATGCAACAAGCACAGACATGGACACGGCCATGGACACAGGGATGGCCATGGGGATGGCCAGGGCATGGACATGGGAATGGGCAATATTAACCTATGCATACTATTCAGTGTACACATTGTATATCTGTTTCAATGTATGCCATCAAGCTAAGGCTGCTGCCATGTCTCTGGCTGCTCCCATTTCTCTCTGCTCCCATTTCTCTGTCCACTCCCATTTCTCTGTCTGCTCCCATTTCTCTGTCTGCTCCCATGTCTTGTCTATCCCAACTGACATTATGATCAATTTGCAGTCTGGCAACATGATGGCTCGGCCATACTACCTGGTGGCCCGCAACCAGCTCACCCTACCTGCCAATCCAGTAAGTGTCATCCTCATTTGTATTTCTACATTAGTTCTTCCTGTTGCAGGACTTGACAGACAGGGAGTTGTTGAGTTTCCATGTTGAAGTGAAGGCCCTTCAAGACCAGCTTGGCATATTGTACAAGGATGCCAGTCATTGTCTGTATGTGGCAGAGGTGGAGAAGCTCAAACAACAAGATATAACATTGAAAACATATGCCACTTTGAAGGAAAGGGTTGAAAATAAGTTGAAATCATTCGAAAGGAGGTTCTCAGAAATTATGCCATCATCCCACTCAGACCCTATAGACAATCCCCCTGCCAATTCCCAGTGATGTGGAAGGATAATTAATACCTTACGGACATTTATGAGACATTTTTGCCATCTTCCCAATACACTCTCAAACGTAAAGCTATTATCAATAATAATCATCCCGGCCATTTCCTTTGGCCCAAAGACACCTTCCAGAGTGACTCATGGCGGAGAACCTGATTTGTCCATTTGTAAGCATAAGCAATCTCAAAGGTCAATAAAACCTTGATTGTAACTAGTGTTGCCGCAGCTTTTAGCCGGTTCGATCATATTTCGCATTTTGTAGAAGCTCTGCAGGCCTTGTGTGAGTGACTGCATTCCAACTCAATCTATGGACTCTCCACCTCTTTAATACAGACCAATGAACTATTCCAAGGTATTGATTCTACCTATAATACCTTGGTTAATCTATCTATACAGCCACCAGTGGGTCCTGTGAGCTGGCATATAGTAACAAGGAAAAAAGGTGAGTAGGTGAAGATCCTGACTTGTAGGGTGAAGTATTGACTATATGGATGACTTGTAGGCTGTAAACAAGGGGTACAGGACTACTATAGATGCCTATGAGGAGCTTTGTACAGAAGGTGAAGTGTGGGATACATGGTGAGCAAAGTTCACATCTGTAGGTGGGGAATCCATGTCCTGGTGAGTCAGGATCTTATATCCCTGCTATCTCCTTTACTGATCTTTGTTCTACTTTACTATAAGGCCCAGGAATCGAAGAAAGCGAACACTTTGGTGCCACGGATCTCCCAGGGTATGGATACCTCCTCCTGACTCCATGTTCTCTGCTATGGCCATCCGCATTACTACAGGGACTTCAGGGGGTCTATTGTATTGTTTTATTTGACTATTATATCCCCTTTCCATTTGCATTTCATAAGGAGATGGCCTAGGTATGCAGGTAAGTGACAACCTCCCCCCCTCCCCATACAGGTGCACTCACAGAGAGCACCTTGTTCCCAGCTCTCCCAACATTAATCCCTGCCTCTATGTACATCCCTCTACCCCCCTACATTTTTTTTGGCTGTGGAGGGTGTGCAAGCCCAGCAGTGGGTACCCTGTCTCACACTCCCATCACCTCTCCCTGTTCCCCCTCTTCTCTACTCATGTAGTGCCATATGACGCTAGTCATCATTTGGGCTGTTGAGTACATTTTTTTTGGTTTAATCTTATTTCTTTTACTAACAATGTCACCTAGCCACCATGCAACACACCTGGGCCCTCGCCATACACCACCCATGCCCTATGTCACTGCTGCAAGCCTCTGCTTGCAGGGGGGTAATGGGTATGCCACTTCCAGACAGCAACAGCAATGGCAGCCAGGGACAATGGCCAATGACAAACAACAATGCACACAGGGAGGGACTGACAAATGACAGGGAGTGGAAAATGGACAACAACGAGAACAGGGGAGGTGACAACATGTGATGGGGAGGAGACAACAAATGACAACCACTCTCGACCCCCCACCATTGCTACAAACATGAGATGGTGGGGCTATTTTTTTATTATCTTGTTCTTTTTTGTTTTCTTTCAGTCTTTTAGCAACACTGCTGCAAGCAACCGCTCACAGGGTGTAAATATAATTAGTTTTATCTACAATATATTATAATTTAGTTAGACTCGTAAAAACAGCCCGAAGACCGGTTCAAACCAGTGTTTTGGTTGCAGTCTTGTGACTTTGGATGTCAGTTTGGACTGAACCGGACCCTTAAACACTACTTGTGTTCAGCTTTATTCAGATGAAAAGGGGTTGTTGCAGAGACTCACTTGAACCTATATCCTGTCATATTCCAAACAACCTTAGCAAGGTGTAGGGCAAGATCATGGCTTCTATCATCAGATCATTCTGGTGCCACTGAATCCTCATCATCAAGAACAATGAACACATACAGCTTGTATGCCTTATCCTTGTTTTTTGTAAGCAGAGGAATGAATTTATTCCATGCAAGAGTTGGAGGTCCATCAACAGATTTGTCCTTTCCCTAGTGCTGTTCCAGCCCAGCGTGGCCTCAAAGCCATGGCTTTGGCTTGGCTTGAGGTGGCTTTGGCTTTCTCAACACACAGGCCGTGGCTTTTCTATGTAAAATGTAAATTTTGTCCACAGGTCCTTTGGTTGTACAGTAAGCTAATTAGAACAATACATAGTTTTCTTATCTAATAAACAACCTCAGACCATGTTCACGCAGGATAACTACGAGCTACCATGTACCAGTACAAAGAAACAATATGTATTAAACTTGCCAAAATGCGAGGGAGGCAGAATTAAATACATGTCTACTAAAAAAATTCTGACCACACATTGCATTGTGAACGAGCGGGGGATGACAAATTACAGCTATTTGCAGTACCGAAGGCACAGCCTGATTTTTTCAAAACACAGCCACTTTTGGTGCACAAACTGACAACAGCTCTAGCAAGCTCAAATCGTGTCAGATAGATTTAATTTTTAGTACAGTATGGTTGGGCCATCGTTATGGAGGTCATTGTGTCAAATTTATTACCATTTGTGGGAAGGATGTGGTGCGGTGCGGAGGTTGTCGCTGTTACTCATTCATCTCTTCACAACACTGATAAGTTTGGTTTTGAATCCAAAAGCTTCAAGGAGTTGTGTCAGATACATAGTCTTGATGCTATAGAAGAGCACCATGTTTGCAATTCAATGTTTTCAAGTGAGGGAGGCAACCTACAGCATGTCATATGTTTGACACATTGAAGGTCACGCTGGCATGTCTTGATCTGCAACCACCAGGTTCATGCCTCACAAGAAGAATCTTTTTCTGACACGTCAACATTACTCAAGGGATCTCAAGAGACATGTGGTTTATCAGGCATTCACACTTGGGAAGACAACTACTGAGATCTTAATCAACTTGGACATACCTGTTCGAGTTGTTCAACATGTGCTCAAGTGCTGGTGAGAGATTGGAGAAGTATGCAAGGACAGGACACATATGGGGCATGCCCCACTTATGAGTCAGGAAGCAGTTATGGTGAGTCTGGGGCTCTTTCAATCCAATGCACTTTCAAAAATTTGTAACCTTGGTTGACCTACAGTTCATGCTTGTGCTCCTTGACCATGACCCTGATCTATACCTGGATGAGATTCAGCAGCAGCTTGAGGATCAGCATGGGGTTATAGTCTCACTTGCAACTGTCTGGCAAACTCTTAGGAGATTGGGTATCACATCCAAGAAGGTAAGCATGTCATTACAATATCATGCATGGATAATTTCACCAGATTTTTCTCTCTAGCTTTCAAGGGCGGCTCTTGAGCGATGTGCAGATGCATGCCAAGAATTCACTTTGAAGGTTGGGAATGAGCCACCAGAGAGACTAGTATGTGTGGATGAAGCTGCTGTCAACATTTTGACATCTTACCGAGAGAATGGATGGTCGAGACAAGGCCTACATGCTAGGAAGCGAACCAAATTTGTGTGTGGCACTCAGTAATATAACAGTCCTTTATAACATCTGCTGTTCTTTACATTCTCCTTTCTCTAGGTACTCGATGCTCCCTGCAATCACAACAGACAGTATCATCTACAGCCATATCAAGACAGGGAGTTATAATGGGGAACAATTTTTGGACTGGCTTGAGGGTCTGCTCGAAGTGATGAACCCATACCCAGCCCATCATAGCGTTCTCATCCTTGACAACTGCCATATACATCATGTTGAAGGAGTAGAGGAGATGTGTGATGATTGGTGAGTGCTACTTATCGTCATTGATATCCAAGGTCATTGAGTCAAGCGTACAGGGGTATCAAGCTTATCTATCTTCTGCCATACTCACCTGACTTGAATCCTATTGAGGAATGTTTTTCTTTTGTCAAGTCATACATTCATCGTCATGGAGATACTTTCTGCACAATTGTTGAACTTGGTGATCCAGCAGAACCGTTTTGTTTTCTGTATGGTACATTGGACACCATAGCTGGTGATTTGGCAAAAGCATGGTTCTGTCATTTGGGATACATGTAATTAGTACTATTGTAGCAAATGCAGTATGAGAGAGTACACTTGAGAGCGTTCATCTAAATCTATAAAACTGAGCTTAGTGTGGAATAACAGTTCAATCAGTGACAATGGTGTTTTTTCTTTGTGTTCAGCCGATCAATACGTTTCATCTCCTTACCCACCTGTTCCAAGATAAACCACGCATTCCCAATCAACAACCCGAAGTCCACTCGAAGCTGTTGATTGGTGAGTGCCGCCACTTCATCAATCTTGAGGAGACCTTCCATTTCAAACTTGTGTGCCAAAGGTTCGAGTGCAGGATGACTTGGATGCTGAGCAGATAGATCGGAGAAAAATGAGGCAACAAATGGGTATGGGTCACAATCTACATCATCATTTGATGACATGCTTGCTGCATGTTTGAGTGCCAACTTGGCCAGACTAGTCCCACTATTGACGGCTGGTCCTGGAGGTGGCATGGTCGACAAGGCTTGATGATAAAACATGCGTGGATCATACATGGGCTGCATCAGTGGCCAGCCACCATAAGGAAAAGAGGGGATGACATTGTTCATTGCAGGGACACTGGAGTTGGTCGTGGTGGGAGCAGCTTGAGCATTGTGAAAGGAAGCAAAAAGGTTGTTTTTTGGCGGGGCTTGAAGGGTTAAACCATGGGTCCCAAAAGCCTGAAATTGCATGGAACTAGTTTGAGATACATTGATAATATATGATACACACCAAAGCATTAGCCCAAGCTCGACGCTGGCCCATCGATAGATTTATGTGATTACCAGATTTATTGATCTTGCAAAACCAATCCTGACCACATCGCTGGCATCCAGTCAACTTCTTATCCAGTGCTGCCAGGTGCTTCTTCTCGCGCTCCAAAAGATCCCCATCTTCATCGTCATCTTCATTAGTGCTGTTCTGGCCCGGCTTGGCCTGAAAGCCCCGGCTTTGGCCTGGCCTGAGATGGCTTTGGCTTTCCCAATCCACAGGCCGAGCCAAAGCCATCAACTAGGGCTTGGCCCTGGCCTGGCTTGGCCTGGGCTGCGGCTTTGTATGCAAGAATAATAAAAGTTTCCTGAGAGGTTAGCCAGCAAGTTTGATGCTTCCAGGGGTCTAACTTACCTCAAATGCAGCTTGGTATACAGTGTACTCAATGGACGACGATGTTGTTACATGAAAACACGTCCAAAACATGTTCGTTTGGCTGGTCACATGACTACTGTGAACATGACGTGACAATCGAAACGACTCACATCGTAAATCGTAACGCTGTCATGTGTCCATCCAAACATTGGGAACATACAACACTGGTTCAATATTGTGACTTGGCACATGGTAACCACGATTTAGTACTTCAAACTCACCGAGATACAACACTTGAAAAGCCGCGGCCTGACGGCCTGGCTTTGGCTTGTCAGATCTCCAGGCCAGGCCAAAGCCATCAAGAGGCCGTCATTTTGGCTCGGCTTGGCCTGGCCTATTTGGGCCCGGCTTGGCCGGGCCAAGCACAGCACTAATCTTCATCTTCATCGTCATCCTCGTCTTTGTCCAGATTGAGGAGGACTGGCTGCGTCTTCCACTTCGATGACCAAGATGAAGAGGCCTGGTTATTGCTTGTACTTCTTTTGCCTTCTTCTTCTGATGCGCCCAAAGAGTATGCATGTACTATAGTCCACGCACCATGAAATATGAGTGAGCCTTATCATTCATAGCAGCAACTCACACCATCTGGGATGATGATGCTAATGGGAATAGTTGGGGTTTGACCAACTCGTTTCTTCTTAAGGGACTCTGCTTCCGTGACTGTGTCAAGACAACCAATCCAATCATCCTCGTTTGCAAGGCGGACCGCTAGGGCTTTAGCAGGAGCTGAAGAAAGCTTATAAGATAACTGTGGTTTGCACTGGACTCCAATACAGGGGAGGGTCTCGTATATTACTTGCAGCACCACGTCAAACGAGGTGTCACTGTCAAGTGAAACACGCTGGATGCAATCTGACGCAACTTCAGGTATCAAGAGAACGACCTCTGGTGGGACAACAAATGGGAACATTTTCGTAGCATGAGCAAAGAAACACACACTTTTCAGTTTCTTTGGCATCTCTTCCAGCTCCTCCTCACAATCCTCCATGGTGTTCTTCTGCTTCCTACCAATTTGCCTTCTTTTTTTTATTGGTTTCAAAGATACAGATTCTAGATCACTTTCAATATCACCATTGAGAGAAGGAGAAGGAGAAGATTTGGCTCAAGAGGCAATGGAGTGGGTTCCAGTTGTAGACTCAGATGCTGAAGCAACGCTAGCAGCTGTCAAAGGTTCAGGAGGCAGAGATGATTCAGATTCGAATTCAAGTTTGGGTTCAGGTTCGACTTGAGATAGCTTCAAGCGCACTGTTTGTTTTCCATGCCGTGTTTTGCTACTGCCCATTGATGGAGCAGGAGACAGTGACCTGGTGGTAGTGGTTGCAGATCAAGACGCGCCAGTGTGACCTTCGACGCATCAAACATACGACATGCTGTAGGTTGCCTCCCTCACTTGAAAACATTGAATTGCAAACATGGTGCTCTTCTATAGCATCAAGACTATGTATCTGACACAACTCCTCGAAGCTTTTGTATTCAAAACCAAACTTATCAGTGTTGCGAAGAGATGAATGAGTAACAGCGACAACCTCCACGCCGCACCACATCCTTCCTACAAATGGTAATAAATTTGACACGATGACCTCCATAACGATGGCCCAAGCATACTGTACTAAAAATTAAATCTATCTGACACGATTTGAGCTTGCTAGAGCTGTCGTCAGTTTGTGCACCAAAAGTGGCTGTGTTTTGAAAAAATCAGGCCGCGCCTTCGGTACCGCAAATAGCTGTAATGAAAAAGAAAGGAGAAAACAAGACCTTCGTATCTATGCGCGTCTGTTGGTGCGGGTGTCGTCCAGTTGGCTCATCACTGTCGTCCCAACGACTCCATGCCCAACGCATCCCCGTATCCTGGTCCCTATCATTGTCGTCCTATGCCCGCCACATGACCGTTGCCACCTAAGTGGTTCCCCACTCACCGGTAACGTCTCCCACCCCAATTCCCGTGTCGTCGTCATCCGTAGCACCCGCGGTCCACCCTGCGAGCAGTTGCTCGCAGCGGTAGGGGTGGGTGCTGGGCCGTCCGTCATTGACGTTGGGTTGTCTTCGTTGTCCTCGTTGTTCCCATCGCTGTTCTCTTCTCCGTTGTCTGGTACTCGCTGTCCTCGCTGTCCTCGTTCTGTTGTCATTTTCATCCTCTTCCTTGTCCCCATCATTTGGTCCTCGTCATCCTCATCCTGTCGTCATGACATCCCCAATGGCCGTTCCGTCGATCCCTATGATTCCGTGAGCAATCACTTTAACATCGTCTTGATGATGTTACCCTATATACGAGAACACAAGCACGTTATCACCTAGCGTACGGCCGTCCTATGTGCACGGCAGGACCGTTGCCACCCGTTGTGACAGGCGCTGGTAGGCCGTCGTGGTGAGAAACAAGGAAAACATTGTACAAACACGTAAAGCGTGCGTGAGTAATGTGACAAGTTCGACGCCACAGGATTTGCCTAGGGAATGGTGGTGGATCAGTGTGGTTGCAGTGGATGGTGGCGTTGTGGTTGCGACGCACGCATGATGTCACATTCATCCACCAGACGAACAATGGGTCTTGATGAGGGCCATCGTAGTATCTATTAATAGTCAAGCAACTTTCATACTGACCTATTATGGTAGAGATAAGATCGGTGGATCTCTTCACATGGTGGGAAAAGTCATGTGATGTGTTTCTCTAAAGGCCTGAGCCCCAATTCTCATCATGAAACTGCACGATTTTCTCGTTGAACACGCAAGGTTTCCATTTCCTCCTACTAATGAAGATCGAACCGCGGGTACTACTGATATATCTCAATTTGAAGTTGCACTGCTCGAGAGAGAGTGGAAGGCTGGACATGCCGTGCGAGACGATACTCTCGTTCAAAAGCTCTGCCAAGCTCTCAAGCACATCCTTGGGGACACTGTTTTAGCAGCTGGTGCTGAAAAGTATCTCCTAGCAAGTTTTTCGCCTCAACTATAAGTCGATGAGCGTGGAAGAGAAAACGAAGAGTGGGACATGAATCCAAGTGAATCTCAGGTGGGTATTTAAACGAACTCTAGATCTTCATTCGGACTGACGTTGGCACAGAGTCGGTCGTTGTTGGACACGGGGTTCCTCGAAGCCACACGCAGGTGTTTGGGAGAATGCGGTCCGTATCGCTTCAAAACTGCCAAAGAACAGTCGGTCGAAGGAGGCAGTTCCAAGGTTGACTACGAGGCCCTAGTGAACGGTGAATCGAAGGCACTCTTAGAGGGAAAATCACCATCAGTCATGAAGAAAGTTGGTGAGTTGCTCCCGCCGCACGGCATCGAGTTGAAATGGGTTTGCCCTCAATCTTTGGTGCCGAAAATTCTTTCTAAGGTTAGTACGCTATTTCCTGTCCATTTCAACATCTGTTTTAAAGCGGTATGTGCAGGCCGCATTGTACCTGGGCTTGAGACAGATGGAATGGCTGTTTCTTTCCTGCCACAATTATTGGATCGTGTGCCGGCTTGTGAGGAATGACGACCATCCTTATCTTGCGTACTCGCCAGAAATCCCTATCAAAGACTCGTCGGAGCCTTTTCGAGCTTTCCTTGGGGCCATTTTATCCATTGTCAAGGATGTTCCTGTCGAGCGTAGCGCGTACAGTTCAGATATGGAACTTGATATTATCGAGGAAGAAGAAGACGACGGTCCCTTACCTGAAGATGACATCGACGATGATTCGGGAGCGTATCAGGATAGTTCAGGTGGAAGGGCCACCACCAGCCACCCAGCCACCCTTAGCCGTGAGCATGGGATTACCGAGTCTGGGCTAATTGTTCGTCCGTTCCTTGGCCGATATTTATCGCTTGGCTTGCTTATTTACTCTTAGGTTACTTCCTCTTCCCCGAATTCGCCTCAATATTTCCAAGCATGGGTGCATCTCTATAGCATGTCGAACAACACGCTTGCTCTCCCTCAGTGCGCTAAGAGCAGCGAACAGCGCCTATGGCTTACCCGCTTTGTAGCATCGGGTTCGACTGGCAATGTCTGGGAATGTCGGTTTGATAACTGTGACGACTTGTTCGCCATCAAGGTCGTTGAGGTGCTACGCCCATCTGATGCAAGCAGCCGACAACGACTTCGTGATGAGTTTAATGTTTACCTTACCTTGGACAGGGCATATCACTCTGGTCAATTACGCGATCCCATCGCTCCGCGCTGCTATGGGGCGTTTAAGGGCAATCGCGTGGATGTTCTCATCCTTGACTTATGTGAAGGCACTCTGAAACAGTGGGGAGAGCTCAGCGCTCCTGAACGGTAAGCGATAGCAACCATGCCGAAGTAATTGCTCTGATTGACGAAACACGATTTCCCGCAGGTCCCAAGTATATAAGTTGGTACAGGACCTTCATCGTATTGGAATAGTGCATGGAGACCTCGAACCACGGAATATCGCGCGTGCCCGTGGAGGCCGGTTCTGTCTCATCGATTTTTCCGAGAGTAAGAGGCATACCTGCAAGCAGAGTAAGGTATGATACACGACCACTTCACTCTGTTTGTTGCTTACATGTAAATAAGGTCAGTGAACTGGGCACTCAAGCCGCTCCAGCCCCGAATCACATGTGTTCCGAACTGCGAACATTGCGAATCTGCTTGGAGGAACGACAGCCCCTTCAAGCTGATCGTGTAAATTTGGGGTGAAGGGGGCTCATTTATTACTGTACACTGCCATTTGTACCAAACATGCTGCGTGAAATTCACATGAAGTTGATGTATTTCGGGAATGTTGACAACAGTTTGAGTCTAGAATTTGGACACGATGACTACAGTCACACAAGAGGCAGAGCAATATATTACCCTGGAGAATATGTTGGGAATAATAGGGAAAAAATAAAAGGAACCATCAGTAAAAAAATGTTGTTTTTCCCACACTTTTCTTTGCTCTTGCTCAGCAAAAATAACTCATCCATTCCCAGGAGAAAATCAGGTGGAAATGGAGGGGGAAATATATCTTTTTTTCCACATTTTCTCTATATCCAGTGAAAATCACATTTTTTCTCCTGACTTCCACAATTTTTTCACCTAGAAACAGATTAGTTATTTTTCCACAGAGAAAAAACTGGGAATATGTGGGAAAATGACCTTTTTTTCCCCCTAATGTTCACAAGTTTTTCTCCTGGAAATAGATTAGTTACTTCACTGCAGCAACCAAAAGGACAAAGTGTGGGAAAATAACATATTTTTACTGATGGTTCCTTTTATTTTTCCCCAGTGAAAAAGTGTCTTTTTCTCCCATTATTCCCAACATTTTCTCCAGGGTAATATATTGCTCTGCCTCTTGTGTCAGTGTTGAAGGTACCTGGTCTCTGATATCCCGTTCATGTTGTTTATCAGCTTGATAATCACGGTTTGCTGATGTAGAAAGCACCAGGAGACAATGTATGGATTTCCCATTAGGAGGCTTTTCTGGACCATATCCATGCTATTCACAAGCAAAACAGGCTACACTTGAATCATCCTATTGCTGCATATTGGGATCCACATGGCATGCTGGTCACACTCACAAGATCCAAATTCATCTGTTGCATCCATCAAATTCTTTGAGCAACAAACAAGAGCTATTCTCATATCACAGGCCATTGCTTCCACATTGGAGGCACTACATTTTACTTGGTCTCAGGCATTCCACCCAATACGGTGAAAAAATTCAGCTGTTGGCAATCTCAAGCATTCTTCAAGTTAGAATATTGGTGTTGCCTTGACAACTATTCACATTGAATTGCTATTGCTGGAAACAGATGCACATTATCTCATGGCTTGATTTGCATCCTTGGGTGAGTCTTCATCATAACTACAATGTGCCTTCAACACGCCTTTGGGCTTGCTTCTCATTTTGGGTTCTCGCAGTCATTCCTCAGCTCACACCTGGCTTGGTGGGATTCCAAGTTCTCAGTATTGAGGACTCGGTCTTATACCAACCTGGACCTGCCAAAAAAAACAGGTCAGACATCTATTCGTGCAGTTTTAGCTGGTCAGACTTTGAAAAATGCAGTGCTTGGAACTTCTTCTGCCCTGCATTGGCGGCTCGATAGTGGTGTTTGTGGACAACTCAAATCTGTTAAAAAATAAATTCCCAAAAAGGAAATTACAAAAAAGGAAAGAGATGAGAGAGAGAGAGATTTTCTGCTCATCTCCTCATGGCAATCACACCTCTTAGTGTTTGGTGCAAGGGGCTGCTGTAGCTTGATGTCTTTGTACTGCTGGAATAATCATATGGACTAAATTAATTATGTATAGCAAGCTTGCTCAAGAGTCACACAAGCTGCAATTGCAAAGTAAGCACCCAGGATCAGCAAGGGGTTGAAGGCCTTTTGAAATGTGAGATGGAGGGGATGTATGAAGCATTAATACATGGTTTGAACTTCAAAGTAGGAATGACATGACCTTGGGTCATGATGAATAGCAGGAAAGTCAATAAATTCAACATTGTAGCAAGTGTAATACTAACAGGGAAACTGAGGAGTGCACCTATAGTCTCAGATATAAGAACATTGTAGAGACTTGCTAGAGGAGATTATTTTACAGAAGGAATTAGACAAACAAGGGGTTGCCTTGTGGTGAGACAGGAATTTTTCATATGACGTTGGTATTTTTTTTTTCATGCCTCTCGAGACCCCCCCCCCCTCCCCCTTCCTGCCATATATGGTATGTTTCAATTACATGTACATGTTATTTTTTTTTCAGACGTCAATGTGTGAATCAGCGATGCCGCAGGACCAATGTCAGGCCAGTGGTGACCCCAGCTGAGTGTTCATTACTAGGGCTGTACACCATCTGTTCAATGGTTATGGCCATACAATTGACAGTTGAATACAGTACAGTTGAGCTGTCAACCATCCATCAATGTGAGTTGTCTTGATAAACACATTGAAGTGGTGAGCGATGTTGATGAAAAAAAATAAAGTTTGATATACCTAATCCATCAGCTGTGACTCATGGAAAGATTCTCAAGAATGTGATGTCACTGACATGACTGTTTCATTAATTGGTTGATTTCTTGGATGTGATGCTATTTAGTTCAAGATCCCCACACAATGTCTGGCCTGTAATGAGTTCGATCCTCTCTTGTTGCAAAATTTGCCTCACCTGACTATTATGTCAGATGACCTTTGATCAGTCCTCACCAGTCCATGCTCAGACAAAAATCAGTCCTAGTCTGAGTGATACAATTGTGCTTGGACTTGTCCTAGCAGAATCTGAGTGTCTGAGTGAATCTGTGCGGAGTCTGCATGGAGTCTGCACACACTCCATGTGCTTCTATCACAAGAAAACCAGTACTTCTTGGTCCCTCCAATGTGTGCAGTCAGTGCGGAGTTGGTGCAGAATATATGGGCAACAGTAAAGACCTCAATATGGAGGTGCAGATCGAGATAGGGAACATGTCTTACTTGTCCCCCAATTCCTTGATGACAAAGCAAAAAAGTGGTTTAACTGCCACATATTACACATTCAAAGGACCCAACTAATATGGTCAATCGAGGAAGTTGTGATCGGGCTGTATGATCATGTCATACATCCCTCTACGATGCAAGATGTGTGTGCTGCATTATTTGTGGCCTGCTACACTGAGGATAAGGGCATACCAGGGTTCTACGACACCCTTGTTGACCATGCCCAGAACATGGCAGTGTATCCAGATGCATACCAGATTATTGAGACATTCCTTAGTGGTATACCTGCCTACATACATGAGCATATGATTAAGGATGGCTTATCACCCAAAGTCAACACCATTTATGACTTTGTGGCTGAAGCCAAGAAACATGAAGACACTGGATTATGATAAGAAGATGATACAGCAGTCTAATCCCACTCAGAAGACCTCAACACCACGTGAACTGTTGGAGCCAACCTTGAAAAAGGTGGGCATGACCTTCATATGGAAACCACATCCAAGGGGAAACACTAAGGATGGTGTTGAGGAGCAAGCAGACGATGACAAGTCATCAGCTCATGGCTCCCATGCCAGCCATGATGCTAACCTCATTGATGATGAGGAGTATGTGGAAATGGATGTCTACAAACAAAACAGTTTCTACAAACAAGAGACTGAAGCCGAGTTCATCGCTCCCATGTTTGACATAGGAGACCATCGCAATGACATGATGGCCACACTAACAAGCAAAGGAACCATGACTTGGGAGATCAGGCTGAGGAGAGCCCATGTGAAGACATCTAAGACAGCTCATCCACATCCAATAATCACCCAGGAGGACAAAGAATGTTTAGCAACATTTGTGTCCATAGGGGGATTCAAGGCTTGGACTTCATGGGACTCGGGAAGTACTACCACCAGGATCACCCCCACCTTTGCACGGGTGGCTGAGATCACAGTCTTTCCACTCTTGAATCTGCACACATTACAATTGGGAACAGTGGGTAGCCATTCCACTGTAAACTTTGGTGCAGAAACCCTGGTCACAGCACCAGGGGTAAACAGTACCGTTTACATGGACATAGCAAAATTTGACCACTATGACATGATAATCGGCACCCCGTTCATGTGAGCTAATTGAGTACATCTCAATTTCAAACATGATCAGGTGATAGTCAATGGGGTAGCAACCCCCACTACTAAAGTCCTGTTAGCCAATACAGATGGGTGTTTATGTCAGTATCATGCAACAGACAAGAAGAAAGATTGGGTACATGGACCCCCACGACAACCCATCGTCAAGGAGATACCAGACAAGGAGGGAGGACAAGGACTACCAGCCTTGCCCAAAGGATTGCAGGTAGTGTTCAGGGGTCCAGTCCATAAGACCGGGAAAAGACTGGACCCTTAACCAAACTTAACCGCAAAAGACCAAACTGTTGGTCTCAGTTCACCCCATATTGGGGTTGGTTCGGTTGTCGGTTGATCACTTTTGTAAACTCACAAAAACCAATGTAAGACCAGTTGAAACTGGTCTTAACTGGTCTTTTAGACATGTTTATACTACTAGATATATAGCATAAGTTGAGTACAAAATACAGAAATAAATATCCAAAAGTATATAAAAGAACAAAATATAAATACTACTATTACTATTTATGGTATATATACATAAAGTGGAACAAGCCCGGGGGAAAAAACAGTGGTTTGGTGAGTGCTTATATACCCTGTGGCCATGCACAGACCATGTGGTCACGTTTGTTCACCCAGAAACAAATGTGGCACCACTTTCCAGATGACTTCCCATGACCACAACAACAACACCAATGATGCTGTTTCCATGAAAACAACCACAACAACTGAACGAACACAGAGTAGATGGCCCAAACAATGAACAAGGGTCGTTTGGGCCCTAGGGTATGTTGTTTTATAGTTGATTCTTTTCTTTTACTAACTAACTAACTAACTAAAAGTTTTTTCTTCTTTTTTAGGTACTTTTCATTTTGATAACAAAATTGCCCACCCACCAAATGATGCCTTTGCCACTGCTGTGAGCCACTGCTCACAGGCTGGCATTGGGCTGCTTCTGGACCACAACAACCACACCCAATGCCGCCGCTGTGAGCCTCTGCTTGCAGGGTGGCAACAGGCCCTTTCCTGGATGACGACAAATAGCAGGATGACAAGGATGACGAATCAGGGGGACGAGGATGAATCAGGGGGGATGATGAGGATGAATCAGGGGGCTCTGCTGTTGAGTATGTTTTTTTTTGTTATTTCTTTTACTAACGATTATTTTCTTAGTTTCTTATCTTTTGCTAACAACTTTGCCTAGCCACCACACAATGCACCTGGGCCCTCGCCATACACCACCCATGCCCTATGTCACTGCTGCGAGCCTCTGCTCGCAGGGTGGCAATGGGTACTGCCACTTCCAGACAGCAACAGCAATGGCAGCCAGGGACAATAGCCAACACCATGTCACAGCACCACCAACCCACCTATGAGCCACTGCTCGTAGGGGGTAATGGAGGTGCCAATGATGAACAACAACACACACAGGGAGGGGCTGATGAATGACAGGGAGTGGAAAACAGATGACAATGAGAACAGGGGAGGGGGCAACACGCGATGGGGAGGAGATGACAAACAACAACCACTCTCGACCCCCCACCCTTGCTACAAACGCGAGATGGTGGCACTATTTTATTATTATCTTTGTTTTCTTTCAGTTTTCTAGCAACACTGCTGCGAGCAACTGCTCGCAGGGTGTAAATATAATTAGTTTTATCTACAATATATTATAATTTAGTTAGACTCGTAAAAACAGCCCAAAGACTGGTCAAAACTGGTCTTTTGGTTGTGGTCCATCTAATCTGGGCATCAATTTGGACCGGTTTTGGTCTCTGGTTGACCCCCTTGGGTGTAAGGGGACTAGAGGGTGTCCCATGTGTTTCTCCTATTTTTTACGTTCATCCTATATTTTTTCTCACCTCGTTTCCTTCTATTCTTCATTTTCTATGATTTTTCCCTTATTTTATTACTAATTTCCCTTTCTATCACATTTGTGCATGTTGACAGTTTTATATTTAGAGATGGAGTACTCTTCCGACATCTACCCCTAGGTATTACATCATGCGGTGGCCTTGATCAGCCTATCTCCACCTGTTTCTATTTTTAGTTATTATTTGATTTTTGCAGTTTTCACATATACTGGGCACTGGCAAAGGGATCTTTAGAGTTTTCTCTTCAGATTTCCCTTTGCTAGAGGCTTAGGTTGCCCTTATAGTAGAAAACTCTCCCCTAAGGCCCAAAAATCGCGAACGCACTGCCCAAGATAGGCAGGTACGGACTGGACGACGCTTCCCAAAGCTCCACAGAGTCCCTACACACTGTTCCAGATAGTCTCACCTTTATTATGCCGCCATTTTCGCCAAATGCACCCCCTAGCGCTATGGACGCATCAGAACGCCTCGATGCGCTTGAAAGCAACATTACCGGAATATGCGCGCAAATTGATTCACTTAAATCTACGATCGAAAACTTTGTCAGAACACTTCAGACCAGCTCCACGACTAATATTTCCCCCATTACGACTTCAAGTGCACCCAACAACGATGCGTCGCCAAACACGCCCAAGGAGCGTGCCCAGATCAAACCGTCCCCCCCCCACTGAATTTAATGGTGCACGTACGCAGGGATGTGCATTCCTTAACTCCTGTGAGTTGTATATCAGTCTCCAGTCGCATCAATTCGTCGATGAAGCTGCAAAAATTTATTGGGCCTTCACATACATGAAATCTGAGCATGCCTATCTCTACATGGACCGTATTCTGCGACAAACCAAAGAACTCGGTTCCCTACCTTTCTCCACTTGGGGTGACTTTTGAGCAGAGTTCATACACCACTTTTGTCCCCTCAATGAGCGCCACCAAGCAGTGACACGACTTGAGTCATCCTCATACCACCAGGCACGTCAATCCGTGGACGATTATATCAATGAGTTTAAGGACTTGGTGGACATGGCAGGGTATGGGGGTGGGCTACCAGTGGTGGTGAAGTTCTGACGAGGCCTCAACCAGGAGATTCAGGACCAGATTGCCCAGATGTTGGAAGGATGTCCGGCGGACGATGATATCTATGCTTGGTATGAAGCTGCTTCCCTCTGTGATGAGAACCAACTCACAAATGCGGTGTTCAATGCTGCATTCCGGGCTCCAACTACCACTCCTACATCCCACATCTTCAATTGAACCCTTCCCCAACACAACCCTATTCCTGTCCGTCAAACTCCTGCACTGGCCATCAATGTTCCAGTACCAATGGGTGTCGATGCAGCCCATAGCCGCACATGCAGGTTAAACCTCTGCTACCGCTGTGGGGAAACTGGACATATGGCTGGAGCATGCCCCCATCGTCAGGATATCTGCATGCTCACCCCCGAGGGGCGAGATGAACTCCTCCAGGACCTGTTGGCGCTTGTAGATGTTGAGGAAGCGAAGGGTCAGGTCACTGAGGAGGTCAAATTAGAGGGTGTAGAGGAGCAGAATTTTTCTATTCGCAGCGAGTGAATCATACACCCTCATTGCCTGTCCATAACCACTTTGAAGTTTTGTCAGTTGAATCCCCGGAGAATGAATCTGATTTCATGACTATTCCCCTCTCTGAACCTTCGAAGTTGGGTGAAGACATACCTGCCCCTCCTCTCTCTACCTCTACCTCACGCCCCAAAATTAAATCATGGGAGTGCAAACTACCACATGAATATATTGTTGCATCCACTCCCTCTGCACACTCCTTGAACCTGGCAATTGAACTACAGACTACCGACACTGGACAGATACTTGGTGTCTCTGTGCTCCTAGACTCTGGTGCTACTGGTCTCTTCATTGACGCTGACCTCGCATGACAACATCACCTGAATACTCGCTCACTCTCGCGTCTGATACCTGTTTATAATGTGGATGGATCCCCAAATGAAGCTGGTGCCATCCGAGAGGTTGTGGACCTGGTCCTCTGTTACAAAGATCATAGTGAGTGTACGCTTTTTGCTGTCACTCAGTTAGGGAAGCAGAAGGTGATTTTGGGCTATCCGTGGCTTCGAGACCATAACCCAGATGTTAACTGGCATACTGGGGAGGTCACCATGAGCCGATGTCCATCCAGCTGTCGCACCTGTTTCACGGAAGCCAGACAAGAGCACCGCGGACAAAGGGCCTCGGTACGACGCACTCAGAAGTGTCATGCTGGACCCCTACCTCTGCCTGATATGGAGTTGGAGGGGGTTCCTGATCTGATACCCGACTCAGATGATGATGAGGAGGAAGCAGAGGAAGTTGAGGAAGGGGATTGGATTTTCTACACTGCAATTTGTCCATCGCACGAGGTGTGTGCTACATTGAACATATCCCAGCGCCTTGCTGAGGCCTTCCACAAAAACAATACTGCTAAATCCTCTACTGACTCCTTACTCCCTCATCTTCATGAGTTAGAGGACGTGTTCTCCAAGGAATCATTCAATTCTCTCCCTGCACGCAAGCTGTGGGATCATGCCATCAAACTCATCCCTGGTGCAACCCCTTCCTCCTGCAAGGTCTATCCTCTTTCTCCTGAGGAACAGCGACAGCTCAACCAATTCATCGATGAACACCTAACCTCTGGATGTATTCGACCATCCAAATTGCCCATGGCCTCTCCCTTTTTCTTTGTCAAGAAGAAGGATGGCTCACTTTGTCCAGTTCAAGACTATAGAAGGCTCAACGACATCACAGTCAAAAATCGCTACCCACTACCTCTCATCTCTGAACTTGTGAACCAACTCCGTGGAGCACGATACTTCACCAAACTCGACGTCTGTTGGGGTTACAATAATGTGAGGATAAAGGAGGGAGATGAGTGGAAGGCAGCCTTTCGTACCAACCGTGGTCTTTTTGGGCCGCTTGTCATGTTCTTTGGCCTTCCTAATAGTCCTGCCACCTTCCAGACCATGATGAACAACATCTTCTACAACCTCATCCTCGAGGGCATCGTCTGTATCTACCTCAATGATATCCTCATCTTCACTTGCACAGTGGAAGAGCATCATCGCATTACGCACCTCGTCTTGGACTGACTTCGACAGTACAAACTCTACCTTTGCCAGGACAAGTGCAAGTTTGAGAAGACCAAGATCGAGTACCTCGGCCTGATTATCTCGGAGGGCCAGGTAGAGATGGATCTGGTCAAGGTGAATGGGGTCACGGCATGGCCGATGCCCACGAACAAGAAAGAGGTGCAGTCCTTTTTAGGCTTCATCAATTTCTACCGGCATTTTATCAAGGATTTCTCACATCACACACGACCCCTGTTTGACTTGACTGGCAAGGAGGCATGGCGGTGGGACAATGCACAGCAGAAGGCATTCGAAAAGCTTAAAGAGATGGTCACTTCCACTCCCATCCTTACCTTTGCTGACGATTCGCACCCTTTTCGTGTAGAAGCTGACAGTTCTGACTTTGCAACGGGCGCCATGTTGTCTCAGCAGTCTCCGGAGGACCAGAAGTGGCATCCTGTTGCGTTCTACTCCAAAAGCCTTAGTGCTGTGGAACAAAACTATGAGATCCATTACAAGGAGATGTTGGCAATAATGTGTGCGCTTGAGGAGTGGCAACACTTCCTTGAGGGTGCCCTACACAAGGTGGAAATTTGGATGGATCACAAGAATCTTGAGTACTTTATGATGGCCAAGAAATTGAACCGTCGTCAAGCTTGTTGGTCCCTGTATCTATCCAGGTTTGACTTCTCCTTGCACCACCGTCCAGGTCGCAGCATGGGGAAGACAGATGCCCTCTCCCAACGTGCGGATCACGGGGATGGTGGTGATGACAATCAAGACATTGTGTTGTTGCAGCCAAACCTGTTTATGATCTGGGCATTGGAAGGTATTGCACCCCAGGGTGAGGAGCAGGACATCCTACATGACATCCATTGCATGAACCATAGTGGTTTATACGAGGATGTTGTGGCCTGAGCTGTTAAGGGACTGAGGAGGGGATCTACCCTCTCCTTATGTGCGGCAGAGTGGGCTGAAAGGGAGGACTTGTTGTATTTCCGGGATCACATCTACGTACCCAACGACCCAGACCTTCGTCGACGTATCATATCCCAACACCATGACTCACGGATTGCTGGTCACCCTGGACGCTGGAAGACCTTGGAGCTCACCTCACGGAATTATTGGTGGCCGCAGATGTCACGGCTCATTGGTCAGTATTGTCATACTTGTGACCTTTGCTTATGCACCAAGATTCCTCATCGCAAACCCATTGGTGAGCTACACCCTCTCCCTGTCCCAGAAAGTCATTGGGATGTTGTCAATGTCGACTTTGTGGTGGAGTTGCCAGAGTCGAATGGGTTTGATGTGGTGATGTGCACAGTTGACTCCGCAGGGAAATGCGCTCACTTCATTCCCACTCACACCACTGTCAGTGCCCTGGGTGCCACCCGCCTCTATCTTCACCATGTCTGGAAATTACATGGACTCCCTGGTGCCTTCCTTTCTGACCGTGGCCCTCAGTTTGTAGCAGAGTTCACTCGTGAGCTGTACCGACTTCTGGGTATCAAACTCCTCGCTTCAACTGCTTATCACCCACAAACTGATGGCCAGACCAAACGAGTCAACCAGGAGTTGGAGCAATACATCTGTGTCTTTGTCAATGAACGCCAGGACAATTGGGATGATCTCCTTCCCCTGGCCGAGTTCGGGTACAACAATCATGTCCATGCTTCCACTCAACAAACCCTCTTCTTCTTGGACACTAGATGGCATCCATGCATGGGATTCGAACCTCACCAAGCCCCCTCACATATTGAGACAGTGAATGAGTTCACGGAACGCATGAGGGACAGTTTGGAGGAAGTGAAGGTGGCCTTGGTGAAGGCAAAGGACGACATGGCACATTTCTACAATCAACGCCACTCTCCAATGCTGCAGTACAAGGTTGGTAACCGAGTTTATCTTGACTCCAGTGACATCTCCACTACCCATCCGTCCAAAAAACTCTCCCTTTGCTTCCTGGGACCTTTCCCCATTGTCAAGTGTGTTGGAACACATGCCTATCATCTATGCCTCCCAGCCTCCATGTCTAGACTTCACCCAGTCTTCCATGTCATGAAACTCCTTCCAGCTCCCTCAGATCCTTTTCCAGGATGCCGTTCATGACCACCACCGCCACCTACAGTCGTGGAGGGAGAACCCCAGTATGAAGTCGAGTCAATCTTGGACAGCCGGTTACATCAAGGGAAGCTCCAGTATTTGGTACACTGGAAGGGTTATGGGTATGAGGAGAACTCATGGGTCGAGGAGTCCGATGTGAACGCCCCTTGGTTGGTCAAGGAGTTCCACCAACGGCACACTGCTGCACCACGTCACATTCAAGTCAGTGACTTTGGTCATAAGCGATTTTGAATGCATCGGGGCAATGCATCTTAGAAGGGGGGTGATGTAAGGGGACTAGAGGGTGTCCCATGTGTTTCTCCTATTTTTTATGTTCATCCTATATTTTTTCTCGCCTCATTTCCTTCTATTCTTCATTTTCTATGATTTTTCCCTTATTTTATTACTAATTTCCCTTTCTATCACATTTGTGCATGTTGACAGTTTTATATTTAGAGACGGAGTACTCTTCCGACATCTACCCCTAGGTATTACGTCATGCAGCAGCCTTGATCAGCCTATCTCTGCCTTTTTCTATTTTTAGTTATTATTTGATTTTTGCAGTTTTCACATATACTGGGCACTGGCAAAGGGATCTTTAGAGTTTTCTCTTTGGATTTCCCTTTGCTAGGTGCGCCCCCAATCCCTGTATTATGTAGCATAATTTTAACTTTGGATTTCCCTTTGCTAGAGGCTTAGGTTGCCCTTATATTGGGGGTCAAAAAACTGGACTGAACTGGACCCTTAAACACTAATTGCAGGTGATCCTCCTAACTGAGGAAGAGTATAAAAATACCCTTGAAGAAGGGGGGGAATAGTATCCCACCACCAGAAACAGGGAAAAAAACTGATGACAAGAGACCAATGATGATGAAAGCCACCATTGGAAACCTGCCATCAACAAAAAACAGTTTGAGAAATGGCAAGAAAGTAGAGTACAATGACAACAACATACAACACTGCCAGCCAGCAGGGCATGTTAACCCTGACGTGCAGTACTGTCAACCCACATCATCAAAGACCAAGGTTGAGGACCTGGTAACAAATGATGAGGAGGAAGAACTGCTATGAAAAGAGCAGGCATCATACACCAGCTTCAGACTGTTCAGAGACAAACCAATACCCAAGGCCCAATTTGAGTGGGCATATGATCCATGTATGCCACCAGAATGGAACAAGGTCATAGCCGCAATTAGAGCATGGCATGAATATGGGTAACACCATGTGTTTCCGGTCACAGGTATGCATGGGTATGGGTATGGGTATGGGATTGCCATACCCAGGCAACACCATACCCTTTTCCATGGTGTTACGGGTATGTGTGGGTATGCCGGTACCCAGATTTTGGTCAGGTGAGTAATCATCTGACTTTCTTGAATACTCATGACACATCTAATTCTAAACTATATGATGATCCAACCACCACCATAGCATGGCCCAAACAACACGAATCATCGTTTGGGCCTATAGTAAGTTTTTTAGTGTTTCATTTCTTGTTTTTCAAACTAATTGATTATGTTTCTTCTTTTTCAGGTTCTAAACTACTGATAACGATGGATGATGACAGCTAACAACACATGCCCAACAGTGCCACATCACCCAGGCCCAAACGACATGATTGTGTCATTTGGGCCCATGGTAAGTTTTTTTTTGTTCATTTCTTTTTTCATAAACTAATTTTGTTTCTTTCATCTCCTAGGTTGGTATTCCCTCGGAACGAGGAGTTCACACAGAACGACCCCATGCCAATGCCGCCACATCATGATGGCACACCACCCGCCCCAGCCTCATGAGCAACTGCTCATGGGGTGGATAGCGGGTGGAATGATGACAATGACCAGGAGGAGGACCTGAGGACCCCACTGCCGCCATGAGCAACTGCTTGTGGGGTGGAAACAGGGATTGACGACTACAGGCACCACCCCCCTCCCTCGCTCCAAACGTGAGAGGGGGGGTTTTTTGTTTTGTTTTCATTGACTATAGGCACCACCACCCCCTCCCTCACTCGAAATGCAGAGGGGGGTTTTCTACATTAATTTAATGTAATTTGTTGATTAGAATAGGTCCACCACCCCCTCCCTTGCTCCAAACACGAGTGAGGGGGTTTCTATTAACTTAGTTTAGTATAATAAATTATTAAAATAGGTATTATTCTTGAAACCTGCATATAACCACGGGTAACCCGTGGAAACCCATGGTAACACCATACCCATACCTATGGTGTTCATGGGTATGGGTAAGGGTATGAGGACACATACCAGAGGGTTACCCATGCCATGCCCTAGCCGCAATGAGGGAGTATGAGGGAACCCAGAGTCATCAAACTCAGGGCTGCAACTGAAGACAAGATCTCGGAGCCAGAGGACTTTCATCACCCAGGATACACGAGTAGCATACATGTGGACCAGGTGAAAGCTCAGACGGTTATGAGACTACCACCTGGGAAAGAGGATTGGGACCTCAAAAAACTATGAGCTAGATTCAAGAAGCCCCAATCCATAACCTCAAAACTGAATGCACCTGAAGGTCCATCTAAACCTGCAGTTGACAAAGGCAAGCAGAAGGACACCAGCGAGCCACCTCCCCTCAACGAATACTCCCATCTACATGATCATTGGCACAACGATCACGCCAATATCATGGATGGAGTTCAGGAGGTATTACCACCCTGGTGAGAGGTGAACCATGAGATCCACCTAATTGACAAGAGCAAACAGTATCACTATCACCTGCTGTGATGCCCAAATTTGCTCAGAGATGAATTCTATGCAAGGGTGAATTGGTATGTTAACACCAGGTGGTGGGAACCAAAATCAGTGTCCCAAGTTGTGTGTAAGAATGAAGGACAACTGCCTACAAACAGTTGTCAATGCATGCCAATGTAACAAGAATACAGTAAAGGATGTAACACCTTCACCAGACCAGGAAGTAATACGAGAGGATGTAGCATGAGGGAGGATATGATCAAAGATCAATCTCTCAGATGCTTATGACCAAGTCTGCATATGTGCAGAGGATGTGGATAAAACTGTGTTCGCAACAATTGTGGGCACATATATCAGCCACATCATGCAACAAGGAGACTGTAATGCACCAGCCACCTTCCAACAACTCATGACAATGATATTTCGTGACATCCTTGGGTGTTATGTGCACGTTTATCTCGACAATATATTCATGTTCTCAAATTCGACCAAAGAGCATGAACATCACTTGAAGGAGGTGTTTGACCATCTAAGGTCCAACACCCTATACCTCAAATGGTCCAAGTGCAATTTTTACTCCAAGAGTGTAGATTGCCTGGGCCATGTCATTGATGACAAGGGAATCCACCTGTACTTTACTGTCCCCCACCTAGTCTGAGCATTCTGAGTGGAATGCTCGGAATGCTAGCAGATTCCTAAGTAAAGTCCTAGTAAATTCCTAATTGTCCTAGCCAAGTGCTAATTGTCTGAGTGGAGTCCGAGTAAATTCTGAACAGAATAAATTCCTAGCAGTTTCAAGCCCAGAAAGTTCTGAGCAGAGTCCAAGTGAAGTCCTAGTAAATTCTGAGCAGAATAAAGAACTAAATGATTTTTTTTGACAAGTCAATATGTATAAAATGTATTTTCCAAAGCAAGGCTTGAACCCACAACCTCATAAGTAATAATCACAACTTGCAACACAACTACCAACTAAGCCACATAGGCTTAATTGGAGCCTATTAATATGTATACTTATTATCTATTTACAAATTGTGATGTAAAGAAATAAATCAGGGCTGCTCATTTCAAGCAACAGTGTACAAATAAGAAAAAACAAACCCCCCATTACAGAGGGGGGTACTACTAAGGCCACTGCCTCGCTGGGGAGCAAGGCAGTGGGTTGCACGCACATTTTGTCCTCCCCTCCCGCTGCTCCTTGTTCCTGTCCCTGCCTCATTGTGTTCCTGCCTCATTGTGTTCCTGCCTCATTGTTGTGCCTGCCTTGTGGTTGCATGTCTGCCTCATTGCTGTCCCCGCCTCATTGTCATCCCCACCAGTTTCATCATCTGGTCTCACTGCCCTCATCCTCATTCTCTGGCTGTCCCCTCATCTTCTGGCTGTCCTCCTTGTCTGGTCCCCTCCTCCTTGTCTGGCCCTCCTCATTTGTAGCACCCATGGTCCACCCTGCAAGCAGTTGCTTGCAGCAGTGGGGGCAGGTGCTGGGTGCTGGGTGCCTTGCACTGTCCCTGCCATGTCCTTGTCCTCTCCCCTGTGTCATTGTTGTCATCAGTAGTTAGTATCTAAAAAAAAGTTTGTTAATAACATAAAAAAAATGAAATGAAAAAGAAAATAATTTACCAATGGCCCAAGAGGCATCAATGACACCTCTTGGACACCTCTTGGGCCTTTTTTGGTTTCCTTGTTGTTCCCCTCGCTCCTTGCTGTCTCAATAGGGTCATAGTCCCCCTGTCCATTCTTCTCCTCATTGTCCTGGTTGTTCCCGTCCTCATCCTCTTGTCCCCATCGTTGTTGTCCCATCATCCTCCCCATCATCCCTCCTGGTCCTAGCTGCCTTGGTTGTTGTCATGTTCTTCATTGTTGGGTTGTCTGGGTCATTGTCATCCTGTCATTCTCATACCCTTGTCATTTGTGTGTCATTTGTTTGTCCTCACTGTCCGTCATTCTTTGTTCCTCATTATCCATGCAGCAGTGGCATAATGGGGTTGGGTGTGGGGTGTCCTGGCCTGGGTGCTGTCATTACAAGATCAATACTACCTAGAAAAGAACTTAAAACAGTTAATTAGTAAATTGAAACAAAAAAGAAACAAGAAAAAACTTATCTAGTGCACATTTTTGTGTGTGTTGTGGCTGTGGTGTTGTTAGAGGCGGCTGTGGGAGAAGTGGCCATGGGTGTTGACAAAGTGGTGGTGGAGGTAGAGGGTGAGGGAGGGAGGCAGTGTCGACGAGAGTGGTGGTTGGTGATGAGCTGGCAGTGTGATGATGCGGCTGTGTGCTTTGTAATACACAGCCACCTGGAATGGTATGTAGTGTAAACAGTTATGCAGCATTGAAAGTTGTTGTGGCATAGTGGTTAAGCATTGCACTGATTATGTAACCTACATTTACATGAAGTCTAGTGTTCAATTCTCTCGACAAGTAGTATTTTTCTAAATATCTAAATAAGGACAATGTGACCTATTTGGACAGCTCAGATTATTCCTAGCATTCCTAGGAAGTTCTGGTCAGAGTCTGAAAGGACTCCTAGTGCAGAAATTTGGATTCCTAGGAATCTGCTAGGACTCTGCTAGGACTCCATTCGGACATCGTTAGGACTCGGAATCCAGATTTGGCAGAATCTCTGAGGTCTTTACACTCCCCCACCACCTTTCCCAGTGGACTCCATTGGGACTGGTCACCAGCCAACTGCCTGCAAAGTTGCCAGTCCAGTCCCAGTCCAGTCTGACCAGACTCTGAGTGGAATCCACTCAAACACTGGATTCCACTTGGACTGGTCCAGTGGAGTCCAGTTGGATTCCACTGAAAAAGTGTGTAAGAAAAGGAATTGAGCTCAGATCCCTGTGGGTTGCTTATGTAATCATAATACACAATATAACCATTACACAACAGTACCTTGTGTAAGATATCATCTACTTGCTTTGGGTACCATGGTGCGGCTGTGGATGACAAAGCATATAGCTGCATCATCAAATGTGCCAGCCTCCCTCCCTCCTCTCTGCTCTACCACCACCACCACTGCATGGACACCCACCGCCACTGCTCCCACACCCAATCCGCCATCACCACCACCCACAAACGAGCTGACTGGATGGGCCCTACATAAGTTTTGTTTTTTGTTTGCTTTTTGTTTTTATAAACTAACTAACCAGTTTCTTTAGTTTTCTAGGTTATAATCTCCTGGTAATGACACCACCACCCACAAATGAGCCAACTGGATGGAATGTGGGCCCAAACGATGCAGATTGGGTCATTTGAGTACTTTACACTCCCCCACCTATTCTGGTTGGATTCTGGTTTGTCCAGCCAGAATTTCTGGAATTTCTGGAATTCAGTGGAATTTCTTTTGTATGTAGTTTTCCATATGCAGCACAATTCCAGTCAGACTAAGGATCCAATTTACATCTGGAATCCCCGGAATCTGACCAGACTCATCACAACTGGACTAACTGGAATGCATGGACTAACCAGAATAACCGGAATGCATGTGCTTTCCCAAATAAAAGTTTCACATACAGTAAGAATTGAACACTCGACCTTGGGTCTACATGGGTTTACACACAGAACAACATGCGTAACCACTGATCTACCAAGTCTTTATTTCTACCTACATTTAATACCACTATTACCCTTTAATACCATTATTACCCAATTAAGGGTGTAGTAACCATACACATAAGCTGCATGCATTGCATGACACATGACACATGACTGCCAGCTCACAACCACCACCACCATTGTCAACACCACCTCCTCCTCCTCTCCACTCTACCACCACCACTGTGTGTGCACCCACCACCAGCACTCCCATGCCCACTCCCACCATCACCACCACCCTCAAACAAGCTGACTGGATGGAACACGGGCCCAAATGATGGCAACTGTCGTTTGGGCCATGGATAAGTTTTTCTTTTTTTTCTTTTTTTGCTTTTTGTTTTATCAATCAACTAATTGTATTTTATTGCTTTTTAGGTTATATACTACTGGGGATGACCTGCCACAATGAAAAATGTGCAACCCATGCCCATGCCCACTCGATCCCCTCCTCCCCATTCAAATGGGATGTGAGGTTGTCGACATGGGCTAGGAGGGTGCAGAGGGATGCCAGGAGACCCCAGAAGGGTGGTACCTGCCTAGTAAGCACCCACCAACCTCTGTACTCACACCATGTGGCACTGACATGCCCAAACCCCCCCCCCCCAAAAAAAATACAGAAATCCAAACAGGGGATGACAGCAACAAATGACAACAAGCCACCCAACCCCAGCCTCACGAGCAACTGCTCATGGGGTGGATTGTGGGTGGAACAATGCCCAGGCACAGGGACAGGAGACGACAATGACACACCACCTGCCCCCAGCCTCATGAGCAACTGCTTGTGGGGTGGATCATGGGTGGAACAACAATGATGACAAGCCACCCAACCCCAGCCTCATGAGCAACTGCTCATTGGGTGGATCGTGGGTGGAACAATGCCCAGGTGCAGGGACAGGAGACGACAAGGACACACCACCCACCCCCAGCCTCACAAGCAACTGCTTGTGGGGTGGATGGCAGGTGGAATGACAACGATGATGTTAGGAAACCACCCCATTACCTAATAAACTTTCATTTTTATTTTATTATGTCGAATTATGCTGCATGATGCTGCATGATGCTACATTTTGATAGCATGAGAATTTTATTTTGCACGCATCAAAATGTATGTGCATGTATGAGTGCATCAGTAACAACAATGTACAATATATGTAACATAGTATATAAACCCTAAATATATGCCTAGGGGACCCCAGTTGTGTTCTCTTAGGTATTCCACCTATGCTTTTGGTGTGAAAGGCCTATCTCAACAAACTCACCTATTAATAACCCCTCGCATCAAAACCATCAATTCCCCCATCACGAGTGCGGATCCCGCCCCCTTCTTGTAGAGAGAACCCGCATGGTCTTAGCTAGCAGATAGTGGGTGTTGCCCTAACAGAAGAACACAACTTCCCATATCAGTGCACCTTCTCTTACTTGCGCATACATCATTGTTTCACCGTGCCACACCCGATTACTCATCCTTTCAGCACGAGCTGGAAGTACTTGTATATACGTAATCTACCTTTTCTTTCATAAGCCGATGCCAGGCCTCGCCTTACATTGCGACTGCCAGTGATCAAGAGGCAGCGCTTGTCATTAGGACAGCTGCAACCAGACAACCGATCGGATCTGGTTTAGTTACGATTAACATTACTCTATTCAGACAACTATTTTAGTTACAAGCCGAATTCAGTGATATCTCCGAGATCAGGCACTGTTGGAAGGGTTATTGATCTGAAGTGTCAAAATAGGCGCCTGACGAATGACGAACCATTGACGAACCTTGACGAACCTTATCACGTGACCCATAAACATTTGGAGAGGTCTCGAAGAAAAATTTTGAATTTGTTGAAGAAGTGATTCATCACAGATTCTACAATTATGTCTGAACCTTCAACTTCTAATCCCGGTCCTAATCCTGTCCCCATACCAGCACTAGAGGCAAAAATTGATGCGCTCACAGCACAAATGTCACAATTAGTGTCAGTATTGGCAGTATCACAGCCCAGAGAAGTGGAAGTACAGCCAGAGACAACAGGAGAAAGAGATGATGAGATGGAGGAGATGGAGGAGTGGATATTGCAGGAGGATGAGACGGTGGAGAAATCCGGAAATGGAAAAGTGCACTTACCTAAGTATGCACCCCCGCAAATCTTTGACGGTACCATGGAGAATACAAAATCCTTCATCAGCTCTATAGTATTATACATCCATGGGAGGAAGCCAGAGTTTCATACAGCCGAGTCTAGGATTATGTTTGCTCTCTCATACATTCAGGGGGGGAAAGCACAGTTCTGGAGAAACGAGGCTATTAATCAAATTGCCACGGGAAATAAACCTTTTGCAACCTTCAAGGAATTTCTGGAGAGATTGGAGGCACAGTTTGGAGACCCTAATCCAAAGGCGACAGCCAATGCTAAATTAAAGACCATGCGCCAAGGTTCCCTAATGGTGGATGAATTTATTTTGCAGTTCAAAGCAGAAGCTTCGCAAATGGACATGGGAGAAGCCGCATTGGTAGAGTTTTTGAAAGCAGGATTAAATCCCTCTTTATTCAAGTCTATCTACTGACTACCTTCTATGCCAGAGAAGTTGGATGAGTGGTATAATTGGGCAATGTGCCTTGACCGGCAATATCGGCAGGAACAGGCGGAGTCAAAGTTGATGTACGGAAGTAGTAAATTTGGAAAGTCATCAGGAGGAAAGTCCGAGAAAGGAAAGGTGCCTCAGGCACAAGCTCCAAGTGCACAGCCACCGGCCATGGCAGTGACACCTATAGTTATGGAGTCAGCAGCACCAGCAGATGCAATGGAGGTTGATCAAGTGGGGAGACGAGCCCCAATTAGATGTTTTAACTGTGGGCAGTTAGGACACATTTCTAAGAATTGTAAGCAGAAGAGAAAGATCAGGGGAGCTATATTCGAGGAAGTGAAGCAGGAGGAGGGGAAGCAGGAGAATTTTGTGGAAGAGTCCCAGTGAAGGTTTCCCCATTGGTGACCCAGAATCATTACAATGTATTAGTATCCCAGGAAACCCAGAGTAAATCAGAAAAGGAAATCGAGGAGGAGTACAACTGTTGCGAATCATGTGACAAAGAAAATTGTCACATGTTATTTCCGAAAACCCCTAAATTCTTTATTCACTCTGCATGAATAGAACCCGAAATCACCTTGACTGTGGGACTGAAGACAGTGGACATGCATGCAGCTATTGATGTGGAAGTGTTGCTTGACAGTGGTGCTACAGGATTATTTATTAATCGATCCTTAATTACCGGAAACGGTATTAACACATGCAAGCTGGCGCAACCTATAATGGTGTACAATATTGACAGAACAGTCAATTGTGGAGGAACTATCAAGGAGGAGGTGACTATGGTACTAAAGTATCAGGAGTGAGCCATATTCGAAGTGTGCGATCTTGGGAAAACCAATCTAATAATAGGATGTCTGTGGTTATGGAAGCATAATCCCAAAATTGATTGGAAAACTGGGAAAGTACAATTGACTCGTTGTCCTAAGGAATGTAATGTGTATGGGAGGAAGATGAAGAAGGAAAAAAGGCAAAAGAAAGAGAAAGAACATCCGAGAAAGTATTCTGTTATGATGGAGGAAGTGGAGGATGAGGAAATGCCAAATGGGGAAGTTCCGATCATGATCGAGAAAGAAGAGCAAAAGCAAACCTTTAGAGCAGTTCATGGAGGACAGTCGTGGGACAAGAATATCGTGAAGGTGGAGAAGCCAGTGGAGGAATGGGTGCCAAAAGTGCATCATGAACATTTGTCAGTGTTCCAAAAGAAGGAGTCTGAGCAAATGCCAGTGCAGAAGCCATGGGATCATGTGATTGAGATGAAGCCCAGGTTTGTGCCAAAGAAGTCGAAGGTATATCCGTTATCTCTGATGGAACAAGAAGAAGTGGATGCATTCCTGAAGGAGCAATTGCACAAAGGATACATACGACCTTCAAAATCACCGCAGACGTCACCAATATTCTTTGTGCCCAAAAAAGACCAAAGAAAGAGGGTGTGTACCGATTATAGGTATCTGAATGAGTGGACAGTGAAGAACGCATACCCCCTGCCGTTGATCTCAGAAATAATTGATAAGGTGGGAAAAGCCAAGGTCTTTACAAAATTGGATTTATGATGGGGATACAACAATGTACGAATAAAGAAAGGAGATGAGTGGAAGGCTGCTTTTGCCATGCATCGAGGATCCTTCGAGCCGCTTGTCATGTTTTTTGGGATGACTAATAGTTCCCCAACCTTTCAAAATATGATGAACGACATTTTCAAGGACATAATAGACAAAGGTGTGGTAATAATATTTATTGACGACATTCTGATATTCACGGAGGATGAAGAGAATCATGAGGCAATAGTGCAGGAGGTGTTACGGAGGTTGGCAGAGAATGATCTATTTTTGAAACCAGAGAAGTGTGTGTTTGGGGCAAGCGAGATTGAGTTCCTAGGATTATTGATCGGCCCTGACAGGATCAAAATGGATCCGATCAAGGTACAGGCGATCACAGATTGGCCTGCACCCACCCATGTCAAGGAGGTTCAAGCCTTCTTGGGACTCGCAAATTATTATCATCGCTTTGTGCACAATTTTTCTAAAATTGCCACACCCTTACATAACCTTATGCGAAAGGGAGTAGTATGGAGGTGGGGAGAGCAGCAACAGACAGCATTTGAGGAGTTGAAGAGGAAGTTTGTGGAGGGACCAATATTAGCCCCAGTAGATTTCACACACCCTTTGCGAGTGGAATCCAATGCATCCGATTTTGCTACTGGAGCAGTATTATCAATGCTGTGCGAAGATGACAAATGGCATCCTTGTGCATACTTGTCAAAAGGGTTGAATGATGTGGAGAGGAATTATGATGTGCATGACAAAGAGATGTTGGGGATAATACGAGCATTGGAGGCGTGGAGGCATTATTTGGAGGGATGTATGCATCAGATTCAGATCTGGATGGATCATCAAAATCTGCAATACTTCATGTCCGCTAAAAAGCTTAATCGCTGGCAAGCACGTTGGGCACTATTCCTATTGTGTTTCAATTTTCACTTGGTCCACAAAGCGGGAAGCTTAATGAGGAAAGCAGATGCATTATCCAGACGTATTGATCATAAAAGGGGGGTGGAGGAGGACAATAAAAATATTACCTTACTCAAACCCGAATACTTTTGCATTTGCGCTATGCATCAAGGGCATCTATTAATAGATAGCTCGGAAATGGAAATGTTGTCTAAAATTAGACAATGTTCGGAAATGGATGATGAAGTAGTGGAAGCCATGAAAGCTCTGAAGGGAGAGAAGAAAGGTAATATCAAAGGAGACGAATGGGCTGAGGAACAAGGGTTGGTGTTGTTTCGAGGAAAAGTGTATGTACCGAAGGATCAGGATTTGCAAAGGGAGATCGTCCAGTTACATCACAATACGCCGATTGCCGGACACCCAGGAAGATGGAAGACGTTGGAATTAGTAATGAGAAATTATTGGTGGCCCGGAATTTTGAAGTATGTGTTGGGGTATGTGGAAGGATGTCATATGTGCATGAGGGGGAAGAAATTTCCAGAGAAACCTGCAGGAAAATTAATGCCAAACCCTATACCTAAAGCACCGTGGTGAGATATATCTGTGGATTTTATTACCAGATTACCTGAGGCTCAAGGGTATGATGCAATATTCATAGTATGCGACCGCTTTACAAAGGAGGTCCATATTATTCCTACTACTACAGAAACCTCATCATTGGGCTTGGCGCACCTCTATCTAAATCAGGTATGGCGGTTACATGGGTTACCCGATACCGTTATCTCCGATCGCGGACCACAATTTGCTTCCGCATTTATGCGAGAACTAAACAACATATTGGGAATTCAAACTAAATTATCTATGGCATATCACCCGCAGACTGATGGGCAGACAGAGAGAATGAATCAGGAGTTGGAGCAGTACCTACATATGTTTGTCAACTACCGACAAACTGACTGGCCCGAATGGTTGGCAATTGCTGAATTTTCCCACAATAACAAATTCCATTCAGCTACTCGTATGTCACCCTTTTTCGCGAATTATGGATATCATCCTTGCATGGGAGTAGAACCCAGAAGGGAAGTCAAAGTACAGTCAGTAGAAGATTTTGTATCTAAGATGCAAAAGGTACAAGAGGAAGCAGAGGCGGCATTGAAGAAAGCACGTGATGACATGATGCGACACATGGATCGTACTCGAGCATGCGCTCCAGAGTACAAAGTTGGTGACTTGGTATGGCTAAGTACCAAGGACCTGAACATTCCATGACCTTCAAAGAAACTTACGGAGAAACAAGTTGGCCCATATGCGATCTCTAAAGTGATCTCGCCTAATGCAGTAGTGCTAAAATTACCCTGATCATTTAAGATTGATCCCGAGATTAACGTATCCTGCCTATGCCCTTCCCGTCTGCCCACTATTCCTGGCCAACAAACTACTCCACAACCTCCGATAATAGTAGAAGGTGCTCCAGAATACATAGTTGAAGAAATTCTAGACTCACATCTTCAATGGAACAAATTGGAGTTCTTAATAAAGTGGAAAAACTATACCGACAAAAATAATTCATGGGAACCCGAAGAGAATTGTAAGCGAGCGCGTAACGCAATCGCCCAATTCTTTAAACGTAATCCGAATGCTCCGTGTCGCATTGCGAGAATGGTGTATGAGGGGATGAAATTCCGGCCTTACCAAAATTTCACAGAGGGGACAAACATAATATTTTCTTGCCTGGAAGTCGAGGCATAAAAGGGGGGTAATGTTAGGAAACCACCCCATTACCTAATAAACTTTCATTTTTATTTTATTATGTCGAATTACGCTGCATGACGCCAAATGACGCTACATTTTGATAGCATGAGAATTTTATTTTGCACGCATCAAAATGTACGCGCATGTACAAGTGTGTCGGTAACAACAATGTACAATATATGTAACATAGTATATAAACCCTAAATATATGCCTAGGGGACCCCAGTTGTGTTCTCTTAGATATTCCACCTACGCTTTTGGTGTGAAAGGCCTATCTCAACAAACTCACCTATTAATAACCCCTCGCATCAACACCATCAATTCCCCCATCATGAGCGCGGATCCTGCCCCCTTCTTGTAGAGAGAACCCGCATGGTCTTAGCTAGCAGATAGTGGGTGTCGCCCTAACAGATGACAAGCCACCCACCCCCAGCCTCACAAGCAACTGCTCATGGGGTGGAGCATGGGTGGAATGATGCCCAGGCGCAGGGATAGGAGACAACAATGCACCACCTGCCCCCAGCCTCATGAGCAACTGGTCATGGTGTGGATCATGGGTGGAACAACAACAACAACAAGCCACCTACCCCCAGCCTCACAAACAACTGCTCATGGGGTGGATTGTGGGTGGAACAGCAGACAACACACCTAGCACAGCGGGGTCATGTCCCCTCCTCCTCTCCTGCACTTCATGTGGGGAGGGATTTTTTTTGTACTTTTAATTATTCATTAGTATTGTGCCCCCCCTCCCCCATTTTGCATGGGGGAGGGATTTTTTTCTTCATGTTTTTACCTCCCCCCTTGTGTTTGGCATGAGGGCTTAGCTTTTTATGTATATAAATAAAACTCCCTCTCGCATCTTGGGAGAGGGAGGATTTTTTGTTTATGTATGTAATCACAATCATCCCCACTCCCTCACATTCAATGTGAGGGATGTGGTTAATTAAAATTTTTTGATCTTAACTACTTCAAAAAAAATTAGAGTTGTGAGTTTGAGTGTCATGAATAAACCTTATATTACTAACTAATAATTCTCCTGTGGCTCAACTGGTTAAGCACACATGTTTGGTTTGTCATGTGATCACTCTAATCAAGATGTCTTGGTTTCAATCCTTACTCTGCAGAAATATATTTTGTAGGCACTTTGACAACTTAAGACTTGAAATTTGACTATCCATTAGGGTATATACTCTAAGTTGAGCATCTGGAGTAACCAGAATCTGGTCGGAATAACTGGAATAACTGGACTCCAATTGGAATAACTGGACTCTGACTGGAATAACTGGACTCCAACTGGAATAACTGGACTCCAACCAGAATAACTGGACTCCGATTGCAATCGGAGGGTAAATTACAGGCTTGTTTAGGCCCTACATAAGTTTTTTCATTTGCTTTTTGTTTTTATAAACTAACTAACTCATTTCTTTTGTTTGATAGGTTCTACTCAACTGGTGATGATGGCTGGATGCAAGACAACCCAACACACCCACCCCATGCCTGCGAGCCCCTGCTCGTAGGGTGGATCATGAGTGTGTGCAGTCAACGATGACACCTACCAACACCCCCCAAAGCCAGCAACACAGCCAGCCCATGCCTGCAAGCCTCTGCTTGCATGGTGGATGGGTGGTGAGAGCCCACTCTGACAAGCACCTGCTCATCAGGTGGATGGCAGGCACACCAGGGACAAGACAACCACAGCACCCATGCCCATGCCTACAAGCAACTGCTTGTAGGGTGGATTATGGGTGCAGCTTGCTATGGCGATGGATGTGTGTGAGGAGGGGTGGGCAACGACACCCACCCCGGACCGCATCCCCCCCATTTTGCATGGGGAGGGGTCTTTATTATTTTTAATTTATCTCTGCCCCCACCCCCCTCACACTGAATGCAAGGGGTATATATATTGTAGTACTTATGAATCCCCCCCTCGTGCTGAATGTGAGGGTTTAGTTTTTTATGTACATAGTAGTAATCCCCCCTCTCGCAAGATGTGAGAGGGGTTTTTTTTTGTTTAATATTATATTATACCCACTACCTTGTGTCCTACATGAAGGATGTGGCTAATTAAAAAAATTTTATCTTAATTGTTTGAAAAATGCCTCCTTGAAGAATATGAAAAGTTGAGTCATAAATAAACCTTATATTCATCCCTAATAAGTCTTCTGTGGCTCAAGTGGTTGAGCACACTTGATTGGTTTGTCATGTGATTGCTTATTGTGAGGTCTTGAGTTCAATTCCTGCACTACACAAATTTATTTTGTGGGTACTTTATGAAATTCACCAAGTCCAAAGTCCTTTGAGCTCAGTATCTAATTGACTTATCATTTGGTTGAAATGAATTCCACTTGGACTCCAGTTGGACTCCAGTTGGATTCCAGACTTTTCCAGTGGGGGATTGAACTCTGCATGACTTAGTGTATTTCAATTAGACTCCACTTGGACTCCACTAGGACAGGTGGGGTACTGTAAAGTACTGGAATCTCCTGCCAAAAAAATTCCTAGTAAATTCTGCTCAGATTCCTAGCATTCCAATCAGAATCTGATCGGAATAGGTGGGGGAGAGTAAAGAGCTCAAATCCACCCCAATATGGGCAAGCTAGCCCCCATCGTAGACTGGAGAACCCCACGTGATTACAATGATATTCAACAGTTTGTAGGCCTGGTTAACTATGTGGCAAATGTCTTGCCCAATGTCACCACCTACACTGGATCACTTATGGCAATGATGCAAAATGGTGCACCATTCCATTGGCATCCACTTCATGAACAGTGCTTCAACATGATCAAGTGTATTTGCCAGAAAACACCAATCATAAGTCCCATAGATCCCAAATCAGCTGAACCAATATGGCTCATATGTGACACATCAAAAGCTGGTGTTGGGGCAACATATAGGCAGGGACCGACATGGCAACAATGTCAGCCTGCGGGATTTATGTCAAAGAAATTCACGACAGCACAGCAGAATTATGCTGTCCATGAATTAGAGACCCTGGCAATCCTTGAATCACTCCAACATTGGGAGGATAAGCTCATTGAGTATAAGATCCATGTAATCACAGATCATAAAACCCTTGAGTTCTTCAAAACACAGTCATACATGTCCCATTGTCAACAATGATGGATAGACTACATGTCTCAATTTGATTTCGATATCACTTACATCAAAGGTGATCTCAACAAAGTAGTGGATTGCCTATCCTGATACTATGAGAATGACACCATGACTGACATATACAAACCCCATGAGTATGTACATGCTGATGCACATATAGACCCTGAGGGGGACGATCTACTGGGACCTAGGTTACAAGAAATAATTGGCCAAACAATTGGGCTACAAGCAATACAGGCAAGTGAACACAGGCAAAGCCAGCATATACAGGACCATATTAATGAGCACGATCTCAAGGCACAACTCATGGAGGAATCCAACATTGGGGACCATATGATCCCAGACCAAGAATCCGTCAATGAGCCACCCAATGAGAACATTACATTGGGGGACTCGCTATTCCAACATTATGCAGATAAAAAGCCAGAGAACCTGGAAGATAACCACTTCCTCCAGGCAGTCAAGGCAGGTTATGCCAATGATGAGTTCTCCAAATTAATCAAGGAGAAGCCATGAGACCACAACACTTCTCCCTACATGAAGAACTCATCTGGACAACGAACCCACATGGCAACCCAGTGGTGTGTATACCACAGGATCATGGCATCTTAACCCAATTGATTGACCAAGCACATAATGTGCTGGGTCACTATGGTGCCCAATGTACTACCAAGTACCTTTGATGATAGTACTGGTGGCCACAGATGGGAAAGGACCTCCACAAATTTTGTGAATTGTGTGAGGCTTGTGCCCACACAAAGGGTTCAACAAAGAAACCAATGGGTAAATTACACCCATTACCTATCCCCACAAAACCTTGGGATTCAATAGGAATGGACTTCATAGGTCCCTTCCCCAAATCCAAGGGATTTAATTACCTGTGGGTAATCATATGCAGGATGATGAGTATGGTACACCTCATCCTGGTGCATACAAAAATGATGGCAATGGACCTCTCTTGGATATACCACAGAGAGATCATTCATCTGCATGCGCTTCCCAGCTCGATCATAAGTAATCAAGACTCCAAGTTCACATCGAAGTGGTGGAGGGATCTCCATAGGATACTAGGTGCTAAGCTCCTAATGTCCATCCCCAAACTGATGGCCAAACAGAATGTGCAAATCGTAATGTTGGCCAGATCTTTCAAACCATAGTATGGCATGACCAGAAGGATTGGGTAGACCATGTCAACATGATGGAATTCACCATCAATGCTAGTGTGTTGGAAATGACCAAGTATGCACCCTTTGAACTCATATGGAGGGTATATGCCCTCCATGATCAAAGAACTATGGTCCGACAAGGTTACTCCCAAAGCCTTTGTGGACCAAGCCCTGCAGAATCTGGCTGAAGCCCATGACTCAATCATCAAGACAAGGGTCCTCCAGACTCAAAATGCTAACACATGTCAGGGAAAGGAACCCATGATACTGCCAGGTGATCTCATGTACCTCTCCACAAAGAACCTGAAACTACCCAAGAGCAGGGCGAGGAAACTCTCCCCTAAGTATGTAGGTCTCTACAAAGTTGCAAAGGCTGACTTGAGCAACTTGATGTATATGCTTGAGCTGCCAGCAGCACTACAGGAACAAAGAATTGTCCCTAAATTTCATATAGCTCTATTAAGGCTGTACATAGCATCATCAGATGCTCTGTTCCTTAACCAAGCCCACCCAGAGCCATACAATTTCAGGGTAGCTGATAACCATGAGTGGTTTGTCAATGAAATCCTAGGGCACCATTGGGAAAAAGGGGCCAAGCTTGAGAACCTCAAGTTTGAGGTCCATTGGAGCTTGGTCAACACGACATGGGAGTCCTACAAGACCTGTAAGGACTTGGAGGCACTCAACCATTACCTGGAGGTGCATGGCATCCAACACCATGCACAACTAGCCAGGAGGAAATAATCCACAGTGGGCATGAACTTCGAGTCATGACTGCCAGCAGACAAGTGGTCACAGTGTCATGATACAACTACACACAAAAACTTAAATTTAAGATTAGTGTTGATGACCACATGGAAGTTGAAACCCAAAAAACTTCAGACTTCTAACTCCACGCATACCACTACACATACCAATGTCAACCAACCAATGACACTACCAACACCTCTAACCAACACCACCAACATGTTGTGTGAATACTACAGCAACATTTCCTGGGCTTCTACCCATGGCAACCCTCAAAATTTGACCTCTGGAACAAGCTCTGGAGGGGGGGGAAGGGTGTATCAAGTGCCACAACCACCCATCCAGCAGCAGCAGCAACAACAGCATTTCAACCCAGCAGCCACCAACCCTCTCCAATTTCAGTCAGGGATTTATAACCTATGCAAATCCCCTGATGGTAGGAGGGTTTGGAAGTGCCTCACTGCCTCCCTACTACGCTGGAGGATAGGTGCAGGGACCAACATATGCAATGATCAGTGGGCCCCAGAATTGACCAATGGCACAACCAACCCCATCTACAGGTGGGGCAAACCCAGTTTGATTGCACCACCCCTATGACTAACACATCCCAAGCCTAGTTGATGACACAACAAAGCAATGGACGTGGACAACCCTGCCCTGCCTCAACAAAGCCAGGCACATCAAGGACACCATATCATTCAATACAATGTATGTGTTTGATAGGTCATATCATTCGATACAATGTAGCTTATGTATGTGCTGATATGTCTGTCCAGTGTTTTGACGCCTTGTAGAAGCATAGGCATCCTCAGAAATAGTTGTCTGATCTCTGAATGGCTTGGGGAAACCTTTGGAGCACTGTCCATTGACCATGCAGGGAGCTGTAGGGCTCTCTGCACCACAGGGATTATGGACCATGAACTTCTTGACCAACCTGAGCAGCTCAGGATTGTCATCAGGAAACTCTGAGCACATAAGGCTGTCTATCTGCTGAGGTGTGTGAAGCTTGGACTCCCCATCAAGAAAGATGATGCAGTGCATGTGAGGCAGATTTTGACAAACACATAAGAGAGTGCCTTGCCAAACATGCCAGCCTCAATGTCTTTGATGATGTGCTTCTGCTTTGCATAGAATGCCCAAATGACCAAGTCAGGACAAACAGCCGCAGTCTGACCTGGTTTGAGCTCATCCTGGATCTCTGGCCAAGTGGGGTTTGCAGTCTTGGTCAGAAAGAGATCACCACCCTTGAAGTAGTGATTGATAGCCAACACATCCTGAAGAAGCTGCTGCATATGACGTGTGCTTCCTGCAAAAGAAGAAGGCAGGATGATCCTTTGACCAAGGGACTCTGTGTCTGCATCCACATTTGCACCTACAGCATCAGCCAACCCAATGTAGACTTCCCCATGAACGGTGTCCTGATTCATCATAATAAAGCACAACTGATCCTGCTCTGAAGTTGCCCACTGGTCACAAATGAACTCCTGAAAGTGCTTTCCACTCAAGAAGATATGCTGAGGCTCAATAGCAGGTGGTTGAGGATGGAGACAATAACAGTAGAACTCTGATTTGGAAACATATCTGTGTCTTTGTGGACCATTATCACCATCATGTTGATTGTTGGCATTGACAGCTGCATATTCAATCTGAGGATGCCATTGAAGCTGGCCAGTAGGAAACAATAGGACGTAGTGAAGTGCAGAATAGAGCAGATGCAGATCAGTGATGCGCTGAAGCAGAGGGCCATGCCTACAGTAGAGAACGATATTGTGCATGCTCTCTGGCTGATCACAATCTCCTGGAAGAATAACAGCAATCTCATTGTTGGTAGCATTAGGAAGATTGTAGCAGCGCTGGTCACAACTCTGGTCAAAGTGCAAAGCTATCTTGCACTGCTGATCTGCAGGTATGCTCCTGGTGAGCTCATGGGCCTGCCTGTACATCTGAACTGCTGGATGGTGGCAGTAAAGCATGTCCTGGAGGGTGACCAACATGTGGTAATCAAGCTGGGTATTCCAGCCATTGGCCATCTGAAAGTTGACAGCATCAGCTGGATCATAAATGTACAGCTGAGCATATACAGAAGGTTGACCATTGGGTGGAAGCAGAGAACCAGCCTTGTGAGAGAGCTCTCAATGCAAGTTGAAGACATAAGGACCCACACCATCATTGCCAGCCTCTTCACCTGCATTGACAGACTCATCCACTTTGTGACTGATAGAAGTCATGGCCAGAGCATTGTTGTAGGTGCAAATATGGTCACAAAATGACTTGCCAATGTTGTCTTCAGCAGTGATCAAGTGGAGAAGCTCAGGAGGAATGGGATGGAGAGGTGGCAAGACTAGGCTCAGGCAATAAGACCCTTTAGAAAAACACATCACATGACTTTTCCCATGATGTGAAGAGATCCACCAGTCTTATCTCTACCATAATAGGTCAGTATGAAAGTTGCTTGACTATTAATAAATACTGTGATGGCCCTCATCAAGACCCATTGTTCATCTGGTGGATGAGTATGTAGTTTGTACAATCAATCATTCCCTGCTCCCCCAATGCCAGACCTCATTAAGTGCCTGCAATCCAGTTTCCATGGTGTCCAGACAGACTTTCCATGCAAATCAAACTTGCAGTACTTGAAAACCTGTGGACCATGTAATCAGAATAGGAATGAAGAGGCAGCACAGGAGCATGCAGACCAGGACAAAGAAAACCCAGAGAAATTTAATTGATGCATGCTGGGAAAGGACAAATCTGTTGATGGACCTCCAACTATTGCATGGAATTCTGCTTACAAAGAACAGGGATAAGGCATACAAGCTGCATGTGTTTGTTGTTCTTGATGATGAGGAATCAGTGGCACCAGAATGATCCAATGATAGAAGCCATGATATTGCCCTACACCTTGCTAAGGTTGTTTGGAATACGACTTCTCTGGGCCCACCCACAATCCACCCCATGCCTATGAGTGCCTGCTCATAGGGTGGTTTGAGTATATAATTAAATAAATGTATTTTCTCACTGCCTCAAAGTCACAGACTCAGTGATTGCTGTAATTTACCCTCCCCCACCTATTCCGATCGGAGTCCAGTTATTCCAGTTGGAGTCCAGTTATTCTGGTCAGAGTCCAGTTATTCCAATTGGAGTCCAGTTACTCTGGTCGGAGTCCAGTTATTCCAGTTATTCCAACCAGATTCTGGTTACTCCAGATGCTCAACTTAGAGTATATACCCTAATGGATAGTCAAATTTCAAGTCTTAAGTTGTCAAAGTGCCTACAAAATATATTTCTGCAGAGTAAGGATTGAACTCAAGACATCTTGATTAGAGTGATCACATGACAACCCAAACATGTGTGGTTAACCAGTTGAGCCACAGGAGAATTATTAGTTAGTAATATAAGGTTTATTCATGACACTCAAACTCACAACTCTAATTTTTTTTGAAGTAGTTAAGATCAAAATTTTTTAATTAACCACATCCCTCACATTGAATGCGAGGGAGTGGGGATGATTGTGATTACATACATAAACAAAAAATCCTCCCTCTCCTAAGATGCGAGAGGGAGTTTTATTTATATACATAAAAAGCTAACCCCTCACACTGAACACGAGGGGGGAGGTAAAAACATGAAGAAAAAAATCCCTCCCCAATGCAAAATGGGGGAAGGAGGGCACAATACTAATAAATAATTAAAAGTACAAAAAAATCCCTCCCCACATGAAGTGCGGGGGAGGGGGAGGGGACGTGACCCCACTGTGCTAGGTGTGTTGTCTGTCATTCCACCCACGATCCACCCCACAAGCAGTTGCTTGTGAGGCTGGGGGTAGGTGGCTTGTCATCATTGTTGTTCCACCCATGATCCACCCCACAAGCAGTTGCTCATGAGGCTGGGGGTGGGTGGTGCATTGTCATCTCCTATCCCTGCACCTGGGCGTCATTCCACCCATGCTCCACCCCATGAGCAGTTGCTCATGAGGCTGGGGGTGGGTGGCTTGTCATTAATGTTGTTCCACCCACGATCCACCCCATGAGCAGTTGCTTGTGAGGCTGGGGGTGGGTGGTGCATCATCGTCTCCTGTCCCTGCACCTGGGCATTGTTCCACCCATGATCCACCCCATGAGCAGTTGCTCATGAGGCTGGGGGTGGGTGGCTTGTCATTGTTGTCATTCCACCTGTGATCCACCCCACAAGCAGTTGCTCATGAGGCTGGGGGTGGGTGGTGTGTCGTTGTTGTCTCCTGTCCCTGTGCCTGGGCATTGATCCACCCACGATCCACCCCACGAGCAGTTGCTTGTGAGGCTAGGGTTGGGTGGCTTGTCATCATTTGTCACCATCGTCCCCTGTTTGGATTTCTGTTTTTTTTTTGGGGGGGGGGGGGGGGGGGGGTTTGGGCATGTCAGTGCCACGTGGTGCGAGTACAGAGGTTGGTGGGTGCTTACTAGGCAGGTACCCCCCTTCTGGGGTCTCCTGGCATCCCTCTGCACCCTCCTAGCCCATGTCAACAGCCTCACATCCCATTTGAATGGGGAGGAGGGGATCAGGTGGGCATGGGTGTGGGTTGTGCATTTTTTGTCATGGCAGGTCGTCCCCAGCAGTATATAACCTAAAAAGCAATAAAATACAATTAGTTGATTGATAAAATAAAAAGCAAAAAAAGAAAAAAAAGAAAAACTTATCCATGGCCCAAATAACAGTTGCCGTCGTTTGGGCCCATGTTCCACCCAGTCAGCTTGTTTGAGGGTGGTGGTGATGGTGGGAGTGGGCATGGGAGTGCTGGTGGCAGGTGCGCACGCAGTGGTGGTGGTAGAGTGGAGAGGAGGAGGTGGCATTGACGATGGTGGTGGTGGTTGTGAGCTGGCAGTCACATGTCATGTGTCATGCAATGCATGCAGCTATGCATATGCCCTCAATTGGGTAATAAAGGTATTAAAGGGTAATAATGGTATTAAATGTACGTAGGAATAAAGACTTGGTAGATCAGTGGTTAAGTGTGTTGTTATGTGTATAAACCCATGTAGACCCAAGGTCAAGTGTTCAATTCTTACTGTATGTGAAACCTTTATTTGGGAAAGCACGTGCATTCTGGTTATTCTGGTTAGTCCATGCATTCCAGTTAGTCTGGTTGTGATGAGTCCAGTCAGATTCTGGGGATTCCAGGTGTAAATTGCATCCTTAGTCCGACTGGAATTGTGCTGCATAGGGAAAACTACATACAAAAAAAATTCCACCAGATTCCAGAAATTCCAGAAATTCCGGAATCCAACCAGAATAGGTGGGGGAGTGTAAAGTACTCAGTTATTGAGGCAAGTTAATCCAAGAACATTGTATTTGAGTTAGAATCCTTCCAAGTGCGCTGACTTAATTGCCTTCTTTTGTGTTTCCCAATATTCCCCCCAACCTTTTTAACAACCCCGAAAGCCTTGTCAAAGATACCTGCCATCTTTGGATGAATGACCCCTTGTTGCTCTACCACTGCCATCATATCCGAGAAGCAGTGCTTGAGGGCATTCCTCTCCCCTTCTGAATAGAAAATCTGGAAATAGATTTGTGAGCATATGGACTTAGAGTGGCATGTGAAGTTCCATGGAGTTAAGAAGTTAGAATCCCATTGATGACACTCACACATTCAACAGCTTCTTTGTCACTATAGTCTTGATCATTATCCTCCTCAGTGTCTTCACCCTCTTCTCCTAGTCCACCATCTGCTCCAGCTTCCTCCTTGTTGACATCCTTGGTGCTAACCCATTCCTCTGTTACTGCATCAACTTGGCTTTGGGTGGGACTTGATGATCTTTGAGGAGTTCATTCCATATTGTTCCTATTTACCCCCCATGTTTGATGAAGACTGGCCCAAAACCTGAATTTCTACTTCATTGTCAGACTCCTCAGTATCTTTGTCATAATCAATCCCTGCAATCTTGTAGTAGGGTGGGAAGCGATCTCAATGAAGGTTGAAGAAAAAGGCCAAGTCATTGAGTGGTGTATCATTCAGAACTTGATTAGCTTCCCTGACCAGGTGTTTACACAGGAGAAATTGACTGATCAGATATGCTGGGCAACTGCATGTCCATCGATCAATCTCCATGAGATATTTGCCTCATGGTTGATTTTCTTCTTCATCAAGCTGGGCCAGTCGTTCCATGTGTCCTTTAGTTTTTTTAGGTTTCTTCAGCCTTTCCAACTGCTTCTCCACCAGCTGATGCTCATCACAATGACTCATATCCACCCAGTCTAAACAAAAGTGTTCTTGCCAAGAGGCTAGCACCTTTGACCTCCCAATTCGCTGCAATTCTAACACATAATCAAGTGTTCTCTGAATGTGGGTCAATACATCAGTAATTATGATGTGAGTGACCAGATCGAGTCATGGTCAATTGAACTCTTGCAAATTCTGATGTTTCAGATTGCGCCACAGGCTTTCAACAACCATTGTTGTCTTGAGGACATAAATAGCTGAATCCACAGATCTGGCCCATAATACCCACTGCTTTGGCATATACCACCAATTCCACAGGTATGCCCACACTTGACTGAGGTCATTTTGAAAGCAGAAGTCATATACATGTCTTTTACAGCTTGGCAGTGGATTTCTTGTGCTGTTAGACATGATTTATGCATGCCTCTATTTGCTTTTGAAACTGCTGACGACGGTTGGGTGAAACCATGGTTCATTGATCATTGTAATGCTGTCTGGGTTGCAGCAGGTTTTCCTCAGATGCCAGGGCATGCCTTTTGAATAGGTGGTGCTACAGAACTTCTTCTTCAAGGCACTGATCTAAATGTTGTGGCAACACAGGGACACTGGCTGTCCCGAGCCTTTCTTGAATACTGGCACCAGATTGAATCCATCCTTCCTCTCTTTATCTCCAATGTTGCTAACTCTCATCATGCTTAGGGCTTAGAGGATGGACACATATGCGCATTATAATTGTCTACCTACATCATCTCAGTAGTGCCATTAGTATTTGCTACATGCCTTGCCCAATTTACTCTTGATACTCTGACTGTTGTTAGATTGCTCCATAAATTCATATATGTTCTCTCGTTCAGCTCTGGTTTGGGGTGCCTAGTCTGAAGAGACTCATCTGTTGTGGGCTGTGCTCCCTTCATGGTGTAGTCTCGTTTTTCCCCTTCAGACTTTCTGTCCATTTGTGGGACTAATGGGGCATGCTCTGAAGATTCTGATCATGATTTTCACTTTCTACTTTAAAGCATCGCAATGCACCTGTCATGTGATGATTATCATGTGCTGCACCACACAGTTTTCCAGAATCTTCCCCCAAACCTTGGAAAATCTTATTTACAATGTCTTATCAAATAATATTTTACATTGAACTCAAACTCAGATATAACGAGTGCAGCCATACAAAGCTGTCAAATTATATAAGTGTAAATTGAGTGGTATAGCATGTAAAGGAAGTAAAATTACATTGTCATATACCTTTGAAGCACCTAGACAAAGATGAAGAGCAAAACCATTGAACTTTGATGGCAAACTCAACTCCACACTGATGGCTCAACAACCCAGCATTAATATTGAACTCATAACAAGGATTGTGCAATTGCAAAGTTGATGCAGTTCTATGCTTGTCTGGACTCAGTGTAATTCTAAGGCAGACAAAGCCCCTCACAGACCACTGGCCCTCAAGCAACTTGTCACACAAGCTATGGTTGGATTCTACCTTAGGGTCATTCAAGTCACTGGTGTATCTTTCAATGGTTGACACTGCCTTGAGGACATCATGACATGTTGGACAAGGCTCAACAGAATTGTTGTCAACCACATAGGTAAGCCACACTGTATTGAATGATATGGTCTATCAAACACATACATTGTGTTGAGTGATATGGGTTTGGTGGATGCTGTCGAACACTCTATATATATGTACCTACTATAGTAACCAATGGATGCACTATTGGATAGCTTCCTGGACAGTACAGTACATTAGAACTAGTGATGTTCCAGCCTGGATTGGCCCAAAAGCCATGGCTTTGGCTTGGCCTGAGGCAGCTTTGGCCTGCTCAAATCTTTGGCCAAGCCAAAGCTGCCACACATGGCTTGGCTTTGGCTTTTTGGGAACAAAGTTGATTTGGAGAGTGCAGGGGCTGGGGGCATAGGAAGTGGGTGTTGTAGGGATCCTATAAGTATGCATTAGGAATGTAATACAGACATTAGTAATGTTTGAAATGCAATGGGCACAGACATGGGGACAGCCTTGTATATCTGTTTTGATGTATGCAGTTGAACTAAGGCCACTCCCATGTCTCTGTCTGCTCCTGTTTTGTGTCTGCTCCTGTTTCTCTGTCTGCTCCTGTTTCTCTGATTATTATACCTTACAATAGACATGCATTAGGAGTGTAATACAGACATTAGTAATGTTTGGGCACAGACACAGCCACAGCCATGGGGATGGCCAGGGCATCGCCATCAGGCACGGACATGGGAATGGGCAATATTAACCTATGCATACTATTGACTGTACACATTGTATATCTGTTTTGATGGATGCCGTTGAACTCACTATATATTTGTACATACTCTATTAATTAACCAATGACTACTACTTTACTTGCTGTACCATACAGATACACATAGTACAGACATTAGTAATGTTTTTAATGCAATTGCAGAGGAAGGGGGTATGGGAACAGGAATGGGGAAGTGGGACTGACATCGGGGCTTGACAGGACCACAAAACAAATGATATTACTACAATGATGTGCATTAATAACAGAATGCAGACAAAAGCTACATAGATGTATATACCTCCATCAAATATCTTGGGTTGATCATCTCCGAAGGCGAGATTTGTATGGATACAGTCAAGGTAGCCAGTGTAACAGAGTGGCCCACACTGACAAATCAAAAGGAGGTTCAATCCTTCCTTGGTTTTGCAAATTTTTATCACAGGTTCATTGAAGGCTTTTCCCACCATGTGAAGCTGATGTTCGAACTCACAAAAAAGGATCAGAGGTGGGGTTGGGCTGAAGCAGAACAATCAGTGTTCAATGAAATCAAAAACTGCATCACATCCTCACCCATCCTTTGTTTCACAGATGATTTGAAGGCTTTTTGGATTGAGGCAGATAGTTCGGACTACACTACAGGCTCAGTCCTCTCTCAGCAATCATCCGACGATCTTAAATGGCACCCCATCACCTTCTATTCAAAATTGCTCAACCCCATTGAGCAAAACTACAAAATTCACAATAAGGAGATGTTAGCAGTCATGAGATCACTGGAGGAATGGAGACATGTTCTCAAAGGTGCAAAACATAAGGTTGAAATCTGGATGGACCACAAAAACCTTGAGTAGTTCATGACCATGAAGAAACTAAATTGCAGACAGGCTCATTGGTCACTTTACCTGTCTAGATTTGATTTTGTCATGCACCATCGTCCTGGAAAGAGCATGGGTAAGCTGGATGCTCTTTTGCACCATGCAGATCACAGCAATGGTGCCAATGATAACCACGATACCACGCTACTTCAACCCAAATTCTTTGCCATCCAGGCACTTGAGGGAATCACCATTGAAGGAGCTGAGAGGGATTTACTTTGTGAAATTTGAAGAGGAGTTTGGGATGGAAGGAATGAAGATGCGGTAATGTTAGTGATGAAGGATTTGGAGAGGTCGAAGGGCAAAACACTGCAAAGTTCAGAGTGGGCAAAGGAGGGTGGACTATGGAGGTTTTGTGATCAAATTTATGTTCCGATGATCCCTGACCTACAATGCAGAATCACCAAACAACACTATGACTTGAAGATTGGGGGACATGCTGGACATTGGAAGACCCTCGAACTCATTTCGAGGAACTACTGGTGGCCAAACATGTCTCGTTACATCGGACAGTACTGCAAGGCATGTGATATGTGTCTTTGAACGAAGGCACAAAAATGCAAACAGTTTGGCAAACTGCATCCTCTCCCAGTGCCTGAAGCTCGATGGGACATTGTAAGTGTCGATTTCATCATCAAACTTCCTGATTCACATGAATTCAATGCTGTGATGGTTGTGGTGGACTCGGTGAGTAAATGAAGCCATTTCATACCCACTCACACCACCGTCACCCCACTGGGCTCAGCTCGAATCTACCTCCAAAATGTCTGGAAGCTGCATGGCCTCCCCTGATTGATGCTGTCAGATCAAGGACCCCAATTTGTCACCGAATTCATGTGCAAATTGTATCGTCTACTAGAAATCACCATCTCAGCCTCGACCACATATCACCCACAGTTGGATGGTCAAACTGAAGGTGTTAACCAAGAGGTCAAACAGTACATTCAAATTTTTGTAGGCAAACAACAGAACAATTGGGACATGCTCCTACCCCTGGGTGAATTCGCATACAACAACCACATCCACTCATCTATGCAGCACTCCCTGTTCTTTATCGATACCGGTAGACACCCCCAGATGGGTTTCAAACCTGATCAACACCCGTCAAAGCTTGAAGCTGTCAACAAATTTGCGGATCAAATGAAATTCACACTAGATGAAGCATGGGCAGCTCTGTCAAAATTGAAGGATGACATGGTGAGGTACTATAATCAACGGTGAACCCCAGCACCAAAGTTCAAGACAGGTGATAAAGTCTTTCTCGATGCTTTGGACATTAGCGTGACCAGGCCCTCAAAAAAGTTTGCACATCGATATCTTGGCCCCTACCCAATTGTTCGCCCTGTAGGTTCACATGCATACCATCTGAAACTACCGCCATCCATGTCACGACTCCACCTGGTCTTCCACATCATCAAACTCATGCCAGCCCTGCCTGATCTAATTGTAGGTTGATGACTGCATCCACCACCACCACCAGATATCATAAGAGAACAGCAAACTACTGCCATCCATGTCACGACTCCACCTGGTCTTCCACATCATCAAACTCATGCCAGCCCTGCCTGATCTAATTGTAGGTCGATGACTGCATCCACCGCCACCACCAGATATCATAAGAGAACAGCAAACTACCGCCATCCATGTCACGACTCCACCTGGTCTTCCACATCATCAAACTCATGCCAGCCCTGCCTGATCTAATTGTAGGTCGATGACTGCATCCACCGCCACCACCAGATATCATAAGAGAACAGCAGAGGTATGAGATTGAAGAGGTGATAGATAGTCGGATGAGCAGCAGGACACTGCAATACCTGGTTAGGTGGAAGGGCTACAGTCACAAAGAAAATTCATGGATTTTGGAAGGTGACTTGTTTGCTCTTGAGCTAATAAAGGACTTCTACAGAGCCCACCCAACCACCCCTAAATGTATCAATGCCCTGCTTTTTGGTCACATGGGTTTTTGACTGCGACACCAGGTCTGGTCACCGTGGAGTTTTTTGCATTGGGATGCTGTGGCTTAAGGGGGGGTGATGTAAGGGGAACCCTCAATGAGCACTCACAAACCCCTACAAACATCCACAAAGTTCATGAACAAACTTCGAACCCTTCAAACTCCTCAAACATTCTTTGAACAACTTCGAACAAGTTCGAACTCTCTCGAACAACTTTGAACTGCCCCACCCCTCACCTACAACCACACCCGTACTTCAACAATGCTGCAGAAGTCATGGGATGACTTTCGAACACATTAGGATGAAGCAGAATGACATTCTGATGCACCCCTGGCAGTGCTTGCTTCCTTAGTCCCGCTTCCACATGGAGACTGAATTATTTTACTTCATCACACGGTTCCAGGTATATAGTTAGCACCCTCTGCAGGGAAACACCTTAGACTTTTCTCTTTGGTTTTCCCTTGCAAGGGGTGTGGATATTTCTTTGTTCTATTAGTTTATCTAACTCTTTGGTTTTCCCTTGCAAGTATCGAGCTCAGGCTCTGATTATAAGGTTGCCCTTACAGATACTGTACCAATTTCTTCTTAGATTCAGGCAAACTATGGAGAAAGGACTCCCATGGAGCTCACAAGATTGTTGCAATCCCTGAACATCATCTCAAAATAATTTGGGCAGCACACAATGATATCGGTCACAAGATGATTTTTGCCACAAAATCTGTCATTGCCCTACAATTTTGGTGGCCTAACATGAAAGCCAACATTGCATGGTTTATGCATACCTGCCACCTCTGCCAGATTTGACAAACTTGAAATCTTCTTATCCCACCTACAGTTGCAACACCAGCACCACTTTTCAGCAAAATCTACATCAACATGATGCAAATGCCCCCATCAAATGGATTTAAGTATATTGTTCAAGATCGATGTTTGTTAACAGCCTATCCAGAATAGCAAAAGCTTCGATGCAAAAATGCAACAACACTCGGTGATTGGATCTTCAAAGACATCATTTGTCGATGGGGATCTCTATACAAAATCATCACTGATAATGGCTCTGCGTTTGTCACAGCAATGGAGTATCTCATGAAATGATACCATATTAACCACATCTGAATTAGTGGATACAATTCTCATGCCAATGGACTCATCAAACAAGCCCACTTTGATGTTTGACAATCTCTATTCAAAGCAGTCAATGGAGATCAGAGCAAATGGTTGGCAGGTGCACACTCTGTGTTTTGGGCAGAACAAGTTATGGTTTGTAGATGCATGGGTTGTTCTCCTTACTTTGCAGTTACAGGATCGCATCCCCTCATCCCACTTGACATCTCCAAAGCTACGTATTTGCAGCCCCCTCTGAATTCAATACTCTTGACAACTGATCTTATCACACGACAAGCTATTGCTTTGCAAAAACATTTGATCAACCTCAAAATTCTTTATTCAAAGGTTCTTTTGGCACATCTTGAAGTGGCAAAACAATTCAAACAAGTCCACCAGCAAACCATCAAAGATTACAACTTCACAAAAGGCAATTTAGTGCTACTTCAAAACACACAGATTGAGAAATCCCTCAATCACAAGATGCGACCTCAATATTTAGGTCCCCTCATTGTCATTGATCGAAACTACGGAAGAGCCTACATCCTTTTCAAACTCAATTGATCAGTACTCCATTGGACCATTGCCGCATTTCGACTTCTGCCATACCTAGCTCAAAAATTGATTCCACTCCCTCCAAATTTCCTCGACATCAACTCAGAACATCTTGAAACACTTTGAAAAACTTCAAACATCAATGAAGATATTCCTGAAGACATTCCAGACTTTGAAGATGATTAATTATTCTCTTTTCCTTGTTCGCGATTACTTACCTATGACTTCAATTTCTTTTAGTGTACAATACAAGTTGCGATATTGCATTATAGCATGGTCACACAAACTCCAAAAGGGTTTTTCGGCCATGATGATCTACTGAGCCTTTCCCTTATTTTCTCTATTTCTTTTACTTTTCTTATCCTTACTTTTTGAAACTCATGAAATATTATTTTCAAACAAAAAGAAAAAAAGAAAAAAAAAAGAAATACTACAACATTTTTCTACTCTACTCCTCCATCATAACCTCTAAGAGCTCTATTTCCCTTCCCAGAACTTCCATCTCCACTTTCTTCTGCACCAACTTCACTGCAGGCATACGACGACCAATGACCCATTCTTCGCTAACCACCTCGACCTCTTCATTTGACAGCACCTCCTTTGACTTGCCTTTCCCTTTCATCAACCACTTCTTGTCCTTTGATCTCGTCTTCGATGGTGTTGAAGGCCCCACAGCCATCTCCTCTGCCTCGACAGGCCCCACAACTCTAATTCAAAATGCTAAAACAACCCGAACAAAAGGTTAGAGAAGTTCAAAAAACATCTGAACAAAAGTTGTACCTGGCTTCAACTGCAAAACACCTTTCGCAGCCCCAAACTTCCTCCCCTCACCTTTTCAAAGCCCTTTCCTCGATACCCCTTCCCAATAACACCCCTGCAACACCTCTGTGCACTTGATGCACTTTGGGGCTCCTTCTTTGACAACACAGCGCGGCTGGGATTTGAAGCCAGTGCACTGATCACACTATGAAATTGTTAGCAATCCAAAAAACCTTCAAAGGAAAACAAAACACTTACTGGACCCTCAAAATCAAGCAGTCTGCTCATCACAAACTTTGTCCACTTCACCTCCACTGCATCCTCACCGAGTTTGTCCTCCCCATCCTCACCTGCCTCAAGCTCCACTACCTTTTGTTTTGCCACCCTCACCACAGGCAGCTTGCTCTCACCCTGCTCTTCATCCCCCTCCCCAGCCTCCACCGTCTTGATCGCTCTCGCTTCAGCCACAAACTCTGCATTTCGCCTCTGCAACTCCTCCTTCAACAGCTTCTTCACACAAAACTTGGCAAGCACCAAGCTTTGAGCTGTAGTGAGCGAGGCTTTTTGATTGTCGAGCTTTGCCTTCCTAGCAGCATCAGCCGCTCATCAAACTTCATCCTCCTCCCAAACCTGCTTTTCTTCCACCTCCTTCATCTCCTGCTCTACCTCCTCATGCAGATCAGAGAAAAGAAGCTCCCCACCCCATAAAACCCACTCTCAATGGGCCAACAGTTTGAATACCTTGCAAACTTCATTGATGACCATTTCAATGGCCAGATTGCATTCTTTGCCCAGATCGTCCACTAACTGGTCATATTCAGCCTAGATGAAACACTTGAGCCCCCATATAGCAAAATGAATGCAAAAACATGCCATCTTCTCACAAAATCCTTTCCCCCACACTTCAAAGTCGAGGTCCTCAGCAACACCACGATCTGGCATAGCCTTGGCATATTTGAGGATTTCATTGTTGAGTTTGGCAAGTAGAGACATGGTAGAAGCTAGTATCGGAGATGTAGGAGTTGATGAAGAAGAAAGGGAAGTTGTTCGACCTTCATTTATATTTTCAACACAACCCCATGATTGTCACATGTTACCGATCGGTTGACTGGGACAGTCAGTATTTCAGTAAGGGGGAGGATGATAGGTCCACTTTGCAGATTCAGCTCGGAAAATGTTTCCACACATTACAGTCAACTTCCAAGACACTTCGAATGCTTATGAAGTTTATGAACCTCTCTCAAAGGTTTTTTATGACACTTTGAACGACTTTGAATGACTTCACAGGTCACAACATTTCGAGCAAGTTCGAATGACTTTGCAGCACCTCGAATACCTTCGGCCGCTGTATGCCTATCGCAGCACCCTTCAGACACACACAGCACACCTTGAACAAGTTAGCGCATCGCATATCGAGCACCACCAGACACAAGGAGATATGACAACACGCTGTTAGGATGCAATTGCAGTGCTTTGACATTTCAATGATATATTGGATCAATAGGACAAGTACCTTTGATATATTGTGACTCTACATGTTTCCCTTCTCATCATTTCTCATTTATTTTCTGATTTGGAAAGTTCTTTATTGTTTTATATCCTGCCTCATGTAGTCCTCATATTCTATTTCCTTTTTAGTACTATCTCTCAAAACTTATATAGCCTTGTACTAGCTACCTAGATAATCAGAACATATCGTCCTCTCATCTCCATCGTCTGATTTAAGAGTAATTCTCTTGAGTCCAAGCCCCTCATCTTATGTCCAGAAGTTTAGCGGGTTACTGCAAACGTCTTTAAAAAATTCCATACTAGCTTCTCAAAGCTATCATTCATTGTCTATCCCCTCTTGAGACCCTTTCACATTGCTATTGTCTATCTTCATCATCTTTCAAAACTATCCTCTACAAAGCCCTTGAACTTCCTCGAACTCTTTCCAAACTCCTTTGAACCTTCTTGAACCTCTTCAAACTTTTATCCAAGCACTTCACAGAACTTTGTACCCCTTCAGACCTCAGTGAATCTTGTTAAACTTCTTTGAACTTCAGTCCCCCACTCTTGGTTAGCAGCAGTGATATTTAGCACCATCTCACACCCTTCCTCTAACTCGTGTTATACCATCTGAGGCCTATTTGTGGGTTTTGTTTGGGTTTCCAGGTCGAGTATCATAATTGCTGCAATGTGGTTGACTTCGAAATCAAAGAGGGAAAGGTACATTACCCAGCGCATCATTGGTGCATTTGGCAGATCAGGAGACTTCATCATTTCTATCAAAAATTTTGCATCTACATCAAGACAGAAATGTATACCCCAGATTCTGTGTCGTAGGTCCTTGATTGCCCAAAAATGCCAAAGAGCTCACACTTTGGTTGGGAATACTGGGACTCCACCTCGCTGAACGTGCAGGAGCCAAAAAGTGCAGGGTGCTTCTCCTCTTTTATGTGTTGATAGATGACCCACCGAGCACCATTGGAACACAGGGCGATGGCGACAATTACCAGTCCCTCATCTGTGCTCCTAGGTTGTGGGGTGATCAGCTTTGCAGTCCCATAATTTACATGAACTAGAACCAGGATGCTTGAGACCAATCCTTTCATTTTTTCTACAGCTTCATGTGCTACATCATCAAAAATAAAATCTTGATCACTAAATCTGGTGAGAAGTGTGAGAGGCTTCACGATGAGGGAGAAATTCCTTATCCATTTTTGACCAACTCCAGCTGTCCCAAGGAATCCATGGACCTCTGTCAAGTTGCGTGGTTCTGGCCAGTTGAGAATCTTTGTCACTAAACCATGAGCCAAGTGCCTGCCATCCCTTGATATGATCGTGCCAACTATGCCAAGCCTTGGTGTAGCCAGTATAGTCTTCCATCCAGAGGTGGTTATACCAGCTGTGATGAACCTAACAAGGATGTGATCCACAACTGTGGCATATTCATAGATGAATTTTCTGATTCCAGGTGATACTTCTCTTTCATTGTAGGTAGAGGTTCCTCCTGTGAAAGTCACATCATCAACAAAAATGTCACTGTTCTCTGGGATCTCCTCCTGTAATGTGTGCCTTGTACACCATTGGAATTCAGAAACAGAATTTGTAGCACCTTGGGGAAGCACTGTGAGTTGGTGCAGGCCGATGATAGAGCTAAATGTGGTGAGTGGGCATGATCCAGTAGCTAGTACTCATCCATTGTAACCTGAAAATAGATCAGCTAAGCCATAAATAACCCTACCAACCAATCCTTCCACAAAATCATCAACACGAGGAGGTAGTACTGAGTCACACACTGTTACTTTGTTAAGTTCTTTTGTGAACAATGATAGTTCTCGACTTGGAAAAACCACCAAATATGCCGATGAGGCAATCGATGATGTTATGCAAGTCAGAGGAAGGGCATGAGATGTTCTGAATGTCTGTGGTCAGACCAATTGTATGTTTACTGGTTAATATCGGTTGTAGACATAGTCCAATGAGAGGGAAAGGCACTTGGTGAGGTCTGATGTGGTATTGATCGATATCAATGAAGGTCGATGAAGATCGGTAAGAACAATATTGAGTGTCTTATATCAATGAAAGTTGATCTGTGAATTTCAAGGAGTTTATTGATGGAAAACTGTATCGAAGGAAGATAGTCGATAACTGTGATGTGCTGGATTGATTTTGAATGTTGGGACTTAAGTAGGGTGATGGTCGATCAAGAGCGATGCTAGTTGAAGAGGTTTCTCAGCGATCAAGAAAACTCGTAGAAGGTTTTTGAAACTATAAAAGAGTTTGGACTTTTAAGACTTTATGCAAGGTGATTTACAAAGATCATTCCTTCTCTTTTTCTGGCATTACAAGGTAGATACTACAGGCTTTTATATGTTTTAAGAGGCCAAAAATGAGACTAGAGTTCGAACAAAAAGGTGATGTATCATCTGATGCAAGAGTAATAAAAAGAGGAAACCAAAAGGAGACTGTCCTTCATAGGGACTGTGCTAAATGTTGTGATACCCCTCCCAGCAGGTTCTATATGCAATAAGGGCCTTGAACAAGGCTGTCCTACTATCAGCAGGTCTGAACACGAGGTGAAATACTTCCTAGTGCATGGTACTTGATCATTGAGTCAACAAACACGGCACCCAATGTCATTCAAAGTTATTCGAGTTCAATCAATATTGCTTGACAATGACCAAGGATGTTCAATTTCAGTCAATCATAGTCAAAGTGATCAGATATGTTCGACATTCGTTCAGAGGGTTTGTAAAATGTTCCTAGGTAGTCCCAGAGTCGTGTGATGTAGTTTCAAAGGATGGTCAATGTTGCTAGTGATGCTTCGACATGGTCAATGTAATATCAGGATTGATAAACTTGGTCAAGGGTGGTCACACTGTTTCTGGGACTTTGTGGGAGTTAAGCAATGTGATTAGAATGTGGTTGCAATGCTGAATCAGCCCTTGAGCCAAAGAGACCACCTATCAACAATGCACAGACCAAGTTTCTTCAACACCGTGAAGATCCTAGAATGGTAAGATGCCGTCGAGTACTCGTACTTGCCCCAGCCTTTTGGTCAAGAAGCATTTGTCAAACATTATCCTCAATAGCTTTTGGAACACGAATCGGCAGTTGAACCCAGGGAGTGTGTTCTATAGCGGGAATTTCATAGTCAGGGAAATATTCATGGGAGAAGGTACCTCTTTCCACATTGTTGAATGCAAATGCTTTGTCACAAGTCCTAATAACAAAAACTAATAAGTCAATTTCATGGTCAGAAAGAAAGTCTTCAGGAATTGTTGCAAGCATGAAGTTGAGGTGTTCTTGTGACAAACGAGGTGTTGGTTCAAAATCTGCAAGAAGTGGGGGATCAAGAGGTAGCGGTGAATGTTCTGGAATAATAATAGGCTTCAATATTTGACCAGTGGGATCCGGCATATATGTTGGGACTGGTCTGACATTGCAGTCAATGGGCTTGTACCTTCTCACTGCATTCAAATACCATGGTTGGTTTTCAGTCAAAGCTCATTGCATTGATAGGTCCACTTTGTGGATTCAGCTCGGAAAATGTTTCCACACATTACAGTCAACTCCCATGACACTTCGAACACTTATAAACTTTACAGACTTTTCTCAAAGCTTTTTTGTGACACTTCAAACAACTTCAAACAACTTTGCAACACTTCGAACAAGTTTGAATGACTTTGCAACACCTCAAATACCTTCAGCCACCATATGCCTATTGCACCGCCCTTCAGACACACACAGCACACCTTGCACAAGTTAGCGTGTTGCTTATCAAACACCACCGGACACGAGGAGATATGACAACACGCTGTTAGGACATGATTCTTTATTTTCTGATTTGGAAAGTTCTTTATTGTTTTATATCTTGCCTCATGTAGTCCTCATGTTCTATTTCCTTTTTAGTACCTCTCAAAACTTATATAGCCTTGTACTAGCTACCTAGAAAATCAGAAGAGATTGTCCTCTCATCTCTATCATCTGATTTAAGAGTAATTCTCTTGAGTCCAAGCCCCTCATCTTAGTCCTGAAGTGGAAGGTTGCCGAGTTTGGCAGCCTACACTAGACTTAGGTTTACTAAAAGACAGGATCAAATTATCTTTGTTGCATGGAAGTAGGAACCATAAGTTACTACAAATAAAGGAATAGGAAGTTACTATGCCTTCATTGCATAAAAGTAGGAACAAAGGTTAAGGAATAAAAAATAAGTAATATATAAGAAAAAGATTGACCGTGTAAGTAAAAGGCTGCATCAAGCGTAGTGTGTAATTTGGGAAGGCCACATCAGGCGTAGTCACAAAATAGGAAGGTACTGCATCAATAGGATAATGTTGGCACTGCTGGATGTGGATAGAAGGGTAATAAGGATGTATGGTGCCATTGCCAGGATGCATGTTGCTGGTTGTTGTTGTCATATTTGCTGGTGGCGAGGGTGATTGTGTCGGTGATGTGTGTGGCTGTGTTGGCGCTGTGGGAGTGTGTTGGCGGCATAGGGTGGCCATAACTCACTGTAACACAGACATTGGTATATCTGGTGCTGGTGAGTTGTTTATGCACCGTAGGTGGCTATGCTATTGCCGGTGGCTGTGCCAGCGGTAAGGGTGGTTGTGTCGGCGATGTGTGTGGCTGTGCCAGCACCATGGAAGTGTTTAACAGTGGTGTAGTAATGTAACACAGACATTGGTATGTCTGGTGTTGGTGAGTTGTTTATGCGCCATAGGTGGCTGTGCTATCGCCGGTGGCTGTGTCAGCAGCGAGGGTGGTTTTGCCGGCGATGTGTGTGGTGTGCCGGTGCCATGGAAGTGTGTAACGGCGGTGTAGGTAAATTAACTTGTCATAATGTCGTGAGTCTGTGGGGCCAGACTTACATGAAGTTTAGCGGGTCACTGTGGACTTCTTCAAAAATTCCATATTAGCTTCTCAAAACTATTGTCTATCATCTATCCCCTCTCAAGACCTTTCCACATCACTATCATCTATCTTCATCATCTGTCAAAACTATTCTCATTCTCCACAAACCCCTCGAACTTTCTCAAACATCTTCAAACTTTCTTGAACCTCTTCGAACCTTTATCGAACCTCTTTGCAGAACTTTTTACCCCTTCAAAAACTTGGCTCTGATATACAGGTAATACCTACTCGATTCAATCTGACTGCTGAGCAGCTTGTGCAGGTTTTCTTTGACTGCTGGTACTGTGAGAATGGCCTACCGTTGGACATTATTTCAGATTGTGTCAAACTTTTTGTGTCAAAATTCTGGGGCACATTGCACAAACTCACTGGGGTTAAGCTTAAGTTGTCTTCAGCACATCACCCCGAAACCAATGGAGTGAGTGAACGTACTAACAAAACAATTAACTGGGCACTGTGTTACCATGTGGCACATAATCAGACTGGATGGGTCCGTGCACTTCCCAGGGTATGTTTTGATTTGATGAACACTGTAAACAAGTCTACAGGGTTTTCACCATTCCGACTGAGAATGGGATGAAGTCCTCGACTGATTCCACCTCTGTTCACACCTGTGGCTACTGACACACCTGAAGAGATCAGAGCCCAGGATTTGATCAACTGTCTGCAACTGGATGTTTTTGAGTCACAAGATAACTTGCTGAAGGCTAAGGTGATGCAGGCTGCATTTGCTAACCTGCATTGCGGTGCAGATCTCGCACTGGACATTGGTGATCGTGTTATGCTGTCAACTGAAAACAGACAACAAGAGTATGCAGCAAAAGGTGAGAAAAGAGTCACAAAATTTATGCCTAGATTTGACAGACCATACATGATTATGGACATCAATCCAAAGAAGTCTACCATCACCTTGGACTTGCCACTGGTGTCAAACAGATTCCTGACATTCCACACTTCCAAGGTGATGCCTTACAATGAAAACAATGCTACATTGTTCCCAGGATGGGAGCTGACTCACCCTGGGCCAATCATCATGGAGAATGGTGTTGAAGGGGGGGGTCCTGCCTCACATGTTCATTGCATCGGTGTAATCATGCTGCTTACTAAGGATTGGTCTTGTTGATGTGATTCCATACATATACTGATGTCTATTGATCGAACGTAACTACTTCCTTTTTCCCCTTAACTATCCCTCCATAATCCCCTCCTGTATAGCTCCCCCATATCTGCTCCCACTATAATACCTGGTTCTATTCTCAAAGTTCAATGATTTTGCCCTTCATCTTTGTCTAGGTGCTTCAAAGGTGTATGACAATGTAATTTTACTTCCTTTACATGCTATACCACTCAATTGACACTTATATAATTTGAGGTCAATTCTTTTTAACCCCCCCCCCCCCCCACACACACACATGATGTCCAGCATTTGGGTGCTGACACCTGCTTTATGCATGAACAAGTATGGGATATCACAGGACTCAGATCTTGCATGCAGATTTTTCCTCCCACCCCAAAGTCGAGGCATACTTCTCAGTATGTCCTTAGCTACTTGTGTAGTGTAAGGTATGTCAATATAGCATAGTAACAGTAGCAGGAATAACCGTCCCTACCCCTACTTGGCCCTCAGGCTCTTGGATGGCTCTTGGATATTGGTATGTACACTTCCGGTCTGATTCACCAGCATCAGGAAAATTACACATTATTTTTCTAGCTTTATAAAGTCACTCCAAAGCTGAAAAAGGCACAAAGTTGAAAGTGGTATAGCTCGGGTCTAATTTCAGTAAAGTTGAGGTAATTTAGCATCATTTTTGGTGGGAAAATCAACTTTCTGACTTTACAGGGGCTACGTAAAATTTGGCGAAAAAAGTCAAAAAAGTCAAAAAGTCAAAAATAATGTGTGAATTTCCTGATGCACTTCACATTACGTCATATGTTGCAGGTATGTATATGCAAGGTTGAAACGTGGGTTTGCATTAGACTCATAACCACTCCTTCGTACATGCATGAGCAAGCGTCGAGTGCATATATCTGCTCATGTACTAGAGATCGGTCACCGGTCTAGGTTTGCATGTTATTTTGACAATCTCTTCGGTATTGCCTACGCCCGCTTTAGAAATAGCCCTTCGCGTCTTGTTCGACGGCTGCTCACCGTTTCAACAATATGGGCAGAAAGGACTTTATAAATGTACAAGGCTGTTCAATCTCGAGGCCTAAAAGATTTTCTGTAAGGAAGGAAGCTATGCGATATCAAGAAAACGACTTCTGGACCTTGCATCGTCTACTGCCGTCCGGTATCATCGCACCTGCTGAGGACCTAGAGGCGCGGAGAGAAGCTTGATTCCATCCACACAACTTCCTTGAATGCGTCCAAGCAGCCCAGAAAAACTACCCTATTATCCACCGCGCCCATTCCTTCCTCCCTCAAACTCTCCGTCCTCGCCACCGGCGGTGTCATCCTCTGCACCCTCGTCACTTTCGGCGGATACCGCGATGTCTGTACGGCTTCCACGAGTCCAGCCGTGATCTCGAACTTATACAAAACAGGCGTGGTGCCTCTCATCACGATGGCTGGGACTATCTTCGTCTCAACCGGTGGGAGCCGCATGAGGCGAAGTGCCCTGTTGTGCATTTGGAACACGGCAATGGCTTGCGCGAGGAGCTGAGCTTCTGGATCCCCTCTCGTTGATTCCTCTTCCCCACTGCTTCGGCCGTGAGACTGGGGACCATCTGGCAAACTGTCTTCTTTTACCAGGAGAAGCACGGTCTCCGAGTTCGGGTGGAAAACGCACACATCTGCGACAGCGTGCGTGTATTGCCCACACATAAACAAGGGCATATCCTGATGGCGCCGGACAATGCGGTCACCTTTGTCTCCAGTGAAGCCTAGCATGTTGAGCAGGTGATAAGCGAAATTCATTACAGGGGACGAGTTTGTGTCGTCGTTTCGTACAACATGGTGGGGCCGAATAGCTTCGTGTAGGTGGGTGAGGAAGAGTCGATCATCCTTGTCGAGGGAAGATAAGGCGTCGGCAGGATTCTCGGAAGGTGATGGAAGGACAGTGGCAAGGATGGCTTCGGAAATGGCTGGGCGAGGCAATTCATTGATCCCAAAGAAGGTGGCAACGTCTGTGTCGACCACTTTGATATTGTGAGTGTGCAGATCGTCGGATGTCCATGCAGAGCACTTTTTCGGAGGTCTTGTGTGGAATCTCATGTCTCGTAATGTCGAGCGGTGTAAGACTCGAAGGCTTTAATAAAGGATGAAAAAGGGGCTTCGGAAAGGTCATGCTTTGAGATACTGCAGCTCCGTTTTGGTCTTCCGGAATGAATCGGATGAATCAATATTTCAATACTCCTCTTCCGGCGGTCTCATCCTAAAATTAGCCATCATACTCTATATGCCGCGCTTGTCCATCGGGACAAGAGTCACAAGACTTTATAATGTGGGTTTGAACGACGAATACTTAGAGCCTGAGTGACACCACAATCAAATGGCATTGAGGGAATCATTGAAATTTGAAAGTGCTGTCTAGATTTTTTATACTGGTAAGCATCGTATAAGGTCGTAAATAAAGCGGCTACCGCGACATGCATATTTTTTGCGTATAATTTTTGCATGTATAGCCTTGCTTCCCTGGCCTTGGACAGCTTACCATCATACTTAATGTCGTGGCACTAAAACCTCGCATGTAGCATTTATCTTGTGAATCGTAGTCGATTCAAATTTCAGACATAAGTAATGTAAATAGCTGGTTGTAACCTTATATTGGCACCGGGCATAGTCTGGGAATCCAAAAATACCGTATTGAGTTCAAAGACGTACTGCCGCGGGACCTCCACATATCTGCCAAGCATATTATTTATGATGAACTATTACAAGGTACCCGCAATTCAGTCGCGTCACCCGTGTTACGCCGAACGGATGAACTTGAACTTCATTCAGCTTTGCCAGTCTGGGAGCACCTTTCCCACTCCATTACTGGCAGTCGCTGGTTCAGAGTTCTCAGTAGACCTTAGCCCCGAATTGATTGGCGAGACCGCGTATTTTGTACTCAGCAACCTGTGACAAGCTCGATAGTGTGCCCCAACGAAACAAAATCTGTACAATTATAAGTCTTACATGATGGCGACGACAAGAGTTATTAAGTGTTAGTCTAAGGGACAAGGCATGGTACAAGTGGACGAGATGAAATGAGAAGCATGACGCAACTAAAGAGATGGAAGGGTGAAATTTGAAGGAATGGGAGGTTCAAATCCAACCACGGCACAGGCATCGATCAATCGCTGGCGCAGGTCATCTGATTGGCGCTGGAGTGCTACGATAGACATGAGCCTGGGTACAACGCATCACTCAATCATAGAGCGTACCTGGGCACGGCCACAAGGCATTCATTACTTCCACCGGCAGCATGATAGACTTAGCCAGAACTAAGGCATTCTTCAGCGATCGATCGTAATTCCAAAGCAATAAGCAACTAAATTACTTCAGACGGAGAAAATCGAGCGATTACAAAGCGACTCACATGGAGAGTTGATTTAAGCACCAGGGTACTTGGAATGGCCTCCGTGTCAACTGGTAGCCCTGTACGCTACCAAGGTGATTGATAGCCAGTTTCACAGCCTGGACTACACGATCCTGATACCACACTAAAGTGGGCGTAAGTAATCCACCCGCAAGACGAGTGAGTCGAAGGACACTCACGCCATTCTTCTGCTTGTTTACGAGTGAACATAGGCGAATCTCTGGACAATCCTTGTAAGCTAAGAACAATCTTAAGATGCCAAGATACATCTACACACTTAGAGGGGCCATACCTTCGCAGCGTTTGGGTTATCGTTATTTGAGTACTGTCAAGCGATTCAGTGTCTCGGCAAAATGTCGCTGAAAAGAATAGCTCACTTATAAATATACTCTCGGCATAAATATATGATAGCGGTGTCGAGATTACAATCGTGCATCTTCAAGGAGTCCAGCAATGCCTGAGTTTCCGCCCATGCATCGAAGATCAGTTCGGGCAGGTCATCATTATCGCTTGATGTGTTGCCGAGGCGATGACAGAAGCTCCACAATAGCATGCTTCGGCAATACAGAGCCCAGACCGACTCCTTCGTCGAGGGAGAATCAGCAGCCCGATAGCTCGGCGACATACGATCTAGCACTTCCCCGGGAAAGAGGAGGGCATACTGTGCGAAGGTAAGAGCCAGCGGTACTTCGATAACATGACTTACTCACATTTCCGGAATCACTCAGGAAGAAATTGGGAGGTTGCTTATTGAATGCAACGCATTGGGATGTATAATCACAGATAAGGCTCAGGGCGGTCCAACAAAGGCGTCGACATTCTTCATCGCGAATCTGGACATCAGTCCAAGAGGAATCCCAGGGTAAAGTATAAGACCAAGAGGTAAATGGATTGGGGGGGTGAACGGCATCTGAAGGTATACATGCACATTTACGGCCAGGGGGTTCTTCGGGGCCTTCAAGATGGATTGTGGGTACACAGCCAGCGGGAAATGAGGAGACATCGCGATCGTTGGCATCGATTGTAGTAAGGGTGTTATCACGGATGATATCGTCAAGGAGTATGAGCGATGATGCTAAACGATCTGGACTATAATGAGGATGCGCCGACGATTCGAACAAGGCAAGCATCTAAATTTAATATCATGTCGACGTCAACGCAGTAATCATGACGACGCCACTCACAAGTGCTGCTTCGGCGAGGGATGCATCAACCCATTCTGATGCTAATGCTTGCTCCAGAGCTCCTTGGGCAGCATTCCGTAACCACAGCGCACGATCACGTCCAGGCGCCTTGTACTCACACTCACTGGATTTCATTAACGTCGCGACCGCAAGCCCTGCAAGGATAAAAGCTGGCTGGATCTTCAGACGATCTTCAGGATGCCAAAGTCTCTTGAGGAAGAACTCGATATTGACAAAGGAAAGCGAGGATCCTGCATCCTTGAACCTACGGGATTGTATCAGTGAAGCCCCTGTAGAAGGCACGAGAGCGCACAGATATGAGAGATCTCTGTCAATTTCTTTCAGCCTAAAAAAGTTGGTCAGCCGAGGGACTTGGAGATTTATCCGACGCACTTACGGGTATGACCTTATGAAATTTTCCCACCAGAGTTTCTGGTCAATCTCCATGGCAGGCGATGATGGGATAGGAAACTTCTGATGTGCAGTGTCTGGAGATCGCAAAATATTCACGTCGAGCTGCCGAGGAAATGAGGATTTGATATAGAAACCTGGCTCATAGCCGTATGGAAGATGACGGCGAATCGGAGACTGATCGACCTTCTTCAACAATAAGTAACGAGTACAGAGAAAGATCAGAAGGCCGATAAGTACCTTTACAGAGGGCAAAGCTTCCGAGGGGTTCCGCAATTCTGTCGGTGGTGTTGATAATTGTTGACCTGGCGTATGTGTATGGATATCTTGAAGACGATCAGAGTGTCTCGAAGAAGCAGGGGAACGCTTGTCCGCCATGTTCTCTTTCACCCGAGATGGGGCAGTGTCTCGAGCATCCGATAAATAATCACTCGCGATCTTCTTGCGTTTCTGGAGAGGAACAGTAGATCCGTCTGCAGGTCTCTTTTTACACGATCTCTGGCGAGTTCCTGGACGCTTATCTGGACCTCTTCGTTTTGGAACAGCGTCATACTCGCATACATTTGACCGTCGGACGCAATTGTTACATACGGGTCTTGTTGAGTCGCAGCGTATTTTTCGGCCACGACTTCAGAGAGAGACAAAGAAAGCATGCTAGCGTCAGTATTGCGCTAAAAGGCTTAATTAAAACAGAAAGTAAACACACCATTGCCGGCAAGCTATGACGGTTGTAGATACTTCCTTTCGCGCTTGTCGGGGACTATTCGTCACGACAATCGGAGAAGCTTCCTTGATCTCGGACGAGGGCACAGGGGGTGGTCTTCGATCATCATCCGTGGACACTGCGTTGTTGCCGGCGTGACGTGTATATGAATGGTCATGAGGATAACCGCCAGGCAACCGGCGGTCAGATGAGGTGTTGTTGTACCGATAACCCATGGGTCTGCTACCATGGTCTGGGGAGAGTCGAGCGCTAGGGAGCGGTAGAGCAGAAAAATCATGAGCAAGATGGTTACGAGGGGGTAGCGGAATATGAGAAGAGAACGTGACATGTTGAGCGCCTGTATTCGGCAGCTCTAGTGTGGTATCGAGGAGCGGAGGCTGTTGCACGTTCAATGCCGTACTGTAGTCGTATTGCGGCACGAGGATGGCCGCGGCACGTTGAACCTCAAGCTGATCATGCTGATACCGGACTTTGTTGTAAATAAGGTGAGAATATATAGCTGAAGTGATGACGGATAGCAACTCACAACTGCCACCGTGCGGGGAAGGGAACGCAGCGCCAAAGACGGGTGATTGCAATCCAGAACCTTCCTCACTAGACTGCGGGCCGTCCTCGGTATTCATGGCTAGCAGGAACAGAGAGAAGAAGGTATGGAGAGGGAAGGCGAAGATGAAGAGAGAATGTGAGTGAGCCGGCTTTGTGTCCAGAGGACAATGGAAAACCACGCGAGTTAGGGCAAAAGAAGGGTCAAGTATTAGTCCCCACGAAGAACCTTATGGAAGAGTTGTGATTTGGAGATCAGAAGATCGCATATGAATCTGTGTCTTCAACAAGACTCGGTCTCGCACGAGATGGTTTTTTTTCCAGAAGATGATATAAATGTTGGATTTGCGGTAACCTAGCAGCATACGATAGGCTTCCCCCACGGCCAGAGATACAGAAGGGTCAGGGAATATGTCGCCGTCATGAATGAAAAAAAGAAAAAAAACATATCCAAAACTCTGTACAAACCACTAATTTACGACCTGTCAAACTTTACACCGCTTTTGGTATATGTTTACTCCTTTTGGAAGTGTTTTTCCACGGTCCAACGGAACCAATATGTTGGCTGTGCCTTGTCGTTAACACGTGAGCTTTGTCCTTTGTTCAATAACAACTTTCCTTGGCTTCAAAGTTTGTTCACCTCCTCTCGAATCGCGGCATTCTACGCCACTTTTCCGGTAACGACATAATTCTCACGTCTTACCTGCCCTCGGTTTGACACTTCTCTGCAACATTCATTCTTTCACCATTGGACTCTAGTAAATCTTGATCCCCCCCCGTATCCTCGGCTAGAGCAACTTTCACCATTCAATCACCCCTGTTCAGTCCTCTTTCCGGAAATGCACTCGGCCCCGGGATTGTGACGGGCCTCTTTGGATCCCTGATGTATCTCGGTATCAATAGAGAGACCTGACGTGATTTTGATGGACGTGGCTAGACCATCTGCTCCTCTCTGTTATATACATCGCTCTGAATCTAACAATCAACCCCAGGCAAACAAGATAAAGATATTTTGGTTCAAGTGGTGTCATATCCTTCGCTTGGCTTTTCAAAGGCCATGAGCAGCGGAGCACATACGAGATCCCCGGGGACAGTTTACTCCTTTCGATTACTCCCACTCACGCATCCCCAGGAGTGGGAAAAGCGGCATTGTCGGTTTTCTAAAGTACATAATGACATCTGACATCGTATCGTCTGACCTTTGCCACCCAACAACCATCCTCCATCCTCCAATGAAAAACTGTGCGAACCACCGGCCCCTCAGTGATTAGTCGACAATAATGTCGCATCCTCGCACCATGCGGAACGTTCCTAAATCTCAACCGGGCCACCAGCACTTCCCCACTTACCGAGGCCTGTCATACATGTATTCGTAATCTGATCCGACCCTGAAACATTCCAATCGATCACCTGCCATCATATATCTATTCTACTACGTTATGTTCCATTCGCGATACACTTTCTTTTCGTCAGTCCAAGGCGCCACAAATGCTCCAACGACTCCCGACAAGCAATTTAAACTAGCATTTTACCGTGGTCCCGAAATCTACGAAGATCAGTAAGTACATCCTTTGTAACGGAGGCTTATCCAAGCTTATCCAATGTTGATAAGGAAATGATGTAGCCAGGGTGACCTATTTTGACCTATTTAAATAAGTAGGTTACTCTCAAAAGCACGCCTCGGTACTATGTAGCAAATCGTTCATGTCGGGCTGGTGAGTTTCCTCAACAATTCCTCGTGCATCCCACAGAAACCTCTATGATGGAATAGGGATCTGATTACTAGCGCTTGAATTCCATGCCTCAGTTGATAAATTGAAGATTGTAAGTGGTTTAAGGAGAAGATGTCATGTGACTTGCGATCGGCCATCATACCGCGTGAGGTGCCTTCGGCAAATCCCATAAACGTCATGCATATACTTCTAATCCTTTTCGGGTTACAACCGGAGCATCTGTCACAGAAAACAGCAAACTTTCAAAGCCTTAGATAGTTAGCCCGCATCACTATCGCTCACCGAACTTGCATCAGATAAATCGAGAACCACTTGACCAGAGATTGAACTAGGCTTGAGGACACAAGGCTTGCACAAGGCCTTGAGGTCTTGGGCTCAGGCTTCTAGCCGCTGGCCTTTCGGGAAAGCGACCCCCTTGAACTAGGTTATTGCTGAGAAGAAAACTACTTTGCTGCCCTTTCACTCCGGGTTGATCTTGGAATATTATCGATGTATCACATATCACCATGTATCACGTTCATCCACGCATGCAATTGCAGGAATGATCGCGTCCGGACCTTCTTGTAATTCGCCGAACGGGAGGGCAACTTGTGCGTTTTTTTTTACTTGCTTCTGGAGGATGTTGAGTTCGCCTCACCAACGTGCAGTTTAACAGCGTGACGGTAACCATTCGACCTGCAGCTATATCGCTATTCTGAAACATTCCCCAAGGCGTTCCCTCCGTTTTCCTTTGCCGGATTCTTGTTGGAAAAGCCCAATAGAAATGTGTTGTCCCCGCGAAACTGCCTACAACTCTCAGACTTGGGTAAAGCAAAGGCATGTGGCTTTCGCCTGGACGAAGAGCTAACCTTGCTTCTTTGCCATGCAGTTGTTGTTGTTTTTTTTTTAGCAAGTGCTTTATTTTATGTTTATTTGCGATCTACTGTTCTGCAATGCTCCGGAGCTTGACAAGGGCCCCCAGCGCGGGTTTATCAACTTCCGAACTTCCCATGATTCAGCTTTTGATCAACTTTCACCTATCTTATCGGTGTTGTCACTTTATCACATTTGTCTGTTAATTAGCCTTTTGAAGTGGCGACTCGGAATAGAAGCACTAGCGTCCAAACATCACTTCATCACCCGCCCACGAGATCAACACGGACGAGCCATCCCTAGTCGTCGCAGTTGGAAATCGGAGGACCCTGAAAAAGATAGCTCACAGTCGCTACATATGTCCCTCACAAGTAACAGACCTTCTCTCGATAGCAGATAGAGATGCATTACTGGACGGTTCTCTCCATCTCAGTCCTCAGGCTTGGTTAGCTGACGGCGTGCTGAGAGGTTTCCACTGTTATCAAAGATTCAAGGTTTTTAACGCTAGGTTTTTGACTCGTGTTGATGTGCATGTTGGTACGTAGTCTATGGGAGCAATTTCGTAATGCAACACGTCTTTCTTGCCTTGCCTTCTTCTGCAGGTTTGCAAGTTTTCTTTACATTTCGTACGAACCGCGAAGTTGCTATTGGTGAGTCGAACCTGCTATTACATAAGATCGAATAATGTGACCTGTCGCCCGATGATTGCGTATACCATAGTGCGAGATCACGATCTCGAAGCCATACGTGGTGCGTTTCAAGCCTGATAAGAGATGTTATGGCCTAATCCACGGACATGTGTATTTCACATTTATTTTAACGTTTGCGTCCGCTTTTCTCGATAAGATTTGGTTGCAGATGCTCAACAGATGCTGCGATGCATCACGAGGACGTTGTGAAAATCAAAGCACGCTCAACATAAAACTTAAATGACATCACTTGATATATCAAGATATCAAATATCCACGGAGTGCGTAATTCCGCAGTCTTGCACAGCATCAGGTTAAAGCCGTCCAGTCACCGGCAAGTTTGGAGTCGCATTTCCATCATGATGACAGGTCTCGTGAGAAAGGAGCTCGACCAAGGCCTGCTGAGCGAGAAATCGGGCGGGAAAGACATGCTGAATTGTCAACCCTTTCAAGTTGGCATGCACCGTCAGATGAACAGATGTGGTGCACAAGACAAATGGCCTCTCAATCCCATGGTGTTCCTCCCGCAGCATGTGACCCACCCAATTCACCCATGGTTGCCATAGGTAGCCGGCAGGTTGGCGGGTCGGCGGGTCGGAAAATGTTTTAGTTCGATATCGCCTGAATCACAGTGCGGGTCCTCAAAAAGATCGAGCAGCTTTGGTCCCTAGTAAAGTAAGTGATCAGCATGAAGTATGCGGGAAAAAAAAGAAGTCGATGATCAATTCTGGGATGTGGGAGTGGTCAGTTATCGAAATTTTTAACTTATGCCATGCCTACAACGAAAACAGATTTTTAAGCTACAAACATAACGGAATCGCTCACCATCTCCGAAATATCGTCTCGATCAATCTGATATCCAACGTAGTCCTTGAGCTGGACCTTGTACCACATTGCGTTCTTTGACGATCCGATTTCGAGAACCTCGTATACGTTTCGCTCTTGGAGAATGAACAAGTTGAAACAACATCCCAACGGGTTGAAATGAGTTGCCCTTGATTGACTGCACCCGTCCCGCGGTGTGCAATAATGACTCGAGGGCCTTGCTAAAGCCTAAGGCATAAGGCATAAGGGCTAACAGTTCCTGTTTCTTTTCCAAGACTCTTAGAACTCAACTTGTGAGCGGAAATACCCCGCGAGTCTGCGATTATGGAACGGAAGAATGCGAATCCTTCTAGGCAGAATCGACGGGAAACCAGTGGTCTCCAGATTGGGCCCCGTGGTAAAATCATGCTGATCACGTTAACGCATAGTACACTACTTCGAAGTTCGTAATTCACCAGTGCGTAATCACCGCTCCAACTTGATCCACGTTGGTTGGGCACACTCTTCAACAATATAATATATTAGGGGGTCTGGATCCAGAGACATGCGAAAAAAAACCCAAGATTCGTTACACGTTACTTTGTCTGGATGAGTGACACTGACAACTACAAACCACTTGAAACCACCTCGAGCCACGTGATGCAGGAAATCGTGTAAGCTTCCTCATGGGTGTGTATCTTCGGAACCTTATACTATACTTACTTTTTCGATTGCTACCGATACTTCCGCCTCGCCCTGATCGATTCATTGTCATCAAAATGATCCGCAACCTGTTTTTAGATCGAGGCGCATGTCGGGACAAGTCGGATACATGTGCGGCGGGACCTACCGGAATTAAAATCATTTAAGTTTGCTCCGTTCTATGTGGGTCGTCCCTTGTTGGCTGTCAGCGCGAGAACTCTCCAAGACAAGACACTTGACAAGTTCCATATGCCGTTCCAACAATCACATTATCATGATTTTACTTCTTATCATGATTTTACTTCTTACTATGTACTATGTAGTAAAAGAAAACACTTATCAAAGTGATCATACAGTCGACACTCCCATAAACCATACCTCAGGAGGCAGCTGAAAGTATAGGTTATTGGGGTATGGGAAGGGTTGTTCTAAAAATAAATCAGAAAAAATCAAAAAATCAAATTGTCATTAAATGACTGTAGAGTGTTATTATTCTATGTACCAGATATAATAATCCTTATATACTGCAAGCTGTGTACTACAGACAGTGGCAAATAGTCAGGATGTGGTGAAAAAGCAAATGTGGCACTGATAAACACTGGTGCTGTGTGTTGGCTATGCAGTCAGGAATTGCTTTATCTGGTTCAGCTGCCAATAGGGAAACTTTTTTGCAGTGGCCATTGACAGATATTGTGGCCCATCAGTGTTCCCAATGACCAATTATAAGGGCAACCTTAGAGGCCACTTAATTAATGGACTAGCAAAGGGAAATCCAAAGTTAAAATTATAGCACATATCACAGGGATTGGAGGTGCACCTAGCAAAGGGAAATCCAAAGAGAAAACTTTAAGGACCCCTTTGCCAATGCCCAGTATATGTGAAGACTGCAAAAATCAAATAATAACCTAAAAATAGAAAAGACAGAGATAGGCAGATCAAGGCCGCTGAATGACATCATACCAAGGGGTAGATGTCAGAAAGGGTACTCCACCTCTAAATATAAAACTGTCAACATGCACAAATGTGATATAAAGGAAAATTAGTAATAAAATAAGGAAAAATGAAGAATAGAAGGAAATGAAGTGAGGAAAAATATAGGACAAACATAAAAAATAGGAGAAACACCCCCTAGTCCCCTGACATCACGCCCCCTCAAAGATGCATTGCCCCAATGCATTCGAAATTGCATACAACCAAAGTCAGTGACTTGAATGGGACATGGTGCAGCAGTGTGCCATCAGTGGAATTCCTTGACTAACTGAGGGGCATTCACATTGGACTCCTCGACCCATGAGTTCTCCTCATACCCATAACCCTTCCAGTGCACCAAATACTGGAGTTTTCCTCAATGCAACCAGTGATAGGTCCACCTTGCACTCTAAGCTCTGGGAACATCTCCAAATGCATCAACACATCACCACACATGCTCCCAACCCCTACAAACCCCTACAAACCCCTACAAACCCCTACAAACCCCTACAAACCACTCCAAGACTATTTTGAACAATTTTGCAACACTTCGAGCAAGTTCAAACGACTTTGCAGCACCTTGAATGCCTTTGGCCACTGTATGCTTATCGCACCACCCTTCAGACACATGCAGCACACCTTGTATGAGTTAGTGCATCACATATTGAGCACCACCGGACATGAGGAGACACAATGACGGGATTTTAGGACATGATTGTGGCACTTTGATGTCTTGATGATATATTGGATCAATAGGACAGGTACCCATGATAAATTGTGACTCTATATGTTTCTCTTCTCATCCTCTTTCATTTATTTTATGATTTGCAAAGTTCTTTATTGTTTTATATCTTGCCTCATGTTTTCCTCATGTTTTATTTCCTTTTAAGTACCATCTCTTCCAAACATATATAGCCTTGTACTAGTTACTTAGAAGGACAGAATAGATCATCCTCTCACATCAATCGTCTGATTTAAGAGGAATTCTCTTGAGTCCAAGCCTCTCCTCTTAGTCCCAAAGTCCAGTGTTTTATTTGTGGGAGCCTGAAGAGAATTGTAAGCGAGCGCATAACATGATTGCCCAATTCTTTAAATGTAATCTGAATGCTCCACATCACATTGTGAGAATGGTGTATGAGGGGATGAGATTCTGGCCTTACCAAAATTTCATGGAGGGGACAGACACAATACTTTCTTGCCTGGAAGTCAAGGCATAAAAGGGGGGTAATGTTAGGAAACTGCCACATTACCTAATAAAATTTCATTTTTATTTTACTATGTCAAATTATGCCCAATGACACCCAATGACACCAAATGACACTACACTTTGATAGCATGAGAATTTTATTTCACACACATTGGTAACAACAATGTACAATATATGTAACATAGTATATAAACCCTAAATATACACCTAGGGAACCCCAGTTGTGTTCTCTTAGGTATTCCACCTACACTTGTGGTGTGAATGGCCTATCTCAACAAACTCATCTATAAATAACCCCTTGCATCAAAACCATCAATCCCCCCATCACATGCATGCATCCCGCCCCCTTCTTGTAGAGAGAACCTGCACAGTCTTAGCTAGCAGATAATGGGTGTCACCCTAACAGACACCCTGGTCATCCCTGGTCATCCCCACATTGTTGTTCAGTTTCCTTTTCCTTGTGTTGCCATTGTCATCATCCATAGCAACTGTATTCCACCCTGCAAGCAGTAGCTCACAGTGGTGGGGACAGGTGCTGGGTCTGGGTCATTGTCATGCTCCTCCCTGTCTTTCCTGGTCCTCATTCTTCCTGTTGTTCCTGTCATTGTCATCCTCTTTATTTGTCATTGTCATTCCTTTCATTGTTCTTGTCCCTTAGTCATTGTCATCCGGCATCCTTCATCTTCATGAGGTAGCCCTTCTATCATCTCCTATACCCAAATGAGAGGCGGTCCTCAGCCAGTGGGTGGAGGTGTGGCGCATTGGTTGTTGTTGTAGTGTTGTTGTTAGATAAGACCTGTAGATAATAAGAATAGTTGAATAAAGAAAATGAGAAAGGAGACATAAAAAATACTTACCTGGGCCTGTGCCTCATCCTCATACCCTCATCCCATTCCCGTGGTCGGATTCTCACCATTTGTTTGTCCATGGTGGTGGCCATGTGGTCTCCTCAGCACTGTCATCATCATTGTCTTGATAATGAGATGAGCTCGCTGCTCATGTCATTGTTGAGTTTGTCTTTGTTGATTGTTTGGTCAACCAAATTTGTCAGCATTTCTATTTTTGAGATTCAGTATACTCACTGTAACCATATGCATGGCCATGATGGCCCTCTTTTGATGGTCAATATGGCATAAATCCATACTGTACACCATACTGTTAAGGCAAGGCTCAAGCTCCTGACAGTATGGGTACTGTAACTGTCAGACGGCACTGTGTAATCGTGAGTGTATGGCACAGTGTTTGTGACAAGGAATCTTGGTGCATAAGCAAAGGTCACAAGTACGACAATACTGACCAATGAGCCATGACATTTGTGGCCACCAATAATTCCAAGAGGTGAGCTCCAAGGTCTTCCAGCATCCAGGATGACTGGCAATCTGTGAGTCATGGTGTTGGGATATGATGTGCCAGCAATGGTCTAGGTCATTGGGGACATAGATGTGATCCCTGAAATACAACCACTGTGCTCACTAAGAAGTCCCCCCCTCATGGTTAATATCCCAATAGATTGCTACAGAACAACAGCTGATATTTGCTAGAATATATCATCTATATACTACTTGATTATAGATCACAAAAAAAATAAGAAGTTCTATTGTGCTTGCTTTGTGATGTTGCTGATATTACAAGGGAGTACCAAGGGGGTGACAGGCTGCGAATTTTAGACATCCACTCATAATTTTTTTAAAGTGGCCATCGGGGACCCCCCTCCCTGTCCTTCTATATATGGTAGTTTCCCATCATGTGTCGGCCTATTTTGGGTAACTCCCTGAATCAAAATCATCAACCAGCCTGTCACACACATGTCAAACTATTAGTCAATGAGTGGACGAGGTGTTTCGCGACCTGTGTGATCAACTCCCTCAGTCATCACACCTCCTATACACCTTCAGTGTCTGCTACCTTGTGCACTGAAGGCTCTTCTGTAATTTTCCCATTCTTCCTCTCTTATCAGCTGGGTATTTACACTTGATTTACTAGTAATACACCAGTGCACCTATCACTTATTTGGTAATCTTGCAAAGGTGAAACAACCCTAATCAGATATTTTTGTTTGGCATTGGTGAGGTCGCAAGGCAAACAGATTGTGTGTCAACTGCAAACCATAATGAGAAACCTAAGAAAACTAAATGTAGAAAACAAATAACAGGGGGCAGCATCATGCAACTTGCAAACCCAAGTTCCAACAATTTAAATACTTTGAAAGAATTGACAAGGTTTGGTGGTATTTCCAGTACAATGATGCCAATGCATTATTATAATATACTAGGGAAGGTCAGGAACAACACCGAGGGTGGGCTGGAGGCCAAATCTGCTGCATTGGGTGGGGAAACCAAGAGACAGAACATGTTTTGGAGCTGAATTTGCAGCTCTAGAGCACCCTAGACATGACCTGACCTTTCAAAACTTTGATGTCAAAATTTTTTTTAGCGGGTCCTCTGGACCCCCACCTGATGTGTGGGATTTGGGTGCCGACACCCCCTTGGGGAGTACTCAAAATCTGATTAAAACAGTCCCAGCTTTAAGCATCACTGAGCAGAAAACTGTAAAATTTTCAAAATATCATCTACGTATGTCATTAAAGCCCCATCTAAAATTGTAGAGCATTCAGAGCAACGAGAGGGAAGATACAGAAAAAAGACTAAATTTGCGTGACGAAGTGTGCTTGACATCAGATTTTAAAGTCCGCCAATCTGCGATTCTCACAGCGGCGGAGATACAATCCGCTGAGTCAGCGTGACGATCCGTGACAAAAGTTTTGAACTCCCAATTTTTTGGACTTGCAACACTCGGCTTTCTTCCGACACAACCACCTCACCTTATACCAAAGTGACACTTCAGGGGGCTAGTTCATATTTTATCACGTCGACTCCAAGAGTCCGATTGGCAAGAGGTGCTTCCGATGTTTTTTTAATTCATGATTTGGTAAAAGTTTTGAAACTCCCAACTCATGATAGTATCATAAAGCACGAAAACGATATCGTGTACGAAACAAGGAACGGAATACTGAATTTTTTACTTCGGGCCTATCCACGTCCAGGGGTCCTGAGCCTACCTTGGAGTAAAGAGATGGGTACGGGAGGGATAGGTAGAGTAAAGGCAGAGGGAGAGGGAGACAGGGAGAGGGGAGAGGGAGGGGAGAGGCCAAGGGAAAAAAGCTGCAGTGTTAAGTAAGGATTACAAAGACGACCAAAACCGAAAAAAAAAAAAATACGGGGGAATAGGATAGAATACGACTTTGGATATAGTTCGGAACATTGAGTATATCAACGTCGACGTTGGAATGTTGATACTGGAGCAGTTACAGCTGTAAGCAATCTTTTCTGTGATGAGGGCAGAGTGGGTGAACTGTGGCACAGATGGCGATCGATCACATCCCAGCCTCGGACATCGAAACGTCCGCAAGCACCGACTCATCGCCGACAGCATCAGCATCGCCCTCTGCTTCAAGAGCCGCATCCACAGGAGGATTAACTGAAAAACGCGGCATCAGCCCATCGCCTCGTCCACACAACAAAGAAAACGAAAAAAAAACGCACCATCCCCATTAGCACCAGGATTCGAATTCGAATTCTTCATCCCATCCATAGCCTTCTCGTCCTTTAGCTTCTCCTCTCTCCCTCCCCACGCTGCCACCGCCGACCCAGTATCTCCATTCGCCTCCTTCTCCCCTGTCCCCGGTTTCCCTGCATTCAATACCCCATGCCATTTATCCACCAAGGCCTTTGCTCTGTCTCTAAATCTATGCTTGTCATCGCCAGGCACCTTGTCGTCCGTTAGAACCGCAATGTGCCGCATCACTTTCCCGATCTTGGAAAATTGGAGGTAGGGGACGGACATGTGTTCGTAGGACTCGACAATGGAGAAGAGGTGGTCGAGGTTTGGGATATCCTGTAGATAAGGGAGGGTTAGTTTACGGTGAAGCGGGAGTGAGGATGAGAAAGGGAAGAGAAATATAACGATGAAGGAAAAATGGAATGGAGCGGCGCAAAAACAAACACGGCTCGCAATGGCGGTAAAACGGGAAAATGACGAGGAAGCAGCGGCGAAATATAAGGGATGGACGCCGGCAAGGATGATGTGGAGAGGGATGAGATGGAGGGTGGGATAGTAAACCAGAAAGCAGGAAAAGGTTAATAGGCGGGCGGACGGGGGGCGAAAAGAAGTCAGATACCAGAGGCCAGAACGCCGAAACGAACGAAAGTATGAACGTGATGGCTAGACGCCAGCACAAAAACACAAAGACGGAGATGCAAAAGACGAACGGCAGACGAAATAACATAAAACGAGAGGACAGACCTTATCGGCTGGTACTGTTTTGCTGAGGAATGCCTTTTGTAGCTTGTGCCGCCAGTCACGGACCCTTCCTGCCTCGGGATCGTTGCCCAAAACTGCAATATAAGCGTTTGCACCTGAAAGATGAAAGAGAATGAGCGACAAAGACTGACCATCGTCCGCCTCTTCTTCCTTATCGCGTTTCACTTTCTTCACAGGCGGAGGAGAGGCCTTCTTACTCGGGCCCACGTCTTCGTCTGCCTCTCCCTCGGCTTCCGCCTCGGCCTCTCCTTCTGCTTCAGCACCGCCCTCATCCTCACTCTCCACCATATCCTTCGACTTGTTGCCATTCTTCCTCTTGCCAGGCCTCTTCTTTGGCTCTCTCTCCTTCTTCACGCTACTCTTCCTGCCTTTGATAGAAGCAGAAGCAGCATCAGACTCGCGCTTCCTCTTCCTAGACTTGCCCTTCTTCTCTCCAGGATCCACATCGATATCTTCGTGCTCGCTAGGCATGAGTTCGTCAACTTCTGCACTGGCAGCAGCAGCCTCGGCTTCAGCAATAGCGGCCTCTCGGTCAAGTTCCCATTTGCGAGGATCAAGTGCGACACGGTAGCCAGAGAGAAGTTCACCAGACTTTTTGTATGGTTCGTTGATGTAAGACTCGATCTCGTGAGTTTGTAGCTTTGAAATGTCTTTAGATACTAGCCATGCACTGCATTATAGGTTAGATAAAGTAAGAATGAAAGAGAATGAGATTACTAGTCTCCTGTTGGGAAAAACTGGACACAATAAAAAGCGGCTTTTTTACTGCTGGGTCGTTCTTTGTATACGACAGATGGAACAGAATCTGGGTCAACCACCTAACGCGTGCTATTAGCCGACAAACTCCAAACAACACTTGTACGCGACACCGACCATGCCAGGCCAAGGTGGGTAACCGCGTACTTTCCCGAGGACAATATCACGAGTTCCATAAGATGAAACCTCTTTCGACGATGATTTTGCGCCCTTTTTGCTCATTTGCAAACTTGATATCGCAGTAGGAATTGCGGAGATCCAGGGAAGCTGAGGAAGCTGTGAATGAGTTTTGGTTCAAGCACGAAGCACGAGATCTTTCGATTTTTCGTGTCACGCTGGCCTTTCCACGGAGGCCCGTGCACATCAGCAATAGCTTTCCCACGGATACAGACGTGCCTTGTACGGGGAGTCGGGACTGAAAGCATGTGGCAAACTCGAGAGAAACTTCCGAATGTATGTTCGTTCTCCAAAAGTACTTGCGATTTTACATTTGACGGAACGTGAGCACCATAAATCAATATCTATTGACTGTATGAAACGACTCGAAGTGGCCACCCAGCGTCTCGTGATTGAATACAGGCTGTGTATATTCTGCAGACTGCGTAGGCTCAGAGTAGCTACCTCTGCATGCTGGGTTTGGGCGTTAATACCTACTCGTAATGCTGCTCTCTGTTGAGAAATGCCGATTATCACACCGTGAGCATACACGATCACATCTTTGATCCATGTACTATTTTAATGTACTATTTTAGAATAACAACCGAAGCGCGCTGCTACTGTGACGTTGATGTGGTTTTTTAATAATAAAAATGCGGTTTAAGTTGGCCGTGCTTAAAATTGGTATTGTTATGGACGTGTTGGCACGTCCACAGAAATTAGGTTGTATAACTTGTATTAGTACGGTGAGAGGAAGAGAAGGGGAGGGTTAGCTATGAAAATACGGTAGGATGGTGCTAATAATTTGATTGCTTGGGAACAGTGTTTGGTGGAAGGGGTCGTATGACTATCAAAGCATATTGTGGTACGTAATTGCAGCGCGGCGGATGATCCAATTGCTCTCAAGAGTCTCAACGTACTGCGGCAGCTGCAACACAAATGATGCAAAGAGGTTTTTTTTTGTCAGCGAAGATTTGTAAGCTAAATTGCCTTATTAGGAAAGTGGTTCCCACAGTTAGTTAGTTAGTTCCCCACTTCATGGCTTAAAAAAAATTCAACCTGGTATCCCTAATTTTTTTTCTGACACCCCCTTGTCCTATTGTCAAATCCAACCATTCCACCCTGGCCAGGGCTAGGCTTCAGCCTTACGTTGTCTTCTTTCTGATTTCATCCCCACCCTCCCATCATCTTTAAAAGTTTCATTCGCATTCAAATTGCTGCATGCATGGGAAATTTCTCCTTCTCCAACAACTGTCTTCATAATGTTTGGAACTCTTTCCAGTGTTTGCAGGACTGGCATATCATACATGTAGGTTTACCTTGTATAGCAGGATTTTGGCGAAGCTTGAGGATTGGCATGTAAGCTCGTGAGTTGGAGCTAAGATGAGTGAATCATTATAGTTGACCTCGACTAAAACAATAAAAAAGCTCTATGTGCTCATTAGTTTTATAAGTGGTCATACTGTACCAACAATTCAATTCATCAGTCATGGGTCATAGGTAGAATAAAGCGCAGTCATAGTGGGGGCACCAAATTCCCATGACCAGATGGTGGTGGTTAAAGATCAAGAAGTGGTTGACAACTGAGGTCTCCTTGTTCGTCATCATCATTGTGCGTGACTTCTGTGACCTTTTGTTTCGACACAAAGGCCCAACACCTCCTCACTAGTTGTTGTTGGGCCTCTCTCATGGCTCAAGCCATCATCCTTTATAAACTACCCCTTCATTTTATCTTATCAGAGTTCATCGCAACGATTTGCATGGTGGACCCCACATGCTCTTGCTGGTGGCAGGAATGCCCTGCTATCCATCTTACTCTCAATGCAACTCGGGCACAGTTTTTGAGGCCTCAGCATACTGCCACCAGCTCTGCTTAGCGCAGCCCTTGGCCTTGTGTCAAGGGCACAATCCGTTGTTGATTGGGTAGAGACCTATGTACAACCTTTGGGAAGGAAGACCAATAGCGGAAGGTCACCAATGGCCAATCATAGGACTGTCCCTGCATGGCCCACACCCTATTGGGAGAGCATTGGCATACTCAACTTGGGACTTCATCAGCAAGGGGTGGACTGCAGACGTATATACCATGGGAGGAATAGATGGGGAACAGGGGGAGTATTGGTTGAGGGGGATGGGGGGCAGAACTGCAGAGTAAAGGCAAGGGTCGTTCGTTTAACCATGATCATTTTTTCTTTTCAGACAGGTGCAAGTTAAGCCTTCCTGTGATCAATCCCGTGTTTATACACCAACTATGGAGCTCACTGACAGCTGGAAGCCTTGGCGCTCATGTGGGCTTGGGAAGTATAGAATACTGTAGTGGGAGGAAGCACAGCAGCCAGTCCTGTGAGCCTGAGAGCATGGTAGTGGTTCAGGCACTTGTCAATGAGGAGGGTTCTTTAGGTGTAGCCTACTTCTGGGGGATTGTGTTCAGGCGCCCTTTTAAAAAAGGAAAAACTCCTTAATCTAAAAACAAAAACAAAAGGAGACCACAGTTGAGTATTAAGGGGACAAGTCACAGACAGTTCATGACTTGCCACTTACAACATGTGGAAGGTCACAATGCTGGGTGACCTCTAATGGGGCATAGCTGTGGGCAGTAGGATTCTGATGTGCTACCTACTTCCTCTGGTAGCACTTCATGCCTGTACTGTACTTTCAATCACAACTTGAACCTTCAGCTTTGCTCACAACTTACATTTCTATTCCTATCTAATCAAAGTTTGATGGACAGCAATATTCCCATTGATCCATCCCTGTTACCATGCATGCTATCACCAACTATTCAGCCACTGCCACCATTCACGCAATCCATAACTAGGACAGACTCTGATGGAAATATGCTCATTTCCCCCGCACAGGATGAAAACAGCCAGTCGATCCCAACTGGATTTGAATTTTGTGAGTGACTGTAAGTATTACTTTTTATCTTAGCCCTTTACATGTCTGGCACATATAAGGGCAACCTCAGCCTCTAGCAAAGGGAAATCCAAAGTTAAAATTATACTACATAGTACAGGGATTGGGGACACACCTAGCAAAGGGAAATCCGAAGAGAAAACTCTAAGGATCCCTTTGCCAATGCCCAGTATATGTGAAGATGACAAAAATCAAATAATAACCTAAAAATAGAAAAGGTGGAGATAGGCAGATCAAGGCTGCCGAATGACATCATACCAAGGGGTAGATGTTGGAAGGGGTGCTCTGCTTCTAAATATAAAACTGTCAACATGCACAAACATGATAGAAAGGGAAAATTAGCAATAAAATCCGGAAAAATCATAGAAAATGAAGAATAGAAGGAAATGAAGTGAGGAAAAATATAGAATGAATGTAAAAAATAGGAGAAACACACAGGGCACCCCCCTAGTCCCCTTACAACCCCCCTAGTCCCCTTACATCACCCCCTCTCTAAGATGCATCACCCCAATGCATTCAAAATCGCATACAACCAAAGTCCATGACTTGAATGTGATGTGGTGCAGCAGTGTGCCATCAGTGGAATTCCTTGACTAACCGAGGGGCATTCACGTCAGACTCTTCAACCCATGAGTTCTCCTCATACCCATAAAGATGTGGTCCCTGAAATACAACAAGTCCTCTTTTTCAGCCCACTCTGCTGCATGCAAGGAAAGGGTGGATCCCTTCCTCAGTTCTTTAACAGCTCAGGCAACAACATCCTCATGTAAACCGCTATGGTTTGCATGATGAATGTCACATGGGATGTCCTGCTCCTTGCCCTGGGGTGCAATGCCTTCCTGTGCCTGAATGGTGAACAGGTCTGGCTGCAACAACACAATGTTTTGGTTGTCATTGCTGCCATCCCCATGGTCTGCATGTCAGGAGAGGGCATTGGTCTTCCCCATGCTGCGACCCGGATGGTGGTGCAAGGAGAAGTTGAATCTGGATAGATACAGGGACCAATGAGCTTGACGACAGTTCAATTTCTTGGCCATCATAAAGTACTCGAGATTCTTGTGATCTGTCCAAATTTCCACCTTGTGTTGGGCACCCTCAAGGAAGTGTTGCCACTCCTCAAGTGCACGCATTATCGCCAACATCTCCTTGTCATGGATCTCATAATTTCGCTCTACAGCACTAAGGCTTTTGGAGTAGAATGCAACAGGATGCCACTTCTGGTCCTCTGGAGACTGCTGAGACAACACAGCGCCCGTCACAAAGTCAGAACTGTTGGCTTCTACACTAAAAGGATGCAAATTGTCAGCAAAGGTAAGGATGGGAGCAGAAGTGACCATCTCTTTAAGCCTTTCAAATGCCTCCTGTTGTGAATTATCCCACCTCCATGCCTCCTTTCCTGTCAAGTCGAACAGTGGTCATGCATGATGTGAGAAATCTTGATAAAATGCTGATAGAAATTGATGAAGCCTAGGAAAGACTGCACCTCTTTCTTGTTCCTGGGCATCGGCCAAGCCATGACCCCATTCACCTTGATAGGATCCATCTCCACCTGACCCTCCGAGATAATCAGGCCGAGGTACTTGATCTTGGTCTTCTCAAACTCGCACTTGTCCTGACAAAGGTAGAGTTTGTACTGTCGAAGCCGTTCTAGGACGAGGCATGTGATGTGACGGTGCTCTTCAACTGTGCGAGTAAAGATGAGGATATTGTCAAGATAGATGCAGACAATGCCTTCGAGGATGAGGTCATGGAAAATGTCATTTATCATGGTTTGAAAGGTGGCAGGGCTATTAGTAAGGCCAAAGAACATGACAAGCAGTTCAAAAAGACCACGGTTGGTACAAAAGGCTGCCTTCCACTCATCTCCCCTCCTTTATCCTCACATTATTGTAGCCCCAATGGATGTTGAGCTTGGTGAAGTATTGGGCTCCATGGAGCTGGTTCACGAGTTCAGAGATGAGAGGTAATGGGTAGTGATTTTTGACCATGATGTTGTTGAGCCTTCTGTAGTCTTGAACCGGTCGAAGTGAGCCATCCTTCTTCTTGACAAGGAAAAAGGGAGAGGCCATGGGTGACTTCGATGGTCAAATATGTCCAGAGGCCAGGTGTTTGTCGATGAACTGGTCAAGCTGTCGTTGTTCTTCAGGAGAGAGAGGATAGACCTTGCAGGATGAAGGGGTTGCACCGGGGGTGAGTTCGATCGTGTGATCCCATGGCTTGCACACAGGGAGAGAGTCAAACGATTCCTTGGAGAACACATCTCCAAACTCATGGAGATGAGGGAGCAAGGAATTAGTAGAGGATTTAGCAGCATTGTTTTTGTGGAAGGCCTCAGCGAGGCGCTGGGATATGTTTGATGTAGCACACACCTCATGCAATGGACAAATCACAGTGTAGAAGATCCGATCATCTTCCTCCACTTCCTCTGGCTCCTCCTCATCATCATCATCATCATCCGAGTCCGGCATCAGATCAGGAACCCCTTCCAATTCCACTTCAGGTATAGGCAGGGGTCCAGCACAACACTTCTGAGTACATTGTATCGCCGCCTTCTGTCCACGATGTTCTTGCCTGGCTTCTGTGAAACAAGTACAACAGTGGGATGGACATTGGCTCATGGTAACCTCCCTGGTACGCCAGTTGACCTCTGGGTTATGGTCTCGAGGCTACAGATAGCCCAAAATCACCTTTTGCTTTTCTAATTGAGTGACAGCAAAAAGGGCATGCTCACTATGATCTTTGTAATGGAGGACCAGGTCTACAACCTCTCAGATGGCACCAGCTTCATTTGGGGACCCATCCACATTATACACAGGTATCGGACGCAAGAGTGAGCGAGTATTTGGGCAATGTTGTTGTGCGAGATGGGCATCGATGAAGAGACCGGTCGCACCAGAGTCCAGGAGCACAGAGACACCAAGTATCTGTCCAGTGTCAGTCATCTGCAGTTTGATTGCTAGGTTCAAGGAATGTGTAGAAGGAGTGGATGCAACAATATATTTGCATGGTAGTTTACGCTCCCATGATTTAATTTTGGGGTGTGGAGCAGAGGGAGAGATGGGAAGAGCAGGTACGTCTTCAGCCAACTTCGAAGGGTCAGAGAGGGGAACAGTCACAGAAATGGATTCATCCTCCAGGGATTCAACTGACAAGACTTCAAAGTGGTTATGGACAGGCAGTGAGGGCATACAATTTACTGGCTGCAAATAGAAAAATCCTGCTCCTCTACAACTTCTGACTTGATCTCCTCTGCAACCTGATCCTTCACTTCCTCAACATCTACAAGTGCCAACAAGTCTTGGAGGAGTTCATCTCACCCCTCGGGGGTGAGCATGCAGATATCCTGATGATGGGGACACACTCCAGCCCTGTGCCCAGTTTCCCCACAACAGTAGCAGAGATCCAACCTACATGCACAGCCGCAGGCTGCATCAACATCCATTGGTACTGGGACATTGATGGCTGGTGTGGGAGTTTGACAAACAGGAATGGGGTTAAGGTAGGGAAGGGTTCGATTGAAGGTGTAGGGCACATGAGTGGTAGTCGGAGCACAGAATGCAGCATTAAATGCCGCATTTGTGAGTTGGTTCTTGTCACAGAGTGAAGCAGCTTCATACCAAGCATAGATATCATCATCCGCTGGGCGCCCCTCCAACATCTGTGCAATCTGGTCCTGAATTTCTTGGTTAAGGCCCCATCAGAACTTCACCACCACTGGTAGCCCACTCCCATATCCTGCCATGTCCACCAAATCCTTAAACTCATTGATATAATCGTCCATGGATCAATGTGCCTGGTGGTAAGAGGATGACTCAAGTTGTGTCACTGCTTGGTGGCACTTGTTGAGGGGACAAAAGTGGCATACAAACTTGGCTCGAAAGTCACCCCAAGTGGAGAAAGATAGAGAACCGAGTTCTTTAGTTTGACACAGAATATGGTCCACGTAGAGATAGGCACGTTCAGATTTCATGTATGTGAAGGCCCAATAAATTTTTGCAGCCTCATTGATGAGTTGATGCAACTGGAGACTGATGTATAACTCACAGGAATTAAGGAATGCATGTCCCTGTGCACGTGCACCATTAAATTCAGTGGGGGGGGATGGTTTGATCTGGGCGCACTCTTTAGTGGGTGCATTTGGTGGTACATCGTTGTTGGGTGCGCTTGGAGTTGCAATGGGGGGAATATTGGTCATAGGGTTAGTCTGGAGGGTCCTACCAAAGTTTTTGATCATAGATTTAAGCGAATCAATTTGCATGCATATTCCGGAAACATTGCTTTCAAGTGCGTCGAGGCGCTCTGATGCATCCATGTCGCTAGGGGGCACATTTGGCGAAAATGGTGGCACAGTAAAGGCGAGACTGTCTGGAACAGTGTGTAGGGAGTCTGTGGAGCTTTGGGAAGCGTCATCCACTCTGTACCTGCCTATCTTGGGCAGTGTGTTCATGATTTTGGGCCTTAGGGGAGAGTTTTCTACTATAAGGGCAACCTCAGCCTCTAGCAAAGGGAAATCTGAAGTTAAAATTATACTACATAGTACAGGGATTGGGGACACACCTAGCAAAGGGAAATCCAAAGAGAAAACTCTAAGGATCCCTTTGCCGATGCCCAGTATATGTGAAGACGACAAAAATCAAATAATAACCTAAAATAGAAAAGGTGGAGATAGGCAGATCAAGGCTGCCGAATGACATCATACCAAGGGGTAGATGTCAGAAGGGGTGCTCTGCCTCTAAATATAAAACTGTCAACATGCACAAACATGATAGAAAGGGAAAATTAGTAATAAAATCCGGAAAAATCATAGAAAATGAAGAATAGAAGGAAATGAAGTGAGGAAAAATATAGAATAGAATAACTAGAAAGGCCATGAGTAACTAAGAGTCTGTGGTCTGAAGACCATGACCCTCACAAATGGACTAACCTGAGAATTGAGTGAACAATTGATTGGACGCATGTAGAAAGCTAAGTTTTCATAAGGGAGAAGTCCGCCTTTTTTACTGCTGACATTTGCATGGTTGAGAACTCTTGAGAGTGTCTGGGAGTGGTCATTTATGTATGCAAGAAGAACCTGTTAATACAAAGTTACTGATTTGAATGAAACATGGAGGTTGTAAAACATGCCTCTGATGCTATGTTAAACATCAGTGGGATCATCATCAGAGATGCAGGTGGTATTTTCACCTCAAAAAGGCACTGTTTTGAGATAAGGCTTCTTATGTATACGATTTGTTGGTCTGCTTTCACAAACTTCTTCATCTACATTTCATGAGTAATGCAAGTTATAGATTCCTTTGTATATAATGAGATTATCTGATGGTAGTAACAAATCTTCTGATGGCTCTATTGAAGCACAGTTCATACATTCCACGATGCCATTCTGTGAAGGTGAGTATGGCATGGTTAAACAAATTTCTATACCATGTTCTTTGCACCAATTCCCCAGTTTCTTGTTTACAAATTCTTTTCCACAATCAATTTGTATCCCCTTCAGCTTTCAGTTTTGAGTTATCAGGTGAGCCAAATAATTGATTACACCTTGTGCTGCTCCTGATTTTTCCTTCAGACATTCCACAGTAATAAATCTCTTTGCATTGTCCACAAATAGCAGGTAATATTTAATAGATTTGATTGCATATTTTCCCCACAAGTCAATATGCATCAATTCTCCAGGTTTGGTATTTCATTTGGAAGTTTTAGGAAAGGGTTCAACATGTTGCTTTGCCTCAGTACATGCTATGCAATCTGGCTTTGGTGACTGGATATCAACATTGAATCCATTCACTAATTTGCTGTCCAATAATTTTTGAAGTCCAGTATACCCAATATGTCTGAAACATTGGTGCCAAGTTTCCCAATTTGGAGGCACATTATTCTCAACAAATGTTTGAGCCCCCCCCCCCACCAATTTTCTTTTTGATTTATAATTGTTGGCCTCCCCTTGCATTCAATGTGGGGGGCTAGTTTTATATGTAGTTAGTTTTGTATGTAAAAGTTTGTAGCTAAAAGTTTGTAGCATTTTTTTTCTGTAGTTAATTGTATTGTATCCCTCATGTCTAATGCAAGGGATGTAGTTAATAAAAGTTATTTGTTTTTAACTGTGACCTTCGAGAGATTAAATACTTGAGTTTTACTGACTTGATCCTTCAAAACCTTACCAGGAAGACCAGGACTCCACCAGGACTCCACCAGAAATCCTGGTAACCCCTCCCCAAGTGATCATGTCATCTTGGTAACCCCCCTCCCTAGGTTAAAATGTACCAGGAAGACCAGGACTCTACCAGGAATCCACCAGGAATCCTGGTAACCCCCCTTTCAGCTGGTTAAAATGTGCCAGGAAGACCAGGACTCCACCAGGAATCTGCCAGGAATCCCCTCAGTCCTACCAGGAAGACCAGGAATCCTCCAGGAATACATGGGGCAGTGAAAAGTTCTGGACCACATTGTTTTTTACTGCAAGAAACTGTGTTGACAATGCAAAGAATTGTGATCAACACAGATCCACTGCACTCACTGAGAAAATTGTCAGCATGGTGATCACATGTGATGCCCTTTTATGGAAAGAAAAAGCTATATTTATTCTGAGAAAAAAGTGACCATGTGAGTGCATTTCAGTGCTGGAGTAACCTACATGAACCCACTACTAAAGTAGTGGGAATATCACTTTGATGCATCATTTTTTATATTCTTTCATTCTTTCACTCTTTGTGTAGCTGGACTCACATATATATATAGGGTACATAGTTATCCAATCACTTCAGTCACTTGTCCAGAGACTGAGGTGAGTGTTCCTGATATTACTCAGATATGGATCATTACTCCCTGTACCTATAGTTGGACTCTGATTATGCTAGGATCTTATGGGGCATTCTCATTGTTAGAAACAACAGTAGAAATTTCCTAGCCATTTGTTATATATCATCTCATGCCCTTTGTTCAATCATTCTGATTGCCTTTCTTTCCATCCTGGATCACAGACCTCATTTTCAGCACAACTGACATTCCAGCATGCATACCCCTTTGCCGCTACACACAACTTCTTGCCACTGTACTAAACAGACCTCTGCTCTCAGCTATGATGGCTGAATTGCTTGATAAACTTAGATCTAACTACAAATATTGGTGTGAAGAGATTACTATTGCCTCTCTTTGAATGGGATCTATGAGTATGTTATTGGGGGCATCACCAAACCTTTCTTGAATGAGCCCCATGCTCTTGTGAACTACAAAGCCAACTCATGCCTTGCTTATGCATTCATAGCATCTAGTGTTGCTCCCTCTCCATGTCCATTCCTTGATAAGTCAAAGGGACCTAGTGTCAACTAAACAACACTCCAAGTCCATCTTCAGAAGGAGGGTCAGGTTCAGCTTTTATAGCAGGCCCTTCAGTGCACAAAGGACACCTTCTGAGACTGCTGATAAAATCAGCACCCTCATCAAATGTGTGATTCCCATGGGGGACATCAAAGTTGATCTTCTTTGCTGTATTGCACTCCCAAATTCCAGCAGTGAACATTTTCCTCATGCATGTTCTGTGACATTGCAGCTTCTACTGATACATCACCATACACTTCCTTGAAGGTTTGCAAATTCTTGGAGAATGAGCAGTCCCTTGTTGAAAACAACCTGTGCCATGACTTTTGCCCCTTAGTTGCACTTACCACTCACCTAAACTGACCAAATCATCTAATGGAGTCATATGCAGTAACCCTACTTGCAAGAAAACCAGACATACTATTGAGTACTGTATAAAGTCTGCTGGGAGTATGGTGAGTAAAACCATTGATGAGAGGGCAACACCCACTATCTACTAGCTAAGACCATGAAAGTTCTCTCCACAAGAAGGGGGCAGGATCCACGCGTGTGATGGGGGAATTGATGGTTTTGATGCAAGGGGTTATTAATAGAATGGTTGGTTGAGAAAGGTGTTTCACACCGCAAGTATAGGTGGAATACCTAAGAGAACACAACTAGGGTTCCCTAGGTGTGTATTTGAGGTTTATATACTATGTTACATATATTGTACATTGATGCATGTAAAATAAAATTCTCATGCCCTGCACATGCAGTGTCATGTAGTGTCATTCAGCGTAATGTAGCATAATTTGACATAGTAAAATAAAAATGAAATTTTATTAGGTAATGGGGCTCTTTCCTAATAAGTCCATAGCAGCTTATATGGCAGCTTCTAATCAGAAGAAGACACAAGGCCAGCCTCATAATTCCTCCTTTCTGAAATATAGTTAGAAATTCTTTGTGAAATATTATATTTGAGACTAAATTTCTACAAACAGAAATTCAAAAAATTACTCATTAGAAATATTGATTTTCAAAGTGTATTTCTATGGGGTAATTTTTTGAATTTCTGTCTGTAGAAATTTAGTCTCAAATATAATATTTCATCAAGAGTTTCTAACTACATTTCAGAAAGGAGAAATTATGAGGCTGGCCCATCACAAAAGCCTCCAATGTGTCCAATCTGAGCTTCACATGGGTCATAGGTTGGCACACAACACAAGGCCTCACTACCTCCAATATTCCCATAACCATGAAAGACATGAATGGCTGTGCATTCACCATCATGGTCAACCATAATTCCTCATCAACAACTCCTTTGTCTCCTGAATTCACTGGTATCATGTGTGACCCCACTCCCACTACTGCACCTGATGACATAGAATTTGAGGGGTGGCTTGTTATCAAGGAGGAGCCAAGAATTATTGTTGACTAGGGGAAATACTCTGCTCCAGTGGACAATAGTATTTTCACCTTTGATCCTCTGAACCAGACTGGACACACTGATATATCATTGGCTGATTTTCCTTTTCTTGTCAACACTGGCCACAGTTAATATTTCCCCTAATCAATTGGATTTCTCTCTACCCAATTCATTCTTTTTTTTTCTTTCTTTTTTTGGTGTCATTTTTTGGACCTCTCAGGGTACACCCTATTATGGTCTTTACATCTTAGAGTATCTACTTTAGGCCCTGTTGCCTTGCCCTTGCCCCAGTCTAGGCAATAGCATGGGTATGGGTAGGCACGGGTACAGGTATGGGTCATGAAATCATAACCTGCAACCTGTGACCTACCTGTCACCAAGGAAGCAGCTCGTAGTAACCAATGTTAATCTATGTAAAATTATTTAACTAACTACATATTTAAAAATACAAGCGGGGTGAGCCCAGCTCATTGAGTAGAAAAGGGAGGGTTTATATACCCTGGGATGCGCATGGGCCATTTGGCCTTGTGTGCACCAAGGCACGTCTTCATTGATTGTTGACATGTTATTTACCTACATTTGTACCTGCTTTGTTCTTAACCACAGACCCTCATCATTGACGCCGCTGCCTGCTCCTCCCTCATCCACCTACCACCACCATCACCTGCTCCTTCAACCCCCACTGCCACGGCCCCCATGCCCTTCAACATGCTGAACACAGCCACAGCCAACAGAAAGAAAATGGGCCCAAATGCCATACATTGGTGTTTGGGCCCAGGTAAGTTTGTTTTCTTTTGTTCTTCTTTTTACTAACCACTTTGCATTCATTTTTAGGTTATAGTCATCTTGTAACAACAGGCCCAACTCTGCTACACCACCCTATGCACCGCTGTGAGCCCCTGCTTGCAGGGTGGATGGCAGGGTGACGACCAATGGCCGCAAACAAAGCCTCTCAGAAGCAATGCGGGCCAAATGACAATTGCATTGTTTGGGCCCTAGGTATGTTTTTCTTGGTTTGTTTCATGTTTTTATCAACTAACTAGGGTTTTATTTCGAATTTTTACGATGGAATCTAGTGATAACAATGGACACCAACAGGTGACAAACCATGCCCACCCTCCCCATCCAACCAGGATGTGAGGCCATGTGGTGGGGTTAGGAAGGCACAGAGGGATTCTGGGAGACCCCTAGAGGAGGATACCCAACAGGTAAGCACCCCCTACCCATGCCACATCGCTAACCCCCCCTAACCCTGCTCACCTAGGACCTACCACCACCACCACCAGAGCCGATAATGCACCCCTGCCATGCCTATGAGCCACTGCTTGTAGGGTGGATCGCGGGTGTTGGCAGCCAACAATGAGGGACAACACAAACAGGCCCAACACAACACAACATGAACAAGCCCAACACAACAAGGAGACGATCGGTGAGGGGACTGGCAGGGCAGCAAACACCACCACAATGGCATGGCGAGGACAGGGATGGGGATGGGATGACAATGACAATGATGACAGGAGGTGTGCCCAAGAGATGTCAATGTCTCTTGGGCTGTACATATATTCTTTTTCTTCTTTATTCTTACTAACTAATGTTTTTAGGTTCTAATTAAGACTGGGATGATGTTGCGACTGCCACCCCCCTCTCGCTCGCAAATGCGAGTGGGGTTCTTAGTATAATAAATAGCTATTAATGTAATTGAATTATGATATAATGTATATATACTTGGGGGTTGTATGAAACCCATGTGGGTACAGGTATGGGTAGAGCTCTGCATACCTGTGGGAGTACCCGTGCTATTGCCTACCCCAGTCCTAGCACCTCAGATGACATGCCCCAGGCAATCACTCCCCCTTCCAATTCCCCAAATTGTTTAGGACCACAGGACCTTCTTCAACCTCTTCTCTCATTCACTTGAGTTGTTTGCTCTGTATGACTATTAACTGCCTGGCCATTAGATGGCAGGCACAATTTGGACAGTGTAGACATTAGTGATCACTATTGCTGGTATCTTTAGCTGAACCCTTTGTGTATCTTCTGTAGCCCTCTGTGGGGCAGGCAAGGAATTTGATTTTGATTTTTAAGTCTGTGAGGACTCATGCCAGTGAGGAATTCTCTAAGTCATGAGGTATTCACCTTTAGCCAGGCACATGTGCCCCATTGCATTTATGTAGCTGGTTAGAGCTTTTACTCCCCTCTCGGTACTGTAAGGGGACGAGGGGGGACGAGGGGGGGTGCCCTGTGTATTTCTCCTATTTTTTATGTTTGTCCAATGTATTTTTCCTCACTTCATTTCCTTCTATTCTTCATTTTCTATGATTTTTCTTTATTAAACACTAATTTCCCTTTCTATCACATTTGTGCATGTTGACAGTTTTATATTTAGAAGTGGAGTACCCCTTCTGACATCTACCCCTGGGTATGATGTCATTCAGTGGCCTTGATCTGCCTATTTCTGCCTATTTCTATTTTTAGACTATTATTCGATTTTTGCAATCTTCACATATACTGGGCATTGGTAAAGGGGTCCTTAGAGTTTTCTTTTCAGATTTCTCTTTACTAGGTGTGCCTCCACTCCCTGTAATATGTACCATAATTTCAACTTCGGATTTCCCTTTGCTAGTCCATTAATTAAGTGGCTTCTAAGGTTGCCCTTATAGTAGAAAACTCTCTCCTAAGGCCTGAAATCATGAATGTGCTGCCCAGGATAGGCAGGTACAGAGTGGATGACACTTCCCAAAGCTCCATAGACTCCATACACACTGTTCCCAACAGTCCTGCCTTCAGTGTGCCACCATTTTCGCTTAATGTGCCCCCTAGCGCCATGGACACATCAGAGTGCCTCAACGTGCTTGAAAGCGACATTACCAGAATACGAACACAATTTGATTTGCTTAAATCTATAATCAAAAACTTTGTCAGAACCCTTCAGACTAGCTCCACAACCAATATTCCCCCATTGTGACTCCAAGCACACCCAACAGCAACACACCACCTAACACACCCACTAAGGAGTGTGCCCAGATCAAACTGTCCCCCCTGCTGAATTTAATGGTGTGCATGCACAGGGGGATGCATTCCTTAATTCCTGTCAGTTGTACATCAGTCTCCAGTCACATCAATTTGTTGACGATGCTGCAAAAATTTATTGTGCCTTCACATACATGAAATCTGAACACAACTATCTCTATGTGGACCATATTCTGCACCAAATGAAAGAGCTTGGTTCTCTACCTTTCTCCACTTGGGGTGACTTTCGAGCAGAGTTTGTATGCCACTTTTGTCCCCTCAACGAGTGCCACCGAGCAGTGACACAGCTCAAGTCATCCTCTTACCATCAGGCATGTCAATCTGTGGATGATTATATTGATGAGTTTAAGGATTTGGTGGACATGGCAGGATATGGGAGTGGGCTGCCAGTTGTGGTAAAGTTCTGACAGGGCCTCAATCAAGAGATTCAGGACCAGATTGCACAGATGTTGGAAGGGCACCCAGCAGACAATGACATCTATGCTTGGTATGAATTGTCACAACCTCACCTCAACAATTTCTCACTCTTTTGTCAACACTTTAAATCTCACTTTGGAAATCCCAATGTGGCTTCAGAAGCTACTAGGAGGATAGAATTCAGGATCTCAAACAAACTGGTTCTGCGGCTGCATCCTCTGCTCATTTTCATGAGCTCATTGTCCATGTCAAATGGAACGATGAGGTCAAGATTCATTTTTTTTATCAGAACCTCAAAACATCAGTCAAAGATATGATAGTGAACACAAAGGTTAACAATCACCCTACTGACTTCGAACAGTACTCTGACTGGGTTATCAATGTTGACAATCATATCCACAACTGCAATCTCAAATGCAAAGCTGAAATGAAGTCCACAAATCAAAAATCCACCTCTTCCTACAACAATTCCACCCCTCATCACTCATCGGTCCTACTATATTTTTTAAAATGAAAGACCAGCAACTGGACTGCAAAGACTGGTCCATAAATAGACCTCTGGTCTGGTCTTTTCCAGTCCAATTCAGTCCAGTTTGAGTCTTTTTTTTGGTCCTATAGACTGGACCTGCAAACACTACCCATCAAACACATACCAGAGTGCATGCTGATCATTCTCACTCTTTGAACAGTGTTTACTCATCCACTCCTTCCTATGTACCTCCTCCTCCTTCAATATCTTCCACTCTACCTCCTGGCAAACCTATGGAGATTGATGCCAGCAAGACTGGCAAATTCTCTAAGCCTCATGGTCCTCTGACTACTGAGGAAAAAGAGGGCCAATGCAAGAATAAGCTTTGCATGTACTGCAGAGGTAGAAACCATTTTGCTGACAGCTGCCCTAACATGTCTAAAGTGGCAAAGAAACACCTTGTGGCTTTGAAGGCTTCTTCCCAATTGGGAAAAGCCTAACTGAAGGTACCGCCATCCCAGGGCTTTCAGTTGATGTTGGGACACATCCTTCTGCTCCTTCTCGAGAGATGGAGCCCCAATTTGTCCAAACTATGGTGAATCATTTGTTTCTAATTTCTCTTGTCTCACTGCTCCTGCTTTTATTTTTGCTTCTTCATCTTATTTATTCTCTTCAAACCATTTTTTCATCTCTGTTAAACTTTCATTTCCTAATTGTGCTCCCATTTGGACATACACCATGATTGATTCTGGCACCACTGCTTCATGTATCTTGGACTCTTTTGCTACTCGACATGGGTTATCTAGGCATCTAAATGACATTCCTGTTCCCATCATGGTGGTTGATGACTGTCCCATTGCATCTGAATTGATCACCCAAGATGTTCTTACTAACATTTCTATTGGTTCTCATTCTGAAACTCAGGCACTTGCTGTCGTAGCTGTCAGTTACCTGCTTATTTTGGGACTTGACTGGCTGCAGCATCACAACCCACATATTTATTGGGCTGAGTCTCATCTCATGCTCAAATGCTGTGGTTCTCATGCCAAACCTACTATGGTGTATGCAAAGGGCTCCAGTCATGCGGTGCAGCCTTACTTGTCTGTGCATTCTTTTGCAAGTGTTGGTTTAGGCTTTGGTCTATCTAGCCCTCTTTTGTCTCCTTTGCATTCTTCAGGAACTGGTTAATCTCCACCTATGTTTCCTTCAGAATCTCCTACACACAAATCTACTGCACCCACAACTTCATTCCTCTCAGTTTTTGTTGCATTGAATAGCTACAAAGCCCCCTGACCCACCTTCTACACCTAATGTGAAGGTGATCAGTGCTCTACAATTCTTCCATTCAAATAAAAATAATGGAGAAGTTTGCTTGTTATGTTTTCATGATTCCTCATCCCAGTTTGCATCAATTCTTTTCACTCTGACTCAACTACTCCTGATGGATTGTCTGATGCCTTTTCTCTACCCAAGAATGCTCACTCTGATTCCACTGATGATTATCATTCTTCTGTTCCACAGAAATATTGGCCTTGGGCAGACACTGTTTTCAACGCATCCAAATTTGAAAAGCTCCCTGAACATCATTCCTATGACATTGACATTGAGCTTGAAGAAGGGAAAGCACCTCCTTTCAGTCCAATCTATTGTCTCACACCTGTTGAATGCAAAGCCATTGCTGAGTATGTCAGCTCAAATCTCAGGCACAGCCATATTCATTGTTCCACATATTTGGCTGGAGCCCCAGTTCTTTTTACTTGCAAGAAGACTGGAGATATTCGACTTTGTGTCGATTTTCATGGCCTCAATGCCATCACACATAAAAATTGGTATCCACTTCCTCTCATTAATGATCTTCTCAATCAAGTTCACCGCTGTAAAATTCTTACAGTCATTGATCTCAAATCCACTTACAGCCATCTTTGCATACATGAAGGTGACGAGTGGAAAACTGCTTTTTGAACACACCTTGGTCTTTTTGAACATCTTATAGTTCCTTATGGTCTTACTAATGCCCCTGCTGCTTGGCCATCATTTATTCAGGATGTCCTTCAGGACCTACTGGATATTGTTTGTGTTGTCTATCTTGATGATATTTTAATTTTTTTCAAAGCACAGAAAGAGCATGATATCTATGTTGGCATGGTCCTTGACTGCCTTCGAGATGCTCATCTCTGTGCTAATGCTGCTAAGTGCGAGTTTGACCACACTGAAGTAGAGTACTTGGGTTACATCATTAGTGCTGATGGCATTAAAATGAACCTCAAGAAACTTCAAACTATTTCTGATTGGCCTGAACCAACAAAGGTCAAAGAACTTCAATCTTTTCTTGGTTTTGCCAATTTTTATCATCATTTCATTGACGGTTTCTCTCATTTAATTCTCCCACTTATGGACCTAACCAAAAAATTCTCTCCTTGGAATTTTTCTGATGCTGCTCAAGATGCATTTCATGTGTTGAAAGCAACATTTACTTCTCCTCTTGTTCTGGTCCATTTCAATCCCCTTGCACCTTGTACAGTTGCTACTGATGCCTCTGATTTTGCCATCTCTGGTGTACTCCAACAACCAGATGGTGAAGGTCACCTGCATCCCATTGCCTTCTACTCTCAGAAACTCTCCCCAAGTGAAATCAATTATGACATTCACAATAAAGAACTCCTTGGAGTGATCGACTCTTTTCATGACATGCATGCTTGGTTACTTGGGTCTCTGTTTCCCATTTCAGTCATTTGCGACCACAAAAATCTCAGGTATTTCATGACTTCCCAACTTCTTAATCATCATCAAGCCCATTGGGCTATGTGTCTTTCTGACTTTGATTTTCGTCTCGAGTGGGGTCTGGGTCATCAAAATGTTGTGGATGCTCCTTCTCGACACCCAGATTTCATCCCTCAAAGGGGGGATGAGCACCTTGAAGCTAAGCGACAGGTGTTACTCACTCCAAAACACACCCAAAATCTTTTTCCCTCTGAAAACATTCCCAAATCTACTAACCCAACTTTTAATGGGTTTACCACTCTTTCTATTGACAATTCTGGTCTCCTCGAGCATTTCAAAACTGCTTTTCAAGAGGATACAGAATGGCATAAAGCTCTCATAGCTGGGGACTCCAATTTCACCACAGAAGGCAGTCTTGTATTTCATTCTGGTCATCTTTATGTTCCTCCATCTATGCATGCTAACATTTTTGCTTCTCAACATGACACTGTAATTGGTGGTCACCCTGGGCATAATAGGACTTTTGGATCTGTGTCTCATGACTACTCATGGCCCAGCATGAACACTTATGTTTGGCACTATGTAGAGGCATGTCCCACTTGTCCTAGGATTAAAACTCCTTGCCACAAACCTTTTGGTCTTCTCCAACCACTTGATATACCTGCTCAGCCTTGGCCATCCATCTCTATGGATTTTATTGTCAAACTTCCAACATCTCATTGTTACAACTCAATTTGGGTCATTGTCAAGAACCGTTCCTTGCCCGATTGGAACCCACATCCACCTGACCCTTTTCTGCACCTCGAACCCAACATTCGTCAACTCCTCCCACTTTCATTCCCAGCTGCCTTGCACTGCCCACACTGCTGTGCTCCAGGCCACCTTGTACAGCAACCATGGCCACCTTCCCAAGGCTGCCATCCCTTTTGCAAATTTGACTACAGATTCCTGTGTTGCTCCCGCTAGGTAATTTATCTATGCAGTCGAGACACTCCTGCAGCCTCCGCTTCTGTTCCACCTTTATTCCAGACTACAGTATTTAAGCTTAGTTAGTTTCACCTTGTATCCCTCAGTTTGTATATCGACATAGACTTGACAAAGCCCCATCTTTAACTTGCCAATCTAAATCTTGTTCTACTCCTACCTCTGTCCTCTAAGAGTCTGAAACTTCCTTTGACTCAACCTCTAGTTCTTCCTTCCAAGCTTTGGTCTCACCTGAGCTTAACCCAAGTCCTTCTGTACATTTACCTGCACTTCCCCACTCCTACCTCCAAACCTTTGTCTCAAAATTAGGACACCAGATGAGGTGAAGGGTGCAGCTTGTTATAAGCTGAAGCCGAGTCCTTTCTGTTCCCCTTCCCAGGACCCACTACAACCTGACAACTTTCCATTATCAACACCCACAGGGTCCGACTGGACTCCGATGTGCCTTCTAGGATCAGTTCTTAACAGTATATACGAACTCACACTTCACTCATCTCATTCCTCTCAATGACCCCTACTGAGACCCACCAGTGCACAACCAGAAATTCCCAATGCGCCAGTACTATTCCTGGAATCTCTGCAATTCAGCGATCCACCCTTCCCAACCCTCGACCTGCCACTACTTTCAGAGTATCTTCCAGACCCTCAAACATTTTCCAACAAATCAGCTCAGGAGCCCCTCAATCAGTGCTAATCTCATGTCCACCCATGCCCCGCACCCTTCTGCTGACCTGGAATGTTTTCGATCAAGAACTCCCCTTGAGTATGTAGGTGGCATCAACCAGCCTGAACACTTCAGGTTGGAAGATCCTGGTCTAGAGGATGGACCTCCCAGCAGACCTGATGACCCTAGTGGTCCCAATGGCCCTGGGGGTGACCCCGATCCCAATGATCCAGATGATCAACCTCCCACGGTGGAAAACCCTGATCCAGGGGACAGGTTCATAGATGTCCTTTACAACCTCTTGGAGAGTATCCACACCCTTTGTCAGAACAATGCACCCAAGACTGAAAAAATCAAAGTTCGCGACCCTGACACTCTTGACAGTATCAACCCAAAGAAACTTAGAGACTTTCTAGTCTCATGTAATATTCATTTCCACGACTGCCCACACATATTTTCCTCCAATGAGAAAAAGATCATATTTATCCTTTCTTATCTTAAGGGATCAGCTCTTAGTTGGTTTGAGCCTGGTCTTAATGACCTGACAGATTCTGCACACTGGATGTGGGACTATGAAGCTTTCCTTGCTGAGCTGGAAAGCAACTTCGGCCTGCACAACCCAGTCAGAGACATGGAAAAAGCTCTCTCTGACTTAGCAATGAAGAAAGGTGGTCATATCATGAAATATAATGTTGACTTTTGGGAATTAGCTTCTAGGGTCAACTGGAATGAAGCAGCCCTTTGTGATCGCTATTTCCACAGTCTTCCACTCTGACTTTGCATAGAAGTTCTCTGGGGTGGTAAACCCAATACTCTTCCAGAACTGCACTTGAAAGCGCAGGACAGTGACGACATCTATTGGATGCAAGAAGATGAATCCCGCTTTGAAACAAAGAATTCCAGTAACTTCACTAACCCTAGTCAGAAGGACACTTCCAAAAGTCCTTCCCCATCTACCAACCAATCCTCTTCGAACTCTGCCCATGGTAACACCTCCAACCAGCAGTCTTCCATGACAAAGAACACTCCCTGGGACAAGCCGTCCACCTCCAATAAGTTGGGGAAGAACAGCAAGCTTACTGGGGAGGAACGAGAACATCGCATGAGAGAATGACTTTGCCTCTACTGCGGTGAGGAAGGGTACATGGCAGGAAACTGCCCAAAATCCAAGGCCACAAAAGACTGTGCTTCCACTGTCATTCCAGACACTGTGGACTTGGAAAAATAGTCTGCAACCCTCAGGAAACAGCCATTGGGGCTGGGGGTTGCATTGACCTTACCCATTTGGCTGCCTACATTCATCTCAATGCATCCACTCTTTCTGACCCTGACTCCCTGACCACTCTTTTAACCATTCCTGACAAATCCACTCCTGTCCAAACTCTTATTAATTCTGGTTCCTCCCATTGCTTCCTCAATTCCTCCTTTGTGTTGGATAACCAACTCAGCACAAAATCCATTAACCCAATTGGATTACGGCTCTTTGATGGATCTTGCAACTCCACCATAACTCGAGTCATCCAGTGTTGTGAGTTGGAGGGGTCCTTTTACTTAAGGGTCACACAACACTAAACACAAATAACTGGTATTGTGTAAGTGTCTATGATGGTAGTAAAAAGATTTCAGATAGGTAGTAGGACTCGCGCTTATGTAGGCATGAGTCAAAGGCAATAACATGTAGATTAAACAACTATATACATTGGGGCATTGCCCCAGATCACCACACCCTCCCCCTTAGGCTCCATCTAACAGAGAAGCATTTTTTGTTGAAGAAAAACGAGATGATCCAACTGGTTGTCAGATCGTCTAGATCAGTTCACTCATCGAGGTTCAACAGGGGACCAGCTATGTTGCTGTCTAGCAACATAGGTGCATCATCCAGAGGAAGGGAGATGGGCTGTTTGTACTCAGGAATGACTGGCATGGCAGGAAGAGGGGCTGTCTCATTGTCCGATGGCAGCGAGGGGACTTGGGAGATAGGAGTCTCTGAGGGGTTACCCAGTGCCAAGGTTTTGACCAACTGATCCCCTTCTAGGGGACCAGTGTTGCAGCGGTCAGCTTCCATGATGGGGTGGTTGTCATCGGATTCAGAGATGGAGTCCATGCATTCACTTTCTTTGCCTCCTCTTTTCCATCGCATGGTTCGCGCAAAGGTTCGGAAATGATTGTCAGATGCAGCTCCTCCGAACCCTCTCAGAGGAATGCCTGATGCGACCTGATGTTGGATTTTAATGGCCTTCTTTTGGGCCCGAGATGCTTTGATGGTGAATGGGAAACCTTCCCATCCACCCGTTGGGTTGGTCTCAAGGGGGTTCAGAAGTTGGAGCTGTGGTTGACAGACCGGACACAGCTGGTATTTGGGTGTCCATGCGGGAAGGACCCGCATGCATTGATTCCAACAATTCTCCGAGGTACCCAGGAGAGATCGGGTAGGAGCTGGCACCTTTAGTGAGGGGTCTCACTGGATGGATGGGGGCTGCTCCCCTCCTGGGGGTGGTAGAGTTGCGATTCCTCCTCTGGCAGGGTACACGGAGGGCAACATCGCTGGCAGTGGGGATCCACCAGCAGGGTTCGGTCATCAGGGGAGCATCCCCGGGGATGTTGTTAGGCGATTGCCTCAGATGATTCAAGATGTCTGAGGCAGTGGCAGGCTCCTCTGGCCATGGGGAGGTGGAGTTTGCCATCACTGTGAGCCAGCCAACAGCGTAGTGGTGCGCTTCTCGGACCTCTTGGTCCGAGACTCCCATATCCGCAAGGTGCCTTGCGACTTCCTTGACAGTGGTGTTGTCTGAGAGGTTCGACATGGGTTGTCGATGACATGTCTCTAGCACGAGGAGCCCGTGTCTCTCGCGCATCTGGCAGTACAGGCCAGGCATGGAAAAGACCTCCATCAATCTGATGTAAAGTCCAAACTTTTGCCTCTGGGTGAGCACAGAGGGAACTTGCTGACATGTCAGGAGTTGTCCCCTGATGTGGGGAAGGGAGACCCACTGATGGTCCAACATGGTACCGGGTGAGTTCTGCCACTGGTACAGGTGTCGGTGCATGAACTGTGCCCAATGTTTGGGGGTGTCGGTAAGGCCTGGTTGTTCCAGGTGATTGGGATCCTTGAGTCAGTGTATTCCTTGCGCTGACTGTTGGTCTTTGGGAAGCCAGCTGGGGAGTCTCCAGCTGGCAAGGACATGGTTCATCAGTGGGCTTCTAGCCCCTGGTGCAGTCTCGTTGACATATTGCACGTACTCGTGCACTCATTGCAACATCTGGTAGTTGCTGGCAATGTGCGCTGACTGAGCCCAGGTATCAAATTCCTCAGCATTCTGAGGGATGGCAGAGGGGATTGACCCTGGCGGCAGAGGCACAGGGGTCCAGTTTGCTGACCTGGGAGGTCCTGGTACCGAAGCCTGGTACTTCGGTGGTGGTAGTTTGGGAAGAGGTGGGTAAGCCTCTTTCATGACAATGTCCCTGCTAGAATCGACATGGCGAGGTGCAGGGGGTGGAGCTACAGGCCAGGCGGCTGCAGGAGCAGGGTTGTAAGGTGCTGGCTGGGCAGCTGCACTGGCATAGTTATTTCCCTGAGGTCTCTCAGGGGAATGGGATGACTCGTGCGTCCGCGCTTTCTTGTATTGACGACCGTCATCTCGATTGTCTAACTGGAGCTGCAGGCACCTTATCTGGCCCCTGAGCTTGTCGATATCATCCTCATACTGATTGTAATGACGATTGGCTCTGGAGATTTCTCCAGCCGCAATGTCCAAGTCTCGACGCTCCTTTGCATCGAGATATCTGATATCCTGGTCAAACATGTGGTTGTACACATGCAGAGCGTATTCCTTGCATATCTTGCAAGGGTTCCTATGGACAAGGTTCCCTTGCCCATCTACTCCCCAAGACTCTGCGGTGCTGGAGCTCGTGCCCACACCATCTCGTCTCTGGTGAGATTCCCGAGCCGCACGATGGTTGGCACAGCTCTGTTCCTCTAGTTCGCCAGGGGATGGCAAACGACTCCATTCTTTGTGTTCCTCTTCACTCAAGCTGGGTGGCTCAGGCCTTCTCCTCTTCTCCTTCCCCCTTCGAGACTGAGCCGGGGGCTCGGTCTCACCTTTTTCTTGTAGTCGGTCATGTCTATTGTCCCCCATGGGGTCGTTGTCATCTTGCAGGGTCACCATGGGGTTGTTACCAAGTGATGAGGAAAAAAATTTGGGCTCCGCCATTTCAACTGTATAGTGGCGGAGTTTCAATTCGGAGTCGCACACATCACATGTCTGACATGACATAGAAACTTCTAAGTTAGGTTTCTATCTTTGACGACCCGCAGTACCCGCTGCGCGTCTTGACAGATGTTGCCAATCCCTGGCCCCCATGAGGGCCAGGTACGCATCCATAGCTGCAAGCTCATTGCAGTTAGACAGAGGTTCCCAAGTGGTGTCGCCTAGACTCCACTTGACTTCGAACTCAATATTATGGCCCTTCCATCTATGGGCCATGATCTCCATTTGGTGTCATCTGGGGCGCTGAAGTCATATGGGTCAGGATAATGCCTGTTGGGAAACAGAGCATCATCGTTGGCCTAGTGAGGCCGTAACAGGCTCACATGGAAACACTGGTTCAATTGCCAGCATTTCAGTTCAGCTGGTAGCTCCAATTTGTAATTGGAGCTCTCAGGGCATGCACGTAGGACCTTGTAAGGACCTATGTACTTGGGAAGAAGTTTGCTGGCATGGCCTTTGGGCATCGCCAGGTTCTTTGTAGACAGGTAGACAAGTTCTGCCTGTCTAATGTCCAGTTCACCACGCCAATGCTTATTGGCGTGGTGACGCTGAAATACCCTTTCAGTGATGATACTGTTGTGTGCAACCACCATATTGCACAGTGCATTCATGGTGAATGTGCGCACCCCTGGAGGGACGTGCTTGGTTACTGGTAATTCATGCATCATATGAGGAATGAATCCATAGTTAATCTCGAATGGAGCCATCCCTGTTGCTCTATTGATCACAGAGTTAATGGCAAACTCTACCAGTGCGAGCCACTTCACCCAATCTTTCTGATTGGATGCTATGAATGCTCAGAGAATCTGAGCGATCAACCGATTCACGTGTTTGGTAATTCCATCCATTTGAGGGTGGAATGAGGTGGACATCAGAATCTTGACATTCAAGATTCTGTGTATTTCATGCCACCATTTGGATGTGAACTTGGAGTCTCAATTGTACACGATTGAGCTTGGGAGTCCATGTAAACACACAATCTCCTTTACAAATATTGGAGACAGCTGGGAGGCCATAGTTGTGGTGTTCACCGGAACCAGGTGGACCATAGATGACAGGTGGCAGATGATTACCCAAAGGTAATCAAAACCGTTGGACTCTGGGAAGGGTCTGATAAAGTCCATGCTGATGGACTCCCATGGTCTCATGGGAGTGGGCAGGGAGTGCAATTTGCCCCTGGGTGGTCTGTATTTGCCTTGCGATCAAATACAGTGCTCGCAGGAGTCGCAGTACCTCTCAACTTCGTACTGAAGTCGAGGCCACCAATACCAACGTCGGATATACTCTGATATCTTCAGTGGACTGAAATGCCCCACAATCAAGTGGGCTTGTTCTATGATATGACTGTGCAAGGTCATACTTTTGGATGTTGAGGTGGGAATGCAGAGCACGTCCTCACCGCCTCTGTTCTTCATCCAAATGAAGTTGTCCCAGATTTGGAATCTGGGGTGATCCTCGGGCTTCTCGAGGATCTTCTTGAACAGCTTGTCATCGATGTATCCTTTCTGGATATCGTCGTTCAGAGGTTCCTGCTCTGACATATGGACATGAAGATCAGGCCCCTTAGCCTGAGACTTGAAGATCGTGGGGTCATCCCCAGGATTATCCTGAGCAGAAGCCTCCTCTTCATTATCTCTGGATGCCACAGCCATGTTGGCTGCGATTGTCTCCTGCTCTTCGATTAGTTCTCAAAGAGCTTTCAGCTGTTCCCCTACTTGTTTCTGCTGTGCAGCTGTGGAACGAGTTTCGATTGTTCGATTCTTGATCTCGAGGAGCTGATCCCATGGGAGGTCCTTGTGGTTGGGATCCAATCTTATGTCTGCAAAGACGTAGTGCTGGACCAGCAGGGCATCCTCCCAAGAGTCGAACTGGTAGTAGCGGAACAGAGCATCCGCTACTTTATTCAATTTTCCTTTGATATATTGAATATCAAAGTCAAAATGCAATAGATATTCCATCCATCGCGTCTGCCTCAACGACAGCCGGCATTGCATCTGGAAGAATTCCAATGCCTAGTGATCAGTAACGACGTGAATGCGTCTACCAATCAGCTTGTCCTCCCATTTGAGGAGGGCCTCTAGTATGGTGATGGTTTCATGCTCAAAGGTACAGTAGTTCCTTTGAGTGTCAGAAAATGTCTTGGACAGGAAACCCACAGGGCAGCAATTCTGCCACTTGGGGCCCTGTCCATACATTGCTCCAATCCCAAAGACTGAAGCATCGCAGATCACCCAGATCGGCTCAGATGACTCTGGTTCGATCAGTTTCAGCACAGGTGTTGTGCAGCAGATATCCTTGATCATCTGGAAACAGTGATCATGCAACACACGCCACAGAAAGGCCTGTCCATTCCTAGTCATCGCGGAGAGTGGACTAGTGTATGCACTGATATCTGGCAGAAAATGTGCCAGATATTGCACGAGTCCCAGGAAGTGCTGGACTTTGAGATAATTATGAGGTGTCTTCCACTCTCGTATATGGGCCATCTTGTCGCTATCAGCATGAAGCCTGCGCTCATCAATCATATGGCTGAGGCATTCCACCTTCTCGGCATATAGTTTGCACTTATCAGTGTGAAGGTAGAGCGAGTGTTTGCGCAGCTTGTTCAGCATGAGCTCCAGATGAGTCTGGTGTTCCTCTATGCTGTCGCTGAACACGAAGATGTTGTCCAAGTACACATGGATGAATACTCCAATGTAGTCTTGGAATATCATATTCATCAACCTTTGAAAGGTTGATGGTGCATTGCAGTCACCTTGTTGCATAACAAGACTTTTGTAGACGCCCTGAGCTGTGGTGAATGCAGTTTTCCAGATGTCCTCTGGTTCCACTCAGACTTGCTCATAGGCATCCAAGAGGTCTATCTTTGAGTGATATTTAGCTCAAGCCACATCAAGGTGGATGAGGTCTTGATCTGGAAACAGTGTCACGTCTTTCACCATGTTTGCATTTCGCTTCTGGGCATTTACCACGGTGCGACTTCTTGGGAATGACAAGCATCAGGGCTGCCTGCTCCACTCGGGCAGGATGCCACCATCCTGCCTTGCAGTACTTGCTGATTTTCTTGGTGAGGGGCTTCCTCATCGAGTTGGGGCACTTCAGAAGATGATAATTGTATCTCTTCTGCTTGTCCACCAGCGGGATGTGGTGGTTTATCTCCCTTAATGGAGGGAGAGTGTTGGGCACTCCGCTCAGGATGTCCTGGCAGGAAGTTTTCCACTCCTCTCTGAGATGTGGAATGTCCTTTTTCGTCAAGGGTCCTTTCACCCTTGCCTTTCCAGCCAAGTCTTTGCACATGGTGAAGAGGATGTCGTTGAGATCGTCCACTTGTTCCTGTGGCAGGATGGCAGGTATTGAGGCATCAAAGCCAATCAGTTCAAACCTTGGTCCATTGGGATACCTATCCCGAGTGAATTCCTGGATGATCTCCTCGGGATCATCCCTCTCTTCATTGCTAGCAGGTGCAAAGTCCCCTGCTTCTTCAGGCCCTAATAGAATAGGGTCTGAAAGTTTCAATCCTCCAGGCCGGGGTTGATCCTCGTCCTCTACCTCTTCCATTTCTGCCTTCCATCTTCGGATGGATGGAGGTTGCACCTTTGTCGAGCTAGGACCCAGTTTGTCTGGGTCCTTTTTCTTCTTGACAGCGGCACCATGGCCACTGTCAAGTCACTCACCCTTTGGAGGGTGAGGTTGCATTGCGTACTGATGCACCTGTCAGAACATGCTCTTGCCCTCGATAATTGTCTCGAGGATCTTTCCCTTAACGTGAACTTTGTTGTGTTCGAAATCCAGAACTATACCATGTTTCCTCATGAACATGGTACCCAGGATGGCGTCGTACCTGTCAATGTTAACTACATCAAAATAGTGGTTTCCATTCACCTGGCCAATTCCAAAATTGGTAAACAGTCCGAAGTTGATCTTCAAATGACTGCCAACAGTGCCCAGTTGTAAGGGCACCAGTTCCTTTAGTTCATAGACCTTCAAATTTGTGGAAGTCGCAAATTCTGGGGACATCGAATCAGACGTACAGCCTGAATCCAAGAGCACATATGCTTCTAGGTTGTGAAGCTTCATCTTCGTGATGATGCATCTGTTTTTCTTCTCCGTACAAGGAGGACATGCTATCTTTTTTGAGGACATCCTCAAAATTGGGGGGCCCTTGAACTTGGGCTTGGCTTTGAATAGGTTGTCTACCATGACACCTAGTCTTCCTCGGAGGTCAAGACTTTCCTCAATTCTGACTCGTCATCAGAATCTTCCGAGTCAGACACCGACTGCGCTGACGGGCAGCTGTCGGATTTGTAGCCCAATCGACTTTCTTGGATGGCACCAAAGTGCTCCGAGACTGAGTGGCCACTGGTCGGTGAACCATAGTCAGAGTCATAGCTGTACAGTTCGCCTTCCAAACTGTACTGTGATCTGACAGGGTCGATGTCTGATACCACTGAGGAATACTCAGAGGTGGAGTCCCTCTCTGAATCACTGCATGCTGCGGCGAGTCTTTCTCTTGTGGTGGATTCTGAACCAGAGTGATTGTCTGGTCCTTTAGCACACAAGCTGGTCGCCCGCTTGTGTCCATTGTTCGGCTGATGATCAGTCTCTGTTACTGATCCCTCTCGAGCGGTGTACATTTTGCCGCTGGTTTTGGTTGCCCATATTTGGGGCATTTCTTGTCGGTGGAGTAATGTGCTCCACCGCAACTGTAGCAAGTTGGTTTCTTGCAGTCATCAGCCTTCCCATCTGATTTATGGTTGTTGTGTCTGGAGGGTTTCCCTCCAGAGGAATAGCGTCGTTTGTCATGATGATCCTTATGGGGATGAGCTTTGTTGCCATGGCTTTGATGTTCTGTTTCTGGCACCTTCAAAGAATGGTGTCTGGATTTGTCATGATAATCTGGTTTATCATGCTTGTGAGAACGATCTTGATATCATTCATGGGATCTCTCGGGAGAGCAATCCCTTTCTTTCGACAGTTTGTTTGAAGAGTTGGCGCTCTTCGATTTTGTCGAATCAATCATGCACTTTTTCTCTTGAAAGCGCCTGGTCATTTTCCCAATTTCCTCTGCCTCATGGGCAAAGTATAATATATCATCCACAGAGCTCGTCTCCGCAGTACAGCCTTTATCCAAGATAAAGGCTATTATATTTGCTGGCAGCCTAGCTACCAGTTGCATCTTGAACATGAAAATGTCAGGCACCTGAATCATCCTGGTAGCATACTGCTCCAGTTTGTAGTAGTAACTCATAATGCCCTCTTCAGCATTATATTCGACGTGCCCGAATTTATCGGTTGCATCATGTGTTGTGTTATCATGGACAAATCGGTCATACAGACCGGTGATGACTTCCTTGAAAGTCCATGATGAGTGTTGATGGTATGCGCTGTCAATCTTGTCTTTGAACCAAATGATCGTGGTGTTCTCCAAGAACATTGCGGTGAACTCGATACAATCGGAGTCGTTCTCTGGTCCACAGATCTTGTTCACCTTCAGCCATCGAAGGAGACAGCTGAGCCATCTCTCAAATTCCTCAGAGTCCTGTAATCTTGCCATACTTTGGCAGATTGGGCACCTGAGGTCTGTTCTTGCCTCCCATGGCAGGAGTGTCTCATAAAACAGAGATGTTCCTGTCTATCTGTTTGTGAAACTTTGTGTGCATGGCCTTCAAATACTTTGAAGGCTGTCGAGAGCCACTCTCTTGATACGACTCTGCACTGCTGGTGCGAGCTTGTCGGTATGAGCTGCCCTGGTACAAGAAGGACTTGGAAGTTCCAGACCACATTCATCTGGAGTGTTGACTCGAGCCATCTTCCTCGTCCCCAATGCTCAACGCATCAGACATCGAGTTGTCATCACTGCTGTTGTCCCCTCCAGAGTCGCCACCTCCTGGACTGCCTTTTGATCCTGCATGACTCAGTGCAGGTTTTCAGGGTGGTCCAGAAGAACTTTTCTCATGGCAGCTGTTGCAAGATGGAGACTTGTATTTATCCCAAGGACGTCCATCCTTGTCAAATCTAATCCCCTGGTCAGGGAGATTAGTGTGTTTTCCTTCACCAATTTCGCTGTCTTGAAATCGCTGCAATGCTATCCTATCGGTGGCATTGTAGTGTACTTTCTTTTTAGATGGTACAGGGGTTGGAAGATCATCAGAATCTCGACACAGGGTACCACATCGAGGGCTTAACACTTCAGAACCTGTGGAAGTACCTTTCCTACACAGGCTTTCCTCCACCTGGTCAGTTGGTGGAGAAGGGATAATGAGTGGAGCAGGGTATGGAGCAGACATCAGCTGATGTCTGCTCATGAATCCATCCAACAACTCTTTTAGTTGTCATCTCAATGATGTGGAATCGAAATTGGCCGCATCTTGGCAATGGAGCTCACAGACCTTGTGTACAAACTGTAAGTATTCCTCCATCGCATTATCTCTGCTTTCTTCTCCTACTCGAGGTGCCTCCTCAAGTCTTTTATTCTCTTCTTGTTGCTGGGCCCTGGAACCCTCAGACATCAGCATGGGTGGCGCCAATGCATTTTGCACCTCAGGCCACTGGGCTGTAGTCAGTCGGGGGGTATTATGCTCCCGATTGGGCCCAGGTGGATTCCCAGATGGTATTTCTGGAGGTATCTCCTCCAGAGGTGAAAGTAAACTTTGTCCCAGAGGGTTATCTGGGCTGCGACGACCACATTTGTGACTACCTATTGGCGATGCAGATCCATTTGATCCATCGTTGCTGTCATATCCCTCGGTGGATGCACGTCGGCTGTGAAGACCGAGTACCTTTGAGGTGATTGGTCTCGAAACGACTGCATGCGCTTCGAGTGGTTGGTTAGACCTCCTCAGCAAGATACTGGTTCTCGAAGTGCAAACAGGCACTTCGAGAGGAGTGGTAATCACTTGGGAATTGGCCATGGTAGTCTGTCGGGTTTTTTGCCTACCCATGGCAAAGGTCGTGGATTTTCTTGGTCTTCTATAGATGGGGATGAGGTTGAAAGACTTGCTAGGGGTTTTTTAGGGTCCATGCAGCAGATGTGTGCTCTTTGCAGATCACGATGGGAAGCTTCCCATTGTGGGAGAAGATTTTTGGACGTTGTTGTGATGTTCGCTGATGGGGTGAAGTCGAGCTTAAACTCAATACAAGTTTGAGTGTTTAAAAAAGTGTTGTGAGTTGGGAGGGTCCCTTTACTTAAGGGTCACACGACACCAAACACAAATAACTGGTATTGTGTAAGTGTCTATGATGGTAGTAAAAAGATTTCAGATAGGTAGTAGGACTCACGCTTATGTAGGCACAAGTCAAAGGCAATAACATGTAGATTAAACAACTATATACATTGGGGCATTGCCCCAGATCACCACATCCAACTTCTGGTCACCTTCCCTACCAGTGAAATGTTCAATCTGTCATTTTATGTAACCTCGCTAGACTCTTCCTGTTCCACCATACTCAGTCATAACTGGCTGAAGCAATACAATCCATTGATTGACTGGTCTTCAAGCCAAATCGCTTTCTGCTCTGCAGATCATAGAGGTCCAGCACCCCAGACATCACCTTTGTCCCTGAACCTTCCAGTAGATTCCCGTGGTTCACCCACACCTTTAGAACCACCCGTTCCACCTAAGTTTTCTCCTCCTGACATTTCATTCATCAATGCTGCCATGTATGCATGTGCTAGCAAACTTCCTGGGGCAGTAGCTTTCCAGATGACCTTCACTCCAGAAGAATTATCTGCCTGCTCTGCTCAATCTTCACACCCACCAGATTTATCCAACATTCCCGCTGAGTATCATGAATTTGCTGATGTCTTTAATAAGACTAAGGTGGACACCCTTCCTCCACATCGCACTTACAACCTCAAGATAGAGACAGAGGATAATGCTCCCCCTCCTCTGGGTCGCATGTATTCCCTCTCTCCCTCTGAATTAGAAGCCTTACGAGTCTTCATTGACAAAAATGTCTGCTCAGGTTTCATTCACCCCTCTAAATCCCTGCACGGTGCTCCTATTCTCTTTGTCAAGAAGAAAGACGGCAGCCTACAACTTTGTGTCACCTACCGAGGCCTCAACCATCTCACAAAGAAGGATTGCTACCCACTTCCACTCATTTCCAACCTCCTCGACTCCCCCCAAAAAGCCTGCTTGTTTACCAAGATAGACTTGCAGCACACCTATCACCTAGTCCACATTGCAGATGGTTACGAGTGGAAAACTACTTTCTGTACCCACTATGGATCCTTCGAGTGGTTGGTAGTTCCATTCGGCCTCACTAATGCACCTGCAGCCTTCCAGCAGTTTATGAATGACATCTTCAGTGACATGCTGGATGTCTGTGTCATTGTCTACCTCGATGACATCCTGATTTACTCCAATGACAAATCACAGCATGGAACTCACGTCAAGGAAGTTCTTTGGAGACTCCAGAAGAATGGACTTTATGCTTCACCTCAGAAATGTGAGTTCCACAAAGACACCATGGAATACCTAGGTTTCATCCTTTCACCAGATGGGCTGCAGATGTCCAAAGATAAAGTCCCAAGCCTAGGAAAGTTAAGGATATTCAATCCTTCTTAGGCTTTTGCAATTTTTATTGCTGCTTCATTAACAGCTATTCAGACATTGTCATCCCACTCACCCACTTGACATGGAAATCTGCACCCTGGGACTTCAACAAGAAGTGCCACAATGCTTTTGAAATGCTTAAACAAGAATTCACCCACACTCCCATCCTCACTCAATGGGTACCCGACTCTCAAATGGTTCTGGAAACTGACACTTCCGACTATGCCCTAGGGGCTATCCTCTCGGTTTACACTGTGGATGGAGAAATTCATCCAGTTGCTTTCCATTCCTGCTCCTTTAATCCTGCCAAACTGAATGATGATACACATGACAAGGAACTTCTGGCTATCTTCAAAGCCTTCAAGCATTGGTGGCAATATTTCAAGGGTTCCACAAACCCAATCGATGTGGTCACAGACCACAAAAGTCTGGAGTACTTCAGCACTACTAAATTGCTCACCCACCATCAAGCCAGATGATCTGAGTACCTCTCACAGTTCAATCTCATTATCTGCTTTTGCCCCGGAAAATTAGGGGCCAAGCCAGATGCGCTCACAAGACATTGGGACATCTACCACAAAGGGGGAAATAGCAACTTTGCCTCTGTAAACCTGACCAGCTTTCGACCTGTATTCACACAGGAACAACTCACCTCTTCCCTTCATGCCACATACCTTGCAATACATAGACAAGGCAGGTCTTCTCTGCCACTTTGACCAGATTTATGTTCCAGACATCACAGATCTCCACCTCAAGGTCCTTCAGTACAAACATGATCATATCCTCTCAGGCCACTTCAGACAAAACAAAACCCAGCAGCTTGTCCACCAGGAATATGTCTGGCCAAACCTCTGCACCTTCATCCAGGAATTCTGCAAATCTTGTACCACTTGCAAGCAATCCAAATTGCCTTGACACAAGCCCTACGGGTTCCTAAAGCAACTTCCAGTTCTGGAACAACCTTGGAACTCAATCTCCATGGATTTCATTGAGCAACTACCCAACTCCAATGGCCACACCACTATCCAGGTCATCGTTGACTGCCTCACCAAACAAGGCATCTTCATCCCAACTGTCAATGAAATCACAGCCCAAGAATTAGCCAACCTGTTTGTCCTCCACATCTTCTCCAAGCATGGTGTCCTGTTGCATGTCACTTGCGACCAGGGATCCGAGTTTGTCTCCCATTTCTTCCGCTCCCTTGGAAAAGTGCTCGACATGCAGATCCACTTCACTTCTGGTTATCACCCCCAAGGTGATGGTCAGACGGAGCGACTTCATCAGACCCTGGAGCAGTACCTCTGGATATTCTGTAACTATCAGCAGGACGACTGGTCTCACCTCTTACTCTTGGGCAAATTTGCCTACAACAATGCTCCCTCCACCTCTACAGGTGTATCCCCTTTCTTTGCCAACAAAGGCTACCACCTGAACATTTCTGTCTTCCCCAAATGCGACTTAGCCTCACAGCACACCCCTGAGTTTGTTGTTGACTTAGACGACCTTCATCAGGAACTTCGGAAACGGCTTGTGGCCACTAAAGAGTGTTATCAAGGCCCTGCAGACAAACATCTGGCACCCACTGCACCAGACTTCAACATTGGTGATTTTGCCTACGTCACTGCAGAAAATATCTGCACCACCTGTCCCTCCAAGAAACTTTCTGAAAAGAACCATGGTCCCTTTGAAATCATCACCCACCTGGGTACTCACTCAGTCACCCTGTGGCTTCTGGACCACATGCGGGCCATCCACCCTGTTTTCCATGTCTCCCAACTAGAAAAACACTTCCCAAACACAATTATAAATTGAGCACAACCTCCACCTCCTCCGATCACTATTGATGACAAGCTTGAGCATGAGATCGCCAAAGTCCTCGACTCCAAGGTCAACAATCAACATCGCTGCAAGATTCTCTACCTCGTCCGATGGGAAGGTTACCAGGGAACTGATGAAGAAGCCTCCTGGCTACCTGTTACGGAACTTGACCATGCCCAAGAACTCCTCGCAGACTTTCACACCCACTACCCACAGAAACCCAGTCCATTACCCACTTAAAAGCCTATTCATGTTACTCATTCACTCAGTCAGAACTCAGAAACAAATTTTATTGCAAACAAAAACAAAGTGAAAAGAAATTTTTTGGATCCAACCGGATCCCTACACTACCACTTCTGCTTCCCCCTCACCATCTTCATCACCCTCTCCCCCACCATCACCCTCTTCATCAACCTCACCCTCTTCCTCCTCCTCCTTGTCATCTGCCCACCTTTTCTCCAGATATCTCTGGAAGGCCGCCCAGTCAGCCCCAGACTGGCGGATCCCACGCCTTTCCCAGCAGGACTCTTGCACTGCCCACTCCACTTTGTCTTCATCCTCATTGCTCTCCTCCCTGGTGCTGTCGTCCTCCACCCACTCTGGGTCCAATGTATCCCAGAGCTCCTCCATGGACTCCTGTACCACAGTTGCCCCCTCACCAAAACCCTTCTTCACCATCATCATCAGCTGCCACATCAGCTCTGCATTCTCCCTGCTATTCCCTGTCGACCCTGTTGGTCCCACCATTTTTGCTGCAGGGGCCTCCTGCCCCTCCCACACTACCTCTTTGCACTTGTGTTTGACACGCGTGCAGTTATTGCACACATGTCCCCTCGTGCTCATCTTGAAACAAGAAATATTTTGATATTTGCATCTAGGCCACTTATCAGTAAAAGAAGGCTGAGAAGTAAAACAAGAGGCTCACCTTTTGCAGGGCAAGGCGGCCTGGACCTGCTCTGGACCCGTGGACTCCTCTGACCCCACCTTCGCCTTCGACTTGGCAACTTTCTTCTTCTTTGGGGACTTTCTCCCCTCAGCCTCGTCCCCCAAACCCATGGCTGCAGCCACCTGCTTCTTCTCTGCTTGTCTTGCGACCACTGCCTCCTTCTTCTGCACCTCTGCCTGGTATGCCTCCTCCACCTTTGCAGCCTCCTCTGCTGCTCTTTGCACCTCCTGCATCCTCCGCTTCTCCTCCCTCATCACTTCCTCCTCCAGCTCTCTCATCTCCCATTCCATTTGCTCCTTCATTGCCCGCTCCCTCTGTTTGTGTTGGGCCTTCATCATGGCCAATTTGATGTTCACAGAGACTGCTGGGGGGGAGTAGGAAACAATGTGAAAATTTTTTCAACCAACTGCCACATTCAGAAATTCAACCAACTTCCTTATTCAGACTCAAACACTCATGTGCCTCATAGGCTCGGCACTAAGGGGGATATACTGTCAAGAACCGTTCCTCACCCAATCAGAACCCACATCTGCCCAACCCTTTTCCACACCTCAAACCTGACATTCATCAACTCCTCCCGCTTTCATTCCTGGCTGCCTTGCTCTGCCCACACTGCTGTGCACCAGGCCACCTTGTACAGCAACCACAGCCGCCTTCCCAAGGCTGCCGTCCCCTTTGCAAATTTGACTATGGATTCCTGTATGGCTCCCACTAGGTAATTTATCTATGCAGTCAAGACACTGCCACAGCCTCTGCTTCTGTTCCACCTTTATTCCAGACTACAGTATTTAAGCTTAGTTAGTTTTGCCTTGTATCCCTCAGTTCATATATTGACATAGACTCGACAAAGCCCTGTCTTTAACTTGCCAATCTAAATCTCATTCTACTCCTACCTCTGTCCTCTAAGAGTCTGAAACTTTATTTGACTCAACCTCTAGTTCTTCCTTCCAAGCTTTGGTCTCACCTGAGCTTAACCCAAGTCCCTCTGTTGATAGGTCCACCATGCACTCTAAGGATGATAGGTCCACTGTGCACTCTAAGCTCTGGGAATGTCCCCAAATGCATCGACACATCACCACACATGCTCCCAACCCCTACGAACCCCACAAGACCACGCCGAAACTACTTTGAATGACTTTGAACAATTTCAAACAATTTTGAATGACTTTGAACAACTTTGCAACACTTCGAGCAGGTTTGAACATCTTCACAGCACCTTGAATGTCTTTGGCCACTGTATACCTATTGGACCGCCCTTCAGATACACGCAGCACACTTTGTATGAGTTAGTGCATCGCATATCAAGCACCACTAGACATGGGGAGACACGACGACGGGATTCTAGGATGCAATAGTGGTGCTTTGACATCTTGATGATATATTGGATCAATAGGACAGGTACCCGCAATAAATCGTGACTCTATACACTTCCCTTCTTATCATTTTTCATTTATTTTATGATTTGCAAAGTTCTTTATTGTTTTATATCTTGCCTTGTATTCCTCATGTTCTATTTCCTTTTAAGTACCACCTTTCCCAAACATATATAGCCTTGTACTAGCTACTTAGAACAACAGAATAGATCGTCCTCTCACATCAATCATCTGATTTAAGAGCAATTCTCTTGAGTCTAAGCATCTTGACTTAGTCTTGAAGTTCAGTGTTTTATGCTGAACTTCTTTGAACTTCTCATACTAGTTTCTCAAAACTATTGTCTATCATTCATCTTTTGAAATCCTTTCTACATCCTTATAGTCTATCCTCAGCCTTCATCAAAATTGTCCTCACCCTCTATAAGCCCCTCGAACTTCTTCAAACTCCTTTGAACATCTTCAAACCTCCTCAAACTTTCCTTGAACATCATCACAGTGCTTCAGACACTCTCAAATCTCATTGAACTTCATCAGACCCCCTCTAAAGTCATTTCCCTAACCTTGGGTAGCAGCGGTGATATTTCATACCACCTTGCAACCTTCCCCTAACTAGTGTTATACTATTCGAGACCTTATTGTGGGTTTTGTTTGGGTTTCCTGGTCGAGTATCATCACTGTACTCCTTCCCCACATTTACCCACACTTCCCCACTCCTACCTGCAAACCTTTGTCTCAAAATTACAACACCAGACGAGGTGAAGGGCACAGCTTCTTATAAGCTGAAGCCAAGTCCTTTCTGTTCCCCTTTGCAGGACCCACTACAACCCAACAACTGGCCATTATCAACACCCACAGGGTCCAACCGGATTCTGACGTGCCTTCTAGGATCAGTTCTTAACAGTCATTTGTGATTGGCTACCCCATGCCCACATTTCATTCCCTGTAACAAGTCTTTATCTGCCCCAGATCTTCATAGATGTTTCTTGATTGCATTTTTCATCTTCACAGTCTTCTGAACTCAATCATTTCAGATCATGGTTCCATTTTTGCTTCCACCTTCTGGAGAGCACTAACAAATATTTTAAATGTTGATCATACAGCTTATCACTAGTGTTTAAAGGTCCAGTTGGGTGGACCGAAAAAATGACCACAACCCAACCAAACCCACTTGAATGCAACCAGACCATCAGTTGTGGTTGCCCACTTTTGTGGTCGGTTGGGTTGCTGGTTGCCTTACTTCAAAAATATTTGAAAACTGTTAGAAAACCAGTTGCAATCAGTTGCAACTGGTCTCTTATAGTATATAATATGTACTTATAATTACATTGATAGTAAGAAAAAAGAACTAATAAAAGTACTAATTATTACTATCAATACTATGTTCACATGCAATGGGACAAGCTCAGGGGAAAAGTAGTCATTTCATGGGTGCTTATATACCCTGTGGCCATGCACAGACCATGTGGTCACATTTGTGCTCTCAGAAATGAAAATTGCACCACTTCCTGGATGATTTCCCATGACTACAACATCAACATCAACAATGCCACATCCACAAAAATGACCCACAACTGAACGAATACAAAGTAGGTGGCCCAAACAATGAATGAGTGTTGTTTGGGCCCTAGGGTACATTTTTTTATAGTTAATTTCTTCCTCTCGCTAACTAACCAACTAAGAGCCTTTTTTTTTAGGTACTTGTTAGTTTCATAACAAAATCACCCACCCCACCAACCCAAGCCCATTGCTGCCACTGTGAGCTGCTGCTCACAGGGTGGCAATGGGCCATTTCTGGACCACAACAACTGCTTTCCATGTTTCTCTTCTTGAACCTTACCACAACCCTTCTGTCTTACACTCCCATTCTGAACCTGAACCTTTTCAACTTGCCAATAACCCTGCCCTGAATATCCACTCTATTTATGATGATCACAAAATTGGCCATTGATATGAATATTTTGTTTGTTGGAAAAACCAACCCAAATCCGAAAATTTGTGGATTCCCTTATCTGACATTCCTACCTCCCAAAATGAGCTCCTTGATCACTTCCATTGCCATCATCCTTGCGCTCCTCATCCACATACTTTAGTTCTGAACCAAGTCTTTTCTCCTTTGCCACTGACTTCTCTGACCATTTCCCTCTACACAGATTCCATGCCCCAAGCTTCTCTACCAACACCTGACTTACTCCGTCCTCGCATCCTGCTGGCTGCCGCTCGTCCTGCCTCCTCCACTCGTATGACAGAGACAACACACTATGACCCCAAGTTACACTAGCTCAATGCCCACATCTTTCCCTCAAAGGGGGGATAATGTGAGGGTCATGGTCTTCAGACCATGGACTCTTAGTTACTCATGGCCTTTCTAGTTATTCAATGCATCCTTTGTTACTCTATAGCCTTTCTTCTATATTCTATGTTCTCTCAGATGCTCTATGGCCTTTCTTACTATGTTATGGGTACTCAGATATACTCGGTATCCTTGGCTATGTAGTTTCTGCACTATTTAGGTATGAGTTCCTGTTGTTTGTATTCCTCGTCAAATCAATGCCAGTGACTCGGACTCTCACACTCTTAGTCCTCACCTCGAGTTCTCATAACCTCATTTATTTCTTGCTGATTGGTCTTGGATGTGGCCTTGACCATCACACCATTGAAACTACTGTACCAATGCAATCAATTCATCAGGGGGTGTGACCTGTGACCAACCTGACGAAAAGTTATTTTCATCAGGTCATGAAAATTTCTGTGACCTGGGTGAAAATTCAGTCAGAAACACGTCCAAATTGCCTTTTTTGAATGCTTTTGGCTCTCCTAAGTTCTATCAAGCATTTGTCATGACCCAGTGACCTGGGTGACCTGAGTCACCAATCAAATTCACACTGCCACTTCCCTTATCTGATCACTGTGACTCCCACATCCTGCTGGCACACCTGTTTTCTAATTTGTCCTCCTCCCTCATCAAATTCACGTTCCACCTCTGCTGAGCACCTGGGTCACAACTTTTCCATGCAGGATCAATCTCCTGGGTCACAAACCTTTCCATTCCTGCTCCATTGTTGTGGACTTTCCAGCCTCAGCTTCAATCCACAGTGTGCATCCCTTGCAAGTGTGCTACATCTCAAGTACCACATTTGTGTTACTGTAAGGTTTTGTACTATCAAAATTACAATCTAACTATTACATATCTTAGATATACTTTATCTACTCATCAGTCAGGTCAGGTCAATCACATCCACAACATCTCTCTGATCAACCACACCCTCCAAACTTGAATCATACTGGTCAGTCAGGTCAGGTCAATCATGTCCGCACCATCTCTCTGATCAGCCACACCCTCCAAACTTGAATCTTCCTGCGTGAGATCAATGAAGCTGATATATTGACCCATCCACTGTGGTTGTAGAATGTAATCAGCCTGGAAGTAATATAACATTATTTAAAATAAACTTACAATGGCTACTCTGCAAGAACATTTTGGTTTCTCCAACTTGATCATCAATGGGATGGCCACTGCTGTAAGAATTGGCTGAGGAATCTGTACAACAATCAGCTCTGTCTCATCTGCAATCACTTCTTCATCTGTGTCTGTGTCCACGTCCCTGCAGCCCATAAGCCTAACAAAGTTGCTGGCAGAGAACTTGACATTGCTCGTAGAGTTTGAAGGTCCAGTCCCTTGGACTGAGGACCAGACTGGACCAGACTGGATTTTGAACTGGTCCAACAGGTCCAACAGGACCATCAGTCCCAGTTCAGGGTAGTCTCATAGCAGTCCAGTCCTCAGTCCTACTGATTCTCAATTTGACACAGACCGGGGGCAGACCAGTTCAGACCGGTTTGGTATTGAACTCACAGTCCAGCTATGGTATGTAATTTTATTATATAATATGCTAGGGGACAGAGGCCCAGGGGGTTACAATAGTGAAATCTTGAGGGTTTATATACAGTACACTAGTTGTGCATGTTTGTATTGTTTGCATCCATTTGTTTACAGTAAATGAACATGTGAACATGCATTATTTGCATCATGTGTGCATGCATTTGTTTACAGTAAACAAACATGTGTTTGTTAAATGAACATGCACAAACAATGTGTTACATGGTCAATGTTAACCAACATCTGCCCAAATGATGTCCAGTGTTGTTTGGGCCCCAGGTATGTCTTCCTTTGTCATTTAACTATCATTTATCTTGTTTTTTCATAGGTTCTGACTGGTTATCATGCCGGTCCCACTCTCTGCCTTGCAGGGTGGATTGCAGGTACTACAAGGACAACAAACAGGAATGGCACCCACCTCCAGCCCCACGAGCCTCTGCTTGTGGAGTGGATTGTGGGTGCTAGCAAGTTGGGGTATTCAAATGGCTAATGCAGTCGACAAATGACAAATGGGAGGACATCAAAAAGGCATGCAAATGGCGAAGAGAGGGCAGGGGATGGGAGAATGAGGTAGGGATGGATGACAGCACCCACGACCACAATGACAACTACTCGACAATACAACAACAACAACTGGACAACTACAACTGGACAACTACAACTACAACAACACCAATACCAACAATGATGACAGCAACAACAACATTGGCAACAACAACATTGGCAACACAACAAGGCAATGACAACAACAACAGCAGCAACAACAACAGCAACAACAGCAACAACCACCACCACCACTGCCCCCCAATAATGACAATGACAATGACAATGACAATGACAATGACAACAATGACAACAATGACAACAACAACAGCAACAATGGCAATGACCACCACCACCACTGCCCCCCAATAACAACAATGACAACAATGACAATGAGACAATAACAATGCTAACGACAATGCTAATGACAATGCTAATGACAATGCTAATGACAACAATGACAACAATGACAACAACAACAGCAACAATGGCAATGACCACCACCACCACTGCCCCCCAATAACAACAATGACAACAATGACAACAAGACAATAACAACGCTAACGACAATGCTAATGACAATGACAAAGGAGGCCCATTTGCAACTCATGAACCACCAAGACCATCACCATCCCCCCCTCCCTCAAAATGTGAGATGGAGGGAGTCATTTTCTTTTTTCTTTCCTTTTTCTACTAACCAAGCTTCATACATACAATCCCCCTCCCTCGACACCCACCTCCAGCCTTGTGAGCCACTGCTTGTGGGGTGTGGGTGTTACTTAATAAATTAAATTAAATTAGTATCTATATTATTATTTACATGTATATAGGCTGTAGACCAGTCTGAACCAGTCAATGGAATGCAAACGGGGTTCGATAGATAACTGAATAATATAGGACCAGGTTGGTCCACAGTTCGGCCTAAAAAAGCAAAAAGACTGGACCAAACTGGACTTTAAAACTCTAATTGCTCAAGGCAACCACATGCCTGGGATTGTGTCCAGTGCTTACTCTACAATCTTTAACTTGTGTGACCATCACTTGTTTATCTGGCATGGCAAGGCATCAAGGACCAGGGTCATACAGAACAGTAGGCTGTGAAAGTCCAAACATGGTTACCATAGACAACACCTTTGAATTTGGGAGCTTACCATGCAAAACATATGAAAGCATACACTGCTCCAGAGATTAGCATGAAATCTTTTCAAGAGGTCTTTCCCTGTCATCCACCCAAGATCTTTTATCAAGAGCAAGGTGATTTCATGGATGGTGGGCTCGCATGGCTGCCAACCAGATGTATCAGGCAGAATGGAGCCAGGTGACCATGATGTAATAGGGTTTACATACAACTCTAACACTTTAGAGGAAGGAAACAAACTAGGAATTTGGACTACAAGGGTCCCATAGCAACATCCAAGGATCCCACAAGAGTCAGAGGCCAGTTCAGAACACATGTCTTCCCGCCAAGTTTTGATGAATTGCTGAAATCCTTCATCCCAATTCCCTGCCAGAGTTACTTCAATCAACATGTCACCATATCCACACCTAGCAAGGCAATGTGCAATTTGTGCTCCAATGCCTACAACACCTTGATCATAGTCACCACTGGCGACTAGTGCAATTAAAATAGATCCACCTCACATGAGTGCCATGACATCACTGTGTTCAATGACATCAGAAGAGTAGACTTTGACTTGATCAAGGTCACAGCTCCCAGGTTTTCTAGAAAGATTACACATTGGGCAGGAATTCAAGTCCACATAACTAAGTATACTGTGACATACCTCTGAATAACATACTGAGCACCAAATGCCCATGCATCACTATCATTGGTAATTACAGCATCAATTTGCCCCTCTGCATTGAGCTTTGCCAGCTCAGCTTCAGCTTCCCCAGATGCCTTCAACCAAAGATATGAGTATTAGGCAACACTGGCCCATGATAATGGACCACTCACCTGGTGGAAGTAATATCCAAATGCCATGATAAGCTTCTTTGCATGCTCAGTAAGCTGGTGTGCATGATGAGTTGGCACCATTTGACCATGTTTAACAGAAGGTTGGTGAGGGCCATCAAATACAAATACTAAAGTAACTGGGCTCCTGAGGTAGTGATACACCTTGAAAAAAAGTATTCAAAGCTCTGGATTCTCACCTGCTTGAGCTTGGAGAGTTGGGTTCTTGAAGACAGCTTCACAGCTGGCATACCAAATGCTGGAAAGATGACCAGTGTAAACACCATCTTGATTATACCCGAGCACAATCTGATGCACCTGATATCAACCCCAATGGTCAATGTACAGCTAGCTACCTTGATGATTTTGTTGAAATCCTTCAATTGTTGTATGCTCCAAGAATGAATTTTCTTCATGGACAGCATCCAGCACCTTCAAGCAGTAGATGGTCAGTAATGAGACACCTAGATTTGAAGTGACAACCTCCCAAAGCCCAGTTATGCCCATGTTGCCTGCAAAGTTTCATCTGAGACATTTGACTGTTTCCTACTGCTAAGAAAACAGGAAACAAGGAAATACATCCATACATATCTGTATTGCATGTACAACCACACATACATTGTTGGTTGGCAGTGTGCATGGTCACCATACGACACTTGGCATAGATTATCTCTCCAGCACACTACAGAGATCACACAGTAGTTTTTAAACATATGCTAGAGGCCGATAATTTTCTAGACAAATTCTTTTATTTGTAGTAACTTATGGTTCCTACTTCCATGCAACAAAGATAATTTGATCCTGTCTTTTAGTAAACCTAAGTCTAGTGTAGGCTGCCAAACTCAGCATCCTTCCACAGCCCATTCATATCAATGATGGTCACTCTAACACAAATCAACATTAAGGAAAGATCAAAATTCAGAGAAGAAACAGTGATACAGAGAAGGGAATATGACATAAATACAATGGGAAAAGGACATAGAAATACAAGTGTGGAAACATTTTCATGCAGCTTTCTTTTTCTTTCTTTGGGCATCCAATGGCACAGCCCATTGTTTCTTTTTCTCAACCCTGCTCGATGCAATATTCACCAGTGACAATGACAGAGCTAGCTCAGTACAGGAAGCAGCTGGAGGAAATGATGGTGGGATAAGCATGGAAGATGTTGTGGGAGAGCAGGGTGGTTGCAGTGGTGGTGACTTTGAGGACAGATCGTTGTCAAAGTCTTTAGGTTGAGCATTTGCAAAGCGAAGCTTCTTCACCTTGTTGTCAGAACCATGGCACATCTCCTCAAGCTCTCCAATGACAGTTGCTGGTGAAACAACTCATGCAGTTGAACACGACAGAATCCACTCAGGGATCTCACGAAAACATTCCCATTTCTTACAGTCCCAATACATCAAACAGGAACAACATGGATGGCATCAAACCAACTCACTCCTGCACTGTGGCCACACCATTTCAATTGAAAATATTGCTCGACAAGCTGAAGCAGTGGCTTAATTCCAGTTTGAGCTCTTGCCACATCAAAACAGGTTCTCCAAGGCTATAGCAGGTCCACATTTCTTCAAAAGAATACTGGTCAAGAGATTTTGAGGGTTTCCAGCAGTCCCAGAGCAATTCTGGCCACTGCACAAGTGCAAAGACCTGATCCCATTGAATAGACCTCTGACCAAGGATAGGCAGCCATAGAAGGCTTGGCTAACCTGGGACAAGATCAGGATGGTACATTTGAAGCTGACTATCATGCACCAAGCTTTGTGAATGCAGCAGCTGGAGGTAATACCAGGTCAACTTGTGATCTTGCTCAAGGAGTAGCAACTGTCTGGGGAGATTCATTGGCAAAGGCACAAAGTGTTGAATCATCTGCCTGATATACACCCAGGTCATCCACCTGGAGAGGAGCACCTGGTTCATGGATTATGGCAGACAGAAGGAGCACATTGCCAGATTGTTCAATACCCACTGCACACAAATTGTGAGCATCACAAGAAGCCAGATTTGGGGACCATTGAAACCTACCTCATTGAGAATATGTTGCTGTGGAAAATCCTTGAGTTGGAGATAGGGCTGCAGTGCACCGCTGGAACATTAGCATAAGCTTCTCTATCTGAACCTTCTGATCTTGCAGGAGGCTCCGAGTTTCCTCCAGTGCTTGCCAAAGATTCTCATTTTGAAGCTGTGCTAGATCCATGGAGCTACCGGCAGCAGCTTGCAGCACTGCAAGTTCTGACCAAAATGTCATCTTCATCCATGTCCTGACATCTTTATTCACAAATGCAAGTAACTTGAAGAGGGCAGACTTCAGGCAAAGTTGATAGATTGCTGCTCTGCCCTAGTTCACTGTTTCAGCCATTGATGATAAGAAAAATGATGAGACACACCTGGAAAACATATGGGCAAGTGGTCATGATCATTGACCAATACTTCACAGCACCTGTCAAGTTTTCTTCCCTAGTACAAATCTTTTGAACATCACATTTGCATTGGTAAGTAAAAAACTCACCAACAACTTCTGCATGAATACCCTCGGCCATCAGACAGACTAAGTTCAAAAACTGTTCAGGAATGTGTACATGGCTAGTGTTTAAAGGTCCAGTCCTATGAACCAGAAAAAGACTGAAACTGAACTGAACTGAACCAAAGTCTGGTTCACCAGGGGGCTATTTATAGGACCAGTCTTTTGCAGTCCAGTTGCCAGTCTTTCACTTTGAAGAATATCATTGAACCAATGAAAACCAGTTTAAACTGGTTGTACCCAGTTCATATGTTATGTGAGCTATACTCCCACATTTCCACACATAATCCCATCAATTTCACTCCCTGGATCATCGAAAACAGTTAAGAACTGAGAGAGATATGACCAAATACATTTTGATGTGAGTATTGTGTTGTGATTTGAGTAGTTGTGATTGTACTGCTTATACCTTGTGCTACAAAAATATTGGGCACAATTGGACATTATCCAGGGCAAAGGAGTAACATACATAAATGTTTGTACCATGTGCATTTGATTCATTTAACACCCCTGACAAGTTGTAAATACACATGACAAACTACAAACTACAAACTGCAAACTACAACATGTAATTCAATGTACTTTTGTTCTGGTCATATCTCAGTCAGATCTTAATGAAATCTCTTAAAATTTAGACCAATCGCCGGGGAATTACAATGTCCAAGTGCCTACATAACAATTAAACTGTCCGCATAATAGTTACTGAGAAACAGGTAGGTTGTATTGGCATGACATATTTTACAACAAAAAACTGTTTGGACCAGTTTTTTTTTCGGTCCATGGACCGATATGGACTGGTCCTATGTTGTCTGGTTGTGGTCCATCAATATATGGATTGGTCCTGGACTGGTTGTGGTTCCAGTTGCCCCATTTAGACGTAAAAAACTGGACTTAACCAGACCTTAAAACACTATACATGGTGCTATGCAGGGTCATACACTCCACGTGACTTGTACCCATGGGCACCCAGAATCACCTGCAAAATCCAAGCCAGGCTAATGTCAAGATTATGTGATAAAACCAAATTGAACACCTGCCATCTTAGGTAGTGCTGGAGCATAAGTGTTGAAATAGGTTTCCCCTCATACCCAACCTAGTTTAGAGGTTTCTGTGGAATCAACACTGAGATTAATTTGAGTCAGCGGTGGTTGAGTGACAAACATGGAGGAATACTCACCCCATTGCTTCCTGCTTGTAGCCTAAGATGTGAGGTGGGATGTGGACCTTCATTCTTGAATCAAAGCCACCCTTGGCAAATGCTCGCACATAATGGTTGTAGAGATTTTGTTCAGCGTATGGTGTCATAGGAGATTTTGGGCCATGCAAGAATCAGATTAGTGTTGCCTTGACCAACTTGGGGCATTTTTGTATTCTTGAAGTAACTTGACACAATGGACTCAGCCTGCTTAGGACCCATCAACCTTTGGGGCTCCCTATCTATTCACATAGATAGGGAGCCCCAAAGGTTGATGGGTCCTCTCTCAACACTAAGCAGGCTGAGTCCATTGTGTCAAGTTACTTCAGGAATACAAAAATGCCCCAAGTTGGTCAAGGCAACACTATGCAAGATGCAGATCTAAAATGAGAGATTGTCAGAAAATGTATCTAAAGGGACAAAGAAAGAAAGACCTGATGACAGCTATTGTTCATGGACCAGTTGATCTTCAGGGATGTCATGATATCTTTCACATCATGGAGATAATGATGATAAAAAGCAAAAGCACCAAGCAGGCACATTTCTGGCTGAAGGTGTGCAATGAAGATGGAGTAAACTGGGTTCACAACCTTCCCTTGATGTCAGCTCATTTCAAGTTGAATAAACACAAAACCTAGTCTTTGTGAGGGAGTAGATAACTAATATAGATTTAAAAAAAACCCCCATGCAAATGCAGGGGGGAGAATTAATTCTACTATTTAATTATACTATTTTAAATTCTACAAAAAAAACCCACCCCCCCATTTTGCAGGGGGGGGGGTGGTGGTGTATCATGTTGGCTGTCTTGTTTGTGTCTTGCCTCTCTCACCTCACCTCCCCCGTGGCTTCCCCCCCATCCCTCCTCTCCCCTCCCTCCTCTTCTGGTAGTCATCTCCCTTTCCCCTTGTCATTTTGTCCCCCCCCTCCTCATCACCCTCGTAGTTCATCCCCCTCATCGTCTGGACCCACAAACCACCCTATGGGCAGCTGCTCGTAGGTGTGTCATTTGGTGCCATTGTCATCCCTCCATGCTGTTCCCATGCTCTTGCACCCCGTATGCACCCCACGAGCAGTTGCTCACCATGGTGATGGGGGGTGCTGGATGTCATGGGGGGTCCATGCACTCACAATCTACCCTACGAGCAGCAGCTCATAGGTGTGGGGTGTGTTGTCAGTTTGTCAGTGATGTGGCATGAGGGGAGGGGTCAGGTGGTGCTTACTGGGCAGGTATTCCCCTTCTGGGGTCTCCTGGTGTTGCTCCCCTCGCTCCTGACCATGATTGATACCCTCACATCCCATTTTGATGGGGAGGAGGGGGGTTGCCAGGGGCATCATTTGGTGTGGGTTTGGCACACGTCAGTCTGTCATTACTCATGTAGATTAGAACCTAGAAACAAAACAAATGAATTAGTTAGTTTACAAAAGTAAAAAACAAATGAAAAAAAAAACTTACTATGGGCCCAAATGACAATTGCATCATTTGGGCATCATTCAGCATCGAAGCCAGCCATTTCTGGTCTTGGGGGCTTGTCTAGAGATGGGGGTGAAGTGGGAGTGGTGGGAGTTGCTGGGTTGAGGTGGTTGAGGTGGGGGGGATGGAGGTGGCATGCTTGTCATCATTGGTGGTGGTGGTGGGAGTTGATGAGCTGGCAGGTGTGATGATGCGGCTATGTGCTTTGTCATCACACCTGTGGCAATGGTATGTAGTGTAGTATGATCACTTACCTGTAATGACTGTTTAGCCTAATGGTATTGTTGTCAGTTTAGGCTTACGTAATCTTCTGTAATGTCAAGGGTTCAATTCTGGTGTGTGCATTGACTTTTTCATACTATATTACTAAGCAAGGCTGCTTTCATTCCTATCGGAATGCTATGTTGTCTGATGTCTTAGCATAACTTTGGAATAGTCCTATGTGATTCCTATGACCAGAAATTTCTAGGAAATCCCTAGGAAATTCCGATAGTCTGATCGGACTCACATCAGACTGGACTAGGACTAAACCTGCTATTTCATGTCAATTTGGCTGGTGAAAATGACATTGGAATATAGTTGGATTCCTATAGGAATATGGGGGGGAGTGTAAAGACCTCCAACCAATGCAAAATTGATGTTGCCAATCCATGAACGATGTAACATCGAATTCATGTCTAAGGAAGGGTACAGAAGTCAAAAAACAATGAAACAGATGCTTACCTCATCAGAGACAATGTGCACAGCAAGACTTGTGGTGTGGATGGCATTGTGTGTGAGTCTGAGCAGTGAGTCTGTGGCAACATGGGTGACTCTGTTGATGATTGTTGCACAACATCCATGTTTATGGTTATTGTTGTGATTTGGGACTTATCACTTTCAAGTTTCCACTGCAACTGTGTATATTGCCTCCAATCCATTCAAGGTAAGATCTTTTTTCTATTTTTCTACTTCCTTTCACATGGCTTCGACATTGCGTCAGTCATCTTCTTCCAGGTTCTCAATTTTGCATCGGCTGCATCCCCTGGATTGACTCTGTGTTGCTTGGGGAGCCTATGTTTTGATCTTTCAGTGGACAAGGATATGTACTAACACTATTCTGTCCAGTCTCTCTGCAGCAGCTGACAGTGGTACTTACTTTCACTGCACTTGCTATTGCTGCTTTTGTTGTCGTTGGTGGGTTCTCTCTTGGTATTTCATCGTCCTACAATTCTAATCATATTTTCCCCCAGCTCTGCTACCGCAATTTGTTTTTTGCTCACTTTTGTTTGCTGTTTCTATCACTCATTTGGTGGAGTTTAATCTTAGCATTGCTCAGAATTTTCATTACTGAATGGTGAGGTTGGTTTTGTGGATTCAATTCAGATACTGATGCTCTATACTCTCATCAAAAGGCTATGGATTTCTTTCAATTTAGCTCGTGCACTAGCATCTGGAACATCAGCAGAAGCACTTTGTCATTACAACTAGCTTAGCATTAGCATAAGCTTGAATGTTACTTGTAGATTCTTTCACTGACTTGTGTTACTGGTAAACTTTCTGTTGTTCATGAGGCTTATTTACTGATGTTCCATCTCCCAGACGTGCTGCAAAGGCTCGAGCTCAGTCCTCTCTGCCACTGTTCATCCACTCTCCTGATTTGTCTTCCATTCTATGTTCCTAAATATGTTCATCTAAAGTACCCCACACTGCCCTAGTCTGCTCTCATCTTGTCAATGCCAATCATAAGCAGGACTAGGGCTTGAACATTAGCATTTGATTCATGCTCTTTTGAATTACCTGTTGGTAAGTGTAGCTTGTTTTTTTGTTGTGGAACTCCTTTCGCTAACTAGAGGCTTGCAAGTCTTTGTCCAGCACCATTCATCAACTTTGGTTTCTATTATCTGTATGTTTCACACTGTTCCCTACTATTCTCCACAGTCTAATGAGTAATTCAGCAACACTAATAATACTACACTTTCTATTGTTTTTACTCACAAATGAGTCTCTTATATTGACCCCTCTTATATAGCTGACTGTTGATATGCAGATGTCATACTTTGATATCCATCTCATCACACTTGAAATTCTGGTGAAAAACCCGGAGATTTTGTTGCATAAGGCAGGCTCTGACTCTGACAGTGCGTGTAAACCCTTCCCACATGAAGATTTCAAATCTCAGATGTTACACTTTAGATGTAGGTGCTTTTGGCAGAAGAGTCAGCACCCTCCTCGAGGATGGCTTTTTCTTCATTATGAGCCCAAATATGGATGTTATATATGAACCTCTGTTTGGTCAAGAGCAACATATGCAATTCAGTCAGAATTTTCATTATGGAGATGACAATCTGCTGCTGTGGCCCCAACCTTATGTTATGTCAGAGTGTGATCTCCCAGTGATACCTTTGTGTTTTGGTGCAGGTGACCCCATGGCTGTCATGTGGTGGCAGCTCACTCATGGTGACTTCATTTTGAGTATGGCTGGCATTGTTACTGGTGTTGGACTGATTAATGGAACAAATCTGGTGCAAATCACTGGCTTGTCAATTCTCTCCAGTCATGGACAAGGGCATACTTGAATGATGAGAAGTTCCCGAGGAAGGCTGAGGGTGCAATAACTCTCTCAAATGTGCTGAAGCAGGGGATGATGAAGCTTGAATCTTTGCCAATGACCCTTCAGCAGGCCGGATTTTGTCTTTCCCATGTTCAGCGGTTGTATCTGGAACTTGTCACATTGCTGGACTACATGACCTTATACAAGCCACAGATTGATGGTTGTATCCCAGTAGCCTCCCAGGTGGCCTCTACAGTTGGTGCCATCACTGAGAACCCCTTGGTTGCTCAGGATTTCATCTGTGCAGGACTTCCTGTCTGGTTGGTAAGGTCTTACAAGGAGGTTCTGTGACACAGATTAATTCTCTGAAGCCCATGCAACAACCTGCAGACTACAATGCTCAACCTGTGCAAAGGATGATGTTCATTGGAAAGGCTGATTGTAAGTCTGGCCCCACAGACTCACAACATTATGACAAGTTAATTTACCTATGTAAAAGCCTGTCCAGTATTTGGATAGGCCACACCAAGAATGGCTTATAGGAAAAGAAAAAGATTAGAGACTCACTTCTAATCATGCAAAAATAACAAGATAAGGGCATGTATTTAGGAGTGAGTTATAATGCAAAAGCAGATTATAAAGAGGAAGCAAAAGGGGAAAGGGAAGGAAGAACTAATGTCCCTAGATGGTAGTATATAAAGTCCATGTACAAATGAATGTCAATAAGATGATGTAAGCCAGGCTTACACCCTCCCACTCTTTGAAAAATATATCAGTTAGTGTAGTTAAAAAAATCAACCCAACATCAACAACTAACATCAGGTGCATTAAAAAACCCAGTGGGAAAAAGCTACCATGTTCCCTTTGCCTTACTAGCCTTCCACCGATCCAAAGCCTCACAGTTTTATAGTTTGTGTTGTGGAAGCCACAGGTCGTTGCTTTCAGAGTAGCCAGACCATTGTACCAGGTATTGATATCCGCAACCTCATTTTCATGCATCGATGATCTTCTCGACGTGGTATTTTTTCGGTCATAACTGGCCCAGGTCATTCCAGTTCACAAGAAGGGAATAGCTCCATGTCATTTTCGATGTGGCACTTTAGCAAGGAGGCATGGTAAGTGGGGAACACATTTGGGGAGTTAGGCAGGTGAAGAGCATATGATGACATCTCAGGGAATGCTTTTGTAACCATGAAGGGACCATCATAGCATGGAAAAAATTTCGCCACTCTAGACTTGTCCCCAGCTTTACATTCTCATCGACGGTTCAGAGTTGCCAGCATTACTTTATCACCCATGAGGTATGGGTCTTCATTTCCTCGTGTTTTGTTTGCAAAAAATGCTTGCATTATTTTTGCACTGAGCATGGTGTCCTTAGCCTCTTCGACATCATTTTCAATTTGTGTAATTATGTCCCATGTGGTCATGATTTCCGAACTCTGTTCAACAATTGAAGTTGGTACCAGAGGCAGGATTATTCATGTTCGTGGGCTGCAACCCATGTGGATCTGGAATCCGGATAATCCTGTTGATCCATTCACTGAGTTCATCATGTGGAAGTGGATGATAGGCAATGCCTGAACCCATCCTTTTTGGTTACGTTTGACATGAAATCAAACACATTGGTTAAGTGTTTTGTTTGTACGCTCACTTGCACCATCAGTTTGGGGGTGGTATGCAGTGGACATCTTAAGGTGCACCCCAGTCAGGATATGTAAGGCTTTCCAGAACTTCAACATGAACAATTTGTTGCGATCAGAGATCAGTTCAAGAGGCAAGCCATTTTCACAGTACCACTCATTGAAGAACACCAGCACCAGTTTTGGTGCCACGATATCAGTCTGGGTAGGGGTCAGGCAGATATCAGAGCCAAGCCTATCGGTTATTGTTAAGATGCAATTGTAATTGTCATCCCCAGGTAGCGGTCCCACAAAATCAAGGCATACAGAGTCACCACATTTCTCGGGTATTGGTAGCAGGTGTAGAGGACCTTTAGCTTTGAAGTGCTGCTTTTGTTTCACTGACACTCATTGCATGCAGGAACATATGCTGTTTTGAGATCTCGTCGCATATTCAGCCAATAATAGCAATTTTGGATACTAGTGTAGAACTTATCCATGCTGAAATGTCCCAATGAGTTGTGTGCCAAATGGAACAGGTCTTAATGAAGATGACCATGTTGCGGAATAACCAGGTGGTCACCCAGGTACCAAACATCACTAACTTTATGGATGTCCGGCATACCACTGCTCACATTTTCAAGTTTACAGCAGAATTTGTCATGTTTGTAATCTTCATGGACATTATTAAGGAAGGCTTCATCTGTGGTGATGGGCATGATTGAGTTACAAGAGTTTGTCTGTTTTAGCCAGAGTCCCACTGCAAGGGGGAGTCAGCAACATCGACATCTTCTAGTGGTCCATCTGGCGTATCAGGGGGAAGTCATGACAAAGCATCTGCAATGATATTATCTTCTCCATGAATGTAATAAATCATCATGTCAAATTGGGACAGATGTTCCATCCATTGAGCCTGTCGTCGTGATGAGTCTTTCTGGGTGTCAAGGTTTTTGAGTGTTTGGTGGTCTGTGTAGACAATGAATTGTATTCCTAGTAAGTCTGAGCACCATTTTTTTAGAGCACGGACAATAGCCAACATTTCTTTCTCATGCACAGGATAATGTTTCTGAGCATCTTTTAGCTGCATAGAGTCGAAAGCCACTGGGCGCACTGTCTCCCATGTTGGGCCCCAGCTTAGAACAGCACCGGTTTCCCAGTCGCCATCACATGTTACAAAAATTTTATTATTTCAAGGTGCCATGTGGTCAATCACTGTTAAGCATTCTCGGCTTACAACTAGAGCTTTAATAGCCTTGAAAGCATTTTGGTGAGGTTCTGTCCACACTGGAAAAAAAATTTTGCACTCTTTCATGGTTAAAGGAGTGAGGACTATGGTATAGTCTGCCAGATGAGGCAGAAAGGCGGCGATATAGCATACCAGTCCTAAGAAACTGTGTACATCCATTGCTGTTTTAGGTGTTGGCCATTTTAAAAATGTTTCAACTTTAGATGAACAGGCTTCGATGCCCTGTTGAGATATGCGGTGTCCAAGGAAGGTCACCTCAGTTAAGTAAAATTGTGATTTCTTTTGGTTACAATATAATCGAGCCTTGCATAGTGCTGTCATAATCTGTTTGATATGTTCTGTGTGTTCCTCTAGGGAATTTGACCAGATAATAATGTTGTCTAAGTATATGTGTGCAAAGATACCTAAGAAGCATCAAAGTGTGGCGGTTACTCATCTTTGATGTACCAGAGGTGCATTTTGCAGTCCTTGTGGCATAACCAAACATTTGTATAACCCTAGAGGTGTTGTTACAGCTGTCAATGAGGTCTTTACACTCCCCCACCTTTCCCGTTGGACTCCGACTGAAGTCTGACTGGAGTCCACTGGGACTGGTTGCCCGCCAACTGCCTGCAAAGTTGCCAGTCCAGTCCCAGTCCAGTCCAACTGGACTCCGAGTGGAATCCACTCAAACACCGGATTCCACTCGGACTGGTCCAGTGGAGTCCAGTTGAATTGCGGTTGGATTCTGGTTGGAGTCCAGTTGGATTCTGCTCAAAAAGTGTGTAAGAAAAGGAATTGAACCCAGATCCCTGTCGGTTGCTTATGTAAGCATAACACACAATATAACCGTTACACCACAGTACCATGTTTAAGTTATCATCTTGTGCTAGGTACTGTGTGCGGCTGTGTATGACAAAGCATATAGCTGCATCATCAAATGTGCCAGCTCATCACTCACCACCACCACCACCATCGACGGCCACCTCCCTCCCTCCTCTCTCTACCACCACCACTGCATGGACACCCACCGCCACCGCTCCCATGCCCAATCTGCCATCACCACCACCCGCAAACGAGCCCAATGGATGGAACATGGGCCTAAATGATGCAGATCACGTTGTTTGGGCCCTACATAAGTTTTTTTTTTCGTTTGCTTTTTGTTTTTATAAACTAACCAACCTGTTTTTTTAGCTTTCTAGGTTATAATCTACTGGCAACAATGCCACCACTCGAAAACAAGCCAACACGGGCCCAAACGACGTGATCTGCGTTGTTTGGGCCTTATGTAAGTTTTTTTGCTTGGTTTTTGTTTTTATAAACTAACTAACTCGTTTTTTTAGTTTTCTAGGTTAAAATCTACTAGTAACGACACCACCACTCGCAAATGAGCCAATGTGGGCCCAAACGACGCAGATCACATTGTTTGGGCCCTATGTAAGTTTTTTTCACTTGGTTTTTGTTTTTATCAACTAACTAACTCGTTTTTTTAGTTTTCTAGGTTATAATCTACTAGTAACAACACCACCACCTGCAAATGAGCCAACACACTCACCCCACGCCTGCGAGCCCCTGCTCGTAGGGTGGATCGTGAGTGTGTGCAGTCGACGATGCCTACCAGCACCCCCCAAAGCCAACAACACACCCACCCCATGCCTGCGAGCCTCTGCTCGCAGGGTGGATGGGTGGTGAGAGCCCATGCCAATGAGCAGCTGCTTGTTGGGTGGATGGTGGGCACACCAGGGATAAGATGACCACGGCACCCATCCCCACGCCTACAAGCAACTGCTCGTAGGGTGGATGACAGGTGCAGCTTGCTATGGTGACAGACGCGTGCAAGGAGGGGTGGGCGATGACACCCACCCCCAGACCGCATCCCCCAACCCCCCCTCCTCTCGCAAGATGTGAGAGGGGTTTTTTTTTGTTTATTATTATATTATACCCACTCCCTCATGTCCTACACGAGGGATGTGGTTAATTAAAATTTTTTGATCTTCATTGTTTGAAAAATGCCTCCTCGAAGAATATGAAAAGTTGAGTCATAAATAAACCTTATATTGATCCCCAGTAAATCTCCTGTGGCTCAAGTGGTTGAGCACACTTGTTTGGTTTGTCATGTGATTTCTTATGGTGAGGTCTTGAGTTCAATTCCTGCAGTACACAAATTTATTTTGTGGGTACTTTATGAAATTCACCAAGTCCAAAGTCCTTTGAGCTCATATCTAATTGACTTATCATTTGGTTGCACTCGGACTCCAGTTGGACTCCAGTTGGACTCCAATGGGGGATTGAACTCTACATGACTTAGTGTAGTTCAATTGGACTCCACTCAGACTCCAGTGGACTCCAGTCAGTCCAGTTGGAGTCCACTAGGACAGGTGGGGGACTGTAAAGTACTGCCATCAATGCGATGCTACTTGGGTCCATTTTGGTGTGAAAAAAACTATCTGTCATGTCTAGTTTACTCCAAATCTTCCCACGTCCAGCATCTGCCAAGATATCATCTATGCATGGCAGTGGATGTGAGTCAGTCACAGTGTTGCTATTGAGTTGACGATAATTGTTGACCCAGCATGGCAAATCAGTAGCATCCACCTTTGGGACCAGGAAAGCCAGCGATGCATGTGCAGACAATGAGGGATGGATGTGTCCTGCATCCAAGTGATGTTGTATCAGGACACTCCATGCCCCCCAAAATTTTTGTGGACAGGAATAACTTCTTGTAGTGATCATTTTCCCTGCATCTTTGAATGTGATTTTACATAATACATCACTAGGCATTTCATCAACATATGGGATCAGTTTGAATACATCTGCATAATGTCCTTTCACTTCCATGTTTAGTTTTTGCAGTTTATCATCAGCTGCCAGTTGTTCAACACAAATACAGATAGCAGCTACGATATCTATGCCATTGACAGGTTCACATCTCGAATCGACCCAAGGTCCCCATGTTTCACAGTGCTTTTTCAGTTGTTCAATAAGTAGCCTGCGATAATTTTTTATATCTGCTAGCAGGTCTCAAGTATGTATCTGTGTCTTAGGTATTACATGCTGAATAGGGTGTAGTAGGTCAAATCCCTACTTGTAATCTATTATGGTACTGTTCTTTGCATCAACAATGATGTTGTTATGAGACAGGAAAGGCAGTCCGAGAGTAATCAAGTGGCAAAGCTTTGGTGCAACAAGAGCATGGACAGTGCGGGTGCAATACAGGTTCGTTCGATCGTGCAACTTGAGTTTGACCCAATGGGTCAGCAAGACATCTGAAGAATGACTGGAGTTATCGAAGAATGCTCCAGAGACAGGAAATGGGTGAGGTAGCAAACAAGTAGTAATGCATAAATGAGAAATGAGAGCTTCTTCAATCAAAACTGTAGGAGATCCATGATCAATTAATGCAGAAATGTTAAGACGAGAGCAATGAGATGAATCAAACATATCCATGGCGCATTCCCACACAAGGTGTGGTTTGAAGAAGGGAACATGTGTGCTTTGGAGTTATGTGAGGGGTCGCTGTCACCCCCACCAATAATTGAGCTGTTTTTGGGCACATATATGGCAGCCATTGGGTACAATGACATCCCCAGTACGCTAGCGATGGGAAGGGCAGGAGGTGTGGTGTTAGGTTGAGGTGGAGCAGACACAGCACCGACACTTGTTGTTTGTTCATCACGAGGGATGGGAAGGGTAGCTAACTTCATGCATTTCTGTCCTTTGTTTACAGCTTGCATTGTTCATTTGACATAGTTCTCTCCACTTGGGAACTTGCAGGGATGCCCATCTGGCATGTAGAAGCCCCAGCATTTCTTGCATCCATTGTAGATTTCGAAGTATTTCCTTTCTTGCTCACTTAATTTGGGTGGACGTGCAGTATAGGAGGTGAGGTTGTGTGAGCTAGAAGATCCTTGAGTTCGAGAATAGGGAGCTTTCCTAGAGCTATCCACTAGTCCTACAGAAGAACTGGAACACTTTAAGCTTCTGGCAGCATCTTCAGTGTCCCATTTTTGTGCATTTCTGTCTTTGACCAATTTCTGGTTGAGCTTAGTTAACATATTGACAAAGCTTTGGAGTCTGCTCTCCACTTTCAATGTGTCAGTGGCTGCTTTTGCGGCTGCCATTACGGGTGCAGCCGCTCCAGCATCTACTTCACCCTCTTCATCAGAAGACTTGTGATTATCCTTCCATCAATCAAATGATGCTGCCAGTTCCAGTGAAATGTTCGACTCAATTTGGGTATGTAGCTGGGTGGGAGATAGATGGAACTGGGTTCCCTTCAATAGTAGATTATCCCGTCGTAATGAATCAATGAACTCTGTGAAAGGGCTCTTGTTTTGCTTAGTTGATCGCACTTTTCGAGCAAGGTCTTGTTGCCAATGCTTAGGCAACCAACGTGCTCAAACCTTGATCATCAAGTCGGCGAATGAGAGTACAGATAGTAGGTCTTGTTGAGACTGATACCAGTCTGAGAAGAGTGGGTCTTCAAAAGAGTATATGATGTGGTCGACATAATTTTTTTTGTCAAGGCCATCTTTGTTTTGTAAGTATCCATGTGCATGGTGCTCGAAGCAATGGAGCAGTTCCGGTGTCATGTTCCCTGCTGAGATCATCAGGCGTTTACCATTGTTCAAGCTTAGGGTAGTGGAGGAGGTTGTGGAACTCATGTCTGAATGTATACATAATCTTCTGTAGTCAAGTGTTCAATTCTCGTGTGTGTGTTTAATTTTTCATGCTATATTACTAAACAAGGCTGCTTCCATTCCTATTGGAATCCTATGTTGTCTGATGTCTTAGCATAACTTTGGAATAGTCCTATGTGATTCCTATGACCAGAAATTCCTAGGAAATCCCTAGGAAATTCTGATAGTCTGATTGGACTCTGATTGGACAACATTGGACTGGACTAGGACTAAATGTGCCATTTCATGTCAATTTGGCCAGTGAAAATGACATCGGAATATGGTTGGATTCCGATCGGAATCATTGGAATCATTGGATTCCTATAGGAATGTGGGGGGGAGTGTAAAGACCTCTGTTTTTTGCCCTACTATGAGTAGTCAGGGGAATATGAACAGAAGGTATTTGAGACAGCTTTTAACTGTTGTAGCAATGGAGATATGAGCATTAAATATGCACCGTTATATGAGTTAAAAAAAAGTGAAAGCCTGTCCAGTATTTGGATAGGCCACACCAAGAATGGCTTATAGGAAAAGGAAAAGATTAGAGACTCACTTCTAATCATGCAAAAGAAACAAGATAAGGGCATGTATTTAGGAGTGAGTTATAATACAAAAGCAGATTATAAAGAGGAAGCAAAAGGGGAAAGAGAAGGAAGAACTAATGTCCCTAGACAGTAGTATATAAAGTCTGTGTACAAATGAATGTCAATAAGATAATGTAAGCCAGGCTTACACTATGCCACCATTACACACTTCCACGATGCCAGCACACCACACACATTGCCAACACAACTACCCTCACTGCTGACACAGCCACCTATGGCGCATAAACAACTCACCAACACCAGACATACCAATGTCTGTGTTACATTACTACACCACCATTACACACTTCCACGGCGCTGGCACGGCCACACACATCGCCGACACAACCACCGGCAATAGCATAGTCACCTACGGCGCATAAACAACTCACCAACACCAGATATACCAATGTCTGTGCTACAGTGAGTTATGGCCACCCTATGCTGCCAACACACTCCCACAGTGCCGACACAGCCACACACATCGCCGACACAATCACCCTCGCAGCCGGCACAGCCACCGGCAAATATGACAACAACAACCGGTGACATGCATCCTGGCAATGGCACCATACATCCTTATTACCCTTCTATCCACATCCAGCAGTGCCAACATTATCCTTAGCATTTACAGGTCCAGTTCAGTCCGGTTTTTTATGTCTAAATGGGGAAACCACAACCGCAACCGGACTGCATAGGACCAGTCCATATCAGTCCATGGACCAAAAAAAACCAGTTCAAATGGACTTTTTGTTGTAAAGTTTGTTGTACCAATATAACCCATATATTTCTCAACAACTATTAACCGTACCATTTCACCATTACACAAGCGGTTGGATATTGTAATTCCCCAGCGACTGGTCCAACTTTTAAGAGATTTCATCAAGATCTGACAGAGATATGACTGAAACAAAAGTACATTGTATTCCATGTTGTAGTTTGTAGTTTGTAGTTACAACTTGTTAGGGCTGTTAAATGAATCAAATACACATGGTATAGATGTTTATGTATGTTATTCCTTTGCCTTGGATAATGTCCAATTGTGCCCAACATTCTTGTAGCACAAGGTATAAACACTACAGTCACAGCTGCTCAAATGACATCAAAATACTCACATCAAAATGTATTTTGTCATATCTCTCTCAGTTCTCAACTGTTTTTGATGGTCCAGGGAGCGAAATTGAAGCCATTATGTGTGGAAATTAGGGGGTATAGTGCACATCAACTATAAACTGGTTGAAACCAGTTCGGATCAGTTTTCATCAGTTCAATGATATTTTTCAAAGCAAAAGACTGGCAACTGGACTGCAAAAGACCGGTCCTATAAATAGCCACCTGACAAACTGGACTTCGGTTCAGTTCAGTCCGGTTTCGATCTTTTTCTGGTTCATAGGACTGGACCTTTAAACACTAATTATCCTATTGATGCAGTAGCTTCCTATTATGTGACTATGCCCAATGCAGCCTTCCCAAATCACACACTACACTTGATGCGGCCTTTTACTTACATGGTCAATGTTTTTCTTATATATTACTTATTTTTTATTCCTTAACCTTTGTTCCTACTTCCATGCAACAAAGATAATTTGATCCTGTCTTTTAGTAAACCTAAGTCTAGTGTAGGCTGCCCCTTCCACTGATGACCCAAATAAGTACTTGAAGATCAACAGATATATCCATTATTATTTTTGATATCCAAGCCCTTTTGATTTGATAAAAAAGCCTGCCAATGCCCCTTCCTCTTCCACTCCTGATGGCTCTGCCATTCAGGTTAATTTTGCAGTTTCACCTTCCTCTTCTGTGCCTTCAGGTTCCCAATCAACCCCGTCAACTTTCCAATCTGCAGCTCCAATTGGCAAGGCCTACAACAGCTCTCAGAGTCAAAGTGCTCGTGGCAAACCATGTAGGTGTTTATTGTAGGATGAATGCATAACATAATTGATGATGTCATGCTTACAGATGCTTGAAGAGATGCCAAGTCGTCCACAGGATGCAATAAGTACTTGGAGCCCTCCAGTCCATTAGTTCCTCCTGCCCTACCTGTGTGGTGAGATGCACTCATGCAGGTAGACACCTGAGAAGAGAATCGGTTGGACCATGTGTCATCATTGCAAATTTGCATTCCCTGATCCTGGCCTCTTTCCCAGCATCCAAACGGTTGAGAAGTGGGCAAGGTTCTTGTGTAACTGGCTCTGCAATTGGGCTGCATTGATCTTTCATTTCTTGTCATCGTCATCTTCTGCTAGGCCTATGTCCAACCAATGCTGGAGTAGTTTGCTCAATTATGGTGGCACCATCAAGGACATGTCAGCAAATGGCTTGACAAAGTCCTCACAGCTATGGCTTTAAATGCAGGAACTGCTGGGCAACTGCTTGGATGAAGCAGGTGTTGCCTTGAACATGTCTTCTAACTCAGTTGTGTTCTGGCGTGAGGCTCAACTTTCTGTGGGGGCTTTGCCTGACCTTCATGTCACCCAGGAGATTCTTTGGGAGCTTTACGAGCTTAATTTTTGGTTTGGGTTAGTGGCCTTGGATCAGTGGGCATGGTTGGCATCTGTAGAAGAGTTGGCAGCACAGGAGTCCTCTTGCCAACTGATGTTGATGGCTTGCTTCCCTAGCAAATCTCTTCTTGTGGCTGATGTCTCATCCACTAATCAAGGCTTTGCATCTCCCACATTGAAGGGCCATGCTCAGTATCTTCTTGCAATGAAGAGGCTAATGAAAGGATGGGGAGGGAATGTACTGGAGGTGATTTGTTGCCTACCTAAGAATCCGGTCAAAGGTTATTCATTGCAGGAGTTGGCAGAACTAGAACAAGCTATTGCAATTTTTTACACACAGTCATTTTTCAATCACTTTGGATGTGCTGCAATTCTTCCTCATACTTTGGACCCTGTCTTGGTTTCAATGTTGGTGCCAGCCTCCTGATCAATTATTTGTTCTTGTGCTATGACAATTGTTTTCCATTGCTATTATCTTGCTTTGTTGCTTTTCATTTTGCTTTCCTAGATACTGTTGTTTTCCATTTTGTTATCTTGTACCTTTCTATTTCATTGACAGACTGTGTAGGTAAAAACAAAAGTTTTGCTTAATTTCACTGTCATAAGAAGTCTATATAAAAGGTGGTGTTTGCCATGTTGAATGTGGCAAACCCTGCATAAATAGATAAAAATAGGCTCAACCTGGGCAAATGCCACAAAAATAAATAAATATAGCATGGTAAACTCACTCCCAACACCTGGATTGGCAATCACTGCAAATATAGATCTTGCAGGCTTCAACCAACATAACCTTGTTCTCAATACTTACACTCATGTTACCATTAGCACTTATGCAGCTTAGAGATTTTCAGGGGTACACCCCCCAGGTATACCCCTGCTATTCCCTGCTTATCCTCATGCTACCATTAGTGCCCATGCTACCATCAGTGCTCATGCTACCATCAGTGCCTATTGTAGAGAATTGATCCTAGAGTAAACAAGGTTATACTCAGTCCTTGTACAAATGACTCTATTAGTTATATGGTACCTAGAGTAAACAAGGTTATACTAAAGAATCTTCATAATATGATGTCTGGGATCATGCTCACCTCAGTCCTAGGGCATGGCATGGATATGGGTAACACCATGTGTTTCTGGTCACGGGTATGCACAGGTACAGGTACGGGTATGGGATTGCCATACCCGGGCAACACCGTACCCTTTTCCACGGTGTTATGGGTATGTGTGGGTATGCCAGTACCCGGATTTTGGTCAGGTGAGTAATCATCTGAACTTGTTGAATACTCACGACACATCTGATTCTAAACCATATGATGATCCAACCACCACCATTGCATGGCCCAAATGACGTGAATCGTTGTTTGGGCCTATAGTAAGTTTTTTTGTGTTTCATTTCTTGTTTTTTGTAAACTAATTGATTATGTTTCTTCTTTTTCAGGTTCTAAACTACTGATAATGACGGATGACGACAGCTAAGAACACACACCCAACAGTGCCATGTCACCCGGGCCCAAATGACGTGATTGTGTCGTTTGGGCCCATGGTAAGTTATTTTTTCATTCGTTTCTTTTTTTGTAAACTAACTATTTTGTTTCTTTCATTTCCTAGATTGGAATTCCCTAGGAATGAGGAGCTCACACGGAACGACCCCATGCCAACACCGCCATGTCACGATGGCACACCACCCACCCCAGCCTCATGAGCAACTGCTCATGGGGTGGATAGTGGGTGGAATGACGACGATGACCAGGAGGAGGACCCGAGGACCCAACTGCCACCATGAGCAACTGCTTGTGGTGTGGAAATGGGGATCGACGACTACAGGCAGCACCCCCCCCTCTCTCACTGCAAATGCAAGTGGGGGGGTTACTCATTCTGTTCTCGGTGACTACAGGCACCACCCCCCTCCCTCACTCCAAATGTGAGAGGGGGGGTTTTTTGTTTTGTTTTCATTGACTACAGGCACCACCACCCCCTCCCTCACTCAAAATGTGGAGGGGGGGATTTTCTATATTAATTTAATGTAATTTATTTATTAGAATAGGTCCACCACCCCCTGCCTCACTCCAAACATGAGCAAGGGGGTTTCTATTAACTTAGTTTAGTGTAATAAGTTATTAAAATATGTATTCTTCTCAAAACCCACGAATAACCATGGGTAACCTGTGGAAACCCATGGTAACACTGTACCCATACCTGTGCGGGTACAGTGTTCATGAGTATGGGTAAGGGTATGAGGAAATATACCTGAGGGTTACCCATGCCATGCCCTACTCAGTCCATGTACAAATGACCGAGGTGGCAGATCGTCTATCTACCCATATATATATGTTCTCAATTGTCTTCCCGGTAATAGGTCCCCAGTGCAGTTTGAGCACCGATATATTGGTTTTCGCACTTTCAATTGACTTTGAATGCTTCATACAGCTCAGAATATACACTTGGAACATCATCAGATGAGTTTTGAACCAGTTTCGAGCAATATCACACCGATTTCTAGCCATGAACAAAGTCCAAAGAATCTTCAAAAAAACCTCAAACCTTGAAAAACATCTTTGGACACAGTATTTCCTATTTGAATGATCTTCGGATGCATGCTGGACACATGGGACACTATCTTGAGTATATTGAACACATTTTGACTGCATGTGCACACATACAATCTGCTCAAACCAGTTTCCGATGTTTTATGCAATTTATAACAAGGACAGTCCACTTTTAGCTATTCTTTCTTATTATTTCTTCATCATATGTTATATTCACCCTTTCTAGTCTTGCTTTATTGTTCTGATATACTTCTATTGTCTTTTGCCTCGAGTTTTCCACATGTTTGCCTCATGTTCTCTAGCCTTTTTAGGTAGTTTCTTTATTTTACATACAAAGATGTACTAGATACAAAGAAAAACAAGAAAGTCGTCATCTTCCTGCCAGATCGCAGTGATTTGAGAGAACAGTTTAGTCTTATTCAGTCCGAAGTCTTGTGTTTTACACTAAACTTCTTCAAAAATCTTTGAAAATCCTCGGATTACACTATTTTCACTCTTGTTTCCCTCGATTCACCTTTGCTTTGCTTCTACTACTTGTCTAGTCCCCTGATCTTGCATCTGAACATATTTGTGCACTCCAAATTCCATGAAACACATTCTTTCAGCTTCAAATTGCCTTGACAAGCAGTCCTTTTATGACTATTTGATGGTTGGTCTGACAGGTGACATCTAGAGGGCCTCGCATCCTTCCTCTAACTTGTGTTATACCATCTGAAGCCATTTAGTAGGTTTTGTTTGGGTTTCCGGGTTGAGTATCATCACTGGCCATGCCCCCACCTGACTTGATGAAGAATTTGATGGTGTGGCCAGTTTTCTTGCAAACTGGGTTGCTGCAGATTAGAGAGTTGGAGGTTTTCTGGGGCTTAGTGTGGGCAGCAAGTGCAATGTATGACTTGTTTTCAGTGCATTGGTCATTTTCAAGCAGGGTTTGTTTGTTCTCCAAGAAATGGTGAATGTTGTTGGAAGTGTACAGGGACTTGTGGGTGGAATTCGGGATGTTGCATGATATGATGCAGCAGGCATGGGGGAAATTGTCACTGAATGAGTTCAGGAGGGCTATGGAGCAGAAAAGGTCAGCTTTGATGTCTCCCATGGCGAACGCACACTCAATCAAGGTGCAAATCTGATCTGCAGTCTTGGGAAGCAGAATGTCATTTGAACACTCAATGGAAAGGGCTTGTTGTTGCTATCATTAGCACTTATGCTCATACTACCATTAGTGCTTATGCTTGTGCTACCATTAGTGCTTATGCTCATGCTACCATTAGCACTTAAATGATAGCATGAGCACTAGCATAAGTGCTAATGGTAGCATGAGCATAAGTGCTAGTGGTAGCACTAGCATAAGCACTTTTGAATGTGTTCACTATGTGTCCACCTCTCACACATGAAATCCATAACCAATTACATAATAAATAACATCATGTTTAGAACATAATGTGTTATTTCATGATACCAGGCAGCAAACTGAAAGGCACAGTGTAAAATCATGAGTTACATCATTCAAAATGAGATTATCATGTAACATCCCTTGTCTGCCAGTAACATAACAACATCATTTACCATGTGCCCAAGGGTGGCATTCTGGACACATTGTAAAAAAATTGCAAAAGAAATTATAAATTAGTTTTCCATTTACACTCACCTCCCACACTGATTTGAAGGTAAACACAGACAATATGTTCTTATCTATGTATGCACCCATGTGCCCCAGTATCACATAGTAGCTTTCATTTTAAATGTAGTTTACTGTGTTTCCAGCAAACACATTTTGATGACATTGTGATTACATAATGAATATAATGAGCCACTCAATTCTTTGTGGATCCAGAATGAGTGCTCTGTGGTTCTATATGGATCAGAGTAATCCCATTATATATGTGGCCAGAATGTGACTGCTAGATACACTGAGATCACATTTTGAGACCATAATAAATGGTTACTTTCTATGGTTCTGTTAAGGATGTGAGACAATAAATACTATATTAGATCACACTGTGATTACAATGTTTCCACTGGGCACATGGTGTATTTCCCCCAGTGGTAGCTGGGGTGGTCATTTATGTTGACGCAGACAGGTGGTGGTTGAGGTGGCCATTTACGTTGAGGTGGACAGGTGGACATCATGGATGTGGTGGTGAGAGGGAGGGAGGTGATGGCTGTGGTTGTCATTGTGGTCATTGTGTAGGTTTCACTGATGATCATTTGATTGCTTACCTTAGTGACACATCAGAAGACTGGTTGTGGTTGGTCTTTCAATGGTCTATTAATATTTCTGATTGCAACAGACTGGCCACTGGGCACTGCCAAGACTGTGGGCAACCACAACCAAAAGTCTGGTTGCCATCAGTCTGGTTTGGTTGTCATATCTTTCTCAGTTCTCAACCATTTTTAATGAACCAGGGAGCGAAATTGAATCAAATATGTGTGGAAACAGGGGGGGTGTAGTTCATGTGACCTATTAGCTGGTCTCAACTGGTTTAATCAGTTTTTGTGCAGTTAACAATAATTTTGAGATCTGAAAGACCATAACCGTAACTGCCTGTAACTGGATGTTAACCATAACTGATGGTCCAGTTAACATCGGTTAGGTTCAGTTCAGTTTCCAGTCTTTTTTGGTCCATAGGACTGGACCTTAAGACACTAGCTGCAATGAATGTGAATGTCAGGAAAGCAGTCAGGTTACACTGGCTTCATGAGCTTACCCTGCTCAAGGAGCTTCATTCCAAACTGCAGACTTTCTCATTGGCAACAGCACCAGCAACGGCATCAAAAAAAATCCTCAACATGCTGGGGGACCATCAAAGCAATCGGCCATAACAAGACAATTGGCACTGGTGTCAGCACATGCACAGGCAGAACTCAAGCACCTGAAGTGTCTTCCCCCTACCTCCCACAAGTGGACCTGGGGTGTTGACATCACAGAGAGTGATGTTTTGGCAACTAATGAGCAAACATCATTCTGGATATGCTCGGTCTCTGCCTGATGGTGTATACAATAAGGAGTGGTCAATCACAGCCAGTTTCTCAACAGCGGTCTCCAGTGCCTACAGTCCACCACCCACAGTAACTGGTATTGATGCTGGCCTTTATTTTTCAGATGCTGGATCTGACCATTGGTAACATTCTGACACCTGGTCTGATGCCAATGCCAATGTTTTCCCTGCTGCTGCCAATGCTGATGACAAGGCTGAAGAAGACATTTCCGATGCCAAGGCCAATGATGATGCTGATGTTGATGTGCACATTATGCTCAGCCAGCCCACCGCCTCTTATGCCACTATGTTATGGGAAGCCAAAGGTGATGCATCAGATGACACTGATCAGCCTACCACATTTCAGGCAGCCATGGCTTGGCAGGGCAATGATTCATCATCATCATCTTCCCATATGGGTTCCCCAACTGGCTTTGATGCCACTGCCTTTTACCTTGCTGATTCTTTTTCTACCCCTTCATCTCCCCCCACAACTCCCATTTTGACTGCTTTCCCCACCACATCTGATCACATAGGTAAGCTACAGTGTATCAAATGATATGGTCTATCAAACACATACAATGTATCGAATGATATGGGTTCGATGGATGCTGTCGAACACTCCATATGTATATAGATACATACTGTAGTATCAAATAAATTTGCTATTACAATCCTTGCTGTCTTACAGCACTACAGATGTGTTATGAATGTAATATATAGGTCAGTGACCTATGCGAACTTCAACTTGGACACAATTAGCACCGGCAATGGCAACAGCATGGGGCATTACCATTGGGCGTCACCAGTGGGAATCAGGATGGGGAGTCAGCATTCATTTGTTAGACCTATGTAGTATGCAGACCTACAAAATAAAATTGGTGCTGAATGCTGCTTGGCAACCTGGTGGCCATGCTGATGCTGATGCCAATGCCACCTAAAAAAAATGCCTGATGCTGATGCCTTGTGTATGCAATAATTAATTTGTGCAATGTTATGCAGACCTACAAAATGAGGGTGGTGCTGAGTGGTGCTCAGCCAGTGGCTGTGGCCTATGCCAATGCCAATGCCACTGAAACAAAAAGCCTGATGCTACCAATGGTGATGCCCCATGCCATTGCCACTGTCATTGCCATTGCCGTTGCCATTGCTGTTGTGGCTGTGCTGATGCCAATGCCACCGAAAAAAAATTCCCGATGCCATACAGTGACATGTATGATAAATGCAGTAAATGCCCTGTTTATGGGATAATTAATTAGAAGAGTTCCAAAATGGGGTTGGTGCCGAGTGGTGCTCTGGTGGCTGTGGCCAATGCCAATGCCACTGAAAAAAAAACCTGATGCCAAAGGTTGTACAGCATCATGTATGATAAACTCAGTAAAGGCATCTTTAAGTGATAATTAATTTGTTGTACTATGCAAACCTACAAAATGAGGTTGGTGCCAAGTGCTGCTCAGCAACCCCATGGCAGTGGCCAATGCCAATGCCAATGCCACCTAAAAAAAATGCCTGATGCCATATGGTGACATGTATGATAAACTCAGTAAATGCCCTGTTTATGTGATAATCAATTTGTTGTAGTATGAAGACTTACAAAATGAGGTTGGTGCCGAGTGCTGCTCAGCAACATGGTGGAGGTGCTGATGTCAATGCCACTGCCACCTAGAAAAATTCCTGATACCCATGCCTTGTTTATGCAATAATTAATGTGTTCAATATAGTATGCAGACCTACAAAATGAGCTTGGTGCTGAGTGGTGTTCAGCACCGTGGCCAATGCTGATGCCGATGCCACTGAAAAAGAAATCCCAATGCCATTCAGTGAGATGTCTGATAAACTCAGTAAATGCCCCATTTATGCAATAAGTAATTTGTTGTAGTATGCAGACCTACAAAATGAGGTTGGTGCCAAGTGGTGCTCAGCACCCTGGTGGCTGTGGCCAACAAATATTCCAATTGTTGCAATAACAGGAAAGGCATGGCTATCATAGATGACACAGAGGCAACCATGACATAGAGAGCAGGCAGCATCATGGAAGGGAACTGTGCACAGAAGTGCAGCCAAAAAGGAAGAGTGTGTCCAAGATGCACAGATCTGGATGGAAGCAGAGTCAAAAGTGGAAGTGCATGGACAGAGGTTGAGGGTCAGATAAGCAGACAACAATGCACAAGAGGCAGACCAAGATGAGAGAAGAACATCAGGTAGTGGTTAGTGTTTGAGGGTCCAGTCCATAAGACCGGAAGAAGACCAAACCCTTAACTGAACTTAACCACAAGAGACCAAATTGTCGGTCTCGGTCCATCCAAAATGGCCTGCAGTCCAGTTAGCGGTTGATACTTATTTAAAAGTCACAAAAACCGATCAAAGACCAGTCTCAACTGGTCTTTTCATACCCACAAATAACTACGTATTCATGTACCTAATTACTAAAGTTACTTATACATAAACCGACGAGAGGGGGGATGCCCCAAGAATAAGTGGAGAGGTCTGGGTTTATGTATCTTTGAAGTCATTGTACATGTTTGTCTTAGCTGTATGTGTTTGTTTACAGTAAACAAACATGCATCAATGTGTTTGTCTTTAATTACAAACATTCATGTGTGATGGACATCCTGTGCCACGTCACCACCTGGTCCGCAACCACAACCACCCAAACCAACAAATGCAAAGTGGGGGCCCAAACAATGACCTAGCATCATTTGGGCCCCCTATGGTATTTTTTTTATGTTTTATTTCTTCTTTCTTTTACTAACTACATGTTTTTTCTTTGTTTTTAGTTGCATTTTGATCATGAGCTCCCATACCAAATGACACACCCAAGCCTTGCATTACTGCTGTGAGCCTCTGCTCGCAGGGTGGCAATGGGCCTGTTTCTGGATGACAATGATGATGACGGCGGCCAATGCCAGCCCCCTACGCTGTCGCTGCGAGCCTCTGCTTGCAGGATGGCAATGGGCCCTTTGCTGGACAACAACCTAGGCCACCTACTCTAAAATGAGGGCAGTGGAACTGGAACACAGGAGTGGACTAATAGAGAAAAACCTCAGTGATAGAATAGCACTGTATTGAGTAGTATATACCTAATTGTTAGGAAACCACCCCATTACCTAATAAACTTTCATTTTTATTTTATTATGTCGAATTACGCTACATGACGCCAAATGACACTACATTTTGATAGCGTGAGAATTTTATTTCGCACGCATCAAAATGTATGTGCATGTACGAGTGTGTTGGTAACAACAATGTACAATATATGTAACATAGTATATAAACCCTAAATATATGCCTAGGGGACCCCAGTTGTGTTCTCTTAGGTATTCCACCTACGTTTTCGGTGTGAAAGGCCTATCTCAACAAACTCACCTATTAATAACCCCTCGCATCAAAACCATCAATTCCCCCATCACGAGCATGGATCCCGCCCCCTTCTTGTAGAGAGAACCCACACAGTCTTAGCTAGCAGATAGTGGGTGTCACCCTAACAGAAGAACACAACTTCCCATATCAGTGCGCCTTCTCTTACTTGCGCATATGTCATTGTTTCACCGCGCCACATCCGATTACTCATCCTTTCGGCGTGAGCTGGAAGTACTTGTATATAAGTAATCTACCTTTTCTTTTGTAAGCTGATGCCAGGCCTCGCCTTACATTGCGACTGCCAGTGATCAAGAGGCAGCGCTCATCATTAGGACAGCTGCAACCAGACAACCGATCGGATCTGGTTTAGTTACGATTTACATCACTCTATTCGGATGACTATTTTAGTTACAGGCCGAATTCAGTGATATCTCCGAGATCAGGCACTGTTGGAAGGGTTATTGATCCGAAGTGTCAAAATAGGCGCCCGACGAACGATGAACCATTGACAAACCTCGACAAACCTTATCACGTGACCCGTAAACGTTTGGAGAGGTCTCGAAGAAAAATTTTGAATTTGTCGAAGAAGTAATTCATCACAGATTCTACAATTATGTCCGAACCTTCAACTTCTAATCCTGGTCCTAATCCTGTTCCCATACCAGCACTAGATGCGAAAATTGATGCGCTCACAGTGCAAATGTTGCAATTAGTGTCAGTATTGGCAGCATCACAGCCCAGACAAGTGGAAGTACAGCCAGAGACAACAGGAGAAAGAGATGATGAGATGGAGGAGATGGTGGAGTGGATATTGCAGGAGGATGAGATGGTGGAGAAATCTGGAAATGGAAAAGTGTGCTTACCTAAGTACATGCCCCCACAAATCTTTGACAGTACCATGGAGAATACAAAATCCTTCATCAGCTCTATAGTATTATACATCCATGGGAGGAAGCCAGAGTTTCATACAGCCGAGTCTAGGATTATGTTTGCTCTCTCATACATTCAGGGGGGGAAAGCACAGTTCTGGAGAAACAAGGCTATTAATCAAATTGCTGCAGGAAATAAACCATTTGCAACCTTCAAGGAATTTCTGGAGAGATTGGAGGCACAGTTTGGAGACCCTAATCCAAAGGCGACAGCCAATGCAAAATTAAAAACCATGCGCCAAGGTTCCTTAACAGCAGATGAATTTATTTTGCAGTTCAAAGCAGAAGCTTCGCAAACGGACATGGGAGAAGCCGCGTTGGTAGAGTTTTTGAAAGCAGGATTAAATCCCTCTTTATTCAAGTCTATCTACTGACTACCTTCTATGCCAGAGAAGTTGGATGAGTGGTATAATTGGGCAATGCGCCTTGACCAGCAATATCGGCAGGAACAGGCGGAGTCAAAGTTGATGTATGGAAGTAGTAAATTTGGAAAGTCATCAGGAGAAAAGTCTGAGAAAGGAAAGGCACCTCAGGTGCAAGCTCCAAGGGCACAGCCACTGGCCATGGCAGTGACACCTATAGTTACGGAGTCAGCAGCACCAGCAGAGGCAATGGAGGTTGATCAAGTGGGGAGACGAGCCCCACTTAAATGTTTTAACTGTGGGCAGTTAGGACACATTTCTAAGAATTGCAAGCAGAAGAGAAAGATCAGGGGAGCTATATTTGAGGAAGTGAAGCAGGAGGAAGGCAGGCAGAAGAATTTTGTGGAAGAGTCCCAGTGAAGGTTTCCCCCTTGGTGACCCAGAATCATTACAATGTATTAGTATCCCAGGAAACCCAGAGTAAATCAGAAAAGGAAATCGAGGAGGAGTACAACTGTTGTGAATCATGTGACAAAGAAAATTGTCACATGTTATTTCCAAAAACCCCTAAATTCTTTATTCGCTGTGTGCAAATAGAACCCGAAAACACCTTGACTGTGGGACTGAAGACAGTGGACACACATGCAGCTATTGATGTGGAAGCGTTGCTTGACAGTGGTGCTACAGGATTATTTATTAATCGATCCTTAATTACCGGAAATGGTATTAACACATGCAAGCTGGCACAACCTATAATGGTGTACAATATTGACGGAACAGTCAATCGTGGAGGAACTATCAAGGAGGAGGTGACTATGGTACTAAAGTATCAGGAGCATCAGGAGCGAGCCATATTCGAAGTGTGCGATCTTGGGAAAACCAATCTAATAATAGGATGTCCATGGTTACGGAAGCATAATCCCGAAATTGATTGGAAAACTGGGAAAGTACAAATGACTCATTGTCCTAAGGAATGTAATGTGTATGGGAGGAAGATGAAGAAGGAAAAAAGGAAGAAGAAAGAGAAAGAACATCCGAGAAAGTACTCTGTTATGACGGAGGAAGTGGAGGATGAGGAAATGCCAAATGGGGAAGTTCCGATCATGATCGAGAAAGAAGAGCAAAAGCAAACCTTTAGAGCAGTTTGTGGAGGACAGTCGTGGGACAAGAATATCGTGAAGGTGGAGAAGCCAGTGGAGGAATGGGTGCCAAAAGTGTATCATGAACATTTGTCAGTGTTCCAAAAGAAGGAGTCTGAGCGAATGCTGGTGCGGAAGCCATGGGATCATGCAATTGAGATGAAGCCAGGGTTTGTGCCAAAGAAGTCAAAGGTATATCCGTTATCTCCGATGGAACAAGAAGAAGTGGATGTGTTCCTGAAGGAGCAATTGTGCAAAGGATACATACGACCTTCAAAATCACCACAGACATCACCAATATTCTTCATGCCCAAAAAAAACCAAAGGAAGAGGATGTGTACTGATTATAGGTATCTGAATGAGTGGACAGTGAAGAATGCGTACCCCCTGCTGTTGATCTCAGAAATAATTGACAAGGTGGGAAAAGCCAAGGTCTTTACAAAATTGGATTTACAATGGGGATACAACAACGTATGAATAAAGAAAGGAGATGAGTGGAAGGCTGCATTTGCCACGCGTCGAGGATCCTTCGAGCTGCTTGTCATGTTTTTTGGGATGACTAATAGTCCCCCGACCTTTCGAAATATGATGAACGACATTTTCAAGGACGTAATAGACAAAGGTGTGGTAATAATATTTATTGATGACATTCTGATATTCATGGAGGATGAAGAAAATCATGAGGCGATAGTGCAGGAGGTGTTACGGAGGTTGGCGGAGAATGATCTATTTTTGAAACCAGAGAAGTGTGTGTTTGGGGCAAGCGAGATCAAGTTCCTAGGATTATTGATCGGCCCTGACAGGATCAAAATGGATCCGATCAAGGTACAGGCGATCACAGATTGGCCTGCGCCCACCCGTGTCAAGGAGGTTCAAGCCTTCTTGGGACTCGCAAATTATTATTGTCGCTTTGTGCACAATTTTTCTAAAATTGCTGCACCCTTACATAACCTTACGTGAAAGGGAGTAGTATGGAGGTGGGGAGAGCAGCAGCAGACAGTGTTTGAGGAGTTGAAGAGGAAGTTTGTGGAGGGACCAATATTAGCCCCAGTAGATTTCACACACCCTTTGCGAGTGGAATCCGATGCATCCGATTTTGCTACTGGAGGGGTATTATCAATGCTGTGCGAAGATAACAAATGGCATCCTTGTGCATACTTGTCAAAAGGGTTGAATGATGTGGAGAGGAATTATGATGTGCATGACAAAGAGATGTTGGGGATAATATGAGCATTGGAGGCGTGGAGGCATTATTTGGAGGGATGTACGCATCAGATTGAGCTCTGGATGGATCATCAAAATCTGCAATACTTCATGTCCGCTAAAAAGCTTAATCGCCGGCAAGCACGTTGGGCACTATTCCTATCGCGTTTCAATTTTCACTTGGTCCACAAAACAGGAAGCTTAATGAGGAAAGCAGATGCATTATCCAGACGTATTGATCATAAAAGGGGGGTGGAGGAGGACAATAAAAATGTTACCTTACTCAAACCCAAATACTTTCGCATTTGCGCTATGCATCAAGGGCATCTATTAATAGATAGCTTGGAAACAGAAATGTTGTCTAAAATTAGACAATGTTTGGAAATGGATGATGAAGTAGTGGAAGCCATGAAAGCTCTGAAGGGAGAGAAGAAAGGTAATATCAAAGGAGACAAATGGGCTGAGGAACAAGGGTTGGTGTTGTTTCGAGGAAAAGTGTATGTACCAAAGGATCAGGATTTGCAAAGGGAGATCGTCCAGTTACATCACAATACGCCAATTGCTGGACACCCAGGAAGATGGAAGACGTTGGAATTAGTAATGTGAAATTATTGGTGGCCTGGAATTTCGAAGTATGTGTTGGGGTATGTGGATGGATGTGATACGTGCATGAGGGGGAAGAAATTTCCAGAGAAACCTGCAGGAAAATTAATGCCGAACCCTATACCTAAAGCGCCATGGTGAGATATATCTGTGGATTTTATTACCGGATTACCCAAGGCTCAAGGGTATGATGCAATATTCGTAGTATGCGACCACTATAAGGGCAACCTAAGCCTCTAGCAAAGGGAAATCCGAAGAGAAAACTCTAAGGATCCCCTTGCTGATGCCCAGTATATGTGAAGACGACAAAAATCAAATATAACCTAAAAATAGAAAAAGGCGGAGATAGGCGGATCAAGGCCGCCGAATGACATCATACCAAGGGGTATGTGTCGGAAGTGGTACTCCGCCTCTAAATATAAAAGTGTCAACATGTACAAACATGATAGCAAGGGAAAATTAGTAATAAAATCCGGAAAAATCATAGAAAATGAAGAATAGAAGGAAATGAGGTGGGGAAAAATATAGGACGAACATAAAAAATAGGAAAAACACACAGGGCACCCCCCTAGTCCCCTTACATCACCCCCTCTCTAAGATGCATCGCCCCGATGCATTCGAAATCACATATGACCAAAGTCCATGACTTGAATGTGACGCAGTGCAGCAGTGTGCCATTGGTGGAATTCCTTGATTAACCGAGGGGCATTTATGCCAGACTCTTCAACCCATGAGTTCTCCTCATACCCATAACCCTTCCAATGTACCAAATACTGGAGTTTTCCTCGATGCAAACAGCTGTCCAAGATTGACTTGACTTCGTATTGGGGTTCTCCCTCGATCACTGTAGGTGGTGGTGGTGGGTGTGAATGGCGTCCCGGGAACAGATCTGGGGGAGCTGGAAGCAATTTGACAACATGGAAGACGGGATGGAGTCTGGACATGGAGGCTGGGAGGCATAGACGATAGGCATGTGTTCCAACACACTTGACAATGGGGAAAGGTCCCAAGAAGCGATGAGCGAGTTTCTTGGATGGACGTGTAGTGGAGATGTCACTGGAGTCAAGATAAACTCGATCACCAACCTTGTACTGAGGGGTTGGGGAGTGGCGCTGGTTGTAAAATCGCGCCATGTCGTCCTTCGCCTTTGCTAAGGCTGCCCTTGCCTCCTCCAAGCTATCCCTCATGCGTTCTGTGAACTCATTCACTGTCTCGATGTGTGAGGGAGTTTGGCGAGGTTCAAATCCCATGCGTGGATGTCGTCCAGTGTCTAAGAGGAAAGGGGTCTGTTGAGTGGAAGCATGGACATGGTTGTTGTATCCGAACTCGGCCAAAGGAAGGAGATCATCCCAATCGTCCTGGCATTCATTGACAAAGAGGCGGATGTACTGCTCCAGTTCCTGGTTGACTCGCTCCGTCTGGCCATCAGTTTGTGGGTGATAAGCAGTTGAAGCGAGGAGTTTGATCCCCAGGAGTCGGTACAGCTCACGAGTGAACTCTGCCATGAACTGAGGGCCACGATCCGAGAGGAAGGCACCAGGAAGTCCATGTAACTTCCACACGTGGTGGAGGTAGAGTCGAGCGGCACCTAGGGCACTGACAGTGGTGTGAGTGGGAATGAAGTGAGCGCGTTTTCCCACTGAGTCAACTGTGCACATCACCGCATCAAACCCGTTTGACTCTGGCAATTCCACCACAAAGTCGACGCTGACGACATCCCAACGACTCTCTGGAACAGGAAGAGGGTGTAGCTCACCAATAGGCTTGCGACGAGGGACCTTGGTGCGTAAGCAAAGGTCACAAGTGCGACAATACTGACCAATGAGCCGTGACATTTGTGGCCACCAATAGTTCCGTGAGGTGAGCTCCAAGGTCTTCCAGCGTCCGGGGTGGCCAGCAATCTGTGAGTCATGGTGTTGGGATATGATGCGCCGGCGAAGATCTGGGTCATTGGGAACATAGATGCGATCCCTGAAATACAACAAGTCCTCCTTTTCAGCCCACTCTGCCGCACGTAAGGAAAGGGTCGATCCCTTCCTCAGTTCTTTAACAGCTTGGGCGACAACATCCTCATGTAAACTGCTACGGTTTGCGCGACGAATGTCATGTAGGATGTCCTGCTCCTCACCCTGGGGTGCGATACCTTCCAGTGCCCGAATGGTGAACAGGTCTGACTGCAACAGCACAATGTTTTGGTTGTCACTGCTGCCATCCCCATGGTCTGCATGTCGGGATAGGGCATCAGTCTTCCCCATGCTGTGACCCAGACGGTGGTGCAAGGAGAAGTCGAATCTAGATAGATACAGGGACCAACGAGCTTGACGACGGTTCAATTTCTTGGCCGTCATGAAGTACTCGAGGTTCTTGTGATCCATCCAAATTTCCACCTTGTGTTGGGCACCCTCGAGGAAGTGTCGCCACTCCTCAAGCACACGCATTATCGCCAACATCTCCTTGTCATGGATCTTGTAGTTTCTCTCTACAGCACTAAGGCTTTTGGAGTAGAACGCAACAGGATGCCACTTCTGGTCCTCCGGACACTGCTGAGACAACATGGCACCCATCGCAAAGTCAGAACTGTCAGCTTCTACACGAAAAGGACGCGAATCGTCAGCAAAGGTAAGGATCAGAGTGGAAGTGACCATCTCCTTAAGCTTTTCAAACACCTCCTGTTGTGCATTATCCCACCTCCATGCCTCCTTTCCTGTCAAGTCAAACAGTGGTCGTGCATGATGTGAGAAATCCTTGATAAAACGCCGATAGAAATTGATGAAGCCCAGGAAAGACTGCACCTCCTTCTTGTTCGTGGGCGTCGGCCAAGCTGTGACCCCATTTACCTTGATAGGATCCATCTCCACTTGACCCTCCGAGATAATCAGGCCAAGGTACTCGATCTTGGTCCTTTCAAACTCGCATTTGTCCTGACAAAGGTAGAGTTTGTACTGTTGAAGTCGCTCTAGGATGAGGCGCGTGATGCGACAGTGCTCTTCAACCGTGCGAGTGAAGATGAGGATGTCATCGAGATAGATGCAGACAATGCCTTCAAGGATGAGGTCATGGAAGATGTCGTTCATCATGGTCTGAAAGGTGGCAGGGCTATTAGTAAGGCCAAAGAACATGACAAGTGGTTCAAAAAGACCATGGTTGGTACGAAAAGCTGCCTTCCACTCATCTCCCTCCTTTATCCTCACATTATTATAGCCCCAATGGACATCAAGCTTGGTGAAGTATCGGGCTCCATGGAGCTGGTTTACGAGTTCGGAGATGAGGGGTAGTGGGTAGCGATTTTTGACCGTGATGTTGTTGAGCCTTCTGTAGTCTTGAACCGGTTGAAGTGAACCATCCTTCTTCTTGACAAAGAAAAAGGGAGAGGCCATGGGTGACTTCGATGGTCGAATACGTCCAGAGGCCAGGTGCTCATCAATGAACTGGTCAAGCTGCCATTGTTCTTCCGGAGAGAGAGGATAGACCTTGCAGGATGAAGGGGTTGCGCCGGGGGTGAGTTCGATCGTGTGATCCCATGGCTTGCACGCAGGAAGAGAGTCAAATGACTCCTTGGAGAACACGTCTTCAAACTCATGGAGATGAGGGAGTAAGGAGTTAGTAGAGGATTTAGCAGTGTTGTTTTTGTGGAAGGCCTCGGCGAGGCGTTGGGATATGTTCGATGTGGCACACACCTCATGCGATGAGTGAATCGCAGTGTAGAAGATCCGATCACCCTCCTCCACTTCCTCTGGGTCCTCATCATCATCATCCGAGTCTGGCATTAGATCAGGAACCCCTTCCAATTCCACTTCAGGTATAGGCAGGGGTCCAGCACGACACTTCTGAGTACATTGTATTGCCGCCTTCTGTCCACAACGTTCTTGCTTGGCTTCTGTGAAACACGTCCGACAGCAGGATGGACATCGGCTCATGGTAACCTCCCCGGTATGCCAGTTGACCTCTGGGTTATGGTCTCGAAGCCATGGATATCCCAAAATCACCTTTTGCTTTCCTAATTGAGTGACAGCAAAAAGGGCATGCTCACTATGATCTTTGTAACAGAGAACCAGGTCTGCAACCTCTCGGATAGCACCTGCTTCATTTGGGGATCCATCCACATTATATACAGGTATCGGACGTGAGAGTGAGCGAGTATTTAGGCGATGTTGTTGTACCAGATGGGAATCGATGAAGAGACCAGTCACACCAGAGTCCAGGAGCGCAGAGACACCGAGTATCTGTCCAGTGTCGGTCGTCTGCAGTTCGATGGCTAGGTTTAAGGAATGTGCAGAGGGAGTGGATGCCACAATATACTTGCGTGGTAGTTTACATTCCCATGATTTAATTTTGGGATGTGGAGTAGAAGGAGAGATGGGGAGAGCAGGTACGTCTTTAGCCAACTTCGAAGGGTCAGAGAGGGGAGCAGTCACAGAAATGGATTCATTCTCCGGGGATTCAACTGACAAGACTTCAAAGTGGTTATGGACAGGCAGTGAGGGCGTATGATTCACTCGCTGCAAATAGGAAAATCCTGCTCCTCTACAACTTCCAACTTAATCTCCTCTGCAACTTGATCCTTCACTTCCTCAACATCTACAAGCGCCAACAAATCTTGCAGGAGTTCGTCTCGTCCCTCGGGGGTGAGCATGTGGATATCCTGACGATGGGGACACGCTCCAGCCCTGTGTCCAGGTTCCCCACAACAGTAGCAGAGATCCAACTTACATGCATGGCTGCGGGCTGCATCAACATCCATTGGTACTGGGACATTGATGGCTGGTGTGGGAGTTTGATGAACAGGAATGGGGTTAGGGCAGGGGAGGCTTCGATTGAAGGTGTAGGGTGTATGAGTGGTAGTTGGAGCACGGAATGCAGCATTAAATGCCGCATTTGTGAGTCAGTTCTCGTCACAGAGTGAAGCAGCTTCATACCAAGCAAGGATATCATCGTCTGCTGGGCGCCCTTCCAACATCTGTGCAATCTGGTCCTGAATTTCTTGGTTGAGTCCCCATTGGAACTTCACCACCACTGGTAACCCACTCCCATATCCTGCCATGTCCACCAAATCCTTGAACTCATCGATATCATCGTCCATGGATTGACGTCCCTGGTGGTAAGTGGATGACTCAAGTCGTGTCACTGCTCGGTGGCGTTCATTGAGGGGGCAGAAGTGGCATACGAACTCAGCTCGAAAGTCACCCCAAGTGGAGAAAGGTAGAGAACCGAGTTCTTTATTTTGATGTAGGATACGGTCCACATAGAGATAGGCGCATTCAGATTTCATGTATGTGAAGGCCCAATAAATTTTTGCAGCCTCATCGACGAATTGATGCGACTGGAGACTAATGTATAACTCACAGGAATTAAGGAATGCACATCCCTGCGCACGTGCACCATTAAATTCAGCGGGGGGGATGGTTTGATCTGGGCATGTTCCTTAGTGGATGCGTTTGGAAAAATGTTGTTGTTGGGTGCACTTGGAGTCTTAAAGGGGGAACTATTGGTCGTAGGGTTAGCCTGGAGGGTCCTAACGAAGTTTTCAATCATAGATTTAAGCGAGTCGATTTGCGCGCGCATTCCGGAAATGTCGCTTTCAAGCACGTCGAAGTGTTCTGATGTGTCCATGTCGCTAGGGAGCGCGTTTGGCGAAAATGGTGGCATAGTAAAAGCAAGATTATCTGGAATGGTGTGTAGGGACTCTGTGGAGCTTTGGGAAGCATCGTCCAGTCCGTACCTGCCTATCTTGGGCAGCGCGTTCGCGATTTTCGGGCCTTAGGGGAGAGTTTTCTACTATAAGGGCAACCTAAGCCTCTAGCAAAGGGAAATCTGAAGTTAAAATTATACTACATAATACAGGCATTGGGGACACACCTAGCAAAGGGAAATCCGAAGAGAAAACTCTAAGGATCCCCTTGCTGATGCCCAGTATATGTGAAGACGACAAAAATCAAATATAACCTAAAAATAGAAAAAGGCGGAGATAGGCGGATCAAGGCCACCGAATGACATCATACCAAGGGGTATGTGTCGGAAGTGGTACTCCGCCTCTAAATATAAAAGTGTCAACATGTACAAACATGATAGCAAGGGAAAATTAGTAGTAAAATCCGGAAAAATCACAGAAAATGAAGAATAGAAGGAAATGAGGTGGGGAAAAATATAGGACGAACATAAACCATAGGAAAAACACACAGGGCACCCCCCTAGTCCCCTTACAACCACTTTACAAAGGAGGTCCATATTATTCCTACTACTACAGAAACCTCATCATTGGGCTTGGTGCGCCTCTATCTAAATCAGGTATGGCGGTTACATGGGTTACCCAATACCGTTATCTCTGATCGCGGACCACAATTTGCTTCCACATTTATGCGAGAACTAAACAACATATTGGGAATTCAAACTAAATTATCTATGGCATATCACCCACAGACTGATGGGCAGACAGAGAGAATGAATCAGGAGTTGGAGCAGTACCTACATATGTTTGTCAACTACCGACAAACCAACTGGCCCGAATGGTTGGCAATTGCCAAATTTTCCCACAATAACAAATTCCATTCGGCTACTCGTATGTCACCCTTTTTTGCGAATTATGGATATCATCCTTGCATGGGAGTAGAACCCAGAAGGGAAGTCAAAGTACAGTCAGTAGAAGATTTTGTGTCTAAGATGCAAAAGGTACAAGAGGAAGCAGAGGCGGCATTGAAGAAAGCATGTGATGACATGATGCAACACGCGGATCGTACTCGAGCACGCGCTCCAGAGTACAAAGTTGGTGACTTGGTATGGCTAAGTACCAAGGACCTGAATATTCCACAACCTTTGAAGAAACTTACAGAGAAACAAGTTGGCCCATATGCGATCTCTAAAGTGATCTCGCCTAATGTGGTAGTGCTAAAATTACCCCGATCATTTAAGATTGATCCCAAGATTAACGTATCCCACCTATGCCCTTACCATCCGCCCACTATTCCTGACCAACAAACTACTCCACAACCTCCAATAATAGTAGAAGGTGCTCCATAATATATAGTTGAAGAAATTCTAGACTGACGTCTTTGATGGAACAAATTGGAGTTCTTAATAAAGTGGAAAGACTATACCGACGAAAATAATTTGTGGGAACCCGAAGAGAATTGTAAGCGAGCGTGTAACGCAATTGCCCAATTCTTTAAACATAATGTGAATGCTCCATGTCACATTGTGAGAATGGTGTATGAGGGGATGAAATTCTGGCCTTACCAAAATTTCACAGAGGGGACAAACATAATATTTTCTTGCCTGGAAGTCGAGGCATAAAAGGGGGGTAATGTTAGGAAACCACCCCATTACCTAATAAACTTTCATTTTTATTTTATTATGTCGAATTACGCTACATGACGCCAAATGACACTACATTTTGATAGCATGAGAATTTTATTTTGCACGCATCAAAATGTACGCACATGTATGAGTGCGTCAGTAACAACAATGTACAATATATGTAACATAGTATATAAACCCTAAATATATGCCTAGGGGACCCCAGTTGTGTTCTCTTAGGTATTCCACCTACGTTTTCGGTGTGAAAGGCCTATCTCAACAAACTCACCTATTAATAACCCCTCGCATCAAAACCATCAATTCCCCCATCACGAGCGTGGATCCTGCCCCCTTCTTGTAGAGAGAACCCACACGGTCTTAGCTAGCAGATAGTGGGTGTCGCCCTAACACTAATAGAGAAAACTACTAAATAGTACGTATCAACAAGAATGGTATACCTAAAGAACGACTTACACCTCAGTGATAGAATAGCACTGAGGTGTTGCTAAATGTTCGACAACATGAATTAGAGAAGATTACATAATAGCATTACCATATATGGGTATCGATGTTCAACACTCCCCCTCGAGATGAATTGGGGTCAAGTGAGCCCAAGTAGCTCTCGAAACTTCTCGAACTTTGTAGGGCTGAGGGACTTGGTGAAGATGTCAGCCACCATGTCTGAGGTTGGACAATATTCAAGTGTAATATGACCTGAAGAAACAGTTTGTCGAATAAAATGAAAATGAACATCGATATGCTTGGTGCAACCATGGAATGTTGAATCCTTCGAAAGTCGAATGGCACCTTGATTATCACAAAAGAGTGTTGTAGGCATAGAGTATGAGAAAATACGAGAGAATTCTGGAAGAAGTTTGTGAATCCACAAGATATCTTTTGAAGAGTGAGTAAGTGCAATGTATTTGGCTTTGGTACTCGAGAGTGTGATGATGGGTTGCTTCTTGCAGCTCCAGGACACGATACCAGAACCGATGAAGTAAACAAAACTGGAAATGGAGTGTCGGTGGATGTGGGAAGCCCAATCGGCATCAGAGTAACCAGCAACATTGCTGTGTGAGCCGCCCAAGATAAGCTTGAGATTTTTTGTCCCCATTAAGTAACAAAAAACGCGAGTGATGGCCTTCATGTGAGTAGACCGCGGTGCTTCGAGATATTGAGAAAGTGTTGATACTGCAAATGCAATATCAGGACGTGTCATTACAGTGATGTACATGAGCGATCCAATCATCTCGCAGTACTTGGTCTTTTCGCCAGGGGTGAGGAGTGTTGGTGAGACTGCTGGGGAATCAGGGGAGAGGTCAATTCCGGGTTCAAGTGGTGTAACGGCAGTGCGCGCATTCTCGAGTTCGAAGCAGGTGATGATCCACTCAATGTAGGCTTGCTGGCTAAGGGAAATAGTGCGGGTTGCATGATCACAATCGATTTTGATGCCAAGGAGCAAGTTAATAGGGCCAAGATCAGTGATGTTCCAATGGTTACGGATTTGCTTCTTGAGAAGTTCCACAGACTCATCAGAGTCAGCAACAAGTGTGAAGTCATCGGTGGCAGTGCCAACAATGGTGTACCTGTTGCCAACAAACTTGTAGAAAACAGCTTCATCAGCCATCGAAACTGTGTATCTGAGGCTAGTGAAAATGTGAACGACTTTGAGGTACCAACTTCGGGCACCTTGCTTGGTCCCGTAAAGTGGGCAATGAAGTTTGCACACAACATTTTGTGAATTACAGAGATCGGGTGGTAATTCACAAAACTCATGGTAAAGTGTTGGTAAATGGGTGTAGATGATTTCATCATCCTTCAGGTATGAATTGAGGTAAGCATTCTTCACATCGACTTGGTGAATTGATGCGTTTTTCTGGACTCCAAGGGATAGGAGGATGCGGAGCGTGGCTGGACGGACTGTTGGCGCAAATGTTTTGGTGTAATCGATGCTGTATTGCTGTTTGAAACCCTTGGCAATGAGTCGAGCCTTGTAACGCTCAATGTTTCCATCTGCGTTGCATTTCCGGCGAAATACATAACGAGAGGGAATTACATTGGTCCCGGGTGGTGCCTCAACGAGATCCCAGGTATGCAAGTTCTCGATTTGGGTGAGTTCAGCCTCTATTGATTTGAGCCATTCAGCTCTCTCATTGCCGCCAAGCGCTTCCTTTAGTGTTGATTCGTCTTCACTATTTGCAACCATTGCTGCTTGTTCCATGCCCTTTTGAAACCATTCAGCTTCGTTTATATCAATCTCTACTCCCCCTGGTTCAAGAAATCCATTATCTTCGAGTACAAAAGTGCTGTTGTCTGTATCTGCTTGACTGTGTGATGTGGCAGCATTTTGAGCTCGTTTTCCACGACCATACTCTTCAGGATTGTACTGAGGCAACCCCTGGAGTGAGTTTCGTCGGGTTCATTGTTGTGGAGGAGGTGGAGGAGTTTCTGGTGGAGGAGACTCTCGAGGATTCTCATCTTCGCTTTCGGGAGTTGGTGGAATGTTCTCGTTTGGTGTGATAGGGGTGTTTTCGACGTTTTCATTGGTTTTGGGAGGACTTTGGGAATTGGAAGAGGTCTTGGGAAGATCCAAATTGACCAGTATGTCCCACTCCCCCTCAATTTGGGTTTTCGTGGCTTGTAATATCTTGTCTTTGTTGAAATAGACATCTCGTTCAATAGTCACCTTCTTTTTATCGGGCCAATATACCCTGTATCCCTTTGATTCTTTGTCAAAACCCACAAAACGGCCTTTCACTGCTTTCGAGTCAAGTTTCTTCCCCTTAAGTTTCTTCACCCATGCCGTTGCGCCGAATTCTCGTAAATGGGAGAGGTCAGGTTTCTTTCCGGTGCCTTTTTCGTATGGTGTTTTGTCTTCACTTAACACTTGCGTCGGCACTCAGTTTCACACCCAGACACTATGTAGTACTCCTTCTGCCCAAAGATTTGAGGGTAGGCCAGAGGCTGTGAGCATGGCTAGTGCGCATTCCATATGAGTTCGATTGGCTCGTTCAGCAGCTCCATTAGAGGATGGCAAGTCATGTACGGTGAGGTGGCAGACTGTTCCTGCCTTCTCGAGGTGTTCATTAAAGACTTTACTAGTGAATTCTCCACCACGATCGGTGCTGAAAATTTTGATGCGTGCCCCATGTTGGACTTTTGCCCAGGCCTCGTACTTCTTATAGTTATCAAACCCTTCAGATTTTTGCCAATTGAAGAATACCCTTTCCTCGTGACTTGAGAGGTCTTGGAAAATTTGATGGTATCGTTTTCGGCCTATTGACTTGACTGGTGATGGACCCCAGGTATCAGCTACAACTTTATCACTGTAATTCTTGTACTTCATTTGACTTTTCCTTGGAAAAAATTTACGGATGGCCTTTGCTTTTATGCAGGCTTCGCAGAATTCAGGTTTGGAGTTGTAGTCGAGTTCGATCCCAGACCATTCCTGCCTTCACCATTCTATGCAGGTCATCATGATTTACATGCCCCATTTTTTGGTGGAGCTCACTGATCGACATTAGCTTTGATGTGGCATTTGCGGTGGGCAAGGAGGCAGTCTTTGGAGGTCCATTAATATGATAGAGTCCTCGAACGAGTGGGATTTGGCTGATAATGTTGGATTTCGGGCTTCGGATAATGCATTTTCCTCCACCTATATGAAGATCATAGCCATTTCGGTTCATAGTACCCATGGATATCAAGGTGAATGCCAGGTTTGGAGAATAGTAGACATTGTGAAGCGTCACTGGGGTTGGCCTTTGATTACCATTTGGGAGCTCAATCTTGAGTTCACCTTTTCCTGTCGCACTAAAGGTATGACCATCAGCGGCTCGTATCGGCTCAGGTTTGATTTCTTTATAGTTCAGAAGTTTGGACCATTCAGGTGTGAAGTGTCTGCTTGCGCCACAATCGAAGATAATGCCGTTGTTTGGGGATGTGGCATGAGCTTCATGTTTGAAGTCGGATGTGCAGACAAGGGATGAGGAGTCATCGGGAAGGATATAGGTGAGCATTGCAAAGTTTTCTGAATCTTCATCATTAGACTTTTCAGCTGCGTTTGCTGATTTCCCTTTAGATTTTCCAGACTTTTTCTCCCTCTTTCTCTCTAACCACCATTCCAGGGGATTGTCCACCTGTCCACCACCCTTCTTGTAGCACTGATCCTTTGTATGACCTTTTCTTTTGCAGTTCAAATTCTCGCATTTGACTCTTTTTCTCGCCTCCCCTTTTTCTTTTTCTTTTCCCTTTCCACCCTGCGCTTTAGCCATTGCAGCCATCATGGCTTCATTTGACTGGTTTATGCTGTCCTCAAGAGCTATCAAATTGGCCTCTTCATTGAGGTGCCAAATGAGATTTGTGCTAGCGAGTTTCTTGCCAGATTCGTAGGCAGCGGCGGTTAATGTGGTGATTAGGGATTGGTAGTTTGGAGTGAGGGATAACAAGGTGTGGATATATGCGATGAAGGACTCATCAGAGATCGGGGAGCCTATTTCAGCTAGTCTCTCCTTAAGTTCAGTCATTTTTGTCAAGTGTTCTTGCATGCTCTCACCTTCAATGTAATGACTATTTTGTAATTGAGTGAGGAGGTTTGTTTCGAACATGTTGCCTTTGTTGGCATGAATCGCGACCACCTTCTTCCATAGGGCTGCAGCGTCCTTCTCATTCTTAACCTGTATGAATGTCAAGTTGTCGATGGTTCTATAAATAACCTCCCGAACGGATGCCTGCTTCTGCTCGTATTCATCCTGCTCTCCTTTGTGCTTCTTGAGCTCTGCATCACTTAATGGAGCTAGCCCATTCAGCTTGTAGTAGTCTCCATTACGCTCAATGAGATCGGCCAGTTTTTGCACAGTTCCCCGTACATGCCTCTTAAGTCCCTTTGACGTGAGATAGTTCATCATGCGCTCGGAGTACATCGACCAATTGGATCCATCCGCTTGAAGCTTTGGTATCGTAAGGGTATGATTTGACGTTGATGTCAAGGACATGTCGGAGATATCTGCAGGGCCCATAACCTCTAAAACAAGGGCAGTGGAACCAGAACATGGGAGTGGACTAATAGAGAAAAACCTCAGTGATAGAATAGCACTGTATTGAGTAGTATATACCTAATAGAGAAAACTACTAAATAGTAAGTATCAACAAGAATGGTATAGCTAAAGAACAACTTACACCTCAGTGATAGAATAGCACTGAGGTGTTGCTAAATGTTCGACAACATGAATTAGAGAAGATTATGTAATAGCATTACCATATATGGGTATCAATGTTCAACACCTACACCACATCACACAGCACCACCACCCTGCCTGCAAGCCACCGCTCGTGGGGGGAGATGGAGGTGCTGATGATGACAAATTGCAGGGATGACAATGACAACACGACAATGAATCACAGGGATGACAAAGGCAATGAATTGCGGGGATGGCAAAGGCAATGAATTAGGGGGACGACAATGATGAGTGGGGGGATGACAAACAACAATGTGAAAGAACGATAAAACACCAGGGATGATGAATAGCAGGGATGATGAACAATGAATGGCAGTGAACAGTGGGGACAATGACAATGAATCAAGGGGACAATGAATGGTGGGGACAACGAACAGCAGGGAAAGGGACAATGGGAAGCACGAATGGCAGGGACAAGACAACAACAACCCACCCTCACTACAAACACAAGACGGTGGGGCCGTTTCTTTTTTCTATTTCATTTTCTATTTCATTTTCTATTTTGTTTTTCATTTTCATTTTCATTCTCATACACCACAGCTGCGAGCAACTGCTCACAGCATGTAAATGTAGTTAGTATATAATAGAATTAAGCTATACTCGAAAAAACACCAGTAAGACCAGGTAAAACTGGTTCTTGGGAGGCAACCGAACCGAATATGACCAGTCCTATTCAGTTCAGTTGCAGTCTTGGTGAGCTGGGCATCAAGATGGACTGGTCTTGGTCCACAGTTGACCCCCTCAGAGGTCAAAAAACTGGACTGAACTGGACCCTTATACACTAGGAGTGGTGTGGGATGCTTTGAGTCGAGCCAGAGTGTGCTTCACATACCTCCAAGTGCTGATGGAAGGTTACATGACAGCTAATGGCATTGAGCGTTTTTTTTCGGTGGCACCAGCATCGGCATTGGCCACAGCTACTGGGGTGCTGAGCACCACACAGTACCAACCCCATTTTGTAGGTCTGCATACTACATTGAACAAATTAATTATTGCATAAACAAGGCATCAGCATTGGGGATCTTTTTAGGTGGCATTGGCATTGGCATTTTGTAAGTCTTCATACTACAACAAAATTAATTATTGCATAAACAGGGCATTTACTGCATTATCATACATGTCACTGTATGGCATCAGGATTTCTTTGTTGGTGGCATCGGCATCAGCATCAGCCACAGCTACTGGGGTGCTGAGCACCACTCAGCAGCAACTTCATTTTGTAGGTCTGCGTACTACATTGAACAAATTAATTATTGCATAAACAAGGCATCGGTATCTGGAATTTTTTTAGGTGGCATCAGCATCGGCATCAACATTAGCCAGAGTGACTGTGGTGCTGAGCACCACTCAGCACCAACCTCATTTTGTAGGTGCATAACATTGAACAAATTAATTCTTGCATAAACAAGGCATCGGCATTGGAAATTTTTTTAGGTGGCATCGGCATCAGCATTGGCACAGCCACCGGGTTGCCGAGCAGTACTCAGCATGGACCTCATTTTGTAAGTCTTCATACTACAACAAATTAATTATCACATAAACAGGGCATTTACTGAGTTTATCATACATGTCACTGTATGGCATCAGGATTTTTTTTTCAGTGGCAGTGGCATCGGCCACAGCCACTGCCACTGGGGTGCTGAGCACCACTCGGCACCAACCTCATTTTGTAGGTCTTCATACTACTACAAATCAATTATCACATAAACAGGGCATTTACTGAGTTTATCATACCTGTCACTGTATGGCATCGGGAATTTTTTTTAGGTGGCATCAGCATCAGCATCGGCATTGGCATCGGCCACTGTCATGGGGTTGCTGAGCAGCACTTGGCACCAACCTCATTTTGTAGGTCTTCATAGTAAAGCAAATTACTTATCACTTAAAGTGCACAACCTTCGGCATCATGTTTTTTTAGATGGCATCGGCATTGGCCACAGCCACCAGGCCACTGAGCAGCCCTCAGCACCAATTTTATTTTGTTGGTCTGCATACTACATAGGTCTAACAAATGACTGCCAACCCCCCATCCTGATCCCCAATGCTGACTCCCCATCCTGAATCCCAATCATGATGCCCAATGTTAATGCCCCATGCTGTTGCCATTGCTGATGCTGGTGCCGCTCATGTCCGATGCATAGGTCACTGAGCTATGTATTACATTCATAACACATATGTAATGTATAATACAGCAAGGATTGTAATACTGAATTTATTTGATACTACAGTATGTATATATATACATATAGAGTGTTTTGACAGCATCCACTGAACCCATATCATTTGATACACTGTAGCTTACCTATCTGATCTGATGCAGCTGATGTTTTCCTCTCATTGTCAGAGACCAATTCAGCCAGCTCCAATGCTGATTCTGATGAGGATAGTTCCAGAGCCGAGTCCCCCAGCACCTCACAGATAGAGAACCCCACACCTTCTCACATCACACTCCTGATCTACAGTCATGCAGACTTTAGTTATGTTGATGACACTGGGTTGCCTGCTCTGATGATATGATGGACACTACTGACAATGAATGATGCAGATTTATTTGATGTACACATATACAGTGCTTGAACTTCTTGTAAGGATATAACCAATAAATATTGCTGGTACCAATTTCTGTCTTGTTTGCCAATGCTGAGGCACTTTTGTAACTTGCCATGCTGATGCCCTGCCTAAGGCTGATGCCCATGCCCATGTCTGATGTGTGTCTGATGCTATTTCATAGGTCACTGATATTACATTCTTAAATGTCTAGTGTATGTAGAGAAGCATTGTAACAGTGCACTCATTTGTTACCATCGTATGTACATATATACATAGAGTGTTCAACAGTGTCCACTGAACCTGTCTCACTCAACACAATGTATGTGTGCCTGATGCCCTGCCTAATCCCAGCTGCCTAATGCCAATGCTGATGCCAATGCCTAATGCTAGGCTGATGCTGATGCCTGTGTTGCCAATTCATAGCATACCATGTCTATACAACTTACATGCTCAATTATCTACTGTATTGTAATGTACTGTACTGTCCAGGAAGCTATCCAATAGTGCATTCATTGGTTACCATAGTAGGTACATATATTGAGAGCATTCAACAGTGTCCACCAAACCTGTATCATTTGGTACACTGTAGCTTATCTATGTGTACACTGCCACATACTTTGAGGGTTTCCAATCAACTTAAAAAGCCAAAATACATAATAGCCTTACAGTTGTTGAGAATTACTCGGTGTGCGCATGCAAATGCTATATTGCTACATACACATTGTGCTGAGTGCACTATATTTAGTGCATCCATTTGACTATCATATATAGATACCCTGATCATTTCACTCTTTGTCTGGTACAATAATATACAGTAGTTAGCTATCTGACCACCTCAGTCACCTATACAGAGACTGAGATGAGTACTAATGATATTACTTAGATATGAACTGCTACTTACTATACTTGTAGTTTGATCTTGTTTACACTAGGTAGTGTATAAGGGTCCAGTTCGGTCCAGTTTTTTGACCTCTGAGGGGGTCAACCGTGGACCAAGACCAGTCCATCTTGATGCCCAGCTCACCAAGACCGCAACTGAACCAAATAGGACCGGTCCTATTCGGTTCGGTTGCCTCCAAAAGACCGGTTTTAACCAGTCTTACTGGTGTTTTTTCGAGTATAGCTTAATTATATTATATACTAACTACATTTACATGCTGCAAGCAGTTGCTCGCAGCTGTGGTGTATGAGAATGAAAATGAAAATGAAAAACAAAATAGAAAATGAAATAGAAAAAAGAAATGGCCCCACCGTCTCGTGTTTGTAGCGAGGGTGGGGGGTCATTGTCTTGTCCCTGGCATTTGTGCTTCCTGTTGTCCCTTTCCCTGCTGTTTGTTGTCCCCACCATTTGTTGTCCCCTTGATTTGTCGTTGTCGTTGTCCCTGCTGTTCACTGCCATTCATTGTTCATTGTCCCTGCTATTCATTGTCCCTGGTGTTTTGTCATTCATTTGCATTGTTGTTTGTCGTCCCCCCACTCATCATTGTCGTCCCCCTAATTCATCCCCTTCATCGTCCCCACAATTCATCGCCTTCCTCATCCCCATGATTCGTTGTGGTCCCCTGATTTGTCATTTGTTGTTGTCAGCACCTCCATCTCCCCCCAAGAGCAGTGGCTTGCAGGTGGGGTGGTGGTGCTGTGTGATGTGGTGTAGGTGGCCTAGGTTGTTGTCCAGCAAAGGTTGCCATCCTGTGAGCAGAGGCTCGCAGCAACAGCATAGGGGGCTGGCATTGGCTGTTGTCATCATTGTCATCGTCCAGAAACAGGCCCGTTGCCACCCTGCGAGCAGAGGCTCGCAGCGGTAATGCAAGGCTTGCGTGTGTCATTTGGTATGGGAGCTCATGATCAAAATGCAACTAAAAACAAAGAAAAAACATGTAGTTAGTAAAAGAAAGAAGAAATAAAACATATAAAACATACCATAGGGGGCCGAAATGATGCTAGGTTGTTGTTTGGGCCCCTGCTTTGCATTCATTGGTTTGGGTGGTTGTGGTTGCGGACCAGGTGGTGACGCGGCACAGGATGTCCATCACACGTGAATGTTTGTAATTACAAACAAACGCGTCTGTGTTTGTTTACTGTAAACAAACACATACAGCTAAGACAAACATGTACAACGACTTCAAAGATACATAAACCCAGACCTCCCCAATTATTCTTGGGGCATCCCCCCTCTCGTCAGTATATATGTATAAGTAACTTTAATATTTAGGTACATGAATACATAGTTATTTGTGGGTACAAAAAGACCAGTTGAGACCGGTCTTTGATCAGTTATTGTGACTTTTAAATAAGTATCAACCGCTAACTGGACTGCAGGCCATTTTGGATGGACCAAGACCAACGGTTCGGTCTCTTGCAGTTAAGTTCGGTTAAGGGTCTGGTCTTTTTCCGGTCTTATGGACTGGACCCTCAAACACTAACACTAGGTACAGTACTGTGCACAGCCTAGTACTCAGCCACTTGGTGTCATTCTCCTGCAACTGAAAGGATATTCATAAACAGTCTGTTCAAGGTGATAGACATTTGTCTCAAGAATATGTGTATATAGCCAGCTAAAAATTCAGCAGGAGTGAATATAGTACAGAAGTATCCATTTTTGGCCCTGACCAGGAAGTCAGCCATACCTACTATGCTATGACATACAGTAACATTTCAACCTTGTACTGCAGTACAATCTATTCTACTATACCTCTACTTATGTAGGAAATCCAAATTTGTAGTGCTATTAACTAAAACTTATGGTAATTGAGGCCTTTCAAGTTAGACTACCTGTGTTTTGCACAATTTGGCTCTGGTTGGAAAATATGGCAGTTGTGTAAAATGTTCTTACAAGTTGTAACTATAACTGTAGTTGCCATATCATAGGTAGACATATGGCCCATCATGGCCCACTGCAGCTGAAGGCAGGGAGGATGTTGGATTCACAATTTGAGGTTGACTGGGTACCTAGGGTGGCTGAGTACCTGACCATGACCCACCCACGGTACATGCGAATAGAATCAAAATAGAATCACGTTTGATCTTATTTACACTACATAGGATTAATTTTCCACAACAGTAAGAGTATCGTCCGCCAGATATGTTCCTAGGCCTACGAAAGAGATCCCACACCGTGACACAAATCTCGAGCATTGAAGTGAATGGTCATCGGGTGAAGCTGCGTGAAATAATGCCATCATTGCGACGCGTCCCAAGAGATCTAGAAATGCATCACATTCTGCTACAAAATTGATAAGCGAGACATCGACTACTATCGAGAGTAATCCAACAGTACGTTAAGATGAAAAAATAAGTGATCGGCATAGAAGATATAGGGGTCCAAAGATAGGAGTTCAATCTGATAGGGGAGAATGTAATATCAGCAAGTGTACCCATATGTTGTTATTTAGGAGGCGTTAACGAGCTATCTTCAATAACAGCACTTGACGGGTGCAGAATTTCCTGCAAGCAAGGAAGAGAGAGGCCTTACATAAAGTTGACCAAGTCACGGGAAGGGGCATGATGTGACTCGGCATATCACGCAGATTCTTGCACAACGGTTCGGTTGGGAAGTTATGATTCATACCCGGTCCTCCCGTAAATTTTTTTTATATTTCTATCTGCTTCCGGTTGGCTTCCGGCACCCATACAGCAATCAAGTTGTCTTAGTTTATGGTTGTTTGATTCCGAGTCTACTGATAGAGGCAAAATACAGGCCACTAGACGAACGGCCCGGGCAGATTCGCTCCGCACTATAACTGATGATGCGCATCATACACCACGTACCCGTACACGGTTGCATGTGGTTCTATACCTCTATTCCAGGTTTTGGCACTGTGAAATACTGCATCATTACAAAGGATCCTTCAACTTCAACAGTTAAGACTCAAGTCGCTACCATACGTTCAACTCTCATATTCTCTGCACTTCGAACCAGATGATATCACTGTGATGGAGCCCCTAGGTTATCAATGTCGTATTGGTCCACTCTTCAAACCCAGATATCACGCAACCACTGACCATGCTTCCCCGTACCTGAACCACGAATGGAGTCTATATCATCAGAAATCGAAGCTGTCTTTAAATGTAGACTGATATAACAGCCGCCCTATGCACGGTTCGTCAAGCACAGGCTTACCCTTCTCCTCCCTGGTAGCGTCTGCAAGAAGATGTTGCTCTCGTCTCAAACTGACAGACAATATGGCAATCCTTCTCTCACGGAGAAAATTACTCTTCTACTCTCCGTATTTCTTCACATGCGTATGTAAATTTTGTCGGAAACGATAGTTTGCATAACATTGATCAGTTATTCGATCACAGCGATCGTTCTCGCATGGACCCTTCTATCGTCACCGTTTCATCGAAGTAATCGATTGAAACCCTGGACGCGGGTCTTGACGGACAAGACGTTCTACTTTGTCTCTCAGGAACTGAGCGTAAAGCAACTGCAATGGGCCCTGGGCAACACCGGTACTGTATACCAATCCTGGGTGGAGCAGAACGGGCTCCCTATGGTAGTGGATGAATTGAGCGAGAACACTCGACTGCTCTGGATCGATAAAAAAAGAACGGACAGAGTGATCTTGTATTTTCACGGCACGCATTATGTTTTCATCGTCATTTGACTGTCCTGAGCGTATTTCGACAGGCGGTGGATTTCTATTCCCCATGCAATCCTTCACAACGTCGTTTTGGAAATATATTAAGGCTGAACTCAAGCAGAAAGATATTGATGTGGGCGTTGCAATCCTGAACTATAGTAAGTGTCGTATTCTACATTGAATCTCGATGGGAATTATAACTAAGTTGTGTTGATTGCAGCCCTAATTCCGTCAGCCACATTCCCCACACAGCTCAAGCAAGCTGTTGTGGCGATCGAGCATCTCCTCTCAACTGGAGTTCAGCCCCAAAACATTCAAATTGTTGGCGACTCCGCCGGTGGCAATCTTGCTATCCAACTCATCTCTCATCTTCTCCACCCTGTCATGGGAGTTCGCGCTCTCAACCTTCCCTCTCGCATTCGAGGTATCTACCTCATGTCCCCATGGGTACAATTACAAGGTACCGAAGGATCCCTAACGTCAAATGATGATACCGACATCATCGGCACCAAATGTATTAACACTTGGGGCAAGAACGTCCTCGAGGGAGTCCCCGACTCCTGGCTGCATTACGTGGAGGCGAACAGAGTACCTGATTCATGGTTCAACTCAGTGGATACAGTCATTGATCGGATGCTTATCACTGCCGGGTCTATGGAATGCTTTAGGGACTCGATTGAAGTGTTCGCAAAGCAGATCTGCAGCGTCCACGATGGCGCGACGTTCTGGATGCAAGAGAATGGGGTACACAACGATCCACTTTTAGATTTTTTTGGGAAGGGCGTGAAGTTAGGAACGATGACACCTCAGATTTTGGAATGGATCGCTAGGTTCGATGAAGTTTGATATTCTGCACCTCATATTCTCTTCGGTACCGTTCTACCCTTTTAAATTTTTGTATAACCATTCGTTCTTGTACAATTGTTGTATCGAAAAAGTTATCTCTACATTCATTAGCCCTACAACATTCTTCTTCGAACGTGTTGGGAAGTTGCAGACCGCCTATATGATTTAAGAGAGCGCATTGTGTGTAGCAAGAATTTTTTCTTATTGCTGGTGGAACGTTTCCCACAGGGTAGTATACAGTACTTGACACACACATTGAAAAGCAAAGAACGACACACACTTGAGAAGTATGATGGCAAGTGTGACACAATTCACAAGTGAACGACACATAGAAAACGAGTCCGACACACGAGAACAATCACTAGGGGAGCTCAAAGTTGAGCTGCCATTTTGGCATTTTTTCGCATTTGGCATTGATTTGGCAGCGAGGTTGCAGCGAGGTGACTTTTGGGTGACATTAAGTAATCGTTGATCAATGATCAGAGTGACAACTTAATCGATCGATCGCGATTCGCGATTATCATCGCGCTGCTGATTGCGCTGCATTCATGCCTCGCACTGTGGACCCAGCACGGTAGCGATTTCAGCCATCTAAGTGCCAAAACATGAATTTTCTAATTTAAATGGCTGAATTCGTGGTGGATGAATTTGGGATGAATTTTCAGCCCATATATTTAAGCCGTTTAGGGTATGGAATTCATGTGTATTATTTTACAAAATTTCCATATGTCAATGGGATGAAATTTCATTTCACAAAAGAATGAAAAGTGGGGGATGTTTTTAATTCAACAGGAAGGTATGAACTTCATCTGAAAGACAGGATGTTTTTGTATGTGATTTTCTGACATCTAGGGGATGTTTTTAATCTAGGGGGGGGGGTATGAATATCATCCAAAAGATTTGATGTTTCAGCTTGTGATTTTCTGACTTCTAGGGTTAGTTTTCAATCTGAAAGGATATTAATTTCATCTGAAAGACAGGATGTTTCTGTATGTGATTTTCTGACATCTAGGGGATTGGTGGGGGGTTCATTTTTTCACAACTCTAAAGGATGTTTCCCAGGTCAGCTTTTCATACTTTAACTCTCTGTGTGTAGGGCCGTCATTTGCACATCGTTGCTGTTAGCCATTCACTGCTGCTGCCACCTGTCATTGCCATCTGCTAGCACCTGCTATACACCCCACGAGCAGTGGCTTGTGGCAGCGGGGGTGGGTGCTGGGGTCATTGCCATCGTTGTCATTGCTGCTGATGATGTGCAGGCCATGAACACCATGAGAGTTTTCAGTTGCGATGGAGGATAGGAGAATATCAAGAACTTCGAGGTGGGAAATGGCAGATGGTGAACTGTGAGCAAGGTCAGCATGCCCCAGAAATAACGCAGAGATGCTGGACTCACAGTGGCAATTTTGACACAGAACACAGAAGCAAGAAACAAGCTTGTCTTACGAGTACAAGGCAACTATCAGCTTCACTGCTCCTCGCCAGCCCAAACAAAATATCTAACCCAATGTCAGTCAACCTTCATTCAAAATAGAACAAAATGTACCCTCACCCTCGCACATTCTACCTGATCAAATTGCCAGTGCCTCCTCATCACTTCTCCCACCATCCTCTCCTCCCCCAGCCCATGTCACCACACTTGCAACTTCACCACATTTTTGAGCCTCTTCTTCTTCCACTCACTTGTTCCACTGCACAAGGCACCCATTCCGAAACTATTTAAATGGCACTCTCATGACTCTCATGACATAACAGAAATTTAATTGCCTTCAGCTACAGCCTGTGATAGTATTCTACTTCAGTCAATAATGGACCACCTCCCACAGTCCTTAATATGCCCAACTACACATTTTATCTGATTGAGATCAACAAATTCCATAGGCCCCAAGTCTTCATAGTAGTTGATCCCACATTGATTAGTGGCTGGCTCTGAAAGTTTCACCTGATTGATGAACACATAGATGAAAGAATCGGCCTTGATGTTATGTATAGGGGAGTGAGGGATATCAACAATGACAAAGCGGAGGATTTGCCTGAAGAAATCTTGCAGATCAAACTCTGGTGTTCAACGTGGTAGATGAGCAAATTTGTCAATGGCGAGTTGATACTGGAGGACGAGTAAGTTAATATGCACGAAATAGTGTAGTGGGAGGCTTACCCGGACAAATGACATATCTCGACTGTCAGATCTGAGTGGAACAAAGTCACGAGCATGCATAACATCACCACCCTCCAGCTGGTCCACACGGCCATATTGGGCAAATTGAGTATTCTGGGGTATAAGCTCCTGAATTATTGACGCAGACTTGTTAAAGCGAGTGGCTAGGGTGGCAATGAGCTTCATCCTCAGAGGAGCGGGGAGGGTTTCCATAGGTCCCTTGGGGTGAGTAAGAACATATAACGGGCCTAGCTCACTATGATAGGGGAGCAGTTCATCAACATGACTAGAGACTTACATGAAAGCAACTTGACATCTGTATCATGATGGACAGGAGGTAAGAGAATAAGTTGTTTGTGCAAGCCATAGAGGAGGGTTATGTGCGTCAACTGTGCATGAGAGGTAACATACTTGTTGATGTTCGCATAGGAAAACCGTCGGCTCCTGATGTTATGGAGGATGTCACCACAATGGTGCTCCATCGGAAATGCCAAATAAGCCCAGACTGGACCCATAGTCCTGATACTCGGCACAATGTGAAGCAGTGCATGGATGGTGATGGGCCAACAGGCTATGCACAGCAGATCATTTTGGTAGTATAGACTGTTCATCTATCAGACAGCATCCTGCTGGCAACAAGAAACACATACCGTTCATACTTCTGTACCCAGCTCTGGAAACCTCTCTCAAGGTCATTAACTTGATCTTGGGTGATTTCAAATTCGAGGCAGAGTGTTAGTAGTTGAACTAGTTCCATGAAGTGCTTGTAGTACTGTGGATGCACAAATCAGCCTTTGAGGAGAGTAGGGGCAATGTATAATGTCCAGATTGAATGAGTTTCGGCAATCATCTGCACCTTCTCTGATGCTATATTCGGAACCCTAGCACCAAATGCTGCAGGGATAGTTTTTCCTGCCTTTGCGGTGGCCTCTCCAATAGCCTCCCATACTGTCGGTCCCAACACATAGCCTTTGTTGTCATGGGAAATATTTTTAAACTCTCCAGTCCAGAAGCAAATCAAGTTGGGAATGAGATTAGCCCATATCAGATGCATGAAATCATAAGGGAAGGACACAGGAAAAGAGAGGGAGCTTAAGGTGCTGAGCAGCGGTAAACCTTTGATGCCGTACTTGGTTGCAAGGCCTTCATAATCCACATTGGTTGACGCATACTGGACTTCCTTTGCTTGCTCCATGAATGACGTGTGATTTTGTAGTGGAAGCGCACATGGGTCGTATTGCTCCTGTGAGCCTGGGAAGCCATTGCAGCACAAAGGAACATAATGCATTGTCACTCGTGAGGATGGAATGTGGACTCCTTTGATTGTACACATGCAGCATGGAGAGATTGCGTTGTGGCCCTTCATGCACATAATCATTGAGACAGCCAGTATATTGCCAAAGACAACGATCAGATATGCATGTAAGAGGAAGACAACCTTGGTGATCACATCGAAAGCAGAAACACCAATCTCGAGCTGCAGAAGTTCCTGGACTAGGGGCCATAAAAATGAATCAAAATCGCAGGGTTTCTTTGGTCCAGGAACCACTCCAATCGAGATAATGTTCCGCTTGAGAAACCGCTCTTCAGGAGGGAGGTTATAATTGAATAGAATCATTGGCCATGCAGTCTTGGTATGGCGCTTGAAGGGGCCAAAGCCATCTGTGGATAACCCAAGTGCAATGTCCCGAGGATCGGAAAAGAACCACATTGGGAGCTCTTCAGTGTCAATGGTGATGAGGGTCTCTCAGAGTGAATGATAATGAGTGCCATTGAAAATATTGGTTAATTTTGTTGGGTCAGCTTTGTGTTTGGACCAGTACTGCATTTTCGTTGCATAGGAAGTACTTGCAAGCATTGCATGGAGATGGGGGATAATGGGAAGATACTCAAAGATTGCTTGTGGTGTTGTCCCATTGGCTTTATAGCGGTCAGTGTTGCACTTTGGGCATTTCTTGAGGGTTTTGTATGGGCCAGTATAGCAGACGCATGAGGAGGGGCAACAGTGATAGCACATGGGCTGGAAACCGGAGAGAAACTGAACACATTTCTCTGTATTCTTCAGGGAGTCCATTGGAAACTGAGGGAAGATGAAGTGAAGTTTGTTGAATGCTTTGTTGGTGAGGTGCTCCTCAAGTTTGAGGGCATAGGCATGGAGGAGGGTCAGGTCACTCTCATCCAGGATATTGCCCTCTGTAAGTACATCTGTCAGACAATGGTACAGGTATAATTTGACATGGACTCACCTAATCATGAGGCTTCCTTCAAGAAGCTTTCACCAAGGAGGTCCCATACTGAGACCCCTTCCTGTCCCAACTCTGCGCTTGGCATTTCATATTCACCCTCGTCTTCCTGGAAGTCTTTGTTGCTGTTGAAATCCTCATCCTCCATGACCTCATCTTCTTGCATGACCTGATTCTCTTCTGTGACCTCGTCTTCCTCATCTTCCTCATCACTCTCCTTGACAACAAACTGCTGCACATGGTTATGCCCCCATCATTGTAAGCTAACTTGCTCAACACAACGGGCAATGCGATGGGAGCGGCATAAGTTGGTCAAACTGTACTCATCACTGAGGGGTGGCACAAATGATGGCGACAGTTCAGGGGAGCCATTGTTGACTCCAGATGGTCCTGCCTCACCCATCTGCAAGTCTGGATTTGCTTCCAGAATGACCTGCAATGGACAACCTTGATTGTCGACATTTCCTGGGAGATCATTAGACATATAGTTGTCAAAATCCTCACCCGTAGTAGAGTTATGCATGGCGTCCTCCACTAACAAAAGGGCTCATCAAGCAGGAGCTCGGCGTACAATGACCTGTTGCTTCGGTGAAGGGCAAGATGATTTCTTTTGTCCAGTCTTCCTTATTGAGGGCTGGTTCTGTGCAAGGATACTCGACATCAAAAGTGAAGGACCTTGCCCTGCCTCATGATGCCATTTATGTCACCCTGACATAACCAGATAGCCGAGGATTGAACATTCCAAACAATATCAACATTTGTTTGCCAGGTTTCGCATGCTTTCTCACTTTCATCCCAACAGCCACCTTCAATTTTTCTTGGTCCACTGTCCTCCTCGTTGCCCCCCTTGAGTAAGTTCCTTTTGATTCATTTTGCTAGTCAGTAAAGTAGATACATAGTACATGCCAAATGAATGATAATACAAAAAATAAGCCTAAGAATCCAATAAAAATCAATACAAAATGCTGATATCCACTCATAGGAAACTTAGGAACGTTGCTGAAGCCATGAGGAACAATGTCCCAGATGTGGTCTGCCATTTCCTCGACATTGAGGCTCAAGTAGGCGACGAGGAGGACAGTGATGGGTCTGGAGATGGACCTCCTGGTAAGTTTACTCCAGCACTCCCTATGAGCGCTGTTAATCTGTTTACATTCTAGATGACTTCATTGACGATCAGGTTGGACAACTGAAAGATGCGCCAGGGCTCCTGGGGAACAAGCTGCCTGACTGAGGCGAGGAGGATCTGAATGACTTCTTGTCAGGAATCTTGGAATGGTCACATAACCTCAATGCACAGTGGCCAAGATATGATGACGATGTCAATTCCAACGACTCAGACACCCAGGCTGCCATCACTTCATGCATGCCAACTAACACAGACTATCCATTACTGAGGGTTCGCTGCTCTGTGAGCCTCAATCATTACAATTTTGTGATAGCCTCCTGACTTATTATATCTAGCTAGGGAAGGAGAGCGACACCATAGCCTACCTGTTTAGGGTTGTGCAACCAGAACACAAGTTGAGGTCTGCATTCTTGTGGGATTCAGTTTGTGGGTGGTTATATATTGAGGCCTTCATGAACCCCATGCTGTCTAAGCTGCTACATTCTAACCCACAACTTATTCACCCACAAGAGGGTTTTGGGGCGATTGACATGGAAGAGTGGACTATGCTATTGGATATGGATGATGAAAGGTACCCCTCTGTTGGAGATTGGGTTACCATCCACCATGGGTTGTACAAAGGGGATGTAGGCTACATTCAGTCCATCGAGAACTGGGGTCAAATCACCCTTCTTGTAGTTCCTTGCCTCCCTTCCCCTGCCATGGTTGGTTCTTCTTCCAGGAAAAGGAAACAATCTGGTACCCGTGCCAACCCCCACCTGTTTACCAAGGACATGGTGATGAACTTTGTGAGAAACCACGGCATCACACAATTCCAGAAAGGGGAGGACGATTCATGGTGGACCATCTTGGGTTGTAAGTTCAAGCATGCTCTGAAAGTTAGGACATTCCATCACCATTCAGTCTTGTCTACCTCTGTCTCCATGCCTAGTAGTACATTTTATGAGTTTAAAAGGCCTCTCACCCAGACATCAGGAATGCAACATTCCCTTGCCCTTCAGAATGGAAATTTTCTGAAGGTGAACATGTGGTAGCCATTAAGCCCTCAGAAAAGCAAGGCATTATTAAAGCTGTGCATCCTTATTCAGTGGAGGTGGATCTTGAGGATGGCAAGGGCATAGTGAATGTCCCTTGGTCCAATTTGAGAAAGTATGTTGCTGTCGGTGACTTTGCCAAAGTGATAAGTGGAGCTCTCTGTGGAGAAAAAGGATGGGTAGTAGAAATTAGTGGTGATGAATTTGAAAGTGTTTGGATTGCTGAATGGTCCAAACACCAAGAAATAAGTGGTGGCATAACAGCTGTTGGAAGGGGCAGCGTACATGGTGGAGTGCTTCACAACATCCTAATGGTAGGTACATGGCCAAACTTTTGCAACCAACCACTAATCAACCTTTACCAGGGACACCATGTCCATATAAATTGGGTCAAGGTTATCAACCCGCCACTCACATTTACAAAGCAACAGTCTATGTCAAGCAGTACATCAGCAGATCCGCTCATTGCCCACCCAACCCATCCATTTGCATCAGATCCATCAGAGCGCACGCCATGGATCAAAACAGAAGTCGTTGTCTGCAAGGTCAAGCATCCAATGAAGGGTTATCGTGCAATCGTCAAGGATGTTCTGCCTCTGCAGGACAATTTAAGTGGCCTCAGAATAACTGCTCAGTTCACCCACATGAACCTGGCCCATCCATTCAAAACTGAGGTTTTGGACTATGACGATGTTGTGGAAGTATCGTATGTTACTCTAATTTCTGTCAGTGGGCATTGTGACTAATTTCCTTTGAGTTCTGGTCTCCACTTATACGATTTTGCCCTGTCTTTGAGTGACCTCTTCAAACCTCTTCTGAGACATCCTGCAAGGGCTCCAGCACCCCAGCAAACCCCAGCTGATGGTGGTAGTTGTACCCTCATGCCGAATTACATTCTCTCATTGCCCGCTTGGAATCCATCATCATGGACTCCATGGACTCCCCTCCCTGATTTCCCAGAGATCAAGTTGGCTTCCTCTTCTCATCAGCTGCCTATCTCCCCACAGCAGCAATGTCCAGTGCACCCTCTACTAGACTTGCAACTTACTGGTGCAAAAATGAAGGTATCGGTTATGGGTGGAGAACATAAAGATAAGGAAGTGGCTGTTACAATTATGCAAGTATCTGGGCAACTATCCATCTAGTTCTCACACTACAAGACATCAGGATTCTTGCCTCCAGAACAGGTTTCTCCCAAGCACCCTCACCCGATGCGCAACAATGGGCCACTTGTTGTGATTGATGGTGAGCACTGTGGCAAAATGTTCGCTGAATCCACCATCAATACGAAGATGGTCGAGCCATTGTCATGGTGGCTGTTATCCATCAGATGGAGGATGGTCAAGGAAGTCTCTCAGAGGAATGCTTGGAGTTCAGTTCTGATGAACTGTGTGTCAGCCATGAGACGAAGAAGGAAAAACAATGGAACGATGGACTGATGTCTGGTCTTCACAAGGAGGTGAGGAAGATGCATTCAGATAAGGGATCAACTTTTTATGAAGCATAGAATATTTAGATACTCTATAGTCTATCCTATGTGCCTGTTATAATTACTTTCCACTGCTTATTCTGCCCACCATTGTTGTCTTTCTTTCTCTCGTCCCCTTGCTTTCTGCCCCGCTTCTTTACTCATTGGACATTCATGTTGAAGACTGGGTTCACTAGGTGGCTATTATCAATGTAGATCTGGATTGTGACGTTCTCCTGTATTTCTGATGGTATGTCATGGCAACCTATCAAGTAAGTATCTTCACATACCTTTTGTTCTGATGGTTGGGTACTGACATCTCCATCCCCATTAGGGACTGGGCTGGCTTGTCTGGTATCTATGTGGAGTCTTCAGCTTCCATTTGCCTGCAGACAAACCAGTGCTTACCCGAGACATTGGAGACATCAGGATGGTCAACCCACACCCTTTTCTCCAGTAGGCCAAGTTGGTTCTCCACCATATAACTTTCAAGCTCTGTGTCTGGTTCCGTCAGACTTTCCTCAACATCGGAGGTGCCATCGCTGATGCTAATAACACTCCCAACACAATGGTGAATAGCAGGGTGAATGTGGGGGGATTTCTGGTTTGTGGACATTCTATTGCGCTGTGGATTTCCTGACTTGTAACCTACTTTATATATTGCAGGTTTTGTTAGTCTACCCACATGACCACCCACACCAAGTTGAAGATCCAGAACGCTAGCAATGTAACATCTCCCTGTGCATTTACGTTATTTGGATCCGTTAGCTTCTGATACCATCAACTAACATTGTTTGCCCAAGGTCCAGCCTAGAGCAATGAGAGTCACCGCGTACTTTGAGCCCAAATCCAGTCTAGCAAAATGCATCCCCTGAACATGTTAATTGCATCCCTGGCTTTGCACCCACTCCCTTACCCAATGCCCAAGCTCCAGCCTAGAGCAATGAGAGTCGCTGTGTACTTTGAGCCCAAATCCAGTCTAGCAAAATGCATCCCCTGAACATGTTAATTGCATCCCTGGCTTTGCGCCCACTCCCTTACCCAATGCCCAAGCTCTGGCCTAGAGCAGTGAGAGTCGCTGCATACTTTGAGCCCAAATCCAGTCTAGCAAAATGCATCCCCTGAACATGTTAATTGCATCCCTGGCTTTGTGCCCACTCCCTTACCCAACGCCCAAGCTCTGGCCCCAAGCAATGAGCACAATTTCCACCCATATGTTAAGTCTAGTCTATAGAAATTCATTGCCCTGAATGTGTTAATTGCATTCCTGTCTTTGCAGCGCCTCCTGCTCCCAACACACAAGCTCTGGCCTTGAGCAATGAGCCACCGTGTATGTTAAGTCCAGTCTACATGAAATGTGTCCCCCTGAATGCATTGATTGCATCCTGTCATTATTTCCAGGAACATTCAAGTTGTCCTCTGCACAAAATGTGGTCCTCAACTTCTAGTTTTTCTGACCCTTGCACCAGAAGACTTATCTTGTGGTTCGCCTCTGCAGCGCATAGACTATACACAGATCTTATCCTTTGTTGAGTCCTTAAGAGCATGTTGTTACCTTCCAATCCTCATGGCAAAAACTTCAGTGTCTAAGAAATCCAAGCAAGGTGGTAAGGCGAAGTCGGCGTTGACCTCTCTCGCAAAGAAAGTGGGAGGTTAGGGTTTCACTATTTTGCATTGAGACATTATCGCTTACTGTGCTACACTTGACTAGGGACAGCAGCAAAAACCTTGGAGGCTCAGTTGAAGGAACTAAAGGGTGCAGTCGCCATTTTTCTCCTTTGTACATTCCTGCCAACCATCATCAGCTGAGAACGATGTCTTGCACAAGGCTGCAGCTGCTAAAGAAAACACCATGATGATGATACCATGGCCACCCAGAGGAAGTGGCATCACCAGTAATGGATTCAACTTACAAACTGCCATGCACCTTGAGGATGATACTGATTTGTACACTGCCCTTCACGTAAGTTGATCCCTTGTGCACATAGCCTTTCTGAGGATTAGTAGCATTGTGTCCGGGATGTAACCGCCACAGCCGGGCTTGATTGTTCTGTTATGTGGCACCACCAACCAAAGCCAGTTGTTGCCAAAATCATTGCAATGGTACATTCATCTCCTAGGCTCGAGAGTGCCACCACTACTTCAAGTGTTTCCCGCATGGTTGGGTGGTTGAAGAATTTATTAAGTCCAGTCTGAAGAACAAGCATGCCTATGCCCATAAACATGGATATTTTGCTGTAATGACAAACTTGGATGACATAGTGGATGAGGACGAGAAGGATAGGGACAACACAGAGGATACAGGCGATGCAGAGGACGATGCAGGGGATGCGGGGGATGTGGAGGATGCGGAGGAAGACATGGAGGATGAAGGTGACAAGGGCAAGGGACTCGAAGAGGATAGGGGTAGCTCAGATGATGATGCTTGAAATGTGATCATGCTCTGTATGTATGGCCTGAATTTTGGCCAATAACAAATGATTTCCAATGGGGGGGACCACTACTCATAACAGTTGAAAAGTCACTGCTAGCAGTATGAAACCTGTTGATAAAACTACTACATAAAGTGGATGAATTCTTCCACTCTCAAAGAACCTGGAAAGTTGATGAAATTCAACCTGGGTAGAGGTTGTTATTCTTGCCCATATAAAGATAAAAACAACCCATGGGATGGTATGAATTAGGACAAATTCTGTGAGGAATTCATCCCTTTGACACCCTTAAATGGGGGGGGGGGGGGGAAATTCCTTCTTTCATTCCCCTTATAGTTGATGAAATTTAGCCCATGTAGAGGAGTGTTATTTTTGCCCATATAAAGATGAAAACCATCCCATGGGATGAATTTGGTGTAGGATGAACTGGGGACGAAATTCAGGAGGTTTTCATCCCATTGACTCATCCCTTGCAATAGAAAAAACCTCCTTTTTCACTCCTCTTGGGGGTAGATTTTCAATCCAACTCCTGATGAAACTTATTCCATTCTGGGGTTTATCAATACATGAAAACTATACCATAAATATATCAATTTACACTATTTAAAGGTGTGAAATGTGGGATGGGTTTCCTACTCTGCAGGCCCCATAGTGTCGAACAAATCTACATGCCCATGTTCTGTGGGCTTATCTCCTTCATTTGGGCCTTCATGATACCTTGCTTCCTGCTGATGAACTGCCTTCTGAAGAGCACTATGGGGCCCAAGGGGTAGGAAAACTATCCCACATTTCATATCTTTAGATAGTGTAAAATGATATATTTATGATATAGTTTTCATGTATTGATAAACCCCAAAATGGAATAAGTTTCATCAGGAGTTGGCATGAAAATCTACCACTAAGAGGAGTGAAAAAGAATGCTTTTTCCTACCTGTAAGGGATCAGTCGATGGGATGAAAACCTCCCACATTTTGTCCCCAGTTCATCCCACACCAAATTCATCCCATGGGATAGTTTTCATCTTTATATGGGCATAAATAACACCCCTCTACCTGGGTTGAATTTCATCAACTTTCCAGGGGTTTAAGAGGAATGAAAGAACCTGCCTACAATGTATTTTCATCCCATTAGGGATGTTGGTTGGATGAATTTCTCCTTTTTACAAAGGAATTTTCAGACCATTGATAGAATAGTTTCATTATGTATCAGAGTAAATTTCTAGCCACTAAAATACAAAATCTACTCGAAAGAAGTGAAAAAATCCCCCTGACCCCTGATGACCCATCATCGTGTCCCCATCAGCCCATCATGTCACCATCATTGTCACCATCATTGTCATCATCTGTCTGTCCTGTTGTCCCATTGTTTCAGCATCCCATCCCTGTTTGTCCACATTTGGCTAGTGATGTGCAGGGCCTGGCTTGGCTCAAAAGCCAGGGCTTGGGCTTGGCTTGAGCAGGCTCAGGCTTCAATACATCATGAGCCGGGCCCTAGTAGCAGGCTCAGGCTCAGCTCAGGCTTGGGTCAGGCTCAGGCCACGGCTTGAGTAGGATATCTGAAAATCTCATAGAGGATATAAATATAATGGGAAAAGATGTTAGAACCAATCCTGACAGACTTACCATAATTGATCTTTAGTACATGAGCAATCATTGGTGTACAGCATATGTATAGGGTCATATGGAGTGGGCACAGGTCTAAATTTTGGTATGAGTGTTCAACATTGTTTGGAACTTGCTGACATTGATCAATGACGTGCATCGTGATCAACACAATTGGTTGTTGTCTGCTCAGCAATGTAGTTGCAACATGGGTTCTTCTTCTGGTATTAATCTTCTTTTTCTTTCTTACTTTAGATCATTGCTTTCGACATACTCCAACAATGAAAGTTTCTTGAACTCAATCACGAGGGCCCAGGTTTGATGAGCTCAAATTGTATACACAATTTTTCTGGTATGATTCATCCGATATGCAGGGAGATCTGCATGGCAGAATAGCCACAAGGTATGTATTTATTAAATACAAATACATTCCTTTGGACTAACCTCATTGATCAAGCCAACACCCTCCTTTACAAGCTCAAAGTTGGACATTACTCACCCACGTTTATCCCAGTTCTCCTACTCCTACATCATCTGTGCAGCTCCTGGTAAGTCAGACATTAAGCATTTGCTTGTTGCTGTGCTCCAGGAGCTTCCAATTTGTGAGATGAGGAGTAGAGAAGTACACTATGTGGCACTGGTGAAGCATAGCCAGCAAGCCGGGGCTTGAGGGCTCGGTTCGGGCTTCACAGACATTGAGCCGAGCCCTAGGCCCTACCAAGCCTCCTCTAAGGCTCGGCTCGGCTCGGCTTGGGCTTCCAGGGCTTGGCAGCTGGGACTTGAGGGCTTTGGGCCAGGCCTTGTACATCACTACATTTGGCATCCATGTCCCTTTGTCCTGTCCTGTCCCTCATCTGGTGTGGTAGTTGAGGTAGTCGTGGTGTGGTGTGGTGCCCTGTCCCATCATTGTGCCAGTCCTTGTTGTCCCACTCCCTCCTCACCCTACAAGTAGGGGCTTGTGGTAGTAGGGGTGGGTGGGTTATCATAAATAGTACCTAAAAAGTTGGTTAGTACAAAGTAAGAGAAGAAACAAAACTTATCTATGGCCCAAGAGACGTCAATGTCTCTTGGGCCATATTTCTTTTTCCTCATCTCCCCATCATCCCTCATGTACCCATCCCCTGTTCGTCATTGTCCCTGTTCCATTGTACCTTGTCATTGGCTGCTAGCACTCATGATCCACCCTGCGAGCAGTGGCTCACAGGGCTGGGGGCGGTTGCTGGGTTATTCCTGTCATTGGCCTGGTTGTTCCCCATCCCACCCTGCAAGCGCTTGTGGTGGCAGTTAAGGGTGTTGGTGTGTCTTGGCTGCTGTCTCATGCTGGCCATTCATGGTGGTGTATCTTGCAGGTGGGGGGTTAAAGCAGGTGGGTGTGGGTGTGCCATCTTGGTGCAGTCTCATTATTATAGCAGTTAGAACCTAAAAAAAAAAAAAGAAAACATTAATTCATCAAACAAAAAGAGAAAGAACATGAAAAAAAAATTACCTGGGGCCCACACAACATTGTCATTGTGTGGGCCCAATGTAGTCCATTGCTTGTAGGCATTTGGGGGGTGCCATTGTGGCCAGTAGTTAGTTAGTACCTAAAAGAGTTTGATAGTAACAAAAAAAAGAAATGAAAAAAGAAATGAAAAAACTTACCTGGGGCCCATACACCCTCCTCCTGAAACATAGCATGTCAGATATCTCCAGAATGCGATGGTGGATGCCTCTCATTTCTTCAGGCCCTAAATCCAACAGTAGAATAGCTGGTAATCAACCCTTAGTTGGTAGGAAATGGTACAGAACTCACCAAGATACAGTATAGACTCATGGTATCTATCTGGCACCCATTACATGTTTTTTAATGCTATTATTGGGCTATTATGATGCCCATTCTTAAGTTAGACAGTGTAGAACTCATTTACAATTGATATAGTACACTAATTAACTCTACAGTCATACATAAATTTGGGGGGGAGGTGGATGGGAGGTGGTGGTACGAGGAGAAGAGTGAAGGCGTGTGAATCTGCAGAAAATCTGTGTTCCAGAAAGTCCGTCTGACTGTCCGGCTGACTTTGCACAGCCACTCCTCTCCTTTTCCACTTCCATGCATTGCCAGCCACAGCTACAGTGGTAAGTACAATTTCTAGGCTCCCGCTGTGTGTAAAACTGATGTATACTGATACCTCGTTTTCATCTCTTGTCATGAATCAGGCCTACAAGTGTGCCTACTGTCAATGTCAACTGACACCCAGCATGATGACGACGAACATGAATGGCAACTTGGGACACTGGTATGTGCTATGTACTGCCTGGCCTGAGGGTGAGTTTGGGCCAGGTAAGATGTTGCATCAACAATGATGGCTGCCCAAACGCTGTCTCCACCACTACCATCCCCTCCCTTAACCGCCCCGGCTTTGACCACAACCACATTCCCACCTCCACTTCCATTCCAATTGCCAACTTATTGCAGTTTCATGGGCTGCAAATGGAAATGACTGCCAGCTCAGGATTGCACTTGCAATATGTGTCAAACCCACTGCCAACTCAGTGGTGGTTGCCCTTGGAAAGACCATGTAAGCAAACTTCCCTCTGTTCCCTCTTCCTCAACATCTACCACTGTTGACAATTCCCTTATTGACTGGTCACTACATACACATCCGTCCTCAATTCCCCGTACCTCTACCTGCTGTACCTCCACCTCCCAATCCCCTTCCACCTTCCGATCCCCCTCTCCCAGCCCCATGATATGTGGTCCAGATGCTGCCAGTCTTTATCGAGCAGCAAGTGGCATTACAGCGTGCCGATGCTGACTGACGGGCCCTCCAAGTGACATTACAACATAATGAATCTCAGTCAAGAAACATTGTGCGGGCATTCACCTGGTGTCAAGATGACTGCAAGCATGTTTCATTCAACTTCACACTCTCCCTGGGTTCATGCAATTTTCAAGTTACCAAGTCTATGCTACATGACCTGGAACTCATCTGTGTGGGGGATGTCATGCCTGATCTCATCCAGCTACAGAAGCATGACACTGCTGAAGGTCTATGGGTCGGATTCAAGATTGGTCAAGTGTTTGATGCTGAATCACATTGTCAGCACTTTCTCATCAAGCACCAGGAGGTGAAGAAGTGTGTGGGGTTCGAGAGTTGTATTGAGCAAGTACAGGGTCCACATATGCGGGAGAACTTGACTGGGGAATGAAGCTATGTCAGGGAGATTCTCAGCCAGAAATGTACTGCCCTCACTCTACCTTTGTTTCATTCTCCATCATCCACACCTCCACCTGCTGTCTGCAAAAAACCACTCACCCTATCCTCTGTTCCTCCACCACATGTCCACTGGACATCCTCCCTTCAGCATGACAACATGATCCTTGTTTCCTCTGATGATGAAGCGGGCTCTACAACACCCATCCGGCCTCTTGTCCCCCTGTTGCACTCATCACAGAGGCCTGGCAGTGGGCTGGCACCTTGTCCCATGGAAGTGATTCTCATTCTCAACTCTGATGAGGAAGATGTGTCAGCAAAGGGCCTAGCATTGAAGGGACCAAAGGTTGAGGAATGTGAATGTGAAGTCAGGATAAAGAAGGAGCTGGGGGTGGAGCACAAGATGGACAGCCACTCTTCAACGCCATGCTGCTGTCAACTATCCAGTGACAGCATCGAGAGCTCAAGTGGCAAGACTGAAATGGCCGGCAGCAGCATCTTCTATAGCAATGATGTAGATGAAGGGCCAAAGTGGCCTCAAGACTACCATGTTTGTGATGTTGCAAGCATTTTCAAGAAACTGCCCTGTGGTCTCTCCAAGAAGGTCGCCTTCATGAAGCACTTTCCTGGACTGGAATTCAAGAAATCAACCTTCTACGACAACTACAATTTATGGCTGTGAACACCGGTTGCTTTCTGTACAAATATGCAGACTATGGCCAGATGGAAAAGGGGTTGTGGAAAGTCTTTTTGACTGCCTGGGCATGGTACCTGAACAAGGAAGAGAGGTGGAAGAGGTGGCGGGTTGAGAAGGAGAAAGCCTAGATTGCAAGTTCCACTCATTCATTTTCATTGGAATTGTCATCCATTTGCTTTGTAGCATTTTAGAGATTCATTTTCATTGGAACTGTCATCCATTCACTTTGTAGCTTTTTAGAGATCCAGTACATTAGAATTGTATCAATTACTTTAGAACTGTATGTTACATGGGTTCCTATTGTCCTTCACTAACTTCTCTCAAACATCTTCATTCTGTCTGTAAATCATCTCATCCAAAAAAAAGTTGAATTTGTGGACACCCATCTCGTGACAAATGGCATGGTACCCCCCAAACCATATGTTTGTTTGGTTGACAATGGACGAATTGATATACCATGAACATTCATCATCATTCAGGAGCTCAGGGTAGCGATATGGGTTGCAGTGCTGCTGGCAAAATGTGTCATGGGTCGAGTGCTTGCAGCTCCAGTGAAACATGTCGACAGTGAGTCCAATATCAGCAAAGAATGCATCATCCTGTACCATCCTTTTCTGCCTGCAGTTATTGTCGAAAAAGATGTGTTGTGGCTTGGGCCCAGTGCTGAAAACATTCTTCATGAAGTTCTAGGCTCTATAGGTCAGGATCAGCAGAGGCCACACAGCTGGTGATGTACTGCAACACTACTGACACCCTAAGCCCCATAAAAAGTCTGTCGAGCAAGAATGATACCACAAAGCACCACCATAAGTTCCCCATTGTGTGTCCTCCGACGTCCAAATTGGGCCCACAGCCGCTTCCACTCAGATGATGCATGCCGTGCATCATCTTGAATGGCAACAGTGATTTTGATGTCCTGCTCTGCTTCATCATCCACTACATCATCCAATGGATGTTCCTCTGCAACACCATTGTTTGGATGGGAAACACGTGCTCATTCAAGACGCTCCTTGAGCTGAAACTGCACTTGGCCATGTTCAACATAGATGTGTTCTGCCTCAATGTGGTCCAGGTCACTGCAAACATGAGTCTGATTCTCTCGAAGCTGGGTGCACCCCTTGATCATGCAAACCCTCCCCTCAGTCATTTCATGGCTCATACAAAAGTGGTTGCATTGGTTCTCCAGTGGATCAAAGCAGTTGTGCACAGCACAACAGGGGTGTCCAACAGTCACTCCATGGACCACAACTACCCACACCTCCTCCCCCTGAAATATCCTGTGACACTTGTCACATCAGTGGCTTAGTTCCGGCTGGCTGTATAAATGAAAGCGGAGATTCCGTGCCTTCATAGCCTCCATAAACCGATCTTTTTGTAGGCCAGCATTTGGGGCAACAAGTTGGCTGCTGAGCTGAGAACTGTCATTGAGAAGACACAATGACAAAGGCATCCCACACATGTTTGGTTGTCAGTGTAAATCCCACAGGCCAGCCAGATGGAGGAATATTGTTGCGAGAGAAGGAACCATGATAGAGACAGGCACAGTTCATGGCAGATGTATGAGATATGACCATTGCGTCAATCCACATGTCAACAACTTTTTGTTCAACAAACTGGTGTTTGCTGGCCTCGATGATGCAGAGTTGATTGGTGTAATAGTGTCTGTGGTTACCCTTGACATAGTAGTTGTGATAATAACTGACTTTACAGTCTGAGGTGGATTAGCATGTGATGGTGCCCCCTCAGGAAACAAGACACACCTTCACAATAGAGGCTAACAGAATAAGTGGGTACAGCACCATGTCCAAGGGTATAAAGGGTATAGAGAACTGCTCTCCAATAATATGTCTTCTTCAGACAGAGGCCTCTGTGTGCATGAGAACACCCTGGTTGAACACAGGAATGCTCGGGTGGGTAGTGTCTGCAGCTAACCCCAGATCATGTCCATACTTGAGGATCACCAGATCTAGATGTGGAGCGACAAAAGCGTAGGTGCCCCAAATCAACTGCCTCAGCTCATCCCACAACAAGCCCACATCTTCCAACGAGATCGCACAGCTATCAGCAAGGAGTTTTGTCACACTTGGGGGTAAGACTTCAGGTGCTTCATCTTCAGGTTCTTCTGCTGGTTGTGCGAGCAGGATGTCATTTTTGAGTTGTTTTGAAATACATATGAAGTGGAAAAGATGAGGCACCGAGAGCGTAGGGACTCGATCTGATATGTTTGTGATCGACATTGATAGGAAAATATTACATCATGTGCCAGACAGACAGTTGGACAGCCAGACAGCTGGACAGCTGGACGAATCTAGGACACAGATGTCCTCTGAATCCGGGTGTCAGATGGTTGACATCTCGCAAGAAGTTCAATTGTCAGGTATTCTGGGTATTCCTGTTACCCGACAATTGAACTTCTTGCGAGATGTCAACCATCTGACACCCAGATTCACATGCCTTCACTCTTCTCCTTGTACCACCACCTCCCATCCACCTCCCCCCCAAATTTATGTATGACCGTAGAGTTAATTAGTGTACTATATCAATTGTAAATGAGTTCTACACTGTCTAACTTAAGAATGGGCATCATAGTAGCCCAATAATAGCCTTAAAAAACATGTAATGGGTGCCAGATAGATACCATGAGTCTATACTGTATCTCGGTGAGTTCTGTACCATTTCCTACCAACTAAGGGTTGATTGTGAGCTATTCTACTGTCGGCTTTAGGGCCTGAAAAAATGAGAGGCATCCACCATCGCATTCTGGGGATATCTGACATGCTATGTTTCAGGAGGAGGGTGTACTCTATCTTTGTGAGTTCCCCATCATTCTCCATTGTTGAGGGCTCGTTTACAACCTATTCTAGTATCGTTTGAAGGACCCGAAAGGACGAGAGGTTTGGCTGTCTGCATTATGGAGATATTTCACATTTTCTGTCTGGGTAGGCAGGTACTCTACTAGGTCAGTCAATTCTCCACTGTTTCTTATGATCTAAGGCTTGTTTACAATCTACTATAGTGTCGTTCTAAGGGCCCAAAGAGACAAGAGGTGCGCATGTCCGCATTCTGGAGATATTCCACATTCTTTGGTTTTGTGGGGGGGGGGGTTAAGCTGTATCTCGGTCAGTTCTCCACTGTTTTTCATCATTGAAGGCTCATTTACAATGTATTCTAGTCTCATTTGAAGGGCCTGAAGAGACTACAGCCATATGTGCTCCCATTCCCATGCTATCTCACACCCTGCCTTGATTTTTTCTAATTTCTATTTATTTTTAATACCCTAGAGTTTCTATCATCATTCTATACTCAAAATATAAGTAACATTGTGTATCTATCAGGTAGATAGTGGCTAATTTACCCACATTGATAGTTAAAATACTTTGAAAATTATGTACCAGCTTGAGCTGGCTTTGAGTCAGCTAAAAGCCAAGCTGAGCCACATAAGGAAATTTAGCTGGCTCTTGGCTAGCCGAGCTGCGGCAACACTATGGTGGATGTCGATGGAGTGGGTAGTGGTGAGGTGAAAGGGAGGGTGGTGTGGTGAGGTGAAAGGGAGGGTGGTGGTGTCGTCGAAGTGGTTATGGTTGATGGATGTTCAACATTCATCATGTGATGTGTTGAGGGTGGGCTGCAAATGACTTGTCAGTAAAACAATTACAACACAAATGAAAAATCCCCTTTTTTGGGATGAAAAAAATTCTCTTAACACTTGTAATCCTGAAGTGTGAAAAGTATCCTCTCATTCTGACTGAAAACAATAACAATAATACCTGAGGAAGGAACAGTCAATTCAATATTTAATGAAAGAAATTTCCCTACTAAAATCATCTCATAATAGTATGAAATTTGTATGTTATTTCAGGCTGAAAACACACCCTGTTATTCACACCTTTGTGGCCGGAAACACTATCCCATAACTTGTTGAAAAGTTTGATGAAAATTCATACATTAAGATGGTTGCAAATCCATACCCTCATCTTGGATTAAAATCATCCCCTGTATTTCATCCCCTTGTAAAATGAAAATCCATCCCATTAGGTTAAGAATATTTTGTAAGGTAACACATATGAACTCCATCCCTTGGATCACTGGAATATTTGGGATGAAAATTCATCCCAAATTCATCCACCCTGAATTCAGCCATTTATGTTAGGAAATTCACATTTCCGAATTTAAATGGCTCAAAATCATATTGTGCTAGGTCCACAGTGGAGTTGCTCTCAAGATTGCAAGGAGATCTTGACTTTGTAGGAATTACTATATGAAAAGTAAGTTAACTCAGTGTGGTGATCTGGGGCAATGCCCCAATGTATATAGTTGTTTGATCTACATGTTATTGCCTTTGACTCACGCCTACATAAGCATGAGTCCTACTACCTATCTAAGATCTTTTTTACTACCATCATAGACACTTACACAATACCAGTTATTTGTGTTTAGTGTCATGTGACCCTTAAGTAAAGGGACCCCCCTGACTCACAACACTTTTTTAAACAATCAAACTTGTATTGAGTTTAAGCTTGACTTCGCCCCATCAGCGAACATCACAACAACGTCCAAAAATCTTCTCCCGCGATGGGAAGCTTCCCATTGCAATCTGCAAAGAACACACATCTGCCGCATGGACCCTAAAAAACCCCTAGCAAGTCTTTCGACCTCATCCCCATCCATAGAAGACCAAGACAATCCACAACCTTCGCCATGGGTAGGCAAAAAACCCGACAGACTACCACAGCCAATTCCCAAGCGATTCCCGCTCCTCTCGAAGTGCAAACAGGTGCTTTGAGAACCAGTATCTCGCTGAGGAGGTCTAACCACCTGCTCAAAGTGCATACAGTTGTTTTGAGACCAATTGCCTTGAAGGCACTCAGTCTTCACAGCCGATGTGCATCCACCAGGGGCTACGACAGCAACAATGGATCAAATGGATCTGCGTCGCCAATAGGTAGTCGCAAATGTGGTCGTTGCAGCCCAGATAACCCTCTGGGACAAAGTTTACTTTCACCTCTGGAGGAGATACCTCCAGAAATACCATCCGGTAATCCACCTGGGCCCAATTGGGAGCATAATACCCCCCGACTGACTACAGCCCAGTGGCCTGAGGTGCAAAATGCATCAGCACCACCCACGCCAATGTCTGAGGGTTCCAGGGCCCGGTGACAAGAAGAGAAGAAAAGACTCGAGGAGGCACCTCGAGTAGGAGAAGAAAGCAGAGATAATGCAATGGAGGAATACTTACAATTTGTACACGAGGTCTGTGAGCTCCATTGCCAAGATGCAGCCAATTTCAATTCTGCATCATTGAGACGACAACTAAAAGAGTTGTCAGATGGATTCACGAGCAGACATCAGCTGATGTCTGCTCCATACCCCGCTCCACTCATTATCCCTTCTCCACCAACTGACCAGGTGGAGGAAAGCCTGCATAGGAAAGGTACTTCCGCAGGTTCTGAAGTGTTAAGCCCTCGATGTGGTACCCCGTGTCGAGATTCTGATGATCTTCCGACCCCTGTACCATCTCAAAAGAAAGTACACTACAATGCCACCAATAGGATAGCATTGCAGCAATTTTGAGACAGTGAAATTGGTGAAGGAAAGCACACTAATCTCCCTGACCAAGGGATTAGATTTGACAAGGACGGATGTCCTTGGGATAAATACAAGTCTCTATCTCGTGACAGCTGCCGTGAGAAAAGTTCTTCTGGACCACCCCGAAAACCTGCACTGAGTCATGCAGGATCAAAAGGCAGTCCAGGAGGTGGCGACTCTGGAGGGGACAACAGCAGTGATGACAACTCAACGTCTGATGTGTCGAGCATTGGAGACAATGAAAAGTCTTCCCCGTCCTTGGACGAGGAAGACAGCTCGAGTTGACACTCCAGACGAATGCAGTCTGGAACTTCCAAGTCCTTCTCGTACCAGGGCAGCTCATACTGATGAGCTTGCACCAGCAGTGCAGAGTTGTATTGAGAGAGTGGCTCTCGATGGCCTTCAAAGTACTTGAAGGCCATGCACACGAAGTTTCCCAAACAGATAGACAGGAAGGTCTCTGTTTTACAAGACACTCCCGCCATGGGAGGCAAGAACAGACCTTGGGTGCCCAATCCACCAAAGTACGGCGGATTACAGGACTCTGAGGAATTTGAGAGATGGCTCAGCTGTCTCCCTCAATGGCTGAAGGTGAACAAGATCTGTGGACCAGAGAATGACTCCGATCATATCGAGTTCACTGTGATGTTCTTGGAGAACACTGCAATCATTTGATTTGAAGACAACGTTGACAGCGCATACTATCAACGCTCATCATGGACTTTCAAGGAAGTCATCACCGGTCTGTACAACTGATTTGTCCATGATAATGCAACACACGACGTGACCGATAAATTTGGGCACATCAAATATAATGCCAAAGAGGGCGTTATGAGTTACTACTACAAACTGGAGCAATATGCTACCAGGATGATTCAGGCGCCTGACATTTTCATGTTCAGGATGCAACTGGTAGCCGGGCTGCCAGCAAATATAATAGCCTTTATCTTGGATAAAGGCTGTACTGTGGAGACGAGCTCTGTGGATGATATATTATACTTCGCCCATGAGGTGGAGGAAATTGGGAAAATGACCAGGTGCTTTCGAGAGAAAAAGCGCATGATTGATTTGACGAACTCGAAGAGCGCCAACTCTTTGAACAAACCGTCGAAAGAAAGGGATTGCTCTCCCGAGAGATCCCATGAATGATATCGAGAAATTGGTCTGGTTCAGAATCCACTGTGAGAGAAACACTCGCTGCAGCATGCAGCAATTCAGAGAGGGACTCCACCTCTGAGTATTCCTCAGTGGTATCAGACGTCGACCCTGTTGAATCACAGTACAGTTTGGAAGGCGAACTGTACAGCTACAACTCTGACTATGGTTCACCAACCAGTGGCCACTCAGTCTCGGAGCGCTTTGGTGCCATCTGAGAAAGTCAATTGGGCTACGAATCCGACAGCTGCCCATCAGCGCAGTCGGTGTCTGACTCGGAAGATTCTGATGACGAGTCAGAATCGAGGAAGGTCTCGACCTTCAGAGAAAGACTAGGTGTCATGGTAGACAACCTATTCAAACCCAAGCCCAAGTTCAAGGGCCCCCTGATTTTGAGGAAGTCCTCAAAAAAGATAGCATGTCCTCCTCATACAGAGAAGAAAAACAGATGCATCGTTGTGAAGATGAAGCTTCACAACCTAGAAGCATATGTGCTCTTGGATTCAGGCTGTATGTCTGATTCAATGTCCCCAGAATTTGCGACTTCCATGAATTTGAAGGTCTATGAACTAGAGGAACTGGTGCCCTTACAACTGGGCACTGTTGGCAGTCATTCGAAGATCAACTTCAGACTGTTTACTGATTTTGGAATTGGCCAGGTGAATGGAAACCACTATTTCGACGTAGTTAACATCGACAGGTACAACGCCATCCTGGGTACCATGTTCATGAGGAAACATGGTATAGTTCTGGATTTTGAACACGACAACATTTGCCTTAAGGGAAAGATCCTCGAGACAATTATCGAGGGCGAGAGCACATTCCGACAGGTGCATCGGTATGCAATCCGACCTCACCCTCCAAAGGGTGAGTGACTCGACAGCGGCCATGGTGCTGCTGTCAAGAAGAAAAAGGACCCAGACAAACCGGGTCCTAGCTCGACGTCCAAAGATGGAAGGCAGAAATGGAAGAGGTAGAGGACGAGGATTGACCCTGGCCCAGAGGATTGAAACTTTCAGACCCTATTCTATTAGGGCCTGAAGAAGCAGGGGACCTTGCACCTGCTAGCGATGAAGAGAGGGACGATCCCGAGGAGATTGTCCAGGAATTCACTTGGGATAGGTATCCTGATGGACCAAGGGTTGAACCAATCGGCTTTGACGCCTCGATACCTGCCATCCTGCCACAGGAACAAGTGGACAATCTCAACGACGTCCTCTTTGCCATGTGTGAAGACTTGGCTGGAAAGGCAAGGGTGAAAGGACCCTTGACAAAAAAGGACATTCCACGTCTCAGAGATGAGTGGAAAACTTCCTGCCAGGACATCCTGAGCAGAGTGCCTGACACTCTCCCTCCATTAAGGGAGATAAACCACCACATCCCATTGGTGGATGAGCAGAAGAGATACAATTATCATCTCCCAAAGTGCCCTGACTCGATGAGGAAGCCCCTCGCTGAGAAAATCAGCAAGTACTGCAAGGCAGGATGGTGGTGTCCTGCCTGAGCGGAGCAGGCAGCCCCGATGCTTGTTGTTCCCAAGAAGAATGGCAAAATTCGCACCATGGTAAATGCCCAGAAGCAAAATGCAAACATGGTGAAAGATGTGACACCATTTCCAGATCAAGACCTCATCTGCCTTGATGTGGCTTGAGCTAAATATCGCTTGAAGATAGACCTGTCGGATGCCTATGAGAAAGTCTGAGTGGAACCAGAGGACATCTGGAAAACTGCGTTCACCACAGTTCAGGGCATCTACAAAAGTCTTGTTATGCAACAAGGCAACTGCAATGCACCATCAACCTTTCAAAGGTTGATGAATATGATATTCCAAGACTACATTGGAGTATTCATCCATGCATACTTGGACGACATCTTCGTGTTCAGCGACAGCATAGAGGAACACCAGACTCATCTGGAGCTCATGCTAAACAAGCTGCACAAACACTTGCTCTACCTTTGCACTGATAAGTGCGAACTATATGCTGAGAAGGTGGAATGCCTCCGCCATATGATTGACAAGCATGGGCTTCACGCTGATAGCAACAAGATGGCCCATATATGAGAGTGGAAGACACCTCATAATTATCTTGAAGTGCAGCGCTTCCTGGGACTCATGCAATATCTGGCACATTTTCTGCCAGATATCAGTGCATACACTAGTCCGCTCTCGGCAATGACTAGGAACGGACAGGCCTTGCTGTGGCATCCGTTGCACGATCACTGTTTCCAGATGATCAAGGATATCTGCTGCATGACACCCATGCTGAAACCGATTGAACCAGAGTCATCTGAGCCGATCTGGGTGATCTGCGACACTTCAGTCTTTGGGATTGGAGTGATGTACAGACAGGGCCCCAAGTGGCAGAATTGCCACCCTGTGGGTTTCCTGTCCAAGAAGTTTTCCAACACTCAAAGGAACTACCATACCTTTGAGCATGAAACCATCGCCATACTAGAGGCCCTCCTCAAATGGGAGGACAAGCTGATCGGTAGACACATTCACATCCTTACTGATCACCAGGTGTTGGAATTCTTCCAGATGCAATGCCAGCTGTCGGCAAGGCAGACGTGATGGATGGAATATCTATTGCATTTCGACTTTGATATTTGATATATCAAAGGAAAATTGAATAAAGTAGCGGACGCTCTGTCCCGCTACTACCAGTTTGACTCTTGGGAGGATGCCTTGCTGGTCCAGCACTACGTCTTCGCAGACGTAAGATTGGATCCCAACCACGAGGACCTCCCATGGGATCAGCTCCTCAAGATCAAGAATCAAACAATCGAAACTTGTTCTGCAGCTGCACAGCAGAAACGAGTAGGGGAACAGCTGAAAGCTCTTCGAGAACTAATCAAAGAGCAGGAGACGATCGCAGCCAACATGCTGCAGCATCCAGAGATAATGAAGAGGAGGCTTCTGCTCAGGATAATCCTGGGAACGACCCCACGATCTTTGAGTCTCAGGCTAAGGGGCCTGATCTTCATGTCCATATGTCAGAGCAGGAACCTCTGAACGATGATATCCAGAAAGGATACGTCAATGACAAGCTGTTCCAGAAGATCCTCGAGAAGCTCGAGGATCACCCCAGATTCCAAATCCAGGACAACTTCATTTGGATGAAGAACAGAGGCGGCGAGGACGTGCTCTGCATTCCCACCTCAACATCCAAAAGTATGACCTTGCATGGTCATATCCTAGAACAAGCCCACTCGATCATGGGGCATTTCGGTCCACTGAAGACGTCGGAGTATATCTGACATTGTATTGGTGGCCTCAAATTCAGTACAAAGTCAAGAGGTACTGCGACTCCTGCAAGCACTGTATTCAATCGAAAGGCGAATACAGACCACCCAGGGGCAAATTGCACTCCCTGCCCACTCCCATGAGACCATGGGAGTCCATCGGCATAGACTTTATTGGACCCTTCCCAGAGTCCAATGGTTTTGATCACCTTTGGGTAATCATCTGCCGCCTGTTGTCTATGGTCCACCTGGTTCCGGTGAACACGACAACTACAGCCTCCCAGCTGTCTTCAATATTTGTGTAGGAGATTGCGTGTTTACACAGACTCCCAAGCTCGATCATGTGTGATCGAGACTCCAAGTTCACATCCAAATGGTGGCATGAAATACACAGAATCTTGAATGTCAAGATTCTGATGTCCACCTTGTTCCACCCTCAAATGGATGGAATTGCTGAATGCGTGAATTGGTCGATCACTCAGATTCTCCAAGTGTTCATAGCATCCAATCAGAAAGATTGGGTGAAGTTGCTCACACTGGTAGAGTTTGCTATTAACTCTACGATCAATAGAGCAATGGGGATGGCTGTATTCGAGATTAACTATGGATTCATGCCTCATATGATGCATGAATTACCGGTAATCAAGCGCGTCCCTCCAGAGGTGCACACATTTGCCATGAATGCACTGCACAGTATGGCGGTTGCGCACGACAGTATCATCGCTGAAAGGGTATTTCAGCGTCACCACACCAATAAGCATTGGCATGGTGAACCAGACATTAGACAGGGAGAACTTGTGTACCAGTCTACAAAGAACCTGCCGATGCCCAAAGGCTGTGCCAGCAAACTTCTTCCCAAGTACATAGGTCCTTACAAGGTCCTACGTGCATGCCCCGAGAACTCCAATTACAAATTGGAGCTACCAGCCAAACTGAAATGCTGGCGATTGCACCAGCATTTCCATGTGAGCCTGTTACAGCCTCACCAGGCCAACGATGATGCTCTGTTTCCCAACAGGCGTTATCCTGACCCATATGACTTTGGCGCCCCAGATGAAACTGAATGGTTCATTGAGGAGATCATGGCCCATAGATGGAAGGGCTGTAATATTGAGTTCGAAGTCAAGTGGAGTCTAGGCGACACCCCTTGGGAACCTCTGTCTAACTGCAACAAGCTTGCAGCTATGGATGCATACCTGGCCCTCATGGGGGCCAGGGAATGGCAACATCTGTCAAGACACACAGTGGGTACTGCACGTCGTCGAAGATAGAAACCTAACTTAGAAGTTTCTACGTCATGTCGGACATGTGATGTGTGCGACTCCGAATTGAAACTCCGCCACTATACAGTTGAAACAGTGGAGCCCAAATTTTTTTCCTCATTGCTTGGTAACAACAATGGTGACCCCGCAAGATGATGATGACCCCATGGGGGACAATAGACACGACCAACCACAAGAAAAATGTGAGACTGAGCCCCTGGCTCAGTCTCGAAGGGGGAAGGAGAAGAGGAGAAGGCCCGAGCCACCCAGCTCAAGCAAAGAGGAACACAAAGAATGGAGTCATTCACCATCCCCTGGTGAACTAGAGGAACAGAGCCATGCCAACCATCACGCAGCTCAGGAATCTCACCAGAGACGAGATGGTGTGGGCACGAGCTCCAGCAGCCCAGAGTCTTGGGGAGTGGACGGGCAAGGGAACCTCGTCCATAGGAACTCTTGCAAGATATGCAAGGAATATGTTCTGCATGTGTACAACCACACGTTTGACCGGGATATTGGATATCTCGATGCAAAGGAGCGTTGAGACTTGGACATTGTGGCTGGAGAAATCTCCAGAGCCAATCATTGTTACAATCAGTACAAGGATGATATCGACAAGCTCAGGGGCCAGATAAGGCACCTGCAGCTCCAGTTAGACGATCGAGACAACAGTCATCAATACAAGAAAGCGCAGATGCATGAGTCATCCCATTCCCCTGAGAGACCTCAGGGAAATAACTATGCCAGTGCAGCTGCCCAGCCAGCACCTTACAACCACGCTCCTGCAGCCGCCCAGCCTGTAGCTCCACCCCCTGCACCTTGCCACGTCGATTCTAGCGGGGACATTGTCATGAAAGAGGCTTACCCACCTCTTCCCAAACTACCACCACTGAAGTACCAGGCTTCGGTACCAGGACCTCCCAGGTCAGCAAACTGGACCCCTGCGCCTCTGCCGCCAGGGTCGATCCCCTCTGCCATCCCTCAGAATGCTGAGGAATTTGATACCTGGGCTCGGTCAGCGCACATTGCCAGCAACTACCAGATTTTGCAATGAGTGCATGAGTATGTGCAATATGTCAACGAGACCGCACCAGGGGCTAGAAGCCCACTGATGAACCATGTCCTTACCAGCTGGAGACTCCCCAGCTGGCTTCCCAAAGACCAACAGTCAGCGCAAGGAATACGCCAACTCAAGGATCCCAATCGCCTGGAACAACCAGGCCTCACTGACACCCCTGAACATTGGGCGCAGTTCATGCACCAACACCTGTACCAGTGGCAGACCTCGCCTGGTACCATGTTGGACCATCAGCGGGTCTCCCTTCCCCATGTCAGGGGACAACTCCTGACACATCAGCAAGTTCCCTCTGGGCTCACCCAGAGGCAAAAGTTCGGACTTTACATCAGATTGATGGAGGTCTTTTCCTTGCCTGGCCTGTACCGCCAGATGCATGAGAGACATGGGCTCCTTGTGCTAGAGACATGTTGTTGACAACCCATGTTGAACCTCTCAGACAACACCACCGTTGAGGAAGTCACAATGCACCTCGCAGATATGGGAGTCTCAGACCAAGAGGTCCGAGAAGCACACCACTACACTGTTGGCTGGCTCACAGTGATGGCAGACTCCACCTCCCCATGGCCAGAGGAGCCTGCTGCCATCTCAGACATCTTGAATCGTCTGAGGCAATCGCCTAACAACATCCCAGGGGATGCTCCCCTGATGACCGAACCCCGCTGGTGGATCCCCACTGCCAGAGATGTCACCCTCTGTGTACCCTGCCAGAGGAGGAATCGCGACTCTACCGCCCCCAGGAGGGGAGCGGCCCCCATCCGTCCAGCGAGACCCCTTGCTGAAGGTGCCAGCTCCTACCTGATCTCTCCTGGGTACCTCAGAGAATTGTTGGAATCAATGCATGCAGGTCCTTCCCACATGGACACCCAAATACCAGCTGTGGCCAGTCTGTCGACCACAGCTCCGACTTCTGAACCTCTGCAAGGGAACCCACCCCTTGAGACCAACCCAACGGGTGGATGGGAAGGTTTCCCATTCACCATCAAAGCATCTTGGGCCCAAAAGAAGGCCATTAAAATCCAACGTCGGGTCGCATCAGGCATTCCTCCGAGAGGGTTTGGAGGAGCTGCATCTGACAATCGTTTCTGAACCTTCATGCAAAACCACGCAATGGAAAAGAGGAGGCAAAGAAAGTGAGTGCACAGACTCCATCTCCAAATCTGACGACGACCACCCCATTGCAGAAGCTGACCGCTGCAACACTGGTCCCCTAGAAGGGGATCAGTCAGTCAGAGCCTCGGCACTGGGTAACCCCTCAGAGACTCCTATCTCCCAAGTCCCCTTGCTGCCATTGGACAATGAGACAGCCCCTCTTCCTGCCATGCTGGTCATTCCTGAGTACGAATAGCCCATCTCCCTTCCTCTGGATGATGCACCTATGTTGCTAGACAGTGACATAGCTGGTCCCCTGTTGAACCTCGACAAGTGAACTGATCTAGATGATCCAACAACCAGTTGGATTGTCTTGTTTTTCTTCAACAAAAAATGCTTCTCTGTTGGATGGAGCCTAAGGGGGAGGGTGTGGTGATCTGGGGCAATGCCCCAATGTATATAGTTGTTTGATCTACATGTTCTTGCCTTTGACTCGTGCCTACATAAGCGCGAGTCCTACTACCTATCTAAGATCTTTTTACTACCATCATAGACACTTACACAATACCAGTTATTCATGTTTAGTGTCGTGTGACCCTTAAGTAAAGGGACCCCCCTGACTCACAACACTCAGTGTTTGCACGCATGAGCAAGAGCCAAACAACTGTTTATTCACCTATACACAAAGTAAGTTAACTAGGTGAGATCATAGTAAGTAACGACAGTAGTAAGTAAGTAGGGGATATTTACCTCAGTGTTTGCATGCATGAGCGAGAGCCAAACAACTGAGGTTGTGGCAGGAAATCCAGTAGATAAGCTACAATGTACCAAATAATACAATCTATCAAACACATACAGTGTATTGAATGATATGGGTTTGGTGGACACCATTGAATGCTCTCATAGTATGTATAACATGGGGGACTTATTGCTAAAATTGTGCTCTGAGTCAGAATTGGCACCGGCATTATTGGCATCCACATTGGATTCACCCCGAGGTCCAGTAGAATCTGTCTCTGATGATGAGAGAAAAACATCTGCCACATCAGACACGGTGGCAAAAGCTGATAGGGGATTTGAGGGTGGAGATGAAGAGGTAGAATCATTGAGGTAGAAGTCAGTGGCATCAATGCCAGTTGGGGAACCTATAGAGGCAGATGATGAATCAGAACCATATGCCATGGCTGCCTGAAGGGTGGTATCCTGATCAGCATCATTTGCTACATCATCTTCACCTTGCCAAACCATGAGTGCCTTGGCATCAGCAGCAGCAGCAGTGATGGGATCGGTAGTGGGAATGGGGACGGAATCGGAATTGGCAGCGGCAGTGGAGAGAGGATCAGCATTGGCAATGGGGACTGAAGCAATGGGAGTGGGGACAGGAACAACAGGAGCAGTCCCAGCATTGGACACATCGGATTTAGCACCTGAAAAATGTAGGCCAGCATTGTGACCAGTAACTGTGGGTGGTCGACTGTAGACAGAGACAACTGTTGGGAGACTTGGTGTGTCTGACCACTCCTTCTTTTGCTGTGCGCCATCAGGTAGAGACCCTGCATACCCAGAATGCTGTACCTTTCCCTTGCCATTGGTTGCCTGATTGATTGCTAAAACCTCATTCTCTGTAATATCAATGCCCCAGGTCCACTGGTAGGAGGTTGGGGGAAGGGCCTTCAGGTGCTCAAGTTCAGCCTGTGCATGTGCAGATACCAGTTCCGATTGTCTTCTTATAGCCAACCGTCTCCCAGTGTGTCCACAGTTGTTTTTTGATGCCGATGCTGCTGCCGCTGCTATTGTTAACTTACATGGTTCAGACTGAAGCTCCTTGAGCAGGGCTAGCTCATGAAGCTGTTGGAACCCTGCTGCTTGCCTGACATTCACATTCATTGCAGCTCACTGGCAACACCATCATCCAATGAGGCCAAGAGAGCCAGATGGAAACCAAGGGGTAGGTGGTCCAAATTCACATTGGTGAGACTGTCTGCCAAGGACCAAAGAAGGATTGGCACATCCATCATAAGGCCGATGGAGGTGCTGATGCCAATGCAAGACATGACATACCTCTGTCATACTTGTCAGTGATGTATACTTACTTCCTTTAGGAAAGATCTCAACATACAAGCTCAGCATAGAGAATTTTTTGCATCCAACATTGTTTTACAAAGTTTGCCTGGTCTAACTCCAACAAAACTCGATGGAGTTGGGACTCCGCATACCAAATGATCTCTTGTGTCCGCATTTGGAGTTGCCCTTTCAGGCCCAATTGCAAAGAAAAAGGGTTGAAGATTGAGAGACTTTTGTTCGACATGCTCGTGGTTGGTGATCAAGATAATTGTGTTTACATCATGTTTACATAATACATGTGGCCCTTTTCAGCCACAGAGGGGAGATATAATCAGCATTTGTTGATCTAAATGCATTGTCAGCCCTCAATGCTAATTCATACCATGAAGTGTGCTGGCAATTGGCATAGGCTAGCGGATCAGGAAGGGTATTCTTGGACTGTGAGGCTGACTCCCACCATTGGCTGTGATAGATGAAATACCACACAGTCCACTGCATTTCATATGTGACCAGTAGAAATTCCTCCCTCCATCGATTTCTCTGAGCCCATGAATGAAACCAATGTACTTGCCTGACTATGAAAATTGTTAGTACAATGAATATGGATGGCTACAAAATATATTTACATTCCTAGAATTGGCTGGCATCAGCATCAGCATCAGCCATGAGACCAGTATGAATGTGGGAATTATGCCAAATCCAGGACAGATGAACAGAGGTGGAACCAGGTACATTCGGATTCAAAATAGCTGTGCTGGCATTGAGGTCATCCTTGGTTAACTGCTGAAACATACTCAATGTGTCATCATCACAAACCAGTGCCAGCATTTGGCTACGGCGATGGTTATACATTCAGACATGCAAGCTAATTTGGTTAACCAACTCATGGACAACAGCTCATGACTGGGTGCAAACTCCCTTTCACAGCGCCACTCGAATGATGTGTGAATATCTGTTGGCAACGAGCTCCTGCAGCTGGTGCAGCAGTCAGCTTCCCTGGATCTTGTGGAGGTTAATCTCTACATCTGCAAGATTGCCATTAGAGGGGAGGTATACTTGTTGCTCCTCAACTGGAATAGCATGTGTGTGGGCTGGGAGATCTGACAGGCCCAATGCCACAGCACTGTCATCATCCAGGTCACCAGGGGTATCAAATTTGCCTTCATTATCATGGATGATCCATGAGGGAGCAATGTTATGATCAGCAATGTTGGCAGCATTTTGTAACTGCATTAAGGTTACCATGTGAGATGTGAGAGCTTCTCTCTCCTGTTCAACAGCTTGCATGTCAGAAATGTGAGGTGATTTACCAAGTTGATGGACTTTGTCTCGTAATTCAATCCTGGTGACAATCAATGATGGGTTGTGATGGGTGGTAGGCAGTACAACTCACTGCATTTGTTCAAAAAGAATAGCAAAATCAATCCACTCCTTGACCATGGATTGAACCAGTGCCAATGCCGAAGTTAAGGCCGATCCCACTCCCGCTGCCAATCCCATCCCCGCTGCCAATCCTGTCTCTGCTGCCAATGCCATTTCTGATATGTGAGTGGCATACATATCCATTACCCTGATATCTGTGAGCCTTAGGGATTCTGCTGCCCTCACTTCATCCTCCCATCATTCAATTGCCAGTTGGCCAAATTCTGCTGTTAGTTCACCATGGTATTGGCTGAGTTGTGTAGAGTTCTCAAGGGCTTCCTGAGATTTTGAGCAGAGTGTGACTGTCATGCCAAGCATTTTCTTGTGATTTGAATCGGTAGCATGATCATCAAGCATTTCTGCCTGATGTGGCAAGGTCGCTGTTCTGACTGTTGGGGAAATGGAATTCAGTGATGCCCACAGAGACTCAAGTATGTCTCCTGCTACAATGCCGGACCCTGGAATGAAAGATGGAGCATAACAAAAAAAGCATTCATCCTTGTGGCCATGAACATGCAAAAGCCCAATGGCCTGGTCAATGGTCAAGCCAGCCAGAAGATGGGCACCAATACGTTCCCGAAGGTGGATAATGTACTGGCAGACAGTGTCATAAATGAGCATGACTCCCTGTTGAGGGTCAACTCTGGTGGTCTTCAGCACTTGAAGGAAAGCAAAGTTGACATTCTTTTGCTGTTCTCCACAAAACAGGTCTACCAATGCATTGGGCACATAACATCCATGCCGTGCACACACAATGGCTGCTACTCCAGTCCTGTCACATGCCTTCAATGCCAGAAAAACATTCACAATGGCTAGGAATTTGTTTTTGCAAGGAGCCTTCTGGAAACCCAAATACAAATCAGACTGGCTTTGGGGATGAACAGCATTGGCCACCACCAAGGGAAGGTACCTACCATTAATTGTTCTATGGTGGCTTGGAGAAACAGCTCATATTCAGCCCAATTTGGGGCCATCCCACCTCCATCCTGAATATGTGTTTAAAAACAAATCTGAAATCCATAGTATCATTTTAGATGCCACTTCACCAAGGTATTTTGACACCCACTGGTTCACATTGTCCTTCCAATTTTCCAGTATATTAATGCCTACTTGAGGACAGGCCAGACAGAAATTGGCAAGTGATCCTAGTTCAGGATTCAAAGGATGTCTTTGATTGTGTCCATACCCTGCCCACTTCAATCTTTTCATCCAATGCCATAAGCAGGACATGTGCTAAAGCTCATGGTAGAGATTGACCACTTCAGCAGGCCTCATCGGCAATGTTACATGCTGAATCAGCTGGTAAAACTGATAGGCTGATGCCTTTAATTCCAGATTACAGAGCCAAAAATGGTCTAGGACCTGAATGGTGAACAGAGTACATATGTTGGTGAAGTTTGTGGGTAGTAAGTTACTGGTTACCAGGTCCAAGGGAATTTTGTGTCCCCCCTGACACTGGCAGGTAACCATCACTAAGTGATGTATTCCATTTGTATGGACCACACAAATATAACTGTTGTTCAAGGCATCAGCAGTTGGGACAACATTGGCAGTTGGGATGGCATTGGCAGTTGGGACGGCATTGGCAGTTGGGATGGCATTGGCAGTTGGGATGGCATTGGCAGTTGGGACGGCATTGGCAGTTTGATTAGGATTAGGCAAATATGGTTGAAACCCATGGATGTCGTCATCGGCATGCTCAACTTCAGATTTGTCATTGCCATCAAAGAAGTCTTGGAAACTGTTCTCAACATCAATATTCCCCTTCCCTTGATGCCAAAGGGCATCAAGGTGATTAAAAAATGCTGAGTCAACCCCAGTTTCATCTTCAGCCCAGTCATTGGCCTGAGACTCATTATATGTGTCTGAGGTTGAGTCAGGTGAAGAGGGCCAATGCCAGTGCCAGTGCCGGTGCCATTGCTGATCGTTTGCCTGCCAATTGGCTGACTCTTGCTCTGCTTTATCCTTCACATCTTCAAATGTCTCCAGATATTTCATTCAGAAGTTCAGAGCGCTGCAAATTGGCTGATCCATCTGGTGCTGGACTAAAATGTATGTGCCAACCTCCCATAGCTCAGCCTGGCAGAAGTGCATGCCGGTCCAGCATTCAATGTGATGGAAGTTCTTTGATCTTCTCTTTCGCTTGTAAGGAACTCTTGTTAGGCTCATGATGATTTGAGATGAGTCACAATGACACCCATTTATTGATGGGGCTATTGTACTATTGACCTCGTGTGATCCTCGTGTTGATGATATGTTTTATGTCAATGACAAGAATGATTCTTTCCTTCACATCAGTCCCCCCCAATGCCACCTGAGCCATTGAAGAACCCACGGTTGAGACAGTACCAGAAGGGAAGCAGATATGCGGTTGAAGAGCGGAAGATCATTGAGCCTTATAAAGTTGCATTCCAATCACAGGAATCGAAAGCTGGCCGATTGCAAATACTCAAGTGCAACATGCTCCCAGCAATATTCAACTACTGGGCATCAATTGACAGGGCCCCTATGGATGAGGAGGAGAGTCACATTCATCCCAAGGTAAACTCACAAGCATGTGAATGTTGTATTATTGATCACATCGCCAGGAACTAACAACCTGGCTTTCCAACTACTGGCAAATGACCAAAGGCCTCTCACAGAAATCGAATGACTTCAAAGTAAAGCAGTCTGAAGTCATTTGGAGCTTGTACTGGGACTGAGTTTTCCAACAGATCACAAACCTGTCAGGTGTTGAGGATGCCACCACAAGTTCACCAGGATGGTTCCAAGTATGACTGCCAGCTATCAAGCATGTGTTCGACACCATGAATGCAGAGGAGAAAGCCATTTTTGAAGTTGAACAGGAGAAAATGATGCAGGAAGGATATCCCAAGCAGACGAAGCAAGTGTAAGTTGAAGCCGATGCCATTGCCATTGCTGCTGCCATTGCCAGACATAATGAACATTTCACAGTCTAGCAGACAAATACCTCCTTAAGTGTGTGGTGGAGAATGCATGACAACAGTGGTTGGAAATGGGGGTGTTGTCTGTGACATTTACAGCCTATACTGCACCTAATGGTTTGGTGGTTGTTGACGTGTGAGTCCCTGAATCATTTACTGCCAATGCGATGCCAATGCCAATGCTGACTCCAGTCACATAAACATTGCCTCTCTGATAGCCACCCCTGCACAATTGTTTCTGGACACATATCATGATCAAGTCACTGAACTGAAGTGAAACCTTATGAGTTATATCAAGGGTTTATGCCCATCACACCTTGCTTCAAGGTCAGGAACACAACATAACGCAACACTAACCCGATTAACAATGACTAACGATGGCTTCCCAATCCTTCCCACATCATGGAAAGGATCACAATTCAAGAAAAAAGAGCTGGAAGAATGGTTTATGTTGTATGTTGGCCAGCATTACAGTATGTTGACTTCCTATTCCACAAACTGTTACTTATCTCCTGCAGAACTAGCAAACAATGGTTGTAGTCACTATATCCCATTCAAAGCAATTGCAGATCGGACATCATCATTTGTCAGTCCAGAATATCTCCCAGCTAGGTTCAAAATCAGAGACCCATGGACCATGCACAAGAGTGTCATAGAAGACTTCTTTGACCATGTTCTGCAGTGACAAATAGTGCAGGGCCCTGAAAGAGCATTCCAGTTCAAAGCAATCAAAGCCATGGACGGGAGTGTGGCTCCTGCACACTATCCAAATGATTTGAATAACCCTTCACCTTCCTGATGCATTTCCAAATGCAGGGGCTGAAGAAATGACGATGCTGATCCTCATAGCGGTGAGCTGGGGGCTGTTGCTGATGCTGAACCACCTTCTGCAAACTGCAGGGGCCAAAGAGATGACAATGCTGATGCCAATCCTCAACCCAGCACCTAACTGGAGGCCATTGCCACCGCTGAACCGCCTGCTGCATCAAGAGGCAGAAAAGTTGTCAAAGGCAAACCCAAGCACAAGGAAGCTCGCCAAATATCAACAGCAGGACCGACCAAACTCTGATACAACTGAATCACAATATGTCCAAGTGGATAAAATGACAATGGACAGCCTCTGCATGGTTGGTGTCACTCAACCACAGCCAATTAATGGTCCTAGTGACAGTGAACCAGAATATCTCATCCCTTGACACATTTACATGGGATACATCATGCCTGGATCAGCTGGAAACACCATTGCACTGGGTGCAGGGCACAATACTCCTGATGGGTTATTATGTAAGTATGTTGGAAGTATTCCTAATACTGTCAGGATACTTATGAGGAAGTATGTTGGAAGTATGTTGGTGGTGGACTACCATACCCTCATGTCAGTAACAAGCAAGTATTGTAACATTATGCTGGATTTCCTATCCAGAATTGGCAAAATACTTCCCAGTCACTGTCAATATAACATTTGAATACCTCTGGTAGACTATTGAAGACAAGGCCCAAAATAATTTTCATGTACTGAGAAGGCAGTATCTTACTGGTACGCATAGTTTAACTTTGCATTTCCAACATACCATTCATAATATTGTTGGGATAACATTATGATACTCTGCCAGAAATATGCTAGAGGTATGCCTTCCTGGACCTTGGTCACTACCGATAGCCACCCAGATCCCGTGTATGAACCTGTGCACCAAGTTCCTGAAGATTTCTGGTGGAAGGGCCTTGTTGGTGTTCCACATTGACTTGGTAAGTAATTGACTATTTTACTTGCAGGTCCTTCACCTTACTTTGGTTAGGATATACACTTTATGGCAAACATGGAACAGCTCGACTATTCATGCTATAGTAATGTTTGTTCTCCCGTATGTGCCATAGTAAAGCTGATTGACATGTCAGGCTGGAGAACTAGGTTAAGAGGTATTATTTTTTTCTTGTTCTGTCTTTGTCAAAGATAAATCTTCATGTTCACTAGGGCATGACTTGGGTAACCCCCAGGTATAATTTCGTGTACCCATACCCATGAACACTGAAAACCACCCCCCACTCGCATTTAGAATGAGGGGGGCGTGTTGTCGTTGTCTAGTAGAAAAAACACCCCCCACTCGCATTTAGAATGAGGGGGGCATGTTGGTAGTAGTTGTCATCATTGTTACCTAGTAGAAAAAACACCCCCCACTTGCATTTAGAATGAGGGGGGCATGTCGTCTTTGTCTAGTAGAAAAAACACCCCCCACTCACATTTAGAATGAGGGGGGCATGTTGGTAGTAGTTGTCGCCATTGTTGTCTAGTAGAAAAAACACCCCCTACTCACATTTAGAATGAGGGGGGCATGTTGGTAGCAGTTGTTGTTGTTGTCAAGCCATTGTTGTTGTTGTTGATGTTGAAAGTCATTTGATAAAACATGTGACCATTGGACCAGCAAGGCCAGGATACCTGTAAACTTGTAAGTTTCAAGATAGATAGATGAGGATGATTAAGAAATACCAGAACTTCATGAGAAGGTCTCTCAGATGCTTTAAGGTGGCTGATTTCGGGAAAGAGACTCTGCAAGAGGCCAATGCATCTTGTAGCGGCTTCTTTCATTTGATATCCTCACTGAGTATAAGAAAATGAGTGTCAAAACATAGCAAAGGGTCAGATATGCAAGATAATCACAGTGATTCATGAAAAGTATATCCAGATGATGTGAATTGCCCATGTTTGTTGCATTGTGGAGCAAGGACCTCTGAGATGTTGACAGATTCTGTTGAGCATTGGACATTTGCAGCTGCAGGCTGAGGCTGCGTGGCGGTTATGCATGGCAACAAGGCAGGATCAATGGGGATATCGGCATCCATCAAACAGTGATAGTGTTGGGCTGATTAGATAGGTGTGAGCAAACTTGAAGATTATGATTGAGTCGTAGTAGTAGTACAGAGGAAGTAGGTATTTTGGTAGGTATAGGTAGTGTGTCAGAATACCCCTGCCCACAGCCATGCCCCAGCAGAGGTCACCCAGCATTGTGACTGCCCGTGAGTTGTGAGCGGCAGGTCACAAGCCATCTGTGACCTGTCCCTTTAATAGTCCACTGGGGTCTCCTCCACATTCCAATTGCCAAATCCATGCCAATGAGCCAGGTTATCTGAAACTTGCCTGGAGGTGCCAGTGACATGGTGGACAGACCTGGAGTAATCTATGATACAATGAAGTTAATAAATAAATGTTGTACATGTTAGGTCACCTCACTGAATATGAATCCCAGGAATATGAGCTTTGACTCAGAACTTGACCACTACTGTCAGAAGGCAGCAAGGCCTGCGGCATTCCATTCAGATGGTGGTATGACAAACCAGCCATGGGGCTCAGAGGCCGCACATCTAATCTGGTTTTGGGTTTCAAATGAGGTGCCAAGTACATATTTGTAACTTGAAATTTCATAAGTCAATGAAGGTGGATGATGCGGAACATGGAATAAACTTGAAGAGTGTTTGGCTGCCACATCACATGGATGCTGACCTATTGATATTGATGCCAGTCAAGAAACTTCAGGTTTGCGGGCATGTTTTGTAAATTGATGCATTGATTCAGATGCATTGTCCTTGCTCTGCAAATTTACATCAATACCTTGTATGGCAAGCAATTCAAGCTATCAGGCTTACAAGAGTAACAGTACTCATTGAATTCTGATACAAAAAATCCTTACATAGTTGACAGTCAAGATATAATAGTCACAGGAAAAAGTGGTGTACAAACATATATTGTGCAATGGGTGCATATTGTGCAATGGGTGCATATTGTGTAGAGTGGATAATATAAGAACAAACAACACTAGCACAAACTGTCTTTTCCAGCCACAGTCCAAGATCACGATATCGTCCAAACATCATCACATGCATCATGCCTTGCACTTTCCTTTCTTAGCATGGGAACTTGGAGTGGCCTCCAGTCTGGGTCATTTTGCTCTACCAACATGTATACCACTGGGGTTGTCATGGACACATCAGTAAACCCACAAATCTCTCATGGGGCCTCATATGAGCTCGTGCGAGGGTGAAAAGCTGAAAAGTAATAAGGGCAAACAGCTAGGCTACACTTTTTGGAAAGTTCTTCCCAATTGCTGACATGAAAGATGAAAAGACGAAAAGATTGTGAGACCATCATTCTAAACATTACAAAAAGCTGATAGTATAGCGAGAAAAAAAAATCAGAATAGATGGCTATCATAGAAATGAAGGAGATTTGAAGCATAGTGAAAATTTATGAAATTGTTCATTCTTCAGGCTGAGCATGGGTATTGAATGATGGTGCAAAATGGGATTGAAGGACTGAAATGAATGACATGATTAAAAGGAGGATATTGAACAAATGCCTGCAATTAAAACTGGTCAGCAATATCACATACATTTGCACTACTCTTCATCTGATCCCTCGATTGGGGCCAGGCTGCTTGGGACATACAGAATGTGAGGTCACTCATCCATGCACACATAGGTAAGCTACATTGTATTGAATGATATGGGTTTGATGGATGCTGTCGAACTCACTATATAAAGTCACTATACTATATTAACAAATGACTACATTGTACACTGATTATTATACCTTACAATAGACATGCATTAGGAATGTAATACAGACATTAGTAACATTTGAAATACAATGGGCACAGATGTGGCCACGGACATGGGGATGGCCACGGGGATGGCCATGGCATCGCCATCGGGCACGGACACAATATTAACCTATGAATACTATTGACTTTTGATGGACACCATTGAACTCACTATGTATTTGTACATACTCTATTAATTAACCAATGACTACATTACTACTTTGCTTGCTGTACCATACAGATAGATGTGCATCAAGAACATAGTACAGACATTAGTATTGTTTGAAATGGAATTGCAGGAAAGGGGACGGGGACGGGGACAGGAGTGGGGAAAGGGACTATTGACTGTATACATTGTATTATCTGTTTCAATGGATGCCATCGAACTCACTATATATTTGTACATACTCTATTAATTAACCAATGACTACATTACTACTTTACTTGCTGTACCATACAGATAGATGTGCATTAGGAACATAGTACAGACATTAGTAATGTTTGAAATGCAATTGCAGGGAAGGGGATGGGGATTGGGACAGGGATGGGGATGGAGACAGGAGCGGGGACAGGAGCAGGGATGGGGACGGGGACAGGAATGGGGAAGCGGCACTGACATTGGGGCTTGACAGGGCCACAAAAACAATGATATTACTACAATGATGTGCATTAAGAACAGAATATAGACAAAAGCTACATAGATATATATATAATGAGTATGGTATTAATTATCCTTCCACATCACTGGGAATCGGCAGGGGGATCAGCCATAGCGTAAACATTTATGGGTCACATGATGGTTTGTTGATGGTTCGTCAATTGTTCGTCATTCGTTGGGCGCTTATTTTGACACTTCAGGTCAACAACCCTTCCAACAGTGCCTGATCTCGGAGATATCACTGAATTCAGCTTGTAACTAAAATAGTCATCTGAATAGAGTGATGTAAATTGTAACTAAACCAGATCCAATTGGTTGTCTGGTTGCAGCTGTCCTAATGATGAGTACTGCCTCTCGATCACTGGCGGTCGCAATGTAAGGCGAGGCCTGGCGTTGGCTTATGAAAGAAAAGGTAGATTACGTATATACAAGTACTTCCGGCTCGTGCCAAAAGGATGAGTAATTGGATGTGGCATGGTGAAACAATGATGTATGTGCAAGTAAGAGAAGGCGCACTGATTTGGGAAGTTGTGTTCTTCTGTTAGGGCGACACCCACTATCTGCTAGCTAAGACTGTGTGGGTTCTCTCTACAAGAAGGGGGCAGGATCCATGCTCGTGATGGGGGAATTGATGGTTTTGATGCGAGGGGTTATTAATAGATGAGTTTGTTGACAAAGGCCTTTCACACCGAAAACGTAGGTGGAATACCTAAAAGAACACAACTGGGTCCCCTAGGTGTATATTTAGGGTTTATATACTATGTTACATATATTGTACATTGTTGTTACTGACACATGTGTACATGTGCATACATCTTGATGCATGTGAAATAAAATTCTCACGCTATCAAAGTGTAGCATCATTTGGCATCATGTAGCATAATTCGACATAATAAAATAAAAATGAAATTTTATTAGGTAATGGGGTGGTTTCCTAACAGGATTGAGTCTGGCAGTCAGCATGATGGGATTAGGTTGTGTGGCATGCATGCTAGGATTGGACAGTGCAGTGGGCACCCTGGAATGGGGCACAGTGGCAGTGGGTATGGCAGGATTAGCCATGATATCATGACTTGGTACACAGCAAGGGGCATCTGGGGCAGGAACTGGGGACACACCTCCTTGGTGTGGAGCAGAGTTTGTGCTCATCAAAACAGCATCGTTGGATGGTGGGATAAACTTGTAGAGCTATCAATGCAACTGGAACTTGATGCAAAATGAAAGCCTTATGTTGTTATCTTCATACCACTGATCTTCATCATCAATCTGCAAACCAGTAACACCAATAATAGCATCTTCAACACTGCTATCATAATCATTGTCAACAAGGTCAACATTGGTCATCCAATTGAAAACAAGATGGTTGAACCACTGAAATAGGCTTTGGTACTGTGGAGTACCAGAGTTGTACATAATAATTTCTTTAAGTTGGTTGAAAATCTTTTGATAGTGGATTTGTGAAGTTGTGCCAGTTTGTCGCAACTGGTCATCACATGAATGAAGATAAATTGCCTTTAAGAATTTGAGATGACTATCAGAACAAGGCAATTGCAGACTTGCAATAACTGAAACTCCAGCTATCACACCCAGCATGACATTACTTATGCCCCATAATTTCCCACATGTCAATGGTGAGCCTGGCTTTTCTTGCCCTCATTCAGGGAGCTCCACCCAAAAAGGATTACACATAGCATCTAAATGGCTTTGCATCATTGAAAAAATCCTGAAAACATCCTGCAAGTACTCACAAGTGCAAGATGTTTGCACTGGATCATTTTTCGCATGTCCTTTACACTGTTTTCAAAAAGTATTGGTGCATACTTTGTCACTTTATCTTTGCCAGAAAACATGATAGCTCAGTGAGCTCAGATAACTTTGGCATGGGGGGTCTTCACAGCGTCACTCCAGTCTACAGATAAATAGGATCAGTCAAATGTAAAATGAAAAACAAAGATCAGCCAACTTAAGGTGTCTTCTTTTGCTTCTATTCATCCGCTTGCGCTCTTGATCAGCCATTCTAAAGAATGCAGTAACTTTTGTCGAACATCCTTCCTTCTCCTTGATGTGGTATACTGCATTTAGGGTTAGAAGGGTTAGAGGGTTAGGTTTTAGGGTTAGGGTTAGGGTTAGGGTTAGGGTTAGGGTTAGGGTTAGGGTTAGGGTTAGGGTTAGGGTTAGGGTTAGGGTTAGGGTTAGGGTTAGGGTTAGGGTTAGGGTTAGGGTTAGGGTTAGGGTTAGGGTTAGGGTTAGAGT